>CM057968.1:13603922-18403922 GCA_030142095.1 Rubus idaeus | reverse complement strand
TTATAAATAAATTGGAGGGTGGTCTTTCATTAGAAAAAGGAAAAAAAGATTAGGATTTTGCTAACACACATTTATAATTTTATATACATACATATAGAAGCCCCCTCTTCCTTGATAACATCCATATATATATATATATATATGGATGTTCCTTTATTTTTGTTTGTTCACTCTATATAATTAAAGGTGGCACCAGCAGAGCTTGAAGGGTTGTTACTTTCTCACCCTGAAATATCGGATGCAGTTGTAATCCCGTAAGTAGTTCTGTTTTTACTTGCACCTTTCTCAGTTCCCATTTACTTTAGAATACTGCGTCTTATTTCGTCCGGCCCTTTCTACATTAATTTCTTGTTGCAGGTTTCCTGATGCTAAAGCCGGTGAGGTTCCCATTGCATACGTTGTTTGTGCCCCCAATAGCTTGCTAACTAAGCAAGACATTCTAAAATTTATGGAGAAGCAGGTAACTAAAGTAAGACCTAAAATTAAGCACTCTTCTATTGTCAATATCAGAACATAATCTCTCTTAGAATAAGGTAAAGTACTCAATTTGGGAAAATAAGAAGAATTAGAACATTTATAAATTGGGAGTACTGTTTCATCATGATGGGTTGCTTTTACTTATATCTACAGGTTGCACCATTCAAAAGATTACGGAGCATAACTTTTGTAAGCAGTGTTCCCAGGTCAACTTCCGGAAAGATTTTGAGAAAGGAGCTGATACAGAAAGTCCGGTCAAACATATAAAATACAAAGCTTATGAATAATGTTGGGTTTAATTCGGCACTCTGTCATTCCCAGTTTACATTTTTTCACTTATTATTATGAGCTTGTGGTGTTTGGATGAGTCTCCTAACTTGATTGAGTATCAAACACCAATTAATTAAAAAAAAGGTACACAATGAAAAAACAATTGAAAGCATGAAAATTACAAAGTACATGAAGATGTGTTGGTAACTTTTAATTTACATCTTAAGTTATTGTAACTTTTAATTTACATCTTAACTTATTGTAACTTTTAATTTACAATAAGTTTTGTAATAGCTTATGGTTTTGGGTTTAGGCAGGCTTCACATCCTCTGTCCCCAACTTCCTGTCTCTCCTTTCCTGTGACTCCATTAATATATTGACATCTCTCATTGTAATACCCCGAACTTTCATATTTAATTTCTTGAATATTCTTGAAATTAAGTAAAGGTTGGATATTAGTTTTCTTAACTAATTTGTGAAGCGGAAATATTTTGGAACAAATATTTACTCGAAATGTTTTATTTTCGAGGGGGTCAAAAGTTGACTTTCTTATCCGTTGATTTTCTCTGATAACTTCCTTCATGAAAGTCGTAGAGCTACTCGATACGAGTTCGTAGACATGTGGCACGTTAAATTCCGAGATCATATGAAAAAGTTATGGTCAGCGGAAGTTTTATGTATTTTTTTGAAGGTATTCCGACCAAGTTGCATTTTCCTTAGAAATTTCATTAATCTGTTCATTATTCGAGAATGTGGTCTTCTAATGATTTCTAGTAGACATCTTAAGGAAATTCTCAGAGTTGGAATCACTCAAAAATCATATATCTAGTCTTAGTTATGATGTTTGCAAGTTATGTGAGCACAAGAAGAAATTGAATTAAGCTTGTGTTGAAAGCATGATCCAACAATTAACCTCACTCTTCTAGAAATAATTGACCTCACATTTCTAGAATTGATCTGAGAATTTTAAGTTACAGATCCTATCATTTTCAACATCGCAAATACATCCCCCCATCCCCTCATCATCCCAAGAGCCAAGTAAGGCTAACCAACTAGAATTAGCAACTAACTTAAGTAGGGTTAGTGTATTCTCTAGCCTATAAATAACATGGTTCAGCCATAGAATGCTTTGCTAATTCACTTCTCTCTTTCTCCTCTCTAGCTCTTCTTACTTCAGCCTCCCAATAGTGTAGAAACTTCACTTAGAAGCTCTTTGAAGAGAAAACAATCTCTAGCTAGTCAAAGTACCCTTGCTCAAGAACTTGGTTGTCTTGTGAAGACCCAATTTGAATACAATCTTCCAACCTTTTATTTCATGTAAGTACAGAATACATCCTTATAGTCTTTTATCTTTAAGTTTATCAAAGTGCACATGCAAGAAGAAAATAGAAAGGGATAAGTTTTATAGAAAACTTAAATCTTGTTTTCTAAAGTTATTCCGGCAGTCAACTTGTGAACCTTTAAACATATACTTCGGCTCAATTTATCATCTTGACTTCTTCATAAACGTTGTTCCATATTGTGTCTAGTATTCCATATCCAAATTTAGTATTCATCCAACGGGTAAAACTTTCTAAATCTAAGTGTTTATCCAGTATGCTCACTGGAAAACCTCTTTGTTGTTCATAACTTCAAGTAGTCATATCTCACTCATTGCTTAGCCAAATTTTATGATTTTTATATCAAAATGAAGCTTAGAACCTGAACTTCTAATCTGGGTAATATCATAATTATTAGTCAGGTTTACAGTACGTAACAGTTTAAGTTAAAAAGGTTAAAAACAGAGCATATATAATTATGGACTGTTTTGGACATTCTTCATTTATGGACTTGGACATCTTGGATATGTTGACTTGGACTATACCATTTGATTCCCTATGAAAACTCCTTTGAAATAGTGTACTCACTTGATTATTTTGGACTTGTGGTGGACAATATAACAAAATTTGAAGTTTGATGATTCTAATAGAAGAATCATTTATGAACTTCCATGGACTTGGACTTGGACTAAAAACTGAAAATATTAATAATAACCTAAATTATTATATCATAACTAATTTCTTTAATACTTGTATTTTATTTATAGTTATACATGCTATTATATTCTATTGTTATACTTATGTTTTATATTTATATACATACATATATATTGTTCTACATAAGTTTATGATTATTTGCTATAAATTATACTCTTATTAAATTACTTGTGTTTTACATATGTTTATCTTGAATTACATATGTTTCTACTTATTATTGTAATACATATGTTTATACTTATTTACTAAAGAATATGATCTTGCTTAATACATAATAAGTTCAATTACTTATGTTTTATGTTTATGAACATATGTATATCTTGTTTTACATATGCTTCTCTTTTGTATGTATTTTACTTGCACATGATTATCTATTAATCTCATATTGGTGCATGATTTTATTTATTAAAGTGAACATATCAACTTAGTATTATACATGTATATATATTAACATGTATGGAAGAATATATTATTAGGAGTGAAATAATGGTTGGTTATTTTGTATAAAGCTTTGTTATAGACTTATAAGTTAGTCTATAAGTTTTGTTATAGACTTTTAATTTAGTCTCTAACTCTATATTATTAAATAGAAGTTTTTGTATTGGAGATTTTTGTACCAAGAAAATAGTACTACTTGGTCTAAGTGAAATACTGGAATCACAAGGGTTTATTTTGGTGAAAAGCTATGGGCTCATGTCCCTCAGATAGTGCACTATTATACCTCTAGGGAACGAGAAATCGACCCTCGGGTGTACATGCTTGGGTATTTCGGACCCCGGTATGTTGCGGCTTATCCTGTTACATTACAGGATTTATTTTTGTGTGAGACCAGTAAATCTATAAATTCACTTGATTTGGGGTTTTCTCTAACTCTTATTATTTGATTTATGAACTTCGATGGTAACATGCTAAGTTGCGTATATTTTTTAGCATGGAGATAATCAATACATATTTGTAATATGCTAAGGTGCATATAGTGTTTGAGATAACTAATATCTACTTATGATATATTGATATTAATATGTTGATTGAACATATTTAATTTTAGGTTATATCAATGCTGCAATGTTAGTCGATTACTTTTGAGACTGAATTATTTGGGTTAAAAACGTTCTTGATAGATGTGGATTATATTCACTATAATTGGTATGAAGCAACGTAAAATGTTCTTAGTACATTTTTGATTGGTTGTTCGATTTTGATGTCTTATAAGATACATTAATATAAGAATGTAAGCTGTACTTATTGGGCCTGTGTTGCTCATGATGCTACACCTTCTTGTGTTCAGGTTACGATGCTTGGGGGAAAACGGGATGAACATTTAAACAAATATTTTATATTATGTATTTTTATTAAACTCTGATATTGTAAGATAATATTCTTTTAATTTTCAAATAAAAGTATTTTTCAGACATTTGTTTCATTTGATTTATTTTATGTTTTAATTATTTCATTCGCGTCATAAATTCGGGCACCATATTTCAATATAATATTGGTCTCGGATTTAGGGGCGTGACACTCATCCTACTCCAACTCACCTAACTGCCATAGTGCCATCCGATTCTGTTAACTCCTACTTGAGACTTGTCTTCTTCCCCAAATTGAATGCAAAGAGCCATACTCACTAACCACAGAAAATAAAATTACGAAGATTTTGGTTTTGGATTCGATGTGATCGTCCGAGTTCTAATCTTTTTTTTATTCAATTTTCTGCGATGTGGGTCTATCTGCTTTTGTGTTCTATGTTGGAGATCTTGGTGGTGGTTTGGATTAAATTTTGGCACCCACAAGGTTTCAATCTTCATTTGGAAATGAATTTTATTTTTTTATTTTTGCCAATGTGGGTCAATCTGTTTGGTCATTTTGATCTAATTGTGATTGGGGTTGTACCAAAATCTGGGTTCATGCTCACTATCAAGAACTGAATTTTGTTCAACCAACCAGAACTGAATTTTGATCTAATTTTCTTCGCAAATTCTTCTTTCTCTTCTCCCTTTCGATTTCTTCTTTCTATTCTCCCTTTCAAATTCTGCTTTCTCTTATGTCACTAAGAAAGGCAACAAATCTCCACTACTATAATTGGAAGCCTAGACTTTTGGTGTCAAAGGCTTCACCAAAAAAAAATTTCCTAAAATATTCATGACAAAAACAATATTTGATTTAAATGAGAAATATCAGGAAGGGTTATCAATGTAAAATACCAAAACAAATATATATTAAAAAAAAGGATAAATGATCACGATCATTAGACGGAGAAAGGAAAAAAGAGGAGAAACTGATTGGTCCACGATCTCCAGAGGAAACTAGAAGCGGAAGAGTGCACGATCTCAAGCAAATGGAGATAGTAAACTACGTGGGAATTGATCAGACTAGATATGGCTTCATACTAAAGGAGAAACGGAACGCAGGGAGGGGAGAAAGGAAAGTGAAACCCACAAAGAGGAAAAAATTGGAGGCAAAATCGATTCAGAGCTTGAAGATTTTACCAAACTGGTCGGTCTAACTAATTGTCGTTGAGTCATTTTGAGTTGGAAAATGCTTAAGATACCAAAAAGTTATACCAGAAAAAAAAAAGAGAAGAAGAAGAAGACAATACGAGGAGCACAAACCGTTTCCATAGAAGCAGCAACAAAAGGCAACGATTACTTCTGATTAGATATAAACTTATACTCTCGTTTAGGGTTTAGCAAACCCTCTTCTGCAATTTCGCGGCTTTTGTTTTTGGTGAAATCTTGATGATCGGTCGTCTGATTATGGTAATTAGGTTAATCTCACCATATTTTTTATTATTTTGATTTTAAAAGATTAATTCTTTTTAGTTTATAGGTAATTTTAAAATAAACTTAATTAAATAAGATGAAAATTATTTAATTGAGGTTCATGATGTGGCAATTGCCAAGTCATGCGCAATGTCATTTGGTATAACTTTTTGGTACAATTATTTGGTATATGTAGCACTACTCAAAAAAATATAGGTATGAAAGAAAAGATGGTCATGGAAGAAGAAATTAAAAAATGAAGAAATAATATGTGTTGGAAAAAGATGGACATAGAAGAAGAAAGAGAGGAAGAAAGATAAGATTTAATATGAATAAGGAAACGTTAGGATGTTAGAGTTGTGTTCAAACTAATATATAAGGAATTTATAAAAGTTAATGCACTAATAATTAACTTTGATTAGAAAAGAGTAAATTTAGGGAACCTTGTTTAGAAAACAGAATAAATTTGTTATTTTATGAAATCTTGGTTTAACCATAATTAATTCTGTTAATTAAGATTAAGATGACAATCTACCACCATTTATTACAAAAGTGTATAATAGGAATGTAAAATAACAAATTTAGTTAGATAAAATTGAAGATGAAAGTGAGTCATTGGACCACAATTAGAAGAAAAAAATATTCGTTTGGATTGCATCCACTATGATTTTTGTTTAATAAATAATGTTGTTCTATTTATTTTTATTTCGGTCCAATATCTATAATATTATTACATTATTAATATATATATATATATATATAAATAAATACTTAGGCAGGTCGGGCTTTTTGCTGGCCTACTATGAGTTCGGGCTATGCTTGGATCGATAGGCTGGGCGAGCCTCCATCGGCCCAAAAATTTGTAGGTCAAATGATGATCTATAAGGGCATCTATCATGGTAGGCTATTTGCCAAATCCATTTGGCCTTTCAAAATAGATTATTCTATTTTGGCATAGTTTCACAAAGACCTCTTGCAATGGTAAGGTATAATTGTATGCCATTTTCAAACCTTTAATTCCTAACGGCCAGAAATAGCAACATAGTTTTTCTAAATTATTTTTGTTTAATTGCAAACGGATATAAAACGGCTACATAATTTTATTTTTAAAAAAAAAATTCCTACAAAAGCTAGATCATTATCACTCTTTCCATCACCTATCCATACAAATTTCTTCAATCCTTCGCCCAAATACAATGGATCTATATGAAATATCATCATCCTCTCTGTCTTCAAATGGAACCGTTGAGTATTGTAATTCGGTCTTGTTCAAATTTAATCGAGATAAAGATTTGTTACTTCGTATGTATGCTAACAACAATCTCCACCTAGCGGAATATCTTGACGACACTTAATCAAGCCGGAGAGGCGTAATTCCTGACCACATAGTTGTCTATCAGGATCGAGAAGCTACTGTACCCAATTTATGGACAGATTATTTTGCAGAGATCGCTCGATTTGACGAGGTAAAATTTCGTAGACGTTTTCGAGTGAGTAGAAGTTTATTTCATCGCATTGTCGATGCCATCTTAAATCATGACAACTTCTTTATGTAATAACGCGATGGAATTGGTGGCTTGGGTTGTCATCACTTATCAAAATAACAGTAGCTTTTTGAATGCTTGTGTATGGTGTACCGACTGATTCACTCGATGAATACCTCAAAACTGGTGAGTCCATAGCAATTAGATGCATGAAAAAGTTTTGTCGAGTTAGACTTCCTACACGCGAAGGGATCCTATTGCAAACGGATCCTATTCTTATATAATCCACATAGCAATTAGATACAATCTTTATTACAAAAGGAATCTTATTCTTATATAATCCATGTTCTCGAAGGATTTCTATTCCATATTCCAATCTAGAATTGATTATACCTAGATTGAAAAGACACATACAAATTGGGTTTCTTTCAACAAAATTAAGTAAGAAACAAAAAAAATTAGAGTTTACAACAACTGAGTTCTTCTCATTTAGAAAGAAATTTATTTTGTTTTTTTATCTTGATGTTTGGTTCAGTTAACAGAATAAAACTTGAAAATGCATTATCTATACTTTTATTAGGAGAATAAGATTTGTGTGATACCTCGAACCAAAGCTTACCAATGCACTAGTTAGCGTCGCGGCGAATTGGAGAAACTTTCATATTCGAACTTCGATTAATACTTTTAGGGGGTCTTTAGGGTGACTTTTTTTTTAGATAGGGATTTGAATAAACTTTCTTTATGAAAGTTGTAGAGCACATTAAACCGAATCCGTAGACATAAAGTAAGTAAAAATTGGACTTCGTATGAGAAAGTTACGGACGACGGAAGAGGGAAAACTATTTCGGGAAACAATTATTTATGGGAAATGATTGGTTGTCAAAATATAGGAAATAGTAAATTAGACTCGGAATTGTCGAACCACGGGGATTGGAGGCCTAAAACCTAATTAGTAAAATGTAATCTAATTTTCTTAACACAAATAACAATTTTTAGGGTTTTTCATAAAATAATTAAACACACAATTCAAATTAATCAAATATTCAAAATACAAATTAAACAAATAAATTCACACAACAAATATAATTAAATGAGTTTGAGAAAGAGAAATGCTCATTTGATTCGGTGAAGGCTCGGGAAGTTCGGGTGTAGAGAGCATTTGGACTTGGGCCTTGAGTTTTGGTCAATGGGCTTGAAAGCCCAACTTAAGACTTTCTTTCTTTTCAGCTCGTGCCCAACCTGGTTTAGCCTTGGTTGACTTTTCAACATGCCATGTCAGCATTAACTTGCAGCCTCCTCTCTTAATCACGATTTCATCTTCTTCTTCATTTCTTCCTCAAAGCAGCAGGGGAGAGAGACGCAGAGGAGCTCGTCACGACGCCGGTGAGGCACGGCGCAGGTGGCGCGGTGGAGGGGGCGGCAGAACAGGACGCCGGATTGGTGTGGCTGGGATCGACGATAGCAGGGAGAGACGCGACGCCGGACTGGAGATCGATGCCGATGTGGAAGCGACGCCGGACTGGACTGGTGACAGAGAAGCACACGGTCTATTGGGCTAGTGGCGGCGTCGCAATGGAAATTTGGAGGAGAGAGAGGACCGGCGCTGCTTCTTGGGCGCGCGGCAGAGGCACGGAATGGCGCCGGCGATGGTGCGGGATGAGCGGCGAGAATTGGGAACACCGGCAGAGCTGGGTTTCACGGCTTGAGGTGCGACGGAGGCCTGGGCTGATGTGGAATTGACCGGCGGTGCTGCTGGATTGGATCAATGGCGTGGTGGCCGGCTCGATGTGGGATCGACGGTGCTGTACAGGTGAGTCGGCGATTGGAATCTGGGCTGTGGTGTCGAGCTCGGCGGCGGCGGCAAAGCAAAAGAGACCACGGGGTCTGGGTTGGTGGCGTAGGAGGTGCGGCCTTGATTGGTGAACTGTAATCGTGGAAGTGATGGCAGCACGGTGGTGATTTTGATAATTGATTAATTATCAATTTGAAATTGCAGGTGAATAGTGAGCTTGTGAGGTGGAGATAGTGATGAACTGGCAGCTTGGGGTCTCGGTGGCTGGTCACGGCAGTAGCTAGAGATTGGGTGTAGAGAGGAGAAGGTGATGCGGCCTGTGGCTGTAAGAAGAAGAAGAAGAAGAAGAAGAAGAAGAAGAAGAAGAAGAAGAAGAAGAAGATAGCACCCGGTAGAAGAGAGGAAAGGAGATGATTCTCGGTGGTTGAATTAGCTTGTGAATAAATAGATACAAAGAGAGATGGTGGTGGAGGTAAAAGCCAAAGAAATGGGAAAATGGTGAGAATCTCTGGTTGGATGGAAAATGATCTGTGATGGTGGAGCTAGAAACAGCTCAAAAGTGAAGGAGCGGGAGAGGATTTGAATCCATTATCACAGGCTGGCTGGAGAAGAAAATGAACACATGGTGTGGCTACAAAAACAAACAAACAAAATAAAGATAAAGAAACAAAATTAAAGAAAAATAAAATAAAATAAAATAATTATAAAATAAATATATAAAACATAAATAAAAATAAATAAAGAATAAGAATAAATATAAAACATAAAAATAAAACTAAGTAAAGAAAAAGAATAAATATGAAACAAGAACATGGGAAAATAAAGTGGAGATTTAAAATGGATTTCATCACCGCGTGTGGTGGTTGAGCCTCCATGAGTGGTGGTTCGCCGGCAAAATTGCCGGGATTTGGAACGGTTTCCAAAATCTTCGTACAATGTTATTTTCCACTACTGAATGATGACCGGTGTCATCAGATAATCGAAAAGTCACGGTTGACTTTTCGAAATTGCGCTGTAAACCTCCAAAATTCACCTTTTATGTGCAAATTAGCATTTTTCACATATTTTCCCTAAAAACACGAAAACAAACATTAAACCGACAAATAAGCTTTCAGAATAGCATCAATCCAAGTGTTTAGAGCACTTTGTGAACGTATTTTACGTTCACATCAGGAAACTTCCCGAAATGGGAGTTTCCATTTCAGTTCCCCGTTTCTCTCTCCTCTCTCCTAGCCCTCTCTCTCTCCGTTACCACTGCCAGTTCTTCTTCGGCCATTTTCTCAGCCATCCGACAACCTCAGGCCGTGAAACCGATTCCAAATTCTTCGTCTCCTCTTTCTTTTCAATTCTATACCTCTTTCTAGCCACGAATCGAAGTGTTGAAGGAGAAATCATGGAGAGAAGTTTACCAGCCATCCGGCAACCTCAGGCCTTGAAACCGATTCCAAATTCTTCGTCTGCTCTTTCTTTTCAATTCTATACCTCTTTCTAGCCACGAATCGAAGTGTTGAAGGAGAAATCATGGAGAGAAGGTTACCCGAAATCGCAAAAAAATCCTTATTGTTGCCGACGACGTTTTTGGTTAATTTGACCGATGAGGCTTACTGGGATTTAAAGCCCTTCACGTGGCGAACCCAACGCAAGTGGTCTCACCCCCATTGGTTGTTGGACTGCGGCGAATCGAGCATTTGGAATTTTGGCCACTCGGAGCTTTCAAGGCAAATTTGTGGAGTTATAGCCCGATCCAAACTTCGTGGCAGGTATGAAAGTTATTTCTAGTGTTGTTGTGAACATTAATTGTGGTAAAATTTCATGGCCATCGAGATGGTTGACTGGGCGGCGCATGGGAACACACACAGCACTTGTGGCAGCGCGTCCAGCCTCAATTGATGGTGCATTTTAGCCCATTGGCTTGCACTTTTCATTACGAGCATGTTGATGTATGAATTGTTGGAAGATATTGAAGTTTAAGAATTAATTCGAATTAATTTAGGTTCATTATCGTACGAGATATGATTGACTTTACCGTGTGGTCGTTGGATGGTCATCGAATTTGAGTATGATGTTAAGATAATTATTTTGAGTGTGTTGTACGGTGGGATCTTTGGAATTAGGCCATTTGGTTAATTGAAGATTAATTACGATTAGGGAGATCGAGTAAATTAGACACGTTTGTTGATTTATCGAACCGCGACGATCCGATCGTTAGATTCGTTGCTAAGTGTTTTGGATAATTAGAGTTAGCGACGAGTTAATGATTAGCGGTAAAACCGACGTCATTAATATTACCTAAACATCCTAACAATTTGTCGTTGTAAAGTATAATGGGAAGTAAAGGTTTTTCCCACAGATGATTGTTTATTTACTTTCCTAATGTCACGAATTTAATTAAACTATATTGTTTCTATTTACAAAATGTACAATATATACAAAAGTATTATTTTTGGGTTTTTGAAAATGTTTAGAAAAACAAGAAATAAATAAGAGGAAATATTTTTGGCTTTTTAATCTTTTTGCAAATAAATAAAGTAAAACAAGAAAAATACAAATTAAACTAACAATTTAAACTAACACAATTAAATAAACACACCAAGAATAAAATGATTAAACTAACACACAAATGAATAACATATTTTTGGGTTTTTCAATAAAATAATTAAACACACAAATATTCAAATTAATCAAATATTCAAAATACAAATTAAACAAATAAATTCACACAACATAAAATTAAATTGAGTTTAAGGGAAAGAAATGCTCAATGAATTTGTCGATGGAATTCCGGGGAGCTCGGGTGTAGAAATCAAATTGGGCTTGGGCATTGGGCTTTTGTGTTTGGGCTTTGACTTGGTCAAAGGCCCAAGTCTCTTCTTTTCTGTTTGACCGGCCCAAACCCGTTTCCTTCCAGGTTGACTTTTCAACGCTGGCTTTCTTCTCTTTTCTAGAGCCCGTGTTCATCATCATCATTCTTTCATTTCTTTTCTTCCTTGAGAACAAACCGTGGCCTTCTCTTCACGATTTTCTTCTTTCTTCTTCATTCCGGAACAACTCCTCTCATCCCGTGCCTCTTCTTTTCCATTTCGTGATTGTCCGGTTATCTTGCCGGAGAGAGAGCGGGAGAGTCATGGCATCATAGCAGCGGCACCGTTGGTGGGAAGGGATCGGCGACGGCACGGCAGAGAGGAGGCACGGGCCATGATGGGTTCGGTGGTGCGCGTGCCGGGCTCGACACCGATTGGGGACGAGACTGCGACGGCGAGGCAAAGGAATCAGCGGCGGTGAGTCGATGCGGTGGGATCCATGGGTGAGCCGAGCGCGACGGCATGGTCGGGCTCACCGGTGTCTGTAATCAACGGCGGCACAAGGCTGGGCTGTGGTGAGGATCGACGATGGCGTCGAGAGCCGGGCTGGGTTCACCGTCGGCGGCGAACGAAGATGGGCGAGACACGGCGAGATGGCGCAGCGGCTTGATGCTGATCTGCAAAATGGAATTAAGAGAGATTAGTGGTGAGTGAAACTGTGATTGCAGATGATTATGATTAATTGCAGGAAATTATGGTGTTTTGGATTTGATGATTGCAAAGAAAGAGAAAGAGATTAAGGTTGCGAGAGAGCATGAATTGGGTGCCCAAATTAATGGGCTTGGCGTGGTTGAGTGATGGCGGTGGTAAGGTGATGCGTTTTGTGAGCAGAGAATAGAAGAAAAGAAATTAAAGAGGGAGAGGAAGAGAGGACAGAGGAACCAGAGAGAGAATTGGGGACAGAGAGGAAGAAGAAATAGAAGGGGAGAACAGAAGGCACGGTAGGAGACCGTACACGGACGCGAAGGACAGAGATAGAGGGACTAGAAGCGAAGGCTTGGCCGAGTGAGCCAAGCACGGGAGCAGGAGAAATGGTGGGAAGGAGGGACATGGAGTGCAGGGGAGAAATGGGAGCGCAGGGATGAGCCCTGGCCCCCCGGCCTGTGATTAATGGAGCAGAGGAGCTGCTTATAAAGAAGAAGAAAATGGCAGGCAGTGGTGATTGTTTGCTGAATTTGAATTCAAATTGAAGGTGGGTGGATTAGTGGTTGGAGATGCAGTATTGGACTGATCTGGTAGAGGGTGGAAGAACAGCTCAAAAGCTGTAGAGAAATTCAAAATCAATAGCCCGGTAACATGGTAGCTGCAATTAAGAACAAAACAAAAATAAAATAAAACAAAGAAATAAAATAATTAAAAGAAACTAACTAAATAATTATAAAGAAAACAAAAGAAATAAATAAAATAACAAAAGAAAATAAAAACAAAAATAGAAATAAAAATAAATATAAATAACAAATATAAACAAGGGAAAATAAAATGGAGATTTAAAATATGTTTCACCACCGCGTGTGGTGGTTGCGCCTCCGTGAGTGGTGGTTCGCCGGCAAAATTACCGGGATTTGGAACGGTTTCCAAAATCTTCGTACAATGTTATATTCCACTTCCGAAAGATGACCGATGTCATCAGATAATCGGAAAGTCACGGTTGACTTTCCGAAATTGCGCGGTAAATCTCCAAAAATCACCTTTTATGTGTAAATTAGCATTTTTCACATATTTTCCCTGAAAACACGAAAACAAACATTAAACCGACAAATAAGCTTTCAGAATAGCATCCATCCAAGTATTTAGAGCACTTTATGAACGTATTTTACGTTCACATCACACCCCCACACTTGAACTTTTGCTAGTCCTCTAGCAAACACAGAACTAAAAACAGAACAA
The DNA here is from genome assembly GCA_030142095.1 of Rubus idaeus. NCBI lineage: Eukaryota > Viridiplantae > Streptophyta > Magnoliopsida > Rosales > Rosaceae > Rubus > Rubus idaeus. Next base: position 18,390,356 of record CM057968.1, on the reverse strand, counting down.
CACAAAAACAGAAAGGGAAACACAAAACAGAAATTCTTTCCAACCATAACCCTCAACGAGTTCGAAGAATTATAATCAGGAGAATAAAAACTATATACCAAGGCTCACGAATTTGCTAAGTATTTAACATGGACATCTCATTCGTGCTCGAGTGAAGTGTGTGAAAACCGAGTGTACAATTAATTTCAAGCAATCAAATAGGCACATATGAACAACATTAACCACTAAAGCTCACAAGATTCACTAAATATTTCCGCTCAGTGTTTAGGGTTAAGTGTTTACTCTCATAACAATTACACAAGTAATGTTCCCATAAGCTTGCTCATTAACCAACTCTCCACAATTAATCCACAAATCATTAAATCATAAGGGCTTTCAATGGTGTAATGGGGCCAAAGGGTGAATGAATGGTAAATGGTAAATGGAAAGGAAAGACTAGAAATGATAAATGTTCCACATGTTTGCAAGACAAATCAACGACTTTGAAACTCATACCTATGCTAAACCCGAAACAACTTTCCTATTTTCCTCAAACCTTTTATTGAAATTAAAACAATACAAGAAAATAACTATATTTTTGTGGCATTTTTCTTTTTCTTTTCTTTTCCACTCTTTTTTTTTTCTTTTCTTGAGGAATTTATTCCTTCTTTTTATTTCTGTTTTTTTTTCTTTCTTTGAACAAATACAACAAAATAAAATGCACCCCCACACTTGCCTTTTGGTATACTACCATACAAATCAAAACCCGAAGCATAAGAATATAAGAAGTCACTATCATCGTCTTGCAAACACAATAAAACATGGGTGAGATGGTGTGGGTGAACAAAAGAAGCGGCTAATGAGTTATCAGTTCAAAAGGGGTTCCTAAAGTTCGTGTTTAGATGGATGGTGAATATTTGGCCATGGTGCTCAACTAATGCCTTAATCATTTTCAATTCATCACAGATTAATAAAAAGTTTCGAGAGGTCAATGAGCAAGTTCTAGGTTCAAAAACTCATGAATTGTGCACACATGAAGAACGAGTAAATGTATGAATAATGCATACATGTGAATATTCAACAGGCTCAAATTCTCACAATTTCTGGGTATGCATGACAATGTATGTTCAAATGTGCTTCTCGGATTGCAATCAACTAATTAACACAGGTTATGTTAACATGAAATTTCGAGCAATCACAAGTTATGCAAATTAAATCCAAAGCAAATCACACAAAGCCTTGACATATAATAAACATTCTCCTAATCACAACAATTAAACTCAATTCATCATCGGGATTGGAAAGAACAGAACACGAATACAAATAAACACACAAAAACACACAAACAGAAGCAAATATTTTTGTATTTTTTTGATTTTTTTGATTTTTTTGATTTTTTCAATTTACGTAACAATACGTGACCACAGTGACTTACTAAGTGCAATGGTAGGTTCAACGCTACCAAGGGAGTAAGTATGATTTAGTCGAGATACCGTTACGGTAGAAAACAAAAACAAGTAAATTATTTTTTTGAATTTTTGAATTTTTCAAATTTTTTCTTTTCTTTTTAATAAACCTTCCCCCACACTTGAATTAAACATTGTCCTCAATGATAGACAGATATTTCACGAAAATGAAAAATTCAAGTATGGTTATTGAATTTAAACACACATACAGAAATAAACACACAAATAAAAATAAACAGAAGTAAACACACAACATTTATACAAAGGAAACAAAAATAAACAGAAAGGTTAAAGAAAAACTCCCCTTTGTAGATCGTGAAGCTCCTCCCGAAGCAAGTCACCAACAGTCACAAACAAGGCTAGCAGGGCCTTGCATCCAACGTTTGCTCCTTAATTGACTGCGGTTCTGATCCTTTGAAGTGTGTCCTGGACGAGTGTTGTTGCCGACTCCACGGCAGATTTAGCTGATGTAGCCTTCACCGAGATCTGGAACACCATAGTCAGTAGTGTTCCATCAAGAACAGCTCCGGATACGTTAGGCAGAATGGAGAAGCCTGAAGACATAAGCGGAAATGGCTCCGGTTGAACTCCACATAACAAACACTGGAGAATGGAATGGTTGATCGGCGCATAAATCACAGACGACCCCGTTGCATCGGTGCAACACTCCTGAAGAATGAGGAAGTCGTTGTGACTATCTATGGCGAGCACCGAAATCTGGTTCCGCGGGTCAAGACCGATGGTGAAATTTGCTAGCAGACGCACCGAGCTGTCCATCGACATACTATCCCACAGTGGTCTAGTCTGAACGTCTTTGAGGAACTCAAAGATCCTGGTGTGATGAGATAGATGAACGACGGAACAACCAGCAGTACGATTTACTCCAGGGGGCTTGCTCGGATCTCCCCTTCGCTTGTTGGTCCTGACCTCCATTCGAGTGTCTCTTGTTCGGTTCGAACAAGTCCAGTGATGATACGTGGAGTTGCTGATGTCGTTGAAGAAACAGATCGCCATCTGGTTTGCCATTTCCGCTAGGCCTCTTTTTCCTTCGGGCGAAATGATAGAGTCACCGGGTGAAGTGTGGATCCCTGTGACGCACATGTAGCGCTCGGCTTGTCGTTGGAGAGTTGAGATCCAACGCTTTGCACCAAATGCGAACCCAGAATGGACAAAGGGTTCGAAAATGGCCTTCATTTCCTTCTCGCGCACATCCACGTGCTCCACCCAAGTGACTAAGGAAGATCCATTCTGCAAATCTCGAATCAAACATCCGGAGGGGCGCTTTCGGCAAATCGATCTCACTGAAGGCTTCGGATTTGAGCGCAGTTCATCCACGGAGACATCCACAACGATCCAACTTCCATCCAGTTGTAGGTGGGAGTACCTAACAAACTGGACTTCACGAGTCGAAACGATGTTAGATGGCACCAGAAACTCGGCCGACATAACTTGCTTCTGCTCCTCGTAGCCTACTGCGTTGTCGGAGGGTAGGATCTCCAACATCTGAGCGTTTGTGACCATGCTACAGAAGACGGGCAACCATCGACCAACATCCATTAAGATTTCAACGATGGTGGTCGGATGAAGGTGAATGGTTGCAGAGTGTCTCGAGGATTCTGATTTGAAGTATGGCACAGGTTCGCCACGTTGAAACACTCGCAAGTACTCGGCCCTATTTAGAGTCTCGGGATGAATAGAAGTGTCGGGAGTCGGTGAAGATATCCACAAAGGAAAACCGGCAGTGGCCACGAGCATGAGCTCGTGCTTGGCCTTGCGGGCGATATCCGAGATCAAGTCGGTGTGGACTCCGACAAGATCATGAGCAGGTCCGGGAAGACGGTCGGATGGAATAGGTGCGGATGGGCGCTCGACTAGTGTAGGCATGAGGCTCCGCACATCCCGTCTCAAGTGGTCCATGTCGATCGAATCATCGGACAACTCGAGAAGAGGCTCTTGTTGTGGAGGAACAACTTCGAGCCTTCGCCTAGGCACATCCGAGTGCGGAACGGGACCTCCGCCGGGGGACGGATGCCGCTGTGGAGAGCATCGACGAGTCTTTGATTCTGCATTTGAAGCTCCTCGTTCTTGCTCACCAGCTGATCGTTTCTTCTTTCTAGCTCGGCAATACGCTGCTCAGACGTCCGGATACCGAACTTCTTCCTATTTCTCGACCCCCAATAGTAGACTTGGTCTTCTTCTAGTCCGATTTTTGGACCAAATCTTTCACGTTGTGGCTTGGTGGGGTGAGAATACACCGCAAAGAAAGCCGCCAGTGCTTCTCTCTGAGCCTTGGTGTATTTCGTCCTTGGAAGTCTCCTATAGACAGGAGCGGCTTCGACTCGGCGGGTGGATCAGCAACCGGGATTGGTGCTTGGGGTAGTTGTTGCGGTTGTGGTTGTGGCTGGGTCGGCATGCTAGCATCGGCGCTATTGAGCATGCTGGGTGGAATTATTTCATCCAGGCCTTCAAAGATTTGACTCCCTGAAGGACCTGCCTGAAACAACACGCTGAAGGAATTAACTCTCTTGGCCATTTGTGGTTTGGGAGGGAGGAATGCTTTTCTGGGTTTGGGAGTTTTCTGGGAAAAAAGACTAAGAACACAGATGAACACTATGAACTAGCGAGAGAAAACGAGAGAGAGAGAGATTAAGGGAAAACGTGAAATGCCTAAGGAAACTAGCGCAAACGAAGGGAAGGGGAAAGGAGCGGACGCACGCATGCACGCTCGCACACGTGCCAGAGACAGAAGACCCGCAAATTGCGGATCGGGCGACGAAAGTCGCAAAGCGTACAGTGAAAACGCATGCGGCTTATTAAAGAAATCGGCCGACGCAAAAGTCGTGCGTCGGCCCAATCAAATTTTTTTCAATTTTCAATTTTTTATTTTTTTATTTTTTTTATACTTTACGAAAAGTCGTAAAGTGAACAGTGAAAAACGCGTAGCACACGCGCTTGCCGACACTTTAAATGGGCTTGGGCCATCGAAATGGTTTGGGCCTAAAGTGGGCCTGGGCCAAAGAAATCTCCGGCCCATTATTGGTGGGCTTAACTAATGGGCCTAAAAACGAACAGGCCCGACACACTTAATGGGCTTGGGTTACGGGTTTTGGGCTTCGTGAATGACACGAGCCCAATGGGCTTCGTGAATGACACGAGCCCAATGGGCTAAATTTTTATTTTTATTTTTTTTTATTTTTTACGAAACCTAAAACCCTAACCAATCACACAAACGAATGGGCCTAAGGCCCAATAATAAATAACAAACAAACAAACAGTAATTATAAATAGTGAAAATAAATAATTACAAAACAGTAAAATAAAAACAAACACACTCTTTTTTTTATTATTTACAATAAATTTTTTCAATTTTTTTTTATTATTTTTATTTTTATTTTTTTAAAACAAACAAATAAAAAAATGAAAAGAAAACTTACCTTTTTACTCCCGAGTAAACCGAAAAATCACCAACAAGACATCAACCTCAAGGTTTTTCAACCTTGACTTCCTAAACGTATGCTCCGATGTATGTGGTAAAATTTCCGAATAACCCGGATTATTCCCTATAAAAAATTAAAAGGTTAGTAATAAAATTTATAAGTTAAAAACAAAATATTTACAAAATGAATAAATAAAATTTCCTATGTCTAAGTATATTTTATTTACAAGTAATGTTAAATTGTCCAAAATATAGTTAAAAACAAAGTTGATTCCAAGCGGTAATTCGAGGTGGACGTACGGCCTAGGTGCAATATCTTGACGTAAATGACTTTCCGTGTTTTCAGAAGGCGAATGGCCAGATCACAAGAGATAAGCGAGAGGCAGGATTCATTTAGTGGACAAGTCCTCTGAATCCAATTTTACAAACCCATCACCCAGAGTCTTGATCATATCTAGACACCATTCATGTGCCCCTTACTCAGTTGAGAAAGCACTTAAGTGTTCGACAATTCTCCAAGTGTTAATAAAGGCCGCCCTCAACCTCAAGTGACCTTACGGTACAAATGAAGGGTTTAGGCCAATATTAATAAAAGGACCTTACCTATTTCCGTTCAAATTACAACCTACAACAACTTAAATAATTAACAGTACTCAGAACACCTAAGTATAATTATTACTAAGTATGTGTAAAAATATATACAAGTATAATTAGTAAGTATTATTTACAAGTATCATTTACAAACAGTAAAAAGTCAAAAGTCAAAAGTCAAAGTCAACAGTAAAAAGTCAAAAGTAAATAGTAAAAACAATCCCCGGCGAGCCGGCGCCAAAATGATTAGCGGTAAAACCGACGTCATTAATATTACCTAAACATCCTAACAATTTGTCGTTGTAAAGTATAATGGGAAGTAAAGGTTTTTCCCACAGAGGATTGTTTATTTACTTTCCTAATGTCACGAATTTAATTAAACTATATTGTTTCTATTTACAAAATGTACAATATATACAAAAGTATTATTTTTGGGTTTTTGAAAATGTTTAGAAAAACAAGAAATAAATAAGAGGAAATATTTTTGGCTTTTTAATCTTTTTGCAAATAAATAAAGTAAAACAAGAAAAATACAAATTAAACTAACAATTTAAACTAACACAATTAAATAAACACACCAAGAATAAAATGATTAAACTAACACACAAATGAATAACATATTTTTGGGTTTTTCAATAAAATAATTAAACACACAAATATTCAAATTAATCAAATATTCAAAATACAAATTAAACAAATAAATTCACACAACATAAAATTAAATTGAGTTTAAGGGAAAGAAATGCTCAATGAATTTGTCGATGGAATTCCGGGGAGCTCGGGTGTAGAAATCAAATTGGGCTTGGGCATTGGGCTTTTGTGTTTAGGCTTTGACTTGGTCAAAGGCCCAAGTCTCTTCTTTTCTGTTTGACCGGCCCAAACCCGTTTCCTTCCAGGTTGACTTTTCAACGCTGGCTTTCTTTCTCTTCTTCTAGAGCCCGTGTTCATCATCATCATTCTTTCATTTCTTTTCTTCAGCTTGAGAACAAACCGTGGCCTTCTCTTCACGATTTTCTTCTTTCTTCTTCATTCCAGAACAACTCCTCTCATCCCGTGCCTCTTCTTTTCCATTTCGTGATTGTCTGGTTATCTTGCCAGTAGAGAGAGCGGGAGAGTCATGGCATCATAGCAGCGGCACCGGATTGGGCTGGGAAGGGATCGGCGACGGCACGGCAGAGAGGAGGCACGGGCCATGATGGGTTCGGTGGTGCAGCTGTGCTGGGCTCGACACCGATTTGGGGACAGAGAGCTGCGACGGCGAGGCAAAGGGAATCAGCGGCGGTGAGTCGATGCCGGTGGGATCCATGGGTGAGCTGAGCAGCGACGGCATGGTCTGGGCTCACCGGTGGTCTGTAATCAACGGCGGCACAAGGCTGGGCTGTGGTGAGGATCGACGATGGCGTCGAGAGCTGGGCTTTTGGGTTCACCGTCGGCGGCGAACAGAGATGGGCAGAGAGCAGCGGCGAGATGGCAGCAGCGGCTTGATGGCGTGATCTGCAAAATGGAATTAAGAGAGATTAGTGGTGAGTGAAACTGTGATTGCAGATGATTATGATTAATTGCAGGAAATTATGGTGTTTTGGATTTGATGATTGCAAAGAAAGAGAAAGAGATTAAGGTTGCAGAGAGCATGAATTGGGTGCCCAAATTAATGGGCTTGGCTGTGGTTGAGTGATGGCGGTGGTAAGGTGATGCGTTTTGTGAGCAGAGAATAGAAGAAAAGAAATTAAAGAGGGAGAGGAAGAGAGGACAGAGGAACCAGAGAGAGAATTGGGGACAGAGAGGAAGAAGAAATAGAAGGGGAGAACAGAAGGCACGGTAGGAGACCGTACACGGACGCAGAAGGACAGAGATAGAGGGACTAGAAGCAGAAGGCTTGGCTGAGTGAGCCAAGCACGGGAGCAGGAGAAATGGTGGGAAGGAGGGACATGGAGTGCAGGGGAGAAATGGGAGCGCAGGGATGAGCCCCGGCCCCCGGCCTGTGATTAATGGAGCAGAGGAGCTGCTTATAAAGAAGAAGAAAATGGCAGGCAGTGGTGATTGTTTGCTGAATTTGAATTCAAATTGAAGGTGGGTGGATTAGTGGTTGGAGATGCAGTATTGGACTGATCTGGTAGAGGGTGGAAGAACAGCTCAAAAGCTGTAGAGAAATTCAAAATCAATAGCCCGGTAACATGGTAGCTGCAATTAAGAACAAAACAAAAATAAAATAAAACAAAGAAATAAAATAATTAAAAGAAACTAACTAAATAATTATAAAGAAAACAAAAGAAATAAATAAAATAACAAAAGAAAATAAAAACAAAAATAGAAATAAAAATAAATAAAAATAACAAATATAAACAAGGGAAAATAAAACGGAGATTTAAAATATGTTTCACCACCGCGTGTGGTGGTTGCGCCTCCGTGAGTGGTGGTTCGCCGGCAAAATTACCGGGATTTGGAACGGTTTCCAAAATCTTCGTACAATGTTATATTCCACTTCCGAAAGATGACCGATGTCATCAGATAATCGGAAAGTCACGGTTGACTTTCCGAAATTGCGCGGTAAATCTCCAAAAATCACCTTTTATGTGTAAATTAGCATTTTTCACATATTTTCCCTGAAAACACGAAAACAAACATTAAACCGACAAATAAGCTTTCAGAATAGCATCCATCCAAGTATTTAGAGCACTTTATGAACGTATTTTACGTTCACATCAGTTAATTATTTGGGGAGTAAAGGATCGAGAATTATCGGTAAATAAGAGGTACTGGATTTATCGTGGGAAAAACGTTAAACAGTTTAAGGATTTAATATCGAATTATTAATCCGTTCGTCAAATAGTTATTAATTTTAATAATTGATTTTAATCAGGACGACAACGTGATTTTCCCTTCCGAGGAAGATTTTGACGGACGCCACGCTTAGCTTAAAATTTGTGAGTGAACTTTGTTTTCTTTAATAAATTATTTATTTATAATTGCGATTTTACGTGTTTCTGATGGGATCAGTTTTCCCGATATTTAGTTTAATTTTACGATTTGAGTACGATTTCTAGTTTCAATCATACTACAGCTTTTCCCTATGTTTAACATATTTCAGTTTTATTTATTATTTTTATTTGTGATTTTCCGTTGTTGTTTGCACGTGCCACCTGAGTTGGTAGGCCCTCTCAGGTTATGTCATTGAGTTGGTAGTCCCTCATGGCAATTGCCTCCGAGTTGGTAGGCCCTCGGATGGCGATTCACTGAGTTGGTAGGCCCTCAGTGAAATGGTGACTAAGTTGGTAGGCCCTTAGTCATCACGCTTTGTTTTTCAGATATTTTAGTTTTAATGATGTACAACAAATATTTGGGGATTGAATTTCAGCATAAGGAAAGTATTTTATTGGGGAAACATAAACATTATTATTTTGAAAATATTTATATTTTTGTCCACTCACGCTAATAGTTTTCTATGTTTCCCGCTTGGCTTTTCTGTTTTCAACCGCTCAGGTTGCAGACTAGCTAGCTAGCTGAGGTCGCACATCGAAGTCGAGGCATAGTCACCTCCAAGGTTTAAAATATCGGCCGTGGAAGATATATCGGGAGGTTGAAAAAAGGATTTATCGGTAGATATATCGTTATCGGAAAAAAAATATTAGAATATTTTTTAATATCGAATTTTTTAAATTATTTATAATATAATATAAAAATAAAAATAAAAATATTATTTATTATTTTAATTATTTATATCCCTCAAATTTTACGGATATATCGCGATTTTTGAAGATATATCGGTAAATATCGCCAATATCGGAGACATTTTGAAATGTCGGAGATATTTCGAAAAATCGGGAGAAGATATGACTTTCCCCTCAAAAGATATATCGCTCGCTTGAAAAAGGGATATATCGGGATATCCGCAGATATTTAGAACCTTGGTTACCTCCATCCTTCTATCATTGTAGGTTATAGTTTAACCTACCTTTATTTAAATGAGTATTTATGTAAACTCTAGTTGCTCTGATATTGCAAGTTTTAAAATGTACAACGAATTATAATTATTATCGCTGGCAAGCATGAAGGCTCGGGTGTTTGGTTGGTTTTGTTGGTTTAATTGAAGTGTGGTTTGTATTTGAATTTCAGGTTTTCGGGTAGACCACTTTTAGGGGAGGTTGTATCGAATTTTCGATAAAATCTTCTCTAAAGTGGGTGCCGTGGGGTTGTCTCGATGTTTTAGAATGAGGTGTCGGGGCAGGTCCTGTCAGTTTGGCTCTCAACTTGGGCAAAAATTTTCCACAATGTTATTTTTTAGGTAAAATTTAATAAATCAAGGGCATTGTAGTAATTAGCAAAATAAATATAAAAATGATTAATTAGACTCCATACTCTAAACTGATTTCTCAAGCACCGGGTGTAGTCGAGTTGGACTAAAGCAATGGTCTACTCAGCTTAAATCCAAGTTCGAGTCTCACTCTCCCCACATTTCTCCAACTTTGTGCCCCCTCCTCCTCCCCTAGGCCAAACGCTTCCTTGTACCAAAAAAAATAAATTATTTCTCCACTCTCTCTGTATGCAATAACTAATTTCTCCATTTCTCTGCAATGATTGATTTCTCCACATAGTGTGTGTTGTCCACTTGTCTATCTTGTATTGATAATGATAATTAGGGTTTTTTTTTTGTTTTTTTGTTTTTTTTTCAGCAAGATTGTCTGAACTTTTATGCCTTGGCCAAAATGATACTCAACAATTAAAAAGAGTCAATTAATGTGGTACTTGGACTCCAAATTTCGTATCAAACTCATACTTTCGCCCAATTTTCCAATTTTCGTCAAATGCTCAATTAAAAAGAACATTTGCCACGCACGTGGGGTTTCAAGTCAAGGTATTATAGTCTTTTTCTCTTATGATCAGACCTAAAGGAAACTAATTACTTCATTCTCTCCAAGCTCAGAATTCTCATGCCGAATTAGTATCGAAAGGTCCCCAAATACTAAGGTTTCACTTTTCACTCCAAAAGGTTCGATGATTGTGAATCGATATAAAGACTGACTCAAAAGTGAATTGATTCTCCGACAAAAGTGATTGATGGCAAAAATGTGGAAGTTGTTTAGGAAATCTGAACCAAGACATGATAATAGTAAGTACGGTAGAACTTCAAATCGTTTATGAATAGTAGAACTTCAAATCCTTTATGAACATTGTCGCACATGGGTTGTTTGCAAAACGTACTGGGTTTGACTTGTTTTGTGTGTTTATGGTGGGAGTGGTCCTCCGCCTCGGTTTTTTATTTAGAGTTGGGAATGGTCCCAGGTTTATTAAATGATTTTGTTCTTGGACTATAGTTGTTTGACCATATTGCTATTAAGCCTATTAAACATATGCTGGAAACATTTGTGTCGTTTTCAATGATTTTGCAGTGGGGCTTGGTAGTTTATTTATGATTTTTTGTCCCATTTACCATAATTGTTAATTCTGCAATTGGCTAGAGTTTGAATTTATAGTGATGTATTATAGATTAGTAAAGGGTTAGAGTGAATGTGCATTTAAAGTGTTCAATTTCTAGGCCATGAGTAATTAACTAATTACAGCGTATGTGTTTACTATGCAGTTTCAGAAAACTATTATACTACGGAAATATACCATGGTGGTTATTTTCACACCATGCCTGATGGAACAAAGAAGTACAAGATTGCTAAGTTCAACAAATTGGGTGAGAAGTTGTACTTAGATGGCCTAGATCCTGACAAGATAGCATGGGTATAGTAGAGTTCAACAATATTGCATGGGAGTTGGGCTATAGGGAGAAGCCAATTTCATATCATTTCAAGCTTCCTCGGACATCATGCAGTGAAGGATGGATCCCTATAAAAAAATTATGCAAATGCCATTGAGATGACCAAACTCATTCTAGTAAAGAAGAAGCATATCAGTGTTTACTTAACTGGTGGTGGTAGGAGGAAAAAAAGAAGAAGATGAATTGGATAACCAGGGGCCAGCAGACCCTAATTGGCACAATCCATTGAATAAGCTGAGAAGGCAAATATGTTTATTGCTAGTAATTTAGTTGCTAGTCAACTAAATTACTAGCAATTCTGAAAGGAATGAAGGAGGTGGTTCTGGGAGAGTAAATATGGTTGGTGATGTGTGTTTTAGTGCAAGTGAAGATTTAGCTGATGTAGTTAAAGGGGGAGGTGCAATAATATGTGAGCCACATCCTAGTCAATCCACTTTTGCTGGTCTCTCTGACTTAGTGCATGACCTATTTGGAGGGTCACAATATGGGAATCCAAGGTGAGGTGGGGCAAGGAAGTAATAACAATGTAAGAGATGGACATATAAGTAACTTAGATGAAGAGAAAGGCTCTCAAAGTGTGATTGCAGTAAGGGAAGGTGTAGGAAGCCGTAGGTTAAAGCAATGTGCAAATAAGAAAAATATTCCAAATTTTAGTGAAGCCAAGAAAGGAAAGAAGGTTGCATCAGAAGAACAAACCAAAGGTTGCCAAAGTGTTGTTGTTGGATCTAACAAGAAAGGGAAGAAAACAAAAAAGCCAAGGTACAACACTAGAAACAAAGGTGCGAAGAAGTATGAAGTAGTAGATGAGGAGGAATCAAGTGACCAAGGATCAGATTTCTACATTGACAGTGATTATGATCTTGATCAAGGTGATGATGATGTTGAGTTTGAGGAAAATGTGTCAAATCCAAAGATTGTTGAAGAGTATGAAGAAATGGGGTTCAAGGGATTCTATTCTGATGTTGGTGGAGATACAAATGAATTAGAGAGCTGGGATGGGTATGAAACAGAAGAGGATGAAGAGGGTAACCCGCTACCAAAGAAATCAAGCAAGAAATTTAAGGTGAAAGCTTAGACTATAGTTGTAGATCTGAAAAGTCCTAAGTTTGCTGTTGGTCCAGCATTTCCAGATTTAGAGGCATTGAAAGAAGCTGTCAGGGAGTTTTCGATAAAGAATCAAGTTGGCTTATGGTTTCAGAAGAACACCAGATCTAAGGTTGAGGTAAAATGCCAGTGGGGGTGTCCATTTTGGATGGATGGTAGCACTATATAAGGGAATGGTGACACTCTCTACATCAAGACATTGAGATCTAAAGACAACTATGCTCCGTTTCAAACAAGCCATCACCTAAACTCAAACAGAATTGCAACTGAAGTAGCTGAAGACTTGTTGGTTGATGAGGGTTGGTCAAGGAGTTGAATGTGCAGGGTTTTGAACCAAGTTAAATAGCTGGTGTAGTTCAATTGGTTTTTGTTAGTGATCAGAACAGAGCTTTTGTTGGTGCTCTGTGTTGTTGTAATCCAAAGATATTATACTTGATCTTTTGGTGTAGCTTTGATCTTTTGGCGGTGTTGGTTAACATTTTCAAACATATATATTATGTGAAGTATAGTGTTAGAAACTTAGAAACGATGACAATGGCTTTGATGTAGAATTGATTGTGTTGTCAACTGGATTCTAACTACACAAGCTCTGATTTAAACATGCATTTTTTGGTTTAATTAGTTTGTTATGCAAAAATGGTTATCTTGGGATTCTTGGGAATGAGTTTGTGGTTTTATGAAATTTTGTGCCGAATGAGAGGGAAAATTAATGAGGAATAATTATTTTTTGGAGGGAAAATGAGAGAGAGAGAGAGAGTGTGTTTTAGGGGGAAGAGGAGGTCGTAAGGACCATAATACCCTAACTTGAAGCCCCACGTGCGCGGCACATATTCTTTTTAACTGAGCATTTGACGAAAATTGGACAGAAATATGAGTTTGATACGAAATTTAGAGTCCAGGTACCACATTGACTCTTTTTAATTATTGAGTATCATTCTTGCCATGGCATAAAAGTTCAGACACTGTTGCTGAAAAAAAATCCTAATAATTAATAATTCCTTAACTGATTTGACCACATTAATTAGTGAATTAATTTACTAGCCTTACCCAATAAAAGGTGGGCTGATTTATGAAAATAAAAAAAAATAGGAACTAAATTTCTTTTATCCAAAAACTCTAATTGGGCCACAACCCATCTTAGGCCATGCGTGGTTTGTCCCTTGATAAAATAAGTTGCACCGAAACATGTATGTTTTTTAAAAAAAAAAAAAAAACCCCAAAAATTTTTTATTTTTTTTTTTTTTTATTTCCTACCCCCCCTTTGTAATGGCTTTCAAGTTCCTAACCATAGTTTCTAGGCATAAAATGAACGAATATGCTATAAACATCCCTAAACTAAATAACAAGCAAAAAAAACAAGGTATTCCATATGCACCTCACTTCTCTTAAGTTTATTATTCTTATTCCTCTAAACCAAAAATGCTATTTAGCATGCATTGGAATTACGCGGGAGTTCGTGTGGGTAAAAAGAAAACAGGTTTGGTAAGAGGTCATTTAAGACACCCGTACAAAAAAGGAAGTCTTTAACCACCACGGTTTGACTGCCAGTGTGTCCGAATCCTGTCCCGCGAATACGATACTTACACCTGTCTTCTTACTAACAGAAGCCTAACGTCGTTATATAAAATAAACTTTTGAGTGAAGCACGAAACAATCCTCTTCAACCGAACGGAGGTTCTGCCGTGAATGTCCATTTTCGGACGACCTAGATCAGCCACCGCTAGCCGGCCCAATCAGATCCGTCCAACACCGTCATCTTCATCGTTCCAGGCAAAACCCTAGCTCATAGCGAAGGAGGCAAAATCAGGCTCATCAGAGATCCACGTTTTCCCGCAACTCTCCGTCGCCGATTATCTGAGATCGCTGTTTTCCAGCTCACTCTACTTCGCCGATTCCAGTCATTTTGATCAGTAAGTCTTTTTGTCTCCCGTGTTCAAATGTAAGGATTTGGTCTCGCAACCCATCCTTAGCTACCTAAATTTCAATGGCATATATGAGTTGCTGGCTTGCTGCAGTCGTTTACTTGTAATTCTGTATTCGTATGAACAAAGTCGTGTTTCACTTACGGGTCATGAATTGTTTAAATCTTCTGCTTTGATTATTTATTTTTTAATGGTTGTTTTATTACCTTTGAACAAGCCCTCATAGATGAATCCTGTGGCAGCCAAAATTTTGATTCCTTGGGTTGGCTTTGGTATTTTTGGTCTTGCAATGGCATTTGGAAATTTGGTTTAAATTCTATGTATGATAAATCTATCATTTTGGCTGGGGAAAATTTAATAATGTTCAATTGTTAATGTGCTAAAGCTATCTTCTCTGTCTATCCTTGACTGCTTCACCAGTGACCAATGATTTGTCTAAAACCTAAACAAAATCTGTTTGTTTTGTTTTGGCCAATACCTGTCTTTTATTCTAAACCAAAAATCAAGCTTCCTTTCTATTCAGTAAGGAAAATGTGTTTGATAGGTGTGGCAAGGTTGTTTTGGCTTTGCAAAGTCTATTTGATTATAATGTGGGCTTCAACAAGTTGGGGTTCAAACAAGAAATAGGGTGTTCTAGAGGAAGGTATCAAGTTTGAGAATATCTAATATTGGAAGTGGTTTTGAAGACTACATTTTTTCCATAAAGCTTTCAGCCGTGGAGCATTGGAAAGGTCTGACTAAAACAACATGATAGTTCAATTTACGTCTACATTAAGATGCAGTTTCCTTCACTTCCTGTAGGTAGGGTGTAAATTTGCTTCACCTGCGTTTCTTGCTTTCCAAATGTCCTCTATCAATTCCGCATTTCTTTTTGGCGCGCTTGAGAATTTAATTTTGTGCATGGTACTTTTCTTTAAGCTAGCTGGAAGGCTAACTTTTTTCCTTTTTAGGAAAATGAACAAAAATAAATTTTCTGCTCCTTTTGGTTTATCATTTTAGGGGTTTTCATCTTGTTGCTGCTACAGAATGTAGAAGCGTTTGGTTTCGTTCTCTGATCTTGTAAATTTCAAATCCATATTTATAATCCGTTAAAATTAGTAGAATTTAGATGGGTATTGTTTGCATTAATAAATAAAGTTGAACTTTTTTTCCTTTTTAGGAAAACGAACAAAATAAATTTTCTGCCCCTTTTGTTTTATCATTTTAGGGATTTTCATTTTGTTGCTGCTACGAAATGTAGAAGCGTCTTGTAAATTTCAAATCCATATTTATAATCCGTTAAAATTAGTAGAATTTAGATGGGTATTGTTTGCATTAATAAATAAATTTTAACTTTTTTCCTTTTTAAGAAAACGAACAAAATAAATTTTCTGCCCCTATGGTTTATCATTTTAGGGGTTTTCATTTCGTTGCTGCTACAAAATGTAGAAGCGTTTGGTTTTGTTCTCCGATCTTGTAAATTTCAAATCCATATTTATAATCTGTTAAAATTAGTAGAATTTAGATGGGTATTGTTTGCATTAATAAATATGAGTTTGATTGTGTATTTCTCATGGGCGTGCAATCTAACTGTTTCTGTGCAACATGGAACGTTAATTTAGAAATGGTGGTATTTGGTTTCTGTCTCAGCTAATTCCAAACCAAAAAACTAATCCCTGTGATGGGTTTCTGTTTTGTCACTATAGTTACCTCATTTAGGTGGGTGGTTTAAAGACTACTTCATAAGTCACTACATGAATCCACTGTAGGCATAAGCATTTCGTTTACGTGAGTGATTCAGTTTTTGCACTAGTGTTGCAAGGGTTTAGCACTGATGTTGAGTGCTTGGTAACTTGGCTGGGAGTGATCTGGAGTGCAACGTTAAGACAACTATCTACCCTTTACTACCTTTTTTACTGTTTGTTTATTGTTGTTTTGATTAAACAATTATTTTTCAAATGCTTATTTATCGTCTAATTATTTATTCAATCTAATTGAGCTAATTTCCATGGTTTGGTTTTGACATCTTAACTTTCGTGATTATTCTAGATGGACAAGGACAAATCTCCTGCCCATGGTGGAGGTTTACCACCGCCGTCAGGCAGGTACTCAAGTCTTTTGCCAACTGGAACCACTTACAATGTGAAACCTGAGCCATCTTCATCGTCGTCATTTCCACCGTTGGTCTCTGGTACTACTGCAGAGTCTGGTCATTTTGGTCATGGAATGTCAACTGAATCTAATCACTTTAGTCATGATATTAGCCGAATGCCAGATTACCCACCAAGGAAATTGGGTCATAGACGTGCCCATTCAGAAATTGTGACCCTTCCAGATGATATTAGTTTTGATAGTGACCTTGGTGTTGTGGGTGGTGCCGATGGTCCTTCATTTTCAGATGAGACAGAGGAAGACTTGTTTTCTATGTACCTTGATATGGACAAATTCAATTCTTCATCTGCTACATCATCCTTTCAAGTGGGTGAGCCATCAGCTTCTGCTGCACCACCTGCTCCAGCATTAGAACCAGCATCTGGAGCGCTTACTTGTTCTACAGAGGATATTACCATGGGTACTCATGAGAGACCCAGAGTTAGGCACCAACATAGCCAATCCATGGATGGATCAACAACCATCAAACCAGAGATGCTGATGTCGAGTTCAGAAGAGATGTCTGCAGCTGATTCCAAGAAAGCCATGTCAGCTACTAAGCTTGCAGAACTTGCCCTAATTGATCCAAAACGTGCAAAGAGGTATTATTTTTTGAGTACTCATATATATGTGCACCAATGTTGATGGAGTTAATGAATTTTAGAGTACTTTTGAGTTGATATTAGTCCTTCAGTTGTTAGTATCCTTTGATTGAGTATTGCTATTTCTGTTCTATTTAACTTGAACAAGTAAACTCAAATCTAACTAGACTTTGTTGTTTTTTTTTGGAAAAGACACATGATTGTATTAAAAATCAGGGTGGACCGAAATTACAGTGGACAAGGAGTCCACGACAAACAGAAAACCTCGAAACAGTACAACAAACAGAAAAAACAGGGAAACCTTAAGAAAACAACGAAAACTCATGAACAACCTGAAAGTACTCCTAAACTGCTGCAGCCCTCCAATCTCTTAAAATGTAAGAGAAGCTATAATCTTTCAAAGCCTCAGAAGTTGAAGCCCAAAGAGCAACATAGAATCTCACTCTGTCCCAAAGAAATCAATCCCAACCCCGTCATATACTTCAAAAATTCTTCTATTTCTTTCCATCCACAACACCCAAAAGACTGCAAGGACCCCACAACCCCATAAAACTTTGGCTTTCTTCCCTTTCCCAAAACCGAAATGATTGTAACTAGACTTTGTTGTTACCACACTCGTTTGTACTTAACAATTTTATTGTAAAGCTTGTTGGTTACTCTGCATTTCCTATGTTGCTAGCAGTATTGCCTCGTATGCAAGGAGTATACCCTATGAACCTTTATTTACGGGAAAAGTATATGATTTTTATTATTTGAGGGAAAAGTTTGTGACTTTTATTTCAAGTTCATGAAATTTTTTCAGTCCGTATGTATTAGAGGTGACTGTGTTTTGTTCTTAGTGAATAAGAGTTCCAAATAGTCGTATGTTTGAGGTATGCTGCAATTTCTATTTTTCTTCTAGTATCTCTATTTATCCCTGGATATATTTCCCCTCTTTATTTTTCTCTCTTGAAATGTAAATAACAGTATAATGGTGCCCTTTTTTTCTATTTCATTTCATCATCGTCGTCATCATCATGATTTAATTATGTACTTTATTTTTTTGCCATGCATAGGATCTGGGCAAATAGGCAGTCAGCTGCAAGGTCAAAGGAAAGGAAGATGCGGTACATTGCAGAGCTTGAACAGAAAGTTCAGACCTTGCAAACAGAAGCAACGTCGTTGTCTGCTCAATTGACTCTCTTGCAGGTGCTTTTGATCATCTTAACCTAAGAATGCTTGTCCACCTTCTCTTTTCTGAACTTTTCAAATGCATGTCTTAGTTGATTATTCCTCTTGGTCTTTTCTTGCGGTAGGAAACAAACATTCATTAGGAAAAAAAAAAACAACAGATACAAGGGACAAGAATTTCCCTGTAAAAACTAGACAAAACTGCATGTATGAGCTACCTAAAACAAAAAGCAAATAGATAGAGACTAAAATATTATAGCATTCCAAATCATAATAGAATGCATGACAAGAATAATCTCTCAACTCAGATGATACTACTGCCTAAAGGGAGGACCAAAAACGGACTCTATATGACAGAAGATCCACCTCTTCATCCCTTACTTTATTCCACCAGAACGGACTTTATCCACAGAAGCTGCACCGCTTCTTAGGTCAATTACCCACCTCACACCCAAAACAATCGCCCATTCAACTTTTTCTTGGGTACATATCTCTGTAAATGAGCACTTACCTCTGTCAATTTTCAATCCTGAGACAATACCTCTTATCGTAGGCGATCAATCTGAGTAATTTGCGTTCGCCTTGGTTTTAACTACTATAATATAACTAGCTTACATATAATGAATACAACGAGTGATTGTTTTTCTTGTGAATTTCTTATGAGCAGAGAGACACAAATGGTCTGACTGCTGAAAATAGTGAACTGAAACTGCGCTTGCAAACAATGGAGCAACAGGTTCACTTGCAAGATGGTGAGGCACTTTCTATTTTCATGGTTATTTTCGATAAGTTCATACACTCTATACCTCTCATATTGTGCCATATTCTGTTTATATTAATATGTTAGAAGTCAGAGGCCTTTAGTTTTATGGAATGGTCTATGGCTAAGAATTTGGCATGACGCAAGCACACCGACACTATTCAACTATTGTGTCATGCTTAGTTACATATGTACTTGATTTTGTTTTAAAGATCTGTATCCATTATTGCAGACATTGGATCTAATACTGATTTATGATAGCCTTTTCTTTCTGCATTTACAGTTACTAGCACTTTGACACGCATTCTATGCATGCCTTGGCTTTTCGATGTAGAAAAGATAAGGGTGTTGTTATTAACACACCCAAAAGTGTTATTGTCCAGTGATATTGTTGACATAAATACTTCCTCCGCACTCCGCCTCCTCTTTCTTCCTACATAAAGTTTTAATTTGTCATATTGTGTTCTTATTCATTATGTGCTTAACCATGGGTTTGGTGCGTATATGTAATGGTCCTCTATTTGGTATGTATTTTACAATTTTGCCTGTATGATGCTCATGTAGTCTCCTCTATACGGGTACAACATTTTTAAATTTTGCCTGTAGAAATGTTCGTGTAGTCATCCCGCTAGTGGATGGCGTATCATGGAATTTTCATCACTAGTATAATAAGAAAATGTGCTAGCTGTGACTTGATCCAGTAGCATTCAATCTAGAAGTCTAGTTTCTTAGGGAAAAAAAAGAGTAACTTGTGGAGTTTTGTAGAGGCACTATAATATAGGTTTTCTTTCTCTTCTAGTTTCTTTTTAACTTAATTTCTAGTTTGTTCCTTTGTCCTGTTTTTTTGCGGATGAGTTTATAACTTATATGAAAATGTTGTTTTTGGTTTCTTAATAGCACTTAATGATGCACTGAAAGAGGAAATTCAGCACCTGAAAGTTCTGACTGGCCAAGCTATGCCAAATGGTGGACCTATGATGAACTTCGCTTCTTTTGGTGCTGGTGCTGGCGCTGGCCAGCAATTTTATCCAAACAATCAAGCTATGCACACTCTTCTAACTGGACAGCAGTTTCAACAGCTCCAGATACATTCTCAGAAGCAGCATCATCAGTTCCAACAGCATCAATTTCATCAACTTCAGCAACAACATGTGCAGCAGCAGCAGCAGCAGCAGCAGCAACAACAACAACAACAACAACACGTGCAGCAGCAGCAGCAGCAACAACAACAAAGTGGGGACTCGAAAATAGGAGCATCCATGCACTCTCCAAGCCAAAAAGATAATGCAGCAGAGGTCAACCAAGCAGTAGGGAAGGATTGTTGAGAGAAATTTTCGAGTTGGTCAGAAGTAGTGGGGTCAGATCTGGTTTTGATCTCTGGTTAATTTGTTGGTAGGTTGTTCTATATAGAACTACAGTTATAGGTTAAATTATTGGTTATATACTTATATTTCATATGGTATAGTCGTAGTGCCAGACCTTGTGATTGTGTTCTGTTCTTGGTGATGATAAATTTAGATTATGCGGGATTGTTTTTAGGTTACCCCTGCTTTTGGTTCGGAGTACAAGGATTGAGAGGAAAAGCATGATTAAATTTCCCAGCCCATGTATCCATCCTAGCTTGGGAAAAATTGTTGAAATCGAGTAGAAATGTAGAACCAACCCGTAAACCAGTGATTACGATCCAAATAGCTCACGTTCTGGTAACAAGCGTGGTTGTAATCATCTTCACGAAGCCTGGAACAAATCGGCTTAACGGGGGACCTTCGATGAGCTTTGATAACAAAACCAGCCATGCAAGAGGGATGATGATCTTGCTACTAGTGGTGGCGGAAATTCATGACTAAATTCATAATGGTGGACATAGTTCCACACGTTGGAACATTTACTTCAAAGGCTTCAACTTACCCAACTCCTTAAAAAAATATTGGCCATTCTGTACTTGTGGCAGAAGCAATTGCTCTTCGTGAAGGATTACAACAAGCCTTACTAGTTACTAGAGGATTTCTGTGCATCAATCATGTCATTCATACTGCATCAAGTAAATCGGTTGGCTCAAGCTGTTGCCATGTTCTAAGAGAAGCAATTTTTGTTCCGGATGCAATAGCAGCTAATGGTCACTCTGGTTGAAATTAATTTCCGCTTTGGAACAACTTCTTATCATTGTCAGAGCATCTTCAATAATAAAAGTTGAAATTGAACAAAAAAGAACAAATTGACGTTGTAGCATTTGACTTTTAGCTATTTTCTCTTTTATATCTAGCTAAATATAACAAGAGATTTTAGTAAAAGTTAAATTTGACTTTCATTTGGGTAATCTATTGGAGTGCTAAATTGTATCATAATTAGTCAAATTATAGATTTATTTTAAGTCTACTATCGTGCTAATTAAAGTTGTTAAAAAATATATTGTTTTAGTTTTATTAATTTAAGTTCTGTCATGGTGGGTTTAGGGATAGATATTACAATATCATCCCCATTCGATCCCTGGTTTTTGAAAGTGGGGTTAGGGTCCTTATCGATATTCCTGCATTTTTCCTCAAATATCACCAATTAGGGGCGGGGATCCAATGCGGATCCAGCCCCATGACATTTTTTTTTCCATCCATGGGACCTTATGGGTGTCAAGCGGACCTCAAAATTAAAAATAAAAAGTTAAATAAATAAGTTTTTGTTCTTGTGTGTTAAAAATATTCTTTAACAAATGGATAGTTAGAATTAGCTGTTATCTTTGTATGCACCTCACGCACGCCTTCCCCAACACGAAAATCTTGCTTTCTGCTACCTTCTCCAATTGTTTCCTTCACCTTTTTACTGGTAACTGAGGGTTTCGTGTGCGTTGGTGACGGAGACTCATCCCATCGTTGCCTTCTCTGCCGTCCCTCATGGGAGTGATGGAGGAGATCTAAACTCTCCTTTGCAATACAAACGTGGATGAAGTGATGATACTCTATGTGACAAAATGAAGGCGGTTCAGGTAACGACCTCTGAATCTGATTTCTGTTATTGAGCAAGTTTTTGAGTCCCATGAGCTATGCTTTGATGCATTTAAATCCCCTTAGTCACTATGGTACTACTGCTATTGATGATTCTTTATTCACTAAGGATGACTGTTCTTACTCAACTAGTAAATTGTAAATTGGGCCCTAAAGTGTGTTTCTCTGAGCGAGTTAAGGATAAAATTGACCTTGAATGGTGCTGCGCTGTCATAATTAAGCTTGTTGGTAAGCTGATTTGCACGTAATTTACATACAAAATATATTTCTAACTACTTAAATAATGGTTCTTCAAGAGCCAAATAAAATCACTAATGTGTGTTTGTGTTGTTTTTAAGTTGAATAAGTGAGTTGGAGTAATTTGGATCTTTAGATCGCAATTTGGGAGCTTATGGAGCATTTCCGAGAAGAGGACGAAACGTCAACCGTGACTTTTGAGCACCAAGATTACAAGAATCAAGCCTTGGAAGTGAAGCACACAATCATTCCGGATTTTTGGTCAAGAACCCAAAAAGTCAACTTTCGGTCCAAAAAAGTCAACCGTGACTCACCCCGAGCTCACCTATGGTCAACTCCAAGGAAACGACGACCGCGTCGAGACATGACTTCTCCATCAAGCTTCCCATTTCAGCTAGGAGAGCATCATTGAAGAAGTTGAGGTATTTTGGTGGTGATTTGAAATTCTAATTCAAAATAGAGACAAAACATTTAATGTTTTAATCATCATCTAAATTAGTGGAAGTTTTAAAGAAATCCATGGAATCTGAAAGTTTGGGTGTATTCAATATAGACTTTTAATAGTCTATAAAAGTCTAGGTGTATTCAATTAGGATTTTAAAAAATCTTTATGGAGTCCACCAAAGTCTAGGGGTATTCAATTAAGACTTTTAAAAATGAATACAAGTTTTAGGGTATTCAAAATATCATTCATGTATACGGAATTGGAAAACCATGGAAAATTATGGACTTTTTAGTGTTAAGTAGCATAGATTTGGGTGAGAAAAGTCCATATCTCTCCTCCCTTTTTGGGGGGGGAAAAAGTTGGTCCTCCATCATCTCTTTCTTGATTTTTTTTCCATCTTTTCCATAATCCTTTGTGGTATTAGAATTTTTTAATACCAATATGTTCATTATTTTTGTTCAGTTTGATTTTTTTTTGTTTAATTGATATGAAACCCTAAAAGCATCAAAACCAGTAAGCTAGCATGATCGATATTAATCACCATATGTGATGTTGATCTTGTACTAATGCAGCGCAATTATTATATATACACTTTACTGAAACCTCCCTGAGATCCTTATTGAGTTTGGTTTCGTCTATAAGAGAGAGAGCACATGCAGAAGGGGTTTGGGGTATATAAAGGAGCTAATGACAGATTAAAGTAGGCTAGGTTTTTTCTAAACGATTCCTTGTCAAACATAAGTCTCTGTTTAAGATTTCCAAGTTTGTATTTTTTTTTCTTTTGCAAGATTTGAACTTTTATACTGCTTTATCTTGATTTGCAAGTCATAATTAATGTGATTAGTCTCTGTATACATTCAAAAACATACATGTTCCCTAATGATGAACGCGGGGTAGCCTTTTAAGATTTCCTTGGTAAATGCTTGTCTCATGTTTGGTAGAAATCTTGATGCAGCAAGTGATTGCTGTGAAGCTTTTCTTATATATATATATATATATATATATATATATATATATATTATAGTACATAATTGCTGCAAGTGTTGACCTCAGATAGACAAATACAACATCTCAGTCTTGAACTTGCGCCAACCCCCACCAGGGAAACACTGGTTATATTAGAATTTTGAATAGCGAGAGCCAGCCAATAAATTGAACCAGCCTGAAATCCAACAAAATTGGCATGTGCTATTATGCCCAAGGTTAACAGAAGTGTTCCCTTTAGAAACAAAAATATAATCCAAAAATGGCTTCATCTTCTATCTCTTTCTCATCTTCTTGTTAGTTGCACCACCGGTAAACCCTTCTTAGCTTAGAAATTTTGATAATGTTTTTTTCCTTCTATTTTTTGGTACATTTTGGTTTGTTTTTGTTTTGTTTTTTATACATATACCTTCGTTTAAAAAAAAAATAAAATAAAAAAAAACACAACAAAACAAAACCCCCCCCTACCCTCTCCCTACCATTAGACTTCTTAACCCCCCCCACTTCCCAAATCCGATTTTCACCTGTCCATAAATACATTTCCTCTCTCCCTCTATATATCTTTTTTCATCTTCCTACTCTAGCCTCTAGGTAATTTCCTTAGCTTAGAATCTTAGTTATTAGCCATTAGATTAATTCCAATCCATTTCCACATTCCAATCATTTCTCTCTCCCTCTATATATATTCATCTTCCCTACCATTTTGAGCAAACATTAACACCATTCATCAATCCTAGCCTCCACCCCAAAATTCTCGAACCTTTTCCTCTTCCTTCTCTCCAAAAAGCCACAAAAACACTTAGTTTGGCTGTCCGGGTCGACCGGTCGCCCGGCAACAGCGACCAACTTCATTCCTCCATTTTCTCCTCCTTTCACCCCTCAAATCCATTTCCTTCCTTCACCAAACTTCTTCCTAAGACCCTCCTCTATGTTCCTAACCACTTTTCTCCACTATTCTATTACTTCTACCTCACATGAGCTTGGAGACATCAAGAATATCAAGATCCTTGGAGTTTTGGACAAGAAGAAGCTAGGAGAAGAAGAGGAGGCCATGAGGAGCTTGCTTCAAGTCTTGGTGACAGAAATATTGAGGCCACTATCTTCATTGGGCATTCCTCTATCTCTATTTAATTTCATTTATTTCTTATTTTGTCAATTTTGAGATTATTGATGTACATTCTAAGTATATGTGAGTAGTTGTTAGGATTGGAACCTAGGGTTGTGTGCCCTAGTCTATTGATGATGGATTTGATGATTCTTATATATATATACATGTTCGTTGGTATTTGAGTATGTTCATTGCCTAGTTTTGTTATGTGTTAGATGTTTGTTTAGGAACTACCAATTCTTAAGCATATGTTTGATCTATCTTCGGTATGAAAGTGTGAGCTTGGTAACTTTACTCTTTCTAGACAATAGACAATGAATGTGATGAGCATGTCTTGTTTGGATTCCTGGGTCTTAGTGACCTTAGCCTTAGTTTAGTCATTTGAGAACCATTGCATGACTTAGATTATCTAAATTAAGAGTCATTGTGAACCATTTCATGGCACAAAGATACAAAGGAGAAGACCATGGCCCTAGAACTATTGTGTGGCTAGGGTACGGGATTTGATCTATTTATCAACTTGGCTTTTGTGTGAATTCCTTTATGCATTTGTGCTTCAACCCCCTTCACATTTGTGAGGGAGGACCTTCATTGATAGTATTGATGAAGGTTTAACTCCTATGAACCTTTGTTGGCATAGGAATACATTAGATTGCATTACATTCCATAACCATTGCATGGGTGGAATGTGGGGGATTGATACATGAGCCTTTCAACATGTGTGAATTTGATTATTTATCCATCGATATGGATTAGGGAGAGACCCAAAACTCCCAATCATTTTACCATTTCTTATCTATCCATGTTCCTCCTCTTTGGATTTCATTTGTATTAATTTAGTTATATTACCTTTTGTTGCACTTATCACCTCACACATCTTATATCCACCTCTAAACTCCCCATTAGTGCTAGGAAGCCTAGGCTACTAATATTACCGAAGGGCATCTTGGGCCACCAATCTCCGAGGTACGACAACTCCGGTCACTAAACTATACATCCACTATACTTTGATGGTTCGTCATAAGCCAAACACTACTAATGCTCTCAAGTTCATGTTTAATAGTCTTAATCGAAAATGGAAAATGCTAGGACCTTGGCAGCTTATTGATTTACCTAATGGTTATTTTGTGGTGAAGTTTCATCTTCATGAGGATATGAATACTGCTTTATGAGGTGGTCCTTGGATTATTGCTGGCCAAATTTTAACCCATTTTCTAATGAAATTACTACCATGGCTGTTTAGGTAAGGATTGTTGGTCTGCGTGTGAGGTTTTGTAAGGACTTAACTCATTTTAATTGGAATCCATCCCTCATTGAAGTAATAGGAAATTGGCTTCTCCCTATACCCCAATTTCCAAGCAATTAATATTGTTAAATTTCCACCCATAAAATCTTGTCCGGATCTAATCCATCTAAGTACAGCTTCCCTCCCAATTTGTTGAACCTAGCCAACTTATATTTTTTTGGTCCCATCAAGCTGCTTGTCAAAATAACCATCATGAAAAATCTCTATTATATAACAACCTTCTGGAACTGCAAATTAAACAAAGATTATTCAGATTCCAACTTTCACACAAAATAAATGGTGTATAGACTAAAAATTAAACCTTTTCTTTATTGTTTTCACAAATTAGCTATAAGGCAACACTTCCAGAAAAACAAATAGTTTCATCACCATCCATGTTCTCGTAAGAAAATTTCAAAGGTTCCAAAGCACAAGTCAACAATGCCAACAAATTAAACTATTCCAATAACCAAAAACAAATAACTACAGTCCAAGAACAAAGACATTTAAATAAGCCTACACACAAAAATCAAGCAAACCCAGAACCCATGTGCGACCAATTTCAACAGCACCAAAAAACTTCTTAAACTTACTGTTTTCAGGTGGTGATCCAGATTCCCTAAAGCATCTCCATATTTTTAGCCATCAATCTCTTTTTGTTAGAGAACCAATCACTTTCAAGTCAGCAAATCCAGCTTGGAATTGAACTTTTTGAATCTTTAGAGAGAACAGTGGAAACTGAGAGGTTGAGAATGCTTTCGATCTAAATGTTGGGTTAGAGAGTTCCCTTTGGAGATAAGTTCGGCGTTTTCTTTCATTTAGGGTTGTCCACGAGTTAAAAAGACGTAATTGTCCATGTTTTTAACTCCGCGTGCATGTCACGTGACTAAATTTAACTACTTGTTGACGGGTGTTGGACGGAAGTACGAGATTGATAGCAAAACATGAGTCTAGGTATGACATTGATCACTTTTAATTGTAAGGTTTCACATTAACCAGGGCACAAGAGTTCATATACGGTTGAAGAATTTTTTTCCTTTTCATATACATCTCTAAATATAACGCTTTTGAAGAAAGGAATAACTACTACAGATCAATGCAATCTCATAGAAGCAAATAGTATTAGCATAGAAGATTCAAGCCATAGAGAAGAAATACTATATGAACAAAATAGTATAGACTACGATGAAACAATATTTAAGTTAGAATACCCAACTATTAGAGAATTGAGAGAGGCTCTAGTGAGGACCAAACAATGAGGACTTGTTGAGGACTTTCAAACTCAACCGGTAGATGAGTATTTTAAAAAAAAAAAAAAAAAAAAAAAAAAAAAAAAAAAAAAAAAAAAAAAAAAAAAAAAAAAAAAAAAAAAAAAAAAAAAAAAAAAAAAAAAAAAAAAAAAAAAAAAAAAAAAAAAAAAAAAAAAAAAAAAAAAAAAAAAAAAAAAAAAAAAAAAAAAAAAAAAAAAAAAAAAAAAAAAAAAAAAAAAAAAAAAAAAAAAAAAAAAAAAAAAAAAAAAAAAAAAAAAAAAAAAAAAAATAAAAAAAAAAAAAAAAAAAAAAAAAAAAAAAAAAAAAAAAAAAAAAAAAAAGAGATAAAACATCATTTCAAAAGACATCTGAAACAAAAAGAAAACACAACTCAAGAGAATATTTTGAACAAGGAAGGGTAAAAATCATTCTGAGAACCACGAGAAACCAAAGAAAAGGTCGAAAAAGAAAATGAGGAAAACTAGAAAGAAACAGAAAGAGAGGACAGAAGACCACCAAAAGAAAGAAGAAAAATAAGACAAAAGAAATAGAATCCTCCCAAAACCCAAGAACCGAGAAGAAAAAGAAAATGACAAACACGACGAACAAAAAGAGAAGACACATAAGAAAAAAAAAAGAGGAAAGCCTTTCACCAGAAGGGGGGCCCCGAGGACGACGGCAAAATGTTAGTTGATATTTAAAAAACTTATTAAAAGCTCATCCAACAGTTGAGTTTGAAAGTCCTCAACAAGTCCTCATTGTTTGGTCCTCACTAGAGAATTTCCCTTAGAGAAATTACCAATATTAGAAATAATACAATTACATAGACCTAAAAGCTTAGAAGAATTATTACAATTAGCAGAACAAACTCGGATTATAGGAGAAGACCCTCAATTACATTGGAATAGGAATAAAATTTTAGCAAAATTAGATATTATTAACCCAGATTTAACTATTAAGACATCAGATATGCCTAGTAATTTAGTAGATAAACAAGAATTTGAACAATAAATAAAAAAAATTATTAAACCTTAAAGTTATTAGACCTTCAAAATCTAGACATAGATCAACAACTTTTATAGTTAGAAAATATTCGGGACTTAAGAGAGGTAAAGCTAGAATAATATATAATTATAGAAGACTAAACGATAATACTTATAAATTACCAAAAAATATGAATTAATAAAAAAAATCAAAAAATTAAATACTTTAGTAAATATGATTGTAAATCAGGTTTTTGGCAAATTCAGTTAGCAAAAGATTCAATAGAATGGACAACATTTACTTGTCCAGAAGGACATTTTGAATAGTTTGTCATGCCATTTGGATAAAAAAATACATCATCTATATTTCAAAGAAAAATTCATCAAATTTTTTTAAAATATGATAATTTTTGTAATGTACATAGAAAACATTTTTGTAGATGATATACTTATACATAGCAAAAATAGAAATGAACATAGAAAACATTTAGAAATAATTTTACAAGAGTTTATCAATAATGGTATAATTATTAGCAAAAACAAGATAGACCTTGGAAAACAATATATAGAGTTTTTAGGGATATAAATTAATGGGAAATTATCACAATATTCCCCTTATATCACTCTCTTTTTTATCATTTTTATTTTTTCTTTTTCTTTATTTTTTTTTTTTTTTTTTTATTTTTTCTTTTTTCCTCCCTCCCCCTCACCTCTCCTCTCCACTCTTCCCCATCTCTCCGCCCCCCCCCCCCCTCCCCCTTTTATTACCCCCCTTGAGAGAGAGGGGGGGAATTTTAAATTAAAAAAAAAAAAAATAATAATAAAATTAAATTAATAATATTATATTAAAATATTTTAATTAAATAAAAGGTAAAATTCTCAAATGGTACTCGAACTATCACGAATTGCACTTTTTGGTACCCATAAATGCTTAGGGAGTCTGGTGGTATCTAAACTATCCCTTCGTTAGCCATTTAAGTACCTCCGTCCAATTTTCTGTTAAAATTGAGGGTAAACTTGACAATTTCATTAAAAAAACAAAATTAATAATAATAAAAAAAGTTGACTGCTCTCTCTTGGCTCCGTACCCGGAACTTCCTCCTGCGATTTCTTCGCCGCCTGGCCACCACTGACCTTGAGACGGTACCATTCTCTTAGTATCCTAGATCTCTTCATCCCCATACCAATTTTTCTCATTGGCGCTCAATTTTGAAGGAATTAAAGCATGTACAGTCCGATTATCGATCTCGTTTTCTAGCAAAATTGACCGCATTTGGTTCTCTTCATGACCCCCCACCCACCTCTCGTTCAATTCTTCCTAGATTGGGAGAGAGAATAAGAGAGAGAAACTAAACCAGGGAGAGAGAGTGAGAAAGAACAAGAGAGAGAAAGGAGAATGCAAGGGGAAGAAAGCACTAAAAACTTACTGGCCGCATAATCAAAATGGACTGCCATAATTGAAACTTGAGTTACAAAGAGAATAGCTTTATCAAAACTTTAACGGAACCAATTGGACGGAGGTACTCAAATGGCCCATGAATTCTTCACTAGATTGGGAGCTATAGAATCAAGAGAGAGAAACTAAAAAAGTATTACATTTTTCAGATAAATTAGAAAATAAAAAATAATTACAAGCATTTTTAGGATTATTAAATTATGCTCGAAGGTTTATTCCTGGGGGGAAAAAAGTCTTACAAAGAAAAACCGAAAACAGGTCAAAAGTAAGATAGAGAGAGAAAAATAGCAGTCTTACATAGTAAAACCAGTAAAACAGGTCAAAAGTATTTTAATACTGACGATATTAAGTTAGTACAGCAAATTAAAGAAGAAATTCCAAAACTTAAACCTTTAGTATTACCATTAGACAATAACTACTAAAAAGGAAAATACCCAATAGATATACAAATTCACCTTATATTTCTCATTAACACAAGTATTTTTTAATTTTGCCCAATGGCCCAACCTAAGCCTATTTTACTCCGACTGAGGTAAGAATTATTTAGGCCCAACATGTTATGACTTTTTTGTTCTGATCTTGCCCTTGTTGAACATTTTTTTCGAAATTGCCAGCATTCACAGAGAATCCATGGCGCAGAGCAACACTCAAATATCGAATTTGTTAAACATTGATCAATGGTGAAAACCATGCCCATATACGTGTAGAGCTCGAAGATATGATGAATTTGATACCTGATTCACAGAAAAAGGTTGCCAAAGTTGCCAGAAATTGCATAAAAACTCGCCGGATTTCCTTGATCTATTTCCCGTCGATTCTCTCTCGTCAGTTGTCTATTTGAAAATTTTAGACCACAATCGTGTTCAATTCTTCGAGATGAAGCCAAAGCTACCGACTTGACGCCATGACGTGGTCAGAATCGAAAAATCAATCGCCGGAACCTGAAATATATTTTCCTTCGAACCGCTGTCATCCCTCACCGGCTTGACAAGCTGCGGCCGGGGTTAGCTTCGCGCCACCGAGAAGAAGCGACAGGCACCCATGCAACGCTGTGAAGTGAGCAGACGGCTGAGAAACCGCCGGGTCAAATACCAGCTTCCTTGGTCGAATCGCTTGGTTGGTCTGAACGGATTTGGGTGCCGAGATTAATGGTCCAAATCGAAAGGTGCAGAGATCAACGGTCAAGATAACCTCTTTTCTATATTTTTTTAATAAAATAATTTTCTTTAATTTCCAAACGTCTGAAAATCATTAAAAATAGTTTGGGATTTCGAAAAATTCTCCGAAATTTTTTCGAGTTCTTAAATTTGAATTACGATGTAAATGTTTTTAAAAAAATATTATCGATCATCATTAATGACCTACGACAATTATAAGGATTATGGATTTTCTTAATTTTTATCGAAGCTCACAATATCGTTTCTATTAACCACTGAATATAATTTCAAACTTCCGAAAATCAATAAAAATAGCTCGGGACTTTGAAAAATATTATCGAGCCTCATTAATAACCTACCAACAAAGTTCTATTGACCCCTCAATAGAGTTCTATTGAATCCTCAATAGAATTCTATTGACCCGTCGATAAAGTTCTATTGACTACTCAATAGAGTTCTATTGACCCCTCGATAGAGTTCTATTGACCCCTTGATAGAGTTCTATTGATCACTTAATATAATTTTAAACTTATGAAAATTATTAAAAATAAGTCGGAAGTTAAAAAAATTCCCCGAACTTTTTTCAAGTTCTTAAATCGGAGTTACGACATGATTTTTTTTTTTTGAAAATATGATCAACTCTCATTAATAACCTACCAACAAAGTTCTATTGACCACCCAATATCGTTTCTATTGACCAGTCAGTAGAATTCTATTGACCACTCAATAGAATTCTATTGACCAGTCAATAGAATTCCAAACTTCCGAAACTCATAAAAAACTCGGGAGTTCAAAAAATTTCCCTTAATTTTTTCAAGTCCTTAAATCGGAGGTACGACATGAATTTTTTTTCGAAAATATGATCGAGCCTCATTTATTTACCTACCAACAAAGTTCTATTGACCACTCAATAGAATTCCAATCTTTCGAAAATCATTAAAAATAGATCGGGTATTTGAAAAATTCTCTAAAATTTTTAAGTCCTTAAATTGGAGTTACGACATGAAAACAATTTCTAAGATATTATAGAGCCTCATTAATAACCTACCAACAATTATAGGGATTAGGGATTTTCTTAATTTTTCTCGAGGCTCACAATATCGTTTCTATGGATCACTCAATAGAGTTCTATTAACTACTCAATAAAATTTTAAACTTTCAAAAATCACTTAAAATAGCTCAAGAGTTCAAAAAATTCCCCGAAATTTTTTCAAGCCCTTAAATTTGATTTACGACATGAAAAAATTTCTAAAATATTTATTGAGACTCATTAATAACCTACCAACAATTATAGGGATTATGAATTTTCTTAATTTTTCTCAAGGCTCACAATATCATTTCTATTGACTACTCAATAGAATTTCAAACTTTAAAAAATTATTAAAAAATAGCTCGGGAGTTCAAAAAGTTCCTCAATAAAATTTTATTGACCACTTAATATAACTCTATTGACCAGTCAATAGAATCACATATTAGAAGTTGGCTAACTAGCTAGCTCAATCTATATCAATAGTTTTTTATTGGCCCTTTGACAGCTCGATAATAAAGTACATGTCACGAGGAGTTTATGAAAATTTTCGGAGAATTTTTCGGATAGCTTTGCTATCTATTTTGAATTTCAGAAGGTTATTGAGAATTAAAGAAAATATTTTTTAAAAAAGGAAATGATGTGCAATCTGGTCCGTTGATTGCAATTAAGGCGAGATCTAGACCGTTAAATTTATATTAATGCAAGGGATATTGATAGCCGTTAGATCAGATTTAACTGCTAAGATTCCTTTAGATTTTTTCGGTTTCTCTACCTCCTCTACCACGACAGCTTCGAAGTCGACGTCGTTTTCCAGCCACTTCATGGCGCCAAAGTGGTATAGAAAGCTTCGTCTTGTTACGGTGGTCACGTAAGTAGTCGTGGGTAGCCAAGCCAAAGCCAAAAAAGAGAGAAGTTCCGGATTCTCCGATCGGAGTTTCTGATTCCAGCCACGCAGGGATGCAAAATCGGTATTGACAGCCTCGCCTGTTCGAGGCGAGCACATTCATTGTATCAGTTTATCAAATAGACGAAGGGGGAAAGAGAATCAAAGACAAAAAAATGAGGAGGCCGACTGGTCTATGTGTGTGTGTGAGAGAGAGAGAGAGAGAGAGAGAGAGAGAGAGAGAGAGAGAGAGAGAGAGAGAGAGAGAATGCCAGTGGTATTTCGTAATAATGAAAAGTTGTTTGTACATTTTGGTAATTTCCGTTGGGCTTCGAATTTAAATGGGCCGGGTGGTCACCTTTTTTTTTGTTTGGGTCAGTGGTAATTATTTTGGGCTAAATGGAGCTACTGGTCAAAAATCATAACTATAAAATAGTAGAAACAGATGCCTCAGCAATAGGATGAGCATGCATTTTATACCATAAAAAGCATAATGAATCACCAAAATCTAATGAACAAATTTGTAGATATTTATCATGAAAATTTAGTGACATATAATCTAGATTACCAGCAACAGATCTAGAAATATTAGGAATAATCAATTCTCTTGAAGCATTTTCTTTATTCTTACATAAAGAAATATTAATTTACAATCAGAACTGACTATCAAAATATTGTTTCTCATTATAATAAAATTACTACTAACAAACAAGCAGTCTGAAGGTGGGTCAGTTTTGTATATTGTATTAGAGAAAATAGTTTTAAACCACAATTTGAGCATATAAAGGGACCTGACAATACTTTGGCAAATATCTTATCAAGGCTTATTCGTTGAACATGTATGCAATTCACAAAACCTTCAACGTCTTACAGCAATAGAAGACCACCCTATAGTGGTTATCCAATGAGCATAACACCAAGAGCACCTGTGACACCAGCAAGACAGATAACACCTATACATACCTTTGGTCAAATAAATATGTAGGAAGTTATGAACCCTAATTATAAGTACCCTACCTTTAATGAGAAACTACTAGTCTTAATTAAGACAAAAAGTTTTATTTGATAATTTTTGGAGTTTACGAAATAACCCTCCAAATCTAGTAATAGCAATTGAAAAAAATAGTTGGAGCACTTGAGCAACATTTTTTAGATTTTAATAGAAAAATAGAATTTCTTCATCATCAAAATACCATAATCTTTTATTAGAAAAATTTAGTAAAATTTCAGAAAAACATGAAAAATTACTTCTTCTTTATGGAGCAATGCATTTTCAAAATTATAATTTACAAGAGCAGTTTGAAATAGAAGAAGGAAAAGTGTGCATTGATAACTATAGATAATAGAGAACAGGTTGAGTCCATCTGCATGTAGTATAAATGAGCATATAGAACAAAATAATATTTATATTTTACAAATGTTAACTAGAGATAGACTTAGACATCATGAAGCAAAAGATATTTGTTGTTTGTATGAGCAAAATAAGCATAATGCATTAGCGGTAGCAATACAAAAATTTCTTTTTCAAACAAAATTAAACCCTCAACCAGGGATAGATGTGCAAACTAAAGGTTTGTTCCATGATCCTAAAGAAAAAGTTAATTTCCAAATCCTATTAGCCAGCATTAATATGATAGAATATAGAGATTTACATTTTGAGTATGATGAGCAAAATGTTTTAGTTACACCGCGTTTATTACTGGATCATGGTTTCTTAACCCAACTAAATATTGAGCACAACGACCATATCCAATATTTTCCTCCAAAGTTTAGAGAGAACATCCTACTATACTTAGACATTTGGAGAGAAAATATTCTTATCAGCATAGATAGTATACCTCCAGCCTTATTTAGCAAAAGTCTCCATCCAGATGCAGCCGGACATAATATTATCCTAACCCAAGAGGATTATTTGAAACTTCCCTCTGGAGCAGAGATTAAGCAAATCCCTCAAGTAGAAGACATTAGAAAATATAGAGGAGCCCAAATAGTAAACCATGGGCTATGGTGTGATAGTCACCTTAATCTCCTCTTACAGAGCAAATATTTCAATCTTTATACCAAAAGACAAGCAACTAGGCCTAAACTTAAAACTAGATTTAGTAGTTCGGATGAGCACAACCACGAAGATAGTACACGATCAACTCCATTCTCAAGGCTTAGAAAGGCTAGAAAGGTTAGCGGGACAAGAAGATAATGATGCCTATAGGGAAAATCTAGAAGATGAAGAGGCATTGGCAATTGCTAACATGATGGAAGGATGAGAATCTGCCACAACTGGAGCAGATGGCAGAAGCAGATTAGAAACTACCAAAATCCACCTCTTTAATAGCAAAGAGCAAAGCTACAACAACAAAAAAGAAGAAGAAGAAGACTACAACAACTAGAAGCAATATTACAACAACAAGGAGCAAACAAAAATAGTCAGCTGATGTTTGTTAATAATAGGCAAGAAGTAGACAAAAAGCAGAACAAACAGTGTTTATTTTCTGTCAGATAGCAAAGTGGACATAAGGGGAATTTTATAAAAATGAATAAGTTATCTTGGTCCTTTCATGACCAATAATGGACCATTTTAACATTCACAGCCAAGTTTGTATTAAAAGACCATTCTCCCTCTTTGTTCTGCATGAATAGAAAAAAGGGGGAATGATTTTTTAGTCCAAACTTGGCTTGAAATGTTAAAATGATCCTTTATTGGTCATGAAATGACTAATGTAACTTATTATTTTTACAAAATTCCTTCTATGTCCACTGACAGAAAATAAACACTGCTGATCTGCTTCTTGTCTACTTCTTGCCTATTGTTGACAAACATCAACTGGCTATTTTTGTTTGCTCCTTGCTGTTGTAATTTTGCTTTTATCTGATGTAGTCTTCTTCTCTGCCTTCTTCTTTGCTCTTTGTTGCTGTAGTTTTGTTCTTTGCTGGTAGAGAGGTGAATTTTGGTAGTTTCTAATTTTCTTCTGCCATCTGCTCCAGTTGTGGCAGGTTCTCATGCTTCCATCATGTTAGCAATTGTCAATGCCTCTTCATCATCTAGATTCTCCCAATAGGTATCATTACCTTCTTGTCCTGCTAACCGCTCTAGCCTTTCTAGGCCTTCGGAATGGAGTTGATCATGTACTATTCTTGTGGCTATGCTCATCCGAACTATTGAGTCTAATTTAAGTTTAGGCCTAACTGCCCGTCTTTTGCTGTAAAGATTGAAATATGTGCTTTGTAGGAGGAGATTAAGGTGACTATTACACCAAAGCTCATGGTTTACTATTTGGGCTCCTCTATATATCCTAATGTCTTCTACTTGAGGGATTTGCCTAATCTCTGCTCCAGAGGGAATTCTCAAATAATCCTCTTGGGTTATGATAATATTATGTCTGGCTTCATCTCGGATAGAGACTTTGGTTGAATAAGGCTGGAGGTATACTATTTATGGTGATAAGGATATTTTCTCTCCAAATGTATAAATATAGTTGTATATTCTCTCTAAGTTCTGGAGGAAAGGATTGGATATGGTCGTGGTGCTCAATATGTAGTTGGGTTAAGAAACCATGCTCCAATAATAAACCTGGTGTAACTAAAACGTTTAGCTCATCATGCTCAAAATGTAAATCGATCTCTATATTTTGTCATATTAATGTTGACAAATAGAATTTAAAAATTAACTTTCTCTTTAGGGTGATGGAACAAACAGTTAGTTTGCACATCTATCCCTGGTTGAGGGTTTTGTTTTATTTGAAAAAGAAATTTTTGGATTGCTATTGCTAATGCATTATGCTTATTTTGCTCATATAAACAGAAAATATCTTTTGCTTCATGATGCCTAAGTCTATCTCTAGTTAACATTTGTAAAGTATAAATACTATTTTGATCTATATGCTCATCAGAGGTGGACTCAACCTCCTCTGTATCATCTCTATTTTCTACAGGTATCACTGCTCTTCCTCTTTCTATATTAAGCTGTTCTCGTAAAGTATAATTTTGAAAATACATTGCTCCATAAAGAAGAAGTTATTTTTCAGGTTTTTCTGAAAGCTTCCTAAATTGTTCTAATAAAAGATTTTGCTCTTTTGATGATGCATGATGTTGCTCTTGAAAACTCTTTATCTAATTTATTAACTTCGTTTAGTGCTTTGATATATTGCTATTGGTTCTAGAATCGGCCATCAAACTAATAATCTATCAATTTTCTTATGTAATTTTTGTACTAATTGTATTTTTGGGACTTCTAATTTCAGCTGTTCTATGATTTCTAAGGAGAAGTTCTACTTATTTTGGTTTATTGTCAATAAGATCTACCAGTTATTTTATTTCTTTTTTACTAGGAAACCTTTGTATATTTTTATTATTATCTTATGGTTGAGACGATATGCAATCTAAATTTTGTCTAATAATTTTTAGTAATTTTTTTTTGTAAATAATCTAATAGTTGTTGGGCGTCACTATGATTTTGCTTATTATATTCTAATTTAATATTTTCTGCGTGACTGATTATAACATCTATGATACTATTTATCAGTGGATGTTCTTCACTGTGTAAAATATGTTTGTGATTTTTTATGTGGAAAATAACAAACTAACGTATTTTGGTGTAAAGTAATTTTTCGTTTTAGAGACTTTGTTATTTCTAAATTAAGTTAATCAGTCATAAAAAGTATTTTTAACAGGTTTTTCTTAACATGCAATTAACAAAATCGGTTTTTTTTTATATGATGTATTTATGAGTTATGTCCTCAAGGTAGTTCACTGTTATAACTATATTACAATACTGCTAAGATAGCTTGATACCAAATTTTAAAGGAGTTGTGTTATGATTAAATGACCAATACAACCACTAAATAGCAAGCCTAGCTTGAACAAAGAAAAAAACATGAAACTGCAACAAATCCAACTAACAGGGTTATAAAGAGCAGAACTCAGAGGTTCTTGAGCTCAAAGGTTCCCTGACTAATACCTAAAGGTCATCTTGGCATGCGTTTAATTACAACACAAATCCTCGATCAAAAGATAATATGATCGTTAGTTTAGCAGTAATATAATATAATTATACCAGTTTTTCCCTGTTTTGGACTAGAAGTCGACTAAGTTGAACAAGATTTTGAAGATTAAGAAAACCAACTTGTATGTGCTAGTACAGATTGTACAATCTTCACTTCAAACTACGAACAAAACACTAATATCGATAAGCTACCACTACAACTTCTTTGCTTGAAATGGCTTCTGCTTCGGATAATTAATTGCTACTGCTGCATGTCATGGACTGCTGCTACTGCATGAAACTGCTGCTACTGCATGGGACTGCTGCTCTTCTTGCAGTCGTTTATATTTGGCTATTTACTTTGTATATAATCTTGCATATATGCTTTGATTATAGAGAAAATATTAAAGCTAAGATAATATATATGATCTGGTGGAAGTGTTTATGAACAAAGGATTCAAAAGAATTCAACTGATGTCTTATTGACATGAAAGATATATTAAAAAGATAGATTACAACTAATATTTTACAAGGCTGATATTACAAAGCTATTTCTGGTGGTGTTCCTGCTATGGGTGCGTAGTAGTCTCCGTATATATATGTGTGTCTCCCTTTTTTCTTTACAGACTACCGCAAGGCTATGGCTACTTGGCTAGGCTACAAAAAGGCATGCAAAGTACCTACGTGTAAGACTCTTGACTTAGATACAAGGAGGCATGCAAATGTTTACAGATTGGCATGCATGCATGTGTTTACAGATTGGCATGCATGCATGTGTTTACAAAAGAGTGTGTTGTGTGCATGCGATGGCTTGTGTGCTTCCAGAATACTTACGCATAGGAACAAGAGACCAAAACCATGTGCTACTAGGTGACAGAATATTTCCAGCTAGCTTTGCTAAAATTTGTTCCTCGCATAGTCCAAGGCTGGTATAGTTCATAGCCGTTGCAGAGTTGAAAGGATATGGCTGGTATTTTTGGTGAAGACTTCAATTATTGCTGGCATTTTGAAATTATTACGACCGGCTTCGAAGTCTCTCGGTCAAACTGCCCTTCTTTATCATTTTGCATAGAAAAATATTTAATAATTAGAATATTAATTGTCTCTTGTTATCGACTTTTTGAAGATTTTTTTTCGTCGAAGACGGGTGCGTCAGGAAGAAAATGGCATTTGGAAGTGTTGCGGACTTAACATTTAGGTTTCGGCATAACAAAGCTTGCACTGTCTTTTCGCACTTAGGCGCACAGAGTGCAATTGGTAATGATTCTACTACGGCGCCACAAATTCGTAAACTGATCCTAAGGAATCGTTGTTGTTCATTGGATTCCAGAGGAACTACTTCGCTAGGATTGGGGAATTGCTGCGATTCTTCCTGAATAGCCTGGATTCTACCGTCGAGAGTCATTTTGAAAGTCTCTCCTAAACTCTTACGACTCAATATGATAAAGCCTATAAAACAAAGAGCTACTATCATTTCTTCATTATAGATTGAGATCTTCGAACTTAATGCACAAATAGATGGAATTGCAACAAATAGCGTCTTTCTAGCATGCGTATTCGTGGAAGTAACTCTCATTATGAAAGCTTATCTCTATCCTTTCATCAACAATATACAATTTTGTTTTCTTTATAATTATTCAAATAAATAAAAACAATTTGAACCCTAAGAGATTCAATCCCCTCTAATGTAACCAAGAAATAGTAATTTACTTGCATAATTTTTTTCTTTAGATCACAATATGAGTGAACAAACATAAAATCTCTTTTATATTTAAAACATTCTCTTGTATTCTGTAACTTTGGTTCCACATTTTTTATTTGATCATATCAATTTATTTTGACGACGAATATATATGTAGTGAAATTAGGTTTGTAATATCTGTTTTTGTAAAAAAAAACTAAATATTGTACTAAATGTTTAAGAATAACTGAAAAGTAAAGTACACAAGATAATAGCACATGAATCAAAAGTTCTTTATTGATGAATAAATATCTCTTTATATATATAGAGGAATACAATGATACAATCCATATGGTAATATGATTCCTATTCAATATATATCCTGAGCATCTTTTGTATCACGGTACTCAAGTTCTAAATCGAGACAAGACCGTGTTTTCCCAAGATTTTTCATCTCAAACTCGGTTTTCAATGCAAATCCAGAACTTGTGCTCTTAACACGTAGGGGCATAATTTATTGTTCACATACCCTCTTCCAATCAAGTAGTCACTTAGACGGGTATACCACTTCCATCTGGATTGTGTTAATCCATATAATGAGCGTTGCAACCTTTTAGCAAACCCGCTCCGTGATCGGGAGCCACTTGACTTGGATAAATTAATCTCCATATCTAGATCCCCATAGAGATATGTAATGACCACATTCATAAGCTGCATATTCAGTTTTCTGAAAACTACCAAACTGATAAAGTAGTGGAGCGTAGTAGCATCCATTACGAGAGAAGATGTCTCATCGTAGTCGATTCCAGGGCGCTTGTGAGAAGCCTTGCGCCAGAAGGCGAGCTTTCTATCTCGTTCTCTCACTACACACTCTAACAAAGACCTATTTATCCAACAAGTTTCATTCTAGAAGGAATCGGCACACCTGATTCTCTTTGTTAGTGAGTCTAACTCAACCTGGATTGCATATTTCTATTTAGGCTAATCAGCTATACGTTGGCATTCCTTAACAGAGCGGGGTTCAATATCATCATTCTCAATCAACTCTCGTGCACAGGCATATTCGAATACATCGTTAACTACGATGGAGTTTCTATCCCACGTCCCATGTACACTAGTATAATGAATTGAGATCTCTACATTCCCACGAATATGTTCTAGCAATGGAGCGTTCTCTAAAGATGTCTCTCGGACATAACCATAATCCGGAATGTTCTCATGGGTCAGATTTTTAGTATCAATGATGAGAGAATCATATGCCTTTGCAACCCGCTTCCAAGGCGTGTATCCATCGAATCCTGCAGCCTCCCACGCTTCTTCAATGGAGCCGCGGCCTAAGCCACATCACCACCATTACTGGCGATGGCGCCGGCGGTGCCCTGCCGAGCCTCTTGCGTGGCATTCACGACATCTTTGAGTCTGAAGCCCTTTTCAGGGACTTCATTCCACCTACGTGTGCAGTAGGTATATATGATCTAGTCACTTTAGTAAGATCTGCGAAAGTGTCCAGAAGAGAATCGACGACTTTCTGGAGATCGATAATTCTACGCACCACGATTTTTCATGTGTAGTAGAGGGATCGTTATGAGACAGAGTGGGGACAGGCCACGACAATTCTCGTCGTTCCTGTTGAACGTAGACGTTCTTATCTCCCCCTACCGATGAGAAGACCGTCTCATCGAAGTGACAAATAGATCGTCTATCAAGGGATATAGCGGTTTATGGTTAGAGACTCAAATCCAACATAAATACTCATTCGTCATTGGGGATCCATCGTAGTATGTTGTGGCTGCATAATAGACACTTAGACAACACACCCAAAGACGCATAAATATGAGATGCTTGGCTCGTACCCAGTCACTAGCTGTGGCGTAGAATAAGATTGGGTGGCAATGAGCCTCAAACGAATAAGTATACATGCATGCAATACTACGTGTACCCAGGCAGAGGGAGGAAGATTGGTGTGCATTACCAATTTCCTCATGACCATCTGCAAGACCATTTTGGGTATGCATATGTGGGAGTGAATTGCTCAACATAATTCCCACGCAGTAGTCATCGAAAGCCTTTGATGTAAACTCTCCAGCATTATCAAGCCTGATAAATTTAATGGGATGATTCAGGTAGTGAGCCTGCAGGCGAATCAACTGTGGTAGGAGTTTAGCATAAGCAGCTTAAGAGAAGACCATAGCGTGACATGTGACCAACATGTCTACGCTTCAACCAACACCATAAAATCCTTATATGGCCCGCTTGTTGGTTGAATAGGTCTACTGATATCCCCTTTTGGATTATCTGTCAGAATGAGAGAAGTACTTTAGAATCATTTGCATAGGACGGCCTTAGTCTTAGGTTCCCTAAGGAATGGGATTTGTAAAATGAGCGTTTAGCCATAGAGGCTTCAGAAGCATAGGAGGCAACATGTTCAAATTTGGAATCAGGGTTGGACTGGGATAATTTTCTCATGTCTGAGGGGTTCGACCGGTCGATATATGTATCGACGATTCTGGTAGGTAGTGCGACCGGTCGACTGGCGTCGGACAACGACATTTTTGCACTTTCTCATAGCTGTCTCATCTCCTTGAATCAACCTTTGATTTTTGCTTCGATTAGCTCGATAGAATGGACGTCCATGTGAGGTTCTCAAAACACGGATCATCATATCTCGACCGGGGTATCCCAAGCGGTCATGTCAAAGCCAATATATGTCTGCATCAAAGAGGTCATCCCGAATGACATTGTTTGAGCTATAAGGCACGATACTCACCATCTCTTGGACGGTGGCAG
Source organism: Rubus idaeus (assembly GCA_030142095.1). NCBI lineage: Eukaryota > Viridiplantae > Streptophyta > Magnoliopsida > Rosales > Rosaceae > Rubus > Rubus idaeus. Next base: position 18,348,172 of record CM057968.1, on the reverse strand, counting down.
ATTGCCTTGGCCGGTGGTGGTGCCACCATAATTAGTGGCGGCACAACGCAGACCGGTGATGACCGGTGTCGTCTCTCCCATGGGGCCGACAATCATCTCTCACTCTTTCGCAGTCTTATTGACGCGTGATCGCCTAATCTCATGGCGATTACCTTCTTGAGCAAATAAATCTTACGTATCAAACATCCGGATTTAGTCCCTAAATTTAGGGTTTTGCTCAGGGCGTCTTCCCATAGGGGCGCAATCATCGTCATGCCTTTCATCAAGGCAGAGATGTAGAAGGTGGTGAGAGTTTCCTCAATCAATTGCTCATCTATGATGATTTATCACAGAGATGCATCAAGTCTTTGATGCGGAGAATGTCCGAATTATATCTCATGACTTTATCAAAGTCAAAGAAGCGGAGTTTAGTCCATTATGCTTTTAAATTCGGAATTGAGTCACGAATGTTACCATAACATTCATGAAGCACTTCTAGCGCTTACCTCTTCATGACCTCAAACTGGAGTGCTATATTTATATGGCGATTCATCAGAAAAAATAACCTGGCATTGTTAATCATAGTTTGAGAGTCTAGAGCGGTTCATTCAAAACAACGCTTATGGATTCAAGCTAGAAGCTCATGTGCGGATATGTGCATTAGGATCTAATGTCCGCAGAATCCAATAGAGTAAATCGAGTTAATTCATGTTCAATATCTAAAGAGTATGGAGAACAAAAATATGGTACATTTAGTGACGAACCTTTCATTGATAAAGGATTTGGTCCCCCTATGGTAGCTAGGTTTCGGAGTTGATACTTCCACGAAACGATAGGGGGTAAATTTCGGAGTTAATTAATACTCCTACGAAACAATAATGGTTTCTGAGCTATGCTCCCAAGAAACGTTTCCAAGGATCGGATTTAGCCGAAAACTTTGATGTAGTTTGATCAATAGCGAATGTGATGACTTAAACCTTTCGGTAGCTCCACTTAAGCATGACCATATAAGAAGTGAGAGATGTCGGTAGAGCGAGGCTCACTTAATACCACTAATCTCAAATGTCCTTGCCTAGACATCATACCTAAGTAGGTGAGCCTAGCTAGTCGTGAGTAAGTCAAGGCAAAAACTTTGATGTAGAATGGTCGTTTCTTCTCTACGGATTCCTCATCCGGAGGTTTACAATGAACTCCTCGTTCAAGGTCTCTTATCTCTACGAATTCCTTATCCGGAGTATTAGCTTGAGTCCCCACAACTCGGCTCTTGATATCATCACCAATAACATGATAACATTAGAGGTGCTCATGACTTACACATACCGCAAGCGATATGAAGCTCGAATCACTCCCCTAATGCTTTTCATAGTTTGGTGAGTCTCGTATACAATCCTATGCTATAACAATAGGGAGTATACTAATTCTCAAAGCATCAACTTTTATAAGAGCTTATTCTATTCTTGGATTATCACGAGTACCACTCCTTCAGAGCTTCATAGACGGAGATCCCACGGTCAAAATTGTCTCAAATTTTAACTGCAAAAAGAAGACACACAGGATAATCAGCACAAAATGTAGACTCAATCCAACGGTTAATGAAAGAGAAAACCGAAATCGAAGTGTCCTGTTTTGTGCAGGCAGATTTTGAAGATTTGAAGGCTGGGGAGTGGTGGGACTAGCGGCGCCGCTGGTGCATGGCAGCGGTGGTGCACTGCAATGGTGGTGCACAGCGATGGTTGTGTGATAGGAGCACAAAGTGTGACGTTTTTAATATATTTTCCCTACTATTTGGCTGCGTTTTATTGGTTAACTTTGTTGTTTAGCTTAGTTTCTACCTTTGTGTCCCTAAATGATGATTTAATTGAAAGAATGAATTACAATGAAGATATTATGAAACTTTCCTAATTTGAATTCTTTCCTGACTCTGACAGGAATCATAAAGGGAGTAGGAATCCTAATGCAACTAGGATTACTATTTCAGCTCAGAACGGAAAATCGGAGCTCGGAAATTTACGAAGTCTAATGGGCTTTTTCGAGGCCCATTAAGAGGTGAGCTGCCGTGAGGCCCAAGATGGAGGCCCAAATCCATGAAGGAAAGCCCAAGTCCACAAAGCATGAAGGAAAGGTCCAAGTCCATTTTCGGACATTCTGCCCGTGCAGATCAGTTCACTTCTGAAGCCCATATCTCCTAATTGGACCGTCCGATCCAGCTGCAATTTTAATACAAGCTGCACATGCGTGTTAGGTATTCTGTATTAAAATTGCAGAATAATCCAACCAGTGGAACGTCCATTATGCCGTTCTAAGTGCACTGAGCTCAGTGCTGTCTACTTTCTAATTCTTTAATTTTCTTTTATTCTCAATGCTCCACCCACCCCCAAGAATAAAATCAGATATTGTGGGATGTATCTTGACCTGATCATGGCAAGAAGAGGAGGAATATTTCTTGGGACTAGTCAAAGCAATCTCAGCCATCCAAGGGATTAATTTTGAAGGGCTAGGATCAAGGCTAGGGTTCCATGTTCTCCTATAAATAGAGGGCTTCACAACTCACTTCCATACCAATTCACAACTGAAAAATATCATTCCATACTCTCTCATAGTTTCAGCAGCTACTCCATCCAAAGTTCTCACCTCCATTCTCTAATACTTAGAGTCTTCAAAGCTTCAAGGAGGAGGAATTAGCGGCTGCACCATCACCACCTTCATCATTGACGTTCAATCTTCATCATCACCTTGGAGTTCATGTTTGGATCACTTGCGCAAGGATTCAAGGGTTGGCTTCGAGTTCTTCATCCTTTCATATGGTGTATTTCGACTATTCCTTTAATTATCTTTATGATTCCTCTTTGTTGTTTGATGATTCTATGTATTAGTTAACATAACATTGAGTTTATAATTTCCAGCTTTGTTTATATGGATTTATTTGACTATTGATTTCGGAATTTGTTAAGTCTTCTAGCAGCTTATGTGAGTTTGTTTATTTGACTTTGTCTTAATGTTGAAATCGAATGAAAAGGATCATGGATAGATGAGCGTTCACTAGGTCATGCACTTTAATCAACAACTCGTTTTCTATGCTTTAAACATGTTTTGAATTGCAAACTTTGCATGTTTAATTGATGAATCTAGATAAGCGTTTACTAGGTTGATTTTCATAGAAGAAGTTTATTTGGAGAATGATAACCTGCGTAGGCATTCTACATGTGTTGGTTTCAAATTCATAGCTAGGGATTTAATAAGTTTCTGTTGATAATTGACAAGTTTGTATACTTAGGGTTGCAATTATATGAACTTTGTTTCACTCCATTTCATTTATTCTTTGTAGTTTAGTTACTTAGTTTCGTAAAACAATTCTTAAACCCCATTTGATTTTGTAAATACCTTGTTTATAATTGTAAATATTAATTCTTTGTGACATTCTTTGTTAGGTACACCCTCGATCTCCGTTGGAACGATCCCTACTTATTCTATACTACTACGCTTTTAGGGTTTTAAATTGATGCTTCCTAATAGCCTATCAATTTTTGGCGCCGTCGACGGGGATCAAAAATACTGTTTATTTGCCTAACATTTATACTTGTGACGTTTTATACTTGTGAATATTTGAGAATTATATTTACTGATTTGGTAAAACTTAGTAATTTATTTAGGTGTCTTTTATATGGTTGATTATTTGAGTTGTTGTAAGTTGTAACTTGAATGGAAATAGGTAAGGTCCTTTTGTTAATATTGGCCTAAACCCTTCATTTGTACCTTGCAAAGGTCACTTGAGGTTGAGGGCGGCCTTTATTAACACTTGGAGAATTGTCGAACACTTAAGTGCTTTCTCAACAGAGTAAGGGGCACATGGATGGTGTCTAGGTCGAGACCCTTGGTGATAGGTTTTGGATTCAGAGGACTATAGACAGACGAAAGTCGATAGGGGCTTGCCTCCGTAGTACCACTAAATGAATCCTGCCCCTCGCTTATTCTCATATGATCTGGCCATTCGCCTTCTGAAACCACGGAAAGTCATTTAAGTCAAGGCATTGCACCTAGGCCGCACGTTCCACATTGGGTTACCGTTTGGAATCAACTTGGTTTTTGACTATGTAAAGGGCACAAACGAAAACGTAATTGTGTAAATAAAATTAATATACACAAATAGGAATTTCATTTATTATTTTCGTACATATTACTTATACTTGTATAATATATCTTGTATTCATTTTGTAAACCTTGTACTAACTTTGTAAACTTTTGTTTAGGTATTAATGAATGTCCACATCTGAACTCTCACCACTCTCTACTATTCAACAAAGGATCCAAAGGTTAAGGGAAAGCAAAGAGTCATTTCTACAAAGTTACTCTGAAGACTCAGGTAACAACTCCTCACGTTCTTGTTCAGAAGAGGAGGAAGACATACCTGAGGAAGTAAACGTTGCTGAAGATCAAGCACTACCAATGGCTGAAACAATTAGGCAACTTTCGAATGGTACTGAGGGAGAAGTTGTTCCGCTTTGCATCACATATCCGGAACCGGCTGAAGGAAAAGAAGCTGACTTTGAATTGAAAAGTGGGTTCTTGCATCACCTACCCAAGTTCCATGGGCTTAATAGCGAGGATCCTAACAAGCATCTCAAGGAATTTAAATTTGTTTGTGGGAGCATGTGTCCTAAGAATGGGGATATCAACATCCTCAAAATGAAGGCATTTCCGTTTTCTCTTGATGATAGGGCAAAGACATGGCTATTTGACTTACCTGCCAGCCATGCCAACACTTGGGATAAGTTGAAGAGTGAGTTTCTCACTAAGTACTTTCCAGCATCAAAGGTCACTATCTTGAGGAAACAAATAACTGGAATTCAACAAGCTGGGGATGAAACGTTCTGCACTTATTATGAGAGGTTCAAAAGCCTTGTTGCGTCATGTCCTTCACATGGAATGAAGGAAGATAGCCTTCTCACTTACTTTTATGAGGGACTTCTTCCCTTAGAACGTAGTCTTTTGGATGCGGCGGCCGGTGGTTCTTTCATGGATAAAACTCCTATAATGGCTAAGGAGTTACTTGCAAACCGTGCTCTCAACTACCAACAATATGAAGGGGCACTCTCCTCATCTAGGAGAGTTAATGAGGTAACCTCTCACTCTACTTTAGAGGACAAGGTAAATAAATGTCTACCTTGTTGTCTCAGGTACTTCAAGTAAACAAGGGAGGAGGAGTATCTCAAGCATGTGGGGTATGCTCTATTCAAGGGCATCACTCGGATCAATGCCCTCAACTCATTGAAAATGGTGGATGGGAATCTGCCAATGCTATTGGAGGATACCAAGGAGGGTACCAAGGAGGCCAAGGAGGTCCTCAACGTCAAAGGTATGATCCATTCTCAAATACCTATAACCCCGGATGGAGGGACCATCCTAACTTCAAATGGGGCGGCAATGATCAAGTTCAACAACCTCAACAAGGAGGACGTCCACAAGGCTTCTTTCAGAATCCTCAGGTTCCACAAAACTTTTCTTCTCCTTCTAATCCTAATTCTAATTCTAGTGCCAATTATGATAAAATGTTTGAAGCACTAACGAGTTCTACTCAAGCTTTAGTGCAAGGGCAACAGAATCAAGGAAAGGGGATAGCTGAGCTTAAGAAGCAAATGGATCAAGTAGTGGGTTTTATGAGCAAGATTCACGAGAATGGGAAGCTTCCTAGTGCCACAATCCCAAATCCTAAGGGACAATTCGAAAATGCTTCCATTATGACCACTAGGAGCGGAAGAGAGTTTGAGGACAGACCTAAGGTGACTAAGAAAAAGGACCCTGCGCCAATTACTCTTGAGGAGGACCCTGCCACATCAAGGAAAGAGGAGAGGTTTGCGTCGTCTAGTGAAAAGAAAGGTATAAACCCTAACTTAGCAAGTTCGGTTTCACCTAACATTGTTCCCTCTTCTTTGCCCTTTCCTAGTAGGTTTGACAAATCAAAGAAGGATGAGAGTGACCAAGCTATCTTGGAAACTTTCAAGAAGGTGCAAATCAATCTTCCTCTATTGGAAGCAATCAAAACCCTTCCTAGATATGCAAAATTCCTCAAGGAGCTGTGCACCACAAGGAGAATGAATCGAGAAAAGGAGGTGGTTAAGCTGAACAAGAATGTGTCCGCAATGATACAAAGGAAGCTACCTCCTAAATGTCCGGATCCCGGAAGTTTCACTATCCCATGCCAAATTGGTAACTCTAAGTTTTCGAATTGTATGCTAGATTTAGGCGCTTCAATTAATGTGATGCCCTATTCTGTATATGTGACTTTGGGATTAGGGGAACTTAAGCATGACAATGTGATTATCCAACTAGCCGATAGGTCTAATGTTTACCCTAAGGGTATGTTGGAGGATGTTCTTGTGCAGGTGGACCAATTGATCTTTCCCGCTGACTTTTATGTCCTAGAAATGGAGGAGACCCCCGTGGTAGCCACACCATTACTTTTAGGCCGGCCATTCATGAGAACTGCAAGGACAAAGATCGATATATACGCCGGTTCCCTCATAATGGAATTTGATGGAGAAGTGATTGGGTTCAATGTCTTTGAAGCCATGAGGTACCCCCTTGATGTTCATAGTTGTTTTTCTATTGATGTTTTGGATACCCTTGCGCAGAATATGCTAGATATCATAAGGGAGGACACTTTGGCCCCAACACTTGAGCAAGGCGTGGGATACACCAAGGATGGCGCAAGCATACCTATGGAGGAGCTATTGGACACATGTGCAAAGGAGGTTATGGATAACGTTTTCTCCCTTGAGATCCAACCCTACGAAAGTAAGTATACTCCTCCTTTGTCCATTCCCTTATCCACTAATAAAGCACTTCCCTCAGTTGTTCAGGCACCCGTGCTTGAACTCAAGCCTTTACCGGATTATTTGAAGTATGCTTATTTGGGAGATAAGGAGACTTTGCCTCGTTATTGTGTCATCTGCCCTTACATCTAGTCAAGAGGAGCGGTTAGTGAAAGTGCTTAAGGAGCATAAGACTGCTATTGGATGGACCTTAGCAGATATCAAGGGAATAAGCCCTACGACTTGTGTCCATAGGATACTTCTTGAGGAGGGGACTAAACCAACTAGAGAGGCTCAACGTCGTCTCAACCCTCCAATGATGGAAGTTGTGAAGAAGGAGGTTATCAAACTCCTTGATTGTGGCGTCATATACCCCATTTCGGACTCCAAATGGGTGTCACCTATCCAAGTGGTACCAAAGAAGTCCGGAGTCACGTTGTGAAGAATGCCGAAAATGAGTTGGTGCCACAAAGGACCGTGACCGGCCATCGAGTTTGTATTGACTATAGGAAGCTCAACGCCACCACAAGGAAAGATCACTTTCCTTTGCCATTCATTGATCAGATGCTTGAGCGCTTGGCGGGCCATGACTACTATTGCTTCCTTGATGGATACTCCGGTTACAATCAGATTGCTATTGCGCACGAGGATCAAGAGAAAACAACCTTCACTTGTCCCTTTGGGACGTTTGCTTATCGTCGCATGCCTTTCGGACTCTGCAATGCACCAGGTACGTTCCAAAGATGTATGGTAAGCATCTTTTCTGATTTTATTGAGAAAATTATTGAAGTTTTTATGGATGACTTTTCAGTTTTTGGTGAAAACTTTGATAATTGCCTTGGAAATTTGGAACTAATACTTAAGAGGTGTGTTGAAACTAACCTTGTGCTAAATTGGGAAAAATGTCATTTTATGGTTAGACAAGGGATAGTCCTAGGTCATATTGTCTCTTCTAGGGGTATAGAAGTAGATAAAGCTAAGGTTGATCTTGTACGACACTTACCCTCTCCCACTTCCGTGAGAGAGGTTCGTTCTTTTCTTGGACATGCAGGATTTTATCGTCGCTTTATCAAGGACTTTTCAAAGATTGCAAGACCTCTTTGCCGTCTACTACAAAAGGAAGTGGCGTTTGAATTTGAAAAGGACTGCCAAGGAGCGTTCGACAAGCTCAAGGAGTTATTGACTTCATCACCGATCATGCAACCCCCGGATTGGTCTTTGCCCTTTGAATTGATGTGTGATGCATCAGATTATGCCGTGGGAGCTGTGCTAGGGCAACACATGGATAAAAATCCTTATGCCATTTACTATGCTTCTAGAACTCTTAATGATGCTCAATTAAATATTTAAATTATTCTACTATTGAAAAAGAGTTGCTAGCTGTTGTTTTTGCCCTTGAAAAATTTAGTTCTTACTTGCTTGGTACTAAAGTAATTGTTTACACTGACCATGCAGCTTTGAAGTACCTCTTGTCGAAAAAGGAGGCCAAGCCTAGGTTGATTCGATGGGTGCTACTCCTTCAAGAGTTTGACGTGGAGATCAAGAACAAGAAAGGGAGTGAGAACGTGGTGGCTGATCACTTGAGCCGCCTAGTGCATGAAGAGGACTTAATCCCCCTTGTGGAAACGTTTCCGGATGAACAACTCTTCGGAATTAAGGTAAGTACCCCTTGGTATGCTGATATTGTGAACTTCATTGTATCTAAACAAATGCCTGATACCATATCACGTGCTCAAAAGGATAAGTTAAAAAGAATTGCTAGGGAATATGTTTGGGACGATCCTTATCTATGGAAATTTTGCTCTGATCAATTAATAAGGAGATGTGTGCCTGAACATGAACAAAATGCTATACTTTCTTTTTGCCATTCTGAAGCATGTGGGGGACATTTTGGATCTAAGAGGACTGCCCTTAAAGTTTTAGAGTCGGGTTTCTTTTGGCCGGATTTATTTAAAGCTGCATATGCTTATTGTTTAACATGTGATAGGTGCCAAAGAACCGGCAATCTTAGTTCTAGAGATCAAATGCCTTTAACTAACTTTCTTCCGGTTGAAATTTTTGATGTTTGGGGTATTGATTTCATGGGACCATTTCCTTCATCTTATGGGTTCCTCTACATTCTTCTTGTGGTTGATTATGTTTCTAAATGGGTGGAAGCTATTCCCACCCGGACTAATGATGCTAATGTTGTTGCAAGCTTTGTGCAGTCTAACATTTTCTCTAGGTTTGGCATGCCAAGAGTAATCGTAAGTGATGGAGGCTCACACTTTTGCAACCGAACGATTGAAGCTTTGTTTCGGAAATATGGAGTTACACATAAGGTTTCGACACCTTATCACCCCCAAACAAATGGGCAAGCTGAAGTTTCCAATCGTGAAATTAAGAGCATTTTGGAGAAGACGGTTAACCCTAGCCGCAAGGATTGGAGCACTAGGTTGGTAGATGCACTTTGGGCCTATAGGACAGCATACAAGACCCCCATTGGGATGTCACCTTATTGCCTTGTTTATGGAAAAGCATGCCATCTACCGGTGGAATTGGAGCACAAGGCATGGTGGGCTGTGAAGCAATTCAACATGAGCTTGGATGCGGCTGGACTTCATAGGAAATTGCAATTGAGCGAGCTTGAAGAGATACGGAATGACGCATTTGAGAATGCTCGGATTTACAAGGACAAGACAAAGGCTTTTCATGATAACATGAATCGTGGAAAGACCTTCACCGTGGGCCAAAAAGTTCTTTTGTTTCATTCTAGACTTAAACTTTTTCCCGGTAAGCTTAGGTCTCGTTGGATTGGCCCTTTTATTGTTACTAATGTTTTTCCTCATGGTGCCATGCAGATTAAAGGAGAACAAACCGGCAATGAGTTCAAGGTGAACGGCCATCGCTTGACGCCGTACTTTGAGCCGTGTCACCATCATGAGGAGGAAGATGTTGAGGCCATTGTATTTGAGCCTCAGAGACGCCAAGATCTTGGTTAGAAGATGAGGCAAAGTCTAGGCTGAAGACTTTAAACATTAAGCGCTATTTGGGAGGCAACCCAATTCAACCAAAGATGTGAAGGAGCCATCAACGCAGATTTGGTTGAACTGTATCTGTTTTACTCTCTCCATACTTGTCTTGCATATGTTTTTGTGCTTAGATTGAGGACAATATAAGGTTTAAGTGTGGGGGAAGGGTTTATGTTTTTGTTTTGTTTACATTTTATTTTTTTCGTTTTATTAAAAAAAAAATTTAGAAAATCGAAAAATACAAAAAGAGTTTTTGATGGTTGTCGAGTCTTAGGATGCCCTTAACTGCCTAGGATGAGTTTAATCTTTGAAATCATGGTTGAAAAGTGGATCACAGGATCAAATTGTTGAATGTCATTCTTTGGTTAATTGATGAATATGGAAGATGTATGAACATGTAGTAGATATGGTTTGTAACTTTGGTACAGAATTTGAGCATGTTGAGACAAGTTAATGAACCCTATGTGAGCTTTCGAGCTATATGTGCTTTCTTTGTTGAGAGTTGGTTAAAATCAGATCTTCTTTGGCTTTAAAACTCGTTCTTAACCTCATTATTCTTCTATTTGATCAATTGCATGCCATAGATTTTCAATGGACTATAGAATTTACTAGAACTTGCTTTTGAATTTTTCGAAACTTATAGTCATAACATACTCTGATTTTGGAAAGGATTGAAGGCACTTAGGATTTCCACCAATGCCAATGAGCCATGTGTCCCTTATTTGTGTACACGTGTGTGCACCCCTTAGTTAACCTCTTTGAGCTTACATTCATCCCTTTCTTTCTTCACCCATGATATCTTGACCATGAACCTTAGTATAGTCATATCTTTACCCTTGCTCTACGAACTTAGTGGAGCTATGCTTTGATGATTGAGCTTTGTGAAAGAAAGACAAAAGAAAAGAGGGAATTGACAAAAATAAGTGTGGGGGAGGGATAGACTTGTCCATTACATATGTATGCCGTGAAAAATAAAGAAAAGGAAAAGAAAAATACATGTACGGCAAGAAAAGAAAAATTGAAGAAAAAAATGGATTAATGTCCCCTTTTCCCGATGATTTAGGAGGTTGTTTTGAAGTGAAGGTCTAAAATAAATACTTGGCCTTTGTCCTTTATCATTTGTGGTTAGAATGAAGTTTGGGCCCAACAAAATGATATTTGGCCCGTTTTTGAGTGACATGGTTATTTGGATGCTCTACTAAGTTTTTAGGACACTTTGTGATTACCCTATCCTTTGTTTCTCTAAACCGTGAGCCTTGGCCCCGTTATATCCTTATAAAGTCCTTCTTGATCCTTAAAATGGGTAGACCTTGATCTGTGGAGATAAATTTTCGAAGGTGAGCATATGGTTGTGGTCCATTTGTGCATGTAATTGGTATCTTTCATGAGGTTTTAAACCATTATTCACTAAAGTGCTTTCTTTGATTAATATATGTGAGCTACTTGAATGCCTTACAATAATTTCTCTCACATATCTTTGAGTGAAAAGCTTTTAAGCTAGAGCCATGAATCTAAGTATAATAGAGAGCATACCCTTGTGAGGATAACTTGTTTGAAACATGCTGAGCTCCATTGCATAACTATTGTTCTTCCAAGTCTTACTTATTCATATGAATTCCATGATTGTTAATTAACTCTCGAATTTCCTGTGACAAATTTTGGTTAAGTGCTAAACTTGATTCCATGAAAGTAAGAGATTTCTGAGGCAATAAGTTAAGGGCAATAGAATTTTTGTGTGGAGTATGATTGTGTTGCTAAGGGACTAGCAATAGCTAAGTGTGGGGGAATTTGATAGGAGCACAAAGTGTGACGTTTTTAATATATTTTCCCTACTATTTGGCTGCGTTTTATTGGTTAACTTTGTTGTTTAGCTTAGTTTCTACCTTTGTGTCCCTAAATGATGATTTAATTGAAGGAATGAATTACAATGAAGATATTATGAAACTTTCCTAATTTGAATTCTTTCCTGACTCTGACAGGAATCATAAAGGGAGTAGGAATCCTAATGCAACTAGGATTACTATTTCAGCTCAGAACGGAAAATCGGAGCTCGGAAATTTACGAAGTCTAATGGGCCTTTTCGAGGCCCATTAAGAGGTGAGCTGCCGTGAGGCCCAAGATGGAGGCCCAAATCCATGAAGGAAAGCCCAAGTCCACAAAGCATGAAGGAAAGGTCCAAGTCCATTTTCGGACATTCTACCTGTGCAGATCAGTCCACTTCTGAAGCCCATATCTCCTAATTGGACCTTCCGATCCAGCTGAAATTTTAATACAAGCTGCACATGCGTGTTAGGTATTCTGTATTAAAATTTCAGAATAATCCAACAGTGGAACATCCATTATGCCGTTCTAAGTGCACTGAGCTCAGTGCTGTCTACTTTCTAATTCTTTAATTTTCTTTTATTCTCAATGCTCCACCCACCCCCAAGAATAAAATCAGATATTGTGGGATGTATCTAGACCTGATCATGGCAAGAAGAGGAGGAATATTTCTTGGGACTACTCAAAGCAATCTCAGCCATCCAAGGGATTAATTTTGAAGGGCTAGGATCAAGGCTAGGGTTCCATGTTCTCCTATAAATAGAGGGCTTCACAACTCACTTCCATACCAATTCACAACTGAAAAATATCATTCCATACTCTCTCATAGTTTCAGCAGCTACTCCATCCAAAGTTCTCACCTCCATTCTCTAATACTTAGAGTCTTCAAAGCTTCAAGGAGGAGGAATTAGCGGCTGCACCATCACCACCTTCATCATTGACGTTCAATCTTCATCATCACCTTGGAGTTCATGTTTGGATCACTTGCGCAAGGATTCAAGGGTTGGCTTCGAGTTCTTCATCCTTTCATATGGTGTATTTCGACTATTCCTTTAATTATCTTTATGATTCCTCTTTGTTGTTTGATGATTCTATGTATTAGTTAACATAACATTGAGTTTATAATTTCCAGCTTTGTTTATATGGATTTATTTGACTATTGATTTCGGAATTTGTTAAGTCTTCTAGCAGCTTATGTGAGTTTGTTTATTTGACTTTGTCTTAATGTTGAAATCGAATGAAAAGGATCATGGATAGATGAGCGTTCACTAGGTCATGCACTTTAATCAACAACTCGTTTTCTATGCTTTAAACATGTTTTGAATTGCAAACTTTGCATGTTTAATTGATGAATCTAGATAAGCGTTTACTAGGTTGATTTTCATAGAAGAAGTTTATTTGGAGAATGATAACCTGCGTAGGCATTCTACATGTGTTGGTTTCAAATTCATAGCTAGGGATTTAATAAGTTTCTGTTGATAATTGACAAGTTTGTATACTTAGGGTTGCAATTATATGAACTTTGTTTCACTCCATTTCATTTATTCTTTGTAGTTTAGTTACTTAGTTTCGTAAAACAATTCTTAAACCCCATTTGATTTTGTAAATACCTTGTTTATAATTGTAAATATTAATTCTTTGTGACATTCTTTGTTAGGTACACCCTCGATCTCCGTTGGAACGATCCCTACTTATTCTATACTACTACGCTTTTAATTAGGGTTTTAAATTGATGCTTCCTAATAGCCTATCATTGTGCACAGCAGTGGTCGACTTTGACAGATGCACGGTGAACCTAGGGTTTTCTGTTTATCTTAGGGCTAGAGGCTCGTGCTGATAACGTGTTTAAGAATAACTGAAAAGTAAAGTACACAAGATAATAGTACAAGAATCAAAAGTTCTTTATTGATGAATATGTGCTACTTTATATAGAGGAATACAATGATACAATCCATATAATAATATGATTCATATTCAATACATATCCATATGTAATTTTAACTAGATATTTTTAGGTTGACTAGGCACACATAAAGTAGGATTTCCTACAACACTAAAACAATATTAAAGAGGGCCCAATTTTTGCACCAGGCCTCTCAAAACTGAAAGATGGCCTTGATGTTTGGTGTAGATGAGCCAAATGACCATCTACGGTGACATATTCTATGATGAGGTTATAATGTTTTATACTTTTATCTTTTTTTTTTGGTGCATTGGGGGCCAGAGGCCCAAAAACAAAACAAAAAAAGACTTAACTAGCAGCAATAGCTGCACCCATAGATCGAGGACGAGCGACACCAGCTATGTCATCCAACAAAGCAGGAATGATGAAATCTGGAGCATAAGAGAGCCTGCAAATCCCAAGATCCTGATCCACGCTTCTCTTAGCTAAACCATCAGCAACCATATTTCTCTCGCGATGAATGTGGCTCAAGGAGCAAGAACCAAACCAGTTCATAATATGCTTACAGTTAAGAAGCAAAGTTCCAAGGGGATGAAAATCTAGCTCAGGGCTATTCAAAAGATTAACAAGAACAGCAGAATCCGTTTCAACCACCAGATGAGATAAACCCAAATCCTTAGCAATCTGCAAACCTGAGAAGAGCCCCCAAGCCTCAGCTTGTAAAACTTCGCCAATGCCCACATTCCTCATGAATCCCTGACACCACTCACCATTGTGGTCTCTAATAACCCCTCCAGCACCAATGAAGCCATTCCGAGTACGAGTACCATCCACATTAAGCTTGAAGATTCCACAACTAGGCCTCTGCCAACAAAGGAGCTGCACACAACCCGATGAATCGCTAGAACCTTTTTGACTCACAATGTTCCATTCCCTGATATATTGAGTTATGAGTTGAATAGCATTGTGAGGATCATGAAAATTCACATCAAAAATACGCTTATTACGCCATTTCCATATAAACCAGCAGGTAAAAACAAAGAGTTGAACCCACTGGAAACCTAAAAAGGAGCAATTCTTTTGGAGGAGATTGGCAGATATCCAACCAGTCCAATCCAAGGTAAAGGTTCTCATCATAGTAACAGGACCACCAAGGGCCCTCCAAATCTGAGAAGCTTTAGGGCAATCTCTAAACAAATGAAGCATGGACTCAGGTGTCTCAGGACAATGCTGACAGCTAGAATCAGCAATAATATGTCTCTTAGCTCTAATAACATTAGTTAAGAGCCTACCTTGGTAAAACAGCCAAGCAAAAACCTTCAACTTGGGAGGAACATTAAGCCGCCATATTGACTTCCAGGGACCATTAGACACATAAGAATCAGCAATATTACTAGTGTAAGCACTTTTGACAGAAAATATACCAGTGGGACTATGCTTCCAGATGAGCTTATCACTGTAGCCACAGCAGGAAAGAGGAATACAGAGGATTTGTTCAACTATCTCAGGGGGAAGACAAACATAAAGAAGAGACTCGTCCCACTCATTATTGATCCAAAAATCATGGACAAGCAAATCCTCATCAATAATGGAAGGATCCAAAGCAAAATTGCAGAGAGTTCCACAACCTGACCAATTGTCAGTCCGGAAATGAGCAGTTTTACCATTCCCAATCCTCCAATACAACCCTTGTCTTAACAAAGAAGCTCCAAAACAGATACTGGAGCACAACGCCGGTTTCTGATAAGAGGGGTTAAGTAGAGAGTTAGATTTAAGGTACTTCTGCTGGAATATGGAACACCAAAGGCCCTCATCCTGTTGCAGAATCCTCCAACCAGTTTTGGCAAGCATTGCCCTGTTCATAGCCATAGATTTCTTAATACCCAAGCCACCAGTAACCTTAGGCTTACAAACAATATCCCAGTTTACCAAGTGGATTTTCCTTTTACCATCGGATTTGGATCCTCTGCTAGAATTTATTTTGCTAGGATCTGCTTGGGTTTTCCCTTAAGGCTGCCACGTCACCGTTTCACAATCCAATGGGTACAAGTAAAAATTTTTATAAACTCAACTTCAACCGAGAAGTAGGCGATTATTGTTTCTTCTTCTCACTTTCTCTGCAACAAAACTACTCCATCCTATTCTCTCCAAAAGAATTAATCAATGCCATGTTCAAAAGAAATTTCGTTTGGAGCCAATTAACATTATGATTATGCAATTAGGAATGGAGCCGAAGTCAAAGTTAGTTAATCAATTACTAATGAAGCCATGATTTTGATTAATAATCTAGTATGGCCGGTGTGGATCTGAGAGTAAATGACAGAGGGGGCCAGGGCTTCATTGACGGCCAAGCAAGACTAATGAGATGAGGCGGAGACTAGCAAGCTCCTTTCCGTCGCCGGTTTCTTTACCAGAAGCAATCAACTGGTAGAAGATCTTTGACGTGGAGTCATGGACTAATTGGATCAGATGAAGATGAGATCAATCATAGTCTACCCATATTATGAATTTTCTTCAGATTTGAGATTTAGATCCATGGCAGTATACTCAGATGTGCTCAATTATATTACTGTTATGGGTATGAAAGGAAGAAAGGAATCTCAGAGAAGAAGAGAGAAAGAGATGGCAGACGATATCTGCTGCTTCATGCGGATGTTGGGCTTTTTGCAACTTTTTATTTGGAACCGTTGGATGCTATTGTGGTGACGTGGCAGCTCTGAGTGAAAATCCAAGCAGATCCTAGCAAAGTAAATTCTAGCAGAGGATCCAAATCCTTTACCATCACAGTCACCCCATAGAAAATCACGGTTTAACTTATCCAGGGAATCACATGTTGATACAGGGAGTTTAGCCGTCTGCATAGCATAGATAGGAATAGAAGCATTAACTGCTTGAAGACGAGTTAGCCTACCAGCCATACTTAGGGAATTACTCTTCCAACCAGCCAAGCGACTTTGGACTTTATCAATCAACTCAGAGTAAGTACTCTTGGACACCCTAGAATGAATTAAAGGCATACCAAGATACTTCCCAAGGTCATTTGTTAAAGGAGAACCACATATATTGCTAATTTCAGTGGCCAGCTCCCTACAAACATTTGGAGAGCAATAGAGCTTGGATTTTTCAAAGTTAACAGATTGTCCTGAATGAGCACAGAAAACATCCATACAGTTCTTGAGGACTCGAGCTTGATGAGTTGAAGCCTCAGCAAAAAGAATGAGATCATCAGCAAAAAAGAGATGAGATACAGGGGGACCCTTTTGAGAAGACTTAATGGGCTTCCAGTCACCATCCTCAATGAGAGACTGAATCAGATGAGAGAATTTCTCCATGCAAAGAACAAAGATATAAGGAGAAAGGGGGCCTCCTTGCCGAACTCCTCTACTAGCACAAAATTTACCTGAAAGATCACCATTAACAACAACCTGGAAACTAGCAGAAGATATGCAGTGCATAATAAGCTTAGTTAATAACGGGGGAATTTTAAGTTCATAGAGCACAACTTCAATGAAGTTCCAATTAAGCTTATCATAAGCTTTAGAAAGATCGATTTTCCAAACCATGAAACCCTTGTGGCCCCTAGCCATCTTGCACTTATGAAGAATTTCCTGGGTGATCATGATGTTATCCGAGATATGCCTGCCAGGAACAAAACTAACTTGATTTGGACTAATCCAATGAACCAAGAAAGGTCTGATTCTAGAGACAATGATCTTAGTGATAACTTTATAGATGGTACAACAAAGACTAATCGGCCTAAAAAGGTGCATAAACTTAGGACTTTGAGTTTTAGGTACAAGAGTGATCAGGGTGTGGTTAAGTCCCTCAGGAACAATACCCTTAGAGAAAGCAGTAGTCACCAAGTGTACAATTTCAGTACCACAGAGATTCCATTGCTTTTGATAAAATATGGCAGGAAACCCATCAGGGCCAGGAGCTTTGAGACCTCCAATAGCAAAAAGAGCCGACTTGACTTCATTAACCTCCACAGGCAAGTCAAGGGCCATAGAGCAATTAATATCTGGGAACCCCAAGGGAATATAAGATCTACAATCAGAACCAATATCAGCAGAGAAGAGATTCTTGAAAAAATCCATGGCAATGAACTTCATGTCCTCAGGAGAATCACACCACATGCCACTGTCATAAAAAAGGCCATCAATTTTGTTCCTTCTTCTTCTTACCATAGTGGTAAGGTGAAAAAATTTAGTGTTCCTATCCCCATCTTGAACCCATTTCTCTCTTGATTTATGTCTTCAAAGCAAAGCCTCACTATCACAGATAGCTTCATACTTTTTAAGAAGATCACATTCCAAAGTCCTCAAAAAGTAGTTATCCTGATGACAAAGAACTTTCTGAATACCACCAATTCTAGCAAGTAGTCTCCTTTTTTGCCTGAAAACATTGCCAAAGATATTTCTATTCCACAAATTCAACTCAGAAGCAAGATGTTCAGTTTTCCTAAGGAAATCCACATTTGAATTCAACCAAGACTCCTTAACAAAAGCAGTAAAGTCATTGTGCTGCTCCACATAGCCTGGAATCTAAAGGGAGGATTAGTTCTCAAATTAGGGACCAGAGAACGCATCTTCACAAGTACAGGGCAGTGATCAGATCTAATTTTAGGTAAGTGCACAACCTTAGCTTCCGAAAAAGCTAAACGCCAGTCACTATTACAGAAACATCTATCCAGACGCTCCTTTACCCTCCCATTAGACCAAGTAAAATCAGCTCCCTGGAAGCCAAGATCAATCATAGCATTGTTCTGGACCCAATGACGTAAACCACCAAACTTACCAGAATAGGGACCTCCATTTTTGTCAGCATAAGCAATAATCTCATTGAAATCTCCCAAAACAAGCCAAGGAAAATTATGAGTAGCATGAAAAACAGCAAGATAATTCCATAGCTCCTGTCGAGAAGAAGGACAGGGACTGGCATATAAGCAAGTTAAAATCCAACATTGACCAGTACTAGAAACCTGGAAGGATATGGATCGGGTAGTAGCATCAATAACAGCAATATTGATTTTAGACTTATTCCACATGGCCCAGAGACCACCAGAAAAACCATTGGCCTCAACAACTTCTGAATCATTAAAACCAAGCTCCGAGAGAGTACTTTCAAACTTAGAAAACTGGACTTTAGGTTCATAAATAAAAAGAAAATCAACTGAATTAATCTTAACAAGGTCCACAACAGCAGACCTAAAGCTATTGCTCCCAGCACCTCTAGCATTCCAAAACAGAATATTATCCATTAAAAAACCAATGAGAGGAGGGGTAGCACACCCAAAATTAAGCAGTAATCATGTCCTCCTCATTAGAGGAAGACAAATTATCTTCCATGTCTTCTTCATCAAAAGAGGAGAGGTCATTCACCACATTGGCATCATCAATAGCATTAACAGCCTCATTGTCATTAACAGGTCTGGGACCAGAAGAACCAGCCGGAACAACACAAGTGGTCCTAATACCTTCCTCAGGAGGGGAATGCCCAAATTGGGCATCCAAAGAGGTAAAGGGTTGAAACTCAGAGCCACAATTAGAAAAATCACACTTAATAGGGAAAGGTGACTTAACTATAGTAGCAGTAGCTTTATCCCTTACCAAAACAGTGTGTGACTTAGACAACTTTGCCTTTGCCACAAAAGTAGATTTAGAGCTAGAAGCCACATTAGAGATGTCTTTGAGTGGGGTAGGCTTCAAACTGGACATAGTGGCTTCACCAACCGAGCCAGTGCTCATAACAGCTTGCTTCCCAGAATTGGTTTTCTTATAATTCCCTGTCTTCAGCTTATCCTGCATATTCTGCCAAAGTTTCACAATAGTTGGTTGAGAGGGTTGTTTATCCACAGGTACAGCCGGCTCAGGGTTGACATCAATAACATTCACAATATCATCCCGGAGAGGAGCAAAACGAGATCCCTGAGAAGGTTTCCCATTCCCACTAGGGCTAGCATTAAAATTCTTCTTTCTATTTCTGTAACTCATCACCATCCAAGGGCCACCATTAGCATTGCCTTTAGGTTTAGGATCTGACTGGTCCTTGGTATCCTTATTAAGGCCGTCCTCAGGGTTCATCATGGAAACATCAACCAAATTAGGATCAGCAGTCTTAGTAGAAGCTTCAGCAGTAGGTTTAGTTGGCTCCTTCACATCAAATTGATTCTCAGACTTATAGGGGCATTGTTCACGGACATGACCATAAACACCACAATTAAAACAAATTGTGGAAATACCTTCATAAACCACACCATAGGGCTTACTATACAGATTGATAAAAGGCTTGAGGGGTTCATTCAAATTGATTTCAACACAGAGCCTACAAAATTTACCCCTAGTCTGGGCAAGAGTAACCTTATCAATCTTCACCACAGGACCAATGAGACCCCCAATTCTTTTCAAGGCAAATTCCTTATAGTACTTGACTGGTAAATCCAAAATACGGACCCAAACAGCCATTCTACTAATTTTATCCACCAAGGGATCAAAATTAGGGTCCCATTTCTGTACCACCAAGGTTTGTCCTGCAATAATCCATGGTCCATTGCAGAGAGCATAATCCATGTCTTCAAACAGTTGAAATTTAACAGCAAAGAATCCATTGGGTAAATCCACCAACTGCCAAGGACCCTTAGTCACCCACTTCCGATTCAAACCTGCAAATATGAATTTATAGGCATTCTCTGAATTTGGTTTACCCATGAGCTTCACAATTACAGCACAATTCCACTCAAAATTGAGTTTCGCTTCCACCTTCTGAGAAAAACTGATATCAGGGCCCCCAGGACCCTCCGATACCTGGACATCGTCATCCTCAAGGACAAAATCCCCAAGCATAACCTCACTATTAAGAGAGCGAGCACCAAGCGGTTGAATCAAGGTAGCAGCATAGCTCACAGGCTTAGTAGGTTCACCAGATTTATCAGAATCCATGACAACATCAGACTCCGACTGGGTTTTTGAGTTAACAAGGGTTCCAGAAGTTTCAGTACGACTACGTTTATAAGGACCGAGAGAAGGAGAGGCCTCTCCGCCACTCCCATTAGGAGTGGCAGAGAAGCAAAAGATCGAACTCGCCGTTGTTCCCTCAGGCAATAGACGGAAAAGCACGTCGGAGAAGAAGAAACAGAGTTGGTTATCGGACAATCACGAGAGAGCCACTTGGGAAAAAGGTAAGCGCGTGAGGCGCGTTCAAGGAGTCAAGGAGCCTTTTATACTTTTATCTTTGTTATTAATAAAGTTTGTTCAAAAAGAAAAAAGAAAAGAAAAAAAGAAAAGGAAGAAGTCCATACAATTAAAAGTTAAAACCCCAAACATCGAATGCCAAGAACAGATGACCTGAGTGTGTAGTCTGCTGAATTTGAGCAAGAGGTCAATGACGGTAGCAGCAGGGATCGGTTATGCCTTGCTAGCGCTAGGCCCGTCTCTATCCCTTTTCATCTCTGTTATCTCCAAAAAGCCCTTCTTGGTTCTCACCGTTCTTTCCAGGTATTCTCTAAATTGTTGCTCTATTTTCGTTTCTGGGTTCATTTTCACTTCTAGGGTTCTTATAGTTCGTATGATTTTGGGAAAATTAAAGTTTCAATTCGCGCCTATCTTCAATTCGTGATATAATACTAACCAAGCTCAGTTTTACGATTGAAAGTTTAGTTGTGATACCGCTACCTATTTCTCCAATTTTAGGGATATTCAATTTGTTTAGCTTATTGGAAGATCGAATTTAACTATTAGGACGCGAATTCTATTGAAACAAGAAGAGCCCTGATTCACATATTAGTTGTGGTGTAAAATGGGATTATAATGCTGGTTGTATATTTATGTGTACAGCACGTTGTTATGGCTTGTAAGTCTCATCATGTTGTCGGGACTGTGGAGGGCATTTCTGCCTCTGAATTCATCCACATGGTGGCCGTATGGCCTTCTCATATTCACTTCAGTTCTGTTTCAAGAAGGGCTTCGGATTCTTTTCTGGAAGGTCTATAAGTAAGTTGATATCTTGCAATTCTTTTTTTATAATTATTATTCTAGTTAATCCGTAGAGATGTTTTCTTCTCGATTGTTTTGCGGTGAGCTATAAGTAAGATTGCTTGTGTAATGATTTGATGTAAATCAATGTTATAGTATTATAAGCTGACTTTAAATGGTAATTGTGGAAGAAGTCCTCTCGAATAAGGGAAGCTAAGGTATAGTAAAGAGTCGGTGTAATTTACTATGAAATACTTCACACTTATATCCACCTGAGTAGAGAGGATCATGGAGTAGTAAATTGATTTTTAGTATTGTTTGTGTAATGCATTTAAATAATGTTTTACCATGAGTATGTTATCATCCATGTTTACTTAATACTCCGCATTACTATTCTTGCTACCAATCAATTGATACTGTTCTTGCAATATCTATGTTGATCTGCAATTTTTTTCTTCCTCATAATAGACAGTTAGACACTGTCTTAGGTCCTGCCATTTTCTTAAATTTTCATACATATCTACCCATATTTCTAAAACTAAACATCTTACTGTTGTCTGCATTAAAGTAGATGGTAACACTTATGTGTTTTGTTCTGACCTTGAATGACTTGAAACTGATGTTATAGCAACCATCAAGTTTTTTCTAATCACTCTTAATTTTTAAAATGTCTGCCATAATGTGAAAACTAACAAGAACTGTTTTATGTTATCTTCTGCATTTAAGAATATGGTCTTCCTCTTTGGAACTTAAGGTAATCTTATTTTTTCCCTCAACTTTGTTGTATATGCGATTTGGTGGGTAAGACATTCAGTTTTCCACATGCTTCAGCTTTATGGATCACATATAGTGATGCATGTGATCTATAAAAGTTGGGTATTGTTACATAATTTTTCTCTAATTGCTCTTAAATTTAAGACGGTTATCGCCACTCTAAGTAAGCTAACAGAAACCCTTTTGTTTATGTGTTCTTTTAAAAATACATTCTTCCTCTATGGAACTTCTATGTGATCTTTGTTTCTCTCAACTTTGTTGTATATGAGATTTGGTAGGTAAGGCGTACTTCAGCTTTCCACATACGTTGATTGTATCTCTAAAATCTGGGTTATTGATCATTTGGATATTATCTAGGAAGTTGGAAGATACATTGGATTCATTTGCTGATAGAGTATCTAAACCACGCCTATATCTGACTGATAAGATGCAAATTGCTTTGGGTAAGGTTTATGAAACTTCTCAGACTTGTATTCATCATATATCAAATTGGATTAATCCGATACCGTTCCTTTTATAGAATACATTTTTCTGCAGTTTTCCGTTACATTTTAAATTTGTTTCCATCTCAACTCCTAAATCTGGTGGTTCAGAAGGAGCTACAAAGAACCTCTTGTTGAAAGATTAGCTTTGTCCACCTGCATTTGTACCCTTTATAATGTTTTGATAAAATGCTGTATTGGTCTAGCAATTGAATGCTTTTACTAGTGTAATTCATGATGATACTTCACCTAATGTATGATATGTATTTGGATTTATTCACTCTCTTTGGTCTCTGTTCTTCCAAGTTACTTTCCAATGTTTTCGTGGTGGATGCCAACTGTAGGGTGGTAGATCAAATCGTCTAGCAATCAAAGTTTTGAACCTTCTAATTTATCTGTAATATGTATGATGAATCCGCTGCATTGTTTCATGTTTTCCTCTCTCCATTTCTTCAAACTTCAGCAAAGGACAACTTTTTTAATGTTAATCATCTTTTGTCACAACTAGACTGATGCTGAGGCTGATATCTTTTCAATAAATTCCATGCAGCTGGTGGTTTGGGTCATGGTGTGGCACATGCTGTGTTCTTTTGTCTTAGTCTCTTGACGCCAGCATTTGGTCCAGGAACTTTTTTTGTTGATAGGTGCTCAAAGATACCATTTTTTCTTCTTTCTGGTGAGTCATGACTAATAGTTGTTTCCACACATCTATTCAAGGTTGAATTAATTCAATATAGGCTATATGAATTTAGTTGCTTGCAGACTGTAAATTTCTAGATTGACCAAAGGAAAACTGAAATCAAATTCTGATACTTATACGACACTGATTTGGCGGTTTAGAAAAACTTTTTTATTGGTCATTTTATCTTTCTGACAATTTTTTTCTTTGTATTTTGCAGCTATCATTGCCCTTGCATTTGTTACAATTCACACATTTTCAATGGTCATTGCATTTAATGGATATGCAGAAGGCAATAAAGTGGACCAGATTTTTGTTCCTTTAGTTCATCTTGTTGCAGGGATGGTGGTAAGTTTCACTAACACTTACTCGTGGAAAAGTGGAAAACAGACACACACACACACACTTCAAAATGGTGCTGCTTGTGCAATTTGATTAACTGTAGCCTTAAGTCCTTGACAGTCCCACCAACAAACCTTGAATATTGAAGGTGGAAATGGTGGTGAAGGTGACAGTCCCACCAACAATCATGCATAGTATACTTGTTTAATGTCATCTAAACTTGGTACTTCTGATTGACCAAAAAAAGAACAAAGAAAAACCTTTCGTACTTCTGAAGTTGCTATACATTTCATGGATTTGTTCCAGTTTCAACCCTTGAAAGCTTAAGACTGTTGGTGTTTAAATATGTTTAGATATCCTATTGATTATGAATGTCTGGAAGAAGGCCTTATAGAGTGTAGACAGATGCATGATAACCGACGAAAACACATTCACAAAAATTGTACTTTGAAAAAAAAAAATATCTTATGATTTGGTACTATTTTCAAGAAATTATTTTAAACTCCATCTACTTGACCCTTTGCCTCTGTTTTTCAGACACTAGTTAATTTTGCATCTGGGGGATGCATTATCGGTATTCCTCTCCTCTACTTTGTGGCGATGTTGACCTTATTGCATTGTGGGAAGATGGTGTGGAGAAGGGTAACGGAGAACCAACATAGACTAGTTAATATGTAGAATGCAGTCACTTGGGTACGTCATTGTTTCTAACTCCAAATGTGCAGTTCCCTCGCCCTGTATCTGTTAAATCCTAAACATTGAAAGGCATCGATTACCGCGGCCTGAAGAAATGTTTTGTTACTCTTAAGATGCTACTGTATTCGGCATTTCCAGCGAAGAGCAAGATGTTGTGTTCTGATATTCTGGGATAAATGATTATTTCAAACAGCAATACAAAAGACTTCAGTATGCTACAAGGAAAATATAAAATAAAAGGAAAAAAACTAAAATGGTACCTGAACCTATACCTTCATCTTATCGATGGTACTTGAACTTTAATTTTTGTCACAAATGGTACCTAAATTTTTCGATTTCGTCTAAAGTGGTACCTAAGGCCACATTCGGTAAATACAAATTACCAAAAGTACTACTTTAGACGAAATCGAAAAGTTCAGGTACCGTTTATGACAAAAAGTTCAGGTACCACATTAGACGAAATCGAAAAGTTCAGGTACCACTTTAGACGAAATTGAAAAGTTCAGGTACTGTTTGTGACAAGAAATAAAGTTCAGGTACCACTTGAGACAAAATCGAAAAGTTCAGGTATCGTTTGTGACAAAAAATGAAGTTCAAGTACCATCGATAAAATGAAGGTATAGTTCACGTACCATTCATGATAATAACCCTAAAATAAATAAACATTGGTCTTAAGTTAACACAACAAAGTGCTTGTCAAAGTCAATTTCCATCCTTTTTTCTGATTAAAAATCAGAAATTGGAGTTTCAGATCAAGATTTGCAACAATTCTCGTATCAATTGAGATTTGAGACACTGGATTGCACCACCAGAAGTTGTCCGAAATGCTAGAAGAAATCATCCTCATTGCTCATGTCGGACAGTAGCATAATATTTGTCATCTTCGAAGGGGCAGTCGTCACACTAGTGTTTAGCTTGCGAACCACAAATCTCACATAACTTGATACTTTCAATTTGTCTTCCTTTGTGCTCATCATTACTACTCTTTGGACCTTTACAAACAAAACAAAACAAGATAATGATTCGACAAGATTGATTAAAATTAGTCAGTATAGGGGATCGTATCATAAGATTAGAAGTTAATTCTAAAATAAAATTAATTCTTCATAAAATTATTATTATGTTGAAAGACACTCTAATAGTCTAATTATGTGTGCTTGTCAACCTAGGAGTATTTAGTTAGGATTGCATAAATAATG
The DNA here is from genome assembly GCA_030142095.1 of Rubus idaeus. Taxonomy (NCBI): domain Eukaryota; kingdom Viridiplantae; phylum Streptophyta; class Magnoliopsida; order Rosales; family Rosaceae; genus Rubus; species Rubus idaeus. The sequence continues at coordinate 18,322,507 of CM057968.1, read as the reverse complement.
TATTCAATAGGAATCATATTACTATATGGATTGTATATTGTATTCCTCTATATAAAGAGACACCTATTCATCAATAAAGACTACGTTATTCTTGTGCTATTTACTTCTCGTATTATTTTCGCCATATTTTGCAATACGTTATCAGCACGAGCATCTAGCCCTGAGATAAAAACCCTAGAAATCCCCAAACCTTAGGATTTCCCGATCGCACTACCCGTCCGGACGCCATCTCCTCGTTCGGATGCCGAAGCTTCTGCTGAGAAGAAACAAGGTCGGAACTTCCTACTTTGTTGCTGCAATCTCCGTCCTTGCCGCTGCAAACATCAACCTCTGCAAGTCCTAAAAATCAAGAAACAATCCAAGTAAGTTTTTATAAACGTTTATGCTTTCTTGATTGATGCGGTTGTGTTTTTCATCGGGGACTTGTAACCTCCCTTCTTCTAGCTCCCACCTTTCTTATAAAGTGGGCTAACTTTAGAGACTCACCAAACTATGAGAAGTATTAGGGGAGTGATCGAGCTTTATACCGCTTGCGATATGTAAGTCATGAGCACCTGATTTGCACTTATTTATAGCGCAAATTGTATTCTTAATCACGAGAGTTGAGCTTACCCGAATGCATTTTATACTAATAATATGTGTTTTCATGATTTCAGGTTACTTAGGTGACTTGAGGTAATTCGGTACAAGAATGTGCTTCGAGTATTTTGCACACTTCGAGAAGAGGAGAGAAGTCAACCGTGGCTTCTAGGTGAAGATTCGAAGCTAAACCTTCGAAGACAGGAAGGAAAATGAAGAAATTGCATTTCGATTTTTCCGTAGAGCACCACCAGAAGAGCCCCCCACCTTGAACATGGTGTTCACTTATCCCTCCACCAACCCATAATTTCCTCATCAATTTTTTATGGACAAGTAGATCCGTAGAGAAGAAACAACCATGATTACACTAAGCGTTTTACCTAAATCTGTAATTTACATGTAAACTCGTTTCAAATTGGAGCTTGTAAGCTCAATAACTATATTGTGTTTTCGTGGGAAGATTTAATTCCGAAAACTAACCTGGCATACTACTCTAGTATGTTTTCTCTTATCTCATAGTGCTAGAATAGGGTTAGCACACACTTTACCAAGGTGACTTTAGGGCCTTGTACGCCCCCCCGTCTTAATGTATACCATCCACTACACTTTGATCGCGATACTCATAAACAACCCTGGGTATCGTCGATGTCCGCAAGCCACTTGAAGACAAACCTTGATCTTGGTAATCATCTCCGGTTTCTTAGCACTTCTTTAGTCTAGATTGCTTGATAACTACTTTGTAGTTGTTTGCTCAGGTTGTGTTTCCGCTACGTTTGCAGCTACTTGTTTGCCTGTGTATTTCCTTCTTTGCATTGTATGCTGAATTTGTTTTTGCCGTGTCAATTTGCTACTCAAGTGAGTAACGAATGCCGCCGCTGCAGTGCCTTGCCATTACCCGTTCTCACCGTTTCCGAGGATTTAGAGGCTAAGAATACCAAAGCTATTATCCTCATGATTCACCATATGGACAAATCACTACAATCCGAGTACCTCAATGAAGAGGATCCCGGTAGACTATGGGTTGCACTCGAAGAGCGGTTCGGCAATGTCCGTGAATCCCTGCTTCCTGACCTTGAGATGAAGTGGAAAAATCAGCGCTTCTGTGATTATTCTTCGATCATAGATTTCAACTCGGAAGCACTCCGCATCAAATCCCTGATGGAATTCGGTCAGAGAACTATTACTGATGCGATGATGATTGAGAAGACTCTCTCTACCATTCCCGTCTCTGATTTAGTAGTTGCAAAGAACTACCTCATCGAGGTGCTGAATCGACGGATTACAAGATTTCATGAGCTTATTTCTGCTCTCTCTGTTGCTGAAAATCACAAGAAGATTCTTGTAAAGAACTATAATCCGAGGACCGTGGGAACAAAAGCGATTCCGGAGATCCATTATAGTGGCGCCCCAAGAGGAGGCCGCCGCGAGCGAAACCCTAAAACTGGGGACAACTCTGGACGTCTTGGTCCATATAATCGCTCTGCTCAAGAAGGTAGTCGCCGTACTAGGCGAGGGGGAGGCCGTGGAGGCCACCCTAGAGGCAAAGGCTCCACCAGGCCTGTGCATCCCACAGTTGCCAATGTCGTGCCCCTTCAGAGGGCTGCACCGCATGCGAGAATCGCCACTCAATGAAAGGATTTCGGCAATACACCTCCATGTTTTAGGTGTGGGCAAAACGGACATTGGGCAATGACTTGTATAGCACCTCTAAGTGTTGCTAATGCATACAAGCTATATCGTGAGGCAACTGAAGTTCACAACTTGGAACAAGAGTTTGAAGAAGAGAACGTCAAGTTGAGAGTTGAAGATTTTAAAGCTGGGAAGAATGATGAAGCACCTGACTTCGCTTAAGTTGAGACTTGGGATGTAATCCATTTTGGCTATATTGTATTTTGAAGCTATATTGTATTTTGATTTAGTTTTTGGTTAGTAACCAAGTTGAGACTTGGGATGTAATCCATTTTGGCTATATCTTAATAAAATTTCGAGTTTGATTGTTTTCCTCAATTTTATTTTAATTATGAGCTTCTTATTTAGGAATGAGTTCCGGAGAACTTGAATGTCTCGCTGATAGTGGAACCACGCATACTATATTGCGCCATTGGCAACTGATTCTGAACTTAATGCCTGCATATTCCCCTGTGACTACAATGGCTAGACCATCGAAGCTTGTGCACGGTAGAGGGCCTGCTTAATTTCTCTTATCTAACGGCACCATAATTGATGTCATAAATTCTCTCTATGCTCCAAGGGGAAGTAGAACCCTCTTGAGTTTCAAAGATATAAGAGCTAATGGATACCATGCTGAAACACATGATGAGAATGGAAAAGAATTTTTTTGCATTACCTCTAGTGACTGTGGTGGAAAGCACATCTTAGAGAAGTTTATGTGTATCTCTAGTGGATTATATGCTACCACTATCTGAGCTATTGAATCAAACAATGCCATTCGAGATGACCTCTTTGATTCTGACACATATTGGCTTTGGAATGATAGAGTAGGACACCCAGGTCATGATATGATGATCCGTATACTGAAAACCTCATATAGATATCCATTCTTTCGAGCAAATCGAAGTATGAATAAAAGGATGATTCAAGGAGATGAGAAACCAAGCAGAATAGCTTATGTCCGAAGCGTCCGTCCGGACGCCATCACTCCGGAAGAGCTTCTGTCCATCCCGCCCGATGAATCCTTCCGGACGAGTACCTTTTCGTCCGGGCACCCGGGCTCCGAAAAACATGCTGGACAGTTTGAGCAATTTCAGAATGAAGTTCCATCCGGACGAGGACCATTCCGTCCGGACGCCGAACCTTCTGGGCAAACCGAACGATTCCAGAATGCATTCCCGTCCGGACGGACCCCTCTCCATCCGGACGCCACAATCCGACCTCAATGCATTCTCGAATTTAGTTCATTCCTCCTATGCTTCTAATGCATCTTCGGCTATTCGCTCGTTTTGCAAAGCCTGTTCCTTAGGGAAACTAGGGACCGAGACCGTCCTATGCAAAGGATTCTAAAGTACTTCTTCCATTCTTACATAAAATCCAAGAGGATATCTGTGGACCTTTTCAACCACCAAGCGGACCATTTAAGTATTTTATGTTGTTGGTTGATGCGTCGACACGCTGGTCACATGTCGCGCTCTTGTCAACTAGAAATGTTGCTTTTCCTAAACTCCTAGCATAGATAATTCGCATGCGGGCTCACTACCCGGATCATCCCATCAAATATATCAAGCTTGATAATGTAGGAGAGTTTACATCGAAAACTTTCGATGACTACTGCATGTCTATTGGGATTGATGTTGAGCCTCCAGTTCCCCATATGCATACCCAGAATGGTCTCGCAGAGGCTGCCATTAAAAGAATTCAAATGGTAACTAGGACATTTGTAATACGCACCAATCTTCCTCTCTCTGCCTGGGGGCATGCAGTATTGCACGCAACTTTACTTATTCGTCTGAGGCCCACCGCCACCGAAACATTCTCTACGCAACAGCTAGTGACTGGGTACGAGCCAAGCATCTCGCACTTACGCATATTTGGGTGTGCCATTTATGTGCCTATTACGCCGCCACAGTGTACAAAAATGGGTCCTCAACGACGAATGGGTGTTTATGTTGGATTTGAATATCCAACCATAATCCCCTATGTAGAACCCTTGACAGGTGATCTATTTACCGCTAGATTTTCGGATTGTCACTTTGATGAGACAATCTTCCCGTCGTTAGGAGGAGATAAGAATGTTAACATTCAGTAGGAATGACGAGAATTGTCGTGGCTTGTCCCCACTCTGTCGCATAACGATCCTCCTACTGCCCAAAGAGAAATTGAGGTGCGTATAATTATCGATCTGCAGAAAGTCGCCGACTCTCTTCTGGACGCTTTCTCAGATCTTGCTAAAGTGACTAGATCTCATATACATGCAAGGATGGAAGTACCTGAAAAGGGCTTTGGACTCAAAGACGTCGCGAGTGCCACCCAGAAGGATGGGCAAGGCACCGCCGGCGCCACCACCAATGGTGGTGATGTGGTTCAGGCCACGGCTCCGCTAAGGAAGTGTGGGAGACCGCAGGGTTCGAGGGATACGCGCCCAAGGAAACGGGCTGCGAAGGCACACGACCCTCTCATTATTGATACTCAAAATCAGACCCATGAAAACATTTCGGATTATGGTTATGTCGAAGAGACATCTCTGGAGGATGCTCCACCGCAAGAACATATCCGTGAGAATGTAGAGATCTCGATAAATTACACTAGTGTACATGGGACGTGGGATAGAAACTCCATCGTAGTTGACGATGTTTTCGCATATGCTTGTGCACGAGAGTTGATTGAGTCCGATGATATTGAACCCCGCTCCGTTGAGGAATGCCAACGAAGAGCTGATTGGCCTAAATGGAAAGATGCGATCCAGGCTGAGTTAGACTCACTAACAAAGTGAACGGTGTTTGGGCCTGTTGTGCCAATATCTTCTGGAATAAAACCTGTTGGATTTAAATTGGTCTTTGTTAGAAAGCGTAATGAGAAAAATGAGATTGTAAGATACAAAGCTCGCCTTGTGGCGCAAGGCTTCTCTCAATGCCCTGGAATCGACTACGAGGAGACATATTCTCTCGTAATGGACGTCATAATGTTCCGCTACCTTGTTAGTTTGGTAGTTTCCGAAAAACTGAATATGCAACTTATGGATGTGGTCACATCGTATCTCTATGGGGATCTAGATACAGGAATGTATATGAAAGTTCCGGATGGATTTCATTTACCCAAGTCAAGTGGCTCCCGACCACGGAGTGCGTTTGCAATAAGGTTGAAACACTTACTTATATGGATTGAAACAATCCGGACGGATGTGGTATACCCGTCTAAGTGACTACTTGATTGGAAGAGGGTATGTGAACAATGAATTATGCCCATGCGTGTTTATCAAAACCACAAGTTCCGGATTCGCAATTGTCGCGGTTTATGTCGATGACATGAATATTATTGGTACTCTTGATGAACTAAGAGACACCGTTGAATGCTTAAAATCCAAGTTTGAGATGAAAGATCTTGGGAAAACACGGTTTTGCCTTGGCTTAGAACTTGAGCACCGTGATAGTGGGGTTCTGATTCATCAATCAGCTAATTATACTCAAAAGATGCTCAAGCGATTTAATATGGATAAGGTCCATCCTGTTAGCACTCCTATGATTGGTCGCAGCCTTGATCCAAAGAAAGATCCGTTTCGTCCAAGGGATGATGACGAAGACGTTCTAGAGGCTGAGGTGCCATACCTAAGTGCAATAGGCGCATTATTGTACTTAGCTCAATGCACAAGATCCGATATCTCATTTGCTGTGAACTTGTTAGCTAGACATAGCTCTGCGCCCACGCAACGCCATTGGACTGGCATAAATACAATCTTTCGTTACTTGAAGGGTACGATTGATATGAGTTTGTTCCATCCCTACAGAGAGTCGAATATAGGGAAAAATTCTATGTTTGAAAACGTTGTTGTACGTTCTGGGCGTCCGGACGAGGATATGCCGTCTGGACGAACTGATGTCCAGAATGTCACTGCCCGCGTAAAGCGTCCGGACGTCTTCCTTCCGTCCGGACGGATAACTGGCAGTATAACTATTACGCCTTATTCCCAAAAAGCTTGTGATGTTTTGGTAGGTTTTGCTGATGTTGGGTAATTCTCTGACCCACATAAAGGTCGTTCCCAATCGGGTTATGTCTTTACCATGGGAACCAATATCTTGGAGGTCTACAAAACAGACCCTTGTCGCTACTTCTTCGAACCATGCTGAGATTATTGCTCTACATGAAGCGGTTCGTGAGTGTATATGGTTGAGGTCCATAATTGCACACATAAGAAGTACATGTGGTTTGAGGTCCACCACAGATGAACCTACATGCATTTATGAGGATAAAATGCCACTTGCATTGAACAAATGAACCAAGGTTTCATCAAAGGCGATAATACCAAGCATATAGCTCCAAAGTTTTTGTATAATCAGCAACAACAAGAATTCCTCAAGATTCAAGTAAATCAAGTCTGTTCTTAGGACAATGCGGCAGACTTGTTTACTAAGTCATTGCCCAAATCCACATTTGAGAAGCATGTCAAGAGCATTGGTTTGCGTAAATTATCTGAAGTGGTGTCTTGCTATGCCAAATGTGAAGTGGTGTGTTGCACTCTTTTTCCCTTCGACCAAGGTTATTTTTGTCCCACTGGATTTTTGTTACTTGGCAAGATTTTTAATAAGGCAACGCGAGGAGCACCACCTAGTGTTGACCGCACAAGGGGGAATGTTGAAAGATACCCTAATTATGTGTGCTTGTCAACCAAGGAGTATTTAGTTAGGATATATTGTATAAGGAATGTATTGAATATGAATCCTATTACCATATGAATTGTATCTTGTATTCCTCTATATAAAGAGACACCTATTCATCAATAAAGACTACGTTATTTACTTCTCGTATTATTTTCTCCATATTTTGCAACATATTGTTGTTTTTATTTTTATTATTAATAATAATATTATTATTGTTATGCAAATTGAGTATAGTTTAGTGTTATGAAACCCTACAATCCAAAGAACAAATTTTGTTAATTTGGCATGTATTTCTAAACCAGGATGTAAATTTGATAAAATGCCAAAAATACCAAACTAATGCCATATGAAATCGAAAGTTTTGAGCTGGTAGTTGGTAACTTAATTTCAAAACCGACTAATGCACAACCATAGTCCCCAACTCCCCATCATATAGGCATAGCATTTTTTTTTTGAAATTAAATAGCAAAAACTTTATTAATCAATAGAGGATTGCAATCCTTGCAATCCTTAATATGGGCATCCTAAAAAGGAGCAGTACAAACCACACAAGTGGCCTAATCGATGATTTTAAACCTATAACTCTAATTCGAAACCTAGAACAATACACACGCATCACTGCTGTTAACAACCAACATAAAAATTCCGGCAAGTATTGTCATTGAGATCAATAAATCAAATCTAGCTCAAGGAGAACTATGAAAAAAGAAAGTAAAACCACAGTCGAAACTTGCACAACTGATCATGCTTATTCTTAAACAAAAAATTAGAATGGGCCAAATCAAATAACCAAATCTGACTTACGTTAAACTTTAGCAACGCCCCACCAATAATAAGGTTGCCAACTTAGAACACTAAGGCTGTTGAGCCGCCAAAAGCGAGCATCCAAAACTCACCTAGATCCAAGACCTTGAATCCTTGGATTTGATTGACATCCAACAGAACCGACAATGACAAGCAGAAAATCAAATCTAAGCGAGGTGTCAACCATCTCTGAAAGCCCAAGAGATGCCATGCATGAGGATAACTACCAAAGGCCTGAAAATAGTATGATGGACAGAGCCGTCCTTGCGAGTGAGGGAGGCCAAGAACATCCTCACCATAGAAAGCCGCACCAGTGATCGCTGATGACCCTAGGATTTGCGTGATGAAAGATATGGAAAGAAGCCAGAGGTTAGGAGGATAGCACACGAAGGTGCTACTAGATTTGATACGCACAGAGGCGCTACTGATGAATCTCATGGGGGCTAGGGTTTTGCTGGAGAGAGGACTCTCATGGGGGCTAAGGTTTTGAAAAGTTCCCGAAATAAAGAAGAAGAGAAAATAGCTCATATAGGCATAGCATTAGTAAATACTAATATGTTATATTCTATTTGAAAAAATTGTTATTATTATAGCAAATTACTCATAAGTTCGTATTTTGAAAAATATTTCTCCTTAAGGCCACTATATTTTATAAATTAATTTATACTCTATAAATCTACATGACACGTATCAATGCCAAATTTGAAATTCCTCGTAACAAATAGCTCGATGACCTGTGTCAAGTGTCAACTATAGATTTCGTTATCTTAAGAAAATATATCTAGGATTTCTAATAAGATTTCAGACCAATTTTATCTTGTCATGTGTTAGGGTGCTAACCCTAAATGACTGGAAAAGGAGAAAAGGATAGAAGATAAACTACTGAATATATTGATATTGATTGTTCTGATAAATACAATGCAGCTCTCAAGACCAATATATACCAATATTGTTTGAGAGTGAAGGGATAAAAGGGACAGTTGTCCACCAATACTAACTAGCAGCTTTAGAGAATCCAAAGTTAATAAAACGACATCACTTAAGCCAACTCGCCTAAACATGTAAATGACATTGGTAAGATAATTACATATCAAATGTGACTATTATGCTACTGGGTATCCATCATCCCACCCCGCTTAACAAAAAACCAGCCTCTCCACCATCGGACTCAAGGGGAGAAAAAAGCAACTCAATCTTTGAACTCTGGAAACCGGAGCATAAATTCATTTGCAGGCTCCCAAGTTGCATCCTCTTCAGAGCCATTAACCCATTGAACTAACCACCTTACTTCACCAGAGTTCCCTTTCTTGAATAATTTTCGATCAAGGATCTTAGTAGGTAGCCAATTAGCTTTGTTGGAATCAAAACCAGGGGGTAAGTTAGGAGAAGGCACAACAGCACTTCCCACCTTCTTCTTCAACAATGAGACATGAAATACTGGGTGAACCTTAGCCGAGGAGGGTAACTGCAATTTGTAGGCAACTTTGCCGATACGAGCAACAATTTGGAATGGACCAAAATACCTTGGGGCCAACTTTTGATTTTTCTTTAGTTGAACGGACTGTTGTCGATAGGGCTGTAACCTCAGAAACACCCAATCATCCACTGAAAATTCCCTCTCCGAGTGATGCTTCTCATGATAGACTTTCATTCTGTTTTGTGCCACCTGCAAGTTCTCCTTCAGAGTGGATAACAGAGCATCACGATCTTGCAACAACAAATCAACTTGGTTCACAGCTGTAGAGCCCAGAACATAAGACTGAATCAGTGGAGGGGGCACCCCGTATAAGGCTTGGAAAGGAGTCATTTTGATGGCTGATTGGTAAGTGGTATTGTACCACCACTCTGCCCTGGGAAGAATGTCAATCCAATTGCACTTCTTTTCCAATATCACACACCTTAAATACTGTTCTAAGATCCGGTTCAAACTCTCAGTTTGGCCGTCACTCTGGGGATGATAAGCAGTGCTTCTTCCCAATTTAGTACCCTGCATTTCAAAGAAAATCGCCAGAAAGACCTAAAAAAATAGGGTCCCTATCAGTGATGATGTGTTATGGCATGCCGTGCAATTTAAAAATTTCCCTGATGAACACTTCGGCTATGGTTTTGGCTGCGTAAGGGTGATTGAGAGCAATAAAATGACCATACTTAGTGAGTCGATCAACCACAACTAAGATTGAAGATTTACCAGCACTGTTGGGCAATCCTTCAATGAAGTCCATAGATATAGCAGTCCAAATGCTCTGTGGAATTGCATTGGGCTGGAGCAAACCTGGAGGTGACAAGGTTTCATAATGCACTTATTGACACACCATAAACTCAGCTACAAAAGTCTTCACTTGCTTCTTGATTCCAGGCCAAAGGAAGTTTCTGGAAATTCTTTTCTAGGTTCTGAGCCATCCCGAATGTCCTCCCAATTTTCCACAGTGGAGCTCTTGCATTATTTTAACTCTCCATTGATCCACATCAGGAACAAAAACTCTCTTTTTGTAAAATAATTTCCCATCCACAAGAGAAAAATGCTTGTTCGGTGACGTACCTTGAGTAATAGCCAACAATAGTTTCTGAGTCTCATCATCAGCTTCAAATGCCGATTGCAAGTCATTCATGAAATGCATGACTGGTGTGGAAATTCCCATTAACATATTTAACTATGATCTGCGAGAAAGAGCATCAGGAACAACATTTTTTGTTCCTGACCTGTAAACAATACTGTAATCATATCCCAACAATTTCAACAACCATTTTTGTTGAGCAGGGGTGGTTATTCACTGATTCAAGAAGTACTGAATTGTTCGATGGTCAGTAATAATTTTGAAACGATGACCCAAAAGATATGGCCTCCAGTGTTGGACCGCAAAAACCACGGCCATCATTTCTTTGTCATACACAGAAAGTGCTTGATGTTTTTGAGCTAAAGTCTTACTTAGAAAAGCAATGGGGTGATTGTCCTGGGATAAAACTGCCCCAATGCCGATGCCAGAGGCATCACATTCCACTACAAACTCTTTTGAGAAATCTGGCAGAGCAAGCACTGGAGTGGATGTCATAGCAACTTTCAATTCTTGGAAAGCTCATACCAATTCAGTAGTCCAACAAAAATTATCTTTCTTCAACATATTTGTGAGTGGTTGTGCAATCATACCAAAATTATTTACAAATTTGCGATAATAGCCCGCCATACCTAGAAATCCTCTCAAGCCTTTCAGTGTCTTGGGTTGTTACCATTGTCTAATAACTTCAATTTTTGCAGGGTCAACAGCCACCCCATTAGCAGAAATTATGTGACCCAGGTACTCCACAGAAGAAGTGTCGAATGCACATTTACTTAGCTTGACCTTCAAATCATGTTGTTGAAGTTTTTGAAAAACCAGTGTCAGATGTTGTAAATGCGCCTCCCTTGACTTGCTGTAAACCAAAATGTCATAAAAAAAGACCAATACAAATTTCCTTAAGTAATCCTTGAAGACCTCATTCATCAATGACTGAAAGGTAGAAGGTGCGTTGGTTAGACCAAACGGCATGACCAAGAATTCAAAGTGCCCTTGGTGAGTCCTAAATGCGGTTTTACTTGGAAATTTGTCTTTCACAGTATGACCAAACGGCATGACCAAGCATTCGAATTTGATGGTAACCAGATCGCAAATCCAACTTGGAGTAAATAACTGAGCCGTGAGTTTCATCCAACAATTCATCAACCACAGGAATTGAAAATTTGTCTTTCACAGTAACTGAATTAAGGGCTCGATAATCAACACACATGCGACTGCTCCCATCTTTCTTTTTGACCACAAGTACTAGTGAAGAGAAAGGGCTAATATTGGGTTGAATTACACCACCTTCCAACATTTCATCACATATCCTTTCAATCTCATTTTTTTGAAAATGGGGATAACGATAAGGCCTACCAGGCAATAACTCAATCTTGTGATCATGAGTTATGGAAAGAGGTAATGTAGTAGGGCTATTCAAAAGAGCTGAAAACTTACTCACGAGAGCAGAGATATCAGGATGAAAAGATTCAGAACTCATGGAAAGTAGTACTGGCTGAATCTGTACTAACATTGCTTCTTTCTCCTGTTTAACTTTGTCATAGATATACAAGACACCATTGAGTGAGACCCTGGTGACAATCCTTGCAATAGATGATCTTGTCCCTCCAATTTAAACCGCATAGTCATGGCTTCAAAATTCCACAGAATATCACCCAAAGTTCTTAACCAACATGCTCCTAGTAAGATTTCACAACCATTAATTGGTAGGACGCAATTGGATTTGCACCTTCCGTTTAGTGCGCAGATCAAGACCACTAGCAACTACAACCTTTAAAGCAATTGTAGTGTCTACCTGTACCTTAAGGTTCTTCAACAAAATAGGATGAATGAAAGAGTGAGTGGCACCGCCATCAATGAGGACATGAACTTCCTTATTGTTGAAATCTCCCTTCAATTGCATGGTCTGAGGAGTATCGGAGCTATGGATTACATGCAGTGTTATCGCTGTTTCCTCATTGTTTTGCTCACTGAAGCTATCTTCAGACTCAACTTCTTCAATCCTCACAGGTGGTGAGGAGGAACGACTTTCCCTCTCTGTCTCTATGATTCCTTCAATGACAAGAGCTTGTCCTTGCCTTGAATTCTTTTTGCAGACATGTCCCCCTTTATAAGGTTCATCACAAAAGAAGCATAAGCCTCATGCTCTTCGGTACTCAGCTTGAGACCATTTTCTCTCCCTGTTGTTTGGAGAGGCTGGTGTACGGGAAACCAGATTGTTGGACTGGAAACCCATGCCTCTGGAGATTGAAGGAGTAGCTGTAACAGTCCTCTGCTGAGATTGAGCAAGAGAAGATTGAAAACTTTGTTGCCTTAGTAAAAATAATCTATTATTACTGTTCTCCATATGTCGTTCTTCAAAAACCTTAGCCAACTCATAAGCTCGATACAATGTAGCTGGCCGCAATGCTCGCACATCCACTTTGATGTCCTCCTTCAATCCTCCCACAAAACAAGCCAGCAACAAATCATCTGAAAACCCACCAGCCCGTCGTGAAAGTTTATTGAATTGTGACTTGAATTCACTTACAGTTCCAGTCAGAGAGAGCTTGGCTAGTGCTGCCTGACAATCAGTTCTATTATGTGAGCCAAACTCACGCATCATTAAGTCTGCAAATCCTTGCCAAGTTCCAGGACACCGGTGTTTGAATAAATGCCACACATCTGCCACATCCTCAGTCAAATGCAGTGCGGCTATGGAGACTTTTCTACCCTCTGGAATCTGATAAAGCTCAAAATATTGTTCAGCTTTATTAAGCCATTGCAATGGGTCGCCTCCCCCAAAAGGTGTAAAGTCCAATCTCATTTGCCTCATGGTGGGTAAAGAAGGGTCAACATCAGCCTGCTGGTGGTAATGACGGATATGGTGAGTAGGGAAGTAATTTGGTTGGTGTGGTGCTGGCTGATAATGATATGAACTTGGATAAACAGGGGTAGGGTGTTGGTATTGAGGCAATGAAGTTGGGAAAGTGGAATATGTGGAAAAGGTTTGAGGTGCTGGGGCATGAATTGGTTGGCTTATTGCTTGAGTTTGAAGATAGTGGTTCACTGCAAAAGGTAAAGTTGATTTCGGGGGTTCCCATGGCTGATAAAAAGAATAATTGGCAGGAGGGTGATTATAAGGATCATGGGAATGTAAGGCACTGAAATTTGGGGCTGAAAATTCAGTTGACGCTTGAGGAATGTGGCCTGGCATATAAGGTGTTAATCCCAAACCCATTGAAGAAACAGAGTGTTGGTGTGGAATATTATGCCAACCCATTCCACCATCAGTAGAATTAAAACCCGCACTCCCAAATTGGTTAATACCCATAGATGCATCACTAGTGCTAGCAAGTCCCTTACCCTTAATCGAGACTAATGTAGAATTCATTTCCAAAACAGATCTTGAAGGAGAGCAAGTTAAAGAGGGCACGGATGGCACCGATAGATTACCAGTGGAAGAGTCGACCACGCTAGAGCTCAGATAACCCAGGCCTTGGACTGGTAAACCAAGAGGTTGAGATGATGCCAACGATGAAGTGGAAACGACAATCGGTTGGGGGTAAGGAAGAGTTCCAAACTGGACAGCCGTAGTCGGGTCTGGGTCCGGTTGAGTGCGAGAGACGGCATCAACACGAAGGAGACGAAATTATTCCAACAAACGAGCTCGGAATTCTTCATTCTGGGCTTGGAATGTCTCGGCCTGTTGTCGAATAAGCTCTTGTTCGGTTCGTAGCTCGGCCACCGAATCACAAACAGATTGCATTTGTGACGCTTGAGCTGCATAATCCAGCTCCGCCATAGTCATCTCTTGAGAAGGAGGTGGTTGCCCTGCTGTGTGTTTAGGTCTCATGAACAAAAGGCTCTGATACCAGATGTTAGGGTGCTAACCCTAAATGACTGGAAAGGGAGAAAAGGATAGAAGATAAACTACTGAATATATTGATATTGATTGTTCTGATAAATACAATGCAGCTCTCAAGACCAATATATACCAATATTGTCTGAGAGTGAAGGGATAAAAGGGACAGTTGTCCACCAATACTAACTAGCAGCTTTAGAGAATCCAAAGTTAATAAAACGACATCACTTAAGCCAACTCGCCTAAACATGTAAATGACATTGGTAAGATAATTACATATCAAATGTGACTATTATGCTACTGGGTATCCATCACCATGTGTCAATTATAAAATCGTTATCTTTGGAAAAAAAAATCTAAGATTTGCAATAAGATTTCGGACCAATTTTATCTTGCCACGTGTCAATTATAGAATCGTTATCTTCAGAAAAAATATCTCCAAAATATCTAGGATTTGCGATAAATTTTTTGGCCAATCTCCATGTGTCACGTGTCCTTATGTTAACTTTTTATATACTAAGTTTGGTAATAAATAAGATTCATACTACATTCTCTACTCACACATTCCTCTTATTTTACAACTCTATCTCTTTTTCCACACATTTTCTTCCAACCACACACCTCTTCCCATTCCTCATCTTTTTCATGAAGGATTTGACCGATTGGTTGTTAGCTAGGCAATGAGAAACTACAAAAGACCTTCATGTAAGACTCGATATGGACATATCAATATTCACTTATGATTACGACAACTAAGTTGCCTTAGTTACAGAATAAGCAAAAGACATTCCTAGTGTTCATCGATATCATAATCTATTCCTAATGATGTCATGACTAATTAATTAAGGTTACTTACCTATTAATGTTAACCTATCTATATATGGTTAAGGAAATAACTAGGCCTAAATACGATAGGATTAGAAAACCTTTATGAGAGGTACCTAATCCACAATTTCCTATAAATAGACCTTGATCCCTACTCTAGCAATCACAATAAGCACTACAAGTTCTCAGCCCCATTGATAGAGATTGCCTTCATTAGATTGCTCAGAGAAGAAGATCGAGATGTCTCACCAAGGTTAGTGTTTCTAACTACAATGTATTCTTATGTCGAGTACATCACTTATATGTATTACATTTATATTTTAATTCTTACACTTGAGCGAATTCAAGCAACAAACTCTCAAGCTGCTACGATGTTAGTGCAATATCAATTTGCCGAGGCAATGAGAGAACGTGGTTCACGACTTGGTCGTGCCCCGAATGCCGAAAGACATAGGCAAGCACGGGGTCACTTTCGCATGGAGGATTATTTTGTCGAACGACTTGTGTACGGGCCAATAGATTTTCGGAGGCGGTACAACATGCAAAAATATGTATTCCGACACATTATGGAGGACCTTTGCAACCCCGATAGTTTCTGGAGGCAAAAACCAGATGCTGCTGGCAAGATGGGATAACTTCCCGAACAGAAAATGGCAGTTGCTCTACTGATGCTTGAATATTGTGCAACTGTCGATCAATGCAATGAAATTACTAGGATGGGAGCATCAACTATGCTGAAGTGTTTGAAGAAATTTTTTGGACAAGTCAAGAGTCTTTGTTAAATTAATATATCCGAGGTGGTCCACATTTGTCAAATCAATGTCAAAACCCCGAACTGATGACGAGAAACACTATTGCAAAAAGCAATAGGCTTACTGGAATGATGTGGAGAGGTGTTTTGGTATTCTTCAATCTCGTTAGGCTATCCTTCGTCACGATTCTAGGTTGTTCAAGTTGGAGGACCTACAAACAATCATGATAGCTTGTATCATTTTTCATAACATGATAGTGGATGATGAGTTTGTTGAGGAAGAATTCATGGAGCCTCATGAAGATGACCTAATGAATCCATCAATGGCAACTGCATGTGTATGACTAGCCAATGGATCAACACAAACAACCTATTCCTTTCAAACCAGTGAGGAGAGATGGACAAAATCTTCCTGCATTCATTGATCGTGAGATTCAAGTACACTCTTCCTACCTCCACAAGTGTCTAGAAGATGATTTGGTGGCGCAACAATTGGGAAATGGATGGTAATTGAGTATGAACCATTACCCTTTCGCAAATGGTGCTATTCTTCAGCTTGATTTGCTTTGTAATTTTAATTAATGTTTTCAATGTTTGTTTGGCTTGATTTTCTTTGTAATTTTAATTAATGTTTTCAATGTTTATGTGCCTTGATTTGCTTTGTAATTTTTATTAAAGTTTTATATTATTATTATTATGACAGGCCAATCCTAGCAATACGATGAAAATAAAAACTAATTAACTTCCTAAACAATATTTTATTATCATATAATAAAAACCATAATATCACTCTCGAATTGAGGTATAATGCAGCCGCTTCTACCGCTCCGAGACATTGTTTTCGCCACAATATTAGTCTTTCTCTTTTACCACTAAATCTTCGATTCCATAGCCATAATCCTTGTATCCTCTTTTATTTCCTCAAATTCGAACACCTTTCTTGTGTGATTTCGGGTTTCCTCATCTCTTTTTTTTATTAGCTCAACTGAAGCTTGGTTTGATTCCGCCATGGATGAAATTGCCAGAGCTATACTTTCTTATATGTCTTACACCTTCTTTCCTTTCTTCTTTTCTTCCTTGGAAGCCTTTTCCCCATATGCCTTAAAGAGGAGTTTGAGGGCGTCTCCAAAACTTCATCATCATCCAAGTCAATTGGAGACTCCGTTTCAGAAGCACTAAATGTCAAAAATGACGCCGGAGGATGAAGACTATTTGGTGGATCTTTAAATGTCAGGTGGTGCTTGATTGCATCCCAACACTCACCTTTATCAAAAGGCTTCAGCATTTCCAAATTAGGTTTCATTATGAAGGTTTTCAATTATTTGTATCATCAATTTTACCCCGCATTTTCCATTAAATTACCAAATAAGTTTCCAACTGGACCTCAATTGGATATGCGTGTCCAGGTGTTTTCATCGTGTTTCGGTACAGAGAATCGCTTCAGTTTTGTGTTTCCATGCATCATAGAGCAAAACAATAAGGGCAGCAAGTACGAGTGATACTAAAGCTTTAGAAGAAGAAGAATTTGATATAGAACTGAACCATTGTTTTTAAAAGCGAGCCTAAGGTGAGCCTTAAGGAGCAAAAGGCGTAAAATTAGCTTGGTTTCACCTTTGTTTAGATGCCTAGGTGACGAGCCATAAAAGACGCGCTACCCAGAAGCAAAAGGCGCACAAAAGCATTCGCACATCATTTTTTTTATTTTTTTTCCTCTTCAGAGTCAAAACAACATCGTTTTGACGTTTTGATGTTTTAAAACAACATCGTTTTGATCTTTCAATCTCTCTCTTTATCCGTCTCTTTTTCCCGTCTCATCTCTTGACAAAACCTTCCCAAACCCTAGTGCCCAAATCCTAATCCTAAATCTTGTCAAATTGCTTTAGAGGCCATATGTTTTCTTGACTATTCAGAATCTATACTATTAATTTTCTATAAATACAAGTATATAAGTATCTATTAAATTCTTTATATCGTAAGGCTTACGCTTTTACTCCTAAGACTTACACCGTAGGCCTTACCTTCTGAAAATGCCTTGGGGTACGCATTCATTTTAAAACATTGAACTAAACACACCATCAAAGATGCTACGGTCAGAACAGCTTTGTGAGCTCTATGAAGCAGCCGAAACTTGTAAAAATCAAGAAAGAATGGCACAACTAATCCTAGAGATTAGAGATTTCAAAATAAAGAAAAAAGAGAGAAAAGTCCTACCATATCAAGACATGGAAATAGGAGAAAATTTTGGAATGCAAACTCCCAAAGAAAATATGTGTTACAGGCAAAAAAGGAGAAATAAATTCTGAAATGTGTATCCCAGAAGACGATATACCTAGAGTTCCAACTCATAGAATATGGTTAAGTTTAGAAAAAAAACACTCTTAGACAAAAGAAAAATCATAGATCAATGGGCTGAAAGTCTTAAATTGGCAGGAGTCTAAACCTTGGAAACTTAGAACCGCAAGATATACAGCAGTACTACGAAGCAATACTCACTGGAATAGCTAAAAAAATTATATTGCTCGTTCAAAGAAACAAAAAGAGGAAAGAATTGGCTAGCTAACACCCTCTTATCTTTGCATTATAGGCTTTGCTATAGCCTCCAGAATAAACTAAAGCAATCAATCAAGGATTGATTAATTAACTATATATGTTTGTTTACACATGCAAAATGTCTAGCTAACACCCTCTTATTTTTTCATTATAGGCTTTGTTGTAGCCTCCGCAATGAACAAAAGCAATCAATCAAGGATTGATTAATTATCTATATATGTTTGTTCACACATGCAAAATGTTCTAATTTCCCACTTGGTTGGTGACTAATCAATCAAAATTGATTAATTAAATATTTTTATAATATTATTCATAAGTGTGAAACCTCTTGATTGATGGACTTTTCGCACCACTATGTCCGCCATGATTTTTTAGAAAGATTAGATTTACTTCATGTTCCATAATTTTCTTCTGCAAAAGTGGAAGGAAGGTGCTAAAAGTAGGTGATGGTGAACAAACCACTCTTGGCTTTATGATAATTAAATTATTTATTAAAGAGATCACTCCAGATCTCTTTCCAAGAATTGCTGCTTTTTATGATGATTCACCTGCTATAGTGGACATATATCTTAGTCTTTTTGAGAAATGATGAATTACGTTGTTTCATTTGTCAAAAAGGTTTCAACAAAGGGTGTTCATTTGCTGAAATTATGCCATGATTAAACTACTTTGCAATTGTCTAGGTTAATAAAAAAACCTCATGTGTGAAACGTAGACTTTATTTATTATTTTAAAGAATGTGAAGCAATTATCTGGAAAGCTCTTTAGTCTTATATTGCTGCCTTTTGTACTTTTATAGATAGAGAGGTGAGTCGAGGGTAGCCCCACGCATTATGAATACTTTGTTTCCTACTTTCGCACAGTTATAAAGAAAGAAAGTCAATACCAATTAATATCAAAGTAGACTCAATTTAGCCTCTAGTTCTTTAGTTCTTAGTGACCACTATTGAACTTTCCTGTTCTTCTGCTTTCGTTGTCAGCAAACGAAAATTCAATGATGAAGTGAAATCTCCTTGGGTCATTCTTTATTAACTTGATGTTTGAGATCTGTGCCAATCACTTACAGTAATTCGTCTTTGAGAAGTTGTTTCATCTTTGGTTTCTTTTAAGGGACAGGAAGAAGAGTAGAGACAAGAAAGATAGATCAAGCATTAAAAAATTATTTCTGGCCCTCTTGGGCTTGGACAAGTGGTATGGATCACGGGCATTAGCCCACCGGTTGCAGGCCTAAAGGGATCCGGTGCTAAAATATTTTGGGCTCAAACAAGAACAAATAGAAATTCTAAAAATACACAAGATTTTGCAGTTCCTTTCTACGAACAATTTTGTGAAAGTGTTACACGTCATAGTGAACAAATTAAAGATTTAGCCAGAACAAATATCTATAAAATATCAATTTGTGGCATGAAATATTTTTGAAGAATTCTTAAATGAATTCCAACAATATTATGGTACGATTGGAGAGCTAGATGATCCAAATCTAGTTCATCTTATTCACAGAAAGTTACCTAAACCATGTAATATAGTCATGGCCGAAAGCATATATCAGAAAGGTTTCTAGAAAGGTTTACAATCAGAGGAGTTGCAAAAAGAATTAGAGAATTACTAAAAAAACCAATGCATAGAAAGTAGGCCTGCCACTTGGATGGATCGGATCGGATATGAGTCTTCCAATTCCAATCCAAAAGTTTTTGGAACTGAATATATTGTTCCGATTCCAATTCCAAAAAATTTGGATCGGATTGGATCGGAACTTTCGGAATTTTTTTGATGTTTTCGGAATTGATATTATTTTGGAATCTTCGGAATTCCAAATTAAAATGTAATTTTAAAACTTTTCCAAAGTAATCCATGACATTTTGCATACTTTTATGAATAATTGAATACTACAATTTTAATATTAGATAAAAGAGTAATAAAAGTAGAAGAAGTTTGATTACATCAAGTTCATACCGAGGTAAAAAGAAAACTTAGCAGTAAAAAACAAAAAGGGGTGGAGGATAGCCAACAATTAATCCTATCCAAAATAACAAAAGAAAAGCTAAATAACTTGGGAAGTGGTGTAACGACTCGAATTTTTATATTTAATTTCTTGAATATTCTTGAAATTAATTAAGGGATTAGATAATAGTTTTCTTATCTAGTTTGTGAAGGAGAAGTATTTCAAATATTTACTTGAAACTTTTATTTTCAAGTCAAGATTATTTTCTTATTCTAATTTTCTTTATATTCTTCAGAAAAGTCTAATCTTGTCAATAGAGTCTAGAATTAAAAATTTATAACATATGAGAAGTATTCAGTAATTTAATTATTTTGACTTTTCTGACTAGCAACTATTTCTATAAACTGAACCAACTTTATTATTTGAGATATTTCTAATATTTTAGTAGACTCTTAAGAAACTCTAAATGAATCACCTGAAAATCATATTTCTAATATATATTTTACAAAATACAAACACAAAAAAATAAATTGATTATGAAATACAACATTGATATTTTATTCTATTCTAAGCTCTCACACTAATAATCACTTAAATCTTATTTATATTCTTTAATTAATATTCATATCAATAATTAATCAACTAAATTAAGAATAACAAAGAATTAATAAATTCACAACTCCTCCCAACTCTTCCTACTTCACCTTCCCAATACATAGAAATTCCCTCTAGAAATCTATAAAATAGACAATCTTTAGTAAAAATCCATTCTCAAGAACTAATATCTTTAATTGGAATATTCAATCTTCCAACCTTTATTATACTTCATTTCATAAACAAATACATCCTTATATTTTCTTTAAATTTATCAAAACACAAGAAAAAAAATGGAAAAATAAATTTATAGAAATAATCTTTTTTCTAATTAATCCTAAAATTTTTGAAATCATATTTCTTTCATTTTACATCTAACTTCTTTATAAAGTTAAATTCATATCTCATAATTAAATTTCACATAATCCAACTTAAAATTCTAATCTATATTTTTACACATACTTCTAAAACATAAATTTCATAACTTCAATTTCATATCTCACTCATTTCTAGCAAATTTTAATCTTTATATCAATAGAATCATAACATAACTTATCTGAGAATATCATAAATTATAAAAACATATATAATTTATAATTAATAAAATCATAATATATTTATTTTTAGCTTTGTTTCTACTTACACTTTGACATAATTATTTGATATACCATTGAATTCCTTGTGAAAATCCCTTTGAGATAGGGTATTCACTTCCTATATCGATTACAGGACAAAATGAATTTGAACTCAAGATATAAGAAGAAACAAAAACCGACAAAGACAAAGAAACTAACTGATTTATCTTATTAAGCATATATAACTTATTTCCTTTCTTATTTCAGCTTCAAAACTAATACTTGTTACTTTCCTATGATAAGACTATCATACTATTTTATATTTAACAATATACTTTTCCCTTAATTTTCTCGTATCACTTAGGACTTCGGCACCTATACTAGTACGAAAAAGTGGAGGGCCTCCGACTAGGATCACTACTTCACTATACCAACATCATAAAGCAAAGATAGTCAAGCAAATTGCCAAATTGGAATCTAATATATAAGAACCTAAGGAAGGAACGCACTGATAAGAGGAAGAAGTTGACCCCCCAAAAAAGAGAGAAGTGCCACTAAAGACATATGGGAGGATAAGACAAACGAACAAAAAAGAAGGAGAAATAGAACGGGAAGGATATATAGCTGGTATAAGGACCCAAAAGAATAGAATATACACCGAATACAGAAAAGAATAATACTCATCGAAAAGAAATGGACAAGTAGGTAAAAATAGTTAATTAACACACAGGAGCATAAAGCATTTGGAAAAGAAAAATTAGACCGAATATGGTAAAAATAGATAAAAAAAGAAAAAAAACAAGAATTTGATTGGTGTCAATTCTAAAGCACATAAAAAAAGAATTGGCCGTTTTGGTTCAGCTGGAAAAGGGAGAAAAAAAGAAATAGATCTAATTAAAAAATTTAGTAAACCGATATGTAAGAAAAAATTTGATTTCAAGAAATATATTTCGATTTGTTTCATTTGATTTATTATTATTGAGGAAAAGTTTCTTTCCCATGGGACAATTTCTTAATATTGGTCTGGGTTGGGGTTGAAGGGACCGGCGGGAAGAAAAGAGGAAAAAACAGGGAACCCCCGACAACCAGAAAACCAAATCATTCAAGGGAGGGCTTTCGCTTGGCAACAACACAAGAGAGGAATTAGACTCCCATAAAAAAAAAAAAAAAAAAAAAGTGATAAAACATACCAGTTGTAATCTCCTCAAGATTCTCAAGTTCTTCTTCAACAGTATAATCAATTTCCATAGGATCTCTTAGCCAATCTTGAGTACATACCAAAGACTCAACAACAGTTGGTGTTAGTGAACTTCGAAATGGATCAAGTACTCTACCAGCAGTACTAAATGCACTCTCAGAAGCAATTGATGTGACAGGGATGGATAACACTTCCTGTGCCATGATTGAATGCACACGGTAAGTTGCATATTTTCCTTTCCACCAAGCCAACACATTAAAAGCAGGAGTATCATCCTCTACCCCTTCACTCAAGCATCTATCCAGATCATTCAAAGAATCTACATACTCTTTTCTTTTTAAACTATTCCGAAATTCATCCTTTTTGGAAAGCTAGCTTCATGATTTTCTCACCTTCATTGGACACACCAACTGAGTTGGATAATATTACAGCATCTTTTGCTTCTAATTTGTAATGAATATACACTCTAGACATTAGATCTCTAGATTTATCAACAAAAGCATCTACTTTTTTTTCTTTTTCAGTAAAAAGAAGATCACTGTCCAGATAACCTCCATACCAATATGCAATATATTCCATTTTATATCTGGCATCTAACACAATTGCAGCTATTAATATCAGATTTAGGGACTCAATATTGCAATACGTTTCAAACTTTACGTTCATTTTCTTAGCCATCGCACTAAGAAAAATATCAGAGCTATGTACATGAAGCATGTGTTTGAAGTTATGTAATGATCGAGAACTCGAAATACGCTTGGTTAGATTGTAAAAATCTGCCAAAAACATATGCAAGCTACTCAATTTAATCCAATCAATCATTTCCATTAGACCTTCTTCATTACACTCTTTTTCGAAAAAAGGATCTTGCTCCAAAATCCTATCAAAGGCTCTCTCAAACCCCAACGCTGCATCTATCATGAGTTAAGTTGAATTCCATCTTGTGTTGACATCTAAGCACCTATGTTGCACCGATACTTCACTTTAGTAGAGTATCACGTACCCGTAAAAGATACGGGTACGATACGCCTTGGATACGCAAGGATACGCGTACCTGACATAAATGAAATTGGATACGGCTGAGATACGCAAGTATCCATATTGGATACGTCTTTTGGTAATTAATTTGGATACGTGGGGCAGTTTAGACATTTTTTACCCCAAATTGGGAGGAAGTGTATGGGTGATGGCATGGACGGCAATGGTGAACCGGAGGCGGTAGAAGAGAAAGAGAGAATTAGGAGGGAGAGAAGCGTTGAATAGAGAGAAAGACACGGTGGCAGAGCTGGAGAGAGAGGTTTTGCTGAAGAGGAAGAGAGAAAGTGAGCTGGGCAGAGAGATTTAGTTCGAAGAGAGGAAGAGGAAGAGGAAGCGGGCTATGGTGGTGCTGGGAAAGAGACCTCTCTTGATTTTTGACTTTTTGTGGTTCTGGACTTCTGGTTTGTTATTAGTTGGGAAACAAAAACAAAGAACTGAAGAAGATGAGAGAAAGAGAGCACGTGAAGGAAGAGAGAGAGGTTTGTTATAATATTAAGAAAAAGAAAAAACATATGGGAGATTGTGGGACAACTAATCAGCTAAAGAAAATCAAATATATTTTTAATTTTCATTAACTTATTTATTAAAATTATATATACTTATATATTAAATAAAATTATAATTGACGTATCATAGACGTATCGTATCTTCATTTTTTGAATTTTTTCGTATCCACGTATCGTATCGTATCGTATCCCGTATTCCATACCCGTGTCAGTGTAACATAGCTAAGCACACAATCCTTTTAGTACTTATATTCTCCTCCAAAGCATATTTTTTGAACAATTGCATACGTGATGGACTACCTCTCACATACTTAACACTTCTACGAAGTTTTTTTGATAGTTTCATTTATCTCCTCAATTCCATCCCTCACAACAAGGTTTATCACATGTGCGAAACATCTCACATGTAAACACTCACCACCCAACAACAACATATATCTTTTATTCAGCCTTGTTTTCAAATCAACAACACATGTATCATTATTTTTTGCATTGTCAAGGGTTATTGTCATGACCTTTTCTATTCCCCATCCTAAGAGGCAACACTCAATTGCCTTTGCAAGGGCCTCACCATGGTGTGGATGTGGAACCACTCGAAAATTCAGAATTTTCTTTTTAAGGGTCCAATCGTTGCCAACAAAGTGAGCCGTCAAAACCATATACACAAGATTTTGAATTAACGTCCACAAATCAGTTGTGATGCACACTCTTGTAGATCTCAACTTCAAATAATCTTTTAATTTCTTTTTTTCCTAGTGATATATTTTCAGGCAATCCATAGTCACTGTGGTTCTACCAATCACACTGAACTTGGGTTGCATTACTCAACAAAACCTCTTAAAACCAAGTTTCTCCACAATACTAAATGGGAGTTCACATGTGATAACCATTTCAGCCAAAAATTCCTACATGTATCTTGGTCAAATCTCCAATTAGAAGCTTGACCTCCTATTATAGCAATAAGTGACTGGTCTTTGATAACTTTGTCACGGGAAAACTTTTTACAGATCTTAATATGATTCCATAATTTGTTAGTTCCACTCGTAGACGGTGCAATAATTTTAGTTTCACAAAATACACAAACAGAAACTCCTGTATATTTTTTAGTCTCTTCATCTAATATTTTCTCAAAGTAATCCCATACCTCAGACTTTCCGTGGTTTCCAGGTAAACCAGATTTCCGACCAACTTTTAGCTTCTTCGTTTCATGCTTGATGTCGGTGTCGGTGACCTCTTTCTTAGCAAGATCAGTTCCACCTACTGCTTTCTTAGGTTGTGTTGCATCCATGGCATATATATCATTCTGTTACTACAGAGACAAAAAAAACTATAAGATTCACATCCTGATGATTTATAAGAGTCAACTTACAAGCAAGCCAAAAAGATTTAACAATGATTCTATGACGAAACGTCAAAGTATGGGGTAAGTAGATTGTGAAGGGGGTTGTCGTTCCAACGAGGATCGATGGGCTCCTCAATCCCTTGGTAATTTGTGTGTGGTGAGTGCTCTAGCTATGATGAAATAGGCAAGAAATGAAAGAGTGAGTGAAGGTGAGTATGTGACAATGAGTGAAGTGTGAGTGTAGTGAGTTTGGTTTTGGGAAAAGCAATGGTGAAATGCAAGCAACAAACAAACAATTAAAGTAAATCAACAATAAAGATAAATGCACAATAAAAATTTTTTTCAAACCACAAGCCAATGTAACTAGAATGCTTGAATTAATTATACTAATGTGGAATCAACCCGTATCCTACCATGTTATTCTAACCTGTTTCTTAAGGTATTCAATCCTTATTAGGCATTCCAACTCTTAGGTCATAGGATTCCTCTACGTACCTAATACCGAATCCCCTATAATTCTTAAGAGCTAAGAAGACGAAACTAGAAATCAAACAAGTTACAACTCATCACATATGCTTCCAATTCCTTGAGGGGAGGTACCAATCTCACACAATCTCATCAAGATAGGTAGCTAACATGCAAAGATTAAATTCTAAGAACAACAACCAACACATATTAAAATAGTAAGCACACATATTCACACAATCACAAAGCATTTTATTCATAAATCAACACACATAGCAAATATCACAAACCCTAGCCCCAACAAATAACTACTCACTAATCATCAACATATACATCATCAAATACAAAATAAACTCTAAACATAAGAAAAGAGAGAAAAATCCATATTTCTCCTTCTAGCCTTGATGATGAATCTATCTTGAGAATTCACACCCAAAATTAGTGGAGAACTCGAGGAACAGTTTGTGAAGGAGAGGAGGTGTGGAAGTGAGATCCCCACCACCCTCGACTCACACTCAGTATCCGAAGAAAGAGTGGAGAGAGGAAAGGGAAAGGAAAAGTGAGGGATTTGAATGAAGTCTACCAATGGGCAAGTATAGTATTTATAGTGAGGGGAAAGAATAAAGGCTAGATGAGTAGTTTAATCAAGCCAAAGTTTAATGAGGGACAAGGAAGGAAATCAAAGGAAGACAAAAGCAGGAATAATAAATCACTCACCAAATCTAGTGCTTATATGTGGGAGAATTTGAACAAAACCTGACTACTGACTTTACCTCGAGACCATAGTTGACTTTTGTTTCTTCAATCTTCCAATTCTCTTTTTCATCTGACTTTGATTACAACAATTTTTTTTCTTTTCTCCCTTTTACCCATATCTTCTCACTCAACAAACAAATTAGTCAAGGAATAAGATAATAAACACAAAACACACCCCCCATTACCACCAACCCTATTTTTTCCACGGGGCACGCAAGATGTTTTACCCTTGTTCGGGAGAGCTCTTGTTCTTCACTTGGCCTTGCCAAGGGTGGGACAGCTTCTTGACGCGCGCTCTGAGCTTGAGAGCTGGGGCAGCAGATGAAGAGAACCTTGATGGTAGGTGTTTCCTCCGAGTGAGAACCGGGAGGTGATCCAAAAGTGAGCCCTTTGTCCTCCTGTGCCACTCCCTGACTTATCTCCTCCTTGGTAAGTGTTATACCCTGGACCTCTCTTGATACCGTTGAACATTGTTTCCAAGGTTTTGGTTGGTATCCTGGCCTGCTCTTCGGGTGCAGTTGTTGTAGGTTTTGAGGGCTTGATAAGAACCTTGTGAATAGGAACACTGGTTCGTTGTCCCTTCTCTTCCTCGACCGTAGCACACTCCTCCGCGTGGCCGAGCCCGAACGGGGGAAGGATAACACTATGATGTGGGGGGAGGCTGGAGTGATTGGGGACTTCTGGGGGGTCCACCATCAAATGATTCTCGCACCCCCGATTCACGGCGGGACCGTTGGGGGGGGGGGGACGCCCTGCTCGGTTGTGGTGGCGTGCGCTCTCGGGTCGGCGGCTTCCCCGAATCACCTTGTGTTGCGGAGTAACCCGGAGAACCCGACCTCCACGGGGGGCCCAAACCGCTTCCTCGAGGGGGGGGTGACCCGAACGGCGGGGGGGACTTGGGGGCGCCACGGGAAGGCGGGGCGGAACTCCCCAGGGTTGGCTTCGCGAAAGGTAGGTGCTCGGGGAAGACGTTTCTAAGAGGTGGGTGGTGAGGCGGGGGGCGAGAGGCCGGGGGGGGGGGGGGTTGGTGTGGGGGGCTCCGCTTGGGGGGGGGGGGCGGCGCCCCGGCCCCCGTGTTCCCAACTTGCTTCGTGGGGGGAGGGTGAGCGGTCTATACCTTCAAACACGAAACAGATTGATACCCAGAAGAAGGAAACAGTAGGGGAAAACAAGAGACTCAAGGGAAAAAACAAAGCAAAGAAGAAAGTGGAGTTGAGAGGGAGGGAGGGTTTTGTCGAAGGGTCGAACGGAGTTGGGGACTTTGGTTTTTCCCTTTTACCAAACAAAGGTCCCAAGGCAGGAACCAAACAACAAAACCAACCAAGACCAAACCACAAGCACGAACAATATTCACAGTTCACGAACCAACCAAGAAGGAAAAAACGGGTTATCAAACAGGCAAGACCATTTAGCCCCGAAAGCAAACAAGCAAGAAACAAACCAACCACAACACAAACAACGAAACCGACCCCGTGGGCGTGGGGTAAGGATGAAGGGGGGGGAGGGCAGGAATTGGGGGGGGGGGAGGAAAGAGGGAGGGGGGGCGGGGGGGGAGGGTTTGGTTTGGGAAAAGCGGAAAACAAACAAACTAAAGAAACAAGCAAAAAGAAAAGGGGACAAAGGAAAGGTGGGGTTTTGGGAAACCAGAAAGGGGGAAATGGGTAGTTAGGCGCTTGCGGGGGGGCTCCGACCCTGCTGGGTGGAACCACTCCCCGCCGGTGGAGGTCAACCCCCAAGTGGTTAGCTACGCAAAGAGGGGTAAATTCTAAGAACAAACCCCAGAAAAGAACTTCACCACCAAATTTATCAAACCCCCCCCCCACACCCTCAAAAAACCAACAAGGAAAAGAGAGACAGGGGGGGGGGGGGGAGGAGGGGGGGGGGGGGGGAGGGGGGGGGGAAAAAAAGGATGGGGGGAGGGATGGAAAGAAAGGGGAATAATTTAGGGGGGAAGAAGAAGCAAAGAAAGGGGGGGGAAGGGGGGTCAGTCGGTGCGGGGGGTTTGGGTTTTCTTTTGCAAGCCGGGCACGGGCGGCGGGGTTCAACCTGAAAATGCTTAGCTTGCTACTCTCCAGTAGCAAATATTACATCGACTGAATTGGCGAAGAGATACAATAGAATATAGTTCATTAGGCCGATAGTGCGATACAGAACCATAGAAGATGGGCAAGATGCACACTTATGCAGATCTCAAAGCAATTTTTGTGTTTTAAATGTATGAATACAGAAGAATAGAAGTTGTTTCTCTCAAAAAGAAGAACAAAGGCTGCAAGACCGCACGTGTTTGGAATATTATTTATGATTTTTAAACATTTTAAGTCAAATTATAATTAGGATTAATTAACCACATGGATCGAGATCGAAACAAATATGTAAGTGACTAATATTTTTACCATATACATAATTTATCTCAATTTTTGCATCCAACAATCCGTTTATATATATATTTTTTTCAACTTTGTTGGTTTTCAAATATATACAATTCTTGTATAACCAATGAATATAAATATATAATAGACAACACTAGATCACATATCGGAATTTTGAGTGATCCGATAAATAAAAAATGTCTAACGGTAGATTTGACTTTGCCCATGTATTTATCGCAAAGTATTAGGTTTCGTGTTAAATAATTGGCCTCATTCGTCGTCAATCAATGCGGTCAATCCTTATTTATCACAATG
The DNA here is from genome assembly GCA_030142095.1 of Rubus idaeus. NCBI lineage: Eukaryota > Viridiplantae > Streptophyta > Magnoliopsida > Rosales > Rosaceae > Rubus > Rubus idaeus. The sequence continues at coordinate 18,293,173 of CM057968.1, read as the reverse complement.
TACAATTGTAGTTGACCATGTGAATCGAAGTTAAAACAAAAACGAAAGGGGTCAAATTTTTATCCGTAGGCATAAAATATCTCAATAATCACATCCAACAGTTAGTTTGCTAAATTTCGTTTTCCTCAATGATGTAGTTTTTCCAAGGTATACATTTCTTTTATAACCAATGATTATAGTAGGCAATACTAGTTCACATATCGGGATTGGGTGCGATCCTATAAATTAAAAATGTTTAAAGGTATATTTGACTTTGCCCATGTATTTATCGCATAGTAATGGGTTTCGTGTTAAATAATTGGCCTCATTCGTCATCATTTAGTCCTCAGTCAATGTCACACCCCAAATTTCGTAATATAAATAACAACTTGTTATTATCAATAAAACAAATCTGGAACATGAAGGCTCGGCTAACTTACAAATCACCTGGAATTCTTTTTCCTTTTAATCCAACAACAGACCACAACAACTCACCGAGCCCGCCAATGTCAATACAGACTCATTCTTCAGAGTTGAATATTACATTATAATAATTTACAAATTAAATTGAAACTTCAAACTAATAAGTAAACACTCGCTCAGAGCTTACTACACAACGGAAATCTAACAAAACATCCAATGGTAAACGTACTGCTAAGAAACCTCAACTTCAGTCCTGGTCATCCTAACCTGCAGGATTTAACCCCTACACCATCAAATAGTGTACCGGATTGAAATAACAAAAACCCGGTAAGCTTTTGAAGCTTGTATGAGTAAACACGATACACGAGTACAAGAGATAACAATTTTTATATCTCAACTTAATAATCAAATTAAGTAATGTCATAGCATATAACATCATTAATTTCTATAGCTTAAAGAAAGAAATGTCAATCCGATAACAACGATCACACAATAATTCCAATGATATATGTAAAGCTTATACAAAATCATCAATCAATAATTCAATGCCCAACTGGACAATAAAGAATGAATACTCTTGATACATCTTTTAGAAAACACAACTTTTGTATCACAAGCTCATTCCCGATAACACAAAAAAAACTTCTGTATCACAGGCTCATTCCCGAAAATACAAAAGAATTAGTAGACAGACTAGAGCTAGCTCTAACTGATTGGGACGCTTGCCCAACGTACCATAGGGTCAAACTCTACGTCGAAACCCTTCCACAACACTTAAGGAGGCCACATTGGACCCGAAACAGACTCGTTCACATCTAGTAACAATAATAAAGTCAAACTCATGATAAATTATTATTCACAATGAAATCACCACAACACACTCTTTATCAATCACCAAGGCTTATGTATATATTTATATCATTCGCAAAAATAACACTAACATAACATGCAATATAAGTTATATAATAACCTAGGTAGAAGCTAAATTAATGGGAGAGAGATTCATTCCCATTTCATCGAACCATTCAACCATAACTCAATCACGTGAAACACCTTTTCCAACCATCAATCGTGAATTTACTCACATCCAATCAATCCTCAAAGTCAACGTATATTCTCATTCCCCAAAACAATATATGCATATCCTCGTCATATATTCAACTCACACCAAATCACTGTAACCATATGATTTCTCTCATAGTGCATTATTTTTAAAACAAACTAATTTTATAAATAAACTTCGTTTTCACCTAACTATGAACCGTTGACGATCAAGTCTATATATATTTCAAAACAAAACTTATTTTTAAAATACAATTTTCTATTCTAATTAATAATTCTACCATACCTCAAACTCCTCAAATGAATCCAATATATCTAGTATTCCTCAACACTACTATCAAGCAACAACTTATATCCTAAGCATAAGTGCTATTCTAATCTCGAGAATTCATATTATAGAATATACTGAACCTACACGTCTCATACCGTGTATTTTACCCCACACGTCTGATACTGTGTATATTAATACTAGGGTGATTCAGAATATCATACAATATAAATCCTAATTCTAAATCAATCACAACAATAATAAGAATATTTTCAAATTATTGAGAACACAATTCACTGACCAAACATTGTGAATTTATTCACATCTGGCACTCAATCTCATCACAATATTTCGTGACATTTACTCACATTCAACAATCAATGCAATCACCAATATAATATTATGATTAATTTTCACAATATATTGCATCATTTAACACATCACAATTCCACCAGAAATGCATATATATAAATCACACAATTAATTCTATCTATAACATAATTTCGTAAATTACGTTCATCAATAACCATTGTGAGTTTACTCACCTTTGAAATTCCAGCTGAATCCAAAATCAACACTTAACCAGGTAATCAACACGTCTGCTCAACTAGAAAGCTCCAAACACGCCTATTGAATAAGCAATAACAACTTAGCACATCGAAATCATAAACCGAAAAGCTTTGACCAAAAGTCAACTTTCGGTCCATGTGGGTCCCACGTCAACTATTCATCTAATGGGTCCCACATCCACTATTCATCTAATGGGTCCCATATCCACTATTCATTGAACGGGTCCCACCCGAGACCAAAATATCATAAGGCTTGTTTCTAGCATCCTAACAATATACTAAATTTTGGTGATGATCCGAAGGTTGGATTAACAGTAACCGAACAAATCAAAACTTCCGGTTAATTGATCATTGACCAAACGATTGAGATTTAACGATCCACCCGCACAACATGTTTAAAATACTAAACTAAGCATACGATTAAATTTGGTTATCATGCAACGGCTAGATCATCACATATAGTAAATTATACGATCCGACTTCGGGTTTATAAAACATCGATCAAACGATCGAATTTCACAAAACTCTAAACATGAAAGTTGTTCGTATCGACGAACTAAGTATGAACGAGCAAAGAAATGCTCATTTAATAGCCGGACGCGCCGCCACGCGCCACCACAAACGTTGGCTAGCACAAAAGTGCCGCCTGTCTAAACTCCAAACTAGCTAAATCCGAACGGTGATGTCAAAGAACACGTAAAACAGAACAACGTTAAAACTTTCTTCAAAAATAGTTGACGGTCGGATCTTGAGATATAGTTCCCACAAGGTACTGCTGCACAAAATTCTCATATTTTTCTATTTTTCTGAATAGTACCCCTGAACTTCAAATTTTCATATCTACTTCATATGAACTCCTATTTATGCACACTTTATGCCCACAAATTTGTATCGACGAGCTCTACAACTTTCGTGAAGAAAGTTTTCTAAAAAACGAAACGAATCAAAACTCAATCGACGGTTTAACCACATTGCGACATGTGGCGATGACTCACCATGTGAGACTCACCAGACAAAGCTGAGTCACCATAATTATTGTTCCAATGGCTGCTTGCCATTGGACCAATCAAATCTTGCCACCAAGTATTTATACTATTATACGGTATAAAATATAAATAATTAATACAAAACAAATACATGATAAAATACAAATACGTAAAATAAAATGCACAAAATATGCCAAATAGTAAAATTTCACAAATAATTATTTCACGCTTAGAGAAATTATTAACCAAAATTCAGGGTATTACAGTCAATGCGGTCAATTTTTATTTATCACCATTTACAATTGTGGTTGACCATGTGGATCGAAGTTGAAACAAAAACAAAAGCGGCCAAATTTTTAACCATAGACATAAAATATCTCAATAATCACATCCAACAGTCAGTTTGCTAAATTTTGTTTTCCTCAATGATGTAGTTTTTCAAAGGTATACATTTCTTTTATAACTAATGCATCTAGTAGGCAATACTGGTTCACATATCGGGATTTGGTGTGATCCTATAAATTAAAAATGTCTAACAATAACATTGACTTCGCCCATGTATTTATCACATAGTAATAGATACCGTATGAAATAATTGTCTTCATTCGTCGTCGTTTCGGCCTCAGTCAATGCGGTCAACCCTCATTTATTATCATTTACAATTGTGGTTGACCATGTGGATTGAGGTAGAAATGAAGACGAAAGTGGCCAAATTTTTAACCATAAGCCTCAAGTATCTTAATAATCACATCCAACAGAGAGTTTGCTAAATTTCATTTTCCTCAGTGATTTAGTTTTTCAAAGGTATACATTTATTTATAACCAATGAATATAGTAGACAACAATAGTTGACATGTTGGGACGTGGTGTGATCCGATGAATCGAAAATGTCTAACGGTAGATTTGACTTCGCTCATTTATTTATCACATAGTAATAGGTACCGTGTGAAATAATTGGCCTTAATCGTCGTTGTTTCAGCCTCAGTCAACCCTTATTTATTATCATTTACCAAAATATCTTTTCCACTAATTTTATCCTAACCGCTCTTTCTGAAATCCAATTTTTGTGTTCTTCACAACCACATGCTCCAACGGTCGAGCTCCACATACTATGTAAAAAGTTGTAACCCTAGATCTTGTTTTAGTAGTATTTGCCCTTTGAGAACTCTAATTAATAAATATAGGGGCATAAATGACAGTAATAGATTAATAGTATTGAAAATACACTTTAGTATATAATTATATATATGTATATTCGACAAATGAATAAAGGGTTAATACCCATAATGGTACCTGAAGTACGTATCACCGTCTGGACCAATTGGTACCTGAAGTATCAAAATGGACAATTTGGTACCTATAGTTCTCCTCCGTTACCCAATTTGGTACTTCCGTAAAAAAATTCTGTTAAGTTTAGGGGTAATTTCATCTTTTTACTATTATATATTTCTAAAATCCATCTATTAAGGGTACAATTTTTTTATCTTATTATTAACACACTTTTTTGTATTTTTTTAAATTTATTTTTATTATACACATAATTCATAAATCTCTTATATTGTTTAGAAAAATTATATTTAAAAATTGTCCCATGTTATATAACTTATATTTTGAGAATTAGCACAGCAAGCCACATGTGAACTAGTAGAACGTCATATATTTCACACCAAAAATTAAATTACTACCAAATACAAAAACTTGGGTTTTACCAGTTGATGTGAAAGTTTCAATTGCAAAATTCACCCTCTTCCATTTTCGAAGAAGGGGGACGATAGGGAAAAAGAAGAAGAGGGGGAAGCAAAAGGGGATCGGGAAGAGGAAGGAAGAAGAAGATAATTTTTTTTTAACAGACGTTGTGTGTGTATTTAGAAAAATGATGTGAGATGTGTATTTAGTAAATAAGTTGTGTATCTAAAATTAAGGTAGTTTAGGAAGTTTGAGGTTGAGTATCTAATAAATTATGTTTTAATAAAGTTAATAGATTGTGTATTAATATTGAGGTGTGTATCTAGTATTTAGTCATGTGTGAATAAAATTTCTCGACATAATATTGTCCTAAAGAAAAGAATTATTATTAACACATCCTAAATTATTATTAACACACATTTATATTTTTAAATATAATTTTTCTAAATAATATAAGGCATTTATGAATTAATTGTATAATAAAAATAAATTGAAAAAATACAAAAAAGTATGTTAATAATAACATAAAAAAATTGTACCCTTAATAGATGGATTTTAGAAATATATAATAGTAAAAAGACGAAATTACCCCTATACTTAACAGAATTTTTGACGGAAGTACCAAATTGGGTAACAGAGGAGAACTATAGGTACCAAATTGTCTATTTTTATACTTCAGGTACCAATTGGTCCAGATGGTGATACTTCAGATACCATTATGGGTATTAACCCATGAATAAATATATAAATAAATTAGTAAAATACTGGAATTTCGGAATATTCGGATCGGAATGAGTTAGGCAATTTTCGGAAACTTTCGGATCGGAAAATTTCAGAAATTCGAAAATTTTCAATCCATTCCAATTCCAATCCAATTTACTTTGGAATTTTTGGATCGGATTACATTCGGATAAAAAAAAGTTTAGAAACTTTCGGTTCGGAATCGGATGGAATTGGAATTTCCTATCCAAGTGACAGCCCTAATAGAAATTAATAAAGCCAGAATGACAAGGAATCAACTCAAAGGAGTTGATAATTTTTTATACAAAGTCTTTTACACCCTATCACATTAGAGATCTAATGGACCTAAATATCAAAAGAAAAAGAAAGAAAAGTTTTTTTTTCGAAACAATTCAGAAGAAACTAGAACAACAATTGAAAACTTAAGAAAAGATTTCCTAAAAATAGATTTTTTAAGAAAAAAACCTTCTTATGAAAAACTAGAAGAGAAGAAAAATTGCTGATGTTGGCAATGTAAAGGTAAAGGACATTATGCTAATGAATGTCCTAAGAAAGAAAAAAAGATATTCAAAAAGCATTATTCAAAGATTATGAAGCTATCATAGAAACAACCAATGTAAAAGGTTAGGAAGTAGTTTTTTTGAAGATGAAGATGATTAGTCAATCTATTTGTCTTATACAAATGAAGAAAGTTCTTCATATTTTGATATAACTTCAGACGAAGATAATATAGAACTAAGAAGAATTTATGTTCTTAATTAAAGTAAAAAATTGGAAAGAAAACACTCTAGAAGAAATAATGTCTTCTTATCGTGTTAATTCTGGATAATCTGTTTGTGAGTACTACTTATGAAACAAATGGTCTTCTAATGTTTTGTGAAAACTAAAAAATTACTTATCATAAAGAATGCTTTATAGCTGCAGCAAGAAGAACAACAAAAAAAAGATTCAATAAGTCAACTTGTTGAACACGCATATGGAGAATAATTCGACGAAATAGCTTAAAACGAAGTAAAATTTTAGCTTGAGATATGGAAAGAGCTAAATTCGCTACAAATACAGAAGACTTCCTTCCACCTAATATTTTTGTTCAAAGAAAGATTGAAAAAAGATGAAAAGATTGACAAAGAAATAGAAATGAAAAAAAAAAAAAAAAACATGTCCAAAAGAAGGGTGTAAACCTTTTATTAAGAACAAAAAAATTCAACCAATAAAAGAACTTCATCAATCAAAAATAGTCTCTAGCTACTTGACAATTGCCAAAAAGTGGTGTGTATATTTAAGATCCGGAGTTGTCGTTCCAACGGAGATCGATGGCCCTTCAACCCCTTGGCCAACAAGTAACCAAAGAAGATGCACAAAGGTGATGAGGCAAGAGATGGAAAAATGCATGATTGAAGTAGATTTACAAGTGAGTGTAGTTATTTGAGAGTTGAAATAATAGAAATGCAAACACGCAACATAAAGTAAACTAACTAATCAATGCACAAAACATAAAGAGGAGGAACATGAAGGGAATATGAATGATAGAATGATTGAGTATTCGGGGTTTACCAAAGCCCACAATGATGAATGATATCCCGGTTATGCATTTATGCTTAAGTGATTAATAAATCAAGTCCCGTATCCTAGCCATGTTATGGGTCTAGGACCATGCTTTCCTACAATGGCGGAACTGTGCTTGGGCTAGACTGGGCTACAGCCCAGGTAGGAAAAAAAATACATATGTATGTTAAGCCATTTTTAGCCAGTTTTAAAATTAAGCCCACCCTTTACTTTGAGTTTCAGCCCACCAGTCCATAAAGAGAAGTCCTATACCAGTCAAATAAAAAAAAAACAAAAAGAAAACAAGTAGAGACTAGCAAGTAGAGACACACGTGAAAACTGAAAAAGTGAAAAGCCAAAGAAAATAAGAGAAAGCAGAGGAGAGGAAGTCAGGAAACGATGAGTTTAACTTGACAACTTCCAACTCCAATTCTTCAATTTTTCTGAAGAACAACTCAATTTGCAAGTTAGTTTCTTCAATTCGTTGTTGTTATTTAACTCTATTAGTTGATTTGATTAATTTAGATTAGAATTTGGGGTTTTGGTGTAATCTTCATAGAAGTTGAAGTTTTATATTCAAGTTTACAATGAATGAGAATATTTAGGGTGATTTTTGTTTAACAGCACTATGGCAGTAGATTTCGAAATTTTCATGTTCATCTTTTCAAATTAGAAAGAGAATTTTGGTAAAAATATATAATTTTTTTCTACGAAAGTGAGAGAGAAACAGAGTATCCCAAAAAAAAATTAGCCCACCCTTATCGAAATTCCTGGCTCTGCTATTGCTTTCCTAAGGTATTCAAATGTCTTATTAGGGCCATTCAAACTCTCTAGGTGTCATAGGAGATCCCTCTATGTTACCTAATACCGAATCTCCTAAAGTGCTAAAGAGGTGATGTGAACGTAATTTACGTACGCAAAGTGTCTTTAAACGCTTGAAATGAGCTTCTCTAAGAGCTTATTAATAATGTTAATGTTCAGTTTTTGTGTTTTGTAGAATTTTGGAGCACAAGTATGAAAATGAGTTGAAATGAGGAAAAGAAGCAAAAATGGCAAAGGAGAAATGAAATGGTGATTGGAATCCTGAAAACAGAGTTTTCCTGTGCAGAGCAGTCAATTTCAATGAATAAACTATACCGATCCATAATGAACTAGAGAATGTGCCTTATATGGATGGAAATCTATGGATGTCTACTTTCCACAGAATTTTACGGTTTAAGAAGATCTATTTTCTGGAGAACAATATTCAAATTTGAATAGACGAAGGTCAGTCTGCCAGAAATCAGTAAACTTCACTGCAATCAGTCCAATTTAGAAGACTGCCGTTTTTCACCCATTAGGAACTGTATATACTTCCAGGTCCGGAATTCAAGCCCCGTGAGTCTAGTTTCTAATGCCACTAGAATCAGTCCAATAGCTATTTTCGGGTGGGAGATATCCTAGTTTGAATGGACTAAGGTCAGATCAGAAACAAATCAATTCTCCTAGGAGTCTCATAGGATTCTTTTCTTTTCTCTTGGATCCTTCTTCCTCACATTTTTATCTGATCACTTAGGGTTCCTTATGCTTCCCATCTGCTCCTAAATAATCTTTAATTTCATTTTTATTGTTTCTCTTTATTTATTTTATTATTTTTCCTTCACCTTTTGTCCCCTCTTCCTCCCTATAAATACCACCTTCATCTCTTCATTCTAATAACCCCAACGGGGGTGGACAAACCCTCCCCTTCTCTTCTCCCTCTCATTTTTCTGTTCTTATAATGTTTAGTTTAGTTTTAGTTTGTTGTAATATTTATTTGTGTAAATAATCAACAACCTATATGGAGGGTTCTATGTTTTTATATATGTTATTGTAGTATATATTTGTGAATAATCATCGTCCAAGTGACTGGTTTTATATTTTTATGTGTAATAATATGGGCATTGTTCTAAGCCCCAGACATATTTTACTTGCAATATTAGCGTTGATTTACCATTTCTCGAATAATTGAATGATTATCATTTCACTAATTATTCATTGATGAATTCTTATATGTGTTTTTTTGGTGCGCAACTTAGATACATATATTAGGGTTCTATTGCTAGGATTATATGTGGACCGCCATATCATCATATAATTCCAATTAAGTAGCAAATGAATGAATTAAGACTTATTCATGTGATTAGATTCTCGGTTGCATAAGATACATGTCATGTCTTATGGTCGATGTGATGTTCGTTCTCTTCAATCGTAATGATTCTTGAGTGTTGAATCTATGAACATGTCATTCTAGGTTACATTTCGAGAACTAAGTTAGGGAGTACATGCCATGCACCTAACATACCAACTATGAGAGAACAATAGGATATGATCAACATGTCATTGATTTATCTTGAACATCGTCATTTGATTTGAAAAGTAATGTGTAGGTTAACATATCAAGAGTGTGTAATAGTGTGATTTAATGATCATATGTGCTTTTGTTTTCTTGACATTTATATTTGCGTATAGCATATTTAGGTTGTTAACTTTCATGTCTCTAACAAGGATTTGATTTTCTTTTTTTAGAAAAGCAGAAATTTTATTAATCAAATGAGGATTACAATCCTTAATATGGGTATCCTAAGAAGGAGCAATGCAGACCACACAAGTGACCTAATCGATGAGTCTAAACCTAGACCTCTAATCGATGATTCGAAACCTAGAACAATACATACACCGTGCATTATTGCTGGCAGCAATATCCAACTCCAACAAAAAAAATTCCAGCAAGTATTGCCTGTTAGCATGGTTTTCGATTTGAGGAAATTGGTTATTTGAACAATTGCATGATCATTATGTTACACCTCATTTTCTATCTTTATTTAGTTTAATTTTTAAAAACAAAAAATCCTAAAAAGAAAATATCGTTTATTGTTTGTTTAATTATTGTCTTCTACTATATCTAAAAAAAGCCCAAAAATATTTGTACATATTTGTAAATAAAATCCTTCTGACATACACTAGCAATTAGACACAATCCTCTGCGGGTAATGACCATTGCTTCCCACTATACTATTCACGACACATTTGTAGGAAGTTAAGGTATATAAATATTTTGACAAGCGTTTTTGCGCTTGTCAAGAGGCGTAAAGAGTCAAAACTTAGGAACTCAAATAAGCAACACATGTGTAACCCACCACTCCACCGATATTATCGATATGGAGTGGATTCTTTCTAAGGTATTCCTAAGCCTTATTAGGGTCTTAGGAACTCTCCGCGGGAGAGTAGAAAGAAAGGAGACGTAAAAGCACATGAATTAAGGATCACACAAGTGAAACATGCTCATCACACATACACACTCATACAAGATGGATCAAATGCATACCAAAGAGTAACTAATTCCTCAAATACACATCCAATACATATTAGAATAGACAATACACATATTTATTCATCTTCAAGCATCCATACATAGTTAAAATCATCATCACATCACAAATGGACTAGGGTACACAACTCTAGTCCCCAATCCTAAACAACTAATCACACATGTCTAGATTACACATCAATAATCCCACAATAAACAAACTATAAACTAGGGAAAGATAAAGAGAAAGTTGAGGGATTCTCATGAAGATGGTAGCAGCTCCTTGTGTCACTCAAGTAGTAGTAAGCTCCTCTTCCCTTTGCTCTTGGCCTCCCAATCTTGGTCTTCTTGATTGACCTAAGCATATGTGATGTAGAAGTGCTAGAATGATGGAGAAAAATAGTCAAGGATATAGAGAAGGAAGTGAGGAAGAAAGTTGGTGAAGGAAGGAAAGGGATTTGACTGGTGGAAGGAGGAGAAAACAAGGAAAACAACTCGGCAACCACTGCCGGTCAACCGGTCGACAAGGGGACGTCGACCGGTCGACCCTGGACGGGTCACCAAGTAAAGAATAGGTTTGGGAGAGGAAGAAGGGAGAGAATTGGGTGATTTCAAAATGGGGGCTGCTATGAAGATATGAGAATGACCTAAATGAGAAAAGCTAGGCTTATATAGGAGAGAGAGGAAATGAATAGAGGGCTAGGATGGGCTAGGGTAAAAGGTAAGGGCTAGGAAGTTTAATGAAGGGCATTGAGGTAAAATTCTATAGGGGACAAAAGGAAGGAATAGTCTAGGGGTAACCTCACCATATCTAGCATACTCCTTACTAATTTTTTGGAATCTTTTGGTGATGAGTCACAAGGTTGACTTCGTCTTGACTTTGACCACGACCCTCGGAGTTGACCAAAGTTGACTTTTGATCAAACTTCTAAAATTCTCTTGCGACTCACTTCTGAGACTTCATGTTGACTCGTTGACACTCTAAAGTCAGGGTGGACCACGAGTTGACTTTCGATCCTCGGGTTGACTTTTCGTCATTTTGCCGGAAATGCACAAAAAGCTTCAAAACGCATCATTTTGCTCCCAATATCATTCTGATGCTCGATTTACCTACAAGTGTGCAAACACGGATTAGAGACTCACAATTGGATGTCGGACTAACATAATAATGATGATTAGAGGCCTAATTTGTATGCAAATCACATACAAATCACAACTAGTAGATTCAATGACTATATAGGAATTGGATTAAAATTTCCTGATCATAGAAAATATCATCTACTTGTATTCGTAGATAGCGGATTAGGAGCCACTATAGAAAAAAGATTTGCTATTCGGGATGGAAGATAATAGAGGGCTATATGGACTATAGCCCATGCAAAATTTTCGGAAATTATTTCCTTACAAGGTTTAATTAATACTAACCTATTCATATCCTAACCGCAGCCCACCCAATTCAGCATTATTCTTTTATTTCTTTTTGTTCTAATCAAGTTTTGTAATCATTTGTTTTAAATTAGGTATCTTGTTTTCAGGATTTTTTTTTCTTCTTTTCCTTCAGAAATATAGAATAATTTTTTTTGCCAAATTACAAGAACATTTTCTAACTATACCTTTGAATCCACACTAAAGTTTTTTTTGTTGCTTTTTTATCTGAGTACGAATACTTAAAAGGAAAAATTTGGAGCTGAAATGCTCTTCAATATTTGCTGGAGTTGCAAATAACAATAATATCGACATTTCGACAAGTATGATAAAAAAAATTTAAGGTAAACTTATTAGCTTAGATCATTTTTGAATTCTGGTTTCGTCTCTAGCTATTCTAAAAGAATTATGGATTGAAAATAGTGAAAGAATTGTTACTGCCCTGATAATGGATAGAAACCAATTTTTCATGAAAAAAATAGCAAAAGATGTTAAAATCACCATAGGAGATGTACATTTTACTATCAAAACACTTTGACAATAAGAAGGCCAATGTTCTGACATCTTGCTAGGAAATAATTTTCTATTAAATCAAAACTGTCACACAAAATGGAGCAGTTATTGGCTTCGAAAAGGATGATAAAATATTTTGGACAGAAAGAATCAAACAAGGTAAGAGCATTAATGTTTGTCTAAATTTTACCACTCAATATCAAAAGTTGCAGCAAAATCGTGGTGATTATAAACCAAGATTTGAAATAGTGTTACAATACAAACAACAACAAAAACTGCTTGTTGAAGAATCTTCTGAAGAAGAAGAAGAAGAAGCAAACTTCATTCATGAATGAAGCATTGATTATATTTTCAAACATGTGGCGAAATTTTGTGTTGTCTATATAAATGACATCTTACTATTCTCTAAAAATAGAGAAGAACACATAAAACACCTTCATAAGGTAGTTAAGTTGATAGTTGTGCATAAAATTATTGTAGAAGAAAATAAAATATTCTTTATCTTAGAAGAAGTCGATTTTCTTGATATTAATATTAAGAATGGAATAATCAAGTTCCAACCCCATATTCTTGAAGAAAAATTGAAAATTTATAGACAAATTTTCTGGTGTTAAAAGTTTACAGAGGTTTTTAGGAGTCATTAGTTATGGAAGAGATTTTATTCTAAAAATCTCAGGGTTGACAACAATGTTATTTCCTAAAACAAGTTCTAAGAGAATATGAAAATTCACAAAAGATGATGAGAAAATAGTTCAAAAAATAAAAGCTCTTTGCAAACATTTGTCTCCTATGCAACAACCAGAAGAAAATGATGAAATTATTCTTCAAATCGATGTTGGTGATAATTACTAGTCATGTATAGTTTTAGCAAAAATCTCAAGCACTAACATCCAAAAAAATTGCAAATTCTGTAGTGGTAAATTCAACCCTGCAGAACAAATTATCCCACAGGGAAAAACGAAATTTTAGCTGACAAGAAAATAATTTTAAACTCCCCTGCATATTTAGGAAAAATATATATTGTTAGAACTTATTATGGAAGAGTTAAAAATTTTAAGAATTTCAAATTTGACACAGCTGCTGATAGAGGTAGACTAGCAAACTGGCAATTATTTCTTAACTAATATAATTATAATGTTGAACTAAGTGTAGGTAACAAAAATTATCTACCGTATGCTCTCACTAGAGAAATGACAATATTCAGAAGAGTTGACAAAGGAAAGTGTCAAATGAACACTGAATTAAGAATCATTGAAAAATGTCCTAGAGACATACACAAAGGTTCCAAGAAAAACCTTAACAATTAATCAATCTCAGAGGAAAGGACTGCCTATCCCATCTCAAACGCTAGATGGTAAAAGCTCATCAAGCCCGTTAATGGTCGTTGCTTTGCCAAAAAGCAAAATTGTTCCCATAGAATAAAGATGGTTCATGGCTACCAACTCATGACTTTTGAAAAAGATGTCTATATAACCAACATGTGGTTGTTTTCTCACTAAAGGTTTCTGCTTAATAATCTCTTGTATAATTATCAAGAGTAAATGTTCTCAACCTTGTATGCTCTGACAGAAGAACTCCATGATGGATGAAGAAATGTTCAGAAAATTGAACAAGGCACAAAGCTTGAAATGATTCAAGTCCCAAAAAGTTATAAGGTTCCTCTACAAGCACCAATTAATAGAATCAGAGTGGTTCAAATTCCACAATATAATTGGAAATGCAACAACGGGTTACCAAATACCCTCTTCTCTATTCCTGATTTTTCTACGGAAGATATGTAGTAAATGTTCAAGCTAAATATCACCAAAATCATAAGCTTTGGCTGAGTAAGGCTATGGTATGTTAATATTTCTCATACATAATGAGGAGATAAAGTCATTGTTTGAGTAAATAAGGCCCTCATTAGAGTAAATTAGGTTCTCGTTTGAGTTATTAAGTCCTAAAAGTTGTAATTATAATGTTTTACGACTTGAGGACACATATTACTACATTTAACCATTTACCTAATCCCCAAACCCCCTTATATCCCCCCCCCCTAATCACCCTACACTCTACCCCCCCATTTTTACCCCCCTAATCACCCTAAATAATAATTTTTATTTATTATTTTATCCCTAATCCGATTTTTTTCCTCTCATTTTCTTTTCTCTTTTCCACACTCCCTTCTTCTCATCTTCTACTCTTTATCCGAATTTTTTTCAATAATTCAATTAAAATGCCAAATGAATCGACTAATTCCAAATTGAAATGACTCCAAACTTGTGAAGTAATCTTTTTTCTTTTTCTTCACTTCCTTATTTAAAATGATCCCCTAGATAAATACATAATCGTGAATTTGATATTTTTAAAAATAGATTATTTCTTCCGAATCGGAAGCAAATACAATTGTCAAGTAATCCTTTTTCTTTTTCTTCACTTCCTTATTTAAAATCATCCCCTAGATGAAGAACATATAATTTATATTTTCACAAATAGATTATATTTAGCCGAATTGGAACAAATACAATTGAAGGTAACCATTTTTTATTTTTCTTACTCTTTCCGTATGAAAAAATAAGATGAGAATAGATTAGATTTTTATGTTTTCACACACTCCCAAAAGTAATACCTTTTCGAATATATCCGTTGTAGATACCAAACAAAATATATATTTTCTTTTACTTTCCCTCTATAAAAGTATAAATACACATACCACCAATAATTATTTATTATTTTAGTAACTATTGTTAGAAAAATTTCTTTTTATTTTTTGTTATTCAAGTAATATTTAATTTTTTTTTTAATTATTATATTTTTTTTTTTTTTTTTTTAACAATATTTTTCTATTTCTAGTTTACTTATTCAAGCTACTACTAGGTATATGAATAAAAACCCCATGGATTCCCAAACCCAACACAACCACCCAAAAACCTCCTAAAACTAAACGAAAAAACAAACTAAAAGAAAATATTTACTTTAAAAGCATAGAGGAATAAATGTAAAAGACAAGTAATTTTTTACATTATGTATGGGAGGGATAATGACTACTCATTTTCATGGATAGCATATCAGAGCCAACATGTAGATATAAGGACAAATCAAATAGTCGACAAATGTATCAAATTTTAAATTTATAAAGACGTCTAGAAAAGAAGTTGAATTTATCATATGAAATCTTTTCATTTAAGAACATATTTTAGGAATGACCAAAGAATTTTCCTCAATTTAAGAATATCATCATCACATCAAAAGAAATGACTTTTACATAGAGACAAACTTTTAAAGTTTCAAGAAATATCTTTATATACACCAAAAGATGTATAGATCTCACTATTTTATTGATAAAAACTAATTTAAACAAAAGAATCATTTCATTTAAAATGATAGACCCTCACACGAATAATGCTGCACATAAGGAGGAACGATTTCTTCATCATAGAAAATTTTTAAACTTTAGATAACCCAAATAATGATGTCAATCTACAACCCTTCAAAGTTTCCATGCATATAAATTTATTGCCAAGATGACTGACTATTACTCCATCAATTAAAAAATACTGTATTAACTCATCAAAAGAAGAATGAATGCAAAAAGGAAATAGAACCCATGATGGTAAACAGTAGATAAATTTAACATCAAACACCAACCTCCACTTTCACTCCTACAGAAATAAACTAATTTTCCCCAAAATTTCAATCTATTCAACCTTTAATAAATACCACTTCATACAAATTCGATGAAATTTTTGAATTTGAATTTTTAAAGGTGAGAATGAACCACAATCCCTTTAAAATATATTTCAATTATAAAAAGAAAAACAAATACCCTCTATTTCCCGAAAGATCCAAGCATAAAAAAAGATCTCTACTTCTACTTCCATCTTTCGATTCAAATATATTGAAAAATGATAACTTTTGTGGGAAAAACTATTTCCCCCGACTTTGGGGTGGTAGAGTTGTATCGAGAGAGCAGTTAAGCCAAATCATCAACATTGATTTGTTGAAGGAGGAAAGGCAAGAAACAGACAAGAGCAAGAGGAGCACGAACGGAAGAATACTCAGATTAGGAAGACCAAACGAGAGCACTTGAAGGGATGGAGGGCACCAGGACCAACAGAGACACACAACCGAAAACAGGGATCCATGTTTAACATTCAATCTCAACACTTTTACCTTCCTTGCCTTGTTTACATTCATGTTACTTCTGTTTTTTTGTTGTTTTCGTGGGTTGGTGGAGCGGGGTTTGTTTTGGGGTGTTTTCATGGGTTGTTTCATTTGTGTTGTTTCGTTTGTTTTGGGGAGGTTTGTTTTCATGGGGTTGTTTCTTGTGTGTTGGTTTTCATGTTTTTTTGATTGCAATTAAAGGTTTTTGTTTGTGTTTGTAATTTCATTGGGGGGTTTTCGTTTTGTTGCATTGGGCTTTTTGTTTGATCTTTGTCAAAGTGCGTATTCGATATCTTTTTGTTTTCATGGGTGTTTCGTGGCGTTTGTGGGATTTGAATTTTTTTTTTCGAAATGGAAGAATATATAATTTTTTTTTCTGATTTTTTGTTGAATAGAAAAATTTTTTAAAAGGCCTCCCGGGGGACCGCCTGCCGCAGGGGGGGGGTGGCTTGGATGGGAGGCCCACGACAACTCATGTGATAACTACAAAAAAGCTCTTGTTAAGGTAAATATGGTCTTCATGAGAGTAAATAGGTTCTCGTTTGAGTAATTAAGTCCTAAAAGTAGTAATTGTACGTATGAGATACATTAACATACACTAAAATTTTCCGCTTTGGCTTATAGAAAATCATTTTTTCCATAATTATGGACTAAAACTAATGATGATCTAAGAGGTCTTCCTACAATCATAGCCAACACGGCCAGAAAAATATCAGACCAGATAGTTGCATTTTTAGACTCAAGTTCATTTCAACTCCACTAGAGTAGATTACGAAACAAGATGGTTATATATAATGCATCTCTCCATACCACTATGTTAGACTAATCAATGGTCCAACAGATGAAAAGGAGCCATCAATGGCAGGTTTTAATGGAACCCTAAACCAGAGCATCCTTTGGTTTAAGGCAATGACAATTGATTTTATCAAGAAATTAGTCCCTCAAGACTCATAGACCAACCTTCTCGCTAATAGTGAGAAATCTTGGTAACAAGCTATGATCATCCTCCCCCCACTAATTGTGATTTTTTCTCTGTACTGGTTAAAGAAGATGTTGATTGTATATTGACCACTTACACATGATTAGAGAATCTTTCCAAGACAAAATCCATACAAAGTCTATCTAGACTCATATCTTGAAGATTTCATTGTCGAGGAATAGATAATGCCGCCAAAAGTTAAACTGGGTCCCCTAATCATATTTTTGATGACAAAACACTCATCAACATAGAAAACCAGATGGAAGGATACGATGTACCTAACCTTATCAGGAGAATTTGCTTTTTCCAGACAACCTCCACTACCAACTGGAGATCTCACCAAAGCAGAATAATTAGCTGGTCCAGATCAACTGGAGATCTTATCTCTTATTGTATATTTTTGAATTTCAATTTGATGACCGCTCCCTATATAAGGAGCCTTTGGTTAAGTTTGTAAGGCAACAGAAATCAGAGTATAAATTACTATATCTGAAAGCAAGAAAGCCAAGAGTGTCGGAGCATATTGTCCAACTTCCTTCTTTTCAAGTAAGTGTTTGTATTTTAAATTATGAGTAGCTAAACAGTTTATAGGTATTTACCCAAGCATCATGCTCTTGATTTTTAGTGTGTACTTATGTTTTAATAAATAAATTCTCTTGTACCTAGAACACAGTCGCAAAAATGTTTTAAGTTCTTATTATTTCTTCTCTAAAAATGAGCTTAGTTTTTCAATACCTTGTTTTAAAAATATATCTAGAAAAAAACAGCAATCATTCCGCCTTGTTAGTAACCGCTAAACCAGTTGACTATTAGGTTAAATTGTGGCATGTTGAAGGCTAGTTTTTATATATTTATTTTCAATTGCATGGTACTGTTAGAATTTTAAAAGGGCAATGATATTTATACCCCATTTCTACTACTTGTACCCCCTTTATTGCACAATGAAAGGAGGGGATTGAATTTGCTCACCATCTAAACTTTGGTGGTGGTATCACCACCCAATAAAAACATGCCACATGTCCTTGACACTAACCTTGGTTAACTGTTATTAATATATATTTATTTATTTATTTTTGTTATATTTCTCTTTCTCTCTCTTGGGACTGTGTCTCATCCTCCACCTGAGTTCACTCTCTACTGTATTATTCTCCTTCTTCTTTCTTAATTAACTCTCTCTCTCTCTCCCTCTCTCTCTCTCGTGAACCTCATCTTCTTTCTAATATGGTTAATTCAACCATGCTTTCCTTCTTCCACTACTTTCCATGACCTATCTCGATAAGGCTAGCTTGTGGGTGAGGTTTTGTTGATGCTGGTGCCTGGTGGTGAAGCTGGATAGGAGGAGAGAGAAAATTGTGGATTTGCAGCGAGTGGATTGGATAATGGATGGTGTTGGATTTGGGTTGTATAGATTTGTTTCTGAAATGGGTTGTATTAATTGGCTTCTGGGCATGGGCGGAACTAGGAGGACGCTAGCCCAGCTTCAGCTGGGCAATATATATTTTTTATTAATTTTTTTGTATATAAAATTCTCAGTAAGCTCATTTAGTTTTTTTATATATTAATGCCCATAAACGGCATGAACTGATGTTATATCAGACTCAACGTGAAACACTGAAACTTCTGTTGTATTTAGTTTTTAATAACAGGCCATCACTCCATGTCTGATACTATGATGCCTCCAGCCCTCCACTCTATCAATTATCTTCATTTTTTCAACAATTGAAGTTTTGGACGGATAGCACTTGCCAGTTGCCACTGCACTCAATCACTCATAGGCTTCATAGTTCATACTTCATAAATTCATGACAGATTAGCATTGCAAGAAGCTAGGTGAGCAACAGAGAAACCCAAATCCCAAGTTCCCAACTCGGCAAGACGGCAACTCCTAAGGTATTTTCATGAATGATTAATCATTAGTTGATTTAGTTCATTAGTCATGACTCATGAATTGAATGCCTGAATACCCCATATTTTATATATAGCTGTTTTGAATTTATGGATAATTTCATATGGCTTTAAGCCAACAACAAAAATTGCCCTTCGGCCAAAATTAGCTCACCTTGTTTTCTAATCCTAGTTCCGCCTCTGCTTCTGGGTCTTCTCCATTCACGATTATCGCCCATCGATCAAGGAAAATTCATCATTCATATATATTTTTTTATTATCCTGGGTTTATTTGCTATATGTCTCTGCTCTCAATTTGGAAATCCAGAAAGAAAGTTTCTGCTCCCAAGCAATGAAAGTTTCTTGCAATTTATATTGCCAAATGGAGTGGGGAAGAGAAGAACTCAGAAAAATTTCCCATCAATAAGAGAGGAAGAAGAAAGAAAACAGTAGAGAGAGTGAAATACGAGGGGAGATTAAACGCAGAGAGAAAGAGAAATATAACAAAAATAAATAAAAATATATATATATTAATAACAGTTAACCAAGGTTAGTGCAAGAGACACGTGACAGGTTTTTACTGTGTGGTGATACCACCACCAAAGTTTAGATGGTGAGCAAATTCAATTCCTTTTTTTGAACAATAGTATTTGGGAGGGAGGAACCCAGAACTTTATCGCCCCAGCCCGCCAACAACATCCGCCGCCGACAATGAGCGACAGCCCGCAACGCCCAAACCCCACCTACCACTTGGCGGGGATCCGGCACTCACCCCGGCCCTCCCGACCCCTTGCGCACCTTCGGACGCCGGTCCCCAAGACCCCGCACCTTCAGCAACCTACCAACAAGACTTTTTAAATTGAAGAGGACGAACCAAGAGGGGCAACCAAGACTCTCTCCTTCCTCTTGCCAATCCCGCCAACCCCGTAGGAGGGTACAAATAGTAGTTTCCCAAAAAAAGGGGTACAAATATCAATTCCTTTTAAAATCTACATTAGAAACACTCAGCTAGTTTCTTATAAGTATTTATTTTAAAAATATATAGTTTTTCAATTGCATGGTACTGTTAGAAGTATATTAAAAATAGGCAGAAGTGGCCTAATACGGGGTATATTAATAATTCATATAATCAGCTAATGCTGTCATTTTCATTTCCCAAAATTTTATAGTTACTTAAAATCAACCGGAAACCCTGGAATAGAATCGCCTAAGAAAAGTTACAGCTCGCAATCAACCCCCAAGCAGAACTCAAAATGTTGCCTTGAAATATTGACCTACAAACTAACCAAATATAGGACAATAATACATTTAGAAGAAAAATGTGATCATCGTTGAACTTGCACAGATTGATTTGATTTACAGTATAATAATGAATAAATGCCAACGAAAAAATGGATTAGACTCGTTTGCTAATATATGAACTTTTGAATTCATCATCATTAACCCCAAAACCAAGAAGGCCTCTGTATTATACAGATAGAACAAACGTTGAATAACACCTTCCACATGAAGTTGTAAGGGTCCATATTTGACAGCTTCTGCATTTTCAGCTCACTTGACAAAAAATTTCCACACATCTCTGTCCGCCATCTCCTTCACTAGATGAGCACCAAAAATTCCCTCTTCATCTACCAGGCTTTTCAGGTGCCGAGCGCCGCCGTTAAAGCCAACATAATTCTTTTTTGTGGCCAAGTATACCACACCATACGGGGGCCTCAAACACTGCTCATTTAGAACAAAAGGAATTATTATCTCACAATGAAGATATTCAAGTTTGTCCACAATAAAACAATGTAAACATTTATGTTCCTCCGCCGCCATCACATACAATGATTAAAGAGGCCAAGATACTAACCTTTTTTATGAGTGCATAAAGCTTTTTCAATGAGGTTAATGAATATGGAATCTCGGTCATCAAGATAATATCATATCCACCTTCACCTTGTTCAGTCTCGCTCGCCCTCTCCCATGCCCGGCTTCCTGAAAGCTTCCTTGATCGCCTTGAGGAAGATTCTTGTCCCAAGATGCTTCCATCTTGGCTGCTACAACCCTCCATAAAATCTTCCTCAGAGAAGCTTAGGTTCATTCCTGTTGTCACTTCAAACCCATCATTCACAACAGATAAGACTGTGGGAAGTTCTTCCCAGTCACCAGCATAAAAGTGCACCGACTGGGTCACAGTTTGTCTTGATGGAGTCAGAGGGCTCTCTGGCTGTCGGCTCTGCCTATCTCGAGCTTGCTCAAGATTCGCAACGACATTTGGTATCGTTGTGCATCTTATACTTTCTGCATTAAGGTCTTGAAAGTGCACCGTGGCTGCTCCCTATTAAACAATCAGTCAGATAGAGGAACATTCCAAAATAATGTTTAGCATGTGGCACAAATTGTGCTACTGAACATTTTTGTTTCTCATATTTGATTGGTGACATATTAAAACGGCAGCAGTATAAGTCCCTTGTGCACACAGAATGTCCCACTTAAACAATTGAAACCTAGAATCCCATTTCATCAATACTTTGCTATATGCCTAGAAAATTCTAGCGCAATACAATACTTTGGTAGAGTATATGTTTATTCCAGTATTTACAAAAATTCATTAGTTACTGAAACATCAGGATAGACAAAAAGAGGTGACAAAAGGAGCTACGAAAATAAAAAGGCAAAATATTGAGCACACTTGCATAGTTGCATATAGAACCCTTGGCTACGGGCTTTTATAGATGCATACCTTCAGGCAAGCAAAAATTCCTGGAAGGCCATAGCTGCAACCCAGCTGAAAGAATCACCAAGTATATAGATCCCCAATCAACCAGTAATCAATCAACAAAAGGAAGCTTAATAACAGAACAACAGTAGAATGATAAAGTTTATAGAAATCACAAACTTACTGGAAGTGACGATGACAATGTAATAGAATTTGTATTCAATAGACATACCTCAAGTACCCTTTTCCCTCTAAAGCTCAGTTGCCCATCTCGAATCTCATGCTTCAGGACATTAACAAGATCAATAGAGCTATCCCAAGATTTTAGATACCCTGCATAGGATATAAATCTCTGTTTTATATTCAAATCAAGCAAGTTGATAATCCTTAAGATGCAGTGAGACTGTGCTAGTAACACTCGTATAATTAAAACTGCCATAGTGGATAGACATCAGTTCAAAACATAGAGAATGAAATTGCATTGGTAGCTTCACGTTAAATATGTGAATATCAAGCACCTACCATCTGGTTTTGAAGATATCATTTCTGGACCATTGAAGCCGATTATATCAGCAACACTAACTCTTCCCTGTAAAAGATTAAGAAATTAATAAATAAAGCTTATGAACATACTTTATGATAAGATTAATGGATACACACACTTTAATTGTCAATTAAACATTACAACAAAATTTTCAATGAAATTTATCAACATATATATAGTTCCAATAAGCTCAGAGATTTCTCTTTCGCAGCTATTCCTAGGGACTGGAAAGCGGCAGCTCACTAGTTTGTCTAAATTTAAGTTTTTCTTGTTCTAGGCGGTTTGCTTGTTTAGGGTGAAGCTTTTTGTTTCCCCAAATTCTCTCTTCGTGTGGATTGCTTGTCCACTGCTCTGTAATGTTTCTTTATTTTTAGCACACAATCACACAATTCTGTAAGACACCAAAGGGAAATAAAACATTCAGCATTTAAAAATAAAAAAAATTATAGACCAAGGCCATGAAACATAGCAAAGGTGTAAATGTTTTCCACATAACAAATAAGTCACATTCCAACATAATATTACAAGCACACCTCATACATCGGAGTCCTAATACATAATAACAGTGCCCATAAAAACTGATCCGTGACAGGATAGACATTGAGCTAGTTGTGCTATAGATGGTTAAAACCAATAGATGGTTTTATTTTTATTTTTATTTTATCAATAACCAATTTCAGACTGCAATTAATCTTCCATAAAGTAAGGAAGTTACTATGTTTTTATAACAAGCCTAGACATAAAACAAATAGTAGAATAAGGGCATACCTTTGAGACATTGAGTCCTTGCAAGTCGATATTCTCGCCAGCATACTTGTATGGGTGAGCTGACTGCAATGTATAAAGAGAGTAATGTTGGAAATTAAAAGACTTGTTAACAAGAACCCCTTGATATAGTAATGACAAATTTTATCTCTTTGGTCGCTACGATCACAAATGGTTGAAGAAGAGTAATACCTTGGAAGGGAGGATTTCGACAGCCGGTGAAGGGAGATGTGATTCCCTCTCGGAAATAGAGGACACGCTTTGACTTCCTTTGTCATGAGGCACCAAGCCTGGCAAGCACTGTGCAAGCAATGATGGTGCACGCATTATATTTTCTGATGTCTAGAATACACTTGTTCCAACAAAAAGCCTGCAACCATTAATACACAAAATTACTACTTGAACCATTCAAAGTTTCAGCCATACAACCCCAACTCAATAAACACATACAATATCTGGAGATACTGAAGAGAAACAACAACAGTCCATGCTGTCAATCAAACAAGAACAATAATGAACAAAGCAAAGGAAAACTATATAACTTGCATTCACTTGGGCAATTCAAAAGAAAACAAATAACAAGAACCTGGTACCAAAAAAAAAAACAGAAAAGAAGAGATCATATTGATTAAAAAAAGAAAAGAAAGCAAAACTGATATCTAAATTGATTACTTGGGTTTTGCAGAAAAAAAAAAATCAAACCCAAATGGTATCATCCAAAAGCAAACCCATGAACAACTGCATTAGGCATATAAGAATTAACAAAGGAAGAATACCTCTAGTCCTTGACAGTTCACACAGAGTCGATATGAACTACTTTGAGCACAAGAATCTGAATGAATCCAAGGAAGACCCTTTTAAATCAAAATCCCAAAGATCAAAGCAGTTGAGAGAAGGTTGTGGTTCTGATCAAAGTCAAAAAAAAAAACCCAAAAGCAGAGAACAATAGCTTCGCAGAAAGAAAGTAAGAGGGAAGGTTCGGTATCAGACCCGACCCGTAAAACATAGGAAATTCCCAAACTACCTCTGATTTCGGGGATGAGTCTGATTATAATTAGCCTAGTTGACATTTTTATAAATATTAAAGTATACAAGGGCAAATTCGAGATTCAAGTCGTCGTGGAAAGGAAAAAAAGAAAGCGGCGAGGTGGTTGGTTGCATCGTGTAAAATTCTCAACGTGTAGAACGGAGTGTTCGTCAACCCGGTCCAGTTGGTCAACACGTGTAGGTAGGAAGTAGTTAGCAATATTATTCCTCGTGTCATTGTAAAATTGGTGTATGTTTTTGTTTTGGTTTAAAATTCTAGAGATTTCTTGCCATCTCTCATTTCAAATGAAAAGCACCGCACTTAAATAGTTAAGAGAATCACAATTTGCATAGAATAAATTAAAGACAATAACAGATTAGCAGTACGTAGTACCTCCAGCTAGCCAATCCACCAATCCAGAACTCAGACATAGCTAGGTATTAAACTCTATATAAAGCCTCATTAATTATCATAAATTAAGTTTCGGGAGAATGATATCTAAACTCAGATGAGAGCCTCTATTCTTAGCAAAAATGTGCAGAATGTGAGCAATCTAGCTATCAATTTAAAGCTTTTAGTTGTGACTTGTGAGTCATATTTTTTGAGTTACGGATAAGCCAATCCTTGTGAACAATGTAAGAACTAAGAACCATCTTTTCTATCTATTATGGGATCATTAGTAATGATGATGATGTCTAATTAAAATCGAGTCACTCTCAGCAGAACTTACATAAGTTGGGCTGTAGAGTGGTTTGAAGTTGAACAATTTCTGTAGTTCTATTGGTTATTGACTACTTGGAGAGACAATTACATGAAAGACATTGATGGAAGAACATCTGAAATAGGAACAAGAGAATGCAAGAGCAGAGAGCAATGAAGGGTGAAACAAATGATCGAATAGATAGAATACGAGGGATTAGGCTTGGACTTGCAACAAATGAATACGAGGGATTAGGTTTTTAAAAGGTAAGCTTGCTTAATCCATAGGCTATCATCAAATGCACAATTGCCTCGAGTAAAACTCGCTTCATGCAAAAGGCTTAAAAAACTTAAAAAAAACTTAAGCCTCTTAAGCCTTAGGCGCAGCCGAGGCTTTTCAAAAAAAAATTATTTATTGCAACCAAAATGATAAAAGATTTTTCTTGAAAATGGGCCAAACCAATCCCTGGAGAAAGATTCTACTTCTTATGTTCATTTTGTGATCATAAAATCACCAGAGGTGTTGCTAGGTTGAAAGAACGTACACTTGGCATGTACAGGAAAGAATGTTTCCGAGTGTCTTAAAGAAAGAATGCAAATACAAGTCCCTTGGCATGTACAAGAACACTTGTTAATGATGAGGAGGATGAATGTGCTTCCAATCCATATGATCATGCAAATCCCTTGTTTGAAGCTGAAAATGTTGCTAGTGATGATGATAATAGTTTGGATGGTGATTTGCTACTTGATGATGAGGAAGATGTGGAAGAATGAAGTACTTTTTTATTTTTATGTTTGTTCATTATTGTAGTTGTTTGAGTTTGATTGTTTAAACTTAAATTTTCTTTAAAACTTGGATGGTTTGATGAATTAGCTTAACTATTACTAGAAATATTCACACACCCGATGGGTGTGAGAGTGGATGTAGTTATCTAAAGAGTGGGTAGTTATGCAAACTTTTTCTTTATTTTTTAATTTTTTTTCTATTTGTAATTTGTCATTTTTACCCTTTCTGATTAATTGGTTTTGAAAGTATTTTAATATATGAGGGGTATTAACGGAAAAAAAATCTGTTATGGTTGACAAAGCCTCTTCTCTTAAATATACTAAAGATTAATGAAATATAATTTTTTATTATAAATTTTTTATTACGTAAGCCTTTTCAAAATAAGCCTCACAACGCCAAAAATGCCTCAACTATGCCTTAAGCTTTTTAAAACCTTGGAGGGAAGACCAAATATGAATTTTTTTTTTTTACAATAAAAATGCTTGGACTTAAATATTATCACTGCAGTGCTGGCGCTAGGCTTGGACTTGCAACAAAATGATGATCAGATATTGGTAGAGTGACCTAGATTGACTTGAAGTTTTTGTCCAGCTTGACAGTGATCTGGCTCTTTGGGTATGACGGATTAATGTTCCAGCTTGACAGTGGACTTGCAACAAAATGATGATCAGATATAAAGGAGTACCTCTTATCTGATTTAAAATCACAGCTAATTGAAATTTTTCAGTTGCTCAACATCAAGAGAAGTTCCATACTAAAGTAAAGCAAAGAGAAGGAGCTAGAGCCTAGAGATAATATATATGGTGTCAATGGCATCAAAGTTCAACAAGGTGACCAACAAGGATATTTGTCTTCAGGCCCTATTAGGGTTGTTTGTAGGTGCTATTTTCAGCTCTTGTTTTCATGGGTTTCAACTGAATTTGGAGGAAGAACTTAATAAAAGCCATTTTACACAAAGCTTGGGTGAGTTCTACATTGTCACTGCTACTGGATTTTCTCATTGTGGTTGTCTACTTTTTATTTACACATTTGATAAGTCAATTGTTTTTCGCGTAGTCACCTCCAAACACTTCATTCAACAACCAAAGTGATGATTTTGTCTTTTTATTAAAGGTTATTATCACATATAGTACTTTAACTATTTCAATAAAATTAAAGACCTAAAATTAAATAGGACGGAGAGTGAGTTTTTTACTTTTGTTACCATCTTCCTCAGCAGCACATTGACGATTTTGTGAAATTTAATCATGCAGTTGAATTACAAGGCAATGTGGCGACAAGCATAGAAGATGGCTTGATCACTTTGGTAATTAAATTCCTCCATTTCTTCATTTCAAGGTGTCTACAGTTCCGATATTCGTCCCTGCCGGAGACATCATCTTACGCAGCATCAACGCTATTTTGGGTAGCTCTTATTCGGTCAGTTTCTTCCATGTCCGACTCCTCTTTGTAATAAGATGATAATTCAAGAAATCTGGTGACTACTCCGTAATTACCTAACAATTTCAATCAGAATCTGGCAACACCACGGTTTTTTACCTCTTTCCGCTTGCAAACTATAAGCACTGCAAAGGGAACACCTTAAACTCTAAATTGCAGATGCAACGCACAATCATGAAAACACAGGAAACCATTTCCACTAAAACAAAAACATAACTGGAAGTCAGGAGGCTTGAAGACAAAATTGAACTGTTTGATTCTCTAGTCAAATAGCTGAAGTTGATGTAACTGGGTAGGGACTAGAGATTGTATCATGTATACTACCAGTATAATGAATAAAGTACTTTTTTGCTAAAATTGTATTACATGGTATACCTAACAATGGGAAAGGAAATATGAAAGAGAATCACAGTATAAAAGTAGACAAATGAGTAACGATTAATGCAATTTATTGCCATCCAGCCACTCAAGAGTATGAACTACCTTGACCAAAAACGACTTGAAGTTTTCACCAGCAATTGCATTCCCCAAAATGGCCAATTGGGTCAAGCTCAGGCTTTTAAATATCAGGAAAGCGTCCCAATAACTTGTCAGACTGACATCTCCATTCATGATTTCGTCATTCTTCCAACTAGTTTCTTCTGTGTGAGAAAGGGGAGAAGAGCATATATACCTTGTCTTGTCGATAGTGTGTGAACCTATCTGATTGTATGATATATCCAGTACTTGTAGTGACTTCAGCATTCTCAAAGGCGCCAGAGCAGTAAAACTACCGAGCTTGTTGTTACTCAGATTTAAGCAAGACAGAAGTTGCATGGCCTCCAATCCTGTCCAAAGAACCAAGTATAAGACGCTTTTATTCTCAAAAATTGAACAATCAAGACAACCTTTGACCTAGCTCTAGTTGAAGAAATAGAGACAACCATGCAATTCATAGCTTCACTGACTTAAGATGTGGTCAAATCCAAAGACCCCACCCCCCAATAAATAAATAAAAAAACAAAAACAAAGAAACAGAGGCTTCTAATATGCAGGACTGCTCAAATTGATTACAATGTGTATGCAGCTATCCAGTTTTCTTCGTTTTCAGAATTTTCTGCAGTCCAGCTAGTTGCAAATATCAAATTTGTTATCATAGATATGTTCTCCAACATGTTTGTAGGACAGCAGGACTGACAAGTGCCTAAAATATAAAAATATTATAATCTTTCCTGACAATATGAGTTTCACATGAATTGATACCGGAAAATTTAATCAAGAACAGTATGAATCATAACTTCCAAACAGAACCCAGGAAAATACAAGCAGTTTCGATAAAAGTATGTGAAGGCCGCCACATTGACATACAAGATTCACAATATATGAGCAAGAGAAGCATACCTTCAATTGACCGAAGTTCATTGTGACTGAGGTCTAGCATTTGGACCCACAATAATTTCTCAATGGATCCCATCCGCGTTAGGGATAAATTATTTAGACGTAGACATATGTAATTGCCAATGCTGGAAGAAGCCAGGTTGTTATGACTAAAGCAGTGTTTTAGCAGAGACTCCTTACTAGAAGTTACCTGCAATATTTATCAAAACGTAAGAACCTAGGAGACTTCATGATGCAGTACATTCAATGTACTATAACGTTCTCTGCATTGTGAATGCCTCTTCATATTCACAATGTATTCCTTAAATGAGTTTGTTTCTTTATTATGCACATTCATCCATTTATTAAAGGTACATTCTGCATGTACATTTATTAATGGATGCAATCAATATATCTAGCCTATAGATAATGGCCTCTTGTAACCTTGAAAGTTATTCAGAGATTTCCCTATTGAATGAATAATCTGAGAGTGTTTTCAAAATCATTACTAGAGACTACTTCTCTACGTTTCCTTAGTTATCTCTTGAGAGAACTTGGGTTATCTTTTGCTTCCGCTACATTACTTCAAGAAATGAAAAAATAACGTGAACGAAAATACATTAAGCTCTTAACGAGATAAAGCTCAAAGAATTGTAATTGTAACTATAAAATAAAAAAACCAAAAATAGTGGAAGAGCACATTGACTACTTAGGTGTCTGATAAATTAGTTGTCTACCCCCCAGAGCACTTCAAATGAAGTTATATGAATAGATACTATACATCATGTTCAACCATTCACAACAATAGCCGACTTGAAACAATCAGAAGATGGGTATTGTTGCATGTATAAAAATAAATATTCAGTTTAGAAATAAATCAGACACAATGATGCATTCAGCAGCATCATCAAAATTAATGTATTCACATAATTCTACTCAATAAATTGGATTGTTTAATTATAAACATTAGTCCGTTTAAGGCAACAAATAGGTCTTTCCCTGCAGCCACTGATACTGACACAGGAACATGAATACGCATCAAGATTACATGTAGCAGCACCATCAATAATTAACTTGAAATGCTGAAAGGTGGAGGATCATGCTTTATTTCATAAAGAAGAGAAATTACCTGCTGCAAGAAAACTAAGCTGTGCTCATCTTTGTAATACTGACAATGCGTTGGGTCCAACTTTATTAGGTCGGCATAAAGCTCAAGAACTTCTTCAGAATTGACCATTTTGTTCATACATTGAGACAAAATAACATCATGGGCTGTTAGTAATCTTGCCAGCGTAAGCTTTCCAATTTTACTGCAAGGAGCAAGTGGAGCACTTGAAAGATAGGAAAGAGTAACAAAATGGCAACTACACAATTTCAATCTGCACATAGAATGTAACACGCTTACCATCTTGTCTCTGACAACAATTCTCGGAAGATAGCTATTTCATTAGCAATAGTCTCTGCACGCCAATTTGAAGTCATTGGCTCGTCAACATTATGAATAATTACATTATCAATAGAGAGTAGTTCATGTGGCTCCTGAGATCGTGTTTGGTACAAGGAGAAATTTTCATCTCTCCACAAAATTTGATCCCCACCCTGCTTTTTATATGGTTCAGTGTCAACAGGGCATTTACACACTTTGAAGGACAATCGTGTAACATGGCTATAGTCAAAACCACTTGGAGAAACGATGCCCTGAGACCATCCAACACTAACTTCCAGCAGAAAAGCTTCCACAGACTGGGGCTTTGCTTCTGGAAATCGAATATGTGTAATCCAAACTTGGGAAAACTGGGTGTTATTTTGTAAAAGTGGTTTCCAATCAAGATCTTCTGTGCAAAATGAAGATTCAATAGCTACTGTAGATGAATTTACACCTTTGACAGCTTGATTAAAATACAGAATCAGTGGAAATGTTCCTGAATCAGAATGGAAACTATCAAAAGGTGACAACGAACAATCATCTGAGTACCTATTTCTTGATAGAATGACACTGGATCCATGGGCAGGCCAAGAAGAAGCAAGTAAAGGAGCATCCATTTTCACCGTCTGATCAAGAAGCCAACGATAGTAAAACCAACCACTTTGATCATCTGGATCCGTAAAAATAGCTTCGTGTACAAGCCCATACTCATCACTCAGAACCTTCTCTTTTGGGAAAAAACCTTGAGCTTCTTTCTTCAGCAAACTCGACAGCAGTACACTGCAAGTTCCACAATATATTCAATCGCTGATAAAGATAAACATATTTCAGCCGAACGAGATGCATTATAAGATAAAGCATATAACATTGAGCTTTCTGGATTTATAAATTTCTTGTAACATAGTCAAAAAATAGACATTGACGAAGCAATGGAAGGATGGTATACATCAATCTGATCTCTTGTTGTATTCTTCTGGTTCAAGGAATCACAACTCCATTTTCAGTATGATTTAGCATAGAGAACACTAACTAGTACAACAAAGGTAGTGCAGTCAACATACTAGGAGCCCTAATAAACTACAATACTAGTTAGTAGTAAACATCATATTCAGTAGTAGTGAGTAGAGGAAAGAAAGAAAATTAGTAACAAAAATTTGCCACATTGCACCCAAAATTAGAAGTGCCATACCTACGATTGTGCCAGGCCGAGTAATTGCTGAAATTGTTTTCAATCATTTCCCTAGTATAGTCCAATTCTTCCTCCTCTGATCTGTTTAACAACGCAGCTACAAATCTGGAAGAAGGAAAACACAACAAAACTCACGCAATTGATTCAGCATAAAATTTGAAATTTTTTGGACAAGCAAGATTTGAACTTTCACCGGCGGTAATTCCAAGCATGGAAATTCCGGGAATCGGCCTTCTGGAACCCTTTGAGAAGCTTCAGTTCATAGTCCAAAGAAGAATGCCCCTTGCTCAGCACCCATTTACGATGATGCCACGCTCCATACGACTTGTAATTTTGCTTCAACGCATCCACTACCTACACAACGAATCCTCAATTTTCTCAAATTGTCAATTGAATTGGTTTTATCTCAATCCAAATAGTTTCAAATTCAAAATCAAAAGGCAACGATTGGTTCCCTTACCACTTTGAGTTCTAGGTCGAGAATGGACTTGATCGCGTCGGAATCGGACTGGGACTGAGCGAGGAGGTTGTGCTGCACGGCGAGCTTTCTGTAATTCCACGCCGTGTAGCACTCGGGGTTTTTCTCGAGGAGCTTGGCGCTTACATCTAGAGCTTCCTTGGTGTAAATCTTGTTGTGGTGGTTCGCTAAGAACTGAGACTGAAGAGCGCGTACCTCTTGGGCTTTGGCCACTAAAGCTTCTTCTTCTTCTGGCCGCGGGGCTCGGCGAGGTAGTCCGTGCATTTTCGAACCGGCGATTCAAATCACTGATCGCCTTTTGTTCAATGTATGATTCAAATCACCTCCCAAATGCTGCGATCAAATAATCAATACGTGTTCAGTCATACAATTCACAACCAAAATTGAACCAAGGAAGTAGAACTGCCACTGAAACAGTGATTTCGCTTTAAATTTTGAAACCGCTGAATTGTGGTCTAGGAAAATGATCAGAACCATACATGCGAAAAAGACAATTTGGACAAATGCGAGAGATCATCATCTAAGCTGAAACCAATACCAACGACATATAATCTGATTCACCTAGTAGAAAAATTACTTTAAAATAATTATTAAAAATAATACAAATGAAGAAACTAACCAAGAGATTCTGAAATTGTGATATATGATGATAAAGGACATGCCTGAGAGAGCTCGGGCCTCGAGGAGAGAGATCGCCGCCGGCGGTGGTTGCTGGTTCCGGGATTTGAAGTGGCAGAGGTGAGACGGCGTGATTAATGGTGCTGGTCCGAATTGGGTGTTCGGAGGCAAGCTGGGCACAAGAACGCCAAAGCCCCCGTATCATTTCAAAGAAGAAAGAGAGACGCAGTAGAGAGAGAGAGAGGAGGGAAAAAAAAAGACGCGGTAATTTAGGAAAAGAAGAATAGGGAAACATGAAAAATTATTAAAGAAATAATAAGGCGTGTGGATTTCAGCCCCCGAATTTTATTCTCTGATTTT
The DNA here is from genome assembly GCA_030142095.1 of Rubus idaeus. NCBI lineage: Eukaryota > Viridiplantae > Streptophyta > Magnoliopsida > Rosales > Rosaceae > Rubus > Rubus idaeus. Next base: position 18,260,249 of record CM057968.1, on the reverse strand, counting down.
TTATGAAAGATTTTTATGGTTATGAACTTTTCTTTTTTTATTCAGAGTTTATTTATTTTACATTTTTTATGTGCATACACTTAAATATTAATTTTATATATTTATTCAATTCTTTATATCAATAAAATCACCAAATTCATGTCGCCTAGTGAATAAACCAACCCTACCGACAACATCAAATGAGTCAAAGTCGAAAATGAATTACAATAACTTTATTTTTTTTAAAGAAAAAATTATAATAACATTTAAGGACCTTAAAAGGAACAATAATCCAACTAAAAGACGTCTTCAAAACACCAACCTTAAAACTTTACCACAAAATATTATTGATTATTTTATCAACGGGAAAGAGCAAAAATGGACACCCCTATTGTGAATTTCAAATCTTTACAAAAAAAGACGTGTTTGAACGCGAATTATTCAAACTACCATTTTTCATATAATGAAACAAACATTTCTATTCATATAGAAGATGAGGTTAGTACAAAACAATTTCAAAGTATATAAGAAATCAATGTAATAAATAAAAGTTTCATCAAAACGGAGTAGATAGTTCATAGCAAATTTATCACCATATTTAAATAGTTGGTCTATCTTAACCATTACCATCGATGGTTAGTAACGAGGAAATAAATATCGGCTTGTATTCCCTTTGAGTAGAGCGTCCCGTGTGTAGAAGTTGCAATGAAAAAGTAGACATAGACAACGACAAACTAAAAGGCAATTTATGACTCTTGCCTAAGGAACATGAATGACAAAACAGGTGATGTTGGATGACCAAGCCGAGAATGCCAAACTTGTGCATGCACACGCTTACCGACAAAAGCAAAACAAGACTAGGACTTTATTAAATGTTAGACACTGCAAAGGAATATAAACCATTTTCACATTTTCCTTCAAAAAGCATTCTCTGTGTCTTGATGTTCTTCACATAGAAATGATCAGGGTAAAAGATTAGATAACATTTATTGTTGAGAGAAAATCGATGAATGAAACAAAGATTAGTTGAGGCATGCACTAGGACAAGGTTAGTTGACTTACCTATTCATGGATGAAAGTTTAGTAGAACCAACATCCTGAATAGGTAAGTCAGAGCCATTACCTACACCTCCAACACAGTCATTACCGGTGTACTCCTTGGGATTAGTAAGCTAATCAAATTTGGGGATGTTTTGATTGGCACTTGTTTCTGCGAGCCAAACAGATTGAATCGGAAGCAGAGGTTTGAGTCACCATAGCATCAAAACGTTTGGTAGGACCGTCCCTCATAAGATCGACCTATTCATGCGATCGTAGCAGTCAATTTCAAAGTGACTAGAACAATGACAAATTTGGCATTGGAGACGAGAACTCAAGCCAATAGGTAAACCAAAGGAACTTCCAAACAGTAGACGATTATAGGGCCCCATAAGCCTTAGATCGCCCCACGATGCATAAAGCCTTTAAGGAAAAGATTTTCTACCTCAAAAAGTAGAAATTCATGGTGAAATCTAATCACATACAAACATCTCGTAACCATACTTTCTCTTTCTTCTCTTAACTTATTTTGAATTATATATTAATTAGAATTTTCTCTATCTAGTAAGAATAATATCATACGATACAACAAAATCAAGATATACTTTTCCCATATAAGTAATATATATCTTCAATTCACTTTATTTTGGGCTGTAACCAACTTGAGAATTAAAAATTCAGAAGTAACACCTATGTGCCTATTTAAACAATCAAACTTAGCTAATACTTGTAATTCACAACAGCTAAACACCCGAAGATTAAGACCAAGCTTCGTTTAGACAATCTCACTCAACCTTGGAACTTGAGTCAAGCTTGCGAATTAGATACCAACCTGCACCGAGAAGTACAGGAGAAACCTTCATATATTCTCTTTCTTTTAGTTTTGATTAATTGATTAATCAGTTCAATAGAAGAAGAAGAAGGAAATAAATGTGCTCGACCTTCATTCCCGTACAAAACTTAATATTTCATACTTCTAGTTAATTATATGGATTCTACGTTAAAAATACTTCAATTTAGCCTTTTTGAATCATTTTAAAAAGGTTAAGGTATGAGTAATTTATGGCTAGAACAAGATCTTAAATTTTCTAGAACAATTTCTAGAATTCGGCTGTTCTTGAGTTCTCCGGTCACCGGAAAATCACAAATTTCAAATCTCTCCTTCTTTTGCACTAAATTGCATATTTTAAATGACTAAAGGATTTCATAGACCTTAGGTATATTTCATATGAATTTTTAAGCACCAAAAACCTTTGACACCTCAAAACTTTTAAGACTTTTCCCGGCCAAACTCGCCGGAAACTTTAAAGCTTGTTCCATTACTACAAACAGACATAACTCAGTCAATTATGAACAATTTTTAATGTATTTTATACCAAAACGAAGCTAATAATATGAACTTTTAAACTGGAAAGTATGAGGATTAATGCATGGTAATACGTACACAACAGAATAATTCTTGCAATGGAGCTTAAAACAAGCTAATTTTAAGATTTAAAAATTGTTGGGGTTTGTTGTAAACTTCAGAATTTAATCACTCTTGACTTTAATGCGAAAATCACTCTATTATTGTGTCATCTAAGGATTCTATAACATAGTTAAATCTCAATTGCAGTGAACCATACATGAATTGGACTTTTGGACAAAGGACATTAATGATTCATGACAACTTTGAGAATCATATGCACATCAAATGAGAGTTTTCTGACATGGAACCAAGGACAAGACGTCTTCGAAGGGTTTGCCAAAAGTCTTTTTTTTCCTCTTCCTTTTTTGATTTAGCAATCTTCTTTATTAATTATGCTATCTTGCTTGTTGGTGTTCTATTCCAGATCATATCTGGTTTTCCATCTCATATATGTATTCTCAGTTATGTAATTAGAACACTGCCCTTTTGTACCATTTTATTCATATCTTCAATAGATTAAAATTGGCGGAGAGTAATGTGCTGAGTGATTCGGAAGAAGAAAGTTGGGTAGGCTGCCTTGGCCTCTCTGGGTATTAGACCTTGAGTATACAGCTGGGGGGTGGTAATAGGGTTTAATCTTTCCATTATCCAAAATTCACTTCCAAAGCAGTCTATTCTGACGATAGGAGACTGAATTATATGCTAATGTTGGCGGGGTCGGGTGTGATCGGCCCTCTTTTTCGGAGGGGGCATGGGGGGGGTTTGTAAAAAGTTTCACCGCTTTTGAAAAGTTTGATTTTTTGTAAAGTGAAAACAGTTTGTTTGAAAAAACTGAAGAATTACTTTTTATTAAGTAATATATACTTCAATATTGGACTTGTTGTGCTAGTTGCGTGTGTACTTGAGAAAAAATTCAGTAAGTACCTTAGCTGTGGCCTATTTAAACAATCACTACTTGCTTTCTTGCTATTCACAATCAACTAAACACCAGATAGACCAGTCGGTACCCCCAACCGACTCAATTGGGAAGAAACATGTGTGCACCGAGTATATATTATCAGTATGATTACAACAAAATCTGAAGATATTAGCTTTTCCCATATTAAGTAATATATATCTTGAATTATGTGGAGCACTTTGATTGCTTGCTAGAGTTGCTGTTACGTGTAACCAACTTGAGAATTAAAAATTCAGTAAGTAACACCTAGCTGTGGCCTAACAATCAATACTTAGCTTAATAATTAACACATGAAGATTAAGACCAAGCTTCAATTTAGACAATCTCACTCAACCTTGGAACTTGGAGTCAAGCTTGGGAAATAGATACCAACCTGTTTGCACCGAGTAAGTACACGAGAAACCTTCATATATTCTCTTTCTTTTAAGATTTGATTAATTGATTAATCAAGTTCAATAAAAAGAAGAAGAAGGAAATGAAAATGTTGTCTCTGTAACCTTCATTTCCTGTACAAAAAAACTTAATTATTTCATACTTCTAGTTAATTATATGGATTCTACGTTAAAAATACTTCAATTTAGCTCTTTTGAATCATTTTAAAAAGGTTAAGGTATGGGTAATTTATGGCTAGAACAAGATCTTAAATTTTCTAGAACAATTTCTAGAATTCGGCTGTTCTTGAGTTCTCCGGTCACCGGAAAATCGCGAATTTCAAATCTCTCCTTCTTTTGTCAACTAAACTGCATATTTTAAATGACTAAAGGATTTCATAGACCTTAGGTATATTTCATATGAATTTTTAAGCACCAAAAACCTTTGAAACCTCAAAACTTTTAAGACTTTTTCGGGTCAAACTCGCCGGAAACTTTAAAGCTTGTTCCATAACTTCAAACCTATGTTGCACAGACACGGACACGAGTACGGCGATACGACACAACTCGACACGGCGACACATCAAAATGTAAAAAACTATAACATGATACGGCATAGACACGGCAATTAAAAAGATATAAAATATATATAAATATATTATATTTAAGTAAAAGTAAGTTGAATAAACACATTGCAACATTAAAAAAGAACAATAATTCATAATTCAGTAAATAAATCACCAAGCAAAACATAAAACATATGACAACTATTGATGCACTACTGCTCTGTGCTCTCATTCTCATCAATGGTACCAAATAATACGCCCTCCAAAGTAGGTTCATCAAGAGAAAGGGTTGCAAGCTCAAGCACGTCTACACTCCCTGGTGCCACAGAATCATGTTCATCTCCCGCAATATCCCACATTGTTTCCACACTTTTACAATAGCTTGGATGCTTCCTGGATAAAAGTCGAAGATTTGTATGGACAAAAACCAAATCTTGAGTTCTTTGTGGTTCCAACTTGGTCCTCTTCAAAGAATGTATGAAACTATATGTACTCCAATTCCTCTCACAACAAGAAGAGGAAGAAGGTTGCCTACGTAGCTTGAAAGCTAGTTTTTGGAGAGTTGGAGTGGAAGTTCCATAGATACCCCATCAAACTACAGGTTCGAAATGAAATCTATTCTCTAAAGATTCAAGATCTGAATAATCATTCATGCACATTGAAGAATAGGCATACTCCACATTGACTTTTCTACGCTCTTCATCATTTGGAAAGTATCTCTCAAGACATAATTTTCTTTCGGTGGTAATCTCAATATCTTTGTGTGGAGCAATACGACTGGGATCCTCTTCAAGCCATTCAGAGCCATAAAATCTAAAGACCAATCAATGAAAAAGACTTGATTAAACAATACTTATATATATAAAAAAGAATTAAAAATATATCAGAAACTTTAAAGAAAATTACCTAGGATTCAATGAATGTGTCAAGCAATGAAAGTGGTGTGCTACTCTTGGTCCATCGAGAAATTATGATTGAATACACCACATCATAGAACCTTGAAACTTCACAATGAAGAATTATGACATGGCTAAATTCTGGCATATAAATGGCCTTCCTCACCTTCTCTATCATAGTATCTCACCACTCATAAACCAAGTGAAGACAAGGTTTATCGGTGTCCGCCATTCTGATCATTTCATAGATAGGACCCATGAAGGCAAGTATAAAATCAATTCTATCCCAAAATAAGTCATCCAATAGCTTTTGCTTGACAGCTCTAGCCTTTTCAACATTATCTTCTTTATACATATCCCATTTGGGACTAATCACCATTTGTTGCAAGCCTTCTTTTACTTCCCTAAACCTTTTAAGACTCATAATGTAAGAAACAAACCTCATCTCACCAACTCGGAGCAACTTCAAGGAATAATTGTCATTATACATGGATAATCTCATATTATGGTTCATGATAAAAAAATTTAACGTACCAAGCATCTTCAACAACATTCGTAATCCACCCAACTTCTGCTTGTATATCCTCATCCTCAATGGGAGATTTTGCTTTTAATATGTCCTTCAAAGCAAGATATGAACCACACATGGTGTCCAAAAAATATGTGGAAATACTCCCTCAACAAGTGCACCAACAACCTTACAAACAGGAGCGTTGTCGGTCACAACTTGGACAACATTTTTAGGACCAATTTCATGAATGCAAGCAGTAAGCAAATTTGCAATATGAAATTTATCCTTGAACTCACCTTCACAATTAATTGCCTTTAAGAACATACGTCCACTTTCGGAAGCTGCCATCATATTAATTAATGGTCTTCTTTGCGAATCTGTCCACCCATCACTACACAAACTTACACCATTATCCTTCCATGTCTTCGTAGTGGGTTCCAACATCCGCTCAATGTGACACTTCTCTTTCAGGAGAAGTGTTGTTCTCAGTGCATTATAACTTGGAGAGATATAACCTAGAATATGTGATGCACGAATATGTGAGCTTCTGTAGTATGGGCTCTTCGCAAGGTTAAATGACAAACCACCTGTGTAGAACATTCTTGCAACTTCTGCATCACACTGCTCTCTTTCCTCAAGTTTGTAAGCTTTTGCAACATGCCTAGTCATTGCCTTTCTCTTCTTTGGCTCTGTATCCCTATCAAGTTGAGAAAAATATGCACCTCCCAAAGAACTATTAACTATGCTTGAAGAGGGGAGTAAAGGTACCTTTTTTGGAGCCGCGTCCTTCAACTTCTTTTCACAAGAATCCACCAGTTCATTCAATTCATAGAGTGTTTCTGCTGTGACTTTGAAGCAAGGAGCAATCCCACCCCTAAGAAGTTTTAACATATGAGCTTTCACCCTAGAATATAATCTCTTGTAATTTTTTTTTACAAAAACTACAAGTAAAAGGGATATTTCCTCCTCCACCAACACTTTTTTCTTGTTTTGTAACATATTTCCATAGAGGAGCAGAAAAATTTTCCTCCACTTCATGTGATTCAACACTAGGCTCAGCACTTGAACTCATAGGTACATATTTGAGGAATGAGGATTGAGGACAAAAGCTTAATTATAACTGGATGAAACGTTTTGGCCTCAATGTCGTGTACTCTTGCTTAAATAAAATAATAAACAAATAAGTTCTTGAAAATTCTTCAATGAAGAAGAAAGATAAAGAGTCCAAACAGTCAGAAACGTGAACTCTTTACTCTTTCTGTAGATGTAAAGTCATATTTGTATAATGACTATAATCCATTAATCCCATTTGTAGAGTCAGATTCATTGGCACCCTCAGTGTCGTGTACTCTTGCTTAAATAAAGTAATAAACAGATAAGTTCTTGAAGATTCTTCAATGAAGAAGAAAGATAAAGAGCTCATAAACTCATAAAGTCAAAAACGAAAGGAGTCTTTACTCTTTCTGTAGATGTAGAGTCATATTTGTATAATGACTATAATCTATTAATCCCATTTGTAGAGTCAAATTCATTGGCACAACCTCTTTAGTCTTTAATTGCAATAAAAGCAAAGAAACGTTCAAATTCCTCTTTCTATAGATTCCCATTTGTAAAAGAAAAATATGGTTTCCAACTTCGAGTGTCTCTTGTTCGGTTTGAACAAGTCCAGTGATGGTACGTGGAGTTGCTGATATCGTTGAAGAAACAGACTGTCATCTGTTTTGCCATTTCTGCAAGGCCTCTTCTTCCTTCAGGAGAGATGATAGAGTCATCGGGTGAAGTGTGGATACCTGTGGCGCACATGTAGCGCTCGGCTTGTCGTTGGAGAGTTGAGATCCAACGCTTTGCACCAAAAGCGAACCCTGAATGAACAAAAGGTTCGAAACTGGCCTGGCCTTCATCTCCTTTTCGCGTACATCCACGTGCTCCACCCAAGTGACCAAGGAAGATCCATTATAAAGATCACGTATCAGGCATCCGGAGGGGCGTTTTCGGCAAATCGATCTCACGGAAGGCTTTGGATTTGTGCGCAATTCATCCACGGAGACATCCACAACGACCCAACTTCCATCCAGTTGTTGGTGAGAATACCGAACAAACTGGACTTCACGAGTTGAAACGAGGTGAGATGGCACTAGAAACTCGGCCGACATTACTTGCTTCGCTCCTCGTAGCCTTCTTCATTGCGGAGGATGGATCTCCAACGTCTTGGCGTTTGTGATCATGCTACGGAAGAGGGCAACCATCGACCAACATCCATTAAGATCTGAACGATGGTGGTCGGATAAAGATCGATGGTTGCGAGTGTCTCGAGGATTGATTTGGTACGGTGGGTTCGACGTTGAAACACTCGCAAGTACTCGGCCCTATTAAGAGTCTCGGGAGAATAGACGTGTCGGGAGTCGGTGAAGTTATCCACAAAGGAAATCCGCGGGGCGCGAGCGGGCTCGTCTTTGGCCTTGCGGGCGATATCCGAGATCAAGTCGGTGTGGACTCCGACAAGATCCGGGGTCCGGAAGGGTGTCGGATGGCAAAGGTATGGAGGGCGCTCGATAAATGTAGGCATGAGGCTCCGCACATCCCGTCTTAAGTGGTGCTGTCGTGGAATCATCGGACAACTCGAGAAGAGGCTCTTGTTGTGGAGGAACAACTTCGAGCCTTCGCCGTGGCACATCCGAGTGCGGAACGACCTCCGCATGGGACAAATGCCGCCGTGGAGAGCATCGACGAGTCGTTGATTCTGCAATGAAGCTCCTCATTCTTGCTCACCACTCATCGTTTCTTCTCTCTAGCTCGGCGATACGCGCTCGACGTCCGGATACCGACGTCTTCCTATTTCTCGACCCCCAATAGTGACTTGGTCTTCTTCTAGTCCGATTTTTGGACCAAATCTTTCTCGTTGTGGTTTCGTGGGGTGAGAATACACCGCAAAGAACGCCGTGCTTCTCTCCGAGCCTTGGTGTATTTCGTCCTCGAGTCTCCTATGACGGTTCGGGTGGTGGGGGTGTTGGGGTAGTGGTTGCGGTTGTGGTTGTGGTCGGTCGGCTGCTGCATCGACGCTATCGAGCAGCTTGGTGGAATTATTTCATCCGCCTTCAAAGATTTGACTCCCGAAGGACCTGTTGAAACAACTCGCGAAGGAATTAACTCTTTTGGTTTGTGGTTGGGAGGGAGGAATGCTTTTCGGTTGGGAGGTTTTGGGAAAAACGGAAGAACACGAAGAACAGAGAAGAACAACGAGAGAAAATGAGAGAGAAGAGAGAGAAACTAAGGGAAACGGTGAAATGCCTAAGGAAACTAGCGCAAACGAAGGAAAAAAGACACACGCCGCACACGTGCCACGGACGAGACCCGCATTTCGGATCGAGCGACGAAAGTCGTAAAGTCTACGGACCGTGCGCTTATTAAACGGCGCGCAAAGGGGGCCCCAAATTTTTTTTTATTTTTTATTTTTTTATTTTTATTTTTTAATACTTTACGAAAAGTCGTAAAGGAACGGAAAACGCGTAGAAACCCCAAGGTTGCCGACACTTTAAACGAGCTGGGCGAAAGGTTTGGGCTTAGGGGCTGGCCAAGAAATCGCGGCCCATTATTGGGGGATTAACTAAGGGCCAAAAACGAACGGCCGACCCTAAATGGGCGGGTTAGGGTTTTGGGTTCGGGGGGGGCATTTTTTATTTTTTTATTTTTTTTTCTTTTCGAAACCTAAAACCCTAACCAATCACACAAACGGGCCAAGGCCCAATAACAAACTAACTAACTAACAAGCCCAAAAATAAAACAAACAGTAATTATAAATAGTAAAAAGAAATAATTACCAACAGTAAAACAAAAGAAAACACTCTTCTTTTTTTTTACAATTAATTTTTTTTTATTTTTTTATTATTATTATTATTATTTTTTAAAATAAATAACGAGAGTGAAAAGAAAACTTACCTTTTTACTCCCGCGGAAACCGAAAATCACCAACAAGACATCAACCTCAAGGTTTTTCAACCTTGACTTCCTAAACGTATGCTCCGATGTATGTGGTAAAATTTCCGATAAACCCGGATTATTTCCTATACAAAATAAAAAGGTTAGTAAGAAATTTACAAAATAAAAACAAAATATTTACAAAGTTAAAAATATGTCACAAATTATCTATACAAAATGAATAAATTTTCCTATGTCTACGTATATTTTATTTACACAATACACTTAAGTGTACAAAAATATTTTCCTTTGCCTGAATATAGTTGAAAAAAAATGAAAGTTGATTCCAAGCGGTAACTCAAGGTGGACTTACGGCCTAGGTGCAATGCCTTGACTTAAATGACTTTCCGTGTTTTCGAGGCGAATGACCACATCATATGAGAATAAGCGAGGGGCAGGATTCATTTAGTGACTACGGGGCTACACCCCTATCGACTTACGCGCCCAAGTCCTCCGAATCCAAAACCTGCACCCGGGGTCTCAACCTAGACACCTCCATGTGCCCCTTACTCAGTTGAGAAAGCACTTAAGTGTTCGAAAATTCTCCAAGTGTTAATAAAGGCCGCCCTCAACCTCAAATAACCTTACGGTAAAAATGAAGGGTTTAGGCCAATATTAACAAAAGGACCTACCTATTTCCGTTCAGTACAACTACAACAATAAAAAAATAACAACTATATAAAAGACACCTATATAACTCTAAGTGTAACAAAATACAACAAGTATAAATAAATATTATTCACAATTTCACAAAATAATGTTAGAATTTTCAATCCCCGTCGACGGCGCCAAAAGAGCCCAAAAGGACACAATTTTAAAAAATCCCTATCGGTAGTATAGGTAAGTAGGGTATCGTTCACAACGGAGATCAAAGGGTGTACCTAACAAAAAAAGTCACAAAGAATTAAATAAAATAAAGAATTATTATTAACAAGTATAAAGTATAAATATATACATATGTACAAAGTAAAAAGGGGAATTGAGAGATAAATTGAATGAAATAAATTAATTAAATTACAAAGAATAAATAAAATATGATGATGAAACACAAAGTATATAAAGTTCAGCCACATATACACAAGTTTACCAATCATTAGAGCGAAAATTAACTAAGTTCCCTAGCCATGAAACCGAAACAACATAGGGAAGCCACAGGGTATCATTCCCCAAATAAAACCTCTTCTATGAAAATTAACCTAGTGAACGCTCATCTAGATTAAACAATTAAACAGCAAAGGGACAATCAAAACATATCTACGCATAGGAGAAGAGTTGTAATTAAAGGGCGACCAGCGAACGCGCTATCCGCGATCCTTCTTATTTTGATTCCGACCCGTTTGATAAGCCTTTACTCTTGTGAATTAGAATTAAAACCCAATTCTGCACCAATACAGCAATCATCTTAAGTTTCGAACCTTAAAACAAGAACACATAAAGACAAAAACCGAACAAATAAAACACAAAGGCTAGAAGAACTAATTAATAGGACTAACAACAAATAAACTCATAAATATAGGCTAAAAATTATATAAACATGTCATGTTAACTAATACAAAGAATAATCAAGCAACAAAGAGGAACCAAAAAGAGAATTAAAGAAAAGTGAAGACCCTAGGAAAGGAGGAAGAACGAAGACCAAACCTTAAATCCTCACGCGAGTAACCAAAGCCGAGATCCCAAGGGAGAGATGGTGGGAGAGGTGAGGCTGGTGGAAGGGTAAACGCCCCCTCCTCCTTGAAGACTTGAAAACCCTAAACTGATAATGGAAAAGGGGCGGAAGAGAAAGAGGGTTGCCCCCCGGGGGGTTGAAGAGAAGAAGAGGCATTTATAGGATAATGGAGAGGAAGAAGAAGCAAGAAAGAAATAAAGAAAGAAAAGGAAGAGAAGGGAAGGAGGAGAAAAGAAAGGAAGGAAGGAAAGAAGAAGGCAAGAACCATTATTTAGGTAAAAGAAACTAAGCACTAAGAGGGGAAGAAAGCAACAAAGAAGGTGGGAATGGGTGAAATAGTGAGGAGGGAGCATGAGAAAAAGGAAAAGGAAAGAAATAAAAAGAAGGGCACTGAAGGAAAAGCGTTTGAACGGTTGGATGATTCTAAAATTTTAATACAGAATATCTAACACAACGGCTATAAAAATACCCGACCAACGGGCAAGGGGAAAGCAAGGCACGCCGGCGAAAAGGCTCCCGCGCGCTCGTTGGGCCTTCCCTTGGGTTTGGGCCCCCTCGGCCCCCCGCCCCGACAAACCCGGGCCTTCCTCCCTCTTTCTTTTGCGAAACCCAAACACAAAAACAAAAAAACCAAAGGAAACACAAAAAGGGAAGGAAAAGGATTGCACCTATCACATGCTACACAACTTCAAACAAACATAACTCAATCAATATATTATGAACCATTTTTAATGTATTTTATACCAAAATGAAGCTAGTAATATGAACTTTTAAACTGGAAAGTATGAGGATTAATGCATGGTAACACGTACACAACAGAATAATTCTTGCAATGGAGCTTAAAACAAGCAAATTTTAGGATTTAAAAACTGGTGGGGTTTGTTTTAAACTTCAGAATTTAATCACCCTTGAATTTAATGCGAAAATCACTCTATTATTGTGTCATCTAAGGACTCTATGTTATAGTTAAATCTCAATTGAAGTGAACCATACATGAATTGGACTTTTGGACAAAGGACATTGATGATTCGTCACAACTTTGAGAATCATATGCACATCAAATGAGATGTTTTCCTGGACATGGAACTAAGACCATCTTCCATGGTAAGGCAAATACCTAAATATGGGAATTGACATGCTCCCATGGTAAGCTAAGTCCCACTATCCATAAGTCAAATATAGCTTTCATAGAATTGGTAAATTATATATAGCTTACACAAACCGTAAGCCAAATCCAACTTTTTTATATTATATTTTATTTCTTTTCAGTTTTTCCATTCTAACTTCATTGAACAATTTTATAATTTCATTTGTGTTCATAATATTTTTAACTATTAATATCTTTTCTTCTCAAAATTTATACATTTTAATTTTGTTAATAATAAAAATTACACCATTGCGAAGATCTCAACGACATCTTTCATTTGAGCCTAATATTGTTTACATATGATCAAAATAATTTTAATACATAATTTGACTTTTATTAAAATTTGGCTTAGTTTTATAGCTTATGGTGGGAGTGGTTTAGGGATTGGAAGGTATATTTTTGGAATATGCTAAGTTGGTAAGCTATATTGAAAGGCAAATTTGCCTTACCATGGAAAATGGTCTAAGGACAATGACCAGCTCTTTCTTACGAAAAGGGACCATTTTGACACTAATAAAAGATTACAATTCTTACTTTGTGTCTTCTTAATTTCCTTCTTAAAAACATATATTTTTGATTTAAGCAATTACTTTCTTTATTAATTATGTGTTTATATACTTGTTGCCTTGTTGGTATGTTCTAATTTTGCCCAAGATATGCATATAGCTTATGATCTTTTCTCATCTACATATATATGGTTATTTGCTACAAGTTATATGTGTAATTAGAACACTATGGTACCCATTTTGTACCAAACTTTTATTACAATAATCTTGCTAATATGATTAAGAAGTTATAAGGCCGAGAGATAGTTAATCTCGTGCTTGAGTGAATTTCTGGTAAGAACGAAATTTTGTCGTTCGGAGTTAGATGTGGACTCTAGTCCCTTCAAGTAGTGCACTATTATACTTCTAAGGTATTAAGGATCCTTGAGTATACATGCTCGATATTAAGGAACGGGTATGCTGCGGCTTATCCCGTTAAACTTATGCATCTGCATCTAATTATCTATAATCTCTCTGTTTGGAGTTCCTTTGGTTTACCTATTTTGAGTTCTCTCTCCAATCAAAATTTGTCATTGTTCTATCACTTTGAAATTGACTCTACGATCCTGAATAGTCGATCTTGAGGGACTGTTCCTACCAAACGTTTTGATGCTATGGTCTCAACCTCTGCTTCCGATTCAAATCCTGTTTGGCTCGCACAAGTGCCAATCAAACATCACTCCAAATTTGATTACTTACTAATCCCAAGGAGTACACCTATCGTGTTGAGGGTTCACTTCCTATTCATGTTGGTTCTCTACTTTCATCCATGAATAGCACCCTTGTCCTAGCATGCCTCAACTAATCTTTGTTTCATTCATCGATTTAAGGAACGGGTATGCTGCGGCTTATCCCGTTATATTATGGGTTTATATTCTATTACCAGTTTATCCAAAATATTCACTTCCAAAAAGACCATCGTGTTGCTAATTCTATGAAAGCATGATATGTCTTAGAACTAATTGAATTAATAAATATGCTCTTGTTTGTCAGTTATGACAAGTTTTTAAGAACGTTAATAAAGGTTGGCTATTTGTGCTTACTGGGTTGTGTAACTCATGATGCTACACATATCTTATTTTCAGGAGAGAAGTAGATGTCATGGGATGGGAAGATCGTATTGTAATAAATGACATACGTTTTCTACCAATGCTTTTCGTAAAATAAGCATGCATGGTTTTCTTTACTGTAACTTTTATTTTGAATTCAATAAGTATATGTAAAACAATGATGTTGTTTCAGTAAATTAAATATTATATTTCCATATAATATTGGTCTCGGGTTTGGGGTCGTGACACCCTCTACCACTGCGGCCAAAATATGGACCACCACGGCCATAAAAAATATAAACCACTTCCTCTGGAGGCATTGAGACCCACCGGAGAATCACCAAGGCGAAGAGTCTGAAGAGCAGTAACAATGGAATCATTTGACGTTTGATAACTGGAAAGATGCCTTTCAACACTGAGGAGTAATGCTTCAAGATCATAATAAGTGATCGGTTTGTAACAGGCCTGGGCTGAACTTATAGTCATCTCATAAGTTGGGACCAACATTATTCATGATGATTGAAACCAAATAACCATCAGCAATAGGTTTGCCTGCGAGGGTAAGATTATTTACAATGGAGTTGAGTTTATCAAGATAATCAGCAATAGATAAATCACCTCTTACAGTACGAAGTAACTCGCTGCATAATTGCACGACACTGTTCTACGATTGAGATGCAAATTGCTTTTCAAGAGACTCTCATGTGGATTGAGAGGAAGTCGAAAGAGCAACAATAGACAAAACTTTGGGCGTCAGAGTAGGATTGATCCAATTAAAGATTATTTGATCCTGTGCAATCCAACGTTCAATCTTAGGATCAACTTCATCAGTAATCTTACCTTCATCATCCTTAAGAAAGAACATAGGATAATTGGTTCGATCAAGTTTGATTGAAACAAAGTTGGAGATATTGAAAACAATGAGAGAAGTATCTGAATTGGAAGAGGAGGCCATGAGGATAAAAGGCAATGGAAAAAAATGATTATTATGTTTATAATGGTTGTGATACCATAAAAGATAACGCATAATTGTATGTAAGCCTTCAGTGAATAGATCGGAGCAGTACGTGCTATATTTATATTAATCAAGAGATAGAAGAGATTACAAAACGATATACATGAAGAGAGTTCAAAACTAGTAACAAACTTATTTGAGCTAGGTAAGACTTATCAAACCAAAGAGTTGTATCATACAAAGAATCAGACTTGATCATTCTAGATGAAGATAAAGCAATATTAACAAAAGGCTTATAACTTGGACCGGAAGACTTTTCATTCTGACGGAAATGCAAAGAGTGGATGTATATTTAATGATCCAGGGTTGTCATTTTTACAGGGATCGATGGCCCTAGACTCCTAAGTAGTATGTAACTAAGTCATTTAGTGACGAGGTCAAAGTGTAGTGGTAAATTTAAATTAAGATCCGGGTTGTCGAACCACGGGAATTGAAAGGCCCAAAAATCTATTTGGTAAAAATGTAACCTAATTTTCTTAGCACTAATAACAATTTTTATGGTTTTTCTTATTTATCAAAACGAGTAATTAAACTAAATAAAACAACAGATAAAGAAATAAATAAACTCACAAATATTTGAAGTAAGCACAATTTCGGTTTTTAAATAGGTAACACAATTAATTTTACAAAATCACAATAATAAACAATATTCACAAATGATTTGGAGTTTTGGAAGTATTCGAATCACACATAAAAATAATTCAAATACAATAAAAATAAATTAAAACTAATGGGTATTTCACACAATTAACTATTTAATAGAAATAAAACAAATAAACAAAAATAAAACTGAAATAGTATAAGGAAGAGAGAGAGTTGACTGAGTTGATCGGGGAGAGAGAATTCGAGCTCTGGGAGCTGCAGGGGAAGTCTCGAGCTCGGGAAAGAAGACAGAGCAGCGGCGGCGCATCAAAGGGTGAGGCGGCGTCGATTGGTGAGAGGACCGGGTGTTCAGTGAAGAGCAGCAGCGGCCATGGCAGAGGAGGATGAGGCGCGGCGGAAGGAATGGGAGCGACGCCGGTGACGAGGAACACGGGGGTGCAGAGGACCGGTGTTGGTCCGATGGTGATTGATTTGAGCAGAGAAAGAGCTTGGGCTCGTGGTTGGGTCGCCGGTAGTGGCTTGAACTGGCTTGGGGTCACTGTGAGCTTTTAACGTGATCGGTGAGGAAGACTGGAGTCTGGGTAGAGCAACTGTGACTGTGTTGGAAGAAGTGGTTTGAGTTTAGGACTGTTAGAATAAAGACCTATTCTTCATGGTTTGTTAGAGTTGTTTTTGGCTATTTTAATTATTCATGTTTTCCAAACCACTAAGCGAAGTATGTGCTACGTGGGCTGCTGTTTCTCATTCTTGTTAGGTGTAAGGCTTATAAAGTCAACAGCTGTTTCAATAAAGCGGTGATCATTCACACCAATTGTTTGTGTTCTTGTATTATTTGATACTTTACAATTGGTATCAGAGCCCCCACTGGGCTTGTAGAAAAGAAAGCAGCAGTCTTTCGAGTGATCAAACACTGAGAGGATGAGTGAAGACAAGACTCTGACGAAGATCCCTCACTTCGATGGTCATTATGACCACTGGAGTGAACTGATGGAGAATTTGCTTAGGGCAAAGGGTCTTTGGAGCTTGGTGGAGAACGGATTTGAAGAGCCAAGAGCAGGGGCGATGCTGACTGAGGCGCAGCAGACACAACTTGATGATGCCAGAACCAAGGATCACCAAGTCAAGCATTATCTCTTCTAGGCACTTGATCGTACCGTCTTCGAACAAATCTTGGATCGTCGCACAACCAAGATTGTTTGGGACTCGATGAAGTGGAAGTTTGGCGGAAATATCAGGGTGAAGAAATCTCTTCTTAACTCACTAAGAAGAGAGTTTGAGGTTCTAGCGATGAAGAAGGATGAAACCATCAATGAGTATTTTGCTAGAGTCATGACAGTCTCCAATAAGATGAGGAGCAATGGAGAAAATATGCCTGACTCAAAGATTGTTGAAAAGATCCTACGAACTCTAACTGAGTGGTTCACATATGTTGTAGTGTCCATCGAAGAATCAAAGGATACTGACAACATGTCCATCGATGAATTGCAGAGTTCGTTGGTGGTGCATGAACAAAAGTTTCGAAGAGTAAGCAATGAGGGTGAGGATCAAGTTCTGAAGGTAGAGGACCGGACTGGAACGAGAGGCAGAGGAATAACACCTCTCAGAGGCAGGGGACGAGGAAGAGAAAGAACAACTTTCAACAGAGCAACTGTTGAATGTTATAAGTGTCACAACTTAGGACATTTTCAATATGAATGTCCAAAGTGGAACAAGGAGGCAAATTATGCAGAGTTAGAAGAGGAAGATGAGCTGTTGTTGATGGCATATGTGGAACTACATGAAGCAAAGAGAAGTGATGCGTGGTTTATAGACTCTGGATGCTCAAACCACATGTGTGGGAATCAAGGTATGTTTACAAGTTTGGATAAAACATTTTCTCATACTGTCAAGCTTGGAAACAATACTAGAATGAAGGTTATTGGAAAGGGAGTTGTGAAGTTGGTTTTGAAAGGAATTAGCTATGTCATTGGTGATGTGTATTGTGTACCTGAGCTCAAGAACAACCTCTTAAGCGTGGGGCAACTTCAGGAAAAGGGATTGACAGTGTTGTTTAAGAATGGTGTGTGCAGTGTCTATCACCCACAGAGAGGAAAAATAGCGGAGTCCATCATGAGTGCAAACAGAATGTTTGTTTTGTTAGCTGAACCACCTGTCATGGCAGAGGAAGAAAGGTGTCTCCAAAACAGCAATACATACCAGTCAAAGCTCTGGCACCATTGTTATGGCCATCTCAGCTACAAAAGGCCTGTGTACGTTGCAATATAGGAAAATGGTGTTTGGATTGCCAAAAATTATAGCTTCAAGTGTCACTTGCGAGGCATGTATGAAGGGCAAGCAACATCATACTCAAATTCCCAAAAGGAGTCAATGGAGAGCAATTGAAAGACTGAAACTAGTTCATGCAGATCTTTGCGGCTTTATCACACCATCTTCAAGCAGCCAGAAGAGGTACTTATTATGCTTCATAGATGATTTTTCTAGAAAAACATGGATTTACTTTTTATTAGAGAAGTCATAAACATTCTACCACTTTAAGCATTTCAAGATACTTGTGGAAAAATAAATTGGAATGCCTATTAAATGCTTGAGGACAGATAGGGGAGGAGAGTTTAACTCTACAGAGTTCAATGATTTTTGTAAGAAAAATGGGGTGAAGAGACAATTGACTACAGCATACACTCCGCAACAAAATGGAGTGGCCGAGCGCAAGAATCGTACTATGATGAACTTGGTGAGAGCTATACTGTCAGAGAAAAAGTACCTAAGTATTTCTGGCCAGAGGCAGTTCGGTGGTCAATTCATGTCTTGAATCGATCACCTACCTTAGCTGTGAAGGACATGACCCCAGAGGAGGCATGGAGCGGAGAGAAGCCATCAGTGGAATATTTTCGAGTGTTTGGATGTGTGGGACATGTCCACATTCCAGATGCTAGGAAGAACCAAGCTTGAAGATAAAAGTATGAGTTGCGTACTACTTGGGGTCAGTGATGAATCCAAAGGGTACAGAATGTTTGATCCAATTACCAAAAAGATTATTGTAAGTCGTGATGTGGTCTTTGAAGAAGATCGTGTGTGGGATTGGGATGCCAGCTTTGAAGAAGAGCAGTTGATGGATTTAGAATGGGGAGACAATATCGAAAGGAATGCAAATGAAGAAGAAGAAGAAGCAATGGGGAACACAAATGAAGAAGAAGCAGTAGAAGTCGTGAATGGAGCCGAGAATGATTCACCAGCTGCTGAAGAGGATTTGATAGCAAGGGAGGGCAGAAATCGTCGTCCTCCTGGGTGGATGGCAGACTACACTTCCGGTGAAGATTTGTCAGAAGAAGATGAAGCAAACATGGCACTTATGATGTCATCAGATCCTACAAGTTTTGAGGAAGCTGTCAAGAGCTCGAAATGGAAGTTGGCTATGGATGAAGAAATCAAGTCCATCGAAAGAAATCAGACCTGGCACTTGGTGGAACTACCTACTGGAGCTAAGAAAATAGGGGTGAAATGGATTTACAAAACCAAGCTAAATGAGCTTGGTGAAGTCGACAAATACAAAGCAAGACTGGTGGTGAAGGGCTACTCTCAGCAGTACGGAATTGATTACACAGAAGTGTATGCACCTGTGGCTAGAATGGATACAGTAAGGATGATCATAGCTTTTGTGGCTCAAAGAGGCTGAAAACTCCATCAATTAGATGTCAAGTCTGCGTTCTTATATGGGGAGCTTAAAGAAGATGTTTTTGTAGAACAGCCGAGGGGTTATGAGAAGAAAGGAAGTGAGCAGATGGTGTACAAGCTGCAAAAGGCTCTTTACGGACTAAAACAAGCACCTAGGGCCTGGTTTAGTCGAATAGAGTCCTATTTCATCAAGGAGGGTTTCGAAAGCAGTCCCAGTGAAAAGACACTCTTTATCAAAAGGAAGGGAGGTAAAATTCTCATTGTGAGCATTTATGTTGATGATCTTTTGTTCACTAGTGATGATGAAGAGATGTTGCGTGAGTTCAAGTGTTCTATGAAAAAGGAGTTTGACATGACAGACTTAGGTAAGATGAGATACTTTCTTGGAATTGAGGTGCTACAAAGGTCTGATGGTGTATTTATATGCCAAAGGAAGTATGCAGCTGAGGTCTTGAGTCGATTTGGGATGAAGGATTACAATTGTGTTTGTAATCCTATTGTTCCAGGGCAGAAGATTGGTATAGATGAAGATGGTATCAAGGTGGATGCAACGCGGTTTAAGCAGATGGTGGGGAGCCTGATGTACCTCACAGCCACTCGACCTGACCTCATGTTCGTTGTAAGTCTCATTAGTCGTTTCATGGCAAGTCCTACGCAACTACATTTTGCAACAGCAAAGAGGGTCTTAAGGTATTTAAAAGGAACTGTGAACTATGGCGTGTTTTACAAAAAGGGAGGAGCTAGTGATTTGGTGGCCTTTACCGATAGTGATTATGCTAGGGATATGGAGGATAGCAAGAGCACTTCAGGCTATGTATTCATGATGTGTGGAGGAGCAGTAGCTTGGTCATCTAGAAAGCAACCCATAGTCACTTTGTCAACCACGGAGGCTGAATATGTCGCAGCTGCTGCATGTGCCTGCCAGACTATTTGGATGAGAAGGGTACTGAAAGAGATCGGTCATTTGCAGGAAGAAGGCACTGTATTAATGTGTGATAACGCTTCAACTATAAAGTTGTCCAAAAATGCAGTTTTTCATGGTCGTTCCAAGCATATAAGGGTAAGATTTCATTTTCTTAGAGATCTTACTAAAGATGGAGATGTTAAGTTATTATTTTGTGGCACTCGAGACCAGCTTGCAGACCTGATGACTAAGCCTCTCAAGTTGGAAGCTTTTCGGAAACTTCGTGAGGAACTGGGCGTGTGTGTTGTTCCAGATTTGAACTAATTGCTTGTCAAAGGAAATGAATTCAAGGGAGGGTTTGTTGGAAGAAGTTGTTTGAGTTTAGGACTGTTAGAATAAAGACCTATTCTTCAGGGTTTGTTAGAGTTGTTTTTGGCTATTTTAATTATTCATGTTATCCAAACCACTAAGCGAAGTATGTGCTACGTGGGCTCTGTTTCTCATTCTTGTTAGGTGTAAGGCTTATAAAGCCAACAGCTGTTTCAATAAAGCGGTGATCATTCACACCAATTGTTTGTGTTCTTGTATTATTTGATACTTTAAGACTGTTGTTATTAATTCTTGTGATTGTTGGATTTGCAGGTTGAATGGATACCCAATTGAATGGGTTTGCTGGTGATGGAAATTGCAGTGGTGTTGGGCACAGAGGAGGTTCCAGCTGTGATGGCGCGGGCTGATGTCTGATGGCTGGTGGTGGCGGTGATTGGTTGAGTGTCGGTGATGGGCAGTACGAGCATGGGCTCGTTCGATCGGTGGTGGCAGGTGGTGGCGTTGCACGGTGATTTGCAGAGAAGTGGTATGGGTGTAAAGAGAGAGAAGGTGGGTGGAGAGAAGAAAACAGAGGGAAGAAAAGAAAAAGAAAAGAAGAAGAAGAAGAAGAAGAAGAAGAAGAAGAGGAAGAAAGAAAAAAAAAAACAAGAAGAAGAGGAGGACCGGGGGAGAGGAAGAAGAGATCGGATCGAGAAAAAGCCACCAGAGAGGAAAGGGAGCCCCCCAATTCAAAATTCCCGATCGGAATTCAAACCAAAAATACTCCAAAAAGTCAAACTCTCCTTATTTTATTATTACTAGCCTTATACCCGTGCGATGCACGATGGACTGTTCTCGCATTATCGGTGAAGAATGGAAAAATGTAAAAGTTTTTTTGCCACCCACTTTTTCAATTTTTTTGGTTTTCACCTTTATGTTGATATATGTTTTTTTTGCAAAGTGGAATTGTGCCCCACTTTCTTTTTTAATTTCTTTTTTAATTTTTCTTTTATATAATTTTGTTAATTTACTATAATAACATTTTAAACTGTTTTTCATTTCAGTTAATTTATTTTCTTCAATGAGCTTTTATGGAAATTATATTTTGGTGAAACCTTTGACACCAAAACCTTTTGCTTCCATTTATAGTAGTAGAGATTAATAAAATAAAATAATTTATATTTATTTTTTAAAAACTAATTTTGAAATTAAAATAAAAAATAAACAAATAAAAATAAATTGAAGAGAGAAAATAAACGTGGACTTGAAATACATCATTTTAATGCAAATTACCGAATTCTACTTATTTAACCTGAAAACATAAAAAACACATATTATACACAATAATAAGCTTTCGGAATAGCATAATCCAAGCGATTATAGGTATTTTGTGTACGTATTTTACACACACATCATTTAGCAATGATGAAATGATTTGGAATGAAAAGAGTGACTGAATGCATGTATTTGACAATGTGATAGTGTAGATTGGAGGTTGACGAGACGATAAGTTCGCGTTGAAATCATGTCTTGTATCGTCAAAGATAGGGGATGGTATAGATTAAAGACCGGGGGTTGTCGTACCCAAGGGATTGGAAGGCCCAAAATCCACTCGGTAATTATGTGGTAACCAAGTTCCTTAGCACTAAAATGATAAGACAAGAGATGGATGGATGCAAAGTGTAGTGGAGTATGTGCAACATGAAGGTAGTGTTCAAAGTTGTGTCACCCTTGAGTGACTTGTAACCAAAACAGTGACTTAGTGACCAATCTATGCTAAGTGAAAGAGTGAAAACATGAGCACAAGTGAATGTGTTTGATAGCTTTTAAGTGTTGTTGAGGTGACAAGCCCAACAAATTTGTGATGTGTGTGTGATCAAATGGTGAAGGTGAATATGGAAAGATATAGAAATGGTAGAATGAATGAGTTTTCATATCTAATGAACTAACAACCTAATGTATACACATGTTAAAGAAGTTTGTGTATCAATCCCCACAGTCCATACATACAATGTTATGCACATGTGTTCTGCAATCTATGGTAGTCTTATGCCTTATTAGGGTCATAAGGATTAGTCCTTGCATTCAAGTGTGAATGAAGGGTTGAAGCACCATGCATCAAGAGGACTAACACACAAAACTATTCTTGAATCAATTTCCACATCCTATTTCTAGGAGCATCTTCTATGATAACAATTGTGCCTTATTAGGGTCACAATGAATTAGTCCTCTCATTCAAGAATGAATGGAGGGTTGAAGCATCAAGATTAAGGAAATCAAACCAGGCAAGATTTATAATCATCCTCATCATGTTCATTGTCATTTGTCTAGAATTAATAAGGTTGTCATGCTTACAAACTCACACCAAAATGGATTAAACACATGCTCATGAATTTGACATATTCCTAAGCAAGCATCTAACACAAATAAACAATAAACATATCCAAGAATCAACCAACATGCATAAAACATCAAGTTATAAAATCCATCATCAATGAACTAGGGCATACAACCCTAGTCCCCAATCATAAGAATTTATACACACACATGCTTGAATAATACATTAATAGTTTCAAGAATTAATTAAACAAAACAAAAGTAAAGATAGGTTGAGAGATTCTCATGAAGAAAGCCAGCAGGTCCTTGCTGTCCCAAGAGTTGGCTTGCTGCTCCATGCACCCTCTTCTTCTCCTCACTCCTCCTTGCTCAAAACCTCCAGGATTCTGGATGGTCCTCGCTGTTCTTGATGATATCCAGAGCATGTAAGTACACAAACGATGATGAAAGTTGCTCCGTAAGGTAAATGAGGGTCTTAGGAACAACTTTCGTGAAGGATGAAAGTCCAAAAAATGGACAGAACTATGAGAAAATGGACGATTACAGTAGGTGGACGGGTATGTCCGTCCGAGGCGGCCTAGTGACGTCCGAACGGATTGGACGGCTGCTCTAGAGTATTTTTGATTGTTTTCTGATTCTCTTCTCTTGGGTGAACTCTTCTCCTTCTTATGCACGAATTGGGGGCTGAATTAGGGTTAGGGGGTGGCTGCCAAATCAGAATTCCCTAGTGGAATGAGATGACAAAGGTAAGTGGAGTGGAAAAGAAATGGAAAGTAATGGGAAGTGGAGGGAATTATGGATGAGTGGACATGTGAGAGGGTGAGTGGGTGTGTGAATGTGACACACATGCATGTGGCTGGAGCAAGGGAATCTCCCCTTCTGTGGTGGAGCTCCGGTGGTGGTCCGGCGGTACTGCCGCCTCTTGTGGTGGTGGTTGGCCGGAAAAATCGCCGAAAATGTAATTTCTTCATTTTCCTTCCTCTATTCGATTCTTCAAGGCCTTCAATGGTAACGTCTTCCGAAGGTGAATTTTGTGCAATCTTTAATGTCTAGAAGTCACGGTTGACTTTTTGTCCTCTTCTCGGAAATGTGCCCAAAAGTAGCCAAAACGCACCTTTTTGTGCCGAATTACTTCAACTCACTCAAATGACCTAAATACATGAAAACACACATTAAATGCAACAAAGGGCCTTCGGAGTCACTTAATTCCCGTGATTATGAATGCAATTTGCACTACAAATAAGGGCAAATCAGAGGTGTGTTAGTTTGTTGAAAAAATAATGAAACATAAGCTACAACAAGCAAGTAAAGGAATATAAAAAAGTAAATGTGAGTAAAGAAAAATATGTGTACAAGTTATGAATTTTTTATCTAAATAACAAAAAAATTAAATTACAATAATATACCAATATAATTATATTTATAATTTTTTTTATTTTTCTTATTACTCTTATTGTCTTTTTTCTTTTTTTTTTATTATTTGATTATTTTTTGTTTTATATTTTGTTTTTTTTTTTTTATTTATTTTTTTTTTTTTATTTATTATTTATATTTTATAATTAAAAAACAAAAAACAAAAAAAAATAAAAAAAAAACACAACAACCAAAACCAACACCACTCATCCCCTCTCCTTCCATTTATTAAAATTAAAAATTTCCACCAACCAAAAAAAAAAAAAAAATTTATTATCAAAAAAAAAAAAAAAAATTTAAATAAAAAAAAATAACAAACACATAAAAAAAAAAAAAAAACCCCAATAATCAAAAACAAAAAGACATTTTTTTATCCTCAAAAACATCACATAATCACTTTAGAATAGGCATACAACCCTAGTCCCCAATAAGATAAATACTCACTACCCATCAATATATATACATCCTCATTTGACAAATATAAGCATTACATACAAGTAGAAGAGAGAGAAAGGTTGATATATGAATGCTCAATAGATGGTGGCTACCCCGGGATTGTGTCACTTAATGAGGGATGCAAGCTCTTATCTCCTTCTCTTTGCTTCTCCTTGGCTTCAAACTCCACACCTTGGTGTTTGATGATGTCCTTGACGAGTTGGTGAGGATCCCCAGCAGCTAGAAGGTGGAAAAGAGGTGTAGAAGGTGGTGAAAAGGGAGGATGAAAAACTCACCGCCGACGTGTGACTAGTCGAACGACCACTGTCGACCGATCGACTGACCACTGTCGACCGATCGACTATGAGGCAGAGAGGAAAGTGAAAGGGAAAGGAAGAAAGTGAAGGTGGAGAGTGACGGGTGAAGAATGGATGCCAAAAGATTCCTCAAATGGCTAAAACTAGGTACATATATATAGGTAAAAGGGAGGAGGAATGGAGGGCTATGATCAAAAATGGGTAAATCTAAGGGCTATAAATGGTGGAGTAACTAGAGGGTAAAGGGGTAATTGGACATAAGGAATAATAAAGTGATGACTTAAGAATAAATGACTCATTCCTTGATGATTTTTTAGGCCTCTTGTGGTGAGTCACAAGGTTAACTTTCGACCTCGACCTTGATTTTGACATTCGAAGTTGACTACAGTTGACTTTTTGGTTTCTCGGTCATTCCTCCGGAATTCTCTTGCGCTTCATTTTTTAGACTTGATATTTGATACTTTGGCGCACTAAAGTCGGGGTTGACCATAAGTTGACCGTTGGTCCACTGGTTTACTTTTCATCTTCTTGTCGAAAGTGCACATAAAGTCTCCAAAATGAGTCCTTTTGCTCCCGATATCATTCCGCTGCTCAAATTCCCTAAATAATTGCAAAACATGGATTAGAGACACTAAATGACTATCATATTAACAATTTTATGGTGATTAGAGACCTAATTTGTATGCAAATCACATACAAATCACATTCTGCAACAGACCAGAGGACGTATTGCATGGAGTAACATTTCTATGTTTATCATAATTGCCATTTTTTTTTGCCACTGTGAATTAGTTCATTTTTATCAACTTCTAAAGTGCTAATTAGGTGGCCTTATTTGGATGATGATGATGATGATCAATTTTTGGGTCAGGATGTAGTCTATGTTATGATAATCTAAGTTGGTGAGGATGGTAAGTTGTTGTTGGTATGGACGTATGGTAATGTTGGTGAGGATGTAGTCTATGTTATGGTAATCTTTCCCCGAACTGTAACATCATAAGAGAGCCTACCGCTGAGTTGAATCCTAACAGAGTCGGCGGTGACGTGTGTTATTTCCATCATGGGCTCCTTGTTTTAGACTATTGTTCGGCCTCGATATCTGTATCGAATATATAAATGGGTCAGATGTTGAATTTGTGCTTCGGCTCTCTTATGAAGGTTGTCGTGCCACCCTCCTTAATTACAATATAGGACAATTCTCAGGTCCACCCCCGGGTGAACGCCTGCATTCACCCTCCTCTCGAATAGCCAATCATGCACTACCACGTGCATGCTTATTTAAAAAATAACAAAAACTCAACTTTTCTTCTTTACACGTTACCTGACGCCGTCTCCATGGCTTTTGTTTTTTCCTCTCTCTCTCTCTCTCTCTCTCTCTCTCTCTCTCCACAGATGCTCCCTCTTTGTTTCTGAATCTTTTCATCATATCTGCATCTTCATCGATCTTATTTTATTTTTTGTCAAAATCTTTGCAAGTCCACAGAGACAAATAAAGAGTTGCTCGGGTCCTCCACAATTTCAATTTTCAAAATCTCAAACTGAAATTGAATCCCCCATATAAAACTTTGAATGTCTTTGAACCCATGTTTGTGATGGGTCTTCTCACATGTTTGATTGATAAAGTTTTTGAATCCGGAAAAAAATTAGATGATTTAGATCTATAAACCAATAGTATCAGAGACACATATGGTATCAGGGACACCACCACAACCAATTAGCAGCAGCACTACCTCCTTATACCTTCGAACACAATCTTCATCTTCTCTAATGATCTGTACCCAATTCGTACTCTCTGTAGATTGATATGCAATCACCCCATTATTTCATTGGGTCGGTGAGGAGTGAGATATCGGGCTTGGCTAATGGGAGGCTGGCGAACGTACCCAATGAAGGTGGCGGTGTAGCCCGATAGTGCTCGATCGGAATTCAGGCCACAGACGAGAGAGAACCTCATATCTATCCTCTCCCCTCATCTTCATCTCCGTTATTTTCCCTTTGTCTCAATCTCCTTACAAACTCAGAAATGTGGCTATTGTGATTAGATTTGTGAGACATGAAAGTGGGTGAGGAAGATCAGCGGGGAGAGAGAGACAGAGAGAGGAGAGACAAAACCCAAGGATGAGATTTTAAGAAACGGCGTCAGGTAACGTGTAAAGCAGAAAAGTTGAGTTTTTGTTATTTTTTAAATAAGCATGCATGCGGCAGTGCATGATTGGTTGTTCAAGAGGAGGGTGAATGCAGGCGCTCACCCGGGGGGTGGACCTGAGAATTGTCCGCCAATATATTGATTGGATCTTGAATAGTAAATTCTTCATGGAAATAGTAAATACGGGTTGGTTTAGTAATAGTAAATACTTCATGGGAAGAGTCTGACCTTCAGCTTCAACTTAATAGTAAATACGTCATGGGTTGACGGCGTTAATTTCGTAAGGAAATTTATCAAGGGACCCACATAACAAATAGTAAAGCTTCGCCGTCATACGTAACGGTAAACAAACGACTCTTAAGAAAATGGCGGGACGCCTTAAACCTAAAACCAACTGGCATGCATGCATGCTTTTGAAAGTCCTCAAATGCAAAGGGTCTATTCCCAAAATTAGTGTCTTTGGTGTTTCAATCTCTGGAATCGTCTCTCCCTTGTGGCTCTCTGTCTCTCTCTTCCCATGGGGTGTTGAAGTTGAAGATTGTAATTGACCAATCTAACCACTCTTCATTCCCATGGGAAGCTGCGTATGCACACCTGCGAAAGCAGATCTACACAGAAAACACAGAGATCAGCATATCAAGCCCCTACCCCAATGTTTTAACGACTCGCCTCGCAAGTCGGTGAGCCACCGTGGAGGGTTCTCGGCCCCGATTTGGGTGCTGGACAAGACCGACGGAGACAACATATTGGACAAGTACCGGTTGGGGAAGGAGTTGGGGCGTGGGGAGTTTGGAATCACCCACCAATGCGTGGACCGCCAGACGGGCGAGACCTTTGCGTGCAAGATGATATCGAAGAGCAAGTTGAAGACGGAGATTGACATCGAAGACGTGAGGAGGGAGGCCGAGATCATGAGGCGTTTGCCCAAGCACCCCAACATTGTGACCTTCAAGGAGGCTTATGAGGATAAGGATGCAGTTTATCTTGTCATGGAGCTCTGTGAGGGAGGCGAACTGTTCGATAGGATCGTCACAAAAGGCCATTACACAGAGCGTGCCGCCGCCCATGTTACCAAGACAATTCTCGAGGTTTGCAAGGTACGCATCGTCAAAATTTCCCTTAGGAATTAAAAGAATTCATTTCATTATCTGCAGGCCTTGATATATAATTGATACAATTTTCTGGCTAGGAAGATTGGTATATCTATCTTGTTCAGAGTCGATTTTTATCTTTTTGTATTAATTCAAGCGGTTTATACTTTTTTGCAGGTATGCCACAAGAATGGAGTAATTCATCGAGACCTGAAACCCGAGAATTTCCTTTTTGCAAATAGTAGTGAAAATGCTCAGTTAAAGGCAATTGATTTTGGCCTTTCTGTAATATTTGAACCAGGTAACTTTACTTGTTGGATTGCTTTCACATTTCCTTAAGCTCATGTAGTTGATCTACTGTCTTGCCAATTTGCTGGTAGGTCAGAGATTCGGTGAAATTGTTGGAAGTCCGTATTACATGGCTCCGGAGGTCTTACGACGTAATTATGGGCCGGAAGTTGATGTTTGGAGCGCAGGAGTTATTCTTTATATCCTACTCTGTGGAGTTCCTCCATTTTGGGCAGGTAAAGGTTGTTTTGAGTTGTATATAGAGTTGAATGTTTTCGGTCTAGGTGGTGGTACTATCATGGAAGCTTAAAACGAAATGGTTTTGGACATAAAATTAGTACAAAAACAAACATCAATGTATGTAGAATTTAGACTCTTGCTTCTCATAAAATGGAATGTCCAGAGTGACCTCATTCTAATATTGTTGGGTTTATTCCTAATCCAGAAACCGAGGAAGGGATAGCACAGGCTATTATTCTGGGTAACATTGATTTTGAGAGGGATACATGGAAAAAGGTTTCTGAGGAAGCAAAAGAACTAGTGAGGAGTATGCTTGATCCAAATCCTTACAACAGGCTCACAGTTGAAGAAGTCCTTGGTATGTGCACAGATATTTAGATATCATATATATATATAAATATGCAATATAAAAATTAATTAGTAGCTAGACTAATTATCCTCTGGCATATATCCAATATGAAGATCATCCATGGATACGAAATGCAAATCAAGTTCCGAATGTTCCCCTGGGTGAAAATGTCAGAATAAGGATCAACCAGTTCTCATTGATGAATAAGTTTAAGAAGAAAGTTCTCAGAGTAAGTTTGCGGATCTCTGATCTCACTCTATTACACACACATAATTGTTTACGGCAAGAATTGTAACTGTTAACGCTCATTGTTCGATAATCAATTCGATCAGGTGGTGGCAGACAATTTGCCAGACGAACAAATGGATGGAATCAGACAGATATTCAACATGATGGACACTGACAACAATGGAGACTTGACTTTTGAAGAGCTTAGAGATGGTCTTCCCAAGATTGGACACCATGTCACTGATCCTGATGTGCAGATGTTAATAGATGCTGTGAGTTTTTGTTTCTTGACACCTTTTCGCTGAATTTGATCACTTTCTAAAATTCGCAATACATACATTCAAATGAAACAGTCGTTACTAACATGTTCCTTTCCACTCAAATTAATACATATCTTTAATTCGAAAAGAATACTAGCTTGCATGTCATTCTCAGATTCTAAGACATCATATTAGCCATTTTGAATAGAATCAGTATTACTATATATCGCTTCCAAAGTGAAATTTAAGGTTACCTTAGTCATCAAAATGAGACATTCAGTAATACGTACAATGTCATCAAATAAAACGCAGTTTTCAGTTTTTTCACAGCCTTTGTAACTCTACATGTCTTTTATTCAAAGTTGCTAGCAGCCAATGTTTTCCCTATCTAACAATTTCCCTTGATCGATATACCTAAAAAGGCGGATGTCGATGGAAGTGGCACACTCAACTGCGAGGAGTTTGTTATTGTATCTGTTCACTTGAAAAAAACAGGCAGTGATGAACTTCTAGCTCAAGCTTTTAGCTATTTTGACAAAAACAACAGCGGGTATATTGAGTTTGATGAGTTGAGAGAAGCCTTGCTGGATGATAAACTTGGTCCTGCTAATGAGAAGGTTATCCAAGACATCATATTCGATGTCGACTTGGACAAGGTAATTCTCAAACATATTCATTTGATTTTGTTCACTTCCCTACGTACCTTTATGATTGTTCTGTGTAATATCATAGGCATCAACTTAGTTTGTCCTTTTTTTTTTTTGGATACAAGTTATTTTCGGATAATTTAAGTTGGTGTTCTAGTCTTATTAGGAGTTTGATCTGCATTTCACTTACATATTTTTGGTGTTGTATGATAGGATGGGCGAATCTGTTATGAGGAATTTAAAGCAATGATGAAAACTGGTATGGACTGGAAAATGGCTTCTCGTCAATATTCAAGAGCATTGCTAAATGTACTTAGCCGAAAGTTGTTAAAAGACAAATCGATCCAAGCAAATTAAACCAGAATACATAGGAGCTGCTTTGAATCATATATATTTATTTTCTCATGCGATCGAAATGGAAGATGATGTTGGGGAATTGTAAGTATTAATTAGTTGTTGTGATGGGATCAGTTTAATTAGATAATTTAAACAAGGTTTATTTTTTTTTAGGAAAAGGATATTTGTATTGATTGCCTGGATATTCATTCGTACTTAAATACTAAGAAAAAAAAAACACTTAAAGCCTAGAAGATGGATTACTGAAAGCCTAAGGAAATTCTCCACTAAATTAAATATAAAGGTGGCAAAACACACTTGATCATAATTCCAGGCTCAAGGTTTGAAGGAAACAACCCGATCCCAGGTCCATAGGCCACTCCACTCTAGTAAACTTGCAAGAAAATCTTTAGATCTCGTTTGGTTTACGAATTTTAGGTCTTTAAAGAGAAAGGAAATACAACTGTTTTTGTGTTTGGGGTCCCAAGAGAAAGAAAATAATTTCTTGGAGGAAAGGAAAATAGGGGGAAAATGATTCCCTCCACACTCTTAAGGGATTCATTTTCCCTCATAATTTTCTGCATTTATTACAAAATATTCCGAATATTTTTCCGATGTTAAACACTTGAAAGAAAAGTTAAAAAAAATTTGAATTTCTCATGTTTATGGAAAGAGAAATGAATTGATTTTCTTTCCTTATGCAGCAACGGCAGGTATAAATTTGCTGAATAAATAACCATAAATTTTTTTGCTGAATATCATTTTTTTTGGTGTTTCTTTTTTTTTTTTCTGATAGACTTCGAACAAATGAAAACATCTGGGCCATTCCAACCGTGAGTCAAGTTTCAACTGAAAATAAGAACCAAGAATTACACAAGACATAAAAATAGCTTTGGCAGGAAGGACTGAATAGGCAAGTATCAGATTTAAGCTCGCCATGCACTACATCAAAACTTACTTCATATACTTGAGAAAACATCAGATGACCAAACATCACTGAAAATGATAGTACAGTACAGCAAGACAAAGATTTGCATTCACAACGGAGTACTATATCTATATTTATTTTTATATATAAAATCAGTAGTCAATCGGAATCGTAGGTCGCACAACCCCCAATATGTACACTGAAGAATAACATGTTTCAACCAACGCACATGAATACACAACGAGCTATGTTTTTAGTTTCTCCAAAACGTATCTCGATTTTTATCCTTTTACACCTACATTCTCATACCAATAGTCCCTCCTTTTACACCTCTAGCATGGTTTCTAGTCCAACCTTGTTCGCCACAGTATAGGAGGCTAGAATACTCACTGATGATGGTAGCGCACTTGGCATGTGGTGGCAACTTTGACATCGGCATAATTACATTGATTAATTTCTGCTGGAGCCACGACTAGTTCCCTTTCCTCTGCCACCTTTTCCTTTGCTGGTTCCATTTTTTGAGCTTGTTGCCAGACTGCCAGCTTGGTGACAGTCCACATCTGATAGGTGAGTCTCTAATGCCCTCACTAGGTTCTCAAAGTAGGATTTAGTCACCCTGACACAGTTATAATGAGAAGATTGATTCAGCCAAGGTATATATCAACTAGCAACTACATATCTCTATATGCCTGTGAAACATTCAAATTACAACTTAAATCAACTAAAGACCCATTTTTAATCACCCATTTCTAGAATGTCAATTACCAACACAATTAAGGACCCATTCTAGTCAGAAAACATCCATCTACAAATTTCACAAATAAATTATTTTCTCAGCCAAGAATACTCGTCCTCATTTAAACTTAAAAAGCACTAGTAAAATTAGTTTGGTTGTTGCACCCTAATGATCCTATCTTCCTTTCGTTGTTTCTTCCTCACAACCTTAAAAGCCATTATTCTATTCCCTTTTAAGAAAATGTTCAATAGACATTGTTTCTATATATATATAGAAACAATGCGGATGTCCATTTTGTATTAAAAAGAGGACCTCTTCATCCCCACCAAAACAGACCCTAAACCCTAAACAGTAAATTTAAGGTTGTAAGGAAGAAACAACCTCGGCTGTAAGGAAATTGCCAACTAATAAATTAAGCACATTTCTTTTAAGAAAAAATAAAAACGATACTTACATTCTTTTTTAGGATAAAAGAATTTTTAACTTCTTTTAATAAAAGAACTGAACAATCACGTTCAATTAATTCCTAAAACGGTAATCAAAACTGAACACCTCAATCAAAATATGAATTAGCATAAAAATTAATCAGTTAAGGCATGTTTGATGGATTTAGGGTTTGATGCAGGAATGCATCTTTTCAGTAGTGAGCAACATAGTCTATGTACCATCACTTTGGACGAAACTTCTGATTTCAAGAACCTCCTCCACATGGAGGAACGGAAATAGTCATAAACTAATCAAAAGACAACAAAGCAAATAGAGAACGACTATGGTTTTCAACCCTATAAGATGGTTGATGAATTATAAGGGAGAGAAAGAAGATTAAGTGGTGGTGGGATACAATTAAAGAATGGCTAAAGGTGGATGAGTTTGGGCTTTTTAAGGATATCTTAATTAACTCTGATTTCAATTTATGTTAATTGCTTTTCTTAAAGGAAAATAACTATTTTGAGGACATGTTGGAAATATTAAATCAAAAGTGAGGATGTGGCATTTGAGATTAAAAAATGGGGAGTGATTTTCGCACTCCCCTTTTCTCTCTCCTTATTATTCCCGCACTCCATTTTATTATTCTATTCTTTCTTCATATCTTAGTTTTGTATTGTTCCCAAAATGCTCCCAAACCTCCCTTTCCTCATCGACCTCACCCATCTCCTCTGTGTCTCTTGTTCTCAAATTAAGCAAACCCAGATTTCATTTCCTTTCAAGCAACCCCAGATGTATAAATGTCTCCTCTCCTTTCAATTAAGCAAACCCATCTTTGAAAGCCATCTTTTTATGAGTTCACGGGATCCTTGTCTCCTTGAGGTTGGCTTTCCCCTAGATACTTGATGTCAACCATCAGATGAAGTATATTGGCCCTCAAAGGAAGGTGACTAATATACCTGTAGCTATTTCCTACCTCTCTCTCTTCCATCTCCCCCAACCAGGCAACCAGAGCCTTGATAATCCCCTCATCTTCTGCGGTTGGTGGTTGGCTTTTCATCAAACACCTTTTGGGAAACTTTAGATGAAGCAATTGGGGCAATTGAGGGCTTGGCCGCAAGGGACTTTGTGAGCATATAATCTCTTCTTCCTCGTCGTCCGTGGCCCAAACATCAGTATTGGTCTGGAGAATTGGGGACTGAAAGGTAGTCGAAGGATGCTACTAAGACCAGATGTGGAGAGGCGTGTTGGTACGGATCTTCTCACGCCAGCTTGTGAGCAAGAAGAAGAGAGTGAAGAAGACGTGAGGTGATTGCATCATTCCCTTCCCCTCATTCCCATCATACTCACTGGAATCAAAGCTAGGTGATTGCAAGATAGCAGCTTCGATTCTATTAGGCGTGAGGCTTTACAGAGAATTACAGGAAAGTCTCTCGAGGGTTTTCCCTTGCAGGGCTTTGATTACGAATCCATTTTGGGTCAATGTCATTTGGGTATATCACCATTCTCGTCGGGATTGCCGGGTATGCTTGATGGAAGAGAGAAAAGATGGGTGAGGTGACTGAGGTCGATGAGGAATGGGAAGTTTGGGGGCATTTTGGGAATAATACAAAACTAAGATATGAAGAAAGAATAGAATAATAAAATGGAGTGCGGGAATAATAAGGAGAGAGAAAAGGGGAGTGCGAAAATCACTCCCCTAAAAAATTTGGTATACAATATACACACACATACACACACACAAATAAACACACAAGATAGAAACTTACGCAGTCAGTCCAGCTAGTTTTGTATGGAATTCAATGAATTCTTGTGAAGGGCCATCAGCACTGAGGAACGGTAGTAGCTCCTTCTCTGCACATTGATGAAGCCTTTCCAATCCAGACTCTGCCTCACCTGAGAGAAAGCAGGAAGTTTATATTTTAGAAAATACACAACACATTTCCTAACTACTTCCTGCTAACATAAACAGAGTTAATACCAAGTAATACCTTGCAAGTACTCAAAAAACTGCTTCTTAGCATTCTCATTCTCAGTTAGGTAGTACCCATAGGCATAAGTCCATTTCAGCACTCTCCTACATTCAACAATCTGCAAACACAGAAGACAGGTAAAATAAAATGAGCTTTTTACAACTTGAGATCAGATGTGAACTTTTTATTTTCGGTGGACTGGGCAGTAATTTTATCCCCCGCGGACCACAAAAATGGTATGCACGGGTTCTCTTTGTTATTGACCAGCAATTATATTAGCAAATGTTAGTATGTTACTGACACTCGGAATGTTGTTGAAACATTTGCAAATGGTCTAATCTTTCCCTGTAAGCTGACCCAAACATTTTAACATTGATTTTATTAGGTAGGTTGGTTCTCTCCTTTTTTTGTTCTTTTTTTTTTTTGGTTGCCGGGGGTGGGGTGGGGTGGGGTGGGGTGTGGTACTTTCTATAAGAAAAAAGGCCACATTACACTCGACAATTATATGTTAGACAATCAAACATTGACCGCACAAAAATAAAATAGTTGTTGCCAAACTGACCTCAAGTCAAAATTCTGAAACTAAATTTATAACAGCAAGAATATAGAAAATATAAAAAAATCAAATTTAATGCTGTAACTACTGACTACACTCTACGCTAAAAATAATACTTTTTATACCAAAAAGGAAAGTAACATTATTCATATGTCTAACAAAAAACATAGGATTTTACTTGTTGCCAGGCATCAGATAAGAACTTGAGCTGAGACTCAGGTTGGCACTGTATCTCACTCAGCTTCACCATCTGCCAAAAGAACCAGAAAATCCATCAGGTAATTATAACTTCAAAAGAATCCCAAGATAGCTGGGGAAATAATCACAAGCTCAATGAAAACAACAATCCTACTTAACATTTTCAAAGATTCGCACTTTTTTTAATAAGAAACACAAGCTTCATTATTGTTAATTAAAGAGAACCCTGACATATGTATTTCCAAGGACATTGAAACCAGCAATATCTTTTGAATACATTTTCAGGCGCTAACCCTCCTTTCTTGTTTGAGTTTTGCACAAGAACTTGGCATTCCCTGATCCATCTCCCTCCAATCCCCTATTAATTTTTCTAAGAACTTAGCCACTTTGACTGACATTCTAAAGCTGGGACATTCCTAGAGGGTGTTATGAGTTGCTAAGTATTCAGTTTAAGGGTTTAGAAAGCGGCGAAAAGGCTTCAACACTTTAGGGTTTAGGGTTACCTGTGGGATCGAGTTGGTTTTTGGTCTGCTTTTTGGATGTCTATCTCTGTAGAGGTCAGCCATTATTCCCTTTCAGCTTTATGGTTAGATTGGGGTAGCTGCACTGAGTTCATATTTCATAGTGGTGGTCTGCAAAGCCTATTTCCTTGTTAGTGTTGTTATCTCTTTGGCTGTATGCAGCTTTTCAGTGTATTTGCTCTGTTCCCAATAAAAAAAATTGCTTCTGAAAAATAAAATACAGAGAAAACTAAAATTTCAATGCCTTCATCTACCAGTCTGCCCTGCCTTTCTCTCCACCATCCTACTCAAAGACTCAAACCATAAACCACCACAGTAGACAAGGAGAGAGCGGCTCTCTTTGCCTTACCCCCTTGAAGCTCCAAATTTCCACTTGGTATTCTCTTGATCAGAGTCGAGAATTTGGCTGTTTGTTATCCATCTTCACCAACAAATTCAAAGCCCCTTTTGTTTTGGGGCTTTTGATTCATTCAATCAAGCGTCTTAGTTAACTATCACCACGAAGGGGTTATGCGCAAGAATAACCAAACGGTCATGTAGTAATTTCTAAGAGTGCAAGGTATCAAGTGGAAACACACAAAAAAACATCATGTTTGTGTAATTACCCCAAACAAACTTTAAGTTCTACCCTTACACCTACAACTAGAGTCAGTACAACGTTTCTTGTATCCATCATCAACAAATTGATCCATTGAGTTATCCTTGACATTTTTATATTAGCACCTTACCCATTAAATTTGATCATAATATTTCTGATATGCCAAAATTACATGTAGTTCCAACTTTAAAGATACCATAAAAATATGACTATTAAGATAATTACTCATGAATTGAAGGTTGCACGTGTACGAGCACGTCCATGTATGCTGTGCATGTGTGTGTAAATATAAGTGTGTATGCGTGCATGTATGAATTCCTTCTGTCTGCATATATACTTACGTTGACAGTTTGCATTTGATGTAAATCAACAAGAGCTTTCTGCCTTGACTGCCAAATAACAACAAAAGAAAATTTAAATGTCATGGCTTAGACAATTTAATCAGTAAAACAAAAGAAAGAAGCACAAACAAATCTTCACTACAATTTGAGGAAGCTTCCAGCCTTTCCTCCTATGTAACCCATGCAAATTGAAGTCACAAAAAAGGTGTTAACCTACCCCCAACAAGTTACTAACATCTTCTGTGAAAATTGTAATCTCTTAAGGACTCAAGCTTCACTCACTTAAAAACCCCAGTGTATTGAAAAAATAAAGTGAAAAACTATGCGTTCAACCAAAGAAAGTATTAAAAAAATTTAAGGTTATATAAATAATAAAAAATGATAAATAGTAATAATAATAATCTTTCTGAAAACTGGCATTTCCATGCTCATTACCCAGAAAAACGAATGCAATCATATAATTTCATGTCATAACAGAGAGCGAATAAAGAAAAAAAAAATTGTATACCAATTGATTGCTTGCCCAACGTTCATAATAATGAGTGTATCTCTCCAAAGAATTCTTTGCCATTTCTCTTCTTCTCTCGGCCTCATCATACTACAAGCAAAAATCTAAACTTAGAGGGGTGCAAAAAAAAAAATTCTGAATAACCAAAGAAAAACTGTAAGTTCCTTACAACTCCCTCTTGCTTAGCTGTCTCATAGCGATTACAAGCATAGAAACCACCTGTCCTCTCACCATGGTCTGACCATGCACCAAGGCATAGCCTGCATATACATATAATTTTAGCACCAGATATATATATATATATATACATGTATCAACCAATATTTTCCATTATCTCAATCAATCAATGATACATTACTATTCTTTAGTTCAATTATATATTGCTTTTTCTTTTAAAAGGAAATGATAAATTGCACTCTTCATTATATTGATATATTTCAAAACCACCATCAATTTTCATGACAGAGAATATGGAAGAGCAAAAGCAGAAATGAAGTACCAGCAAAATTCAAATTTACAAGGTGGTGAGCATGTCATGTGCATACACCCTTGGTTTTTTTCAATCGGTCGCTTGCACCTTGGACATGGCTTGGAATTGGCTAGTATCCTGAGTGACATCAATAGATTAAATATATTAAATAACAATTCCTATGTTTTGGTATCATAAGCATGCAATTCAAAATAGTTCCAACAAGAATATTAATGATATTAATAGCAACGATAATTGTAATACTAAAAAACTTGCTAAAAAAGGTATTCTAATCATTCATAGTTCCCCATCACCAATACTTCCAAGACACCTTCACATGCATCTCCAACATTTCACAAATGCATTGAAATCTTGAAATGAAAATTCAATGTAGACCTCAAATATTACTATATGGTGATCTACATAAAGGAACTCCATCAAGTTAAGTACATATGATGACAAAGCATACATGCAGAAACAAAAAAAACAAAACAAAAAAATGCACCAACTGTGGAACAGCATGACCCTAAATTCAACCAAAATAAATTACATCCTGTGTGGTCTCCAACTCTCAACATCCAGACACTAATGGATTGGTCTGAAGGAAGTTTTTCGTTTGGAGGACCACTGGTGTAGAATAAAGCGAGGGCAGGAGAGAATATGATTATGGTGGGCAAGGGAATGTAGAAGGATTAAGAAAACAGAAGAGTTTTAGAAGAAAGAGAGGGTTTAAAGCTGCAATAGAGAAAACAGAACAAGAACAAGGGAGGTTAGGGGAGAGAACTCAGGCACCAAGAGTTTCAATACAATTCTCAACTTTTATTCATTCGAATCTGATTTGGCTTACAAGAGGTAGCCTTATTTATAGGCTCCAGAATACAAACCCTTTTAGATTACACCAAAAGACTCATTAATAACAAAAGACCCTTAAAGTACTTAAAGACATTGTACTCACCCTAAGACTTAAATAGATTCTTAAAAGCACTAGACTCATATAAATACTCTTCATAATACTGAAAAATGACTCTTGGTTTATTTATTTATTTTCTATTACTGATTTAGACTCTTACACTACCATGGAGACTTCACTTTGGACCAAAAATGGCTGGGCTTAGTCTTAGGCTTCCAAAGATGGTAATTCTTTTTAACCAAGTTGTAGCCGCTGCATTAACCACAAGACAAAGACCACCTTTGTCCCTTCCAAAGTTAAAGTTCTGGCCATGCAAAGCTCAAAATTGGAAGTGAAAAAAAAAAAAAAAAAACAGATGCTTGCTAATGTGTGTGTTGTGTGTCAAAAGGCAGGAATAAACACTGATAATGTTTTGATCCATTGTGAAGTTGCTCAAAAAACTTCAGTCTAATCTACTTGATGAGACTGAAATGGTTTGAGATTCTCCAGAAGGATGCTATTCTCCTTTAAGCAGAAGGTTAAGGGGTTTTGCAGAAGACAGAGAAGAGCAAAAGTTCTATGGAACGGCATAATCGCAGAAACTTGCCTGTTATATGGAATACATTTTAGGATAGGAATCATGGATTTTATAGGAGCACAGACAAGGGGGAGTGGAGGAATTGTAGGAAAAGATTGTTCATTGGTCCTCTTTTTGGGCTTCTATTTCAGTATCGTTTGGGGAGTGTAACTTTGTCTGCCATTTTGGGGAACTGATAGGCAGCAATCAGCTAGTTGTTCTCCTATAGGATTTTAATTTTGACTGGACTTCTATTGTTTTGCAAAGTTCTCTATCATGTGTGGACTGGACTTCTTGTCCGGATATTGGTTTCCCTGAGTTTTCTTTAATAAAATTTCTTTCTTCTAACAAAAAAAAAATACAAGAAAAATAGGACAAAGACCATTGAGGACTATTTTCTTTTGGCCAGAGGCCTTAATGATAGATATGACTATATGAGAAATCCAGTAAACACACACTGAGCTGAACATCACTGGGCACTTACCATAGAAGTTAACCAACCTGATTGATGTCTATGTTTAAAAACTTAATAGTCATCACAAACTTTAGATGCTTGACAGACAAGAACCAAACACATGTACCCCTATTACAATGGAAAAACTAGTGAAAAGCTCACAAAGTACAACCAATAGGCCAGTTAACAAGTAATGCAAAGATACTTGTTTCACTTAAATTCAGTTGATTCAACAAGCCCTAATTCCTCTACTCTCAAAGGAAATAGAGATATTAAAAAGAGGGGGAGAATGTGTTGGTCATCCATCGTTGGTATTTTATCACATTTTAAAACTTTTCGGCCCTAGGTTAACATCCTTTAAATTACCCTATGAATGATGAAAGAGTTCAATTAAAATATATATAGTTATATACATAAGAAATTATCATCAAATTCCATTGCTATTGAAACCAGTAATCAACAGAGCTTACCACAAGGAATGAAAGTGAAGATTAGAGAGACTACCAGGGAGAATTAGAACAATCTCCCCTAATTAAAATGTGCAGATGTGAACATTTGAATATTTAGAGCTTAGTACAGACAAGCTGATGCCAACCAAAAGTTGTCTAATAGATTGCTCTATTGCAGCACAGACAAGAATCAGAGAGGCAGTAAATGTATCAAAAGAGAAATCCATGCAAGTATAACCACGAGATAAAATTTGAGATCCTAAAAGAAAATACCAGTTCATGTTTTCAGACTCGGCACTGTTCTTCAAAATCCATAATCTTACAGTGTTACAGTCAACAGGACGATGAGTTTCCACCGTACACTGCAAACCCAAAACCAGTTGACAGATCCGGTCTACTGAACTTTTTGCAAAGGTATCAGAGACAGAAATTACATGCTAAACTTACTTTCCAGCAAAAGTCGTATGAGCAGAGGCAAGAAACGTCATAATTTTCATTATCACCAACATAATTAACAGCATGTTCACAACCCGGAGCAGGACACCACTTGGTCTAGAAATAAAGAAGTAGAATTCAAATAAAAGGTGAGAAAGATGGTAAATACAAAGGAGAAGAAACTTAATATACCATCATACCACCAAAATGTAAGAAAAATCATTATTCAAGTATGCTTCAATTTGGAGAGACAAGAAATGAATAACAGCAGCAACTGTGAGCACGTGCAAGAACACACAACCATTAACAATTTCACACACATGGAGAAATTGAAAGGATACAAAAAAAAAAACATTAATATTGTCATTGAGTACTGTAATTGAAAACATCAACATTTAATCATCAGAAATTTTGAAAAGTTAATGACATAAAAAACTAGCTCTGATATATCATATTTTTAGTACGACATTAGCTTTTTTTCAAATCAAAGAAAACTAAGAAATAAAAACAAAGGGAAAGGTATGCTTCTTAAGATGTGTTTGAAATTACTACGAAGGGGGTGTGTAAATTTAACACCACCAACCCCCCTCCCCTCCCCTCTCTCTCCCTCCCCCAATTGGCCACTCCAAGTCTAAATAATAAATACCCATCCATCCAAATCTTCTTCTTCCCTTTCCTTCCTCCCCCAATTTGTTCCCCTGTTTTGTATACTTTTTCCTTTATCACCGACCCCAAGTTGCTCCTCAGATTCAATCCTACATCAAACAGACTTCAAAAAGTTATCGCTCAATGCGTTGTCTGCAGGCCAAACAATTCCAAGGTTCACATATTTTCCAATTCGCCTTTATCATCTGACATTCTCAAATCCTCAAAGCCCAGTAAAGTAATTTTCCAAAATCAATCACAGACAACAACAACCTTCAAATCCAACCAAGAACACTAAAGCACATCTACCAAATCAACTACTATAGCCACAATAACACCCTCTATACACCATCCTAACCTGGAGGTCACAAAAGCCCAATGAAAGGGGCCGAGAATCCAAAGGAAAGTTGTGCATGATTGAGAGAGTGAGGACGAGGATGAGAAAGGAAAAAAAAATAGAGGGACTGAAAAAGAAAAAGGAGAGGTGAATGATCTAATAAACGACTCACATGTTGAGATATTTTTATCAAAAAACTCTGACAGTATACCCCACATTTGCCATCTTGCAATATTTCATAATCCAAATTAACAACAGAAAAATAAAATAAATCCAGGGAGTAAACTGACGCACCACTCAGTTCGAGGGGAATCTCACTGAACCATTATGATTAAGAAGTTAAACTGAGTCTAATAAACGACTCACATGTTGGAATTTTCAATTTTTTTTGGTTAAGAAAAATTTGATGGCTTTTGAAAAATCTGACGGTATACCCCACATTTGCCATCTTGCAATATTTCATAAAAATTCACCAGAAAAGAAAAACAAAAACACAAAATTCCAGCATGTAAATTGACACACCCTCAGTTCTGTTGGGAGGGGGCAATGTCACTAAGCCATTATGATTAAGAAGTTAAACTTGCAAGTGTTTACCATGTTTCCACCTGAGCTGGAGGTCAAAATGTCATATATGCTAATTATCAAACTCATTTCAACCATTTCATAGAGAAAAGTTCCAACTTTACTATACAACTTTACGTTTTCATTCTGTTCTTCTCCATATTAGAGATAAAAACATTTTTAGTAATTGAAACACATGCAAAGTCAAACTGCAAAGCATATCAGCATCGTATCATCCTTCAAAACTAAAGTAAGAGTTTGTGCTGATATTGACAGGGCAAAATCTAAACCTAATCGGACCAATGAATAACAAATTTCTCAGACTAGGGTGGGGATGGGGATAATTAAAATCAAAACAACAAAACAGATTTCTCAGACTAGACAATTAGCACAATTTTCTTTTCCTCTTTTGACTGCCTGAGCACACTCACTTAACCAGAGAAAAATACTGGCAGAATTAAAATGGACAAAAGTAAAAGTAAACTTATCAACACCTAAGATGTTAGGTTTGGAATGCATTCAAGTAACAATTCCAGAAAATATATATCTATAAAGATGCAAGACTTATGAGATTCAAAGGAAATGTAAATGTACTCGCAACCTTTTACCATCCATTACTAGTAATGCAAAGTTCAACAAAATTAATGGCGGAGTAAAGATCCAATCATTATAATAAAATTCCACATCTACCTTTTTGGTGTCTTCAACGTAAGATCTAAGCAGGTATTTAGAGTACTTCCGCTTATCATCATCAGAGGCAAAAATAGTAATCATGTCTTGACCCACAGCAGCACCACAAGATGGATCAGGACATCTCAGCATCAAACATCCAGGACCATCGTTGATGGATGTTCTAATGTAGCCTACCACAATACAGCATATGTAGAACAGAATAAGCGTATTCCAAATAAAAAAATGTGTGACAATTGCAAGAAAGAAAACAGAAAAATGTAAAGCAACTTACAATAGCAAGATATACACAATTATGTCAACGTACAGATTCGTTCTGATCAGAACACTATGGATCCGCAGAAAATAATATTAAAAAGAATAGTGAAAACCTAATTGTATGGTTATTCATCTACTTATGTAAGTATTTGTTTATATACGCAAGTTCTACAACAGAACAACTAGAGAGAGCTGTAAATGTCAGAAGGCCTTGCAATTTCTAGGTTACACTCTTCATATTCAGAACAAGAGCAGAAGATATTGTATTCAGAAACAAGATCTGAAAAGTAGCATACAAAACAAACCTTCCCAACATTCACAACAAAAAGGATGACCACAAGCCGCTGATTTCATCCTACTATGTGGAAAAGCTTCAAAACAGACCCCACACGTCAGCTGCCCAACAGAATATAAGGTATTAGAATAGTGTAGCAACAAATGCACGGTAAGAAGGAACCAGTTGCTAGCCAAACAACAGAAATCAGGTTCTCTAGTGTCTAAGCTTACTTCTCTGGACTTCGCAAACTGAACAACTGGCCCTGGTAACAAGCCAACAGTTTTCCTGACTTTCTCTTCATCTGCAAACCATGCTTCATGTACTTCACTAACATTCCTGCCATACCAACCTTCT
Source organism: Rubus idaeus (assembly GCA_030142095.1). Classification (NCBI taxonomy): domain Eukaryota; kingdom Viridiplantae; phylum Streptophyta; class Magnoliopsida; order Rosales; family Rosaceae; genus Rubus; species Rubus idaeus. The sequence continues at coordinate 18,216,367 of CM057968.1, read as the reverse complement.
TCAGATCACTCACATAAAAAGAACGACTGAATTCAAAAACCTTGTTTTTTTCTTTTAAACCATAGAGTCTGATATCTATATCCTCTCAAATTTTAGGTTTTAGAAAAAAATAAAGTTCTAAATTACAGAAACCCACAGTTCCACATATCATGAGAAACTGGAAAAGTACAAAAATAAATCAATATGAAAAGAGAGAATTTAATCAATTAAACTACAGAAACAAGCAGAGAAAAAAAAATAATACCAATTATAGTAGCGAAGCAAAATGCTTGAAGCAGCTCTTGATATGGAAAGAACAGAAGATACACTCGTAATATCATCTTCCTGGCGTTCCTTTATATCTAACTCCTTCAAGACAATATAATTATTCTGGAAAAGAAACAGAATGGACAAATTTATTATTTGGATGAACAAAATCGATTTTATTATTTGGATGAACAAAATCAATGAGAAAATTTAAGGTAGTTTTATTTCAATTTTACAGGGCATCCTATGCAAATCAAAGCTCAAAATTTTGATGCAACAGAAGTACACAACAGTGAAGAAAGAAAAAAGACGGGTCAACCCTTTCCAGAATAGGTTAACAATGCGTCTTTCACAACTTATTTCCACATTAAACACCATGCGTCTTTCACACATAAAGGTTAACAATCCTTGGGCATAACCCAGCTCACCCTAAGTACTGAATAGGCTCAGCCAATACTTGAATGGTACTAGACAGTGAAGAAATATATGATCTGATGACTCCCCATGAACCAGTGAGGAGTAGAAACAAGCCCAATGTCATCTTTTCTGAAGCATTTAGCATGAGTTGACCTTTGCATGAGAAACCAGCCATGCAAGGACCTTTACCTTCAGCAGTCCCTCGCTACCCAATTTAGCTGCCTGAAACTTTGAAACAACATTACATTCGCACAAAGACTACAAAAGTAGGACTCTGACAAGTCCAGCAGCCATCTCCTTGTATCTGTTGTAGCAGCCATCAACCTAACAATTTCCAGAGAACTTAACACCATTCTCCAATCTCAATAACACTCAAATTTCTCCTGAAAGCCAAATCCCATCCCCAGGAAAAGAAGTAGCAGCACATAAGGCTACCACTACATCCTGTTTATTAGAAAAATTTCCCTGAATCACACCCTGTGCACATTACCCACTGTCAACCCACATAATTGGATAAAATCCGCACAGCCTTATGAAATATCTTTCTAGAGGATCACCTGCTTGATTCTCTGACTGCTAAACTCACATCTACCATTTGCTTGAATCCTCTGTTACATATAATAATAGCATGGCATAATGAGTTGCCTTTCAATGGAACCCTCCATAAACAATTCCCGAAAAGGGCCTTACTTTTGACCAGTAAAGCCCCCTTTTCCACACCCGTATCGTATCTGATTAAGTGCCGTCCTCAACTGCAGCCAATAGAACATCTGTTATTCAACTTTCCAAGCGCTCTGCTACACCCATCGGGATTTTGATCTAGTACAATTAGTAAGTAGACACCTAATGATCCCAATGTAACTTTTTTAGCTTGCCCACCATTATTCTACAAAGCCGATCAAGAGACAGAAATATCCTCAGTGAAGCCCAGCACAACCATGATCATCAAAACACAGGAACAGAGATTGGAAATAGTCACACAGGATTACTTTAGATCAATCCCAATTCCAGACAGCAAAAATAAAAATCAAATCTTTAGTGAAGAGAGAGAGCTCTAAGGGGCTCCGCCATGGTTATTTGTTCTCTTCGAGTTTACATCTTTTATTTCGCAATTCAGTATTATCAACAAAAATTTAGCAACTTTTTGAGAGATTGAAGCTTTGGACAAACCTCAGGGCGACGAGCCTCGATCGTGTTGATTCCGTCTTCATCTTCCTCCATGACGTAATCGTCGTCATCGGCATCATCGTCGTCGTCGTTGCTATTGTAGTCCACGGGCATCTCGTTCTCGTCGCTGTAGAAGCCCTCGTCGTCGTCGACGGATTCAATGTCGTTGGCGTCGTGCATATCGTCCTCGGAATCCATCGCCCCAACCTAACCAAACCTAAGCTTAAGGGCCCAATGAAGGAGTGTAATATGGTGGGTGAGAACAGAAATCGGAGAATCACAGTAAAATTTGACGGTTTTTAGGTATAAATAAATTTACAGAGGGATAAGAACTCTCTGCCCTCTTCCTCTTCCTGGGTGTTCCTATACAAACTATGGGCAGAGAGAGAGAGAGAGAGAGAGAGAGAGAGAGAGAGAGGGAGTAGATTTTGGGAATTGCAGAAAGGTAAAGAATGGAATTAGTGATAGGAATTTATTAGGAAAGTCTGAACTTGTCTGAAGTCCCAACGGAGTGTTGTTGAGAACTGAGAAACAAATCGGAAATGAAAGCCTTCCCTTTTAAACAGTAATACAGCGCAACGCACCCTGACGTGGCACCATTTTTAAGCACAACACACGTCCTTTTATTGTTCGATCAAAAACAAAAAACATTCTTTTATTGGACATGAATTATCCACAGGGCCCCAACTAGCAATTATTTCCTGAGTTTTTTCCACCCCTTTTTCCCTTTTTTAATTTTTTCTTTTTTATTTTTTTTTTTAATATATTTTTTTTATTTAAATATTTTTCTTTTCAAAATTTATTAATATCTACTTTTTTTTTTTTTTTTAATAAATGTAATTTTTTTCCTTATAATTAATTTTTTTTTTTATTATTTCTATTTTTTCTCCCCATTTCTCTCTCTCTCTCTAACTACCCTCTTTTTCATCTTTTCTCCTCCTTTTCTCTTTTTTTTCTAATTTCTCCTCCTTTTCTCTCTCTCTCCCTCTTTTTTTCCATATTTCTCCTCTTTTCTCTCTATTACATTCTTTTCATATTTTCTTTTTTTTCTTTTAACTTCAACCTTTAAATAATCATCATATTCATCTAATTTCTACATCAACCACCAAATTATCCTAAATCTCCAATTTTTCTTTTTATAAAATCCCCCCTTCCTCATAATACTTTTCCAACAAAATATTATAAACCCCAATTTTAGAAATTTCTAGAGATAGACATCTCCAAGTTAGCTAATTCTAAATATTTCAATCCATCACTTTTAAATTTCCATAATTCAACCCAAATAAAATAAAAACTCTAAAAACCCAAAAATTAAACTCCATTTTTCCTACTCTTCTATTTTATAATTTTTTTTAATATATAATATCAAATTTGATATATTATTAATTATTTAAAGAGAGATAACGAATTAATCACAATTCTCTCTCTCATTGAAAAAATAAATATTTAAATAAGAAAAATTATTAAAACAAAATATATAAATATACCATCATAAATAATTACCGGAAACCCCTCGCTTTTATTTTTTATCAAATAGAGAATTTTCACTCCCTTTTTTGGTTAGTTCCGAGTTAAATTTTGACTCTTTCAATATTTTATTAAAAAAAAATTATATGGTATCGATCATAACATAAATTTCCAAAAAAAAAAAAAAAAACCCAAAAAAAAAAAAAAAAACCCCCCCCCCGGAAGGGGGGGGGGGGGGGGGGGGCGGGGGGGCCCACAGAAGGCCCCGGGGGGAAAAAACGCACAGAACCGGGGGCCCGCCCCCCCCCGGCCGGGGGCCCGGGGGGCGGCGGCCCCCCCCCCCCCGGGGGGGGCCCCCATCACCAAATGTAAGTTTGATTATCTGAACTTTCATAAAAGAATCTTGTAGTATCTGAATTATTCATTTGTTCGCGATTATAGTACCTTCCTCAAATAGTTCTTTAAATTGCTTACGTGGCATGGGCAAAATTTGTAATTTGATGACTAAAACATGGGGCAAAACAATCATTTCATTTATATTAAATTTTCAAAATTTTTTTACTGTTAAATTTTTTTTATAAAAAAAAATGTTGGAATAAACTTTATTAAAAAAACAGAGGCTAAACCTCATTAAAGTACACAATTTAGCCAAACTGGACTAGAACAAACCTAAACGTAAAAATCAGGAAACACAAACGCGTACTTAGCAAGTTCATGTGCTGCCTGATTACAATCACGGGATGAATACATACAATTTATTGCAAAAAAACATGTAAATAAAGACTTGATAGACTCCACAATTGTCCCATCAGTAGACCAGCATTCTTCTTCATAATTAAGAAACATATAGTAATTACTTCCTTTGCATCCATTTCAAGAACAATGTGAGAAAAATTACCATTTTGTGTCAACTGAAGTCCCAAAGAAGCTGCAAATAGCTCTGTTTCCCTTGGAGGAAATTTTTCAATCAATCCTTTTACAAGCCGTTGCCAAAACATAGCCATCTCAACGTCGAAGAACAACTCCCAAACCCCTTCAACCTGACTCCAAACTAACAGCCTCATCGACATTAACTTTAATAAAAGGATAAGATGGTCTAGTCCATTTAGGAATCACCAATGTTGTTGGTTATGTACTTCCTTGCACTCCAGTTAACAAAAAAACTAGAATTGGCTCGATTATAGTCTTCCATCAGCAAAACAACTTTCTGTAAAACAATTAAAGCTGACAGCTGCTTGTTACAAATAACCAATTCTTTTCTAGCATTCTAGATACCCCAACTGATATAAGCAAGAAAATTCAACTCCGAAGAAGAAAGAACCAAACTAGCATATTTGAACAAATCATCAAAAACAACACCTTTTTAACAACTAACCAGCGAAAAAAGAGGGGAGAGACTCCATACTCCTTTGTTGCTAGACAATACCAAATTGCATGTATCACAGATTCTGGACAACGACAACAGTGCCCACTAAAAGGAGAGTGAAGTAATCACTAAGAGAAAATATTATGTGAACAAGGCAAAATGGAATGAAAACAATGCTAAAGAGAATTAAGAAATTACATTTTCGGCGATTTTTCCGGTCAACCACCACCACAAGAGGCGGCAGTACCGCCGGACCACCACCGGAGCTCCACCATGAGTGGAGGAGATTCCCTTGGCCAGCTGCACACATGTGCATGGCAGATCACATGTCCATTAATCCCTCCACTCATCCATTATTCTCTCCGCTTCACATTTCTTTTAAATATCATTCAATTCCACTCACATTTGCCATCTCATTCCACTAGGGAATTCTGAGTTGGCAGCCACCCCATAACCCTAATTCAGTTCCCCAATTCATCCATAAGAAGGAGAAAGGAAGCCACACATCAAAGCCCCCAAATCCCGAAGCCAAACACCAAAAATATTCTAGAGCAGCCGTCCAATCTGTCCGAACGTCCGGACGGACAGTCCCGACCACCTACTGTAATCATGCATTTTCTCATACTTCCGTCCTTTTTTTTTTACTTTCATCCTTCACGAAAGTTGTTCCTAAGGCCCTCATTTACCTTAGAAACCAACTTTCACCATCGTTTGTGCACTTACATGATCTAGAAATCATCAAGAACAGCAAGGACCATCTTGAATCCTGGAGGTTTTGAGCAAGGAGGAGTGAGGAGAAGAAGAGGATACATGGAGCAGCAAGCCAACTCTTGGGACAACAAGGACCTGCTGGCTTTCTTCATGAGCATCTCTCAACCTATCTTTACTTTGCTTTGTTCAATTAATTCTTGAAACTATTGATGTATTATACAAGCATGTGTGTATAAATTCTTATGGTTGGGGACTAGGGTTGCATGCCCTAGTTCATTGATGATGGATTTATAAAACTTTGATGTTTATTCATATTGGATTTGGCTATGGATATGTTCATTGTGTAGCTTAATAATGTTGAATGCATGTTTGGATACCTTATCAATTGAAAAGCATGTGTTAGACTTAATTATATTGGTTGAATTTGTAGAGCTTGATAACCTCTTTAAATTCTAGACTCTTGGCAATGAATGTGATGAGTTAATCTTTGTTTAACTTGTTTGAAATCCTAGTTTATGACTCTATTCCTCTTTTTATGAACTTAAGGACTGTAAAAAGGTTAAGAAACTGATTGAGTGCTCCTTATGAATCTATTAGACATAAGGGATACATTGAAAGAAACTAAATCTTATGTACTCGATCTTTCTAGTGCTAAGGTTTGAAGGATTTTGGTTTGTTAATCAATCAATGTGCATTTTCAAAAGACTACCATTCATTGTTTATGAAAACTCAATCATTATATCATTTCTATATCTTTCCATTTTCCTTCTCTTTCATTTTAGGGTGCATTGAGTTTGTTAGCTCAAACACTCTTGTTTACTTCTTGCATTTTAATTTACTTGCATCACTCTTATTCACAAAAATACCAAAAATATTACACCACACTCATTTGTATATATCCACTACACTTTGCATCCATCCATTTCTAGTCTCATCATTTTAGTGCTAAGAAACTTGGTTACCACATAATTACCGAGTGGATTTTGGGCCTTCCAAGCTCTTGGGTACGACAACCCCCGATCCTTAATCTATACCATCCCCATACTATTTTTGACGACACGAAGACATGATTTTAACGCGAAATTATCGTCTCGTCAGCAACCCAAATTTGTTGGTGATTTTTTTTTCACTTGACTCGTGGAACCCTAAATTTATTTTAGGTGCATTTCTCAAGTAAGTTATGATTTTTAATTTTTCAATCCTTGAAAAATAGCGAACCATAACCATTGGGCATGAATCCTATTTAATTTTAGGACAAGAGAAATTGTAATTTGGATTGCATATGCTTTATTATTTCGTTGATTACTTGATCACTAAATCGAAAAATAAAAGCATGCAAAATGGTACACATGTCACATATATCTCCACATTAAGTCACGAAATGTTATGAATCTTCCACGACTAGGCTCACCCAGTTGGATATGATGTCTAGGCAAGGTTCGGCGGTTCGGTACTTAAGAGAGCCTCGCTCCACCAAAACCTCACCCTACCTTATCTGGTCGCATTTAATTGGAGCTACCGAAAGGGTGGAGTAAATAACTTTTCATTCTAGAATTGATTATTTTCTCACAATTATGTGGTAGAAATTATATGTATGTTTGCCAAATGATGACCGAAAGATTTCATCTATATTGACCTGTCGATTTCGATAAAAATCTATGAGGATTTTAATTCTCACAAAACCATGATTACATGTTTCGAACCAGAATATTTTCGAAGTTGAGCTTATGTTCACATGTCTAATCCGTAAACATTATCATGAACATATATACCAGTCGATTTATATGATACATAAATCCAGTTTCTCCCGTCGTAGAAATAAATTTCGATCAAACTTGACTTTCCACTCTTGGGCGTACCCTAATCCAAAGGCTAATGCTGCTAGTGGACTTTGTCCACAACCTGAGAACTTAGACGTAGGCATGTCGTCTCATTTATCTCAAAACTGCCTCGAGCCTCGTGCTCATCCAGCCAGGTGAGGTTTGGGCTCTCAAAATGTGGACCTTTGGGCCCATGAAATTTGAGATAACCTCGAGAAAGTAACAACAACGTACAGGGTCGGTCGTCCCTAAGCAAGAGATAAAGCCCCCGAGCCCAATCTCTGCTATCGTTGTGGTTGTACATATCATTGGCAATGCAATAAGCCCAAAACTAATGTGGTCGAAAACTCGAAATTACTTTAGAGACAACTCTTGAGACAACCGATTTTGTCGCTAACATGGATTTCGATTGATATTTTTCTCAATTTTCATGATAATAATTGGACCTGAGTGTAGCCCATCTACATAAATGTTTACGCTTTCTTTTGGATTATGGTTTTGTTTATGAATCATGTTTCAACGTTTCTTGAAATAATTTAAAGTATTTTTGAGTAAATTCCTTTGACATTGTGACCGGCTTAAATTATTGTACTATTAGACATGACTTGTGGGGAAGTTGATTGTCTGGCTGATAGTGGAACCACTCACACTATCTTACGAGATCAAGAGTATTTCATCAACTTCACGCCTAATGTAACCTCAGTGACAACGATTTCGGGCCCGTCGACCTCAATCAAAGGCTTTGGTAAAGCCCAATTCGCGTAGTCCAATGGTACTTATATAACCATATCTGAGGTCTTATACTCTCATAGGTCCTGTCGAACCTTACTGAGTTTTAATGACATTCGAGAAAACGAATATCATGTTGAAACCGCTCATGAAAATGATATAGATTTCTTTTACACATGAACTCCAATAAATATGACCAAAAACGTATTTTGGAGAAATTGAGACGTCTTTCAAGTGGTCTTTATGTAACCACAATACACTTGATTGAAAATAACCTTATCATTCACCGAGCGCCGATTGATAAGAGCACTTATATGCTATGGCATGACTGTCTGGGACATTCGGGTCATAATACGATGCTTAGAACTATGAATGCATCACACGGGCATCCTCTTGGAGGAACGAATTTCGTGATTAATCCGAAAAGTCCATACCCAGCTTGCTCTGTTAGAAAGACAAATCTCAAACAAATTTGTGTAATGCCCACCAAACTACTTTCGTAACTCCCTTGCGAGAATCCAAGGTGATATAGTAGACCTATCTGTCACATCCCCAAATTTGAGACTAATATTATATGAAAATATAGATCATGAATCTGCGGTGTGAGTTGAGGAAACTTATTTCCCCCTTAGAACTTATAAATAAACTAGTAACAAAAAATTGTGAATAAGCTTATGGATAATACTTATGTTATTGAAATAAAAATCGTTATTTTACATGGCACTTATTAAATTCAAAATAAAAGCGACAGTAAAGAAAACCATGCTTATTTTATGGAAAACATTGGTAGAAAACGTCTGTTATTTATTACAATACCATTTTCCCATCCCATGACATCTACTTCTCTCCTGAAAATAAGAAATGTGTAGCACCATGAGTTACATAACCCAGTAAGCACAAATAGCCAACATATATTAACTTCCTTAAAAACTTATCATAACTGACTAACAAGAACATAGTCATTAATTTGGTTAGTTTAACCATTATCATGCTTTCATGATTAGCAACACAAGGGTCTCTTGGGAGTGAGTATTTTGGATTAACTGGTAATAGAATATAAACCCGTAATATAATGGGACAAGCCGCAACACACCCGGTCCTTAATACCGAGCATGTATACTCAAGGATCCTTAATACCCTAGTAGTATAGTAGTGCACTACCTGAAGGGACTAGAGCCCACAACTAACTCCGAACGACAAATTTTCGTTCTTACCAGAAATTCACTCAAGCACGAGATTGACTATCTCGCGGCTTCATAACTTCTAAATCATATTAGCAAGATTATAGTAATAAGAGTTTGGTACATAAGTAAATAGCCAAAACCCACCCGGAAAGAGGGGGGGGGGGGTTCCCCCCCAAACTCCCCTTTTTTTTTTTTTTTTTTTTTTTTTTTTTTTTTTTTTTTTTGTTTTTTTTCATTTTTTCTTTTATTTTTTTCTTTCTTTTTTTTTTTGTATCTTATCTGCTATTTTGAATTTTTAAGTAAAGCATTCCAGCCCAGAAAAAAAAACTATAACCAGAAGTAAATAATTTTTCATACAACTTTGAAGTATCTTCCGCCTTAAAAAAAAAAAAAGAACAGTTGATAGACAAACATTGCAAATTCATTAAATTAGATAACAAAGTCATTTAACAAAACAAATTCTTTCAGAAGCTCTAACTATTGTTGCCTTCTAGTTTTGCCTTCCTTGAAAATGCATTTTTTTTGCACAAACACATCTTTTCCGGTTTTCCCTAGCATTACTCTCTTGTAATTGGTTGTTGCTCACTATCACATAGATTCGGATGAGTTGCACTTTGACTTGTAGATAAACTTTGCTGATAACCACAAAAAAAAATTCAATATGATCAGGTCCAGGTGATTGTAAACTTCAATAATCTATAATTATATGCATACAATATCTGATTCAACCATGTCCAATAATCATAAATTGGAAGCATACTTGGGTAGTGAAAATTATGTTGAGAAAATGTCCAAGTGAGATTTTGAAAATAAAAACAAAAAAGTAATTACTACATCATCAACTCATTTTAAAGTATATTTTCCTGAAGAAAAAAAAATAGTTTTCAACCTATAAGGTACCTGATAGACTTGAGGAAAATGAGTTGGAACATTATTTGTTGGCAACCGAGTAGGAAACTGTTATAGGATATTAATAAAAATATATAATTAACATCTAGAATTTTAGATAATACGATGGACAAAATTTAATTAGCTTTCGAAGTGTTCATCAATAGTACCTGGTTATTAATGTTAGCACCCATTGTTGTGGCAAATGATATTAATGTCGATGAACCTTGGTTATTTTTCTTTGTCGATGAACAATGGTCTACACTACTTGGTAGCTTGATTTTCTCTACAAAATAAAAATACATATACTTAATGACAAGATACTATTAGTATGTTGTATATTAAAACTTATAATGTTTACTTTACTTACTAGATGAGTCTGGGGCTTTATTTTCATCTCTCTCCTTCTTTATTACTCTCCCCTTCCCCCCAATTCATTTCTCTTTCATTTCGATTATTCCCCAAATCATCTTCAAAACCTCAATTTCTTTTCACATCATCCAACTTTACTTCTTATTTCTTTTCTATCACTCGATAGTTTATCACTTTTAAATTATTTTTTTATTTTTCTCCCTCGTGATTATACTATACCATTCCATTAACTATTTCATAAATCCTTAATTTATCCTTCACTGTAATGATCCATCACTTCCTCTTCTTCTTTCATCTTTTTCCACCCTTATATATATTTCTTATTTGAGTAATATTTCTCACATTCAATACCCTTAGAGAATGACGACACAACCAACCCATAGATTCAAACATTTTGCAACTACAAGAGATGGTTGAAGTTATCGAATTGAATTGTACCACATAAATTCTTTTGTGCTCCTCCTTGTTAAGTTCAAATGTATGGAGAGTACCATCACTTTCCACTTCATGCATCTTTACAGCCAAGCTAGAAATGAACTCATTTTCAAATAAATTGTAAATTCTTCGTGTGTAGACAATACCGGCTTGCTTCTTGATCCCACTACTTCTAGCTAGCAGCTCTAGAAGGCATCTCGTTGTTACAGCGGAAGGTTTCTTCTAATTCACTTGATCGCATTTGTTCCGCCTGTTTAAAATAATGATTCACAAATTCAGTAAGAGTCATCGTTTTAGTAGCCATGCGATTAAAAACATTGTTCGTGCTCTCACTTCTTTATGTAGACAATATCCCAGTAGAAAAAGTATCTTTGCTAAACAATGGACACCATTTTTCACGAAGGTCATATATTGTTTTCAGCCATGTATTCCCTTCAAGATTAAACTTCACAATTATTTCATTCCATGTAGACTCAAATTCCAATTCTGTCATACGACCAAAAAGCCATTTGTTGAATAGTTCCTTAAACTCAGGATTTTCATACATGCTTCTCAAGTTTTGTACTGCATTCCTTGATATGTGCCACAAGCATAAACGATGGCGGGTCTCAGGAAAAACTTCCTCAATAGCATTTGCCATTGCCTGACAGCGATCAGTAAAAATAGTCTTTGGCTTTTTGTTTCCCATGCATGGATTCTAAGAACATCTGGAATAACCAAATGAATGAGGAAGTTGTCTCATCTAACAAAAAAGCACAACCAAAGAACACATTTTTCCAGTGCTGGTCAACACCAACAAAAGGAGCACAAATCATATTATACTTATTTGTACGATATGTCGTATCAAATACTACTACGTCGCCGAAACATTCAAAATCCATTCTTGACCTTCCATCTCTCCATAAAAAGTTTGTCATCCGCTTTTCTTGATCTACCTGCACTGTATTGATATGCGGTAAAACCGACGTCATTAATTATTACCTAAACATCCTAACAATTTGTCGTTGAATAGTATAATGGGAAGTAGAGGTTTTTCCCACAGAGGATTGTTTATTTACTTTTCTAATGTCACGAAATTAATTATTGTATATTGTTTCTATTTACAAAAATATACAATATATACAAAATTATTCTTTTTGGGTTTTTGAAAATGTTTTGAAAACAAGAAATAAATAAAAGAAAATATTTTTGGTTTTTAATCTTTTTGAAAATAAATAAAACAAGGAAAATACAAATTAAGATGCAATTTAAACTAACACACTTAAATAAAACACACCAAAAATAATTAAACAAACACACAAATAAATTAAAAACATATTTTTGGGTTTTTCAATATATAATTAAATCACACAAATATTCAAATTAAACAAATATTCAAAATACAAATAAATCAAATAAATCACACAACAAATGTAAATAAATTGAGTTTGAGAAAGAAATGCTCATTTAATTCCGGCGAAGGATCTTATCGGATTCGCCGGATTTTCGATGAAGTTCGGGGAGCTCGGGTGTCCATAGCAGATTTGGACTTGGGCCTTGACTTTTGGTCAATGGGCTTGGGAACAGTGAAAAGCCCAATCAAACTCTATTTCTTCTTTGTGGTCTCCAGCCCGTTTTGACCTTGAGTTTCTTGCATTGTTTGACTTTTTCAACTCTTGCTTTCTATCTCTTTCTTTATTCTTGCGACAGACCAGCCCCGTGGTCCGTTGGTGAGGGCAAGGCGCGGCGACATGGATGATGCGGCCGGAAGCGGTGAACGGAGCGGCGCCGGCGGTGATGGCTTGGGTTGAGATGGTGGTACGGGTGCTGCGGCCGGGAAGTGGCGGTCTCGAGGACGACGGCGGTGGCGGCACGGGTGTTGTGGTGATCGACGATGGCGTCGATTGCAGCAGCAACGATGGTGAGCGGCGCCGTGGTGGTCGTGGGAGGCGGCGACGTCCGGAGAACACGGGGACCGGCGATGGTGCGGGGAAGAGCGGCGAGATCGGATCGATGTCGGCGGTGGTATAGCGGGGACTCACGGCGAAGTGGAGAAGCGGCGGTGACTTGGATGGCGGCTCGGGTGGCAGATGAGAGATGCGGCCGAGAGCCGTAGTGAGATCGACGGTGGTCGAGAGATGGATCGATTCGATGGTGGGAGTTTGAGGCCGGGATTGAAGGGCGCCGGCGTCGCGGGTCATGAGGATTGATTTCTTGATTGCTTGCAGGTACACGGTGGTGAAGTGAAGGTGGTTGATTGTAGTGGGCTGTGATGTTAGTTACGGTGTTGGGTGATTGGGTGAGAACAGAGAAACGGGGAGAGAAAGAAGACGGATTGAAGTGAGGGACGAGAGAGGTTGTGGTGGTGTTTATGTGATTACGGGAGATTGTGGTGATTAATTTTGTGAAGCGAGAGAGGAAGAAGGGGGAGAAGAAGGAGAGAATTGCGGTGAGGACAGAAGAGAGGAGAGAAGGCTGTGATCGTGAATTGTATTGCGAGGAACGAGAGAGGAAGAAGGGGGAAAGAAGATAGGGCTGAGATAGCTATGGATTAGAAGAAGAGAGGAGGGAGGTTGATTGCGGACAGAGAAATCAGAGAAAGAATAGAGGGGGAGAAGGTGGAGGCCGGGGATGAGCCCCGGCCTCCCGGCCATAGAGAAATGTGAATATCAAGCTGTATTTGAAGGAGAGAAAAGCAATGATCCCAGTGGGTGCAGCTGGAAAGGTGGAATGGTGGGAGAGAGTGGTGATTGAGCTGGATGGATGGATGATCTGCAGTGGTGGAAAATTGGCTGGAAAACCAGCTCAAAGAATCGAATTCAAATTGAAGGAGCGGGTACTGCACATGGTAGCTGCAAAAGACAAACAAGTGAAAAACAAATAAAATAACAAAAAGAAATTAAAAGTATTAAATATAAAATAAAATAAAAGAATAACAAAAGAAATTAAATGAAATAAAAATGAAAACTAAAATAGAATATAAAAATAAAGAATAAAAAAATAAATATAAAATATAAACAAGGGGAAATAAAGTAGAGATTAAAAATGGATTTCATCACCGCGTGTGGTGGTTGCGCCTCCGTGAGTGGTGGTTCGCCGGCAAAATGGCCGGAATTTGGAACGGTTTCCAAAATCTTCGTACAATGCTATATTCCACTTCTGAATGATGACCGGTGCCATCAGATAATCGAAAAGTCACGGTTGACTTTCCGAAATTGCGCTGTAAATCTCCAAAATTCACCTTTTATGTGTAAATTAGCATTTTTCACATATTTTCCCTGAAAACACGAAAACAAACATTAAACCGACAAATAAGCTTTCAGAATAGCATCCATCCAAGTATTTAGAGCACTTTGTGAACGTATTTTACGTTCACATCATGTATAAAAAAACATAGGGTATTCAACTTGCTTTTTCTTGAAAAGATTGATCAAGCTTTGTGCATCCCCTGCTTCTAGCATAATCATTTTTTCTCTACTTACAAGATTGTAACAATCAGTCTTTGTAAACACAACATTTTGAGATCCGCCAACTTCTTACGCTAAATATGAATATGTGTTTGTAGTCCTTATACCTGCACTCAACATTGATTTAATCACCCCCGCTTGTGCCTTTGTAATGTTTCAATTTGATCGTAAAAATTGTCTTTCTACTGGACTTGCAAACTCATGGTTTTGTTCACGATCAAAGAGAGTGACCTTCCAAACATTATCATCTTGCAACGAAAATCGAATTCTAGCTAGACAACGAGTATCCAACCTATCGGTCTTTTTCACCTCTGAAGGGTCACTTTCTACTCGAAAACCTTCTTTTGAACATGTAAAATTAACTTGTCGTAAAACATTATTTATGCTCCTCCTCTGTCTCTTGCGAATACTAAACTCAAGTCTAATAGCATACTGATTGTAGAGTTGATAAGTTTCTTCTGGACTATTCACAACCATCCCATACAAATCATCATCATCAGAATTAGCTTGACGGTTAACGATCATTGCCTCTGCTGTTTGATCATTTGTTTCTTCATAACTTTCAACGTCTACAACTACATAAGAGAAGCAAATCAAGTAACATACCGAAAAAATTTATCTATGAAACAATGGTGGAAATTGGACAAATAGATCGAGAAGACGATTTAATATATCAATTATAATTCATGGGCTTTTGAAATTTGCCTTGATCATTCTTCTCTAAACTCATAGTTGCAAATGAAAAAGTAAAAAAGGTTTAGAATATCCAACAAGAAAGGTGCATTAATCTTTGTCTGGGTTATCCGGCGTCTCTCTCTCTCTCTCTCTCTCTCTCTCTCTCTCTCTCTCTCTCTCTCTCTCGTATGATATAAACCCAAAAGAATATTTCTGAAGTTAGTACATAGCTTAAACATGCGCGAGAGTTTTTTTGAAGACAATGAAGAATATTGTTGGAGTTAGTAACCAGCTAGCTTAAACGCGAGTGCGCGACCAACACTTCACAAATAGTCTAACAGCATGGGCGAGTGGGTGACCATGCCTTGGTTTTAATAACACTTTTACAAGAAACATGCGCTATATCTATATTGTATTGTATATTTTATTGGTTTAAATGAGGAGACAAAAGTTCATAAGGGACCACTCTTGTATATTAATATTGCAAGAAGGAGTTAACGGCTTTGAGTGTTAACGTTTGAAGCTGAGACTAGTGGGTTTGATGAGTTGTGCACTTTTTCCACGTGGTAGTATTTAATTGGCCGGGTACATAATCTATTTGGAGTGACGGGCTCCTGAAAAAATTTCTCGCTTTGTTTTGGTATAAAATACATTAAAAATTGTTCATAGATAAATGACTGAGTTATGTACATTTGAAGTTATGGACAAGCTTAAAAGTTTCCGGCGAGTTTGGCCGGGAATAAACTTAAAAGCTTTGAGGTTTCAAAGGTTTTTTATGCTTAAAAATTCATATGAAATATACCTGAGGTCTATAAAGTCCTTTAGTCATTTAAAATATGCAGTTTAGTTGACAAAAGGAGAGATTTGAAATTCGCGATTTCCCGGTGACAGGAGAACTCAAGAACAGCCGAATTCTGGAAATTGTTCTAGAAAATTTAAGATCTTGTTCTAGCCATAAATTACTCATACCTTAACCTTTTTAAAATGATTCAAAAAGGCTAAATCGAAGTATTTTTAACGTAGAATCCATATAATTAACTAGAAGTATGAAATAATTAAGTTTTCTGTACGGGAAATGAAGGTTACAGAGACAATATTTTCATTTCCTCCTTCTTCTTCTTATTGAACTTGATTAATCAATTATTCAAAACTTAAAAGAAAGAGAATATATGAAGGTTTCTCGTGTACTTACTTGGTGCAAACAGGTTGGTATCTGTTTCCCAAGCTTGACTCCGAATTCCAAGGTTGAGTGAGATTATCTAAACTGAAGCTTGTCTTAATCTTCAGGTGTTTAGACCGATTGTGAATTAGCAAGTATTAAGCTAAGTGTTGATTGTTTAAATAGGCCACAACTAGGTGTTACGACTGGATTTTTAATTCTTAAGTTGGTTACACGTAGCAGCAATTCTAGCAAGCAATCAGAGTGCTTCACATAATTGAAGATATATTACTTAATATGGGAAAAGCTAATATCTTCAGATTTTGTTGTAATCATACTGATAATTATTCTTATTAGATAACGCAGGAAAATTCTAATTAATATATAATTCCAAACATATGTTAAGAGTATAGAGAGGGAAACTATGGTTACGAGAATGTTTGTATGTGTATTAGAATTCCAACTCCTATGAAATTTTTAACTTTATTGAGTTGAAGCATGCATAAGAATAAGCTGTAAAAACTTCATAATTCCCTTAAAGGTTTTATGCATCGTGGGGCGATCTAAGGCTTATGGGGCCCTATAATCGTCTACTGTTTAGCTAAAAAGGTTCGGGTTATTACACTATCCAACCAGCCTGCGGACCATTTAAATATTTTGTGGTACTGGTTGATGCATCGATAAGATGGTCACAAGTTAATTGTCCACAAGAAATGCTATTTTTGCTAAACTCTCGCCTAGAAAGGCTCACCACTCGGATTATCCTATAAAGTCCAGAAGACTTGATAATGCCGGAGTGTTTACATCGAAGTTTTTCCGATGATTATTGCATGTCCCTTGGGATTGACGTTGAACATATGGTTTTCCATGTTCACACCCAGAATGATATCGTAGAAGCGTTCATTAAATAATCGCATGAACCTTGATAATGCACACCAAGCTTCCAATTTCTACGTGGGGCTACAGAATTTTGCTTCTAGCCATGTTGGTCTGATTGAGGCCCACTGCTACCCAACCTTATTTCCGCATTACAGCTGGTGACTGGGTACGAACATGAAGTTTCATACTTATGTGTATTTGGGTGTGCGTTTTACGTGACAATTGTGTTGTCACAACGTACAAATGAGTCCTCAATATATAAAATATGAGCATATATGTCGATTATGAATCCTCATCCATTACATGCTTTTTAGAGCCCTTGACAGACGATCTCTTTACCGCATTTGTGGATTGTCACTTTGATGAGACAATCTTCCCGTTGTTAGGGGGAGATTCACATGTTAACGTTGATAAGGAATGCGGTGAATTAACGTGGCATGTACCCACTTAGTCTCATCTTGATCCCCCATCTGCACACAGTGATAAAGAAGTGCAGAGAATCCTAAGTCTGCAAAATGTTGCTAATCAATTACCAGACACATTAAATGTCGACTTAGCTAAAGTGACGAGATCACATATACCTGCTGCAAACATGTCTGCAAGGATAGACGTCCAAGAAGGATGCAACTTCCCAGTAAGACGTGTTGTCTCAGATGGACGACGTACAGCTTGGCGGCTAACCAGTCATATGTCCCTCCCAGAAGAGAGGTGGACTGATTTGCACTTATTTATAGCGCAAATTGTATTCCTAATCACGAGAGTTAAGCTTATCCGAAGGCATTTTGTTACTACTAATATGCGTTTTCATGATTTCAGGTTACTTAGGTGACTTGAGGTAATTCGGCACAAGAAGGTGCATTTGGAGTACTTTTGGGCACACTTCCGAGAAGAGGACGAGAAGTCAACCGTGGCTTCTAGACATTGAAGATTGCATGAATTCACCTTCGGAAGACGTTGCCATTGAAGGCCTTGAAGAATCGAAGAAAGGAAGGAAAATGAAGAAATTGCATTTCCGGCGATTTTTCCGGCAAACCACCACCACAAGAGGCGGCGGCACCGCCGGACCACCACCGGAGCACCACCACGAGCGGAGAGAGTCTCCTACACCAGCCATGCACATGTGTGACACAGGTCACACATCCATTCAGCCATCCACCAACCCTCTCACATGTCCACTCACCATTATTCCCTCCACTTCCCTTTTCTTTTCCATTTCTTTTCTCTCCACTCATCCATTCCATGTCACCCCACTAGGAATCCCTAGTGCAACCTTGGAGGCTCACCAGACCCTCCCAAGCCATTCTCATTCAGTTAGTCACGTTCAGAAAAACCCTAGAGAGAAACACCCCATTTTCTCTCGCCAAACCTTGCAAAAACACACACAGACGTACCAAGCGCCCGGACGCCGATACCATCCGCCCGGACGCCCAGTACGTCTGCCGTTTTTGTTCTTCCATTTTCACCACCTTCCACCACCCATCTCACTTCGATCCCTTCACGAAATATCTTCCACACATCCCAAACACTCCGACCATACACTTTCCACCACCATTCCATCGATCTACCTTCACCACAAGTTGCCATCCATTGAGACATCAAGAGTTGGGAAGCTTGGAGATTAGTTGGAGCTTGTAGAGGAAGAGGGGAGTTCAAGGAGGCTTGCTACATACTTGGAGTCACCAAGGAGCTGCTGGCCATCGACATCTTGAGCACTTTCTCAACTTCTTCACTCTTACTTTGAACTTATGCTTTCTTATTTGATATTATTGATGTATATGACAATGAATTGTGAGTAGTTCATTAGATTGGGGGCTAGGGTTGTGTGCTCTAGCCCATGATGATGTTTTGATGATTTCTCTTGAGTATGCATGATGAATTCGTTTATGGATATGTTCATTGGTTAAATGCGGTTTTGTTTGATGCATGTTTATGAATCTAATTAGTTCTCAAGCATGTGTTCAACTTAACTTAATGTTTGGATTCTATGTTGATTACATTTTATCCTAAGTGTTTGCAATGAGCATGATGAGTTTATGTCAATGGACTGAGTTTGTTTGAATCTTGATTCTTGAATCTCTATGCCTAGGAAGTTTGTTTGAGACCCTAACAAGGCTTGGATGAATAGACTAGGAGTATTTGTGACCCTAATAAGGCACAAAATAGGCCTAGAAGAATCAATCCTAGAACCATAACATGGCTAGGATAGGGGTTTGATCCTTAGTGAATTCATTGTTGCATGTTCTTGAGACTTGTCATACATTTGATTGGGGTAGAGTGAACCCGAAACCCCAATCGTTTCCATCCATTTGATCACACAGTAATCACACATTTGTTGGGCTTGTCACCTCAACAACACACAAAGCTATCAACACATTCACTTGTGTTCTTGTTACCACAATTTCACTTAGATTAGATTGGTTACTTAGCTACTGTCCTTGCCACTTCAAGTCACTGTTCTGGTCTTTGTCACTCAAGAGTGACACCCCTTTGATCACTACACTTGCATGTTGCACATACTCTACATCTAAGTACATAATCCATCTCTAATCACACCACTTCTAGTGTATTGCATACCTTGTTTGCATTTGTTCACCAAGTAGGGATCTTGGGCCTTCCAATCCCTTGGGTACGACAACCCCTGGTCACAATTTACCATCCACTACACTTTGACGGCGATACTCACAAATAACCCCTCCGGTATCATCGAGTCAAATGGCGCCGCTGCCGGGGATTGAGGTTCATCCTTGGTTCCTTGGTGACCCGCAGTCGGGGTGTCTTTGCACTATTCTTGTAGTATAAATTGTTTGATATATGTGTCTTAGTGTTTGTTGTGTCTTTGATTCATAGCATAATTGTGTTTGTTGTTGTTTTTGTTTCCAAGTTGTTCCTAAGCACGTTCTTTGCTACTGTGTGTTTTTTCGGATTTTTGTTAGCATAGTAAATCAACCCAGAAAATTCTAAAAATTTGTGTGCTAGTTCTTTTGTGTGTCTAGTTGTTGTGTTTAAAATTTGGTTGTGTTTCGTTAAGGTTTGCCTAGGTAAATTGTGATTTGTTTCTCTGCTGCCCAGTGAAGTTGTTCACAGTGGCAGTTTTCGTAATTAGTTTTGAACTCTCTGTAACTGAAATTCACTTAATCCGTCCGGGCACCCATTGTGACGTCCGGACGCCCTTGATACAGAAGCCATTTCCCGACAAATCCGTCCGGACGCCCACTATAGCGTCCGAACGTCTGGGACCATTTTTGTGAAACTGATTTGTGCTATTTGCCTCCAATTGCTTCCAATTCCATTTTGTCATTGTTTCCTTGCTTCTAAGTGTTGATTATACCTACTCTTTGTGTGTTTACAGGTACATGAACGTGTCCTCCACTTCTAGTGATCAAATTGTGTTGAGAAGTGGGAGAGTTTTGAGTGAAGACACAAGAGGAAGACCAAGTGGAAGAGGAAGGGGAAGAGGAAGAGGAAGAGGAAGAGGTAGACCAAGGAGAACTGAGAGTGCTCCACCAGTTACACACCTTCCAGAGCAACCTACACCACCCAAAGAGACAATGGGGGATGTGAACAACAATGATCAAGTGCCTCCCATTGATGAAGTGGAGCTACCATTGAGTCATTACTCAAATCCTAGCGTTGTCAATGCACCATCTTGTATTATCCATCCACATCCACAAATTGCATACGAGATCAAGCATTCGATCTTGTCCATTCTGCCTACCTTCCATGGAGTTGAGAAGGAGCGACCATATGATCACATGGTCGATTTTGATGCCATTTGCAGCACCTTTAAACGAGAGGAGGATTGACATATGATGAATTGAAGCTTAGACTCTTTCAATTCTCACTCAAGGCAAAGGCAAAGATATGGTTTCACAAGCTAAAGCCAAGAAGCATCCGTTCTTGGGATGACATGCAGAAGGTGTTCCTCAACACCTATTACCCTCATCATCGCACTACTGCCATGAGGATTCAGCTCACTACATTCATGCAAGGTGAGCGTGAATCTATCTATGATGCTTGGGAGCGTTTCAAAGACTTGGAGCTTGGTTGTCCACATCATGGAATCAGCAAATGGCAGCTTGTTTCCTCATTCTATGACGGTCTATTTGATGATGACCGGAGGAGACTTGACAACGCATGTGGTGGCAGTTTTCAAAGGAAAGGACCTAATGCCGCTTGGGACATCATTGAGGAGCTCTCTAATCAATCCGGGCAGTGGGACAACCATGACCGGAGAAGAGACTCAAGGATAAGGGAAAGAGAAGAGCCACATCTTGGTGGAAGAGAACCAAGAGGAGTTGAGGCAAGGACAAGAGCAGTCCAAGGTGTCTCCCAAATTCAGCAAGTGGATGATAGCAAAGTTTGAGCAACTAGAGGCTGCCATGAACACCAAACTTGATCTCTTGCTCAAGGCACATGGCAATGCAGCTCCTCCTCATCCAAGTGAGCAAGTCAAGGCAGTGGCTGTTTCATGTTCATATTGTGGTTCAATGGAGCATGAAACCATTGAATGCCAATACTATTCAGCCACAATTCAACAAGGAGTGTTGGATGAGCAATTGTATCAAGTGGACAACTACAATCCGGAGCACCACTCCTCACAGCTCAACAATCATCCTCATTACTCATATGGCACGAGGCATGTGGAGAATGCAGCCCTAACCAACAGCCAAGGCCATCAAGGGGGCAGTACCTATCAAGGAGGAAACAACTACCAAGGAGGTAGATTTGTTGGAGGAAGGTTTCAAGGAGGAAACCAATCTTATCAAGGAGGGAGAGCACAAGGGTTTCAAGGCCCTAACACCTATCAAAGAGGAGCTCCTAATCCTATGTATGCTCAGGAGGCAAGCACCTCACAAGCTCCTCCAAGACAAAACACATACCAAGCACCTCCCGGATTTGAGCACAAGAGGGAGAACTACCATGCTCAATCAAATGATTCAAGGGAGCCTACATTCAAGGAGATACTCACTGCCCTCTCTGCAAGCCAGCTCAAGACAGATCAAAGTGTGTCTATTGTGTCCCAGGGATTGAGCAAGTTGGAGCTTCAAGTGGGGCAACTCTCCAAGCAACTCCAATCAAGGCAACAAGGTGGATTACCTTCACAACCGGAGCAAAATCCGAGGCATGAGAGTGTGAAGGCGATCACCACCCTTCGTTCAGGTAGGTCTTACGACAACCTTGTGAATTATGACCCCCATGCTCATATATATGCCCCCTCTTCATCTACAACTTTCATGGAACCTTGTTTAAATTCAGAATTTATTTTTGAGGAGAATGGGGCCGGATGGGAAGAAAATGTACCATCCGGCAATTTGGAGAGTGATGATGTTGTTGGTATTGTGCGGAGAAACAAGGGGGAGGATAAGGAAGCCGGTAGGGAAGAAAATGTACCTACCGGAGGAGCATTGAATCGAGAACTGAATCAAGAGAGTTCTCTGCCAGTCAATCCGTCCGGACGCCAAGCAGTGCCGTCCGGACACCCTTCAGTCAGTGAGGAGATCTCGCCCAATCCGTCCGGACGCCAAGCAGTGCCGTCCGGACGCCTTTCAAACAAAGAAGAATTTTTGCAGCCCCCGTGCAATCCGCCCGGACGCCAGGAATGGGCGCCCGGACGCCGGTCAGCCCAGACTGAAATTTCAGAAAATTCGACGAATCCGTCCGGACGCCGTGAGGTAGGGTCCGATCGTCTGGGGCCTGAACAGAAAAAAAATTCTACCCGAGAGGAGAATGTTGAAGTGTCCAAGCCTTCATCTATTAGTGTCTTCAATCATGAAGATGGCACACCATTGGGGGATGAATTTGGGCAGTTGTCTCTTGATCATGAGTTTGACAAGAGAGATTACAACAAGAGGAAGAGCAAGAATGTCACTTTTGACAAGGAGGAAGGGAAGTTGAAGAGTGCACAAGTGCAAAGCAATGACATTCCAAGGAGATGCAACTTGAGTATACCTCCTTTGCATGTAACAACTCATCAAGTGCCTCTTCCATTTCCTCATGCTCAAAGGAAGGAGGATTTACAGAAGAAGAACAACAAATATCGAAAGGAATTCATTGAGTTGTTCAAGAAGGTTAACATCAACATTCCCCTTCTAGATGCTATCAAGCAATTCCCTCCCTATGCCAAGTTTTTGAAGGAATTGTGTACCAACAAGAGGAAGTTCTTGAAGGATGAACAAATAATATTGAGTGAGGATGTCTCTGCTGTCCTACAAGGCAAGCTTCCTCCCAAGCTTAAGGATCCCGGTTCATTCACGGTCCCTTGCATCATTGGCAACAAGGGATTCGACAAGGCAATGTTGGACTTGGGGGCATCAATAAACCTAATGCCTTATGATGTGTACAAGACCCTTGCACTAGATGACATCAAGCCGGTGAAGATTTCACTCAAGCTTGCTGACCGGAGCCAAGTTGTGCCCAAGGGAATTGTTGAGGATGTTCTAGTTAAGATTGGAGAACTCCTCATACCGGCTGATTTTGTGATCCTTGACATGAAGGACATTGTAAGTGGAGGAGAAGAAGAGATGCCAATTCTCTTGGGAAGGCCATTCATGGCCACTGCTGGGACAAGAATTGATGTCCAAAAGGGGATTCTCACAATGACGGTCTTCGATACAACCGTCGGATTTCGGATCTTTGATGCTACGAGAAATCCCATGCCTTTAGGGGATTGTTTTCGGATAGACAAGTGTGAACCCCCAGAAATTGATGAGAGTAAACTCTCTAAGCTACAATGTATCGCTGAGTATGTGAAGCTGCATCCTCCATCTAGTGATGCAAAGACGGTACCAAGAAAAGCTTCAAAGAAGAAGAAAGTTGTTGGCAGCACCAACAAGAAAAAGAAGAAGAAGAAGGTGGCATGTTTTTGGCCACCATGTTTCACTCCCAAGTTTCTGAAGCCAAGTAGTTGTTTTGGCGGGAGCTGTGACAAGACCACCATGGTGGGTGGTAAGAAGGAGAGCTATGAGCCTCCATGAAGTATAAAAGACAGAGAAAGACCGGCTTGAGGGTCTCTAAAAACAAGCGCTCATGGGGAGGCAGCCCCATATCCCCAACTCTTGAAGTACATCATGATAAGCATCACCAAAGGTCGTGAGCATTGGATTGCAAGGTCTTGAAACCTTGTTGTTGGTGATTGTTCGTGTCTAAACGGAAAGCATGCGCTTCGAAGGGTAGTACTTCTATCTTTGTTTGTTTTCATTCTTGTTTGTTTTGTGTGTTTGTGATTGTTTGTCATGTTTTCTCACCCAAAGTTTATTGTTGAATTCACTTATCACATTGGGGACAATGTTAAGTTTAAGTGTGGGGGTGAGATTGGGTTCGTTTTGGCCAAAATGTTTCAATTCTTTCGAGTTTTGTCAAGTTCCAGTAGCTAATCCGTCCGGACACCCTACTAGTGTCCGGACGCCCATAAATCTGGGAGGTAAACCCGAGTGATCCGTCCGGACGCCCCTACTAGGCGCCCGGACGCCCTTTGTAATCTCAGAAAACCTGCTCTCTGCCACTTGATCCGCCCGGACGCCCAAACAAGGCGCCCGGACGCCAGAACCCCTGATTGTGAAATTTTGGCTTTTCTGTGTGTTTTTGTGCGTTGTTCATGTTTTGTGTCCATTTTCTTCGATCCCAATGATGAATTGAGCTTAGTTTGTTGTGTTCTAGAGACTGTGATCACTGTTGAGGCTTGATATGATTTGCTTTGAGTTTAATATGCATGATTCTTGATTGCTTGATCACCATGTACACTTCACCATTGTTGATTCGTTGATTGCAATCCGAGAAGCACACTTGACATGTATTTCCATGCATACCCAGAAAATGTGAGGTTTTGAGCCCATTGAATATGCACATGTATGCATCTTACATGTTTCTCTTTGTTCTTCATGTGTGAACATTGCATAAGGTTTAGACCTAGAACTTGCTCAAAGACCGCTTGAAGCTTTTGATTGATCCATTTTGAGTTAGAAATGACTAAGGCATTAGTTGAACACCATGGCCAAATCATCCATCATCCATATGAATTTGAACTCTAGGAATAGCCCACTTGTGCCATATACATCATTTGCTTTCCTTTGTTCACCCACATCACATACATTCATTCCACCACTTCAAAATATCATCACCCATTCCATTGTGTTTACAAGACTTTGATAGTGACTTCTCATCCTTAAATGCTTGAGAGTTGATGCTTGTACTAAAAGAAAAGTTTGGAGGAGTTGTTTAACTCAGTTTTATTTGTTCAAAGAAAGAAAGAAAGAAAATCAAAAACAAAATGAAGGAATAAAGTTCCTCAAGAAAAATAAAGAAAAAAATAGGAAATGAGAAAGAAGAAAAATCCAAAAAGAAAGTAGTTTGTGAATAAGGTTGGAGGAGAATAAGAAAATAATTTGGTTGAAGCATTTGGTTGAGTTTCAAAGTCGTTGATATGTCTTGTGAACACTTAGCACCACTCATATTTCCATTCCATTCCATTCACCCCTTGGCCCCGTTTTACCATTGTAAGTCCTTGAGATCTAACGATTTATGGTTCGATGTGTTGAGAGTTGGTTGATGAGCAAGCATATGGGAACATTCTTTGTGCATTTGTTATGAGAGTAAACACTTTGACCCTATACACTTGAGCGGAAATACTTAGTGATCTTTGCGAGAGTTGTGGTTAATGTGTTTAGTGTGCCTATTTGATTGCATGAGATGGATTGTACATTGGTTTCCACACACTTCATCGAGCATGATTGAATTGCGCTTGTTAAATTCTTAGCAAATTTGTGAAGCCTTGATTTGTGATCTTATGTCTCTTGTTTACAACATCCAGAGCTCGTTGAGGACTATGGTTGGAGAAAATTTTGTTTGAATTTTGTTTTTCCCTTTCTTATGTTGCATTGTGTTTCCCTTATTGTTTTATGTTGTGTTTGCTTGAGGACAAGCAAGATTCAAGTGTGGGGGTGTGATTTGCACTTATTTATAGCGCAAATTGTATTCCTAATCACGAGAGTTAAGCTTATCCGAAGGCATTTTGTTACTACTAATATGCGTTTTCATGATTTCAGGTTACTTAGGTGACTTGAGGTAATTCGGCACAAGAAGGTGCATTTGGAGTACTTTTGGGCACACTTCCGAGAAGAGGACGAGAAGTCAACCGTGGCTTCTAGACATTGAAGATTGCATGAATTCACCTTCGGAAGACGTTGCCATTGAAGGCCTTGAAGAATCGAAGAAAGGAAGGAAAATGAAGAAATTGCATTTCCGGCGATTTTTCCGGCAAACCACCACCACAAGAGGCGGCAGCACCGCCGGACCACCACCGGAGCACCACCACAGCAGGAGAGAGTCTCCTACACCAGCCATGCACATGTGTGACACAGGTCACACATCCATTCAGCCATCCACCAACCCTCTCACATGTCCACTCACCATTATTCCCTCCACTTCCCTTTTCTTTTCCATTTTCTTTTCTCTCCACTCATCCATTCCATGTCACCCCACTAGGAATCCCTAGTGCAACCTTGGAGGCTCACCAGACCCTCCCAAGCCATTCTCATTCAGTTAGTCACGTTCAGAAAAACCCTAGAGAGAAACACCCCATTTTCTCTCGCCAAACCTTGCAAAAACACACACAGACGTACCAAGCGCCCGGACGCCGATACCATCCGCCGGACGCCCAGTACGTCTGCCGTTTGTTCTTCCATTTTCACCACCTTCCACCACCCATCTCACTTCGATCCCTTCACGAAATATCTTCCACACATCCCAAACACTCCGACCATACACTTTCCACCACCATTCCATCGATCTACCTTCACCACAAGTTGCCATCCATTGAGACATCAAGAGTTGGGAAGCTTGGAGATTAGTTGGAGCTTGTAGAGGAAGAGGGGAGTTCAAGGAGGCTTGCTACATACTTGGAGTCACCAAGGAGCTGCTGGCCATCGACATCTTGAGCACTTTCTCAACTTCTTCACTCTTACTTTGAACTTATGCTTTCTTATTTGATATTATTGATGTATATGACAATGAATTGTGAGTAGTTCATTAGATTGGGGGCTAGGGTTGTGTGCTCTAGCCCATGATGATGTTTTGATGATTTCTCTTGAGTATGCATGATGAATTCGTTTATGGATATGTTCATTGGTTAAATGCGGTTTTGTTTGATGCATGTTTATGAATCTAATTAGTTCTCAAGCATGTGTTCAACTTAACTTAATGTTTGGATTCTATGTTGATTACATTTTATCCTAAGTGTTTGCAATGAGCATGATGAGTTTATGTCAATGGACTGAGTTTGTTTGAATCTTGATTCTTGAATCTCTATGCCTAGGAAGTTTGTTTGAGACCCTAACAAGGCTTGGATGAATAGACTAGGAGTATTTGTGACCCTAATAAGGCACAAAATAGGCCTAGAAGAATCAATCCTAGAACCATAACATGGCTAGGATAGGGGTTTGATCCTTAGTGAATTCATTGTTGCATGTTCTTGAGACTTGTCATACATTTGATTGGGGTAGAGTGAACCCGAAACCCCAATCGTTTCCATCCATTTGATCACACAGTAATCACACATTTGTTGGGCTTGTCACCTCAACAACACACAAAGCTATCAACACATTCACTTGTGTTCTTGTTACCACAATTTCACTTAGATTAGATTGGTTACTTAGCTACTGTCCTTGCCACTTCAAGTCACTGTTCTGGTCTTTGTCACTCAAGAGTGACACCCCTTTGATCACTACACTTGCATGTTGCACATACTCTACATCTAAGTACATAATCCATCTCTAATCACACCACTTCTAGTGTATTGCATACCTTGTTTGCATTTGTTCACCAAGTAGGGATCTTGGGCCTTCCAATCCCTTGGGTACGACAACCCCTGGTCACAATTTACCATCCACTACACTTTGACGGCGATACTCAAAACCAACCCGAACTTATCGCTGAGTCATGGACCACCTAGGTTGAAGGATTCTTATCCCCAGAAGACGGTAAATTTGGCACAAATGAATCCTCTTGATATCGCAATCTCAATCGATCTACCTCACGAGATAATCCGGATTATGGGTCTGTCCTAGAAGAGACGACGTTCGGGGACGCTCCAACATCTGAACCCATTTATGAGAATAGATAAATCTCGATAATGCATGCTTATGTGAGATATGGAATCGAAGAGATATTTGAGCCCTCAATGTTCATATTTGGGTGCAATAGGCGCATTATTGTACTTGGCCCAATGTACTAGATCGAACATCTCATTTGCTATGAATTGTTTAGCATAACATTGCGCCAAAACGCCGCCACTGGAATGGCATCAAAGACATATTCTGTTACCTTAAGGGTACAACAGATATGAGTTTGTTCTATCCCTATGCATCATTGAGTGGATCTACCCCCCTTGGCACTCGAAATAACGCAACCCTTGTCAATTACTCCAATGCAGGTTACTTATCAGACTCGCATAAGGGACGTTCTCAACCCGGTTATGTCTTTACCATTGAGAATACGACGATATCTTGGAGGTCTCGAAAACAGACCCTAGTAGCTACTTCGACAAACCACTCTGAACTACTTGCCCTTTACGAGGCAACTAGAGAGTGTGTGTGGCTTCGAGCACTTATTGGCCATATACGAAGTACTTGTGAGCTACCTCATAATCCTGATGAACCAGTTGTCATCTATGAGGACAACTCTGCTGTGATTGATCAAGAGCAGCATGGTTACATCAAGGGAGACGCTATTAAGCACATCTCGCCGAAGCTCTTCTTTATGCATCAACAACAAGAGCACCAGAAGATCGAAGTGAAGCACATTGGTTCAGAGAGCAACCACGCTGACTTATTCACCAAGTCACTACCAAAGTATTCGTTTCATAAACATGTTAAGGCAATCGGACTCAGGAAGCTATCCAAGCTACCTTAGAGTAACTATTCATGCCTAAGTCGAAAATCCGCACCCAGTCGTGTGCATATGAGGGGGAGCATCCCGTCGAATGCTCGTATTTGGTCAACGCCTTAGACCAAGGGTTTGTCCCACTGGGTTTACCTTGGCAATATTTTTAACGAGACATCATCCCAGCCACCATCTAGTTATTGTCAAATCATTGACATTGACCTTCACTAAGGATTACCGAAATCAGGGGGAGTATCCAGTCGTATACTTCTAACCACGGTGTACTCTTTTTCCTTCGACCAGAGGTTTATCCCACTGGGTTTACTCTGGCAAGGTTTTTGTAACGCCCCAAATTGCACCTCTTCAATTTAAGCACGCTACAGTGTCGCAAGTCTTTAAAAATACAAGCTAGATTACTAACTTATACTTTAAAGAAACGCAAGGCATTTTGAGAATTACTATAACAACGCAGTACGGGAACGTATTTAATTGGAATAGAGGTGAAACAATTGGAAATCATAAAACAATAGAAATCCAATTTTATCAAATTAAATACCGGATCGAATGTTGAGTTCATGAATGAGTTTCACGTGGTAAAGCACATTATTGACCATGAACAATTTAAATGGTCAACAAGTTCAGAAATGAATAGATAAATAACTCCGGAACCTGATATTCGAAAACGAATATCCGATTATAACAAATTTGTACACCCAGCTCCATCCACCGTTGTCTCGTTTCTAGTGCACAGTATCTGCATCCAAAACTATTGTAGGGGTGAGATTTCGTCCTCGCTGCTCAGTAGGGGTTTCACCCCGGCTAGGTATAAAAACCTTTAACTATACTTTTGTGGCAACAGTATGTAAAATATAGGAAGAAGAATAGTAAACAATTCCTTAAGAATAAGTAAAATAAAAATAAGATGAGTACTCAAGTAATTATCAAACCTGATGATCGATCAATCTAGCCAACTACGTCCTTACCGAAGACTAAAATATTCGTCAACTGGTAAGGAGTAGCGAGAGTGTCCATTTAATATCATACCGCCTAGAACCAGTGCCACACCTCAAAGAATGTCAGACACTGTTCCGTCTCGTCTGTACAGCCCCTCCGGAGGTTTAGGGGATCGAAACCCAAGGTAGTCGCTATGCTCCACTCACTCTCAGGTCATCACATAAAATCAAATATAATCGAAAATACGCATGGCATATCAAATATCAAATCATTTAAATTCATAAAGAACTCTAGCCATGCATTATTATTTGCTCGATATATACGAGAAAATACTAACCGAGAGAGTCCCAAGTTTCCCTACCTGGAATATCGGAACTTGTCTTCCCTCACCATGTCAGGCCAACACCACCACCACCATACTTTAAGTCTCGGGCCAACTGGAGTCCCTAGTCCAACAATATTCGAATATTAAAAATAATATTCGCATTCAATAACATTCAACAATATTATCGAATCCAATTGATTAACCACTTCTGAAATTTCGTTAATGGGGCATGTCCAAATAACTACTATGGACACCCAAACTTGATCTTTTAATGATTTCTTTACATATTCTCGACTCAAAAGTCGAAACATAACTTAACATTGACAAAACAATCATGTCAATCAATTCCAATAACCAAAACAATTCGATATACCTCCAAATCGAACACAATCAACAAATATCTTTATATCAACTTCCAAGTGTGTTGGTTGCACACCCTCAAAATATTTTGGGCACCCAACAACAGTTGTTTTTAACCAAATATGGACACCAACCCATATTCCGATATGTTGAAACAAAAGCTAAACTAATTTCGAATAATACTTTAATCCAATTTTCCCAACATTCCGTCAATTTCAATTGATCAATTATAAATACCCAAAACTTAACAAAATTGCAAACCTATAATTACAGTAACCTTATTGAAGAATCAAGGCATTCAAACTTTCATCATTGTTTCACAAACACATCCCAGAATGTTAACAGAACATGTCAATCACAGTTCAAGGTTATACCTTCGTTGTGTTCTCTGTCAAAATTGAAATTCAAAGAGCACAAAGCTCGACTAGCTCAACAGCTACCTGCTCTGAGTTACCAACGAGCTACTGGTCCATCTTCTAGCTTCATAAACTTCCAATTCAAACAAAAAATAATCGTTAACAAAGCCTGAAGAATTAAGGATGGCCGGAATCATTACTAGTCACAGTGATAGAACAGTACCCGAAAACCCAACCTTCCAAACTTCAACCAAATGTGAATTTCAATGCTACAAACACGTAGAGCTCATAGAGCTGCTCGATTTCGTTACCTAAATCAAGACAACACGTCGCCGGAGTCGCTGGAATTCGTCAAAACTCACCAAAGTTGCAGACCTTCTCTTCTTCGATTCTCCCTCCTCGGTTAACGATTTAGGAAGCTGAGACCATAGACAAACTCGCCTCAGTGAGACGAAGCTATTGTCACCGGTCTTGTCCGCCGTCGTGGCTGGAATCGAAAAACCCGATCGGCGCTGCCTCTCTTTCTCTCCTTCGTTTCTCTCTCCACCGGCGTCTATTGGATGAGCTACGATCACAGTTGGGATTACCGTGTTGAGGCGAGCAAGATGCCACCAGTTCGGTGCTGGGAAACGGCCGGAGAAGGAGGTCGATGTCAGAGCAGAGGCGGTGAGGGAAAACGGGTCGTGCGGGACTGTTCTGGGTTTCTGAAATTCCGGTTGAACGGAATAGTCCCAATAATCGTTTGTTGCTTTTAAACACTAAACAAGGATACAAGACACTTCGAATATCTACACACCTCGAGCAATGTTCAATTGAACACAAACAAGTTATGCAACACTAACAAGCAATTGAACAACCTAGGATCCCAAAGTGAGCATCATCAATAGCTCACCACAGACTATATCTATCAATGAATGATTAAGCATGCAACATGATAATCAAATAAGCATAATATAGATAGGCAAAGCAAACACACAAGCAACACATAATATGGTCACCCGGAACCTCTACCTCTAGAGGAAAACCGGAGGGGAGCCGTACCCCACGCTCTTGAATCACACTATGAAAAGCCAAATGGCAAACACATACAAGGGGAAAAACGTTTCCAGACTCAAACACCAAGTACCTATACTCTAGTGGCAGTTCTAACCTTGTGAGCTTCCAATTGCTTCTTCAAGTGCACCTTCCTCAAGCTTCTTCGATTGGACTCCACCGGTGTGAACCTTCAATTCCAAGAACAGCTACAATGCAATGATGTATGAATGATTGTGTATGAAATCGTTCACCTCAGCAAAACAACAATTAATGTTTGCTAGAGTTGAACAAAACTCTCCTTAATCCTATGGAAAGCTAAACAAGCTTGTATCAAGCAATTCAAAGGTTTAGCATGTGGATTATATGTGGAGCACCAAAGGAGGAACCTATAGCATGGAACTAGGGTCACTCAATATCAAAGGAACTTTCTCAGAATCGTTTCTCAAAGTTTTGGAATGGAAAGTTACCAAATGAAACAACAGAAATCTGTTTATATAGACCTGAGGCATTAAGCGATCGATCGCCCAAGAGGTGCGATCGATCGCATAGCAAATGAAGACGTTTTCAGCAAAGAAAACGTGAAGGGCGATCGATCGCCCGATAGGGTGCGATCGATCGCACGTATCAGTAGCTGAGAACCTTAAACGCGATCGATCGCATATTAGGGGCGATCGATCGTCAAAGAAGAAAAGGCATAACGGATATATTCCGCACTCAAGCGCACTAGTTTAAACACAACGCTCATATTCTTGACCTTGGGCGATCGATCGCCCGATAGGTGACGATCGATCGTCCAGAGTAAAAATCAGTTTTAAACAAGTTTTGCAATTTTCACATAAAACCAATTTTAAGTTCTAGCAAACCTAAGGTGATAGAAAGACTTCCTAAGAGAACCAAATATGCATGAGATGCAAATGCATGATCCATACCATGAGGTAGTAGGGGAAATCACCACGAACCATTGAGATGAACTTCAAGGATGTCGAACGATCACAAATCCTAATGCCACGACTTAAAACCCTATCAACTATACAATTGAATGCAATTACAGGGAATAGGTTTTGTCTAATTAGGAAATAGCCAATTTGCAAGAAAACTTGCCATTACAATCTCCCGCTTTGGCATTTCCTAGACAAAACCTTAATTAAACAAAAACAACTCAATTCAAGGCTATGCTATTACAAACATATCGAAGATATATGCCGGAATCAAACCTGCAAATTCAATACTAAACACACGATACCGTGAAGCAAATATGGCATGAGAAAATAATATTGAGTTGACACAATTTCAATATGGCCAACAACACATACTCTCCCCCTTTTTGACTAGGAAGGCCAAAGGGGATTAAAAGCTTAGACAAATGCACAAGCATATTATTCAAGACACAAAATGAGGAAATGAATCATAAAAAGTCTTAAGCATTAACCAAAAGAGTTTACAAAGTACAACTCCCCCTCAAAATGTGGCTAAAAATAAAATAAGAGTACAAGGCCAATAAGCAACAATGTCAATACAAAGAGTTCCAAGAAAAACAAGAAAAACAATTAACAAGAAGCAAAAACAAAGTATCTAAGAATCCCAGACAGACGATCGATCGTCAAATATCGGGCGATCGATCGTCCAGAAAGAAATAACAAAACAGAAAGACTAGGCGATCGATCGCAAATCCTGGGCGATCGATCGATAAAAGCTCCTGAACGGTACTTTCTCAATGGTGTTTACTAACACCAATAGACATCCTAAGGTCAGTGAATCTAATGACATCCAAGGCTTTAGTAAATATATCAGCAAGTTGCTTTTCTGTTGGAATGTACAAAAGGGCAAGAGTGGATTTCTCAACCAAATCTCTAATGAAATGATATCTAAGATCAATATGCTTAGTCTTAGTGTGTTGAACTGGATTTTTGGCGATTTGTATAGCACTTGTATTATCACAATAGAGATCAAAAGTAGATTGAGGAAAACCATAATCTTTAAGCATGTTTTTCATCCAAAGAAGTTGGGTACAACAACTACCCGTAGCAATATACTCGGCTTCCGCCGTTGAAAGAGAAATACAAGTTTGCTTTTTGCTATGCCAAGACACAAGATTATTTCCAACATAGAAACAACCACCGGAAGTACTTTTTCTTTCATCTTTGTTACCTCCCCAATCGGCATCACAAAAACCAACAATGGAGATATTTGTGTCTTTTGTGTAAAAGATGCCAAAGTCAATGGTACCTAGGACATATTTGATAATCCTTTTAACCGCATGCAAATGAGATTCTTTAGGATCACTTTGAAAACGAGCACAAACACCTACACTATAGGAGATATCGGGTCTACTAGTCGTAAGATAAAGTAGGCTACCAATCATGCTCCTATACAAAGTTTGATCAACACATTTTTCACTAGGATTATGTTGCAAGGAAACACTAGTACTCATGGGAAACTTAGCAATTAATTTTACAATCCTCTAAGCCAAATTTTTTAACAAGGTCTTTAGCATATTTAGATTGTGAAAAGAAAAGACCATCATCCTTTTGATAAACTTGAAGACCAAGAAAATAAGTAAGCTCACACATAAGACTCATTTCAAATTCATTTGACATAACATGAGTGAAAGCTTTCACTTCATCTTCCGAAGTGGATCCAAACACAATATCATCCACATAAACTTGAGCAATAGTGAAATGTCCATTATTTCTTTTGACAAACAAAGTTTTGTCAACAATTCCCCTAGTATAGCCTTTACTCAAAAGATGAGTAGACAACCTATCATACCAAGCCCTAGGAGCTTGTTTAAGATCATAAAGAGCCTTTTTTAATTTATACACATGGTTGGGAAAATGAGGATCTTCAAAACCTTTTGGTTGTTCTACAAAAACTTTTTCTTGAAGAATACCATTCAAAAATGCAGTTTTCACATCCATTTGATGCAATTTGAAATTTAAGTAACAAGCAACCGCAAAGTCTAATGGACTCAAGTCTAGCAACCGGAGCAAAAGTTTCATCAAAATCTATTCCCTCTACTTGTGTGTACCCTTGAGCAACAAGCCTAGCTTTGTTTCTCACAACATTCCCTTCATTATCGGTTTTATTTTTGTAAATCCATTTTGTACCGATGACATTTGTGTTCTTTGGTCTAGGGACAAGGTAGCACACATCATTTCTAGCAAATTGATTTAGTTCTTCTTCCATAGCAACAATCCATTCATCATCTAATAAAGCACTTTTTATGTTTTTAGGTTCTATGGAAGAAACATAGCAAACATAGTTAATCTCTTCTTCAATTTGCCTTCTAGTTTTGACACCATTTTGAGAGGAACCAACAATGTTTGAGGGATCAAGGCCATCTTTAATTCTAGTTGGATCCCTTTGACTTTGATTAACAAGTAAAGAATCATCACTAGGGGAATCAATCAAAGAGGGAATAACAATAGATTGAGGATCTTTAGACCCAATTTCTTGAGTTACTTCAAACAATTCACCATCATCTTGGGCAACTTCCAAGGTGGCACCAAGATCGTCAATAACCACATTTATGGACTCCATTATTGTATTGGTTCTAAGATTGTAGACTCTATAAGCTTTACTAGAAGTGGAATAACCCAAGAATATCCCTTCATCACTTCTAGGATCAAACTTTCCTAGATGCTCACGATCTCTAAGGACATAACATGTGCTACCAAAAACTCTAAAATATTTAACTTGTGGTCTTTTACCTTTCCAAAGTTCATAGGGAGTTTTCTTAGTACCGGGTCTAAGAAAAGCTCTATTAGCAATATAGCAAGAGGTATTTACCGCTTCGGCCCAAAAATGTTTGGCCAAATTTTTGCTATTTAAGATGACTCTAGACATGTCTAGTAGAACCCTATTCTTCCTTTCAACAATACCATTTTGTTGAGGGGTAATGGGGGCTGAAAACTCATGTTTGATCCCCTTTTCTTTACAAAAATCGTTGAAAGAAACATTTTCAAATTCGGTTCCATGATCACTTCTTATTCGAACTAAGGTCAAATTTTGGGAGCCTTTTTCATTTAGAATTTGAGTATAAATAGCACGAAAACTTTCAAAAGCTTCACTTTTATCTTTAAGAAAGGCTACCCAAGTAAATCTAGAAAAATCATCAACCATGACAAGAAAATATTTCTTTCCTCCTAGACTCAAGGTTTGAACCGGTCCAACTAAGTCTAGATGCACTAACTCGAGTGGTTTAGAAGTTGTGATCTGATTTAATTTCTTATGAGGACTTTTAATTTGTTTACCAATTTGACAAGGTCCACAAATCATATCATCATTAGACACAAGGTTAGGAAGACCTCTAACGATTTCCTTTCTAGATAATCTTTTCAAATTCTTGAGATTAACATGACCAAGTCTTTGGTGCCACAATTCTAAAGACTCATTACTTGCTTTGTTGCAAACATTTTGATTTTTGAAATCTAGGGTGCCAAGGCAATAGCAATCATCACTAGTCCTTACACCCTTTAGGATACAATTCCAATGTTTATTCAAAACAATGCAATCCTTTTTAGAGAAAAGAACATTCAAATCATCACTATCACAAATTTGCCCAACACTAATAAGATTTGATTGAAGATTTTCAACATACATAACATTTTCTAACTTAGGAATGCCGGGAGCTGAAATTGTTCCTTTACCAATGATTTTCGACTTAGCTCCATCACCAAAAGTCACACACCCTCCATTGTCGAGAGGAGTGAAATCAATAAACAAACTCTTATCACCGGTCATGTGTTTTGAACAACCACTATCAACATACCACATATTTGATTTTAAGGCGGAAAGAGCGGTTAACACAACCAAGGCTAAAACATTTTCTCCCTCACGGGAGGATGACTTATTTTCTACTAAGTTTGCATTGGTGACTTCTAAAACACTAAGACTTTCTTGAGTCTTTCTACAATGATACCCTTTTGACTTCAATTTTCTAAAGCTTTTTAGAAATCTATCATAGTCTTTGTTTAACAAAACCAAGTCATCACAAACAATCGAATTAGGAGAAAATTCTCTAATTGACATGATGGGAAAAGCAACAACCGGATCGACTCTATTTGCCTCTAGAGAGAGGCTCTGATACCAAATGAAATTCCGGTTGAACGGAATAGTCTCAATAATCGTTTGTTGCTTTTAAACACTAAACAAGGATACAAGACACTTCGAATATCTACACACCTCGAGCAATGTTCAATTGAACACAAACAAGTTATGCAACACTAACAAGCAATTGAACAACCTAGGATCCCAAAGTGAGCATCATCAATAGCTCGCCACGGACTATATCTATCAATGAATGATTAAGCATGCAACATGATAATCAAATAAGCATAATATAGATAGGCAAAGCAAACACACAAGCAACACACAATATGGTCACCCGGAACCTCTACCTCTAGAGGAAAACCGGAGGGGAGCCGTACCCCACGCTCTTGAATCACACTATGAAAAGCCAAATGACAAACACATACAAGGGGAAAAACGTTTCCAGACTCAAACACCAAGTACCTATACTCTAGTGGCAGTTCTAACCTTGTGAGCTTCCAATTGCTTCTTCAAGTGCACCTTCCTCAAGCTTCTTCGATTGGACTCCACCGGTGTGAACCTTCAATTCCAAGAACAGCTACAATGCAATGATGTATGAATGATTGTGTATGAAATCGTTCACCTCAGCAAAACAACAATTAATGTTTGCTAGAGTTGAACAAAACTCTCCTTAATCCTATGGAAAGCTAAACAAGCTTGTATCAAGCAATTCAAAGGTTTAGCATGTGGATTATATGTGGAGCACCAAAGGAGGAACCTATAGCATGGAACTAGGGTCACTCAATATCAAAGGAACTTTCTCAGAATCGTTTCTCAAAGTTTTGGAATGGAAAGTTACAAAATGAAACAACAGAAATCTGTTTATATAGACCTGAGGCATTAAGCGATCGATCGCCCAAGAGGTGCGATCGATCGCATAGCAAAAGAAGACGTTTTCAGCAAAGAAAACGTGAAGGGCGATCGATCGCCCGATAGGGTGCGATCGATCGCACGTATCAGTAGCTGAGAACCTTAAACGCGATCGATCGCATATTAGGGGCGATCGATCGTCAAAGAAGAAAAGGCATAACGGATATATTCCGCACTCAAGCGCACTAGTTTAAACACAACGGTCATATTCTTGACCTTGGGCGATCGATCGCCCGATAGGTGACGATCGATCGTCCAGAGTAAAAATCAGTTTTAAACAAGTTTTGCAATTTTCGCATAAAACCAATTTTAAGTTCTAGCAAACCTAAGGTGATAGAAAGACTTCCTAAGAGAACCAAATATGTATGAGATGCAAATGCATGATCCATACCATGAGGAAGTAGGGGAAATCACCACGAACCATTGAGATGAACTTCAAGGATGCCGAACGATCACAAATCCTAATGCCACGACTTAAAACCCTATCAACTATACAATTGAATGCAATTAAAGGGAATAGGTTTTGTCTAATTAGGAAATAGCCAATTTGCAAGAAAACTTGCCCTTACAGTTTCCAATCGGATCCAACCTTTAAACATAAATCCAACGATCCATATCTGATCATGATTAGATCAACCGTTAGATTTGCATCGATTGAATTCCCTTAATTTTCTAATTTCTGAATACTAAAACAAATAGCTCGGGTATCCGAAAAATACTCCAAAAATTCCCACGAACTCGTCGTGACGTTTACTTTATTCTCGAGTCTTCAAATCAAAGTTACGACAAAAAGAAAATTTCAGGAGAATTCTCGAAGCCAGTTGATATTTAACGAGATTAGGAATTTAATCTCGATTAATATCCAAATTAATCCTTTAATATTTCCAGGGTCTCAGAGTTTTAATGAGACACATCTCTTGTGGTTAGTTTCTCCATGCACTTACTTCTGATAGTGTTTCGGTCTATATCATTCGGCTACACAATTTTCTCCTAAACTCCAGTTTTGTCCCACATTGGGTTTTTTCGGACTTAAGGTTTTGTGTGTTTGGCTTTAGTGAATGAATGTTTATTTTCGACTCTACCTAAATATATACCTAGTACAATGCTCGAAGATGAAGGAGTTCAGATGCAGCAAAGTCAGTTTTTTGGACATCCAAGGGGGAGTGTTGTAAAACATATTATCGAGTGGTTGTCCAGTAAACTAACGTCCGTACATACAAGATACAAGATATGGACTAGATACATTGCTGAAGACCTTTGATATTTTTTCTACTTACTCCATAAGATCGAGTTACACTACTTATGAGATAGCATAAATGTATAGTTAGTGGGTTAGTGATGATAGTGGAGAAACTAAAAGGTTCTCCCCCATTTATGTACATCATGAATACACCTCAACCTCTCCACTATATAAAGAGGTTTAGGCATCACCATTTCACACACCAATACATCAAACATGATTCGATGAATAAAAAGCAACTTCTTGCTCTCCACAGTTCTCTTTCTCTTTCGTTTTTCTATCTTTCCATAGCTGAGTTAATAGGCGATTCACAACAGAAACAAATTATTTTTAGTTTTTAATATAGATTTTCAAATTAAATAGTAAATAATATTAGAAAATAAGAGAAAAAATTATAAAAAAAAACACTAAAAAAAGTAACAAAAAATAGGCAAGTTGGTATGAGACCCTATACTGTTTTATTTATTGTTTTGACTATGTTATTTATTTTTTTGCCCTTAATATATTTAAGTTTATATATTATATAATAGTGTTTGATGGGTAAATCTTGGATTTTTGAATGTTTATGAAGAACTCAAGTTTTGACATTATATATACTAAGCCTTTCTAAGCGCGTGTGAAAGGGTTGCGCTCACGTGTGAGATTGTTTGCACAATTTTTAATTTTTTAGATTTTATACCTTGGGAAAATGAATTTCAAATTAGTGATGAAATTTACTTATTTACAAAGATTTGAGGAAGTTGCCGCACCGACCCTTCTTTAAAAAAATACAAGAAGGAAACCACATACTATGTGTGTGTGTTTATTTTTAGAAAAAAAAAATAGAAAAACTGATTTTATTTATTTATTTATTTTATGGTGTGGAAGTTAAGAGTGTGAGAGTGAGTAGTTATAGGTACTTTTTGAAAAAAAATGTTCTCTTAATATATAGTATAGATATATAATGTGCTTCTCATGTTCTAATTAAAAAAATTTATTAAAAAAACATAAGATGTAGTGATTCATTTTTTGATAATAAGATTTAGTGACTAATTATAAATAGCTAAAAAAAATAGTGGATAATGTGTCCAGCTTTAATTATATAATAAAAAAAGTAAAAGAAATATGTAGTAGATCAACAATGGGCTTAGCTTTTATAAATATGGGTAAAAATCTCTTCTCCCCCCCCCCCCGGGGGTCCTCTTCCTCTCCCCCCCCTCTCCTTTCTTTTTTTTTTTCTCACAAAAAATTTTTTTCTCTTTTTTTTTTTTTTTGTCTTCTTTTTTTTTTTTTTTTTTTTTTTTCTTCTTTTCCTCCAAAATTTTTTTGTTTTTAGTGCTATCAACCCAATGGTACCTAAACTTTTGTTAAAGGTACTTTTTGGTAGTTATAATTTTTTTTTCCCAAAATGATACTTGAACTATTGCGTCTTTACCCAAAATGATACATCTGAACTCAAAATGGTACCTGAACTATTGCGCTATTACCCAAAATGGTACCTGAATTATTATGCCATTACTCAAAATGATACCTAATTGAATCATACTTAACTACGGAGGTACCATTTTGGGTAAAAAAATTTGGGTAAAAACCCAAAATGGTACCTGAACTATTGCGAAAGGTATTTTTTGGTACCTACAATTTTTTTTATACCCAAAATGGTACCTGAACTATTGTGCCATTACCCAAAATGGTACCTCCGTAGTTAAGTTAGGTACCATTTTGGGTAATGGTCAATAGTTCAGGTACCATTTTAGGTAATAGCGCAATAGTTCAGGTACCATTTTCGATAATTGTGCAATTTGTAGGTACCATTTTGAGTTACGGAGGTACCATTTTTGGTAAATACATAATAGTTTATGTACCATTTTGGGTAAAAAAAATTATAGGTACCAAAAAATACATTTCTCCATAGTTCAGGTACCATTTTGGGTTTTTACCCTATAAATATTTAGTTAATGCATTTACTATTTTGTCCTTTATATATAAAATTTAATTTTTTGGATGATACATGTTTGGAGGGGCATTCTTGAATTTTTAAATTTTTTACCAAAACTCAATAAGGAATCACATTAACTTTCTTCTAACCTAGAGAAAAACCATATATCCAACAAAACCAATCACGAACCTCAAACAAAAAATTTAAGTTCAAATTCATACTTGTTGGGATTGAGAAGATACTACGAACTCTAAACTCTGAATAAAAGAGGGGGAAAAAATTTAGTTACAAAATCTTGATTATCTTGATTATCGAGAAAATTGCCTATAGGTACAAAATTATGATTATCCAACCCATGCCATGAGGTGATTGTCATGGGTAACAAATAGAAAACAAAACCCCAAAAAAAAATTTGATTGAAGTCTATATAAGTTGTTTCTTATTAACACTGCAGCAAAGCGATTAAGAGAAACTGTCTAATCTAACCTCACAACCACGTTTAACACTGAACCAAACAAACAAACCCAAACATACCTGGAACCAATATTAGCAGACACAAACACCAACTTTCACGTATATTGAATCAAATTGAAACTGAAGGAAAACCAAACAAACATAAATCCACTTTCCTTGTAATATGCACAACATACCTGAAATTACTCGATGACAATTAGCTAACTCACCAATTTTGATATTTCTCTGTTCTTCTCCATGGGTTTGGGTTTGCTCTTTTTCTTTCAGGGTTGCGTTTCTCCTTTTGTATAAATTGAAAATCGGGATAGAGGCCAATAGTGGTGAAGCCATATCCACTCTGATGGTGATCCACGTTGTCCAGGGTCTTAGTTCCTCTTTGAGGTCGTGCATCTTGTCGGATCTGCTTTCCTCTTTTCAGATCATGGTTCAGCAGTTTTTCCTTTTCTCCTTTCTTTCTTTATATTTATATTTATATATTTTTATTGTATTTTACAATTTTTTTTTTTTTCCAAACCTTCCCAAAACCCAATGCTTCCAATTAATTAATAAAAATAGAAGAGGGCACCCCCCCCCTGCCACAACAAGAGTTTTTATCACATAAAGTACCTGAACTATTTCTCAATTATATATTTGGTACCTGAACTTCAATTTTTGTCACAAGTAGTACCTGAAGTTTTCAATTTTGTAACAAGTAGTATCCAAAATTTTCGATTTCATCTTTTGTAGTACCTAAGACCATTTTTGTCATAAATATATATGTATGAGGGTGCATGATCTTAAAAAAAGAGGCTAAAGTGAAAAGTTTTGGGTACTAATTGTGACAAATATTAAAAACTTTGGGTACTATTTGTGACAAAAATTGAAACTTTGGGTACTACTTGTGACAAAAATTAAAGTTCATGTACCAAGTATATAATTGAGAAATAGTTCAAGTACTATATGTGATAATAACCCATAAAAAAATAAAAAAGCAAACTCTCTCTCAACTTCTCACTCCTTCAACTACTAACTGCCAACTTCCACATTCATAGAGGTGTGGACATTTTCTAGTTTAATTATAAAATATTCTTATCCTAAATAAAATTAATTTTTGAGACTTAAATAATTTTTTTAAGGTGTACATTTTCGATAAGATAAAATATCTACATGATATTGTTGATAA
Source organism: Rubus idaeus (assembly GCA_030142095.1). Classification (NCBI taxonomy): domain Eukaryota; kingdom Viridiplantae; phylum Streptophyta; class Magnoliopsida; order Rosales; family Rosaceae; genus Rubus; species Rubus idaeus. The sequence continues at coordinate 18,173,747 of CM057968.1, read as the reverse complement.
TATTTTCGGATAGGATTTTCAAGTGCCACGTGCCCATTTGCAAGCAAATCTCTAAATTCCCAATCAGATTAGATGTACAAATATCTAGATTAATGTCCTAAAATTCTATATAAACTTGAATAATTTATTAGGAAACATTGACCACACACTAAATAACTAAAAGAACCGGTCTATTCGTCTTGATCGAATGATATATCTATATTAATAAAACCAAAACTTAAGTTGTGTTTATTGTGAAGCTAATGTTTTAGCTCATGATTGTGCTTGTTTTGCTTGTATTTTTAGACGTTCTTTTTCTTGGATTGGTGCACCTCCTATAGAGGTTAGGAGTTGCATTCCTTCTTTTTGAAACATTTGAGTTCTAAATAAAAGTTGTGGTTAAATTTTCAAAAGCCCGAAATATAGCCCTCCTCAACTATATCTAACACTATATATACTTAAATATATTAAGAGTAAAAGAGTAAACTGCATAATCAAAATAATAAATAAATAATATGGGGCCCCACACCAACTTACCAACTTGCATATTTCTTTTAGGGGAGTGATTTTCGCACTCCCATTTTCTCTTTCTTCCTACTTCCCACACTCCCCTTTATTATTTTATTATTTCTTTCATCCATTGATTTTCGTTGTTCCCAAACTACCCTCCTTCTTTCCACTTGGTCAGTAGAAACGTCTCTCCTCTGTTCTCCATTCTACTTTAGCACCCCAGACCCAAAAATCTATCTCTTTCTCTATATCTTCCAGCAAAAGAAAACTTATCTCCTCACTTATCTTCTAGCAGATTTGATCTCTTCCTCTATCCCTCTGTAAAAAAAATGCAACACATTTTTCTGGGTAGTCGTTTCTCAAAGCACAAAACAGAAGGAAACAAAAAATTAAAAACAAAACCAAATACAAGAATTCAAAGAAATATCATCAATCTTGTTCAGCATATTATATCATCAGTCTTGTTAAAAAAAAAATCATCACCAAGGGATTATATATTGGGAAGACAATTAATTGATATCACTGCCGTGCAATGAAATCATCAATGCAATGGACAGCTTAAGACTTATGATATCATCAGTCTTCCCATTGAAACAAAAAATCATCGGTGAATTGATCATCATCAGTGGTAATTATCGCACCACCCAAAAAGAAGTCAATGTCATTCAGCACTATCTAGAGGCTCCAAAACATGAATTCATGCATGTTATAATTCATGCATGTTATCAACTCAGCAAAATACCTACAGTATAGAAAACAAATAGATTAATAAAGTAAGAAAAAACAACTTCATCAGGCAAAATTGATGTGAGAAAACTATATGGCAGAGTACTTTTTACCTTCATATACTATGTGCTAGATTTTTCGAGCTAATTTTTCCACCAACTCAAATTTAGAAGGTTCACGCCTTGTACTGTTAGATTCCTTTCTTTTCTTTGACCCTAACGGACGACCTTTATGAGGTTGAACTTTAGGTTCAAGAATTGAGGGGAGGTGAGCCAAGAATTTGAGATAGCCTCATTTTAGTATCTTCCTTCTGCATAACTGGCAGCTTATGATACTTATCTTTTAGATCAAATAGAATACCATGTATTGGATCTTCTTCATCTTCCAAGCATATGTGACCATTGCTAAAAGATTTGGTATCAATTCTCCAATGATCATGAATATCATTTAATGCCAACACTTCAACTTTCCTCTCTATAATCATGTGTACACAAGGCATACCCATGTCTTGAAAAAATGAGTCTTACATTGAGATTGATAGTTTTTGGACAGTGATAACTCATATTGCTTGTACAATTGATACAACGCAAAGAAGGATACCTGATTAATAAGCTCCTTGAAGAAAGGAATACAAAACTTTGCTGGAACACGGATTTTTTCACTTGAGAGCTGAGCTTTAATTTCTTGAAATTGATTGTCAACAGCAAGACATATTTTATCCTTAACCTCATGAAGACTAGGTTGAAACTTGAAGATACTTTTAGTGTTGCATGCGCACCTTCCCGGTAACGGTTACCAAAGGTATTCCGGCAATTTCTTTGGGGAGCCGACCTAAGTAGTCCAAAACGGCATACCTTTATACGAACTTCAAAAGTCCAAGCTTCATTAAATGATGATTCATCGGGTGATTTGATTACTTTAGTCCAGAAGATAGGAAACCCCATCACACTTCTTTAAATTTAGGCTACACTTTGCAAGAATATTTTTCTCAATATGCCACAGCATAACAAATTAGGTCCTTGGAAAGACACACGTATGCTTCATTATGCTAACTCCATCCGATATAATCAGAGGGTGAGATCAACTCCAGAGTTTACTAAACTTTTCAAAGCCCACACATACCCTTTCCCTTTTGCGAAAACAAAACATAGGGCGGGGTTTTGGCCCGAAACCCGAAACGGACTGGGAGGTCCGGACGGGTGGTCGGCTTTAAAAAATTGAAATTTTCGGTCGGTCCCAACAACATAAAATGGTGGTCCGCTTCGCATTACTTACCTTGGCCGAAGGCCGAAATAGTAAAGAACTATATTTTATTTTATTCCACTCTTTCTCTCTCACTCACCATTCTTCTCTCACCCCCGTGCCCCGCCCTTGCCCTTGACCCTCCCTCTCCGCCCCCCCCCCCTCGGCCCCCGTTCTCCCCTTTCCTCTTTTTTTCTTTCTCTTTGTCTTCTCCCTCTTCGTAACTCATCTCTTCTCCCCTCTTTATCATCTTCTCGGCTTCTCCTTCTCGACTTCGTGCCGCCCTCCTCTCCGACACTGACGTCGCGTCCCGATCACTTTCTCTCTCTCTCTCTCTCTCTCTCCCCCCCTCCCTTCTCTCTCCCCGTTCTCTAATGGTTGGGCTTGCCGTTTGGGCCCGAAAACCGAAAGGACCGAAATTCGGCCGGTCCGGTCCCGGTCCTTGAAAATGAAGTTCGGTTCGGGTTTAGTCGGTCCCTAGTCAGAAAACATAGAATGAGACCGACCCGAAAATTTCGGTCCGGTCCCGGTCCGCAAATGAGTGGGCCGGACCGCGCCCCCCTACAAAACAGCATAAAAGACTTGTTGAAACTGAGACTCCATAAATCCAACAATGGCATTTTGTACTTATTAGTTTTATAGGTGCAATCCATCACAAGACATTCGGATAGCCTTAGTCAATTCAATGACTTCGGATGGCAAAGAATAAAGGGTCAGGACCTTCGATCAACTCAATGTTAGAAGAAAACCGTTACCGAAACTTCCAATAAGGCATGAATAACGGACGACGCCAAACCTCCTTCCTACGGGTTTATGTATACATTGGGAAATGCTAGAAGATTAGGATGCTTTGTCTAGGATGAGAGAATTTGGCGTGGTTGTACACCCTATCACCTTTAACCCACACCTCCCTTCGAAAACGCCGACAAACGGAGTCCGGACATATCGTTGAAGGTTCATGTGACACAAATTTATTTCTACCTTCCACTCCTTCGTCCTTTACTTCTTCCCCCATTTCAAATGGACGCTGAGGCGAAGGATCTTTTTTTTCTTCAGTGGTATATTAGTGCTACGTAATTACCACCCCTATCACAACCAATGATAACATATCTATTAGCTTTAGATCTTCTAATGACTGTGGCATACCCCTGCATTAACGCAATCTTGCGAATATCATTAAGGAGGTCTTCTCGATTTTGAAAAATTTCAGTTGTTAAACGAAGGAAGTTTGCAGGGTCGTCACCAACCTTTGCTTGACTACCTAAATCATAAGTTTGATCTCTCATTACTAACAAATAAGAAAGAAAAAAATCAAAAACAAACGAACAAATGCAAAGAATGAATTAAAAATCTCTAGATGTTGATATCAAACTGGAATACACAAAAAGAGAGAAAGATACAAAAGAAATACTGTAATTATATTGATATCCCTTTCATCTCAATATACCTCTTCCATTTAATCTTGACAAGTACGAAGGATAGAAGCACATGGGTTTTACCGAGTACACAATATACTAGATTAGATTAGGAAAGTTAAAGCTACCTCCAAAGTTCAAGCTTTATATTGAGTGTTTAAAAACCCTAAGATGGAATAAAATCATGATCGGCAGCAGTACATAAGACAAGAATACATATCAACATTAATCTCTAATACAAGAACAAGAAAATCTTACTAGAAGAAAAAGAAACAAGAAAAATCGTCCAATATAAGAACAAAAAAAACTTACCAGAAGAAACACCAGACTCTAAAATCTCTTCCAAATTATCCTTTTTTATAATGTCCACAATCCTTTGTAGCTCATAATCTAAGATGGTATGTTCACCCATCCTTATAACAACGGACTTGGAGATGGTCGGAATTGATCCGGGAGGAGATAGATTTTTGGGTCTGGGGTGCTAAAGTAGAATGGAGAACAGAGGAGAGACGTTTCTACTGACCAAGTGGAAAGAAGGAGGGTAGTTTGGGAACAACGAAAATCAATGGATGAAAGAAATAATAAAATAATAAAGGGGAGTGTGGGAAGTAGGAAGAGAGAGAAAAGGGGAGTGCGAAAATCACTCCCCTTCTTTTAATATTATTTTTGGTTTTCAATTTTTTGTTCTTTTTTATATTATAACATTATTAATTATTTAATTTCAAAATTAATATGATAAAACATGAAGACAAATGATGCGGAAAAACTAAATAGGTAAAAACCTTCTACACCTATTATGCTTTTGTTTGGCCAAGTCAACCGCTCATTTCCGCTTCTGTTTGGATCATTTGACTAGTCAACCCCTTCTCTTTTGAATAAAGATATCTAGCTTTAGTATATTGGTAGTAGTCTTGTGGATTTATTCCCTTAGTTGGGATTGTAGTTGCTATTGTTATTGCAATTGTTGAGTATTGAATGAATTTTACTTGATAAAAGAAAATAATAAAACGAAAGGACATTCGAAAAAACTAAGCGAAAAAAATATTTCGCAAGCGCAATGAAAATAAAATATGAGGGAAAATAAATATCTTGGAATATTTCGATTACTTTCTGAGGTCTAATTTTCGCAAACAATACACGGCCAAAAAAGGGAAAAAAGAAAAAAAGAAAAAAAAATTGTTGACAAGTGAAGCGGTATTAGCCAAAAAAAAGACAAGTGAAGCGGCGAACAGCCGAACACCACCAAAGCCGACGACGAGCGCATCAGTCCAACTGTGTGTCGCCCGAGTCGTTAAATTAGGAAGGCAAAGGGGCATGCGAGTCCATTCCGTGATAAGACCTGCAAGGTTAGTTTTCAAAACCCTACTTCAAATCCCTCCTCCTCCGTCAAAATCATACGTCGTTATTCTCTCTTGTTCTTCTTCTGGTCCGACGAAACTTGCCCACATGTAACACCATCCCCATTTCAATCTTGAACAACAGGTTATTTCATCCCTCAACTTTTGCTTTCTTTTTTGGTTTTCATCTTATTGATCTGTGCGTCTTAACTGGAGGTTTTGTTTGGTTAAAACGAAAGTAGATTCATCATAAAAATGCTCATGTCGACTTGTTTGGACTTAAGAATCTTAGGTAGAGTTTGGGCATTGTTTGAAACTTGGAAATAATTAGTTTTCTATATTCAACAATTCCAATCTCTGATAAGATTTTGTTGTTTTATGTTTTCAGAATCTCTTGGTAGGTTGATTTCGATTCAATATAATCTTTTGGCCCAGTAACTTGAGCATATGTGTGCCTGTTTACATTATGGGCTGTTATATTTATTGGGTTGTGATAATTTCTTTCGTTCTAGTTAGATATGTATGGAATATATTGTATTTTCGGAAATTTCTGTACTTTTCTTTTCTCTTGTAATTTTTTTTTGGGCAAGGATACCATGGAATGGCCGTTTTCTTATGGAACAATTGGTGTTTGCAGTTACTGTAAGATTACTGAAATGGCAGCGGAAGGTGGGAAGAGCTTTGCCAGGAGAGACCGTCTCCTAGAGATTGAGGCAAAGGCTCGAAACTGGTGGGAAGAGAAACAGGTGTTCAGGGCTGAATCTTGTGACAAGCCTCCTGAACCAGGGGAGAAGTTCTTTGGAAATTTCCCGTTCCCTTATATGAACGGTTTTCTGCATCTCGGACATGCATTCTCACTCTCAAAGCTGGAGTTTGCTGCAGCTTATCATAGATTAAGAGGTGCGAACGTCCTCTTGCCTTTTGCTTTTCACTGCACTGGGATGCCCATCAAAGCCTCGGCCGATAAGCTTGCTAGGGAGATTCAACTGTTTGGAGAACCTCCGGTGTTTCCCACTCAAGTGAAGCAAGAGAACCAGGAAATGGAAGTGGAAGTGGAAGCAGAGGGTGCCAATGCAGGTGCACCTCCAGCTAAGTTTAAGGGAAAGAAGTCTAAGGTTGCCTCAAAATCAGGCGGACAAGCATACCAATGGGAAATTATGCGTAGTTTTGGCCTGTCTGACAGTGAAATATCCAAATTTCAGAATCCTTATAACTGGTTGACTTTTTTTCCGCCATTGGCAGTGGAAGACCTCAAGGCTTTTGGCCTGGGCTGTGACTGGAGACGTTCCTTTATTACTACAGACATGAACCCTTTTTTTGATGCCTTTGTGAGGTGGCAGCTTAGGAAACTGAAATCCTTGGGTAAGATTGTGAAAGATGTTCGTTACACTATATACTCTCCATTGGATGGACAACCTTGTGCAGATCATGATAGGGCCAGTGGTGAAGGAGTTCAGCCCCAAGAATACACCCTCATCAAAATGGAAGTGGTGGCACCTTTTCCTTCTAAATTGAAGGTGTTGGAAGGGAGAAAAGTGTTCCTTGCTGCAGCAACTCTGAGACCTGAGACCATGTATGGACAAACAAATGCATGGGTATTGCCTGATGGGGAGTACGGGGCCTATGAAATCAATGAAACAGATGTATTCATTCTCACAGAAAGAGCAGCACTTAACCTTGCCTATCAAAAGTACTCTAGGGTCCCAGAGAAACCTACTTGCTTGGTTGAACTGACTGGTCATGACTTGATTGGCCTTCCATTGAAGTCACCACTAGCACTTAATCAGATTATTTATGCCCTTCCTATGTTGACTATCCTAACAGACAAAGGTACTGGGATTGTGACCAGTGTACCTACTGATTCTCCGGATGATTATATGGCCTTGCATGATTTGAAATCAAAACCTGCTTTCAGGGCAAAATATGGTGTGAAAGATGAGTGGGTACTGCCCTTTGAGATTATCCCAATCATTGATATTCCAGGATTTGGAAATAAGGCTGCGGAAAAGGTCTGTGCAGATCTCAAAATCAAAAGCCAGAATGAAAAAGAGAAACTAGCAGAAGCCAAGAGGTTGACATACTTGAAGGGATTCAATGAAGGAACACTGATTGTGGGGGAATTCAATGGAAGGAAAGTCCAGGAGGTGAAACCCTTGATAAGGAGCAAGCTTATAGAGACGGGGGAGGCAATTTTGTATAGTGAACCTGAGAAGCGGGTTGTATCACGATCAGGTGATGAATGTGTTGTGGCGCTTACAGATCAATGGTACATCATATACGGGGAAACCGAATGGAAAAAATTGGCTGAGGAGTGCTTGTCCGGCATGAGTTTGTATTCTGATGAGACACGGCATGGGTTTGAACACACTTTGGGCTGGTTGAATCAGTGGGCTTGTTCACGATCTTTTGGCCTTGGGACTCGTATCCCCTGGGATGAAGAATTCTTAGTCGAGTCATTGTCTGATTCGACTATTTACATGGCCTATTACACCATTGCTCACTTCCTACACAATGGAGACATGTATGGTTCCAGCAAATCTGCAATTAAGCCTGAACAAATGACCGATGAGGTCTGGGATTTTATTTTCTGTGATGGTCCATATCCTAAATCATCTGACATCTCATCATCAATTCTTAGTAAGATGAAGCAGGAGTTTGAATATTGGTATCCTTTTGATCTTCGAGTGTCCGGCAAGGATTTGATACAAAATCATTTAACTTTCTGCATCTACAACCATACAGCTATTATGTCCAAGAAGCACTGGCCTCGTGGTTTCAGATGCAATGGGCACATCATGCTCAATGCTGAGAAGATGTCCAAGTCTACAGGGAATTTTAGGACACTTCGCCAGGCAATTGAGGAATTTTCTGCTGATGCCACTCGGTTCTCTTTGGCTGATGCTGGAGATGGTGTCGATGATGCAAATTTTGTATTTGAGACTGCCAATGCTGCAATCCTGCGGCTTACTAAAGAGATCTCATGGATGGAAGAAGTTTTGGCTACAGAATCTTCTTTGAGACTAGGTCCTCCAACTACTTATGCTGACAGGGTCTTTGTGAATGAGATAAATATTGCTGTGAACAGGACTGAGCAAAATTACAGCGATTACATGTTCCGGGAAGCCCTCAAGACTGGTTTTTATGATCTTCAAGCTGCTAGGGATGAGTACCGGTTTTCATGTGGCGCTGGGGGAATGAACCATGATTTGGTATGGCGTTTTATGGATGTGCAGACACGTCTTATTACTCCAATCTGTCCACACTATGGAGAATATGTCTGGAAGGAACTTTTGAAGAAGGAAGGGTTTGTGGTAAATGCAGGATGGCCTGTGGCTGATGCTCCAGACCTAACCCTCCAGAGCGCCAATAAATATTTGCAGGACTCCATTATTTTAATGAGGAAGCTTCTCCAAAAGCAAGTTTCAGGCTCAAAGAAAGGCAATAAGAAGGGTACTCCAGTTGCAACAGTGACAGACGACAAGCAGCTAAGCGGCCTGATATATGTAAATGAGCACTTTGATGGGTGGAAGGCAGAGTGCTTGAAAATACTCCAAATTAACTTTGACAGCAACAGTCGTACTTTTATTTCAGACAAGGTGATACAAGAGGCCTTGCAAAATAGTTCTATTGGCCAGTCTAAAGATTTTAGACAAATACAAAAGCTTTGTATGCCTTTCATGAAGTTCAAGAAAGACGAGGCAGTTGCACTTGGGGCTCAGGCTCTAGATTTGAAGTTACCTTTTGGTGAGATTGAGGTGCTTAATGAGAACTTGGACTTGATTAAGAGACAACTCGGTCTTCAAGATGTAGAAGTATTGTCCGGTACAAATCCTGATGCACTTTCTAAAGCTGGTTCTCTTGTCAGACTGATAGAGCAGAATCCTCCAGCACCAGGAAGCCCCACTGCCATCTTCTTAACCCGGTAATTATAATCCTTCTGTTCATATCTGTATGTTTTTCGGTACTTTTTCCTTTTCAACTTTAACATGCATTTCAACTGTTACGTTCTGCACAATCTCTTTTAAAGGCAACAATTCATTGTATTATATGGAAAACTAAATTCTATTGTTGTTTTTCATATTCATATCTTTTCAACCATTTCCTTGTGCTGCTTTCTCCCTCCTCTGCAGTCTTATGGCGTTTGAACCTCGTTCTGTTTCTTCTCTTGTATATCAATAGGTCATAACAGCCAACAAACAAGTGAAACTGGAAGATGATCTTTTTGTACTTTGGTCACGAAGGAAGTACAGTAACTGCAGGAGATTAAGGAAATCTAAGCTTATATTCTTGCTGGGAGAATTGGTGGTTCAACGAAGTGAAGACTTGATGATGAATTGGGTGAGAGTCCTCCAAAGTGTTATGTGCTATATTTGAATTTTTGAATATCAGGTTATATTTTTCCTTCTAAATATTTGGTTTTGTTCCATTGCAGCATCTTATGGACTTCTCAGTTTGTTTTATTTTGAAAATTACTAGTGAAGTGCCTCGCTCAATCTCTCTCTGTTTTTTTTTTTTTCATGTATTTAATTTCGTAAACTTCACTTGGGAGACACTTGGCTAGTTTGCACTCCTAGGATCACCAACGGCACTACACTTGGGTTCCACTATGTCCATGTGATTATATTGCAATCATATAGTAACATGATACGTCTCAATTTACTTCTCTTAATTTTTTTTTCCTCCCGTAAACTTTCTGGCAAAATCTAGTTTTCTGAGCTACTTGCTGTATGGGTGGTTTCAGTTCATCGGCTTTCATGAAAGCCACGATCACACCTCCGGTGACAATCTGCGCCGAGTGCGTGCAGTTGATAATGTGAATGATTATTGGCTATTTATAACATCAATTTTGGTGGGTAAGTGAATGGTTTCAACATTAATTACACCTTATCGAATGATCGATCTTTCCTTAAGCTCTTACCAAATACACTGATTCGGTGTATCTATGAACCAAATCAGTGGATTTGGTTTTGTGGATTGATTAACTAAATATGAAGCTAGCTAGGTACCGGAATGGATCAGAACAAATAGCCAGATGCCAATGCAGCTATATATTGGGATTGCCTTTGCCTCAGAACCACCAAGTTTCAAACACAATTCCAGAGTCTCTAGGTTAGGGTGATAACAAAATTGTATTCCATGACCCCATTTTATATAAGACCGTCAGGTGGAAAAAGAAAAAGCTAATAATTTCATGGAATAAACCAAACAAGGCCTATACAATGACATTATATATGTGCATAGTGTCTTTGCAGTTTTAGAGGCACTAAGGAAGCTTAGATCGATACCTTACCATGTTAACTTTTAGTAGAGAAGTATGTACGATTTCGAGTTCAGATCTCCCGTCTTTTTCCACTTCTTTTTCAATGAATCTTCAGCTTCTTTCCTTTCGATCTGCACATAATTTATTCAAGCGTTGTATTTCAGACATTAGCATATTCAAGCTAGCCCTCAACCCAGCAACTTCTCTTTCCAATTGGCCAAACCTCCAACTACACAAAGAAAAGGGAAACTCCAAACAAGAATTCCCAAAAGGGAAACTCTAAACAAGAATTCCCAACTCAAAACTAGAGGAATATATAGGAGAAGTCAATCATTCTTCCACTTTTGTGAGTGCTCCAGATAATTGAGGTCGAACGACAAAAGTAATTTTTTTGATAATGTCACCTTTAAATAAAGGAGAATGAGATGTTATCTCTCTAAGTTGGCTGGCTGGACTACCCATGTCTACTTCACTACATCATCCTCATAATTATAGCCAAGTAGTCCAACACTATTGTTTTCAGCCTTAGCTAGTTGTTATTTCATTTGTATATGTATACATTTTGTAGTGGTTGTCATTTTCAATCTTTTCGATTCACTGAAGACAAGATATGGCGGAATCGATTTATCTTTTCTTAAGATATATATATATATATATATATATATATATATAAAGAGGTCACCACTAATAAACATATGAATATCGTCCCTAATGAGACATAGACATGTACCTCCAAACGTGCCAAACACAAGAGTGTCATCTATGTTCCTCATTCAACAAGGGAAGAAATTGCAAATGAATGAATCAGCATCTACAGCAAAATCTAACTCTCAAGTCAATAACACAAAGAATTATAGAATAACTCTGTCAAATAAATAGATTAAGTACATTTCTAGAATTCAGGAGATCATACAATTATGCACCATGTTAATTTCCAACACCGTACTAGTGGACATTTGGAAGAAGATTACTAATGAACAAAAGAGACAGCAATGACATGAGGAAGCCATTTTTGTATCTTTTATGCCAATTACTTATCGATTAGGGTTTGAAGAACTGGAAAGAGAGCATATATATGCCAATTTATAGCTGTTAATTCAAGTCTTTTAAAATCCCTTCATGGAAGATCGACTTGGGAGTGCCTCGTTAAGTCTTCTAGCCAACTAATCTATATATGAAGCAAAAACATGAATTTGGTTAAATTTTCAAAAACCCAACAAATGCCCCTTCATACTTATATAATCTAAAATATAAAATTTTATATTTCAAGGGCAAAACAGTAAAATATGGAATTAATATATACATTAATGATGTGAAAGTCTCACCTCACTTACCCACTTACTAAATTTATTTAATGACTTGTATTTTTAATATTTTTCTTTTATTTTATATTAGAATATTTATTTTATAAAGAAACATGATTGTTGGCCTCAATTGAGGCATAACAATTGTGGCTTCAATCCTAAGTGGCATGCCACATAGCTAATTATCAATTTAAAATTTAAATCCACATAATATAACTTGCCACATAATAATTTTACAATACCAATTTTAACCTTTTATATTTTTCTTTGAATTTTATTTTTTATAGACTTATTATCTGAAATCTAAACTCAAAAAGCAAACAAAAATTAATAAACCTTTAAATGCTTTCAATGAAAATTGAAACTTCAACTAAGTGTTCACAACTTTATTAATAAACTAATTAACCAACATGTTAATTTGGTATAAGTACACATAAATTGATATATATGTATCTAATTGAAACAATAAAAGCAATAGGTAATGAACATTAAATAATTTTAGAAAATAAAATTGTAAAACCATAATTAAAACATACAAAAAAATGAAATTTGTGCCAAGAACCCATAAAGAATTTGAACTTTCTTTAACAAAAAAAAAATTGGACAATTCTTAGGTTCACCGACAATTCTTGGGGTGAACCTAAAAAAATTTTCCAATCAAAAATTGATTCGAAGATAAATTTTTATATAAAATTATAATCGTTTATCTTGATTCATCTGTGACCCACGTTACAATGTGACTTCCTCATCATTAAGTAAGAAAAAGATTGTAGAGTTCAGGTTAGGTTTAAGGTTCAGGTCTCAAAATGTAGGATTTAGTCTTATTTATATTCTTCTAATTACAAAAATTGTTTTTTTTGGACAATAATTACAAAGATTGTTGATTGAGTCGTTTAGGTCACGTGGTTTAAGTTTGAATTGTTGATTCATTGTAACCTAAGTTCAAATTATATTTTACAATTTTTATTAAACTTTTTTTTTTGGTGCTTGCTAGAGGTGCAGAAAAATCAATACTCTTTTTCTATGGATTCACCTTAGATACTGACTTGTACTGAAGCACCTTACCTTTAAGTTCCCCTATACCTTGAAGAACAATGTTAGATACATATCGCTTTGTTCCTTTCCCAAGCTGTAGAAAATAGATTAATAATTATATATATGGTCTGTTTTGTTCCATCTGCTTTCTTAAACCATCACTTTGTGTTATGGGTTTTTAGGTAATTAACAGCTATGACATGTTCCTCTTGTTCATCTTTTTTTGGTTTGAGGAAAACAGAGGAGCTAGGTGACATGTTTCTAAAACTTCATCATCTTGGAAATTGACACCCATTTTTACAAACCGTATACCTTTGTTTTTTGTATCTTACTCTATTATTTGAAACTAGCCCAGTATGTATGGTTGTGAGTTGTGAGTTGTTGCTTTGCACCCATTTCTCTTTTCACACCCATTTCCTTTTTCACACTTAAGCCTCGATCAATTACACATATTCTTAGTTTCAAGAAGCTGTTCTTGCCATGTTCGCTTCTCGAGGATTGAAGACCAATTAGAAGTTGATCGGTTTGATTGGGGAGTTGATCTGTTTGAATCCAACTGGAAGTTGATCAAAACCCGCCAGCTTGCAAGTATGGCATATTGACTTGCTATTTCAAGGTTACTACTCATTCTACTTGCCATATATATATGACCACAACATGTGTAATTAACTTGTCATTGAAACATATATGAACATAGAGAAGAGACATCAAGAGCTTATTTGCAAATGAGCTACTTTCAATACAATGGCTCGTGCTAGCTACCTTATCTTTGATGCTGTTAAAGAATTGAAAATAGGCATACCTCGATGACTTGTTCATATTCAATGTGCCGCAAGCACCCCAAAAGCCTATGACAAAGCCGAGCACAACGGTGATATAGAAAACAAGCTTTTGATTATTATCTTCATGATCTTTATTAATGTCTTCTACAAGAACAAGAAGCATGTCATCTCCGTCTGGACACTTAGTTGAAAGAGGAAATCCCCAGATATAAATAGATGAATCATCAAGCGTCTGGAGTTGGTTTTTATGGGAGGTAAAATTTTCGGATAATAATTGTTAAATATATGGGCTATTAACCAACAAGCTCGACGGTGAAAAGAGTGGAATTTCTATTAGTAATTAACTACCCAAAAATGAAGTCCTACATTCCCGCCTCTAGAGGCACGTGGCCTTAAGGTATTGGGCGCCGCCCCTATACGCATGACGCAAGTCTCTATTCGAGAGACTTGCGGCTCAAGAGAATCTCGAGTGAATTGCGGCCTAAGCCGTAACTGTCAAGTTGATAAATTTTGCTCAGTACAAATAGATGGTTCTACCAAACAAGTAATTCATTCACGTCCCCCACTCCTCGAGCTACTTTAACTTTGAGTCATAAGCACACAGCCGTAATTGATCAAACTCATGCTATAGTCTTATATTATTGGTGAGGGAAAGTCATATCCAATTTTTTTGTCACCAACAATTAGTGCTGTTTGTGGGAAACTTTTTCCTTAAACAATGGCAGGAGCTGGATCAGGCAAAATTCCATTTTTGTCACTCATGACTTGAAATGACGAGTCAGAAATCCCAATTAGTGGTGGCTCGAATTCAATTGGATATTTAAATGTTCCTCCTATGAATGGTGGGGCCTCAAATTTTATTGGAGACCTGAATGACCCCCCTCTTAGTGAGATACATAAGATGATGCGAGAGCTCGAACAATTTAGAGAGGAAAAAAAGAAAGGCGTGAAGCTTCACAAAAGAGAAAGATGGAGATGGTGTGTGGGTCATACAACAATTCCTCTAACGACAATATCGAAGGTGCAACGGATGAAGGATCAAACAGAGCAAGTTTCGAGGCAACTGTGAATCTAGCCACTACACCAAGTCAACCCAAGAAAACAAAGAATGGCTTATGGGTCAAACAACGTTTCCTTTGACGATGGGTGGAGGATCAAACGGAGCAAGTCTCGAGGCAGATGTGAATCTCGCCACTAGATAAAGCCAACCCAAGAAAACAAAGAACGATAACAACCCAAAAAAATAGAAAAAAATGGAAAAAATGATCGAGCAATACAAACACCCTCGAGATATTACCGCTAGGGTCGCCAGGGGCTCTGGAGAATCCCCTTTCACTGATGACACCTTAAGTACGATGAGTCAACCAATCCAGTGGATTATATCAGAGGGTACAAGCAAATGATGAGGATAGAGACTTCAGACGAGAAGCTGATGTATAAAATCTTTCCCATAAGTCTGACAAGCCCTACCGCATAGTGGTTTCGAGACCTCAAACCTAAATCTATCTCGAGTCTAGATTAGCTTACTCGAGTCTTACGCATCAAGCATAACGTTAGAGAGAAGATTGGAAAATTCTTCGAGAGGTTCAAAACAGAGATGAGAGGAATAGGCTGCAACCCCCAATATGTAGCAATCACATTCAGAGAAAGCCTTCTACCCAGCACGACCCTTTACAAAAAAATTGATTTGCAATCCGTCAAAAAACTACATGACATCCTCCTTCGTATAGAAGGAGAAATATGCCTCTAAAAAGCCAGAGAGGCCTAAGAAGTGTGATTGACCGCGACAGTTACTTCAAGAGGACCAAGGGGGAACTCCCATGAGAGGGAGACTATCGACCTAAAGGAGGAAATAATTATGGAGATCAGAGCATTCACAAGACTTTACCTCAAGGGAATGATTCATCGCCAGCCCGAGAGATATTTACAAGCAGTACTGCCAAGAGGAAATTTTCAAAAAAACACATACCACCGCAACCCGAACCCAACAATGAAAGGGAAAAGAAGTTGTATTGTCCACTACACGAGGCTAACGGTCATGGTTTACACAGGTGCCGTGCACTCAAACCTCAAATCCTTGATCTAATGAAGAAAGGCAAACTCCTCTAGTATTGACAACCCATTGATGGGGATAACAAAGAGACCAAGGACACTCCAGTGATACCAAACAAAGGACATGTAATCAGTAAAATATTTCCCATTCACGGAAGGCCAACTATGTTAAAAGCAAAAGAAACAAGAATCAGTCAGAAACTAGACAGGTGGGAAAGAAAAGGAAGGTGTACCAAGTAGAAGGGAGGTGAGAAACCGCGGACGTGCCAAGCTCTGAGCCTATAATCAGTTTCTCAAAGAAGGACGTTGAAGGGATCCAATTTCCACACGAAGGCACACTAGTTATTTCAACCTCGATTCAAGATTGCCTTGTGAGAAGAGCAATGATAGACCCATAAAGCAACGCCATCATAACATTTCTCAAAGCGTTTTGGCAGCTTGATGTGGAAAAAATCAAGGTAAGGAGAAGTGGTACCCCACCAATAGCCTTTGAAGGAACGGAGGCATGGCCCTAAGGAGAAGTCACACTACTTGTAACAACAGATGAAAAGATGATCGAGGTAGATTTTGTCATAGTTGACAAACCATCAGCTTACAACATCATGTTGGGTGAGGTTGGTTGCATAAGATGGAAGCCGCATCCTCAATAAAATATCAGGTGTCAAAGTTCACCTCGACTAACAAAATTAAGTCATATCAATTCGAGGAGATCAAATGCTCTCCAAGACGTTGTATTCCATGGTAATCAAGAAGAATTTTTCTCAGTATGAGGAAGAACAACATGCATAGCAATTAGTGGCGGTTCCAGCAGAGGACTTAGAACTAGAAACAGAACCATAAGCTCTGATCTCTGTTGGTGATGAAAAATTCGAACAAGACTTGAATGACCCCCCTCTTAGTGAGATACATAAGATGATGAGAGAGCTCGAACCGTTTAGAGAGGAAAAAAAGAAAGGCGTGAAGCTTGACAAAAGAGAAAGATGGAGATGGTGTGCCCCTCGAGCGGGAATATAGAACAATAGTTTTGGGTAGTTACTCAACAAAAAGTAGTTATTAACAGAAATCCTGCTCCTTTCTCTTGTTGGGCTCATCGACGGTAGCCCATTTTCTAATAATAATTATTCAATTTTTTACCTTCCACAATGCCCCCTTATTTCCTTCTTGGTTCCAAGCCCTGCGTAGGCCTAAAAGGAAATAATCTTTGATCTGCATATAGGCTTAATCGTGTGTTCTGATATTTGATTTCCTCACATCACTTGATTGACGCGTTTCTTCCACTTTCCCCAAAACCATAATCTGCTGCATTAAATAATACATCACTTTTTCCATTCGTCCATGCCTTCACGTGATCCTGTGATTTCATGATCTTTTGAGATTCTACTTACAGGGCTTCTCCCCTCCATCTCTCCAAAATCTCAATTATTACTTTCCATCTTTCGAAACAAATCTTTCTCTTCATCAAATCTTTGTTTATTGCCAAAAGTGCTCCATCCACGAAATATGCCCTGACGTTTACTTAAACCTCCCCTATTATTTAGACACACACGCATCCACGATCCCTACAGCTTCCCACTTCCCAAAACTTTGATAATTGCTACGACCTCTCCTCAATTATTTCACCATCTCGTTTTCAAAGTTGCACCTGTATGACTCATCTTCCTCCTTATTCTCCCATATTTCTCCCAATGACTCTTCTTTTGGTGAGTTTACTTCTCCTTTACTATTTCGCTTTTATTTCTTTGAGCTTTCTCCTATCGTCTCAATGCTCACCATGAGGATAAGTTCATCGAACCAAAATTGAAAAGTAGCCAGCGATCCCATCGATGAACCACAACTCTGGACTCCGAGCGCCGTTGAAAAGTTGAAACTCCCCCCCTCAATCAAAGTTTTGGGTCTTTCACGAGATGCCGACATTTATTTTGGTGACAATATTCCTCTAAACGTCCTTGTTCTCGCGCCTCAACATCTCAGATTTTTAAGTTTTCCTCTTCACCTGGCGAACTTCTCATGTGGAGAGTTTTGGGGCTCCACCTTATGCAGCTGAACCCAACTCGTATCTCCTCCTCTCGGCCTTTATTTCCATGGGCTGTAGGTGGGGAGTATCCTTCGGTTTGACAAATTTCTTTTACGACCACAATTGTTTGAAGAATCCCAAATTGAAAAGATACTTCAATTGTACCCCATACAACAACCAAAAGTGCATCGAGGGAAAACCCTTGAACTACGCCTAGTGGAAATCCAATGCTTTGATGCTTTTGGGAAACTAGTTGCCTGACGAATTTCAACTCGTCCCCTCTCAACGATTTGGAGACGACATCGGTAAGGTTCTTAACTTTAAACACTCTTTTTTTTTCTGATTTTTTTTAGACTGTTCTAATGTTTTCTTCTATTGTGTAGATTTCAAATCATCTCACAGAACGTACATCTCCTTCAAGCCGGAGCGCCTTGAATGGCTAAAGTCTCATATCATAAGCCAGGGTTGGCCGGCGACACAATTTGCCTCGCCTGAAAATTTAGAGAACTTGTCTATCAATCGCACTAAAGAGCTTTTTCACTGTTATCATCAACCTATTGGCCTTGATCTTTTTGGGGAAAGATTAGCCATCTGTGTTGCTGAGATTAAGAGTAACTTTTATCGGTTTACTCACTGTAAGCATTTATTTGCAGAAAGCCTCGAAAAGAAATAGTGCTACGAGGAGTTCAAATCTGTCTTAAGGGAGGAAGAGCACGAGGAAGAAGGAAGTGAAACAGAATTTAAAGTGGGCAAGGGCACAAGTGCAGAGGAGTTTCTCAAGGAAGAAGAGATGAACGTTAGGGATTTCAGCACACGCCAACCTCCCTCTCCGAAGACCAAGAGGCAAAAGCTCAAGAAACCATCTGCGAGCAGTGGTAATATTGGGAGTTCGAGTCAAGCAACTCAAGGGCAACTTACCAATCCACCCGTTAAGATTCAGGTTAGCGCTAAGGAGATACCTAAATTTTTTCCCCCCACCGAAGGCTTTGACCATGAGCTTCAGGAAGGGTGACAATTCATTCGTCGCTAAGGACGAATCGTTACTCTCAAACGAGTCTGTCGCGGCCGCTGTAGGTTGAGGTCTGGCGGTACGCAAACTTGACTTTGACATTTTAACCAAGAAATCCACTGTTGAGCTCTTTAAATTTGTGTGCAGTTCCAACTCGAGGTAAACATTGGGCCTTACCTTTCTATTTGCATCGCTCGAGAATTTGTATGCTTTTACTTTTACTTATCGCTACCTTTTTTTTTAGGGTCTCTTGGCGACTCATGCTCTCATGTCTGGACATCATGAGTCCAACATTAAGCTGTAAATGGATTTGAGCGAGGCCAAATTTCGGATTCAACAGAAAGATCGGTTGGAGCAAACAAGGAGAAACTCGAGCTGAAAGCGAAACGCATCGAGAATATGTCCCTCGAGCTAGCACAGATGAAGTTAGACCTCGAAAAGGTTAAACTCGAGAAGGATACTGAGTATGACAAGGCCCAACTTAAAATCGATGCTTCATCTGCACAATGTTTTAGGTTGGGGTGGAACCATGCTCTGATAGACTAGGAAGATAAGCGCTACAAGAGTCCAGACGTCATTGACGCGTTCTTTGGCTGTGCTGGAATGACCTACTCTCCCATTAGAGGGATGATGTTAGACAATCTGCCATCCCCATAAGCATGCGTGCAAATCTAGCTTGACAACGGAGGGATGTAAGAAGTTTCTTCTGCAGACAAGTCTGAGCTTGAGATGCTCAGTGTTGCGAAAGATATTGCCGCGAGCGAGGACACTCCTCTCAAGTCTGGAGATAGGGTCGAGGAAGAAGTTTCTCTCGAACCACAACTTAGTTTTTTTTCTGGAGTTCCAGATTCTTGTTCCCCCTGGGCTTTTGCTTTTTTAATTTTCTAGTTTACTTGCCTCTTAGTGGGATTTTATATTTGAACCTGAATTCCTTTCGACGTATCCTAATGCTCAGGGGGTCTTATTTTGAATATTTAAGTATCATTATCTTTATCCTTAATGACTCCTGGATTTGTGCATTTCAATATGTTGGGTTTCAAAACTCTAATCAAACCTCAGTAACTCTTATCTCATAATCCTGTATAAATAGGCACATACTCTGTTTAGATCGTCACTTCAGATTACCAACTTACCAAGATGAAAAATGCCACCAAAAATACATCTTAACTTTAACGTTCGTCAAAATTCGACGAAAAATTTCAGAGACAACCTACCTCTAGTCAGGCGACATGGGAAAGAGATGGTTGTGCTTTTGGAGAAGATTCTGAATCGTCAAATTATCAGCCGTATCTAGATATCGTTGGGAAACTCCTTTATAAGGTATGTTTCTTGCCCTTAACACGCTCGCTGAATGGTTGATTTTATCGCTTTATTTTAAATTTTCATTTGTTCCAGGTTGCGCTCCCGCTATGGAGACTTACTCTTTGATGATAAGGTGAAAAGAAGGCTCGACGTGGTGGTCGACCGTCTAGAAAGGGGGGAAGACATTCTTATTTGTGTCGCTAACGCTGAATCAGGTCCCAGTCGACCGCGTCGTCGTAGCCTTAGTTTGGATCGGTCTGGTGGATCTGAGACTGTTCGGATCTGAGCTCTGCGTGAGGAGACTTATGTTCTCCAAGACTCTCTGGAGCATGCACGGGATTAAGTTTGCAACTTGAGACTTGAGCTCCAACGCTCGAGGGAACATGCTCGTCGTCTGGTTGCAGAACTTCGAGACTGTTACCGCAATGAGCAGTTCGTAGAGGAAGTTCATTCCATGAGCCTCAAGTCGGGTTTTCGTGATGAAGTTGTGGCTTACCAAAGAAAGATGCTGGAAATTTATGAGGGGATCGACCGGTCTTGTCTTCCTTACTATGTAGGGCTTGACGACGCCCCTTAGTATTGAATGTTTGTGATTTCTATATTAGTTTTTCCTTGTAATAAAGTCGTGTACAACCGCGACCTTCATGACTTTAGTTTTTGTCGTGTATGGGCACAACTGTTTGACTTTTAAATTTTGTTGTGTACGGCCACGACTCTTTAGCATTTTACTGCTCATTTACTTCGTAACTCACATGATGCATGTGTTTTTGACCTTACTGAATTTTCTCATATAAGTATGGTTCGTAGCACCCTAAAAAGAATGAACGTACTTTAACTGGTAAGAGCATAAAAATATGACCTGTAAGACAAGGTTACCCTTATGGCTGTTCGTTCCTCAAGACCTCTATATCCATCTGCCCCCTATTTTCATCTTCATGGTTCCTCGAAGCATGGGGAGGAAAATACCGTCTTGGGCATCTTCTCTTCTCAAAACTGTCGTAGTTGATGTAGTTGTCAAGGTATCTTTTATAAATCGAGGTATCTTTCTTGTCGTTTCCCCATTTGAATGGTCAGTTAATCTGTGTTTGCGGACAATCGGTACTTCGAGAGATACGTTCCTTAATCGCATGAAATCAATGAATTTATATCTTTGCAGTTAGTGGTATATGCTTCATCAAATTTTGGGCGAAGCCATTTTATTTCATTCTGGCCATAAGCCATATGTACATAAGCTTTAATAAAAACATTCAACCACGCCATTCTTGTCAGGGCACGTGGTTCATACATAGTATCTTTTTAGGTAAATCGCATTCCATGGTCGTGGGAGCTCACACCCGGTTGGGATATATTTAAGTCGATAAACTCCTTTGCCGAATATTGTTATCACCTCGTATGGTCCTTCTCAGGTTGACTTTAACTTACCGGCATCGTGGTCCTTGATGTCCTCTACTACTCTTTTCAAAACCCAATCTCCCAAGCCGAATGACCTCGGTCTCACTCCCTTGTTGAAATATCTCTTCACTTGATTTTGATAGTTGGCCAAGTGAATCCCAACTATTTCTTTTCTTTCCTCCAATTGATCGAAGTGAGTGGATATCTGTGCGTCATTATTTCCACTTTCGAGTGTGAGTGTCCAGAGGGTCGGGACTATCGCTTCGATGGGAATTACGGCTTCCATTCCATATGTCAAGGCATACAGACTCTCGTTCGTGAGTTTTCTCTTAGTAGTTATGTATGCCCATAAGACATGTTGTAACTCTTGGTGCCATTTTGCCCTCTTGCGCTCGAGCCTGCGCTTTATTCCATCAAATATGGTGCGGTTGGTTTTTTCTGCATGATCATTGCCTTGTGGGTAACTTCTCGAGGCGAACTGTAACGTGATGCCGTATTTATCACAAAAACCTAGAAATTGTTTGCTATTGAACTGGATACCATTTCACACACTATATTTCGGCACACCCAACGGCATATTATATTTTTCCACACGAAATTTTCAATGTCGTTGGAGGTAATTGTTTGATATGACTTTGCTTCGACCCACTTGGTGAAATCAAGGTCCGAAAAATCGCTAGGCAGGCGGTGGGTGGCGGGCTGGGGCCTAGCGCCTAGGGACCTAATCGGAGCCTAGGCGGTTTTTTTTTTATACTTAATATTATATTTATATGAAAATATTACATTATTAATTTACTTAATATAGTCAATATATTAACTTTTTGTTGAAGAAAAATATAGTTGATATATTAAAGTGCATTGATTGAAGAATGAAGAGGGTGAATGAATATTTTAGCTTAATCCCAAAATGACGAAGATTCAATATATGTAAAAAGTCCAAGGTGGTAGGCACGTTGAGAATAACTAACCAACAACAGTACTGCACACACAATTAATTAAGTCACAACTCACAAGACAAACTTAATTATAGTACCCAGAAGCCCAGAAGCCCAGAAGCCCAGAAGCCCGAAGGCTAGAACTTCTTCACGAACGCAGCCGAGAGGAAAGAGAGAGAGAGAGAGAGACCCCAAGGAGAGAGAAGACGAGAGAACATCAAAGACGAAGAGCAGAGCAGAGGAGAGGAGAGGAGAGGAGAGAGAGAAAGAGTCGAGAGACGGCAAGGAGAGGAAGAGAGAGAGAGATGGTCGCCCAGCCCGCCTAGATTGCCCGAGCCGCCTAACATCCGCCTAATCCCTTAGCCGATTTTCCCACCTACTGCCTATTAATCCGGGCGGCACAGCCACGCCTAGCGCCTAGGCGCCGCCTAGGCGGCCCCTAAAGCGATTTTTAGAACCTTGGGTGAAATAGTCGGCCCCACCATATCTATTCCCCATCGTGTGAAGGGCCATGGACCGCTGACTATGGTCAGTTGTTCTGCTGGACAATGGTTTGTTGGCACATGTCTATGACATTGGTCACACTTTTTGACGTATTTTTCTGCTTCCCATGAGAGATATGGCCAGAAATATCCTTGAGTTGTTATCTTCTGTGCCAAGCTTCTGCCCCCTATGTGGGAGCCGCATGATCCTTCATGGATCTCTTCGAGAACGAGCCGCACTTGAGCGGGTCCTAAATACCTTAATTCATCGGAATAATTCATCTTCGATCATTTGATATCTTGCAGCTTTCATCCTGAGTTTTCTTGCTTCGATCAGAACGTCTGGTTGGATTCCAAACTCGAGGTAATTTATGATCTCGCCGCACCAGTCATTTTGTATTGATTCGATCATCAAGGTTTTCCTTCGACGCAAGTTTCCTTCGACACTGGGTCCTGTTAGCGTTTCTATCCGGTACCTAGAAATCAGCATTCTTACTTTTCAGCGCGAGAAAGAAAGGCTTACATCGATCGATCTATCATCCGGGAAATGAATCGACTCAATGCTGCGATTCATCCTATCAGGATTTGGATTTCTTTCTTTGTCTTTGGCTTGGTTATATTCAGTATTGCTTCGACCTTTTTCGGGTTGGGTTCGATTCCTTTCCTACTGAATATGTATCCAAGGACTTGGCTTAAGGGGACGCCAAAAAAGCATTTTTTCGGGTTTAACTTCATACCTAAGTACCTCGAAGGATTCAGCCAAGTGCGTAGTGTGGTCGACTCTATACTTAGTCTTTACCACCATATTATCTATGTATGCTTCTATTGTCTTCCCGAGCTGTTCCTTGAACATGCGATTGATCAGCCTTTGATATGTGGTTCCAGCGTTCTTCAAACCGAAAGGCATGATTGTGTAACAGTACAATCCTCGTTCCGATATGAATGTTGTTTTCTCCTGATCTTTTGCGGCCATGGTTATTTGGTTATACTCAGACTAAGCGTCGAGAAATAACAATTTGTCGTACCCGGCAGTTTCGTCTACCATTTGATCAATTTTGGGTAATGGGTAACAGTCTTTTGGGCATGCTTTATTCAGATTAGTAAAGTCTACACATACTCAACATTTGCCATTTTTCTTTTTGACAACAACTACATTAGAAATCCATTAAGGGCACCATACATCTCGAATGAACCCTACCTCGAGTAAATGGTTGATTTCCTCGCTGATGATTTTGTTTCGTTCGAGGGAGAATCTCCTTTGTCATTGTTGATATGCTGGGAAATTTGGGTCAGTGTTCAGTCTATGGCAGGCTATTCCGGGGTTAATTCCTGGCATGTCCTTGTGCGTCCATGCAAATACATCTTGATTTTGTCTCAGAAATTCTATTAGCTGAGCTTGTTCTATTTCATTTTGAAGGGTGCCCACCATAATCTTTTTGGTTCCCTCTATGTCGTGGGACACTTCTTGGAGTGGCTCTGTGGTCAGATCTTTCGAAACTATTTCTTGCTCCGAGTCCTCTAGTGGGTCCTCAGTTAATTGTTATGCCTGCTCCTCCTCATATTGGGGAAACTTCTTCTTGATTGCCATGGAATATAGTGTCTTGGAAAGCATTTGATCTCCTTGAACCGACACAACCTGCTTCTTATCCATCTTGTGCAACCAGCCTCGATCTAGCATGACATTGTAATGGTTTGTCGACTATGACAAAGCATACTTCAATTGTCTTTCCAGCTGTTGTCACAGAAAACGTCACCTCTATGTAGGTCCATGCTTATGTTCCCTTGAAGGCTATTATTAGGGTACTACATCGCCTTATCTTTCTCAGTTTTATGTCGAGCTGTCGAAATGCTTTGAGAAATATTATGTCGGCGTTGCTTCCCGGATCTATCATCACTCTTCTCACAAGGCAGTCTTGAATCAGCGCGTTGCTTTGAGAAGATTAACGCGTCTTCATGTGGAAACTAGATCCCTTCAACAGCCTTCTTCGAGAAACTGATTATGGGCTCAAAGCTTGGGTTGCCCACAATTTCCTGATTCTCTTTTTCTTGGCATACCTTCCTTTTCTTTTCTGCATGTCTAGTTTTCGACCTGATTCTTGCTTCTTCCGCTTTCAATGTGGCTGGCCTTTCGTGTACGAAGAGTATTTCCCTGATTTGAGGTTTTGTGTTTGTTGTCAGCGGCCTGTCCTTGGTCTCTCCATTATCCTTATTGTTGGGCTGTCAATATTAGAGGAGCTTGTCGGTTTTCATTAGATCGAGAATTTGGGGTTTAAGTGCACGACACCTATGTAAACCGTGTTCGTTGGTGTAACGACCCGAGCTCTTATATTTAATTTCTTGAATATTCTTGAAATTAATCAAGGGATTAGAGGATAGTTTTCTTGTCTAGTTTGTGAAGGGAAAATATTTCGGAACGAATATTTACTCGAAACGTTTTATTTTCGAGGGTCAAGAGTTGACTTTCTTATTTGTTAATTTTCTCTAATAACTTCCTTCACAAAAGTCGTAGAGCTTGTCAGTACGAGTTCGTAGACATGTGGCACGCAAATTTCTGATATCATATGAAGAAGTTATGGTCAGCGGAAGTTTTATTTATTTTCGAAGCTTTTATGAGGTAGTCAACTATTTCGTAAAAACTGCTCCAATAGCTTTATTATTTGAGGATGTGGTCTTCTAATGATTTTTAGTAGACATCTTAAGGAAACTCTCAGAGTTAGAATCAACTGAAAATCATATTTCTATAGTTAGTTATGATTTTTACAAGATACATAGAGCACAAGGAGAAATGGAATTGACCTTGTGTTGTAAGCATGACCCAATATTGATCTCACTCTTGTAGAGCTGATCCTAGAGTCCCTCCAGCACGTATGAGATCAGCCTCAAAATCCTTTCCTTATTTTTTTTAATCAGCAACTTGTCTATCAAGTAGGCTAACTAGCCAAAATTAAAGTTTAACCTTGGTAAGGTTAGCTAATTCACTAGCCTATATAAACATGTGTTCTACACCACATTTCTTCAAGCTTCAATCAGATTGAAAGCTTCCTTAGTTGAAGTATAAACTCAACTAAGTCCCTCCTACTTCAGCCTTCCCAATAGCATAGAAATTCCCTCTAGAAAGGTTAAGAAAATAGAGCAATCTTTAGTTAAAAATCCATTGCTCAAGAACTTTTGTGAAGCTACTTCAATCTTCCAACCTTCTATTGATCACTTCAATTCATGTAAGTACAGAATACATCCTTATAGTCTTTTGTCTTTAAGATTTATCAAAGTGCACAAGCAAGAAAGAAATGGAAAAGGATAAGTTTTATAGAAAGCTAATCTTGTTTTCTGGAATTAATCCCGTCATCCACATTTGGAAGCTTGAAACTCATACTCCTGTTCATTTTTACATCTTATATTATTCATGAAAGTTGTGTAAAGTTGTGTCTTCTATCTCGTGTTTAAATTTCATGATAATCCAACGGTTAAAAAGTGAGTAATCTATGTATTTTTTTTTTGGCTAATGAGTAATCTATGTATTTAGACAGCATACTCGCTGGAAAACGTATAAACTGTTCATAACTTCAAGTTGTCATATCTCACTCATTTATGAGCCAAATTTTATGATTTTTATATCAATACGAAGCTCATAACATGAACTTGTGATCTGGAGAATATCATAAATAATTGATTAAAATACAGTACGTAGTAATTTGTGCAATTAAGGTTAAAATCATGAATACCTATTTAGGTACTGTTTTGGTTAATTTGTGATTCTGGACTTGGACACTTTGGACATGATTATTTGGATTATACCTTTGAATTCCTTATGAAATTCCCTTCGAAATAGGGTATTCACTTACCTATATCGGATTTACGATGGACAAGATATTGAATTTGAACTTCAATGATTATATTTGGAGAAATATGAAAATGTTCTCTCATGGACTTGGACTAAAGGACTAAAGAATGAAATTCTAAATCTGATTTTATCTTATTAATTGTGCATAACTTTATTTCCTTTGCTTATTTCAAGTCTTACAATAACTTAATTACTTGGTTATGCTATTAACCTTATGATAATGATCTTGCTTATTACATGAGTTCAATTACTTATGTTTTATATTTATGAACATATATATCTTGTTTTACATATGCCTCTATTTATATGTGTTTTACTTGCACTTGATTATCTACTAATCTTATATTGGTGCATGATCTTATTTACTAAGTGAATACATCAACACTTAGTATTATACATGTATGAAAGTATATATTGTTAAGAGTGTATTTGGGATATCACATGCTTACCTTGGTAATTAACTTGATTATGTGATTTACCAACTTATGTCTTTCATCTATATCACATATGCATTCATATGAAAGGCTTAAGCATGTGTATATGTACATATGACATAATTTGTGACTTGTCTTACAACAAGACAATATTTGTGAATTCTAATTATATTTGAAACCGGGAGTCGGTATATCCTCGATTAAGCTTAAGTGAATTACTGGTATGAACGATCTATGGACGTTCGGAGTTAGCTGTGGGCCCTAGTCCCTTCAGATAGTGCACTATTATACTCATAGATATTAAGGACCGTGAGTGTACATACTTGGTATTAAGGACCAGGTATGCTGCGGCTTAACCTGTTACATTACAGGTCTTATGTTTTGGTTACCAGTCAACCTCTATCCGAAAGAGTCACTAAGCGAAGTATATAATATTCTGACCGATTGAATATTTGTTTGCCATATCTTATTGGCATGTGAATTTATGATTATTATTCATGCTTGGTATTAAGGACCTTAGCATATGGATTTATGAATTATTATCAGTCAACCTGAAATATTCATTGAAAAGTGAAGTATATATTATTCTCATCGAATATATGTTGTCATGCATATTTGGTATGCAAAAGTGAATTTACCTATGTTTGGTACTATGGACTTTGACTTGAAAATTATGTGGATATATGATTCATTCCATTTTATCTGAAATATTCACTGACAAATATGTGTATGTTGTTGAATACTGACTATTTGCGATATATTGGCAGTATGATATGTTGTTAAATGAAGTGAGAATCGATTAGAGTTAATTATCTACTAATGAAATATTAATAGTCGATTCGGTGAAAAGTGAAATTATATTTGAGACCGAATTATTTGGGTCAAAAGACATTCTTGATATATGTAGATCAGATACATAAGAATTGGTATGAACAAAGATTAAAATGTTCTCAGTACATTTTTGATTGGTTGTTCAATTTTCATGTCTTTTAAGACACATTAATATAAGAATGTAAGCTGTACTTATTGGGCCTGTGTTGCTCATGATGCTACACCTCATTGTTTTCAGGTTACGAAGCTTGGGGAAAACGGGATGAACATATAAACAAATATGTTTCTACTATGATTTTAATTAAATAAATATTATGTAAACTCTGATATTGTAAGATAACAATGTTTTCATTTTCAAATAAACGTATTATTTCAGACATTTGTTTCATTTAATTTATTATTATTGTTTCACACCGCAGATTCGGGTACCATATTTCCATATAATATTGGTCTCGGGTTTGGGGTCGTGACAGTTGGCCTCATTCAGTGGGCAGTACATCCTTCTTTCCTTTTCATTGTTGGATTCAGGTTGCGGTGGTGGATTTTTAAAAATCCCCTCTTGGCAATGCTGTTTGTAAATGTTCACCGGGAAGTGGTGAATCATTCCCTCGAGGGAAGGTTGTGTAAATGCTCTCCCTAATTATTTCCTTCCCTAAGTCGATGATCTTCTGTCTCATGGGAGTTCTCCCTTGGTCCTTTTGATGAAACTGTAGCGGTGAATCGTTCTTTTTGGGCCTCACTAACTTTCTCGAGGCGTATCTCTCTTTCCACGCAGGTAAGGATGTCATCTACGTCCCTCGGTGGATTGCGAATCAGATTTTTGTTGAGAGTCGTGCCGGGTAAAAGGCCTCCTCTAAACGCGATAGTTGCATACTGAGACTCACATCTTATTCCTCTCATCTCTATTTTGAATCTCTCGAAGAATTTTCCGATCATTTCTTCGACATTTTACTTGGTGCAGAATAATGTTTCCATATCCTTCTTTTGTTCACAGCTGCAAAAGAATTGAGAGGTGAAGATTGGAGTTAACTCATCTAGGCTCAAGATAGACTGAGGTTTGAGGTTCTGGAACCACTTCGCAGCAGGGCTGGTCAAACTCGTCGAGAAGATTTTGCACATCAGTTTCTTGTCTGAAGTTTCTATCCCCATCACCTGCTTGTACCCTCTCATGTGGTCCACCGGATCAGTCGACCCATCGTACTTTTGAAAATGCATGGACAGTGAATCATTTCGGCTTTGTTACACTTAGGATGTCATCGGTGAAAGGGAATCTTCGGCACTTCTGGCGATCCTCGCGATAATTTCTCGAGGGCTTGTCTATCTGCATTCCTCGATCATTGTTTCCATTTTGGAACGCCATTCCTCATTTGTTGACTTTTTAGGTCGACTTGGCCCTATGTTGGGGTTCACATTTGCTCCGAGATTCAGTCCTGTTTCGAGACTTGTTCCTGCCTCAAGACTTACTCCGCTCGGCCATCCATTTGTTGCACCTTCAACTTCGTCATCAGAAGAATTGCTATCTGACCCTCGTGTCATCTCCAACCTTCTCTTTTGTCGAGCCTCTCGCCTTTGTGTTTCTTTCCTAAATTGGTCAAGCTCTCGCGGCATCTTCTGCATCTCACTCAGAGGGGGGTAGTTCAAATCTCCAATAGAATTCGACCCACTGCCGTTCAAAGGAGGGACATTCAAGTTCCCTATCGAATCCGAGCCACCACTAATTGGGACCTCCCACTCGTCACTTCCAGTTTTGAGTGACAGGAATAGAATTGTGCTTGATCTAGCTCCCACCATTATTTAAGAGAAATTTTCCCACAGACGGCGCTAATTGTTGGTGATAAAAAATTCGACAAGACTTTCTCTCACTACAAGTGTTTGACTTGAGCGTGAGCTAGATCGATCGGGGCTGTTGGTTGATGACTCATGGTTAAAGTAGCTCCAAGTATGAAATAGCTCGAGGTGGGGGGGGGGGGGCTGCAAACGACCCTCGATGCCTAAATGAGTAATATTTACTCGCCGAAATCTTCGTGATGTGCAACTCGGTGTGTGAATGTGTTGGTATCGGTGAGTGGCGAAAGATCTATGAGAAGTAGATATTGGCAAGTCACGGTAACGAAAAATTCTAAATACAAGGAATTAACCTGGTGCCTTGTTTCAATATGACTGCGGACGAAGAAGCGCATGGACCATAGAAAACTTGTTTACTAAATGCAAACGCTCTCATGATACTTCTTTTTTATGATTTTCTTAATAAGGTGTGCATATATATATAAAGTACAAGAAAACAAAAAAGAGCTGTAAAACATAAATTGCAAGAATATAAATTGCAAAGAATGTAAAGAACATGAATAACTTGCAAGAATGTAAAGAACACAAAATAAATTGCAGCAAAGAAACAATACTAATAAGAATGCGATAAATGAAAATATTAGAGTTTGATAGATGTAATTGATAGTGTTGAATTGTGTTGTTGTATTGAGAGAATTTTTGTGCTTGGTCGTGGACCTCTAACAATGAAGCCTATTGTCCCTTTTATAGTAAAACAAAGTACTGAATACATAAAGAAATTCAATCTTGGCTTTAATTGCCATGGTGATTACAGGAATTAAAAGTTGGGAGTAACGTGCATTTTATTGCAGTAACCTCTTACTTACAA
The DNA here is from genome assembly GCA_030142095.1 of Rubus idaeus. Taxonomy (NCBI): domain Eukaryota; kingdom Viridiplantae; phylum Streptophyta; class Magnoliopsida; order Rosales; family Rosaceae; genus Rubus; species Rubus idaeus. Next base: position 18,143,212 of record CM057968.1, on the reverse strand, counting down.
ATTAAAACTCTTAAGTTATAGGCAGCTTTGAATGCATTGCATTATTCTTAGTTAATGCATGGCTTGACATATGCTGGCTTTTATGAGCTCGGTTAACACTTGGCCTCGGTCTAGATTAGCCGAACGTCAACCTAGGTAAGCCAACCATCGGCCATAAATAGCTTGGCTGTGGTTGGCCGATCCTGACTAGGAATCCTAGCTATGGTTGGTGGCCCCGACCTATCTACTACGTGAGCCTTGCAAAATTTAGGTTAAACAGAGCCCCAACCCCCGCCCCACCCTAGTCCCTTGAGCTTCGGCATTGGCGCCAATTGGTTAAGGCACTAAAAAGCAATATATGAACTCTATTTGGCAAGAAACATTCTAGTCATTCATTCCTTAGCGTTCGTAATTGGTCTATGTCAAACACGTTTCCAACCCCCCGTCTTGACTGATAGAGTTGAGAGAATACTCTAAGACGAAGAGAGGAAAAATGATGATCTGATAAATTGAGTAACTAACTTGTAAAGAGGTATAACATCCTAAAAGAGAGGTACATGTGGCAAAGAGGTATAACATCCTAAAAGACTAAGTAATTAAGCTTAGGTCAATACAATTAACGTAATAAATAAGCTTAGTCTTCTAATACCCTTCCTCAGCAAGCATCAAGCTGTGACACAAATAGGTGTGCTGAGGTGAACAAAGGCCTTTGGTGAAGAGGTCAGCAAGTTGCTTCTTTGAACTAACAAATGCCACTTTTGTGGTACCAACCTTAACTTGAGCTCGTGTGAAGTGAATATCAACTTCAATGTACGTGGTTGAGTTTACTATGATTAACAAGATATGTGGCTAAGGCCAATGCTATAATATTATCACAATGTAGTACTAGAACATTCTCAAAACTGACATGAGAGGGTTTGAAATCTGCACAGTAGAAAAACAAAATAAAAATAAAAAAAAAATGTTTGAAGGCAACAAAGAGGAAGGTCTTATCAATGTCATCTCCAAAGCGTTGAGGAGGGATAAGTTGGAATTCCTCAGGTAACCAGTTGCCCGAAATCATCAGGGCATTAGACTTCAATCCAGCATAGTTCGAGAGTTTTCCCTTGATGAATTTTTAGTTGTGGTACAGGGAGAAATTGAAATGATGTTTCAATTTGAGAATTTTCAGGAAATTATGGATGTGGAAGAAATCCATTAATCATAAAGACACTCCCCAACTACAACTCATGGAGAGAAAAGTCGAGAGAAAAAGGTACGAGTTTGGATTCAATTGCATGGGGTGAATTTCCAAAACTCTCCACCTAAGAACAATCACATGTTGAAGGGAAAAACTTAGAAACCTGAGATGTTGTGGTGCGAGGATAAGGATGTTTGGAGGAATATTTTCACCGGAGTAAATATTGGCATCTCGAGAAAGAGTGATAGGAGCACAAAGTGTGACGTTTTTAATGTATTTTCCCTACTATTTGGCTGCGTTTTATTGATTAACTTTGCTATTTAGCTTAGTTTCTATCTTTGTGTCCCTAAATGATGATTTAATTGAAGGAATGAACTAAAATGAAGATATTAGGAAACTTTCCTAATTTGAATTCTTTCCTGACTCTGACAGGAATCCTAAAGGGAGTAGGAATCCTAATGCAACTAGGATTACTATTTCAGCGCGGAACGGAAAATCGAAGCTTGGAAATTTAAGAAGTCTAATGAGATTTTTCGAGGCCCATTAAGAGGTGGGCTACCTTGAGGCCCAAGATGAAGGCCCAAATCCATTAAGAAAGGCCCAAGTCCACAAAGCATGAAGGAAAGGTCCAAGCCCATTTTCGGACAATCTGTCTGTGCAGATCTGTCAGCTTTGGAAGCGTATATCTCCCACTTGCACTGTTAGATCCAGCTGTATTTTTGGCACACGCTGCATGTGTGTGTTAGGTATTTTGGGTTAAAATTTCAGAATCATCCAACCGTTCACACATGTATTATTCCGTTCTAAGTGGGCATAGCTCAGTGCTGTCTGCTATTTAATTCTTTCATTTTCTTTTATTCTCATTGCTCCACTCACCACCATATTGCCATCCATCTCACCACACCATGTTTGTTTCTTTCTTCCCACACCATTAGTGTTTGATTTCTTTTATTTAAATAAATGGTTAATTGCCATATGACTACATTTCCACCATTCCACTCACCATTTCTTTATCTCCCACTTAAATTTCACTTCTCTTCCCTTTCTTTCTTTATTTCTTTCATTGTCTTCTTCTTCCTCTCCATTCTCCTATAAATAGCAGCCTCATTCTTCTCTTAAACACACCCCAATGGGGAGGGACAAACCCTCCTCTTTCTCTTCTCATCTCGCATCATATTTTTCATTCTCTAATACTATGGGTTTTCAATACTTCAAGGAGGAGGAGAAGACGTCTACACCATCACCACCAGCCCCTATTCAACATCACCATCATCACCTTGTCTTCACGGCTTGGATTACTTGTGGTCAAGGATTCAAGAGTTTGTGGTTTCAAGATCTTCATGCTATTCATACGGTGTATTTCGACTTAGCCTTTAAATTTATGCCTCTTTGTTGCTTGTTTATCTTTTGTATTAGTTAAAACAACATGAATTATGTATTTTTCAGCCTTTGTTTATGAGTTTATTTAATTGTTGGATCCTAATTAATTAGTTCTTCTAGTAGCTTATGTGACTCCGTTTATTTGATTATGTTTTAGTAGAGAACTTTTATATGTTTTTGTTTTAAGGTTGCAAACTTAAGATGATTGCATATAATTGGCGCTAGAATTAGGGTTTTAGTTCTAATTCACAAGTAGTAAAGGCGTTGGAAAGAGGTCGGAAACAAATAAAAAGGATCACGGATAGATGGGCGGTCCCACTAGGTCGTGCACTTTAATTAACAACTCTTCTTTTATGCGTTGGACATGTTTTGATTAGCTACATTTGCATGTTTGATTGGTTAATCTAGGTGCGGTCGCTTAGGTTAATTTTCATGAAAGATGTTTTATTTGGGGAATGATAATTGGCGGTCCAGCATTCCACATATGTTAATTTCGGTTTCATGGCTAGGGAACTTGGTTAATTTCCGGTCCAATAATTGGTAAACTTGTATACTTGTGGCTGAACTTTATATACTTTGTGTTTCATCCCATCTTATTTAATTTATTCTTTGTAATTTAATTAATTAATTTCATTCAATTTATCTCTTAAACCCCCTTTTACTTTGTACATATGTATATATTCTTTATACTTGTTAATAATAATTCTTTATTTTATTTAATTCTTGTGACATTTTTTGTTAGGTACACCCTCTGATCTCCGTTGCGAACGATACCCTACTATCCACTATACTACTACCGATAGGGTTTTTTCTAAATTGATGCTCCTTTGGGCATATCAAAGAGCCAAAACCTCGATGGTGGAATGCATGTTCCAATTTTTCAACAGCGCATTTGATTTGTGAAGCGCTCGAAATCCAAAGTTGTGGTTCGTCAAAGGGGTCGCTAGCTGCTTTCCAGTCTTGATTCGAAGAACCCTTCATGTGGTAACCATCGGGATGATTGAAGAAAATTCAAAAAAATAAAAAAGAGCAAAAAGAGAAGTAGACTCACCAAAAAAATCACGTGAAGCAGCTTGAAATGAATAGAGAGGAAGATGGACTATATAAGGGGGAATAAGGAGCATGTGGAAGATCTTGAGATAGTTAATATGCATAACCACAATAATTATCACTTACTGAAATTTTGGGAAGTGGATTTTCTATTTCGAAATTTGAATTGAGGCGTGGAAGATCGTGGCTTTGTGATGAATGAATGTTGTCAGGAATGGCAAAGATTATCCTAGCAGAAAGAAGTAGTGGTTGGGATAACTATTGTAATAAATAAAAGATTTTGAAGAGACGGATAGTTTGTCTCGAAGGATGCAATTAAAAGTGATGGATTTGTGTAGAGATCATGGGGAAGGGAGATCCAAGTAGTGACATAAGGGACCTTGGCTGCTAAAGTAGTGACCTAGCATTTGATGCCGTATGCTCAAAGTTTTGGGAAAGTGGAGTAGTCACTTCAATAAAGAGACGTGAAGAAATCAAAGGTCAATTAAAGGTACAACGCAATTAATGTTATGTGCAAAAAATTTATTTTAATGCTATGCTAGGTTGCATCGGAGAATATATTTAAGAGTGAGAATCATGACATGCTCCAAAAGGTAAGATTGAAATTATTTCCTTTTGAGGCTATGCAAAACTCAGGCCCAAGAAGGAAACAAGTGGGCATTGTGGGAGGTATAATTTACAGATCCTAATTGTTAAATATATGGGTCATTAAACAACAAACCTGACTGTAAAAAGAGTGAGATTTCTGTTAGTAACTACCCAAACACGTGGCCTCGAGGTATTGGGTGCCGCCCCTATATGCATGGCGCAAGTCTCGGTTCGAGAGACATGAAGCTCAAGGGAATCTCAAGTGAATTGTGACCCAAGCCGTAACCGTCAAGTTGATAAGATTTTGCTCGGTATAAATAGACAGTTCCACCAACCAGGTAATTCGTTCATTTAGGCATTAGAGGGTTTTTAGCAAGTCCTCCTCCCCACTCGAGCTACTTTAACCTCAAGTCATTAGCAAACAGTCGTAATTGATCAAAACTCACCCTCCAGTGTTATATTATAGGTGAGGGAAAGTCATATCTGAATTTTTTATCACCAATTGTTGCCCAAAAAAATTCTCCCGCTCAAGTTATTGTAAGACAAGTTCAAGTGAGATCAACAATTTAAAGAAGAAATGCTTTGAGGAATCTGTCCCAGCACGATATATGGTTGTATGAGAGATTGATCGAGAGTTTCTGATTTAAGTGGGAATGTTTTCACTTAGTTGATTCATTGACAAGTTCACGGAATGTTAGGAAAGTTAAATTATTCAAACACTTGGGAATAGTCCCTAAGAAGAAGTTGTTGTGACCAAGGTCTAGAGGATACGCAAGTCGGTGAGTGACACGCCCAAAAGGAGCATCAATTTCAAAAAAAAACCCTATCGGTAGTAGTATAGTGCATAGTACGGTATCGTTCACAACGGAGATCAAAGGGTGTACCTAATAAAAAATTGTCACAAAGAATTAAATAAAATAAAAAATTATTAAGAATATATACATATGTACAAAGTAAAAGGGGGGGATTGAGTGATAAATTGAATGAAATAAATTAATTAAATCTACAAAGAATAAATTAAATAAGATGGGATGAAACATAAAGAATATAAAGTTCAGCCACAAGTATACAAGTTTATTAATCATTGGACCGAAAATTAACCAAGTTCCCTAGCCATGAAACCGAAATTAACATATGTGGAAAGTTAGAAGCTAACCATTCCCCAAATAAAACTTCTCTACGAAATATTAACCTAAGTGAAAGCACCTAGATTAACCAATTAAAATTGTCATCTTAGTCTAGAAAGCTAGCTAGTCAAACCATGTTTAACGCATAGAAGAAGAGTTGTTAATCAAAGTGCACGACCCATTATAGAAAAGTCTATATGTCCGCAATCCTTTTTATTTGACACCGACCTTTGTCCAAAGCCTTTACTACTCGTGAATTAGGTTTCCAAAACTATTAGGTGAATTGTAATCCCTAACTCTAGCTCCAATTATATGCAAATATTATAAGTTTCGAACCCTATAACATAAACACATAAAAGTTTTCTATAAAACAGAATCAAGTAAACAGAGTCACATAAGCTACTAGAAGAACTAATTAATTAGAATCCAATAACTAAATAAACTCATAAATATAGACTGAAAATTATATAAATCATGTCATGTTAACTAATACAAAGAATAATCAAGCAACAAAGAGGAACTCAATAGAGAATTTAAAGAATAAAGTCGAATTACACCATATGGAGAACATGAAGAACTCGAAGACCACTGATCTTTGAATCCTTGAAAGCAAGCAATCCAAAACCGAGATTCCCAAGGTGATGATAGTGATGAACACGTGTGGTTGATGGCTAGTGATGATGGTGACATCTCCTTCTTCTCCTCCTTGAAGCCTTGAAAATCCTAAATACTAGAGAATGAAAAATATGATGTGAGAGGGAGAAGACAAAGAGGAGGGTTTGTCCCTCCCCATTGGGGTGTGTTGAAGAGAAGAATGAGGCTGCTATTTATAGGAGAATGGAGAGGAAGTAGAAGACAATGAAAGAAATAAAGAAAGAAAAGGGAAAAGAAGTGGAATTTAAGTGGGAGATAAAGAAATGGTGAGTGGAATGGTGGAAATGTATTCATATGGCAATTAACCATTTATTTAAATAAAAGAAATTAATCACTAATGTTGTGGGGAGAAAGCAACAAACATAGTGTGGTGAGATGGATAGCAATATGGTGGTGAGTGGAGCAATGAGAATAAAAGAAAATGAAAGAATTAAAAAGCAGACAACACTGAGCTATGCCCACTTAGAACGGAATAATGCACGTTTGAATGGTTGGATGATTCTGAATTTTAACCCAGAATACCTAACACACACATGCAGCGTGTGCCAAAAATATAGCTGGATCCAACAGTGCAAGTGGGAGATATGCACTTCCAAAGTTGACAGATTTGCACAGGGGTTTTTTTCATGAATAGGGTCAAAACTTAGGAGAACCGGACAAAATGATACCCAAACTTTCAAAGTGATCAAAATGGTACCTGAACTTTCAAAATGAGATCAACTCGATACCTCCGTCAGATTTCTGTTACTTCACCGTTAAATATGAGGGTATTTTTGTCATTTCCCCTTGTTTTTTGTTTTTTTTTGTGTGGTTTCTCCCTCCTTCCCTCTCTCTCATTTCTTCTGCGTTCTCTCTCTCTCTCTCTCATTCTCTCTACTTCCTCCTCCCTCTCCTCACTGTTGCCCGCGCTGCACCACTACCACAACCGGCCACCACCTCACGTTGCCGCCACTACCAAAGGGAGCAGCGCGTACCGGCGACCCTCCCCAACAAGTTTCAGACCAAAATTTGCCAGAAAATTGCCGCAAGCACGGCCGAAAATGGCTTGAACTTCAAACTTTTTGTCCGGCCACCTCCAACCTTCAAAACCTACTGGGCTTTAAAGCCTTTCATCCCATAAACCTCGTCGTTTCTTCGTATTTCAATTTCAAATACCGTAGAAGGCGGATTAAAGTCGGAGATTTTAGGTTTCGAAAATTCCGACGCCGATATTTCACGATCTAATTTGAATCTCACCTTGAGATAGTCACTAAACTTGTTGGGTTCGTTGTAATAAACACGATGATATAATTTTTGAAGTAAACGGAGGTAGTTGATTATGTGAGTTTTGAGAGTGGGAATGTTGCAGAAGAAAGAACAAGAAACGAAGAACGGAAGAAGGACAAAAGAAATGTTTCAGTTTTCGTCAGATTAGATATTAGAAATGATATAAATATAATATTTTGTATAGATTAAAATAAGAGTGGCAGTTGTCTTGGTGGCTGAGGCACGGAAATCTTTCCCTTTGGTAAGAGGTTCGAAACCTGACTTAAACAAAAGTTTTTGTTTTCAACTTTTAAATCATTTAATCATTAATAGAGGGCAAAAATGTAATTTTCAGATTTAAAAGTGGGGGAAATGACGAAAATACCCTCACATTTAACGGTGAAGTAACAAAAATCTGACGGAGGTATCGAGTTGATCTCATTTTGAAAGTTCAGGTACCATTTTGATCACTTTGAAAGTTTGGGTATCATTTTGTCCGGTTCTCCTAAGTTTTGACCCCATTCATGAAAAAAACCCTTTGCACAGGCAGATTGTCCGAAAAAGGGCTTGGACCTTTCCTTCATGCTTTGTGGACTTGGGCCTTCCTTCATGGACTTGAGCCTTCCTTCTTGGGCTTGGGCCTTCCTTCTTGGGCTTGGGCCTTCATCTTGGATTTGGGCCTTCATCTTGGGCTCTGATAGGCTATTAGCAAGCATCAATTTAAAACCCTAAAAGCGTAGTAGTATAGAATAAGTAGGGATCGTTCCAACGGAGATCGAGGGTGTACCTAACAAAGAATGTCACAAAGAATTAATATTTACAATTATAAACAAGGTATTTACAAAATCAAATGGGGTTTAAGAATTGTTTTACGAAACTAAGTAACTAAACTACAAAGGATAAATGAAATGGAGTGAAACAAAGTTCATATAATTGCAACCCTAAGTATACAAACTTGTCAATTATCAACAGAAACTTATTAAATCCCTAGCTATGAATTCGAAACCAACACATGTAGAATGCCTACGCAGGTTATCATTCTCCAAATAAACTTCTTCTATGAAAATCAACCTAGTAAACGCTTATCTAGATTCATCAATTAAACATGCAAAGTTTGCAATTCAAAACATGTTTAAAGCATAGAAAACGAGTTGTTGATTAAAGTGCATGACCTAGTGAACGCTCATCTATCCATGATCCTTTTCATTCGATTTCAACATTAAGACAAAATCAAATAAACAAACTCACATAAGCTGCTAGAAGACTTAACAAATTCCTAAATCAATAATCAAATAAATCCATATAAACAAAGCTGGAAATTATAAACTCAATGTTATGTTAACTAATACATAGAATCATCAAACAACAAAGAGGAATCATAAAGATAATTAAAGGAATAGTCGAAATACACCATATGAAAGGATGAAGAACTCGAAGCCAACCCTTGAATCCTTGCGCAAGTGATCCAAACATGAACTCCAAGGTGATGATGAAGATGGAACGTCAATGATGAAGGTGGTGATGGTGCAGCCGCTAATTCCTCCTCCTTGAAGCTTTGAAGACTCTAAGTATTAGAGAATGGAGATGAGAACCTTGGATGGAGTAGCTGCTGAAACTATGAGAGAGTATGGAATGATATTTTTCAGTTGTGAATTGGTATGGAAGTGAGTTGTGAAGCCCTCTATTTATAGGAGAACATGGAACCCTAGCCTTGATCCTAGCCCTTCAAAATTAATCCCTTGGATGGCTGAGATTGCTTTGAGTAGTCCCAAGAAATATTCCTCCTCTTCTTGCCATGATCAGGTCTAGATACATCCCACAATATCTGATTTTATTCTTGGGGGTGGGTGGAGCATTGAGAATAAAAGAAACTTAAAGAATTAGAAAGTAGACAGCACTGAGCTCAGTGCACTTAGAACGGCATAATGGACGTTCCACTGGTTGGATTATTCTGAAATTTTAATACAGAATACCTAACACACATGTGCAGCTTGTATTAAAATTTCAGCTGGATCGGACGGTCCAATTAGGAGATATGGGCTTCAGAAGTGGACTGATCTGCACAGGCAGAATGTCCGAAAATGGACTTGGACCTTTCCTTCATGCTTTGTGGACTTGGGCTTTCCTTCATGGATTTGGGCCTCCATCTTGGGCCTCACGGCAGCTCACCTCTTAATGGGCCTCGAAAAAGACCATTAGACTTCGTAAATTTCCGAGCTCCGATTTTCCGTTCTGAGCTGAAATAGTAATCCTAGTTGCATTAGGATTCCTACTCCCTTTATGATTCCTGTCAGAGTCAGGAAAGAATTCAAATTAGGAAAGTTTCATAATATCTTCATTTTAATTCATTCCTTCAATTAAATCATCATTGGGACACACATGTATAAACTAAGCTAAACAGCCAAGTTAACCAATAAAACGCAGCCAAATAGTAGGGAAAATATATTAAAAACGTCACACTTTGTGCTCCTATCAAATTCCCCCACACTTAGCTATTGCTAGTCCCTTAGCAACCAATCATACTCCACACAAAAATTCTATTGCCCTTAACTTATTGCCTCAGAAATCTCTTACTTTCATGGAATCAAGTTTAGCACTTAACCAAAATTTGTCACAGGAAATTCGAGAGTTAATTAACAATCATGGAATTCATATGAACAAGTAAGACTTGGAAGAACAATAGTTATGCAATGGAGCTCAGCATGTTTCGAACAAGTTATCCTCACAAGGGTATGCTCTCTATTATACTTAGATTCATGGCTCTAGCTTAAAAGCTTTTCACTCAAAGATATGTGAGAGAAATTATTGTAAGGCATTCAAATAGCTCACATATATTAATCAAAGAAAGCACTTTAGTGAATAATGGTTTAAAACCTCATGAAAGATACCAATTACATGCACAAATGGACCACAACCATATGCTCACCTTCGAAATTTATCTCCACAGATCAAGGTCTACCCATTTTAAGGATCAAGAAGGACTTTATAAGGATATAACGGGGCCAAGGCTCACGGTTTAGAGAAACAAAGGATAGGGTAATCACAAAGTGTCCTAAAAACTTAGTAGAGCATCCAAATAACCATGTCACTCAAAAACGGGCAAAATATCATTTTGTTGGGCCCAAACTTCATTCTAACCACAAATGATAAAGGACAAAGGCCAAGTATTTATTTTAGACCTTCACTTCAAAACAGCCTCCTAAATCATCGGGAAAAGGGGACATTAATCCATTTTTTTCTTCAATTTTTCTTTTCTTGCCGTACATGTATTTTTCTTTTCCTTTTCTTTATTTTTCACGGCATACATATGTAATAGACAAGTCTATCCCTCCCCCACACTTATTTTTGTCAATTCCCTCTTTTCTTTTGTCTTTCTTTCACAAAGCTCAATCATCAAAGCATAGCTCCACTAAGTTCATAGAACAAGGGTAAAGATATGACTATACTAAGGTTCATGGTCAAGATATCATGGGTGAAGAAAGAAAAGGCTGAATGTAAGCTCAAAGAGGTTAACTAAGGGGTGCACACACGTGTACACAAATAAGGGACACATGGCTCTTTGGCATTGGTGGAAATCCTAAGTGCCTTCAATCTTTTCCAAAATCAGAGTATGTTATGACTATAAGTTTCGAAAAATTCAAAAGCAAGTTCTAGTAAATTCTATAGTCCATTGAAAATCTATGGCATGCAATTGATCAAGTAGAAGAATAATGAGGTTAACAACGAGTTTTAAAGCCAAAGAAGATCTGATTTTAACCAACTCTCAACAAAGAAAGCACATATAGCTCGAAAGCTCACATAGGGTTCATTAACTTGTCTCAACATGCTCAAATTCTGTACCAAAGTTACAAACCATATCTACTACATGTTCATACATCTTCCATATTCATCAATTAACCAAAGAATGACATTCAACAATTTGATCTTGTGATCCACTTTTCAACCATGATTTCAAAGATTAAACTCATCATAGGCAGTTAAGGGCATCCTAAGACTCGACCAACCATCACAAAAACTCTTTTTGTATTTTTCAATTTTCTGAATTTTTTTTTTTTTTTTTTTATAAAACGAAAAAAATGTAAACAAAACAAAAACATAAACCCTTCCCCCACACTTAAACCTTATATTGTCCTCAATGTAAGCACAAAAACATATGCAAGACAAGTGTGGAGAGAGTAAAACAGATACAGTTCAACCAAAAGAAGTAAAGAGAGAGATAGAGAAAGCAAATCTGCGTTGATGGCTCCTTCACATCTTTGGTCGAATTGGGTTGCCTCCCAAATAGCGCTTAATGTTTAAAGTCTTCAGCCTAGACTTTGCCTCATCTTCTAACCAAGATCTTGGCGTCTCTTGAGGCTCAAATACAATGGCCTCAACATCTTCCTCCTCATGATGGTGACACGGCTCAAAGTAGGGCTTCAAGCGGTGGCCGTTCACCTTGAACTCATTGCCGGTTTGTTCTCCTTTAATCTGCACGGCACCATGAGGAAAAACATTAGTAACAATAAAAGGGCCAATCCAACGAGACCTAAGCTTACCGGGAAAAAGTTTAAGTCTAGAATGAAACAAAAGAACTTTTTGGCCCACGGTGAAGGTCTTTCCACGAATCATGTTATCATGAAAAGCCTTTGTCTTGTCCTTGTAAATCCGAGCATTCTCAAATGCGTCATTCCGTATCTCTTCAAGCTCGCTCAATTGCAATTTCCTATGAAGTCCAGCCGCATCCAAGCTCATGTTGAATTGCTTCACGGCCCACCATGCCTTGTGCTCCAATTCCACCGGTAGATGGCATGCTTTTCCATAAACAAGGCGATAAGGTGACATCCCAATGGGGGTCTTGTATGCTGTCCTATAGGCCCAAAGTGCATCTACCAACCTAGTGCTCCAATCCTTGCGGCTAGGGTTAACCGTCTTCTCCAAAATGCTCTTGATTTCACGATTGGAAACTTCAGCTTGCCCATTTGTTTGGGGGTGATAAGGTGTCGAAACCTTATGTGTAACTCCATATTTCCGAAACAAAGCTTCAATCGTTCGGTTGCAAAAGTGTGAGCCTCCATCACTTACGATCACTCTTGGCATGCCAAACCTAGAGAAAATGTTAGACTGCACAAAGCTTGCAACAACATTAGCATCATTAGTCCGGGTGGGAATAGCTTCCACCCATTTAGAAACATAATCAACCGCAAGAAGAATGTAGAGGAACCCATAAGATGAAGGAAATGGTCCCATGAAATCTATACCCCAAACATCAAAAATTTCAACCGGAAGAAAGTTAGTTAAAGGCATTTGATCTCTAGAACTAAGATTGCCGGTTCTTTGGCACCTATCACATGTTAAACAATAAGCATATGCAGCTTTAAATAAATCCGGCCAAAAGAAACCCGACTCTAAAACTTTAAGGGCAGTCCTCCTAGATCCAAAATGTCCCCCACATGCTTCAGAATGGCAAAAAGAAAGTATAGCATTTTGTTCATGTTCAGGCACACATCTCCTTATTAATTGATCAGAGCAAAATTTCCATAGATAAGGATCGTCCCAAACATATTCCCTAGCAATTCTTTTTAGCTTATCCTTTTGAGCACGTGATATGGTATCAGGCATTTGTTTAGATACAATGAAGTTCACAATATCAGCATACCAAGGGGTACTTACCTTAATTCCGAAGAGTTGTTCATCCGGAAACGTTTCCACAAGGGGGATTAAGTCCTCTTCATGCACTAGGCGGCTCAAGTGATCAGCCACCACGTTCTCACTCCCTTTCTTGTCCTTGATCTCCACGTCAAACTCTTGAAGGAGTAGCACCCATCGAATCAACCTAGGCTTGGCCTCCTTTTTCGACAAGAGGTACTTCAAAGCTGGTGCATTGCAAAGTCCAAAAGGCATGCGACGATAAGCAAACGTCCCAAAGGGACAAGTGAAGGTTGTTTTCTCTTGATCCTCGTGCGCAATCACAATCTGATTGTAACCGGAGTATCCATCAAGGAAGCAATAGTAGTCATGGCCCGCCAAGCGCTCAAGCATCTGATCAATGAATGGCAAAGGAAAGTGATCTTTCCTTGTGGTGGCGTTGAGCTTCCTATAGTCAATGCAAACTCGATGGCCGGTCACGGTCCTTTGTGGCACCAACTCATTTTCGCATTCTTCACAACAGTGACTCGGACTTCTTTGGTACCACTTGGATAGGTGACACCCATTTGGAGTCCGAAATGGGGTATATGACGCCACAATCAAGGAGTTTGATAACCTCCTTCTTCACAACTTCCATCATTGGAGGGTTGAGACGACGTTGAGCCTCTCTAGTTGGTTTAGTCCCCTCCTCAAGAAGTATCCTATGGACACAAGTCGTAGGGCTTATTCCCTTGATATCTGCTAAGGTCCATCCAATAGCAGTCTTATGCTCCTTAAGCACTTTCACTAACCGCTCCTCTTGACTAGATGTAAGGGCGGATGACACAATAACGGGCAAAGTCTTCTTATCTCCCAAATAAGCATACTTCAAATAATCCGGTAAAGGCTTGAGTTCAAGCACGGGTGCCGAACAACTGAGGGAAGTGCTTTATTAGTGGATAAGGGAATGGACAAAGGAGGAGTATACTTACTTTCGTAGGGTTGGATCTCGAGGAGAAAACGTTATCCATAACCTCCTTTGCACATGTGTCCAATAGCTCCTCCATAGGTATGCTTGTGCCATCCTTGGTGTATCCCACGCCTTGCTCAAGTGTTGGGGCCAAAGTGTCCTCCCTTATGATATCTAGCATATTCTGCGCAAGGGTATCCAAAACATCAATAGAAAAACAACTATGAACATCGAGGGGATACCTCGTGGCTTCAAAGACATTGAACCCAATCACTTCTCCATCAAATTCCATTGTGAGGGAACCGGCGTATACATCGATCTTTGTCCTTGCAGTTCTCATGAATGGCCGGCCTAAAAGTAATGGTGTGGCTACCACGGGGGTCTCCTCCATTTCTAGGACATAAAAGTCAGCGGGAAAGATCAATTGGTCCACCTGCACAAGAACATCCTCTAACATACCCTTAGGGTAAACATTAGACCTATCGGCTAGTTGGATAATCACATTGTCATGCTTAAGTTCCCCTAATCCCAAAGTCACATATACGAATAGGGCATCACATTAATTGAAGCGCCTAAATCTAGCATACAATTCGAAAACTTAGAGTTACCAATTTGGCATGGGATAGTGAAACTTCCGGGATCCGGACATTTAGGAGGTAGCTTCCTTTGTATCATTGCGGACACATTCTTGTTCAGCTTAACCACCTCCTTTTCTCGATTCATTCTCCTTGTGGTGCACAGCTCCTTGAGGAATTTTGCATATCTAGGAAGGGTTTTGATTGCTTCCAATAGAGGAAGATTGATTTGCACCTTCTTGAAAGTTTCCAAGATAGCTTGGTCACTCTCATCCTTCTTTGATTTGTCAAACCTACTAGGAAAGGGCAAAGAAGAGGGAACAATGTTAGGTGAAACCGAACTTGCTAAGTTAGGGTTTATACCTTTCTTTTCACTAGATGACGCAAACCTCTCCTCTTTCCTTGATGTGGCGGGGTCCTCCTCAAGAGTAATTGGCGCAGGGTCCTTTTTCTTAGTCACCTTAGGTCTGTCCTCAAACTCTCTTCCGCTCCTAGTGGTCACAATGGAAGCATTTTCGAATTGTCCCTTAGGATTTGGGATTGTGGCACTAGGAAGCTTCCCATTCTCGTGGATCTTGCTCATAAAACCCACTACTTGATCCATTTGCTTCTTAAGCTCAGCTATTTCCTTTCCTTGATTCTGTTGCCCTTGCACTAAAGCTTGAGTAGAACTCGTTAGTGCTTCAAACATTTTATCATAATTGGCACTAGAATTAGAATTAGGATTAGAAGGAGAAGAAAAGTTTTGTGGAACCTGAGGCTTCTGAAAGAAGCCTTGTGGACGTCCTCCTTGCTGAGGTTGTTGAACTTGATCATTGCCGCCCCACTTGAAGTTAGGATGGTCCCTCCATCCGGGGTTATAGGTATTTGAGAATGGATCATACCTTTGACGTTGAGGACCACCTTGGCCTCCTTGGTATCCTCCTTGGTATCCTCCAATTGCATTGGCAGATTCCCATCCACCATTCTCAATTAGTTGAGGGCATTGATCCGAGTGATGCCCTTGTATAGAGCATACTCCACAAGCTTGAGATATGCCTCCTCCTTTGTTCACTTGAAGTACCTGAGATAACAAAGTAGACATTTTATTTACCTTGTCCTCTAAAGTAGAGTGAGAGGTTACCTCATTAACTCTCCTAGATGAGGAGAGTGCCCCTTCATATTGTTGGTAGTTGAGAGCACGGTTTGCAAGTAACTCCTTAGCCATTATAGGAGTTTTATCCATGAAAGAACCACCGGCCGCCGCATCCAAAAGACTACGTTCTAAGGGAAGAAGTCCCTCATAAAAGTAAGTGAGAAGGCTCTCTTCCTTCATTCCATGTGAAGGACATGACGCAACAAGGCTTTTGAACCTCTCATAATAAGTGCAGAACGTTTCATCCCCAGCTTGTTGAATTCCAGTTATTTGTTTCCTCAAGATAGTGACCTTTGATGCTGGAAAGTACTTAGTGAGAAACTCACTCTTCAACTTATCCCAAGTGTTGACATGGCCAGCAGGTAAGTCAAATAGCCATGTCTTTGCCCTATCATCAAGAGAAAACGGAAATGCCTTCATTTTGAGGATGTTGATATCCCCATTCTTAGGACACATGCTCCCACAAACAAATTGAAATTCTTTGAGATGCTTGTTAGGATCCTCGCTATTAAGCCCATGGAACTTGGGTAGGTGATGCAAGAACCCACTTTTCAATTCAAAGTCAGCTTCTTTTCCTTCAGCCGGTTCCGGATATGTGATGCAAAGCGGAACAACTTCTCCCTCAGTACCATTCGAAAGTTGCCTAATTGTTTCAGCCATTGGTAGTGCTTGATCTTCAGCAACGTTTACTTCCTCAGGTATGTCTTCCTCCTCTTCTGAACAAGAACGTGAGGAGTTGTTACCTGAGTCTTCAGAGTAACTTTGTAGAAATGACTCTTTGCTTTCCCTTAGCCTTTGGATCCTTTGTTGAATAGTAGAGAGTGGTGAGAGTTCAGATGTGAACATTCATTAATACCTAAACAAAAGTTTACAAAGTTAGTACAAGGTTTACAAAATAAATACAAGATATATTATACAAGTATAAGTAATATGTACGAAAATAATAAATGAATAATAAATGAAATTCCTATTTGTGTATATTATTTTTATTCACACAATTACGTTTTTGTTTGTGCCCTCTACATAGTCAAAAACCAAGTTGATTCCAAATTGTAACCCAAGGTGGAACGTGCGGCCTAGGTGCAATGCCTTGACTTAAATGACTTTCCGTGGTTTCAGAAGGCGAATGGCCAGATCATATGAGAATAAGCGAGGGGCAGGATTCATTTAGTGGTACTACGGAGGCAAGCCCCTATCGACTTTCGTCTGTCTATAGTCCTCTGAATCCAAAACCTGTCACCAAGGGTCTCGACCTAGACACCATCCATGTGCCCCTTACTCTGTTGAGAAAGCACTTAAGTGTTCGACAATTCTCCAAGTGTTAATAAAGGCCGCCCTCAACCTCAAGTGACCTTTGCAAGGTACAAATGAAGGGTTTAGGCCAATATTAATAAAAGGACCTTACCTATTTCCGTTCAAGTTACAACTTACAACAACTCAAATAATCAACCATATAAAAGACACCTTAATAAATTACTAAGTGTTACAAAATCAGTAAGTATAATTCTCAAATATTCACAAGTATAAAACGTCACAAGTATAAATGTTAGGCATAAAAACAGTATTTTTGATCCCCGTCGACGGCGCCAAAAATTGATAGGCTATTAGCAAGCATCAATTTAAAACCCTAAAAGCGTAGTAGTATAGAATAAGTAGGGATCGTTCCAACGGAGATCGAGGGTGTACCTAACAAAGAATGTCACAAAGAATTAATATTTACAATTATAAACAAGGTATTTACAAAATCAAATGGGGTTTAAGAATTGTTTTACGAAACTAAGTAACTAAACTACAAAGGATAAATGAAATGGAGTGAAACAAAGTTCATATAATTGCAACCCTAAGTATACAAACTTGTCAATTATCAACAGAAACTTATTAAATCCCTAGCTATGAATTCGAAACCAACACATGTAGAATGCCTACGCAGGTTATCATTCTCCAAATAAACTTCTTCTATGAAAATCAACCTAGTAAACGCTTATCTAGATTCATCAATTAAACATGCAAAGTTTGCAATTCAAAACATGTTTAAAGCATAGAAAACGAGTTGTTGATTAAAGTGCATGACCTAGTGAACGCTCATCTATCCATGATCCTTTTCATTCGATTTCAACATTAAGACAAAATCAAATAAACAAACTCACATAAGCTGCTAGAAGACTTAACAAATTCCTAAATCAATAATCAAATAAATCCATATAAACAAAGCTGGAAATTATAAACTCAATGTTATGTTAACTAATACATAGAATCATCAAACAACAAAGAGGAATCATAAAGATAATTAAAGGAATAGTCGAAATACACCATATGAAAGGATGAAGAACTCGAAGCCAACCCTTGAATCCTTGCGCAAGTGATCCAAACATGAACTCCAAGGTGATGATGAAGATGGAACGTCAATGATGAAGGTGGTGATGGTGCAGCCGCTAATTCCTCCTCCTTGAAGCTTTGAAGACTCTAAGTATTAGAGAATGGAGATGAGAACCTTGGATGGAGTAGCTGCTGAAACTATGAGAGAGTATGGAATGATATTTTTCAGTTGTGAATTGGTATGGAAGTGAGTTGTGAAGCCCTCTATTTATAGGAGAACATGGAACCCTAGCCTTGATCCTAGCCCTTCAAAATTAATCCCTTGGATGGCTGAGATTGCTTTGAGTAGTCCCAAGAAATATTCCTCCTCTTCTTGCCATGATCAGGTCTAGATACATCCCACAATATCTGATTTTATTCTTGGGGGTGGGTGGAGCATTGAGAATAAAAGAAACTTAAAGAATTAGAAAGTAGACAGCACTGAGCTCAGTGCACTTAGAACGGCATAATGGACGTTCCACTGGTTGGATTATTCTGAAATTTTAATACAGAATACCTAACACACATGTGCAGCTTGTATTAAAATTTCAGCTGGATCGGACGGTCCAATTAGGAGATATGGGCTTCAGAAGTGGACTGATCTGCACAGGCAGAATGTCCGAAAATGGACTTGGACCTTTCCTTCATGCTTTGTGGACTTGGGCTTTCCTTCATGGATTTGGGCCTCCATCTTGGGCCTCACGGCAGCTCACCTCTTAATGGGCCTCGAAAAAGACCATTAGACTTCGTAAATTTCCGAGCTCCGATTTTCCGTTCTGAGCTGAAATAGTAATCCTAGTTGCATTAGGATTCCTACTCCCTTTATGATTCCTGTCAGAGTCAGGAAAGAATTCAAATTAGGAAAGTTTCATAATATCTTCATTTTAATTCATTCCTTCAATTAAATCATCATTGGGACACACATGTATAAACTAAGCTAAACAGCCAAGTTAACCAATAAAACGCAGCCAAATAGTAGGGAAAATATATTAAAAACGTCACACTTTGTGCTCCTATCAGGCTCACAGCAGCGCACCCCTTAATGGGCCTCGAGAAAGCCCATTATACTTTGTAAATTTATGAGGTCCGATTTTCTGAATGTTCCGAGCTGAAAATAGCAATCCTAGTTGCATTAGGATTCCTACTCCCTTTAGGATTCCTGTCAGAGTCACAAAAGAATTCAAATTAGGAAAGTTTCCTAATACAATCAGGAAAGTTAAAACATTAAACTTTCCTAAAAATCTCATTTCCTCACATATGTGAATTCACACATCATTTAGGGACTCAAATATGGAAACTAAGCTAAAATAGCAAAGTTACAATTAAATCATAGCCAAATAGTAGGCGAAACACATTAAAAACGTCACACTTTGTGCTCCTATCAAATTCCCCCACACTTAGCTATTGCTAGTCCCTTAGCAACCCGAAACTTAAAATAGAACAACACAAAGCAGAAAAGGGAAACACAAAACATATATTATTTCCAACCATAACCCTCAGCGAGTTCACAAGAGTTATAATCAGGAGAATACAAATTATATACCAAGGCTAACGAATTTGCTAAGTCTTTAACATGCACATCTCATTTATGCTAGGGTGAAGTGTGTGAAAACCAAGTGTACAATTAATCTCATGCAATCCAATAGGCACATCGAAACAACATTAATCACTAAAACTCACCATGATCACTAAATAATTCCGCTCAGTGTTTAGGGTTAAGTGTTTACTCTCATAACAATTGCACAAGTAATGTTCCCATAAACTTTCTCATTAACCAACTCTCTACAATTAATCCACAAATCATTAAATCATAAGGGCTTTCAATGGTGTAATGAGGCCAAAGGGTGAATGGTGAATAGTAAATGGTGAATGATGAATGAAGGGACTGGAAATGAAAAATGTTTCACATGTTTGCAAGACAAATCAACGACTTTGAAACTCATACCTATGCTATACCCGAAACAACTTTCTTATTCTCCTCCAACCTTTTATTGAAATTAAAAACAATACAGCAAAATGATTCTATTTTTGTGGCATTTTTCTTTTTCTTTTCTTTTCCACTCTTTTTTTTTTCTTGAGAAACTTTATTCCTTTTGTTTTTTATTTTTCTTTTTTCTTTCTTTCTTCTTTGAACAAATACAACAAAATAAAATGCACCCCCACACTTGCCTTTTGGTATATATCATACAAAACCGAAGCAAAAGGACACAAGAAGTCACTATCATCGTCTTGCAAACACAATAAAACAAAGGTGAGATGGTGTGGGTGAACAAAAGAAACGGCTAATGAGTGATTAGTTCAAAAGGGTAATTCCTAGAGTTCGTGTTTAGATGGATGGTGAATACTTTGGCCATGATGCTCAACTAATGTCTTACTCATCTCTAATTCATCACAGATTAACAAAACGTTTCAAGTGGTCTTTGAGCAAGTTCTAGGTTCAAAACTCATGAATTGTGCACACATGAAGAACGAGTAAATGTATGAATGATGCATACATGTGAATATTCAACAGGCTCAAATCCTCACATTTCTGGGTATGCATGACAATGTATGTTCAAATGTGCTTCTCAGATTGCAATCAACTAATCGAAACAGGTTATGTGAACATGGAATTTCGAGCAATCATAAGTTATGCAAATTAAATTCAAAGCAAACTACATAAAGTCTTAACATATAATAAACATTCTCAAAATTATAACAATTAAAATCAATTCATCATTGGAATTGGAAAGAACAAAGCACAAAACACAAATAAACACAAAACAGAAGCAAATATTTTTGTAATTTTTTATTTTTTTATTTTTTTTATTTTTTTCAATTTACGTAAGAATACGTGACCACAGTGACTTATTTAGTGCAATTGTAGGTTTAACGCTACCAAGGGAGTAAGTATGATTTAGTCGATATATTGTTACCGTAGAAAACAAAAATTTTTTTTTTTAATTTTTTCAATTTTTCAAATTTTTTTTTCTTTTCAATAAACCTTCCCCCCACACTTGAATTAAACATTGTCCTCAATGTTAGACAGATATTTCACGAAAATGAAAAATTTAAGCATGGTTATTGAATTTAAACACACAAACAAAAATAAACCGAAGTAAACAGACAAACAGAAATAAACACACGACAGTTAAGTAAATGAAAAGGGAAACATAAAGACTCCCCTGTGAAGATCGTGAAGCTCCTCCCGAAGCAAGTCACAAACAAGGCTAGCAGGGCCTTGCATGCAACGTTTGGTCCTTAATTGACTGCGGCTCTGATCCTTTGAAGCGTGTCCTGGACAACGGTTGTTGCCGACTCCACGGCAGATTTGGCTGATGTAGCCCTCACTGAGATCTGGAACACTATGGAAAGTAGAGTTCCGTCAAGAATAGCTCCGGATACGTTAGGCAGAATGGAGAAGCCTGATGACATAAGTGGAAATGGCTCTAGTTCAACTCCAGATAGCAAACACTGGAAAATGGAATGGTTGATCGGCGCATAAATCACAGACGACCCCGTTGCATCGGTGCAACACTCCTGGAGAATAAGGAAGTCGTTGTGATTACTCATGGCGAGCACCGAGATCTGGTTCCGCGGGTCAAGACCGATGGTGAAGTTTGCTAGCACTTGCATCGAGCTGTCCATCGACATACTATCCCAGATTGGTCTTGTCTGAACGTCTTTGAGGAACTCAAAGATTCTGGTGTGATGGGATACGTGCAACACAGAACAGCCAGCAGTACGATTGACTCCAGGGGGCTTGCTCGGATCACCCCTTCACTTGTTGGTCTTGACCTCCATTCGAGTGTCTCTTATTCGGTTCGAACAAGTCCAGTGGGGGTACGTGGAGTTGCTGATATCGTTGAA
Organism: Rubus idaeus; assembly: GCA_030142095.1. Classification (NCBI taxonomy): domain Eukaryota; kingdom Viridiplantae; phylum Streptophyta; class Magnoliopsida; order Rosales; family Rosaceae; genus Rubus; species Rubus idaeus. The sequence continues at coordinate 18,121,518 of CM057968.1, read as the reverse complement.
GAAACAGACCGTCATCCGCTTTGCCATTTCCGCAAGGCCTCTTCTTCCTTCAGGCGAAATGATAGAGTCACCGGGTGAAGTGTGGATCCCTGTGGCGCACATGTAGCGCTCGGCTTGTCGTTGGAGTGTTGAGATCCAACGCTTTGCACCAAAAGCGAACCCTGAATGAACAAAAGGTTCGAAAATGGCCTTCATCTCCTTCTCGCGTACATCCACGTGCTCCACCCAAGTGACCAAGGAAGATCCATTCTGAAGATTACGTATCAAGCATTCGGGGGGGCATTTTCGGCAAATCGATCTCACGGAAGGCTTTGGATTTGTGCGTAGTTCATCTACGGAGACATCCACAATGACCCAACTTCCATCCAGTTGTTGGTGAGAGTACCTAACGAACTGGACTTCACGAGTTGAAACGATGTGAGATGGCACCAGAACCTCGGCCGACATCACTTGCTTCTGCTCCTTGTAGCCTTCTGCATTGTCAGAGGGTAGGATCTCCAACGTCTGGGCGTTTGTGATCATGCTACATAAGACGGGCAACCATCGACCAACATCCATTAAGATCTCAACGATAGTGGTCGGATGAAGATGGATGGTTGCCGAGTGTCTCGAGGATTCGGCTTTGAAGTACGGTGCAGGCTCTGTTCGTTGAAACACTCGCAAGTACTCGGCGCGGTTAAGAGTTTCGGGATGAATGGAAGTACCGGGAGTCGGTGAAGATATCCACAAAGGAAATCCGGCAGTGGCCATGAGCAGGAGCTCATCTTTGGCCTTACGGGCGATATCCGAGATCAAGTCAGTGTGGATTCCGATAAGATCATGAGCAGGTCCCGGAAGATTAGATGGCACAGGTACGGATGGGCGCTCGACTAGTGTTGGCATGAGGCTCCGCACATCCCGTCTCAAGTGGTCCATGTCGAACGAATCATCGGACAACTCGAGAAGAGGCTCTTGTTGTGGAGGAACAACTTCGAGCCTTCGCCGTGGCACATCTGAGTGCGGAACAGGACCTCCGCAATTGGGACAGATGCCGCTGTGGAGAGCATCGACGAGTCATTGATTCTGCAGTTGAAGCTCCTCGTTCTTGCTCACCATCTCATCGTTTCTTCTCTCTAGCTCGGCAATACGCTGCTCAAATGTATGGATACCGAACTTCTTCCTATTTCTCGTCCCCCAATAATAGATCTGGTCTTCCTCTAGTCCGCGGACCAAATCTTTCCCGTTGTGGTTTCGTGGGGTGAGAATACACCGCAAAGGAAGCCTGCAATGCATCTCTCTGAGCCTTGGTGTATTTTGTCCTCGGAAGTCTCCTATAGACAGGAGCGGCTTCTGGCTCGGCAGGTGGATCAGCAACCATGATTGGTGCTTGGGGTAGTGCTTGCGGTTGCTGTTTTGCTTGTGGCTCGGTCGGCATGCTAGCATCGGCGCTATTAAGCATGCTCGGTGGAATTATTTCAGCCAAGCCTTCAAAGATCGGGTTCTTTGAAGGACCTGCCTGAAATAACTCGCTAAAAGAATTCACTCTCTTGGCCATTTTTGGGTTGGGAATGGCGGATAGCTTCTGGGAATTGGGAGGTTCTCTGGGAAAATTCAAGAACACGAAGAACGAGCGAGAGAAAACGAGAGAGAATGAGAGAGAGACTAAGGGAAACCTAAGGGAAATGCGTGAAATGAAACACGCAAACAGAACGGAAGGGGAAGGGAACAGACGCACGCACGCACACGTGCCACAGACACAGATCCGGAAATTTCGGATCGAGCGACAAAAGTCGTAAAGTCTACAGTAGAAACGCGTACGGCTTATTAAACAATTCGGCCGACGCAAAAGTCGTGCGTCGGCCCAATCCAATTTTTTTGATTTTCTATTTTATATTTTTGAACAATGAAAACGCCTAGCACACGCGCTAACGGTTATGGTTGCCGACACTTTAAACGGGCTTGGGCCATTAGAATGGTTTGGGCCTTAAAGTGGGCCTGGGCCAAAGAAAACTCCGGCCCATTATTGGTGGGTTTAACTAATGGGCCTAAAAACGAACAGGCCTGACACACTAAATGGGTTTGGGTTACGGGTTTTGGGCTTCGGGAATAACACGGGCCCAATGGGCCAAATTTTTTATTTTTTTTTATTTTTTTTCTTTCGAAACCTAAAACACTAACCAATCACACAAACGGGCCTAAGCCCCAATAACAAATAACTACAACAAGCCCAAAAATAAAACAAACAGTAATTATAAACAGTAAAAATAAATAATTACAAACAGTAAAACAAAACAAGCACTCTTTTTTTATTTACAATTAAAAAATTTCTATTTTTTTATTTTTTTTTTAACAAACAAATAACGAGAGTGAAAAAGAAACTTACCTTTTTACTCCTGAGGAAACCGAAAAATCACCAACAAGACATCAACCTCAAGGTTTTTCAACCTTGACTTCCTAAACGTATGCTCCGATGTATGTGGTAAAATTTCCGATAACCCTGGATTATTCCCTATAAAAATTAAAAAGTTAGTAATAAAATTAACAAAGTAAAAACAAAATATTTACAAAGTTAAAAATGTGTCACAAATTATGTATACAAAATGAATAAATAAATTTTCCTATGTCTACATAAATTTTATTTACACAATACACTTAGGTATGGGAACAGAGGACTTCAATGTGCAATGGGACTGAAATAGCTACCCATCTTAAAGTCATGTTTGATCCAATATACCTAAAGTGTACAAAAACATTTTCTTTTGTCTGAATATAGTTGGAAAAAAAAAAAGTTGATTCCAAGCAGTAACTCAAGGTGGACTTGCGGCCTAGGTGCAATGCCTAGACTTAAATACTTTCTGTGTTTTCAGAGGCGAATGGCCAGATCATATGAGAATAAGCGAGGGGCAGGATTCATTCAGTGGTACTACGGAGGCAAGCCCCTATCGACTTTCGTCTGTCTATAGTCATCTGAATCCAAAACCTGTCACCAAGGGTCTCGACCTAGACACCATCCATGTGCCCCTTACTCAGTTGAGAAAGCACTTAAGTGTTCGACAATTCTCCAAGTGTTAATAAAGGCCGCTCTCAACCTCAAGTGACCTTTGCAAGGTACAAATGAAGGGTTTAGGCCAATAGTAATAAAAGGACCTTACCTATTCCGTTCAAGTTACAACTTACAACAACAAAAAATAATCAACTATATAAAAGACACCTAAATAAATTACTAAGTGTAACAAAATATCAACAAGTATAAACAAGTATTATTCACAAAATAATAGTTAGGAATTTTCAATCCCCGTCGATGGCGCCAAAAATTGACACGCCCAAAAGGAGCATCAATTTAAAAAAAAAACTATCGGTAGTAGTATAGTGCATAGTAGGGTATCGTTCACAACGGAGATCAAAGGGTGTACCTAACAAAAAATTGTCACAAATAATTAAATAAAATAAAGAATTATTAAGAATATATACATATGTACAAAGTAAAAGGGGGGATTGAGTGATAAATTGAATGAAATAAATTAATTAAATCTACAAAGAATAAATTAAATAAGATGGGTTGGAACATAAAGAATATAAAGTTCAGCCATAAGTATACAAGTTTATTAATCATTGGACCGAAAATTAACCAAGTTCCCTAGTCATGAAACCGAAATTAACATATGTGGAAAGTTAGAAGCTAACCAAAACATTAAACTTTCCTAAAAATCTCATTTCCTCACATATGTGAATTCACACATCATTTAGGGACTCAAATATGGAAACTAAGCTAAAATAGCAAAATTACAATTAAATCATAGCCAAATAATAGGGGAAACACATTAAAAACGTCACACTTTGTGCTCCTATCAGTGAGATAGCACAACTGTTGGGGGATGTGTCCGGCTAGAAAGTTTGATCTCAATCGTAGGGTAGCCAACCCAGCTATGTTGCCTATCCATAAAGGTATCTCTCCAGTAAATCCCAAGATCAATCCTCATAAAAAAACAAGGAAGAAGAAATTTTCCCTCCAAAATTGTTGTCGTTCATTCTCAACATAATTAAGAAGAGATTTTGGTACACCCATTGAAGTGAGGATGTTACCAGAGAGATTGTTGTTCTCGGCACCTACAATCGTTATTTGTGGCCACAAACTCCAAGCTTGAGGGGACTCCCCAGATAATTTATTGCTTCTTGCTGAAAAGACTGTAATGTTTTAGATGTTGCAAATAGTACCATTCCAATGATTCTCAGAGAGATACAATTTGCGCATTTTGGGAAACAATTTATCAACATTTGAGGGTATTAATTTGCCCGAAAAATGAATTGCTTTGAAGACCAAAGAGGCTGGCATTAGTGGACCAAAGTGGAAGTGAGCCCTCAAATTGATTATAAGAAATTAGGAAAAGGGCTTGCCACTTTCTAATTTTTAATAAAAATCTAAGTAGTTTATTTTTGCTGGATTTAATTCATCGGCCCAATGCCACCTAGATTTGTTTCCTCTTTTACATTTGATTAGTCAGCCCTACAAGTTTAATTATACCTAGAAACCCTTATCCTAAATTTTAGTTGTAAATTAATAATTACTACATCAATTTTCAATTGACTTTTGAATTAATTAAAAAAATTTCTCCTAATGACTCTTAACTGAAGTCAATTACTAATGATTTTAGTATTCTATCTCATGATTTACTCTATACTTGATTGTATATCTTTCTCTATATATATAGTATTATAGTTTATGATTTTAAACTAATATTCATCTACACTTTTTTGGGATTGCTTTGTTGCTAATGAGTGTTCTTTGCATTGTTTAAATCAAGATTTCAGAGGTACTTTACTATTGTACATTTTTGTGTTGATGATCAATTTACCTACAACTAATTGACGATCAATTTACCTAATCGAATTATCATCAATTCACTTACAACTACTTCAAATGCCTTACAATTTGCTTACTCGATCCATTGCAAAAGTTGTGTAAAACAATTTACCTACTCGATTTAAACCACAACACATAACAATGTTGTACTCAATTAGTCACCAAATACGTACTTTGTTTACCTAATGTTGTTTAATGGTTAATTATAAATAATTTTTTTACTATTTTTGTTAACAATGTACTTGTCTTTTTCTTTTAAATTATAAAGAAAAATTGAATTATAGAATTTATTATAAGAATTTATATATAATAGATTTGTGATAATGAAATTTTGAATCATAAACTTGATTATAGGAATTTAAATTAAATATTAATTTGTATTAAATGACTTTTGATTATGGCATAATTTGTAAATAAGTTAAAAAAATGGTAGAAAGATTTCTTATGTGGCATTTACCATTTAATATTGAATTAAATATAGCATTTAATATTGAATTAAATATAGTAACTAAAAAGTCAAAGGATTAGATTTTATAAAATAAAAGTACGGTGTTAGGGAGATTTATCTAAAAAGTCAAAGGTTTTTGCTCTATTATGAAGGGAAATGACTCCTTTTTGGAGTGGTAGTTGAAAAATGACATTGTTTTTCAAAACTTTAGAAAAAGGACCATATGACTGCACAAAATCCCTTTGTTTTTTTTTTCTCCTCCCGACTTCCAACCGTACGACACCACACAACACCTTCGGCCAGCCCTGGACGTCAGACTGGCCGAGACGTGTTCATCTTGGAGGCGCAAAGCAAACCTAGAAAAGAAGCGTCGGTGCTTCAGGGAGTTTCACGTCTTTTTCCACCGCGCTCTGCTCGTGCCCAGCTCACCGCAGCTGCACCTTGTCTCCAGTTCAGAACCATCAATCACAACAAAAGCAAAGTTCACACTCCTCTCAATCCACCAATTCAAGCTCTGCATCAATCACCTACAAACTCAACACTAAATCCACAATCAATCAAGCAACACTAGTTACAATTCTCTACTTTGCCCAGCTCAATTCATCATCAATGGTGTCCCCAAATCGACCTAGTGTCTCAGACTACCACCAACCTACTGCAATCTTCAATCTACAATAACAGCTGCTCCCAATTCACAATTGAATTCAACATCAACTACAAGCTCACAATTTAAATTCCACAATCACAGACTTGTAGTTCCTCTGCTCTCAACCAAGCATCAGACTCGCCGCCAATCATTCCGAGCCTCCAGTGCCACACTGCAGTGCCCAGTCCTCACAATAACAGCCACCACTCTTAAAAATTATGGTGTACGGTGGTGGTCTAAAAAATTTCCGGTCACCCGTTCTTCTCTCTCTTCTCCCTCTCTCTGGCAGCCTTTCTTCTTCTTTCTCCTTTGACACTGTTTTCTTCCTCCGCAAACTCTTCTTCTCTTCCTCTTCAGTTCTTCACTACCACACTACCGAGTTCCTCCTCTTCCCCTGCTCACATTCCCAATCAGCAACATGCGCTCTTCTCTCTCTTCCTCTTTAGCCTCTCTTTTCTTTCTCTGCGGTTGAATTCTCTTCTCTTCTTTATTCATTTAAAAAAATTAGTAAGTGAGGTTCAACAAAAAAAAACTCATTAAGGGTAGATATGATATTTCGTGCAGTCATATGGTCATTTTTCAAAAGTTTTGAAAAATAATGTCATTTTTCAACTGCCACTCCAAAAAGGGGTCATTTTCCATAATTTCTCGAGATCTTCGAGTTCAGTTTGGAATTGAAGCCTCATTTTAGGTATCTTTCAGCTAGCCTTCACCACCCATCACTCTCATTCCTTCCCCTTTTCTCTCTTCTTCCATTTTTATTTTGTGACAGTCGATCGGTCGAACATCACTGCAGACCAGCAAAGCCCGAGTGGCTGCCACCATTCATCCACCATTTTCACCATCTTCCATACTTCATTTGTCAAAAATTATTTCAAAGTTGCTTACATGTCTCCCTCTACAATATCAAGCCCTTGGTTGCTAGAGATTCTCACCCATTCATCAAGGAGCATCAAGATTTCCAAGGAGGAGAAGACATAACAAGGAGAAGAAAAGAGGCTTAGATCAAGTCTAGGAGACATCAAAGCTTTGACCAGCCATCTCTATCGCCTATCTACTTTTACTTGTGTTTATATTCGAATCCATAATGAGATTGATGTGTATTTTGATAGATAGTGAGTAGTTCCATTAGGTTGGGGACTAGGGTTGTGTGCCCTAGTCCATAGATGTTGATTTGATGATTTGACTATGTATGGGTGCTTTGTGATGAATGAATACATATGCTCTCAATTTCAATATGTGTTCGATGTTTGTTTGAGAATTACCACTGCTTGAGCATATTGTCTAATCTACTTTGATGTGAATATGTAAGATTGGTAATATAACATGTTCTAGGCAATTGGTAGCATATGTGATGATTTTTCCTTGTTTGAGTTTCTAAATCTTGGTACTTTACGCCTCTTAAGTACTTTAAGAAATTAGGCATTATGTAATGTAGAGTAATTCTCTAAGACAACTAGAGAGTCCTAGTGATCCCTAACACGATACTAGAATACCATGGTCCTAGATTCATAATATGACTAGGATACGGAACTTCATTCACTAATCATAAGCACATGTACTAAATTGGATTGTCATTCGTCATTTGTGGACTTTGGTTTACCCGAAAACCCAACCATTTTCTCAACTTGCATGCGCACACATAATTTTCTTACATTCATTGCCTTGTTTGTTACATTACTTGTTGGTTAATTGTTGCATTAATGATACACTTTTCAAACTCAAAATCACAAAGAGACATCTCTACACACACTCATTGTTTATAACATTCACCCACACTTTCCACTTCTAAACTTCCCATCATTGCTAAATCACTAGGTATCACACTACCACTAGGAGTCTAGAGCCATTGATCTCCAAGGACACGATATCCCGAGTATAATACTCCCATTTTATTTTGACATGTGTATGCTTGCACAAGCACCCTCATGTTCGACTAAATCAGAAATCGCAGAAATTCTCGTCGGATTTCCTTGATCTATTTCTCTTCGATTCTCTCTCGCCAATCACCGGTTTGACATGACATGTACATTATGTTGTTTAACCATCGGAGTTGACTAGAGGGACTCAAACCCCTAATCACTTCATCAATTTGAGTCTTACCTTGCTTACATTTGTTTTGTTTACTTGTTGATTGTTTTAGTTAAGTTCATTTTCTTGTTTGTCAAACTTCACCTCATCAATAAAACCCCAAAATGATGATTTCTACACCCCTTTGCACATAATCACATCACCTTAATTAGCACCATTTCATCTCTCATCACTCCACTTAGTGCTAGAAGTCCTTAAATTACTACATTGCAAAGCGGGTTTTGGGCCTCCATTTTTCGAGGTACGACAACCCCAGTCTCAAATTCTTCATCCATATTTTAACAACGTACGTGCGCTTATGTAAAGCTTGAATATACTACAATTCAATACTCCTCCCACTTTAGCCACCCAAAAGGAAAACAAGTATGAAGTTTTTCAAAAGACCTCGACATTAGTGTGTATGGTTTCATTCCTTATAAACCAATAGACGATTCTTTACTTTTTTGGTTTGAGAAATCCGAACAATTTTGGTAAGATATAACCTTTATTACCAATCATCATCTCCAGAGTCATATTATGATCCCTTGCAACTCCACTTTCGATCAGGATTTTTCCAAGTTTAGTTCGCTCGACCTATATATAGTTCGAGTCACTTCACTTATTGACTCCCATCAATCGAGATTTTCCTTGAGTCTTCAAACCGACTCCACCTTGATATAAATTTCTTCAAGGTAACTTCACCCATCACATCTTTGAGTTGACACCTTGACCATTCATTTGACTCCAACTTGGATGACAAGCTAGACTCTGATGCCATTGTTGGGTGGAACCATCAATCAATAGGTCTCACACACATATTTTAATATGTCGATAATCCTCTTACTTTAGCTACCTGGAAGACCATTGGATATGAGGGTTTTCAAAACACTTCGATATTAGTGTGTATTTTTTTTTTTTGGCAAAAAGTGTGTATGGTTTTATTCCTTATAAATCAAGATGATAGAACTTTTCCTTTTGTCACTTGCAATACTTAAAAAATGAAATCACAAATAAAAATATCTGTATTTTAGTGAGGAAAGTTGAAGAAGTGAAGCGTAGATCCCAGCACAGCGAAAATCCTTGTCCTTGACCCGAAGGAAAGGAAAGAAGGGAAGGTGCGAGATATGGAGATGGGTTCAGACGAAGAGGAACAGTGGGTCCCACTAAGGAATAGACCGGAGTTGTCCGACGTGATCCCGGTTCAGCAAGACGACGGTCCGAACCCGGTGGTTCCCATAGCCTACAAGGAAGAGTTCCGAGAGACCATGGACTACTTCCGAGCCCTCTACAAAGCCGATGAGCGCTCCCCTCGTGCCCTTCGCCTCACCTCCGAAGCCATCGAATTGAACCCGGGCAACTATACTGTGAGTCTCTTCATTGCTCTTCAAGTATTCCTATTTGATTCTTGACCTAGAAAACAAAATCAAATACTCACAATTGTTCATTTTTATAGGTTTGGCATTTTAGGCGTTTAATACTTGAGGTACTGAATGATGATTTACAGAATGAGCTTTGTTTAACTGAACATATTGCTCAAGGAAACTCCAAAAATTATCAGTTATGGTGAGTGAAATGTGTCCTTTTCAGTTTTACTCGGATATAGAGACATTGATGTTTAATCAATTCTGCTGGGAATATACGTGAGCTCTCCGATAGTCTAGAGAGCATTTTGAACACTTGTGCAGTGCAGTTTGAGTTTCAACTTGTTAGGAAATAATCTTCAAGCCATTATTTTAAATGGCTATTCTACCTAGTAAGTATATGGAATCTTCAAGGAGTATCTTGATGCCTCAGTAGTTTATGATCTTTCTTCAGTTTTGCTCAAGTAGTAAGTAGTTTTGAAGTAATCTATTATCAAATATTTAACATCTTTGGAGTTTTACCAGTTTTCCACTTTTACCATTGTACGAGTCCATTAATCTTATGACAGATACTTGTAGGCATCATAGGCGGTGGGTAGCTGAGAAATTGGGAACTAGTGCTACAAGCGAGGAACTTAGGTTCACCAAGAAGATACTGTCCATTGATGCAAAACATTATCATGCTTGGTCTCATAGGCAGGTTCGTTTTCTTCCTTCAACTCCATTATGCTAAATGCATTAGATATGGATTCTCCTTGTATTCATTTCAAGCACTTATTTTAGTTGCTTAGGTGATGACTATAAGCACCCTTGCTTGCTATATGTATTTGGGTTTTGACACATATCTTTTCATTGTTTTTGTTCTGAATGCAGTGGGTTCTTCAGGCACTGGGAGGGTGGGAAGAGGAACTTGACTATTGTCATCAGCTCCTTGAAGAAGACATTTTTAACAATTCTGCTTGGAATCAGGTATTACTAGATTATAGAAATTATGTACCTGCCATTTGGTAGAACACTTAGTCCCGAAAACAAAAGCCATGGCTAGGATTTGGAGGGTGGGGTAACTGCAAACAACTAGACATGCTAGAAAGTATTAGGATTTTTGGGATAATTGTTCTATTATGATTCTATCACATCTAATGCATATATTGGCGATTGTGGGATGAATGCAGTGAATTTTCTTTTTGGATTGAATATTGTATGCTTAAGTGAATATTATATGTTGGTTTGATTATTATGATTGACAGACAATTAATAGTCTTTTAGTTATTTTTAACTTTTTAAAGCACAATAAAGTCTCGAAAGACATCCCTCACCTTTGAAAACATTGGCTATTATACGGACTAAAGTTCTTTCTTCACTGTCTACAAAAGTTGTACCATTGAATGAGAAGGTTTTTATATATGCCCAACAGAAGATTTTGATTAATAAATAAGGGAAACCATAGGTAGCCAATTCCATTGAGCATTTGCATAGGAATACTCTAGTTGATTACATTGGCCACAGGTTCTTTACTTCTTTTTCCCTTTTTTCCATTTTTTTTTTAATATCTAATGTTCTAAACTATATACTTCAGTGCATGCGGTATCTTTTAATGAAGAAATATAATATGAGGTACTTACAAGTTGGAGGTGTTGAGCTATTATCTTCTCTGGACTCGAATAGAGAAAGGATAAGATAGAGAGGAGGTCTGGATGTGGCGTCTTTTGGGAGGAGAACTAGGGTTTGCTGTCTGACTTGGGTTTCTCTCCCGTGGGAGGGGAAGAAGGGAATGGGGTTTCATTAGGAAGTTCAAAAATGCCATGAATTTATATTTTTCAAAATAGAAAACTGACAAACCAAATGCACTGTTTCATTTAAGGAAAGAAGACTTTATAAAAACAAAGAGAAAAGCCGCACCAATATGTTTTCCATATTTTTCAAAAGAAAAAAGTTAGGTCTCAGCACCAATCTGATAATAACTACAGTCTGGTCTTCTACTCATATTAACCTATGATTTCAGTGAAATTGTGTCGATTACATTATTGTTGTTTTTCTTCTTTTTTGTGGTGTCCTGACCTGCTTATGTTTGTATTGCAGAGATATTTTGTCATTACAAGATCTCCATTCCTGGGAGGCCTAAAAGATATGAGAGAGTCTGAAGTGTGTTATACTCATAATGCCATTGTTGCCCGCCCTGAGAATGAAAGCTCATGGAGGTACCTTCGAGGGCTTTACAAAGATGACAATTTGTCTTGGGTGAACAATCCTCAAATTTCTTCACTATGCTTGAAGATTTTAAGTGCCAAAGCTAACTGTGTCTTTTCTTTGAGCACACTTTTGGATCTTATCTCCCATGGTTTCCAACCAAGTCAAGAGTTCAGAGATGCTGTGAATGCTCTACGAACTTCAGACTCGGAACAAACAGATTCTGACGTGGCAAAAACTGTTTGTTCTGTGTTGGAATCTGTTGATCCATTAAGAGCCAACTATTGGAAGTGGTATAAGAGCAAGCATTTCCAAAATGCTTAAAAATACAACATCATATGACTTTTGCATCATACAATGCTTAATGATATTCTATTGAAGTTGGTAGGAATGTTGTGTTTGACTTCTTGGATATTAAATTTACGAGTCTTCTATGCCAATCTGATCTTCTCTGGACACGTTTTCTGTGATGGGGCATTGCAATTTGTTTCTGATATTGATTTTTATTTAATAATCTAGTTTGCAATTTATACTTCCCACATAAAAGGTTGGTAAACCTTACCTTTTCTCAGGCACGCGACCTTATTCTTGCAAGAATTATTATTAATTGATGAGTTGATGGATCTTTGCGTAAGACGCAATTCATTTATCCCGATAGAACGAAAATAAGCTTTACATTATTCTGGTGGGATAGCTGGAATGAAATCCAAGTCCCTGGTTTTAAGACATTGGTAGACAATTGTTGCAAAACCAGTCGACTAGGAACTGCTTTGGTAACCTCTTAATCTCCTCAACAAGTTGTTCATATTTGGCCAAACTCTTCTCCTTGTTATTAATATCGTAAATGGAGACAGACTAGTAAAATGGAGAAAAATGTAGCTTCTCATAAAGTTATCCTATTAACTTTTACCGCACCCATCATGTCTTGATAGCTTTGTTACCTCACTTACCTACCTGCTACGGGAAAGTAATTTTAGTAGTCACCAACTCACCCTTTTGAACGGTTATTGGAAACTTGAACATTTGTGGTGGTAGTGAACCAAAAGGCAAGTAAGATAAGTAGATAACCAATATGCAGTGCTATATCTCAATTTTTTACCATCGTCCTTAAAACTGTCCTAAAAACAGGAAATGCATCTGCAACACCCGTGTGGAATTTGAAGCATTTTTCCACTGAAACCACACGGGTGTTTCAATGGAAAACGCTTCTAATTGTCAGGTTGGAATTTTGGGTGGAAGGTATTAAAAAAAAAATGTTAGACCTAAATAATTTGAATTTGAGAAAAGAGCGCACAAACACATGTTGTGATAAAATAATCTGAGTTTCACAATCAAAATCAATTAGCAATAGTTGGAAATGCCCACCCCACATTGCGAGGTTGACATGCGATCATTCCTATTATCTGCATTTAGGAACAGGTATCAGTCCTGGCCAAGGCACATTCTGCAGCATATACAGCAGCTTCGAAACTCTTGACACTCTTGATAAAAGAAGAAATCAACTGTGAAATTTATATATATTACTTGTTTTTATCAAACTGTATCTTTAACAATTGTATCGCACACTCTTATATGAATGTTGACACAATATTTATGGATGTATAATTGCAGTGTACGTATGAGAGGCAGCTCAATCCTCCATGGCAGCCTTTAAGAAGTGGCGGAATTACAGAGAGCTTCCGTACTTGGGAGGAAGAGGAAATCAACTGACTAGTTGCACCTTTACTCTGATCCACGTACCTTGTCTGAATCATTTGTAACAATTTCATATATTTTTGTGGTAGGTGCATGAAATCATTGTAAGTTTGTAAACAATATTGTATAACTTCATAAGCTTACGCTTAGCAGTACTTCATTCGTTTAGTAAAATATGTCATCGCGGATCCTCTAGTTTCTTTGGTGATTTATTTTGGCCAAGAATATAACCTCTGGTCCCAAAAAAATTGTTATAGATTTTCAATATTCGACAAAGTTTCATGGCGAAGAATTATGATGTCATTTTATACAATGATTTTATGGAATTTCTCACTTTTTATTTTGGTCATGGCCATAAATTCATAAAGGAGTAAAGACGTTGTACCAAAAAAAAATCCCATAAATTCATAGACGAGAGGTGAGAATTTTTTAATTTGCTCATATTTTGTGCTAATGCCTTGTTTGTTGCAAGGTTGATTTGGAATTTGGAGGTTATGGAGCTCATGTTAAGAAAACTTCTCAGCAGGGCAACATGGAATGTTGTGATAAATAGCTGAAATCGTCGTCGTCGTTATAGTTGAGGAACAATACTTATGTCCGATCTGGGTCGGACCTAATGTGTCCGACCCCTCTCAGTTTTGTTATATTCGATGATTTATTTTCATGATCTGAATCGTTCATGTTTTAAATCAATATTTCAAGATCATGCCTGCAAAAAATCATCCAAATTGAAGATCATTAACTCATTCATTTGTTGAAAGTTAATATCAAACAAATGAACGGTTTTGGTGAAAGTTAATATTCTCATAACTAACCGTCCATTTTTTTAATGCAATTGCACATTTAAACGATTTCCGTTTTGGATGATTTTTTGCAGGCATGATTTCGGAAATGTTAATTTAAAAGATGACAGGTTAGATCATGAAAATATATTATCGAATGTAACAAAAAATAGAGGGGTCGGACACATTAGGTCCGATAAGTATTTTTCATAAGTATTTTCCAGGCAGTCATTGTAATCTTCTCAGATTTGAATATCAATTTTATGATCAGCATTTCCCTTTCATTTCATTTCATTTCATTTTCTGTTACATTTATGTATCAGATATATATAGGGTTCCTATCAGAAACCTTCAACCACTTTAAAAATGACCAATTACGTGCTCTAGTTCTTTTCTGTACGATCAATTGGCATGGGAACCAAAGAAAAAGAAGCAAACAATTAATGTTTCTAGCTAGGAGGACAGGAATAGATCATATTCATGTCTACGTACTGCCATTTTCTGCTCGATCTATATATATGTGGACAGAGGAGATAGCAGGTCCACTTCTTAATTACAAATTAAGAAGACTCTTCTCCCTATCTATATGTGGTCAGTAAATACAGCAGTTTGATAGATAGTAGTTCGACTTAATTCTCTCACCAGCTAGCTGTTTCTGCGAACTCAATGGGGCTTCATGTACCCAACTTCTGGGCATTTTGGTTTACATACCTTCATGTCATAACTCTTCTTCTTTTCATGAGCCTTTTCCAACCTACCACTCTTGTAAAGGCACTTGGAAATGAAACTGATCGATTTGCTTTGCTCAAATTCAAAGAAGCCATAGCCACTGATCCACATGGGTTGTTGAACTCATGGAATGACTCTCTTCACTTCTGTCACTGGCAAGGAATTACTTGCGGCGCAAAGCATCAAAGAGTAGTAGCCTTGAACCTACAAGGCCATGATTTGCATGGAACAATATCACCTTACATTGGCAACCTCTCTTTTCTAAGGTTCATCAACCTTCAGAATAACATCTTCTCTGGCAAGATTCCACAGCAAGTTTATCACTTGTCCCGACTGCGGCATCTCAATGTTAGTGAGAACACGTTGGAGGGAGAGATTCCATTGAACTTGACCTACTGCTTGGAATTGAGCATCATAAATTTTGGAACAAACCGCCTTATTGGCAAAATTCCATTGGAGCTTGGTTCATTGATGAAGCTTGTGATACTTAATGTTTCCAAGAACAATCTAACAGGAGGCATCCCACCTTTCTTGGGAAATCTTTCATCAATCACTACACTTTCCTTGGCATTTAACAATTTGGTGGGCAGAGTTCCGGAGGAGATAGGGAGTTTGAAAACCTTATCTCTGTTTTCAATTAGTGCCAATCAACTATCTGGTATGATCCCTCTCTCCATTTATAACATATCATCTATGATCATCTTCTCAATTTCGGCCAATGCGTTTAGGGGCAGTATTCCACCTGTTATAGGCCTAAACATGCCAAATCTCCAAAAAATAGCCATTGGTATGAATGAATTCTCTGGGCCAATCCCAGATTCTTTTTCAAATGCTTCTCAGCTTCAAATAATTGACATTTCGAGAAACCACTTTGTGGGCCAAGTTAACCCAAGTCTTGGATATCTTCGCAATCTCCAGTGGCTCAACTTAGGTTTCAATAATTTAGGAAGTAATTCATCTAATGATTTGGGGTTTATAACATCCTTGACAAATTGCAGTAGATTGGAAAACCTTGATGTCACCAAGAACAATTTTGGAGGTGATTTACCCATGTCTGTGGCCAATTTGTCAACCCAACTGAATTACCTCTACCTTGGATTCAATCAAGTATCAGGAATCATTCCGGCATCATTAGCGAATCTCAACAATTTGTTATCTTTAGGCCTGCAGTTCAACCTGCTCACAGGTCTCATCCCTACTACTTTTGGGAAGTTCCAAAAGCTACAAGTCTTGGGTTTAGAATCTAATAGATTATCAGGACAAATCCCATCTTCCATAGGAAATCTCAGTCAATTGTATGCACTCTACTTATGGGCAAATGAATTAGAAGGAAGCATTCCTCCAAGTATTGAAAACTGCCAAAATTTACAGGAGATTGATATAACAAAAAATAGCCTTAGTGGAGATATACCACCACAAGTTATTGGTCTTTCCTCACTTCTATATCTCAACTTATCCCAAAACTCATTCATTGGCAGCCTGCCTGTGGAAGTGGGTAAACTGAAGAATATCTATTTTCTAGACATCTCTGGAAACAATTTGATTGGAGAAATTCCAGAAACCATTGGGGAATGTCTAAGCCTTAAATATCTTTACCTACAAGGGAATCACTTTCAAGGTATCATACCTTCTTCTTTGGCTTCTTTGAGAGGTCTTGAGGGTTTATATCTTTCAGGGAACAACTTGTCAGGACAAATTCCAAGAGATCTACAGAAACTTCCATTCTTGCTGTATTTGAACATTTCTTTCAATAATCTGGAGGGCGAGGTACCAAAAGAAGGAGTCTTTCGAAACACAAGTGCAGTATCATTAGTTGGAAACACCAGTGCAGTAACATTTGTGGTGGTGTGTCAGAATTGCAGCTACCAGCATGTCCCATCAAAGTACCAAAGCAGAGAATGATGCATGGTTTCAAGCTAACGTTCACGATTTCGTTAGTAGCTGGATTCTCACTTCTGTTTGCGGTCTTGTTTGCTCTTTTTCGGAGGAGAAAAATGAAAAAGAAAAGATTATCTGCAGTCTCATCAATCAATTTCCTTCCAAAGGTTTCATACCAAACACTTCATCAAGCTACCGATGGATTCTCTCCGAGCACTCTAATTGGATCAGGCGGTTTTGGCTCTGTATACAAAGCGATTCTTGATCAAAAAGAAAACAATGCAGTTGCCATAAAGGTCCTCAACCTTCAACAGAAAGGAGCTTCCAAGAGTTTTCTAGCAGAATGCAATGCTCTGAGACATATTCGGCACAGGAATCTTGTAAAGATCTTAACGTGTTGCTCCAGCATGGATCACAATGGTACTGATTTCAAAGCTCTAGTTTTTGAATATATGTCAAATGGGAGTTTAGAGGAGTGGCTACACAAAGAAAACCAATCAAGGTGTTTGAACCTTGTTCAAAGACTGAATATTGCTCTCCATGTGGCTTCTGCATTATGTTATCTTCATGACCATTGTGAACCACGAGTCATTCACTGTGACATGAAGCCAAGCAACGTTCTTCTTGACGATGACATGGTTGCTCGTGTAGGTGATTTTGGTTTAGCAAGACTTATCTCAACCACCACGGACTCCTCTGAAAATCAAAGTAGGACAGTTGGAATAAAGGGAACTATTGGCTATGCTGCTCCAGGTAAAACTATTCCACTACTTAATTTTCAGTCTAATGTTTATTGTAGTATATACATGTCTAGACTTGATAATGGACAGATGGCAGTAGAGAATGCAGAGAACTCACAAAATCGACATAGTTACAGGTGTAGGGCTAAGTAACTAAACAATAAGAGGAATTATATTGTACACGGAACTGACAAACTTGATTGTTTTGTGAGTTACAGAATACGCAATTGGTGCTGAGCCATCAAGACAAGGGGATGTATATAGTTATGGAATCCTTGTGTTGCAAATGTTCACAGGAAGAAGGCCCACAGACGAAATATTTAAAGATGGTTTGAATCTCCACAGCTTTGTTAAGATGGCAATACCGGCAAGACTAAGGCAAATTGTGTACCCAGCTCTTCTCACCATTGTAGACGAGACAGCACCTGCAGCGACAAAAAATGAAGTGAACCACATCGGTGGTTACAACAATGAAATTGAAGATGAAGAAGAAAACATAGACGATGAGAACCCGAGCAAGATGAACGCATATGTGTGGAAGTGTATACTTCCAATCCTTAAGATCGGACTTGCATGCTCGGAAGAATCACCAAAGAATAGAATGTCCATGGAGGATGTCACCAAGGAGCTACACCATATACAAACTACTTACATTGGCGTTGAAACCTCGTCAGGAGATACCAAGAAGAAGCTGATTAGCTGAAGAATAGGTTCTAGCTGCATTTACTTCTTGCTGTATTTTAGTAATCATTTTATTGTAAAATTTATATATCCCACATATAAGAATGTACTTAAGTTGATTATCATTGTTAATCAAGCTTTCTCGTATTTATATATTTTGTAAATTTATCTCATTTCTTTTTCATCTGAGTGAACGGCAGAGGAAGCTATGGTAACGCTAGCTTTATCTCATTACTTCAAACCCCCAAAGTGGCAACCCTTATCACTGGCACCCAAAGTGTGTGCCTATCTGCCTAGTACTTACTATGCTTGGTGAATAAATCGATGAATCAAATAATGCTATAATTTGTGAAATTTTGCTTCTTGTGTGTTGTGTGGACTTGTTTATGCTCTGAATTTGAGATTTGATTGTGAGCTTTTTGGCAATTAAGGTTGGATTTTGTAGATGATCTGTTTCATTTGATGCGAATGATCAAAAATGTGTTTCTTTAACTGTAGTGATGCTTAAATCTCAAGGCTGAAGTGACTTTTGGGGTTAGTTGCACTGAGTGCTTGAGATATGCTTGTTTTGGTCACTGGATTGTAATCTTAGATGTACATTTTAAGCTTACTGCCAAATGCATTGAAATTACTTCAGAAATTTCATAACTAGCTTCGTCGATTAGGTGATTTAGTCCCAAGGAGTGGATCTGTGATGCTGATACAATTTTGTGTTTTCTTTTACACAGGATGATCACAGTGCAACTGATTTCCTGTTGACCTGCCAAACTAAAAGACGAGGTGAGAATGTTTATCACTTTTTTGTGCTCATATTTCTTGCCAATGCCTTGTTTGTTGCAAGGTTGATTCGGAAGTTTTGGAGCTCATGTTAAGAAATCTTCTCAGCAGGGCAACATGGAATGTTCTGATGAGTAGCTTGTTATTAGTTAGGCTATCTGAATTTGGGCTGTGAAGAATACATGCTGCTGAAAGTAGAGTGCAACTTCTCTCACCTATTCTTGAAGACATTTACGATCATCGATTACATTAGCAACTTCTGAATCTGTTATGGATATCTTGTATTGGGGATCTGCTCAGCTCCTCTTCTCTCCCTTGAATCGTATAACACCACTATATCAGTCCCTTTATCTCCCTCCCATGATCTTCTTACCCGACTTCGATGTACAGAATAGTCATGAAGAAGCTCTTCATTGCCATTCAAGCATTCAAGATATCATCATCTTGAAGGTCTTTTATCAGATTCTTAAAGTTCATCGTATAAGCATAACAAGTCTGCCCATCTAATTTACAATCGTGTACTCCTGTGATATTTATCAGTGTTAGGAATGAAATATATTGTTCAAGAGGTCTTGTGATTTAATCAGGTTGGAGCATCTTTTGATCAGGACACTGACTAGAATACTGGGCAGATTGACATATTCATGTATCAAGCTTCTTTTTATCTTGCAGTTCATTTAGCAAAATCATCAAATGAAAGTTCTAACGTTGCCAAAAGTATGAGGAAAATTCTAATATACATCCATGTATATTATGCAGCCTTTTTTAAAAAAAAATGCAATTGCAATTGCTGTTCAAAAATGTGAAATTAGACATTTCAAAAATGCAATTGTCATTCCAAAATGCAATTTCCATTCCAAAATGCAATTGCATTTCAAAACGTGTTTTACTTTTTGAACGGCAATTACAATTCAAAAATGCAATTGCATTTCATAAAAATAGGTTGCATGGTATCTCAATATGATGAATACTATGAGCTGGCAAGGGGAGGGTTGGGAAATGATTCTTAAAGGCATAGAAAAGCCCATCCAATAGAAACTATTTGTTTGCTTACCAATTGTGTGCTGCACAATTATTTAATTTCGTATAATAAATTTGAGAGTGTATGGAAGGATTGTACGACTTAAGTTGAGTAGGGGACTTTTCTTTCTTCTTTTTTCTTCTTCTAAAAGAGAATCTTTAAAAGCATAAAGAGATTGAAAATTTAAAACAGTCTTTTTCTTAGGGAATATACTCGTCGAAATCTAATTACCAGTTCCTCATCTCAGGTTGTTTTTTAAGAAGACTATGAGTGTAGAATCTTCAATACAGCATTTGAACGAAAGTAAAATCTTAGTAGTCTCAACAATGCTTACTCAAGCTGTTAACCTTGTGGTGCAAGTATCTTTCAGCATCGGCCCAAGAAATAATCAGTAATCGATTTTGATCTTCCGATTGCACAGAAAATAGAAGCAATTCAGATTTTGATCTACTGAATATATAACAAAATGTTGGTTCAAAATTTTTGACACAAAAGGGTCCCGATTTATCCCCTTACCAATGTTCATTTCCTTTCTCCTACCTTGCATAAACAATTACACATGATATGAGGTGGAAACATAAAATTTTACCTTGGCTATTTAGGAACCAACTAGGTTCTTAGGATTGGGATATGCACAAAAGGCAGGCAGAAGTAAACATAAACTATTTTTTGCCCCTCCGAGAATCTAACTTGTCAACGTTTCTTGCTCAAACCAGACTTCTTTATCTTGGATAATGGACTCGAGGTCTCTTTAAATGCAGATGGGCAGAATTCACTCACACTGCACACTCCACAGCGAGGTCTGAGTGGAGTGCAAACTGTCTGTCCAAATCCCACCTGTTCAGATTATAATAGGGACAAAAAAGTATTATAATTAAAGATGAGCACCTCTCCATGGAATAAGATTTGTGACAGTTATCCCCCTCTGAAAAAAAGTAAAATAAAAATAAAATTTATAACATAAAGAACAAAGAAGCACAAGGTTACAGATTGCTGCAGAGATCAAGTTGGAAAATTTCAATAACCTTTTCTAATTCTTTTCAGAACCAAATTTTTGCTGATAATCTGAAATTCTGAATATGATATGTATAACTGATTAACTGTATTTGTGGATTTGCAATTTTCAGGCACTAATTCACTGAGTTCGACTACGACTACAACCAAGAAGGATCCTGCCCGGAAGTGGACTAAACCAATTCTCGGCGTATTTATACTGCAAGCTTTACGCCTTAGCGAGGCTCTCCCGAAAATGCCTCGGGTTGTGCCTGATTTTTTGCAGCGACCATTTTCGTTTCGACTGATTTGTAAGAATTTGGATTTAAAAAATAACAGGAAAATATGCATACCAAAAGAGGGTTTATGGGAACCCATTCTTCCCTAGGAAGCCACAATTGCAATGCCTCTCTCGTTTCCTCAGGGTTTGATGTTTTCTAGCAAAGACAATAAAGATCAGCATTCATGCAATAATATCAGTCTGATGGTTAAGTATCTCAAAAAAAAAAATTGCTAAATCTTGGATGATCTTATGTTGAGCAATATTCGAAACTATCAGAGGCAAATGAGCAAATTTCATGGTGAGATAATCCCATTAAGAGAATGCCCAAGGTTGAGAACCTACTTTAGTACACCATATGTGGTGCTATCATAAAAGATGGAAAATACCTGTTTTTTGCCTGCCCTTGACACCCATCCAAGGCGGTTGCAAATCCGGTGCACATGGGTATCTACACAGATCCCTTGAACATTGTCCCAAGCAACATTCATAACCTGAGAACCAAAAAAAGAGGGAGGGGGGTTTAGGGTTTAGGGTGACATGGTAATTTGAATAATTTTCCAACTAGCCCTACCAAATGAGCCATCTTAGGACCTATTCCTGGAAGTGAGAGTAGTTCCTCCAATGAGCTAGGTATATCTCCATCATACTTGACAAGACAAATTTTTGCAATTTTCTTCAAGTTGCTAGCCTTTCTTGTATAAAAGCCAACCTACATGTTTATAATTAAAACATCGGAACACTTCATAATCTAGCTAAGAGATTGAATTACTACAAAACAATTTTGCATAAGTAGAAATTAGTTTCTTAAGTAGCTATTGTTTCTGAATAATGCAGGTCAAAATAAGAAAGTGCCAACACCATTTTTTTTAGTGGGAACTGAAAAGAGCATACCGGGTAAATCAAGCTTTTAATGGTTGCTTCATCACCTTTGTCGATGGCATCAGCAGAGAGCAAGTCATTTTGAAGGAGACGCTGAATTGCTCCTGAAATCCAAAAAGACCATCAGGTGGCAGGAATAAGACTATGATTAAGATACAGAACGATTGAGAGAACATTACAGAGCAGAAAGAGAATAACACTGCACACATTTGGGATAAATAGCTATAAGGTTTTATAAGATTTAGATTCCCAAGTTTTTGCTTTAGTAAATTCACCAGCCAATTGCCAACTTTATCCAGTAGGTTGATAAATAAAAAGGCATATATTTGTTTTTTTCTCTCTTTTGGACAAGATACAGAAGATTCATTTTATCAAAAGAAAACTTACAAAGGAGTGGACTCTATCAACCGAGAAAAACTCCTAGAAACACCAGCAAAAACACCAAACAAAGAGGAATGAAACAGAGGCCAAGTGAATAGCCAAAAAATGAGCTATTCCTAAAAATCGAAGATATCGAATCCCATAAAGATGCCTAGAAGTGACCTCTATCCTATCAAATTTATCCCCCTCAAGTTCTAGGAAATATCTTGTTTCTCTCCATCCAATGACCCAAAGCACTGCCATAGGATATGTCCACAGACCCAATCCATTCTTTCTTCCTCCAAAACAGCTGTGCCTTTCACACAATAAAGTCACATAATCGTCTGGAACGTGTCACAATATATTCCCCAAACACCCTTTTTGATACAGCTAAAGCAATTAGAGAGTACGAAAACAAATGATTTACACTGTTCGTCTTTGCATATAATACACCACTGAGGGGAGAGACAGGTATAGGATCATCTCCTTTGAACCAATACACAATAATTTACCTTCCCATGTGCAATAATCCAAACTAACACCCGAACTTTAGGAGGGGTTTTAAACTTCCAAATTAGAGAATGGGAAATGAATTGAGGAAGAAAAGAGCCATCTTAGACTAAGCAATAAAATTCAGCCGAAGCCTCCAACATCCACCTTTTCTTATCTTGTTTATCTGAGACGAGAACAATGCCCTCAAGCTGACAAAATAAGGACAAAAGCTCCACAACTTCCAGCTATCTATATTCCTTCTAAACCCAAAATCTCAGCTCAAAGGAAAAATAGAAAACATTCTAGACTGTTTTATAAGCAAGCATCAGCATGAACACAAACACTGATATGCAATAACACATAACAGTTCATTTTCATTCCCAATTCTCCATACTCATTTGTATCCCAACTCACATTCTTTTCATTTATACTTCTGTTAATTCTCTTAACAAGAATGTCGCACATTTTTACCCCATTACCATATTTGGAATCCAAAATATTTCACTTTTCAGTCATTTTTCAGGTTATTCAAGTTATTCTCTCATAACTAGTCACTTTTCAGGCTGCTGAACAGATCTCTGTTTCATATCATTTCCAGGTTCTCTAACAAGCCAGCTTATCCTTCAGTTGGGTCAATGGGTAAGAAGCTGCGCATTTGGATATACACCCTTGTGGGCATAGTGGACCGATATCCTGCTCACTGTTCAACTTTGATAAGATGAATTTCTTGTTACCACAATGGAAATTGATGTTAATGGTTGAACTTGAAGTCGTGATAATCGTTATAATGTCAGTCCTGGACCTAATGGAAATTGATAAGACACTAACCCACCAGACTACCAAGGGACCAGCGGTTGAACTTGAAAATCTACAAACTTGCTTCTCAAAAGTAAAAAATGAAGTACAAACTTACCATGAGTAACTTGATCCTTCGTTTGGCTCGACAGTAGGGAGGATACCAAGACAGCGAATCTTCTCTCCTAATTTTATTTTTTTATAAATGACTGATCAATCATAAAGCTATGATTCATACATGAAATAGATTCTTAATTGAATAACACACATCGATAATAACTATCAGAAAGTATGTATCATATAAGTAATTTCTGAAATTAATTACCACTTGGAGTTGGAAAGGTTAAGCTATGGTTCTATACTTCTGCTAGATGTTAGGATATATATATATATATAACAAGGTTACATAAGGAGGCAGTGCAATCCAGTAAGATTCCATGATAAAATCTTCCCCAACCCTACCCCAACACATTTTCATTCCACTTTTCACAGTGAGCAAAATTATACCTGAGGAGGGAGAGAACTTCCAGCTTTCTCACAACCCATACTGTCTACTGGTGCATCTTCAGAAGACCTCATTTTGCGAATCCCTTCAAGGACTTTCTCCCAGTTAGCAGGTGGCTTACCTATGTCAACTGAAATGCACAATTTAAGCTGAAAGGGAAAGAATCTAATTAACTTTGCTCAAATTTAAGTACTAAATGATGCAGAAAGAAGAAAGACCCTGGAATAAGTAACATATTCAATGTGCAATAACTTTCTTCATTTAACATCTACAAGCAGAAAGTCATTTCACCATGAAGCCTACAACATCTAAGTTCTAACCATGCACTGCCAAAGAGGTACTTACTTTTTTTTTTTTGAACAATCAAAGAGTGGGGTACTTACTTGAATAAGTAGATGGAGTCACATTTCTGTACGCAAATTCTTCAATGTCAGGTACGACATCAAGCTGCAAAAAAGGAACTGATCATGATATTTACAAATTAAAATATTGAAGGGCTAAGCTTCAAGTTTACAGTATACACTACACTAATGATCCAATAAATGCTACTCAACCCTAAGACGCTGCTTGCGATGGTTGAAAATTTAGTATTGGCACATAAGTTTTATATGGACTAAAAGTAAGTTTAATTAGTCTAAGTAGACCCAAGATAACATGTGCATGTAATTCATAACTATTGTATTAATTTTTTCAATGGAAAATGTTATTGCTGTATCTGAACAAACGAATTCCATGGTGTCCTAGAAGTCACCATTTACTATTATAAATTCAAAGCTCCCATGGTCACAAGTTTCATCAAAATCTATCCATAATGTCATTTATATATATGGTTCAATTAACTCATATTCTTTATATAAAATGATTGTCATCTATAGTAATCAAGCGAAAAGCCTCTTTTGGTTAAAATTTCCAAAATTCAAAAAAGCCCTTTGCTAAATGGAAATGTGAAGAAAAAGGGACTTCATCATAAAAGGAAAAAACTGTACAAGGTTTTATTTTGCCTAAAAAGAAGGGAAAGGGATAACACTGTTTTTTATCTCTCATTTTCTTCTATTTTAACAGAAAGAAAAAATACCCTATGCTAGAAAAAGCCCCTTCACATGTGCTTTAGCAAGTGTGGAGAGGCTAGTTGTTTATAAACTAAAAGTAAGTGACAATACAGTAAATAAACAAGTGCCAAAAGAAGAAACTCGAAGAGAAGTTGGAGAGTGTGATATATGATAACGTATGTATTGCACATATTCACGTGAATGTAAGCGCTAATTCCATGTAATATCAGAATGCTTGATGTAAAATTTGGTCTTATGGTCACAAATTCAAGTAACAGATAAATTATATAAACATGAACATTTCTAATATTTAACTCGTAATTCATGGTGTCACCAGAGATCCAAAAACAGTTCAAACATAATAAGGGAAGGAGTAACATTTAAAAAGGGACTTGTGGAGAGTCGGAGACTGTCAAGTGAGAACTAAAATAGAAAATGCCTTAAGATCCATTTGTATTTGACAGAAAGCTTAAAAGTATTTTTTTTTTTTTAAGAAAAAGAAAAAAGAGAGCTATACACAGTAGATGAAATGTACTGAATATAACCATATACAATACATTTTAAATGATTGTTAAATTTTCTTCTAATTCAACTTTATGCGTAGATGGGTTGCAATAGTCCAATCCAGCAAGTTTTACTATATCATATGAACAACTGCACCCTTACTGATTGTAACACAGACTTATCACAAGAAATGTTTACATACGAAAAAAAAAAGACCTGTTTTCTGGTTTCTACAGTTACAAGCAGAAAATGTTGCCTAGATTATTTCTGCCAAAGCTGAAACAGCTACAGATAAAATTTTATTAAATTTATAACTGAAATAACGATTATATAAAAACACAGTTCAAATTAAAAGGAAATAGAATTCTCACTTTGTGAGCATTAATTGGTTTTGCTTCGAGTTCTACTACTGTCTGAAGTTGCTCCGTCTTTTTCACTCTCTTTCTCCTCGCAAAAACACGAAGCTCCGGTTTTGAAACGGAACATTCAGAGCCTCCTGAAGTATTTCACAAATTAAAAACCCAGAAAAATAAATGAAATTGGAATAACAGCATCAAGAGGAAAGGTGGGTCTGACCTGGGTTTAGGCTTGGGTCTGAGTCCGAGTCGCCAACGGGTTGTGCAGACAATCTTGTTGTTTTGGACATTCTTCTTCTTGTGTTGTAGAATTGTATTTTAGTGAAGGCAACGGCAAGCGTGGAGATGGAGGGACTTGTCGCGCGAATTTGGAACATTTTGGGCTTGAGCCAAAAAGTCCAAAACCGAAGGATGTTTTTTATTTGAGTCTGAACTTTGCCGGATTTGACGCTTTAGTCACTGAACTTTCGAAAATATCACTTTAGTCACTGAACTATTACACCGTCTATCACTTTAGTACCTCCGTTAGTTTTTTCCGTTAAAACAACATCTCTTCATTAAATTCAGGGGTATTTTAGGGATGTAAGACCAAAAAATTATTTTTCTAACTCACTTTCCATCATTTTTCCGGTAGCCAACTTGGGAACCTTTTAAAATATATTTATGCTCATTTTATCATATATACTTCTTCATACAAGTTGTTCTATATTATGTCTATTATTCATTATTAAAATTTCATGATCATCCAACGGTTTAAACATTCCAAATCTAAGCATTTATCTAGTATACTCGCAGGAAAACCTCTATGTTGTTCACAATTTCAAATGATCATATCTCACTCATTTCTTAACCAAATTTTGTAATATTTATATAAAAATGAAGCTTAGAACCTAAAATTTTAATCTGGAGAATATCATAATTATTGGTTAGATTTACATTATATAAAAATTTAAGGAAATCTTGGGCCATTATTTCTGGGCTAACACTAATAGGCAATTCAACTAATTTTATAAATACTCTCCATAAACGTTTTTACTATACGCATGAAAAATCGATAAATTTGTAGCTGTTTTTGGTAATAAAATTTATTTGGTCAATTCAACTAATTTTATTAGATAATTTTTTATATGACATAAAAGACTCGAAAAATATTGCTAGCAAATATATTAACAGCAACAATGGCGAAGCTAATATTGCAAAACTAAAACGGACAAAAGTTGCACTAACAATTATCAATCTCACATTACCAAAATTAATCTTGAACTCTAATCAATCTCACACTACTCAAAACAATAAAAACCTAAAAGAACTCGTAATCATATATCATGACTATCGCAACGAACTGAATAAACGCCGCCATAAATATCACCGCATCTAACCAAGAAGCGACTACAAAACAAAAGCCGGATTAGAGAACGACTATGTCTCTAACAATCTAATTACGCACAATAGCCACTCTTTCTATACCCATAATAATCCGGATCTAATGAAGATGGCCAAAAAACCCTAAGCATATATCAACGAAAATTTTCAACTCCAGAAGAAAACTATATTTGGGGAAAAAATATTATAATTTAGGGAAAACAATTATTTTAATATTTTAAAAAAAAATCTGTGTGATTTCTTTTTAGTTTTAATTTTTTTTTTTTTGGGAACTCGTAGACAGGTGGTCGTTTACTCTTTCGCTCTTTCGACCAGGAGACCCAGCAGTCCCAACTTAGTGAACTCTCTCGACGGTAAGCAGTAATTGAGTTTTTTTTTCTTGTCGATCATCTGATGATTGATGATTCTAATTCCAAAGTTTGAGTTGAACGCAGGAGTGCCGGAGCTCAATTTCGAATTTTCGAATAATCAATCCTTCAGCAACCAACGATCCAATCCAGGTAACATCAAGCTTGCTTTCTTGTGAACATGAAATCGTACTGCAATTCGTCAACGCCAGTTTTACGTTTAGGGTTTAGGGTTTAGGTTGTCTTCGTCTTACTCCGGTTGAAATTTCTAGAGAAAAAAAAAAGGGTGGGGTTCAGGTTGTCTTCAACCTTGGGAAGGCTGTGCCTGGTTGCCTCGTACCAAAATTCAGATTCCAAATTGTTTCAAGTATTTGAGGAGGACGGTCAATTTTATTTGTTTATTTATGTTGTTTTTGATTAGTTTCTTATGCATTATGGAGTTCCAATGCTTAGTAATATAGCAAGTTTGGAGATAATTGCACGGCAAGTTTCATTTTCTTTATCACATGACAAATACAAAACAAGGTGTTAGAATATCTCATTTTGTTTACAGATTGAAGTTGTCGTGCGCTCTTGTTGGATTTTAGGTTTAGTAAGATATCCTGCGATTATGTTTGGCTCTCAAGCTTCAAGAATTGGAGTTTTGATACTGAAACAGCTTTCCAGAGGTACACACCAAAAATAGGATGGTCTACTAGCTAATGTTTGTTTGAAGACCATAAATCATTTGCAACTTCTATTAAGTCTCTGTTACTCTGTCAACGGGTTAATATAGTCCCAATTGCATGCTTTATACACAATGTGCAGGCAAATCCATCAGTAGACCAAGATATGCAACTAGTTCTTTCAGCCAATTCTTGCAACCTCTGGTCAGTTATCTCTTCTGATTTAAATAGACCTTCCGACTGCTGAATTTACTTGGATATCTTTTGGTGTTATCTTTTGTTTGTGGTAATGCTCAAGTTTTTCAGTACATGGTCTGGGGTTTTAGAAACAGAGATTTGAAAAGCCGTTTAATTAAAGGCCACCCACCAATTGAATTTCTTTGGATCTTCTTTTGCTAGTGGCTGCTTGGTTTAGAACAAAGCGAGGGCAGGTGAGAATATGATTATGGTGGGTTAGGGAATGTAGAAAGATTAAGAAAACAGAAGAGTTTTAGAAGAAAGAGAGGGAAAGAGAGGGTTTAAAGCTGCAGTAGAGAAAACAGAACAAGGGACATTAGGGTAGAGAACTCAGGCAGCAAGCCTTTCAATAAAACTCAACTATTATTCATTCCAATCTGCTTTGGCTTACGAGAGGTGGCCTTTTTCATAGGCTCCAGAATACAGCCCCTTTAGAAGATTTAGAACACCAAAAGACTCATTGATAACCAAAGACCCTTAAAGTACTTAAAGACATTGTACTCACCCCAATACTTAAAGAGATTCTTAAAAGCACTACTCATATAAATACTCTTCATAAAACTGAAAAATGACTCTTGTTTTATTTATTTATTATCTATTACTGATTTAGACTTAGACTACCATGGAGACTTCGCTTTGGAACAAAAAGGGCTGGGTTTAGTCTTAGGCCTCCAAGGAGGGTAATTCATTTCTAACCAAATTGTGGCCGCTGCATTACTGCTATTTTCTTCAAATAGTGAATGTTTACGGGACAATGATGAATAAGCTTTTTCCCCTTGAGAGTAATAGCGTAGGGTAGAAGAGCCCTTAACCTTATAAACTTTCTTCTGCCATTTCTTGGTTGATCTATATCAGACTTGTGCTCTTACAGATGAGAAGCCTGGTGGTATTAACTAAAATGTCTCTACATTCTTGTCCTCTTTA
Organism: Rubus idaeus; assembly: GCA_030142095.1. Classification (NCBI taxonomy): domain Eukaryota; kingdom Viridiplantae; phylum Streptophyta; class Magnoliopsida; order Rosales; family Rosaceae; genus Rubus; species Rubus idaeus. The sequence goes on along the minus strand of CM057968.1, from coordinate 18,091,891 downwards.
TGTCATATAGTACACAGTATCTTCTGGTGTATGGTGTAGAATGGGAACATTCTTGCATTCCTAGGGTACTGTCACTTGGAAGTGTAGTGGGTATACATTTTTCCGGGTAATTTGACCCTCTTCATTCTGTGTTTGGCATTATTTGTAAAAGGTTCGTCTTTTTATGCTCAAGTAAACCTTTCTGCTACTTAGAATTGAGGAAATTTGTTTACCTGGGTCTGTCTTTGAGCATTGACCAAAAAAAAAAAGGGTCTGCCTTTGAGGGGAGCAGTCACATTTCTTTCTATTGTTAAACTTATGATGCCCTAAAGAAGTACGGGGATAAAACGAGTTTGATGATACAAATATGGAATTTCGCAAGCAGTTTGGGAATCTTCTAGACGGGATTGAAGAACGGATATTTGATTGCCAAAACCATTCTTTCTAATCTAACTAGATAAACATAAATGTCATTTTCAAAATGTTTGGAGCACTTTAGATAGTTTATTAATTCATTGGGAATAAAAAAATATATGAATGTGATATGTATCAAAAGATGCTCAATGCACGTTGCTTAAGGATGATTAACGTGAAGTTCCGAGTAGTTTTAAATTATGTCTTTTATTATTAATGAACTTGAATTCATGTTTCGTTCTCATTAGATCATATTTGTGGTTTCCCTTATCTTCTGACACAGTATGATCAACAGTCCATAACCAAGTTGTTCAGGGGAACCATCTTTCAGAAGCATCATCATTTTTCTACCACTACTGCCAGCAGTTCAGATGAAGGGATTGAGGAGAAAGAAAAGTAAGAGCTTTTGAATTAAATGGTTTATGGGTTATTGAAAAATTGTAATCTGGACAAATGTTTGGCGATGGGTTCAAATATTCAGGATAATAGTAGGAGAAAGTAGCTAAATGCATTGCTTTTTACAAAATCTCTTGCAGATTGGTGTATTTGTTAACAATGGCCCTAGTTTTGACTTTTGAGCTGAGGTTTGCGTCGAGACTTGTTGTTTCTCAGATACATATGAATTATTTGCAGGATATCTGTGACATTTGTTGACAAGGATGGAGAGGAACAACATATTAAGGTTCCAATTGGAATGTCTATGCTAGAAGCTGCTCATGAAAATGATATAGAACTTGAAGGCAAGGTTCTGGTCGTATTAAATCTACTCTCTTTCCTCTAAACCCAAATCTGTTGACCCTGACTGCAATCCATTTGTTTGAAGTTTAATAATTTTCATGCATATTTCAACTGATCGTACTTTAGGCGTTTGCTAACCCAATTATAGTATAGTTTATCACATTTTTGTTGCTTCAGATTGTACTTTGGGCGCCCTAACCACTGGCCCTCTTTTATTTATTTATTTTTTCCTTGTCTCAACTGTTTCATCCCTATATATTGGGATGGTCAGACTTATTTGTTTGAAAACACAAGAGAGAGAATAGTCAGAATACTGTCAATAGTTCGTTAGTTACTTGCAGAAATCTAATGCTTTTCTTCTTACTCCCATGCAGGAGCCTGTGAAGGTTCGCTTGCCTGTTCAACATGTCATGTGATTGTAATGGTATGTTGTAAGCTATCCATCTTTTGAGCTTGTTACTTTCATTGAACTGAGAAGAACTGGAAAATCATATTGTAGGACATGGAGTATTACAACAAATTAGAAGACCCAACTGATGAGGAGAATGATATGTTGGACTTGGCATTTGGACTTACAGAAACGTAGGTTCATGAAATTTCAGGTCGAATCTTTCTTGCATTTGGTCCACAGTCCAGACTGAAATTTATATTTGCCATGTTTGTAGGTCTCGTTTGGGCTGTCAAGTCATTGCAAGCCCCGAACTTGATGGAGTTCGTTTAGCTATTCCTGCTGCCACCCGAAACTTTGCTGTCGATGGCTATGTACCAAAACCACACTAGAGATGATAGAATGGTTCTGGAAGAGTTAGTTGGGGATGTAACTCGTATTATCCCAGTTTTGTAGCTCCTCTATTTTTATTGGCCGAAAGCACCAGTTGGGTGTTACCTTCTTTAGTTTTTTTGTAGTTATTCCTATCACTATGATGGCTGCTAAATTTTTTATTTTTTTTTGGTTTACAAGGAGGCACAAAGGCCTAGTTAGAAATGAGTGTGATGGGGATTGAACCTCGCCCACTCACACACAACTTAGCCTACCTAACCACTACACTAACTCACACACCCACTCGTGTCTGTCATACAAATATCATTTACAAAATTTATTTAATTAATAAATCTATACCATTTATATATTTAATTCATCCATATTTACTATATATAATTTCTGCTAGAGGAGCTTCACTGTTCATTGGATGCGCAATGACGGTTCTGTCCCTGCTAGCGATTGTTTGATTACAGTTCTGCCCCTCTCTTTTTTCTTTTGTTCTTTCCTCTTCTTTTCTATTCTTCTTTGGATTAAATTCAGTTTACCTCCCTGAACTTTACACCAAAAATCATGTTGGTTCCTACACTTTCAATTTGATCATCAACACCCTATACTTTTCAATTTCATCAGTTTAGTCCCTCCGTCAGTCAAAATTAACGGTTTGACCGTTAAAAGTGATGACATGGCATGTCCAGTCAGCTTCAATGCTGATGTGGCATGCCCAGTCATCACTTTTTATTTTTATTTTTTTAATTTTTAATTTTTAATTTTTATTTTTCATTTTAATTTTTTATATTTTTTAATTTATATATATATTTCTAAAAGAGAATCAAATGATATTTTTTTTTCTAAACTCTATGTGGTCACGTAAGGTTTCGTTAATGTTTTAATTTAACAAATATATTTTGTTTATAATATTTAGGTTTTGGGTTCAAAGTATACATATATATATATATATATATAAAGTTTACAAACTATTAATGGTTTGTTGATTAGAACAAGTGGTTGAGCATCAAGCCTCCAACCAACCAAACCTCCAACCCTTGCATTAGGTAGGGTTCGAAACTCCAACTTCTTGGTTGGAGGCTTGATGCTCCAACCAAATATATTTATTTATTTATTTATTTTTTTAAATAGAGAATCAAATGATTTCATTCATACTCCTATGTGGTGACGTAAAGTTTGGTTAATGTTTTAATTTAACAAATATATTTGGTTTATAATATTTAGGTTTGGCTTCAAAGTATGTATATATATATATATATATATATAAAGTTTACAAAATATTCATTGTTAGTCCAAGTGGTTGAGCATCAAACCTCTAACCAAGAAGTTGGAGTTTCGAACCCTACCTGATGCAAGGGTTGGAGGTTTGATGCTCAACCACTTGGACTAATTAACAAACAATTAAATAGTTTGTAAACTTTATATATATATATATATATCAGTCCCTTTCACATGCGCACGTCCGCACGTAAAGTAAAATGCGAACATCCACATACCGACTAGTTGACAACATAACTCAATCATCGGAACCGTTCATCGTTTAGATTTATTTTTAAGAATTATGCTTGCAAAAAATCAGCCGAATTGGAGATTGTTTGATTATCTGTTCGTTGTATAGTTTACAGACAAATACAGTCCGTCAGATAAGGTTGAAACGATAAATGTAGTAATCAAATGGCTAAATAATTTCCAATTTGAATTTTTTTATATCAAAATGATCCTTGAAGGATAAACTAAAATATAGACGGTTTTGATCATTAGTTTGCACTCGCAATGAGGATGTTTGCATTTTATTTTACGTGCGGACGTGCGCATGTGAAGGGGACTATATATATATATATATACACTTTGAACCCAAACCTAAATATTATAAACAAAATATATTTGCTAAATTAAAACATTAACCAAACCTTACGTCACCACATAGGGTTTAGAAAAAAATATATATCATTTGATTCTCTTTTAGAAAAATATATCTATATATATAAATTAAAAAATTAAAATTAAAAATTAAAAAATTAAAAAAAATAAAAATTAAAAAATAATAAAAAGTGATGATTGGTCATGCCATGTCAGCATTGGAGCTGACTGGACATGTCACGTCATCACTTAACGGTCAAACTGTTAATTTTGATTGGCGGATGGACTAAACTCATGAAATTGAAAAATATAGGGGTGTTGCTGATCAAATTGAAAGTGCAGGGACTAACATGATTTTTGGTGTAAAGTTCAGGGAGGTAAACTGAATTTAATCCTTATTCTTTCTACGACATCAGCTCACTGAGAAATTACGCATATATCACTGTTCCTTGCTAAGCTCGATCACCACTGATCTCCGCCGGCTCTTTTTCCCGTGCTCAGTCGCTGCACCCAATGCCGCTGAGACCAGAAAAGACCGCAAGATCACAGCCGCCTCGCCTTCATCTGCATCGAATCGAAACCGAGACATGGGCAGATCCAGGGGGAGTTGCCCACCCTCCATTTTTTGAGATAGTGATGAAGCTTAAAGGTTTTGACTGTAAAAATGCCCCAAAGAGGGCCAAAACTAAGAAGATGAAGCTGCTGCGTGCAAGCAACTCCCAGCAAGTTCTTTTTGAGTTTTTTCTTTTTCTTTTTTGCAAAAAAATCTTACTCAAACGGAGTCGTATTTGGGAGCTTCATTAAAAAAATTTCACTTGCTTAGTTATTAGAACTGAAAGTATGCCAAAACGCAAAAAAAAAAAACAAAGTGACCTATTCAATGAAGAATGTTTTTGGCTATTCTTCTTTTCCTCTTCGCTGGTGTTTGCTGGGCTCCTATTCAAGTTCAACAAGTTTAATTGAAATAATCTCAATGAAAATTTCACGGTCTAATTTCTCATACTATTAATTAAGTAATCAACTTCTAATTTCATAGTCATTTAGTCAAACTCGGTTGTTTTTGTTTTCTTTCTATTGTGTGATTTATAGCTTAAATTATGAGAACTGTTTCTGTAATTTTTGTTTTTGATTGATTAAATTAATATTGTAAGCTGTGTTTTTCTAATTAATTATTTTTTTATTGTTCTCATATGATCATTACTTCATTAGATATAGTAAGAATAGAGTTTAAATTAACATTGTAAGCTGTGTTTTTGGGTTGCTAAGATTTTATGAAGATGAACTGAGAAGAATTGCAACAGGTACATAGAGGATTGAGAGAGAAGAAGAGAAGATTTATTGTTACCAATAATGACAATGTTCAATCACAATTTAGACCACTTAATTAAAAAAATCTAATAATTCGAACAATAGAGGGGCAATGTAAGACTTCTCTTTTTTATGGTCAGCTACATCACAATCGTAAAATGTAGTACAACCAACATGAACACAAAACGTAATAATCATTTAACCATCTAATATATAAAGTAAAACAAATGGTTTACAGTTTAGTTCATTTGTTAACCTAAAATTGGCATTCTAAAATATGAAAGTTCCAGCAAGCAGGACAGAATACCTATAGTACAATTAATCATATTAGAATATCAGAAAACATATCAGAATCTACACCTATAGGTGGCAAATTCATTCATAAAAGAATCATACAAGTTGCGCATTAGAGTGTCTATCAAGAAAATTTCACGACCAACCAAGTGTTTGTATAACATTCCAAGTTAATTAGTACTGTTGTATAAATCTTTCAATGTTAGTTTTAATTGAAATGTATCTCACTTATGTTGAATTGAGATATGTGATTGAATTTTTCAACTATGTTTTTAGTACTTTCTACATATTTTAAATACATTTGAAACCAGCAGCATTGCGCTGGCACATTTGCTAGTCATTATGATTGCTGCTAAATTGACCCACTATTTGTTGCCTTTTTTGTCTGAATCTTCCTATTATTGATAGAAAATTAGGCCGATTAACTGATTATTTGAACCCATTTGATAGAATATTTAGCCCATTAATAAATGACTTGGGCCTATTGGCAGCAAATCCGGCCCATTAAATGAAGACTGGCCCATTTGACAAAAATTCAGCCCATGCATAGTTGAATTGCGCATTTTTTTGCATAATACTAGGCCCATTAACGGATGACATGGGCCCAAAGAAAGAAAATTCGCCCATTAAACGAAGACGGGCTCCATTGATAGAATATTCGACCCATTAATGGAAGACTTGGGCCTAATGAAAGAAAATTTGGCCCATTAACGATAATTGGGCCGATTTGATAGAATATTTGGCTCATTAACAGAAGACTTGGGCCTATTGACAGAAAATTTGGCCCATCAACAGATTATTTGGTCCCATTGACAAAAAATTTGGCCCATTAACGGTGAATTTGGGCCCCTTTGACATAATTTCGGCCCATTAGCAGGTGAATTGGGCACATTAATTTGACAGAATACTTGGCCCATTAATGTAGGACTTGGGCCCAATAAAAGAATATTCGGCCCATTAACCGAAGACTTTGGCCTAATTGACAGAATATTCGGCTCATTAATCGAAGCAATGGGCCAATTGACAGAATATTCGGCCCATTAATCGAAGCATTGGGCCACTGACAAAAATTCAGCCCATGAACAGATGAGGTGGGCACATTAACTAATTACTTGAGCTAATCAACAGAAAATTGGACCCATTTGAAAGAATATTCGGCCCATTAACCGATGACCTGGGCCTATTTGAAAGAATTATCCCTACCGAGTTGGTAGACACCGCTGGGGCTTTGCCTATGTCGCTAGGGCATTGTCATGGCTTTGTAATCTACCGGTAGGTGATGCCTACTAGTTTGGTGTGTTATTGGGCCCATGGGTGGGCTGCCCAGTGATGGTGAGCTATTCCTGACCCGTCATACGGGCTATACTGGTACGGATATGAAATGGTTGCAACAAAAGTCCCCCAAGTCTCGAGCAAGAGGAATTCCTTGGTCGGGGATTTAGTCCACAAGTTCATATCAGGACGTAGCAAAGTGTCGGTGGGGCAGCCACGACGCTTAGTACCATCCCATGTAGTCCCCTAAGTCCCCGAACAAGGGGTTCCTCCCGGCAGGGAGTTGTAACCACTCCGAGTTCTAAGGGTATAAAAAGTTTTACTAATTTTTTCCAATATCGCATGCAAAATATATTAGAGCAAGTATGTTGAACAATGCTCATTTAGAGACTTAAATATAGGCTTTGAGTTTGGATTTGAGTCAAACCATTGGAAATTCCCTACAAGAAACCTTAATTTTCAGACAATGTTGGAGGATTTCTTCATTTTCTTGTAGATGAACACAATTAAGGTACCAAAAGTATAGTTTTCAAACTTGAGATATAAAGTTGAAGTATTGTTTATGATTTTTTTTCCCTATTTATTTGTTTGTTTTGGAATTAGGGTTGAAAAATGTATTTAATCATTAGCCAAAAAAAAAATGTATCTAATACATCTGAGTCACACAAATGATGGGATGGCTATGAATATCTCATGATTAGTAATTTTATTTTTTAAATGCATAAACGAAATTGGATAATATGACATGTTGGCCGAAAAGGAGAAGAATAAAAGTTGTATAGGAACCGCTCTCTCATAGTCACAGACCATGCGAACTCTTTCTTTGGTCTATTTTTCTTTTTCCTCTATCCTTTCACTTTCTCCATCGATCCGCATCCAATATGTGACGTCACTCGCTAGATCTGAATCGGTCCTCCATCATCCTTCTCTTCCACCCTCTCATATTTATCATACTTCATATATTGCCTCTTAAAGCCAATCCCGGCCCAAAATCCCTAATTCCCAAATACACAAACCCTAACACCTCTAATCTCACATACCTGAACCAAACTTGAGCAAATTCTCAGAACGTCTCTCTCTTTCTTTCTCGAAGCAAAACAAAAAACGAAGAAGTTGGAGGTGATTGACAGGCATAGTGTCGCCGTCATTTGAGGAACCACGACAAAGTCAGGAATCGCAGCAGGCACCACCACCACAGTCAATGAAAGACTGTGTTCACAAGACCAAGCTCATTCAATTCTTGGGACGCACCGCGCCTATTGTCATCCAGAACGACAATGGTCCTGGCCCTCTCCTCGCCATCTGTAATTCATCTCTCTCTCTCTCTCTCTCACTTAGGGTTTCGATTTCTAATTTAGATTGTTTGATTGACCAGAAAGAAAATAAATAAGGGATTGGAATCTCGAGTAGTTTTGATTCCGAGTAAGAGTTACAGGTGTTTCTGATAGTTGAAAAATTTTGGATTCGAAATTTGACTTCTTTATGTTATTTTTCACATCTTTCTTGGATATCAAACATGAAAGGAAATTTGAATTCTTATATTCTTTTTTATCTTTGTAGTCTAATTTTGTACTGAAATGGATAGTTGATCGCTGCAAAAACATTGTTTAATCTTGTTTTTCTTTCAACTCTAGATTGAAATTTTCTTTTTCAAATCCCCGAGCTGAGCATATCAATAGTTTTGCTTTATGATGCACTGACACGGGTACGCAGTACGGAATACGATACGTGGATACGAAAAAGGGAAAATGCCCCATAGGTCCTATTGTTCACTTGTATTTCCTGTAGACACCAAATATTTTCTAAATACCATTTCTAACCCTTCTACTCTATTTTACCTATTTTAAACCTATTAAGATATATTATGAAAAATTTGGCGGAGCGTTGTGGGCCCATACTATGAATTTGTTTGTTTTAAACAGGTGCAGCTAAGATCTATCCTCAATACTCAAAGGTAAACAGTTATTTCTCATAAAACATTGCTTAATATTGCAATATTTCTTCAGATCTAAGAAAACGATTAAATCAAATACGAGAATTTGTTGTTATTGCTTACAAAAGAATTGAAAGTTTACAATTCATGATAAATAATATTAGGACAAACAGTCCTAAAAGATATAACGAATGGAGATTAATCCTTGAAGCAGAAATTCGTATAGAAGAAAATCTCATAGGAGGTCTTCTAAATGAAAAAAGGGAGATAGAATCTTTCCTAGAAAGACTTTTAGTCTAATGTGCAATATTACTCTTTTACTGACTAGAGAAAATCTATTGTCATACTGCAAAGATTCTGCAGAAGAATTAGAAAAAGAAAGAAAGAAGTTAAAAGATCCAACTGGTATCAGAGCTTGTTTTAAGCTCAGAAGTTCCCAAGATGGGAATGACAGCTGAACAAATAATAGAAAAATTAGATTCTCTACTAGAAAAGGCTGAAGAAAGTTAGCAAGAAATTACTAGATATAATACTTATCTTGGAAACCTATTAGTAAAATAGGAAACCTACTAGATATAATACTTATCTAGGAAACCTATAAAATATAATCAACCAATTAGTAAAATTGGAAGAAAAACTAGATTATATTAAAACTCTTCCTGAAAAGAATGAAGAAAAACTAATAGAGTTAGTAGAAAAATTATCAAAAGAAAAAGAGAAACAAATTCTCTTACAAAAAATAACAGAAAATTTTGTTAAAACTAATGTGTTTAAACCATTAGAAAACCTAAACAACATGCTAAGTTTAGCATGCCAGAAATCGAACAGTCAACAAATTTGACTAGCATAACGTTCAATAAGCCAAAAGTTCTAAAAGGAACTAGAGAAATTATTAAAGAGACAAAGATGTACAACTAGTAAATATTGAAGAATGTGAATTCAATGAAATCGAAAACCAAAGTAAGAAATTCTTCGATTCCAAAATTTGAATTCAGACAAATATATAAAAGAGGAAATTTTGAATTATTGGATAGCCATCAATTCAAAATGCTAGAGTTTACAACTCAAGCAACTACAGGAGAAATAGATCTCCTAATGATAACACCTAGTGAAGTTGCTAGGGCAAAAGAAAAAAAATATCAATTTATGCACATTGGAGCAGTCAAAGTAGACATAAAACTATTAGCCAAAAAAGGCATAAACTGTTCGGTTTTATGTGTCTTACAAGACAATAGAATAACAGACTTCCAAAAAAGTCTGTTAGGAACTCTTGAAGCTTCATTATGCAACCAAATTGCATACTTCAATTGTTTCCCAAACTTTACAACAAGTCTTAAAGATGCCACTCATTCTTTAAGATTAAGAGTGAAAACAGATGGTATTACCATGAAAGAAAGCAGCGATAGTATACAGAGTATACTACAAATTGATGAGTACAACTGTATAACCATGGACAAAGATATCAAACATCCCTGGCCTTACTACATGATTTCTCACCAATCCCAGAAACTGCTCAAAGCAGATAAAGAAAATTACTTGGAATTGTCCTGTCACACCCCGGACCCGGTGTCGGTGGATTTTAAGCACCGAAATTCGAATCCGAGGTATGAGCGTAGAAAAGTAAAAACAAAACCTTACAACTAGAAATTACACCTTCTGCTAAGCTCTAATCCACTCTCGTCTTTAACCCTTTCGAAACTCGTAGGTTAAACCTGTAAAACAACAACCTATTGTAGGGGTGAGCTTTCGTCCTCGCTGCTCAGTAGGGACAAAACCTTTTAAGAACACATTATGGTTAAAATAACAACAATGATAATGATGCATGAATGTCAAGTGAACTTCACTTATCTACCCGTTAGTCCATATAATTCCACAAACAGAGCCTACACGTCCCATACCGTGTATTTTACCAACCGGAGGTGACTCTGAATGTTTCGTTATATGATCTAACACCCAGTAACAATTCAATCCACATATCCATTTTGCTAGTCATCTTGTCCAACCTCGATCACCAGTTCCGCACAACTCTATTAGCCCACATGAAATCTGGTCCCTACGAGTTAGACTCAACTACACAAAATCTATTTCCAATATAATCCTTTCTTTTTATATCCATCCACCTTCCTCAAATCATAATCAAATTCATTCCCAATGATATATCCTTCTATATGCCATGATGCATCACAATATATCATTAGTAATAAGCAATTAGATACGTATTTATGCTTGCATATAAGATATCAATCACCGTATATCAATCAAGCATCACAAGCAAACAAATCATTTAAAAAGGTTCCCCAAGATCCCCCTACCTTAAATTCCAAGCTTTAACTTCAACGCTGCTAAAGGTTGACACTCTCGTAACTCGTATTCCGAAGGGCTAGACTCCAACGATTAACTCATTCGTTGATATCCAACCATCTCAACTTCACATCCTTCATCAACCCACTTCAAATCGATTTGACCAATTATTCCGAAATAACAGTTATTCCAAAATAACAATCAAGTATCGATCTCAAAATTGCTAAGGACACCCAAATCGTATTTCCCAATTTCTCTGTCCCAATTGTCAATCCGCTTCATATTTCAATCACTGAAATAATTAACAAGCAGTTATTGGGACGGAAAAGTACAAAACTAGCCGGAAAGGAACGAAATTGGCCGGAAAGCAACGATTCTTAGAATAAGATCTTGAGTGATCTTAATAGCCATAAAAAGTCAATTAAGCATCATCAAATCCATTTAATCAAAGTTGTGGCTCAATAAGTCAGGATTCTAGTGGCAAACATCTATCAATTCTCATTTCGCAAAAAAGGCTTAAGAACGTAAAACAGTGTAAAAAAGAATATGATCAATAATTTAATTATCATAAAGCCAAGAGTGGTTTGTTCATCACCTGTTTTTCGCACATTCTTTCCGCTTTCGCAGAAGGAAAATATGGGAAATGAAGTGAACCTAATATTTCTAAAAGATCATGGCAGACAAATTGGTGTGAATATCCTTCAAGAGATGAGGCTTCACACTTATGAGTAATATTATACAATGTTTAGTTAGTCAATCTTTGATTAATTATTCATTATAGAATGTTGCAAAAGGTATTAACCAAATGTGAAACCAAAATATTTTTTATGTGTGAACAAACAAATATAGTTAATTAATCAAACCTTGATTGATTGCTTTTGTTCATTACGGAGGTTATAACATAGCCTATAATGGAAAGTCAAGAGGATGTTAGCCAAAGTCTAGCTGAAATAATTTATTCATGAATGACGAATTGGATAGATATTCCAACACTTGGGATTATAGAAGAATTTACGATAAACTACTTACTTGATAACCAAGTAGTTCATAGCCTATATAAAGAGGTTTGTTTTTAATTATCAGTCAAGACATTCCGCATATATGGACAATCATGTACAATATTTAATTAATCAGGATACACAGTCTTCGATTGATTATAATTATTCATACATAATTATAGAGGCTGTAAAATAGCCTAGGCTGCAAAAAGAATTATTGAACGATTTTCGAAATCCAATATGTGGATCATATGCCCTGAGTTTGTTAAGCAATAAAGCATTTAATTAGTGGGTAGTAGGTAAAATTGCAGCAGTATTATTAGCAACATTTAGTGTCGCAGAAAGAGAGGAAGTCTCTATAAGAGACATGAAAGTCTTAAAGCCATAAAATAGGTCAATATATATAGCTACTAGCTACTAGCTATTTAGTGGGCTGCCTACAACGCACGAGCCAAAATGGATGGTTTGATTCCGCGTCAAACAATAACATATTCAAGCACGTGGCAGAATTCTGTGTTGTCTACATAGATGACATATTAGTTTTCTCTAAGAATAGAGAAGAACATATGAAACACTTGTATCAAGTGGTCAAGCTGATAGTTCAGCATAGAATTATATTAGGAGAAAAGAAAATTTTCTTTATCTTAGATGAAGTCGATTTTCTAGGAATTAATATCAAAAATGGAGAGATAAAGCTTCAACCCCATATTCTAGAAAAAATCTGGAAATTCCCAGACAGAATTCTTGATACTAAAAGTCTACAGAGATTTTTGGGAGTCATAAATTATGGAAGAGATTTTATTCCCAAAATCTCAGGATTAACAACAATGTTATCTCCTAAAACAAGTTCTAAGAGAACTTGGAAATTCTCAGAATATGATGAGAAAATAGTGGGGCAGATAAAAAATATGTATAAAAATTTGCCTCCATTACAACAACCCGAAAAGAATGATGAAATCATTCTTCAAACTGATGCTAGTGATCATTACTGGTCGGGTATAATTTTAGCTAGAACCCCAGGCACTAACATCGAAAAGATTTGCAAATTCTGCAGCGGTAAATTCAATCATGTAGAGCAAAATTATCCCACAGGGGAAAAATAAATTTTAGCTGTCAAGAAAATAATTTTAAACGCTCCTGCATTTTTAGGAAAACAATTTACGGTTAGAACTGATAGTGCTAGAGTCAAAAATTTAAAAAACTTTAAACTTGACAAAGCTGCTGATAGAGGAAGACTAGTGTAAGGGCAAAATATTTGCTATTGGTTATTTCCTATTTGACAAAATCTCTTCCCTTGTATTAACATTTCTTTGTATTTAATGCTACGTTGTTTAAGGGATTAGGTGTCATGGCTTAGGTTGTTCTTCCTCGAGAAGGTTCGTGAAGACGCCATTCTTATCCGGTCTTTTTTCCAGACTTCGATCATTGGTCATCAAAGATTTCATTCAAGCACCTCAAGGTATGACTCATGCATATGCACATGCACTTCATTCACATTATGTCTCCTTGTTGTCCTAGGTTATCTAGGTTTGCTTGTGTAGCCACACTTATGTTGTAAATCACAAATGTTGAATGTATTGTTTCATACATTTGAGTTTATTATGTTAGGATTGCTAGATCTTCACTTAGAATCATTTTGATTATTTTTCCTTTATGTTTAAGGCTATTTTATGCCTTGCGATCGATCGTCACTGTTCATGCGATCGATCGCACCACGTGGCAAATTTGTCCATTGGATTTTATGACTGTTGCAGTTCAAATATGTCGGTTGGGACTTTTCGTGCGATCGATCGCAATTAAGGTTTTACACTTCCAGTAGCTTCGGGTCTTTGTTTTTGAATTGCTTGTGTCAAATGAATTGAATTCATTTCATTCATTCATTCATTCACACACACACACACACACACCCATTGCATAGTCGGTGATGCTTGCGGTTGGAGGATTCACGCGGTGAAGTTCGATCAATCGGAGTAGCTTGAGGTGGGATCACTTGAAGGAGCAATTGGAGGCTACACAAGGTTAGAGCTGCCACTAGAGTAAAGGTACTTAGTGTAGAGTTTGGGACCGATTTTCCCCCTTGTATGTGCTTGCCGATTTGGCTATTATATAGTGTAACACAAGAGCATGGGGTACGGCTTCCCTCCGGTTTTCCTCTAGTGGTAGAAGTTTCTGAGTGACCATATTGTGTGTTGCTTTGTGTGATTGTTTGTCTATATATATTGTGCTTAATTGCTTAGCATGTTGCATGTTTGATCACATATAGACTCTAGTCTGTGATGTGCTATTGATGATGCACACTTTGAGATTCTAGGTTGTTCAATTGAATGTGATTGTTGCATATCTAATTGTCATTTAATTGTGTATTGCTTGTGCTATTCTTATAACCTAAGTTGTAGGAGAGTTAAGTTTTAATTTGTGTATACTCTCCATATAGTGTTAGGACAACTACCATTGACGGGACTAATCCGGCGTACAGGAATTTCAACTAGCTAACTGGCAATTATTTCTTAACCAATATGATTATAATGTTGAATTACTTGCAGGTAACAAGAACTATCTTCCAGACTCCCTCACTAGAGAGATGACAATGTTCAGAAGAACTGACAGAGGCAAAGGCCAAATGAAAGATGAAGAATCATCACTAAAAGATGTCCTAGAGACATACACTAAGGTTTCAAGAACGACCTTAACAACTGATCAGTCCCAAGGGAAAGGACTGACTAGCCCGTCTCAAATGGTAGGCGGTAAAGGCATATCAAACCCGTTGACGGTTGTTGTTTTGCCAAAAAGCAAACATGTTCCTACTGGAACAACGATAGTGCATGGCTACTAGCTCCAAACTTTTGACAAAGATGTTTACAGAACTGGAAGACGCTTAACAGCAGAACAAAATGTTTTGCTTGATAATCTCCTGTATAACTATCTAGAGAAAAATACAAAGCAAATGTTCTCTTCTCTTTATGCATTGACAGAAGAACTCCATGATGGAGGAAGAAATGTTCAGAAGGAACAAAAATTAGAAATGGTTATATCACCAGAAAGTGCTAAAGTCCCGCTTAGAGCACTAACAGAACCAGAATGGTTTGAATTTCATAATGTTCTCGGAACAGCTGGAAACAATGGGTTACCTGATAATCTTTTTCCAGTTCCAGGACCTTTCTATGTCAGATACGTAGTAACACCATCAGAATCATAAGCTATGACTTGTTGAAAATGATTTTGTCCATAATTTGTGGTCTAAAACCAATGATGATGTCACAACCCGATCCGGGGACCATTTTAATCCCCAAATTGAGGCGTGAATCACATCCGAATTGTAGAAAATAAAAATCTTCCATAATTAGAATGTGAAAAAAAAATATAACCAGCATCAACTACGAAACTAAAAGTTGTAAAACAATACTTGATGTACAAACGAAGTCACACGACACATTTTCACACAAGTCCTTGCTAGTAGATCTTTTGTCTTCTACGTACAAAAACTTAGATTACAAAACAAAGGTCTAACTAACAACTCTCAAACTTAACTGTCCTTTCAACCTTCTAATTATTCCATTTAGTACCTGCATAAAGACAACCTATTGTAGGGGTGAGCTTTCGTCCTCGCTGCTCAGTAGGGGCAAAACCTTTCATTAACTAAACTAAATTGTCACAAACATCAAGTTATCAAAGAGCACTTAATGATTAATAATGAAATTGATGCATGAATGTCAAATGAACTTCACTTATTTACCTGTTAGTCCATGTAACAAAACAAGCAGAGCCTACACGTCCCATACCGTGTATTACCAACCAGGGGGTAACCCTAATTGCTTCATTACATGATCTAACACCCGTAACAATTCAATCCACATACCCCTTCATATAATCATATATCATATTTCATATTCCCCCTTATCTCTCCTTGGCCTGGTCCTGCGAGAGTCGGACTCAACTACACAAAAGCTATTCCCAAAGATATCAATCTTTCCATATCCATCCACCATTCTCATACGATGATCAGAATCATTCCCAAATATCAACCCTTCAACATGTTATGATGCAACATAATAATATGACATTAGTAATATGTATAGATTGTTCATGTATGCCAATTGAATAGAAATATAGATAACAATTTAGACATATAATTCATGTTCGCATATAAGTCATATCAATCACCGTATATCAAACAAGCATGTTATACAAACATCACAAATAAGCCGTAATTCACAAAGTATACCAATTATTTAAAAAGGTTCCCCAAGATCCCCTACCTTGATTCCAGTACTACTGTTGCACTCGACGAACACTTGTACCTACGTCGCAGGTTCCTATGCGAAAAATACAAACTATTTAAAAACGCAATCCTACTTTAACTGCCTATCTGGACTTTAAGACTTAAATACATAACCAAGGATACTAGGACAAGAAATCTATAATCTGGTACAACTTCAAGTAAAATCATGGGCCATTAGGAGTTGAGTTGAAGTGCTAAAGAAATAACGAAGGGAGCTATGTAATTGGAATCCTACTACACAAGGTCAACTTCGTATTGGCCTATAGTCTTCATACGAACTCTAAAAAGGGAAGGACTGGTTTCGTTAGAAACCTAGGAATGTCTACTTTTCCAAATACTGGATCACTGAAGCAAGTTTGAAAAAGAAAAACCACTGAAACAAAAAGAAAGAAGGAAACAGTACTGCAGATTTCAGAAATTCCTGCAGCAGACTTGCAGGTTTGAAAATTCATATAACTAAATCAAGGAAAATCATTTTCAGGAGATTCCAATTCTGAAATAATTTTTAAATGTCTACTACAAATTCTCAGAAGACAACTATTTAAAATTACAAACAGAAAAGTATAGTTTTTAGTAAAAAGGTCACTGGGTCAGAAACTCAGAAAAGCAATTTTGGCAGTGCAGACCTCTACATTCTGCCTTGAGTTTAACCAAACAAAATTTGTACAAATTCAGTGATTCTTGAACTAATATAAACATAGACAAATGAACTTTGCAAAGGTACTTTTGAATTGTAAAACAAAGAGCTGAGCTATAAGTTATAAGGCCCGAAAGTAGGCAAGAAAATAAATCTTTTCTGGAAATTTCCAGCAAAACATAAAACAGTTCCAGCTCAATTTGGTCGACTTCTAAGCTACCAAAAGTGATGTTTGAACTTCGAAAAAGTAGTGCAAGATCTTTACTTCACTTCCAGAACACCAAAACGTCAAGAAGAAATTCGAAATATTGAATCAAAAGTTCCAAAATTTGCTTTGGACATCCAAACTCAAGAACTCTGTTCTTGAGACAAAATGAATCCGAATTCAGCCTATGATGTTGAGTTCGATTTCATTTTAAACTCAAACACTATCACAGATTAACAACCTAATACCTTTGAATCAAAAACTCAGGAATTTAAGAACGAAAATTGAAGTAAGAACCAAACTTAATTATCAAACACCAAGAACTAAATGAAAACAACTTAATAACAAAACTAAAACTGAATTCATAATCAACCTTTGATACCAAAAGCAGAACCGTCCCCAATGTCTTCTTCTCCTTCGCTCTTCTTCTCCTTCACTCTTTCTTTCTCTTTCTCTAGTTCCGTTTTCTTTCTTCTTCTCATTCTGTTTCTTTTTCTTTCGTCCTCTCCTCCCAACTGGTAGTTTCCAGTTCTCTTTGTTAATCCAACTGACTCTCACTACCGCCTCAAGCTTAATTCTATCTCCTAGAGATACTATATTAATACTCACTTTCTTTTGAGTTCGAGTTGCCACCTCCTACTTGGAGGTTTGAAACTTTGAAACCAAACAGAACAAATATATTTTAAACTAAAAAAAATCTACACTTAATTTATCTAATAAAAATAATATTATATATATTTAAGAGGTCTCCTTGCAATCATAGTCAATACGATCAAGAACATAAGACCCGATGGTTGCATTCTGAGAATCAAATTCATTTCGACTCCACCAGAGTGGATTAATAAGAAAGATGGCTCTACTGAATATATAGCGTCATATCATTATGTTCGATTAATCAATGGTCCAACAGTGGACGAAAAACCAGCCGTTGCAGGTTTCAATGGAACACCCAATCAAAGCATTCCTTGGGTGAAAGCAATGACTATTGATTTTATCAAAAAATTTATCCCTAAAGACAAAGAGGCAAATCTCCTCGCAAATGAGCAGCAAGTGGAACAGGGTCTCCCAATTATCCTTTTGACAAAGAAGCGCTAGCAAACATTGAAAACATGATGGAAAGCTAAAGGCGCACCAACCTTATCAAAATGGAATCAGTCTTTTTCTGCCGACAGCCGACAATCTCCATTATCAATAGGAAGAATCCACCAAGAACGGAATAATTGAAGGGTCCGCATGAGCTGGATCTTATCTTTTAATTTGTAGTTTTGAATTCCGCTTTGAGTTCCGCTCCCCATATAAGGAGCTTTTCATTAAGTTGTAAGGCATCGAAAATCAGATTCATCACTTTGAGATCTGAGAGTAGAAAGCCAAGTGTGAGTCGAAGCTTACTGTCTAGCTTCATTCCTTTATATTTCCAAGTAAGTTTGTATTTAATTATGAGTAGCTAAACAACTTTTAGCTGTTTGCCCAAGAGTGAGGCTCCAGGTTTTATTCTGTACATATGTTTGAATAAATAAATTCTGTTTGTGCCCAGAACACCGTCGCAAAAATATTTTTTTTCTGCTTTACCAGTAGTTATTCTGTTCATAAAACTTCTTATCCAAAACTGATAAAAGAATTTATTTTATCATGTTGTCATTTTCTGCAAAACCTTGGGAGGCAACAGTGATTCCGCCCTTGTAGTAACCGTCTAGGCAGTTGGCCGTTAGGTGAAGTTGTGGCATGTTGAAGGCTAGCTTCTGAAAGTTTAATTTAAACTATTGCATGGCACTGTTTATAATTTTGTCAGCAAGGGAGAATAGAGGTTAATAATTAGATCTTAAAGCCTATTTTAGTCTTTTCTACTATAATACAATCCTTAATGGGCAAATACACCCAAATACGTCCTTATTGGGAAAGTTCCCTACGAAAAAATTTAAAAATTTAAGATACGATACGATACGGCAATTAAAATAATATTTAATTTATAAATATATAATTTTTAAAAATAAATTGATGAAAATTGCAAGTAATGAACATAATAGTTTTTTTTTTGGGACAATATGAACATAATAATTGCTTATCACTTGTGTCTTGTTGGCTTTGAGCTTCAAGTAACCAGTAGAAGAGCAAGACATAATAATTAATTTATTGGTCATTTAATTTAATCCCTCAACTTTGACTCGTTCGACACTTTCGTCCCTGAACTTCAACACCGACTATCACTTTCGTCCCTAACCGAAAAAAATGGTGCAAAACCTATACCAAAAGGTTCGCACGGATGAGAGGAGTAACTTTTATAACTGGAGCTAAGCTCGATTCGGCCTAAAATGGCTCGAATTTAGCCCAAAAGTCGGTGGTGGCCAAAACTTTGATTGTAAAATTCTCCGCCGTCTGGCGACGGTTTGAGGCGGGGTTGGTGGCGTTGAACTCGCCTCAAGGAGGGCTTCAAAGCCCAATATGTCTTGTCATTCGAATTGGCCGGAATCGAAGGTTTATTCGGTGAAAACTTCGGTCAGAGACGAAAGTGATAGTTTTTTCCAAAGTTCAGGGACGAAAGTGATATATTTCAAAGTCCAATGACGAAAGTGTCGAATGTCAAAGTTCAGGACTAAAGGTGGTTTTTTCCCTTTAATTTATTCCCCGATCTCGCCCCCCTCCTCAGTCTCTCTATCTCTTCCTTTCTCACCTTGTCTTCTCTCTTCCCCAGTGCTCTTTCTCGTGAACCCTCACAGTCAACACCGGAATTCATGTCGTATCCTCTTTAAGTACAAAACAACGTATCCAACATGGCCTACTTCCGTATCTCAGCCGTATCAAATTTCCTTTATTCTAGATACGCGTATCGTATCCGTATCACGTATCCGTACGTAATACGTGACTGAAATGGAGTATCGATGCTTCATAGGTTTTGCTTAATTTTGCTGCTGAAATTGGAGTTAATGTTGGTTATATTTAGTTTCGAACGAAATGTATTATTCGAATTCTGTCTTCTTTGAACTGCATCCACTATCCTCTACTTTGTACTTGCATTTTGTTAGTATCATCATCTCGGAAAGTTTTAATCTTGATCACCATTCCATGCTTATTTATGAGTGTGACCCTAAAATTTTCTTAATGCTCCACTAGGAAGTTAATTTTATGATTAGTACCAGTTCACTTACGATTGTGCACTCAAGCCTTATCATTGGACAATCTATCTATTGTTTCATTTGTATATTGTCCTGATTGGTTTTTATATATTGATGCAGAAGGAATTTCTGGTTCCTCTTTATAGGAGGGAGTGAGGTTTTTAGATAATTGGGCATGTCACTTTAGAGTTTAGAAGGTTAAAACATGATGATTTATTGGCAGGTTCTGATATGTCAAGCTTGAGTCATACAGAAACAGTTTTGCCCAGTCTCAATTCTAAACTAGTCCAAACAAGGGCGTAGGGTTTCTTTCTTAGCCTATTTTGATACCCATGAATCCAAATCCTTACCAACATACATCACCCCAGCCCCCCTGGCCTCCAATGATGCCGCCCAACCCTCCAATGACAAGCACTTTCTGGGAAACCACAAATGTGCGTGATCAGCTCAAGAATTTGCAGGACGCTCTTAGTCTTACAAAAGCAATGTAAGTTTTTGAACTGTGGAATTCCAATTGAAGTTCTTTTGAAACTTCTTTAACGCTGCGGCTAAATTCATAGGCAGAAAGAGCTTGAGATGCTGATGTCGATCAAAGATGGTAAAGGGTCTGATGATGCTTCTGTTGGGGGTTTTCTGAGTTTTTGAAAGATAGGAAGATCGATTTGGACTTTTGGAGTCCCAAGTGCTCCTATCAGTGGAAGCTGTAAACTCTTTAATGGCTAAACTACGAGTTGAGCTTGAACCGTATAGAGCGATCTCACATGAAATGTGTCCTTGGGAGGAAAAATCCGCGGCTATTCGACTATCCAATAAAATATGCAAGTCCAAGAGAAATAAACGTTGGAGGAAAATGAAGAGGAAGCGTGTTGCGGAAATGATTGCAAAGGTGGGTTGGTTTGGTCCCTCCCCTCTTCATTTTAAGTTGGGATGTCTAAGTGCTTATCTTGCTTTGTTTATTTTTCTTTTGGTATGATGACATAAAGGAACATGAAAGGTTTGACGAAGCTGATCGTGAAGCTGATGAATGGAGAGCTAGGGAAATTGCTAAGGATATTGTCAAACGCAAGGTATTGGAGTGTTTCTCTTAATCTGCTATGTTGCTGGCTTCTTTTTCTTCGTAACGTAGGAATGACATATGGGCTTTCAGATGGAAGACATGAAGAAAATTGCAAGGCAAAAGAAGAGAGAAAGAGACTAGAATCCGAGGTGAGAGTTTTGACCAACTTGCTGTGTAATGATGTTGCTGTGCTGCCATTTATCTTTGTTATTAAAATGTCAAGTAGACAATTGATTTCATTTTCATATTTCAGCTTGAGACAGTATTGATTGTTGAGAAATTGCAAGAGTTGCGTTCCATCAGGATTGACAAATTAAAGAAATTGCAAACAAATTAATGTTTGCTCTCTTTTGGGTTTTTATTGGCTGCTATCTTGTTTGTGCTGTGATGCGTATGTTAGCAGTAAAATTCTATTATCATGTATCATCATCTTAGAATGCCTGTTGACACTACATCTTTCAAGCTGTTTAGATTGTTGATGAGTGCAGTGAAATGGTGTATATATATCTCTTCTTTTCTGTCTATATGTTCATCTACAAATCAAATAATTTAGACACAGTTCTCATCATCATCCTACTGAGTCTAACTTGTGGATGTTTTTATCTTTATGCAGGCCATTTTTTCCCAGAAGAGGATGATAAATTTCTTGAAAGAGTACGAGATGCAGTTGAGGAAGAGGAGCATCAAGCAATCTTGGCAGCTGACATGGATGCTGCTAGGGATGCCATTGCAACTGCTGAGCAATCAAGGAAAACAACTGAGAATTTCAGACCTGACTCCATGGATCAAAGCAGCGATAAAGGCGAGAGTAAGGAAAGTAAAGGCCAGACAACTCCAAGCACTAATGAAGGCGACTCTACTGCAGTAACTAAAAAGGATTCTGGAAAACAAGTTTTACAGGGAGAGGGTTATAGTGGAGCTTATGATGCTGTGGCAAACTTACCTATTGAATTTTATCACTACTATCATGGCAGCAATACTGATATGGGCACCCTTATTGAGGTAACTTTAAGTATGGAATACTTCCAAGTTTTGTAGATTACCCCATTCAGATAAAGGCTTTTTCAATTTTTTAACTGATCACTTTCATTAGCATCTCTTCTGTTCTGGTCTTAAATCATAATGACGACTTATTGGTTGCAGGTGAGAAGAACATGGGATGCCTATATAAGGCCAGGAGGAAGGTGAGTAGCAATTCCTTGCTTATTAGTGAAGCCTTTCTGATTTTTCCTATTTATTCACTCTAATTTTACCATTTATACCACAATTACTTTGATGCCATCAAACCAGCGTTGCCATGACCACAAAGTTCACCTCCACCATCAGCACACCTCTCTTTGCTGTTAAATAACAAATAGTGCCTGGTCTTTACACTAATGTTGTGAATGTTCCACCACACACCATCAGAACCATATTAAGGCCACCGGCTTCCCAAAGGCTTTACCTATTGTATTATATGCTACATCACCAATGATGCATCCATAACGTTATGATTCTGCTATATTTGGTGCAGCCGGATACCCGGACACTGGGTTCAACCCCCACCCCCTGCAGATGATATCTGGGCATCCTACCTTGTGCAACCTAAATGATTGGACTGCTGATTCAGGCGAGTTTCACCTGCAAAGTAAAACTACCCCAGAAACTACAGTTGTGAGCTGCAAGGTGATGACTAGATTATAAAGAAGAAGTAGGTTATTTTGGTGCAAGTTCATCAAGTTACACCAAGGCTAAGAGAGCGGTTGGCTCCCAAATTCAAAGGCTAATACTGAAGTAATGAAGTATGCAGTCTTATTCCAATGCCAAGTTAGTTGCCACATACAAGGGAACAAGACCACATAATTGAGCTATTTCCCAATACCTCCACCAGTAAGTGTAAGGTAATATATTATATATGTACCCTCATTTTCAAAAGAAAAAAAAAAGATATTGAGAAAATAGTGGAGGAACTGTTAGAGGCTGGAATTACCTTATTCTTCTCCAGTTTTGCTTGCTAGCTTGTTAAGAAAAAAGATGGCACTTGGAGGGCTTTAAATGCAGTTATTCTGAAGGATAAATATCCTATACCTGAAGTTAAAGTACTGTTGGATGAGGAAGATGGTTCTTCATGTTATACAGTTATACCAAGCTAGATTTGAGATCTGGTTACCACATGCACCTTGCTAATATCAAGAAAACTGCATTCAGAACTCACAGTGAGCACTATGAGTTCATGGTGATGCCCTTTGGACTCACCGGTGCACCTTCAACCTTCCGGTCACTAATGAATGAGGTACTCAGAATTTTTAAGAGATTTTGCGTTGGTTTTTTAAGAGATTTTGTGTGGTACTCAAAGAATTTTAGTCTTGATTTACAGTTCGATGACATCTTGATTTACAGTCTTGACAGGAAGTCTCACCTTGAGCACTTAGAGAAGGTGTTTGCTAGGCTACAACAACACTCTCTGAAGGTTAAAGAGAGAAAGTGTAGCTTTAGAACAGATTAGGTGGAATACCTAGGGCATGTGATCGGTGTTGCAGGTGTTGCTGTAGATCCTGCAAAGATTGAATGTAACAAAATGGCAGAAGCCCAAGACCTTGAGAGGATTAAGAGGCAGTAGGTTATTATAGAAAGTTTTGTGCGAAACTTTGGGTTGATAGCTAAACCATTAACCGATATGTTGAAGAAAAATGTGTTCAAATGGACTCTAGAAGCAGAGGAAGCTTTAAGATACTGCAAACAACTATGACCACTACACTGCTAGTATTGACTTTAAGCCCCAATTAGTATTCTTTGTTTGTATATTATGTCAAAATGTTCTTTTATCATATTTTTGTAAAACTTTGGAGTGGGAATTGGTGTTGAACTGTCTCAAGAAGGTCACCCTATTGCATTCATGAGCAAGACCAAAGGCATTTGGCACTGTCCGTATATGATAAGGAGATGTTACCAGTTGTGTATGCTAGCTATACAGCACTAGAGACCCTATTTATTAGGTCACCATTTCAAGATAGTGACCACTCACAAGACAATAAAGCATTTTCTCAATCAGAGGATTCCCACACCAGCTCAACAAAAATGGTTGATGAAACTCATAGGCTATGATTATACTATAAACTACAGAGCTGGGAAACACAACACAGTCCCAAATGTAGTGTCTAGACAACTTGATCTACAAGCAATTATTGGCACCTCTAGGCCTACCTTTCAATTTTTGATGGATATACAGAAAGTTTGTCTCAAGATACTAAAGCTTTGAAGATCACACATCAGTTACAGCAAGGTAAGTACAAAAGCCAATAACATGGAAGAATCCAGTTGACCGTTATGCATAGGAATACACGCGCTAAACAAATGTCAAGCTCCGTGTGGTCTGTTTTCTAATTTGTCGAAATTTCCTTCCCCATAGGCTCTGTATTCTGTAATGGCCCCTGGCCAGATAACAAATACAATTTTGCAAGATTTCATTTCCTTCTTTCAATAAATACAATTTTGCAAAATTTCATTTCCTTCTTTCAATTTCTCCTCTCTCTCTCCTAACCCTTTTTAGGGTTACAACCCTAATAGCCAACTAGGTTTAGAATGAGTTCAATTTTCACCATCGCAGATCTTCGTCAATCTTTTCTAGTCTTGAATTGAATCTTCGGCTAAATTAGGCCTTCTTGACCATGTCCTTGATTGCCCTACTTAAATTATGGAGGGTCTCAAGGAAGGCAGGATGAAATCTGTGTAGATGTTGGGTCTCTGACCCTCCATTTTTACCCAAAAGAGTAGAGAATTTATGGGTTGCAAATATATGGGACGAGTAAACATGGTGCTAGAGAGATCAGAGAGATGTATTTATACCAAGCGTGTTCTAAATGACAGGCAAATGCCCTTTACCCAGTTATGAAAACGTTTTACTAAAAGATAAGGCATAAGGATTGTAAATAAATATATTTGACAATGCATAAGCATTTTAATAACCACAAGAATAATACATTAGCATTACGAATTCTATTTCCTTTCGACTTTTCTTTTCCTTAGACTTTACTGAAGCCAAACAAAATCCCAAGCGATGCTTTGACTTTGCGAACTCACTATTTCTGTTTCCATTTGACCTTCATTACCTTTCACATTATGAACCTGTAATTTTTTGGCCTGGCCAGCCATGCTTCGCAACTTTACCAACATTTGCAATGCAGCTGATTCTTTTGCTTCCCTAGGACTGGAACACAGGTCACCCCCACTTGAACACTTGAAGTCCAAACCTACTAAGGTTACATTAGCTTGGAATCCATCTTCAACAGAAAAAAAGATAATATGCTGATAGTCAGATACATGGTAATCAAATCAACAACTATACATGGTACACATTAGAGAATCCACCAAATTTTACATTTTCTGAACAGTAAAAACTGCCACCATTGGATACAATGTAGCAATATAATGTAAGGTAAACTTGGATAACACAAGCGTAAGGTTAATAGAACAATATGGTAGAGAAAAATTTGCTAGCATCATTTGGTAAACCATTTGATTCGATGATTATTTTTTTTCGATGGAAATTTTTGAAAGCCAAGTTGATTGGATGATGATGATGATGAAAGTCAAGTTTTCTCTAAACTTTTGTTTTAATGCTTTCCCAACAAGAAACGATAAAATATCCAAATATTATAGGCTAGGCAATTCAAAACTTTGTAGAGTACCCAAATCCCAGTAAACAAATTGCTACTCGATCAAATTCCAAGTTGGAAGAACCTTGTAAAAATATTTCCATATCAAGTGCATGAACAGCTACGAGATGAGTGCATTGACCCATCGTATATATCTATCTTTTTTTATCAGAAAAATCATCTTCTTAAGAAGACCGTAAAAATCTAAATGATCTTACCATCTAATGGGGATACACAATAAGTTGGTAACACCCAACTGTTTTCACAACATATGCCATCCAATTCCTGCAAAGTCGAAAGCGTTATAAGAACATATCTGCAAATAAATAATTAAAATCCAATTCAGACAATAGTTTTTAGCTCTATCAGAGATGTGTGCAACCTAAGATACATCACGAGTCCAAGACCAAGAGATTATTGGTTCATTATAAGATAAAAGCATGGAAGTTCCATTCATGAACAAAATAATAGCCTACTCCCAGATCCAGATATATACTATGTATTATTTCTAGATTAACCCCAAAATCAGAGTGAATCAACTCAAAAGGAGTGGCAGTATGATTATTCTACCTAGGAAAGAAAACACAGTGAGGTTTGCCAAACTGACATGGTTCTAGAAGCCTCAAAAATCAACCAGGAGGGAAGATAGTGTGGCTGAGCAGTTAAGGGTTTTGGTATGATGAAGCAACAATCCGAAACTGCACCACGGCCATACCATGATCTCTAGATTGTAAAAGGCACAATTGGTCCTCAAACACCTGCCCACCCTCAGTGTTAGCCTGAAAGGCATCCCTATTTACAAGGATTTCACCTCTAAAAGACTCTTGATTCTTAGGTCGACTTCTCAAACCAAGCAAAGCACCAATACCACCACCACTAGTTACACAACAGAATTATCATGAGGACCCTAAGAATCCCTAGTTGAAGAATAAAATGTTTCTGTGTGTTTGTACGAAACCATATCAAGTAGAACTACATGTCATACTCTCTAATAAATGATCAAAGATCAGCCAAACAACTGTAAAGCTAGGTTTGTTTGTTTTGTGAAAATATAGAATTAAAAGAGGAAGACATGGGATATTGATTTTGTTACTAGTGGAAAGGACCATTCACCCATATGTGGGCTGACCATGCACATATATGGGTTCCACCAGAAGCGCAAATATTTCCACAGAACTATGCACATCCATGATGAACCACGAATCAATAACCCCAAAAAGTTCTTATACTACTTTTGAAGCCAACTTAGATTTTTTTATAGGAGGGAAAGAATTGAACCTCCAAGCTGTTTCAAATAGGACCGAAACAGAATGCCTACTATGATAAAACTTCTGACTTTGAACTGGTAATGATGAAAAAGAAAATACTACTAGATAACATAACTTGCCTGGCATCGATTTTGCATGTTGAGAATGGCCTCTGACAGCCTCGTCCTCTTGATAGATTTAGGAGAGCATTCCTCTTCAACCAGTGGATGAGTCCTTTCATTTCTTAGACATATATCATTACAACCTTCTATCAGGGACTCGACTATTACAGCCGAGTCATCTTCACCACCTATGGTAATGAGAAAAACAGATAACCAATTAGAAAATCATTGGAAATGGAGCACCTACCACTAAGGATGTAAGGAAATGCTCCAGCACTTGCAATTCCAGGTCTTTACAAATCAATACAGAAGTGTTCAAGACAACAGTGTTTCACCCCGTGAACACGTATGTAACAAACAGATTCACACAACGAATATACAAGATTTTTTTTTTGAATAGAAACATCTTTATTAAAGAACCAACAAAAAGATACAAAGAGAGTGGACAAGAGATCCACAAAACACAAAGAAAGAAGCACCAAAGGCTAACAAGGAAAAAAGAAGAAAACAAAAAAAGAAAGAAAGAGAAATTCCGAAGAGAACTAGTTCTAGACTACAGCAGCCCTCCAATCAATTAAAATTAAAGAGATGCTTAATGACATGGATTCTCAACTGTAAACTAATTTTACCTTGCTTAATGACATGCAGCCATAAGAATCAAACAGTGTCAGGATCAATTTATCACCTCTGACTGTCATATTTTTTTTTCCTAATTTAGTCTATTAGTGTTAGATTCTATTTACTAATTTTTTTAAACATGTTTTGCCAACTTCGGTTAGCTTCTTAAACCACACAATTGGCATAGACCAAGTGGAAGGTCTTTAATTTGATAGTATGAAATTATGAATTTTAAGGAGTCCGTGGACTATACTATTATACAGTTTCTATTTTGTCAATGTTACACCTGAAGTTTACAGACTATATCAATTGCAGTTCAATCAAATAATTTCAGCAATTTTGTCTCTCCTAGAAAGTCCAATTTACCCCCACCAGTGTAACTTGTTTGAACAAAATGAGAACATGGGAGGCACGTGTGGAAGTAAATTGGACTTCTTAGGGCAAATAAATTGAGTAAATTAGATTATTAGACTACAGTTGACAGAACTGAATCTACATATAGCATACTGGAACTTGGCCGATACTACATGGACGAAAGTTATAATCTACCCTATTATCCAAAACCAATTTTTTTGCATCGATAGATTTTAGTAGGCCTTCAACCTAAAGTAATTAGGTCGGTGTAGTTTCTTTTTTCCTTGGGTATAAGCATACCAGTTCAATTTTACAATGCATTTTGTGGCATTAGCAGAATATTTTGTTCCGGAAGTAGAAGTGCATAAGAGATTATTTTACAGACATGGATCCTCTGCAGGAAAAATCAGCTGTTCATTAGCCTCAGATTCATTTTCTGTTTGAATGCAAATTCAAGCACATCCAGCACATTTTTTTCTAGCAGGGAATCCATGTCCTTATTTTACATATGGTGTGAATCTAGTGGTTTCCATGACCTTCCTCGACCCTAAATTAAAAAGAAATGAAGATTAAGACTTTTAAGAGTAATTGCTTTGCATTATCAGGTACAAAATACATTGTGTATACATAGAAATATGACCTATTAGTTTCCTAAAAGAAACGATGAAAAATCACTATATGATTCCCATGCATCACTCATGATCAGACTAGTTTATAAAAAAATAAGGCGCCAAAGTTAATACCAAGCAGAATGACTTGCGGCATGCTGTGTGTGCAAGCCTCTTGAAAAATAAACGTAAATGATGCATATCAATCAAAACCTAAAGGCAGTATTCAAGAATTCAAAATTATGATCCTTTCAAAATAAATTCCCACACCTAGAAATTCCAGCATCTAGGAATTGGTAGCCCTAAATTGGAGAAGAAGTTCAAATCCTAAATATTGGAGAATAACAATTAAAAGGCACTACAACTCAATGTTACATTCATGGTCTCAGTTTTTAAGCTGCCACCTGCCACCGTTATGAATGCACTTCACATTGGTGGGTTACCAGACAACAGCTGACATAATTGGATTCTATCTAGTGTTTGTTCATTTAGTGTGAATATGTAACATAAGAAATGAATACAATATGAATACAATATCAGGAAGATGGATGAGTGACTGAGTGTAGTCAAAGTACAAGGAAACTTAAAAGCAAAGATACCATTTATAATTGTCTGGATATCTTTTTCACACCGAGCAAGCTCATCCTCTACATTGCGCTTCTTAAGAGACTGCATGGACAAGAAAATGAGGCTAAACAGCACGAAGCTTATTTTTAAGTCAAGAAAATAAATAGTAAGGAATATAAGACTGGCAGAAGGCAAACTAAATAAACTAAACTAAACCAAGGCAAATCACTATTTGATAGGTTCATTGAACAAAGTCTTGCGTATTCAACCAATGTATATTTTTTAGGACATGAGATATACAACACACTTTAAAGTTGCAAATACAATGGCACCATTCAGATTTATATGATGCACAATTTCACATGTACACAGGCAACGTTTCAACCATGTGCACAATTATATTATCCACAGAGGATGTGAAGTCAACTGGACATAAACATTCAACAAGATCTGAATGTGTGGGATTATTAAGAAGTAACTCTTCCTAATAATTATTAAATTAGAATGACAAAGAGATAATCAAAAAAAAATAAGAAGAAGAAGAAGCAGTTACCAGCTCATTCCTTCTTTTCATAAGAACTTTCAAAGCAGTTTGTGACAAGATGTGTTTTCTAGAAGCTATAGCAATCTGTAGCTTGTGAAAATCTTTTGAATTTGATTGATAGGTGGCAAAGACATGACCACATTTACTTTCTTGATCTGATGAGTTAATATAACCGATCTTGTTTCCAGCAACGTTTGCAACTCTGCAGTCAGTAAGGGATGGACTTGTTGTCCGGTTCACAGTCACAACCTGCCCAACCAACAACAGGTTATTAGAAGAGTATATTAACAAAACAAAAAACACAAACAAAGCGACTATAGAGAAGCTTATTTTAGCAGATCAAAGTAAAACGAAACTAATCATCCTGGACATGCAGTTTATGCTGCTCAAAACAATAATATAATATCATAAAAGATATAATCATCAATCTACATCTAAATGTTGTTGAATCAGGAACCATAACAATATATTTATTCTAAATATTAACCAGGATCCATTTCCAGCATTATGAGAGACTGGTAATACAGATTCACTAGATTGTGTAACTGATAACTAAGACATCATAATTTGCAACCCCTTAATTGGAGGGTATATATATACTGGTATTAATCTCTGAGCATATTAGGAGTGCCATTTTTCAGGACCGCATAGCTTTGTTTTTTTTTTTTTTTTTTTTTCCTTCCTAGAACACCTGTAATTAACAAAAAGGAATGGAAACATGCTCACTGAGCCCAGAGTTCCAATTTTTTAATGCATGCAGTTATAAGCACAAAGACCATTATCAATGATTGTGTGATTTAGATTTATAGCAGATGCAGACACAAATTCACTGTGGTAATAAATTTTCAGATAAGCCAATGGCTTTCTATGAAACTAACCAAACATTTTCTTTGTGGTGATGCACACAATTTTTAGTTCAGAGACTCGATTACAAAAACTCCACTTGGCTCATAAAATTTGAAATTTGTCTGATAATTAAGAAACTGAACTTGCACAAAGATTTAATAAATACTATAAAAATTGAGTAGAAGATCTTTTTTCTTTTCATACAAGAAAAAAAGAAAAAAGCAAACAAGTATAAGAGAGAAGGGAGGAGGTGAGAACCTCAAATTTCAAGCTGCATAATCATGAATTAGGTCTTTCCTTTTATTGACAAAAAAAAAAACAACTATCAGAGATAGAACTAGCATGTAGTACGTTTCAAAAATGTTTTATGGTGATATTTTTTTTTTTTTTTGAGGAACAAAACTTTATATAAGAAAGCAAAAACAGATTGTACAAGATACAGCAAACTAGTCCACTTCAACAAAAGCTAAAATGCAATACAATCCTCAGAAAATCTCCATCAAACCAAAGCATGATGGAAGTCTCCATCTTCACTAAAGACAACTTGCTGAGTACAAACTAATGCACAGCTGTCTTCTGATATAAATAAATAGGCAAAAGAGCGGTTATATTCTGCAGCAAGTAATTCTCAAAGCAAGTGAAGACCAAATTCTTGACTTTGTCCAAAAATTCCTCCATTCCCGCCCCTTTATAATTCTCAAATATCCTTTTGTTTCTTTACATCCAAATACCCCACACTATTCCTAACACCATATACACATCCCCAAACTGTATTTAGCTTTCTATCCCATACTCCACAATTCATGCCAAGATTTTAACCTTAGGTAGTGCTTTTGCTTTACCAGAGAATCTATTAATCATTATCATATTAGAAGGGTAATGTATTAACTTCACTGTTTTTTTATTTTACTTTTCCGATAATGCACAAACCCCAGCTTCCTCCATAAGAATAATTTAGCAGCCTTGTCTGCTACATTTGGTTAGTCCCATATCTCACAGAACATTAATACCAAGTTATTTCTTAAGCACAAATCCATAACCAAAAAATATATGGGAAACACAGGCTCACAAGTGAGATGTAGAAATGAAAAATGTATAACAATGCTGTAGTTGAAATGGTAATGAACTCCAAACTTAACCTTAGTATTACTTACTGAGCCATTTAATTCACTTCCGATGAAAATCTTTTCTTGCTGGTTGACAAGTTGAATGGTGCTTGAATTTTCCTTACATCTTTCTACATTCTGCAAGGGGGCCATGGTAGAAGCATCCACCCACATTTCCTGAGGACCATTAAAAGCATCAGCCGGGCTTCTCTTTTTACATACAGCAGTATCTTTCTGCTTGCATGATTGAGGTGTAGAACTGCTTATGTTGTTCCCAAGATCCTTTATCCTGACACAATTTACATGAGACAACTTGTCTTGGGTTTTGGGAATTTCACTTTCAATACAGGAATGCATGTTCTCTTGGTGGCTCACAACTTGAATGGGTCTTGAAATGTTCTTAGAATTTTTTCCGTTCTGCGAGCCGACCATGGAAGAGTCCTCCAACTCCATTTCCTGAGACCCAATGAAAGCATGAGCCAGATCTCTCTTGCAACATCCAGTGCTATCTTTCTGCTTCCGTGATTGGGGTTTAGAACTTTTTGTGTTGCTTCCAAGATCCTCTATCACAACACCATTTACATCAGACTCGTCTTGGTTTTTGCAAATTTCTGGTTTGCAAGGTATTTCAATCCTTTTCAGGCTAGCCACATTTATATTTCCCGGTCCTAGCATTGAATCTTGCAAACCGTTTGAGAATTCTCTCCTGTTAGACACATTAAATTATAATGTCAGGTAAATGAGGGACAACTTCGAATTTTTGAGACATTGAATAAATCAGATAGAGAGCAAAGTTTCCACACTTAACATGCTAAATCTATGCACACAGCTCAGCTACAAAAGTTCATTAAAACCATCAATTTCATCACTAACTATCCTCATGTGTTTGGGCAATTCAAAATCAAATTACCAGAAGTAAATGCTCAGGTTTTTGCTTTTTTGCAGCCTATGCAAAACAAAATGACATGATGCTTAAAATCAATTAAAAGCTACAAACTTAGAAATAGACAATCCAAGAAAGTGACAATCTGACTTGAAGCTCATATTGATGAGTCAATCAATTCCATACCAATAGGCATCTTGTGCATCAATGAACTGAATTTCCTATTATACAAATATTCCAATTATACAGACTAATGGTGCTACCAAAGTAATGTCGTACCATGTCAAAGGGGGTAGCTAAGGCCTGAAAAATTGATTCAAAACCCGCATTCATAATAGCATGCCTAGCAATGACAAAGGTTTTTTTTTTCCGGTCTGAAAGGTAATGATAACATTAAATCCTTATAATATAGAATGATAAAGATTACAAGCATAAGAATATTAATGAATTTGCTTTTAACTGTTTTGAAAGACTACTTTTGATACATAGCACTATTAAGTACTACAGCACTGAATCTTCCAATTCCATGTTCACAATGCATATGCTAGAAAAGTTTGCATCCAATGACAAGGGATAACAAAGAAAAATGTAAGTAGCACACCTACGAAACCAGTCTAACAAAATCTCAGCATAAGGAAGCACATGGAAGTACTCAACAACTGTTGTAACTGTCCAGCCGCCGGAACATTTTGTGACCAGAGGACCCTTCAGGCTACTCAATCGGCAAAAACATGACATTAGCATGGAAAAGGGCACAGTCGATAGCAGTATATCATTAATAAGAACTCAAATACAAATCTAATAGTTACAAACCACATCAATAATACTTTCATAGAAGGATATATACTTTCTTTTTTGTGATTTTATGATAGAATGTGGGTGCTTCCTCCATCAAGTGACAATAAACAATGGTATCTCAATGCAAATTGATAAAATTTGTCGGTTTACTATTGATAAAATCCTAACAGTCGCCTTAACATGTGAGCCTCTCTCCATCACTAGAAAGCGCAAGATGTCGAATTTCTCAAATTGAGACATTAAAGTAGAACGGATTTGAACCAAAGATCTCACATCTAGCAACTCAGCATGAGCCTAGACCGACCATGAAAAAGGACAGGCTGGGGTTGGCTATATCAGCCCATAGGGCTGGACTTAGCTCAAACACGACCCTTCATGGGCCAGCCAGTTAAAAGTATGATATATTTCATAAAGGCTTTTAAAAGTATGAAAATGATTGCAATGATGGGGGTTTGAAAGTAAGTCCTTTTAATCCAAATCCCATATAAATTCCACTTTGATCTAAAGCATTGATGTTGTCAATATACTGAATTAAAAAACTTAAATTACATAATGAGTTGATGACATAGGGTTGACTTTTTCAGCAGATAAAGATTTATTTTATCATAAGATTAAAAAAAAATGTTAAAGATACATATTATTTTTAACACCATAGTAATCAGATTCTTTTTCTGAGGAGAGTATAGGGACATATGACTGCAAGGCATACTTTGCGATGGTTTGATTAATGAAACATGCAAAAAATCTATGGAATGAAAACTACAATATTCTTGAAGTTTGATTAATCAAATAACTAAACTAGATGATTTTTCTTAAGAGAAAAAAATACTTGTAGAAATATATGGATATAATATAATGTTTTGAGGGATTAAATTCAACAAAAACTGCTGAGGAAACAAAAAAGCTCAATCTCTAACACTATCAAAATCGAATTTGTTGATGAGATAAGCATTCTTAGCCCCATTTCATAAACAACAGAGCACATAAACACTACTGGAGTTAGGGGACATCCAAATACTCTCTTATAGCTATGTTCTTTTCCGTACTCAGACGAAGGAGATATTCTGTTACTTGTTACATCACCTACACCTACCCTTTTGTAGTTCCTCTACTTGAGATGTGTTACTTCCTAATTGTTATATTATTAATATTACTTAATGACAAAAGTTCTAATTCAACCCGACTATCCCAAAAACACTGAAGACATAATTTCAACCAATACTCCCACCACCAGCAACCAAAACGAACCAATTTTTTCTTGATAAAAGACAGAATTTTACTTATAGTGGACAAGATATTTACCTAGAAGCAAGTTATACAGAACCAACTAACCAAAAATTTCACACAAGCCTAACCAACAAAGAAAAATAAGTACATAATATACTACACAATGACTGATATAAACGAAATAGGAAAAAAAAAAATCATGTACCTGTTAATAACATCTTTAATAGGAACTTGAATAATATCGCCATTGCCTGATTGGGTACACTGAACTATAAAAAAGTAAGCAGCTGCCTTTTCTTTACCATCCGAAAATACAACATGGCTTTCCAAAACCAGAAGATCAGTTTGACTAATACCTATACCATTTACAAAAATTATATACGTGTCATCTAATCTTGTTAAGCAAAAGCAGAAGCAGGTAATTGTGTAAACTGCTATGATACTTATGTTGAGAATTTATAAACAACCATAAACTCACAAATAAGCAGCAATAGATTAGTATAATTTCCATTTTTTGTATTGTTGAACAGACACTAAATATTATTATCAAAGATAACAAAGTAAAGAAGAGAACAAGAGGTCCACAAGACCACAACTGAGAGAATAGCAGCAAATACAAAAAATTCAACATAGCCCAATCAGCAAAAAAATGATTACAAACACAGATTTATGAGTAGTTGACAATATGATTATATGTTTAATCAATCAAAAGTTTATGCATAAATAGGTAATTCCCAATGTATGTTATAGAACTTAATTTCTTTTTATTAAA
Source organism: Rubus idaeus (assembly GCA_030142095.1). Lineage (NCBI taxonomy): Eukaryota > Viridiplantae > Streptophyta > Magnoliopsida > Rosales > Rosaceae > Rubus > Rubus idaeus. The sequence continues at coordinate 18,056,411 of CM057968.1, read as the reverse complement.
GTCCTATATATAAACCATACTCCACCAGTCCACCAACATATCTTTAGACAAAATAAAGTCCAAGATTTACAGAAATCAAGCAATGCTATCATATACTGTACTACCATATAAAATGAACCTCGCAACTTGTACAACTTCATCCGAGTATTACCATATAATTTAGGGGATGGCAGTTCCAGTCTTGCAGCAAAACAAAAGGCAGAACAGACAGGGAACTGTTTGCCGCATCAATTAGATGCATAACCCCTCCCTGACGTTCACACATATATAAGGATTAGGAAAATTGCATACCTGTAGCCTCAGTAATTGCTGAATATGCAAGTTTCTGACAACTAGTTTCATCAATCCTTGATTCACCTCTTGAAAGTTTTCCAGTGACTCTTTTCTTTTTGTTTACATGTTTTGCCTCCTTTGTATCATCTGAACTGTGATCTGTGACCTCCAAATCTTTTTCAATTACTGACCAAACCCCCTGTGTCCTGGAATTGGAATTGATTTGCAAGAAGCAGTTCTCTTTCTTGGAGTCAATTAAAAGGACAGTAACTTTGGAAATTGGCCATCCCTCTGTGTTCGGAGCACCCTTGGATGCATCTAAGTTTATAGATATTTCACATGCATCCATGATTGTTCTTTCGGTGACTGAAAGTTGTTTCTCCAGGTCATCCAATTCAGTATCGCTTGACCTTTTCATGAATTCCATATGAGCCAGTAAGGCTGGTTTCAAATCCACAACTAACTTGCAAAACGAATTAAAACGTAAAACCTCTAGCTTTGGACATTGCTTTCTGTGGTAGTAGTTGTATAGAAGCACAACAGCATGCATCTACGAGAAACCAATTGACAAGCAAAACAATGAGTTAAAAGAGTGGTCGGTACAGTTTCATGTGTTTTACATGTTTCTGTGCATGTTGATGTCATCATGTACAATCCCTCCAACACTCACAACTCAATTTTGAAATGCAGTCTTTAGTTCCCTTCTATCCAAATATAATTTAAACCTAAAATCTACTCCATACAAGAGAGCAAGTTTCCCATATGATACATCAGGGTTTAGCACATTTATTTTTCTAGGTTATTGTCAGTTATTAACCTTTACTGTTGTTGGATCTTCAAGGGTATCTTTTTACTTTTTATAAGAAACAAAATTTTATTAAAAAACGAAACAGACTAACAGATACAGCACAGAGGACAATTAGTTCACTAACTAAACAAAGAAATAGAATAACAAAGACAAACAAACAACAAAATTAAAGTCACAGCTGCATTTCAATATGTGGCCTGAAAAGAATAATCTTTAAGTTCTGTAAGAGACCCACGCCTAAAGAGATGCCTAAAAACAAACCCTATCCCATAGTTGATCTACATCCTCACCCCTAGCTTCCAGAAATATTCTTTTGATCCTCTCCATCCAAAGTCCAAACCACCCAAAAAAACAGTCACCACAGCACATCTCCCTAAAATCATACCCTTTTTCTTGCCTCCAAAGAACTTATATCTCTCACACATTAGAGCATTGCATGAGCCTGGATGATTCCAGTTAACATGTAACTCCCTAAATAATTTTTTCCATAAAGTAGTGCAACAAAACATTGAAGCAACACGTGATTTGAACTTCCAGCTTCTCTTTCACACATCACAGAGGTGAGAGACACCAGGAAGGTGATCTCCTCTGAACCAAATCACAACTATTCAATCTCCCATGAGATCAAATCCTTAAGTTTGATCTCACATTGATTAAAGCAAGTATAGCCATATCCTTCGGAAACTAAAATCATCTAAAAAAAATTAGTGGTTTCCAAGATTTTTTTTATAAAATACGTTTTTGGGATTAAAAATTAAGAATTAGAGAAAAGCCATCAAGTAACAGAAAACATATATACATAACAAGAGGTTCACCATCAAGAACAAAGCTACAGGATATTAACATTATTACATAGCATACAAACAAATTTAACACAAATCACAGAGTAAATCATTTTAATTAATTAAACACAAAGAAAGCAGCAAATGTAGTAAGAAACAGAAACCTGTTTTGCAACAGACTCTTGTTGAGATAGTGATGGGGTATCCCGGAGAGAAGATTTTGCGGGAAGTATTGGGTCGACCAAGTGATCCAAAAAAGCCTGAATAGCATCCTCGGTTGGACATACATCCGAAGCATCCATGACCTCAAGATACTTGACCACTTCTGGGAAAGAAGAAAACAAACAAAATAAAACTTAATATACATACACACAAATACACTCACATATTCATTTGTACAGATATTCTTCAATGACGCAGTGTAAAGTGACACCAAAATGCAGATGATGTATCCAGCAAGTAAATAAATGAATATGTTGTCCAATGGACCTTTTTAAAGATAACGTCTTAAATCGCTATTATTCTGTGAAGATATAAAAAGTAAAAACAGAAATTCAGGTGTTTCATTCCATGGGACCAAGAGAAACTCTGTAATTGATGGAAGTCAGTTTGGATTTGGATCCACTGACCTCAAACTTAGATGACATTATTGTTTGACTTGTTTGATTACAACATAATCTCGAAGAAAACCTCTCTCTTTTCTGTTCTTTTTTTGTCATATATATAGTAAGTACCTTGTCAATTTTACCATTATAATCATGCTACAAACTATAAAAAGAAAAAAAAATACAGACAGAAAGATAATATTTTTATAGAAATATAGAAACAAAAGTAAATTTAATGTTGTGTTAACAGGTAAGGAGAAAACTTGGCTGTTGTGTGTGTGTATATGAACCATAAGGCTAGGGAGTACCTAAACCTCACAATGTAGGTAGGTAAACAAAAGGAAAGTAAAAAAGAAATAGTAAAATAAAAGTTTTATAGAAAAAGATAGGGACTTTACCACTGCGCTGTTTGGAATTCAAAGAGACAGACAGAGCGATCAGTCCGACGGAGTTACTTGGGAAGCAGCCGTTGCTTTCTGGTGAGGGTTTCTCAGAAGAGAGAGAGAGAGAGAGAGAGAGAAGTGGAATTTGGGGCTTTGGACCTGGATCCTCTGCTATAAAATATGTTGCTAGGATCTGCTTGGATTGTCACATGAGGCTGCCACGTCATTTTAATTGCATCTGAGGGCCGAAAGTGAAAGACATCCAAAAATCAAACTTGCACAGAAAACAGTAGATCCGGTTCCTTCTTCCCCTCCTCGGCTCTTCCTTCTCTCCTGCAAGGGAAAGAACGATCGATCTGGTTCATGAATGCATTCTTCCACTATGGGTCCATGGTTTATGCAACCATTCTTCGATATTCCAATACGGCTTCAAGAGATTTATGAAGCTGTTCTTCCAAACAATGTAAATCAACGCCAAACTCTATCCAAAACTGGTATTTCAGATTTGCTCCAAAGATTTGTGAAGGCACTTTCAAACAAAGTCAAACCAGTTTAACTAACATCGAATTATATATATGGCTAGTATATCAAATTTGGGTCAATTTTGGCATCATCAGATTTGGGTCCAACTTATGAAGGCGCTTTCATGGCAGCATCGCCGATTTGGGTTTGTGATTACGTCTTTGAAAGGTGGCATATGGTGGCAGACTGGCATCCCGGAATGGGTTGACGAAAGTGGCTGCGAAAGGGTTGGGTGCTTTATTTCTCACCAAAAGCTATCGAGACATGGATGATTTGTGTAATTTTATCTATGGTGGAATGATTTTCGAAAATGAAGATGGATTGGTTTTAATAGTCTAGAGACCTGCAGAATTCTCCTTTGCTTCGAGTCTGAAATCTGAATCTATGGTAATGTCTTTTTGCAAGAATATGGAACCATTGGACATCCATATCGGAGAAGAAGATGAGACTTGAGAGAGTGCTGCACTGCTGCTGCAACTGGAAATTGTCTTTTTGCAACTTTGACTCTTAACCATCAGATCGGATTATAATGACGTGTCAGCTTCACGTGAGAAGCCAAGCAGATCCTAGCAAATTTTATTCTAGCAGAGAATCCAAGTCCGTTATTACCACTTGTCGTTGACTTGTTTCGCTTGACAAGGCATAATTATTAATTTTTCCGTCGACTAGGGTTGACTCATTTCAACCATTTTTCCCAACAATACTAATGACATGTTTTTTATTTTTTTTTTTGAAAGTAAGTTTAATATATCATCAACGATTACAACCGTTTAGAATGACATCCCGAATAGTTTTGGGAGCAAATACAAACCAAGAATTGTTTGAAACTAGAGTTAAAGTAGAACAAACTAAAAGGTGTACTACACCAACAATTTGTCTTAATACAAGAAAACACAGCTCTATAACAACTAAATAAATTCTAGCAGAATCCAAAAATATTTTCACAGTATTCCAAAAATAATTACCAACAGAAAAATCATTATCTTGATCTTGAGTAGGGCCGGCCTTGGCCCAAGGCAGGCTGGGCGACGGCCCAGGGTCCAAAAATTTTGGGAGCACCAATTTTTATTTTTTTGGTATATAGTATATATAATGATTAATTTATATATATTTAATAATTGCAACTATAACTAATAAATCTTAATAGCGTAGGTGGTATTTTAAGAAAGTCAGTTCGATCCTCACACCTTTCATTTTAGTTGCTTGGGCCCATTTTTTTTACATTTTTATTTTTTTAATTTCAGTTTTTATTTTATGTGCTTGGGGAAGAAAATAAGCCCCATTAGGTTAATTTTTTATTTTTCAAATTTCGGTTTTGATTTAGTTGCTTGGGCCCTGTTTTTTTCTTTCTTAATTTCAATTTATATTCCATGTGCTTGGGGATTGATAATATTTAATTTTTTTTCTATATTTTCTTCAAGTGAAAACATTTTATCTTTCATTTTCCTCTTGTATTAGTGAGATTTTTCATTGTAGCCTTTGACCCTTAGAATTTTTTTTTTGTTTAAATCGAACCATTTTATTTTTTCCTTGTAGAAGTGGAATTCTCGTTTATAGCTTATACTATGATAGGGTTTGGTTTGATCCCCATTTGCATAGCCTTTGATCTACATTTATCATATTTTAATAAGCGATGTAATTCTTTATTTCAATGATCTTTTTTTTTCTAGTTATGTAAACAATTATAACTTTTGACAATATATGTTTATATTAGAATAGTTAGCATAATGAAGTCTTTTATATCTATAAAAAAAATTATATTTATATTTATAAAGTTTTTTTAGTGTCGAAAAAAATCTAAATAAAAAGAGAGATTTTTTTTTATAAATACGAATAATTAGAGGCACACTTATTATTTTCGCCCCGGGCCTCAAAATCCTCAGGACCGGCCCTGATCTTGAGACATGTGAATTAGATCGCTATGAACTGCTTTATAGGAAAACAAAAAACTGGCAAACTGAATCATACTGTCATCAAAGAGTCTAGAAATCATCGATCCACCAAGAATTTTGTTAGTAAAAGACACTCCAAGAAAAACCAAAGCGACATAGGTGACGAGACGATAATTTCGCGTTAAAATCATGTCTTTGTGTCGTCAAAGATAGTATGGGGTGGTATAGATTAAGGACGGGGGTTGTCGTACTCAAGGGATTGGAAGGCCCAAAACCACCTTGGTAATTATGTGGTAACCAAGTTTCTTAGCACTAAAATGAAGAGACAAGAGATGGAATGATGCAAAGTGTAGTGGATATACAAATGAGTGTGGTGTAATATTTTTGGTATTTTGTGAATAAGAGTGATGCAAGTAAATTAAAATGCTAGAAGTAAACAAAAGTGATTGAGCTAACCAACTCAATGCACTCTAACATGTAAGAGGAGGAATATGGATAGATATAGAAATGGTAGAATGATTGAGTTTTCAAAAACAATGAATGGTAGTCTTTTGAAAATTTACATTGATTAATTAACAAACCAAAATCCTTAAACTTTAGCACTAGAAAGAGTACATAAGATTTAGTTTCTTTCAATGTATCCCTCATGTCTAATAGATTCATGAGGAGCACTCAATTAGTTTCTTAAGCTTGCATAAGTCCTTAAGTTCATAAAAAGAGGCATAGAGTCATCAACTAGGATTTCAAACAAGCCAAGCCAAGACTTAACTCATCACATTCATTGCCAAGAGTCTAGAATTTAAAGAGGTTATCAAGCTCAACAAATTCAACCAACATAAGTCTAACACATGCTCTTCAATTGATAAGGTATCCAAACATGCATTCAACATTATTAAGCTAGACAATGAACATATTCATAGCACAATCCAACATGAATAAACATCAAAGTTTTATAAATCCATCATCAATGAACTAGGGCATACAACCTTAGTCCCCAACCATAAGAATTTATACACACATGCTTGTATAATACATCAATAGTTTCAAGAATTAATTGAACAAAGCAAAGTAAAGATAGGTTGAGAGATGCTCATGAAGACACCCAGTAGGTCCTTGCTGTCCCAAGAGTTGGCTTGCTGCTCCATGTATCCTCTTCTTCTCCTTACTCCTCCTTGCTCAAAACCTCCAGGATTCTAGATGGTCCTTGCTGTTCTTGACGATTTCCAGATCATGTAATTGCACAAACAATGGTGAAAGTTGGTCCCTAAGGTAAATGAGGGCCTTAGGAACAATTTTCGTGAAGGATGAAAGTCCAAAAAATGGACGGAAATATGAGAAAATGCATGATTACAGTAGGTGGTCGGGTCTGTCCGTCCGGGCGTCCTAGTGACGTCCGGACGGATTGGTCGACGGTTGCTCTAGAGTATTTTTGGTGGTTGGCTTCTGATTTCTGGGGGGTCTCTCAAGTGTGGCTTCTTTTCTCCTTCTTATGCACGAATTGAGGACTGAATTAGGGTTATGGGGTGGCTGCCAAATCAGAATTCCCTAGTGGAATGAGATGGCAAAGGTGAGTGGAGTGGAAAAGAAATGGAAAGTGGAGGGATTTATGGATGAGTGGACATGTGAGTGGGTGTGTCATCTGTGACATACATGCATGTGGCTAGTGCAAGGGAATCTCCCCTTCTGTGGTGGAGCTCGGGTGGTGGTCCGGCGGTACTGCCGCCTCTTGTGGTGGTGGTTGGCCGGAAAAATCGCCGAAAATGCAATTTCTTCTTTTTCCTTCCTCTTTTCGATTCTTCAAAGCCTTCAATGACACCATCTTCCGAAGGTTTAATTGTGCAATCTTTGATATTGAGAAGTCACGGTTGACTTTTTGTCCTCTTCCCGAAATGCTCCAAAATATACCTTTTGTGCCGAATTACTTCAACTCACGTACAAGACCTAATAACATGAAAACACACATTAAACACAACAAAAGGCCTTCGGAGTCACTTAATTCCCGTGATTAGGAATGCAATTTGCACTACAAATAAGGGCAAATCAATAGGGCATTCCTCCAGGGTCCCAAATTGTGGTTTTTGAATTCGTGCCGCCATTTGCAACAACCCAATCGCCTAGATCCACCACCACCAGATCTACCTAATCGAGTCACTCCAAACCCGGCCTACCAAAACAATCCTAGTGATCCGGCAAAAAACCTCGAGATCCGATACCATAGAGAGGAATACAAAGCAGACGCTGAGATCCAAACCCCCGAGCCTCAGTCGAACCCCAACTCCAAGAATCACCACCCAAATTCTTCGCCCAATTAACCAGCAAACAACCATACCCTTCGCCAATATAGAAGGAAAGAAGCAATAGGCCAAAGCCTACAAATGTCTCCATGAATGGAGAAGGTACAAGATCAACCATCCAAGAAGGACGGCCGCCCTTAAACCCTAGCAGACGCTAGGTCTTTCTTTTTTCTCTCGGCTAATGGCATGTTTATTTACTTGAAATGAAAATGTGAATGAATCAGAATTCATTTTGATGGAATTCATTCCTATTACCTACTCCCCCATTGGTAATCAAACTCCGGATATTCAGAAATGAATTCATCTTTTTTAGTCACTTTTACGTGGGATCCACAATCATTCTGATTCATATGCATGTTAGTAAACACAAGAGAACTCAAAGATGGAAATCAATTCTTCTATTCTCATACTCATTCCAAGTAAGTAAACATAGAATCTTGTCTTCATACACATATCCAATAAATACATAATTTCACCTTATATATATAGACTCCATATGGTTTTTCCACTAAGTCATCATCTCCGAATCTCCGATCCAAGAGTCAAAAACCCAAATACCTCCATTTGTCACTATTTGCCCTCTCAACCAAAGTTTAGATGGAGTCGAAAGTAAAAAAAAAAAAAATATATATATATATATATAGAAAATTCTAAAATTTCAAAAACAAAATAAGAATCAAAACCATTCTTGGTACCAATCAAGGGCAGAAGCTAAGATGAAATCATATTGGCTTCGTGGGACTCGCACTCATATGCTGAATGGGACGTGAATTCAAGCATGGAGAGAAGAGATAGACACAACACATAAGATGCCCAATATGCACACAAAACGAAAAAAAACAATGTGCATGCCCTGGAACACGCATGAGCAACACACTCTTTAATAGGCCAACACAAGAACACTGCTTGCAGATGACCAGTGTAGCTACTAGCAACGGTTAAAAAATCAATGGCCAAGATTTATTTTTTTTAAAGGCAGTAAATCACAAATAGTCACTCAATTTTTTGCTTTAAAATGTGATATTACTGAAGCTCTGAATGAGGATCCTTGTCCATAATTGATAACGTAGTTTTGGTTTCACAAAATTTAGCATTTGGATATGGGAGTTGCATTTCAGTTTATTTTCTTATATATTTTTTTCATTTTAGTTGTATTTCCTGAGCTTTAGGCGTATCCACGTATGTAGTATAATGTTACTCTTTGGGGACTTACTTTGTTAGGCCACTATACGTGGTAAGTTTCTTTCTAATGATGCCATCTTTATCAAGAAATTTTATCATGCAGCCAATCTAGGATTCACTACGTACTACACCCCACTTAATTAGTTAATATATATATATATATATATTTAGGATTTGAATCATCTCCTAACCTACTTTCTCTCCTAATCTACCTAAACTTTTAATCTCAGTCATCCATTCAAAATCTTAAATGTCAAGATTAATCCACCTCAACATAATTGTATTTAGTAATGACATGATCTTGAGTATTAAATAATCATGTGCTAAAAAATGTAATTTTGAATATTTAATAACCATGTGCTGAGGTGGGTTAATTTTAACTTTTAAGATTTTGAATGGATGATTGAGATTAAAAGCTTAGGTAGGTTAGGAGAGGATCCGGATCCATATATTTAAGGGGTATTAAAGTGAAAACAAAAAATACCAAATGACTATAGAGAGCCTTACAAGATTTTAGTTGACTTAGTCTTATACATTTTTTTGGTTGACACTATAGGATTTATTTTGACTATAAAGGTTATATGGGTCACGAACTGGGTCGCGCACGGGTCGACGGGTCATGACCTGGGTCGAACTTATTTTTATTTTCAATATTTTTTTATCTTCTTATCTTTCCCTTTTGTTGTTATCTCTCACTTAAGAGACAGCTCTCCTCCCTCATCTACATATATATACTCAATCTGCTGTTGTAGTATCTATACGATTTGAATCAAGGTCGAGCTCAATCGGCTCAAGAATGAAGTCAGAGGTGCGAATGCGGTTCGTTCCGCTGGTTTTCTTCGATATTTGCAATTGGCTTAGGGTTGATTCACGATTTTGACTGTCATTTGGGGCAGATCTGTTCCAATCTTATGGGTGGTTGGGGCTGCGTCGACTGGGGCTTGAAGATCTGGTGTGATCGGAGGAAGGCGGTGGATGTCCTGCTGCGGTCGGTATCTTGCAATCTGATAATACTTGAGCACCATTATTTTACTGCATAAAAGGGTGATTGATCCTTAATGATGTGTGTTCGTGCTGGAAACCACTGCTGGAGAGGCGAACAGTCTCTTTTTTTGTGTGCCAATACCAGAAGTACGTTGTTGTCGTTGATGTGCCACAAACCTTACTTCTTAACCAAACAATTGTAGACAAAGAGAGATGAAAACTCTGCCGATCCGTACGTGCAATTTGCCTAAAAGGAATTAGGACTTCAAAAGTGATCGCTTGTTGACATAAGCAATCGATACTTATTCACGAAGAATAAGCAGAGCAATCAATTGGGAGAGTTATGAGAAAACACTGAGTTTGCTAAGAAGTGATCTTAGTTTCTTTGGTGAAGTTGTTAAGTTACTCTGAAGAGGCTTAAGTTGTAAGTTTGCTCGAGGAGGCTTTGAGTTTGCAAGGGTTGCTTGTAGAGATGTGTTGATCGGTCATTTGTTTCGCTCCATAACTCTATATTTATACCATTAGAGTTTACAGTTCCCTTGTTAATCCGGGACTATAGATTTCTTTCCTTTCCGGCTTGCTGTTATCGATAAAACCCTTAAGTGATTAGGTTTCCTTGAGAGATAAGGTAGACACGAAGCAAAGATAATCTCTGTAAGGGCAAGTTTTCTTGCAAATTGGCTATTTCCTAATTAGACAAAACCTATTCCCTGTAATTGCATTCAATCGTATAGTTGATAGGGTTTTAAGTCGTGGCATTAGGATTTGTGATCGTTCGGCATCCTTGAAGTTCATCTCAATGGTTCGTGGTGATTTCCCCTACTTCCTCAAGGTATGGATCATGCATTTGCATCTCATACATATTTGGTTCTCTTAGGAAGTATTTCTATCACCTTAGGTTTGCTAGAACTTAAAATTGGTTTTATGTGAAAATTGCAAAACTTGTTTAAAACTGATTTTTACTCACCTATTGGGCGATCGATCACCCAAGGTCAAGAATATGACCGTTGTGTTTAAACTAGTGCGCTTGAGTGCGGAATATATCCGTTATGCCTTTTGTCTTTGAACGATCGATCGCCCTTGATATGCGATCGATCACGTTTAAGGTTCTTAGCTACTGGTACGTGCGATCGATCGCACCCTATCGGGCGATCGATCGCCCTTCACGTTTTCCTTGCTGAAAACGTCTATGTTTGCTGTGCGATCGATCGCACCTCTTGGGCGATCGATCGCTTAATGCCTCAAGTCTATATAAACAGATTTCTGTTGTTTCATTTCGTAACTTTTGAAATTCCGAGTTTCGAATAGTCCCAATAATTGTTCGTTGCTTTTAAACACTAAACACATACACGATACTTCGAAAAACTACACACCTCAACAATGTTCAATTGAACTCAAACAAGTTATGCAACACTAACAAGTAATTAACAACCTAGGATCCCAAAGTGACATCATCAATAGCTACACACTATATCTATCAATGAATGATTAAATCAACTTGTTAATCAATTAACATAATATAGATAGCAAAGCAAACATACAACAACACACAATTCACCCGAACCTCTACCTCTGAAAAACCGAGGACTACCCCACCTCTTGAATCACACTATGAATAAAGCCAATCAAGCACATACAAGGGGAAATCCAATTCCAAACTAAAACTATCAACCATTGATATGCAGTTCTCTTTAACTTCAATTCTTTTAAGTCCCATTTTTTAGCGTGTATAACCCAAGAACAGCTATAATCAAATGTATAATGGAAATAAAAAAAACTCTCCTTAATCCTATGGAAAGCTAAACAAGCTGTATCAAGCAAAACAAAGGTTTAGCATGTGGATTATATGTGGGACAAGGAGGGACTGGATAGGGTAGGAAATTTGAACGTTTCTCAAAGTATAGAAATGAAAGTTACGAAATAAATGATATGCAGGGTGCGATATCACGACAAAAACAAAGTTTTTCACGAAGAAAAATGAAGGCATCATCCGAAGAGCATCACACACGAGCAAGGCGATGACATGGGGCGTGTTCAAAGCAAAAGTCTAACGGAAATATTCCACTAACCACTAGATTTAAACACAACGCATAATTCTGACCTTTGACTTGGACGACGATGAGACGATCACGGAAAAGTTTTAATCAAGTTTTGCATTTTCACATAAAACCAATTTTAGTTCTAGCAACCTAAGATGAAAAGACCTAAGAGAACCAAATGCAAGAGACCATACCTTGAGGAAGAGAAAACACCACGAACCATCGACAGGGGCACCAACCTCCACGACTTATAAAACCCTATCAACTTCAATTGACAATTAGGGAAGTGCTTTGGAAAGCCGCAGAAAGCTTACAACTCCCCTTTCATTTCCTAGCAAAACCTTAATTAACAAAAACAACTCAATTTCAAAGTAGTATTACAAACGATCGAAGAATAAACAAACGCAACAATACTAACACACGAAGGAAAATACATAATAATATGTAAAATTCAATTAAAAACCACACAACACACAACTCTCCCCTTTTAGACAAAGGAAACTAGACACACACACATCAAAACAAGAAATAAACAAAAGACTTAGTTAACAAGATTTAAAGAACCTCAAAGTAAAAATAAAATAAGAGAAAACAGAAAAATACAAAAAAACCACAATAAACAAAAAGTAACAACAAAAAAAAAAAACGAGACAAAAAAGGAAAAAACAAACAGTTAACTTTTTACTCACCATCGAATGATTTGAAAATTTTATAAAAGAGTCACCGATATAAGACTTCTTTCAGTATTCCATGGACAAGGGCTTTTTTTTATCCAAAACAAAAGAAGAAAAGTTTTTTGCAAGCGATTTTCACAGAACAACGAGATTTTTTTACCTTACCCCCACACACAAAACAAGGAAATGTAAAAGCAAAAAAGGAGGAATTGAACCTTTTAGCAGCAAGAACTTTAGCACTTTGAAAAGCACTAAGAGAAGCTAAGAATAAAGCTTCTGCATTTTACTAATTGGCAAGGAAACACTAGACGATCTTTCAACCTTTTTTAACAACTTTGTATTTGATGAAAAGAAAAGACATCATCCTTTTGATAAACTTAAACCAAGAAAATAAGTAACCACACATAAGACTATTTCAAATTCATTTGACATAACAAAGCTACTTCATCACCGAAGGGACCAAAACAAACACACTACCAAGAAAAGAATCTTTTAACAAACAAATTTACAACAATCCCTAGTATACCCTTTACTCAGAAGAGAGACAACCTCAGTTAGATGGCTTTTATTTATAAACAGGGAAAAGGATAAAATTTTATAACTTGAAGAATCAAATTATGCAAAATTTGGAAAAACAAAAAGGGAAACACGTTTTCTCTTTTTTTATTTTGTATTTTGAGAGAATTTTCTTGCCCTTTTCATATTGATTTATCTTCCTGCCCTTCCCTAAGACTTTTTTTTAGAAAAAACAAATAACCCTCTTTTTGAACTAGGCTTATTTGACCCTTGACTTTGATAACAATTAAAGAATATGGACCAAGAGGAAAGAGAATTGTTTTAAACCACTGGCTTGGGCAACTACTAGCTAGATGGGAACCGAACCTCCGCCTTCATAAATATACTTTGATGAAAAAAAGTATTTAAGTGACCTCCTTGGGCGAAAATGACCCTTTCTTTCAAAAGGAAGAAATTTCAAATCAGACACTTCTTATTCGAACTAGCAATGGGTTTTTTTAGAATTGGATAGAGACGAAAACTTCAAAAGCACTTTTATCTTTAAGAGAAATAGAAAAACACAACCAGCAAGAAAAATTCTTCTCCTAGACCGACAAGAGCACACGTTTAGTTTATTAATTTTATTTTACAACCAAAACATTGCCGGTGGAGATACCTTTAGATAACTTTTGAGAAGAGCCCTAAAAATAAATTTTGAAAGAACACACCCTCACCTTCTTTATTAAAACCTTGGTAAACACACACCACCTATAAATTCAACAAAAATTTTAACTGCCTGAAACTTTACCATGATTTCGACTACCACCAGCACCCCCCTTGCGAGAAGAAATAATAAAAACTTTTAGTAAAAATTTTTTTTTTTATTTTTTTTTTTTAAAAAAAAAAAAAAAAAAAAAAAAAATATAAAAAAAAAAAAAACTTAAAAAAAATAAATAACCTTTTTTTTTTAAAAAACAAAAAAAAAAAAAACCTAAAAAACACCCCCCCCCAAAATTATAACCCAACAAAAAACACCACAAAAAAAAAAACCAAAACCCCAAAACCCAAAACCCCCCACTATATCTATCAATATATTAACAAATCAAAAAAAAAAAAAAAAACAAAAACAACCCCAAAAAACACCCCAAAAAACAACCACCCCCCCACCACCCCAACCCCAAAAGAAAACCCAACCTACAAAGAAACACCTTTAGACGAGCCAAGGAAACAGGCAAATATCACAAAAATCTCCGAATATTCTGCACTCAAGCCATATACTAAACACCGGTTTTTAATCAAGTTTTGCAATTTTCACATAAAACATTTTAGTTCTAGCAACCCTAAGGTGATTGAAAAGACTTCCTAAGAAACCAAATATGCATGAGATGCAAATGCATGATCCATACCTTGAGGAAGTAGAGGAAATCACCACGAACCATTGAGATGAACTTCAAGGATGCCGAACGATCACCAATCCTAATGCCACGACTTATAAAACCCTATCAACTATACAATTGAATGCAATTACAGGGAATAGGTTTTGTCTAATTAGGAAATAGCCAATATGCAAGAAATCTTGCCCTTACAACTTTCATATCTATAACTCTTGCAAACCGATTTTTGAATCGATTACCTACTCCAAATCCATTCATACACTTGTTTAGCATCCCTTAGGATTGAGGAGAGTTTTGTTCAACTCTAGCAAACATTGATAGTTGCTTTGCTGAGTTGAACGATTACATACACAACCATTCATACATCATTGCATAGCCGTGGTTCTTGCAATTGGAGGTTCACACCGGTGGAGTCCAATCGAAGAAGCTTGAGGAAGGTACACTTGAAGAAGAAATTGGAAGCTTGAAAGGTTAGAACTGCCACTAGTCAATAGGTTGATAGTGTTTAAGTTTGGAATTGGTTTTCCCCTTGTATGTGCTTGCCGATTGGCTTTATTCATAGTGTGATTCAAGAGCGTGGGGTACGGCTCCCCTCCGGTTTTCCTCTAGAGGTAGAGGTTCCGGGTGACCATTTCTTGTGTTGTATGATTGTAGTGATTGTTGTCTTGCCTATGCATTGCATCTAAATTGTATAATTTGTTGTGTGATTCATTCAATAGCTTATAGACCGTGGTGTGCTAGTTTGACGCACACTTTGGGTTTTAGGATTGTTCAATTGAGTGTTGTTGTTGCATAAGCTTGTTTGTGTTCGATTGACAATTGCTTGAGTCTTTGTTTGTCGATTAGTGTTTGTACAACTTACCCTTAAGGGAATTTCAATCTCTAAGACATTTAGGCCGCAATTCTCATCCCATGGCTGAATAAAATATAACCAAAAACAGCCAAATGTATGTTTGGGCTCAAACAATGTGCATGGATATCTAGTTGTATCAAATGCACTTCAATGGATCACAAGGTCATGAAATATGATTAACTATACGAGTTTTATTTTTGGAGATGAACATATCAGTGCCGATCTATATGTTGCAAACTTGCAGTTTACCATAGCTCATGTGTGTTGATAGGAGCATATAATGTGAGATTTTTAATGTGTTTTCCCTACTATTTGGCTATGATTTAATTGTAACTTTGCTATTTTAGCTTAGTTTCCATATTTGAGTCCCTAAATAATGTATGAATTTGAACATGTGCGGAAGTGAGGTTTTTAGGAAAGTTTCATGTTTTGACTTTCCTGATTGTATTAGGAAACTTTCCTAATTTGAATTATTTCCTGACTCTGACAAAATCCTAAAGGGAGTAGGAATCCTAATACAACTAGGATTACTATTTCAGCTCGGAACGGAAAATCGGAGCTCGAAAATTTACGAAGTCTAATGGGCTTTTACGAGGCCCATTAAGAGGTGGGTTGCCGTGAGGCCCAAGATGGTGGCCCAAATCCATGAAGGAAAGCTCAAGTCCACAAAGCATGAGGAAAGGTCCAAGCCCATTAGACTAGGAGATTTTCAGACATTCTGCCTGTGCAAATCAGTCAACTTCGGAAGCCTTAAATAATTAGTGTTTGATTTATTTTACTTAAATAAATGGTTAATTGCAAGATGACTACATTTCCACCATGTCACTTACCATTTCTTTATCTATCACTCACATTCCACTTCTCTTCCCTTTCTTTCTTTATTTCTTTCATTGTCTTCTTCTTCCTCTCTATTCTCCTATAAACAGCAGCCTTCTTCTTCTCTTCAAAACACACCCCAAAAATACCCCAATGGAGAGGGACAAACCCTCCTTTGGACTTCAACACCATTCTTCCATCTCAATATCTTCTCACATCATATTTTCATCCACATTTTCATTCTCTAATACTATGGGTTTTCAAGACTTCAAGGAGGAGGAGGAGGAGCCGTCTACACCATCATCATCAGCCATATTTCAACATCACCATTACCATCATCACCTTGTCTTCACGGCTTGGATTACTTGTGGTCAAGGATTCAAGAGTTTGTGGCTTCAAGATCTTCATGCTATTCATACGTTGTATTTCGACTTAGCCTTTAAATTTATGCCTCTTTGTTGCTTGATAATCTTTTGTATTAGTTAACACAACATGAATTATGTAATTTTCAGCCTTTGTTTATGAGTTTATTTAATTGTTGGATTGAAGTTAATTGATTCTTCTAGCTGCTTATGTGTTTTCGTTTGTTTGATTATGTTTTAGTAGAGAACTTTCATGTGCTTATGTTATAGGGTTCGAAACTTATAATGTTTGCATATAATTGGAGCTAGAATTAGAGTTTTAATTCTAATTCACAAGTAGTAAGTCGGAATGAAATAAAAATGATCACAGATAGATGGGCGGTCCCACTAGGTCGTGCACTTTAATTAACAACTCTTTTATGCGTTGGACATGTTTTGATTAGCTACCTTTTCATATTTGATTGGTTAATCTAGGTGCGGTCGCTTAGGTTAATTTTCATAAAAGAGGTTTTATTTGGGGAATGATAATTGGCGGTCTAGCATTCCACATATGTTAATTTCGGTTTCATAGCTAGGGAACTTGGTTAATTTTCGGTCTAATGATTAATAAACTTGTGTATATGTGGCTGAACTTTATATATTTTGTGTTTCATTCCATCTTATTTAATTTATTCTTTGTAGATTAATCATTTAGTTTAGATAAATCAATCTCTTAAACCCCCTTTTTACTTTGTACATATGTATATATTTATACTTTATACTTGTTAATAATTCTTGTGACATTTTTTGTTAGGTACACCCTTTGATCTCTGTTGTGAACGATCCCTACTTATTCTATACTACCGATAGAGTTTTTTTTAAATTGACGAGCTATATTTTTAGCCTTATCATGTGTATACATATTATATTTATGAAAGCACTTCAACTATATGTCATGTTTACAATATCTCATGCTTGTATATATCTCATGTTGTGGTCTATATTACTTTTCAATGAAAGCTATTTCAATTTTATATTAGAAGCTCATTCAAATGTATAGTGGCAACATTTTTGAATTGGAAATGTGTAGTGGAAACTATTTCAATTCTGTAGTGGAAGCTCATTCAAGTGTGTAGTGGCAACCTTTTTTAATTGGAAATGTGTAGTGGAAATTCTTTCTGTTGTGTAGTAGCAGCCTTTTTAAATTTGATAATATGTAGTGGAAACTCTTTCAATTTTGTAGTAGCAACCTCTTTGAATTGAAAATATGTAGTGGAAGTTATTTTCAGTTAAGTAGTTGAAACTCTTTCAACTGTGTAGTGGTAGCTTCTTTGAATTAAAAATGTGAAATGGAAGCTCTTTCAATTTTATAGTAGCAGCCTCTTTGAATAAGGAATGTGTAGTGAAAGTTATTTCAATTGTGTAGTGAAAGCTATTTCAAATTTATAGTACAAGCTCTTTCAATTTTGTGGTAGAACCTCTTTTAATTTTGTGGTGGAAGCTGCTTTGAATTGAGAATATGTAGTGGAAACAACTTTGAATTGCGAATATGTAGTGAAAGCTCTTTCAATTGTATAGTGGAGGCTGTTTCAACTTTGTAGTGGAAATATTTTCAATTATGTAGTAGAACTTGTTTCAATTTTGTAGTGAAATTTCTTTCAATTTTGTAGTGGAAGCTCTTTCAATTGTATAGTGGAGGCCGTTTCAACTTTGTAGTGGAAATATTTTCAATTATGTAGTGGATCTTATTTCATTTATGTAGTGAAAATTCTTTCAATTTTGTAATGGAAGCTTATTTTAATTGCGAATATGTAGTTAAAGTTCTTTCAATTTTGTAATAACAACCTCTTTGAATTGAAAATGTGTGGTAGAAGTTCTTTTGATTTTGTAGTAATGGAAGATGTTTCAATTGTGTAGTGGAAGCTATTATAATTGTGCAGCGGAAGCTTTTCAATTATATAGTGTAAGCTCTTTCAATTTTATAGTAGAAGCTGAGCGAAAAAAATAAATAAAAATTTGTAGTGGAAGTTGGGTAGAAAAAAAAATTGTAGTAGAAGCTAGGCGGAAAAAAAAAGGACCCGCGGGTCGCAAATCGGGTCACAAACCGGGTCGCGAGTTGGGCTATGGGTATTTTACTTTTTTAAAGAAGCTTGAGCCTTTATTGTCAACTTGTGAAATTATTATGGTTTATAGTCAACTATAATATTGTTTGGGCCTTGTATGTCACATACTAAACAAAAAAAGAACTTTATCATAATCGAAATATTTCGTCTTTTTCTCGTTGGAACTTTTTTTCTCGCTTGATCAACCCAAAAGATGAAATATTATCGTTTAACGATCGGGTGGTCAAACTTTATCATAATCGGCCAAATTTTAGTGTGGTAGCAATAACTGATAATCTGATGATATTTATCAGGCTCAATCGATCTAATCATTAATCTAGATATCACTTCCTCATAGGGATCAACACAAAGAAACTTTTATATATATATATATAAATTGTCCAACTTATTTTCACCTTCAAGATCACTTGTTTTTCCATAAACCCTAAATATCATTGCTTAACGATCGGGTTGTCAAACTTTATCATAGTCGGCCAAATTTTGGCATCGTATCAATAATTGATAATCTAATAATTTATCAAGTTCGATCGATCTAATCGTTAATCTAGATATCACTTCCTCATAGGGATCAACACAAAGAAACCTTTATATATATATAAATAGAACTTATTTGATTAAAAGTAATAAGAAAAAAACTAGAGATTTCTAGTTGTAATTTTTTTTCTTTCTTTTTATTATTTTGAATATTAGATATAAATTATAATTTTTTAATCAAATATTATATTTTTATTTAACATGTTAATTACTTATCCCTTATTTTCTGCTTTTAAAATTATATATATATGTGCAAGACCCACTAAAACATTATGTATTGATGTACCTGGAGCACTAAAGTTGTTCTCTCTTTATATAGGACTAATTTATCATTAAGTCTTAGTTAGTTAATTTACATTTTATTCTTTCGGTTATTAGTAAATCTATACTATATTTAAGAGAAGAGGTGTTGTCAACCATAACAGATTTTTTTTTACACAAATATCCCCCATATATTAAATTACTTAGCATACCACATTAACCAGAAATGATAAAAAAGTTAAATCACAAATAACAGGAAAAAAAAATACTAGCTTAACCACTCACATTCTCCAAGTAACCACCTTCACTCTCGAAGGGTGTGTGGATAATTCTAGTTATAATTTATTCCCAACAAAATGACCAAAAAAATCACTTCAAATGAAAAGACCAGCATCAACAACGGACAACATGGCCATAGACAATATATCAATCAAACAAGCGTTAATTTTTATTTTTTTTTGGACGAACAAACAAGCGTTGATTAAACAAGCTTGGGAGCATCGATCTGCTTTTCATTTTCTCTTCTTCTCCATTTCCCTCTTTCTTCTTGTTTCAGGTTTGATTTGCAAGCACAGTAGTGTTATGGGGAATTGAATTTGGTGTGGAAATTCAAGATCAAAATGATTCAGCAGGTCAAATCCCGGCAAAATGCTACGACTGACAGTGGAAAGAAGTTTTCAAGAATGGAGGGAATGGGTTGTAGTGATGGGACGATACTTGGGTGCACACCGGTGCTTACCCCATTGTGCTTACCCCATATATAGACCAATGAAAAATTGCCACGTGTCCCCTTTGATTTTTTTTTCCTCCGTCTTCCTTCCTTTCTTCGTCTATGTCTTCTTTTTTCTTTCTTCTTCTTCTTCTTCTTCTTCTTCTTCTTCTTCCTCTACTTCTTCTTCTCTCTAGCATTCTTGGTGGTGAGAGAGATGGAGGCACGGGGAATTGAAGGACGACGGTAGAGACGCCGGCGTCGGCTGGGCTCTGTGGGTGAGGGCGGCAGAGGCAAACCGCGTGGGTTTAGACGGCGGTGTGAGAGACGGCACAAATATGAGCTCGTGGGAGTTTGGGTTTAGGCGGCGGCATGAGAGGCGGCAGATGTATGTTTAAAATGTCGAATTTGGCCGGAAAACTCCGCCGGCAAAGAGGAGAAGAGGATGATTGTCGCGTATGAAAATCTGCAAAAAAAATTTGTCCTTCAATTCCCCCGTGCCTCTTCCCCATGCCTCCATCTCTCTCAAAAAAAATTGTCCTTCAATTTGTCACGTATGAAAATCTGCAAAAAAAATTTGTCCTTCAATTCCCCCGTGCCTCCATCTCTCTCACCACTGCTTTCTCTCTCTTGAGAAGAAGAAAGAAAAAAGAAGACGGACGAAGGAAGAAAGAAAGAGGAAAAAAAAAATTAAAGGGGACACGTGGCAATTTTTCATTGGTTTATATATAGGGTAAGCACAATGGGGTGCACACCGGTGTGCACCCAAGTATCATCCGTAGTGATGGTGACGACTGACGAGCATGGTGCCTGTACTCATGCTCTGCTTCTCGTCCGAGGGATTGCATAGTAAAACCTGTATAGGCAGAACTTGGAGACAGAACATCTCTTGGACAATATCCCTCCTCTCGATCCCTTCCCAAAATACCGGGTTTTGGTAATCTCAATCTCAGAGTTTGACAAACAGCGCATTTTGTGCGCGGGATTTTGAAGTCCCACCAAATTGTCATCTCCCTCTTTTATCTCCCTCATCCAAACACTGCCTACGGAACTTAGATACATTTTGAATAAAGGGTAGATCTCGCCTTTACATCTGACTAATGAATAACATGTTTGTTTTCACAAATCAGAAATTTGCTTCATCCTCTGCAAATTTCAACAAATACTTCAAAATTGAATGCTTAGTGCCATCTATATCACTCTTGTCCTTGATGTCAAAAATGCCCTTCATAATTCTTGTGTAAAGCCTCTCAAGCTGTGGAATGTCATAGGTTTCAGTCCGCTCCACCAAAAGTCGCTTGAGAGACTCCATTTGGTTTGTAATCTCACCATCTAACATGCTGATGTCTTGGGATCCACTCGCATCAGCATGGCCAGAAGCTTCTACTTCAGAATTTTCTAGCTGATTGTGACCAACAGAAGAGGTTTCTGGCACTCCAGGATCTGTGTTATTTGTCTCGGGTTCCTGAGATGACTTGCACGGTACTGAACCTTGATGCAGTGACTTGTCTTCTGCAGTTGAAGCTGAGAATCAAAGAAAAGTATTTTAAAATCTGAATTATTCAAACTTCCATAGAGAACAAGGGGGAAAAAAAATCATGTTTCAACTCATTGTAGCAAATTACAATTTTGAGGCTTCACTAATCAGAACTACAGTTCAAAGAAAAGAATATGTATAGTCAACTATTCATTTATAAAAGAACCATTAGTCCATACATCCATGTATATGTTTTCTTCTTGTATTTACTAGTTCGATTATTCTTTTGGCAATCAAGAGCACTGCAAGTAACAGGTGCCAATTTTTGATACTAGATTAGTAGATTTCATTATACACTGCAATATATTTTCGCATATAGACATGAAGAAGGTCAGAATACCTGCAGGTGCAGCATCAACTATCTTCTTTGGCCGTTTGTGTGCCTCATAGCTATGATCCAGATTTACCTCCGGCTGAACATTACGAAGTCGAGCACTCGCCCTAGTGACAGTTCCCAGCTGTACAACAGGTATTGATGGGAAAGTAGCTACTCCTAAATCATCGGGTATATGTTCTGGACCACCTTGAGCAGCAATCTTGTCACAATATGCAACCAGTGCAGGGTCCATCTGTGACAGCATTCCATGTACCTAAGAGGAACATAATACATGAAAGAAATGCTAAAACCCAAAGCTCAAAAAAATCAACCAAAAACAAAGATCAAACAAACTTACAGCGTCTCGAAGCTCATATCCTCTACTAACAATCCTAGCACCATTGTAATCATCTCCATTATAAGCCTGAATCAGAGAAAGCAGAGTACATAAAATTGGTGTCATGAAAAAATTTAAGCAACAACAATGATTACAGCCATTTTGAACCTCCTTACGGACAAGATATTCTTCCACATAGCAATAAGAAAATCAAAAATCAAAAGTTAAAACAAAATGTTACAGCAAATATTCTAAGAAGTCAGTTTTACCCTTTAGATAAGAATATTACAGGACATTTTTGTGCTGTAATAAGGGAAATTCAAAAGAGGATGTACACATGAAACACCTTAAGATACAACAATTCTAAAAAAAAAATAGCTCATCAAATAGATTAACAATTGACAAACCCAATGCCCAAAAAAAAAAAAAAGCCATGACAGTCTTTCTTAATGTCCTTTTCCTGTGATATTTTTAAAGACTAGATTAACGAGTTGCCAAAAAAAAAACAAATAGATTAACAATTGACACCCCCAATGCTTCTTAATG
The DNA here is from genome assembly GCA_030142095.1 of Rubus idaeus. NCBI lineage: Eukaryota > Viridiplantae > Streptophyta > Magnoliopsida > Rosales > Rosaceae > Rubus > Rubus idaeus. The sequence continues at coordinate 18,033,711 of CM057968.1, read as the reverse complement.
TCTTTGTTATAGTTTGTTTGTTGTTGGCTTCACTCTCGTGCATCTACAGTTTGCCTTTTTAGTCAGTGGATTTCTTATCCACTGTTCTGTACGTTCTCTCTAATTTTAATATAATTTTGTTTCCTAGGAGGGGGGGGGGGGGGGGGGGGATCACCATCTAAAGCATGCTTAGACCAAACAACTGCCTCCTTAAAAATAATACACTAAGTAATTAATTTCTAAGCTATAAAATACTCTTTGAGAAACATCAGCCATGTGATTTTTAGTTCTCACCGCTGAAAATCATGATACCTAACAATTACAAACCTGTGTCAAAAGTAGTGTAGTTATAATTGTGCTATAGATCCTGAACCAAGTTGTATAGTTTTTGAAACATACAGAAGCTAATATCTACTCAATAACTTTTAAGCAAAGACTAGTTATACTTAACACATTATCCTTCAAACAATTTTCTGTTCACTCATCATTTTTTACACTAAATTAACAAATGAATCTGAACAGTAACAGATTCTACATACATTCAGCTTACACGCAAAAAACACACCTTCGCATTGGAAACTATAAGATCAACATCTTGCAGGAATGCAGAACATGTAATATACAGCCCAGAGTCAACACGCTGCAGTAGAGTTGCAACATCCATAGGATTTTGGATAATTGAGCGATAGTTTGGAGCATCTTCATCCAAGACAGGATAGTGGAAAGCACCAAACCTCTTATCATATAAAACTCTGCAGCATAGAAACAAAAAAAATTATATATATGAAAGACTTGAGAGAGAGAGAGAGAGAGAGCTTATTGAGACCTCATCAAATGGTCTAAACATCCTACCCCAATTCAATTGGACAAAATCATATCCAGCACAAATCTAGAAAGACTTGAATTAAACATTCCCATGTAACTCTAGTCCTTTACATTAGCATGAGACTTGAGCCGATGGAAAGAATGCTTGACAGAACAGAAACCTCAAAATTCCCAATTCAGGAAAAACAGATCCTTCTTATGGAATAAGACTTGAATACATGATACAGTTGTCGAATTGTTTATTAAATTCTCTTTTCATTAAATCAAGGTGAAACACAACTAAACAGAGAGGTGAAACACCAAGTGTTATCAAAAGAGACAAGACACAGTAAAGATTTCTAACCGATTGCAAACATCTCTGAGGCACATCCGCAATCGGCGAAGAGCATGCTGCTCAGCTTCTACCTTGGCTTTTAACTCCGAGACCTTTGGACCGCTTTCCACTTTTGGAGCCTTGGGAAGTTCTGGAACAGATCCTGATTCCTGAGATCTTTTAGTTGTGCCCTCCAACAAGACTGACAAAGCAGCTTCGATCAGACAGTCAAAAAACAAAGATCTGTCTTCAGTAGATGGTGGTGTACCCACCTGATAGCTGATAAAAACAAAAAATAAAAAAATAAGGAACACATGACTAGAAATCTAGAATCATAACTATGAAACATATGTAAAATATTATCAGAGTCTTTATCAAATCCTGGATACATTCTAGAATTGATAGTCTTATAGTGATTTTTTTAAGTTCAGGTGACACCCTTCTCCACAATTTTTAATGTATATTAGACTGATCAGTCAAATGGTCCGTTCAGAAAAAAATATGTGAATAACAATAATATTAATAATCATTATAATAATTGAGAAGCTCAGATATTCAATAATTAACATTGTAATCCAAAAAGGTCATCAATAATTAACAAGGTCAGGAAATTGCAAATAAATTACCAACATCCAAGAACATGTCTCATATAGAAGCACAGAACTTGAAATTAAACTTTTGGTGGATTTTACGATAAGGACAACATACACAGAACGTTCAGAAAATATTGAAGAGGTCATCGCATCAACTTCAGCCGGTGGCACTGATGACGTTGCAAGTAGTAATATAGGTAAATCAGATGGAAATTCTTCTAGCAAAGTCAGCAACACTGCGCGGAGCTGCTCATGTGCCTGCATAAGAAATCTATCAACCTCACATAGGACAAAACAAAGTTAATAAAATCTGATGGGCCGGAATTTCTTATGCAGCTGAATATTTAATTACCACCGATAAAAAAAAAACTATTACTCTTCTAAAAGAAATATGAAAACGTTACAAAAGTAAAAGCAAGCACCCACTGTCTCCCACCACAGATTGAACTGTGGCAAGTAGAGAATTGACGGTGTCGTTCTCCTTGCTTCACCAAATATATGTACCAGTGCTTCCTCTGGTGTCTTTGCACTAGGATCAGATAGAAGAGATGGAAGTCCTAGAGAATGAACAGGAAACTTCTCGAGTTCATGTAAAATAGCAGGCCCAAGATGATCCTGTGAAACTAAATCAGTAAGTAAATTTAGTTTGTGTTTGACTTCTAAATATTTTATCAATTTGAAAAGGATCCAGAATAATTACCAGGCCAAAACCGTCACCACCACATAGAAGAAGCCGAGGCCTATAAACAAGAGGAATGGCAGAGCCACAAGACAGCATAGAAAGCTTGGTCAACTCTGATGACACTGCAATCGGAGGGAAAATATCGGATATATAGTTCATTGCTCTCAGGAGATGCCTTTGCAGGCATGGTGCAACTACTAAAGACAACGGCCTAGAGTGCACAACAGCACCTCTGTGAGCAGCTGGGGTAATTGTTGACATGGCTTCAACAAAGTGATACTTTTCAACCCTTACTGAATCAACATCAATTACAAATTTATCATCACTTGTGTAAACCTGAGGATATTTTTCACGGAAAGCACGAATGGCAGCTTCAGTGCATAGAGCCTTTAAATCAGCACCACAATATCCAACACAGCTAGCTGCAAGCTCCAACTTTAACTCCTTTGAAGGAGGATGCTTCCATTTCCGACTATGAATGTCTAAAATTTCAGCACGGGCCTCACAGCCAGGCAAAGGAAAGTTGAATTCACGATCAAATCTACCGGGGCGCCGCAAGGCTCCATCAATTGCATCAATTCGGTTGGTTGCTCCAATCAAAACCACTTGTCCACGGGAATCCAGACCATCCATCAGAGCAAGCAAAGTAGACACAATGGAATTATGAATTTGCTCTTGTTTGCTGGACCTTACAGGAGCCAGTCCATCTATTTCATCAAAGAATATGATTGACGGTTGATTTCTTTGTGCTTCCTCAAAAAGTAGTTTCAATTGTCTTTCAGCCTCACCAACCCACTTGCTGAGCACATCTGCGCCCTTCCGCATGTAAAAACTGACTTTCTGGCCAGCCTTGGACGCAGCAGAGGCCAAGGCTCTGGCAATTAATGTTTTCCCAGTACCAGGAGGACCACATAACAAAACCCCCCTTGGTGGGGTGATATGATAACTCGCAAAGAAATCTGGATACAGTAAAGGAAAGAAAACCATTTCCTTCAAAGCATCAATATATTCAGAAAGCCCCCCTATATCCTCAAAACTTACACTATCATCAACCTGCAAAGGTTGTATATCTGCCCCTCCCTTTGAGCTTGGCCCAGCAGTTTGAATTCCAGAAGTCAAGGCAGCAAAAGCATCACCCTGGTGACCCCAACCCGAGGCAGCAACATTCAATCCCCAAGTTGTTGTTCCATGCATGTCTAGTCCCCCAAAAAGCCAGGGTGGTCCAGATCTGCTCCCAGCTTTCCCCCAGGGAATTGCAGGGCCTTGGTCTAGTTCATCCACAAGAAGGGAGTCATCAGAATCATCAGTTCTTGTAATCCGATGACGCTTATGAACTCGTGATCCACCCTTTCTCACATCCCTGCCAACCTTTGGCCCCATTCCTTGGTGCAATACTCTTCGAGGAGATCTTGGTCTCCGCTTACCTTCTTCAATAGAGAACCTGCGGACGTCTGCACGATTTCGAAGATCATAACGTCTTCTTCCATCTTGTTCCTCTTCGCACTCTTCATCATCACCATCATCGTCACCATCTTCGTCACCATCATCGTCACCATCTTCATCACCCATGTCCTCACCCTCACCCTCATTCTGACCATCATCTGCATCATTATATTCAATATCATGCCCATTTTCGGTTTCTTCTTCTTGGTCAACCTTCTCTTCCGAAGTACCCGGCTCATCCTCATATCCAAAAATCATTTCTTCATTTGAAATTGCCTTTGAGCGACGAGGCCGCAATCCTTCACGTCGAGGTGTTGGTCTCTCAACCATCTTTTTGTGCTTGGAAGGTGATAATTCATCCTGATATGCACTGTTATCACCCCGATTCTTCATAGATTTACAGGCCGAGGGTTTCTGACACATAAAATGTCACACAACTTCAGTAGCGACAACATATTATGTTTTACAAAGACAGATTTCTAGTACAACTTGACAAAAAATTTGCACATGGTTGAGTATAAAACCTCACCATCATGTCTTCATCACCATCGGAACTGTCTTGTATATAATCATGATTCTTTACCGACGAAGTTCTCCTTCTCTCCGAGCGCCGTAACTCTGTCTGCAAAACACACAAAAACAAATTGCAGAAAACGAAAATATATCAAAATCTCCAAATGAGAAATGAAGTACATATGTAAATCAACTTCAACAAAACGTATCTAGCAAGTATGGAAGCAGAAAAGAAAGAACGCCTTAAAGTATTGGGCATTTCCCGTCCCCCATAAACTTGCCCAAATTCAAATTTGAGGGAAATCAGTTAAAACTCAACTTGAACCCTTCCCGATCTTTCTGCAGTATGGACGCTCAACTTTTCCCCAGATTTCACTGACCATTGGAATTCACTCTTCCCCAGAATAACTTTTCCTCACATATATATACTGAAATTTGTCACGAAACCAATTACATCCTATGCTATCCCCATATATATAAGGAAACTAAATATTTGATAATTATATGAACCAGGAAATGCTAACAATTCTGAAAAAAGAAGAGAGAAAATTGGAGTTACATTGAGCTTAGTGGAGTCCATAGGAGTAGTGGGCTGGGCGGATCTATGGGAACGAGTGGTACCATCGCGCATCATCTTAGCAATTCTGGAGGCAGCAGGTCGGTTCTTGGTCTTGGCCTTCCTTCTCCGTTTATGGATCATGCTCGTACTTGTGGTGTAATAGTACATGCTTCGCGAGTACGTTTTGGGCCGGTTCCTGACCCTGCCGCTGCTCCGTAATGTCTCCGGAGCCGGCCCATCAGATCGCTTCGGATGCATAGATTTTTATAATTTATATACGTATATATATAGAGAGAGAGAAATTAGAAGCCGGCAGGCATTGAATGAGGAAAACAGAAACTAATCCAAAAAGGAAGGTGTGCCTGGTAGAGAGTAAGAGTGGAGGAGGGCTAGGGTTTTGGACACTACGCAATACTGACGGAGAGGGAGGGAGGGGAAGGGGGCGTTTAGCTCCGAACAAAGGAGGGATGCTCTTAACCAGCTATTACAAATAAACCCCTCGTGATTGAATGAAATTACAAAATAAACCATGTCCGTCGCAACTTCCTACATAAAAAAATTAATTTCGAATGAGGTTCACAGCCTTAAGGCCTACATCAAATTTTTCGTAGGTACGTTTCAACAATTTCTGAATTTTTTGAAGCAAAAAAAAAAAACAATTTTTGAATTTCTCCATATAGCCTAAATGTTTTGCAAAAAAAATTCAATATGTTGAAAGATACCCTAATTATGTGTGCTTGAAAACCTAGGAATATCTAGTTAGGATGAAATAAGAATATGTAATTGAATATGATTCAAATTACCATATGGATTGTACCATTGTATTCCTCTATATAAAGAGACATCTATTCATCAATAAAGATTTGATTCTATTCTTGCACTATTCTCTCTTATTTACTTTGCTTTATTCCTGTTATACTTCAGCACGTTATCAACACGAGCCTCTAGCCCTGAGATAAACAGAAAACCCTAGAACCCTAAACCCTAGGTTCATCGTTCGTCCGTTAACGATCAGCTACTGTTGTGCACTATCACCGCCGTGCCCCGCCGTGCCCCGCCGCTGCTTTGCATCAGCAACGCCGCTAGCTTCACCGCTCCTCCGCTAGCAATCTTCAGAATCTGACTATACAGAACAAGATAATTCGATTTCGATTATCTCCCTTTTCAATTTGCCGACTGATTCGTTTATGTGTCTTCTGTCTACAGTTAAAATTTCATGCAATTTGGACAGTTGGATCTCCGGCTATAAAGTTTAGAAGAAGAGGTACTCAAGATAATCCGAGAAAAATCCAAGTAAGAATTTATGCTTTCTATGCGGTTGTGTTTTTCTTCGGGGACCTCCCTTCTTCTACCTCCCACCTTTCTTATAACGTGGGATATGATTCGAGACTCACCAAACTATGAGAAGCATTAGGGGGTTATTCGAGCTTTATATTGCTTGCGATATATGTAAGTCATGAGCCCTCTAATATCATCATACTATTGGTGATGTTCTCAAGAGCCGAATTATGGGAATTCGAGCTATACCTCCAGACAAGGAATCCGTAGAGAAGAAGAGACCTTGAACGAGAGTTCATTGTAAACCTCTGGATAAGGAATCCGTAGAGAAGAAACGACAATTCTACATCAAAACTTTTGCCTTGACTTACTCACGACTAGGCTCACCTACTTGGATATGATGTCTAGGTAAGGAAGTTTGAGATTAGTGGTGTCAAGTGAGCCTCGCTCTACCGACATCTCTTACTACTTACCTGGTCATGCTTAAGTGGAGCTACCGAAAGGTTTAAGTTATGGCATTCGCCATTGATCATTCTACATCAAAGTTTTCGGCTAAATCCGATCCTTGGAAACGTTTCTTGGGAGCATAGCTCAAAAATCATAATTGTTTCGTGGGAGTATTAACTCCGAAACATACCCCCTATCGTTTCATGGGAGTATCAACTCCGAAACCTAGCTACCTATTACCGACAAACGTTTCGTCGCCATATGGGGAGAAAATCCTTTACCGACAAAAGATTCGTCACTAAAGGTACCCTATTCTTGTTCTCCATATTTATGGATTTCGAACATGAATTAACTCGATTTACTCCATTGGATTCTGCGCACTTATCCGCACAAGAGCTTCTAGCTCGAATCTATGAGCGTTGTTTTCAAGAAACCACTCTAGACTCTCAACTGAGATTAACAATGCCAGGTTATTTTTCCTGATGAAAACGCCATATGATATGTGTTGCTACCATATCCCAGCAGTGGTCTATGCCATGGTCAAGCTAGTGGAAGACAAGGAATGATAGGCAAATGTAAGGTGAGGGAGTCCCACATCTATAAGGGAGCTCCCCACCATAGAATATCATAAGGGACCTTGAGTCCCACATTGGAGAAATGTAAGAGGAGAGGAGGTCCCTTGCTTATAAAAGGGGCTCCTCCCTCACTTAGAAGGACACGCTGACTTCAGCATCTACATTGGGAGCCAAGCTCCTGGTACCTCGAGTCCATCTCGGTACCAAGTACCCTCTCGGTACTAAGTGTCTTATCGGTACCTCGAGTTCATCTCGGTACCAAGTACCCTCTTGGGACTAAGTACCTTACCGGTACCTCGAGTACCTCTCGGTATCAAGTGTCCTCTCGGGACTAAGTACCTTATCGGTACCCCCCTCTCGGTACCTCCTTACCGGTACCTGACAACTCAGTACCTGCCAAACACTTGTAATGATTATTCACTATAGTGGAACCCCCTCAAAGTAGATGTAGCCTAGGACTCGCATTGAGCCAGGTGAACCACTATAAATCTTGTCTCTATGTCTTTGTGTGTGATTGTGGCTACCGAAGGTCTCTGACCCGTTCCTCCCGACCCGTCGGAAAACGGCAGAAACAGTTGGTGCCGTCTGTGGGAACCCGTACAAAAAGTCTTGTCGGTTCCTTCCTATTTCAATCTATCTATCCGGAGCCCATCACCACAAGCTTAGCAGATTATCAAAATCAAATCAAGGGTACCGAGCCCGACCAGAGCGGTGCCAAATAAAAACATGTCGGTACATCCCTTTCATCTCGGTACTTCTTTACATTTCAAGTGCCGAGATGCCAACCGGTATTTCCATTTGTTCCGAAATGCCAACCGGTATCTCCAAAGTTCTTCGTGGTTGCTTCACCACGCTTGCCTTGCTCAAGAACTCGGTAGCCAGTGGAATAAACTGCAATTCGGTGCCTGAGTGCCCCTGTGCCCGGTACCCTGTCGTGAACTGCAAATCTGCATCTTGGTCTCACCTTCCAGAGATAAGTCCTTCTCAACAAAGCCCTTGGGAATGCTGATTGGTTATCAAAATATAGTGATGAGTAATTTAGACTCGGGATTGTCGAACCACGGGGATTGGAGGCCTAAAACCTAATTAGTAAAATGTAATCTAATTTTCTTAACACAAATAACAATTTTTTAGGGTTTTTATTTTTATGAAGAAGCACACAAAAGTTAACAAACTAAATTGAACAAACAAAATAGAAATAATTAAACTATGAGAATAAATCACAAATTATGTTTTGGGTTTATTGAATAACACAAATCAAATCTCACAATAGTAAAACAAATTACTACACAAATATTCTCACAAATGTAATTCAAATTCTAATCAAAACAAAAATAAAATTAAAACTTAATTAAAATAAGAGAGAGAGAAAGAGAGTGGCTTATTGTGCTTGGACGGCGCGGTGAGCTGCTGTAGTGATGGTGGTGGTGTGAGATATGCAGATGAGGGGAAGCTTGGGTGAAGAAGAAGAAGAAGAAGAAGAAGAAGAAGAAGAAGGGGGAGATGAGGAGAAGAGAGGGAGAAGAGAAAGAGGAGGGTTTGTGAATTGGTGAGAAATAGTGTTGTGAAGCCCTCTATTTATAGGAGAATGGAGAGGAAGAAGAAGACAATGAAAGAAATAAAGAAAGAAAAGGAAGAGAAGTGGAATTTAAGTGCGAGATAAAGAAATGGTAAGTGGTGGTGGAAATGTAGTCATATGGCAATTAACCATTTATTTAAGTAAAATAAATTAAACACTAATGGTGTGGGCAGAAAGAAGAGGAAAGAATAAAGGGGTGAGTGGAGCATTGAAAATAAAAGAAGAGGAAAGAAATAAAAAGCAGACAACACTGAGCTGTGCGCACTTAGAATGGCATTCTGGACGTGTGGACGGTTGGATGATTCTGAAATTTTAATGCGGAACACCTAACAACTACATGCAGCGTGTATCCAAATTACAGATAGATCTGACGGTGCAATTGAGAGCGATGGGCTTCGCAAGTTGACTGATCTGCACAGGCAGAATGTCCGAAAATCTGGGCTTGGGCCTTTCCTCATGCTTTGTGGATTTGGGCCTTCCTTCATGGATTTGGGCCTTCACCTTGGATTTGGGCCTTCATCTTGGGCCTCACGGCAGCGCACCTCTTAATGAGCCTCGAAAAAGCCCATTAAGCTTCGTTTCTGCACATGTTCACATTAATACGTCATTTAGGACTCAATTATGGAAACTAAGCTAAAATAGCAAAGTTACAATTAAATCATAGCCAAATAGTAGGGAAAACACATTAAAAACGTCACACTTTGTGCTCCTATCAAATACCCCCACACTTAGCTATTGCTAGTTCTCGAGCAAACACGAAACTTAAAACAGAACAACACAAAACAGAAAACGAAACACAAAACAAAATGGTCTTAATTTCCAACCATAACCCTCAGCGAGTTCGAAAGAATTATAATCAGAAGAATAAAAATTATATATCAAGGCTAAAGAATTTGCTAAGTCTTTAACCTGCACATCTCATTTATGCTCGGGTGAAGTGAGTGAAAACCAAGTATACAATTAATCTCATTCAATCCAATAGGCACATCAAAACAACATTAACCACTAAACCTCACAATGATCACTAAATATTTCCGCTCAGTGTTTAGGGTTAAGTGTTTACTCTCATAACAATTGCACAAGTAATGTTCTCATAGGCTTGCTCATCAACCAACTCTCCACAATTAATCCACAAATCATTAAATCATAAGGGCTTTCAATGGTGTAATTGGGCCAAAGGGTAGATGGTAAATGGTGAATAATGAATGAAGGGACTAGAAATGAAAAATGTTTCACATGTTTGCAAGAAAAATCAACGACTTTGAAACTCATACCTATGCTATACCCGAAACAACTTTCTTATTCTCCTCCAACCTTTTATTGAAAATAATACAAGAAATAACTCTATTTTTGTGGCATTTTTTTTTCCACTTTTTTTTTTCTTTTCTTGAGGAACTTTATTCCTTCTTTTTGTTTTTGATTTTTTTCTTTGAACAAATACAACAAAATAAATTGCACCCCCACACTTGCCTTTTGGTACATACTATACATCCGAAGCATAAGAACACAAGAAGTCACTATCATTGTCTTGCAAACACAATAAAACAAGGGTGAGATGGTGTGGGTGAACAAAAGAAACGGCTAATGAGTGTTTAGTTCAAAAGGAGATTCCTAAAGTTCGTGTTTAAATGGATGGTGAATATTTTGGCCATGGTGCTCGCCTTAATCATTTTCAATTCATCACAGATGAATAAAAAGTTTCAAGAGGTCTTTGAGCAAGTTCTAGGTTCAAAACTCATGAATTGTGCACACATGAAGAACGAGTAAATGTATGAATGATGCATACATGTGAATATTCAACATGCTCAAATCCTCACATTTTCTGGGTATGCATGACAATGTATGTCTAAATGTGCTTCTCGGATTGCAATCAATTAATCACACAGGTTATGTGAACATGGAATTTCGAGCAATCACAAGTTATGCAAATTAAATCCAAAGCAAATCACACAAAGCCTTAGCATATAATAAACATTCTCCTAATCACAACAAATTAAACTCAATTCATCATCGGGATTGGAAAGAACAAAACAAGAACACAAATAAACACACAAAAACACAAAACAGAAGTAAATATTTTTGTAATTTTTGATTTTTTGATTTTTTTGGATTTTTTCAATTTACGTAACAATACGTGACCACAGGGACTTACTTAGTGCAATGGTAGGTTCAACGCTACCAAGGGAGTAAGTATGATCTAGTCGATATATTGTTACCGTAGAAAACAAAAACAAGTAAATTATTTTTTTTCAATTTTTATTTTTTTTTCTTTTTAATAAACTTTTCCCCCACACTTGAATTAAACATTGTCCTCAATGTTAGACAGATATTTCATGAAATGATAAATTCAAGCATGGTTATTGAATTGAAAATACAAACAGAAATAAACAGACAAACAGAAATAAACACACAAATAAAAATAAACAGAAGTAAACACACAACAGTTAAGTAAATGAAAAACAGATAAGTTAGAAAAAACTCCCCCTTGAAGATCGTTAAGCTCCTCCCGAAGCAAGTCACCAACAGTCACAAACAACGCTAGCAGGGCCTTGCATCCAACGTTTGCTCCTTAGTTGACTGCGGCACTGATCCGTTTGAGCGTATCCTGGACGAGTGTTGTTGCCGACTCCACGGCAGATTTGGCAGATGTAGCCTTCACTGAGATCTGGAACACTATAGTCAGCAGTGTTCCATCAAGAATGCATCCGGATACATTAGGCAGAATGGAGAAGCTTGATGGCATCAATGGAAATGGCCCCGGGTCAGCTCCACATAGCAAAGACTAGAAAATAGAATGGTTGATCGGTGCATAAATCACAGACGACCCCGTTGCATCGGTGCAACACTCCTGGAGAATGAGGAAGTCGTTGTGATTACTTAAGGCGAGCACCGAAATCTGGTTCCGCGGGTCAAGACCGATGGTGAAGTTTGCTAGCACTTGTACCGAGCTGTCCATCGACATACTATCCCATTGTGGTCTTGTCTGCACGTCTTTGAGGAACTCAAAGATTCTGGTGTGATGGGATAGATGAACGACAGAACAACCAGCAGTACGATTGACTCCAGGGGGCTTGCTCGGATCACCCCTTCTCTTGTTGGTCCTGACCTCCATTCTAGTCTCTCTTGTTCGGTTCGAACAAGTCCAATGATGGTACGTGGAGTTGCTGATATCGTTGAAGAAACAGATCACCATCTGGTTTGCCATTTCTGCAAGGCCTCTTCTTCCTTCAGGCGAAATGATTGAGTCACCGGGTGAAGTGTGGATCCCTGTGGCGCACATGTAGCGCTCGACTTGTCGTTGGAGAGTTGAGATCCAACGCTTTGCACCAAAAGCGAACCCGGAATGAACAAAAGGTTCGAAAATGGCCTTCATCTCCATCTCGCGCACATTTACGTGCTCCACCCAAGTGACCAAGGAAGATCCATTATGCAAGTCTCGAATTAGGCATCCAGAAAGTCGTTTTCGGCATATAGATCTCACTGAAGGCTTCGGATTTGAGCGCAATTCATCCACGGAGACATCTACAACGACCCAACTTCCATCCAGTTGTTGGTGAGAGTACCTAACGAACTGGACTTCACGAGTTGAAACGATGTGAGATGGCACCAAAAACTCGGCCAACATCACTTGCTTCTGCTCCTTGTAGCCTTCTGCGTTGTTGGAGGGTAAGATCTCCAACGTCTGGGCGTTTGTGACCATGCTACAGAAGACGGGCAACCATCGATCAACGTCCATTAAAATCTCAACAATGGTGGTCGGATGGAGGTGAATGGTTGCCGAGTGTCTCGAGGATTCTGCTTTGAAGTATGGCGCAGGCTCGCCACGTTGAAACACTCGCAAGTATTCGACGCGGTTATGAGTTTCGGGATGAATGGAAGTGCGGGAGTCGGTGAAGATATCCACAAAGGAAATCCGGCTGTGGCCATAAGCGGGAGCTCGTCTTTGGCCTTACGGGCGATATCCGAGATCAAATCGGTGTGGACTCCGACAAGATCATCGAGCAGGTCCCGAATGGTGTCGATGGCAAAGGCAAGGATGGGCGCTCGACAAGTGTTGGCACGAGGCTCCGCACATCCCGTCTCAAGTGGTCCATGTCGATCGAATCATCGTACAACTCGAGAAGAGGCTCTTGTTGTGGAGGAACAACTTCGAGCCTTGGCCGTGGCACATCTGAGTGCGGAATAGGACCTCCGCAATTGGGACAGATGCCGCTGTGGAGAGCATCGACGAGTCGTTGATTCTGCAGTTGAAGCTCCTCGTTCTTGCTCACCAGCTCATCGTTTCTTTTCTTTAGCTCGGCAATACGCTGCTCAGATGTATGGATACCGAACTTCTTCCTATTTCTCGTCCCCCAATAATAGATCTGGTCTTCTTCTAGTCTAATTTTTGGACCAAATCTTTCTCTTTGTGGCTTGGTGGGGTGAGAATACACCGCAAAGAAAGCGTGCAATGCTTCTCTCTGAGCCTTGGTGTATTTCGTCCTCGGAAGTCTCCTATAGACAGGAGCGGCTTCCGGCTCGGCGGGTGGATCAGCAACCAGGATTGGTGCTTGGGTTTGTGGTTGTGGCTCAGTCGGCATGATAACATCGGAGCTATTCAGCATGCTTGGTGGAATTATTTCATCCAGGCCTTCAAAGATTTGACTCCCTGAAGGACCTGCCTGAAACAACTCGCTGAATGAATTCACTCTCTTGGCCATTTCTGGGTTGGAAAGGGAGGATAGCTCCTGGAAATTAAGAGTGTTTCTGGAAAACAAACGAAGAACACACAAGAACAGGTGAAGAACAAACAATGACACTATGAACACTAGAGAGAAAAGGAGAGAAAAACAAAGGGGAAATACGCGAAATGACTCAAACTGACACAGACGCAAGGGAAAGGAACAAACACACGCACGCACACGTGCCAACGACAGAGATCCACAAATTGCGGATCGGGCGACGAAAGTCGCAAAAGCTACAGTTGACACGCACGCGGTTTATTAAACAAATCGGCCGACGCAAAAGTCGTGCGTCGGCCCAATCAAATTGTTTTCATTTTTATTTTTTATTTTTTATATTTTTAATACTTTACGAAAAAGTCGTAAAGTGAACAGTGAAAACGCGTGAGACGCACGCGCTGACTTGCCGACACTTTAAACGGGCTTGGGCCATCGGAATGGTTTGGGCCTTAAAGTGGGCCTGGCCGCGTAGAGTACGGGCCATTATTGGTGGGTTTAACTAATGGGCCTAAAAACTAACAGGCCCGACACACTAACTGGGCATGAGGCCCAATAACAAACAAACAACAAACCCAAAAACAAAACAGTAACAAAAATTATAAACAGTAAAAATAAATAAACACAAGTAATAAAATTTACAAAATATTTACAAAGTTAGAAAATATCACAAATTATCTATACAAAATGAATCAATAAATTTTCCTATGTCTAAGTAAATTTTATTTACAAGTAAAGTTAAATTGTCCAAAATATAGTTAAAAATAAAGTTGATTCCAAGCGGTAACTCAAGGTGGACGTGCGGCCTAGGTGCAATGTCTTGACTTAAATGACTTTTCGTGTTTTCAGAGGCGAATGGCCAGATCATTTGAGAATAAGCGAGGGGCAGGATTCATTTAGTGGACTACGGAGGCAAGCCCCTATCGACTTTCGTCTGTCTATAGTCCTCTGAAATCCAAAACCTGTCACCCAGGGTCTCGACCTAGACACCATCCATGTGCCCCTTACTCAGTTGAGAAAGCACTTAAGTGTTCGACAATTCTCCAAGTGTTAATAAAGGCCGCCCTCAACCTCAAGTGACCTTAAAAAGGTACAAATGAAGGGATTATGCCAATATTAATAAAAGGACCTTACCTATTTCCGTTCAAGTTACAACTTACAACAACTTAAATAATCAACTATACAAAAGACACCTAAGTAAAATTATTACTAAGTATGTGTAACAAAAATATTTACAAGTAAAATTAGTAAGTATAACAAAATATCTACAAGTATTATTTACAAATAGTAAAACACATTTTTTTATAAATAACCGAAAAATAAACATGCAACCAATAAAATAGAAAATGATAGAAATGCTCCCCCTTGAAGTGCATGCTTTCCGAAATAATCACCATCAATCACCAACAAACAAGGCTTCGAGGCCTTGCAATCCATAAGCTCACGACCTTTGGTGACGATCAACTATGAAGACTTCAAGCAGGAGCAAATGTGAGGTTGCCTCCTCATGAGCGCTTCTTTTTATAGACCTCAAAGCTGGTCTTCTCATACTCTTGGGTCAAGGTGGTGCAAAGTACATTTGCATACCACCGAAATAACTCAAATAAGGATGACATTCATGAGTTTTCATCTTGTTTACTCTAATCCCCAAAATCTCTCTAAGGCATTGGATCGCCTCGAGTTGTACCTCACTGCATGCTGGGCTTCTCATCTTGAATGACTCAAATGGGGTAGGTAATAATCCTCGCCTATGTGGAGGAAGATAAGGTGTAGGCGGTATTCCTCGATCATGCTCATAAATGGTGGAACTAGGCTTCACAACTTCTTGCCTTTGGGTAGATAGAAACTCAACAGGTTTGTGCACTTGTTCGAAGCTTGAAGTTTGTTGACCCATGAAGTGAGGATCCATGTCCAATTCAGGAAGGACACAAGCTAATGAAGTCTCAATCTTGTGAACGGGAAGAGGGACACTAAAACTGTCAAGCTCGGACTCATATGTAGAAGCAGCAAAATCAATGTCATCATGCACATATGAGTGCACAAACTCATCAAACATGTCATCATCATCAGAATAAGAGAGCTCCGGTAGCTATTGCTTCTTAACCACAATAGAAGGATGAACTTCAACTTGAGGCTTGGGAGGGTTTAAAGGACCGAAAATCCTTTCACTTTTTGCTTGATTCCCCTTCACCAAATCAACTGAAAACACCTCCTTGATGACATTAAGTGGAAAGGTGGGCTGGAGTACTTGCAACTTGACTTTTTCCCCCAAGACTTTGAGCTTCACGGTGCCTTTCTGAACATTAATCTTCGCACCGGCAATGGCCATAAAGGGACTACCAAGGATGATAGGCAATCCACTCTCTATCTTGAGGTCTTCATCCATATCCAAAATCACAAAATCTGCTGGAAGGATGAACTTGTTGACTCTAACCAACACATCTTCCACAATTCCCACCGGCATTCTGAATGTCTCATCTGCAAGTTGCACTGAGATTGAAGTAGATTGCATGGTGCCAATGGCTAGCTTCCGGAACGTTGCTAGAGGCATGATATTGATGCACGTGCACACATCCATAAGAGCTCCATCAAAAGATTTGTCACCAATTGTACACCCAATAACAAAGCTCGTAGGATCATGAATGCCACGTGATGCCCTTCGTTGAATGATTGCACTTGCCTCCTCCTTGAGCACAATTTTCTCCTCACCAAGGAATTTCTTCTTGTGCATGCATATATTCTTGACAAATTCTGCATATGCTGGTACTCGACTGATGAGATCTAGCAGAGGAAGATTCACGTCCGCTTTCTTGAAAATATTGAACACTTCAGTCATTAGCCCCTTCTTCTTCTTTTTCTTTTTCTTGTCAGCAGCTTTATTCACTCCCTTTTTACTCTTTGAGAGCACAACATCACAATCATCCAATCCATTTTCCGGGAGTACTAATTCTTCCTCCCGGTTCCCATCCTCCTTTAATATGAAATTATGATGCATAACAGTATTATCAACATGGTTAAGAGGTACATTTTCTTCCCTCTTAACCCCATATGAATGCACATCAAAATCACCATTATGCACAAGTAAGGGATTTGGATCAAAGAACTCACATGGTTGCAGATTTGTCAGTTCTTGATCGTGCTCAAATAAACGGTTGGCCTCAAATTGCTCTATCAATTGATCGATCTTTGCACTTCTTTCTTGAGTTTCACGCCACCGTTCGTCATTATCCGCTAAAGAGTTTTGCAATTGAGTCACCATTTCTTCAAGACACGAGAGTAAAGGATGTGATGGCTCAATGCATTGGTTTTCAATGGACCACGGATATTCGAAACTTCTAGAATCATCCCACGTATAATTCCACTGTTCCATTGTTCGGGATGATCGGAATTGCACCTATAAAATTCAAGAAAAATGTAAACAGAAACTAAAATAACAAATATTGCACAAAATAAAATAAAATGCACATAAAAATTATATCTCACAAAAATAAAACAAAACAAAACAATTGCAAGAAAAATTTGGTTACAAATACTAACAGATCAAAGTTAAACCTAAATCCCCGGCAACGGCGCCATTTGATTGGTTATCAAAATATAGTGATGAGTAATTTAGACTCGGGATTGTCGAACCACGGGGATTGGAGGCCTAAAACCTAATTAGTAAAATGTAATCTAATTTTCTTAACACAAATAACAATTTTTTAGGGTTTTTATTTTTATGAAGCACACAAAAGTTAACAAACTAAATTAAACAAACAAAATAGAAATAATTAAACTATGAGAATAAATCACAAATTATGTTTTGGGTTTATTGAATAACACAAATCAAATCTCACAATAGTAAAACAAATTACTACACGAATATTCTCACAAATGTAATTCAAAAAGAGAGGGAGAAGAGAAAGAGGAGGGTTTGTGAATTGGTGAGAAATAGTGTTGTGAAGCCCTCTATTTATAGGAGAATGGAGAGGAAGAAGAAGACAATGAAAGAAATAAAGAAAGAAAAGGAAGAGAAGTGGAATTTAAGTGGGAGATAAAGAAATGGTAAGTGGTGGTGGAAATGTAGTCATATGGCAATTAACCATTTATTTAAGTAAAAGAAATTAAACACTAATGGTGTGGGCAGAAAGAAGAGGAAAGAATAAAGGGGTGAGTGGAGCATTGAAAATAAAAGAAGAGGAAAGAAATAAAAAGCAGACAGCACTGAGCTGTGCGCACTTAGAATGGCATTCTGGACGTTTGGACGGTTGGATTATTCTGAAATTTTAATGCGGAACACCTAACATCCACATGCAGTGTGTATCCAAATTACAGATAGATCTGACAGTGCAATTGAGAGCGATGGGCTTCGCAAGTTGACTGATCTGCACAGGCAGAATGTCCGAAAATCTGGGCTTGGGCCTTTCTTCATGCTTTGTGAACCTGGGCCTTCCTTCATGGATTTGGGCCTTCACCTTGGATTTGGGCCTTCATCTTGGGCCTCACGGCAGCACACCTCTTAATGGGCCTCGAAAAAGCCCATTAAGCTTCGTTTCTGCACATGTTCACATTAATACGTCATTTAGGACTCAATTATGGAAACTAAGCTAAAATAGCAAAGTTACAATTAAATCATAGCCAAATAGTAGGGAAAACACGTTAAAAACGTCACACTTTGTGCTCCTATCAAATGCTGACAAGGCCATGTATATATGCGGCATAATTGCATCAAAGCTAATCATACCATGTATATATATAGATGATTGTTTCGACGGGTGGCTGCTTGCAATCTTGCATGATTCACAATCACATGCACTCATGCATGCAGAGTGCTTATTTATATATTTGGTGGCCACTACAAGTGGAATCAATGGCACCAGCTTGCCATTTGTTTAATCCATCATCCACGTGCAATTATATGAAAGCAATAGACAAGAGCCGCCATCGCTCAACACTGGTGCAGACCGGATCGCCGGTCCTTACCGAGCAATCCCCAGGCAGTCACGCTTACCGGCGACGCCACAATGCCCCTGTGCATTCAAGCTCTCCTGAGGCTCACTACCATCCTCATCGAGTAATCCATCACCGGTATGGCTTGCAAGTCACCGGTAACTCACGTTCTTCCCTACCAATGACTTGGGGGACTGGAATGGGGGACTCGGTGATGTAGTACCCAGTGATCAACTCACCATGGGAATCACAATTAAAGCTTCAATCTTGCTCACGCACGACGCCACGACGGCACCCACGTACCGAGAACAATTTTGAGTTTGATAAATTTCAACTCTCCTCCGCCATGGAGTGATCGGTACGAGCCCATGCTCTCTCCCAGTACAGCTGAGCAACTCACCTATACCCATGCTCTTCACCGATTTTCATGCTCAGTACCACCAAGCATTACCGAGCCCACTTCGACAACAAGTGAAAACTGATGTGAACACCCGCGGTGTCTCTGCGCAAAATCGGTACCTCCTGCCAATTGTCGCCAATTTTACTTGTGATCAGTGACCGGTATCTCCATGCTTTGATTTCTTGAAGCTGCAAATCGGTGATCGCAGTTTGCAGAGGCTATGGCTATTGTCGGCAGAGCTCACAAGAAAGCTCACTGAGCCAATGTTTTTAATTGTGAAAGCTTCAGCCACTATCTTTGGTTTGAAAAGTCAAACTTATAATCGCAATCATATAATTTCAATCACATATGGTAGCTTTGACTTTTCAAACATCCCTATAATTGTATGCCCACGGATGCTTCATAATTGACAAGTATACAAAGCTGCATACCCACATGATTAATCAGTTATGATGGTGTATTCAACTATTCATCCAAGCATGTGCATGCCTACACCACCGGTCTGCAAGTGGTCCCCATGAGTCCCTCTCTTTGCTCAAAGAGAGAATAATCTCGGTACCTCAAGGGAGAGACGTGCACTGCGCAATTATGTCGGTACCTCCAAGTTTCATACCGTGAACAACTTCACTCACATGCAGTGCTGAGTTCCCACACATGAATAGAAACAGTAGCAAAGCATCTCGGTACCTAGAGCTCATGCTCTCTGCTCGGTACCACTTGAGTACATATATGCAACAGCGCACATAAGATAAGTCACCTTATCTCTATTCAAATATTTTATAATGGTTTGGCAACATCCACAATTGCTAAGAGTCAATACTCTTTATGCTTTACCATCAGTAGAAGCATTATTCTATTGCTTATTACTGTCTGTAAGCTTTATTCTATTACTTATGCATGAAAGCAGAATTATGCATCATTCCCCCATTGCCCCATGCACGTCACATGAAAGGACAAATTATTCAATCATATTTGAGTAGTGGTGAAGGCATGCTGCCATGGGTATCCGTATGCTCAAGTACCGGTACAATATATAAACCCGGTACATACCGGCAGGGAGGTCCACACCCACTGTAATCCAATGTCGCAGACAGGTCGAGCTAGCAGCTCCCACCGTTACTTACGTGAAAGCCCGGTAACCTATCAGATACCAAGAACAAAAATGAAACTTTTAAGTCTTGTGGCCGGTACCGGCGACCCCCATGCATAAGTTTTTTCTATGAAAACATGCAGCGTGTCCCAACGACTCCCATGTAAACTTTTGCAAACATGCAGCGTGTCCCAGCGACTCCCATGTAAACTTTTGCAAACATGTAGTGTGTCCCAGTGACCCCATGCATAAATTTTCCTAAGCCATGCCGAGAGTACCGGCTACTCCCATGCGAACTTTTGTAAGTCGTATGGTGGCGGTACTAGCGACCCCGTACGCATAAGTTTTAATATCGGGACATGCAGTGAGTCCTAGCGACTCCCATGTGAAAGTTTTCCTAAAGCCATGCCGCGAGTACCAGCTACTCTCATGCGAACTCTTATAAATCATGTGGTCGGTCCATGAATGAGTAAAAAAGCCTAATGTCGGTACCCTCGTACCCACGAGCCTCGTGTCGGTACCCTCGTGCCCACGAGCAAAAAGCTTCATGGCGGTACCCTCGGTACCCATGAGTCAAAAGCCTCATGTCGGTACCCTCGTACCCATGAGCCTCGTGTCGGTACCCTCGTACCCATGAGCCTCATGTCGGTACCCTCGTGCCCGTGAGCAAAAAGCCTCATATCGGTACCCTCGTGCCCGAGCAAAAAAGCCTCGTACGGCAATACCATCGGTACCCACGAGCCTCATGTCGGTACCCTCGTGCCCATGAGCAAAAAGCCTCATATCGGTACCCTCGTGCCCACGAGCAAAAAGCCTCATGGCGGTACCCTCGGTACCCACGAGCCTCATGTCGGTACCCTCGTGCCCATGAGTCAAAAGCCTCATAGCGGCACCCTCGGTACCCATGAGCCTCGTGTTGGTACCCTCGTGCCCATGAGTCAAAAGCCTCATGGCGGTACCATCGGTACCCATGAGCCTCATGTCGGTACCCTCGTGCTCGTGAGCCTATGGCGTCGTGGCGGTACCCCGTACATGAACCACAAGTTTTCATGCCGGTACCCTCGGTACCCATAGGTCAAACTTAGCTCACCGAGCACTCAATGAGAAAAGAACTTGTGAAACAGATCAACGGTACCTTGAAGTCATGAGCAAAGCAACTACCATGTTCTCAGGTCATCATGTTTGCTTCAGTACCTTGAACAAAGTCTGCAGCGACACAACTATACTATTTTCTTCTCGATGGAAGCAATCGCATTATTGAATATCAAAAGCCTTCTCATAATTGTGCACACAATTCAGTGATTGATTGGTGCTTGTCCACGTGCTGCACAAGGACATATTTGCATGATTATAATCAAATGCAATAGCAAAATCTTGTGCCACTCACGAGATCATTCAACTTGCTTTGCTTTGAGAAGTCAAAATTTCAATTACACATGCTTGCCACGTGCTCATCTCACAGGCTACTTGAATTACTATATGGAAGGCATGCATGGCTTCTAAATGGTCATGCCCATGATTAAATATTGCAAAGCATCTCGGTAACTATACCAGCAATGCTAGATCCTTCATTGTCATGCGCACACACCAGTGGCACCACCGGAAATGAACAACCCACCGGTACTCTACCGGTAAGTGCCCGATGATAGTAGAGCTTATAACACCAACCGGCCAGAAATGAATATCATGGTGTCATGGTACTACTGAGAGCACTTCTCTTAGCCAATGTTCTTACAAGTCCCCAGTCAACAAAGTTCTTTATTAACTGAAAACTTGGGGGACTAGGGGATAATGGGCATCCAAGTGCTTCTCGGTATTAGAACAGTTGCTCGCATATGTGCTTCTTGCTTCTAACCGGTCAAAACTGATGAGACTTACCAACAAGCTCATGTGCACCCAACGCACCAATCAAGAAGTTGATCATTCAAGCTTTGATCTTCATAGAACAACTGCACGGTAACCCAGAGCCCATGCTCGGTGTTGTGCAAAAATTGTGATTCAATTTACCCAACATAATCTCACTCTATCTCATTGAAGGAAATAAAGTTTTTATTATGTTAAGTTCGACCCATTCAAGATATAAAAATATATCTCTTAATTACAATCCCTTATTTCAAGAGAAGACCCTTTGATTCCAAATTCGAAAAAAGAAAAATGTGTGTGTTTCTTTGATTTTGCGGCTGCACCCATGAGGTTTAATGGGTTGCCTACGTACCCCGGGAGGGATCAAGCCACTCGTAGTTCTAGAATTCTAATGAGTGAATGACCCATTAGAGGCTTGAATATTTGGAATATGAAAAGTATTTAAGGTGCGATTGCATCTAGATTATTTGTGTCTAGATTGCCTACATACCCTTGCGGGATCAAACCACATGTAGTTCCAGGTATTTGGAAATTAAATGGATAGATGACCCATTTATTTTGGATTTGTGTTTGGGATTTTGTGAAGGGTTAGAGCCCTTGAATTTGGTTCGGGTTATTTGATTTTTCTTGGTGTTTGGGTGAATTTGATTGAGATTGGTTGAATTTGACCGGTGGAGTCAGGGATTCTGTTTTGAAGTTGCGGTTGTATCCAGATTTAAATCCAGACTGCCTACATACCCTGGGGAAGGGATCAAACCATTGTAGTTCAAAAATTGGGCTTTCTGCTTTTGGTGTTGGTCAAGTGCCCGATAAACAAATTTGGGCTTGAGATTTGGGCCTTGAGGCTTGAATTGAGCTTGATAATTTGATTTGGGCACTCATTGTATTGAGCCTTGTGATTGGGCTTTGAGATTTAGATTGGGCTTTGGTAATTTGATTTGTGCACCCGTGATGTTGAGCTCTTTGGTTGGACTTTACGGATTTAGATTGGGCCTTGCGCCGTTTCGAAACTTATCGACAAACCATTTGACAAAGCCCAGAGCTTGGAGCAGTCTTTTCGGGTATTTGGGAGTCCAACTGCAGTCCATGATTTTTCTCTTATCCCGTATAGGCTTAAACCCCAAAAAATATTTGATAGACATTATCTTCTTTTTCTGATAAACATCACTTGATCTGCTATCTCTTCCCAAAAGAATTGATAAGCTTGAATCCACCTCATCAACAACTGGATGTCGATGTAGAAAACAGAGTCAGAGTTCTAATTGGAAATAGTGATCAAACTTTTCAGTCCAAATTGGAGAAGGTTTTGTGCTGTCGGGACCTGTATAAATGGGGAAGCTCTACATCTTCACTTTGCACTTCTTTTTCGGACATCCAAGACTTTGTATTCTCTGTTCCTCAATTGATTATTGGTTGCTGCTATTTCTTTTATTGGAAGAATTAGCGTGGATCGGAACTTGTAAGTGCCCAAAACTTTTTTCTTTTCCAACCATTGCTTTGCTTGGATTAATTATTCAATTCGTCCTTTGTTGACTTACATAATTAATGGGCCTTGCTTGCTGCCATTCCCACCGCTTAACACTTTCAATGATTTCTGTTTTATTTGCAAGTGTGAATTTGGAAAGAGAACACGTTGCCAAGCCCTTTGTCCTCATCATTCTTTAAGATTTAAGACTTGTTTGTCTTGTGTGCGTCTAGTGTGTAGCAAATTAATTAACATGGCTTCCCTTGCCTCTTGAATTTGCAATATCATGACGAGGCTTTTGTCCATTTTCTTTGCTTTCTAAACGTAATTAGGCGCCTTCTCACTTTTGTCTATGTCTTTTGACTTCTGACTAAGCAACAAACTTCAAAACGTTTTCGGTACACCCTTCTTTGTGGCTGAACATGATAGGAAGAACTTGTTAATTAAGCCCTTGGTCTGCAACACTACCGCTTCAGATTAAAGACGAGTGCTTTCGTTATTTTATGTTCTCTGCAACAACTTTTCCCAAATGAATTAAACAAACTTCTATAATAACTCATTTCTTGGCTTGGTATGCAGGTGCAACTTCGGAGAAGACCACCACCTCAACCTTAACCATTTCGTGGCTTTCAAGAAGGTGAAGCATGGGAAATTGATATCTGCACTGATAAGC
The DNA here is from genome assembly GCA_030142095.1 of Rubus idaeus. Taxonomy (NCBI): domain Eukaryota; kingdom Viridiplantae; phylum Streptophyta; class Magnoliopsida; order Rosales; family Rosaceae; genus Rubus; species Rubus idaeus. Next base: position 18,009,787 of record CM057968.1, on the reverse strand, counting down.
CTTGCTATTTCATTTTTTTTTAAGACTGTCTGCACTTCAGGAAATGACTTCTTTTGGTTTTCCATCGCATCTCATGCATTTGACTATCTCTGCTTTTGTCCATTATCAGCAAGTTAATATCAGATCCTCCAACTTTGCACTAACATCCACCATCATCCAAAGAACTGACAACAAATTCCTTTTTTTTTTCTACAGGATAAGGAACTTGATTCCCTGACTATACAGAAGTGACCTCCATCATCAATAGCAATTTTGTTCGAAACTCCATCTTGTGGCTGCAAAGAACAAAGGTACTCTCCATCGAGCAAACTGCACTCCTTTTGGATTCTGATTTCTGCCAACAGACCTTTACTGTGATTAACTCCGATTTCTGACATTGTGACCTTGATGCAGGAACTGAATCTCAACCTCAGTAACCATTTCAGCAGTTTTCTCCTTGCAACTTGCAATCTCGGTGATAATTCCGTGACCAAACACAATCGGTGAGCCATTTTTATTCCCTCCTTCCACTGCAATTGAAACTGTGACACCCCGACAAATATTTGGAAGATGGCCAGGCTTGTTTGTTTGTTTTTTTTTTGTTTTTATTTGGCTGAAAGGGAGAAACAAAGTCTCGTGATTTTTTCTTTGGACCCGGCTAGGTATTTTGAGGCAGGTTGAAGGTGTAAGCTATGGTGGAAAAGTACACGAACAGAAATAGAGTTTTGGTTTTGAGAATGGGACAAACGTTGTGTTTAAGAAGTGGTGGTTTGGAAATGATTGGAGCAGCGAAAACCGAAACAAGGAAGCAACAGAAACTTGAAACAGAAAGGGTCTTTGTTTTGTAAAGAGAAATGGTTGAGGAAAATCGAAAACTTGAAACAGAGGGAGTTTTTGTTTTGGAAAGAACAACTATGGTGCTTACAAAAACCCGGCAGCAATTAAGAGAACGCAGAGAAATACCTGTCTTGGATTTGCTTCAGCTATCGAAACAGTATCTCTAGGTAACTTCTTTCACTATTTCTCTGGAACTTTGCTTTGCAGAATCACGTTTCTCTTTTTTTTTCCTCTCTGTTCTCCCTTTTCACTCACCCCTTCTCCTCTTTATATAGGAAATCACAGAGACCTGAGACCTTAGAAGATCAGCTTGAGATATTGAAACCGGATTTCAAATTTCAGAGGAGCTTGAATTGTGGAGATAAGTGATCGACAACTCAAGCAGAGAATGAATCTAGACTGCTTTGAGCTGCTTGGTGCCTATAGCTGATCAGTTTTGGCTTATCCTGTTATACGGATTGTATAATTTGAATTTGGAGACAGATTTTGTCTCTTCCCGCTTTGACTGATTCAAGTCCTCATCAATTTATAACTCTATTTTACTTCCTCTTTTTTTTTTGTTTAATTTTCTTTGCTGCATCACATCAACATATATTTTAATGTGCCACCTTGACATATATAGTGACCTTGTGTCACTTTAATATATTGTGACATTTTTATTATTCAACAGTTGCCCCCTCGAGCGTCGTATGAGAAAAGAAATAGTTGTTGAGCGTACGAGGCTTGACCACCTATACTTTGTATTTTTTTCAGAAAATGGATTCAAGTGGAAAGCTTTGTGTCGAACGTGCTCCTGGAATCCGTGGTCAAGAGTCTAATGTTGGTCCAGTGTATAAGAGATCCCTTCCTTTGAGCTCGATCAAGCTTACTATGTCACTTGAGAGCCGGCCAACATGGGTTGTTCGCGCGACTGTGAGATCTGGATACCTCAAATTTAACCCTCATGCTGACGACGGAGTTATTACGAGTTGTCCAAGCTATGGTTCCCCATTTGAGGCTTTTACCTTGGAGACAGTCAACAATGAGGAGTATGGTGATGACAAAATGCAAGTTGGAGAAGATTTTTATCCAATTCTACATCGGATGCTCAAGGAGAAAAAGGATTGGGACAACCGCTTTGACTTTCATGGGCTGGCCACTTTTGAAACCGGTGTGTTGGAGTGGACTCGTGTCATCTTAGACACTTTTGCGAATACCCTCCGTAATGCTGGTATATTTGGTGGTGTTGCTGTTTCCCGCTATCCATATGAGTATAATAGAAATGTATGGAGAGCATTTTGTGAGTTATGGGGGCCTCTGTCTAATACTTTACACTATGCTGACGGCGAGATGAGCATATCTTTGTATGATTTGAAGGTCATTGGTGGTTTGCCCATTTCTGGTATTCCGTATGAAGAGTTTATTCCTCCAAACGAAGATCTTCAACGGAGTGAGTTGTATGCCCCCACTGTTTCTGAGCTTTTGAGGATTCATTCCGCATTATGTGTGGCACATCGTAGTGATCACATCTGTTGGGACCAGTGGGTTCATCATTTTCACCGTGATGAACCGATATATGCAGCTTTTGGCCACAGTCAACCCAGGCTTCCAGTTCAGAGAAACCATAAGTTAGATTTGACAGTTTCAGATGAGGGGAAACTAGCAGCATATCTAGCATTTTGGCTTAGCAGGTTTGTTTTGCCTTCAAAAGTGAAGAAAATAAGGCCAGAGACCTTCCACGTGGCTTGTTTAATGGCACAAGGGGTCAAAGTTTCACTTGCACCAACAGCGCTGGGCTATATTTATCATGGTCTTGGTGAAATGGCCACCCATCCTGAGGGGCCTGGCTATTCAAATGCTTGTTTACCAATTCACTATGTGATCGGATGGCTTGGGGAGCACTTTCCATATTTGTACAAGCGTCGTGCTGACAAGGAATTCCCAGCAGATTATCCACTCTTAGCAAGATATGCCGGCGTTGTTGGTAGAGATTTGTCGATTACTTTTGCCAGGATGATTTTTAGAAGCAATGAATCTGTGAACTACCGTCCCACCGTATTTGCTGAAACTGAAGACTGCTTTTTGATTGATGATGAACAGTTATCTGATGAGAGATTTGAGTTCTTATTTTGCTTGCGTTCTGCCTTTTTACCAGTGAGGGTAGATGACCATCTTTATTTGGAGCCATATTACCCAAACAGGTTTGCACGTCAGTTTGGCTATGATCAGAGTGTTCCGTCTACTAGCTTTTCTTTCGGGATCTCAAAGAGACAACATTGTTTTATTGAGGATCTTGCAAGAGCACAGTCCGTCCTCCACAGAAAGAACACAACAACACATTTTCTTATACCGCGTTCTACACGCCATGGGGCATGCACTTGGTGGTACTGTAAGTGGTGGTTAAAAGCTTGTATACCATATTTGGGGCAATCAGTGGCTAAGACTTTTCAGACTCTAACAGACAAGCCTCTTAAAGAGAACTATCGTGTTTTTGTGGTGAAGAAGTTGGAAGAGATCTCTGAAGACTTGCCTAAAGCAATTAGAATTTCTTCTATTGATCAGCAACAAAGTGGGGCCAAGGTTGCAAAAGTTCGACGCTCGAAAAGTAGCGAGAGTGGTAATTCAAAACGTGCTCGTACCGAGAAGATTGCTACCTTTGAAGAGACACTCATTGGTGATATGAGCCCTCCTATGGCAGAAGCTAGTGCTTCTAAGAGAACTCCCGATAGAAAATCGAGCAGCTTAAGTCCTCCCAAGCTAACAACAGTTGTCAAAAATGCCAAGAAGGGGACTGAAGAGAAACTTGTCGGAACCCCTGAAAGGAAATCCAATAGTTCAAGTCCTCCCAAGCCACCAACAATTGTTGAGAATGCCAAAAAGAGACATGGAGAGAAGTCCATTGGGTCCACTATGGCAAAGTCTGCAGTAGTTACTCACAGTGTTGGGAAGAAAGTCACAAAGCCTACATCAGTTTCTCAGAGTGTTGGGAAGAAAGTTACAAGGCCTGCAATAGTTACCCAGAGTGTTGGGAAGAAAGTTACAAAGCCTGCAGTATCTACTCAAAGTATCGGGAAGAAAGCTACAGAGGGTCCCAACAATGTGAGTTCTTGTAAGTTGAAAGCTATTGCTGGTCAGAGTGTTGAGAAGGTATTGTCACCTCCTGTAACTTGTGTTTCTGATGAGTCTTCTTCTACTAAGAGTATACCAACTGTGCAAGATGTAGAAAGCTTTTTATCTTCTGTACTTGATCCTGGGTTGGCCTCATTCATGAGGAACTATATTATTGGCCATGTGAGTGACATTTTTGAGAAAGTTTCCTCCTCTGCAACATCTAGAGATTTAGTAGTTCATTGTGAAGAAATTAGATCATCCCTGGGTATGCTTCGTCCTGCAATTGAGTCTTTGAAATCTGGTAAGAGTCTATTTGAGACTTTTACGTCCACCATTGAGAGTTTGCTGAAGCTAAGCATGGATTCTTCCAGAACTGTTGCACTTTTACAAGAGAATACTGGGGTTGATCTTGAGTTTGCCGGTGAGTTGATTTCAAGTTACGAGCGGTGCATGAAGACCAAAGAAGATCTAGTTTCCCGGCAACAAAGTTCCAACAAAAAACTCGAGGAGCTACAGGCTACAGAATTTGATATCATAGTTGATGAAGAGCGTGTCAAGAAGAGGCGTCATCAATATAACACCCAAAAGAGTTCTATTGAAGAAACCATACAGCTTTTAGGGGAGTCTATCATGGAACAAGACGACGAAGGTCAGAAGCTTAAAGCAGAGAAGGCCAAATGCATGGCAGACAAACTTCCAGAGATTGAAAAGGCTTTGTCATCTCGCAAGTTAGAGAAAGAAAAATATCAGGAGCAACTTGATTCCTTGATTTCTCTTTTCCCAACTGTAATAGAGTAGATGTTGCTTGAGACTTTTTAGTAGGATGTCCCTTTGCTTTTGCTTTGATGTTGGATTTTTTGCATTTCAGCTTTCGGGCTACTTTTATTTGTAATTTCTTTCATCTGCTTGGAATAATAAATTTGAGTTTATCATTCGCTTATCTGCCTTTTGTTCTCGTAAATTTACAACTGATGTAGCATGTAGTAATTGATCCACATACTGAATAAAGAAAACACCTCAAGCCGAATGTAGTTCCCCCATTTGATTTGAGTGATTTTTTTTAAATGCAGCTGCATCTAGTGTTAAACCTAGATTGCCTACGTACCCTGTGAAGGGATCAAGCTACACGTAGTTCGCCTGATTGATTCAGGAAATAAAGTTATTTTGAAAATTTTGCAGCTGCATCTAGTGTTAAAACTAGATTGCCTACGTACCCTGTAAAGGGATCAAGCTACACGTAGTTCGCCTGATTGATTCAGGAAAGAAAGTTATTTTGAAAATATTGCAGCTGCATCTAGTGTTAAAACTAGATTGCCTACGTACCCTGTAAAGGGATCAAGCTACACGTAGTTCGCCTGATTGATTCAGGAAATTTTTTTTATGGTGGTGGCTGCATCCAGTTTTAAGACTAGACTGCCTACGTACCCCTTTTTGAGGGATCAAGCCGTCGTAGTTCAGGGGGTTTGTGCTCTAACTTTTGCCTGGACTACCCTTTCGAGTTTTTTTCAATCCAGCGAGCCCTTTTTTTTTAAAAAAAAATTTTTAAGCTCTAACTTTTGCCTGGACCGCCCTTGCAGGTTTTCAGCCCAGCGAGCTTTAAGCATAGAACTTTTTGACAAACTTGCCGTTCACACAAGGGTAGATGCAGTCTCCGTCGGCATTTGAAAGCTCATATGCTCCTTTGGTGAAGACCCTAGTGATGACATAAGGTCCTTCCCACTTTGGCTCAAATTTTCCCTTCGATTTCCTGGTGACAATAATTGGCCTTCGCACTGTTAGGACTAAATCTCCAATTCCGAAAGATCTGAACTTAACCTTTTTATTAAAGGCACCAGCAACTTGGGCTTGGTAAATTTCGAGCCTTTGTTGGACCGCAAGTCTTTTTTCATCAAGTGCTTCAAGTTCCGCAAGCCTGATTTTTGCATTTTCGTCAGGATTTGTTAGTTGAGTAGCTACCCTTAGTGATGGCAGTTGTACTTCCAATGGTAACACTGCCTCGGACCCGTATACCAAATTGTATGGTGTACAGCCTGTTGCTGTGCGAGCAGTCGTTCTGTAAGCCCATAGTGCCTCGGGTAGGCGTTCATTCCAATCTCTTTTATTCCCTGAGACCATCTTCTTCAGGATATTACAAAGCACTTTGTTGAAAGCCTCTGCTTGTCCGTTTGCCGTCGGATTATAGCTTGCAGAAAATGCGTGCTGGATTTTGTACTTCTCACATAACTTCACCATGGCTTTGCACTTGAAGTATGAGGCGTTGTCAGATATTATCTTCGAAGGGACCCCAAAACGGTAAATGATGTGGGTTCGGATAAAATTTGCTACGTCCTCTGCCTTGACTTCTTTGAGAGGAACCGCTTCAGACCACTTGGAGAAGAAATCTGTTCCAGCTAGTATGTATTGATGCAGTCGTGAGGATTTAGGCCTTATGATACCTATGACATCCAATCCCCAAGTGTCAAAAGGCCATGAACGGAACATAGGATGGAGAGGCAATGGTGGTTGGTGGATGAAATCTCCATGCAGCTGACATGCCTTACAGGCTCGAGCATAATTTATCGAGTCTTGCACCATTGTGGGCCAGTAATACCCGTATCTTTTTAATTGGGTAGCAAGTTTGGGACCGGCCTGATGAGCTCCACAAATTCCTTCATGAGTGTCTTTAAGAGCCTGAATTGCTTCCTCTTTTGACAAACACCTCAGTAGTATCCCGTCAAAGGATTTTTTGTACAGAGTATTATCAAAATATGCGAACCGACTAGCTGTTCGTCTCACATAGGCTCTCCCTTTAGGGTCACTTGGTAGTTTTCCGCTTTGGTGATACTCGATCAAGTCCTTTCGCCAATCTAATTCGTCTTCATCAATTTCGAATGCTGAGACTACATACGCCTCACATGGCTCTTCTATCCGTTCAAACACTGGGGGCAGCAATCGACGTTCCCCAACTGTGATTTGAACATCTCTTTCATCAGGGAGGGTCAAGGATGCTGCCAATTTAGCTAGTGCGTCTGCCTTGTCATTCTCTGATCTGGGGATATGGCTGACATGTATGTCTTGAAATTGTGCTATGAGATATTTAACTCTCTGGTGATACGGGACGAGGTTCTCACTCCTCACCGAATATTCACCATTTATTTGTCTGACAACCAATTGAGAATCACCGTACGCTTGCAGAGAATCAATCTTCATCTCAAGAGCTATTTCGAGGCCAATGACCAGTGCCTCATATTCTGCAACATTATTTGAGCATATAGCCAAAAGAGAAAACGAGTATGGGATTAGGCCTCCGGATGGTGTAATAAATACAATACCTGCCCCTGCCCCTCTTTTCGTTGCTGCACCATCAAAGTAGAGCTGCCATGTACAAGCCTCCGTAGACAAGACTTCCTCGTCTGGCAAATCTTCGGGTAATGTCACATGATCTGGCACAGGGTGTGCTGCCAAGAAATCAGCAAGCGCTTGTCCCTTGATTGCTTTTTGAGACACATATTTAATGTCGAACTCTGATAGGAACAAAGACCATTTAGCTAATCGTCCCGACGGCACGGGCTTTGACATTAGATATCTGAGTGGATCAGCCTTAGAGATCAAAGTGATATTGTGAGCAAGCAGGTAGTGTCGCAATTTTTGAGCGGCGAAGACCAAAGCTAGACAAACCTTTTCGATAGGAGTGTAATTGTGTTCTGCTCCTACTAGTGTTCTGCTCAGATAGTAGAGAGCATTCTCTTTCCCCTCATCATTGTTTTGTGCAAGCAATGCCCCTAGAGAGCGTTCAAGTGCTGCAATGTACAAAATTAGAGGTTTTCCTTTGATTGGCGCCATTAACACTGGAGGCTTGAGCAAATACTCCTTTATGTTGTCGAAGGCATTATGGCATGCTTGATCCCATACAAATGGAATGTCTTTCTTCATTAGTCTTGTAAAGGGTTGACATCTCCCGGAAAGGTTTGAAATGAACCTTCTTATGTAGGCTAGTCTTCCTTGTAACCCTCTTAATTCCCGTAAATTTTTTGGTGGAGGCATCTCCCTGATCGCTTTGATTTTGGCGGGATCGACTTCTATTCCTCGATATCTCACAACAAAACCAAGAAATTTTCCGGATGTCACCCCGAATGCACATTTCAAGGGATTCATTTTTAGTTGATGCTTTCGGAGTCTATCGAATACCCTTTTAAGGTCACTTAGATGGTGCCTCCTTTTCTTTGTCTTGACCACCAAGTCATCCACATAACACTCAATCGTATTGTGTAACATGTCACTGAAGATGACGGTCATGGCTCTTTGGTACGTCGCCCCTGCATTCTTCAAACCGAATGGCATTACGGTGTAACAATATACTCCTTTTGGAGTACGGAATGCTGTGAGCTCTTCATCTTCGGGTGCCATTTTGATTTGATTATAACCCGAAAACCCATCCATAAATGACAAGGCACCAAATCCTGTTGTGGCATCAACCAATAACTCTGTGATTGGAAGTGGGAACTCGTCTTTTGGGCATGCATCATTGAGATCTCTATAGTCTATGCAAATACGTATTTGTCCGTTCTTTTTCTTGACAGGGACAATACTGGCCAACCACGTGGGGTATTTTACTTCTCGGATAAAGCCAGCATCAATGAGCTTATCAACCTCAGCTTTGATTTGAACAGCGAGTTCCGGGCGAAAGCGTCGTGGAGCTTGTTTTACCCATCGTCTTTGATCCGACACTGCTAATCTGTGAACTGCCACATTTGGATCTAAACCAGGCATATCTTGGTATCTCCAAGCGAAGACATCTTTATATTCTTGGAGAAGAGATTTGTAGCCTTGCAGCTCATCTAGAGTCAATAGGGCACTCACAAATATTGGCTTTGGCTCCTCGGCTGTGCCGAGGTTAATTTCTTGGAGGTCATCCACTGTTGCTTGTCCTCCATCTTCCATTTGTGGTGGGGCAGGTTGGGTATTGTTGACGAACTCTTGTTCTTCTTCATTTATAAGACTACTGCCTTGGTCTTGGCTTGTACCTTCTTCGAAAGAAACACAGTTTACTGATTCCTCTGTGTCTTCATTTGTCTTAGAGCATGCTGTTTTAATGGTTACTCTTGTGTGCCTTTTAATTTTCCATTTCTTGCTTCCTTGTGGTTTATTGGAGGGATTTTTTTCCAAACGCTGGAAGACTGAGATGCGGGGCTGAGTTTCAATTGCAAGCCGCTGAAAGACAGAGATGCGAGGAGTCTTTTCTGACGTTTCTCCTTCTAGAAAAATTGCCTTTTCAAGATCAGTAAGAATTTCAGACTCGGGAGCCTCTGATTCAAGAATTTTTGCTTTGAGCATGCCCTTCTCGTACTGAACTGCGACTTTGAGAATATCTTCCGTTGAGTTATTTTTAAACCCCTTGGACTTTATTTTCAGTAGGGCAGATGATTTTGATGCATTTCTGAAAGAAACAGTGCGTTTGTTACGGCTTTCATTACTCCCGAATACTGTGGAAATCACCATATTGCCTCTTGGGATGGACTGATCAATCTTACGAAGAGGATTTATGTAACTTGTCATAAGTGCCTCCATTGCGTCTCTCACTGGTGTTAACGCCTTTTGCCCAGGTTCGCGCTGGTCTTTCTTGGAGTACTTGAAAATCACCTTTGACTTTGCAGATTTCGAGTCTGAGGGCTTCTCTTTCTCTGAAGATGATATCGATGGAGCTGTTACTTTAATTCGGACCGTCTTGGGTGGCTCAAGGGCCCCAGGTTTTTCCGACTTTCTCTCCTCTTGAATTGTCTCATGCTTCAAAGCTTTTTCAATTTTGGAAGGTTGTGCAAACGTGAGGGCTGGCGGTTTATAAAATTTGGCATCTGAATAATTCACCTCTTCACCCTTGAACGGATCTGTGTCTGCAAGTACCTTTTTGGCTTCCCCATCTGCCAGAAATTTAAAACATTGGTGTAATGTCGAAGGGACAACACCATAGGAATGGAGCCAAGGGCGCCCCAATAAAACGTTGAACGATGTTGGAGCGTCGATCACATGAAACAAGGCATCAGAGTACAATTCTCCAATTTCCATTTGTAGTGCAATAGTGCCCATGGCTTTTTGCCCAGCTTGATTGAATCCTTGGATCGTCAACATGGATGGGGAGAGTTGCTTTGCGCTCATTCCCATCATGTGAAGTGTCTTTAGAGGCAAGAGATTAACTGCTGATCCACAATCAAGGAGAATTCGGTTGACTGTTGTATTTCCCACAAGTCCGGTAACATAAAGCGGTCTGTTGTGGTACTCAGAACCTAACACGAGATCTTCCTCCCCGAATGTGATGCATGCCATGCAATTAGCACAAATCTTTGGCGTAGTTATGCAAACTTCTGCAATCTCTTCCTTATACATATCAGGGCTTGACAAGGCTGCAATGAGTGCCTCTCTTAGTTCCTTTGACATCTGTAAGGCATCATAAACACTTAACATAGCCGGGACACGTTTTAAATGAGCGAGGATATTGTACTTGCATTTCTGTGATGACTCTTTTTCTTGCTTCTTTGCATCCTTTAATGTTTTGTTTGCTACATTTTCCAGGGTGATTTTTGCCTTGGACTTCTTAGGACTAGCAGATGGTGCACTTGCTTCTTTATTTCTTTCTGCCCCCGGAATGCTCAAACCAGAGCGTAGTCTGATTTCATTAACTTGGGGCTCCAAAATTTCATCATCCGCTTCGGAGTCTGAGTCTTTAGGGCTTCCAATGGTAACCATGCAGCACTGAAGTACCTCTTCACCATCCCCCTTTAAAAGCTCCTCCGGTAGGAATTCTCTAAGGGTAATTGGCACCCTTGGTGGCTGCTCATACTCGTCTTCTGTTTTAGAGATTTGAGCTTTCTTTGGCGCTTTTTTCTTCTTTTGTTTGTTTTTCAAGGGTGGCTTCCCTTTGATTTTAACACTTGATCGGGTAGAGGATCCTGTTGTGAGAGGGCGATGTTGGAATTTCTTGCTTAATACACTCCATTCATCCGTCGATCCATCTGACTCTTCTGAATCTTCCCAAACATCAAAACTTGGGGCTGTCATCAGTTCGTATAAAGTTGGAATATTCGGATTTTTGGAGCGAGGCATATCCGGGTACGCGTGAACAATTTTAACTTCATTGTCCACTTGAAACGCAACATGTATAACACCCTCTGGTAGTGAAACAGTTGCCACTTCTGGTGGCGAGAGAGTTGAGATGGGTCCTTCTTCGATCACATTAGTCGATGCAGTTTTATGAGAAGATGAATCAACCTCTATTTCATTATTGTTTATCATCTCCTGAATTATGTCTTTAAGAACATAGCAATCACTCAATGTGTGACCGAGCAAGCGATGATACCTGCAATATTTGGGGTCATCTGTTTTATTAACCTCGGCAGGGCGCTTCGGCTCAGGAAGTTTTACGGCTTTTGCAGCGAGGAGCTCATCAAAGATAGAGTCTACATCATCATCATCAAAAGAGTATTTGACTTGCTTTCTCTCTTTCAGTGTGAGCCTTCGCGGTCTCTCATCCCTACTTCTGTTATTGTTGTTGTTGTCACCTCTTTTTCATTTTTGATGAAAGTGGCCATGGTCTCTCCTTTTTTAACTACTGGTTTCTTGGGATCATTCTTTCTCTCTATGCCTTGGACCTTCGGAGTTGCCTTTTGACGAGCCATTTGTCTCTCGACATTGTTTGCTTTGGAAACCAGTGCATCGAACGTTTGTGGTTCTGCAGTGCCGACAAAAGTTGCAATCTCTGGAATGAGGTTATTGGCACACATTTGCACCGCGGATTGTTCAGATAGCTTTTCTGGGCACTGGAGGTTAAGGCTCCTCCATCTTGTGATGAAGTCGTTGGCACCTTCTCCTACTTTCTGCTTTGTGTCAGCCAGGTCAATAATTGAGATTTTTTTCTTAGAACTGACAAACTGAGCCAAGAATGCTCTTTGCATATCATCCCATGTATGAATGGACCCTTGCTGGAGTTGGGTATACCATGTAAACGCCGATCCCTTAAGGGACTGAACGAACTGTCTCACCAAGAAAGCATCCATCTGAGACGTTTCTCCACAAGCTGAATAAAAGTGGGCTAAGTGCTCTTGCGGGGAGCCGTTTATCCCGTCGAATTTATCAAAAATTGGCCTTTGGTAACCTTTGGGAAAAGGTATTGCATCGTAATGATCGGGATATGGCTTACGGTACCCGAGCACTGGCGGAACCAACGACAGCTGGAATTGTTTAATACCTTCAGCTATCATAGTTTTAATGTCTTGTGGTGACATCGTGTTATGCTCATCATGCTCGTCATACTCATCACGTCCATCATTATTATGTGAAGAGCCAATGCCTTTATCATTCGCTTTCTTTTTGCCATTCTCATTCATGAGTAAAGCACACTTTGCCACCAGAGCAGCTATTTCAGCTTCTTTTTCCGCTAATTGTTTGGCTGTTTTTGCTTCCGCATCGGCACGCATCTTAGCTTCTATTTCTTGCCTTTGGGCTGCTTCACGCTCGATTTGAGCTAGCCTCCTCTGCATTTCTTGCATTTGTTCTTCTGGGCTTTGTGGGTTAGTCACCAGCACTTGTGCATCCTCACTTTCAGGTGTACTATCAGACTCTTCACTTTCGTTGGTTTGTAATTGAGACATCAAGAGCTGCGAGGAACCTTCGTTTTCAAATTCTTGAAAGATCGGAGACCAGGCTTCCTTTTGTAGAACAGGAATTTCATATAAGGGATTATCATTCCATGTTAGAGCTTTAACTCCAGTTGTGGTACTTGATGATGACATATCGTCAACTGCTATTTTCTGAGCTTTGGCACGAGTAACTGGCCCTGTATAAAATTCACATCCGAAAACGGGATATCCCTTGTTCTTAGATCCCTTTGGCTTCCCATGGGGCTTTGGTGTTGCATCAAGTGACTTGGCAACTTCCTCAGCTATTTTCTTTGGGTCGACAATCTGGTCTTCTTGTGTGGTAGCCTGAACTTCTGAGGCCGCCTCGTCTTCATCTTGATCTTTAGTGAAAGTCACCATTACATTTTCAGTGCTGGGTAGGTAAACCGGAATTGTGCCAACCATGATATGAGCCACCATCTGAGTCTTTGAGGGTGATGGAGTTTTGACGACTTTCTTGTTCTTAGCAGTTTCAATTACTGGGGGTGCCAGCTGAGCGATCTCTGCCAGGATGGTTTCAATGGCCATAGCTTGGGCATTTTTCTTTCTTTGAGCCCTGGCGGCTCTCTTTCTCTGATTTCTTATAGCATTCTTAGAAGGTGTTTTGACAATTTGGGTCTTAACAACCTTCACAAATGTCTTATTGTGCTTTGCTCCGAGCTTTGGTTTTGTCATGCTACAAGTAATTGGCGCGTACCCAATCATGAAAGACATACGGTGACCAATCCTCTTTGCATTATCACCAGTTGTTGGGAGCTTGTGGAAGAATACTGTCACTTGTGGTGCCATTGTTATGTTTTTCCTGTAACACGCACACAACACATTAGTATTTTCAAAAAAGGAGATGAAAGGGAAAATGGGTCCCACTGGGCGTGCCAAAAACTATGTTGTGCAAAAATTGTGATTCAATTTACCCAACATAATCTCACTCTATCTCATTGAAGGAAATAAAGTTTTTATTATGTTAAGTTCGACCCATTCAAGATATAAAAATATATCTCTTAATTACAATCCCTTATTTCAAGAGAAGACCCTTTGATTCCAAATTCGAAAAAAAGGAAAAATGTGTGTGTTTCTTTGATTTTGCGGCTGCACCCATGAGGTTTAATGGGTTGCCTACGTACCCCGGGAGGGATCAAGCCACTCGTAGTTCTAGAATTCTAATGAGTGAATGACCCATTAGAGGCTTGAATATTTGGAATATGAAAAGTATTTAAGGTGCGATTGCATCTAGATTATTTGTGTCTAGATTGCCTACATACCCTTGCGGGATCAAACCACATGTAGTTCCAGGTATTTGGAAATTAAATGGATAGATGACCCATTTATTTTGGATTTGTGTTTGGGATTTTGTGAAGGGTTAGAGCCCTTGAATTTGGTTCGGGTTATTTGATTTTTCTTGGTGTTTGGGTGAATTTGACTGGTGAAGTCAGTGATTCGATTTGAAATTGCGGTTGTATCCAGACTTAAATCCAGACTGCCTACATACCCTGTGAAAGGGATCAAACCATTGTAGTTCAAAAATTGGGCTTTTTGCTTTTGGTGTTGGTCAAGTGCCCGATAAACAAATTTGGGCTTGAGATTTGGGCCTTGAGGCTTGGATTGAGCTTGATAATTTGATTTGGGCACTCGTTGTATTGAGCCTTGTGATTGGGCTTTGAGATTTAGATTGGGCTTTGGTAATTTGATTTGTGCACCCGTGATGTCGAGCTCTTTGGTTGGACTTTACGGATTTGGATTGGGCCTTGCGCCATTTCGAAACTTATCGACAAACCATTTGACAAAGCCCAGAGCTTGGAGCAGTCTTTTCGGGTATTTGGGAGTCCAACTGCAGTCCATGATTTTTCTCTTATCCCGTATAGGCTTAAACCCCAAAAAATATTTGATAGACATTATCTTCTTTTTCTGATAAACATCACTTGATCTGCTATCTCTTCCCAAAAGAATTGATAAGCTTGAATCCACCTCATCAACAACTGGATGTCGATGTAGAAAACGAGTCGAGTTCTAATTGGAAATAGTGATCAAACTTTTCAGTCCAAATTGGAGAAGGTTTTGTCTTTGTCGGGATCTGTATAAATGGGGAAGCTCTACATCTTCACTTTGCACTTCTTTTTCGGCCATCCAAGACTTTGTATTCTCTGTTCCTCAATTGATTATTGGTTGCTGCTATTTCTTTTATTGGAAGAATTAGCGTGGATCGGAACTTGTAAGTGCCCAGAACTTTTTTTCTTTTCCAACCATTGCTTTGCTTGGATTAATTATTCAATTCGTCCTTTGTTGACTTGCATAATTAATGGGCCTTGCTTGCTGCCATTCCCACCGCTTAACACTTTCAATGATTTCTGTTTTATTTGCAAGTGTGAATTTGGAAAGAGAACACGTTGCCAAGCCCTTTGTCCTCATCATTCTTTAAGATTTAAGACTTGTTTGTCTTGTGTGCGTCTAGTGTGTAGCAAATTAATTAACATGGCTTCCCTTGCCTCTTGAATTTGCAATATCATGACGAGGCTTTTGTCCATTTTCTTTGCTTTCTAAACGTAATTAGGCGCCTTCTCACTTTTGTCTATGTCTTTTGACTTCTGATTAAGCAACAAACTTCAAACACGTTTTCGGTACACCCTTCTTTGTGGCTGAACATGATAGGAAGAACTTGTTAATTAAGCCCTTGGTCTGCAACCCTGCCGCTTCAAATTAAAGACGAGTGCCTTCGTTATTTTGTGTTCTCTGCAACAACTTTTCCCAAATGAATTAAACAAACTTCTATAATAACTCATTTCTTGGCTTGGTATGCAGGTGCAACTTCGGAGAAGACCACCACCTTAACCTTAACCATTTCGTGGCTTTCAAGAAGGTGAAGCATAGGAAATTGATATCTGCACTGATAAGCCTTGCTATTTCATCTTTTTTTTTAAGGCTGTCTGCACTTCAGGAAATGACTTCTTTTGGTTTTCCATCGCATCTCATGCATTTGACTATCTCTGCTTTTGTCCATTATCAGCAAGTTAATATCAGATCCTCCAACTTTGCACTAACATCCACCATCATCCAAAGAACTGACGACAAATTCCTTTTTTTTTCTGCAGGATAAGGAACTTGATTCCCTGACTATACAGAAGTGACCTCCATCATCAATAGCAGTTTTGTTCGAAACTCCATCTTGTGGCTGCAAAGAACAAAGGTACTCTCCATTGAGCAAACTGCACTCCTTTTGGATTCTGATTTCTGCCAACAGACCTTTACTGTGATTAACTCCGATTTCTGACATTGTGACCTTGATGCAGGAACTGAATCTCAACCTCAGTAACCATTTCAGCAGTTTTCTCCTTGCAACTTGCAATCTCGGTGATAATTCCGTGACCAAACACAACTGGTGAGCCATTTTTATTCCCTCCTTCCACTGCAATTGAAACTGTGACACCCTGACAAATATTTGGAAGATGGCCAGGCTTGTTTGTTTTTTTTTATTTGGCTGAAAGGGAGAAACAAAGTCTCGTGATTTTTTCTTTGGACCCGGCTAGGTATTTTGAGGCAGGTTGAAGGTGTAAGCTATGGTGGAAAAGTACACGAACAGAAATAGAGTTTTGGTTTTGAGAATGGGACAAACATTGTGTTTAAGAAGTGGTGGTTTGGAAATGATTGGAGCAGCAGAAACACGAAACAAGGAAGCAACAGAAACTTGAAACAGAAAGGGTCTTTGTTTTGTAAAGAGAAATGGTTGAGGAAAATCGAAAACTTGAAACAGAGGGAGTTTTTTGTTTTGGAAAGAACAACTATGGTGCTTACAAAAACCCGGCAGCAATTAAGAGAACGCAGAGAAATACCTGTCTTGGATTTGCTTCAGCTATCGAAACAGTATCTCTAGGTAACTTCTTTCACTATTTCTCTGGAACTTTGCTTTGCAGAATCACGTTTCTCTTTTTTTTTTCCTCTCTGTTCTCCCTTTTCACTCACCCCTTCTCCTCTTTATATAGGAAATCACAGAGACCTGAGACCTTAGAAGATCAGCTTGAGATATTGAAACCGGATTTCAAATTT
Source organism: Rubus idaeus (assembly GCA_030142095.1). Classification (NCBI taxonomy): domain Eukaryota; kingdom Viridiplantae; phylum Streptophyta; class Magnoliopsida; order Rosales; family Rosaceae; genus Rubus; species Rubus idaeus. The sequence goes on along the minus strand of CM057968.1, from coordinate 17,993,195 downwards.
CAGAGGAGCTTGAATTGTGGAGATAAGTGATCGGCAACTCCAGCAGAGAATGAATCTAGACTGCTTTGAGCTGCTTGGTGCCTATAGCTGATCAGTTTTGGCTTATCCTGTTATACGGATTGTATAATTTGAATTTGGAGACAGATTTTGTCTCTTCCCGCTTTGACTGATTCAAGTCCTCATCAATTTATAACTCTATTTTACTTCCGCTTTTTTTTTTTGTTTAATTTTCTTTGCTGCATCACATCAACATATATTTTAATGTGCCACCTTGACATATATAGTGACCTTGTGTCACTTTAATATATTGTGACATTTTTATTATTCAACACTCGGTACCGACCAATGCATATCGGTAAGCTTCTCTCGGTTGCCTCACCCTCTACCAGGAATGAGGGAGTTACTGTGACTGTCGTGCACCACAATTCCTCACCGGTATGCTTGCCTTATTTGCAAAAAAGGGCTCAGTACCCAGAAAGAGAACTGCAATTTATTGCCTCTGTGTTCGGTACCCAGTGAAAAGCTTCAAGTACGCAACTCGTGCTCTTTGCACGACTCATGGGTATCATCGGTAGAGTTCCCCTGAGCTCCTGGTACCATCAATTAATGCCGAGGCTTCTGCACTTGTGAAAGAGGTAATTACAATCGTACTGTAGCTTTGAAAGTCAAAAGCACAATTGCCATACTCACCCGTGACTTTATTGTTTCACAATTGCAATTATACATTTGCACACTTGCATGTGGCCTACCGAGCTTTCTTTGAATATTCATAGTTATATTCACACATGTGATAGCTTTGAAAAGTCAAAGATATAATTGCAAATGGCAATATGGCATGCCTACCGTGGCCTCACAATCAACTAGTATACAAAGCTACAGAGCCACTTTCAATTAATTATAAAAGCAAAGAACATGCAGTGGACACCCACGGTACCAAGTCATTGACCGGTATCTACAGTCCTTGCTCTCTGAAGCACATGCATGCAGTAGCTCACTACAAGCTCTTGCTCGGTATCTTGGAGCTCCCTATTGGTACCTGTCGGTACCTTCTTGGTTAGCATCCATGCCGGTACCTCAAAGCAACCCTCTCGGTACCTCTATGCCTGACATCCAGCTTGACCATTATTTGGATCAAGTCCTCAGTCAAGAACCCTCCTTGGAGAAGAAGACTCCTTAACTAAGGACTTGGGGGACTTCTGTTGCTACCATATCCCAGCAGTGGTCTATGTCATGGTCAAGCTAGAGGAAGACAAAGAATGATAGGCAAATGTAAGGTGAGGGAGTCCCACATCTATAAGGGAGCTCCCCACCATAGAATATCATAAGGGACCTTGAGTCCCACATTGGAGAAATGTAAGAGGAGAGGAGGTCCCTTACTTATAAAAGGGGTTCCTCCCTCACTTAGAAGGACACGCTGACTTCAGCATCTACATTGGGAGCCAAGCTCCTGGTACCTCGAGTCCATCTCGGTACCAAGTACCCTCTCGGTACTAAGTGTCTTACCGGTACCTCGAGTTCATCTCGGTACCAAGTACCCTCTCGGGACTAAGTACCTTACCGGTACCTCGAGTACCTCTCGGTATCAAGTGTCCTCTCGGGACTAAGTACTTTATCGGTACCCCCCTCTCGGTACCTCCTTACCGGTACCTGACAACTCAGTACCTGCCAAACACTTGTAATGATTATTCACTATAGTGGAACCCCCTCAAAGTGGATGTAGCCTAGGACTCGCATTGAGCCAGGTGAACCACTATAAATCTTGTCTCTATGTCTTTGTGTGTGATTGTGGCTACCGAAGGTCTCTGACCCGTTCCTCCCGACCCGTCGGAAAACGGCAGAAACAGTTGGCGCCGTCTGTGGGAACCCGTACAAAAAGTCTTGTCGGTTCCTTCCTATTTCAATCTAACTATTCGGAGCCCATCACCACAAGCTTATCGGATTATCAAAATCAAATCAAGGGTACCGAGCCCGACCAGAGCGGCGCCAAATAAAAACATGTCGGTACATCCCTTTCATCTCGGTACTTCTTTACATTTCAAGTGCCGAGATGCCAACCGGTATTTCCATTTGTTCCGAAATGCCAACCGGTATCTCCAAAGTTCTTCGTGGTTGCTTCACCACGCTTGCCTTGCTCAAGAACTCGGTAGCCAGTGGAATAAACTACAATTCGGTGCCTGAGTGCCCCTGTGCCCGGTACCCTGTCGTGAACTGCAAATCTGCATCTTGGTCTCACCTTCCAGAGACAAGTCCTTCTTGGCAAAGCCCTTGGGAATGCTGACAAGGCCATGGCTTTAATTAAAGAAAAGCTTCAGCCACTTGCAATTGCTTGCTTTGAAAAGTCAAAGTTATAATTGCAATTATATATTTGCAGTTATACAATTGCACATGCCGATCTCACTTTGCAATATATAAAGCTATATTCACACATGTGATTAGAGCTGGCTTTTTTTACCGAAAATTACCGAACCAACCGAAAACCGACCGACCGAAACCGAAAAAATCCCGAAAAATCGGTACGGTAATACCGTCCCGAAAATACATGTTCGGGTCGGTACCGGTATGCCCATATTGTGATTTCGGTAATTCCCGTACCGACCGAGTACTGTTTTACATGTATTTTTTATTCTAATTTTTATATATTTGGGCATTTCCTGACCATTGGATATCAAGTTGATGAATATGATCCGTCCATTTTGCTCAACCTCTCTCCTCTTCACGTGCACCTTTTGGCCTTTTGTTTTTTTTATTAATATCTCTCATTCTCTTTTCTCTCAATCTCTCTCTGACAACTCTCTTTTCTCTCAATGTCTCTATCTTTCTTTGTCTCTTTTGTCAATGACTCTCTGACCCTCTCTCTTCTCAACGTCTCTCTTTTCTTTCTCCATCTTTTCTCTCTCGTTTCTCTCAACCTCCCTCTTCTCTCTAGCTTGTCTCTCAACCTCTCTCCATACTCTGACTCTCCGTGACTCTTTCCTTCCCATTTTCTTCTTCTTCTTCTTCTTCATTTTTCTCCTGCAACTCCTTGTTCTCTTTTTCTTCTTTTTTTCTGCTCCTTCTCCTCCTTCTTCTTCGCTTGTTTCTTCTTCTGCAACCTGCAAGCTTCTATTTTCGGTAAACTCATTACCGACCCGAACCTACCGATTATCTTCGGTATCCCGAAATTTCGGTAAGTCGGTAACCGGGACGGTATCGGAACAAAATATTGGCATCCCGAAAATTTCGGTTCGGTATCGGTATAGGCCAAAAAAACTCGGTTCCCGTACCGAAGCCACCCCTACATGTGATAGCCTTGAAAAGTCAAATGCATATTTGCATCAAAGCTAATCATACCATGTATATATAGATGATTGTTTCGATGGGTGGCTGCTTGCAATCTTGCATGATTCACAATCACATGCACTCATGCATGCAGAGTGGTTATGTCACGACCCCAAACCCGAGACCAATATTATATGAAAATATGGTACCCGAATCTGCGGTGTGAAACGAAGAAAACATATTTTCCTCAATAATAATAAATCAAATGAAACAAATGTCTGAAATAATACGTTTACTTGAAAATCAAAACATTGTTATCTTACAATATCAGAGTTTACATAAAATTTATTTAATTAGAATCATAGTAGAAACATATTCGTTTATATGTTCATCCCCTTTTCCCCAAGCTTCGTAACCTGAAAACAAGGAGGTGTAGCATCATGAGCAACACAGGCCCAATAAGTACAGCTTACATTCTTATATTAATGTGTCTTAAAAGACATCAAAATTGAACAACCAATCAAAAATGTACCGAGAACATTTATGTTGCTTCATACCAATTTTATTGAATATAATCAATAACGTTTTTAACCCAAATAATTCGGTCTTAAATGTAATTTCACTTTTCACCGAAATGACTATTAATGCATCACTTGTAGATGATTAAATTAAACAATATATCATTTCATTTAACAACATAACATGCTATCGCAAATAGATAGTATTCAACTACATACCGAATATGCATGTCAACATATATTCGATGAGAATAATATATACCTCACTTTTCAATGAATAATTCAGGTTGACTGATAATAATTCATAAATTCATATATTGAGGTCCTTAATACCAAGCATGAATAATAATCACAAATTCACAGGCCAACAAGATATGGCAAATAAATATTCAATCACTTCACTTTTCAATGCATAATTCAGGTTGACTGATAATGATGCATCAATTCATATGCCAAGGTCCTTAATACCTAGCACAAGTAATATTCATAGATTCCATATGCCAATAAGATGTGGCTAACAAATATTCAATTAGTCAGAATATTATATACTTCGCTTAGTGACTCTTTCGGATAGAGATTGACTGGTAACCAAAATATAAGACCTGTAATGTAACAGGTTAAGCCGCAGCATACCTGGTCCTTAATACCAAGCATGTACACTCACGGTCCTTAATACCTATGAGTATAATAGTGAACTATCTGAAGGGACTAGGGCCCACAACTAACTCCGAACGTCCGTAGATCGTTCATACCAGTAATTCACTTAAGCTTGATCGAGGATATACCGACTCCCGGTTTCAAATATAATTAGAATTCACAAATATTGTCTTGTTGTAAGACAAGTCACAAATTATGTCATATATACATATACACATGCTTAAACCTTTCATATGAATGCATATGTGATATAGATGAAAGACATAAGTTGGTAAATCACATAATCAAGTTAATTACCAAGGTAAGCATGTGATATCCCAAATACACTCTTAACAATATATACTTTCATACATGTTAACATACATGTATAATACTAAGTGTTGATGTATTCACTTAGTAAATAAGATCATGCACCAATATAAGATTAGTAAATAATCAAGTGCAAGTAAAACACATATAAAGAGAGGCATATGTAAAACAAGATATACATATGTTCATAAATATAAAACATAAGTAATTGAACTCATGTAATAAGCAAGATCATTATCATAAGGTTAATAGCATAACCAAGTAATCAAGTTATTGTAAGACTTGAAATAAGCAAAGGAAATAAAGTTATGCACAATTAATAAGATAAAATCAGATTTAGAATTTCATTCATTAGTCCTTTAGTCCAAGTCCATGAGAGAACATTTTCATGTTTCTTAATTATAATCATTGAAGTTCAAATTCAATATCTTGTCCATCGTAAATCCGATATAGGTAAGTGAATACCCTATCTCAAAGATATTTTCACAAGGAATTCAATGGTATAGTCCAAATAATTATGTCCAAAGTGTCCAAGTCCAGAAACAAAGACTAACCAAAACAGTACCTAAATAGGTATTCATGATTTTAACCTTAATTGCATAAATTACTACGTACTGTATTTTAATCAATTACTTATGATATTCTCCAGATCACAAGTTCATGTTATGAGCTTCATATTGATATAAAGATCATAAAATTTGGCTCAGAAATGAGTGAGATATGATAACTTGAAGTTATGAACAGTTTATACGTTTTCCAGCGAGTATGCTGTCTAAATAGATTACGAACATTTTACCCGTTGGCTTATTGTGAAATTTAAAAAAGAGATAGAAGAGACAACGATACACAACTTTCATGAATAAGGTAAGACCTTAAAATGAATGGAATTATGTGTTTCGAGCTGCCAAAGTTGGATGAACGGATTAATTCCAGAAAACAAGATTAGCTTTCTATAAAACTTATCATTTTCCATTTCCTTCTTGCTTGTACACTTTGATAAATCTTAAAGACAAAAGACTATAAGCATGTATTCTTTACTTACATGAAATGAAGTGGTCAATAGAAGGTTGGAAGATTGAACTAGCTTCACAATTGAAAGTTCATTAGTTCTTGAGCAATGGATTTTTAACTAAAGATTGCTCTATTTTATGAGCATTTCTAGAGGGAATTTCTATGCTATTGGGAAGGCTGAAGTAGGAAGAGCTTGGGAGGAGCTTGAGAGAATTGTGAATTAGCAAAGAATATAATGGCTGAACCATTCTATTTATAGGCTAGAGATTTTGCTAACCTTACTTTGGTTAGTTCTTAATCTTAGTTGATTAATCTACTTGATAAACAAGTTGTCACTTAAACAATAAGGAATAAGGATTTTCAGAATGATCCTTACGTGCTGGAGAGACTAGGATCAGCTAATAGAAGAATGAGATCAATGTTGGGTCATGCTTCCATCACAAGCACCATTCCATTTCTTCTTGTGCTCTATGTATCTTGTAAAAATCATAACTAACTATAGAAATATGATTTTCAGTTGCTTCCAACTCTGAGAGTTTCCTTAAGATGTCTACTACAAATCATTAGAAGACCACATCCTCAAATAATAAATCCATTGGAGCCGTTTTTACGAAATAGTTGACTAGGTCAGAAAAGCTTCGAAAATACATTAAACTTCCGCTGACCATAACTTCTTCATATGATATCAGAATTTTGTGTGCCACATGTCTACGAACTCGTATTGACAAGCTCTACGATTTTTGTGAAGGAAGTTATTAGAGAAAATTAACAAATAAGAAAGTCAACTCTTGACCCCTCGAAAATAAAATGTTTCGAATAAATATTCGTTCCGAAATATTTTCCCTTCACAAACTAGACAAGAAAACTATCCTCTAATCCCTTAATTAATTTCAAGAATATTCAAGAAATTAAATATAAGAGTTCGGGTCGTTACAGGTTATTTATATATTTGGTGGCCACTACAAGTGGAATCAATGGCACCAGCTTGCCATTTGTTTAATCCATCATCCACCTGCAATTATATGAAAGCAATAGACAAGAGCCGCCGTCGCTCAACACTGGTGCAGACCGGATCGCCGGTCCTTACCGAGCAATCCCCAGGCAGTCACGCTTACCGGCGACGCCACAATGCCCCTGTTCATTCAAGCTCTCCTGAGGCTCACTACCATCCTCATCGAGTAATCCATCACCGGTATGGCTTGCAAGTCACCGGTAACTCACGTTCTTCCCTACCAATGACTTGGGGGACTGGAATGGGGGACTCGGTGATGTAGTACCCAGTGATCAACTCACCATGGGAATCACAATTAAAGCTTCAATCTTGCTCACGCACGACGCCACGACGGCACCCAGCTGTACCGAGAACAATTTTAAGTTTGATAAATTTCAACTCTCCTCCGCCATGGAGTGATCGGTACAGAGCCCATGCTCTCTCCCTGGTACAGCTGAGCAACTCACCTATACCCATGCTCTTCACCGATTGTCATGCTCAGTACCACCAAGCATTACCGAGCCCACTTCGACAACAAGTGAAAACTGATGTGAACACCCGCGGTGTCTCTGCGCAAAATCGGTACCTCCTGCCAATTGTCGCCAATTTTACTTGTGATCAGTGACCGGTATCTCCATGCTTTGATTTCTTGAAGCTGCAAATCGGTGATCGCAGTTTGCAGAGGCTATGGCTATTGTCGGCAGAGCTCACAAGAAAGCTCACTGAGCCAATGTTTTTAATTGTGAAAGCTTCAGCCACTATCTTTGGTTTGAAAAGTCAAACTTATAATCGCAATCATATAATTTCAATCACATATGGTAGCTTTGACTTTTCAAACATCCCTATAATTGTATGCCCACGGATGCTTCATAATTGACAAGTATACAAAGCTGCATACCCACATGATTAATCAGTTATGATGGTGTATTCAACTATTCATCCAAGCATGTGCATGCCTACACCACCGGTCTGCAAGTGGTCCCCATGAGTCCCTCTCTTTGCTCAAAGAGAGAATAATCTCGGTACCTCAAGGGAGAGACGTGCACTGCGCAATTATGTCGGTACCTCCAAGTTTCATACCGTGAACAACTTCACTCACATGCAGTGCTGAGTTCCCACACATGAATAGAAACAGTAGCAAAGCATCTCGGTACCTAGAGCTCATGCTCTCTGCTCGGTACCACTTGAGTACATATATGCAGCAGCGCACATAAGATAAGTCACCTTATCTCTATTCAAATATTTTATAATGGTTTGGCAACATCCACAATTGCTAAGAGTCAATACTCTTTATGCTTTACCATCAGTAGAAGCATTATTCTATTGCTTATTACTGTCTGTAAGCTTTATTCTATTACTTATGCATGAAAGCAGAATTATGCATCATTCCCCCATTGCCCCATGCACGTCACATGAAAGGACAAATTATTCAATCATATTTGAGTAGTGGTAGCAACAATATGGCACTCCAGTTTGAGTTCATGAAAGAGGTTAGCGCTAGAAGCGCTCCAAAAATGTTATGGTAACATTCGTGCCTCCATTATTTAGAAGCATAATGGACCTCCGCTTCTCTAACTTTGATAAAGTCACAATTCGGAAATTCTCTGCATCAAAGACTTGATGCATCTCTGTGGAAATCATCACAGATGAACAATTGATTGAGAAAACTCTCACCACCTTCTCCATCTCTACCTTGATGGGGCGTGCTCTGGGCTGAGTAGCCGGAGCTCTGCTCCTGGTCGTGCTGACTAAAATAGGGCGGCATCCTTGGCTCGCAGTAACCGGAATCAACCTGGTACACTGGTCGGTGCTGGTTGTTCTGGGGGGTTTGGTATTGGTGATTCTGCTCCCGATGGGGAGGATCATACCGCTGGTTGTTATTTTGGTTCCCCCGGTGTTATTCCGGTTATTCCCCCGGTGGGAATTGCCCCTGTTGCGCTTGTCATTCTGCCGCGGTTCTTCAACCTTAGGCGCGCTGACCTGCTTCTGCTTGCGTTTATCCCCGGTAGGGTCCACGGTCACCGTGAAGGCCTTGCTGTCTTTGTGCATTTCATTGAGCTGAGATTTCCTCTTGTAGGTCAGGTAGTAGCTGTGGGCGTACTGGGTGGTCTTGCTCATGAGCTCGGTATAGGTGAATACCGTGCTGGTGGAGTTCAGCTCCGTGAGGAACTCTCCCGGTTCTAGGCCATCCCGGAAGATCTGGGCTGCACGGATGTCATCCTTGGTGTTGCAGCGCCGATAGGCAGCTTTGAACCATTCCATGTAGTCAGCCAACTGTTCGCCCGTGGCTTGCTGGAAGCCGGTGAGCTCTCCTACCGAGTAGAAGAAGCTGGACTTGGTGGCATACTCGGTGGTGAAGGCTTCAACCAGTTGTTCGTAGATGTCGATGGACTCCGGCTCTAGTTGATAGAACCATAGCATGGCCTCCTGAGTCAGGGTATTGACAAAGGCATCCCACCAGTCCTCATCGGTATAGCCCCTGTCGTTGTAGGCAGACTGGAAGGCAGTCACATGCATCACCGGGTCTTCCTTGCTAGTGTAAGAATCCATCTTGAGGTTCTTGAATTGCCGGTTGTGGTTATGGATTCTCCCGGTGAAGGGACCGACGAGTTTCTTGGCCATGCCGAGGCTAGGTGCACTCCTGGCGGTACCGGTCTCAACTCTTCTGAGACGGTCATTGAGCTCCCGGAAGAGGCTGGTCAGTGTGTCCTCTTCCACTTGCGGCCTGGGGACGACAGTAACTGGTTCCTCGTGGAGGGTGTCGTAGTCCTCGTCGGTGTCCTCTTCCCCCGCGGAGTGGACCACGCCCTCAGTGTTAAGGATAGAGACCTGTGGAACCGGTAGGGACTCGGTCTGTTTACCCGGTACACGGTGCCTTGGCCTCAGAGGAGTGTCGACCCTTGGAAGGGACGCCGACACGGATTGACTGGGGTTTGCGCTCCGGACGAGACGGTCCCTCAGCAGGCTGATCTCCCGTGCGCTAGCCTCTTGGGCAGCGAGCTGGTCGCGGCGCAACCGTTCGTTGCCCTCCTGGAGGTCTCGGATCATGGCTTCGAGCCTTGCCACCGTTGAAGGCTCAACTTGATGGGACTCTGGGGTCTCTGACTTGGTAGAGTGAACCGCCGCTAGTCTCTCTTCAGGAAGGGGCCCAAGACCAGCGATGGTCATGGCTTCCTTCGCGGATTTGGACTTGTTCGCTTGCTTTGCTGGCTGTGAGCCATCACTAGCTGATTTCGTCATTGCTTGACTGGTAGAACACCTCACGAGGTGAGTATGCTTTGGTTATGAAGTGGTGGAAATGTTCCTACAGACGGCGCCAAATGTTTCTGCCGCTTCCCAACTGCCCGGTAGTGTCGCACTTGGGTACCTGAAAGCACAAGATTGGTCAGGGGAGGTCGGCGTGTACCGACCGAAGGCCCTCCGACGCTCAAGTTAGTACTGGTAGGTTCTAAGAGCAATGTGTTTGGGGTTCGGAGAGAACGTACCTGAATAAGGAGTGAGGACTCCTTATATATGAGTTGAGGTCAAAGACAAGCTTCCCTGGCGTGGGGGACATCCCCTGACACGAGGAATATTCCCTTGTCCACTACCTCGATGTGCGCATCGAGGGATGGCGGCGCCTAGTGCAGCATGGGTATGCGACTTAATGCGATTTGTGAGGTAGTGGACAAGCACGTGTGCCAGGTGGCCGTGCTGGTACCTGTGGGGCTGGCCACCCTCGGTACCTGGTCGGGGAGACGTCCATGTGCAGCGGGGGAAAGCTTATTGTCGGTACACCCGGCCGGTCTTACCGGTACCGGCGGGGTACTGCTAGGGCTTCGGCTGCGGCACAGGGGCTTACTCTGCCGTCAGGGCATTGTCGGGGCAGTATACTCGGTAGGGGATCCCTACCGAGTTGGTATATGCCGCTGAGGCAAGGTCTGTGCTGCCGGGGCGTTGCTGAGGTTATGTGCTCGGTAGGGGATCCCTACCGAGTCAGCAGACCGATTCTGTGCGATGGGGATAAGAGGCAGGCTGTTCCCGGTGACGGTGAGCTACTTCGGGCCCTGCCCGGGGCTATCCCGGTATAGATATGAAATGGTAGCAACATCGCCGATATGCATTGTGCCACCACTAGTTGCGATGGCACCGCCACCGGCCAAGGCAATATGCCATCGTCCTAGGGACTGTGAGTGTCACACTTTATACCTCAATCAATGGAGAATCTTCTTCATGATATGGAGCGTCTGATCAATAAAACATTGTTTGCAATACGTATGAGTATGTAATTGCAATGATCATGACGTCGAGTTTAAAGGTTAAAGACTTTGGAAGCTAATTTGCTCAAGTCTTTATGTTTTCCAAGTTGATGTCATACGACAAGTTTGCCATGACAATGGATTCTAGTTTTGAGTTAAGTTCAGGATGCAACTTTGTATGTAAAGCCTTGGCATATATCTTTAACAAAATTTGAGTTGCTTTCGTAGCCTCGATTTTAATGATGAGCTTATCTTCCTTTGTGAATTGATGTCTCACATGCTCTCTACGCTCCTAAATGAAATAGAACCCTATCGAGCTTTAAAGATATAAGAACCAATGGATACCATGCGGAAACGTATGATGAGAATGGGATAGAATTCCTTTGCATTACCTCTAACGATTGCGGAGGGAAGCACATCTTAGAGAAGATCATGTGTCTCTCTAGTGGATTGTACGCAGCCACTATCGAGCTATTAAATCAAACATTGTCATTCGGGATGACCGCTTTGATTAAGACACATATTGGCTTTGGCATGACCGCTTGGGATACCCCGGTCTAGATGTGATGATCCGTATACTGAAAACTTCACACGGACATCTATTCTCTCGAGCTAATCGAAGCATGAATCAAAGGATGATTCAAGGAGACAAAAAACCGAGCAGAATAGCTTCTGTCAGAAGCATCCGCCCGGACGAGGACTATTCCGCCCGGATGCCATCGCTCCAGATTAGCTACTGACGAAGCGTCAAAGTATGGGGGTAAGTAGATTGTGAAGGGGGGTTGTCGTTCCAACGAGGATCGATGGGCTCCTCAATCCCTTGGTAGTTTGTGTGATCAAATACTCTAGCAATGATGGAATAGATGAGAAATGGAAAGAGTGAGTGAAGGTGAGTATGTGACAATGAGTGATGTAGTGGTGTAAAGTTTGGTTTTGGGAAAAGCAATGGTGAAATGCAAGCAAACAAACAAACAATTAACGTAAATGCAAACAATAAAGGTAAATGTGTGTGCACAATAAGGAAAGTGTTGGGGTTTTCGGGTTAGCCTAAGTCCAATTACGATGCTTAACGAACCAATTTAGTAATTATGCTTATGCAATGGATGAATCAAGTTTCGTATCTTAGCCATGTTATGGGTCTAAGACCATCTTTTCTTATGTATTCATAGTGCCATGTTATGGGTCACTAGAACTCTCCCAATGTGGCTTGGGAGGCGAAGGGCTCAAAGACTTAGAAGCTCAAACAAGGGGTCCTCATCACATCTACTATCAATTGCCTAGAGAGAGTTAGGAGTCACCCCAACAAACTCAATCAAAATAGGTTATACACATGCTCAAAGAGGTGACAAAGTTCCCTAAACATGCATTCAACACAAATTGAATTGGGTAATAGACATATCCATTCATCACAAAGCATCCATACATAGTTAATTCATCAATACATCACAATGGACTAGGGCACACAACCCTAGTCCCCAACAAGGTAACTACTCACTATCCATCAAGGGATGCATCATCACAAAACAATAGCAAGCTAAAATCATGAATACAAGAGAGAGAAAGGGTGAGAAATGCTCAATCAATGGTGTATCCTTCTTCTTCTTGAGTGTAGATGGCGTCCCTGATGTCTGGTGAGGATTCCAATCTGCCCAAATGGTGGTAGAAGTGGCGGAGGCGGCGGAGACGAGCTGAAGCGACGGATTCCGTCGACCGTTCGACAGGTAGTCGTCGACCGGTCGATGGTCGTGCAGAGGCTAAAGTGAGAAGGGGAAATGGAGAGAAGGAAAGGGGAAAGGAAGTGAGGTCGATTTGGGTCTGAATGGGAAGGTTGAAGATGACCTAATGAGGCAAAAACTAAACTATATATAGGCAAGGGAAGGGAAGAATGAAAGGCTAGGATTGCTAGGGTTAAATCCAATGGCTAAGGAGATTAAATGAAGGGTAATGAGGTAAAATCTTATGTGAGACAAAAGGAAGGAATAAGCTAGGGTGACCTCACCATATCTAACATACTCCATGATGCTTTGGAAGCTTCTTGATGAGTCACAAGGTTGACTTTGACTTGGACTTTGACTTTGACCATCGGAGTTGACCAAGATTGACTTTTGACCAAACTTCCGGAATTCTCTTGCGACTCACTTCCAGGACTCCATGTTGACTCGTTGACGCTCTCAAGTCGGGGTTGACCACGAGTTGACTTTTCGGTCATCGGGTTGACTTTTCGTCCTTTTGCCGGAAATCCACTAAAAGCTCCAAAACGCGTCCTTTTGCTCCCGATATCCATCCGATGCTTGATTTACCTACAAGTGCGCAAACAAGGATTAGAGACTCACAAATGGCCATTGGACAAGCACAATAATGATGATTAGAGGCCTAATTTGTATGCAAATCACATACAAATCAGCTACTGCCCGACGTGGCTGACAGATCCGTCCGGACGAGGCTTTGCCGTTCGGACGCCTGATAAGGAGTATAATTGTATACTTATTTGTATCGAATTCCCTAGATTTCCTTTGTTAGTTAGTTGTTATTTATGTTGTTTTCTTGTTTATAGGTGTTTTGGAATAAAAGTGAATAAAATGGATGAAAGAAGACATTCCAAGCAAGACAAGGAGATGGAAAGAGAATAAATTGCACAAGAGATTTTTGAACAGAAATTTAGTCTTCTGACTGGGCAGATCAGTCGACTTGGGAGGCTAATTTCTCCACATCTATCCGTCGGTTTCATGTGTAATTTATGGAAACAATACCTCTGTGTGTCTAGTATTCTCAATTCAAATTGCACTATGTTTAGACCGTTGGATCTCCCTGCATTCTGTCTCAAGTGAGTAATACTTGGGGCTGCATAGACGTTCTGGAACTGAACTTTGATTGCTTGTAGAACATGTTACAGACAGATCTGGTTGTGTTTCCAGTACTCTAGATCAAACCCTGTGAGTCTAGTTTGAAATGAAATTGGAATCACTTAATTATGGTACTTATCCACGGAGACATGCCCTTTACAAGGGGGAAAGGTCAAGTTGGAGCAGAATTCCTAAGAACAAATGATGGGCTTGTCGGGTTTGAATTACTCATGCATCCTCCATAAGACACAAGATCAGCCCAAAGAATATCTTCATGGGCTGATGTACATGATCAATGTAACTTTGTGGAGGTGAAGTCATTTGAAGTTTACCCAAGTTAGGTAGAGGTGAAACTTGGTGCCAAGTTTGTCATGATCATGATGAAGATAGGATACCACCACTATCACTCTAAGATAAGCTATAGTAACTTCACTCATAAGTAAATGCTGCACTAAGAGTAAAGGGAAGCTTAGTCATTTGCCATTTCAAGTTTTGGAGGTGAAATATGACATATGCCATGACATATTTCTCATTTCCAAGAGGCTATATAAGGAGAGGATTTCTTTCATTCAAGACACACCAAGAGAACATCAAATCTCTTCTTCTTCTTCTTCTTCTTCTTCTTCTTCTTCTTCTTCTTCTCCCTCTCTTCTTCCTTCTTCATTTATTTCATTTGTAGCTAAATTTCTTTAGGGGCTTCTGTTGAAGCCCTAGTCATGATTTCTAATTAATCTATGCATGTTTGATCCATTGATGGTTGTTGATGATGAGTAGTTAATTTCTATTTACTTTCCAATCTTGTTGAGTTTATTTTATATTTAGCTACCATAGTGTAAACTCTACAATTGATATTGTTACATAGGTCAATTTAGATGACCGAGTCTTGGGCCTATGATTTGTAACAAAGGGAACTTAGATAATGAGTTCTTTTGGAATTAATCACCATGAATAACTAGAATAGATACCATATATGTTCTAAGATTTATGTGTTTGTCGATTTTCATAGTGGATATGCTTGCTTAAGGAACAATCTAGAGGGTATGTTGGTGACATGCAAGATACCAAGCTAGATCCCTAAAGTTTGAAAAGAATTATAATAGACACTCATGCCTAATTCGTTGCTTAGGAGAATCAATAGCCTAATGTGGAGACACCCATCCCTTTAGGTTGGCAAACTTCATCATCATCAATCGGATTTGTTTCTTACATGTATTGATTAATTAGGAGGAAGACTAGAGGTGGATACTTGAGCCCTAACATTTTCTCTATTATTGTTTACAGTTTTTACTTTCTTGTAATTATATATATTTCATTTGTACTCTTATGGTAGTTCCTTTATTATATAATTGCTGTAAATCTAGATTAGTGACAAGTCTATGTTTATTGTTTAGGACATCACTAAAGCACTTCCCCGTTTAACTTATATGTACTTACCATCTTCTACTAGATTGAAATTTGGTGTTTTGCAAGAGCATAAATCCACACCCATCAACGCCAGCGCCCGAAAAACCTGCTGGAAGTGTCGAGCAATTCTAGAATGATGTTCCGTCCGGACGAGGACCAGTCCGTCCGGACGCCGAACCTTCTGGACGAAACGAACACTTCCAGAAAGCATATCCGTCCGGACGAGGACCATTCCGTCCGGATGCCCCTATCTGACCTTAATGTTTTCTCGAATGTGGTTCATTCCTCCTATGCTTCTGATGCCTCTAAGGCCAATCACTCGTTTTGCAACGCCCGTTCCTTAGGGAACCTAGGACTGAGACCGTCCTATGCAAAGGATTCTAAAGTACTTCTCCCATTCTTACAGACAATCCATGAGGGATATCTGTGGACCTATTCAACCAACAAGCGGGCCATATAAGTGTTTTATGGTGTTGGTTGATGCGTAGACATGCTGGTCACATGTCACGCTATGGTCATCTCTTATGCTGCTTATGCTAAACTCCTAGCACATATAATTCGCCTGCGGGTTCACTGCCCGGATCATCCTATTATATCAGGCTTGATAATGCTCGAGAGTTTACATCGAAGGCTTTTAATGACTATTGCATGGGATTGATGTTGAGTAATCCACTCCCAGATGTGCATACCCAAAATGGTCTTACAGATGGTCATGAGGATGTTGGTAATGCGCACCAACCTTCCTCCCTCTGCCTGGGTGCACGCAGTATTGCATGCAGCTATGCTTATTCGTCTGAGGTTCATCGCCACCCAATCTTTTTCTAAACGCAACAGTTAGTGACTGGGTACGAGCCAAGCATCTCGTATTTATGCGTATTTGGGTGTACTATTTATGTGCCTACTATGCCGCCACAACATATTAAGATGGGCCCTCAATGACGAATAAGTACTTATGTTGGTTTTGAGTCTCCAACCAAAATCCGCTATATATATCCCTTGTCAGGCGATCTATTTGTCACTTCGATGAGACAGTCTTCCCATCGATAGGGGGAGATAAGAAAGTCTACATATATTCCACAGGAACGACGAGAATTGTAGTGGCCTGTCCCCACTCTGCCTCATAACGCGTACGATCCCTCTACTGCACACGAGAACTCGTAGTGCGTAGACTTATCGATCTTCAGAAAGTCGTCAATTCTCTTCCGGACACTTTCTCAGATCTTGATACAGTGACTAGATCATATATACCTGCTGCAAACATACCTGTAAGGATGGAAGTACCTGGATAGGACTTCAGACTCAAATACGCCGTGAATCCCGTCCCTGGTGGTGTCGTGGTTCAGGTTGCACCAGGATGGCCAGAGCACCGCCGGCGCCATCACCAGTAATGGTGGTGATGTGGCTTAGGCCGTGGCTCCGTTGAGGAAGCATAGGATGTCACGACCCCAAACCCGAGACCAATATTATTATATGGAAATATGGTACCCGAATCTGTGATGTGAATCGAGAATAACATATTTTTCTCAAAATAATAAATCAAATGAAACAAATGTTTTAATAATACATTTACTTGAAAATGAAAGCATTATTATTTTACAATATCAGAGTTTACATAATATTTATTTAATTAAAATCATTGTAGAAACATATTCGTTTATATGTTCATCCCGTTTTCCTCAAGTTTCGTAACCTGAAAACAAGGAGGTGTAGCATCATGAGCAACACAGGCCCAATAAGTACAATATACATTCTTATATTAATGTATCTTATAAGACATCAAAATTGACAACCAATCAAAAATATACTAGGAACATTTTATGTAGCTCCATATCAATTTTATTGAATGTAATCCACATATATCAATAACGTTTTTAACCCAAATAATTCGGTCTCAAGTGAAATCTCCATTTTTCAATTAATAATGCATCTTGATGATGATTAACTCAGAACAATGTATGCTCAAACATACTAACAATATATTGCAAATACATATGCAATAATATACGAATACATATATCCTCGGTGATCATTCCAGATTGACTGGTCACAATTTCATAAAAAATGGTTCATAATATCAAACACGAATAATATTCATAGATTCACACTACTACAAAAATGACATCAGACAACACACGTTTAACGACAGAAACCAAATTTGATGTCGTCTGATATAATCAGACGACATAGACATTAATTGTGTGGTCTGAATTGGTTTTAACCCATACTTAAACCAATTTATGAAAATTGAGAAAATTGGTGCAACAGCTTTGTAAGCGCTGTTGTGTCAAATGATATATTCAGACAACAGATTTGTCATTGCTGTTGTCCAAAGTTATTTAAAACAACAGCGATTATAGTGATGTTGTCCTATTATTTTTTTAATTAATTAATATATATTTTTTCACTCGTGTACACCCTAGTAGGGTTGCCACTTTTTACCGAACTTTCCGAACCGACCGATTTTTTTTGGATTGGTAACCGACTTTTCACAAGCCGAAATCGAAAAAACCGAAACCGATAAAAACCGAAAAAAAATGCTACCGAAACAAAAAAAACGAACCGACCGATTACCGAAAATAAACCGAATCGATTATTACCGAAATATATGCCGATATATTTTTCAAAATATACACAATTCAAGATATATGCATACTCCTAGTCATAATTTTATTGTTATTGTATTTGACTATAAAAGTTGTGGGCAATTTATTTATTTTTTAATATTTTTTTTTTGGGAGGGGGAAATTTTATACTTTACGGTTGAGATGTCATTAGAGTATAAGACTCATAACAATTTCATGTTTAAGTCCTCAATATATATAGTTAGACACGCTAACGATATTTATATATTTTTAATCATTTAACTTAAATTTAGGTTCAATTAAGAGAAAATTCATTAGGATGAGTTATTAAGTATTTTATTATATTAATAGATAGATCCCTAGTTCCCTACCATACGAGAAGTTAGGCGTAAACAATGCGTAAATTGACAATATAATGAAAAAGTCATAGTCGTTTTAACATTAAAGACAATAGTTATTGACACATAATAAAGTTGACCATGTTGACCAACGATGAAACTATTACGAAAATATATAATTTTTTCAACATAGGAATTTTACTCAGTGCTTATCATATCTAACGGTCGGATCGGTTATTTTTCGTCTTTAGTTTTACACATTATACAACATTCCTATATATCTACCAACAATGTTCATTAGTTATAACTTAATTGCATAATTTTGAAAAACTATGAAACTATAGATGAAAATTGGACAATCCTACCGTTTGATGTAATTAGTGTAGAGCAAAATGACTATATAAAAAAAAGTAGACATTTTCGTGAAACTTTCACCGTTGGTTTACATGGTCAACATCATTTTGAACTCAATGATCACAACTTTTAACATTAAAATACCTATTCTTTCGTTATATTTATGCCTAACCTTAAAGTTGAGAAATTAATATTAATATTATTATAGAAAGAGTGAGGCATTTCACAAGTGAAATATGACTTAAGATAGTTCAGAAACAAATTAGATCAAAATACCTTAATGAATGTTTATTCAAAATTTAGTTTTTGATTCGTTATTTTTTTGAAGAAAACCTTCTAGACATGAATCGTAGAGCATGTTGTTGTGACTTCGTAGACATATTGCATGTGTAATTTTAAGATTGTATGAGAGACTTATGGTCTGCGGAAGTTCGGTTATTTTTTAGAAGTTTAGATAATTAAAATAAAAAATTATAATTAATTTTCTAAAAGCGCAAAAGTAACCGTTGGATAGTATATCTAGAATCTAGACCGTCCAAATTTTCTAAAGGGTTAGAAACCCTAGTTGACTTTGAATCAGTCTCTAACTCTCTATCCATCTCATTCTCTTCCTCTCTCCTAGAAATCTCTCGGTCTCTCACTCTCTCCTTTCCTTATCTGGACGGTGACAGTCTACGATGCATCGGGAGCGTCGATCTCCTTCCATCTCTCGGTCTCTCCCTCTCTTGATCTAGACCACTCTCACCGACCCGTTTCCATCTCCGATGGGTTTCCGCGATTCCGGCCACGGTTGCAGGCGAGACTAGTAGCAGTAGCTTCGTCTCGATGAAGCGAGCATGATTGTACTCTTAGATTCTCAAATCGATGAAGGGAGAGAGAGAATTGAAAGAGAGAACATTATGGGTTTTGACGAATTTCGGCGACTCCGGCGACCATTTTCGTTAAGCTAGGTATGAAACTCGATCACCTCTTCGAGCTCTATAAGATTTTGGTATCAGTTTTCTCTTTTGGTTAACGTTTAGAGAATTGGGTTTTTGGGTGCCATCATGTGTGCCCTCACGTTTTGCTCTTCTTGTTGTTCTGAGTCCAATTTGGTAGAGCAACAGTCTCTCTTTCTTGCAATTCTTTGTTTGCATTTGCAGAGGTGAAGAGGAAAAAGAAACCCACAAGCCAAAGACAAAAGCTTTTCTCATTTTCTTCTGATTTTTGGATCGGATTCAGGGAATTGAAGTTGTAGCTCGATCTGGGTCTCCAGGCTGTTTGGAAATTTGGTTTATTTGCTAGTGATTTTTGAGGTTTAGTTGGCTCTTAGTGTCATGCATTGTCTCTTTGCCTTATTGAATTCATTAAATTTTAGGGGTACCCAGCTTGTATTTAGTTAAATGTGAGATTCTCTACAAGCTCTGTAAGGCCATTAATCCCCTGCCTATTAGAAGAGGATATGTATGCATATATATATATATATGTATGTGTGTGAAAACTGAAAACTGCGTATGTTATATTAGATGCTAATATTGCATATTGAATTGCTTTGAAGGATGTATGGATGGGTACTCACTTGTTTTTCATAGACATCATGGGTGCTTTGGAGCTACTCTTGAAACAATTGCGTGGCCACAAGGTTTCAAGAAGGGAAAGAAATAAGTTACAATGACATTTGATTTCTTATTCCCGTTGCTCTTGTTAATGATGGCTATTCCCTCTTACTAAATCTTGTGAGCTGCTAGAAACCCAATGACATTACAAGTAGTACCAAGAAACCTCTTCCCTAGCCTTGGGAAAATCAATGTTCCGTTTTCTGTTTATCTTGTTTATTTATCTATTTCTTCACCGTAGTTGTACTTGGAGCTGGCTCATGCTCTTATCTCTAATATTTCCTTGTCCTTGTAATTGTGCTTATCAATGTACACAAGAATCAGAGTTTATCTAAGTAACTACAAAGCCATTTATACCGAAATTGATTTTCTTTCTTTTTATGACCAGGTATCTATTGTAGGTTATGCTGCCATGTTTGCAGCAATCAACAAGTACATACCAGACTTGGTAATTTTAATTACCTGTCCCTTTTATACACTTCTCTTAATCCTTTGGTAATTGTTAACTGGCTTTCGGCTTATGTCATTTGATTCGTAGTCATCAAGTACGTGATGGGTTGTTACTCATAATAACACCAATCAGTATTAGGCCACAGGCACTTGTTACTTGTGGTTATGCAATTACTGTTCAGGTTTTAGATGTCCAGCTTTGGAAATTAGTTTGAGACACAATTGGTACATAATTGAATATTGTGTGAACCTTTGAATTCAGCCTGGTTACGACCTGCATTTTTTCTTTTTTATTTCTTTCGTCTTAAACTTGCAAATGTGTTCCGTTTGACTCCTCATTTCTTATATGCAATGTTAATAATACTTCTGCTCTACTCATCCTTTTAAATCTGGGAGTAGCTTTTACATTAGAAGCTTTATCTGAGAACAAACATTGTTTTGTCTACAGATTCTTTGCAGCTCACCATATCTTGTTCTTCATATCTTGCTCAATCAGCTGCTGTTTTGGAAAATTTGGCTGAACCATGATCTTATTTATTGTACAAACTAACTTCTACCTCATGTGACAAGAAACATTTATGCACAAATATTTTGTAGTTATTGTTTCCTCATGTATAATGTGTGAAAACAATGGTTTAATTTAGGGTGAGGGATGAAATTACATTGACTTATGGTATGGATGTGTTTTGGAGATTATGTAATGTTCTTCTTTTGGTAATTCGATCATGCTTTTTGCAATCAATATTCAGTTTTAATGTCATTATGTCTCAACAAAAGCTTATCTAAAGTGGTCATAAGAGTCATTAATAGACCACACTAAACTAACAAAGAACCATTGCCTATGGGAATGCAACACAATTAAATTAAAAGTAAAAACTGTTGTGTGAGCCATTACACAACAATATTTTCCATACAATTTTAATTGCGCCAATGCCAACAACACAACAATACTATCTAAACTTCACTTGTATGTACAGAAAAAGAATCACATTTTCAAACCAAATATATGTTGTTCCAATGGGCCTTTCCCAACACAATTTCAAAAAATTATATTGTGTGAAGCATTTAACAAATACAGTGTTACCAAATATAAGTGGTTGGAGACAAGTTTTGACGACCAATTCGAGAAAAATTCCATTGTTTAGAGAAGTTTCAAACAACAGATTTTGAGAATCATTATTGTATAACGTAAGAAGTGGCAATAGCATTTGTTAACTTTGTGTTATCTTCTTTATACACAGTCGACAGTTAATGCTCATTTATGTCTTTCATATTGTAATCTAACCACATGTATTAACTGATTGTGATGTATGAAAGTACTATAGACAATCCAATTTAGTCTAGTTCTATTGTTTAATTTTATTTGGAACAACTAGTTATAACAGTTTATGTTGATTATATTCCTTTTATACAACAGATGTGCTCACTTTCTGAAAATTTGGCTGACTTCACACAACAGCATAAACTCTGTATAAATTGTATGATCTAATAGCAGACGACAGTCAATATCCGTCGTCTAAACTTGTCAATCAGACGACACGACCTATCTCAACAGAATTTTCATCAATCAGACGACAGTTGGACTGTCGTCTGATGCCATTTTTGTAGTAGTGTCAAATGTCAATAAGGTATGACAAACAAATATTCATTCAATTAGAATATTAAATATAAGACCCGTAACATAACGGATTAGGCCACAACATATTTAATACCGAGCATATGTACTCAAGGATCCTTAATATCCCAAAAGTAATAGAGTTATAAAATTCAAACACCAATAATATATAGCCAACAATTATTCGATTGGTCCGAATAATAATTACTACGTTTTTCAGTGACTCTCTTTTGGATTGAGATTGACTGGTAACCAAAACATAATGCCTGTAATGTAACAGGTTAAGCCGCAACATACCTGGTCCTTAATACCAAGCATGTACACTCACGGTCCTTAATACCTATGAGTATAATAGTGCACTATCTGAAGGGACTATGGCCCACAGCTAATTCCGAACGTTCATAGATCGTTCATACCAGTAAGTCACTTAAGCATGAGAACTTTCAAACATAACTAGACCCACAAAATACAGTCTTTATTGAAGACAAGTTATAATTCGTAACATTTGAAGTTACATTCTTAAGTCTTTCCATATAAATGTATATATAACATGGACGAAAGACATAATTAGATAAACTCAAGTATTGAACAAGGTTCATCAATACACATAAGATTATATGTGAATAATCAAGGTAAGCAAGTTAAGCAAATAATGTCTCAAATATAGACACTTAACAATACTTTCATATGAATATATGCTAACATATAAGTACTACTAAGTTGACATATCTACTTAGTAAAAATAATCAATATGAGATTATGAATAATTATATGCAAATAAGCATAAACATATGTAAACAAATATATACATATGCACATAAATATAAAACATAAGTACTTAAACTTATGTAACAACAAGATTACTAATAACAAAAATATTCAAGTAGAATATATAGGTAGAAATTAAGAACAAGAATTAAAGAGAAATATAAAGGAATTCAGATTTTTATTAATATTTTTAGTTCTTAGTCCAAATCCATAGAAGTCCATCAACCATGTTCATGATTCTCCGATTAGAATCGTCAAACTTCAAAACTTGTTATATTGTCCAACACAAGTCCAAATTAGTCAAGTGAGTACACCATATTGAAGGATTTTTCATAAGGAATCCAATAGTATAGTCCAAATAGACATGTCCATAATGTCTAAGTTCAGAATTCAAGGTTTACCAAACAGTCCAGAAATAGTTATACTTTGTTTTAACCCTTTGTACTTAAATTATTTCTTTACTGTAAAATTGGATATTAATTATAATATTATCCAGATCATAGGTTCAGGTTCTAACCTTCATTTTCATATAAAGATCATAAACTTTGGCTAAGTAATGAGTGAGATATGATCATTTGAAGTTATGAACAATATATACGACTTTTAGCGAGTATACTCGGTTAAAACTTAGATTCGGAAATCATTATCCGTTGGATGACTGTGAGATTTTAACACAGAATATAAGACACAAGGAGGAACAACCTTCATGAATAAGTCAGGATGAGAAAATGAGCGAAAATATAAGTTTAAAGCTTCCCAAGTTGGCTAACGGGATTGACTTTAGAAAAGAGGATTTAAGTTTTCTATAAAACTTATTCTTTTCTATTTTCTTCTTGATTATGCACTTTGATGAATCTTAAAGATAAAAGACTATAAGGATGTATTCTGTACTTACATGAAGTAATCAACACAAGGTTGGAAGATTGAAATCGAATTTGGACTTCATAATTAAAAGGACCAAGTTCTTGAGCAAGGTTACTTTGACTAGAGATTACTTTCTCTTCAAGGAGTTTCTACACTATTGGGAGGCTGAAGTAAGAAGAGCTAGGGAGGAGCTTGAGAGAATTGTGAATTAGCAAAGAACACAATGGCTGAAACTCTCTATTTATAGGCCTAAAAATTGAGTTAACTCACCTAGTTAACCTAGTCAACTCATTGAGTTACCAAACAACCAATAGGGAGTTGACAAATGTCACACAACTAATCAGTGTGCTGACATCATCAATATGACATCAGCTGCTACCTGGGCTGCTTCCTTGTTCACCAAGTTTTGGCTTCCACCAATGGTCTTGTGCCATGTCATCTTTTAATACAATCTTTGAAAATTCATTAAAAATAGCTCGGAAGCCCGAAAAATACCACGAACTCATGAAGATGTCTACTTTCTAATTGTCACCTCAAAAGTATGATATGAGCAACTTCAAAATTCGGGACCCACACTAAGACTTCCCAAAAATATAATAAACTTCCGCTGACCATAACTCTTTCATACGATAACAGAATTTAGCGTGCCACATGTCTACGAACTCGTATTGATAAGCTCTACGATTCTTATGAAGGAAGTTATCAGAGAAAATCAACGAATAAGAAAGTCAACTTTTGACCCCTCGAAAATAAACCATTTCGAATATTTATTCATTCCAAAATAGTTTCACTTCATAGACTAGACAAGAAAAATATTGTCTAATCCTTTATTTAATTTCAAGAATATTCAAGAAATTAATCGTAAGAATTCGGGTTATTACATAGGATGCCACCGGGTTCGAGGGATACACGCCCTAAGAAACGGGCTGCGATGGCACACGACCCTCTCATCATTGATACTCAAAATCCGACCCATGAGAACATTCCGGATTATGGTTATGTCCAAGAGACATCTTTGGGGGACGCTCAATCGCAAGAACCTATCCATGGGAATGTAGAGATCTCGATTCATTACACTAGTGTACATGGGACGTGGGATAAAACTCCATCGTAGTTGACGATGTTTTCGCATATGACATCTTTAGGGGACGCTCGATTGGACTTTTGCCAAAACAATTAAGGTAAAAAGTCACAATCTATGTAATTTGTGTTAATGCTTTACTATTACAAGTTTGAAAACCATTTTACATGATATTACGATAATTGAAGTAAAAATTTGTAATTTAGGTTCTATTTGTGTTAATGTGTCACTATTACAAGTTTGAGAACAATATTACATGATTTCACGATAATTGAGGTAAAAAGTAGTAATTTAGGTTCTATTTGTGTTAATGGTTCACTATTACAAGTTTGAGAACTATATTACATAATTTCACGACAATTGAGGTAAACAGTAGTAATCTAGGTTCTATTTATGTTAATGTACGTTTCACTATTACAAGTTTAATAACCATTTTACATGATTTCACGATGATTGAGGTAAAAAGTTGCAATCTATAGCAAACTTTTAAATTACACCAAAATTGGTCAAAGTCCTCAGTGTTGTAATATGATTCTTCATTGTGTAACTAGATTCCTTTCTTTTGCAATTCTCATCATCAATGAGATAATTTAATTTTGAGATATATATTTTACAACAAATCACGACCAGTGAGGTGATTAGTTTTAATTTTAGTTCTATTTAATGTAATTATTATATTTACAACCTCTGTTTTACCTATGAAACAACATATGTAACATCATTGTAGTAAAAGTCATTTTAAAAAGATGACATGTGTCATAATTTGAATGGATAACCTATTAACTTATATAACAGGTTTCAATCATTAAATTACTTTATAAATCTAATTTTAAAAAAATTGTATGTCAAACGTCAACATATATACCACAACTTCTCTCAATATAATATAGTAGTATATAGTAGAACTTCAAAATTATTAAGGTAATATAGTTTCAAAATTATAAATTTATAATATATATGTGGTATAAAACAAAACTAAAATAAATAAAAATTAAAAAATACAAACCGATTAATCCCCGATTAATCCTCTAGGCGCTAATCTTCTGCACACCGCTCAACTAGCGATTAGCAATTTTTCGAAACTTGGAAAAAAGTAACGTTGGATGAAAAGATTGATATAGGATATGCCTATGGTAAAAATATTAGTCATTTTTCGTTTTCGTTTTGATCTCAATCCACGTGGTATGTCATATTTTTTTATATGTACGTGTTGCATTACTATTTACTAGTTGTTTACTAGTTAAAGATCATCCGACTATCGGAGTGGCAGTCCTAACCCGAGCTATTTATTTTGAATTTCGGAAGTTTGGAGTAAAAAAATTTATTTAATTAATTAATTTAAAAGAATTTTCTCACTACATGATCAAGACCTTTGGATCCTGTACTGTTCGATCTGGACCATTGGCATAATTTATTATCTGGTTTAATCTGAACAGTTGGATGTCCAAGTCAATTGATCTGGACTCTTGCTCCAAAGATCTTAGTTTGAGTTCGTCACTTACTCCCTTTAGACTTTGCGACTGACCTGCGACTGAGCTTAAATCCCCACTCGGCATTTTCTGATTCTCTCTCAAAGAATCAAAGTTCGCCTATCAATTTCTCCCTTTCAAAGAATCAAAATCGTTTTCTCTCTTTCAAAAGCGTCCCATTGAACCCGAAACCTCAGTTCCTTCACAATCATTAACTATTCCTTTCGATATTCCGGATTTGTTTGTTTATAATTTTTCCTTGGTATAGGGTTGTTCTAGCATTCTTATCTTGTAGTCAGGTCTTAGTTGGACAGATTTATTATGTTGGACATATTGATTATATCTAGCACACTTGCATACAGATCAAAGAGTTCATTTAAATTTAAGGACAAATTGATTATGTTGCAGTACTGCCACTGCATGATTGGGTTGTTGTAGTTCTCTGTGAACACTGTTGGGTAGAAAAATACTCTACAAATTTTTGGTATTGTAAGTGACATGATTGATTTAGGGTCTAGTTTATTGATATTGAACCCATTATTTTGGGTGATTCGTCCGTAGAACGTACATTGACGCCTTTTCCTAAACCCCTAAGCTCTACAGTGAGTTCTTTTACATGAACAAAGAAAATGATGGTTGTTTTGGGTTTATTTCTCTTTGATTGTGGCTCTTTGCCTTTCTTATTTTGAGGATTTTAGATTCGAATGTTATAGCTTCAACATGGTTATGAGTAAAACTTTAGTTCAGTGTGTATCACTATGTCAAGAAAGTTTAGATTTTATAAGGTACTTGCTGATAAATTGCTTGTTTTGCCACCCTCACATGCATATCGATCCTAAGCCATGTTTCATCACTCTATTGGGATTAACAAGCCAACAGTCGTTTATGTGGTTTTCATGTATTTGCATTTTGATGTTCTTGACGTTAAGAATATGACAGGATTTCCGTTCCATGAATCCATCACCAATCAATATTTCTGTCTCAGTGTTTTTTTTTTTGGTCTATTCACCTCTACTTCATTTCGCCTTTCATGTTTTTTACTCGAGAGTTTGTTAACATATATATTTTTGTTCTTCTTATGTGGTCTGGAACAGAACCGTAGAGGTAAATCAATGGCAGACCAAGCTGCAAAGTCTGTGGCAAAGGCAATTGGGGAGTACCAGTACCCATGGCGCGAGAAGTTGGTTAAATACAAGACCGAGCTATCCAAGGGTACGTGTGTGGGGTTATTGGCATCTAGGGGCCTGGAAATCATCTGGAATTAGTGCTCGTAGGGATTAATGGAGCTAGGCTTCGAAAGAAAGTGCTCCTTGCAGGACAGGATTGGCCATACGATCCGGAGAGGAAAGAAATGAGAACCAAGAGGCCAGGAAAGGGCACAAAGTTGACAGGATATATATATAGCTGCCGAGAAACGGGAAAACACTGCCAGGTTGATGGAGAAGATGCCAGAAATGTTGCTTCAGTACAAGAAGCGCAGATGGGAGAATAAGATGAAGGAAGAAGACAAGGGCAAGCCCTGATCTCCCACAGAAGATATGTTCCTATTGATCAAAAGATGTAATTTTTGCGTTTCTTACCGTTTACTGTTAAGCATACTGTAATTATGGAGCAAGAATAAGAACTGACTCATGAGACCAATAATGGAAATTGAATCTGTGGGTCTAAAGTCATAGCAGCATAGAGACCTAAAATTAAGTGATATACACAGTAGCAAATCTCTGTAGGGATTAGTAAGGTATGACTCATATGAGATATCTTTTAGCCACGAGTACATGCGGAGTTGCTAAGAGCCATGCAGAGTCCCAGTAGCTCTACAGCCACAAGACGTAAACTGGTGGGCCCCCACACTCCCAGTCCTCTGTTCCTCACCACACAACTTGTTTACGTTCTTAATTCTCTTAATTTCGATTTTGATATGCAAAATCCTTATCATCACCAACACCACAAGAAATATCAGCAGAAGAAGAAGAAGAAGGAGAAGAAAACACCTCCCCAGCTACTAGCTAGCTCCGATCTTGATCTGGAAACCAAATATTAATTTGAAGATGAAAATTCAGTGCGATGTGTGTGAGAAAGCTCCGGCGACGGTGATATGTTGCGCCGACGAGGCGGCGCTGTGTGCCAAATGCGATGTTGAGGTGCACGCAGCAAATAAACTTGCAAGCAAGCACCAGAGGCTTCTTCTCGAATCTCTCTCCAACAAACTCCCTAGATGCGACATATGCCAAGTAAGTTAAGTAACTCTTTCTCCATCTCTGGAAAATTTACATAATAGAGAAACTATATATATATCTGAAACTACTGGAGTAGAGCCTTACTGTTAAGTATTCATTCATGCATTTATACAACGTACTATATTGCATACTTTCCTCTTTCTACTGAATTAAATCTTACACCATATTGAGTAGATACTAGATAGATCATAGATATGCTTCCACCAATCTTTAAGAATCATGGAAAGAAAGGCGGATAGGTCCTTGACTCCTTTCAAATCATCATAATAACAAGCCAAACTGACCTGCTTCCTTTACGGAAAATTCTTGCTAAGGCCATGTGATGGGCCACTCACTTACCCTCAATCTAATTGGTTTAGTAAGCAAAGCACAATAGTCAATCTTGAGCAATTTGCTCCTTGGATGTATGTCTTCGTCACTTTCAAATCAACTTCAGACATTCAGAGAGTTAAACTACTAATTGGACAAGAACAAGTTCGACCAAGATTTCTTGAAAGACAAACAAGCTTTCCGGCCTTTTCAATATTTCTTTGTATAACTGAATTCTGATGAGCTTGTGAAGTAGCTTTTGATAATTGCTCAAATTTTAATCTCTCTTTCTCATACATATCGTCCAATTGGCAGGACAAGGCAGCTTTTATATTCTGCGTCGAAGACAGAGCCCTCTTTTGTCAGGATTGTGATGATTCAATTCATTTAGCCAATAGCCTCTCTGCCAACCACCAGAGGTTCCTCGCCACTGGAATCCGAGTGGCATTGACCTCCACTTGTACTAAGGACGCTGAAACAAGTAGCTTGGAGCCACCCATTCATAGCTCACAGCAGGTTTCAACAAAAATGCCAACTTCACATGCCTCTGGCTTCTCATCTCCTTGGGGTGTTGATGACTTGCTGCAATTATCAGATTTTGAATCTTCTGACAAGGTTAGCAAAATACCTATGTATTTACACAACTGTCTTTTATTTAAAGTGTTTAAAGTCATAGTAGGGGGATGGACCTTGAAAGAGTTGCTAAAGCTTTCCCTCCTTTTTTGAAGAAAGGGTGCGAATTATCTTTTATTGTTCATGAAAGTAATAAGACTAGTACCTAGTTCGTAGGAACTTTGTAGATGAGACACCAGCTTATAGGAACTTTGTAAATGAGACAATGTCTTAAACAATGGGGATAACATATTTGGATGAGTGTTGGGGATAATTGGCTTGCATATACTACTGACATTTAGACAAAGAAAAAAGAAGAAAAGATTGAATTGACAATATTATAGTGTTGAGTTCATTTTGCTTTGCATCCATGTTTTCAATTGTTGTCATTCTTGGAGTACTGAGCGAAAGATTTTTTGAACTTCACTAATTTGCAATATAAGGTGTTATTCGTGTCGTAATGAAGGTAAAATCTCTTTGGTCTTGCCTGTGGTGGTGATAGATGCGGTATTGCTGGGGCAGTTGTTTAGTTCATATCTGATTATAGAAATAATGTACAGTAATTCATGCTAAAAATATTGGTGTATTTGCTTTTCCTTGCATTTATTCATTTCATTAAGAAACTCTTGTCTGTGCCCTTTACAGAAAGAGTCGCTTGAGTTTGGAGAGCTTGAATGGATAGCAGATATGGGTCTTTTTGGTGAGCAGTTTCCTCAGGAGGCTTTGGCAGCAGCTGAAGTTCCTCAGCTTCCAGTATCACAGACGAGCAACTATATGTCATATAGACCCCCCAAATCAAACAGTGCATACAAGAAGCCTAGGATTGAAATCCCAGATGATGATGAAGAGCATTTCACTGTTCCTGATCTTGGCATATTTTAGACATGTATCAACTTGATGGATTAGTTGATAGGTTGAATTATATATGTTTATTCTTAAGTGAATACATACCAATATGCATTGATGTATGTATGCTAGAATTTATGATGCTTTTCATGAGTTTATGATCTTGAGGTAGTAATTTTTCTACTTTTGGGGATTTGCTTCTCCTTTCTGTCTTTTTATTGGATCCATCAAAACATGTAATCTTGCCTACTTGGCAATATGACCATATAATGACACACAAACATATATATATATATATATATAATATGTATATGACTGTTATAAAATACCAAGTGACAGCAGTATTTGATGTTTGTGAGGCGCAAGAGTGTTCGAATTCCTAGGCATTGCGTGGTGACGTGAAATTTATGTTTATATATGATTAGTTTCATGTATAAATGTGTATTATTTGTGGATCAATATTGTTTGCCTATAAATTAGCAGTTCTTTGTTTTTTTTTTCTTGAAAAACGATTTATTAAATCAAGAATGATTCCAATTGTTTAGAATGACATCTTTTATGATTCCAATTGTTTTATCAAGTTTGATTAATATCTAAACTTAAGTCAAATGAGCTAAAATGTGTTACCCAATTCACTCGTCAATTTACATAAGAAATCTCAAAGTTCGGATTTTTGGTAAGCAGCAACCTCACATTCTCAATGATGAATCACATAAGTGATTATCAATAGCTTGAGCCTGAAGAGCTTGAACAAATAGCAAACAATCTGTTTCAAACATTACCCTTGCATAATGCATGTCTTCAACTAATTTAATAGCCTCACGAAGAGCAATTAATTCACATTGAAAATGTGAGCTAATCGTGCTAAGAATTCTTGCAATACCAGCCACGAATTCACCACTTGCTTTCCTAAAAATTGCTTATGCAACACTCCATTTGCTAATCAAATCAATGACCCCATCACAACTGCATTTTAAGTCTCCATTAACTGGCTCCTAATACCTGCCCATCGTAAGAAAAATTACCTCAGTTAGATGGGAATGTTTATTATCCCATAATTGATCATTCATACTTGAAAGTCTAGAATGAGCGTAAAGACTCTGAGGATTGACACGTTCTAACAATCCCAGAACAAGTTAGACAAGAAACGTAAACAACACACGAGTTTGTTGACGCAGTGAAAAACCCTCAAGAAGAAGGCAAAAACACTGCGAGGCTCAAGCCCAGAGAATATTCAATCCACTATGAAAAGATTACACTTTGAGGATTACAATCACAAGCACTCCCTGTCTATGAATCACTCACTAATCTTCTCTCGCAAAAAACACTTTCTGTGAAGGATTGAAATTACATGAAACAATCTCACTTACTCATGAGTTTCTAACTAATCACTTAAGCATGGATCAATGAGTTAAAAACACCTCATCATCAGAGAACTAGTGATGGACACTCAACACTATTTCTTCCTGTAGCACCGAGAGTCTTGCTTCAATGAATCCTCACGGCAATTAAATAGGAGGTGTGAACTCTCCCCCTTACTTCAAAGTCCTACCACCGATAGACTTCTTGTTAATCTTAATTAAAAGATTATCAACTATGCTTCTGCAATCTTATCAACATGTGAAACCATATCACTAAGGAAGATATTGATAAGTATCAAGTAATCACCGGATAGATAATGTATAACCATTTGACCATGTAGGAATGCCAAAATAAATAAATACTAACAATCTCCCCCTTTGGCATTCCTACACAAAACACACAACCATCAGAACCATCACGTGTAATGTGCATGAGCAAAAGATTAGTTCATCAGAAGTTCAAAATGCAAAAGATGTCAACACGTAGTTCAAAATGCAAAAGATGTCAACACTTAGTCATCTTCTCCCCCTTTTTGTCTAGGAATGACAAGGGAGAGGCTAATCAAGATAGTCAATGAATAGCCCAGAGGGAAAACATCGATAACCAAAACTAAGATCAATGATGAACGGAGCCACCGAAGATGCAGAAGCAGGAGCAGCCGGAGAGAAAGCGGTGGCAGAAGTTGAAGCAGCTGCAATGGAGGAAAGAAATAAGGTCTCAAGTCCGTGAATTCGTGTCTCAAACACCGCACGCATGGACTGAAATTGATCCTCCATCCACTTCATAAGCATGGTATGCTCCACAGAGACTCCTCCATCAAGAGATTGGCTAGAACCACGAACCAAGGTGGAGTGAGTAACTGGAACGAGAGAAGGACCAAGCTCATCACCATCTCGAAAATAAAGGTCAAGATCACCACATATCTGTGTAATAATGGAAGGAAACACCAAGGCACCCAAAGGATTGTGACGATCAACCACAGCAACATAGCGAACAGCAGCATAGATAAAGTGCTCTGGCGGTAGATATGGTGACTTGAGATGCAAAGCATGAATCATAGCACCAACTGCACGAGGAATCTTGCTAGTCTGTGAGGTAGGATGAAGAAGAGAGCGAACCAGAAACCCAAGCAATCGAAACCACTCATCCATCTGACCACTGGTGAGAAAGGAGGGAGTAATACGAGGGATGCTAGCATATAATGCATTGATCAACACGGACATGTTACAACCAGCCAGAAACTGAATAGCCTGATCAGCGAGTAGGAGATGGCTCTGGAAGATGTAATACCCGTCGAATCACAGTAGGAGTAAACACAACATATACACCACGCACAAAGATGCCCTATGGTGGAGGAACAGATGATGTAAATAAATCCATAGTAACAGGCAAAGATTCAGGAAAATTTGCATAGAATTCACGCACAAGAGATAAATTCGCTCGAGGAAGGGATGACAAGCACTCAGTCCATCCCAGACGTGCAATCAGAGACTCAAACAGCGGCGGCAGAGATGTGAAATCAAAGGGGCGTTCAAAGACACATGGACGAGCACAAGTAGTTCTCACATACAAATTGCGTGCTTGAGAACTAACAAAATAGACGGAAGAGGGAGCATCCTTACATATTGCAGATGGGGAAGAGGATTGTTTCCGTTTGGGCAGAAACTTGCGAGGGCTAGGAGGAGCTGAACGCTTTTTGGCGGTGAGATGTGCGCGTGAGGAAGAAGACATCTTGCGCTTTCGAGATGAGCCAACAATGGGAGAAGAGGATTTCTCTGAGGATGCTAATGGCGATGATGCAGAGGAGGGATCCTTG
The DNA here is from genome assembly GCA_030142095.1 of Rubus idaeus. Classification (NCBI taxonomy): domain Eukaryota; kingdom Viridiplantae; phylum Streptophyta; class Magnoliopsida; order Rosales; family Rosaceae; genus Rubus; species Rubus idaeus. Next base: position 17,959,668 of record CM057968.1, on the reverse strand, counting down.
AAAACTTGATGAAGAGTTCCATCACGATAAGCTTGATTAAGAGCGGCCTCGATTGAGAATTTGGACGGAGGAGTATGATCACCGTCGGATACCAAAGGAGCAGCGGAAGAGGCGACGGAATGTGTAGAGTCTTCGAGAACTTGAGGCGCTGCAGCAGAAGTAGGAGGACCTGAATCGGGTCCGATGCGTCGAAGACGACCTGATCGGCGTGGCTGAGAACTACGGAGACCGGAACCTCGCATTTTGGGGGCCATGACAATCGAATGGAGGCTGCAAAAACGTTATGAAGAAAAGAAAAGAAAAAAACACAGAAAAAGACAAAAACCCTAGAATTTTTGAATTATTTTTATTTTTTATTTTTTAAACGAGAATTTTGAAACCCCACAAGAACAAAGGCCCAATGGTCAGGCCTGAGAGTAAAGCCCGAACCGGCAAATATTCAAGGCATTTCAGAATGTAACCAGATGTTACCAAGAGCTGAAATATTTAATGTGAAGTGGATGCTGATGAGTAGCTGAACAAATATGCAATCACACAATGGTAAGATAAATATCCACACATTTAACTGAGATCAGAGGCAAAGCTTTTAGACAAAGAGAAACTCATAACACATCAAGTGAACATTGTAGGTTATAAGACCAACATGAGTTGTGTAAACAAATCAATTTCTCAAGAAAATTTCGGTCATCTCAGTGTGTGAGTAAGGAGAGTGATTTGTCAGTGGCAATGGGACATACAATAATCATTGTAACACAAGTAGCAAGAAATTTGTACGCAGTTCTTCCTTATATCTCCTTTTTTTTTTTTTTTTTTTTTATGTGAGTTCAACAACTCAACACTTTCCGAGGTGACCAAACCATTCCCGTTTCTGCTCAATCCTTATATCGTTCACCACGACCAATGCTTGATTACTTTAGGAATAGCCTGGCCATCAAACCATTCCCGTTTCTCCCTAATCCCTATATCGTTTACCACGACCAGGGCGTAGTTACTTTGGGAATAGTCTCACAATACTCCACAAGATATTTTTTTTATATATATATATAACAGGGAGCCAAAAAAAAAAATTATGATCAATACTTGAGTCAATATATAATTGCTTACCCCATGTGACACTGACAAGAGAATGTGCTAGGTGTGAGTGAGTGAGAGAATCATGATTTCTTTCTTAGAGGAATTGACAGATCACACAACATGCATGTTGAAAAGATAACCTATAATATCCACAGTCAAGTGATTATGAAACACGCACTGTCAATCTAAGTTCAGCTGATTCTAGCAGATTAGTGTGGGATACTTAGCATGTTTGCAATTCTAGTGAACCTGAAAATTCTAGGAGGTGAGGATGAAACATAACAGACCATACTATGCTACTATGAGAACACACAGTATGAATGCATATGCAGTGTAATGTGTGCAGGAAATATTTCAGCGTTTGATACACACACCAATTGCATTTCTGAGAGTCTCAAATCTGTCAGTATCCAATGGCTTTGTAAGTATATCGGCCAATTGATGTTCAGTAGGGACAAATGACAATTCTAAAATATCCTTTTCAACCAAATCACGTATAAAATGATATCTCAAATCTATATGCTTGGTACGTGAGTGTTGAACTGGATTTTTTGAAATATTGATTGCACTTGTGTTGTCACAAAAAATATTCAACTTACCTTGAGAGAAACCATAGTCTCGTAACATTTGTTTCATCCAGAGCATCTGTGTGCAGCAGCTACCAGCAGCCACGTATTCAGCCTCAGCTGTTGACAGTGAGATGCAATTTTGTTTTTTACTATGCCATGCCACCATGTTATTTCCAACAAAAAAGCATCCACCTGATGTACTCCTTCTATCCTTCATATTTCCTCCCCAATCTGCATCTGAGTAACCTGCAATTTGAACATTTGTATCAAATGTGAAAAAAATACCACATGCAGCCGTACAAGATACATATCGAATGATACGCTTCACAGCCTCTAGGTGTGATTCCTTAGGGTTTGCCTGAAATCGAGCACACACACCAACACTGTAAGATATATCAGGTCTGCTAGCAGTGAGATATAAGAGACTGCCAATCATACTTCTGTAAAGTGTTTGATCAACAGACTTACCTTCAAGATCCTCATAGAGCTTAGCTGTTGTACTCATGGGATTTGTTACAAGTTTTGGAGAATCAAGACCAAACCGTTTAACAAGATTTTCAGCATATTTGGTTTGAGACAAAAACATACCATCTGTTAATTGACGAACTTGAAGTCCAAGGAAGTAATTTAGTTCTCCACACATGCTCATTTCAAATTCATTTTCCATGATATTAGTGAATTCTTGAACCAATGATTTACAAGTTGAACCAAACACAATGTCATCAACATAAACTTGAGCAATCATAACATGGTTTGAATTCGTTTTCACAAACAAGGTTTTATCAATGGAACCTCTAACATATCCTTTGCTTACCAGAAAGTTTGATAGGCGCTCATACCAGGCTCTGGGAGCTTGTTTGAGACCGTACAAAGCCTTTTTGAGTCTGAAGACATGATTGGGATTGTGAGGGTCTTGGAATCCCAGTGGCTGTTCTACATACACTTCTTCTTGCAAAACTCCATTTAAAAACGCACTTTTCACATCCATTTGATATAATTTGAAACGAAGATGACAAGCAACAGCAAGTAACAGTCTAACTGATTCAAGCCTAGCTACAGGTGCAAAAGTTTCATCAAAATCAATTCCTTCAACTTGAGTGTACCCTTGTGCCACAAGCCTAGCTTTATTTCTAGTAATATTACCAAATTCATCACTTTTGTTTCGAAAAATCCATTTGGTACCTATCACATTGCATTTACTAGGCCTAGGTACAAGATACCAGACATCATTTTTGGTGAATTGATTGAGTTCATCTTGCATGGCATTAATCCAGTCATCATCAAGTAAGGCTTCCTTTACGGTTTTTGGTTCAATGAGAGAAACAAAGCCAAAATATGTAATCTCGTTTACATCCTCTTTGTTATCTTTCAAAAAACATGCAAGAGCTGAGTCTCTATTTACCTCGCTTGCTGCTTGTCTTCGTGTAGTAATTCCATCATCCATGTTGCCGATGATATCTTGAGATGAGTGATCCTTTTGTACCTGTTTAAAACCAGTCCTCACGTTAGATTGAGAATCAAAATTAGGATTAGTTTGCTCACCATTCCCTTCGTCAGTTACTTCCACAGTCATCTTTCTTTGTGAGAATTCATCTTCTTCGTTCACGTGGTCTTTTCTCATGACTGAATCATCAATAGATACATTAAAAGATTCCATAACAGTCATGGTTCTTTTATTGTATACTCTGTATGCTATGCTATTTAGAGAATAGCCTAAGAAAATGCCTTTGTCGCTACGTGAGTCAAATTTAGCAAGATGTTCTCTATCTCTGTATACAAAGCATGAGCTTCCAATGGTTCGAAAGTAACTTACATTGGGTTTCTTACCTTTCCATAACTCGTAGGGAGTTTTGTTACTGCCTGGGCGAAGAAAAGCTCGGTTTGCTGTATAGCAGGCTGTGCTAATGGCTTCTGCCCAGAATTTTTGACTCAATCCTGCAGAGTGAAGCATCACTCTTCCCATGTCAAGTAAGACTCGGTTTTTTCTTTCCACAATGCCATTTTGTTGTGGAGTTATGGGAGCTGAAAACTCATGAGAAATGCCGAGTTCAAGAAACAAGTCAGTAAACAAGGTGTTTTTAAACTCAGTTCCATTATCAGTCCTAACTCGAACAATTGACAGAGTTGATGAGTGTTTCTCATTTATTACCTTTTTGAAGAGACCTTTACAACTTTCGAAAGTGTCGCTTTTTTCCCTAAGAAAATTTACCCAAGTAAACCGAGAAAAATCATCCACTACAACCAGAATATATTTCTTACCTCCAAAGCTTTCGATTTGAGACGGTCCAACCAGGTCCATGTGTATCAGCTCCAAAGGATGAGAGGTAGTCAAGGAATTTATTGAACTGTGAGCTCCACGGGTTTGCTTACCTATTTTGCATCCTTCACACATAGAGATAGATTTTCCACTCAAGGCAGGCATTCCCCGAACACTTTCTTTCTTGGAGAGTTTCAACAAATCTTGATAATTTACATGACCCAAACGTCTGTGCCAAAGCTCAAGAGTATTATCAGATGACTTGGTGTTTAAACAAGTCTGCATGTTGATATTGGCATAAACATGATATCAATTATCTTTGGACCTTAGTCCTCCCATAACATTATTTCCATTATTATCAAGAACAGTACATCTTTGTTTGTTGAAATTCACATCCTCATAATCATCAGTAAGCTGACTAACACTTATGAGGTTTGCTTGAAGACCGTCAACAAATAAGACATTTTTGAGATTAGGAATACCTGGAGTGTTTACGATTCCCTTACCCATCACCTGTGCTTTTCGTCCATCTCCAAAAGTAACTGTTCCGCTAGTGAATTCATCTGAGAATGACGTAAACCAATCTTTATTTCCAGTCATGTGTCTTGAGCATCCACTGTCCACATACCAAACATCTTGCCTTTTTCTGACAAAGCTGTCAATGCAACAAGACATGTAGCTTCCACATAGTCATGGGAATACCTGTAAGAAGAAAGCAAACATGTTTCATTGATTTCTTCAAATGATGCATGAAAATCATTATACTTAGATGAGAAACATTTTTGAGAATCCTTCTTGACCCAGGTCTGTTTATTCTTTGGTTTCTGACTTTTTTGAATTGAAACCATCCTTGCAATTCTATTTATCGTGTTCAGATGTTCCTTCAGTTCAGCCTGTAAAGATGCAGTAGGATTAGATGCAGATAGATATCTCACATTAGTTAACTTTTTGCGCAAAAGATTACAGCGAGGACGAATGTGTCCTGGTTTCCCACAGAAATGACAGATAGGAGTGAAAGATTTTGATTTGAGAGCGTACCTGGACTGAAGTATATTCAGGTTGTCATTTTTACTTACCTGAGGAGATTGATGATCTAATATTGATCCATGTTCAGAAACAAATTTAGATGCAGACTGAGGCAAGGATAATTCATTAGGTTTAGCTACAGGAGCAGAATTGTCGCCCTTTACAAAGTGCGTAACTCCTGTGGACACACCCTCATATCCTAGACCTTCTCTGTTATATGGTGTTCTCCCAAACCCAATCATTTTTGATATTTTTTCAGAACTAACTTCAAACTTGCTGAACTTTGTTCTTGCTTCATTCAGCTCAACCTGCAGCTTTTCATTCTCTTGGGTTAGTAACACATTCAAATTTGTCTGAGCTTTGAGTTCAACCTGCAAGGTTCTCAGTTTAATTTCAACCTCAGCTAAGTTTTCATCCCCACCATGAGATGTAATTTCATCCTGCAACAATTTGATTTTCTCAAGCAAATTAGTTCTTTCAGTTTCCCAATTTTTTAAATTAGATTCGAGACTTACCTCAGCTCTTCTTTTCTCTTTGACAATAAGTCTGATGTTCTCTTCCAATTCCAGATTTTTCTTCTGCACATTCTTTGTAGCATTGTATAATTGCACATACTTATCATTTGCTTCATCATCAGAAACATCTTCCTCACTTTCTGAGTCATCCGAAATCTCTAGGAGAAGAGAAGAAGTCAATGCAAGATCATTTACTTCATTGTCATCACAGATTTCCTCATCACTGTCATCCCACGTGGATATCAAGGCTTTGCTGTCCTTGTTATCCTTGGTAGTTTGCCTCCTGTTAGCACACTCAGCAGCCATATGACCGAAACCACTACATTCAAAACATTTTATTTTTTCTGAAAAGTTTTTCTTCTGAGGAAAACGTGATGATCTGTCAACTGATTTTTCAGAATTAAATCCTTTTCTTTGATTTGTGAAATCCTTTGAGAAGCTAGAGTTGGTATTTTTATTTTTCAAGAACTTTTTGAACTCCTTTGTAAGTAAAGCTAAATCAATTACCTCATTTTCTTCATTGTCTGTTTTCTTGACTGAAGTAAAGGCAATGTTTTTTACCTTTTTCTCTGGCTTGATTCTCATTTCAAAAGTCTTGAGATTGCCTACCAGTTCATCAAGAGGATAAACATCCAAGTCTTGAGCTCCCTCAATTGCAGTTTGTTTGGCTTGAAACTTTGAGGGAAGAGACCGGAGAAACTTCTTGACAATTCGGTGTTCGTCAATTGGATCTCCAAGACTTTGACATTGGCTTGATATGTTCAGTAATCGAGCATGAAAATCATCTATTAACTCGTCTTCTCCCATGGACATGTTTTCAAACTCTTGAGTGAGTCTTTGCAACTTTTGTGAACGTACCCTTTTGTTTCCTTCATAAGTGGCTTCGAGGAGATCCCATGCCTTCTTGGCAGTGTCACAATGACTTATGCGAGTTCTTTCTCTTTTGCTTAAGGCTGTTGATAGGAGCACAAAGTGTGGCGTTTTTAATGTGGTTTCCCTACTATTTGGCTATGATTTAATTGTAACTTTGCTATTTTAGCTTAGTTTCCATATTTGAGTCCAAAATGATGTATTAATGTGAACATGTGCAGAAACGAAGTCTAATGGGCTTTTGCGAGGCCCATTAAGAGGTGAGCTGCCGTGAGGCCCAAATCCATGAAGAAAGGCCCAAGCCCAAGATGTAGGCCCAAGCCCAAGATGGAAGGCCCAAATCAATGAAGGAAGGCCCAGGTTCACAAAGCATGAGGAATGGCCCAAGCCCAGATTTTCGGACAATCTGCCTGTGCAGATAGGTCAACTTGCGAGGCTCATATCTCTCCATTTCACCGTCAGATCTAGCTGTAATTTTGATACACGCTGCACATGGATGTCAGTTATTCCCAAATAAAATTTCAGAAGCATCCAACCGTTGAAACGTGCAAGATTCTGTTCTAAGTGTGCACTGCTCAGTGCTGTCCGTTTTTATTTCTTTCCTCTTCTTTTATTTTCAATGCTCCACTCACCCCTATATTCTTTCCTCTTCTTTCTGCCCACACCATTAGTGTTTAATTTCTTTTTGGTAAATAAATGGTTAATTGCCATATGATTCTATTTCCACCACCACTTACCATTTCTTTATCTCCCATTCACATTCCACTTCTTTTCCCTTTCTTTGTTTATTTCTTCCATTGTCTTCTTCTTCCTCTCCATTTTCCTATAAATAGGAGCCTATTTCTCTTCACCAATTCACCAATACACACCCCAATGGGGAGGGACAAACCCTCCTCTTTCTCTTCTCCATCTCACATCATATTTTCCATTCTCTAGTATTTAGGGTTTTCAAGGCTTCAAGGAGGAGAAGAAGGAGATGTCACCATCACCACCAGCCATCAACCACACGTGTTCATCACCATCATCACCTTGGGAATCTCGGCTTTGGATTGCTTGCTTTCAAGGATTCAAAGATCCGTGGTCTTCGAGTTCTTCATGCTCTCCATATGGTGTAATCTGACTTTTCCTTTAATTATTCTTATGAATTCCTCTTTGTTGCTTGATTATTCTTTGTATTAGTTAACATGACATGATTTATATAATTTCCAGCCTATTTATATGAGTTTATTTAGTTATTGGATCCTAATTAATTAGTTCTTCTAGTAGCTTATGTGACTCTGTTTACTTGATTCCGAATTATAGAAAACTTTTATGTGTTTATGTTATAGGGATCGATACTTATAATATTTGCATATAATTGGAGCTAGAGTTAGGGATTACAATTCACCTAATAGTTTTGGAAACCTAATTCACGAGTAGTAAAGGCTTTGGACAAAGGTCGGTGTCAAATAAAAAGGATTGCGGACATATGGACTTTTCTATAATGGGTCGTGCACTTTAATTAACAACTCTTTTCTATGCGTTAAATATGGTTTGATTAGCTAGCTTTCTAGACTAAGATGGCATGTTTAATTGGTTAATCTAGGTGCTTTCACTTAGGTTAATGTTCGTAGAGAGGTTTTATTTGGGGAATGGTTAGCTTCTAACTTTCCACATATGTTAATTTCGGTTTCATGGCTAGGGAACTTGGTTAATTTTCGGTCCAATGATTAATAAACTTGTGTATATGTGGCTGAACTTTATATTCTTTATGTTTCATCCCATCTTATTTCATTTATTCTTTGTAGATTAATTAATTTATTTCATTCAATTTATTTCATTTATCCTTTTACTTTGTACATATGTATATATTTATACTTTATACTTGTTAATAATAATTATTTATTTTATTTAATTTCTTGTGACATTTTTTGTTAGGTACACCCTTTGATCTCCGTTGTGAACGATACCCTACTATGCACTATACTACAACCGATAGGGATTTTTTTAAATTGACGCTCCTTTTGGGCCTATCAGCTGTGAATAGACTGTTCCTTGCCTTGAAGTCACAGTTTCGATCTCGTACTTCTTCCTCAGTCCACTCTTTTCTGGGTTTCAAAATGACTTCTGTAGAGGAACCTGCTTCCTTCTTTTCTGGAGTCTTAGTTGGATGTGTCCAACCCATCTCAACGATGTTCCACATGTTCTCATCTTGTGAGTACAAAAAAGCTCGCATCATGATCTTCCATTCAAGATAATCTTCTCCATTAAAAAGAGGTGGACAGTTGATTGATCCAGCAGCACGATCACGCTCCATTCTGTTGATCTACTAGAGAAATCTAGAACCTGCTTTGATACCAATTGAAAGTCTAGAATGAGCGTAAAGACTCTGAGGATTGACACGTTCTAACAATCCCAGAACAAGTTAGACAAGAAACGTAAACAACACACGAGTTTGTTGACGCAGTGAAAAACCCTCAAGAAGAAGGCAAAAACACTGCGAGGCTCAAGCCCAGAGAATATTCAATCCACTATGAAAAGATTACACTTTGAGGATTACAATCACAAGCACTCTCTGTCTATGAATCACTCACTAATCTTCTCTCACAAAAAACACTTTCTGTGAAGGATTGAAATTACATGAAACAATCTCACTTACTCATGAGTTTCTAACTAATCACTTAAGCATGGATCAGTGAGTTAAAAACACCTCATCATCAGAGAACTAGTGATGGACACTCAACACTATTTCTTCCTGTAGCACCGAGAGTCTTGCTTCAATGAATCCTCACGGCAATTAAATAGGAGGTGTGAACTCTCCCCCTTACTTCAAAGTCCTACCACCGATAGACTTCTTGTTAATCTTAATTAAAAGATTATCAACTATGCTTCTGCAATCTTATCAACATGTGAAACCATATCACTAAGGAAGATATTGATAAGTATCAAGTAATCACCGGATAGATAATGTATAACCATTTGACCATGTAGGAATGCCAAAATAAATAAATACTAACAACACTCTTCCAAATTGACCAAATAAATATCATCAACTTCTCAAACTGAATCTTAGGAAGAACATTAATACAATTCAATAACTAATCCTTGAAGCTATTAGCAGGGGGAATATTAAGTTGAATAGGAGGGGCTCCTAAAATGGCTCTTGCATAAGGACAATCACAAAACACATGTTGAATAGATTCAGATTTGTAAGGGCAGAGAAGACAAGACAAATCACCCTGATATCCTTTAGTCTAGACGCTTTCTAGACGGTAGAGCATTTTTACGATCCCACCAAACACATATATATGGCCACCTTCCCTGGGACTTTAGCTCCCCAAATTGTATTCCAAAGCTTCTGGTATAGATTATTAACCAGCGGCAGAGCTAAAGCCTCCTCCAGAGCTAAATCTCGCGCCACAAAACAGGTGCTAATATTGTACTGAAGGAACCTTTTTTATGAAAGTGCCATACTAACTTGTCTTCAGGAAATGGAAATAACCCTAGAATCAATATCAGCTTGCGAAAAATGGCTTCCCAAAACATCAAGTCTTCAATTCCCCCTTTCAAAATCAATGAGTTCTGCAACCAATTGAGGCCCATACTCCCTAGAAGTTGAGGTCGAACAACGAGGAAACGAACCAGGCAACTAGGCATCTGACTAGATATTAATGTGTTCACCATTGCTAACTTGCCAGCGAAGTCCTCTTTTAAGGACTTGTTTTGCTGCAAGAATGTTCGGCCAAGAAAAAGGTGAAGTGCCGAGCTCTGCATTCCAAAAATCAGTGTGTGGAAAATAGACAACCTCATAGATTCTAGCTATTAGGGAATTTGGATTTTGAACTATCCTCCAATCTTGTTTGGCTAACATAGCAAGATCAAACCAATGCAAATTCTTGAACCCCATTCCACCTTCTCGCTTTGGAACACAAAGTCTATTCCAAGAACGCCAATGTTTTTTTTTTTTTCTCATCTGCACAAATAATAAATAAATATGGCGATAGTGGATTGCATTGACAGATGCCTCTGGTGGGTGTCACATATCCCCTACTCCCCTAGGCCTCCCATTGACAAAGAAAGAATACTGGACAGCAATGAGGCAAGCCATCACTAACTTTACCCAATTATGATCAAACCCCAATTTCATTAACATCAGAGACAGAAAGCTCCATTCTAACCTGTCGTAAGATTTGCTTATATCAAGCTTTAGGGAAAAGATGTAAGATTGTGAACTCAATTAATATGCCTTTGGATCACAACAATCTAGTTATGATGTAACAGAATTGGTAATTGAACAATGTTAGTGATATTCAATTCTTTTCTTATTCAGACTATGGATACAAAGTAATTATGGCCATTACTTGTATCATTAGGAATCCATTTAAAGTACATGAAATAAGTACATTTTGTGCCTATACATATTAGGACTAGGAAACCTTTTATGGGAAGGTATTTAGTTCCTAAGGCTATATATACGTACTCTTAGTCCCTGCTCTATTTATCACAAGCATACATAAATCTTTGTCATAGAAGATAGCTAAACAATAGATCAGAGGAGATTGACTAAGTTCGACAATGACTGCAGCAGGTTAGTAATCGTGTTCTTAAGTTTGAGTACAAACATCGCTTTATAAATTAAGTTTACATTTGGTATCAGAGCCATTGTGCTCGATTAAGAATTGATCTTTTTTTCCAAAATGGGAAAACTTGTTATGTTAAAAAAAAAAAAACTGCATACATAATATTTTGGGCTTTTCCTATTAAGCCCAAAGGTCCTGGTAATGGCCCGAGGATGTTCACCATGGGAATCGACTCCTTCATTCTGTGTATTCAAACACAAACGGTCGATCCCAAATTCTCAGTTTTCTCGTATTAGGGATTTTTCTGATTCATGATTTCACTTTTTTTCTGTATTAAAACCTTCCGAGTGAAAATATGAATCAGGAAATCTCTACTACGACAAAAGATGTCTTCGAGTCATTACTGGAATCTCTAAATCCAAACATTCGTTGCTTTAATTTTCTGCAAAATTTTAAATTTTCATAGCCTTGTTGAGGCCTATATATATGATTGTGATGAATGATTGATTGTGTTTTTTCCTTTTGTGAGTTTTCATTCTGGATATACGATTGTTGTCTGTTTGTTTTCATTGTTTTGCAATTCATTATTTAACAGAACAGCATCAAAAACTTCATTATCTCCAAAAGCCGTATAAATCTTTTCTTAGTCCAGTTCAATTAAAGGACTTCTTACACATCATATTGTCGATAGCAATCTAGTGTAGACGTTTTTGTTGAGCATGAGTAATGGACTAAAATCTTGTGACATTTGATTCTGAAAGGAAGGAATCCTTGCTCCCCATAGGAGGTTTTAAATGATCATTGCTTTTAGAGTCAATGTTAGCATATAACAGAGCATAAAACTTGCATCCAGTGGTTGTTAGAACTGTTCTTCTTGCCACTCTAGGTGTTGACACGTTCTGATTAGCTTTTTGGTTTTGGTTTGGTTTGTTCAGAGGGTCACTCTTTTGCCCTAGGTAAAGCAGAGTAAGCACTTATTTAGGTATTTTGCCTCTTCATACTTATTGCTGCTAATAAGAACTTTTAAAATGATAACTGACCTTTATTTCAATCAAATTGAAACCTTATGTCAAACTTTAAGCGTTGGAAACAGACATAGGTTGTCTAGGATTTTTGATTATGAATGGGCTGAGGTGCTGAACCCCCCAACTTTAAAGAAGAAAAGAATAAGGTACAAGTTGGCAAAAACACAACAGAAGGTGGCTATCATGAAAAGGCTATGTGAGTGAAAGGTGGAATGGAGTTCCTTGCTAGAGATTATTTTAATAATATACAGGAGAAGTATAAGGTACTGATAAGGCGGACCTTAGACTCTTATTACAAGAATTGGGATTAGGAACATATGAAGGAGGGTAAACAAAAATTAGGGGTGAATTGGACTTTTTGGTTCACCTTTTTCTACTCCCCTGCAACTCACACTAGGGATTGAATAATTAACTATGTGTTCAAGGAAAAAATAAGAAAAAAGGTTAACCTTGAGAAACTATTTAAAAGATCAAACCTAGGTAAAGGCTACTTCTAAACTTCGGGCTCAGGGCTAACACTTTAGAAAAACTTTTTTGTAAAGAATTTTAAGGGAGAGGGATTAAAACAAACTTTTTATTTAGAAACTACCTGTTTTCTTCTGTTCTTGTGGTTTGCTCACCTTCCTTATTACTTCTGCTTTAAGGAAACCGTAAGGAGGGTTAGTGGGGGACGTGGAAGAGGATTTCGCTTTTTTCTTTTTTTTGACTTGCTTCTTGGTTGTGCTTTGTTAAACTTTCTTTTATGAAAATAAAGCGTTTTTAATTTCTTGGTAGCATGAATGGTGTAAATGGATTTTACCGACGTTTAAGAGAGATATAGGATGTTTTTGTTAACCATAAAATGGTAAAACAAAAATTCTCTTCTGGACTTTACTATTTTGGTATAGAGGTTAGGGAAACTAACCTTAGGAAGAGTTAGGGAACTTTGAATAATTCACACTGAATTCCTTTCCCTTAAAAATGTGGAATATACTTTATACCTTTATGAATTTGTGCTTCTCCTTATTTCTAAAAACTAAACCTGACTTTAAAATTTTAAGGGACAAAAACAACTTAACAAATTATTAAGGTTGTTAGACAGATAGGGGGGATTTTAGGGACCTCAGGCAAACGGCTGCCTTTATCTCAGGGCAACCCACTCCTGGTCCCGAAAGGAAAAGGAAGAAAATAGGTTCAAAGACCCAAACCGGGCTAAGAGCAACATGCAACAGACAGTAGGTTGAAACCTTGGGTGAGAGGTGTTTTTGAGGGGGAGCAAACAGAGGATTATAACTCAATGAAACTTGATCCAAGGACCCGTTATTTATGGATACTTAATAACTAAAGGGAGTTTATCAACCCCACTAGAAACAACGACACCTTCGAAGATTTGAGAGCGAAAGGTGACTGAACCGACAGACTAGGGGACTTTGGCTAGCTTGGGACTTTTGATTGATTGGTTGACGTTTACCCCGTGCAGAATAGGGTGCCCAGATAAGCATTATGAGAGAACCGGGAGATAAGAAGAAACAGGAAGAAAGAGAAACGAAGAGGACCACAACGAAGGAAGCCGAAAATTTCTAAAGAAAAGAGTTACACTAGAGACGAAACAAGGAATGGTGGTGGAACAATAAAAAGGGGGGTAAGACCAAAGGAAAAAGGAAAAGAAAGGAAAAAGGGGGTAAGGGATTTACAAAAGGAAGGAACGATAAAGGAAATTTGGCAACAAAGATGAATTGGTTTGGGGTTACTTGAATACAAAGGGTTAAGTTTGAGATAAGAACAAAGGTACGGTTGTACTAAGGGAGAGAAATGAGGTAAGAGCATTAGGTTTGAAACATGAGAGGGATATAAATGAGGAGTTGGGGAGTATTTATAGAAGCGGGGTATTTGTTGGAATGTGGTGGGGATTTAAGAAAGGGGTTTTTGAAAACAAGAAGAAAAGGGGAGTCAGGATATATGAACGGCTAAGAGGTTGGACCTGGGCGCAAAGGGTGGCCCTAAAAGTTGGAAAGAAAGGGAAAAGTGTAGATTGTAGGGCTAAGTAGCACGGGCACGGACGAGTATGAACAACTCGGGAAGAAGCAGGTAAGAAAGTATTAAGATATCTAAAGAGAACTAAGGACATATGCTGGTTTATAGGCAAATGGAGGATACAGAACTGGAAATAAAAGGGTACACAGATTCTGATTATAGAGGATGTGTAGATGATCTCAAATCTACTTCTGGTTATATTTACATGTTGGCAGGGGGTGCAATCTCATGGAGGAGTGTTAAACAATCTTTAACAGCAACATCTACGATGCAAGCTGAATATGTAGCTATTCATGAGGCTACTGGTCAAGCCTTGTGGCTTAAAAATTTCATTACTGAAATTAAGGTAGTGGACTCTATTGCAAGACCTGTGAAGCCTTTGTGACAATGCTGCTGCTGTTTTCTCTGCTAAGAATAACAGAAGGTCAACAGCTTCCAGGAATATCGATGTGAAATATTTTGCTGTTAGAGAAAGTGTGAGGAACAATGAGATTGAAATCATTAAGATTGGTACCCTTGCTCAGTTAGCCGATCCTCTTACTAAGGCAATTTCAGTGGCACAATTTCAGCAGCATGTTCAGAATATGGGAGTTGTTACAGACTTTGATTCGGCAAATTAGTGGGAGTATTTGTTTGATTCGGCAGGCCATGCATAATTTAATTGACTTCAGGCCTGTTTCGTTTGAATTTTGAAGTTTTCTGTTTGGCATTCTTTTTACAAGTTTATATTTTGGTTATATTAATTGCATGTTCTGCACTTTTGTTGATGTTTCAATCTTGTTTGCAGAATAAAGTGTTTATTATAAACTTGCTACAGATTCTTTTAGTGAGCAATATGTGATTGGTTCTATCATATAGAATTCTGTTTTTGGACTTTTGTGCTTCTACAGATTGTTTTCACTAGCACACATGTGTTTCATGTACTCTCTATAGCTTCTGTGATTCATGAGTTATTATATTGTGATTATAAGGTGCTGGTATTTAAAGTAAAGCGATTTCTTATAGTTCAAATAGTGATTTGTGAATTGACTAAGCTGAAGGTAGTTTTGGTTTTGACTTGTTCTTTGCGCACTCGTTGGGCGTTAGGTTTTGTGCTGCTTTAAAGGTTCAAGGGGGCTGTAAGATTGTGAACATTAAAGCCTTTGGATCACAACAACTAGTTAGATGTAACGAATTGGTAATTGAACAAGTTAGGATATTCAATTTCTTATTCAGACTATGGATACAAAGAATTAGGCTTACTTGTATCATTAGGAATCCTTTAAAGACAGAAATAAGACTTTGTGCCTAACTATTAGGACTAGGAAACCTTTTATGGGAGGTATTTAGTTCCTAGGCTAAAACACCTTGCCCTCACACAAGCACAACTTGCCATAGAAGAAGCAAACGAGACAGGGGGACAGTCGACAGACCCGTGAAGGCTTAGTTGGACAAAGTTAAAGTTACAAAGAAACCATCTCCTCCACTTCTAGATTTATGGAGAAAATGTGCAACCTGATCCGTAGCTACAAGAGTGTTATCTGAAATCAATCTTCCAAAGACAAAAGTACTTTGGAGTGGATATATAATATCTGCTAAGATAGTTTTCAATCTGTTGGCTTTCACCTTAGAACATACTCTATACAAAACATTTCAAAGAGCTATAGGACGTAAATCTGTCATGTCCTTGGGATCTTTAACTTTCAGTATGAGATTTACATGTGTAAAGTTTACCTGTTTTAGCAGATTTGATTTCCTGATCGAGGATAAAAAGTGACGAACGTACTACCACGTCAGGCCAACAGTCTTCCAATACTTTTGGAAAAACAAAGGAGACATGCTGTCAGGTCAAGGGATTTAGAGGGATGCATCTGGAATAAGGAGAAATGAGTCGTGTTCTGCTTCTGAAACTCTAGTTTGAATGATATTTAAGATAAACTCAACAGCTTGGGTATTAACTCCTTCGGAAGTAAAAAGTTGATGAGAATAGGAAGTAATAATCTCTTCCAGATTGACCAACTCAGTCCGTAACCCACTTACCAGAAACATCACGGAAACCCTTGATTCTAGTTCTTTGCCTTCTATTAGAAGCACGTCTATGAAAATAGCTTGTGTTTTTATCTCCAACCTTCAACCATAAAACTCTAGACCTTTGAGTCCACATAGTTTTCTCTAGAGTTAAACAATTCTTAAAAACGGATATGTAAAGATTGTCTTTCTGCATTCTGAACGAGCTGCATCGAAAGGTGATTGGAGAAGGTTATCAAGTTCCCAAACCGACCTCGATCATTTATGCTTGTCTATGATTGAAGACTTCTCTGTTCCACTTAAAAAACTGTTTACTAGTGTGAGTGATACGCTGACATACTTGTCTCAACACGATTGATATCCTGTCCCAGCAAACCCATATATTCCGGTGAACCTCCATTCATTCGGTGCTCCACTAGCGCCCGCCAATAATAACATCCATATATATGCCTCGCTGGATAAGAACGAACCCTAACTCCTCGAGAAGATTCGCTTTTCGACACACCAACACCTTCAATCATAGCGTTTCCAATTGCTTCCTGTCACAAAGAGTTTCAGAAAGGAAAAGGATTCGAGGTAGAGATCTCTTGACCAATCAAGTCCACCAACAACCTTCTCCAATAACTCCCCACAATTTCTCTGCAATTCCATGCTGGTATGCGAAAAGCCATAATATATATGTTAGAGTGGCTTGGACAATAGTCTCCTAAAGTATAACAACTATCATATGAGCAGAATAAATAACAAGAGATTAAAGATATATACTAACCTTGTAGTTATTTATCTATTGATCTAATTAGATAAAGGGTAAAAGTTATAAATGGTCTATGTGGTTTGGGGTGATGTTCAACATTAACCTTGTGGTTTCAAAATGTTTAATGTAACCCTTGTGATTTGCAAAATTAATCAATATTAGTCCATATACTAATTTCGGCAAAAAATCCAACAATTAAAATTCATGTGTAGGTGATTCATAAGGATAAATTTATCATTTTAATTAGAAAATAAACTTTTTTCAAGTGTTTCTTATTTAATTTAATTTTCGACACTATTTTAATTGATGAAAAGTTTGCTATAAATAACATTTTAGACCAATATTGATCATTATTGCAAACCACAAGGGTGATATTAAACATTTTGAAACCTCAAGGTTAATGTTGAACATCACCTGAAACCACAAGGACCATTTGTAACATTTACCCTTAGATAAATAATAAGGGACTTATGGATATTACCTATATATCAAGATATTAGAGATATATACATAGTTAAAGTATTGGATTGAAACTCAATCTCTTATGATGGGTTGGACTTTGAGTGATCCAAAGGTTGTATAAATAGAGGTCCCTGCAAATGCTCATACACGTAAAATCCAGATTACTTCCCATTAAGTATTCACAAAGTTATTTTGTAGAAGTCCTCTATTTCATTTTAGTGCTATGGCTTCCCAAGGTAGTTCATCATTTCTATTAATACAAGTCTCACGTTTGTGTATTGATTTATATGTGATATATATATATATATATATATGTGTGTGTGTGTGTGTGTGTGTCTATTGTGTTTGTGATCATGATTAAAGCAACCAACAATATAGGCTTATGATCTCACTGTCAAATGATGCAAACGAACGGCTCTGCCGTGTTATCTTATAGAGTGAGGCTCTGCTATATAGGGTTTAAGCACTAGCTGACACATATATTTTAAGGATACATATTAATATTATGAAGAAGCATTCAACCATTTTCAGAGTTGGTTATGCCAACATTACAACACCAGCTTTGTATGAAGATTATAGAGCACTTCATAATAGTTATTCATCTTTGATGAACTTTTTTTATCTTTTATATTTCATATTCTGTGACCAGAAAATTATTCATGGGATAAATAAGTTAAGAGATGGTCATAGATTATTATTTGATTGACGTACTTAAAGATGGAAAATGAAATTATATCAGAAGAATAATTGGCGCTCACGTACATATCTCAAATATTCAAGATAGTGACATAAAACAAGCCCAAAGAAAAATGCTAGGGGTTTTATTAAGTTGTGCACAAAATAGGACATGTAGCAACATAATTATTGGCCTTTATTGAAAAAAATTAGAGAATTATACACTTTTAGGCCCTCAGAAATTGCTATTCATTAAAATAGTGGAGGTTATAATTTAACATCTCTAACCAATCGGGCCAAATTTTATTATTTTTATTTAGTTTCATCTCTATGTCACATGCGATGAGTCTCGCTACAAGAGCTTAAGTGAGATTATGTAAGGGCTACACATAGCGTAGCCTTTGGCCGTTTAAGTCTCTCAATTTTTTTCTGTTTGACATAGCATGTCATGGGAAATGAAAAAGGGCTATATTAAGGTATAATTGCCAAAATACATCCCAAACTTGGCCATAATTGTCAATTTGCACCCCGAATTTGCAATTGCGAAAATTCACCCCCTAAACTTGGTAAAAATTGTCAATTTGCACCCCTCAGTCAATTTCAACGTTTTCCATCCAATGTCAAGAGCATTATGGTCAGTTTATATATATTTTTTAATTTAGATCTCTCATCTCTCTCTTCCATGCGCACCAACTCTCTCTTCCTTTCATGGGCAAGCGACGCCGGTGGCCTGAGGTGCACAAATCGAGCACGGGCTCGATGTGGTTGGAGCGGTGGGTAGTGAAGGATAGTGGAGCTGCCGTGGTTGCAATTGAAGACGACACTGGTGGGAGGAGAAGTTGAGTGAGGTGGTGGTGCAGGCAATCAAAGATGTGGTGGCGTCTGGGATTCGATGGTTGGTCTCAGCACCGGACTGAGCTGGACTCGACTTGAGATCGATGTGAGCGGCGGCTTGTGACGGTTGGGAGGCCGGCGGCGATGAAATCCGAGCTGGGTGAGCGACGCCGGAGGAAACGCCGATGCGACAGTAATGCGTGGGCTCGTACAGTGGTCGATGGGAAACTCGGGATCGACGGCAGAGATGGGTCGACGCTGGCAAGTGATGAGCTTGGTTGCTTGCAGGTGTGGTGTCAGTTCGAGAGACCCGAGAGTCGATTTGGGGACGCCGGATTCGCTTGATTGATGAACTGTGATTGGGTGAACTGGAATTTCAGGTTTTCTTGCTGATGATAGTGATTGTGGCGTTGTTGTTGTCTGTGGTGTTACTATGAGTTGGGTTTGCGGTGAGATTGATTGTTGTTTGTGATTGCAGGAATGGTGTTTGGGTGATTGGTGGTGAGGTGCACGGCTGTGGGATTGCAGGTGGAGCTGCAGAGAACAGAGGACTGGAAGTGTGAAGTGGTGACGGGTGTAGAGAGAAGAGCAGCTGGGTGTAGCGAAGAGAGAGGGGGTGCAGAGAAGAAGAGAAAGAGAGGGTGCAGAGAAGAAAAGAAAAGGAAAGAAGAAGAAGAGAAGAAGAAGAGGGAGAGGAGAGGAAGAGAGGATCTGGAAGAGAAGAGGATGAAGAGATGGGAAAATTTTGACAAGGGTGGCCGGAGGAAGGGTTGCTCGCCGGCAACAGTGAGAGGAAGAGAGAGAGTTGGTGCGCATGGAAGAGAGAGATGAGAGATGTAAATTAAAAAAAAATTGTTTTAATTAAAAAAATATAAACTGACCATAATGCCCCTGACGTTGGATGGAAAACGTTGAAATTGACGGAAGGGGTGAAAATTGACAATTTTTACCAAATTCAGGGGGTGAATTTTCGCAATTGCAAATTCGGAGTGCAAATTAATAATTATGGCCAAATTTGGGGTGTATTTTGGCAATTATGCCCTATATTAAAGCTATTTTCAAGCCTTTGGCATGTCATTAGAGATAGCCTGATCACTCGTACCAAAGTCTAATCTTTACCCTAATTGAACTTTTAATTTTTGTTTTTGAAATTTTTCAAAAGATTCTTTCAAATATTGAGGATGCAGAATGAGACCAATCATTATTTTTTATTTCTTTATGAGAACAGAGGAACATAAAATTTCGTTCAACATTATGGACGAGCAATATTCGTTTGTACTGGGACGGAAAATTAAGTTTTGATGCAAAACGACACAGTAGTAATTTTGGAGTGTAATCTAAAAGTTCCAGGTAATGGTCAATAATGGCAACTTGCTTGGGTCAAAGTTGGAGTAATCATATTTGTGTAAGTCAATAAAACAGACACCAAAAGAGAAAACAAACAATAAGGAAAAATGATGCACTGGATGAGAGACACAGTTCTCACTCTTCCCAGCTTATTGTGTACCTTCCTTGTACTCTTGTCTCTGATCTTCCTCAAGATCTTTCACAAACTATGGTGGACTCCAACTCGAATTCAGAAATTCATGGCTTCTCAGGGAATCAGTGGCCCTTCTTACAGACTCATCCATGGAAACAACAAAGAAATCAGCAACATGCTAAAGGAAGCCAGGAGCAGACCCATAAGGAATTTATCACACGATGTACTGTCTGCAGTTCAACCTCATATTCACTCATGGACCAAGAGCTATGGTAATTAACCAACTCTGAGCTTAAAACGGTTTTTTTTTTTTTAATTTCTAAGATCTGATTTTTTTTTTGTCATCAACTCTTTGCTACAGGGAAGAATTTTCTACGATGGCAGAGTCTTCAACCTGTTTTGGTCATTACAGAACCCGAGTTGTGCAAGGAGATACTGAATAACAAAGATACAGTTTATACAAAACCGAAGCCCCATTTCTATACGAAGAAGCTATTCGGAGACGGCATATTCGTAGCAGAAGGTGAAAAATGGCCAAAATTGAGAAAGCTCTCCAACCATGCCTTCCATGGAGAAAGCTTAAAAGTAAGTTTCTGAATTTGTTCTTTTTTATCTGACTTAAAAGGAAATTGTTTTTGTACATAATAGTACTACTTACTGGGGATTCCTGCAAAGATTAGTGTAGTAGTGGTAGTTGTGCCAATTGTTGAAGGACAATTTGCTAATTAATTGCATGAGGGTGTTAATTGGGTTTTGCTAGAGTATGATTCCAGACATGATAGCTAGTTCTGAGAGGATGCTCGAAGGGTGGAAAAAGCATGAAGGAAAAGAAATTGAGGTGCATGAACAATTTAGGTTGTTCACTTCTGAAGTGATTTCTAGGACAGCATTTGGCAGCTGCTATTTAGAAGGGAAGAATATTTTTGACATGTTGATGATGTTAAGCTCCGTAATATTCAGAAATTCTCACAAACTCAGGATTCCTGGCATCAGGTAGCTTCCTCTAAAACAAAGAATTGATCTCCTTTTAGTTGTTGAATCTTCTTTTATCAGTATATGATGTTCTGAATTACTTCAACGTAGATCGAACTTTTTATATCACATATGTTGATTATTTGAGGAGAGCTAAAGAACCTATCCTTGTCAACAACTACACATTGTCTAATCCTAAACTAAAGAAGATATAATTGTACAGCTGCCCCATATGAACTAGGCATGTTATTTGCACGTGAATCTGCTGCTCAAAATCAGAAGAGATTGGTGTTACTTCTCATGTTTAATATTCAATTCAAAATTGCAGCAAGGTTTATAAACCCAGTGATGAGAAAGAATCAGAGAAGCTTGAGAAAGGAATATGGGATTCAATAATAAAAATTGTTAAGAAAAGAGAAAGGGAGGCAGTGAGTGGAGAAGAAGACAACTACGGGAGTGATTTTCTTGGAATGCTTTTAAAGGCTCACCATGGTGCCAATGACAAGGAGAGGATTTCGTTGAACGAATTGGTCGAGGAGTGCAAGACGTTTTACTTTGCTGGACAAGAGACCACTAACTCTTTGCTTGTTTGGACTGTCTTTCTTCTGGCCCTCCATCCAGATTGGCAACAAGAAGCGAGAAAGGAGGTCCTGCAATTATTTGGCAAAGAACCTCCAAATTCTGATGGTCTTGCCAAATTAAAAACTGTAAGAAAGTCAATAGCTCGATCATCATATATATGCTTGTCTAAATGGGAGAAATGTTCAATTAATCTTGAGTTGCTCTCTATTTTTATTTTCATGCAGATGAGTATGATCATCAATGAGTCTTTGAGGCTATATCCTCCTGTTGTTCTCCTTTTTCGGAAAGTGGATAAGGAAGTTAGACTGGGAAACCTCATTGTTCCTGCTAATGTTCAATTGCATATCTCAACTCTAGCACTTCATCATGAACCTCAGTTCTGGGGACAAGATGTGAAACTTTTCAAACCAGAGAGATTCTCCGAAGGTGTTGCTAATGCTACTAACAATAACATGGCCGCATTCTTACCCTTTGGAATGGGACCTCGAATTTGTGTTGGACAGAACTTTGCCACCATTGAAGCAAAGATTGCTCTTTCAATGATTCTACAACGCTACTCCTTCACCCTCTCTCCAGCTTATGTCCACTCACCCTTTCAGTTTCTCACAGTTCGTCCACAGCATGGACTTCAAGTCATTCTACACTCACTGTGAGTTGCGAAGACCAGAATCCTCCATAAAATCTTGCATTCCATGTAAATGATATTCTACTTTTGGGGATTTGCTTGTTCTTTCTGTATTTTTATTGGATCCATCAATATGTAATCTTCCCTACTTGGCAATAAGACCATATAATGAGACACTTATGTATATATATACTAGAATTGGCAACACATCATACGTGTGGATGAAAGCGAGTAGTTTTTTCTAAAAAGTAGTGAATGGTTTATTTTATTGTAAATTATTTTGTTTTTTACTTTTTTACTTTTTTATTGCTGACAGTTGATATTTTTTACAATTATCTAATATTTGAGGGTTATGAAAGTAATAAAATTTGGTTATAGTTGACAAAGACTTTTCTTTTAAATATAGTATAGTGTTGTAAATATTAATTTAGGGCTCATCATTTGGCCTGAATCCCGTGGAGGCCCGCTGGCCCGAACAATCCAAGCCCGGCCCGAACTCGTAGTAGGCCCGCAAAAGCCCGGCCCGACAAAAGCCCGAAAGGCCCGGCCCGAAAAAATCCCGTAGGCCCGGCCCGAAAAAGCCCGCCTAAGTCTTTATACATATTAATACATATTTTGTATTTTATGTTATAGACTATAACATATGTCATATAATACAGAATATTTATTAATAAGGAGTACAAATTACTATTTTTATTTTTATTGTTACAAAATATTTATTTATTAATACAAAATATTATTAACTTATAATTCATAATTTGAAATAGTTCAAAATCTTATTAATATTATTCTTACAAAATATTAATAGCATTACATACAAAATTATTATTAATAACATTATAGTCTAAAATGGAAAAATATTATTAATATTATTTTTGAACTTATTAATTTATACAAACTTACAAAGTTACAATTTACAAACCATTCATTGGTTAAACAAAATATTTTTTGTCCGTTGTCTCCTATATTAATTGGTTATAAAAAAATGTATATATTCAATAAACCATATCGTGGAGAATAACAAAATTTAATTAGCAAATCAACCGTTGGATGAGATGATTGAGATATTTTATTCCCGCGGTTAAAAAATTGGTTGGTTTCGTCTTCGTTTGGACCTCGATCCATACGGTCAAGTGTAATAGCCATTTATGCCCCTATATTTATTAATTAGAGTTCTCAATGGGCAACTACATTTAAAAGGGATCCGGGGTTACAAATTTTTACATGGGTATATGAATCTCGGTCGTGGGAGTATT
The DNA here is from genome assembly GCA_030142095.1 of Rubus idaeus. Classification (NCBI taxonomy): domain Eukaryota; kingdom Viridiplantae; phylum Streptophyta; class Magnoliopsida; order Rosales; family Rosaceae; genus Rubus; species Rubus idaeus. Next base: position 17,936,113 of record CM057968.1, on the reverse strand, counting down.
GATTAGAAGGTTTTCACCGCGGTCATTAATTTTAAATTCAAATTCTTAATATAATAAATAATTTTCCAAAATATTTTTTTTAATCACAAAAATTAAATTAAATAAAAATTATATTAACAAATAAAAATAAAGAATATATATATATATACAAAATTAAATAAATATACAATTTTTATTTACAAAAATATACATTATATACAAAATATTTTTTTATAATTTTAAAACAATAAAAAAAATATTTTATTTTTATTATTTTTAAAACAAAAACACACACAAATATTTTTTAAAATTAATAACCCTACCATAACCAAACAACAATAAATAAATAACTCCCAAATAAAATTCCAACAATTAACACAATATAAAAATAACCAACAATACCACCTTATTATTATTTAACATTAAAGATAAAACCAAACAAACAAAATTCACATAACTAAAATCAATCAACTTCCAATTATATAAAAATAAAAATAAATAAACAATAACATTTCAAAATTATTCCAATAAATAAACAAAATAAATATAATAAATAAACATTAAAAAAAAAAACCTATAAAAACATTACCAACAATTTCAATTTAAATATTTACAATTTTTTACATCCTCAATTTACTTTTCAACCCATTATTTCAACAATTATCTTCAAACTTCCTCATTCCATTTTTCTTCTTCATCCAAATACAGAGAGACTTGAGATTTATCAAAAAAAAATTATATAACAAAACATTTGTTTTTCCAACAAATACATAACTGGAATAAACCCGCAAGGAGCACTGTTGACCAAAAAAACCAACCCATTATTAATATACTTAAATACAGTTTCAATTATTGGAAAGGGCTATTCCACACGGAATTATTGGACGTGGAAAATCCTAAAACACTTGTTTAATTTATTTGTCTAATATTTTTATTTCATTTTCATTCAAAACTTGTATTACCCTGAATTATAAGGTGATTTTTCCAATGGGGTAGAGATTGATAGGTGAAGTTTGGGCAGAGAGCATGGGTGGGTTGATGATTGATTGATTTCTGCAAAATAGAATTGAACACGGGATTAGTGATAAGCTATGATTAATGATTAATTGGAATCTGAATTCAGCTTGACTAGAGAAGAGACACGGCTGGGTTGGGGGGCGGAAGGAAATATGGTTGTGTTTCTGGGATGGGTTTAGGGGTGAATAGAGAAGGCTCTGTGGTGTGGGTTGGTGGAGTTCCAAACCTGCAAAAACAAGACAAAGATAATTAGATTGATGATTAAATGTTGCAGGGCTCTCTCTAAATAGAGAAGGGAAAGCAGAAGATCCAAGGGGCAGATGAGTTCCAACAGGGTGAAGTGGAAGGGTTAGGTGGTGATTGTGATTGTAGATGCTGGGTGGTGGAAGTGGAATAGTGGAGGAATAATCACAACTGTGATTGAGGAGTGATGGAAGACGCTAGGTGTGTTGAATTGAAGTGTGAGAAAAGGAAGGTTAGTGAAGAAAAACAAAAAAACAAAGAAAAGAAAAACAAATAAAAAAAAAAACAAAAGAAAAAAAGAAATAAAAATGAAAGAAACAAAAATAAAATAATAAAAGAATTTAAAGAAATAAATGTAAAATAAAACCATTTTGAGGAAACAAAAGGTGGTTTAATTGTGTTACCACCGGTGTGGTGGTTGTGTGGTTCGACTTGTTGGTCAAAAGAATGTTTCTCGAAAGCAGGGATTCTTGAAAACAAAAGATTTTTAAACCGAACAAAAAACTCAAACAGGTTAAATGTGGTCACGGAGGGCATGAAAATCGGATTTTGGAAAGAGCCGTTAAGCCAAAATTTGCATAAAAGATATTTTTGTAAATGACAATAATTAAAGAGTTGACTACATTGACCGGGGCCAAAATGACAATGAAAGAGGGTAATTTTTTTACACGATGTCTATAACAACGTGTTAAATACATGAGCGAAGCCAAATCTTCAATTAAACATTTTTTATGTCTTAGATCGCATAAAATCTCGATATGTCTACTAGTGTTGTCTACTATATTCATTGGTAGAGGTGGCAAACGGGCCGGCCCGGCCCGTGCGGCGGCCCATTCCTTAACGGGCTTGGGCTCGGGCCGGCCCATATACTCAAACCTTAGGCCCGGCCCGGCCCACAGCCCAAGTCCATAACGTGCCGGGCCGTGTTCGTGCCGGGCCAATAATGGGCTTGGGCGGGGCCGGCCCGTTTCGTAAGGAAAAGAAAACTAATTTTATTTTGAAATAAAATTAATACAATAAAAAAAGTTATAATTTTTTTTTATAAACATGCAACTAACTTGGTAGTAATAAGAAATCATCGTTTATAACATTTTTACTATTTTTTTTAGCTTTTTTTTAGTAGAATTTTTATATTATAAACGGGTCGGGCCGCGGCCCGTAAAATAGCGGGCTCGGACTCGGGCCGGGCCTCTTCTTAACGTGTCGGGCCCGTGCCGGGCTCGGGCCTAGCGGCCCATTTGCCACCTCTATTCATTGGTTATAAAGAAAGGACAATTCTCAGGTCCACCCCCCGGGTGAATGCCTATATTCACCCTCCTCCTAGATAGCCAATTATATACTGCCACGTATATGCTTATTAAAAAAATAACAAAAACTTAACTGACGCCGTTTTCTTAAAATCTCATGGGTTTTCTCCTCTCTCACTCTTCGCTGATCTTCCTCAGTCCTTACTTACCCACTCTCATCTCTCACAAATCTAATCACAATAGCCAAATTTCTGAATTTTCGAGGAGATTGAGACTCAGAGAAAATAGCATAGATGAAGATGAGGGGAGCGAAAGTATATCAGAGGTTCTCTCTCCTCTGTCGCCTGACTTCCGAGCACTACCAGGCAACACTGCCACCATCAGTGGGTTCGCCGGCCTCCAATTAGTCATGCCTGGTCTCTCACTCCTCACCCACCCAATGAAGGACCATGGTGATTGTGGATCAATCTATAGAGAGTACGAATTGGGTAAAGAACATTAGAGAAGATGAAGATCGGGTTTGGAGGTATAAGGAGGTAGTGCTCTTGCTAATTGGTTGTGGTGATGTCCCTGATCCCCTCTTTGTCTGTGGTACTAATGGTTTGTAGATCTAACTTTTGTCTGGATTCAAAAGACTTTATCAATCATACTTGGGAGAAGACCCACCACCCACCACTAACATAGGTTTACAGACATTCTAAATTTTATATGGGGGACTCAAGTTTAATTTGAGACTAAAATTGTGGAAGATTCCGAGCACTACCAGGCAACACTGCCACCATCAGTGGGTTCGCCAGCCTCCAATTAGTCATGCTGTCTCTCACTCCTCACCCACCCAATGAAGGACCATGGTGATTGTGGATCAATCTATAGAGAGTACGAATTGGGTAAAGAACATTAGAAAATGAAGATCGGGTTTGGAAAATGATTAGACGATTAAAACCTACGTCATTAATTTATTACCTAAATTCCTAACAATTGTCGTTGTAAAGTATAATGGGAAATAAAGGTTTTTCCCACAGAAGATTGTTATATTTACTTTTTAATGTCACGAAAAATTAAATTAAATAAAGAATTATTATTAACAAGTATAAAGAATAAAGAATATATATATATACAAAATTAAATAAACTATACAGTATTGTTTCTATTTACAAAAATATACATTATATACAAAAGTATTTTTGGGGGTTTTTGAGATTTTTGAAAACAATAAATAATTAAAAGGAAATATTTTTGATTTTTTATTATTTTTGAAAACAAGAAACACACACAAATATTGTTTTGAAGATTAACCAACTCCCTACCATGAATCCGAAACTACATATGTAAGATGCTTGGACCACCATACATCTCCCAAATAAAACTTTCCCTAACAATTAACTCCGAGACCACTCGTCGGCTAATCAATAGAAAAAGAGTTGTTAATTCAAGTGCACGACCTACGGACCGCCACTATCCGTGATCCTTATTATTTAGTTTCAACATTAAAGATAAAACCAAACAAACAAAATTCACATAAGCTGCTAGAAGAATCAATCAACTTCAATCCAACAATTATTACACAAAATAGAAAATAAACAAACAATAACATTTCCCAAAATTATTCACGAATAGTTAATTAAACAAAAATAAAATATAATAAATAAACGAAGTTGGGAAAAATTTACTTGTGTCATGAAAAGGACATCGGCGAAGGTGGACATGTAGATAAAGTATTGAGGGGGCTAGCTGGGTTGGGGGGATAGCTGGGCTTGAGTTCCAAATTAGTGACTGGGGCTTTGAGGACTTCTTTCCTTTTGCCCTCCTCCCCTCTTCTTTTTTTCTTCTTTTTGCCCGAGAGAGGCGAGAGAAAACTTGGGCGGAGGCACGCGAGGCTTTCAACGCGCCGGCGAAGATGAACACGGAACCGTGGAGGACAGCGGCGTAGGAGGGGGCTTTGGATCTGATGGCTGTGATTGGGTCGCTGATGAGCGGGATCGGTGAGTTGGAGGACGGCGTGGGAGTGCGGCAAGGGGCGTGATGATGCGCCGACATGAAATCGGGGGGGGGTGTGTCTCGGTCGCGCGAGAGGCGACGCGAAGCTTGGGAAGAGCATGGTCCCCTTTGGAATGCGATGTTGCTGGTGGAAACGCGCCGTAGCGTGAGGTGCGCCGGGTTTGCAAAACAAAAGAAAGTGATTAGAGAGATTATTTCATGATTGTAAATTTGAAAACAAAAGAGAAAACTTGAATTGATTATAGAAATGGATGATTGGAATTGGGTTGTGATTGATTTGGGGAATTGCGGAAGGGAGGTGGCTAAATAGCAGAGAAATGGGAATGCCCAGGGAGAGGAGGAGCTGGTGGCTGAAAGGAAGTGATGGTGGGTGGGTGGTGTGGTGGAAGTGGAAAGGGAGGAAATGGAGTAGTGGTGGTGGACTTGGTGGAGGTGATACACAAAATGAAATGGTTGGTGGATTTTAAGTAAGTCAAAAAAAACAAAAAAACAAAAAAAAAAAATAAAATAAAATAATAAAATAATTAAAAAAATAAAATAATAAAAATAAATAAAAAAAAAAAAAAAAAAACAAAAAAATTAAATTTTAATAACGTAAATATTAAACTTAAATTTTTTAACCCACTAATTTCAATATACAATAAATAAATTTTTATAAAAGATATTTTAGGTTTATACATTTTTTTTCTTTTTTTTTTTTTTATTCTTTTTTTTCCAACCACCTAAAAAAACCCGGTGAGGGGGGGATGAGGAATTAAAGGGGTTTTATATCTAGAAAATAACTTCCCGCAACTTTTATTTTTTCTTTTAATAAACCCCACTAAGTTTACGAAATTAAGTCCCAACTGGTGCCGGCGGCGGGCGGGGTGGGGGGGGGGGCGGAGGGGGCCGTGGCTGGGCGGTAGCCCGGTGGGGAGGACCCGGGGGGGGGGTGCGGGCGGATTTTTTTATTTTTTATTTTTATTTTTTTATTTTATTTTAAATAAATAACGAGAGTGAAAAGAAAACTTACCTTTTACTCCCGAGAAACCGAAAATCACCAACAAGACATCAACCTCAAGGTTTTTCAACCTTGACTTCCTAAACGTATGTCGATGTATGTGGTAAAATTTCCGATAAACCCGGATTATTTCCTATACAAAATAAAAAGGTTAGTAATAAATTTACAAAATAAAAACAAAAATTTACAATGTTAAAAATGTATCACAAATTATCTATACAAAAGAATGAATAAATTTCCTATGTCTACTATTTTCCTATGTCTCTAATTCCTATGTCTCTATATCCGTGTATATTCCTAGTCTACTATATTCTGTCTACGTATATTTTATTTACACAAAAATATTTTCTTTTGCCGAATATAGTTGAAAAAAAATGAAAGTTGATTCAAGCGGTAACTCAGGTGGACTTAGGCCTAGGTGCAGGGTAAAGACTTGGTTTTGAGGCGAGGGCACGAGGCGGGGGTATTTAGTGGCATCGACCATTTTACAACAGGCGTCTACTGACACCTTCGGTACCGTGGGCATAAGGTTCGACAATCTCCGGTTAATAAAGGGTCGTCATAACCTTAGGTAAAATGAAGGGTTTAGGCCATATTAACAAAAGGACCTACTAACGTTCGTTACAACTCACACAACAAAAAAACAATATATAAAAACACCAAATAAATTACTAAGTGTAACAAAAGATAAACAGTATAACGGAGTATAAATAAAATTAACAATATATTTACAAATAGTAAAAATCAATAGTCAAAGCAACGTAAAAGCAACAACAAAAGCAAAGCAACAGAAAAACAACCAAAAACAAAGCAACGTAAAAGTAAAAAGCAAAAGTAAAAGTAAAACAACCCGGCGGGGCAAAAGATTAGACGATAAAAACGTTAATTATTACCAAACCAACAAGCGGAAAGATAAGGGAAATAAAGTTTTCGAAGGTATATTTTTTTAATGTCACGAAAAATTAAATTAAATAAAGAATTATTATTAACAAGTATAAAGAATAAAGAATATATATATATACAAAATAAATAAACTATACGATGTTTATTTACAAAAATATACATTATATACAAAAGATTTTGGGGGTTTTGAGATTTGAAAACAATAAATAATTAAAAGGAAAATTTTTGGATTTTTTATTATTTTTGAAAACAAGAAACACACACAAATATTGTTTTGAAGATTAACCAACCCTAGCCAGAACGAAACTAACATAGTAAGACGGCTATCCAATAAAACTCCCTAACAATTAACTCGGCACGCTATCTGAAAAAGGTTGTTAATTCAAGGCAAGCGGAGCACCGGACCTTATTATTTAGTTTCAACATTAAAGATAAAACCAAACAAACAAAACACATAAGCTGCTAGAGAACACACACCAACAATATACACAAAAAGAAAAAAACAAACAAAACCCCAAAATATTCACGAATAGTAATTAAACAAAAATAAAAATAATAAATAAACGAAGTGGGAAAAATAGTTTGCCGAAAAGGACCCGGGGGGGGGTATGGAGGGGGGGCGCGGGTGGGGGGTGCGGGTGGCCAATTAGGACTGTTGGGCCGGGATTTCTGGACTCCCCTCTTATTTTCTTCTTCTCGCACCGGGGCGGGAAACTGGGCGGGAGGCAGGGGCTCGGGGGAGGGGGGGGGGGGGGGAGGTGGGCGGGGATGGGTGGTGGGGGGGCTGGGGGGGGGGGCGGCGGGGCGGGTGGGGACGGGGCGGGGGTGTGGTCGGGTGCGGCGAGAGCACCCTTGGGAAGAGGATGGGTGGGCTTGGAGGCGGTGGGGCGTTGCCGGTGGGACGGCGGGGGCGGGCTTCGCAAAACAAAGAGGATTAGAGAGATTATTTCATGATTGTAAATTTGCGAAACAAAGAAAACTTGAATTGATTATAGAAAGGGCCATGATTGGAATGGGTTGTGATGATTTGGAGTGAAGGGAAGGGGGAGGAAATAGCGAGGAAAGGGGAGGGGGGGGGGGGGGGGGGGGGGGGGGTGGGGGAGGGAGGAAGGGGTGGTGGTGGACTGGGGGAGGGGAAGGGAAAAAGGAAAGGCAGGTGGACTTTGAGGAGAGTGGGGGTGGGGAAAGTGGGCAAAAGAAAAAAGAAACAAGAAAAAAAAAAAAAAAAATAATAAAAGTAAAAAAGAAATAAAATAACAAAAAATAAAAAACAAAAACAAACGAAAAAATAAAAATAAAAAAACAAGGAAAAAAAGGAGATTAAAAGGTAGCCGGGGGGGGGTATGGGTGGTTGGACAAAGCGGGTTGGAAGGTGAAACGACAATTTATCCGACAGGGATGATTTGGAAAACAAAACACAGGGAACGGTTAAAACACGAAAACAAATAAACAAACAGAACAAAACGATAGGAAAGCACGGGAAGGGGGGGAGGGGTGATGTCCCTGATCCCCTCTTTGTCTGTGGTACTAATGGTTTGTAGATCTAACTTTTGTCTGGATTCAAAAGACTTTATCAATCATACTTGGGAGAAGACCCACCACCCACCACTAACATAGTTTACAGACATTCTAAATTTTATATGGGGGACTCAAGTTTAATTTGAGACTAAAATTGTGGAAGACTTGAGCATTTTTATTTGTCTTTGTGTATTTGCTTAATTAATTCGTTCGCTCTTGATCGAAGACGAAGAACAACAAGAGTTGGAGCAGTGGGTGCTGATGGACTTGCAGAGATTTAGACAAAAAATAAAATAAGATCGATGAGATGCATAAATGATGAAAAGATACAGCAACAAGAGGATCAATAGAGAGAGGGAGGAAACAAATGGAGACGGCGTCAGTTAACGTGTAAAGTAAATAAAGTAGAGTTTTTGTTATTTTTTTAATAAGCATGTATGTGGCAGTGTATAATTGGCTATTTGGGAATAGGGTGAATATAAGCGTTCACCCGGGGGTGGACGTAAGAATTGTCCATAAAGAAATGTATATATTCAAAAACCATATCGTTATGGACAACGAAATTTAGCAAATCAACCGTTGGATGTGATGATTGAGATATTTTACGCATATGGTTAAAAAATTGGCCGCTTTTGTATTTGTTTCGACCTCGATCCACATAGTTAAGTGTAATAGTCATTTATGTCCCTATATTTATTAATAAGAGTTCTCAATGGACAACTACATTCAAACGGGATCCGGGGTTACAAATTTTTACATAGGTATATGGATCTCGGTCGTGGGAGTATGTGGTCACGGAGAGCACGAAAATCGGATTTCGAAAAGAGCCGTTAAGGTAAAATTAGCGTAAAAGATATTTTTGTAAATGACAATAAATAAAAGTTGACTACATTGACCAAGGCCGAAATGACAATGAAAGAGGCTAATTTTTTGACACGATGCCTATTACAACGTTTTAAATACATGAGCAAAACCAAATCTTTCATTAGACATTTTTCGATGTCTTAGATCGCACAAAATTTCGATATGTCTACTAGTGTTGTTTACTATATTCATTGGTTATAAAGAAATGTATATATTCAAAAATCATATCGTTAAGGACAATGAAATTTAGTAAATTAACCGTTGGATGTGATGATTGAGATATTTTATGCCTATGGTTAAAAAATTGGCCTCTTTCGTATTTGTTTGGACCTCGATCTACATAGTTAAGTGTAATAGCCATTTATGCCCCTATATTTATTAGGGAAAAAATCACCTTTAGTCCCTGAATTATGATCCATTCGATACTTTCATCCCTGAAGTTTGAAATATATCACTTTAGTCCCTGAACTTTGACATTCTATATCACTTTCGTCCCTGCCGAGGGTTTTCATCGAATACACCTCCGATTCCGGCCAAATCGGAGGACAACACATATTGGGCTTTGAAGCCTTCCTTGAGGCGAGTTCAATGCCACCAACCTCGCCTCAAACCGTCGCCGGACGGCGGAGAATTTTACAATTAAAGTTCCGGCCACCATAAGCTTTCGGGCCAAATTCGAATCATTCTAGGCCGAATCGAGCTTAATATCATCCATGCGAACATTTTGGCATAAGTTTTGCACCGTTTTGTTCCGGTCAGGGACGAAAGTGATAGTCGGTGTTGAAGTTCAGGGACGAAAATGATATATTTCAAACTTCAGGGACGAAAGTGTCGAACGAGTTATAGTTCAGGGACTAAAGTTATAATTATCCCTATTTATTAATTAGAGTTCTCAATGGGCAACTACACTTAAACGAGATCCGGGATTACAAATTTTTACATGAGTATATGGATCTCAGTCGTTGGAGTATGTGGTCGCGGAGGACACGAAAATTGGATTTTGAAAAGAGCCGTTAAGACAAAATTAGCGTAAATGATATTTTTGTAAACCCCCCCCCCCCCCCCCCCCCCCCCTTTTTCCCCAACCCCTATTTGGCCCCCCACCCAACCCCAAGGGAATTTAACCCTTTTGTAAATGACAATAAATAAGAGTTGACTACATTGACCGAGGCCGAAATGACAATGAAAAAGGCTAATTTTTTGACACGATGCCTATTACAACATGTTAAATACATGAGCGAAACCAAATCTTCCATTAGACATTTTTCGATTTCTTGGATCGCACAAAATCTCTATATGTCTACTAATGTTTCTATAACATAAGCATATAGTAAAAATATTTCTATAACATAATAATAAGAAGTGCAAATTACAAAATATTAATATCATTGAACACTAATTAGTAGCATTATAGCCCTAAATATTATTACTATTACTCTTTCAAAATATTTATTTATTACAAAACAGCATTAAATAAAAACAATTTAGGTTGATGTTATAATTAGAAACGGGTACCTTAGAAGTTTTCAAAAATTATGAAAATATTCATAGATAAACTTCAAGGTGTTAGTCGACATTTTCAATTGGAATTGCATCAACTTTTATTTAGATGAATATTTGGGGAATATTCATATTTTGTCACTCGGAAGCTAAAAATATTGAATTACAAGAAATCAACATCATTTATCCAAATTTCTTCATAAAAACTAAATAAAAATGATATAAAATAATGTGAAATTATGAACATATCATCAATCAACATGGTATGTCATATTTTTTTTATGTGTTGCATTACTAGTTATTAACTTGTTATAGCTCAATTGATTATTCTTAGGGTAAATGTTACAAATGTCTTGTGGTTTGAGGTGATGTTCAACATTAACCTTGAGGTTTCAAAATGTTTAATATCACCCTTGTAGTTTGCAATAATGATCAATATTGGTCCAAAATGTTATTTATAGCAAACTTTTCATCAATTAAAATAGTGTCGAAAATTAAATTAAATAAGAAACACTTGAAAAAAGTTTGTTTTCTAATTAAAATGATAAATTTATCCTTATGAATCACCTATACATGAATTTTAATTGTTGGATTTTTTTGCCGAAATTAGCATATGGACTAATATTGATTAATTTTGCAAACCACAAGGGTTACATTAAACATTTTGAAACCACAAGGTTAATGTTGAATATCACCCCAAACCACAGGGACCATTTATAATTTTTACCCTTATTCTTAATATCACAAATTTTTTTTTTAATCTTATAAAAAATAAAAGTAACTAGGCCCGGCCCGATAAAATATGGAGGCCCGCTAAAGCCCAGCCCAACCCGCTTCAAAGGGTCGGGTTTGGGCTTTCAAATTATGATTAAAGCCCATCCCAATCCGGCCCGCAAATATATTTATTTAATTAAAGCCCGGCTCGGCCCAGCCCAAGGCCGGTAAAAGCCCGCTCGGCCCGGCCCGGTCCGTTGCCGAGCTCTATCTTAATTCTTGCATAATGCATGTCTTCAGCTAATTTAATAGCCTCACGAAGAGCAGATAATTCACATTGAAAACGTGAGCTAATCATGCTAAGAGATCTTGCAAAACCAACCACGAATTCACCACTTGCATTCCTAAAAACTGCTCATGCACCACTCCGTTTGCTAATCAAATCAGTCCCATCAACTCATTCACAGGGTCGTCCCTTGACGAAGGCAACAAAGGCGGTTGCCTTAGGCCTCTACTTGGGGAAGGCCTCTTATAATTATACCCATCTATATATTTTATATGTGAAAAAAAAATCGGGCATTGGAAATAAATAAAAAACTGGTCAAGAGTAAAAGGAAAAGACACAATGGCAGACACAGAAAAAGACTCCCCCTCACTTGGCCCACCCATCATAGACATGAATCTATCTCTCTGATTTCCCAATTCCCAGTGAAGACAATATGAGGCCTCCTCAGCTAGTTAGAAGCCCCAAAATTTCCTTTTTCTTCCTCAACCAATTTGGGCAAATATGAAACGTTGGCTACAGAACTTGAATTACTCATCTCTGTCATCTAATATTCTAATTTCAGTAATTTGATCGGTCTGTGCCTCTCTCACATACTCAAACAGTAAGATTTTTCTTCTTTTATTTCTATTTAAATCATTGACCAAGGAGACAATGAAAAGCTCTTCATTTAAAAAGCTTAAATATAAAAATTTAATCAACATTTTTACACCTCAAAAGGCAAAAAGAACGATCTTCAAATAATTATTTTTTTTACATTTAAAAAGCTCTTCATAGGTCCGCTATTTGTATTTTTTTTTGCCTTGGGCAAATTTCTATAAATTTTTTGCCTTTGGAAAACTTCTATAATTTTTTTGCCTTAGGCCTCATATTGCATCGGGACGGCCCTGCTCATTCATAAGTAAAAAGTTGACGAGAATAAGAAGTAACAATCTCTTCCAGTGAGTAACCCAATTACCAGAAACATCACGGAGACCCTTGGATTCTATTTCTTTGCCTTTTATTAGAAGGACGTCTATGAAAATAGCCTATGTTTCTATCTCCAGCCTTCAACCATAAAGCTCTAGACCTTTGAGTCCACCTATTTTCCTCTTGGGTTCACAATTCCTGAAAACGGATATGTAAAGATTGTTTTTCTGCATTCTGAGATGCATCGAAAGGTGATTGGAGAAGGTTATCAAGTTCCCGAACCGACCTCGATCATTTCTGCTTGTCTATGATTGAAGACTTCTATGTTCCACTTACAAAGCTGTTTACTAGTGTGAGTGATACGCTGACATACTTGTCTCAACAAGATCGATCTCCTGTCCCAGAAAACCCATATAATCATATATGCTGGTGAACCACCATTCATCCGGTGTTCCACTAGCGCCCGCCAATAATAACATCGATCCATATATATGCCTTTCTGAATAAGAGCGAACCCTAACTCCTTGAGAAGATTCGCTTTTCGACACACCAACACCTTCAATCATAGTGTTTCCAATTGCTTCATATCACAAAGGAAAAGGATTCGAGGTCCCTTTCTGTTGACCAATCAAGCCCACCAATGCCCTTCTCCGATAACTCCCCATAGTTTCTCTGCAATCACACTACTACACTAGTACGTGTAAAGCCATAATATATAGGCTTATGATCTCACTGTCAAATGATGCAAACGAACGGCTCTACCGTGTTCTGTTCTAGAGTGAGGCTCTGCTATATAGGGTTTAAAAATTTAACGTATCAGTATATTGTGCCAACACCAATTAGCAAGCAAAACTTAAGCACCGACACATTTTAAGGATTCATATTAATATTATGAAGATGCATTCTTCCATTTTCAGAGTTGGTTATGCCAACATTACAACATCAGCTCTGCATGGAGATTATAGAACACTTCATAATAGCTATTCATCTTTGATGAATTTTTTTTAATCTTTTATATTTCATATTTTGTGACCAGAAAACCATTCATGGGATGAATAAGTTAAGAGATAGCCATAGATTATTATTTGATTGCTGCAAGATAATGCATAAAAGAAGCCCAAAAAATGTTAGGGGTTCTATACTGTTGCATGTGCACAAAAGAGGAAGAAGGTATATGTGTGAGTTGGGAACTTCTTCTTATAAGAAAGTTGAACATTTAACATAAATCCTCTATTGGTAAGTATCTTGGTGTTCAAAATATTATTTTTTGGAAGGATTCTATTAACACATCTGAACTTGTTCTTAGAATGCAGAAGAAATTTGCAGGTTGGAAAGCTAGTACTTTATCAAGAGGTGGTAAACTGACATTGATCAAGTCTAATTTAATAGGTATGCCAAATCATGTGCTTTCTTGTTTTCGTTGTCCTTCTAGAATTACTACTAGACTTGACAAAGAATGTAGAAACTTTTTTTGGGGAAGTCATTCTGTTGCTCCCCCCATTGCTTGGAAACATGATTGTACTCCAAAAGATAAAGGAGGATTAGGTATTAGACCTACTACTTGGTTTAACAAGTCTTAGCAAAATTAGCCTGGAAAGTTATTACAGAACCTTCTAATTGGTACGTGGGTGACTTTAGTTAGACAAAAGTATCTTAGACATAATAATTTCTTTAACGTACAAAAGACCTCTAATATATGCTTCTCTTGCTTGGAAAGGCATTTTAATTAGATGCTCGAGATCTTATCATTCAAGGCATGCGTTGGTAGGAAATGGAAAGAGAATTAATTTTTGGACTTTCAATTGGATATTTGGGTTTTATCCACTCCCTCTTTATAACCTTATTCCTGAATATGATAGGAACTCTCTAGATTGGTCTCTGACAGTTTCTAATTTCATTTGTTTTAATACTTGGAATGAAGATGCTTTATATATAGCAAGTTCTACCTTTGGAAGTAGTTCAGAAAATTTTGAATGTTCCCTTACCAGTTTCTCAAATGGAAGATGAGTTTGTTTGGGGCCCTTCTGGATATGGTAAGTTTACTATTAAAAGTGCTACTTGGTTGCAGGACAATCAAATACAACCTCATTCACATGCCAATCTTTTGAACAGTTTGTGGAAACTGAATATACCACCTAAAGTTAAAGTTTTCAGTTGGCTTCTTATCAGAGGCGGAACTAAGAGCAACTTCAGCGGATAGGCCAAATCAAATGGTCAAATTCAAATTTGACATGTGAGGTGGCAATGGTTATTTTGACAAAGGTTTATTCCAGTCGATAGGTCAAATATGACTTCTCTCTCTCTCTCCTCAGTCCGAGTGCAGAAGAAAATAAAGAAGGAAGCCAATTGATCCAATTGATTAAAACCCAATAAACAAAGATTTGGCTGAAACTTTTTGCTCGGTCAAATTTGGCTGAGAAACTCACATTGTCAAATACACGTAGGATTTGGCTATTGGGTTGGAGTCGTTTTACATTGTCAAAAATTACCGTTGAGCCTCCAGCTGGATTTTGGCCTATCCACTGGAGATGCTCTAAGGGGACGCTAACCCAGCTTAAGCTGGGCAACATTTTTTTTTATTAATTTTTTTGCATATAAAATTCTGACCAAGCTCACTTGGTTTTTTATATAATAATGCCCATGAACTGATGTAATATGTGCATCAGATGGAGCACTGCAGCATGAATTGCAGACATGTCAATTTTAGTTTAGTTTTTAATAATATGTCATCACTCCATGTCTCCATTACAGTATTACTCTTATCAATTATTCGTTATTTCTTCAACAATTAAAGTTTGAACGGATAACACACTGCACTCAAAGGCTTCATAGCAAGATTGCAGGAACATTCGAACAAAGTTACATTCTTACAGAGGAACCTCCCAACTCCTAAGTCTCCAATACCCCATATTCTATATTTCTATATTTTTTCACTTTATCTTTTTTTAGTCTACTGAGTTGTGAGTTGGATCCAATTATAATTATTGAATTGTAATGGCTCTTAACCCTAGCAGCCTTGGTGCGGCGGCCTCCCTATGGCCTCGACGTTGGCTGAGCATTGCTCCATCGACGTCGCCCATTCACGTAGTATCTCGGCATCTTCATCGATGTCTTCCGTCGGTCGCTTTCGAGCGAACCATGTGTTTGAGTCCTTTTGTCCAAAGCTTGAAGAGTTTTGGTTTTGGTTTTGGTTTAGGCGTGGAAGGCCGGATTGATCCTTGGGTTCCGGTTGTCTCTTTTGGCCAGATCGGGGTGGATCCACCTGTTGGTGGTTTGCGTCCCAAACGAGGGCGTTTGAAGTACCTATCGAAGTTGTGGGTTGGCCGACTAACAAAGGAGGGCTGCACACAGTAGCGTGGTCAGGTGATACGACGACTTTTGTTGTCGTTGATGTTTTTTGACTTGTGTTCTCCTCCAACTGTGTCCACTAGATCTTGTGGTGGCGTGTGGTCAATCCGATTGGTTTCGTCTCAGATTAGCTCTTGCTTAGGTATGGTGCAACATCCAAGTTTAGTGCTTGAGGTTGTTCATCTTGCCGAAACTAATGGGGGAGCATGGCCATTAATTGGGTTTGCTTTTTCTCAACAAGGATGGGATCATAGTGCCTTTTCGTGGCAGGTCAGAGGTTTGGATTGCTCAAGGTTTCGAGTTTGGGATCCAAGTCGATCCGGGTCGCATTTACAGTTGGAATTGGAAGTGTCTTGTCCTTAGACTCTGGATACTAGTTCATTATTGTTCTTGGTGTTGGGTTTCATGTACTTGGTTCTGGTCAAGTAGAGTACGTTTGCTTTGCTACGCTCTAGGTGGGAGGACTACAATCCATACTACCACTGGTTACCTTGTTACCATTATCACTGCAATGATAAACGCAGTGTATCGTTTCGTTGACATCTTGTCTCTAGATATGTTCTGGTTTTCCTTATTAGATGTACTTGTGCATCTTACTATGTTTATTGCTTTCTTAATCGATGCCTTCGTGCATCTTAACTTTGTAATCTTCAATTTTCATTAAATAAAATTTTTGTCTATTTCTCTTAAAAAAAATATTACTGAGTTGTTGCAATTATTTGATTTATTTCATAATTTATAGTTAGGTATATGCATTATAATGTCAGATTGAGTTGTGGGTATGGTATTTTTGTCGATGGTGCTGAGGGAATAAATGAGTAATTGATTGATTTGACGGTGGGCTAGCTGTTTTGAATTTATGGGTAATTTCATATTCCTTTAGCTCACCTCGTTTTCTAATCCTAGTTCCGCCTTTGCTTCTTATTCGAGAAAAGCTTAAAACTAGAAGTTGACTAGCTTCATATACTCATAATATATATATTCTCTATGTCCTTTTTGCAATACCTCTGATGAAACCATTGATCATATTTTTATGCATTGCTCATTTGCTACAGATGTTTGGTGCAACCGTGCAAGGTTTCTAATTGTCCCAGTCCTTTGAACTGGCCTCACTCTTTTATCTATTGGCTAGAAGCTTTACAAAATAATTCTTTTCAAGATAATTCCTCCTAGTCTTTACCTAAGATTCTACTTATTCTCTGGGAAATTTGGCACCATAGGAATAAGTTAGTCTTTCACCAACTTGGCCCTTGTCCAACTCAAATCATTTTTAGAGCTGCTTCTTTGGGGGCAAGTTTTAGTGAAGCTAACCCTATTCCTATCAAGGCTAAAAACTCTAATAACTTTCATATTAAATGGAAACCACTTGATGATGGTTTTGTTAATTAAACTGAATTTTGATGGTTCTGTCAAACCTGATAACTCTACTGCTTCAGGATTTGTTATCTGTGATAGCTATGGCAATTCTCTTCTTGTACCGACAAAGAAAATAAAAAAACTAGAAGTTATTCTGGCTGAAGCGACAATGCTTCGAGAAGGCCTAGTTGCTGTAAAGCATTATGGTTATTCTCATATCCTTGTTGAAAGAGACTCCAAAATCTTGATTGATAGTATTAAAGGCACATGTGCAACTCCCTGGCGCATCAAGATGATTGTCCAATACATTAAAGTGTTCGCCTCTTCTTTTGTTCATATAAGTTTTGATCATGTTTTTCGAGAAGAAAACTTTGTAGCTGATGCTATTGCTAGTTTAGGTCATGATGAGAACAATGTCGCTGTTTGGTCGCATTGTCTTCCCCTATTTGTGTACCCAGCGTTCTATTTGGATCAGCTAGGCGGAGGTTGTATTAGAGGTTTTTCCTTGTAATTTTACTTTGTTCATAAAAAAAAAACTTCTTATAAGAAAGTTTACATAAATTGAACCCTAGGCTACACTTTTAGCCCCTCATAAATTACTATTCATTCAAATAGTATGGGTTATAATTTAACAATCTCTAACCGATCGGGCCAAATTTTATTATTTTTATTTATTCTTCCCTATGTCACATGTGATGAGTCCCACGACAAGGGCTAAAGTACATGGACTGCTATAAGGGCTCATGTGACTTAGCCTTTGGCCCTTTATGCTCTTATTATTATTATTATTTTGTTTGACATAGTTTGGTATTGCTATGGGTAGATTCAACTATAAAAAAACTCAACTGTGAAAATAATCAGTTGTAAAAAAACTCAGCTAAGTATTTGGTAAACTAGTTTTAAAATTAATGTGATCATAAAAAACATTGCTAAGGTGTTTGGTAAATTTTCGTATAAAAGTGTTTTAACAATGTATAACTGTATAAGGACTAAAATGGATATGATGCTAAAAGTAATTTTTACTCATTTCTTAGAACTTTTCAGCCAAGTGAAACAAATTCCAACCAAACCGCAACTAAAATATAGAAAACTTTTCCATAATAGAATGCCTGGTTAGAAATTGTTTCAAACCAAAGATGTGTTACTAATTCCCAGTTTGCCCAACTACATATTTTTCGCTTTTCTTTTTGTCTGCAATTTTCTTTCAGAATTATATTACATGTGGAAATGACGGAGGAATTGTTGAGTTTCACTCTGATATTGAAACAAAAATTAGCATATAACTGGAAGTAATGGTTGTTCTTGATTATTGATAAAAAAAATTAAAAAAAAGTCAAAAACAAATCTTCTATACTAGAAAGCCAAGCCAAAAGGTAGTTTGGTAAAGGCTTCACCAATTTTTAGATTGCCACAATTACCCTTCAGAATAAAAAACAATTCTTCATGATAACATTTAAAATGGTTATTATGGTAAACAAAATAAAAAATAAAACAAAACAAAAAATATAAAAAGAAAAAAAAAAGGAAGAAATGAATGAATGGAAACTTTCACATTTTTTTCTCTCCTTCACAAATAACACGGGTATGAAACTAGTAACATTGAATGAAAGAGTTTCATCGTACAAAGATTGTTGGTTTCTATTCCCTTTGTGTCTTTTGTTCTTGCCTTGATGCCTTTGATGAAAGTACTTCAAACCAAAAACAGAAGTTCCATCGTGCAAAGTTTGGGTTCAACCAATTAATACTATACGTAGCTAGAAAAAAAAATAGATCAAGAGCATAAATTGATATTCAAACTAAGAAGTCAAGAAATTTACAGCCCTTTGGAGGAAAATCAAAATAGTAAGCATCCAAATTGGATGGGAATTGCAGAAGAAGAAGAAGAAGAATCGAAGGAAAAAATATGAGTGATAAAAGGAAGGGCATGCAGTGTTCTTGGATTTACAAAATCACACTTAGCAAGTGATTAGCTGAGGAAAATAAGAAAGAGAAACCAACTAACCTAAGAATTAAGAGATTTTTCCGTGTGACCGTCACACCATGTGGCATATGTGGCCTCCTGTTGTGATTGGACCACGTCATTACTTAGATAATACTAATGGCCAATGGCTGATACACTATAGGAAAAAAATAGAAGATGTGGTCCAATCACAACAGGAGGTCACATGGCCACGTGACGTGACGGTCACATTAAAAAATTTCTCGAATTGGAGAACCAACAGAGGAAAATCAGAAGAATTTAATATCGATTCAGATAATCAAGAGATGAAGAGGAAGGAAAGGGGAAAGAGAGAGGCGACATGATATACCATCTCCAACAGAAGACTCATTTTAAAATAAATTTAAAATCTAACTAAATTTAAGATAAAACCTAGATTCAACATATTACCTAAACAAAAGTTTAATTTAACTTTTAGAGAATTTAACTTTTGTTAAATTCTCTACCTATATTAAGCTAGACATGAGAAAGAAAATATGTAAGAGCCAAATACTCCAACGTCTATTTTTTTTCAGTTTCAACGCTCTTCTTTTCAATCTAACTTATTCCATTTATTTTTTGAGCACATGGGTGTAGTCCAGTGGACTAGGCAGTGACCAACCCGCTCACAACCCAAGTTCGAATCCCCCTCACCCTACAAATTTCGAAATTTGGTGCCATACTCCCCCTCCCCTTAAAAAAAAAAAAAATCTAACTTACATATATATAGGCATATAAATAGAGCTATAACTGCTAGAGCAGAAATCAAAAAATTACTACATATCTTTAACTTTTAAACATTTTAGCAAATAAAAATAACTTTTATTAGTGGAGATAGGCCTTCATTTTGAGAAATATGCAAGGGTGTTGTTGGCATTTGAAAAGTATTATTAAAACCCTCGCGCCTCCGCATGCTTTGGAAAAATTGAGGTTTTTTTTTTTTTTTTTTTTTTTGGCGGTTACGACACACAGCCTCTATACACGAGAAAACCAATGGGGAGGGACCATCATACAGAAATTTAGAGAGGAACCCAGTCCAGGCCTTCCTCTGAGACACACACGATTTGTTTTGGAGCACTTTGTTGGTGGCATTTTTCCAGTCAACAGGAGGGGCGAAATGTTGAGAAAGCAACCTCTCACCTGCTTTATGAAAACTGTGGTTTTGGAATACCAAATTTGTCCAAACGCGCTTTTATATTGTCTGACCAAACGGAAGATTTATCCAAAACGTTGAAAAAAAAAGTGGTTTTTAGCTTCAAATCGCAGTACCAAACGGAACCATAGCATGCCATTGGAAATGAAAAATGGCCATTTTCAAGCTATTTTCAAGCGTTTGGCATGTCACTCGTACCAAAGTCTATTTTTGTTTTCAAAAAAATTTCAAAAGATTGCAGTCAATTTATTTTTTTTGTCTACGAGAACAGAGGAACTTAAAATTTTCATTCAACATGCATTATGGACGAGTAATATTCGTTTGCACAGGGATGGAAAAGTAAGTTTTGAATTTTGGAGAGAAATCTAGGAGTTACAGGTAGTAGTCAATAATGGCAAGCTCGGGTCAAATTGGAGTATTCAAATTGTTTGAGTTGATAAAACAGAGCCCTAGAGAGAAAACAAACAACAAGGAAAAATGATGAACTGGATGAGAGACACAGTTCTCACTCTTCCCAGATTTTTGTGTACCTTCCTTGTTCTCTTGGCTCTGATCTTCATCAACATCTTTCACAAACTATGGTGGACTCCAACTCGTTTTCAGAAATTCATGGCTTCTCAGGGAATCAGTGGCCCTTCTTACAGACTCATCCATGGAAACAACAAAGAAATCAGCAACATGCTAAAGGAAGCCAGGAGCAGACCCATAAGGAATTTATCACACGATGTACTATCTGCAGTTCAACCTCATATTCACTCATGGACCAAGAGCTATGGTAATTAACCAACTCTGAACTTTATTTTTTATTTTTTTTATTTCTATGATCTGATTTTTTTTTTCAACAATGAGATTGAATTTTTTTTTTGTCATCAACTCTATGCTACAGGGAAGAATTTTCTACAATGGCACGGTCTTCAACCTGTTTTGGTCATTACAGAACCCGAGTTGTGCAAGGAGATACTGAATAACAAAGATAGAGTTTATACAAAAAAGAAGCCCAATTTCTTTGCAAAGAAGCTATTCGGAGACGGCATATCCGTAGCAGAAGGTGAAAAATGGTCAAAATTGAGAAAGCTCTCCAACCATGCCTTCCATGGAGACAGCTTAAAAGTAAGTTTCTGAATTTGTTGTTTTTTATATCCGACTTAAAAGCAAGTTGTTTTTGTACATAATAGTACTACTTACTGGTGATTCCTGCAAAGATTAGTGTAGTAGTGGTAGTTGTTCCAATTGTTTATAAGAAAAGAATAAGTTGAAGGACAATTTGTAATTAATTGCATGAGGGTGTTAATTGGGTTTTGCTAGAGTATGATTCCAGACATGATAGCTAGTTCTGAGACGATGCTCGAAGGGTGGAAAAAGCATGAAGGAAAAGAAATTGAGGTGTATGAACAATTTAGGTTGTTCACTTCTGAAGTGATTTCTAGGACAGCATTTGGCAGCTGCTATTTAGAAGGGAAGAATATGTTTGACATGTTGATGAAGTTAAGCTCTGTAATATTCAGAAATACTCACAAACTCAGGGTTCCTGGCATCAGGTAGCTTCCTCTAAAACAAAGAATTGATCTCCTTTTAGTTGTTGAATTTTCTTTTATCAGTATATGATGTTCTGTATTACTTCAACATAGATCGAACTTTTTATATCACATATGTTGATTATTTGAGGAGACCTAAAGAACCTATCCTTGTCAACAACTACACATTGTGTAATCCTAAACTAAAGAAGATATATTGGTACAGCTGCCACATATGAACTAGGCTTGTTATTTGCACATGAATCTGCTGCTCAAAATCAGAAGAGAGTGGTGTTACTTCTCATGTTTAGTATTGAATTCAAAATTGCAGCAAGATTTATAAACCCAGTGATGATAAAGAATCAGAGAAGCTTGAGAAAGGAATATGGGATTCAATAATGAAAATTGTTAAGAAAAGAGAAAGGGAGACAGTGAGTGGAGAAGAAGACAACTACGGGAGTGATTTTCTTGGTATGCTTTTAAAGGCTCACGATGGTGCCAATGACAAGCAGAGGATTTCGTTGAACGAATTGGTTGAGGAGTGCAAGACGTTTTACTTTGCTGGACAAGAGACCACTAACTCTTTGCTTGTTTGGACTGTCTTTCTTCTGGCCCTCCATCCGGATTGGCAAGAGGAAGCGCGAAAGGAGGTCCTGCAATTATTTGGCAAAGAAACTCCAAATCCTGATGGTCTTGCCAAATTAAAAATTGTAAGAAAGTCAATAACTCCATTATCATATATATGCTTGTCTAAATGGGAGAAATGTTCAATTAATCTTGAGTTGCTCTCTATATTTATTTTCATGCAGATGAGTATGATCATCAATGAGTCTCTGAGGCTATATCCTCCTGCTGTTCTCATTTTACGGAAAGTGGATAAGGAAGTTAGACTGGGAAACCTCATTGTTCCTGCTAATGTTCAATTGCATATCTCAACTCTAGCACTTCATCATGAACCTCAGTTCTGGGGACAAGACGTGAAACTTTTCAAACCAGAGAGATTCTCCGAAGGTGTCTCTAATGCTACTAACAATAACATGGCCGCATTCTTACCCTTTGGAATGGGACCTCGGACTTGTGTTGGACAAAACTTTGCCACCATTGAAGCAAAGATTGCTCTTTCAATGATTCTACAACGCTACTCCTTCACCATTTCCCCAGCTTATGTCCACTCTCCCTATCAGTTTCTCACCGTTCGTCCACAGCATGGACTTCAAGTCATTCTACACTCACTGTGAGTGGCGAAGACCAGAATCCTCCATAAAATGTAGCATTCCATGTAGACGATATTCTACTTTTGGGATTTGCTTCTTCTTTCTGTCTTTTTATTGGTTCCATCAATATGGTAATCTTGCCTACTTGGCAATAAGACCGTATAATGATACACACACAGATATATATATATAATAGGAAAATATGTATATGCCTTTTGTAAAATACCAAGTGATAGCGGTATTTGATGTTTGTGAGGTAGAAGAGTGTTTGAATTCCTAGGCATTGATCATAGTGTTTAATAAAGGTGGATTTGTGAAGACCAGGAATTTAAAAATATTTATTATAACAATTTATATATTTTTCATTTCTATTTCTTAAATTATTTGTCTATCACATGATTTGAGGTTCTTAGCTTTGTTATTGGAACAGATGTTTATTTATCTTCCTTTTGATATATCCTAGTGATTCACCTAGCAGCTTAAGACACCAAAAGATTTACATTTCTCTGTACAACTAGCTAACTTTGATATTTTAGTCTCCTTCTTGCTTAAATCGAAAAATCTCCATTCATATCTTAAATCTTATCTTTTCTCTGTTTCATCAAACAACATAAAATTTATTAAACCCCACCAGCTATGAGAGCTAGCTATTATGCTTTTACTTTAAGTTTGACAACTCCTGCTTTCAATACCCTACCTTTCTATGTTTATCCAATTCTCTCCATTTTTTTATCTCAATAGAGACCAGTTCTTCTCTCAATTGTCACTTACATGCATCGTTTCTTTTCTTCTTTGTTCAAAGAAGCCATAGTACGTAGTCCTATTTCAGGTAATTGACTCAACCATTTAGGTTGTCTTTAATTGCTCAGTCTCGAGTCTCGACTTATTTGTTTAGTTCATGAATTCCATTAAAGCTTTGTACAATCTTGTCACTTACAGAATTATAGTTCAAATTAACATAATCAATTTCGATTGTAACATTTTATTAGTGCTGAAATCAAGGTAGGGGAATCTTGGGGAACCTTTTTCTATTTTGGTAAACTTTGTGAGAAATGGTTTGCGTGCAATATTTGAATAACATATTTGTTTGATATTTTATGACTTATATGATTTATGTGTTAGTATAAATTACATGACGTTTAAATACCTATTTATATGAAATTCTGCTCAATTGATACAAATGAAAAATCTATGCATATTCTTAATGCATATTATTATCATGATACATCATGGCATATAGAAGGATTGATAGTTGAGAATGCATTTGGTTATGAAATGAGGAAGGTGGATGGATATAGAAATAATGGAATTTATGGGAAATGACATTTATGTAGTTGTGTCTTACTCTCGGCATGTACCAGATCTTATGTCAGTCTAAAATGCATTATTTGCATAATGGTAATTCGGGACTAGCGACAGGGAGAAAATGCAGTCTTACTCTCGGTAGGTACCAGATCTCATGTCAACCTAAAATGCATGAATTACACAAAGGTAGTTCGGAACTGGCGACAGGTAGAAAGACAAGAGAATTGACAAAAAGAGATGAGGATTGAAGTGTTACGGGGTGTTAGATCATATATATGAAACATTCAGGTCCACCTCCAGTTGGTAAAATGCACGGTATGGGACGTGTAGGCTTTACTTGTTTTTGTTATATGGTCTAAGGGGTATATAAGTGAAGCTCATTTGACATTCATGCATCAATTTCATTATTAATCATTAAGTGCTCTTTGATAACTTAATGTTTGTGACAATTTAGTTTAGTCAAATGATAAAAGGTTCATGTCCCTACTGAGCAACAAAAACGAAAGCTCACCTCTACAATAGGTTGTTTCTTTGCAGGTGCTAAATCGAATAATTAGAAGGTTGAGAAGACGGTTTCGTTCGAGAGTTGTTAGTTGGACTCTTTTTTTTGTAAGTTAAATTTGTACCTAGAAGCGAAAGGATCACTAGTAAGGATATCTGGATATGTATATAATTGTAGCGTGTGACATTCGATTGTAAATTAAGTTTCATTTTGCAATCTTCTGTTTCGAAACTGTACAACTTAGTAGTTGGCTCTAGTTATTATCTTTTTTATTACTTTTCCCACATGCTAATTGTAGAAAAAATTTTATTTTCTATAATTCGGATGTGACTCATGCCTCAATTTGGGAATTAAAAAAGTGATAGTATTTTTGGGCAGCTCTCTTGGTCATTATTTTATCTCAAAATAGTGTTTTGGTTTTATAAATTTTCTTTGTGTATTTCTCAATCTATTTCATTTGACAAATGGTATCTTTTTTTGTTTTTTTTATATAGAAAAAATGTCCAACCATTAATGAATAACTCATTGAGGAAATACATGAGGACCCACCTAGGCTGACAGAATGAGAGAAGAGCCATTACCTAAGTAAACTCATATTTTCTAGTTACTAAGCCCAAAAAACAAAAATAAAAAAAAATATCCTAAAAATCCTGTAGGAAAACATTATAAGACACGAGATTCGGGTACAGTTCTGCGACATTTCCCTTATGTATACTCTTGATTCGGGTACAGTTCTGCGACATTTCCCTTAGGTACAATCTCGTCATTCTTCTTCTTCTTCTTGAAGGGAGAGACAACCAAGACATCATTCTTGGTGGGTAACGCCAAGACTGGATTAACCTCGAGAGCAGGATGATCTGTGTTCTCTTCCACCATAGCCTTCTTCCCACCACGAACAAGAGCCAATGCAGCAATTCTACGGTGACCAATAATTTCTGACTCCAAAAATATTGGAGCAGGTGCAGTAGGAGGGTCTGTAGAAGAGCTCGGCCCAAATGAACAGTTGGCCAGTTGGGTATTGCCGCAAAAGCTTGGGTTGGAAACCAACAACAGTGAAAAGGGTTCAGCCGAGCATTTGATACCTTAGGTCAACTTCCCTACAGACTCAACCCGACTTGGCTTAGGTGGCGCACTAAAATATGTAGCTATTCGCATGTGTTATTAATACACCCTAAATCTCTATTCACACACCTTTTTTATTTTTTTATTCTTTTTACTCTAAGGAGATTGGACAACTTATATAATAAAAGTGAATTCAAAGAATAAAAAAAAATTAAAAAAAAGTGTGTCAATAGAAATTCATGGTGTGTTAATCACAACTTTTTTATTGAAATTTGGAAAATGCCCCAAATCCGATTCATCATCACTCATCTGGTAGTTTTCTGTTGTGATACATAAGGAGCAGCGCTCTTGGTGTAGAACAAGATGGTTGGAATAAAGTAAGAAGAACGTAAAGCTACATATTCCAACCATGTTCTTGGCATGACCATTTGAATTAACAAGAAAGTATGGTTCTTGCCATGCATCACCTTGAAGCTTATAGCATATAAAGAGGACCATTTGTAAAACCGAGAAAAGCAGCAAATAAGCTCAACAAAATCGCATTGTTAATAAACTTCCTTCAGCAATGAGCAAGCTGTGGCCTCTCTTTTGTCTACTTTGGTTCACAGTATGTTCCAATTCCACTCCAATGTTGACTAGTTCACAAACTCTAGATGCTGATATTCAAGTTCTTCGTGTCTTCAAGCGTTGCATAGATCCCAACTCCATCCCCCCAAATTCCTACCTGAGTAGCTGGGACTTCGCAATGGATCCATGCGAAACTACTGGCGGGCAGTTTCTGGGAATCTTATGCAGCTTCCCTCTAGACTATTCCCCAAACAGAATAACAGCCATTGATCTTGATGGTGTGGGCTACGAGGGCTTCATAGCAGCAGCAATTGGGAATCTAACCGAGCTCACATCCATCAACCTCAGAAAAAACAATTTCCGAGGACCAATACCGGAATCCATTGCCAATCTAAAGAAGCTCACTAGACTTTCATTGTCCAACAATTTCTTGACGGGCAGCATCCCCTTGGGATTGATCACACTCAAGAAGCTGGAATCTCTAGACATCTCTTTCAACCAGTTTTCTGGTACAATTCCTGCAAGCATCGGTGGATTACGAGGCTTGACCTCCTTGAGCATGTCCAACAATGGATTCACGGGCAGACTCCCAGACCTCTCTGGGTTATGGCAGTTGAAGACATTAGACCTCAGCAGAAACCAGCTCTATGGGAGTCTGCCAAATGTTCCAGTAAGCTTGACAACATTATTTCTGAGCAGTAACATACTTTCTGGGCACCTTACACCTTTGATCAAACTCAGACACCTCAAAGTGCTAGATGTGAGCGACAACAGACTTTCAGGTGCTATAACTGGAGACTTTTTTACTTTACCCCAGATGACTCGTCTCAATGTTTCAGTTAACCATTTCACAGCATTAGAAATCACTAGATTTGTTGGACAAGAAGCACCACAGCTTCAGGTGCTCGATGCTAAAGGAAATCAGTTGCGTGGACGGTTGCCTGTGAATTTGGCATCGTTCCGGAACTTAACAACAATCAACCTTTCCTACAACCAGTTCTATGGTCGTATACCTGAGGAATATGGAGCAAGGCTCGGAGCATGGAAAACCCTCTACCTAGATCACAACTTTTTGCTAGGAAGGCTTCCAGCGGAATTCATTGAAAGCCAAGGGAAGATCAAGGGTAGCCTTTCAAACAACTGCTTGAGGTGTCCAGACAACATTCCATTGTGCATCGGGGGGCAACGGAAAACATCAGATTGTCTTGGACAGAGACACATTTATGGGTAAGTGACACCACTGCCAGGCAACATGGTTTAGAACTCTGATCATTCATATCTAGTCGGGTCAAATTCCTTGATCACACATCAAGGAGACGATCACTAAATAATAATAGTAATAATTTTTGTGAAAATGGGAAACCACTGGAATGCTCTCCCTTCCAGTAATGAATTTCCAGTCTCATATTTGCCCTCTTACCCAGATTACTAGTACAAATTACAATTAATAGGCCCCAGCACTAAAAACACCCAAAAAAAAAATCTCACCACTGTTAAACCTGGGAGTGCAAAAGTCATCGCTTGAAACGAATGCAAAGAAAATTGTATACAACGCTTCAGAAACTGCTATAAACAATGAATTGGTTCTAACTCGATACAAAAGCAGTCTTATATAAGCCAGTTAACACTAATGTTACCAAGCCAAGTAAAAACTGGGAACTGAGCCAAAGCGATGAAGAGCAAGAGATAATGGTGCTTGCTCGAATCATAACTCCTCACCTCTGCAAAGAGGACTCTCTTCATAGTCTTCACCAAGAAGACTCCCATGCATAAACAGGTCCAAGGCATCAAAAAATAGTACGAGTAATTCCACATAATCCGTCCAAGTACAGCCAAGCACAACCCTGTGAAAGTATACCCTGCATATGCCACGATGTCTAGCAAGGGAGCCTCACCACTACCCAGTGAAAACAATGTTATTTTCAGAATCAGAACTTGCACAAACCAGCCAAGCAATCCCTTGATGAATAACCAGTTTAGAGCCTCAGGGCTAAACCTGGCAATAAAAGAAAAAATGGTTGAAGAGATAATGCATATTAAGAGTTAAAAGTTTCTCAGTTCAAAGGTTGAAACACCAAGATATCAAAAAAATAAAAACAAGTCCGAAATACCAAAAATTTGAGCCCCTTAAAAAGAAAAGTATGATGCAGTTCAGGAAGCTGAAAACAATACAGTGGCAATAAAACCTCAGCTAAGAGTCGAAAGACCGAGGAAACCTTTCCAGATCTAAACTCATCTGGAACATATTCATTTAATAAAGCACAGAGAAAAAATAGTGCATTAACAAGTGGTCTTCATTAGTCTAACAAAAGAACTAGAATAGGCCTCAAATTAACCAGTAAATCAATACTGGTAAAAAAGGGTCTTTGGTTCTATTTCTAAAGACCAGCTAAAAAGGGTTTATGTTTCTCATTTGCAACATTTCCCACTTTTAAATGGACTCGGGTACAGGTGATACAACAGCTTACAGTTAAAGCCATGGGCAGAATCTAGCAAATTACTTGCTTGAAGTTTGAACACCATCTTAGATAATATTTTGAAAACACCTCACTTACTTTGAACCTCAATGAAAGAAAACGTGTAGAGACTTTTACTCTCAAGTCTCGACCTGAGTGATGTAATTGCTGTGTTGCACCAAACCCCAAAAAGATTTAACAAAGTTTTTATTTTTGATTGGACTACCAAAAAGCTATTAAAGAGGTCAAAACAACAGTTCTAGAGTTATACAATAGTAATTATATGGATGAATATTGAACTCATAGGTATTTTGAACATTAAGAAGGGGAAATACAAATGCAACTACACTAAAGTGGAGCAAATATATTTTCAGTTATTTCCAGTCATATTTCTTCAAGTAAGGAGACCAGAGCAGAAAGTACAGACTAATAATAGAAGCATCATCCAGCTAAGGAAGAATAATGATAACATAGCTCACTCCCAGAGTGAAGAGAAAATATTCCATTCTTATTTGAAAATGAATTCCCACCATGGAATGAACCTGAATAAAAGAGGAAACTGCTGCAAGTAATTTCATAAAACTTACTTCCCATGACGACCCAATGAGAAGCCAGCCAAAACCACATAGGTACCAAATGCCATAAAGGGAATGTAGAGGTCAGGTGCATTGATGTCGTATATTGGGGGTTTATAAGAAAGCCTGCCTCCTACTGGTTCAGTTATTCGTGTCCAATGACCCTGAAAAAAGAGAGTAGGAGAAAGGGGTGAAGGAGTAAATTCTATGGCATGAATATGATTCCACAAGCAAAGAATACAAATGAGGTTAGCACTTACCCTGTGCAGGAATGGAAATAGAACAACCTTCAATTTGTTCCTCACATACTGGTCATTCACTTGGAAGTAATATTGAGGATCAGAGAAATATCTACTGATCTGCTCATTTCAACAGAATATCAGAATAAAGCTCAATCACCTTAAACCAAGTACAAAGTAGCATCTTAAGAACAATTTCTAAATTTAAAATCTATATTTTAGAAAGGCTAATTTAGTCGTTCAAAGACGCTGATTAAAGGCAATTTCTACGATTTGTGCATCAGGCTACTATATAAAATACCATGGAACATTCTAATTAACATGGACCATTGACCCTTCGACACTGAAGAGCTGTGGAAGATGAACAAACAAAACTCATTCAATAATGGCAGTCCATCCCTTTAGATCAAGTATCAGTCAATATGGTACTGAGCATACTGATATATTCCCGTTTATACAACAAAAACAAAACCAAAAAAACAAAGAACAAGATTTAAAAATATTGCACTGATCATATACATTATGTGATTGAGTTCATACTTCCCATCAAACCATGTCATGCCGAATTAAAAGCAAGTCAATTTGCAAAGAAAATCTAGCAGCCAAATTAGTTGAAGAAGTCCCAATGAATAGCCAACTTGCTAATGTTAAACCTTACCAATCACAGATATTAACACTTGAATCATAAACTTCATATTAATATGCAATACTGTACTGATCAATCTGCTAAGAAAATCTAGGACCCAAATTAGTTGAAGAAGCCCCAGTGAACATGCGATTTGCTAATGTTAAACCTTATGAATTACATATATTAACACTTGAATCACAAACTTCATAATTTGACCAAAACTGAGTAATAAGTTAATAGAATAGCTTTGGTGCTACTTACGTTGCTTTGTACATACTCAGAGCTTGATCCTAGAATTTTCTCTCCATATGCACCCAATCCACCTCGGATAAGTCCTGAACCAGCACCATAAAACGTAGTTCCAAACGGATTAGGCTGGGAATTTGCAGGTGGTCTTGGCACCCCAGGCTGGGCTCCCGCATTATTATACATTTCTGTAAGTATACACATAAAACAAAACAAAAAATTGAAATGCGGTCAGATAACAATTGCTTCAATTACATGAACCTAGCAAAAGACTTTTTTAGTGCTAATTGATAAGTATCACTAATTGAATTCCAATCCCGGACGTTACTTATTCTAACTCTCACTCATGTTTCCACTCCAAACAATTTTCAGTAATGTAGCTATCACTAATTCTCCTGTCATCACTGTCTAATACAAAACTTCTGAAATTTAAAAAATAAAATAAAAAACATACACACACACATCTCAAAGAAAAGTGAGATTTTATACTTCACAAGGATCAGCATCCAAGCAAAGAACATAGTCAAATTTCCCTTCTCTCCAGCAACAACAGTAAATATAGTAAAAGCAAGCAAAAGCAAAAGAATTGGAAACATTACGAAGGAAAGGAATCAAATCCAAATCCATAATCATGCAAACCCATTTACACAAATCCCATATTTTCTGCCTATGGACAGAAAGAAAGAAAAAATCAGAGAGAATTGAAACCGACAATTAAATTGAGAAGAGCGAAATTCAGATACCTGGAGAAAAAAGAAGATCGGGGACGCAAAGTGACTCGTTCGCGAAGCTTGAGTCTTCTCTCCCTATTCCATTAATTTATTTTAGACCCAAAGTCTCATATTTTTCATGTATACCTAGATATATTATATAGATATACAAAAGAGAGAGGGAGGGATCTGACCGTTGATTCAGGAGACAAGAACTCCGGCGAAGAGATCTGAACTCCGGAGGGTTACAGCGATGGGAAATAGGTAATCGGTTCGTTTCGCGTAAAGGCACAGTGAAAAACAGAGACGGACCAAGTAATTGAAGCACCGCGACTATCACGTGAACGCACGTGCTTCCGCCTTTGCCCTTTATTCTCTGAGTTTCAGGCTTTCCTTCAATTGTTCAGATAAAAAAAAAATAGCCCTTTCTAACTTAATATTTTTTGGCCAATAGCCTTATTCAGTTGAATTTTTTTTTATTTTCATCATTGCATCACCAAGCCAATGTCTCAGTCCCACGTGGCAGGAATACCATAATACAAAAAATTGTAAAGAAACATAAAAATTTATAAATTGTTCAATGGCGGAGCTACACTAGAGCTACACTAGGGCTACCCTGGGCTACAGCCAGATAGCTTTTGTCATAATACAAAATTTTTCATAGTAAATATATTTATTTTAAGTCAAATCTAGTAATTAGCCCACCCTAAATATAATAAGTTTAGCCTAACAAATTCATAGTTTAGTAGAAAAAAATTTCAGCCCACCCCATTCAAAATTTCTAGCTCCACCCTTGAAATTGTTTTGTCTTTAAAAAAGAGTGCGTAGAAGATTTTTATCAATTATGCTTTGGAATGGTTCACTTCCTCTAAGAAAACTTCTAACATGGGTGATTAGCATATTGTTTTGATGCACCGGCAGAAACCCTCTTTGAACCACTTCAAACTTAGTGTTGATGGCTCTAAATCCTCTAATGAAACCATTGGACCTAGTGGAATTATAAGAAATTGCACAAGTGAATGGATTCATGGATTCACCCACCATAATGGTATTGGCGAAGTCTTTCAAGCTGAGGAGTGAGGTCTAGGGCATATTTATTGGTCTCAAAATGGCATTGAATCTTCATATCAAGTCGCTTGAGATTGAGAGTGACTCTGTTGTTGCTATCAATCTTATACATTCTAATGATCAAGATCTTCATCCTCTGGCCACTCTCATTAACAACTGTAGGATCCTCATGAGAAGTTTTGATCATTGCAACCTTCATCATGTTCACCGTGAAAGCAATGTGGTTGCTAATCTTCTTGTTAAAGACAATATTACATGCTCAAGGGGCACTATGTTTTTTGTGCATCCTCCTGTCCACATTGTTGTCGTTGTTCTTGATAACATTGATGGTGTTGAGAAAGCTCATTCTATGAGTTTGAATTCCTCTCGTAGTTAGTTCACTTTTTGTTTTTGGGCCCTTTGGTTCTCCTTCGTAATAAAAAAAAAGGTGTACAAACAAAATAACTAATCCTAGCTAGGTTATTTTTTTTTTAGTTTTCCAGAATAATTGTACTCCTCATAATCCTTAATAGGTATTATTTGCTAGGGTTAAATCTTCTTGGGAAACTTTTTGATTTTTTTTAAATAAAATTTTTAATTTGAGGACTTGAGAATAAAGTACACGTTACGGCGATTCTGTGGTATTTTTTGTGAAATTTTTCAGAATTTCGAGTTAGTTTTAAGAATTTTCAGCAGTTTTGGGAATAAAGAAATTATTTAAATTAATAGAAATTACAGTCGGTGAGATCTAAGCCATTGATCTCTATCATTGTTTAATCATGCCCGTTGGATTGAATATATATAATATAATATTAGAATCATCTGAAAGGAACATAAGGGGGAGGGATCACGAACATTCTTCTGACCTCTGGTCGATCTCTCTACCACGATGACCTCCGATTCGAACTAGTTTTCACCGTCCAGCCATTTCGATGGTGCCAGACCAATGGGAACATTTTTATCTCGACGGTGCGAGTCTATTTCCAGTGAACCACGATGACACTTTGATGTCAGAAAGCTTCAACAAATTTTCTGCTTTTCCCGGTGAACTTCGGCAATATTCTAGGTTAACCCATGTATGAAACTCGACCCACTTGTCAAGTACTACTCCTGGTATGACTTGGATTAAGTTCTTTAAATTCCACCCTAAACTCGAATTATTTTTGAAATTCATTCGGGCCATGTGACATCTCGGACCAAGATTTACCATTTTACTAGTTAATTTTACGAAAAATTGACGAAAAATTTATTTTCACCCTTCAAAAAGTACATTTAGGGGGTTCTCGGGATGACTTTTCAATTCGTTTAGAATTTGGATTAACTTTCTTCATGAAAGTTGTAGAACACATCAAACCGAGTTCGTAGACGTGAAGTACACTCCAAAACAGAGTTCAGTTGGAAAAGTTACGGTTGTCGGAAGTCGGATTTTATTTTTGGAAGGAACTCTTTAGGAAACTTCCAGAATAGGAAGTTTCCATTTCGTGTGAACACCCTCTCTCCTCTGCGCACGCTCTCTCTCTCTCTGAGAGCTTTTTTACAGCCGGTAAACTTCACTCCGGCCACCCCATGGCCTAGAACCAGTCCCAATTTCTTCACCACTTAATGCTCTTCAACCCTATACAAATTTCTTTGATCGAATCTTAGTGTAGGAGGAGAAATCAAGGAGAGAAACCACCCAAAATGGCGAATTACTGCCGAAACTTCCCACCCTTGCCGGCGGCGATTCCGATCGAGTTAGGGAGAGAATCTTACTGCGTTTTAAAGCCCACATCATTAGGAACCTATTGTCACCGGTCTCAACCCTAGACGTTGTCGGATGGCGAATTGAAGTCGTGAAGTTTCGACTTCCCGGAGCTTTTTCGGCGTGATCCGTCCAATCTAGGCCGATTCGATCTTCGAGTGAGGTATAAAAGTTGTTTTCCTTGATGTACTCTATAAGATCAATAGTTTGGATCATGATAGATTGGAGTTTGGATGTGGCAGTGCGTGGTAGTGCATGCTGCCTGTTACGGAGAAGGTTTTTAGCCCGTTAACTTGTACTCGATCGACATTACGAATGTAACGATATATATTTTGTAATTAATTTTGGAATTTTGAGGTTAAAGTCGATGAATTTTGCTTAGATTACTTGTTAGATTCAGAACGTGATAATCCAATTGTGGAATTGGTGATACGTCTGAATTAAGAAAATGGAGGGTTTCCGGAATTTTAGTAAATGGATGGAAGACATGGGAATTCAAGGGAAACTCTAGTAGAGTTCATTCGTTCAATTATCTAATTAATCGCTTGCCCATCTTAATGATTGTTTATTATAATTCATTTTGTTCAGGAAGACGAGTAGAGTTATTGACTAACGAGGATTGTGCTAGGCGTGAGGTTTTGCCGAAAATCTGTGAGTGGACTTTTGTTTTCAAAATAAATGTGCGTGCAAATTCTAAATTCTAAATAAATAATTTCTCATATTATTTTCTATCATTCCATAAATGTTTTATCATTTTTAAGTCTCGAGTGTGGATTACATACTTACGAATTAATTTACAAATTTTAAAGTATTCCTTATTTATGCGAAACTTTAATATTTTCGGAATTCGGCTTGAGACTTGAACTTTGATGCATTATGAGAATTTTTCATTTTTGTGAATTATACTTGGTTTTTGAGCTTAGTTACAAGATGATATTTTTTTTGGGGAATTTAAATTATTTGAGGCTCGTTGGATTTTATTTGATTATTTGAGAAATTAATAATGCTTCTAATGTATATCATGCCTAATTAATTGTTTTATAGCTGGAATTGGAGAGAGTTTTCGATTGGTTTTATGTATTTATTTTCACTACCATACTGTTATCCGAGGCTGCATGCATGCTAGTTTGTTTTTCCACCTTCGTGGCGAGGGGACGTAGTCCCCGGAGCCCTTTCGTCTTTGTGACGAGGTGATGTTGATATGCGGTATTTACCGACGTCATTAATTATTACCTAAACTTCCTAACAATTTGTCGTTGTAAAGTATAATCGGAAATAGAGGTTTTTCCCACAGAAGATTGTTTATTTACTCTTCTATGTCACGAAATTAAAAACTATATTGTTTCTATTTACAAAGATGTACAATATAAACAAAAGTAATCTTTTTGGGTTTTTGAAAATGTTTTGAAAACAAGAAATAAGTAAAAGGAAATATTTTTGGCTTTTTAATATTTTTGAAAATTAAATAAAGTAAAACAAGAAAATACAAATTAAGATGCAATTTAAACTAACACACTTAAATAAAACACACCAACAATAAAGAAATTAAACTAACACACAAATGAATCAAAACATATTTTTGGGTTTTTCAATATTAAATCACACAAATACCAAATTAAACAAATATTCAAAATAAAAATTAAACAAATAAATTCACACAACAAATATAAATAAAATGAGTTTAAGGGAAAGAAAGGCTCAATGAATTTGGTGTGGAATTTCGGGAAGTTCGGGACTTCGGGTGTAGATATCAATTTGAGCTTGGGCCATTGGGCTTTGAGGTATTGGGCTAGGAGGCCCAATTTCCTGTTGACTTTGTTGACCGGTCTCTTGCTGATTTTGACTTTTCAAAGCTTGAGATTTTAATCTCGTTCTTCTTCCCGTGGCCAGTGATTGGTTGTCAAAATATAGGAAATAGTAAATTAGACTCGGGATTGTCGAACCACGGGGATTGGAGGCCTAAAACCTAATTAGTAAAAATGTAATCAACTTTTCTTAACACAAATAACAATTTTTAGTATTTTTCTTTTTATTTAACTATTAAAAACATACAACAATTAATCTAAAATAAAACACAATTTCACAAATCACACAAAATTCTAATCACTTAAAAAGATTGTAATAAACATAAAATACTTTATATAACACAAAGGAATTGTAAACACTAGTTTTTGGTTTATCAAATATTTCACACAATTAAAATTACAATTATAAATGTAAACACACATACAAGTAACAAAACAACTTATATACAAATATAATAATTATTTAAATAAATAAAAATAGAATGATTAAAAGTGTTTGAGAGAGAGATAAATCAAACAGAGAGAACTGGGCTCGAGCTCGGGCTGGAGAGGAAAGAGAGCAAGGCGTCGACGACAGAGGACAGAGGCGACGAGCTGCACTGCTGGGCTGAGGAGGACGGAATCGGAGCCGGTGGCTTCTGGAGAGCAGCAGCGCCGGTCCGGGTTCCACTTGAATTCGACGGCAGCTGGGTTGGTGGCTGGGCTTCACAGATTTTCCGTGAGCTGGGTCGACGGCTAGAAGATAAGGACGCCGGCGCAGGTGAGGAGACGCTGGATTGAGCACGGCGTGAGGACTGGGCTCGATTGAAATCGACGGCGCCGGCTATGGTGAACAGCAGCGACGGCAGAGTGGATTCGCAGGTAAGAGGCGGTGCTGCTTTGTGAGACCGGACAGAGACAGAGGAAGGGGCGCGGGGCTTAACGGTGAACAGAGCCGACGGTGGCTTGATTGATGTTGACTGTGTTGCTTGTGATTATGTGAACTTGCAGGTTGAGATGATTTTTGTTAATTGAATTGTGACAGAGAGAGCGTTTGGGTGATTTGTGATGATGGTGAAGTTGATGTGTGATGGGAATGATGTGAGTTGATTAATTGTTGGTTGCAGTGAGAGAATGAAGAAAGGGAATAGAGAAGGAGGTGAGCACGAGAACTGTGGGTGTAGACAGAAGTCACGGGAAGGGGGGCGGAGGAGGTGATGGGTGTAGATAGAGGATGAAGGGTGTAGAGAAGAGAAGAGAAGAGAAGAAAAGAAAAGAAAAGAAAAGAAAAGAAGAAGAAAGGAAGAAGAAGAAGAAGAAGGAAAGGAGGACCGGGCTAGAAGAGAAGAGAAGAGATGATTGAATGCAGAGAAGGCAAGTCCTTATGAAGAAGAGGACAGAGGAGCTCGGTGGTGGATGTCGGCATGGTGGATTGGAATCCGAGGAGAGGTGTCGGGGATCCAAGGTTAAAGGGAGGTGGTGGTGCGTCCGTGAGGGTGGTGGCCGGCAAGGCTGCCGGGGCTGGTTTGGCTTCTCCTGCCATAGTCAAAAGGAATGGAGAAAAATCAAATAAGCCAAATGGCTTTTGGTGATAAATAATAAATAATAATATAAAATGAAAATGAAAATAAAAATAAATAAATATAACATAATTATAAGGGAAAATAAAATGGAGATTTCAATTTTGTTCCACCACCGCATGTGGTGGTTGCGCCTCTATAAGTGGTGGTTCGCCGATAATTTTATCGGGATTCGAAACGGTTTTCGAAATCTTCGTACAATGTCTGTGTTCCACATTCGAGATAATGACCGGTGTCATTTTAACCACTGAAAGTCACGGTTGACTTCCAAAATTCTCGAAATACGCAAAAACTCCCAAAATGCACATTTTTGTGCCGATTTATCATTTTCTTCGTATTTTCCCTATTCACAAGAAAACACACATTAAATAGACAAATAGGCTCTTGGAAAATCCTAATCCAAGTAATTAAAGACGCTCTAAGTGCGTATTTACGCACTTATCAGCCAACTCTTGTGCGGCATCTTTCCATTTTTCTTCTTTGGAGTTTTCTTTTCTTCTTGCTGCACACACAGAGAGCAAAAGAGAGACTATGGGCACTGAGGGAGACGGCGCCGGTGAGAGAGAAGTGGCGGCTGGAGCTCGGCGATGCAGTCGTCGATGATGGCAGATGAGAGGTGCGGCCGGCGCGAGGATTGGGAGCAGAGATCGATCCGGGCACGGGCTCGCGGCGAAGACTGCAGCGGCGCGGAAGTACGGCAAGGCCGTGATGAGAAACGGCGGAGGATCCGGGCACGGCCCGGTGGCGAGAAAACGCGGGTTGACGCCGACAAAGTGTACTAAGGTGAGGCGCGGCTCGGTCTTGGACTCGGTGAGAGAGCACCGAGATGCCGGTGGCGGCAGCAGCGACGGAGGAAGAGCGGCGTCGGCTTGGGAGTGTCGGTGAGCGCGGCGGCAAAGGATGCCGGCGGTGATTGGGTAATTTACGGGCGAGTGGGCATTGACATCACCGTGTGCTCTTTTTGTTAATTGCAGGGATGAATGGATTGGAATTTCTAGGAATTGAAGGGATGGGTGATTGGGTGATGATGCTTGTGGTGTTTGTGTGTGATTGCGAGAGGAATTGGGTCGGTGAGTGAAGAGTTTTGTTAATTAGACCGAAGGGAGGTCATGAATGGTTGTGATGGTGTTTCCGTGAGTAGTGGGCTCACGGTGGTGATTGGGATTGCAGGAGTAACGAGAGGGGGAAAGAAGAAGGGGCTTAGATAGCTTAGGACGAGAAGAGAGGAGAGGAGAGTTTTTGTGTTTGCGGGGAGTAACGAGAGGAGGATTGTGGCGAGAGAGTGTTTGGGTGATTGAGAGATTGTGGCGGGGGGGGGGGGGGGGGGGGGGATTGTGTTTGCGGGGAGCTTGAGAGGAACAGAGAAGAGGAAGAGAAATAGAGGGTGAGAGCAGAAGTATAGCTGGGAGAGCTACACATGTAAGCCAGAGAAAGGGAGGAGGAGAAAAGCAAGGGTGATGGCTGTGGAATTCCAACGCAGAGGGCATCTACTGGAGTGGTGGAGTAACAGATCAAAAGTGGATTTCCATGTGAAGGATTTGAATTCAAAGAGGAGCGGGATCCATGTGAGGGAAGGAATCACAGCTGGAGAAGAACCGTGAACATGCTTGCTGCAAACAACAAAAGAAAAGAAAACAATATAAAATAATAAAAAGAAATTAAATGAATTAATTATAAAACAAAAGAAATAAATAAAATAACAAAAGAAAATAAAAACTAAAAATAGAAATAAAAATAAATAAAGAATAAGAATAATTATAAAACATAAACATGGGAAAATAAAGTGGAGATTTAAAATATGTTTCACCACCGCGTGTGGTGGTTCGCCGGCAAGATTGCCGGGATTCGGAACGGTTTCCAAAATCTTCGTACAATGTTATATTCCACTTCCGAATGATGACCAGTGTCATCAGATAATCGAAAAGTCACGGTTGACTTTCCGAAATTGCGCTGTAAACCTCCAAAATTCACCTTTTATGTGTAAATTGACATTTTTTCACATATTTTCCCTAAAAGCACGAAAACAAACATTAAACTGACAAATAAGCTTTCAGAATAGCTCAATCCAAGTATTTAAAGCACTTTGTGAACGCATTTTACGTTCACATTAGATGTCTTGTCTATTGTGACAAGCTCACCGATGCCTAGTATCGGCTCTGTCTTTGTGGCAAGAGGATACGTACGGGAGAGTGGGAGATGATTGATTACTTTTGTATGGTGTGGTTTTCTCTCATCCCCAATGTTTTCCCTCCGTTATTTTTATTGGAAGGAAAAGTTATTGAAGTTGTTTCCTTTATTGAAATATTTTTGCATGCATGGTGTTTAATGTTAAAAACGTGGAAAAACATAAATATTATTTTTCCGAACACATTATTTTTGTCCACTCACTCTAATATTTTTAAATGCTTTTCCATGGGCCCTTCGGTTTTACGCTGCCCAGCTTGTAGATTAGTTGAGGTCGTGCCACACACACAAGGTCGTGCCACACACACAAGGTCGTGTCGTTGAGGCATTAGTTTCTCACCGCTTCCCATTTTCTTAGTAGGCTCTTATTTCCATCTATTTGTATACGTTATATTGGCTTATTATTATGTTTTGATATACCAAACTTCTACTGTAACTGAATTCAGAAGATTTAGACCTTTGGTTTAGAGACCTATTGTTTATATGTTATAGTAGAAAATTGTGATATATTGGATAGTCAGTAAGATGGCTCAGGTTGTTGTGATTCTATATTGAGGTAATTAGAAGCATTGAGATGGTGAAATTACAATTTTTTTTAGGGAAGGTTATGCCGAGATTTTGGTAAAATCTCTTCTAAGGTGGGCCCCACAGGGCCACATTGGATTCCATGGTGGGATCTGGGGCAGGTCTTGTCAGGTCAGGGTGTGACAATTTTACTTTGCTCCCACTAATCCTATGCATCTAATATAGGCAAAACTCATATATTATCTACATGCTTCTAGAAAATTGCTACTTGCAACACCATGGTGAAAGGATTTGCAAGTTGTGAATATGTACCAACGTGAGCAATGTCGATTTCACCATGTTTGATTCTTTGTCGTACACTAAAATACTTCAAGTCAATGTGCTTGGAGTTCATTGATCTTTTGTTGTTTTTGTAGAAAGTGATTTTCATTAATTGCCTTTCTCATTACAAGTACACGTAAAACTTTTATAACAGCACAAATGCTACTATTACACAAAGAGAACAAATTGCAATTATAATAAATATACAACAAATCAGCTATTACACAAAGAGAACAAATTGCAATTATAATAAATATACAACAAATCAGAAACTGATAAGCACTTACAACAAATATATATATACAGCAAATCAGAAAATTGATGCTAAGTTATGACTTGATTCCAGCCAATGATTTATTCTCTCTAACATTCCCCCTCAAACTTGACGGGTCTGGACGGAAAAGTTTATGAGTAAGAATAACATGACTGCGCTTGTGAAGTGGTTTGGTAAGAAGATCAGTTGGCTGATCAACTGATGGTATAAAGCAAACATGATGACTACCAAGGGCCACCTTCTCACGAACAAAGTGATAATCAAGTTCAATATGCTTAGTGCAGGCATGAAAAACCGAATTCGAATCAATGTATGTTGCATTAAGGTTATCACAATGCAGTAGGATAGTAAATTGTATACGAGCACCCAATTCATAAAGTCAGAAGGCTAAACAAGTGGTCTCGACACTGGCATAAGAAAGAGATCGGTATTCAGACTCAGCGTTGGAACGAGCAATGGTAGGCTGCTTTTTGGAACACCTAGAGATCAAGTTAGTGTCGAGATAACAAAGATAGCCAGAGGTAAAATGGCAAGAATCAGGACAACAAGCCTAATCAGCATCTGAATATGCAGAAAGATGAGTATGTTGACGTTGTCGATTGAAGAACAAGACATAATCAAAAGTGTCTTTGATGCAATGAAGAATGCGTTTGGCAGCAATCACATGTGGTGTGCGGGGCTGACTCATGAACTGAGAGATAGAATTGACTGCAAATACAATGTCAGAGCGAGTGATGATCAAAGATTGGAGGGAGCCGACAATTTTCTGAAATTCTATCGGATTGGCAAGAAAGGCTCTTTCGGTGGCAATGAAGATGACCTTTGCTCACATAGGTGTGCTAACCGATTTACTAAGCAGCATAACATGCTTCACACGTAGATCATGAGCATACTTGAGTTGGCTGATGTGAAGTCCATCAATCTATCATTGTGAGAAGAGACATATATACCAAGAAAATAATGCAGAGGACCAAGGTCCTTAATATCAAAACCACGACCCAATGCATCAATAAATCCTTGGAAAAGTTGATTGTCACTGCCCGTAACCACAATGTCATCAACATACAGCAAAAAATAAAGTGTGCACCCCAATGCAAAAAAATGAATAGAGAAGAGTCTGCCAAACTTTCAACAAAACCAACCGACAATAGGAAAGATGTCATGCTCTGAAACCAAGCGCATGGCGCTTGCTTGAGACCGTAAAG
Source organism: Rubus idaeus (assembly GCA_030142095.1). NCBI lineage: Eukaryota > Viridiplantae > Streptophyta > Magnoliopsida > Rosales > Rosaceae > Rubus > Rubus idaeus. Next base: position 17,894,424 of record CM057968.1, on the reverse strand, counting down.
TGCCTTGATGAGCGTGCAAACATGAGATGGCTGAGATGCATTAATGAACCCCGGTGGTTGAGTCATATTTACATCCTTCTTGAGAAAACCATAAAGAAATGTATCTTGACATCCAATTGACGAAGTGACCAGCCTCTGGATATAACAATACAAAGTATAATACGAATAGTGGCAGGTTTAATCACAGAACTAAAGATTTCTTCATAATTAATACCTTGTTATTGATGAAATCTTGTAGCCACAAGACTGGCTTTGTGACATTCTACTATACCATCTGGATTGTGCTTCACTCAAAACAATCATTTGCAGCCAACTGTATTCTAGGATAGGGAGGAAGGAACCAGGATCCAAGTGTTCTTTTTCAACATATCACCATTAATTTCATCAGCCATGGCAGCACACCACACCTTCTGCTTGAATACCATAATATAACATGTAGGTGCAATAGAATCAAAGGCAATAAGGAGGGCACAAGGAAGAGGATATTTTAATCGGGCTATAGGCTATGCTCGGGCCGGCCCGTGTCGGCTCATTTCTTATCGGGCCCGTGCTCGTGCCGGGCCAATAACGGGATCTGGCCATAAGGAAACGAAAACTAGTTCTACTTTGAGATAAAATTAAGACAATCAACATAAACACTACACAAAATTCATACAAACAATGCTTGTTGTTCATCAGATAATATCTATAGTTCTTTTGAAATTCATCTATTTTGATTTCAACCTAAAACAATATCATTACAAAGCTTTATATTTCAAAAAGACTGAGAAATTCTTCCTTATAAACATGCAACTAATTAACTTAGTAGCAATGAAAAATCATTGTTCAAGTAACATATTAATTAAAACGTTGCGGCCCGTAATATATCGAGCTCGGGCCGTGCCGGGTCTAAAACAGACTCGAGCCGGGCTAGGCTTTTGGGCCAATATTTCTCAGCTCAGCTCGGCCCGTTAAATTAACTGGCTCGGGCCGGGCCGCTTCTTAACGTGTCGGGCTCGTGCCTAGCGTCCCATTTTCCACCTCTAGGAGCAGGTAGAGGTACATCGACATGCGTTGGAGGATTGGCAATGATCATAGGTTGAACCACGGCAGGTTGGGGTGGAGCCACAATGGACCGAGTTAAGACGGTTGATGTCGCGATGGCGGACCGGGCAAGTGGCTCGGGTGTAGACGTCGGTCGGTGACGGCTGCGGTTAGTCATGACCGAGTAGCACGATTGGGTCGGCGACTAGGGAAGCAGAAGCATGAGATTGACTATTTGAGAGATGTCAAAGATGGACTTTGACAAGAGTTATGTGAACTTGAGCCAGTGGGCTATGAACTTTGGCCACTGCTCGAAATTGGATCTGCTGAGGTAGAAAGTGGGCCTGGACTGGATAAAAGGATGAATTCCAACGGGCCAGAGACTTGTACCTGTAAATTTTTGTAAGGAAAATATGTTTTGTTAAATACAACATGCCTAGAGACATAAACACGACTTGTGGCGGGATTAAGATAACATTAACCTTTATGTTGAGGACTGTAACCCAGAAACACACACTTTATACTATGACTCGAGAGCTTGTCAGAAACATAAGGATCAAGATGTGGAAAGCAAGAACTGCCAAAGACTCAAAGAAACGAATAGGTGGACTACTATAAAGATGAGTGTGGGAAACATCCCAATGGAGGATGGGTGTAGGAAGAAGACTGATGAGATATATTGATGTTAAGACGACTTCGACCCAAAGAGTGGGGGGCACTAGAAGTGAGAAGAAGACTAGGGGCCATGGTGGCAATATGACGGTGTTTGCGCTCGACAATGCCATTTTGTTGTGGGGTATGTGGACAAGAAAATCTTTGTTGAATTCTTAAAGATTTAGAATAGTGTGAGAAGACATTATTGACATATTCAGTCCCATTGTCACTTTGAATAAATTTGATTGTAGTGTGAAAGAGATTTTGAATCATGGCAACCAAAGTTTGAAAATGAATAAGAACTTCATTTTTGCGACGCATGGGGTAAATCCAAGTATAGCGGGAAAATTCATCAGTAAAAAGAACATAGTATTTGAAGCCACTAATAGAGAGAGTAGATGATGCCCATACATCACTATGAATAATATAAAATGGAGAAGTAGCAGACTCTTTATTAGAATTAAAAGGCAATTGATGAGATTTGTTAAGTTCACATAGAAGAACCTAAACGAGACAAAACATTAGACGACAAGTGACCTAGATGATTGTGCTAGATGGAAGAGTGAATAGAGGCAAGAGCTTGAGGAGTGTTGGCGATGCTGGATAAACTGAGCAGATATAGGCCATTTTTGCAGGGGCCCTGAAACAGTAGACGACCAAAACGTAAGCAATAGATTTGATAATAATTAGAAGCAAAGAGAAAGGAAATTGTATTTTCCTTAGTGAAATGAGCAATAGATAGAAGATTTTTATGAATGGACAAAATAGGAAAGACATTTTGTAAGGAGAAGTGGGAAGAGCCTAAGGACAATGGAAGGTTACTAGTATAGGAAATGGGCATCGAGTCTCCATTACCCATAAAAACATTATGAGGACCACTGTATGAGTGAGGATTATTGACAGCCATAGCGGTCATGTGATGGGGAGCTCCTATATCCGGGTACCAAGTTGGATCGACAGCAAAATGGGCTCCAACAAATGGCATAACAATATATGGGGCAGAAAATTTGTGGATGCATTGATTCAGCCTATGCTGACTAGTGTGACAATTAAGACACCAAATTGGAGCTGGGCTGAGAAGCCCATTTGATGGTAGGGGACGGGCAGCCCAAGTGGGAGAGGTGTAAGGCCCAAATGTATTATAGGGATGCTGTTGTGCTTTGAACATAGGCGCGACCTGCTGCTGCTAAAACCCGACTTGTTGAGATTTCGGTTGGAAATTTTGACCGCGTTTTGAGCGGGTATCATGTCGACCGCTAGAGTTGAAATTCTGGCCGGTGTGAGGACGATTGTCGCGGCGAGAGGAGCTACTTTTGAACAGTGCTATGGCTGAACCATTCTCAAAGGGACAAGTTTGATGGGCATCGAAAGAGAGCATATGAGCGCAGAGCTCGATGAAGTTGAGAAGAGTTGGATGTTGAGTCAGAGTCATTCTGAACATAAGGTAGTCGGGCCCAAGACCATGAAGTATTGCAAGCACCAAATTATCATTGCAAAAGGGCTTGTTGATAGCCGCCAGAGAATCTGCAATCGACTTAGCGTGACAGAGATTGTAATCAATTGATTGAGAGCATTTTTGAAGTTTAAGACTGGAGCTGCAGCTTAAGACTGGAAGCGCTAGTGGCATAACATTGACAGCGAGGCAGTCTCAGATTGCTTTGGACGTGTCGAATCCAATTGTAAATTGGGCAACACTTTCAGTCAGAGAGGTGGTGAGAAGATTGACAATTTGTTAATTGATCGTGAACCATTTATAATGTTCGGGATTAGGAATAAATGTAGCCGGTCGAGTTTCGGTGGCAGTGGACATGGTGCTTGGAGATGGTTCAAGGATGGACCCATCGACATAGCCCCAAAGTTTGGCACCATGAAGGTATATATGGTTTTATTTGGCAAAGCCAAGGTAGATAATTGGTTTCGGTAAGCTTAGTGAATTGAGTAGTGTTTTGAGAGAGAATATTTGAGGGAGGGATGGCAGCCATGGAAAAAGAAAGGAAGACGAAGGAAAAAGGCAAGAAAAAGGAAGAACACGACGCTTAAAAAAAAAAGAGGCATGTAAGAATCCTAGACCTAGGCTGATACCATGTACAAAATGATTTTCATTGCCTTTATCATTACAAGTATACAACTTATATAGCAGCACAAATGTTACTGTTACACAAAGAGAATAAATTGTAATTATAATAAATATACAGCAAATCAGAAACTAATATGCACTTCCAACAAATATACATCAAATCAGAAACTGATGCTAAGTTATGGCTTGATTTCAGCCAATAATTTATTCTCTCTAACGAAGAACAAAACAGCCTAGTTGTCACAATTTTTTTTCAAAGGCCTTGAAATAATGTTGTCAACAACTCTGGTCTATGTGAGGAAGTTTTTGATCCATATGACTTAAAAAAATACTTTTATAGATAGCTATGAACTATGATGCCTGCATTATGGATGTGGCTATCAAAATTTGTTTCATGGTTTTCCAAGCTACAACTCCTTGTGACATCATGAAAACATAAGCTGAAGTGGACTTTGAAAGATCTGGATAGTATTCGGCAATCAAAATTTGTGTAGCCCACTACTTCAAGTTCTTTGCTCTTCTTATATACAAGCATGTGTGACTTTGTCTTCGTAATTAAGTACCTAAATAATTTTTTTTTTCCAGCAATCCAATTCTGATAGCCTGAATTAGACTGAAATCTAGACAGAATACCCAATGCGCGCATAAGACAAATCTAGTGTGATACCCCGGACCAAAGCTTACCAAAGTACTAGTTAGCGTTACAGTGAATTGGGAAATTTTCATTTACGAGCTTCAATTAATACTTTTAGGGAGCCTTCGAGATGACTTTTCGTTTAGTTAGGAATTTAAATAAAAAAAATTCACGGAAATTTTGGAGGGTGTTAAACCGAGTATGTGGACATAAAGTACGTAAAAATTGGAGTTCGTATGAGAAAGTTTTGGTCATTGGAAATGAAGTTACTATTTTGGGGATGTTGCTATTTAAGAGAATTCCGGATTTAGGGTTTAATTCCAATTTCGGAAAACCCATTTCTCTCTCCTCAGCCCGACTTTCTCTATCGGGCTACAGTACCCAAAGCTTCTCCGACCTTTTTCTCGGTCATCCGGCCACCATTAGATTCGAGACTTGTCCCATTTTCTTCGTCTCTCCACCCTTTCCAAGTCTAGACCCATTTCTAGCCACGAATTGAAGTGTGAAAAGAGAAATCAAGGAGAGGAAAATCCGAATTCTAGCTAGTTCGACCGAGAAGACCTACTGGACTTTGAATCCTTGCTGGGAGTTCAATGGCACCGGTCTCACCTCTATTCGCCGTCGGACGGCGGTGGATCGAAGGAAAGAAAATCCGACCACCCGAATCTTCCAAGCCAAACTCGTGGAGTTCTGCTTCGATTCGGACCTTGAGGAGGACGACATAGTTATCCTACCTAGTAGGATTTTGACGGACGCCAGTCGTATTTGTGAGTGGACTTTGTTTTCAAATTAAATAAGCATTTCGTTTATTTTCGGAGAATATTTAAATACTTGCCTCATACCAGTTGAAGTATATTTTCAGTCATTTAATCAGTTATGTTTTTAATTGGAGATTATTGTTCATATGCATGCATAGTTACTCGACGTGGTAGTCCCCCCCCCGCCCCCTCTCGGGTAACTTGCCTGATGTGGTAGTCCCCCCTCAGGTAAGCTATCTGATGTGGTAGGTTGTGAGACCCCGGAAATATTAAGGACTTAATTCGGATATTAATCGAGATTAAATTCGTAACCTCGGTAATATTTAAAGAGCTTCGGGAATTCTTCAGAAATTATATTTTTGTCGTAACTTCGATTTGAAGACTCGTGAATGAAGTACACATCACGACGAGTTCGTGGGAATTTTCGGAGTATTTTTCGGATACCCGAGCTATATGTTTTGATTTTTGGAAGTTTGGTAATTAAGGAATAAAAGTTGATTTAATCTCAGCCGTTGATATCAGCACCGTTAGATCCTGACAGTTGGATCCGGGCTTAAAGGATGGATCGGTTTGGGAAAGCCCAGAACCCGCGACACCTCCGACACCGTCAGCTCCGATAAGCACCTTCACCGTCCGGCCACCTCACGACGCCGCACCTATCCCGTCGTGTTCGTCTTGACACGGCCAGTCTCCGGGTGGTCACGGCTTGTCATGGCGTCGCCGGGGGAGAGAGAAACGAACGGAGAAAGTCATGGCAGCGCCGATCGGGTTTTCCGATTCTGGCCACGAAGGCGAACGAAACTGGTACCAATGGCTTCGCCTGGTCACGGCGAGCTTGTCTATGGTTTCAGATTTTCGAATCGTTTCCTGTAGAGGGAGAATCGAAGAGGGAAAGGTTTGATGCTCCGGCGGATTTCTTCGATTTTCGGCGATTCCGGCCACCGATTTCGTCGATTGAGGTATCAAACTTGATCCTCTCGTCAAGCTCCACGTCTCTGTATAATTGGAATTCACTTTGATTAACGTTTAGAAAAGTTGGGTTTTTGGGTGTCGTACTGCAATCACGGGTTCACCGTGAGCGGCGGCAATTTCGACTGCCCCTTTTGTTTTTCCAGCCCTGTTAATGTTTAATTTTGCTCGTGATTGGAATTGAGAAAGCTGGAAGAAGACTTGAGACTACGAGGTCTTGGTGAGTGAATCAGAACGAAAGTGCAGCTCTTGCTTTGTTTCAAGTTCATCGAAAGGCTGCTTGTTTCTGTTCTCTGTTTTGGCTGAGAACTTAATGAAGGTATAATCTTCTAGTCAGATGTAATGGATCATATGAAACTATGGAAAGTGTTTGATGTTCAGTGGAACATGTTGGTGAGCTAGTGATGAAGTAATTAAGCTTGAATAGTTGAAGTCCTCGATAATGTTTGTTTTGAATTGGTGCAAATATTTGGTGTTTAATCATTGACGGTGAGTCTGGTTTATGAAATGATTGATAAGGAATTTGTGGGAATGCTTATTAATTCTTTGGAATTGGTCGGGAAGTATTTGATTGTGATTTGGCTTAAGGTTGTTATTAGTTTCTATCAAAATTGAGTCAAGAATATGTAAAGAAATAGCCAACGATTAAGCAAGGGTGTCCATAGCAATTATTTGGACATTGCCTTTGAATTAAGGAAATTTCGAAAGTTAATTGTTATTTAGTTATCTTGGTTGAAATATGGATTTGTGTCGATAATTGGATTTTATCGAGACTTAATTAATGGTTTAATGAAAATTGGGTGTCCAAAGTAAATTTGGAAATGCACCCTATAAGTAAATGAGTTCCGTATTCGGAAATGGTTGTCCAAGAGGACTTGATGAATTTGTTGAGTGTTATTAATTGAGAATATTATTTTAATACTCAGTTATTGTCGGACTAGGGACTCCAGATAACCCAAAACGTGAACTGTGGTGGTGGTGTTGGCCTGAAGTGACGAGAGAAGACAAGCTTTGATATTCCAGGTAGGGAAAACTTGGGACTCTCTCGGTTAGTATTTTCTCGTATATAACGAGTAAATAATAATGCATGGCTAGAGTTCTATATGAATTTAAATGATTTGATATTTCATATGCCATGTGTATTATCAATTATATTTGATTTTATGTGATGACCTGAGAGTGAGTGGAGCATAGTGACTACCTTGGGTTTCGATCCCCTAAACCTCCGGAGGGGCTGTACGAACGGAATAGTGTCTGACATCCAATGAGGTGTGGCACTAGATCTAGGCGGTATGGCATAAATGGACACTCTCACTACTCCTTGCCGTTTATGACATTGGATCTTGGTAAGGATGTAGTTGGCTAGATTGATCGGTCATCAGGTTTGATACATTATCCGGATATCTATTTATTTTCTCAACAATTATTATTGAGATCGAAATGATTTATTGTTTTCCTTAATATATTTTTACATACTGGCTAGCCCTATAAAATATATTTAAAGGTTTTCAAACCTAGCCGGGGTGAAACCCCTACTGAGCAGCGAGGACGAAAGCTCACCCCTACAATAGTTTTGGATGCAGGTACTATGCACTGGAAACGGGACAACGGTGGATAGAGATGGGTGTGCAAATTTGTTATAATCGGATATTCGTTTTCGAATATCAGGTTCCAGATTTATCTATTCATTCTCATTGTATTCATTACTGAATCTGTCGACCATTTAAGTTGTTCATGGTCAATATTGTACTTTACCAAATGAAACTCATTCATGAATTTAACCTTCGATCCAGTTATTTAATTTGATAAAATTGGATTTCTATTGTTTTATGATTTCCAATTAATTCACCTCTATTCAAATTAAATACGTTCCGTACTTGCATTCTGAATTAATTCTCAAAATGCCTTGCGTTTCTTTAAAGTATAAGTTAGCAACCTAGCTTGTATTTTTAAGGATTCGCGGCATTGTAGCATGCTTAAATTGAAGAGGTGCAATTTGGGGCGTTACATAGGTCCCCTCAGATAGTGGCATCTAGCGTTGGTAGTGCCCTCCAGACTTCAGGTGACCAATGTAGAAGGCCCCCTTGGTCATCTGTGACTAACATGGTAGGTCCCCTTAGTCATCACCTCAAATACAGTTCAATTTTTAGTTGAATTTTTAGTAGTTAAGCTTTCAATTCAATTTTCAGTTCAGAAATTTATTTATATTAGGCATATTTTTCTCAGAAAATGACGCTTTTAATTGGGGAAACATAAACAGTTTTATTTTGAACACATTTAGATTTTGTCGAGTCACGCTAATAGATTTTAAATGTTTTCCCCTGGGCTTTTATGTTTTTCAACCGCTCAGGTTGTAGACTAGTTAGCTCAGGTCGCGTGTCGAGGTCGAGGCATAGTCAACACTACCCTTTCCATGTTCGTAGGTTATAGTTTAACCTACCTATGTTTAATTGTGTATTTACGTAAATGTTAGATGCTCTGATATTTTCAAGATTTAAAGTGTAAAACGAATTTGAAAAGATTTAGCAGTTAGAGTTGAAATTCTTGGAATTTGAATAGTTATCACCGGCGAGCATGTAGGCTCGGGTGTTGGTTGTGGCTTGAGATATTAAAAGTGTGGTTTTTGATAAATTTCAGGTTTTGGGTAGTCCATTTTTTAGGGGAGGTTATGTTGAGTTTTCGGCATGATCTCTTCTAAAATGGGCCCCATATGGTCGTCTCGATGTTTCAGAGTGAGACGTCGGGCCGGGTCCTGTCATCCGGTCTGGTGCAAACCTGAGCATACATGAGACTTCCAATTAACAAGTCTGTCATTGGATTTGGATTTCATCTTTTCAGTTTCTAAGGCATTTGTGGAACATTGTTATTTGTTAAGTTTGTCACCTTTTGACATTGGCACATCTCCAGGTGAGCACTTCTCCATTTAAAATCAATGAGTACCTTAGAAATGTAGTTTTGCTGAGATAAACCATATAACCCTCTGCTTCTGTCTCTCTTGATCTCTATTCCCAGTACATAACTAGCTAGCTTCCCCGAAATCCTTCATATCAAAGTGTTTTACACTTTAAATTTGTTGGTTTAAATTGGGTGGAGATTATTGACTCATCCCAATTTGTTGGTTTCTAAAGTTTTCAAGGCTCGTTACTTTGTTTCTTCAAATTTTCTTTCTGCTTCAGTAGGCTGTTCTCATTCATACATTTGGCGTTCTTTACTTTGGGGCAGAGAATTATTGGTGACTGGTTTAAGATGGCGTGTGAGTAATGGTGTATTGGAGCTGAGAATTCTTCGTCTAACTTGATCTCCTCAGTTTGGCGATCTCTATGGTCTCTCCATATTCCAGGTTCTGTAAAATTTTTCTTATGGAAATGTTTGCATGATACTTTGCCTTGTCATGCCAATCTTCATCGTCGACATACTATTTCATCTTCTTTTTGTCCATTTTGTGCTCTTAAGGTTGAGTCCACTATGCATGTTTTATGGGGCCGTTCCCATGCTAAATCAATTTGGATTTTGACTCTCTTTCGTGCTCTAGTTGGGAAATGGAGACAAGGAACTTTTATGGATTTATTTTGCTTTGCCAACTCAGTTCTTTCCAAGGATGACCTTATTCTTGTGGCTTTCATTTGTCGCAGTATTTGGTTTGGTAGGAACAAGGACGGAAATATCGATATTATCGGCGATATTTTCGTTTTTTGTATTTTCCGATATTCCCGATATTCCCAATATTTTCCTATATTTCCGTCGAAATTTCCAATTTTTAAAACCGTCGATATTTTCTCGATACTCGATATTTTTGTCCTTGGGTAGGAATGAATTTGTTTTCAATAATAAGTGCTTCCCTGGCTCCCTGCAACTTGTCTGTTAACTATTGCTTTGAGATGGCGGGATGAGTTTAGATCAATTCCACATGTGCAATCTTCATTAAAACCACCTCCTATCGTTCCTCATCATTAGGAAAAACTTGTTTTTCCTTATATTAAGATCAATGTCGACAGTGCAGTGTGTTTGCAATATGGGATTCATGGTTTTATGAGCTCTGTTGCACAATGAATCATGTGCTCTGATGTTGATAGTTTCGAAAGGTCTGATAGGCAATTTCAGTCCAAAGACAACTGAATTATATGTAGCTTCTATGGGTTTGCCACTGGCCTTTCATGGTGGTTTTGATAAGGTTATTTTGGAGATGGATTCTCAAAGTATTATTCAATTGCTCCAAGATTCGGATGTTGATTTCTCTGTGGAAGGATATTCCTATTAGAAGAAGTGAAGTCGTTTTTCATTTCTTTAATTTAGTTATTTGTACATTTGTATCTCGGGAATGTAATCAGACAGCGCATAATTTAACTAAAATGCGTTTTTATTTTATACATTCAGTGTTTGGATCGAGGAATGTCATTCTTGACTTTTCAATATATTTATATCTGATGCAATTTGACAATTTCTATCTATTTAATTTTACTTATGACAAAAAAAAAACCTATGGTTAAATTTAATACGTGGCAAGGTTGGGAGAGAGAGACATGAGCATCACTCTATAGCCTATAGTAAGGGGATGAGAACAAATGCTCTCTTTCTCTCTCGATTGATCGATGGTAAAAGCGAAGGAATTCTCCACTGAAGTTGCAGAGTTGGATGAAGCAATAAACGTTTTGGATTTATCTCTCTCTCGTATCAAATGGCGACTCAAATATTCAAGTAGACGTCGACTTGAGACAGGTTTCCTTTTGAGTCTCTTTTAATTTTCCTAAATGCTCAAACGTCGAATCCTCCATTTGTGTTGTAATTTAGATCCGTAGCTCAAATTCACTTTCCCTTCTAATTTCATGTATTGAAGCAATGGAGAATCATGTTAACAAACAATGATTTTTGTCAATAAAATCAGTGAAGCTTCTTTCGCTGATAACGAAAATGGAGAAAAGGCCGTAGACTATATACTGAGATATTAGATTGTTTGCATTTTTCGATTTTTCGTAAAATTAAAGTAGCACTGTTTAGTTCATTCCTGTGCTCTTGTGCTAATTAAATTATTTCTTCTTACTATTATGTATACGACTTATGATTTTATGGAATTTTTGGCAGATATTCTAGCCTTGTGTACAGGAATGAGGCCAGTGATAATGGTAGACTATGGTGGAAAGATGCCTGAATTGCAAGAGAGGCTGTGCACTCTTCTAAAACTCTGTCAAAAGGTTTCTGTCTAAACTAGTTGCCCAGGTTTTAAAGTAGTATTTCCCACTGCACTAAGTCATACTTCAAGCTGACATTATATCCCAGTGTGCTAATTTTTCCTCCATTGATATTATCAATAAGAACAAGGCTTTACCGCTCACATTAAGTTTACGAGTTCTTTAAGTTTCAATTATATGACTTGTGCCTTCTTTTTCTCTCATTTTAGGAAATTTCACTGTTGTGTTTTGCTCAAGTGCCACCAGTGTAATCACATTTGGGAAATTATGCCAACTAGCATTCGGTCTTAGTGGTTAAGGCATTTATCTCCAAAATATGTTGGTAGAGGTTCCCTTTGATACAAAAAAAAATAAAAAACAAATAAAAAATTGGGAAATTACGTATCAAACTTTTCTCTATGTACCAGACATATAGTACTAGAAGGGATAATTGCCAGGAGATGGTGAAAGAACAAAAGAAATGGGAACAAAATTGTGTGAGACAAAGTCCAGAGTCCAATCTTGAAGAATCTTACTTGTTACACAGCAGTCAAGTCCCACAAAAAAATGAAACAATCAGCAAGCTTTACAAAAGGAACCTTTCTATCAATATGATTAAATTAAATACCAGGTTATACATTGGTGTGCTCTCTCTCTCTCTCTCTCTCTCTTCTCTCTCTCTCTATATCTCTATAAATATATATGTATGTATCTACATAACGCCCTAAGGTTTTAAGGTTCTGGGGAGTCAGAATGTAATGCACAGATTCAAAGTAAAACAGTTTTTCCTTTGCTTATGAATGATTATCCATTTTCTACAATTCCACACCCATTGAGCTTCTTCGTACTCATGTTACACATTAAATTAGAACCAATATACTGCTCTGTGTTTGGTATGTCTTTGGTTAATTAGGAGGCAAAGATGATCAAGGTTTTCGTAATCTATATACATCATTCCTCATCACTTTCAGCTTTCTCTTTTTCTGTTCTATCTCCAATAGGATGGAGTCTGACTTAGAGCTCATGATCTGTTATATATGATCTAATCAGATGGAGTTAGTTGTCATGTCTTGTTATTCCTTTCCTCTTTTCTTTCTCAAATCAATTTACTTTAAAAAATTTATTTATGCAGGACTTACCCATTTTTGAGCATCTGAGAGTAATGGTTATAGAAGAAATGATATATTTGGTGCACATTAGTGGACTTGCTGATTATATTAGGTCAAGCTTGGCCTCTGAAGCACAGCTGCTCTTTGTGGACCTTGAACATGATCCTCCAAAGGTTCTCCCTGATTTTTTAATACATACCTTTGAACCTCAACATACTCATTTTTATTTTCCTCTTTGGTGACTGCCCTTCTTTAATTTATGTTACAGATGATAAAACAAGCAGAAACAAACCCACTAGGGATGCAGCTTATATCCATTCAGAAGTTGTTCTCTTTGTTTTTTACTGCTGGTGGAATGAAAGATGACTCATCGTCATCCCATAGTATAGAAAACGATGATTCTAAACCCCCGAGAAATGAAGTTATCTTTTCTCATTCCTCTGAGTTTATTGATCTCAGTAGCTGCATGCAAGATACTCATGTCACCTTGCCAACATTAAATGGGTAACATCCTAAACTCACCTTTGCATACACCAGTAATACCTAGGGATTTAAGATTGTCCATTCCATGTGTTTTTTACACACATATTTGTGCCCTATGTTGTCATTACTTATGGACTTTGATTCCTTCTGAAGAATACTAAAAAAGTTCATGACCTCATTATCTGCATATCTACTGACATGTTAACCTAGTCGCTCAGATGGTCACATTGCTGGTACCTTCAACTTGTGAGTTAATTTCTTAGTGGTCCCTTGACTGGAACTTTGTTTATTTGGCCTGGAAAACCAAATGATCAATATCAAGTTTATCTGCTTGTTGAAGGGGTTGATGTTGACTTACTTTAATATCATCAGTGTCAAGCAACATACCTATGTACTACTCGTCCATTTTCGATTTCCGTAAAGTGTAGCTTAGAGTCTGAGATCCTAGGAAAGTTGATAAAGGACTTCATTTGGGAAGGGTGTGGTGAGGGCAAGAAGGGTCATTTGATTTGATGGGATCATGTTCAAAAATTAGGAGAAAGGAGGCTAGCACTTGGGAATTATTGAAGAGACATAGGCTATGCTTGATACGTGGCTGTGGTGGTTCCCTCTTCAGCAAAACTCCCCTTGGTGTCGGTCATTAGGAGCAAGTATGGAGCCATGCTAAGGTTTGATATTGGCTTGTGGAGAGAGGCTATATAGGAAGTCCTTGGACATACAAGGTTTTCCTTATTTTACTCCTTATGAAGTTTATGCTTGGTAGTGGGAATAGAGTGAGATTTTGGAAAGGTATCTGGGCGGAGGGTTATCCTTATTTTACTCCTTTGAATTCCAATGCAGTGTTTGAAAAAATAGATAAATAAATCCAATGCAGCGATTCTTTCTAAAGTTTTTTTTTTCTTTTTTCACTTGGTGTCATCTTTTGGAACTGACAGCTGTGCAGAAATTTGAGTGAAAGTAAGTTTTCATGTGGTTGGTGGGTTCATAGGAAATAAACACCTGTGACATGCACCAGAGAAGAAGGATTATGCCTCTTTGTCTTCACATTAATTGTGTTGTACAAAAGAAGAAGGGAGTATGTCGATCACATATTTTCACATTACAGTTTCACTAGACAGAATTGGAAAAATTCACACACAAAAAAAGACACATTTGGAATCAGTTGCTGGAAGTGTTTGGATTGGCATGGGTGTTGCTATTTTTTCGTTCTTAGTAGGGAGATAACAAGATGGTTAGTATTTGGAGATATGCTGCCTCATTTGGGCTTCTTTGTTAATTTTTTTTAAAGATGCTCATTTCAGCATAGTTCTCCTTGATCGCCAAGGAGTTTTCCTCTAGTGTTTTATGGGTTTTGGACTTTTGGGCTTATTGGTTTGGTTCTGTAGTTCATCAACGTTTATATTACTTATAAAATAGGAATCAATGCAGCTTTTGAAATCTTATTCTATTTGGTCTCGGATTCTCCTGTTTAAACTCTACCTATCAATTTACTTGACATTGAAATTCATGAGGCAAACATACAAGTCTTAGAAACTCTGTAAAACTTGGGTCAAGCTTGATCAATAAATCAGCAGTAAATAGGGTGGGACAGAACTTGGGTGTGATTTGAAGGGAGAAATTATTTATTTATTTTGGATAAATGATGAAAGGTTTTTGCCATTGCACCTATTCAGGACTTTTTAACCTGTGAGTCAAGTCCAGTAATATGTGAGTTACTGATTCAAATTGGATTCTGAATAAATCCTGTAGTAATTTTAAATATTTACACAATTTACTGAACTTTAAGTTTGAACTCTGTTAGAACTTAGAAGTTGCATGTAAACTTCATTCAAATTGTACTTGAAGTTGCCAAAATTGAAGATTACTTCTAAAGTTCTAAGTTGCATGTAAACTTCATTCAAATAGTAAACTTTTCTTCTTAATAAAATATGCTAAAAGTGGATATTTAACTGCTTCAGATGGCTTCTTGGTTATCCAGTTGTGTACTTGTTCAGCAAGGAGCACGTAGCTGATGCTGTTTATAATCTTTCTACGAAGTATCTTCATATTTATAAGATATCAGTCTGCAGGTTAGTTGTTCTGATATTTGTTTTATGATGCGTTCAGTTAGTACTGCAAATTTGAACCATGACATCTACTGTAGTTATTAGGATATTTAATGTCCTACAGGAGCTATATACATTTTATATTTTGAAGTACTAACATGGCATCCAATGTGTATTTAAGTTAGAGAAAAGAATAAATAGTCCTATATAAGACGCAATGCAAAGTTAGAATAACCACAAAAAGTATGTTTTTCTTCTTTTATAAGAAACCAAATGTCGTTAATTAAAAAAAGAGTACAAAACATAGGAGAAGATTACAAGAAGGGTCCACTTTTTCTTTTACCAACACAAAAAAAATAAACTTTATCAAATTTTCCCTGAAGTACAATATTGTGGACAAGGAGTCCACATTTGCCTCCACCTCACTTTTTTCTTCTTTCCCCACATCTCCAACAATTCCTTGATCCATGCCTTAACTTTTTCTTTTAAAGATTTCAACTTGCACATAAACTTTTTACCTTCCGCTCCTTGATCTCTACTCCATAAAAATTTCCTTTTTTTTTTTGAGAAGAAACAAACTTTTTATTAGAGAAATAAAAAGCAATACAAGGAAGCAGACGAGAAGTCCACTGAGAAAAAGGACAGGTTAAGCATTAACTGTGATCTAAAACCCTGCGATAGACTAGACAAAAACTTTGACTACAGCTGCTTGCCAATTTAGAATGATAGTAGAGAGTGTGTAGTCTTTGAATTCCTTAGAAATAGAAGCCCAGAGAGATGCCCAGAATTTAACTCTCTCCCATAACTCTTCCAAACCTAAGCCACCATAGTCTTCAAAAATTCTATTGTTTCTTTCCATCCATACCACCCAAATAACGGCCAGCATCCCACAGCCCCAAAGAATTTTTGCCTTCTTCCCCTTACCAAACGCATTAGGATAATCACCTAATAGCTGATTCTTTGTTAAGATATTTGGCCAAGTCACATTTGCCTCCGAGAAAAGTTTTTTCCATAATGAAACTGACAGCTCACATTCCACGAAGACGTGATCAACACTTTCCCCCTTAGCTTTACATAAAACACACCAATGGGGAGAAAAGCAACTGTGTGGTGTTCTCCTTTGCAGATTATCACAGCTGTTACCCTCCCATGCGCCAAAAGCCATCCCAACAATTTTACCTTTGGAGGACATTTCGCTGTCCAGAGAGACTTTGCAGGAGCAAAGGTTGGATTTGAATCTTCGGTAGTTAAGAAGTTACGGAAAGATTTACTAGAAAAATTTCCATCTGGCTCTAACATCCATCTTCTCCTATCTGGTTTGAAAGCTTCCAACTTTACTCTTTCTAATTTCTCTAGCAAAGACGACAACTCTAGAAACTCTTCATCATTTAGATTCCTTCTGAAACCAAAATCCCAACTAATGGGGAAGGAGATTGGGGCGGCAATAAATCCAATAGTTGAGTTATGGAATCTTGATAATCTGAACAGTCTTGGAAAGACGGTTTTGAGTGGTAAATCCTCTACCCAAGGGTCTTCCCAGAATCTTACCTTATTGCCATTTCCCACCTCCAACCTATGGCAAAGAGATACTTGGTATAAGCCGAATGAGATGTCCTTCCAAGGACTTCTACATGATCCTCTGAGGGCAGGTTTAGTGTCCCATCCATTCTCATCGTATCCATACTTGCTTCTGATTACAGCACTCTCCAAAGGAAATCTCCATAACCACTTTCCCAGTAAAGACTTATTCCTTGCTAATAAGTTTCCAATTCCCAGTCCTCCTTTCTCTTTGCTCTTCGACACAATCTCCCACCTAACCATGTGATCTTTTTTCCTTTCACCAATTCCATTACATAGGAAGTTCCTCATTAACATTTCTATCCTCTTTGCCACTCCCACCGGTATTTTAAATAAGGACAGATAGTATATAGGCAGGCTCTCTAAAACTGCTTGAATTAAGGTCAGTCTGCCTCCTCTAGATAAAAAAGCCTTTTTCCAACCCTCTAGTCTTTTCTCAACTTTCTCCACCACTGGATTCCAAAACGAGATTGTTTTATGATTACCTCCTAAAGGAAGACCCAAGTATTTCAGAGGCCATGCTCCTACTTCACAACCCCGCTCTCCGGCCAAACACTCTACTCTACCTGGTCTTGTGTTTATGCCAACCAGAGAGCATTTGGATTTATTGATCTTCAGTCCCCTGAGAGCATGCAAAAGCACTCGAGTCGAGAACCATGTTTAGGTTTTCCAAAAAGAAAACACCATCTTCCAAAAAGAAAATGGTCTCATCTGCAAATTGCAGATGAGAGATTTCCACCTCTTCCCTCCCAACTAATAAGCCTTCAATCAATCTGCAATCTCTTGCTCTTTCTATCAATCTGCTTAAGACATCCACCACGATTGTGAAAAGAAAAGGTGAGAGTGGGTTACCTTGTCTTAATCCCCACTTTTAGGCAATGATCTTGTATAAACATGTTATTAGACTCATGGGTCTAAAATCTGCCACTTTTAGGGAGTTTGCTTTCTTCGGGATAAGACAGATATAAGTCTCATTAGTTGCTTTATTGACAACACCATTGGTGTGGAATTCACTGAAGACTCCCAAAACATCCTGCTTGACAATTTCCCAGTTTCTCTCTGTAGGGCTGCCATTGAGAAACCATCGGGGCCCGGAGATTTGTTTTTGTTACAATCAAACATTGCACTTTTAATCTCTTCTTCTTCAAACGGTCTCTCCAGCCAAGTTGCCTGCGCTTCATTAATTGGATTCCACTGTAATCCTTCTAACCCCCAATTCACTTCCATGTCACTGGAGTAAAGCTTTTTGTAGAAGTTGATTATTTCTTCCTCAATCAAGGCTTCTTCTTCGACCACTAAGCCACTGCTTAGTTCAATTTTTTCTATAAAATTTCTCTTTTTTCTTCCGTTGACAATTTTATGGAAGAAACTTGTGTTGCTATCTCCTTCTCTTGCCCATTTTGGCTTAGCTCTTTGCAACCAGTAAATCTCTTCCTTGAAGGCCAACTCCTCCAACCGAATTCTAAGATTTTCTCTCTCCCTTCTTTTGGCAGCGCAAAGACTTTCATCCCTGTCTTCCTCATCCAATTTATTAATTGTTGTCTCAATCTCCTTCTTTTCCTTCCCCGCCTCCCTGAAAGTCTCTTTGCTCCAAGTTTTTAGCTTCAGTTTCAAGGATTTCAGTTTCCCCATAAATCTAAAGCCTTCCCAACCTGAAGAATCTGAAGTCATCCACCAATTTCTAAAATTTTCCTTGAAGGAGTGGGTCCACATTTTACACTCGCTGTATCTAGCAAAATTGGGCAATGATCTGAAGTTACTCTAGTAAGAGCCAATTCCTTTTAAAAGAACAACAATCTCTCAATTATGAGGGAACGAAGCAAATAATATCACATCATAATTCGCTAAAAATGTCTTGCAAAGATTCCACAGTGACCAGAGCCCACAAGGATAAACGACCTCCATCCCACAACAATAACACATACTTGCTCCTAAAACTCTTGAAGATCCTCCTATGTATTTTCCACCGAATTATCAAAATGACAGCCAACATTCTTCATCTCCCAAAACTATCTCCCTTCGTTCCACCATCAAAGGACTTGTGTCTTTCACAAATGAGAGCTCAACATGATCAATACATTTACCTTGTTTGGGGGTTAGTTCCAGCAAGTAAGCACTTACCCTGTTAGATACGATCAGCCCAAATGGACCCCACAAATGCCAATAAATTTTTCAATTTCTGCTTCTCTGCCATGAGAAAAAAATACTATAATCCACAAACTGCAAGTTAGAATACCAATTTCTTGTGATCCTCTAAGACGTATACAAGGAACTACAGTAATCGTCCTACTTTGAGCAACAGATTTTATATTTAATGCAACACCTAAATATGTCCTCTTACAAATACATCATTTAAAGTAGTGGATCAAACTTATTGTGCTTAGAAATATAGGTTGATGTGAAATTTTTGTAACTCTTGCAGGAATGGGACCCCAAATAAAGAATCTCAGCTAGAAGAACTCTTGAGGTAACACTCCCTGAACTCTTGAACTCTTATGATGGTGTCTATTGTAAATTTGTAATTTTAGAAAAGGAGAACAAATAAAACAACACCAAGAAAAAGTAGAAGATACAGTACACCAGGTCAGGAGATGATGGTGTGCGGTGCATTATCTGCCACTCCCAAATGTGGCTTTGTAGTATTTTAACCTCAACCCATAACCCAAATTAGTCCTTTGAGAATCAGGATGCCATGTTGCTGTATCAATTTTTTTCTTTTATTTTTCTCTCTTTGGTCCGTGGAGGGGATGACCTTTTGCTTGGTATGTTGTAGCTTACTAGCTTTATGCCTAATCTTCTTTATTTTATCACTTTGATCCTTTTTCTGTTTTCTTTTTAATGTGTTGTAGTTTATTAGAGATTTCAGAAAACTCTATGTCCCCTTTTTTATAATCTCCATCTTTTTTTAGTAGAAGTTTGTTTCTCATCAAAAAAATTATAGAAAGGGCAAATTGGTTACCATATGAATCATGGCTGGGAGTCTCAACCCTTGAGGTTTAAATATGTACACGAGAAATTAGTGTTCAGAATAAAGTCTAAGCCAAGGTTCGAAGTATTGGTCAATATATTGTTTTTGGGGAGGTGGGGGGAGTTATTTTGTTCCCCATCCACAAAGTATTACTGATATTGATCAAGCATGTCAATATTGCTCCGATACAGAGATATCTAAGATATATGAGTGGAATTGTTAAACAAAAAAAAGGAAATGGAGAAGGATAATTCGCCCAAACAACCAGAAACTTGTGATATTTCGATATTTTATCCAGAAATTTGCCGAAATTGAAAAGGAAGATGATCTAGAATCAAGATCTGTCACATGTCAGCTTTCTTCTATGATTCGTTACGAAACTTGGTAATCTTTTTTCTCTGATGTTGATGAAATCAGCTGGTGACGGAACACCATGTCTGCATAGTGAAAGAGGGGTCGGTGTTTATGTAGACTGCACACTTTCTTGTGGTCATACTGACTGCACTTATCTTGTGTGTGGTCCAGTCCCCTGGACTTCTAGTTATATTGCACATAGCTGGGAGCAGAGTTATGTCCACGTCTATTTGATAATCAAAACAAAAGGTAGGTGATAATGGCATGTATTTGCTGATGTTATGATGTTTTGTTTCAGTACTAAATGTTATGGCTTATGGGTTAATTATTTTTTTTTTTCCGAGAATGATGTGTTAACTAATCTAATCTAATGCTTATCCAAAATATATATACATATATATCTGATGTAGTATTTTTGTTGTTGTCTACTTAGAGATTGATGAAGTGGTAAAATCAATGGTTAATCTGTAACTTGAGCAATTGCACTTTTGAACTGCATACAAACTCCTTTTGGATGTTCATGGACTTGTCATTTATCATATGTTCCCTAATTTTTGATGTATCACTAAATTTATGCATATATTATCATTTATAGAAAATATGTGTCAATCTTTCCTCGATATCAGTACATGATGATTTATATCACGTCTTATATTTTAAGCTCATTGTCTGCAATTTCTTTGTGCCTTGATTATATTTAGATCTGCTTCTTCCCTTGCGCAAGATATCATTCAAATGTTAGTTTTTACAAAAAATTGATGTACTGCCCCCAGAAAAAATATTTAGAATACAAACTGAGGAAAGGGTTACTTGGATGGGGACAATTAGTCCGACTAAATATACTGAGAGAAAGGCTACACAAATGTGGTAAAATTGAATATATGAAACAGAAGTGGTTGATTACTAAATCTTTGGACAACCATCTTTATCATTTAGACAGCCAAACTTCAAGTTATGATGATAATTATATTAAAGAATATCGTAACTAACCTGACTAGCATTTCCTTTTGCTTAATGGTTGAATAGTTTCTCGGTGCCTTATGGTCTAAGCATGGGAGGGAGCAAAGAAGAATGGGCAGAGGCATTTTTGGCACATCTGCAGGAGAAGTGGGAAAGATGCAAGACTGCTTGGAGGTCTTTGCGAATGGAGGTTAGTGAATTCAATCCACAGGCCATTGTGTTGTAAATTACCTGTTTTACCGATCACCTCCTATCCTCAAAGATTAGAATTAAGAGAAGGAAACTTGACTGACAGTGTACTAGTGAAATTATGTACATTTTCTAAGCAAATCTTAGATAATTGTTAAAACGGAGTTGGATTAAGAATGTTATTTGACAGAATAAGATAAATGTATAATAAATCAGACATTTGAACACTGGAATCCTTTCGCGTTGAGTTAAACTTCGTATTGGAGATTTTGTCTTGCATTACTTGCTGTATTTATGCTTCGCAATAACTGGACTAACATAATGAAGACTAGCGTTTCTAGCTCAAAAAAAAAATTAATAATAATAACTGTAACGAATCCTTTTTGGATTATACCTTGGGGTTTGTTTTTGGGGGACTGGGGGTTGTGTGGTAAATCATATTTGCAAATTTTATGGTGGATTTTAAGAGTAGATGAGATTTTTCTTTTTCTTTCTTTGGTACCAAAAGAAGCATGCGATATGAAATTATGAATTTATTTTGTGGATGAATTACACATTTAAATCGCATCTCTACAGGATCTATTAGAAATAGGTTAGGCTTAAGTATTGGTGCACTCATTGAAACTGTTCCGGAGTCTTGTTTTTTTTTTTCAATTAGTGCAAACCCTGGTTTGAAGTAAGAAATAATTTACTTTGTCTTTCTGTTCTTTCAATCTGAGAAAAGCAATAGGGAATTACCAAAATGACTACATTACATAGTCAATGTCTCAATGAACAAGAATGGCCCATTTTCATAACTTCAACAGAAATGGCCTCTTTTTTTTTTTGGTTACATGGGGCCTGAAAGGCCAAAAAGCAGAAACAAAGCAAAAACAAAAATCAATTAGGACCAGCAGTGGCCTCTTTAAAGTCGAGAAAACCCTTCTCTCCTAAGTCCTATCAACATTATTTCAGATCTTTTCTCATTTACACTAAATTTCAGATCTTTTCTGTACATTGGTAACGAAGTGATATCAAATATTAACGAACTCATAGCAACTAGCAAGGTTAAAGAATCGGTCCTTCACCAGAAAACAATTCATAACAAAATCGCAAATGATTTGCGACAAATATTAACAAAATCGATGAAATTCGTTACGATTACTTGCAATTTATTACGAGTCTTTGTGTTTTGATGATAATCAATGGCTCCGTAATCTGGGTTATGTTTATAAGCTAGCTTTTGTCAAGCTTTGAATTTTTTTTTTCTCACAAACCGAAATCTAATGTGTGATTTAGCTCGATCTCAACCAGATTCCCCATCCTCTTAGGTCTTACCACTTAAGGCATTATGAACCAAATGTAACAGCAGCCCAAAAAACTAATATTTTATTAGGTGAAGCTTGCTCGAGGGAAGTTCACGATGGGTACACGCAGGAAGACGAGAAGAATTACTGAGGTTGGAAAACACTCTCCAATCAAAAGCAAAGAAGCTTAAAACAGAAAGTCCTAGAACGATGGAAGAAAAACAAAAATGAGGACGAGCATCTCATTTATAATGCAATCTATGCCCCTTTGATTAGGGTGAAAACTTCGGACTCAGTCGGGAGGGCGGGGATTGCTCCCTTCTTCGTAGTTGTAATTGCTCCACATGCATTTGCAAATTTGAGTACTCCCCTCAACCTTTGCTCATCCTGCAATCAATATGAACGTTTATCATTCATTTTGAAAATATACCAACAATAAGAACATAGAAATAAATAATTAGGTGACTATACTCGACTTACATCAAGAATGGATTGGTCATCAACAATTTTTGCGAGCAGAGCACCTACAAATGCATCACCAGCACCAGTTGTATCTACCGCAGTAACATGAAAAGCTTCCACAGATCCACGGAAATTCTATTTTATTATTGTAAACAAGCAAACAATCCAGCAAAGAAAATGAGTTAGTACGTATGCCTTTCAATGCCCTTCTACAATTGTGGGACTGATACATTATGATGAACAGTGTATAACAAAAATTACTCCCCTTTTTGTTAAAAAAACTTTTACTATTCCTGAAAATTATAAAACTAATTTTAATTGTGACATTGCTTTTGGCACTTCAAAAAGCACCGCCGAACATACACATGTTCGTACATACAATACCTTTTTTTTTGGACAATTTTACATACGTTACACTTTTGTTCTTTCTTTTTTTGGTTCTGTTTCTACTTTTCTTTCTAATTTATAAAGAAATAAATTTCTATAATCAATAACCTTTAAGAATTGGGCCCCTTTGCCTGCAACCGCAAGCAAAAGCTACCCTACCTACCCTACTAGTGCCAATGAATACAAGCAACTGAATGTCAAAATTGGAATGCAACAAAGTGGGTGAGAGTGCTGACCTTAGTGTAGTATCTACAACCGTGTTCACCAAGAGTGACAAGGAGGAGCTTCAAGTTTGAGTGCCAGAGAGTCAAAGCAGATTCATCATCAATCTTGGGATTTCCTGTGAGGAACTCAAGCTCAACATCACTGACCTTGATCACTTCTGCCTTTTCCCATATGCTCAATATCTGCTTGCGTGCCTCCTCAGGTGAGCGCCACAGTGGTAGCCGGAGGTTCGGGTCGTAGGACAGCAAGGCACCGGCTTCTTTGGCAACCTCCATTGCCTTTAGATGTGCCGATCTGCATGGCTCCACGATCAAGCTTATTGATCCATAGTGGAACACCTTGGCCTATAAGATAATATCAAACAAAATCAGTCTTGGATTAACTCGAACAAACAAACGACAAATATCAAACAAAACTTTGAACAACAGGTGAACCAACGACCCTTTTTATTTTGTTGGATAAAAGGGTACGGAATATTGGCCCACGGCATGTGCTCGTTAGGCTGGAAGGGTCCTACTGTACTATTAATTTGAATTAAAACTAACTGTGCGCATGGTTCATGACCACCACAATGTCAATTACAAAGAAATGACATTTAAAAAAAAAACTAAGGACATAATTCTTTCTTTTTCTTTTTTCTTTCAATTTTTCCAATTTTCAGTATAAAGCGAAAAATCCAAATACTGATGTCACTTACTGGCTAATACATTATTTTTTTCTTCCACTTTTTTCGATTTTCAGTATTAAACGAAAAGTCCAAACACTAATGTCACTTATTGGCTAATACATTAGACATGCTTAAAAAAAATATTAAAAAAAATTACCAAAACAAATGTGGTCATCTATTGGTGGTCTTAAAAATAATCAAATTATTTTATTCAGATGTTTAGGGAACAAACAGATCCCACTCGCTCTCAAATCCAATGGTGTGGTAGGGAAACATTAGTCAAAGTAAAACCATGAAGGCAACAAAACACAAACAAACAAACAGATCCCACTCGCTCTCAAATCCAATGTTTTCTTTTATAAAAGTGCCAATGGGGGTTTTGCTGCTGCGTGGAATTAGCCCCAAAAAGAAAAAAAAATCCTAATCTTATCGAGAATATCTTACGGCCATGTTTTGGAATAAACATTAGATCCATAATGTTGGGACCCACATATGCATTACCCTCATCATCATGAAAATTAAAAATGAAGAACCATACACTGATCCATCATCAATAAAATTAGGATGAGCAAAAAAAACAAAGATAATTAGCAAAAAAAAAAGATCATTAAGTAAGATCCATTGATTGTGTGTGTGTGCAATATCACGGTGGCCAGATCTAGTATCGGGACCTACGCCTGACGTGTCCGTAAAGTCAGCAACAGCCAACCGGCAGGGGAGACCGGTCCAATTCTCCCCGAGACGAGAAAATAAACGTTCTATGCATAGATCAAAATAAGAAAGCGAAAGAAATGGAAGAGCTTACGGATCTGATGAGCTCGAAATTGAGCTCGTCGGGCTTAAGCAGCATATCGGCGCTAGGGTTCCGATAGAACATGAACTCGCGCTCTCCGTCGGCGCGTAGGGTCACGAAGGCCAAAGCTGTTCGCGCGCCTTGGTCGAAGAGGATGCCCTCCCCCGAGACGTCGTTCTCCTTCAGGATTCCGGCGAGCATGTGGCCGAACTCATCGTCGCCGAGTTTCCCGACGAAGGAGGCCTTGCCGCCGAGCCGGGCCACCGCGATCGCCACGTTGGCGGGGGCACCACCGGGGGCTTTCAAGAACCCCGGGGCTTCCGCCAACGAAACGCCCGAAACGGTGGGTACGAAGTCGATCAGCATCTCCCCGAAACTGACGATCAAACCCTTCCCCGTTGCACACACGCCTCCATTGTTGTTGGCCATAATCAATGCCTTTACTTCCGAAGAAAAACAAGTAGACAGAGGAGGAAGAAGTTTGGTGGTATAGTGGTTGTGGAGGTTGAGAAGGGATCAGATCGGAAGGCATGCAGTGTATTTATAGAGAAAGACAGAGAGAGGGGCAGCATCCCAATACTACTCTTCATTGTAAATAGTGTTTTTTTTTTTAATAATTCAATTCAATTATTTACTTACTAATATCCGCGATTTGGTGTAATCTTATATTTACGTTACTACTAAAAATAACATAATTCATGCACATGCACCTAATTTGTTTTAGAAATTTGCGAGGAAATTATATTTTTTTCACAATATCAAAACGTTAAAAGAAAATAGGCTAAAGAAAATATCTCATTTTGACTGTCATTGAAATTGGAATAAAATGAAAGTCTAAAAGTCTGAATATTTTAAATAATTATAGTTAGTTTCGTCTTGAGCGGTAAGAGAGGGTTGAGAATTGAGTTTGAATTCAATTATATCAGAATTGTAAGAGAGGGTTGAGAATTGAGTTTGAATTAAATTATATCAGAATTGATCGTTTCCCTACTTGTAGCCAAATTAGTCTACCTACCTTTTCAATTATTATTTGGGGGGTCTACTAGTTGCTCACACCGCACCAATAGGGAACATAATAGTAATTACTTGACTAAATGAATTATTTTTGTGATGATTAGATTTGTTTTTTAAGATCAAAATTAGATTTGTTTTTTATCTAGAATTCTAGATTAATTAATTATCTTTGTTATTTGGATTTTATAATTTATTAATAGGTTTTTTTCCTTTTCTTTTGGCAAATGGATAGGAAAAGTTTATCTACTCTGTCAGTATGTCCTGAGTTGTGATAAAGGTAGAAAAAAGATTTATCTGATTATCCATTTCTTTTTGAATTAACTCGAGGGTAGAATAGGGGAGGTAATGAACTCCCCATTAGTTGAGAGACATAATTAAAGAACCTATATTATTATTTTTGTTCGCATAGATATTACTTGTTCAATATTTTCATTTCCTCCTTGTTTTATCTTCAATACTAGTTTGTAAGAATCATAACCACTGATTATTATTAATCTTCAATGCTTTATCCATAATTGAATACCCAAAACTACATTGGAGTTACCATGAATCTTCTTCTTCTTCACAGAGCAAGAAACAAACCATTCTCTTCAAACCCAGTGTAAATTAGGTTAACCCATTGGATTGGATAAAAAGAAGAGATGAATTGGTGGTTAATTTTTTACAGAGAAAGGAAGAGGAGAGAAATGTTTGGCTAGCAAAATTGGGGGTTAAGGGAAAGAGTGAAATTGAACAAGGGCGGAAGGCTAAAGAATTAGTGGATTGGAATTGGAAGTTATGTTGAGAAATTAGATTGATTGTATAATAAATTGAGAGAAGAAGGGAATTCTCATGGGGAATGAAGATGAAGGGAAAAAGAATTAGGAGAGAGAAAGTTTCTCATCTTCTCTGTTGATTTGCGATGAAGTTTTTTATTTGTTTTATTCTTATAACTCCAAAAAAAAATTATTGAGAAATAAATGGTATTTCTATGTCATTGTCAAATCATTTTAAGTGTTAATTAGAATCGTTGAATGTTTTTCTTTTTCTTTGAAAAAAACACATTCAACCGTTTATTCGTCTTTATATCTAAGAACCAAGAAAAGAAAAGAAAAATATATATTTAAAAGAATGTATCCCAGAATCTAGATCTTAATAAAAAATGTGCATTATTTTGCTCCAAAACTTACCAGAGCATTTCTCTCCTCTTTTTTCTTTTCAAATTAATAAGTGTTTCATGTGTTGATTAATTCAGAGAAGAAGCATATGAGTTTGATTAATTGTTCACGTGCCACTACTTGGGACTCACGTCACACTTCACAATCCACAGACACCCACAGTCACACACACAAAACTGTAGGTAGTTTTCGTTTGGTTCAGAAAATTAAGCCAGGAAATGCTGAAAATGCCCCTTCTCTTCTATTTTTCTTCTCTATTTTGGTTTGCGAATTCTACTATGAGATTTTATACAAGAGGAATGCTAGCTATTTTTTTTTTCTTTCTCCAACTCTACTGTCCTGAAATCAATTCATAATATATTGATAAAAAAAATGAAGGTGTACTTATTATTAATTTTTTTTTCTATTTCTAATGATCTTGAAATATTTTCACTCATATATCATTACTGGTGATCAGATTCTACTCTCTTGCTTGCATTCTCCGATTTACTTATTTTTTGAGTCATTTTCTCTCGTTTTCCGTCATCCCGCTTAATTCATACAAAATATACAAAAGTGGATTAGTCTTATGAGTTTTAGCTTGAGAATTGGCCTACTCTTTGTGTTTTAGGAGCAATTACCATGCGTGTAATCGACATCCTATCGAACAAGCATCAAAGTTGATAGAAACTACCGTTTGTTAGGCATCAACTATATAATTTTTGAGGCGCTCTATTGAGTACAGATGACACTTTCAATAAAACCTTTACTGAATAATTAGATCATCTTTGGTCTTGGTTGGCCGAACAATAGACAAACAAGATATTCTCTCTTTGCCCCAGATCGCGCTGCCACCGTACTCACATCTCGTCGCACCTATATCGCAAACTCAGTTCGCCTGTTCCTTCGCCGGCCAGTGCAGTTTCTCCTGCGAAGGTATGGAGGTGGTGAGGTTTACGTGTGAAAGTTGCTCTTGTATTTCAAGACTATGAAGGAACGCTACCCTTAATGGTCGGTCATTCCCAGCAATAAAAGGAAAGGATTTTGAAGAATATAAGGGAAACTGGTAATTGCTATCCTTATGCTTGCTAAAATGGTCTATTCTGTATCCCTCAATGGATCAGAAAATTAGTCACACCTCCACTAATGTGCTACAATACGGCTTTGGATAAAAAAATTGCTAATGTGGGAATAATTTGATTGACACTTTGATTCTTCGTGCAAAGATATAACAGCTCTATGCGAATCATAACTATTAAATTGAATAAGATCACATAATTCTAATCATAATGCACAAGGAATAAAAAAAAGTTATGATTATGATCAAAATTATCTTGTCTACTTTATCTTCTTTAATACTTAATATCAAACATTGCCGTGTTCTTATACCTCTAGGCGAGCTTGTTCCATCATCTGAATACTCCTACCATTCTGGGAATCTGATTCACCTATGGATAAGTTGTCATCTTCATAACCATCGGTTTTCAATAGCTCTAAATCGGAATTTGCTTCTATCTCTGAGTCGTGCAGAATAGCAATCACTAGCAAGAATCTAGATTTGGCAAGTGTTTTAGGTTTCCCCGATGCCGTAGTCTCTTTTGTTGGACTATCCAAGATTGAAATGAGATTCTGCCATTTGGGTCACCATACCATAAAGTGCAATATTCCTGTAATGCATCTCCAATTCCTTCTCAGTTATACCAATGCCTGTAAGTTTCAGCTTTCAATTCTCAGTAATACTAAAGAAATTGTCTGTTAATTACAGAACGGCTTAGATACAAGGCATACATAAATCCCCAACTACCCTATTCTTACCCAAGCTGCTTAACAGAAAAACGCATCATTTATTCATTTTCCTCAATCCTGATTTAAGGAGAACTTTGCTTTAACAGTACCTCAGAATCAAGTTTTACAGTTCATAACAAGCACACTCCAATCAACAGAAATTCAAGAAAGTAGGACAAAGAAAACAGCATCACATTGCCTAGACTGATTCAAGGAGGTTTCTAA
Organism: Rubus idaeus; assembly: GCA_030142095.1. Lineage (NCBI taxonomy): Eukaryota > Viridiplantae > Streptophyta > Magnoliopsida > Rosales > Rosaceae > Rubus > Rubus idaeus. The sequence goes on along the minus strand of CM057968.1, from coordinate 17,865,478 downwards.
ATTCCAAATAAATTGTTCCCCACAGCATACTGCCCCCCACCCCATTAAAAAAAAAGAAAAAAAGAAAAAAGACAAAAGAAAAAAAGAAAAAAGAAAAAAGAAAAAAAGAAAAAAAAGTAATAAGAAGACATTGACCTAACTTAACCTTCAATATTAATTAGCTCTTTGTCATAAAAGTTGAAATCCATGGACTTCAATATACTTAACTGCACTCTTTTAATCCTTTGCCAAAATTCCTTCCAAGTTACAACTATTGAGCTGAAAAAATTCTGAAACATCAGAAAGTCATAATTTTTTAGCAACACTAGTATGGAGTATGAATGCAGATCAGCAGAACTAGTATGGAGCATGAATGCAGATCAGCAGAACACAGCTCAACTGCAATGCATCTGCAATCGTAGTTCATGCCAGATGAGAAAGATCTTGTTGGAGGTCAGAGAAACTAAATAATCCGCCTCGCTGTATACGCAAACAAGATGAAGAAGGCCAGCCTAAGGCCCTCAATGCAAGCCACAGTGGCAACAGGCCTCTAGTAAAGCCGCAGGTTGTGGTCACATCCATAAAATTGCACTAGGGGGTAAGACAAACATAAAGACGTTCTTAAGAATAGTAATTGACCACAACCTGTACCCGTAAAATTGCACTACAGAAGTGGACCAAACATAAAGACAAAAGTATTATCCATACTATAGCCTTAACGTAAGACGTAAAGACAAGGGCATGGTCACATCCATAAGCAAGACATCACAATAAGAATAGTAATTCAGCTCACCTTTTTCGACCTTGTACTTGGTTCTCTCGAATTTCTCTTCAGCATTAGCAAATTTTCTGCCTTTAGTTCTTTCCCTTGGTCCCGAGCCAATGTGGGACCCTCTTATTGGCCGGTTTTGATTCCTGCTCCTCTATTCCTCTGCATCTTCAACCTCTTCTGGTTCCCATTTTTTGGAGGAATGATATCATACATGTCAAACTTGGGTTTAACTTCTGATATCACCATATTCACTCAAGTTTCTGAAAACGATAATAGGTTTGGTATTACCCTATGGCAATCACAGGTATCGTGCTGCATATAGGTTAAACGGATGGACCAATCTTAATCCAGCTACAACCTGGCTCTGTCTTCAACCCCATCATTCTTATTTCATCACAAACCTTATAAGAATCATCCCACCTATCATGTTTAGCATACGGATTTGATAACAGAGCATAAGTTCCAATGCTCACTCCTGCTTTATTGGGGAGGCCTTGTCTGATCATCTCAACCAGCTTCTCATTCCCATGAATGTTGCAAGCACTAAGCAGCACTCCCCAAACAGGACCATTAACTTTGGTGGGCATTTCTTTAATAAAAGCTTCTGATTCCTCTGGAAGCCCAGCTCGACCATACACATCGACCAGACAAGCATGATGCTGTGTTACAGGGACAATCCGGTAAACTTTCTTCAAAGCATTGAAGAACATCAACCCTTGATCTACCAGTCCTGCATGCTGTTAACAACCCAAGGAAGGTTATCAGAAGAAAACCCATTGACTAGCATATGGGAAAGAGCTGCAATGTGTATGCCATGGCCATTGATGGCCATACCACTTATTATGGTACTCCATGGAACGATATCTTTGCACTCCAGGGCCTCAAAAACCGAAATAGCCATACCCAAATTTCCACACTCGACATACATGCTGATTAAAGCATTTTCCACATTGCCATTCACCATGAGATCCCGCCGCGTACTGATATAGGAATGCACCTGCTGGCCTGAACTCAAGGCACAAATCAAAGAACATGCTGACAATAAATTGACAATGATAGCCTCATCAGGCTCAGCTTCCCCGCCCTGCACCAGTTGTTGGAAAGGTCTCACTGCCTCTTCACAAAAACCTCTGTGCATACCCACCCACCATGCTAGTCCAAGAAACCACATCTCTCTTTAGGCATATTGACAAACAGGTATCTAGCAGTCGCCAATGACCCACATCTCAGATAGAAATCCAACACTGTCTTGTCCAACATCAAATTACTCTCGTGTAAGTTCCTCAAACAATTGCCATGAACAGCTTTACCTAACTTAAAAGCTCTTAAACTAGAACACGAAGACAAAAGAGTCACAAGAGTAGTAGAATTAGGCTCCATGTCCGTGGACATAAACTTAACAATTGTTTCCTCTACAAACCCACACTTGGAAAGACTCGAAATTGTCGAAGTCCAGGGAACAACTTCCCGGATGTTAACGAATCAAAAACGCGGGTAGCAGAAACAATGTCAGTTTTGATTATACACAAAAATGGAGCAAGGAGTTTTGGATGGTGGTATCCAATAAGTGACCGGATTTCATGACATGGGTTTGGATTTCTTGGCCTTTATGGGGTGCATGGAGCATGAAACATGCCTTGAGAGCACAAGTGAATGTGTAGTGATTATGGGAAGTTGGGTGGTGGAGCATTTGGTTATAAAGGAAAACAGCATTTTGTGGTGCGGAAGAGTTTGCTAGATATCCCAGCCAAGGGTTTAAAACTTGGGGTTTTGGATTTTTGATGAGCAGTGCATAGATTTGGTTTAGTTGTCGCATTGTATGGGTATAATGACTATACGCTGGCATGCTATACACATGTTTGGGTACCCTGCTTTTGCATTCTGTAAATCATCTTCCGATGGGCACTCTGACCAATAGTCCAAAAAGTCTTCCTACATCAAACCAGACATCAGAACGGGGTTTATTACTACGAACTGAAACTCAACAAGATCAGCAAAAGAAGTCAAGTGAATAAAGAACACATAAAAACACAACGTCCCCAGATCTGATATATAATGCAATATTCCAATGAACTCACTTTAGGACCAACTAATGACTGCTTAAAATAAAGAAAACCTATTCTATATATAGACCAAAACATAACAAAGAATAAGACTCAGCTGAATCTGAACATCCCAAAGATTAAATATCTCCAATACATAGCCCAAAAGGTTTACATTTTGTTTAGCTCTTTAAAACCAAAAAGAATATAAGCTCAATTCCCTTACCCAAAAAAGAAAAGATTATCCCAATTTTAATAAACTTATCAAAATGGGCATCATGTCAACGTATTTCGCAGAATCTGATTCACTTACTGATAAGTAGTCATCTTCAACAACATCAGATTTTAACAGCTCTGAATCTGAGGAGTCTGATTCTATCTCAGGAAGACCCGCAGAAAAGAAATCACCAGCGTCTAGCAGAGGCTAGATTTTCGTTTTCTAGTATTTTAAGTTTCTCTGATGCCTCGGTCTCTTTTGTAGGACCATCCAAAACTGAAATGGGATTTCTGTCATTCGGGTCACCATAAAGTGCAATGTGCCTGTAATACAGCTCCAATTCCTTCTCAGCAATAGCAATGAAGTGCCGCACAGACTCGAGAGATTGCTCATACTTGGCTTTTTCCAGTGCCTATAAACAAGGGAAAATAAACTCAATTCACTAGTGTGAGACCAACACATAAGTTTGAACTTTCATTCCAAATGCAACTCACGACAAAAATAATCTAGCTTCAGATTAAAAGATATACATAATGCAACGGCATGACAACACCCTGCTAACCTCTGCTCATTAAAGCTGCTTAACAGAAATGCATCATTCCCCTTTTTAGGGAGAAATTGTGGATACAGTCTTCATAACAAGCGTAATCCAAATCCCTAAATCGAAAAACAACTCAAGTAGATAGATAAAACAAACAGCATGACAGTCTTGACTAGATTCAATACTTGGCCTATGAAATTGTTGCTATGGCATGCTACATTTTGAAACCGAAAAACAGGCATAGATCTAACCTTAGCTTTAATATTTAATCAGCTCTTTGTCATAAATCCTGAATTCCATGGACCTCATGAAACCTATTTGTACTTGTATTTTCCTGTGTCAGTATTCATTCACAACTATGCAGCTGAAAGAATTCAAAACGACCTCAATGAAATGTTTTGTTGTTGGTCTAGTTAAACCCATTGATAAAGGATAGAATACTAACATGTTCATCGTCAATCAAATATAAAGAAAGAGATTATCAGAGACTAAAATGTTCAATCATCAAAAAGTCCATCATTTTTGAGGAAAAAAAAAATATGGAGCATGCGGATAAGCTGGAGAAAAGCAGCAGTTGAACTGCAATACATCTGTAACCCTGGTTTGAGCCAAATCAGAAAGATCGAGGTGGAGGTCGGGTAATCAATCGGCTGGTTAATCATGGTTCAAGCCAAATAAAAACATCAGGGATGAGGTCGGGTATTCAAACAGACAGAACCAGGCCAGCCTATGGCCTATCTGCATGCCAAAGTGCTGATCAGGCCTCTAGAGTGCTACAGGTTGTGCCCACGGGCATTGGACCACCAATAAGGTTTTAATCACTAAATACTTAATCTAAAAGTAAAAGAATATTATATATAAATGAAGTTCTGATCATTAGCTGTTGATTCAATGTCAAATGATGTCAGTGAACCTGAATACATAATCAGAATTGCAAAAACATTCCAATGAAAATCAAGATAACATTAAGGTCATGAGAATAAGAGAGCATGTTAAAAATTGAGAGAGAAGAGAGAGAGACATATGTAGAGAGACTGAGAGAGTATAAAAGAGTATGAGAAAGAAAACGCCAGGTTTGACTGTTTTAGGGCTATAGGAACTGGTCGTCGGCTAAAATATTAGACGTCTGGTAAAGCCAATTGAGCTGGTGGACAAGAATCTGTATTAGGAAGAGCTGCTAGAATAGTTCCAATGATGTGACGACAATATTACAGAATTGCGATAGGTGCCAGTGAAATACCTAGTTACACCAGTGGATGCCACGTTTTGAACTCAAAAGATATGCCATAATTTGGAGGTTTAAATAGCATAGATTTATTAAAAAATAGACATATGAAGCATTTGAATAGAGGATGCTCAAACTCACCCTTTTCTTCGATAAAGTATCTATGGGTGACATAACTTCTGGCTGCACATAGTTTTTTCCTCGATAAAATATTATGGTGTCATCTCCAACTATCTGAATTGGGATTCCACCGCTCAATCTAGCAATTTCCTTTGCATAATCATGTACTTGGCCAGGCTTACACGGCTTGCAAATAACCTTAACGGTTTCATGTTTCTTCCAATGCATATGCATATTAAGAATAACACCTCCAAAAATTCCTCGTTTGCCAACTGGGGCATAGTTAGACTTCTTTTGGGCCATTTTCTTCATATAAAACCGCTCCTCACCGGTCAGATAATTTGGTTGTACCACAGGACCCTGAACTTTTGGAATTTCATACCGCTTAAGTCTTTCAATCAGCAAACCCTCCTTAACTCTGGCCTGAACAAGAACCAAAGTTAAAACAAAAAGACTGCAATCATAAAATAAATCAACAATAATCTTCACAAGAGCACTGGCATAGATTTTTTTTAAAAGAATGACAAAAACAAGCTGGATAGGAGGGGCAATATCTATTTTCGAAGGAATTGGAATGCTAGTTTCATAGTGTATTAGTGACTTAGAGCCCTACCAATGACTGTGAAAACAATATAAATGATTTTTTTTTTTGCAGGGTACACACAAAAAGGGGGACAATATCAAGTCTCCTCCGAGCGGGATGGAAAGCAAGAATAAAGAACCCAAGCATGGCAAGAGAAACACACAAGCAAAAGATAAAATAAAAACGAGCTGATGATAGTTAATTGGCCAAGTAAAATTACGTAAGCGAAAGATAAATCGCAAGTTCCCAACTTTCAGTCTATCGTTAAGTAGCTTTCAAGACAAAACGATTCTGTAACCAATTAATACAAGCTAGCATCTTCTGTAATATGAGAAAATTAATACAAACTAGCATCTTTTGTAAAGCTTCTGACACGATTCTATAAAACTCATCCATGAGTGGGAGAGAGGGGGCAACTGAGTCAAACTCTTGCCATGAGTGTAATGTTGAACCATTAATAAACAACTGGATCCCAACACATAGAGAAGAGTGTGTTCCCAAATGCTTTTTCTTTTTAAAAACTATGGTTAAAAACAATTTGGTTCTGAACACAGTACTCTTATTTTTCTGTTGTTTTTCAAGTTCAGACCCAAATTGGTCATATATGCGAAGGCACTCCATAACTTCGTAATCAATGTAGCTCCAGACTTGCCATCACCGAAAAGTATGTTAGTATCCACAGGGCAACCAAAGAGACTTAGCTTATAATAGTGCGTGTGAGATGGGAAGACTATACATGTCCAGTGCTTACTAGGATCTCAAACGGGCTTAGATACCTAGCCGAGAAACTAAGCCAAGAGGAAACCTAGGTTCAATCATTTCCCCCATCTCAACCCCTTCTCCCTCTTAAAAGAAAGAAATCTAGACTAAGTAAAGAGTGTACGACAAACAATGGGGAGACATTACCTGAAAGGCTGAAATCATATGGAATAGGTATACATATCATAGCTCTTTGGAACACGAGTGTAAATCCATCACAATAGGGAAGACATCACAATAAGTCTATTACAGTTGAGCTCTCACCTTTTCAAGCTTGTACTTGATTTTGTCCTCAGCATTAGCAAACCTCTGGCTCTTCTTCTTCCCCTTGATGCCAAGCCGACGTGGGTCCCTCTTATTGGCTGCTTTTCTCTCCTGCTTCTCTCTCTTCCTCTGCATCTTCAACCTTTTCTTGGTCAACCACTTGTGTTTTTTTGGAGGATCAACTTCGTAGGTCTCAAACTTGGGTTTACCTTCAGATATCACCAAATTCACCGATCCATGGCTTAAGCTCCTGAAAACCCACGATGGGTTTGGTAGATTTGGCAGAGGCAAGTATTGGGCTGGACCTAAAATTCGTTCTTGGGTTGGAAAACCTGACCTGGAAGGAAGAGACAATGTGGCAGGAAAGTTGGTGAAATCTCAATGGTAATGTCCGAGTAAGTGAGCGATAAAGAAAGAACCATACCCCATACTCAAAAATAGCAATTTTTATTTCCTCATTTTCACTTCTCCAATGCCATATAATTTTCCATAATACAGAATCAATTATCATGAAGAATCCATAAACGATTCACTGAATTACAATGCTTGAGCGGAAAGGATCGACATTCATTATCGGATTAACATTTAAATAGTTTAGAGGAGCTGAGCGGGAACAATAGCCATTGCCTTATAAACCAATTGAGGGGTTCGATAGGTAAACAGTTCGGAATTGCAGAAAAATTGGTTCTCAAAAAGCAGCAGCAAAAATATACAGTAAACATGAGAGAGAGAGAGAGAGAGAGAGAGAGAGAGAGAGAGAGAGAGAGAGAGAGAGAGAGAGAGAGACCTTCCAATTCCAAAGAGAAGTTTGGGAGGTGGCGACTTCAGAATGGCATATGCTCGACGAACAGCACCACCAAACACAGCTTTTGCCATTTTACTGAGCGAGAGAGAGAGAGAGAGAGAGAGAGAGAGAGTGAATGAGCGGAATAACAAGTACTAGCTAATAAGGCAGGACGGCCCGGTTCAAACCGCTTTGGACCGGACGGCTTTATCATATGAGCAGCGATTTCCGAAGGCCAGGTCCACCCAGTTAGCCACGTGTCAAAGCTGCAGTTGTTTAACGCATAATGTTGACTTTTATATCTTTACTCCTCCAATAATAATTTAGCACGTCAGACGAAATTGAGCCCTCATATTTAGTTCCTGAACCCTTGCCCCTTCTCTCTCTCTCTCTCTCTCTCTCTCTCTCTCTCTGGCGAGACCCAAAAACAAAGCATTTTCCATGTTCATCACGATCATCTAAGAAACGGGTCGTCAAATTTTTCAGTAAGTCTTTTTTATTGTTGGTTTTTTTTTTAAAATTTGTGTAATTTCCCCTGTGTACAAGTATTTAGGGTTTTCTGTTTAATTTTAAAGATTCTTCAATAGCTGTTATTGTCTATACAGGGTAATTTGCCTCAACTTCATCTATATTGCTTGTTTGTTCTGGATTGCTTTTCTGTTCGGTTGCTAAGAAATTTGGGATAAAGAAGTTAGTAGAATTTTTTTATATTTTTTATTTTCGATTGTTTTGCCGATTTTATCGTTTTGTTTCCTGCTTTTAATTTCATGTGGGTATCAAGAAAAGTTCAAATTGGGTGTTTAATAACTGAGGCAATGTGGGAAAGAGAGGAGAAAAAAATTTCAACCTTGGAAATGCCACTAATCGTTGTCTTTGATCCTTTAGCCTAAGTGTGTCCACTTAACTATGCTAATTCAGTTGCTAATTGGTTTGTTTGAATTTCTGTTTGTTCCTTTCACATAGCCTAATTGACATGGAAAAGAAATATATAAATGTTACTTTCTTTTGGGCAATCAAACAAAGAATTTGGGTTTTTCTGAGATGAGACTGTGAGACAGTGAGTTGAAATTTATACTGACAGCGTAGCTTAGAAAAGAAAAGAAAAAAAGGTAATGAAGCAAATTCAGGCTCAACAAATATTTGGCTTTTACATAGGACTAGGTTTAGGATTTACCTTCATCTTCCTATGGTCATTATTCTTCTGAACTAACCAAAGTTTATGGTTTAGCTTAAACCTTATATCTTCTTTTAGTTTCAACTTTGTGGAAGTCCACATGATAGCATCGAATCTTCCAGAAGTTTGAATTCTTCTCTGTTTGGCTAACAAGAAGACATGAAAAGAGAAGCAGAAACCCAGATAGAAATAAACATTATCTGTTAAGTCCTGACATTTAATTGCTGGATTTGTTTTTGTGATCTATACAGAGAGTTCCAAATCTTCTTAGATTCTTTTCCTCATTATATCTGGCAATCACTGACACGTTATCTGTATCTATGCGACTATGTCTGCTGAAACATTATTTGTCTGTGAGGAAAAGTACTGAAAAATATTCTTATGACTGCAGTGGAGTTTACAGTTGATGGTGATGTTGATGGTGAAGTTGTGGGCAGTTCTGCTGAGATGGAGGGAAGTAGAGCAGGTGATGAAAATGAAACTGGTGGAAGTTCTGTTGAAGGAGCATTCCAACTGGGTCAGGAAGATAAAATAATTCTAGATTCATCTGGAAGGAATATAATTCCATCAGCAATTCCTGTAGTATCGGTTGTTTCAGCAGACGAGCCATATGTTGGTCAAGAGTTTGAAACGGAAGCAGCTGCTCATGCATTTTATAATGCATATGCCACTCATGTGGGATTCATAATTCGTGTAAGCAAACTCTCTCGATCAAGGCGTGATGGATCTGCAATTGGTCGTGCACTTGTGTGTAACAAAGAGGGTTATAGAATGCCTGACAAGCGTGAAAAAATTGTAAGGCAAAGAGCAGAGACCAGGGTCGGTTGCAGGGCAATGATTTTGGTGAGAAAAGTAAGTTCTGGGAAATGGGTTGTCACAAAGTTTGTAAAGGAGCACACTCATACTTTGACACCTGGGAAAGGTCGAAGGGACTGCATTTATGATCAATATCCGGTTAGTTCTTGTTCATTTACTGTACCTTGCAAATTTCTGAGGTATAATCCTCTTTTAATATATAGAAAGAGCACTTTAGATTATTATTACCCAAAACATTTTTCTGTTTTTTATTTTTTATTATATGCCTACCCGCGGTGTTAGTTATTCCAAATAACCAACAGGCCACAGCTTACGGGCAAAATATTTTTCTCTAAAAAGCATTATGTTTATTGAATTTATAGGATCTTGGAGAACCTTTTTATATTATTATTATCCAAAAAAAAATTCAGAAGCATTAGGCTTATTGAATTTATAGGATCTTGGACAACCATATGATGTTTGATCTGTTTAGTCAGAGTTGTTGTTGGTAATCGTGCAGCTGGATTTGTAATGGAGGATCTGCAAACTCTAACCTTTAACCACCTTGTATCTAATGATCTCTAGAATAAGAAAGTTAAGGGCTCATGTTTAGTAATGTTAATGTTTTTCGTCTTCAGATTTTTAATTCAAGCTATTTTTTATTTATTTTTGTTTAAGTGAAGGAGATAGGGAGGAAATATATGGGGGAAAAAGGTGGAGGGAGGGAGGAAGATGAGATACAATTTGATATGGGTGATAATTATGATACTCTTTTTGTAATTAGTGTCTATAACTGTAAGCTCATAATGTTTATGGTGATAACTATAATCCTTTCTGTAAATTATTGTCATAAAATTTCTAATAACATTAACAATTTGAAATATTCTTGTTGAATAAGTGAAATATAGAGTGGAACTGAACCCAAGCAAGACTAAGCCTAACTCTATTATAGTTTTAAAAAAGCTCTTGCTTTTCAGACTCAAATGTCTTTTTCTTCCCATTTGGCCCAAATTTCACTTGTGATAGTACTAATCTTTGGGAATGAGATTGATGTGCTTGTCTTTTCACACGATCTTTTGTTTTTATTGGGTACAAAGTGTGTTTGTAATCTTGAATACACTAACCAAATTACCCATGCCACAGGAATTACCCATGCAAATGGACATACTTTTATGTCAATTATTTCTTGGATGTTTTGTTATCTGTTGTCCCTCATTAATTCAGCTCTCTCAAGATATACGTTGAAAAAAAAAAGTACTGTCGCCAGAATCATGGTTTACAAAAATATACATGTATGGTGTTCACCTGGTCAGTGCCTGTCTAGGTTTTTGGTCTTGTCATTGGATTTAGATCCAGTGGTGGAAAACAAAACAACTTGAACGCAAACATCTTTCTTTCCACACTTGGAAATAGATCCAACTGTAGTTAATCAAAAGTTCCATGGTCAGTTACTGACCAGGTGAACACTGCTGGGTCATACCCCATTAATTCTGTTACTTACAAGTTGTTTTCTTGCTTTTAAAAGATGGTAATTTCAGAAGTTCAAAACTAAGCATGAGATGTATAGTATAATTTTTGTACATTGTAATGTGCCTCGCAGATGCTCACTTTGGAAAGAAAATGTGTCTATCTTCTTTGAATATCATGCGTTGGTCACCGAGGCCTCATTTGGTTAGCTAGATCGAATTGAGTTATTATGTAGTTTTCTTATCTTTCACAATGATATTGTTAGAATATAATCCCCAAACTCCTAGAAGATGTACAATTTTTTTGGATCCTTGATACTCTTTAACAACTTATTTTTATGTAAAGAGTATGAGAAACTACTATGTTGCAGTATGGAAATAACAACTTAACTCTTCTGTTAGTTCGGTTGTGTGCCAAGAATGTGATATTGTTTCTCCGATATGCCGTTAGTTCCGTGCATGTCTAAAGGCCTTTTTCATCTAGTCCCTAAGCCCATAGTTCTACCATTTCCTTCTTCTTTTTTGTCTTTTTTTGAAACTTAGTTTTACCATTTCGTAATAGTTTGCAGCGAATTAGTACGTACTTAACGCTATCAATCAGATTCTACCATGTTTTTTCCCTGTTAGGTTATAAATTTCCTGTTCTCGTTTTTATTATTGTTTAGTGTGTTCTTATGAACTAGTATGGTGAACAGCTAAGCTAAAACAAGAATCAAGTTATTATGGTTTGTTAAAACTGAAATATTTTCCTATAGGGCTACATTAAAGGTTTTGAACTCTCAACTATTTTGATGTGCTTTTAAGATTATTTGATTAATTATCAGTAGTACTTATGGGCTGTAAGTTTATGCAATGAATTTAGAAAATAGAAACCATACATGTCAAAGTTATATTTCATTTTCCATCAGTTTGTCATTTTAGTCACAAATTGATACATTGAAATGAAATTGATGATCAGAATAATTGCGAGCAAATGAAGAAATTTTTTTTGTAAAAAATAGTGTAAATTTTTTAATGCGATATTTTTTTTTGCAAATTAGAAAATGCAAGTGTTGGCTTTATATAAATGATTTATGATTTATTCCTTGTCATGTTTGAGCAAATCCAACAATGGCCTTGAAGTTCTAAAAATCATTATGGTAAATCAATTTTTTTGAAAAGATCATACTGGTAAATCGTATTTTGTATTCTCAAATACCTTTTTATTTCTTATGCAGAATGAACATGACAAGATTCGGGAACTATCCCAGCAGCTGGCCGTAGAGAAAAAACGCGCTGCAACCTATAAAAGACATCTTGACCTTATATTTGAGCATATTGAAGAGCACAATGAGAGCCTATCAAAGAAGATCCAACACATAGTTGATAGTGTGAAGGAGATTGAAGGTAAAGAGCAGCAAGGTTATAGATAGTTTACCTTCGGCAATATAAAGCACTTTTTGTTTTGGCGAAACGCAGAATCAAGCTATGTTGTGGAGGATGCTGCAGGATGAAGCAGACAATGTTTTGGTTTCAGTTTTGATTCACAATACCTTGTGCTTCGCCTAGGTTTAGGTATCTAGTTAGTTTTATAGCTTGGCATGTTTTAGTCAATGGCATTCATTGGACTATTTTGCATATTTTGTTGTCAACAGAAAATGGTCAGTAGGAAATTTGTTGAATCCATGTACAGTTTATTTGAGCCATCCCTGTGAATTTGCTTAACAATGCAATAACTTGACGTATTAGGATGTCCCAAGGAAAGTTGAATCAACTGTTTTGTACAGCATAAAAAAATATTGTATTTGTCCTTCTAAGTTGATTTGTTGATGATTTTGGTTTTGGTCAACTCCTTCCCAGAGTGAGAATTTCTGAAAGTTGAACAATGAAATCAAATTATAATGAACTTGTTTATCCAGTACTTATGCTTATGTAAGAAACACCTGATATGTAATAATTTTGGGGAGTGATTTTCGCACTCCCATTTTCTCTCTCTTCCTAATTCCCACACTCCTCTTTGTTGTTTTATTATTTCTTTCATTTATTGATTTTCCTTCTTCCAAAACTGCCCCTTCTTCTCCAATGGTCAGCTAAACCCTAAACACCCCAGTCCGAAAAATCAATAGATGAAATAAATAATAAAATAACAAAGGGGAGTGTGAGAAGTAGGAAGAGAGAGAAAATCACTCCCCTTGTTTAATCATGACATAGTTTCAACAAATGAAGTGTCTTTGCTGAAACATTTTTGACAAATGAACCAACATGGTTCATCATTTTCTCAGAAGAACACAGAGATATGTCCAGATACCATAAAAAGCAGAGTTGAATGGACTAAAAGTAGTGACCTTTAGGAGAAATCCGGAGCAATCTCCTTAATAGCCATTTAATAATAGCCAAACATCATCAAATCCAGAAGATATGGAATGTGGCTCAATAAACTTCAGTGACAAAAGTCTGTCATCTCCTATTTCGCAGAAGACTCATGCAAGAACACAAAACAGTAGAAAGGGAAAGATGATGAACAAATTTATCATGATGAACCTATTCATCCATAAGACTTTCGCACCCTTTCTTTTACTTTCCACATAAGAAAAGAGACATTAAGGAATACCTTTTGACATTCAAAGTATAAAGAGGTTTTTAGTAGGCAAGGTAGTGTGAAAGTCATCAACCAAGACATTCCGTATATATGGACAATCATGTACAATATTTAATTAATCAAGATACATAGTCTTTGATTGATTATAATTGTTCATACACAGTTATAGAGGCTACAAAGAGAATCATTGAATGATTTTCTAAATCCAATATACGGATCCTATACCCTAAATTTGTTAACCAATAAAGCCACATTTATTGGGTAGTAGATAAATTTGCAGAGTATTTTTAGCAGCATTTAATGTCGCAAAAAGAGAGAATGTCTCTATGAATTGAAAGACATGAAAGTCTTAAAGCACCTTTAGTCCCTCAACTTTGACTCGTTCGACACTTTTATCCCTGAACTTTGAAATATATCACTTTCGTCCCTGAACTTCAACACCGACTATCACTTTCATCCCTGACCGGAAAAATGGTGCAAAACCTATGCCAAAATATTCGCAAGGATGAGAGGAGTAACTTTTATAACTGGGACTAAACTCGATTCGGCCTACAATGGCTCAAATTTGTCCCGAAAGCCGGTGGTGACCGAAACTTAAATTCTAACATTCTATGCCGTCCGGTGACGGTTTGAGGCGAGGTTGGTGGCGTTGAACTCGCCTCAAGGAGGGCTTCAAAGCCCAGTATGTGGTGTCGTTCGATTTGTCTGGAATCGAAGGTTTATTCGGTGAAAACTTTGGTCAGGGACGAAAGTGATAGTAAATGTCAAAGTTCAGGGACCAAAGTGATATATTTCAAAATTCAGGGACGAAAGTGTCGAATGAGTCAAAGTTTAGGAACTAAAAGTGTATTTATCCCATAAAAATATATTTACTAGTTAGCTAGTGAGCTAGATTCTTCATGTTTCAATGTGGAAGGAAGAGCTGAGAATATATAAATGCATGAAAGCTAAAGAGGTTTTGACAAATAAAAACCTAAGGAATAAAGGTCAATAAATGCATGCCATCAGAGAAGATTACTTAACTAATGATTAGGCAGTCTCAAAGCCTATATAAAGAGGCTTCACACAAGGTTACAAACACAACTCAATTAGCTACAAACACACAAACTACTCACAACGAATATATTTTTAGCCCCTTGGGCTACTTTAGTATTTTGCACGAACACTTGTGACTACAATACTAAGATGAGAACTTGCACGAATGCTTAGCATATGCAATCCTCATTGCTTGCTAACCTGCAATACCAAATTGTGATTGCAGCACCGGAGCACACAATCTTCACATCAACGCAAGCTCTACTAGGGATCACGTTCTTGATATCGATTGGGTAAAACTCGAAAGAGCTTTACAAAAAAGTTATCGTATTAAGAAGCCATGTATAAGAACCTGAACATGGAAATAACCCTCTTCATGTGACAATCGTGACAAGAAGAAGTCAATACGAGTGCATAATCAACTACAAGACAAACTTGCACCTGTTGGTGCTAGCACGCCTACAATACCACACAAGCCAAAAGAGATACTTTGATTTCGCGTCAAACACTCATGTTCTGGGAAAATCTCTACTAAACTAGTTGAAAAAGTAAAATATGCCACGTAGGTGCGCGCATTTTATAATTGAAATATTTATTGCCACAATTTTCAGATTATGTGGCAGCCACCATCATAATCTTGTTCATGTTTCTCTTTCCTATACTTTTCTCTCATCAACATTCTCATGGTGCAATTTTTAGAACTTAAATTTTCATCCCCACAATTTTTAGATTATGTGGCAGCCACCATCATTGTGTAATACCCCGGACTCGGAAATACCATTTTACCAATTATTTTTCAACGATGTTACCCTTACGTCGTAAAATTAGGCTCCTTGAGAGAAATTAAATTCAGAATGTTGTAAAAATTATTTTCTTTGCACGGAAAGATAGTGCACGACGATACGAGAACGGAGGCGCGAACGGCGTGTTAAATGGAGTTATACTGAAGAAGTTATGTAGATTTCGTGTGGGGGCAATTCGGTCTTTTTGGCACTTGAGAAGGTTCTAGAAAAAAAATTATTTAGGATAGGATGGAAAGCTTGTATGGATGGAAAGCCTGTGAGGAGACAAACGTTGTGGTACTAGTTTCATGATCAAAGGTGGCCAGAAACGTCACCGGCGAGCGACGGAAGCCGACAGGCTTCTAGACCTTTCTTCTTCTTTCTTCTTTCTTCTTTCTTTTTTCTTTCTTTCTTTCTTTCTTTCTTTCTTTCTTTCTTTCTTTCTTTTTCCTTTTATTTTCTCCTCCTTTCCCGTGCTTAACCCATCAGGAGGCATGTTCATAGGAAATTTTGGGAGAACTGTTTAGCTCGAATACTTGGTCGATTCTCGGTTACTTTGTGAAGACGCAGCGGGAATTAAAGGTGAGTGAATTTCACGATGTTTTAGATGTGAATATTGGTTCACATCTAGGTTATATTTTGAGTATAAAATATTTTGGGGAAAAATAATATATTGAGAAAATATATATATATTGTTTTGGGATTGATTTTGTTGGTGAAAACGTTATTTTGTGGAAAATATAATTTAATCGTTTTCTGGGTTGTGGACTATTTGGAAAACAATATTTTGAAACTATTCATTATTACTGTTTTATTTTTTGGGTTTTGTGAAAAATAATATTTTGGAAAATGTTTAAGGGAAACGTAAATAACAAAGAAATAGTAGAGAATACTCAGAATAGGATAAACTTTATTAATGATTAAAGAGCCTCTATATATAGAGGAATACAAGATACAATCCGTATTGATGTAGGAAATATCTAATCCATATTCTAGAAGGATAACCTATACTAAGAGTCCTAGTTTGACAAGGCACACAATAATGTTTTCCTTCAACACTCCCCCTTGTGCCGGTCACAACTAGGTGGTGCTTTCCATGTTGTCTCGTTAAAAACCTTGCCAAGAAACAATAAAACCCAGTGGGAAAAAATAAACTTGGTCGAAGGGAAAAAGAGTACAACGCACCCTTCACATTTGAAAATGACATGTATGTGCCAGACTCCCCCTCAAGTCTGCACCTCCCCCTGATTCCTACAATCATGGGAGCTCAGATAACTTAAGCATACCAATGCTTTTAACATGTTTTCCAAATGTGGACTTAGGCAATGACTTAGTAAATAAATCTGCCACATTCTCCTCAGAACTAACTTGGTTCACTTGAATCTTGAGGAGAGCTTGTTGTTGATGATTATAAAAGAACTTAGGTGATATATGCTTGGTATTGTCCCCTTTAATGAAACCTTGCTTCATCTGCTCGATGCAAGCAGCATTGTCCTCATAAATGCATGTCGGTTCCTCAGTGGTTGACTTCAAACCACTAGTTCCTCGAATATGTGCAATGACAGACCTTAACCATACACATTCACGAACAGCTTCATGTAGAGCAATTATCTCTGCATGATTCGAGGAAGTAGCAACTAAAGTTTGCTTGGTGGACCTCCAAGATATCGCCGTGTTACCCATGGTAAAGACGTAACCAGTTTGGGAACGGCCTTTGTGCGGGTCAGAGAGGTACCCGGCATCAGCAAAACCAACCAAAACATCACAAGGATTTTCGGTATATGGAGTATCAGCAGTGGCGCGACCGGTCGACACATTCTCGGCGACCGGTCGCCCGGCATCAGAAAATGTTTTCTTGTTATGCCTTTGTGTCTCTCTGTAGGGATAAAATAAGCCCAAATCGATTGTACCTTTAAGGTAACGAAATATCGTCTTTAGCCACTGGGGCGTGGGGCAACTAAATCTAGCCAACAGTTCACAACAAAAGGAGTGGCATGAGCTTAAGTACAATAACGTATGCACTTAGATTAACACTTGGCCTATATTTATTCGTCATCACCTTTGACGAAAGATCATCCTTCGCTAGGGCCGATGATCGGGGGCTAAAATGGATGTACTTTGTCCATGTTAAACTATTAACATCTTGGGACACAGCGAGGGGATTAATATTCCACTACTGGCTAGCACAGGCTAGAAACGAGTTTCCCAAGATTATCTCAAATTCGGATTTCAAATACGTAGCAATATCTCTCGCTTCGAGGTGCTAATTAAATTCATGTCATCAACATAGACAATAATAATTGCAAATCCGGAACTTGTTCTCTTAATAAACACCATGGGCATAAACCATTATTTATATATCCCTTCCCAATCAAGTAGTCACATAAAGTGAGCATTTTAATCTTATTGAAAACGCACTCCGTGGTTTAGAGTCACTTGATTTGGGTAATTGAAGTCCATTAGGCACCTTCATATATATCTCTGAATTTAGATCCCCATAGAGATATGTTGTAACCACATTTATAAGCTGCATGTCAAGTTATTTGTGGAAACTACCAAACTGACAAGGTAGCGGAATGTAATATCATTCCTTACGAGTGAATACGTCTTCTCGTAGTCAATCCCAGAGCGTTTGTGAGAAACCTTGCGCCACGAGGCGAGTCTTATATCTCAAGACTTCATTATTCTCTTTACGCTTTCTAACAAAGACTTATTTATGTCCAATAGGCTTTACACTTGGGGACGTTAGCACTACGTACCCAAATACCTTTTTGCTTTGTTAGTGAAACTAGTTCAATTGGGATTGCATCTTTCCATTTAGGCCAATATGCTCTACGTTGATATTTTTCAACAGAGCGTGGTTCGATGTCATCGTGCTCTATAATCTCTTGAGCAATACATCATCAACTAATGTCGTCTCAAGCATGCATGCATTTATCGAGATTTTATTATTCTCTGAAATTGGTTCAATCATTGAGGCGTCCCCCAATATTGATTCATGGACATAATCAGAGATAATCTCATGAGACGGTTTCGATATTGATGATGAATGGATTAGGCTGTGCCAAACTCACTTCCTTCCTTTGGTGAGTATCCATCGAACCAAGTGGTATCACCCTCTTCCTTTAGGGAACCACGGCCTCAACCACACATCCACTATGTGTGATTGTGACACCATTATTGGCGCCATATCCCCTCTTCCTTTAGGGAATTTCCAACCTTGCAGGCATGTTTGCGCTGGTATATTTGACTGTCACTTTATCAATATCAAAAACGCATTAGGCATCGAATCTACTACGTTCGAATATGAGTTGGGGATCAGATGAGACATAGTGGGGACAGACCACGACATCTGCGTGAACATACTTTTTACTCCCTAACGACGGGAAGAGTGTCATCAAGGACAAGCGACCTAAAGAGACACCCGGCGACGCATGTGGAGTCTTTACCTATACTTAAATTGAGTGTTGGGCTAGTACATGTAAAGGGAGCCCTTAAAACGGGGGGAAGGGTAGCAACGGGGGTGGAGCGCTTTGTTTATGCATGGGGTATGAGATATTTACTTTAATCCCAATAAATATGCAATAATCATCAAACTTGTGATGTAAACTCTCTAGCTTGTCAAGACATATTGACATAATAGGATGATCGGGTGGTGAGCCCTTAGCGTATAACGGGCTAGGTTTTGCCTTGCGTGTAGACAAAAAGCGAGCATCCACCAAAACATAAAATATCTCAAAGTCCGCAATATAAGTGGATGAGTCTACAAAATTCCTGGATACATGTAAGAATGGAATAGTTTTTTTGTGTCCTTAGCTAGATGGTCTCGATAATTGCCTAAGGAACGCTTTGCAAAAGAGCCCTTAGCCATGAAGGTGGGTAGGAGGACGATCAATCGGAATCGGATTAGACCTGAAATTTGGTCTGGGGGAACTTGTAGCGACGAACGGCGCTAAAGGTAGAAAAACGATTTGGTCGAGGGATGCTGAGTGAGTTGAGGGCGGATTGATATCAAAGCTGGTCTTTGGCGGGTCTTTTCCCCTGACACTTTGATGCTTCATTGCTAAAATGGTGTGTGAGGTTTTCAATATACGGAACTATCCATGGTGTTCCAAAGGTGTGCCTATGGTCGAATCCAAAGCACTCTAAAAATATTGTTGGATTCAATTATACGAATAGTGGTTAAATATAACCCACAAATCGACACAATTTCTAAGAGTTCCGAACTTAGAAATAATACAAAGATTTTGTCATTCTTACAAACTTTCCAATAATAACCTGACACTAATACCTTCATTACATGAGGGAATTCGAATTTGCTGAGACTTGGAGAAAATCGAAAAATGTCCATGACATAAATAAATTCGAAGAAACTTGCCATCTTTGAAGAAATTCGAAATTTATTAATAATGTGCCAATGATTACATCGGGCTTGTCCAGAAGACTAACCAAAATAACTATGACAATTGTCAAATTAATTAAAGCAGACGCTTACATAATAAACTTGGAAAAAACAATGCAATTTAATTGAAGTCGGAACTTGTGCTTCTGTTACTTTGGTAGACCTTAAAGCAGGAGATGGCACTAGACTTTTGCTTAGAGGAGAAAAACTTTATCAACACGCTTCGGCAGTGGGTAAGGAAAGGACAAGCGGGAGGTTGGTAAAGATGCGACAAGTGTCGGGAAAATTCGGCACCGGCTTTAGGGGATGGTGCCGGACACCTTGCGCCTTCGTGCGCGCTCCTGCCCCTTTTGTGGTGCAAGCCCACGTTGTGCAACGTTGTTGCAATTTCCTCCTTATGGGACGATTATATGAACCAGATTGTCCATTAGAATTACGTACCCTTGACATTTAGGGTTTCGTCCTCTTTTGGCCATTTTTGCCATAATTTACTTTTGGAACTCTCTTTGTTCCGGCAGGCCTAATTATTATTTGTTAATCATGATCGTGTCATGTTTTCAGCTACGTTGTAGAGAATTGATAAGCTGACTGAAAATCGCTTGGCAAGATACATTAATCGATATTGTCTGTACAATATAAGTGCCGAAGCTAGGAAGGTAGAGAGAGTTTTCTCTATTAATTTTGCTTCTGTAAGAATCATCTTTACAAAATTGAAGCATAACCATAGTTGAAGCATATATGAATTATATTCAGCAATAGTGAAATTACTTTATCACTTTTATCACTTGTGAAATTACTTTATCACAATAAGAAGATACCTTAGTTTCGCAGTCATAAAAAGACTAAGACAATATTTTGAGAAAATAATATAGTTTAGTGTATTTTGGAATTTTGGAAACGATATTTTGTAATGGTGTACAATTTGAATCGTTTTAAAAATGACCTTGGGTTATGGCATTTTTTTTTTTGAAATTAAAGGTTGGAATACCTTAAATTTAGTTTTGGTCTAGTTGAGACCTGACATATATATTGGTGAGAACTACCAATTCAGTTACAGCTCTAGTTTGTCGCCATTGTACTTATGAAGTGAGTTAAACTTGTAAGTACAATATTTATGGAGTGGGCTACACTTGTGAATATATTTTTTAAAGGAGAAACGGTATTCTCGCTTTTAATTGTCTGGGATTGATATTTGGATTTGTTGCTTTTTGATGGGTTATCAAATACATTTTGAGATATCACATGGGATTTGTGATATTCTTTTGGAATAAAATAATTGAATTTGTCGGAGTTTTATGGTGTGAGTTTACTTCAGGGTATTTGAAGTATTTTGCGAAAATGAATTAAAATTCTTGGGTTTATTTAATTGTATTTTGGAAATTTTGATTTGCATATTTTAGTTTTGGAATTAAACTATATATGTACTTAATGTTCGATTTAAGTTTTGAGGTGAGTAAACTGACATGCGTGTTGGCATGTGTATTTTGGGAATAAACGATTTTACAATTCTTGGAAATTTGACTTGTACTTGGAAAATAATGGATTTACAATTCTTGGTATTTGAATTGTATTTTGGAAATTGATTACATATTTAGTTTTGGGTATAAACTTTATACGCATATAGATTTGATTAATTACATATTTAGTTTTGGGATGCAAACTATATATGTATACTTTTGTTAAATAATTTTCAGTGTGAGTAAACTGAAGTCATTCATACCAACTTTGTAAGCTGACTGGGTTTGTTGATATAACCCAGTACACTATTCTACGTTATATGGGTTATATCTGCAGAATAGGATATCCAGGAGTAAGCATTGATGCTTTTTGGAAGACTAGTTGGAGATTATTTTTACTAGTCATTTGTACTTGTTTTAGATTTTCGCTTTGGTGTGTGTTGTGCTATGAACAAATATTTTTGTAAGATTTGCTTTGTCGAATTATTATATAAATTTTTGGTGTGTAATATTTTTGCTCTAAGAATTGAGTATATATGGATTTACTTTTGTTGAGCATGGAGAGTTTTTGTGAATGCACTTGGATAAAAGGAAAAAAATTCTTGTTCATATTTAATATTTGATATTTCATGCTTCGCATCCCGAATTATTTTGTAATTAAGGGCTGGAACACTTTATCATTTGTTTGGAAATTCAGGGTGTGACAACCCATGCCTCCTCTGGGGCTTTCATCACATTTCAATAGACTTATGTCTCTTCTAGGACAATCATTTCGATGAATTCTTTCGAGAATGTGGATCTTAGCATAACCTTATTTAGAACGTTACAAGGCTTGAATGATCCCCACTTTAGGGGAGCTAAAACCTCAGGCGCCAGACATATAAGTTGCACCAATTTTGATGAAGTGTCCTATTAGGACAAGATATAATTTCATAATGTCATTTTCACAAACTTTGTATGTGTAGCCTCTTTAAGAGCGCCAATATTGTTTTGTGACATTCTCTTTAGGAGAATCATGTCGTTTAGACTAATTGCCTACCATCATGCATTCATATATGGTTTACATTGTTTGTATAATATTCGTGTTGTGGTTTAGGAATTCAACCTAAGCAAATGCCTTTGCAAGTAATATCCTTTGTACTTCAGATACAAATCTTGAGATGAGACATAAGGGATATATTACACACAAATTCATGCTGTTCTTTATGACATTAGTCTTTTCTCCCCCGAACGGTGGGAAGACTGTCTCATCATGATCATTTGTAAAAATACGTTAAAGACATCACCTTTTTAGGTTTAGGATATCGATTATGGAAGCGAGTCCAAAATAATCTTTTGGTCAATGAACTTCTTGTTCATGATTTTAATACTTGAGTGAGACACTTCAACTGCTCAATTAGTGAGTATAATCGATCATTCAGGAACTTCATTCCCTTATGCAATTAACAATCAAGAAATTGCAGGTTTTGATCTCTCTTTTCATTATGAAATTTGACACCATAAAAGTGAGCTTAAATATTAGAACTTCGAGTTCTTAAACAAAACAAATGTTTAGATTTGTGTCAATATTCCTCAAAGCTTCAGGTTTGATGTTTGATATAGTATTTTCACACACCAAAAAGATGCACAAAAATAACCTTAAGATAAACCCTACTGTGGATATGAATATCAAATGTAGTATGGAAAGTAGGGATCATTCCCGCAAGAGAATGAGACTTAACTGCAGACTAAACAAGACTCTATACTATAACGACTTTATACTGACCTAAACAGAAAGATATGAACGTCAGACAGACTAAAACAACACAGAAAATTATGAAATTAAATACCTGGAATCCGGAAAAACAGAGAACATAAGCTAATAGAAGATAAATTGAGAGAAAAATATCAATGAGAGAAACTAGTTAGGGAAATTGCTATCCACCACCAACAATCATGCTCACACATTGTGTTCCAATTTAACTCTTTTATTTCTGGATGAAGATGCTAACCGGTATGCTTGAACATAATTAACCTATTACCACTTTCTTACTTTGCATGTTAAGAGAGAGACGCTCTACCCTTAACGTATTTCCTAACGAGTAACCTAGAAGGACACCTTACTAGATTTAACAAGTAGAAATCATTAAGTTTTAAAAAGGTTTGAGTCATCACAAAGCATCACAAGTGCTGGTGTTGTCTTGCTTATCTTAGGAACCAAGTTACATGTTAACCGTAATTAACAAGTGTCACTCTAGAACATGTGAGGAATCTTATTTAACAAGAAGCAGGCATAACATATTCATAGCTATAAAACTCCTAACATGCTCACTAAGTATGCATCCAAAGTAAACATATAAGGAATTCATCAATGACATATTTAGTAACAAGGTTCTCATCCATAGAAAAAAGAAATTAATTGGAATGTCACAACATGTTTGCAATCATGGATGGAGCTTCAAAGCAGCCCCTAACTAAGAAAATTAGTTACACATACTTATAAACACAAACATAGAACCCTCCTTAAATGTGGTATTTAATTGCACAAGTTAATAATAACAACATATAAACATAAATATAAAACCCTCCATAAAGGTGGTTATTCATTACAAGAATGTAAAACCCTCCATAAAGGTGGTTATTAATTACATAAATATAAACATAAACATAAACATAAACATAAGAAGAAGTAGGAAGAGGGAGAAGTGAGAAAGAGGGAGTTTGTCTCACCTCTTTGGTGTGAAGAAAATGAAGAAGGGAGTGTGGTATTTATAGGGAGGAAGAGGGGAGAAAGGTGAGGAAAAAAATATTAAAATAAGAAAATGAAAAACAATAAAAATGAAAAGAAAGATAATTCAAGATCAGATGGAGAGCAGCTGGAACTCTAAATGAGTAGAAAATTTGAGTGGAAGAAGGATCCAAGAGAAAACACAAGAATCCTAAAGAAGCTGATTTCTTTGTGATCTGACCTCCGACTATTCACATCGGCATATCTCTCTCATTTCAATAGCTTTTCAGATGAGGCCGGAAGCATTGGAAGTTAGACTCATAGGGCTTGAATTGGAGAGTTCGAAACCCACATATTTCCCAATGGATTAAAAATGGCAGCATTCCAAAGTGGGCTTATTGTGGGAAAATTTGCTGATTTCTGGCAGATTGACCTTTGTCTATTCAAATCTGAATATTTCTCTCCAGAAAATAGATCTTCGTGAACCGTAAAATGCTTTCGAAAGTAGACATCCATAGCTTTCCATCCATATAAAGTACATTATCTATTTCATTCTGGATCAGTGCAGTTTATTCCTCAAAGTTGGCTGTTCCGCTCAAGATGCTTCAGGATTGTAGTCACATTTCAATCCTCCTTTGCCATTTTCGCTTCTTTTTCTTGTTTTGACTCAATTTAATTATATTGCTGCAAAATCCTACAAAACATGAAAACTTCAATAAATAACACAAATAAATGAGAAATTAGCTAAGAAAATATAGAGATTCATAATATGCAAGTCGCATATAAATGCTCCTATCAATGTTCACACATATTAAAACTCCAAGTTCTAAAATTTAAGTATCTACTCGAAACTTAAGGGTCCACATTTATTTACACTTATAAAATAAACATAAAAAAATAATAAACATTCATATAATGCGTCAAATAATAATAATAATAATAATTCACTCAAACTTCAGGTTCGAAGCGGACATAAAGTCAAATAAAGAATTTAAAAAAAAAAATCATTTGTGTAATCAAAGCTTCGGGTTCGATTTTGTACCTTTAGAATTGCCGGTTCTAAATTTTTGGTACAATGAATGCTTCGGGTTCGATTTTGTACCTTTAGAATTGCCGGTTCTAAATTTTTGGTACAATGAATTTCGGGTTCAAAACTTTTAGTGCTCGAAACTTCGGGCTCCAGATTTTATTATTAGAACTTCGAGTTCTAATAATTAGTATTTTGAACTTCGGGTTCAAAAATATTTTGTGTTCGAGACATCGGGCTCAGGATAACTATAGTGAAACTTCTAGTTCACTTTTTTATTAAATAAAAAACATAATACATGTTGAAGGAAAAACACAATTAGTGTGCCTTCGTCAAAGTAACTGACGAGAGGAAATTATGGAATTAATGATCAGCGGATGTAACTGCTTAATCAATCATTATTGTCAATAGTGTAATTGTGATTAATGGATGTAACCGCTCAATGAGTCATTATTGTAATTGTCACCTTATATAAAGGGGATTTCCAATGAAATGAGTAGACTGATTTCATTTTACTATTTTAAAACAACGTGATATGACCATCCGTATTTTAAAGAACTCACACGGACATCCTTTCTTTCGAGTAAAAAACAAAATAGGACAAAAATCTGCCACACAGCAAAGTGTTGGTCCTAGTATTGCTCCAATGCAGTCAATGCCTTCTAAAGCACTAGATGCGCTATCTCCATCTCATTATGCCTCATTAACTATTGCAAAAGCGCATCACTCGTTTTGCAAAGCCTGTGCTTTAGCAAAAACAGGATCAAGACCTTCATATGCTAAAGATACAAAGCCAAACATTGCATTCTTACAAAGGATACAAGGTGATATTTGTAGACATCCATCCATATTGCGGACCATTCAAGTATTTTATGGTTCTGGTGGATGCTTCGACACGCTGGTCACATGTCGCGTTATTGTCCACAAGAAATGCTGCATTTGCAAAACTCCTAGCACAGATTATATGTTTAAGGGCTTACCACCCTGATCACCTTATCAAGTCTATAAGGCTTGATAATGCTGGAAAGTTTACATCAAAAGCATTTGATCATTATTATATGTCTATTGGGATCGATGTAGAGCATCATGTACCCCATGTGCATACACAAAATGGTCTCGTAGAAGCCATCATCAAAAGGCTACAGATGGTGGCTAGGGCACTGGTTATGGCCACCAACATGCCTATCTCTGCCTGGGGTCATGCAATATTTCAAGCAGCTTATTCATTTCAGACCCACTGCTAACCAACCATTTTATGCGTACCAGTTGGTTACTGGATATGAGCCTGACATTTCACAGTTACGCATATTTGGTTGCGCAGTATATGTGCCTATTGCGCTCCCACAACGCACTAAAATGGGTCCTCAGAGACGATTATGTATTTACGTTGGATATGAATCCCCAACAATTATCTGCTATTTGGAACATTTGACAGGCGATCTCTTAACCATTAGATTTGCGGATTCTTACTTTGATGAGACATTCTTCCCATCGTTAGGGGCATATAAGAAAAATAATTTTCCAAGGGAACAACAAGAGTTGTCGTGGTTTCCCCACAATGTCTCATTTTGATCCCCGCACTTAACAATGTGAAAGTGAAGTGAAAAGAATAATCGATCTTCAGAACGTAGCAGGTTCGATGCCTGATACGTTTGTTGATATAGAGTGACAAGATAACATATACCAACTGCAAATGTGTCTGCAAGGTTAGAAGTCCCAAATAAGGGGCACAACACCACAAATAGAGGCGCTGCAACCACACTTAGTGGAGGTGTGGTGGAGCCCGTGGCTCCCCAAAGGAAAAGGGGGAGGCCACCTGGTTCGATCGACACCCGCCCAAGGAAGAAGAGGGTGGGTAAGGCATAACCCGATCCATTAATTATCAATGTAGAGAATCCCTCTCACGAGATTATCTTTGATTATAGCTATGTCCATGAATCATTACTGGAGGACGCTCCGATGTTTGATATGATTCCAGGGTCAACCAAGCAAACCCTTGTGGCTACCTCCTCGAATCACTCAGAGATCATTGCTCTACATGAGGCGGTTCATGAGTGTATATGATTAAGGTCTATCATTACACATATTCGAGGGACTAGTGGTTTGAGTTCTACCACTGAAGAGCCTACTTGGATTTATGAAGATAATGTAGCTTGCATCGAACAAATGAAGCTAGGTTATATCAAGGGTGAAAATACAAAGCACATATCGCCAAAGTTTTTCTACAATCGACAACAACAAGCTTTTCTCAATATTCAAGTGAATCAAGTAAGGTTTGAGGAGAATGTGGCAGATTTGTTTACTAAATCATTGCTTAAGGCCATCTTTGAGGAGCATGTGAAAAACATAGGAATGCAGAGACTTTCTAAGCTCCCTTGATTGATGTACGGATCAGGGGGAGGTGTAGACTTCAGGGGGAGTCTAACACACATGTCATTATCAAATGTAATAGGTGTGTTGTGCTCTTTTTCCCTTTGACCAAGCTTTATTTTGTCCCACTGCGTTTTGTTACTTGGTAAAGTTTTTGACGAGGCAACAATTCATGCACTATTTCGCCTTTGACTTGGCACAAGGGGGAGTGTTGAAGGAAAAACACAATTAGTGTGCCTTCGTCAAAGTAACTAACGAGAGAAAATTATGGAATTAATGATCATTGTAGATGTAACCGCTCAATCAGTCATTATTGTAATTGTAATTACCGTTGTAATTGTCACTCTATATAAAGGGAATTTCCAATGAAATGAGTAGACTATTTTAATGATAATAATATATAATAACATAAATAAATTGTTAATTGTATGTAATACCCTAAATTTTCGTTGTTAAATCTCTAAAATATAAAAATAAATATTTTGTGAAATTTATGTTTTGGCATATTTGTATTGATATGGTGTATTTGGAAGTATTTTGTATTATTTGAAAATACTAGCTAATTATTTGACTTTTTATGGGTCGAGATTTTGGAGAAACTTTCTTCATGAAAATTGTAGAGCTCGTCCATACGAGTTCGCGGGCACAAAGTCTTCCTAAATCGAAGTTGGCATGAATTAGTTATAAATTTTTGAAGTTCGGTGACTATTTCAAGGAGCATTCCAGGAGCAGTTCTTTGCTCCATTGAGCTTAGTTCATCGATGCGAACAAGTTTCATGTTTACCACTTTGTAAAACTCGATAGTTTGGTCGATGACTAATTAATCGAAAGTCGTGTTTGTTCGGTTCGTGATAATCCGACCTTCTGATCGTTACCGAAATTTAGTATGTTGTTAGGATGCTAGATTTAAGCTTGCTGTTATTTTTTATGTTCATGCGGGACCCGTTCATTGAATAGTTAACATGGGACCTGTTGAATAGTTGATGTGGGACCTACATGGACCGAGAGTTTACTTTTGATCAAACTTTTTCGGTTTATGGTTTTCGATGTTCTAAATTGTTTTTGCGTATTCGATAGGCGTGTTTGGAGCTTTCTAGTTGAGCAAATTTTATTATCAATTTTTGGTAAAGTGTTCATTTTGGAACGCAACTAAAATATTAAGGTGAGTAATTCTGATGAGATACTTGTCGTAGAATTGATTGTTTAGATGTGATTAAATACACAATATTTGATTGGTGAATTGTGTTCTTGATTTTTGTATGAGTTTTTCTATTGTTTTATATTAATATACTTGATATGAAACGTGTGGGGTAAAATACACGTTATGGGACGTGTAGGCAATGACCAAAATATCAATATTTTTGGATTTCATGTTTGTTCATCCTGCAATATTTATTATGCTTTCTCCCCAAATATCGAAGATTTTCACAAAATTTTCAATATTTACCAAAATGCCATCATGGTTTTGTACTTTTGTATAAAATTAAACAAAGTCAGACAGTCAGCGCCGTTCCAAGGCTCGAACCCTTGACATCAAACAACTTATTCAGCACCTCAAACAACCCTGCTGGGTTGATTTCTTGTCATGTTTGATAACCTTTTCATATATATCCGTTTTTAGTGGAATTGGTAGATTTTATCAAAACTAACAAAACCCACCCAACATTTAACAAGTGTTAGAGGAAGTAATAAGACTTTACCCATTATATCTCATGTCTTATGGGATACAATCGAGTGACAACTCATGAACTCAATCTGAGAAACAATTTTCAAATAATTACGGTTATGGACAAAGTCAAGCAATGCCAGATCTCTATTATAACTGCTACCACCAAAACCCTCGATCAATCCTCGATGACTCATATGGTTACATATACGTCAGTACATGCAAAATTACATCAATAATATATTATTTAATTACTATTCTTCGCAATACACTCAGGGCTCTATACAACGAAATGATGCAGATAGTGAAAATTTTGAACCTCATAGGTCCTCTATGTGGTTCTAAGGTACTCATGTCGTTTTTCACAATGTAATATATATAAACCGTGATGGTCTAATGATAGGACCCGTCCCAGATTCCACTCTGAAATTCGAAGTGGACCTGTGGGGCCCACCTTAAGGAAATTTATACCGAAAATTTGGCATATATTCCCCTAAAAATGGACTACCCAAAATGTTAAAAACAATTTAACACTTCTAATAATCACATTCCAACCAAACTCCCGAGCTTGCTTGCTCGTCACAATAAAAACATCTTCCCATCACAAAACAGAGATTCGGGATCACTAACCCAAATTACATAGCTTCAAATATATTTTAGAACATAGAAGTTTGGTGATTCTAAGCATCTAAAATTACAACCGAAAAACAATAAATATAAAAGTTGGACAAACAAGAATCCTACTATCAAAACTGAGCAAGCGGTGGAAAACACTATGCCTCAACTGTAAGTTGTAGCACGACCTCAACTAATCTACAAACTGGGGTTAACTGGGCAACGAAAAACCGAAGTGTCTAGGGAAAAGCATTTTCAAAAACGTTAGAGTGAATAGACAAAAATAAAAAGGTAAAAAGTAATAACAATTTTAATATATCTTTAATGCCTTCTCATTTTCTTTTATTTCTCTAAAACCATGCATGTAGCTTAAATGAGAAAAATATTTTTGAAAATTCTTTAAATCCACAACATCTCTGTAAATCTAGTAATCCGTCAAAATAAACAGAACACATAAGTACAAGGATCCAAAGTCCCACTAACATACAATAGCCATATCACTCGCACTAAGTCTAAAATCCACTGCTGAGGACACAAGTTTCACAACTTCACGTAAAACTTTCCATGGAGGTGGAGACGACCAAACTTTGAACTCGAATTAGAAAGAGAAATACTACACAACCCTCAGATGTCAACCGGAATGAACAATCAAAGACGAAACCAGACAAAACCGCACGCCTGCCCAACAGGTCGTACGGTGCTTGGAGGCACCAACCTTTAGACATGACAAACTGACAAGGAATCAAGATAAGTCTGTACGCGAGAAGGAACCAACCCCCACATCGTACGGTGCATGGAAAGCACCAACTCCCATACAAGTCAATACATTGCTCAAATGTCGAATGGAAATACACGATCAATGCAAGGCCTCACGCTGCCCCAACAGGTTGTACGGTGCCTGAAGGCACCAATCTAGACATCCACATGCTAGTACTACCGAGCAGGTCCTCGAAAGGCCGCACATCTGATCAGGGTGTGCGTCATCTAAAGGCACCAACCTTCAGACATCCACATATCGGTAAACTAACTAGGTCCTCTATACAAACACGTGCACGTGCACGACCAACTGTATAACTGGATGCCGATAATTGGATACTAGATACAAACAACTGGATATATATACCGGACGACTCAAGGAGGAACTGTCTCCTGAATAACTAGATACTGAACTGAACCACTGAAATACAACAAGATTGAAGATCTCCTCAATGATCCCTTAATCCCCAATTTCTACAAATAATTCACGGATCATCAAACACAACTCTTGTCAATAAATCAAAGCCGCCACCAATAAACGTTCACGCGTATTGATAATATAAATAAGAGCATGAACCCAAAATTTGAAATTCTCAAGTGAATAATTAGAAACATTTATCCTTCACTTATATGTCGGTACTCAAAAGCTGAAACTGAAGCCAGAAATCAAATATCATGCTCGGGATATTTATAATCATAAATCATAAATCCTAACAAAAGATTTAAAGTAAATATTTGAAAATAGGATTTGCATGCATGTTTAAATTTAAAACAAATGTCCACTCACAGATGATCGGCTAAACCTGACGCCCGTCAAGATCCTCCTCAACGTCCTAAACAATCACGAATTAACAACCATAATTATTTGACAGAGAACAATAATTCAAGATTTAATTAATAACCCAAATAGGGTTCCCGATAATCCTCACAACAACAATCCAACGGCACAGTCCAACCTCACCTCTACTAATAATTTCCTCATCAATAAATTTAATTATCAATCACCCTCGGCGACAAATCCAACGGTCAGATTACCGTGGTTCGATAAATCGAACGTATGTAAATAATTTATCAAACCCACAAAATTAACCTTCAATTAACCAACTGATCTAATCCCCACAATCCAACCGTTCAATATTCTCAAAATAATTATCTGAACATCCTAAAAAAATTCAGTGACCATCCAACGGCCACAAGTACCCAACTCGTATGTAAACGAACCTAAAATTAATCCGATAAATTCCTAAACTTTGATAATTTCCTTCAAACTATATACCAACATGATCGTAAAGAAAAATGCAACCAAGCGGGCTCAAACACAACACCAAAGGAGGCCGGACGTGCCGCCACGCACCCCCGCCCCCTCACAAGCGGCTGCTCGTGGGGCCCACGCACCACCGGCCAACCATCTCCAATGGTTATGAAATCTTACCACAATACTTGCAACGCCACAAGGAACAACTTTCATACCTGGCACGAAGTCCAAATTAAAGCAAATTGGCTGAAATCAGCCTCGAAAGCTCCAGGTGACCGGAACTTCTCTCCTTCGATTCTCCGCCATCCAACGACGGTTTTAGTCGTGGCTGGTGACTATGAACTCGCCTGGAGGAGGGCTTCAAAGCCCAATAGGTGGCTTAGGTCGAATCAGCCGGAATGAAGGTTGGATATGTTGAACAGTTCGGTTATTTTTCGGGTTTTTCTCTCCTTAATTTCTCCTCACACACTGAAATTCGATGAAAGTAATTGCTACGGGGTTGACGTGGGGAAGGAGATGAAGAATTTGGGACTTGTATTGGGCTGCGAGGCGGCCAGATCGGCGAGAAATCGCCGATCAAAGTGGCTGCTGCAGTGAGGTTGGGGAGAGAGAAATAAGGCGCGGGGGAGGAGAGAGAGAAGGGTTTGCCGAAATGGAAACACCAATTCCGAAAATGCCATAAGTAGAAACTTTTCCAAAATAGTGTTCTGACTTTCGCTGGCCATAACTCTTTTATACATACGCCGATTTAAGCGTACATCATGGCTACGAACTCGATTTAATATACTCTGCAACTTTCATGAAGAAAGTACATTCAAATTCAAAGTGAAACAAAAAGTCACCCGAGGACCCCATTTAAAACATTAATTAAAAGTATAAATTGAAATTTTTGTTAATTCACCGTAAAATTAACTAATAAATTAAGTAAATTGGGTCCGGGTCGTTACAATTCCCCCCACCCCTAGAAGATTTTGTCCCCGAAATTCTGCTCCTGGTTACAGTGGGGGTTTAACACATAACAAAATCCTTTTAAGGCCCTTTGCTCTACCACACAATCTTTGCAAACTACTCCCCCACGCAAGGTAATTAAGAACTCAAATCCAAAACTCTAATACTTGATCTTTGGATTCCTTTCCTTAAAAAGTTCCCAACACAAGAATGATCAATATAAACCACAACTACTGTAACACTCGTAAGTATTCCGCCTTTTAACTTTGACCACATTCAACCCTCTACGAACTTTTAGACACATATTGAGAACTGAAAAACTAAGATTACCCTTGTACACCAATCATCTATAAAAAAGCCCATAACTAGAGACTACAACAACTTTCAAATTAACACTCTCCCACAAGAAAAGTACAATTCAGCCCCCCGAAGAAGTGGAGGTTGCACAAAAGTTAACAACACATGTCTACATGAACTAACGTAAGTGAGACCCTGAGTCGGTCAAAGTTGAAACTGTTTCAAAATAAAGATATAACATCACTAACCTCTGGGGGAGCATAACTCTTAGGCTGAAACATGGCATAAACTGAACAAACATGGCTTAAAGCATCCGTCAGCAGCACATATAAGGTCCTTCAATCTTTGCCTCTTCAAACTGTCATAACAAAATCGAGTCTTGTTTGATATCCATTCCTCATTTATGTCCTACAACAGGTGGTAAACAAACACATAAAGAAAGGAATAATAATTGAACAGCCAAAAAATTTATAACTTATTCCTACAGGTGCATCAAAGAAGAAAACAACTAAAACAGGGCAACAAAGACTAAAGAGTAAAGGCAGAGTCCAAAAGTTTTAAAAAATAAAAAATAAAAAAAGTCTCCTCAAAAGCCTAAAATGAACGCTAAAACACCCTAACTCACGAAGTTTTGTCAGCACCCTCAACCCACAAGAACCCTGTTTGTGAAAGGAGATTCTGGCAGCTCATCTAGACACCACCAATCCTCTTGTAGCAACCACTGTCTTATGGTCAGGTTACATGCTGCAAAGTACTAGGTTCATATTGACTGATAGGGACGATAAGCAGAATTGTGCAAATTTGAATTTGATTTTGGAGACTTTCTGCTGTATTTCAAGGATGAAAATAAACAAGTGGATAAATTCAGAAAGCTCCAGTGTAGAGAGATTGGCAGAAATGCTCGACTGTTGGGTAGGAAGCTGGCCCCTAAAATATCTGGGTCTACCTCTAGGTGGTAATCCAGAACTGTTTCTTTTTGGAATCGTGTGGTTGAACGAGTTGAAAGAAAGCGTTTCTGTCAAAAGGGGGGTGGGGTGGGGAGTGCGGAACGAGGTAGATTAACCTTGATTCAAGCTGTCCTTGATAGTCTACCTACCTATTATTGCATCCAATTAATAGTGGATGATGGGAGAAGAGTGAGATTTTGGGTGGATATTTGGATTGGGGACAGACCTCTGTATGAAGTTTTTTCTAGACTCTTCAGACTTTCAAGACTTCATAACAGCTAAATACGAAACTTAACTATTCCAAACACTATTCCGGTGAGTTGGAATTTTGGGTTTAGAAGGAATTTAAATGATGAGGAGGCTTTGGAAGTTTCAGCTTTGCTGGGTTTGTTAGAAAGAGTCAGTTTGGTAAGTTCAAAAAAGATATGAGGGTGAAATTTGGAAGCTTCTGGTATCTTTTCAGGTAAATCTTTTCGAAATTTTATCAGCAATGATAGTTCTGATCCAAGCTTTGACCCTGCAAAGTTTCTTTGGAAATCTAAAGTGCCTCCAAAAATTAAGATTTGAGGTTGGTTGGTGGCTCATGGAAGATTGAATACGTGCAAAATACTTCAGCAGAGAAGACCAACTAATTGTTTTTCACCTCATTGGTGTGTTTTGTGTAAACAGAATGGAGAGCAGCAGCAGTTTAGGAGAAATGTTTGTTTTCATTCTCAGGGAGATTTCTTGTGAGAAGGGGGAAGTTTTGTTTCCAGTTTGTATTGTTGTTTGAGTTCTCCACTTTTTCTTTTTCTTTTTGGTGTGGATTCCTCATCCACCGAGTCTGTACTCATCTTTTTTATTAATAAATGATGTTTCTTCTCAAAACAAAAAAAAATGTTCTTGGAGACTTATTAATATCCACAGTACCTAATTCAATTTTATAACTCTTCAAGTCCATTATTGATATAAGACCCCTAGCTCTCTTAGCTTGATCATCAGCAACAAGAAACTGATACTCAAGTAATTGACATGCTATCTATGTGCAAAAACTCCTCACATGTATGTTATTGAGCAGTTTAATAAACTTAGTGGTCAGGTGAACCAAAACCTATTAATAAATAAGAACACATTCCAACTAATTCCCAAAAAATACAAATTTGTAACTAATTCCCAAAAAAATATAAATTTGTATTAAATTAGAACTAGTAACTAATCCTAACATTGAAGTGTTGGAAAAAACTCTAATAATCCATATTCTGAGTATATGTCTAGCAAGGTAACTACAAATTGAATAATTACATATATTTTCACAAAATTTATGTTCAGATACTGCAACAACAACACCCAGTATATATAAACAAACAACACTCACTATATATAAAACAATCATCAAAGACTATGCAAACATGAAGGAAATTAAAGACTTACTAGAAACAACTGCACCAACGACATGTGTATAACTCTGTGCAATACCATCGGACCCCATCTTAACTTCGTACTCCCAGATGCGCCTATGTTGGAAATCGGCATTGACTTGGAAGCTGTCGAAATTACATATTTCCAGTTGGAATTCAAATGTAATGACAGTTAAAGAAAACTTCTTATTACCAAAATATTGTGTTTTCGGCCTCCTAGGTGGACAAAGTGACATTCCTCAATTCCATGCAGTCCTTCAGGAATAAATAGATACTGACTAGGCAAAATATGTTGATCAGATCCACCCAACATCATGTCTACTTTTATGTAGAAAAAAGGATCGTCACTATCAACAATCTCTTCAGCTTGAAAAGGCCCAATGACATTGTAGGAAAAGATCACAAGATGGCCTTCATCTGCGCCCTCAAATTGAAAAGGGGAAACTTGCCATTCTTTGTCCGAGAGGCTTGAGAGATCACACTTGTATGTATAGTTAGGATGATGCAATGGATTGGACACAAAGATTTGGCTACCCAAAATGGCGTGATAGAAGCTCGAGTAGTAATTGTAACGGAAAAAAAAGTGCTCGGGATCGGAATCACCACCAGGGTATTTATAACAAGGAGGGTGTGGGGGAATGAAAATCGCCCGAACGTAAAACCAGCTAAAGAAACCTTTCTGTCAAAGGGGAAATGTCTGAGGGACAAGGCCGTATCAGCCCAGTCCTTTGAATAAGTCAAAACAGTTAGCATGTCTAAGCAACCACTACAACACGAAGGTAGTGGCCCAAAGCTTGAGCCTGAAATTTCGGGATGAGCCCACGAACTGGAGAACTTGGCATGCAAGAACCACTACGCTATCCATGATCGCTCAATCTTGAGGGGCAAGAACCACTGTGAGTATAAATAACACATGAATTGATTATCAAAGGGACGACACGACCCCGAGACCCATTTTACTTAGATATAGATATTGTGCGATTTCTAACTTGATCGTCGGAGTACCTTTGGCAGGTACCCCCCCCCCATTTTCAACGATTCTAGCCCGTAGTCCAAAGCTCGAGAGCAGTTCTTCCGGCGACACATCGATACCGTTGGAGGAATTCAGTTCTGGTGAATTTCTGCTTCAACAGTTGGCGCCGTCTGTGGGAAACATCCCTTGTTTCCTACGAAACAAAAATCGAAATGTCGGAAGACGGACAAATCAACGGGCACTCAAATTCCCCTAAAAATGAGCAACCTCTTCAAGACCATGGGGGTGGCAACGACTCCCCTAATCGCGTAGATGTGAACGACGAGGTCCATCAAGATCATCAAATCCCGGATTACGTACGCACATTGATGAACGAGGTGGCAGAATTGAAGAAAGAAAAGTCCCAGCGAGAACAAGCTGAGAAGGAAAGGCTCAAGAAACGAAATGCCGAGAAGGAACGAGCCGAACAGGATAAATCCGAGAACACAATATCTGAACCAGAAGGAGCTGAGAAAAGGAAGAAGAGTGAAGCGAATCGGAGCGAGAAGCGCAAGGAACGCAACGATGACGACGATGAGGGCTCATCAGCAGAAAGAGAAGTAGTCGAAATTGATAACGACCATAAGGCCAGAGGAAGCAAACATACTCCCGCGGAAATGAAGAAACCAAAGATGTCAGAGTGGCAGATCAGGCTGGAGAAGATCCTACAAGCACACAGGAAATCAAACCAGAGCCCAGCGGATATGGCAGTAGAAGCGGCAGGCTCCATTGATAAATCCCCGTTTACCAAAGACATCATGCAAGTAAGGAAGCCCCCAAAGTTCACTACTCCAAAGTTCGTCAAATTCGAAGGAAAGACAGATCCAGTCGAACACATCCACCAATATCAACAGGAAATGATACTGGAATCAGACGACGAGCGACTTCTTTGCAAGTTGTTTCCCTCCAGCTTAGCTGGATCAGCCCACGCTTGGTTCAGACAGCTCAAGCCCAATTCCATATCAAGTTTCACCCAACTCTACCAAGAATTCATAGCGTAGTACGTGTGTAAAAGGAAAAAGAAGAAGGACATGGCGGCTCTATTCGGCACGAAACAACGAGTTGGAGAGAAACTGGGCGACTTCTTGGAAAGATTCATTGATGAAATGGCAACGCTTGGAGAGTGCGACACACACTACGCGGCGATAGCGTTCAGGGAAGGCTTGATCCCAGGAGGTAAAATGCACCAAAACTTAATTAAACGGCCGCCGCAAGATATGAGGGATGTCCTCAGTAGAGCAGAGGGCAAAATCCGGTTAGAAGAAGAGGAGGAAACCCAAACCAAGCGAACCGTAGTCGCTGCTACAATTAAGGCACCAAAAGCAACGCCATCTGACGGACGAGATATTTCTCAGCAAAGGGAAATATATCAGCCGAGGGATACATTTCATTCAAGAGAAAGTTATCAGCCGAGGGAAATCTATCGTCCAAGAGAAAGCTATCAACCACGAGAGAATTATAGGCCGAGGGAAAGCTACCGATCGAGACCTCCCCATGAGACAAAGCTCACGGTAAGCATCGCAAAGTTATTTCATGAGAACAAGCAGAAGGGAATTTTTCGAGAGCCTCGGCCGATTTCGGATCCAATGGAGCGAAGAGATCGAAGCCGGCATTGCGCATTCCACCGAGATTACGGACACACCCTCAATGAATGTCCGAGCTTAAGGGGCAGTGGACGCCATGATACGAAAAGGAATGCTCCGGGAATACGTAGTCACCGGGAATACAGTCGGAGAAGAAGCAAAAGCAGCGCCGAAGGAGCCAGGAACGTGTTGGCTATACAGGGAACGAGGGATATACTGGCCATCCACAAGCGCCCTCACCCTGAAAAGGAGGCAGAGGCTCAGCTGAAATCAGAGATCAAGCAAGCAGAGAAAATTAGGCGGGTATTCCAAGTAAATTATGACGCACGAGAGGAAGATTCTCCGTCCAAGGGACCCATTATATGTTTTTCGACCGAAGATGCGAAAGGAGTCCAGTTTCCCCATACAGACGCCCTGGTACTCACAATGTAGGTGGGGAATTGCAATATCCATAGGATCATGATCGACCCTGGAAGTAGCGCGGAGGTAATGTTCATGAATGCTTTTCGATAATTAAACATTGATCCTGCCGCAGTTCGTCCGAGTTCATCCCCTTTATCAGGATTCGAAGGCCACGAAACATGGCCAGTAGGAGAAGTCACCCTGACTGTCACGCTGGGAGGTAAGTCACTTCAAACTGACTTCGTTTTGGTCGATCGTCCTTCGGCATACAACGCCATCATGGGACGTGGGTGGTTACACCGCATGGACGCGGAGGCTTCCACTCGATATCGGGTTTTGAAGTTCATATCATACGAAGGCGATAAAGTTATATCCGTCCGAGGAGACCAATAAGTTACGGCCAAAAAACTTCACGCCATGGAGATCGGCTACGCAGGATCCGCATCAACATCGGGGGATGCCCCCGAGCCAAGCATAGCAATTAGCCGAGGGCCCACCAAAAAATGAAGAGGGGGAGAAAGTGACATAGCCGATAACTATAGAGCCACTCACGAAGAAGTTATCAACCCCCGCTTGGATCGAAAAGTAATGGTGGGAGCCCTCCTCGAAGAAGCTGAGAGGAACCAGCTGGTAGAGTTCCTCAAAGGAAATCAAGATGTTTTTGCTTGGTCACACTTGGACATGCCGGGAACCAGCCCAGAGGTCGCATGTCATCGCCTGAACACCGATCCCGATTTTCCTCCGTACCGGCAACGACAGAGAAGGTTCGCTCCGGAGCGAAACCAGATAATCAGCGAAGAGGTAGACCGATTGCTCGAAGTGGGATTCATCCGAGATGTATGGTGCCCAACTTGGATCTCCAATGTGGTGGTTGTGAAGAAAAAGAATGGCAAATGGCGGGTATGTATAGACTTTACCAACTTGAATAAAGCATGTCCCAAAGACTGCTACCCATTGCCGAAAATCGATCAATTGGTAGATGCCACGGCGGGATACGAGAGGCTTAGCTTCCTGGACGCATATTCTGGGTACAACCAAATTCCGATGGCGGCAGAAGATCAAGACAAGACTGCATTTATCACTGAAAAAGGCTTATACTGCTACACTGTCATGCCCTTCGGATTGAAGAACGCAGGGGCAACTTATCAACGTTTGGTCAACCGAATGTTCAAGGAGCAATTGGGAAAAACCATGGAAGTCTACATCGACGACATGGTAGTGAAGACCAAGACTCGAAGGAACCATGAAGAAGATCTGAGAGAAACCTTCGAAATACTCCGAAGGTATGGGATGCGACTCAATCCTACGAAATGTGCCTTCGGCGTCTCATCCGGGCAATTCCTAGGACACATTGTTAGCAGGCGAGGGATCAAGCCCAACCCGGAAAAAGTAGACGCGCTAAGGAATATGGCTGAGCCGCAGTCAAAAAAGGAGATCGCAGCTCTCAGCAGGTTCGTATCCCGCATGACTGACAGATGCAAGCCTTTCTTTGATGCCCTGAAAAGTAAGAACGGCGCCATATGGGGTGAGCCTCAACGCAAAGCATTCCAGCAGCTCAAGGAATACCTCGCGAGCGGGAAATTGCTTTCTGTTCCAATAAAGGGAGAGCCATTGTTTCTATATCTCGCCGTGACCGCGGTAGCCGTTAGTGCAGCACTATGCAGAGAAGAAGAAGGAGCCTAGCGCACGGTCCACCATACAAGCAAAAACATGCTTGATGCCGAAACCAGGTATTCCGAAACCGAAAAATTGATTTTAGCTTTAGTCACTGCAAAAAGGAAGTTCCGTCATTACTTTGAAACCCATAAGATAATCGTACTGACGGGACAGCCGATACGGACGATTTTGGCCAAGCCGGATATGTCCGGAAGGATGACTAAATGGGCAATTGAGCTCAGCGAATTCGACATAGAGTATCGGCCGAGAACCTCTTTGAAGGGGCAAGTAGTGGCAGATTTTCTGGTGGAATGCGATGTTCCCATTGGAAACAACCATGTGCTCTCAGACAGAACTGAGGCAACCCCGGAGGAAAGTGCCCCTTGTTGGACCATGCACGTAGACGGAGCCTCCAACATGTACGGAGCAGGCATCGGGATAATACTTAAAGACCAAGAAGGCCTCATTGTGGAATGCGCCGCCAGGCTCGACTTTCCTGCGTCAAACAATGTGGCTGAGTACGAAGCCCTCCTCGTCGGGATGAGAATCGTAAAAAAGCTCCGGATACAGAACCTTAAAATGCACAGCGACTCCCAACTCATCGTAGGTCAAGTAAATCAAGAATACATCGCAAGAGATTCGAAAATGGAGTTATACCAAAAGGCCGCCGTGGAAGCTATGCAGAATTTCAGAAGTTATGCCCTTACCAGAATTCCCCGCGAAGAGAATGTAAGAGCGGACACCCTGGCTTCCGTCGCCTCAAGAGAAATTCAAGGAACCACAGATGCGGGAAAAATCGAGCACATTACCACACCAAGCTACGAAATAGAACCAGTCAAAATCTGCGCCGTAATCGACTTCATCCCGAACGATTGGCGAGGCCCCATTGTAAATTACCTCGAATACGGAATCCAGCCAACAGACGGTGAGAGTGCGCGAAGGCTTCGGTTAAAAGCCGCTCGATATGTTATCATTGATGGAGAGCTGTTCAAAAAGTCTTTTTTAGGCCCTCTTCTTCGATGCCTCGGCCCTTCCCAAGCGGAAATCATAAGGCGAGAAATACATGACGGATCATGCGGAAATCATTCCGGAGGACGAAGTCTGGCACACAAGATAATCACACAGGGATACTTTTGGCCGCACATGTCACAAGAAGCAGAAGAATACGCTAGGAAATGAGAACATTGCCAGCGCCACGCCCCAATCGCCAGGCAGCCAGCAGAGGAATTGCACTCAGTTATCAGTCCGTGGCCATTTCTGAGGTGGGGAATAGATATAGTGGGACTGCTGCCTACGGCTTCGGGAGGATTTCGGTTTGTGTTGCTGGCCACAGACTATTTCACTAAGTGGGTCGAAGCCGAAGCCTATGGCACAATAGCAGGAAGCGACGTGGTTAAATTCGTCTGGAAAAACATAATATGTTGTTTCGGGCTGCCAAGATACATCATGACGGACAACGGAACCCAATTCAACAACAAGAGCTTCCAGAATTTCTGTAACAAGTACAGAATCACTTTGCAATTTTCCACTCGTAGCTATCCACAGGGAAATGGCCAGGCTGAAAAGACAAATCGAACAATTTTCGATTGCATAAAGAAAAGGCTCGAAAGAAGAAGGAGCAGATGGCATGAAGAGTTACCCGGCGTCCTCTGGGCCTATCGAACCACTAAAAGAACCTCGACGGAAGAAACGCCGTATGCACTGGCATTCGGCTCGGAAGCAATAATTCCAACTGAAGCGGAACTCCCTATGACGAGGACCTTGATTGCGGAAAGTGGAAGAAACGACGACCAGCTCGACAGAAATTTGGAACTGCTCGAAGAGGCAAGAGAGGCAGCAGCGATAAAGGTAGCGTCGTACAGAAGGCAGGTGGAGCGATATTTCAACCAAGGAGTGCGCCCACGAAGTTTCAGTCAAGGAGAATGGGTGCTGGAGAGGGCAATCAAAAATACCAAAGATCAGAAACTTCCGAAATTTGCCGAAGCATGGGAAGGCCCATACGAAATAACCGTAGTAGTCGGGAGAGGAGCATACCAACCGAAGGAAGTGAAAACTGGGAAACAACTCCCTCGACCGTGGAACGCGATTCATCCGAGGAAATTCTACGCGTGAGTACCATCGTTTATTCGACTTTTTTTTTTTTGTGTTTACAATAAAACCCCGCTGGCTAACGTAGCAAGCATTTTTGGGACAACGAGTTCAGATTAACATTCCCTGAGAATGAAGGTCGAAAACTCTGCATTTTGCATTTAGTTTGAATTTCCCTTTGTTATTTGCATTCGTGCGCTTCTTTATGTTGTGAACCAAGAAATTAATAAATTGAAAGAAAATTGGCTTCAGATTTGTGTAAGACTTGTATTATGCCCAAGAAAGGGGCCGTGAATGATATGCCCAAGAAAGGGGCCGTGAATGATAGCCCAAGAAAGGGGCCGATGATACGCCCAAAAGGAGCATCAATTTAAAAAACCCTATCGGTAGTAGTATAGTGCATAGTAGGGTATCGTTCACAACGGAGATCAAAGGGTGTACCTAACAAAAAATGTCACAAAGAATTAAATAAAATAAAGAATTATTATTAACAAGTATAACGTATGAATATATACATATGTACAAAGTAAAATGGGGGTTTACGAAATAAATTGAATGAAATAAATTGAATGAAATAAATTAACTAATCTACAAAGAATAAATTAAATAAGATGGGATGAAACATGAAGAATATAAATTACAGCCACATATACACAAGTTTATCAATCATTGGACCGAAAATTAACAAAGTTCCCTAGCCATGAAACCGAAATTAACATATGTGGAAAGTTAGAAGCTAACCATTCCCCAAATAAAACATCTCTACGAAAATTAACCTAAGTGAAAGCACCTAGATTAACCAATTAAACACGCCATCTTAGTCTAGAAAGCTAGCTAGTCAAACCATGTTTAACGCATAGAAGAAGAGTTGTTAATCAAAGTGCACGACCCATTATGACAAAGTTCATATGTCCGCAATCCTTTTTATTTGACACCGACCTTTGTCCAAAGCCTTTACTACTCATGAATTAGGTTTCCAAAACTATTAGGTGAATTGTAATCCCTAACTCTAGCTCCAATTATATGAAAATATTATAAGTTTCGAACCCTATAACATAAACACATAAAAGTTTTCTATAAAACAGAATCAAGTAAACGGAGTCATATAAGCTACTAGAAGAACTAATTAATTAGGATCCAATAAGTAAATAAACTCATAAATATAGGCTGAAAATTATATAAATCATGTTATGTTAACTAATACAAAGAATAATCAAGCAACAAAGAGGAACTCAATAGAGAATTTAAAGAATAAAGTCGAATTACACCATATGGAGAGCATGAAGAACTCGAAGACCACGGATATTTGAATCCTTGAAAGCAAGCAATCCAAAGCCGTGAACTCGAGGTGATGATGGTGATGAAAACGTTGGTTGATGGCTGCTGGTGATGGTGACATCTCCTTCTCCTCCTCCTTGAAGCCTTGAAAATCCTAAATACTAGAGAATGGAAAATATGATGTGAGAGGGAGAAGAGAAAGAGGAGGGTTTGTCCCTCCCCATTGGGGTGTGTTTAAGAGAAGAATGAGGCTGCTATTTATAGGAGAATGGAGAGGAAGAAGAAAACAATGAAAGAAATAAAGAAAGAAAAGGAAGAGAAGTGGAATTTAAGTGGGACATAAAGAAATAGTGAGTGGAATGGTGGAAATGTAGTCATATGGCAATTAACCATTTATTTAAATAAAAGAAATAAAACACTAATATTTTGGGGAGAAACCAACAAACATAGTGTGGTGAAATGGATGGCAAAGTGGGGGTGAGTGGAGCATTGAGAATAAAAGAAGAAGAAAGAATTAGAAAGTAGACAGCACTGAGCTATGCCCACTTAGAACGGAATAATGGAGGTTTGAACGGTTGGATGATTCTGAAATTTGAATCCAGAATATCTAACACACATGTTCAGCCTGTTGCACAATTACAGCTGGATCCAACGGTTGAATTAGGAGATATGGGCCTCGAAAGTTAACTGAT
Source organism: Rubus idaeus (assembly GCA_030142095.1). NCBI lineage: Eukaryota > Viridiplantae > Streptophyta > Magnoliopsida > Rosales > Rosaceae > Rubus > Rubus idaeus. The sequence continues at coordinate 17,821,807 of CM057968.1, read as the reverse complement.
CTGCACGCTACGAGGAGCAGAAGCAAGTGATGTCGGTCGAGTTTCTAGTGCCATCTCACCTCGTTTCAACTCGTGAAGTCCAGTTTGTTCGGTATTCTCACCAACAACTGGATGGAAGTTGGGTCGTTGTGGATGTCTCCGTGGATGAATTGCGCTCAAATCCGAAGCCTTCCGTGAGATCGATTTGCCGAAAACGCCCCTCCGGATGCCTGATACGTGATTTGCAGAATGGATCTTCCTTGGTCACTTGGGTGGAGTACGTGGATGTACGCGAGAAGGAGATGAAGGCCATTTTCGAACCTTTTGTTCATTCAGGGTTCGCTTTTGGTGCAAAGCGTTGGATCTCAACCCTCCAACGACAAGCCGAGCGCTACATGTGCGCCACAGGGATCCACACTTCACCCGGTGATTCAATCATTTCTCCTAAAGGAAGAAGAGGCTTGGCGGAAATGGCAAAACAGATGACGGTCTGTTTCTTCAACGATATCAGCAACTCCACGTACCATCACTGGACTTGTTCGAACCGAACAAGAGACACTCGAATGGAGGTCAGGACCAACAAGCGAATGGGTGATCCAAGCAAGCCCCCTGGAGTCAATCGTACTGCTGGTTGTTCTGTCGTGCATCTTTCCCATCACACCAGGATCTTTGAGTTCCTCAAAGACGTTCAGACTAGACCAATGTGGGATAGTATATCGATGGATAGCTCGGTGCGTGTGCTAGCAAATTTCACCATCGGTCTTGACCCGCGCAATCAGATTTCGGTGCTCGCCATAGATAATCACAACGACTTCCTCATTCTTCAGGAGTGTTGCACCGATGCAACGGGGTCATCTGTGATTTATGCGCCGATTAACCATTCCATTCTCCAGTGTTTGCTATGTGGAGTTGAACCGGAGCCATTTCCGCTTATGTCATCAGGCTTCTCCATTCTGCCTAACGTATCCGGAGCTATTCTTGACGGAACTCTACTTACTATAGTGTTCCAGATCTCAGTGAAGGCTACATCAGCTAAATCTGCCGTGGAGTCGGCAACAACCCTCGTCCAGGACACACTTCAAAGGATCAGAGCCGCAGTCAATTAAGGAGCAAACGTTGGATGCAAGGCCCTGCTAGCCTTGTTTGTGACTGTTGGTGACTTGCTTCGGGAGGAGCTTCACGATCTTCAAAGGGGAGTATTTCTGTTTCCTTTTTCATTTGTATAAATGTTGTGTGTTTACTTCTGTTTATTTCTATTTGTGTGTTTATTTATGTTTGTGTGCTTGAATTCAATAACCATGCTTGGATTTTTCATTTTCGTGAAATATCTATCTAACATTGAGGACAATGTTTAATTCAAGTGTGGGGGGAAGGTTTCAGTTTATTTTATTAAAAAAAAAAAATAATATTTGAAAAATTTAAAAATTCAAAAAAATAATTTACTTGTGTTTGTTTTCTACGGTAACAATATATCGACTAGATCATACTTACTCCCTTGGTAGCGTTGAACCTACCATTGCACTTAGTAAGTCACTGTGGTCACGTATTGTTACCCTAAATTGAAAAATAAAAATCAAAAAAATCAAAAAATCAAAAATTACAAAAATATTTGCTTCTGTTTTGTGTTTTTGTGTGTTTTACTGTGTTGTGTTTTGTTCTTTCCAATTCCGATGATGAATTGAGTTTAATTGTTATGATTTTGAGAATGTTGATTATATGTCAAGGCCTTGTGTAGTTTACTTTGGATTTAATTTGTATAACTTATGATTGCTCGAAATTCCATGTTCACATAACCTGTTTCGATTAATTGATTGCAATCCGAGAAGCACATTTAAACATACATTGTCATGCATACCCAGAAAAATGTGAGGATTTGAGCCTGTTGAATATTCACATGTATGCATCATTCATACATTTACTCGATCTTCATGTGTGCACAATTCATGAGTTTTGAACCTAGAACTTGCTCAAAGACCGCTTGAAACATTTTGTTAATCTGTGATGAATTAGAAATGAGTAAGGCATTAGTTGAGCACCATGGCCAAAGTATTCACCATCCATCTAAACACGAACTTTAGGAATCCCATTTTGAACTAAACACTCATTAGCCGTTTCTTTTGTTCACCCACACCATCTCACCCTTGTTTTATTTATGTTTGCAAGACGATGATAGTGACTTCTTGTGTTCTTATGCTTCGGGTTTTGATTTGTATGGTAGTATACCAAAAGGCAAGTGTGGGGGTGTATTTATTTTGTTGTATTTGTTCAAAGAAAGAAAGAAAAAAAAATCAGAAATAAAAAGAAGGAATAAGTTCCTCAAAAAAAAAAAAGAATAGAAAAAAAAAAGAAAAAAAGAGAAATTCCAAAAATAGAGTTATTTTCTTGTATAAAAGGTTGGAGGAAAATAAGAGTTATTTCGGGTATAGCATAGGTATGAGTTTCAAAGTCGTTGATTTGTCTTGCAAACATGTGAAACATTTTTCATTTCAAGTCCTTTCACTTCATTTACCATTCACCATTTACCATTCACCCTTTGGTCCATGTTTCACCTGAAAGTCCTTATGATCTAATGAGTTGTAGATTAATTGTGAAGAGTCGGTTAATGAGCAAGCATATGGGAACACTACTTGTGTAATTGTTTTGAGAGTAAACACTTAACCCTAAACACTGAGCGGAAATATTTAGTGAATCTTGTGAGGTTTAGTGGTTAATGTTGTTTCGATGTGCCTATTGGATTGCTTGACATTAATTGTATACTTGGTTTTCACACACTTCACCCGAGCATAAATGAGATGTGTATGTTAAAGACTTAGCAAATTCTTTAGCCTTGATATATAATTTTTATTCTCCTGATTATAATTTTTTCGAACTCGCTGAGGGTTATGGTTGGAAAGACCATTTTGTTTTGTGTTTCATTTAAAGTTTTGTGTTGTTCTGTTTTAAAGTTTTGTGTTGTTCTGTTTTAAAGTTTTGTGTTTGCTAGAGGACTAGCAATAGCTAAGTGTGGGGGAATTTGATAGGAACACAAAGTGTGACGTTTTTAATGTGTTTTCCCTACTATTTGGCTATGATTTAATTGTAACTTTGCTATTTTAGCTTAGTTTCCATATTTGAGTCCAAAATGTTGTATTAATGTGAACATGTGCAGAAACGAAGTCTAATGGGATTTTGCGAGGCCCATTAAGAGCTGGTCTGCCATGAGGCCCAAGAAGGAGGCCCAAACCTAAGATGGAAGGCCCAAATCCATGAAGGAAGGCCCAAGTTCACAAAGCATGAGGAAAGGCCCAAGCCCAGATTTTCGGACATTCTGCCTGTGCAGATTAGTCAACTTGAGAAGCCCATATCTCCCACTTGCACCGTTGGATTGTGCTGTAATTTTGATACACGCTGCATGTGTGTGTTAGATATTCTGTATTAAAATTTCAGAAATATCCAACCGTTCAAACGTCCATTATGCCGCTCTAAGTGCGCACTGCTCAGTGCTGTCTGCTTTTTATTTCTTTCCTCTTCTTTTATTTTCAATGCTCCACTCACCCCTATATTCTTTCCTCTTCTTTCTGCCCACAATATTAGTGTTTGATTTCTTTTACCTAAATAAATGGTTCATTGCCATATGACTACATTTCCACCATTCCACTTATCATTTCTTTTCTACCACTCACATTCCACTTCTCTTCCCTTTTCTTTCTTTATTTCTTTCATTGTTTTCTTCTTCCTCTCCATTCTCCTATAAATAGCAACCTCATTCTTCTCTTCAAACACACTCCAATGGGGAGGGACAAACCCTCCTCTTTCTCTTCTCACATCATATTTTCCATTCTCTAGTATTTAGGGTTTTCAAGTCTTCAAGGAGGAGAGGAGCTGTTTACACCATTACCACCAGCCATCAACCATCATCACCACCATCATCATCACCTTGGGAATCTCGGCTTTGGATTGCTTGCTTTCAAGGATTCAAGAGTTCGTGGTCTTCGAGTTCTTCCTACTTCCATATGGTGTACTTCAACTTAATCTTTAATTGCTCTTTTTGAGTTCTTCTTTGTTGCTTGTTTATCTTTTGTATTAGTTAACATGACATGATTTATATAATTTCCAGCCTATATATATGAGTTTATTTAGTTATTGGATCCTAATTAATTAGTTTTTCTAGTAGCTTATATGACTCCGTTTATTTGATTCTGTTTTATAGAAAACTTTTATGTGTTTATGTTATAGGGTTCGAAACTTATAATATTTCCATATAATTGGAGCTAGAGTTAGGGATTACAATTCACCTAATAGTTTTGGAAACCTAATTCACAAGTAGTAAAGGCTTTGGACAAAGGTCGGTGTCTAATAAAAAGGATTGCGGACATATGGACTTTTCTATAATGGGTCGTGCACTTTGATTAACAACTCTTCTTCTATGCGTTAAACATGGTTTGACTAGCTAGCTTTCTAGACTAAGATGGCATGTTTAATTGGTTAATCTAGGTGCTTTCACTTAGGTTAATTTTCGTAGAGAGGTTTTATTTGGGGAATGGTTAGCTTCTAACTTTCCACATATGTTAATTTCGGTTTCATGGCTAGGGAACTTGGTTAATTTTCGGTCCAATAATTGGTAAACTTGTATACTTGTGGCTGAACTTTATATACTTTGTGTTTCATCCCATCTTATTTAATTTATTCTTTGTAATTTAATTTATTTATTTCATTCAATTTATCACTCAATTCCCCCCTTTTACTTTGTACATATGTATATATTCTATATACTTGTTAATAATAATTCTTTATTTTATTTAATTCTTTGTGACATTTTTTGTTAGGTACACCCTTTGATCTCCGTTGTGAACGATACCCTACTATGCATTATACTACTACCGATAGGGTTTTTTTAAAATTGATGCTCCTTTTGGGCGTGTCAGTTGTGAGTAGTTCATTAGATTGGGGGCTAGGGTTGTGTGCTCTAGCCCATGATGATGTTTTGATGATTTCTCTTGAGTATGCATGATGAATTCGTTTCTGGATATGTTCATTGGTTAAATACGGTTTTGTTTGATGCTTGTTCATGAATCTAATTAATTCTCAAGCATGTGTTAAACTTAACTTGATTGGATTCTATGTTGATTACATTTTATCCTAAGTGTTTGCAATGAGCATGATGAGTTTATGTCAATGGACTGAGTTTGTTTGAATCTTGATTCTTGAATCTCTATGCCTAGAAAGTTTGTTTGAGACCCTAACAAGGCTTGGATAAATGGACTAGGAGTATTTGTGACCCTAATAAAGCACAAAATAGGCCTAGAAGAGTTAATCCTAGAACCATAACATGGCTAGGATAGGGGTTTGATCCTTAGTGAATTCATTGTTGCATGTTCTTGAGAGTTGTCATATATTTGATTGGGGTAGAGTGAACCCGAAACCCCAATCGTTTCCATCCATTTGATCACACAGCAATCACATTTTTGTTGGGCTTGTCACCTCAACAACACACAAAGCTATCAACACAAACACTTGTGTTCATGTTACCACAATATTCATCTAGATTAGATTGGTTACTTAGCTACTGTCCTTGCCACATTTGGTTACTGTTTAGTCATCCAAGAGTGACACACTTTGAACACTACAAATCCATGTTGCACATACCTCACTTCTAAGTACATACACCATCTCTAGTCACACCACTTCTAGTGCATTGTATACCTTGTTTGCATTTGTTCACCAAGTAGGGATCTTGGGCCTTTCAATCCCTTGGGTACGACTGACGAAGTCAAAATATAGTGGTAAAATAGAAATTAAGATCGGGGTTGTCGTTCCACAGGAGATTGGAAGGCCCTAAATCTACTTGGTAAATTTGTAACTTAAAATTCTAGTACTAAATAACAATTTTTGTTTTAGGTTTTTCTTCTTTTTCAAAACAATTAAGTTAAACTAAACAAACCAACTTAAATGAAATAAATAGACTTGAAAATAAATCACAAAACCTTGAGTGAATGATTCACAAATTGAGTTTTTAATAAATAACAAAAATTTCACAAATCACAAATGATTTTTGGGTTTAAGAAATTATTCAAATCACACAAATAATTTACAAATACAAGTACAAATACAAAGTTATACTAATAAGTATTTCATAAAACAATTAATTAATTAAAACTAATAAAAGTAAATTAAATATAACTAAAAGCTAGAGAGATGATTTATCAAACAGAGAGAGAACGGGCTCGAGCTCGGGCTCGAGGAGAGAGAGGGAGGTGACGGCGCCGGAAAAGGGAGAGAGAGCTGCGCCGAGAGAAATCGACGCCGTGATCCGTGGGTGACGCCGGCGGTGGTGAAAGATCGATCACGGGATCGTGGTCTGCAGCAGTGACGGAGATGGACGGCGTAGCTTGGTGTGGCCGGGATTGTGAACTGGAGAGGACGCCGGCGAGGCAAGTAGAGAAGATTGGGCTCGGCGGCGACGGGATGCCGTGATGATTGAGCCGGGAGGTGACGGCGTCTAGGGAACGACGGCAGTGAATCGGGTTGCCGTGAGAGTGAGCTGAAGTCCTCGAAGGTGAACAAAGGTGGTTATGGTGGTATCGGTGGCTCTTGATGGATTCCTAGAGCAATTAATTGCTATGGGCTGTTGTAATTCTTGTGCTTTGCTGTGTGATACGCCCAAAAGGAGCGTCAATTTAGAAAAACCCTATCGGTAGTAGTATAGTGCATAGTAGGGTATCGTTCACAACGGAGATCAAAGGGTGTACCTAACAAAAATTGTCACAAAGAATTAAATAAAATAAAGAATTATTATTAACAAGTATAAAGAATATATACATATGTACAAAGTAAAAGGGGGTTTAAGAAATAAATTGAATGAAATAAATTAATTAATCTACAAAGAATAAATAAAATAAGATGGGATGAAACATAAAGAATATAAAGTTCAGCCACAAGTATACAAGTTTACCAATTATTGGACCGAAAATTAACCAAGTTCCCTAGCCATGAAACCGAAATTAACATATGTGGAATGCTGGACCGCCAATTATCATTCCCCAAATAAAACCACTTTCATGAAAATTAACCTAAGTGACCGCACCTAGATTAACCAATTAAACATGCAAAGGTAGCTAATCAAAACATGTCCAACGCATAAAAGAAGAGTTGTTAATTAAAGTGCACGACCTAGTGGAACCGCCCATCTATCCGTGATCATTTTTATTTGTATGTTTGAAATGAGAATAAAAGAAAATGAAAGAAATAAAAAGCAGACAGCACTGAGCTATGCCCACTTAGAACGGAATAATGCATGTTTGAACGGTTGGATCATTCTCAAATTTTAATACAGAATATCTAACACACATATGCAGCGTGTACCAAAAATACAACTGGATCCAACGGTGCAAGTGGCATATATGTACATCCAAAGTTGACTGATCTGCACAGGCAGATTCTCCGAAAATGGGCTTGGACCATTCCTCATGCTTTGTGCACCTGGGCCTTCCTTCATGGATTTGGGCCTTCATTATTGGGTCTCACGGCTGCACACCTCTTAATAGGCCTCGGAAAAAGCCCATTAAGCTTCGTTTCTGCACATGTTCACATTAATACGTCATTTAGGACTCAAATATGGAAACTAAGCTAAAATAGCAAAGTTACAATTAAATCATAGCCAAATAGTAGGGAAAACACATTAAAAACGTCACACTTTGTGCTCCTATCAAATTCCCCCACACTTAGCTACTGCTAGTCCCTTAGCAACACAAAACTTAAAACAAAACAACACAAAACAGAAAAAGGAAACACAAAACAGATTATCTCTCCAACCATAACCCTCAGCGAGTTCAGAATAGTTATAATCAACAGAATAAAAATTATATACCAAGGCTAAAGAATTTGCTAAGCATTTAACATGTACATCTCATTTATGCTCGGGTGAAGTGTGTGAAAACCGAATATACAATTAATCTCATGCAATCAAATAGGCACATATGAACAACATTAACCACTAAAGCTTACAATGATCACTAAATATTTCCGCTCAGTGTTTAGGGTTAAGTGTTTACTCTCAAAACAATTACACAAGTAGTGTTCCCATATGCTTGCTCATTAACAGACTCTCTACAATTAATCTACAACTCATTAGATCATAAGGACTTTCAGGTGAAACAGGGACCAAAGGGTGGATGGTAAATGGTGAATGGTGAAAGGTAAAGGAAGTGAAATGAGTCGAAATGAAAAATGTTTCATATGTTTGCAAGACAAATCAACGACTTTGAAACTCATACCTATGCTATACCCGAAACAACTTTCTTATTCTCCTCCAACCTTTTATTGAAAATAATACAAGAAAATAACTTTATTTTTTTTTTCTTTTCCTTTTTTTTTCTTTTTTTTTCTTGAGGAACTTTATTCCTTCTTTTTGTTTTTGATTTTTTTTTCTTTCTTTGAACAAATACAACAAAATTAAATACACCCCCACACTTGCCTTCTGGTATACTACCATACAAATCCGAAGCATAAAAACGTAAGAAGTCACTATCATCGTCTTGCAAACACAATAAAACAAGGGTGAAATGGTGTGGGTGAACAAAAGAAACGGCTAATGAGTGATCAGTTCAAAAGGTGATCCTAAAGTTCGTGTTTAGATGGATGGTGAATATTTTGGCCATGGTGCTCAACTAATGCCTTACTCATTTCTAATTCATCACAGATTAACAAAATGTTTCAAGCGGTCTCTGAGCAAGTTCTAGGTTCAAAACTCATGAATTGTGCACACATGAAGAATGAGTAAATGTATGAAAGATGCATACATGTGAATATTCAATAGGCTCAAATCCTCACATTTTCTGGGTATGCATGACAATATATGTTTAAATGTGCTTCTCGGATTGCAATCAATTAATCGAAACAGGTTATGTGAACATGGAATTTCGAGCAATCACAAGCTATGCATATTAAATCCAAAGCAAACTAGACAAAGCCTTGACATATAATAAACATTCTCCTAATCACTACAATTAAACTCAATTCATCATCGGAATTGGAAAGAACAAAACACAAAACACACAAAACATAAGCAAATATTTTTGTAATTTTTGATTTTTTTGATTGATTTTTTTTAAATGATATAGCTCAAATAAACGAACAAGCACTTTCTAAGACTCGATAGCTCCAAAGCCAGTGCGAAACAAACGAGCTTACAAAACTATTTTTTTTTTTTTCAATTTTTTATTAGGGTAACAATACGTGACCACAGTGACTTAGTGCAATGGTAGGTTCAACGCTACCAAGGGAGTAAGTATGATCTAGTCGATATATTGTTACCGTAGAAAACAAAAACAAGTAAATTATTTTTTTGAATTTTTTCAATTTTTCAAATTTTTTCTTTTCTTTTTTAAATAAACCTTCCCCCCACACTTGAATTAAACATTGTCCTCAATGTTAGACAGATATTTCACGAAATGAGAAAGTCAGCATGGTTATTGAATTTAAACACACAACAAAAATAAACAGAAATAAACAGAAAGGTTAAAGAAAAACTCCCCCTTGAAGCTCATGAAGCTCCTCCCGAAGCAAGTCACCAACAGTCACAAACAAGGCTAGCAGGGCCTTGCATCCAACGTTTTCTCCTTAATTGACTGCGGCTCTGATCCTTTGAAGTGTGTCCTGGACGAGGATAGTTGCCGACTCCACGGCAGACTTGGCTGATGTAGCCTTCATCGAGATCTGGAACACCATAGTCAGCAGTGTTCCGTCAAGTATAGCTCCGGATACGTTAGGCAGAATGGAGAAGCCAGAAGACATAACCGGAAATGGCTCCGGTTCAACTCCACATAGCAACGACTGGAGAATGGAATGGTTGATCGGCGCATAAATCACAGACGACCCTGTTGCATCGGTGCAACACTCCTGAAGAATGAGGAAGTCGTTGTGATTATCTATGGCGAGCACCGAGATCTGGTTCCGCGGGTCAAGACCGATGGTCAAATTTGCTAGCACACGCACCGAGCTGTCCGTCGACATACTATCCCATTGTGGTCTTGTCTGCACGTCTTTGAGGAACTCAAAGATCCTGGTGTGATGAGATAGATGAACAACGGAACAACCAGCAGTACGATTGACTCCAGGGGGCTTGCTCGGATCACCCCTTCGCTTGTTGGTCCTGACCTCCATTCGAGTGTCTCTTGTTCGGTTCGAACAAGTCCAGTGATGATACGTGGAGTTGCTGATATCGTTGAAGAAACAGATTGTCATCTGTTTTGCCATTTCCGCCAGGCCTCTTCTTCCTTCAGGCGAAATGATAGAGTCACCGGGTGAAGTGTGGATCCCTGTGGCGCACATGTAGCGCTCGGCTTGTCGTTGGAGAGTTGAGATCCAACGCTTTGCACCAAAAGCGAACCCAGAATGGACAAAGGGTTCGAAACTGGCCTTCATCTCCTTCTCGCGTACATCCACGTGCTCCACCCAAGTGACCAAGGAATAACCATTCTGACGATCACGTATCAGGCATCCGGAGGGGTGTTTTCGGCAAATCGATCTCACGGAAGGCTTCGGATTTGTGCGCAATTCATCCACGGAGACATCCACAATGACCCAACTTCCATCCAGTTGTTGGTGAGAATACCGAAAAAACTGGACTTCACGAGTTGAAATGATGTGAGATGGCACCAGAAACTCGGCCGACATCACTTGCTTGTGCTCCTCGTAGCCTTCTTCGTTGCTGGACGATAAGATCTCCAACGTTTTGGCGTTTGTCATCATGCTACAGAAGACGGGCAACCATCGACCAACATCCATTAAGATCTGAACGATGGTGGTCGGATAAAGGTGAATGGTTGCCGAGTGTCTTTAGGATTCGGCTTTGAAGTACGGTGCAGGTTCAGCACGTTGAAACACTCGCAAGTACTCGGCCCTATTAAGAGTCTCGGGATGAATAGACGTGTCGGGAGTCGGTGAAGTTATCCACAAAGGAAATCCGGCAGTGGCCATGAGCAGGAGCTCGTCTTTGGCCTTGCGAGCGATATCCGAGATCAAGTCGGTGTGGACTCCGACGAGATCATGAGCAGGTCCGGGAAGGGTGTCAGATGGCAAAGGTATGGATGGGCGCTCGACTAGAGTAGGCATGAGGCTCCGCACATCCCGTCTCAAGTGGTCCATATCGATAGAATCATCGGACAACTCGAGAAGAGGCTCTTGTTGTGGAGGAACAACTTCGAGCCTTCGCCATGGCACATCTGAGTGCGGAACAGGACCTCCGCAATTGGGACATATGCCGCTGTGGAGAGCATCGACGAGTCGTTGATTCTGCAGTTGAAGCTCCTCGTTCTTGCTCACCAGCTCGTCATTTCTTCTCTCTAGCTCGGCAATACGCTGCTCAGATGTAAGGATACCGAACTTTTTCCTATTTCTCGTCCCCCAATAATAGATCCGGTCTTCCTCTAGCCCGATTTTCGGACCAAATCTTTCTCGTTGTGGTTTTGTGGGGTGAGAATACACCGCAAAGAAAGCCGCCAGTGCATCTCTCTGAGCTTTGGTGTACTTTGTCCTCGGAAGTCTCCTATAAACAGGAGCGGCTTCCGGCGCAACAGGTGGATCAGCAACCAGGATTGGTGCTTGGGGTAGTGGTTGCGGTTGTGGCTCGGTCGGCATGCTAGCATCGGCGCTATTGAGCATGCTCGGTGGAATTATTTCAGCCAGACCTTCAAAGATTGGGTTCTCTGAAGGACCTGCCTGAAACAATTCACTGAAAGAATTCACTCTCTTGGCCATTTTTGGGTTGGGAAGGGAGGATAGCTTCTGGGAATTGGGAGGTTTTCTGGGAAAACTCAAGAACACGAAGAGAAAACGAGAGAGAGAGATAGAGAGACTAAGGGAAAACGTGAAATGACCTAATGGAACTAACGCAAACAGAAGGGAAGCGAAAGACACACGCTTGCACACGTGCCACAGACAGAAAACCCGCAAATTGTGGATCGAGCGACGAAAGTCGTAAAGTCTACAGTAGACACGCACGCGGTTTATTAGACAATTCGGCCGACGCAAAAGTCGTGCGTTGGCCCAATCAAAATTTTTCTTCGATTTTCGAATTTTTTATTTTATTTTTATTTTTTTAATACTTTACGAAAAGTCGTAAAGTGAACAGTGAAAACGCGTAGCACACGCGCTTGCCGACACTTTAAACGGGCCTGGGCCATCGGAATGGTCTGGGCCTTAAAGTGGGCCTGGGCCAAAGAAATCTCCGGCCCATTATTGGTGGGCTTAAAACTAATGGGCCTAAAAACAAACAGGCCCGACACACTAAATGGGCTTCGAGTTACGGGTTTTGGGCTTCGGGAATGGCACGAGCCCAATGGGCCAAATTTTTTATATTTTTATATTTTTTTATATTTTTTTTATTTATTTTTATTTTTTATTTTTTTTTCGAAACCTAAAACCCTAACCAATCACACAAACGGGCTTAAGGCCCAATAGCAAAACAAACTAACAAACAACTTACAACTAACAAATAATAAGAATAGTAATTATGAACAGTAAAAATAAATAATTAAAAACAGTAAAACAAACCAACACTTTTTTTTTTTTTTACAATTAAAAAAATTTCTAATTTTTTTAATTTTTTTTTCTTTTTCAAAAACAAATAACGAGAGTGAAAAGAAAACTTACCTTTTTACTCCTGAGGAAACCGAAAATCACCAACAAGACATCAACCTCAAGGTTTTTCAACCTTGACTTGCTAAACGTATGCTCCGATGTATGTGGTATAATTTCCGATAACCTTGATTATTCCCTATAAAAATTAAAAAGTTAGTAATAAAATTTACAAAATAAAAACAAAATATTTACAAAGTTAAAAAATGTGTCACAAATTATCTATACAAAATGAATGAATAAAATTTCCTATGTCTACGTATATTTTATTTACAATACACTTAAGTGTACAAAAATATTTTCCTTTGCCTTAATATAGTTGAAAAAAAGTGAAAGTTGATTCCAAGCGGTAACTCAAGGTCGACTTACGGCCTATGTGCAATGCCTTGACTTAAATGACTTTCCGTGTTTTCAGAGGCGAATGGCCAGATCATATGAGAATAAGCGAGGGGCAGGATTCATTTAGTGGACTACGGAGGCTTACACCCCTATCGACTTACGTCATTCTATAGTCCTCTGAATCCAAAACCTGTCACCCAGGGTCTCGACCTAGACACCATCCATGTGCCCCTTACTCAGTTGAGAAAGCACTTAAGTGTTCGACAATTCTCCAAGTGTTAATAAAGGCCGCCCTCAACCTCAAATAACCTTACGGTAAAAATGAAGGGTTTATGCCAATATTAATAAAAGGACCTTACCTGTTCCGTTCAAGTTACAACTTACAACAACAAAAAATAATCAACTATATAAAAGACACCTAAATAAATTACTAAGTGTAACAAAATATGAACAAGTATTAAAAACAAGTAATAACAACAACTATTCACAAGTAATATAGACAAGTAATATAAACAAGTAATATGAACAGTTAAAAAAAATAGTAAAATTATAAACAATAAAAAGTAAACAGTAATTATATACAAGTAATAAAAACAGTAATAATTACAAAAAATTATAAACAGTATTCACAAAAAAAATATTAGGTTAGGAATATTTTCAATCCACGTCGACGGCGCCAAAAATTGACACGCCCAAAAGGAGCGTCAATTTAGAAAAACCCTATCGGTAGTAGTATAGTGCATAGTAGGGTATCGTTCACAACGGAGATCAAAGGGTGTACCTAACAAAAATTGTCACAAAGAATTAAATAAAATAAAGAATTATTATTAACAAGTATAAAGAATATATACATATGTACAAAGTAAAAGGGGGTTTAAGAAATAAATTGAATGAAATAAATTAATTAATCTACAAAGAATAAATAAAATAAGATGGGATGAAACATAAAGAATATAAAGTTCAGCCACAAGTATACAAGTTTACCAATTATTGGACCGAAAATTAACCAAGTTCCCTAGCCATGAAACCGAAATTAACATATGTGGAATGCTGGACCGCCAATTATCATTCCCCAAATAAAACCACTTTCATGAAAATTAACCTAAGTGACCGCACCTAGATTAACCAATTAAACATGCAAAGGTAGCTAATCAAAACATGTCCAACGCATAAAAGAAGAGTTGTTAATTAAAGTGCACGACCTAGTGGGACCGCCCATCTATCCGTGATCATTTTTATTTGTTTCCGACCTCTTTCCAAAGCCTTTACTACTTGTGAATTAGAATTAAAACCCTAATTCTAGCACCAATTATATGCAATCATCTTAAGTTTGCAACCTTAAAACAAAAACATATAAAAGTTATCTACTAAAAACAAAATCAAATAAACGGAGTCACATAAGCTACTAGAAGAACTAATTAATTAGGATCCAACAATTAAATAAACTCATAAACAAGGGCTGAATATTATATAAATCATGTCATGTTAACTAATACAAAGGATAAACAAGCAACAAAGAGGCATAAATTTAAAGGCTAAGTCGAAATACACCGTATGAATAGCATGAAGATCTTGAAACCACATCTTGAATACTTGACCACAAGTAATCCAAGCTGTGAAGACAAGGTGATGATGGTGATGGTGATGCTGAAATAGGGCTGGTGGTGATGGTGTAGACGCCTTCTCCTCCTCCTTGAAGTCTTGAAAACCCTAAATACTAGAGAATGGAAAATATGATGTGAGATGAAGAAGAGAAAGAGGAGGGTTTGTCCATCCCCATTGAGATGCGTTTGAAGAGAAGAATGAGGCTGCTATTTATAGGAGAATGGAGAGGAAGAAGAAGACAATGCAAGAAATAAAGAAAGAAAATGAAGAGAAGTGGAATGTGAGTGGTAGAAAAGAAATGGTAAGTGAAATGGTGGAAATGTAGTCATATGGCAATGAACCATTTATTTAGGTAAAAGAAATAAAACACTAATGGTATGGAGAGAAAGCAACAAAGATAGTGTGGTGAGATGGGTGGAAATATGGTGGTGAGTGGAGCAATGAGAATAAAAGAAAATGAAAGAAATAAAAAGCAGGCAGCACTGAGCTATGCCCACTTAGAACGGAATAATGCACGTTTGAACGGTTGGATCGTTCTCAAATTTTAATACAGAATATCTAACACACATATACAGCGTGTGCCAAAAATACAGCTGGATCCAACGGTGCAAGTGGCAGATATGTACATCCAAAGTTGACTAATCTGCACAGGCAGATTCTCCGAAAATGGGCTTGGACCATTCCTCATGCTTTGTGCACCTGGGCCTTCCTTCATGGATTTGGGCCTTCATTATTGGGTCTCACGGCTGCACACCTCTTAATGGGCCTCGGAAAAAGCCCATTAAGCTTCGTTTCTGCACATGTTCACATTAATACGTCATTTAGGACTCAAATATGGAAACTAAGCTAAAATAGCAAAGTTACAATTAAATCATAGCCAAATAGTAGGGAAAACACATTAAAAACGTCACACTTTGTGCTCCTATCACTGTGAATTGCAGGTTCTGTGATGGAAATTGAGAGAGGCGCGGCTGTGTTAGGCACGAGTAGCTGTGAGAAGAAGTGCGGCAGTGCAAATGTTGGGACGATGGTGATGAAAGGTTGCCGTCGGTGGTGGTATGCTTGGCCGTGAGTGAGCTGGCGACTGTGATGGTGCAGCGGTGATGGTGTGAAGAGAGAAAAGGCGTTGGGTGTGGAGAGAAGAAAGAGAGGTGCAGAGGGGAAAGAAAAGAAAAGGAAAAAGAAAGAAGAAGGAAAGAAGAGAAGAAGAGAGAATCGGGAAAGAAGAAAGGAGAAGAGGGCAGAGAGGAAGAAGAGAAAGAAGAAGTAAAAAAAAAAGAAAGAAAAAGATCGAGATCCCCCGAAGAGAGGAAGAAGAAGAAGGGGGGGGGGATTTCAAAATTCCCGAACGGGAAACCAAAAAGAAAATCCAAGAAAGTCAAAATCTCATTTTATTTAATTAATAAATAAAAATAAATAAATAAATAAATAAATAAATGAATTTAAATTTAATTCTAAAAATTATTTTTGAAATTAAAATAAAAAGGAAATAAATAAAAATAATTGATGAAAGAAAAATAAATGTGGAATTGAAATGCACCAATTTAGTACAAATTGTCGATTTCCACTTATTCAACCTGAAAACATAAAAACGTACATTAAATACACAAATAGGCTATCGGAATAACATAATCCCAGTGATTTAGAAGCACTTTAAGTGCGTATTTACGCACTTATCACACCCCCACACTTGAACTAAAACTTGTCCTCAAGCAAACATAGAACATAATTATACAACTTAAACAAAACATAAAGGAAACACATAACAAATTTCCAACAATTACCTCAGAGAACACAATCGGATAAGAGAATGAAAGTGGTTAGGTCTCAAAATATTTCAAGCTATGGGACAGATGCTAAGTGAAGTGTGTGCAATATTGTCATCTCAATGCATCAAAGCAATCATGCATATTGAAACAATGCTAACCATAAACTCACAAGATATTCACTCTGATTTTCACACAAGTGTTTATAGGTTAGCTACACTACCACTCAAGCAAACTTATGCAAATGCCGCCATATGCTTGCACATCAATCTTATCTCCACAAAACATGCATAAAACATCTTGAATCAAAAGGACTTTTATTCAGGTGAAACGTGGCTTAGGGCGAGGGGTTATAGAAATGAAATGGAAAGGAATTACAAATTCCAAGAAATCTTAGTAAGCAATCACAGCTGAGATTTAACAATATTAGAAATAGTGAGATGCTAAACTCATTCCAAACAATCACTCACCCAAACACATTTATTGAATTCAAATGAAACTAATCACACTTTTTTTTTTGTTTCTGTTTCGAAATTTCTCTTTTTTTTTTTTTTCTTCTTTCTTTTTTTTCGAAACAGAAATATAAACAACAAATTACAAAGTCACACCCCCACACTTATTCTTTTTCAAACCTCCAGAACATAAAACTTTAGCATCAGAACATAAGTGATCTCAGATTGCTCACTAAAATAGCTCGGAAAGGGTAAGGTAAGTGTTTAAGCTAAGGGTAGACATTTATGGTGTGAAGAAACGAAAGGCTAAACATAAAAGCACAAAATGGCAAACTAATGGTATAATTTAGGGGCAAATGCTCATTTGGCCATGGTGGATTCCTAATGCCTTAATCATTTCCAAGATGTATCATGCATGACAGAAGTTTTGACAAGATATTATGCAAGTTCTAGAGATACATAATACACAAATTTGATCCCACATGAAGAACAAAGTGCTAAGAACTATGAATGCACTTTTTAAGAGGCTCAAAACTCACAATATGGCATGTATAGTTCACACAGGTCTCTCTATGCTTCTCACAATTCAATGCATCAATCTGACAATAATGGTGTACATGCAAAGTCCCATAGCAATTTATTTTAAAAAAATGAAGTTCAGGAGACCTAAGCAACTTTCATCTCATACAATTAAGCTCAATCTCATCATCGGTGTTGAAAATCACAAAAACAATACAACAACCACACAAACAGAAGTAAATATTTTTGAAAATTTTCATTTTTCTGAATATTTTTTTTATTAATTTTTTTTATTAGGGTAACAATACGTGACCACAGTGACTTACTTAGTGCAATGGTAGGTTCAACGCTACCAAGGGAGTAAGTATGATCTAGTCGATATATTGTTACCGTAGAAAACAAAACAAATAAATTTTTTTTTTTTGAATTTTTCAATTTTTTTGGTTTTTGCAAATAATTTCCTTCCCCCCACACTTGAATTAAACATTGTCCTCAATGTAAGACAGATATTTCACAATAATGAAAAATTCAAGTATGGTTATTGAATTTAAACACACATACAGAAATAAACACACCAACAAAAATAAACACACAACATATATACAAATGAAAAAGATAGGTTAAAGAAAATCTCCCCTTTGAAGATCATGAAGCTCCTCCCGAAGCAAGTCACCAACAGTCACAAACAAGGCTAGCAGGGCCTTGCATCCAACGTTTGCTCCTTAGTTGACTGCGGTACCGATCCGTTTGAGCGTGTCCCGGACGAGTGTCGTTGCCGACTCCACGGCGATTTAGCCGATGTAGCCTTCACCGAGATCCGGAACACCATAGTCGCAGTGTTCCATCAAGAATGCCTCCGGATACATTAGGCGGAATGGAGAAGCCTGAACACATAAGCGGAAATGGCTCCGGTTGAATTCCACATAACAAACACTGGAGAATGGAATGGTTGATCGGCGCATAAATCACAGACGACCCCGTTGCATTGGTGCAACACTCCCGAAGAATGAGGAAGTCGTTGTGACTATCTACGGCGAGCACCGAAATCCGGTTCCGCGGGTCAAGACCGATGGTGAAGTTTGCTAGCACACGTACCGAGCCGTCCATCGACATACTATCCCACGGGTCTTGTATGCACATCTTTGAGGAACTCAAAGATCCCGGTGTGATGGGAAAGATGCACGACGAACAACCAGCAGTACGATTGACTCCGGGGGGCTTGCTCGGATCTCCCCTTCGCTTGTTGGGTCCCGACCTCCATTCGAGTGTCTCTTGTTCGGTTCGAACAAGTCCAGTGATGATACGTGGAGTTGCCGATGTCGTTGAAGAAACAGATCGCCATCCGGTTTGCCATTTCCGCTAGGCCTCTTTTTCCTTCGGGCGAAATGATAGAGTCACCGGGTGAAGTGTGGATCCCCGTGACGCACACGTAGCGCTCGGCTTGTCGTTGGAGGGCCGAGATCCAACGCTTTGCACCAAAAGCGAACCCGGGATTGACAAAGGGTTCGAAAATGGCCTTCATCTCCTTCTCGCGCACATCCACGTGCTCCACCCAAGTGACTAAGGAAGATCCATTCCGCAAGTCTCGAATCGGGCATCCGGAGGGGCGTTTTCGGCAAATCGATCTCACGGAAGGCTTCGGATTTGAGCGCAATTCATCCACGGAGACATCCACAACGATCCAACTTCCATCCAAGTTGTAGGTGGGAGTACCTAACAACCGGACTTCACGAGTCGAAACGATGTTAGATGGCACCGAAACTCGGCCGACATCACTTGCTTCTGCTCCTCGTAGCCTACCGTTGTCGGAGGGTAGGATCTCCAACATTTGAGCGTTTGTGATCATGCTACGAAGACGGGCAACCATCGACCAACATCCATTAAGATCTCAACGATGGTGGTCGGATGAAGATGGATGGTTGCCGAGTGTCTCGAGGATTCCGATTTGAAGTATGGCGCAGTGCTCGCCACGTTGAAACACTCGCAAGTACTCGGCCCTATTTAGAGTCTCGGGATGAATAGAAGTGTCGGGAGTCGGTGAAGATATCCACAAAGGAAAACCGGCAGCGGTGGCCGCGAGCACGAGCTCGTGTTTGGCCTTGCGGGCGATATCCGAGATCAAGTCGGTGTGGACTCCGACAAGATCAGCGAGCAGGTCCGGGAAGATGGTCGGATGGAATAGGTGCGGATGGGCGCTCGACTAGTGTAGGCACGAGGCTCCGCACATCCCGTCTCAAGTGGTCCATGTCGATCGAATCATCGGACAACTCGAGGAAGAGGCTCTTGTTGTGGAGGAACAACTTCGAGCCTTCGCCAGGCACATCCGAGTGCGGAACACGACCTCCGCAATCGGGGACGATGCCGCTCGGAGAGCATCGACGAGCCGTTGATTCTGCAGTTGTAGCTCCTCGTTTTTGCTCACCACCATCGTTTCTTCTCTAGCTCGGCAATACGCTGCTCGGACGTCCGGATACCGAACTTCTTCCTATTTCTCGACCCCCAATAGTAGACCTGGTCTTCTTCTAGTCCGATTTTTGGACCAAATCTTTGTCGTTGTGGTTTGGTGGGGTGAGCATACACCGCAAAGAAAGCTGCTAGTGCATCTCTCTGAGCCTTGATGTATTTCGTCCTCGGAAGTCTCCTATAGACAGGAGCGGCTTCCGGCTCGGCGGGTGGATCAGCAACCAGGATTGGTGCTTGGGGTAGTAGTTGCGGTTGTGGCTCGGTCGGCATGATAGCATCGGCGCTATTGATCATGCTCGGTGGAATTATTTCATCCAGGCCTTCAAAGATTTGAGTCCCTGAAGAACCTGGCTGAAACAAATCGCTGAAAGAGTTAACTCTTTTGGCCATTTGTGGTTTGGGTGGGAGGATAGCTTTTTTGGTTTGGGAGATTTTCTGGAAAAGCACAAGAACAATGAAGAACAAATGAAGAACAACGAGAGAAAACGAGAGAGAACGAAGGGAAACCTAAGGGAAATTGCCTGAAATGACTAAGGAACTAACACCAACAGAAGGGGAAGGGAGCGGACTGGACGGACGCGTGTCCAAAGTCAAGGACAAAGATCCGTAAATCACGGATCGAGCGACGAAAGTCGCAAAGGGAATAGCGGACACGCGCGCGGAAATGATTAAACTAACTAATTTTTTTGTTTATTATTCGGCCGACGCCGAAAGTCGTCGAACGGCCCAATAACAAATTTTCTTTTTATTTAATTCACAACTTTACGCAAAAGTCGTAAAGTGAACAGTGCCAAACACGTGTGGCACGCGTCGACACAATTATTGGGTTGCCGACACTTTAAAATGGGCCTGGGCCATCGGACATGGCCTGGGCTTTAAAGTGGGCTGGGCCAAAGAAAACTCCGGCCCATTATTGATGGGCTTAACCTAATGGGCCTAAAAACAAACAGTAAATAATATATATTTTTTTTAAACTAAGGCCCGACAACAAACTAAAGGACAAAAGCCCGACTCAATCTAATTGGGCTTGGGCTATAGGTTTTGGGCTTTGAAAATGACAAGGGCCCAATGGGTCAAATTTAAATAAAATAAAAACTTTTTTTTTTTTTTTTCAAAACCCAAAACCCTAACCGACTAAACAAATGGGTTTAAGGCCCAATACTATACAATCAAGCCTAAAATAAATAGTAATTATAAACAGTAAAATACATAAATATTTACAAACAGTAAAAATAATTTTTTTTTTTTTAAACGAAATAACAAACACGAAATAAATAGATAAAGGATAGAAATGCTCCCCCTTGAAGTGCATGCTTTCCGAAATAATCACCAACAAACAAGGCTTCGAGGCCTTGCAATCCATAAGCTCACGACCTTTGGTGATGATCAATTGTGAAGACTTCAAGCAAGAGCAAATATGAGGCTGCCTCCCCATGAGCGCTTCTTTTTATAGACCTCAAAGCCGGTCTTCTTTCTTCTCTTGGATCAAGGTGGTGCATAACACATTTGCCTACCACCTAAGTAACTCATGTAAGGTGCAGCCATGGAATTGTAGCATGGAAATTGAGACCATTCATGTATCATCCTCCTGTTCATTCCAATTCCCAAAATTTCTCGTAAGCACAAGATTGCTTCAATCTGTACCTCAGTCAATGGAGGTCTCTTCTTATTGTGTGATTCATACATCCCAAAATTAGGACGTGAATAAAACAATCTTCGCCTGTGAGGAGGAATGTAAGGTGTAGGCAGTATTCCTCGATCACGCTCATGAATGGTAGGAGTTGGTTGCACAACTTCATGCTTTGGAGGAGATGCAAACTCATTCAGCTCATGCACTTGCTTGAAGCTTGAGGTTTGTGGATCCGTGAAATGAGGGTCCATGTCCAAAGTAGGAGGGACACATGCTAATAAAACCTCGGTCTTGTGAGCAGAAATACTAGCAATGGAACTGTCAGGCTTAGATTCAGATGCAAGAATAGCAAAAGCCTTGTCATCAGGCTCATAAACCTCATCAAAAATAGCATCAAATTCATCAAAATAATCTTCCGTACATGTTGGTTCTTGCTGCACATATTCTGCAATCATTGGAAGATGATGATCTTGGATAAGAGGCTTGGGAGGATTTAAAGGATCAAAAATCCTTTCACTCTTGGCTTGATTTCCTTTCACCAAGTCTTTTGAAAGCACATCATTGATGACATTTTGTGGGAAGGTGGGCTGGAGCACTTGCAGCTTGATTTTTTCTCCCAAAACTTTGAGCTTCACGGTGCCTTTTTGAACATTAATCTTTGCACCGGCTATGGCCATAAATGGACGACCAAGGATGATAGGCAATCTACTCTTTGTCTTGGGGTCTTCATCCAAATCCAAAATCACAAAATCAGTTGGAAGGATGAACTTGTCGACTCTAACCAACACGTCTTCCACAATTCCCACAGGCATTCTGAATGTTCCATCTGCAAGTTGCACTGAAATGGACGTAGGCTTCAGATGACTAATCTCTAGCTTCCGGAAAGTTGCTAGAGGCATAATGTTGATGTTTGTGCCTATGTCCATGAGAGCTCCCTTAAAGAAGTGTTCACCAATTGTGCAACCAATAACGAAACTCATAGGATCATGTATGTTTGGGGACACCCTTCGTTGAATGATTGCACTTACTTCCTCTTTCAGCACAAATTTTTCACCATCTTGGAGCTTTCTCTTGTGCATGCATAAATCTCTGACAAATTCTGCATAGACTGGCACCTGTCTAATGAGATCGAGTAGAGGGAAGTTCACATCTGCGCCCTTGAAAATATCAAACACTTCACTCTTTAGCCCTTGCTTCTTCTTTTTCCTTTTCTTTTTCTTTTCAGCAGCTTTCTGTCTTGGCTCCAATGCAGGTTGACATTTTTGATTCAGAGTCTGCTTTCCGGAAGGTACATTTTCTTCCCCTCCGGCTTCCTTATCCACCCCCTTGTTACTCCTTAACTGCACAAAATCACAATCTCCCAATCCAATTCCCGGGAGTACTAATTCTTCCTCCCGGTTCCCATCCTCCTTGAATGTAAATTTATGATGCACATTATTAACAACATGGTCAAGAGGAATATTATTTTCCCTCTCGACCCCATATGAATGCACATCATTATCATTATGCACAAATAGGGAGTTAGAATTAGAAAACTGACTTGAATGAAGACTTGTCGACCCTTGATTTTGTTGTAGTAGCCGGTTGGCCGCTATTTTGGCTTTAAATTCTTCCAAGAGTTTCCAATTCTTTGCCATTCTTTCTTCAGATTCACGTGCCCTTTCGTCAAGATCAATTTGCCATTGAGGTATGCTTTCATCAGGGACAGGATCTAGAGGTTCATAGCATTGCTCTTGAGAAAATGATTGGGGCACCACAGCTTCTTGATACATGCCTGAGTTGAATCCATAGCCTTGCATGAAATTCGGGTGTTCAAAATTTCTAGAATCACCCCAATTATAATTGCACTGATCCATAGCTAACAGTTATGAATATTGCACCTGTAAATTCCAAGAGAAATGTGAAAATGAACTAATAGAATAAAATACACAAAATAAACAAAAATTGCAGAAATAAATTAATACTTACAAATATAAAATAGAACAAAAACAATAAATGCACAAACAAATAAATAAAACAAAAAAAAACTAAACAAACGTACAATGCAAGAAAACTCGGTTACAATTACCAATAGATCAAGGTTAAACCTCAATCCCCGGCAGCGGCGCCATTTGACGAAGTCAAAATATAGTGGTAAAATAGAAATTAAGATCGGGGTTGTCGTTCCACAGGAGATTGGAAGGCCCTAAATCTACTTGGTAAATTTGTAACTTAAAATTCTAGTACTAAATAACAATTTTTGTTTTAGGTTTTTCTTCTTTTTCAAAACAATTAAGTTAAACTAAACAAACCAACTTAAATGAAATAAATAGACTTGAAAATAAATCACAAAACCTAGAGTGAATGATTCACAAATTGAGTTTTTAATAAATAACAAAAATTTCACAAATCACAAATGACTTTTGGGTTTAAGAAATTATTCAAATCACACAAATAATTTACAAATACAAGTACAAATACAAAGTTATACTAATAAGTATTTCATAAAACAATTAATTAATTAAAACTAATAAAAGTAAATTAAATATAACTAAAAGCTAGAGAGATGATTTATCAAACAGAGAGAGAACGGGCTCGAGCTCGGGCTCGAGGAGAGAGAGGGAGGTGACGGCGCCGGGAAAAGGGAGAGAGAGCTGCGCCGAGAGAAATTGACGCCGTGATCTGTGGGTGACGCCGGCGGTGGTGAAAGATCGATCACGGGATCGTGGTCTGCAGCAGTGACGGAGATGGACGGCGTAGCTTGGTGTGGCCGGGATTGTGAACTGGAGAGGACGCCGGCGAGGCAAGTAGAGAAGATTGGGCTCGGCGGCGACGGGATGCCGTGATGATTGAGCTGGGGGGTGACGGCGTCTAGGGAACGACGGCAGTGAATTGGGTTGCCGTGAGAGTGAGCTGAAGTCCTCGAAGGTGAACAGAGGTGGTTATGGTGGTATCGGTGGCTCTTGATGGATTCCTAGAGCAATTAATTAATATGGGCTGTTGTAATTCTTGTGCTTTGCTGTGAATTGCAGGTTCTGTGATGGCAATTGAGAGAGGCGCGGCTGTGTTAGGCACGAGCAGCTGTGAGAAGAAGTGCGGCAGTGCAAATGTTGGGACGGTGGTGATGAAAGGTTGCCGTCGGTGGTGGTATGCTTGGCCGTGAGTGAGCTGGCGACTGTGATGGTGCAGCGGTGATGGTGTGAAGAGAGAAAAGGCGTTGGGTGTGGAGAGAGAAGAAAGAGAGGTGCAGAGGGGAAAGAAAAGAAAAGGAAAAAAGAAAGAAGAAGGAAAGAAGAGAAGAAGAGAGAATCGGGAAAGAAGAAAGGAGAAGAGGGCAGAGAGGAAGAAGAGAAAGAAGAAGTAAAAAAAAAATAAGAAAAAGATCGAGATCCCCCAGAAGAGAGGAAGAAGAAGAAGAAGGGGGGGATTTCAAAATTCCCGAACGGGAAACCAAAAAGAAAATCCAAGAAAGTCAAAATCTCATTTTATTTAATTAATAAATATAAATAAATAAATAAATAAATGAATTTAAATTTAATTCTAAAAATTATTTTTGAAATTAAAATAAAAAGGAAATAAATAAAAATAATTGATGAAAGAAAAATAAATGTGGAATTGAAATGCACCAATTTAGTACAAATTGTCGATTTCCACTTATTCAACCTGAAAACATAAAAACGTACATTAAATACACAAATAGGCTATCGGAATAACATAATCCCAGTGATTTAGAAGCACTTTAAGTGCGTATTTACGCACTTATCAACGACAACCCCTGGTCACAATTTACCATCCACTACACTTTGACGGCGATACTCACATTCACCCCGTAATTATCGATGAGTCAATGGACTTGATGGACTTGGGCCTTCCTTCATGGACTTGGGCCTTCCTTCATGGATTTGGGCCTTCATCTTGGGCTCACAGCAGCGCACCCCTTAATGGGCCTCGAGAAAGTCCATTAGACTTCGTAAATTTCTGCGCTCCGATTTTCTGCACGTATTCACATTTATACATCATTTAGGGACTCAAATATGGAAACTAAGCTAAAATAGCAAAGTTACAATTAAATCATAGCCAAATAGTAGGGAAAACACATTAAAAACGTCACACTTTGTGCTCCTATCAAATTCCCCCACACTTAGCTATTGCTAGTCCCTTAGCAACCCGAAACTTAAAATAGAACAACACAAAACAGAAAAGGGAAACACAAAACATATATTCTTTCCAACCATAACCCTCAGCGAGTTCACAAGAGTTATAATCAGGAGAATACAAATTATATACCAAGGCTAACAAATTTGCTAAGCATTTAACATGTACATCTCATTTATGCTCGGGTGAACTGTGTGAAAACCAAGTGTACAATTAATCTCATACAATCCAATAGGCACATCGAAACAACATTAACCACTAAACCTCACAATGATCACTAAATATTTCCGCTCAGTGTTTAGGGTTAAGTGTTTACTCTCATAACAATTTCACAAGTAACGTTCCCATAGACTTGCTCATTAACCAACTGTCTACAATTAATCCACAAATCTTTAGATCATAAGGGCTTTCAATGGTGTAATGGGGCCAAAGGGTCAATGGTGAATCGTGAATGAAGGGACTGGAAATGAAAAATGTTTCACATGTTTGCAAGACAAATCAACGACTTTGAAACTCATACCTATGCTATACCCGGAACAACTTTCTTATTCCCCACCAACCTTTTATCGAAATTAAAAACAATACAAGAAAATAACTCTATTTTGATATTTTTTTTTCTTTTCCACTTTTTTTTAGGAACTTTATTCCTTCTTTTTGTTTTTGATTTTTTTTCTTTGAACAAATACAACAAAATAAAATGCACCCCCACACTTGCCTTTTGGTATACTATCATACAAATCCGAAGCAAAAGGACACAAGAAGTCACTATCATCGTCTTGCAAACACAAATAAAACAAGGGTGAGATGGTATGGGTGAACAAAAGAAACGGCTAATGAGTGTTTAGTTCAAAAGGGTATTCCTAAAGTTCGTGTTTAGATGGATAATGAATATTTTGGCCACGGTGCTCAACTAATGCCTTACTCATCTCTAATTCATCACAGATTAATAAAAAGTTTCAAGTGGTCTTTGAGCAAGTTCTAGGTTCAAAACTCATGAATTGTGCACACATGAAGAACGAGTAAATGTATGAATGATGCATACATGTGAATATTCAACAGGCCCAAATCCTCACATTTTCTGGGTATGCATGACAATGTATGTTTAAATGTGCTTCTCGGATTGCAATCAACTAATCGAAACAGGTTATGTGAACATGGAAATTCGAGCAATCACAAGTTATGCATATTAAATCCAAAGCAAACTACACAAAGCCTTGACATATAATAAACATTCTCCTAATCACAACAATTAAACTCAATTCATCATCGGAATTGGAAAGAACAAAACACAAAACACAATAAAACACACAACAGAAGTAAATATTTTTGTAATTTTTGAATTTTTGATTTTTTTGATTTTTCAATGTAGATAACAATACGTGAGTACAGGGACTCACTTAGTGCAATGGTAAGTTCAACGCTACCAAGGGAGTGAGTGTGATATAGTCGATATACCGTTACCGTAGAAAACGAAAACAAACAAATAAACAAACAACAGAAGCAATTTTTTTTTCTTTTTTCAATTTTTTTTATTAGGGTAACAATACGTGACCACAATGACTTACTTAGTGTGATCTAGTCGATATATTGTTACCGTAGAAAACAAAAACAAGTAAATTATTTTTTTGAATTTTTTTCGATTTTTCAAATTTTGGTTTTTAAGAAAATAAACTGAAACCTTCTCACACATCCCGAACCAAGGCTTACCAATACTGTTTGGCATTACAGTGAGTTGGTGGAATTTTCATCTTCGAGCTTGGATTAGGGCTTTAGGAGGGGCCCTCAAGTTGACTTTTTGTTCGGAAAGGAATTTGAAAGAATTTCCTTCACAGAAGTTGTAGTGGACGTTAAACCGAGTTCGTGGACATAACGTACGTAAAAATTGGAGATCGTATGTGAAAGTTATGGTAAGTGGAAATCGGGGTACTGTTTTGAGGAGATTTTATATAGGGGCATTATGGACATCTCGGGTTCATTTGGAACCCTAGCCTTTCTCTCTCCTCTCCCCCGCGTCTCTCTCTCTTTCCCCGATAACTGTTCCGCAGCCTTCTCTTTGCCGACCAAGAACTCTCTTCTCCGGCCACCTCCGGCCAAGCCACCGGTCCCAAAATGTTCACCGATCTACCACCTACAAGTCTATACTCACCATATAGATCGATTTAAACTGTGGAGGAAGAAATCAAGAGCCAAAGTTACCCCGAAACAGTGAAAAACCCGAAAACTTCTCACCTTTGCCGGCACCGTTTCTGGCCAAATTGGCCGGCACCACTTATTGGGCTTTGTAGCCCTCTTCACCACGAGCTCAGCGTCACTAGCCCTGCCCCGAGGCGTTGCCGGACAGCGGCGAATCGAGGGAAAGAAGATTTCCGGCCACCGACGACTTTTGAGATAATTTCCGACCACTTCCGGTCAGTTTTGGGCTTGGTCACAGTTATAACAATTGTTGCTGGTGTTGTGAAGCATGTTGTGGTAAAATTTGGTGACCATAGGAGATGGTTGGACAGGCGGCGCGTGGCTCTCACGCGCGGCCACTTTGGGCGGCGCGTGGCGGCGCGTCAGGCCTCCATTTGAAGTATGTTTTGGCCCGTAGCTTACAATTGCCATCCTGAACATGTTGATATATAATTAATAGTGATTTGTGAAGATTTGAGAATTAATTGGATTAATTATTGGTTCGTTATCGAACGAGTAATGGCTCGGAGTAATGTTTAACCGTCCGATGATTACCAAGCTTGATAAGGATGTTAAGATAATTATTTTGAGTATATTGGACGGTTGGATTGAGAAAATTATATTGATTGGGTAATTAAAGAATAATTGTGGATCAAGGGTTCGATAATTAATTTAGGTTTGTTGGATTTATCGAACCGCGACAATCCAACCGTTGGATTAGTCGCCGATTATGTTTGGATAACTAGAAATGTTGAAGGATAATTTTGGGAAATTGAGTTATGGAAATTGTATTTGGAAATTGAATATTTTTGGGAATTATCGTGAAAACCGTGGATGATTGAGGAAAAATGTTTATCGAACTTTTGTTTCGTCCGTCAATAGTTATTGATGTTTGTAATTGGTGTTACCCAGGAGGATGACAGGTTTGCCCTTCTGAGGATGATTCGACGGCGCGGGAGTAATCAGCTGTCACTGTGAGTGGACTTTGGTTTGAAATACGATGCAGGCAATAAAAATATTATTTTCGACTCACTAGCACTTGTGAGTTATATTCCTTAGGTACAGTTGGGAACTGTACCTTGTTTGCATTTTCGATTTCGATATTATGGGGAGGTATGTGTTTCGTTCTTACTTCTTATCTGTATCACCATACCGGGTCGTCATTTACTATTGCTAGCTAGCCTATATATATATATATATATATATATATATATATATCTCCTCGATATGCCGGTTCGGGTATCGCGCTCCTCCAAGGGAGTCGAGCATTGCGCTCCTCCCGAGAAGTCGAGCATCGTACTCTTCCACGGGGCGATCGAGTTGAGATTAGCGTGGGACGCTAGAGCCCGGGAGGCTCGACCCTAGCCCGGGAGGCTCATCATTTATGGTGATCTACCTTCCCCCATTTCCGAGTGATATCCGAACCAATGGGATTGGTTCGTGACTTTCTATTCCTATCTCAAGTGCTGCATGCATGACGGTTTTAAATGATATAAATTGGGGAAAGCATAAAGTTTATTTTCGACGAGATTATTTTTGTCCACTCACTCTAACGTTTTTATTAAATGTTTTTCCCCTGGGCCCTTCGGTTTCAAATGCCCAGATTGCAGAGTAGTTGAGGTCAAGGCCACTTTACGGACGAGGAATCTCTCCACCATTGCTTCTCTTCAGTATTATATAGGTATTTGTTAACTTTTATGGAAAGTATTAGAATTGTTAGAATGCTCTGATATATTGTGGGAGTTGTGTTTGTTGTGGTGAGCAAGTAGGCTCAGAAGTATCGGTTGGATTGTTGGAATAAAATTGAGAAGTGTTGGAATTTGGTAGTTGCAGGTTTTTGGGTAGTCCATCTTAAGGGAGGTTATGCCAAATTTTCGGTAGAAATTTCCTTTAAGATGGGCCCCGCAGGGCCACATCGGGTTCCAGGGTGGAGTCTGGGGCGGGTCCTGTCAACTTGGTATCAGAGCATTAGGTTGTTTGATTCTGTAGACATGTCTAGGCCGTGTTACTTTGACTACTTGATATACTTAGCATCTTCCGAGTGATGGCCCGACCGCGGCGGTTCCCCATCGTATACTCTTCGGTGCTAGTATCGTCAAGTATAAGGAGTACATGGATAGACACCGTTTACTTCCGAGTTCTTGGTATCGAATTTCAAATTGTGTTATGCCTCATGATCATGGCCGACCTCATAGGATGTGAATTCTCCATCGGTTGGAAGGAATGCGTCGAACTGGGTATCGACGATTGCTCCGTATGGACAGCTTTTGGAGCATGGTGGGATGGGATCCCCGAGTGTTGGTATTAATGCCGGTAGTGGTTGTGGGCAAGTTGAAGGCCCAGAATAGAAATGTGACAAGATGTTGGAGACCGGCATATACATTACATTGGATTGGATTGACTAAGGATGTTTTTGATGGAATTGTGTGCCCAGTGATGGTATTATTCTTTGGGCTTGAGTATTACTGGACGATAATGTCTAATGTGTTGGACAGTGACTAAGGAGATTTGTGGTTATCGGTGTGGCCAGATGGGTCACGATGGGTTTAACTGTCCTTAGTTCGATTCGATATTGTGGTAGATGAAGAATTTTCAGATATGTGTTTTGGAATCAAGATAGGTACAAGGATTTTGGGAATAAGAGAAAATGGTTTTTCAATGAATTAGGTGTTGGTGAGACCCTTGCATTGATAGCATTTTGGTCTATGCTTGAGGTAGGTGTGAGCATGTGGACCCTCTCATCAGATATTGTGGAGCGAGATAGGTAATTGAATGATAAGTAATTAATGTCTATTTGAGGGTCAGACCAGTTAACATGCGAGAGATTTATGATTGGCTTTTCTGGTGCTTATTCGCAGTTGCGGCATTTGTGAAGGATTCAGGCGTAGAAGTTATTGTCGCAGCTTGTGGAATGTGTTTCCGAGATAGTAGGATCTCTCATTTCAATTACCAGAATTGGTAATTGATTGGTGTGGTCTGAATGTATGGTGGTTTGAAATGTGTGAACAAGGTTTCATGGGTTTGAGAAATGGATTGGGTGACTCAATTTTAAAGATGACCTTTGGAGGTGGTGGAAATGGAAACGATATGAGTGGAATTGGTGCCTTATAATGTTTAAGATCTAAAGTGTTACAACATGGAAGTGTAGGGGGCACTTAGTTTTGGAAATTGGAGGAGCAAGAGAGGATTGTCACCACTAATGACTTATGACTTGTTAGCTCTTATGGCTGGAGGATTTAGCAGTATTATTAGGTGAGTTGTGAACCATGAAATCTAATGGTTATGTGGATCGCTCAAGTGTGTTACTAGTCAACTTTTAATCGATACCCTTGTGGACTCGTAAGGTAAAAGGAATCAAGGATCCTTGCTCTGTACTATTGAAGTTAAGGTAACAGTGAGTTTTGAGATTAGTTTCAAGTGTGCATATCATATGACTTGGTGGAACGTTAGTTTTTGGGAATAACTTTGTTGTCAAGGGTGTTTTCTCGATCTTATTATTGAAGATTGCAGTTCAGTGTTGGTCATATTTTTAAGTAGCAGTGGGAAATTGGTTTTTCCACTCAAGGACTATCGCGGTAATCAAATTCTCTTGGGGTTGTCTTCAAGGGAGAGGATATGTCATTTTGGGAATGGTTGGAAGCCGATCGCTTAATTCCTTGGATCATATGAAAATTCGATTGGAGTTAGTTAAACACTTTATCAATTACATGTGCTTTACGCATCCTTAAGAATCCACGTTGTGGTCCACGTTATTAGCCATCTTTTATATGTTGGGACCACTACCTATTTGGTTAAGGGATTGAACCGTGAGGAACCGTATGTGGAAATTTGGTTTGAGGATCGTAAATTACTCATTTTGTTGATGTGAGAGTAATTTTGAAATATTGTGCAATAAGAGGAGCTAAACTTGGAAATTTAAGGTACTTGTAAGTGTTAAAGTGTACATATGAGATTCAGTGTGGTATAATGCGAATTTTGGCAAGAGTAAATATGGATTGGTGGCAAACGACGTATAAGTATTACGTATGAGAGATAAAAGGGTTTTCTAGCCTGTTTTGGGAAGTGTGTATATGGACCAGGAGTATACTGAATTTTGCTGAAATAATCTGTATCAGCTTATGAAATGTTATCGAATTATTGAGTTCTTGTGGGAAATGAGCTTTATACGTTTTAATAGTGGAGTTGAGCTAGAAAAGTGGTTTCAGCTACACTCAGAATCGAGTTTGGCTTATTGAGTAAGCAACCCTATATGAGGTTTCTATATTGAGGAATTGTATACCCCTTATGTACAGTTGGGAACTGTACTTCGAATTGAATTATCAATTGCGATATGTTGGAGGGGTGAATACATTGGTCAGATTTCCTTGTTTATATTCACCATGATAGGGTCGTTTATTGTTATTTCCTCCTCACCGTTGGAGAGTAGAGCCGAACTCCTTACCCTCGGAGAGTAGAGTCGAGATTAGCGTGAAACGCTATTATTAGAGTCAGGGAGACTCCGACCCTAGCCTGAGAGGCTTATTATCATTCATGGTGATTTATTGAATTTGTGATTAGCATGGGATGCTATTATTAGAGCCTGAGAGGCTTATCATTATTCATGGTGATGTAATAGAGTTGGGTTTGGGTGAGACACATTTCGGAATCTGAGAGATTCCGACGTTAACCATTCATTCATAGTAATCTAGAAATTGATGTTAGCGTGAGACGCTACTACTCGCCCTAGAGACTCATTAAGTATGATGTGGGAAATCGACCGTAGCGTGAGCCGCTACTACTTGTTTGGTGAGCCCATTTTTCTTGGTGGTCTAATAAAATTGATTTACTGTTAAAAGTGTGACCCCAGAAATTGAGCTCGAGACACTCGGAGACAAATGTGCGATTACATGATGCGATTTACAGTTTGGACCTTATGGTACTTTTTTTTTTTTTCAAGCTGAAAAGTACGATGGAAATTAGATATTTGGAACTGCATGTAAGTTCGTGCTTGATGGATGTGAGTGTCTTTACTAACAAATACGATGGAAGAAAGATGGTACATGATTGACCTCCACCTATTGCATGACACTGTTATGCTCTTCAATACTTCATCGTTGTATCACCTTTTGGGTGTGCTTGAGACAAATATGAATTTGAGGTCTAAATCATGAAGAGGAATTTTTTTTATTTTAAGGGATATTTGAAGAAATTGTGTAAGGTTGAGTCGACACTAGAGGAAGGATTTGAAAACGAAACAAGGAAAAGTTTATTCGAGTTACTTATGCGACTCTCGTTCGGAACCATCACCTTGTTGTTGAATTACGAAGGAAGTGGCAATCACTGGGAAGGAGACCAGCATTAGTTTGTGTTTCGACGATTAACGATGTGCAAGTTGGAAATTGTTCTGCTCTTTACAAAGGGTTGCCCACTGATTTCACCTCAGAGGTTGACGATGTTGCGTAGATGACTTGTAGTTCGAGACGTAATCATATCATACAGTAATCTATCATGTTAGGCTTTAAAGACTTTGAAAGGATGACTTTGTGGATAGTTCGAATTTACGAGAAAATAGTTTTTGGCTATGCTTCGTCAAGGTGACGAATGACCCACGCGGACTCTTGCGAGCTTATGCAACGGATATGGAAGGACGACAAGGTGGAAGCTTACCTCGGTTGCCAGAATCGATATTACTTATCAGATGATCATTATTTTGGTCTGGTCTGAAATTGTGCAAATAAATGGGTTTATTGCATTAGTCATCATCATTAAAGTTTTAGATCTTCAAATGAGACTTTGGAGTGGGACTCCATATTGTTTGGACTATTTGAGAAGGAGAAAATATTTATTGTTTTGGTTGTGAAAATTGTTGCAATTTGCTCACCGTTATAGAGATTTCTTGCGTGTTGTAGTGTTCCATGCATGTTGATTGTTTGTGATGCATGAGAAGAACCTTCATGCATATATGATTGGGTAGTTAAAGGATTTGTGACAATAAATTGGGTAATTGAATTCACCACCACTTTGAGTATTCAAAATGCGTAAAGGATGGGCGACTAGGTGACATTAGTTCCCGAGGAGTTTAAGGCTTATTCAGGTGAAGAAGATAAGTGTGAAACAAAGATGGATTGGCTTATGATACTAAGTTCAAAGAAATTGAATCAACGATTTGAAATTTGGCATATGCATTTACACACGATAAGACAATGACAAAGAAATTGGTTTTGCGAAAGACAACAATTGAGTATAGGAATGAGTTGTCACTACAATGAGATCATTTCGAGATAAGTGGAAGTTTAAGGTTCAGCTTGTACGGAAAGAAATGAAATTTATTTCTGCACTCGAGTCTAAGGTGAAAAAGGAGTAAGCCATGTGTATTCTCAGTTCAGGAAATTTCGAGGATGAAATTTTTATAAGTGGGGGAGAATTGACACATCCCGAACCAACGCTTACCAATACTGTTTGGCATTACAGTGAGTTGGTGGAATTTTCATCTTCGAGCTTGGATTAGGGCTTTAGGAGGGGCCCTCAAGTTGACTTTTTGTTCGGAAAGGAATTTGAAAGAATTTCCTTCACAGAAGTTGTAGTGGACGTTAAACCGAGTTCGTGGACATAACGTACGTAAAAATTGGAGATCGTATGTCAAAGTTATGGTAAGCGGAAATCGGGGCACTGTTTTGAGGAGATTTTATATAGGGGCATTATGGACATCTCGGGTTCATTTGGAACCCTAGCCTTTCTCTCTCCTCTCCCCCGCGTCTCTCTCTCTTTCCCCGATAACTGTTCCGCAGCCTTCTCTTTGCCGACCAAGAACTCTCTTCTCCGGCCACCTCCGGCCAAGCCACCGGTCCCAAAACCCGAAAACTTCTCACCTTTGCCGGCACCGTTTCTGGCCAAATTGGCCGGCACCACTTATTGGGCTTTGTAGCCCTCTTCACCACGAGCTCGCCGTCACCAGCCCTGCCCCGAGGCGTTGCCGGACATCGGCGAATCGAGGGAAAGAAGATTTCCGGCCACCGACGGCTTTTGAGATAATTTCCGACCACTTCCGGTCAGTTTTGGGCTTGGTCACAGTTATAAAAATTGTTGCTGGTGTTGTGAAGCATGTTGTGGTAAAATTTGGTGACCATAGGAGATGGTTGGACCGGCGGCGCGTGGCTCCCACGCGCGGCCACTTTGGGCGGCGCGTCAGGCCTCCATTAGAAGTATGGTTTGGCCCATAGCTTACAATTGTCATCCTGAACATGTTGATATATAATTGATAGTGATTTGTGAAGATTTGAGAATTAATTGGATTAATTATTGGTTCGTTATCGAACGAGTAATGGCTCGGAGTAATGTTTAACTGTTCGATGATTACCAAGCTTGATAAGGTTGTTAAGATAATTATTTTGAGTATATTGGACGGTTGGATTGAGAAAATTATATTGATTGGGTAATTAAAGAATAATTGTGGATGAAGGGTTCGATAATTAATTTAGGTTTGTTGGATTTATCGAACCGCGACAATCCAACCGTTGGATTAGTCGCCGATTATGTTTGGGATAACTAGAAATGTTGAAGGATAATTTTCGGAAATTGAGTTATGGAAATTGTATTTGGAAATTGAATATTTTTGGGAATTATCGTGAAAACCGTGGATGATTGAGGAAAAATGTTTATCGAACTTTTGTTTCGTCCGTCAATAGTTATTGATGTTTGTAATTGGTGTTACCCAGGAGGATGACAGGTTTGCCCTTCTGAGGATGATTTGACGGCGCGGGGGTAATCTGCTGTCACTGTGAGTGGACTTTGGTTTTAAATACGATGCAGGCAATAAAAATATTATTTTCGACTCACTAGCACTTGTGAGTTATATTCCTTAGGTACAGTTGGGAACTGTACCTTGTTTGCATTTTCGATTTCGATATTATGGGGAGGTATGTGTTTCGTTCTTACTTCTTATCTGTATCACCATACCGGGTCGTCATTTACTATTGCTAGCTAGCCTATATATATATATATATATATATATATATATATATCTCCTCGATATGCCGGTTCGGGTATCGCGCTCCTCCAGTGGAGTCGAGCATTGCGCTCCTCCTGAGAAGTCGAGCATCGTACTCTTCCACGGGGCGATTGAGTTGAGATTAGCGTGGGACGCTAGAGCCTGGGAGGCTCTGACCCTAGCCTGGGAGGCTCATCATTTATGGTGATCTACCTTCCCCCATTTCCGAGTGATATCCGAACCAATGGGATTAGTTCATGACTTTCTATTCCTATCTCAAGTGCTGCATGCATGACGGTTTTAAATGATATAAATTGGGGAAAGCATAAAGTTTATTTTCGACGAGATTATTTTTGTCCACTCACTCTAACATTTTTATTAAATGTTTTTCCCCTGGGCCCTTCGGTTTCAAATGCCCAGATTGCAGAGTAGTTGAGGTCAAGGCCACTTTACGGACGAGGCATCTCTCCACCATTGCTTCTCTTCCGCTCATATAGGTATTTGTTAACTTTTATGGAAAGTATTAGAATTGTTAGAATGCTCTGATATATTGTGGGAGTTGTGTTTGTTGTGGTGAGCAAGTAGGCTCAGAAGTATCGGTTGGATTGTTGGAATAAAATTGAGAAGTGTTGGAATTTGGTAGTTGCAGGTTTTTGGGTAGTCCATCTTAAGGGAGGTTATGCCAAATTTTCGGTAGAAATTTCCTTTAAGATGGGCCCCGCAGGGCCACATCGGGTTCCAGGGTGGAGTCTGGGGCGGGTCCTGTCACCTTCCCCCCACACTTGAATTAAACATTGTCCTCAATGTTAGACAGATATTTCAAGAAAATGAAAAATTCAGGCATGGTTATTGAATTTAAATACACAAAGAAAAATACACCGAAGTAAACACACAAACAGAAATAAACATAAAGGTTAAAGAAAAACTCCCCCTTGAAGATCATTAAGCTCCTCCCGAAGCAAGTCACAAACAGTCACAAACAGTCACAAACAAGGCTAGCAGGGCCTTGCATCCAACGTTTGCTCCTTAGTTGACTACGACACTGATCCTTTTAAGTGTGTCCTGGACAAGGGTTGTTGCCGACTCCACGGCAGATTTGGCTGATGTAGCATTCACTGAGATCTGGAACACTATGGTGTAGAGTTCCGTCAAGAATAGCTCCGGATACGTTAGGCAAAATGGAGAAGCCTGATGGCAACTGTTGCTACCATTTCATATCCGTACGGGATGGGCCCCGTGCGGTGGCCCGAGGTAGCTCACTATCACCGGGAGCAGCCCGCCTACGAGCCCCGTCATATAGAATTGGTCCGCCGGCTCGGTAAGGATCCCCTACCAAGCACATAACCTCTACCTCGCACCCGCCGGCATCTACCGGCTCGGTAATGCCCCAACGGCGAGTAAGCCTCGAAGCCACGGTCGAAGCCCTAGCAA
Organism: Rubus idaeus; assembly: GCA_030142095.1. NCBI lineage: Eukaryota > Viridiplantae > Streptophyta > Magnoliopsida > Rosales > Rosaceae > Rubus > Rubus idaeus. The sequence goes on along the minus strand of CM057968.1, from coordinate 17,784,736 downwards.
GTACCCCGCCGGTACCGGTAAGACCAGTCCGGGTGTACCGACAACAAGCTCTCCCCCGGCCGCCGAGAGCGGCCAGCCCCCACCGGTATCGGCACGGCCACCTAGCGCACGTGCTTGTCCACTACCTCGCAGATCGCACTAAGTCGCATGCCCACGCTGCACTAGGCGCCGCCATCCCTCGATGCGCACATCGAGGTAGTAGATCGCAGAATATTCCTCTTGTCGGGGGATGTCCCCCACGGCAGGGAAGCTTGTCTCCGACCTCACCTCATATATAAGGAGTCCTCACTCCTTATTCAGGTAGGTTCTCTCCGAATCCCAAACACTCTGCTCTTAGACCTATCGGTACTCACTTGAGCGTCGGAGGGTCTTCGGTCGGTACACGCTGACCTCCCCTGACCAATCTTGTGCTTTCAGGTACCCAAGTGCGACACTACCGGGCAGTTGGGAAACGGCAGAAACATTTGGCGCCGTCTGTGGGAACTCTTCCACCACTTCATAACCAAAGCTTACTCACTCCGTGAGGTGTTCTACCAGTCAGGCAATGACAAAATCAGCTAGCGATGGCTCACAGCCAACGAAGCAAACCAAAAAGTCCAAATCCGCGAAGGAAACCATGACCATTGCTGGCCTGGGGCCCCTTCCTGAAGACATACCAGCGGCGGTCGACTCTACCGAGTCGGAGACCGCAGAGTCCCACCAGCCTGAGCCCTCCATGGTGGCGAAACTCGAAGCCATGATCCGAGAACTCCAGGAGAGCAATGAGCAATTGCGCCGCAATCAGCCCGCCGCTCAAGAGGCTAGTGCCCGGAGATCAATCTGGCCGAGAGAGCGCTTCACCCGCGATGCTAACCCCGCCAATCGGTGTCGGCACCTCCTCCCGTGGTCGACACTCCTCTAAGGCCAAGACACCGAGTCCCGGATAGGCGGACCGGGTCCCTATCGGCTCCAATAGTCTCGTTCCTTGACGCCGAGGGCCTAGTCCACCCCGCCGGAGAGGAAGATACCGACGAGGATCGCGACACCCTCCACGAGGATCGCGACACCCTCCACGAGGATCGCGACACCCTCCACGAGGAGCCCGTTACCGTCGCTCCCAAACCACGAGCGGAGGAAGACACGTTGACCAGCCTCTTCCGAGAACTCAATGACCGTCTCGGAAAAGTCGAGACCGGTACCGCGGTGAGTGCGTCTAGTCTCGGCATGGCCAAGAAACCCATCGGTCCCTTCACCGGGAGGATCCGTAACCACAACCGGACTTCAAGAACCCGAAGATGGATCCTTATACCAGCAAGGAGGACCCGATGATGCACGTGACCGCCTTCCGGTCCGCCTACAACGGCAGGGGGCTATACCGACGAGGACCGGTGCCACGCCTTTGTCAATACCCCGACTCAGGAGGCCATGTTATGGTTCTATCAACTAGAGCCGAAGTCCATCGACGCCTACGAGCAGCCGGTCGAGGCCTTTACCACCGAGTATGCCACCAAGTCCAGCTTCTTCTACTCGGTAGGGGAGCTCACCGGCTTCCAAAGAAACCACGGCGAACGGCCGGCGACCGCATGGAACGGTTCAAAGCCGCCTACCGGCGCCGCAATACCAAGGATGACATCCGTGCAGTCCAGGTCTTCCGGGATGGCCGGAACCGGGAGAGTTCCTTAGTGGAACCGAACTCCACCAAAGACGGTATTCACCTATGCGCCGAGCTCACGAGCAGGGACCGCCGCACGCGCCGCGCCTACTACCCGACTTACGAGAGGAAGTCTCATCTCAATGAGATGCACAAAGGCAAAGAATGCCTCCACGGTGGTCGGGACCCTACCGGGGATAAACGCAAGCAAGAGCAAACCGGCGCGCCTAAGGTCGAAGAACCTAGGCGGAATGACAAGCGAAATCGGGGGAACAACCGGAACAACAACCGGGGAAACCGAATAATAACCAACGATATGATACTCCCCACCGGAGCGAATCACCAATACCAAGCCCCCCGGAACAACCAGTACCGACCGGTATACCAGGTTGACTCGAGCCATCGCGAGCCGAAGCTACCGCCCCACTTCGGTCGCACTAATCGGGCGTAGCTCCCGCTACCGCCCCGAGCACACCCCCCGCCTACTGTGGCGGATGGCCGTACACTCCGGCCACGGCGTCAACCGATAAACACCCCAAGCCAAGGCCGGATTGAAACCGGGTACAACCGCACCCCAAGAAATAGAATTCATGGAGGCAAAACCGGTCCAAGAAATCCAACCGGCAGGACCTTGCCGATGACAGGATACCGGTCTGCACCGTGTTCAACAAACCTATGGAGGACATCTACAAGGAGAACCCCCAACTCTTCCCTCAGCAGTGGAAGAAACCGCCATATGCTGGCAACCGGGTCAACACTGGCAAATACTGCACCCACCATCAGTCCGGTACTCATAGTACGGAGGAGTGCCAGGCCCTGAGGGATGTTGCTGAGCAGTTGCACCGAGATGGGAAACTCACCCAGTATGTTGGCCAAGCCCGTCAGGGGTACCGAAAGGAGATCTTCACCATCAGTGGGGGCCCTACCCTTTTCGGTACCACTCGCTCCGAACACAGATCCCATGTGAAGGAGGCCAAGCAGCACCTGCAGTGCTTCTCGGTACAGTCTGCGCCACTGCAGAAAAAACAGAAACGGGATCCCTGGAACGTGGGGTTCTCCAGTGAAGAGGAAGCTGGCATCGTGACCCCCCACGATGACCCACTCGTGATTTCCGCCAAGGTCCATACCGACCTAATGCACAAGGTGCTGGTTGACGGTGGCAGCTCTGCCAACGTTATCTTCAAGAGTGCCTACCTCAATTTGGACCTCCCCTCGAAAACATCTCAAAGACGGTAAACCCACTCATCGCCTTCTCGGGAGACCCGGTACAACCCCTCGGTAGTGTTTGGCTCAACGTCGAGGTCGGACAAGCACCCCCGATCCCGAAGGTATCGCTCATATGCTAGTGGTGGATTGCGAATCCTCCTACAACTTCATTCTCGGTAGGCCCATCCTCTCGCCAAATCGGGGCCCGCGTGTGCTACTATCTACTCATGCCGAAGTTTCCTACTCCCGCCGGGGTTGCCTCTATTGGGGGAAGTCAGCCCATGGCCCGGTCTCGCTACGCCCAAGAGACAAAACCACGACAGCCTACGGGACGTGTGCGGCGCGTCGCACAAAGTAAAAACACGGCGGCGCCGACAAACCGGATGACCATCGGGAAGGAGCCGTAGTCATATAGGGAAAGCCCCACGAGGAGGTGGAGCGAGGCCCTTGTTCCCCGAACGGCCCCGACAGGTAGTCAAGATCGGCACGGCCTACCGGTCGCCCCGCGTACCGACTCGATCAAGCTCCCGAAGGATAACGCTTCGGTATTCGCCCGGTCCTACGCCGACATGCCCGGCATCTCTACCGCAACCATCTCCCATAAGCTTGGGACCGATCACGCCTACCGACCGGCACGGCGAAGAGGCGCGTCGGGGACCGAGAGCGGTACGAGGCTACGAAGGTCGAGGTCGACAAGCCGTCGAGCATCGGTTTCATCCGGGAAGTTCAATACCCCCGATGGTTGGCCAACCCGGTACTGGTGAAGAAACCCAACGGGAAGTGGCGAATGTGCATCGACTTCACCGATCTCAACAAGGCATGTCCCAAGGACAGCTTCCCTCTACCGAGGATCGAGCAGCTTGTCAACTCCACTGCCGGTCACGAGGCCTTGAGCTTCATGGATGCCTACTCAGGCTACAACCAAATCAAGCTGGATCCCGAGGACCAGGAGCACACCTCCTTCATGACCGACCAAGGTCTATACTGCTACAAGGTCCTACCCTTCGGATTGAAAAATGTCGGGGCCACCTATCAGCGGTTGGTCAACCGCATGTTCTCCAGGCAGATCGGGAAGACCATGGAGGTATATGTGGACGACATGCTCGTCAAAAGCTTAAAGAAAAGTGACCACCTCACCGACCTACAGGAGACATTCTCCATTCTCAAAGACTATGGGATGAAGCTTAATCCCGAGAAATGCGTCTTCTGCGTAGGCGAAGGAAAATTCCTTGGCTTCATGGTCAGCCACCGGGGTATCGAGGCTAATCCCGAGAAGATCAGAGCGATCCTGGACTTGGAATCTCCCAAAACCTTCAAGGACGTCCAAAGCCTTAACGGTAGGATCGCTGCTCTATCCCGGTTCATATCACGGTCTACCGACCGGTGTGCCCCATTCTTCAAAATATTGAAAACCGGGAAGAAGTTCAAAGGCTAGACCACCGAGTGCGAGCAAGCCTTCGCAGCATTGAAGGACTACCTGGCAGCAGCGCCGCTGCTCAGCCGACCGATATTAGGTGAACCCCTGTTCTTGTACCTATCGGTATCAGGGACCGCTTTGAGTTCGATCCTAGTCAGGAGCCACAACAAGGACGACCTACCGGTAGACTATACAAGCAAATCTTTCGTGGATACCGAGACTCGGTACCCCGAAATCGAGCAGCTCATCCTCGCACTCATGATCTCAGCCAGAAGGCTTCGCCCATACTTCCAGGCACACCCCATTGTGGTGCTTACCGATCACCCACTCCGGCAAAAGCCAGAGGCATCTGGCAGACTCATGAAGTGGAGCATCGAGCTCAGTGAATTCGACATCACCTACCGGCCTCGACCGGCAATCAAGGCACAGGTACTGGCTGACTTTGTCTCTGAATTCACATCTGTGCAGTCCACACCCACATCGGTAGAAGGAGCCGGTTCGGCCGAGACAGCCCAAGCCACCGGCGAGGAAACACAGTTTGATCCCACACTACCGATCTGGCAGCTATATGTGGATGGCGCCTCGAACACCCACGGTAGCGGGGCCGGACTCATCCTCATCACTCCTCACACCGGTAGTCCCGACACCTCTCGGCTCGAGAGTGCTCTCCGGTTCAACTTCAAAGCTTCCAACAATGAGGCCGAGTACGAAGCACTCCTGGCCGGCCTTCGGCTGGCCCGACACATGGGAGCCCAGCAGCTCCAAGTCTCGGGGGACTACCAGGCCAAAGACCCTGTCATGTCTCGGTATGTGACTTTGGCAAAGGAGCTCACTGCCGGTTTCTCATGCTTCAACCTAACAAAGGTGCCGAGGGAACAAAATCAAAGGGCTGACGCCTTAGCCAGAATAGCCTTGGCTATTGATCCCAACCCCGGAAACTCGGTACCTATTGATGTGCTAGAAAACCGAAGCACCGAGTCACTGCCCGCCGAGGTAAATCACTTGCGTCTGGATGACACCAATCCTGGAATACTGCGCGATGGCTCCCTCCCGAGAGATAATGATGAGGCCAAGAAAATAAAATTCCGGTCCTCCCGTACCTCATCATCAACAACCATCTCTACCGACGGGCTCACTCCCATACCTACGATGCCTCGGGCCGGCCGAGTCCCGAGAAGCCATCAAGGAAGTACATGAAGGCATCTGTGGCCACCACCCGGGAGGACGAGCACTGGCCCACAAACTTGTCCGCCTCGGTAACTTCTGGCCAACGCTCCTCCGGGACGCCATGTCATTTACAAGGCAATGCAAGGCCTGCCAGTTCAACGCATCGAACGTACCAAAACCGTCCCGGCCACTGGAGACAATGGTCAACCCATGCCCGTTTGCCCAATGGGGAATTGACTTATTCGGGCCCATGCCCGAGGATACTGGTGGTGTTGAACACGTGGTAGTCGCCACCGACTACTCCACCAAGTGGACAGAAGCTAAAGCCCTCAAGTCCATCACTTCCAAGCAAGTACAGTCCTTCATCTGGGAAAACATCATATGCCGCTTCGGTATCCCTCAAGTCATTGTCACCGACAACGGTAAACAATTTGACTCTGCATCCTTCAGGAAATTCTGCTGGGAGAAGGGCATCACCCTTTCCTTCGCATCGGTAGCCCACCCACAGAGCAACGGTCAGGTGGAGGCAGTCAATAAAATCCTGAAGAGAAGCATGAGGACCAAGCTCGGTGACAAGAAAGGCGCATGGCCTGAACTGCTACCAGAGGTTCTCTGGGCGTACCGCACCTCATACAACGCTGCCACCGGCGAGACGCCGTTCTCCCTTGCTTTCGGTGCAGAAGCCGTGGTACCGGTTGAAATCAATTCCACAACACACCGGATCGACACATATGATCCAAATGAAAATGAAGAACAGTTGTGCCTCAACCGGGACCTACTCGAGGAACGTCGGGAGCAAGCCAACCTCCGGAATGCATAACACAAAAACCAGCTCAAACGCAAGTTTGATACGAAGGCAAAATGCCGGTACCTCAAGCCGGGGACTGGGCACTACGAAGGGTAAGACAAAGTACGAAGAACTCGGCAGCCAAGACTTTCAACCAACGGTGGGAAGGCCCGTACCGGGTCATCGAAGTCCTCAAGCCGGAACCTACCGGCTCGGGGACTCCACCGGTGCAAACTCCCACATCCATGGAATATTGAGCATCTTCGCTACTACTACCCATAAAAAAAAGAGTCCGGAACACACCGGCTAAGTGGACCTGACCACTTTTCAAGCACTTGTAATTATTGTTTACCATAGTGAAACCCCAAAAAGTGGACATAGCCTAGGACTCGCATTGAGCCAGGTGAACCACTATAAATCTAGTCTCTATGTGCTTATGTATGACTGTTATCCTGCCGATAATGCATAAATGCCGAGAACAAAAATGAAACTTCTATTAAACATGTGGCCGGTACCAGCGACCCCCTGCTAAGTTTTCCCATTAAAACTTGTGCGTAAGACACATGTGCCGTGAAACTTTGTAAGACATGTGGCCGTACCCCCTCATGCATAAGTTTTCCTATATTTAAACATGTGGCCGGTACCGGCTACCCCCATGTAAAACTTTTGTGAAGCCACATGCTTTTTCCATATTAACATGGGCCGGTACCCCCATGTGAAACTTTTGTAAGACGGCCGGTACGCGACCCCATGCATAAGTTTTCCTATACTAAACATGTGGCCGGTACCAGCGACCCTCATGTAAAACTTTTGTAAGCCGAGGCCGGTACAAGCGACCCCCCTATGCATAAGTTTTTGTTACATTTCAAAACGTTTGGCCGGTATCAACTACCCCTATGAAATGAATTTACTCAAGAAAACAATACCGGAAGAGAAACCGACTAATCCAGTCCTCCCGAGTGAACACTTGAGACTGAAATCAAAATAGCAGATTTTATAGAAAGGGCGAAACACGCCATTGTTCAAACATGAAATATAACCTTGTGGCCAAACAAAATACCGGCTCCCGGAGAGCAATCCCTACCGGAGCATTGTTCAAAAACGGTTTAAAGCCCCCCCAAAAAAAAAAAAGAGAAAGGAAGAAAGAAAGAAGCAAGGTTACAAGGCCCACCGCCGACAACACCCACACGGGGGGACTACTGCACGGACGGAGGAACAACCGATTTCCTCCTCGATCTCGTGCAGGATGGCAGTATGCTCATCGTTGATCATGCTCTCGGTCACGGTTGGTACCGGCAGCTGACTCCAATCCTGACCCGGGAAGGCGTCTTTGATCTTGCCAAGTATGTACACCCCACCCTCGATGTAGGCTATCGTCTGCTCCACCGCACGACCACGATCCCGCGGTAAGCAAGAACAGCCTCGTCCACGGCCTTACCGAGACGGCTGTCGAAATCGGCCTAGATCTTGGCTGTCTCGGAGGCTACAGCTGCTTTGGCTTTCTCCTCGACCTCCCGGGCATAGACACTGGCCCTCTCCTCTGCTTGGGCAATCCTCCTACCGACTTCTTCCTCGGCCTGTCGAAGTTTGGCCTCAAGCTCCGCCTCCTTCTGCCGCGCAGCATCGTGAGCAGACCGTAGGCTCGCCATCTCCCGGCCGGCGGTGCAATTCTTTCCAAGTCCGACGGTCCAGGAGTTGCTCCTCGTAGGCCAGCCGCATCATCGGTATCCGGATAAAAAAAAAAAACAGGCAAAAAAAAACAAAATCCGATGATGAAGTCAAGTATGTCAATTAGCGAAACGGTACCTTCTGCACGCTTGGAAGAGCAGCTCCCGCCGCTTCGCCGGGGTCAGCTCGGGGAAGCCAGCCAGGGCATCCACCCGTAGGGGATCGGTCAGCGTCTTCTGCACGCAACTGCTATAGAGCTGGACATTCTTGGGCAAAACGGTGTTGCCAAACACTAGGCCCGCGCCGGTACTGCGAGAAGCCGGCTCGGTACCAGCACCTTCCGGTGCCCCCTCCTCAACAGCTGGCTCTTGCACCCTCTGCTTCTTCCGGTGGTCCTTCACCTGTTTAATAAACTACAACAATGGTTAGTGCCGGTACAAAAATGCAAAAAAAAAAAAAGTAAAGGTGGCCGAAGATTACCTCCTCCCGGGCGGTACGCTTCTTGGAGGACCCATCCGGGCCCTCAGATGCAACCTCGGTCTCGGGACCGGCATCCACCCCGGTCTCCACCTCCACCTCGGCGGTAGACCGACCTTTGTGGGCTTTCTTCTTCTTCCTCTTCGGTACGGGCTCGGCAGCAGCACCGACCTCAGCTCCGGGAGCACCGGTACCGGCTGGCTCCTCCTCCACCACCAGCTGAACCTCCGGCACTGGGTCTTCACCCACGGCCTTCTTCAGCTGGTAGAAGTCCTTGCGCTCACGAACCATACTTAAGTCTCCCTTAAGCGTGCGGTACCGGCGGTACTGGTAGATAACTGCAATCAAAGGCAGGCATCGGTGTCAGAAGCAAACAACAAAAGAAACCAAAAGGGATTACCGACACACACTTACAGGGCTTCGGAAGGGGCGCTAGACCAGAACAGTCCAAGGAGTACCGGTTCAAGAGAACAGTCGACCTCCTCAACACAATGGAGATGTTCTCCCGGATCCAACGAATCTCCTTCTCCTGGCTCTCGGTAAGCCTCCTCCAAGACTGATCCACTGCACACAGAGACAAAAAGGGTTAGTACCGGTATCAGCAAATATAACTATTACATGTCTATGCTCGGTAAGGACTACCAACCGGGGGCATCCTTGAAACTACTCGGCACCCTCTTCTCCGTCGGTGCAGCGCCCGCCGGGAACTCCCATTCCCCACCGACGAAGAAGTATCGACTCTTCCAAGTTTGCTGGGAGGTAGGGTTGCCAAAAACGAGCGGGTCCCTGACGATCTCGGGACTCCCAAACTCGTGGCTCTCCACGTCATGTGTACCGGTCATACCCTCCCGGTCCAGGGCCTCCTTCGCCAGACAACACCGGATCACCTTCTTGTATTTATGCATGAACTCCATCCACGCGGTGTCTCTGGGAGGATCGGTACACGGCTTTAAAATGGACTTCAGCTTGTACCAACCCTTGTCGGCCTTCGAATGTTCCTCCAACGCCCACTGGCTGAAGAACACTGCCAAGTCTGGCTCGCCAAACCCACAGTGGTGATACAAAGTGTACAACGCGTTCAAACACCGCCAGGTGTTGGGGTTCAGCTGCGCGATGGAAAGGCCGACCTCGGCCAGGAAACGTTGTTGATACGCCGGTAGGGGAATCCTTAGCCCCTCACCAAAAAAGAACGGGTGTACCAAGGTCTCACCCGGTACAGAAGAAGCACTCCTCCGCTTCCCCTTCTCCGGTAGGCGCATCGTCACCGAGCTGGGGATGTTGAAGGCCTCCCTCAGGGCTACCAAATCCTCCTCGGTCGACGCGCTCAACTTAAGCCGGTCCACTGCAAACCCCTCCGGTACGGGACCCTTCCTACTACTACTAGACCGGGACTTCACATACGGCACGGAGGCGAGGGGGACTAGGTCCTCCCCGGTAGTAACTCCCCTCACCACCGTCTGGATCATACCCTCCAGACGAAATCAACTGGTGCTCGGCGAGCAGGAGCTACTGCTACCGGTACTCGAACTGGAGTCCGAACCAGGCTCCTCCACCGATAAGCTCCTTTCTGGCTCTTCACCAGAAAACGCATTGCCACTACTGGCACTCTCGCTGCCCGAGTCAGACAACTGCAAAAAACCGCACCAAGGTTCTTATCGAGAGGGATAACGTATGCCTATGCAACAGTTCTTAGCTCGGTACTAAGGCTGGACACCGGTACTCAAACTACGTTAGACCAGCAACACAAAAGCAAAGAAATATACAAGTCATCGGTACTTACAGTTGTTGACGGCTGAACGTCGAGTACCGAATGATCACAAGCGCACTACCGAGACAAGCTCTCGTCCTCCTACCGACAGCTTGCAGAGCTCTGGATTGCAAAATGCACGAATGAAATGAAGTATGCTCTCTTCACCCCCTATATATATAGCAGGACTCAACCCATCTTGACCGTACGATGTGAACCGTCGCGGTCCGGGATGACGACACGTGGTAACACGACGGTTGAGATCCCCCACTACCTCGGCAGACACGGTCCCCCATCCCAAGGAGCTCAACGGCCACACGCTTCAACTCCCCTTGAAACACGGAACGGTTACAATTCCCGAACCGGAGGAACCCCTTGTTCGGGGACTTGGGGGACTACGGGACGGTGCTAAGCCCCGCCGCGGCCGCCCCACCGACACTTCGCTACATCCCGATATGAACTTCTGGAATAAGTCCCCGACCAAAAGTTTCCTCTTGCTCGGGACTTGGGGGACTTCTGTTGCTACCATTTCATATTTGTACCGGGATAGGCCCCGTGCAGGGCCCGAGGTAGCTCACTATCACCAGGAGCAGCCTGCCAATGAGCCCCGTCACATAAAATTGGTCTGCTGACTCGGTAGGGATCCCCTACCGAGCATACTGCCCCGGCAATGCCCCAACGGCAGAGTAAGCCCCAGGCCACACTCGAAGCCCCAGCGTACCCCGCGGTACCGATAAGACCAGCCGGGTGTACCGACAACAAGCTCTCCCCCTGGCTGCGCATGGACGTCTCTTGACCAGGTACCGAGAGCGGCCGGCCCCACCGGCACGGCACGGCCACCCGGCGCACGTGCTTGTCCACTACCTCGCATATCACACTAAGTCGCATGCCCACGCTGCACTAGGCGCCGCCATCCCTCGATGCGCACATCGAGGTAGTGGATCAGAAAATATCCCTCGTGTCAGGGGATGTCCCCCACGCCAGGGAAGCTTGTCTCCGACCTCACCTCATATATATGGAGTCCTCACTCCTTATTCAGGTAGGTTCTCTCCGAATCCCAAACACTCTGCTCTTAGACCTATCGGTACTAACTTGAGCGTCGGAGGGTCTTCGGTCGGTACACGCCGACCTCCCCTAACCAATCTTGTGCTTTCGGGTACCCAAGTGCGACACTACCTGGCAGTTGGGAAACGGCAGAAACAGCATCAATGGAAATGGCCCCGGGTCAGCTCCACATAGCAAGGACTGGAATATAGAATGGTTGATCGGTGCATAAATCACAGACGACCCTGTTGCATCGGTGCAACACTCCTGGAGAATAAGAAAGTCGTTGTGATTATCTATGCCGAGCACCGAAATCTGATTGCACTGGTCAAGACCGATTGTGAAATTTGCTAGCACATGTACCGAGCTGTCCATCGACATACTATCCCATAGCGGTCTTGTATGCACATCTTTGAGGAACTCAAAGATTCTAGTGTGATGGGATACGTGCAGGACAAAACAGCCAGCAGTACGATTGACTCCAGGGGGCTTGCTCGGATCACCCCTTCGCTTGTTGGTCTTGACCTCCATTCGAGTCTCTCTTGTTCGGTTCGAACAAGTCCAGTGATGGTACGTGGAGTTGCTGATATCGTTGAAGAAACAGACCGACATCTGTTTTGCCATTTCCGCCAGGCCTCTTCTTCCTTCAGGAGAAATGATTGAATTACCGGGTGAAGTATGGATCCCCGTGGCGCACATGTAGCGCTCGGCTTGCCTTTGAAGTGTTGAGATCCAACGCTTCGCACCAAAAGCGAACCCAGAATGGACAAAGGGTTCGAAAATGGGCTTCATCTCTTTCTTGCGTACATTCACGTGCTCCACCAAAGTGACCAAGGAAGATCCATTCTGCAAATTACGAATTAGGCATCCGGAGGGGCGTTTTCGGCAAATCGATCTCACTGAAGGCTTCGGATTTGTGCGCAGTTCATCCACGGAGACATCCACAACGACCCAACTTCCATCCAGTTGTTGGTGAGGATACCGAACGAACTGGACTTCACAAGTCGAAACGATGTGAGATGGCACCAAAAACTCGGCCGACATCACTTGCTTCTGCTCCTTGTAGCCTTCTGCGTTGTCGGAGGGTAAGATCTCCAACGTCTGGCCGTTTGTGATCATGCTACAGAAGACGGGCAACCATCGATGATAGGTGCATAATTGTACAACTTTTTATATCAATTTCTGTACATTTTTATTGTTAGTTTCTCATAAATTTTTGTTATTTATTTAGTTTTTGTGTTGTAGGTTTCCTATTGCAAATAAAGAGAAAAGAAGACAACTTGAGGAAAATAAGCAAAGTGTTGGGCTTTTGCGAGGCCCATTAAGTGGTGGTCTGCCATGAGGCCCAAATCCATGAAGGAAGGCCCAAATCCATGAAGGAAGGCCCAAGTTCACAAAGCATGAGGAAAGGCCCAAGCCCAGATTTTCGGACATTCTGCCTGTGCAGATTAGTCAACTTGCGAAGCCCATATCTCCCACTTGCACCGTTGGATCGTGCTGTAATTTTGATACCTGCTGCATGTGGGTGTTAGATATTCTGTATTATTCCGTTCTAAGTGGGAACTGCTCAGTGCTGTCTGCTTTTTATTTCTTTCCTCTTCTTTTATTTTCAATGCTCCACTCACCCCTATATTCTTTCCTCTTCTTTCTGCCCACACCATTAGTGTTTAATTTCTTTTACCTAAATAAATGGTTCATTGCCATATGACTACATTTCCACCATTCCACTTACCATTTCTTTATCTCCCACTTAAATTTCACTTCTTTTCCTTTTCTTTCTTTATTTCTTGCATTGTCTTCTTCTTCCTCTCCATTCTCCTATAAATAGCAGCCTCATTCTTCTCTTCAATACACACCCTAATGAGGAGGGACAAACCCTCCTCTTTCTCTTCTCATCTCACATTTTCCATTCTCTAATACTATGGGTTTTCAAGACTTCAAGGAGGAGGAGAAGGCATCTACACCATCACCACCAGCCCCTATTCAACATCACCATCACCATCATCACCTTGTCTTCACAGCTTGGATTACTTGTGGTCAAGGATTCAAGATGTGGTTTCAAGATCTTCATGCTATTCATACGGTGTATTTCGACTTAGCCTTTAAATTTATGCCTCTTTGTTGCTTTTTTATCCTTTGTATTAGTTAACATGACATGATTTATATAATTTTCAGCCTCTGTTTATGGGTTTATTTAATTGTTGGATCCTAATTAATTAGTTCTTCTAGTAGCTTATGTGACTCCGTTTATTTGATTCTATTTTAGTAGATAACTTTTATATGTTTTTGTTTTAAGGTTGCAAACTTAAGATGATTGCATATAATTGGTGCTAGAATTAGGGTTTTAATTCTAATTCACAAGTAGTAAAGGCTTTGGAAAGAGGTCGGAAACAAATAAGAAGGATCACGGATAGATGGGCGGTCCCACTAGGTCGTGCACTTTAATTAACAACTCTTCTTTTATGCGTTGGACATGTTTTGATTAGCTACCTTTGCATGTTTGATTGGTTAATCTTGGTGCGGTCGCTTAGGTTAATTTTCATGAAAGTGGTTTTATTTGGGGAATGATAATTGGCGGTCCAGCATTCCACATATGTTAATTTCGGTTTCATGGCTAGGGAACTTGGTTAATTTTCGGTCCAATGATTGGTAAACTTGTATACTTGTGGCTGAACTTTATATTCTTTATGTTTCATCCCATCTTATTTAATTCATTCTTTGTAATTTAATTAATTCATTTCATTCAATTTATCACTCAATCCCCCTTTTACTTTGTACATATGTATATATTTATACTTTATACTTGTTAATAATTCTTGTGACAATTTTTGTTAGGTACACCCTTTGATCGCCGTTGTGAACGATACCCTACTATGCACTATACTACTACCGATAGGGTTTTATTAAATTGATGCTCCTTTTGGGCGTATCAATCGACCAACATCCATTAAGATCTGAACGATGGTGGTCGGATGAAGGTGAATTGTTGCCGAGTGTCTCGAGGATTCTGCTTTGAAGTAAGGTGCAGGCTCACCTCGTTGAAACACTCGCAAGTACTCGGCGCGGTGAAGAGTTTCGGGATGAATGGAAGTGCTGGGAGTCGGTGAAGAGATCCACAAAGGAAAGCCGGCAGTGGCCATGAGCATGAGCTCATCTTTGGCCTTGCGGGCGATATCCGAGATCAAGTCGGTGTGAGCAGGTCCCGGAAGATTAGATGGCACAGGTACGGATGGGCGCTCGACTAGTGTTGGCATGAGGCTCCGCACATCCCGTCTCAAGTGGTCCACGTCGATCGAATCATCGGACAACTCGAGAAGAGGCTCTTGTTGTGGAGGAACAACTTCGAGACTTCGCCGTGGCACATCTGAGTGCGGAACAGGACCTCCGCAATTGGGACAGATGCCGTTGTGGAGAGCATCGAAGAGTCGTTGATTCTGTAGTTGAAGCTCCTCGTTCTTGCTCACCAGCTCATCGTTTCGTCTTTCTAGCTCCGCGAATCGCTGCTCATCGGTCTGGATACCAAACTTCTCCTTCTTTCTCGTCCCCCAATAGTAGACTTGGCTTTCAAGTAGCCCGATTTTTGGATCAAATCTTTCTCTTTGTGGCTTGGTGGGGTGAGAATACACCGCAAAGAAAGCCTCAAGTGCTTCTTTCTGAGCTTTGGTGTATCTTGTCCTTGGAAGTCTCCTATGGACAGGAGCGGCTTCCGGCTCAGCAGGTGGATTAGCAACCAGGATTGGTGCTTGGGGTAGTGGTTGTGGTTGTGGCTCAGTTGGCATGCTAGCATCGGCGCTATTGAGCATGCTCGGTGGAATTATTTCAGCCAGACCTTCAAAGATTGGGTTCTCTGAAGAACCTGGCTGAAACAAATCATTGAAAGAATTGACTCTTTTGACCATTTCTGGGTTGGGAGGGAGAATAGCTTTTTGGGTTTGGGAGGTTTTCTGGGAAAACTCAAGAACAGATGAAGAACACGAAGAAGAAGACGAAGAAGAACAAACGAGAGAAAAACGAGAGAGGCTGAAAAGGAAATGCGTGAAATGACCTAAGGAAACTAACGCAAACAAAAGGGAAGGGGAAAGGAGCGGACGCACGCACGCACACGTGCCACAGACACAGATTCGGAAATTACGGATCGAGCGACGAAAGTCGCAAAGGCTACAGTTGACACGCATGCGAGTTATTAAACAAATTGGCCGACGCAAAAGTCGAGCGTCGGCCCAATCACAATTTTTCATTTTTTTATTTTTATTTTTTTTATTGTGCCGACGCGAAAGTCGCGGGACGGACCAATGAGAATTTTTCTTTTTATTTTATTCAAAATAGGGTTCGGTCCGGTCTTTGCGAAAAATATTCATAGTTTTTTGGTCCGGTCCCAATATTATATATTAGCGGTCCGGTCCCGGTCCTTAGGTTTCACACATTTTAGAGACCGATTAGGACCGAACGTCCTAACTAGAATTTTAATTATTTTTTTATATCTACTTGTGTGGATTGGTGTGCATACTGCCATACTCTATATGTTTTGTTTATAATTGTTTTTCTTGTCTATTCTCTCCCCACGTGCACCTCTTTCCTTTCCCACCCCCTCTCTCTTCTGTCTTTATCTCTTCTCTTTCCTTTCCCATCTCCTATTCTCCTCTTTCCTCTGTTTTTTTCTTCTCGTCTGCAACTCCTTTTCATTTCATTTATGTATTTTTTTTTCTTCTGCAACTAGACCATCGTTTTTGTCTTCTTCCCAACGACCATCCATCAAATCGATCTAGGAGATAGACCTCCAAACTACTCATGATCGATTTCTCTGCAAGTTCATAGATTTGGCTGCTAATTTCACCGATGCAGATCTATGGTTGTGTTGGCAAAGCCATGAAGAAACAAACAAGCCCAAAACAAACAATAATTATAAACAGTAAAAATAAATAATGACAAACAGTAAAACAAAAACAAACACATTTTTTTTTATTATTTACAATTACAAATTTTTTTATTTTTTTTCAAAAACAAATAATGAGAGTGAAAAGAAAACTTATCTTTTTACTCCCGAGGAAACCGAAAAATCACGAACAAGACATCAACCTCAAGGTTTTTCAACCTTGACTTCCTAAACGTATGCTCCGATGTATGTGGTAAAATTTCCGAATAACCTGGATTATTCCCTATAAAAATTAAAAAGTTAATAATAAAATTTACAAAATAAAAACAAAATATTTACCAAGTTAAAAATGTATCACAAATTATCTATACAAAATGAATAAATAAATTTTCCTATGTCTAAGTAAATTTTATTTACACAATACACTTAGGTACGGGAACAGAGGACTTCAATGTGCAATGGGACTGAAACAGCTACCCCTCTTAAAGTCAGGTTTGATCCAATATACCTAAAGTGTACAAAAACATTTTCTTGTGCTTGAATATAGTTGAAAAAAAAAAAAAAGTTGATTCCAAGCGGTAACTCAAGGTGGACTTGCGGCCTAGGTGCAATTCCTAGACTTAAATGACTTTCCGTAGTTTCAGAAGGCGAATGGCCAGATCACAAGAGATAAGCGAGAGGCAGGATTCATTTAGTGGACAATAGTCCTCTGAATCCAATTTTACAAACCCGTCACCCAGGGTCTTGATCATATCTAGACACCATTCATGTGCCCCTTACTCAGTTTGGAAAGCACTTAAGTGTTAGACAATTCTCCGAGTGTTAATAAAGGTCGCCCTCAACCTCAAGTGACCTTAGCAAGGTACAAATGAAGGGTTTAGGCCAATATTAATAAAAGGACCTTACCTATTCCGTTCAAGTTACAACTTACAACAACAAAAAATAATCAACTATATAAAAGACACCTAAATAAATTACTAAGTGTAACAAAATATGAACAAGTATAAACAAGTAATATTCACAAATATTCACAAAATAATAGTTAGGAATTTTCAATCCGCGCCGACGGCGCCAAAAATTGATACGCCCAAAAGGAGCGTCAATTTAAAAAAACCCTATCGGTAGTAGTATAGTGCATAGTAGGGTATCGTTCACAACGGAGATCAAAGGGTGTACCTAACAAAAAATGTCACAAGAATTAAATAAAATAAAGAATTATTATTAACAAGTATAAAGAATATATACATATGTACAAAGTAAAAGGGGGTTTAAGAGATAAATTGAATGAAATTAATTAATTAAATTACAAAGAATAAATTAAATAAGATGGGATGAAACATAAAGAATATAAAGTTCAGCCACAAGTATACAAGTTTACCAATTATTGGACCGAAAATTAACCAAGTTCTCTAGCCATGAAACCGAAATTAACATATGTGGAATGCTGGACCGCCAATTATCATTCCCCAAATAAAACCTCTCTACGAAAATTAACCTAAGTGAAAGCACCTAGATTAACCATAAACATGTCATCTTAGTCTAGAAAGCTAGCTAGTCAAACCATGTTTAATGCATAGAAGAATAGTTGTTAATCAAAGTGCACGACCCATTATGACAAAGTTCATATGTCCGCAATCATTTTTATTTGACACCGACCTTTGTCCAAAGCCTTTACTACTCGTGAATTAGGTTTCCAAAACTATTAGGTGAATTATAATCCCTAACTCTAGCTCCAATTATATGCAAATATTATAAGTGTCGACTCCTATAAGATAAGCACATAAAAGTTTTCTATAATTCAGAATCAAGTAAACGGAGTCACATAAACTACTAGAAGAACTAATTAATTAGGATCCAACAATTAAATAAACTCATAAACAAAGGCTGAAAATTATATAAATCATGTCATGTTAACTAATACAAAAGATAAACAAGCAACACAGAGGAACTCAAAAAGAGTAATTAAAGATTAAGTTGACGTACACCATATGGATAGTAGGAAGAACTCGAAGACCACGAACTCTTGAATCCTTGAAAGCAAGCAACTCAATGCCGAGATTCCCAAGGTGATGATGATGGTGGTGATGATGGTTGATGGCTGGTGGTAATGGTGTAAACAGCTCCTCTCCTCCTTGAAGTCTTGAACATCTAAAGTACTAGAGAATGGAAACTATGATGTAAGAGGGAGAAGAGAAAGAGGAGGGTTTGTCCCTCCCCATTGGGGTGTGTTTAAGAGAAGAATGAGGCTGCTATTTATAGGAGAATGGAGAGTAAGTAGAAGACAATGAAAGACATAAAGAAAGAAAGGGAAGAGAAGTGGAATTTGAGTGGAAGAAAAGAAATGGTAAGTGGAATGGTGGAAATGTAGTCATATGGCAATTAACCATTTATTTAAATATAATAAATCAAGCACTAATGGTGTGGAGAGAAAGAAACTTTAGTGTGGTGAGATGGGTGGAAATATGGGAGTGAGTGGAGCATTGAGAATAAAGGAAAATGAAAGAATTAGAAAGCAGACAGCACTGAGCTGTGCCCACTTAGAACGGAATAATGCACGTTTGAATGATTCTGAAATTTTAACCTAGAATACCTAACACACACATGCAGCGTTTGCCAAAAATACAGCTGGATCCAACGGTGCAAGTGGGAGATATGCGCTTCCAAAGTTGACAGATCTGCACAGGCAGATTGTCAGAAAATGGGCTTGGACCTTTCCTTCATGGACTTGGTGGACTTGGGCCGTCCTTCATGGATTTGGGCCTTCATCTGGGGCTCACAGCAGCACACCCCTTAATGGGGCGAGAAAGCCCATTAGACTTCGTAAATTTCCGCACGTATTCACATTTATACATCATTTAGGGACTCAAATATGGAAACACATTAAAAATGTCATAGCCAAATAGTAAGGAAAACACATTAAAAATGTCACACTTTGTGCTCCTATCAGTGCATCAGAAATTATATCACATGAGTATCGGAAAGTGTATCACAAACTGTATCAAAAAGTGTATCACAAGTGTGTCATATGTGTATCACAAGTGTATCACATGTGTATCACAAGTGTATCACATGTGTATCACAAACTGTATCAAAAGTGTATCACAAGTGTAGCACGTGTGTATCACATGTATAACACAAGTGTATCACATGTGTATCACAAGTGTATCACATGTGTAACACATACGTGTATCACAAGTGTAGCACATGTGTATCACAAGTGTAGCACATGTGTATCACAGTGTAGCACATGTGTATCACAAGTGTAGCACATGTGTATCACAAGTGTATCACATATTGTATCACAAGTGTTATCGTAATTGTACACTAGAAACCGACAATATAATTGAAACTGTATCAAAAGTGTATCACATGTGTATTTCAAACTGTATCAAAAAGTGTATCACAAGTGTGTCATATGTGTATCACAAGTGTATCACAAACTGTATCAAAAGTGTATCACAAGTGTAGCACATGTGTATCACATGTGTAACACAAGTGTATCACATGTGTATCACAAGTGTATCACAAGTGTAGCACATGTGTATCACAAGTGTAGCACATGTGTATCACAAGTGTAGAACATGTGTATCACAAGTGTATCACATATTGTATCACATGATTTATCAGTAATTGTACACTAGAAACTGACAATATAATTGTACCACTAGTTGTATTAATAACTGTATCATAGAGTACAAGACACATAAAATAAGGTTTCTGTTATACAAAATTAGAAATTTCATGATTCATTGTTTTACAAAATTATGGTAAATATATCTTAAGAGGAAACCAAATAAGAACTAAAAAGTGTGTAAGAAAACACTATTGCCTCCTCGTTAAACTCTCAAAGCTGCTGCACCTATCTTATATTACACTTGGACTTTAGCATGACCTGCAATTGTATAGGAAAACAACATCAGTTCCCATTCTCATATTTACTTTATGATTGAAGAAAAACATTTCAAAACAATCTAATGACATTGAGATACATACACTACATTTGTAAATAGTATAATGTTGGGTATCTTCATCAATTACACTCGCAGACAAACAAGCACATATGATTTTGGCTTATGTATAGAAAGCCTTTGTTAGTTAAGTCTTCGTATTTCGGTCTGCAACACCACCATAAAAGTTCCATCTATTTTGTCTTTGTGTTGTTCAAGTTTTTCTATGTGTCACCGCTTCAAGTTTGCTTCCCCACCCCATTTTAATTGTTTAAGCCACATAGTAACATACCAATGTGCAGAAAGTAAGCCATTAATTACAATGACCATAGTTAAGGGACATGACAGTGAGCCTACTGAAAGGTTTCTAGCTAGGCAATGCCTATAGAACTGGAAATTGAAAGATAGACATGCCCAAGGTATATGCTTTTACTCAAACATAAAAGATAACAAGGGAGAAGTTAATTATCACAAATTTCCGTACAACTGAACTTCCACACCTTAATTATATTGTAAATTCCTCTGTTTGTGGCAAATATTACTATTGGAGATAATGAGCTCTCTAAAGCACGATTCAAGTATAAATTAAATTATGCTTAGAATTTATTAGAATAACTTGTTCTCTCTCAAATTTTAAAATTAAGATGAAACTCCTCGCCTTGCTCCCAACACATCAATATGGTCATCGGCCTTGCTTTCTCACAAGCTCACCTCCACAACCTGAAACCAAGACCATACAAAGACAACGATAATATTAAATTAATCAATAGTTAATTTTAATATCTAAAATCAATAAAATCTCCAGTTTCACAAGAATTTATATACAAAGCAATAAACAAAAGAGATTATTATCATCTCTCAGTAATATCGGCGAGAAAAGCACTGAGGTAGAGGCGGAGAGAGAGGCGGTGGTCTTCTGGTACTTGGCATCGGTGCTCTTCCGCCATGTCTGCTTTGCTTCATGATCTATTAAAATTTGAACCAAAAATTCGTCCGAATATTAGATCGCCTAGATCGATCTACAAAAATCAATAATCTTCTGCTATTGCTCACCGTCAATTCTCGAATCGTCGTCGGTTCTTGAATCGTGGTTGGTCCTCGACTCGCCTTCGGTCCTCGAATCGCCATCGGTCCTCGAATCTCCGTTGGTCCTCAAATCTTCGTTGGTCCTCGAATCGCAGTCACAATTTTGGTTACTGGAGAGCCATGAGAGTTAGAAATGGTTTCATGATGCGTAAGAGACTTAGTTGCCTCATTTGAAATCTGTTAAAAAAGAAGAACTTAATAGGGTTATGAAGGTAAAATTATTTTACAGGTTTAAAAAAAATGGGCTTAAAAAGAAATCAGGAATAAGAAGGGGTTTCTTGGACTATGAAAGGTAAAATAGGGGCTTTTAATTCATTTCCCAAAAATTATGTAGATTAAAATTTTATTCTTATATTTTTTAATTACTTTTTCTGAATTAAAACACATTATTATAAAGTTTTTTTTTTAGAAAAGCAGAAACTTTATTAATCAAATGAGGATTACAATCCTTAATATGTGCATCCTAAGAAGGAGCAATACAGACCACACAAGTGACCTAATTGATGTGAACGTAAATTACGTTCACAAAGTGCTCTAAATACTTGGATTGATGCTATTCTGAAAGCTTATTTGTCGGTTTAATGTTTGTTTTCGTGTTTTCAGGGAAAATATGACATAAATGCTAATTTGCACATAAAATGTGTATTTTGGAGATTTACAGCGCAATTTCGGAAAGTCAACCGTGACTTTCCAATTATCTGATGACACCGGTCATCACTCGACAGTGGATTACAGACAATGTACGAAGATTTTGGAAACCGTTCCAAATCCCGGCAATTTTGCCGGCGAAGCACCACACACAGAGGCGCAATCACCACACGCGGTGATAAAACACATTTTAAATCTTTACTTTATTTTCTCATATTTTTATTTTATATTTACTCTTATTCTTTATTTATTTATATTTATGTTTTATATATTTATTTTATTTATTTTATTTTATTTTTCTTTAGTTTTGTTTTATAATTATTTTATTTATTTGTTTTATTTTATTTTTTTATTTTATTTTATTCATTTTTGTTTTGTTTTATTTTATTTTTGTTTTATTTTATTCATTTGTTTTGGATTGATGAATTCAAATCCTACATTTGAGATGGTTTTCCAGCCAAGCAGAGATTCTCACCCACTACCCGTTGGCTTCTAGCTCTCTTTCCAGCTGCAGATCACTCTTTCTTTCTCTTCAAATACCAGCCTCTTAACTCATTTCTTGAAGGCCTCATCTCTTCCCTAGCTCTGCTTCTTTTCCCTCTTCCCCGTTCTTCTTCTTCTTCCCTGTCTACTTCTTCTTCTCCTTCTTTTCTTTTCTCTTCTTTTCCTTACTTTTTCCTCTCTGCACCCTGCCTTTCCTCTCTCTACACCCATAGTCCAGCTCTGCCGCCGCTCTGTTCTTCCTCTGCCCGGCCGACGCCAAAGAACCCATCGTCGCCGTTCATCGCCAAGTCCATCCGGTCCTTGCGCCGCCGTTTTACGCAAAGCTGCGGCCCGGTCTTCCGGCACGTCGTCGTATCGCCCAAGCCCAGCTCCTCGGCTCGGATTTCACTTGCGCCGTGCACCCGAAATTCACAAGAATCCCAACAATCAATAAATCAATTCACCGTGAGCCCGCAATTGATCAATTCCAAACACCACCGCAAAGATTGACGCCGTGCTCCTCCTTCGCGCCTCTCGCTCTTGCACTCGCCACCGCATCGATTCCAACCGGAAATCAAATCAAGGCCGCGCCGCGCCCGGTCCTTCATCACCGTCGCCACCGCAAAGCCCGGTCCCGTGCCGGTCTACTCGGACCCATACGCCGTCAAACCCACCGAGCTCGAGCAGTTCCTCACCACCTCGCCGGCGATTCGATCACACCCGCCACGGCGACCCATCTCTCTCTTCATCACCGTCGCCACCGAAGCCGAGATCCACCTGCTAGCTTGTGCCGTCGCTGCCATCTCGCCGCACCGTCAATCCTTCTCCGGCGTCGTCTCTCGCTTTGTCTTGCTTGCTGTAAAGAAGAAATGAAAAACTGAAGATTTGATAATTAGAATGATGCTGCTGACCAGGGGTCAACGAAGGAGAGAAGAAAGTTGAAAGTCAAACTGACTTTCACAAGTGGGCCTTTGACCAAGTCAAGCTTCCAAGGTCCAATTGCTATCTACACCCGCAGGCCCAATCTGAATTTGCTCTCTACACCCGTGCTTCCCGAGCCATTGCCGAATTCAATGAGAAATTTCTTAAACTCTTTTTAATTTTAATTTTAAGTTGTGTGAAATTATTATTTTATTTTTATTTGCATAATTTAAGTTGTGTAACATTTGTTTAATTTGATATTGTGCGATTTAATATTTTTATTAAAAAACCCTAAAAAAATTGTTATTTGTGTTAAGAAAATTATATTACATTTTACTAATTAGGTTTTAGGCCTCCAATCCCCGTGGTTTGACAATCCCGAGTCTAATTTACTATTTCCTATATTTTGACAACCAATCACTAATCGATGAGTCTAAACCTAGACCTCTAATCGATTATTCGAAACCTAGAATAATAACCAGCTCCAACAAAAAAATTCCGGCAAATATTGTCATTGAGACTAATAAAACCAATCTAGCTCAAGGAGAACCCATGAAAAAAGTAAGTAAAACCACAATCGAATCTTGTCTGCAACAACTAAATAACTTCTAGAAAAATCCAAAAATATTTCTACAGCATCCCAAAAATAATTACCAACAACAGAAATATAATTATTGCCATGATCTTGAGACCTGTGAATTAAATGGTCATGGACTGCTTTACAAGAAAACAAAAATCCGGCAGACAGAATTCCTCCAGCATCCAAAATTGTAGTCTTTGAAGAATAAGAATTCATTATACCAAGGGCCCAGACCCAAACAACCATATTACCCAAAGATTTGGGCAACCCAATTGCTAAGGCCACCCTAGACCTGTTGAAAGCTTCTAGATCTGCACCACCACACAGCCATGCGACCAGCGGCAAGAACAATCCGAATTCGATTAACAAGAGGACCAATCCACAACGGATTGCAAACAGTCCGATCAAAAGAAGAAGGGAAAACGGCCTACCGCCACTGGACTGGGCCACAAAGGACTCCAATGGAGTTAAGCGCATAAGCGTTCGCTGATAGGGAAGCACTGAATGCCTCCATGGATGGAATCCGCCGCTAGTGGCACTAGGGTTTCAAGAGAAGCTCTCACTCATATTAATTAGCAATATATATATATATATGTGTGTTAATATGAATCATGCAATTTGTGAATTCTATTAAGGGCTTATGATGATGCTAGCTAATTAATTAAGAATTGACTAATGTTAATCAATTAGTCATGGACGGACTAATGTTAAAAGATATACGATCGAACCCACCATGGACGGACTCCAAATATATATATCTTCAATTTCTAGCTAGATACCATCCTTATCTAATCAATGTGAAATATTGTCTATGAAGGGGTTTCTCTACATTATTATAAAGCATTAGTATAATATTATACTAATATAATATGACCAAACAAAAATAATAATAATATGACTTGGGTTTTGAGTCCTAGGGTTGGAGATGGGTTAAATCGTATATGAATAGTACCTATGTTGGGGTGCCAAAATAGGTATAAGTCCATATGACTTGAGTTTTGAGTTTAGGGTTGGACTTGGAGATGCCCTAAGGGCTTCATTTAAAAGCACGAGCCACTCCCTCTATAGCATATAGACTTAGGCCCCGTTTGTTTTTGCGTTTTGGAGCATAAATTCACGTTTTTTGAATATTAATTTTAGATACACTTGCCATTTGGTAACAGGAGGAATGCTAGCAACCTTCCCCTTTCAACCTTCCCCATTCATCACATGACACGTAGACTTCATTATCTCAAAAATCAGAAAATTTAATGCCTTGAAAAGACAATTATTCTTCTTCCTCTTTTGCCCTCATTTATGGGTGTTTTTATTATAATTTTGGTTGACTTGCATTTATTTCTCTACACACCCCCTCCTTCTTTCATTATTATTATCTCTTAATTAATTTTTTTCCGAATATGGAATTCCTCTTTTTATTTTATATTTTTTTTATTCAATATTATTAATCATCTTTTGTTTTTTTATATATACTTTGTTTGGATATATAAAAATACCACTTAATTTTTTTTTCCGAATATGGAATTCCTCTTTATATTTTATGTTTTTTTATTCAATATTATTAATCACTTTTTTATATATACTTTTTTTGGATATATAAAAATACCACCTCTTAATTTTTTTTTCCGAATCGGGAATTTCTCTTTATATTTTATATTTTTTTTATTCAATATTATTAATAATAGACCACAAATCTGTACTGTGAATGAATTCTGGACTGTCAAGAAGACGAATCTTTATTGTAACAAATTTCATTCATGTATATCGAAGATCCAAAAAATATCTGAATATGTAAAGGCAGTCAGTAGTTTTTGTTTAGCCAGCAATCTTACCCAGGAATTTTGTAGAATAACGATTTGTTAATGGAGGCAATCTTGTTATTTGTACCCAAAGTTGTATTGTAAAATGCTTGTTTAAATTTTAGCTTTGGAGATTGATTTCTTTCGTACTAAAAACAAATGAGAGAAAAACAGTTTCAAGTTTCAACATCGTGTCTATTTTTGTCATTATGTAGTACGTGTCACAACAATTTTGCACAAAACATTACCAAAACAGTTAGATACTGCTTTTTATAATTAAGTTGATTTTAAAACACAGTTTACCAAATACTTAACTGAATTTTTTACAGCTAATTATTTTTACAGCTGAGTTTTTTAACGGCCGAATATTTTCACAGCAATACTAAACTAAGCCTAAGCGGCTAAGCCAATGTGATAGACAACCACACCTGTTTTAAGTGGTGGTTGACATTGAATTTAATAGTCCTAAAATCTTAATTAGCGTCCATTAAATAGGAGATAATACAAGTTTCAGTGTTGACAGAAACCCTTTTCCATGTGCTCCAATAGTTATTCTACTGCAAGGATAGCAATTAAGGTACTCTTGCGAGTTACGATCGATCTTCACTTGAGAATTTTACCTGTTGCAAAGTTTGAAATAAATAATGAAACTTGATTAAATCCTTTGAAACTCTCTAACGACCCACCAAAAGATAAAAAAGAATTGAAATAAAAATGAAAAAAAAGGAAGGGCAAATTTCAGGCAAGTTTTATGTAACTACAAAAGATGGATCCTGTTCAGTCCAGATGATAAAGCTACTGTTGACAATTATGGATTATCAACAATTTTCAATTGTAATTTGCATCCATGTAGTTAATTAACTGTTGCAATTAAGGCCTAACCGTGATTCTAATAAATTATTATTAACGTGAAGTACTTCGGGATTTAGTCTAGGCCGTTATCTCAATTCATATAATAAAAATGAAGTTGAATCTACTGATTGTTGGAGTTAATATCCTTCTGACCAGAAAAAGAAGAATCAATTATTATCATACTGAGTTCTTTGGCCAAAATTATAAAAAATAAAAATAAAATTATCTTGCTTAATCCCATACAACGCCAAACATAGGTTAATCTTTAATTTAGTGTAGTTTAGGCCAGACTACTAGAGTTCGGGACAAGTCTTAAGAACAAGCCAGGCATGTCAGCATCCCATCAGTTAATTTGAAATCATTATTAGACCATCCTTGCAAGTAGCAACTGTGAACTATCTGCAAGACACCAAAGATGGAAAATGACCCAAACTTCCTTTAATACAAGCAAATAAACAATCAGAGAGAGCGAGAGAGAGAGAGAGAGAGAGAGCAAAAGCAAAAAGATTAAAATGTATAGGTAACCAAAAAAAAACATTTCACATGTATATGATTTATCTACAACCCAACAACATATCACTAGAGCATGCACTAGTTCTATTTTAGATGGGGAAGAACTAAACTAAGACACCAACAGAATTCTATAGAATGCAGAACTTTAAAATATAAAATCAATCTCTAATAATCCAATCCAATGTTCAGCCAATCAAGAGGGAGAATAAAATCATCAAATGCAAGCAAAAAAGATTAACTGATAAATGTGAAGGGTAAAGCTAACTTACTGCAAGCAACAAAGAGGAAGGAAGGTATGTTACAGCAAATAAGCACCAAGCATCTCTCCAGCGGTAAAGTCCATATCATATTCGAGCATTGGGGATATAGGCAGGACTTTGACTTGAAATGATGGAGTAGCTTTGAACTCGAATACTATCGATTTAACACACCTACACGTCCACTTCTGATCACCCACTTCCCCGCGTGTGGACAAAAGTAGGCAGACTTTTTTATCTCCCAAGTGTACCATGCTAGCATTGGTAAGTTGAAGAGAACCAAGAAAATCATTGCAAAACCCGAAATCTGGAGGCAGCAGCACATAACTGTAGTTTGTTTTGACAGAATCAAAGTCATATGAGATTAGGTGCACATATATACGGGAATCGGTCGCGGTGGTTTTGAATGTAAAAAGCACAAATTCCATCCCATCATCCACCACTAAAGTTGCACCCTCAAAACAGAGCTCATTATCACGTGGAAGCCTTCTCCATCCTTGGTTGGGGTACGCGGTGTCAAATCGGTAGCTTGATCCACCATCTGAAACTAATATATTTGTAACGGCAGTGGCAAAGTATGTATCATAAAAATAGGCAGGGTCTCCTAGTGAAACAGGATAACAAAGTTTACAAGGGAGTGGAGGGTTCGCCAATAAGGACCACTTATTCTCGATAGGGTCAAACACTTCAAAAGAAGCCTCGTGAGGGTAAGTTATCGACTTGCCGAGAGCATAGAGTTTGCCATCCAGCTCCACCAGCAGGGGCTGAGCTTTCCCTAGTATCATCATACAACTCTCCGCCGAAGTATATCCCTCATCACTATCACTATCACTATCACTATCATACTCCCCCAATTGTCCAAACGGGATGAACCTTTCCGTAGTGCTCTTTATATTTGCCGTATCAAAAGAATAAATATTTTGGACCGGCTGATGACGGAAAGTCCCGTTTATAGGTTGCCCTAAAACAGGTTGATGTTCATACTTAATTACTATGCCATCGCCCATAAGAATTTCGGAGCCATACACACCGCAACCCATATACCGGGGCATTTTCAACCCGAACATTTCAGCAACTACCCGTAATTTTAATTTTGGTGAAGAAGCACATAACAACTTACCCAAATTCACCGATAGAACTACATATCTCGACTTACTACCGACGGGATGATACTCACCTAGGCATAGGTATAGGGACCTATCATTCCTGCTTCTTTGCCCAACCTCCATCGCCGCCGCCGCCGAGATAATTGCATTCACTTCCTTGCCGCCCTTGTTGTTGCTCTTTCCCTTGTCTTTTGTAGAGGTTTTCAGCCTCCCTCTGCATCCTAACACACTCATATTTCTGGAGTTGGAATCGGTTTCACTTCCGATGGACTTTCTTCCTTCTATTTCACTCTTCGAACCAAATCGAGAGATGCAATTGATATAACTTGTATACCACAATCTTCAAGCAAGCACAAATTCTCAATATTTCTCACAAAATCCACAGTTTCCATACAAAACCCAGCTACCAATTTTAAGTCTTTATCAAACCTCAAAAACTCAAATTTTCCATCACCAAACTTCACCAACCAAACCCTTCATCCCTGAACTCGTTTGCAGCAAAAACCCTAATCAGAATTGTAGACATAAAAAAAAATTAGTGAAATAAAAAAAAATCACTAATAAATTGGTCAATGCCAATTATTTGATGACCAATCAAATATGTGTCTCACAAAATACACGTGGTGACTCATGATATAAATTAGCTTGATAGACTAAATCAAATAAATCATACATTAATTGATAATTTTAATTAATTAAACAAATGAACGGTTGTTAATGAGAATATTAACTTTCACCAAAACCGTTCATTTGTTTGATATTAACTTTCAACAAATGAATGAGATGATCTTCAATTTGGATGATTTTTTGCATGCATGATCTTGAAATGTTGATTTAAAAGATCAACGGTTAAGATCATGAAAATAAATCATCGAATGTAACAAAAGTGAGAGTGGTCGGACACATTAGGTCCGACCCAGGTCGGACATAAGTATTGTTCATTAATTAATGTGATTGATTTAAATCAAAAGCTTTTTAATTAGCCATAAATTTAAATATAATTGTGGCTAATTAAATATCAATCCGACTAAATCTATTGATTCTGATTATAATATTCAAGTATTAAGTTGAGCCAATTAAATCATAATTAATTGATTATTTCCTTAAATAATTATAATTAAGTCAATCAATTAAAGCTGATTGATTTATTTCTATAATTAAAGAATTCAATTAAATATAGTGTCATAAATGCATTCCAAATTAATGTAGATATAGACGCTATAAGTACCCATCCCCAAATCAAGAGAGAAGACTTCGGACTTCAGACAAAGCAGATAAACAATCTCAAAGCTCAGAAGTCTCTAAACTTGTGAAGAATCATCAAACTGCCAAATAGCCGATTGCTTCACCAACCAAGAAGTCGAAAGACATTGTCACGTGTCAAACTTCGTAACCTTCGCATGTTTCAAGACCAAGTGTTCATCACCCTTGGATCAAGCATGACCTTCAGAAAATCACAAGCAAACCTATGGCAAGAAGGCAAAAGCTCTCTGTAAGGTCAAACGTACACCCAAATACTCAAGTTCTTCATCAAGCTCTTGGAGAATCAACAAGCACCAAGCACACGTGCCGATCTATCCGCCACAAAAGCCGAAGAACGCTCACCACGTGACACCACTCGTGGTTCAAGTCCGATCAAGATCAAGCTTTCATAGCCCTTGATCAAGCCTCATCTTCAAAATTCGCCAAAGCAAGACAAGTTGAAGATATGACCGTTCGATTCAAGATCAAGTGTTTGTCACCCTTTGATCAAACCAACATCGGAGATCGAATCAGAGGAAATTCTTGTAAAAGAATACCCACAAAGATTGTAACCCTAAATCCATAAATACAAATATATTATTTTGTACACGTGTCCTTGTTTTATTCGTTTGTAGGATTTTCGTGTTTACAAGAATAACAGACATAACAAAGAAAAAGTTTTCTTCACCAATCTTGAAAAGGAACTGAATCGGAGGGAGAGAGAGAGAGAGAGAGAGAGAGAGAGAGAGAGAGAGAGAGAGAGAGAGAGAGAGAGAGAGAGAGAGAGAGAGAAAAACCAGATCGCTGGGCCTCGGCCGAGATCGGCATTGGGAAGCTTCGGAAGCGAAACACCAAACCTTCGCTTTCGATCCACCTCCGGCAAGGGTGCGTAGGGAGAGAGAGGATGTCTGGTCTGGGGTTATCTCTGGTTGTAGATGTGAAGAAGATGAGAATAGAGGATTACAGAGAGAAAGAAAGGAGTTTGTGTTGCGCACGGGTAGAGAGAATTATTTTATTCTAAATGTTCTTAGTAAAAAGGAAACTAATTAAAATAATTCTCTCTACTAAAAATAAAATATATCTATACTATATTTTAGTCTTTTAGACAAGAGCCTTTGTTATTGTCCAAAAAAAAAGACAAGAGCCTTTGTTAAGCATAATTGAATTTTTTTATTTAAATAATTCTTAAATATTAAATAATTTTGTATAAAATATCAACTATCAAGGATAAAATATTTTAAAATAAAATAATTTACAATATAAAAAAATTGCCCACAACTTAAAAAAAAAACTATACACTTTCATCTCACCAAAAAAACTACACAGTTTCACACCTATAAGATGTGTTGCCTTTTCTAGTATATATATATATATATATCATGAATTTTACTCCATTACATAGGACTATGTACTTTTAAATACATAGTTCTATTGTCAGCCGTCAGATCTGTTTAAATGATCTAGATACAACACTTTTTATTTTCATTTGTTATGATTAGGGTTGGCTTTTTTACTGAGTACTCTTTCAAAACCGTCGTATTCCCGGGGTAAACCAATTATATAGGTTCAAGATATCCCGAACCAACTGATATATATAATATATAGAGAAATTATTACAAATGATACCTAAACTGTACCTCCATTATATAGATAGTGCCTAAACTTCACTTTTGATTATAGCCAGTACCCGAACTTTTCGCATTCATCCTAATTGATACCTAGAGTCCAAATTCATCAATATTCCGTTAAAAATTTAAAAAATTGACTTTTTTTTTTAATCTTCTTCTTCCTTCCTCTTCCTGATCCCCTTCTTCCCCCTCTTCTTCCTCTTCTTCTTCTTCTTCCCTCTCATCCAAATACCGCCTGCAAAAGGCCAATGTGGAGAAGTTCTTATTAATTGTTGCAAGCAATTGCTTTGCCCTGGGCAGCCTCATCCGACATCAAAAAGTTTCATGTAATGGTTGCACTCTAGATCTTCTCTGATATGTATTTTCCTAAATATAAGTTATATAGCATGGGACAATTAGCACAACAAGCCACATGTGAACTAGTAGAACTACCAT
This sequence comes from Rubus idaeus, assembly GCA_030142095.1. Classification (NCBI taxonomy): domain Eukaryota; kingdom Viridiplantae; phylum Streptophyta; class Magnoliopsida; order Rosales; family Rosaceae; genus Rubus; species Rubus idaeus. Next base: position 17,753,226 of record CM057968.1, on the reverse strand, counting down.
CTATTTCACACCGAATATTAAATTACTACCAATACAAAAACTTGAGTTTTACCAGTTGATGCAAAAGTTTCAATTGCAAAATATTCACCCTCTTCCATTTTCGTCTGCTCCCCTTCTTTCACAATGGGAATTGGGGAAGAAGAAGGGGGACGAGAGGGAAGAAGAAGAAGAGGAGGAAGAAGAAGGGGATCGGGAAGAGGAAGGAAGAAGAAGATAAAATAAATCATTTTCTTTTAAAGATTTTTAACGGAAGATTGACGAATTTGGACGGTAGGTACCAATTAGGATGAACGCGAAAACTTCGGGTACTGATTGTGATCAAAAGTGAAGTTCATGTACCATCTATATAATGGAGGTAAAGTTCATGTACCATTTGTGATAATTTTCCTAATATATAATTTTATTTATATATCCATTGATAATCTTGGGCCATTAGATACGATATTAAAAAACTACGAATGAATGTCCACCATTCATTTTTTTCGCGAAATTCTCATAACCATATCCTCTCTCATTTCCCTGCCTCTCTCTCTCTCTCTCTCTCTCTCTCTCTCTCTCTCTCTCCCCTCAAACCCAATCGACATACTCTCTCTCTAACCTATCGAAACCACCCAAAAATACGCCCAAATTCTGGCCATTTTTGCTCAATCCATCCACATAAATCAAATCTTCATACCCTAAACTATCTTTAATCCAATAAATCGCATCTTGAATTGAGCTCTCTAACCTCGATTCCTAAAATTCTCAAAAGTTCATCTATTTTATAGGTTTCAAATCATCAAACCCTAATCCTACTTCATGCAATAAGTTCGATTTGAAACCCAGAAACAACAAACGAAGACCAAATACGGTATATCTCTGCAAACCCCAAATTTCGAAACCCTTAGGGCTTGTCCAGTAACGTTTTACAAAACAATTTTTAGAACTAGTGTCACACCTCAAAGGATGTCAGACACTGTTCCGTCCGTACAGCCCCTCCGGAGGTTTAGGGGATCGAAACCCAAGGAAGTCGCTATGCTCCACTCACTCTCAGGTCATCGCAAATAAATCAAAGATAATAGAAAATACAGGCATGGGATATGAAATCATTTAAATCCATAATGAAATAACTATAGCCATGCAAATTGCATTTATCAAATATACAGGAAGAACTCTAACCGAGAGAGTCTCATGTCCCCTACCTGGAACATCAGAGCTTATCCTCGCTCATCACATCAGGCCAACACCATTACCACCACAAATCACATCTCGGGCTAACTGGAGTCCCTAGTCCGACAGTAACAATATTCGAGTGTCATTATAACATTCTCAATTTCAATAACTTACACTCAACCAGTCATTCCAAGTACGACTTTATACCTGTGTCAAGTATTCGACTTCATAATCGAAACGAGAAACACAATTCAACAGAGTTTTGACGGAAACTCAATAGCTTAACTTCTGTCCCCGATTACAAACAGAAGTACCACAACCTCTGGGTCAACTTCCAAGATTCCTATATTTCAAATTCAAACCAATAAACCATAATTAGGCCGGAAAAGTACAAAATTGGCCGGAATACCATTGATCACGGTGGTTCACGGTGGCAAAACAATACCCAAAATACCAAATCTCCAAAACTCAACCAAAAGTGAAATCTAAAGCTACAGACGTGTAGAGCTGGAAGAGATGATCAAGATTGATACCTCAATCGAAGCCAACGGTGGCCGGAGTCGCTGGAATTCGTCAAAACTCGCCGGAGCAATAGGATCTTCTCTTCTTCGATTCTCCCTCCTTAGTTGATGATTCAACTATCTAAGACCACCATCGTGTTCGCCTTGTTGATAGGAAGCCAAAGACATTAGTCTTGTACGCCATCGTGGCCGGAATCGTAAAACCCGATCGGCGCTGCCACTTCTTCTCTCCTCCGTTTCTCTCTCCACCGGCGTCTTCGTGACTAGCCGTGACCACCATGAGACTCGCCGTGATGAGGCGAAGCTAACGGGATAGGTTCGCCACCGTGAGGTGGTCGGAATAGGAGGTCGGCGTCGGAGCAGACGGTGAGGAAAACGGGTCGCGGGTTCTGTTATGGGCTTTGCCAATCTGATCCAACCTTTAAATCAAATCCAACGGTCTAGATTTGATCATGATTAGATCAACGGCTGAGATTAAACCGCTTCAATTTCCTTAATTGCTAAACTTCCAAAAATCAAAACAAATAGTTCGGGTATCCGAAAAATACTCCGAAAATTCTCACGGAACGTCGTGACGTGTACTTCATTCTCGAGTCTTCAAATCGAAGTTACGACAAAAAGATAATTTCTGAAGAATTCCCGAAACTAGTTGATAATTAATATGATTAGGAATTTAATCTCGATTAATATCCAAATTAATCCTTTAATATTTCTGGGGTCTCACACATACATTTCACATTTTGTGGTCAAAATACTTTCTCCCATTCTTCACATCTGCTATTTCATCACATCATCACATTATACAAGAAATATGAACAAGACAGTATGATGACAGCCCACAACCACTTTTCTCTAGCTTTACTAGATTTTAGTTCACTCCCAAGATCTGTTATCTTTGCTTGCAGACAATTTACCGAACTCTTTGCACGAGTAGTCATCATCCAACACAATATTACTACAGTTTCAGTCTCTTTGTTGAGCCAAAACCAGCTCTGATTCTCGAACTTGAGGCGTAGGTGATTGATGTGAACGTAAAATACGTTCACAAAGTGCCTTTAATTACTGGATTTTGCTATTCCGAAAGCTTAATTGTCTGTATAATATTTGTTTTTGTGTTTTTAGGGAAAATACGAGGAAAATGTTAATCTGCACAGAATAGGTGCATTTTGGAGGTTTTCAGCGTAAATCGGAAAGTCAACCGTGACTTTCATTTGTGGAATAAAATATTGTACGAAGATTTCGGATTATTCCAAATCCCGACAATTTGTCGGCGAACCACCACATAAGGCGGCGCAACCACCACACGCGGTGGTGGAACACAATTCAAACCACCATTTATTTTCTCTAATAGTTGTTTCTTTTATTTATTTATTTTCTTTTATTATTTAATTTTTCTTTTGTTTTATATTTATTTATTTTATTTCTTTTTGTTATTTAATTTTTATTTTTATTTTGTTGTTGTAGCTAACATGTTCACGTTCTAATTCCCTTGGATTTTTCTCCAGCTAACAACCCACTGCCGGCCGCCCACTGATTTGTATGTGATTTGCATACAAATTAGGCCTCTAATCATCATTATTGTGCTTGTCTAATGGCTATTTTTGAGTCTCTAATCCTTGTTTGCACACTTGTAGGTAAATTGAGCATCGGAACGATATTGAGAGCGAAAGGATGCATTTTGGAGCTTTTAGTGGACTTCCGGCAAAAAGACGAAAAGTCAACCCGAAGACCAAAAGTCAACTTGTGGTCAACCCCGACTTTGGAGCATCAAAGAGTCAAATGCCGAGTCCCGAAAGTGAGTTGCAAGAGAATTCCGGAAGATTGACCAATAAACCGAGAAGTCAACCATGGTCAACTCCGAAGGTCAAGGTCCAAGTCAAGGTCAACTTTGTGACTCATCCACATGAGCACCCAAGTCATCAAGGAGTATACTAGATATGGTGAGGTCACCCCTAGACTATTCCTTCTTTTTGCCTCCTATAAGATTTTACCCCTTTACCCTTCATTAAATTTCATAGTCATTAGATTAAACCCTACTTCATCCTAGTCTTTCATTCTCTCCCTCTCTTGCCTATATATAGTTTAGTTTTAGCCTCATTTAGATCTATCTCTCACATTCCAAAGCAGCCCCAAAAATTCCTCCCCTTTTCCCTTTCCCCTTTTCCTTCTCTCCCTTCACTTTCACTTTAGCCTCTGGTCGTCTGTCGACCGGTCGACGGGTCCCTGTCGACCGGTCGACCAGCGGCGCTGCTTGGCTTCTCCACCACTTCTCACCCACTTCCACTCCTCCTTTCCTCTTCCACCCTTCAGGGAAGTTGCTCACCACGACGTCTACTACCTCCACCACCACTTTGGGCAGCTGGGGATCCTCACCAAGTCACCAATTTCATCATCAAGGCCAAGGAGGAGCAAGAGAGCACCTATTGAGCATTCTTCACCTCTACTCTCTCTTTTCCTTATGTTTTGCACTTCATATTATAATTTGATGATGTATATTGAGATGATTAGTGCTAAGAAGGAAATTACACAAACAAACAACTAGATGCAAACTTAAGGAAACACAAACACTTATGAACAAACAACTACAAAACAGTTATCAAACAATCTAGACTAAAGAATAGTGCTAAGAACAACCCGGAAACGATTACCAAGAGATCAAGGTTAAACCTCAATCCCCGGCAACGGCGCCATTTGACTCAACGATAAGTTCGGGTTGGTTTTGAGTATCGCCGTCAAAGTGTAGTGGATGGTATAGATTAAGACCGGGGGATTATCGTACCCAAGGGATTGGAAGGCCCTAAAATCACCTTGGTAATTATGTGGTAACCAAGCTATTCTAGCACTAAAATGGTAAGATAAGAGATGAGCTATATACTAGTGTAGTGAAGTATGTGCACATGGTTGTAGTGTTCATATTTTTGGTGTTTTCAAAGAGAACATGCAAGAAAGTAAATAAGTAACAATTGCAGATTTGATAAACAAAGTTATTGAGCTTACAAACTCAATTTCAATAGCTAGTGTACATCTCAAATTACAAGAATTAAAGCAATGAAACTAAAAGGTAAAAGAGTTAGAGAATGCTCAATGATGTTTCCAAGACTTCTCCTCCTCTTTTATGAACTCCTCCTTGCTCCAAGTCCCAATCCTTGCAATCTTTGATGTTGTTGTGGGGGCTGTTTTGGTGAGGTGAGGGGTAGCACGAATTTGGTGGTGAGAAAGGAAGAGAGAAAAGAGTGAGGAAGGTAGAAGAAGAAAGAAAGAAAGGGTGAAGAAGGTGGCCGGAAGTGATAGGGAAAGTGGCATGAATTTAGAATGGGAAGAAGAGAAAAGAAGAAGAAAGAGAGGAGAGGGAGAAGAGGAAGAAGGGGAAGAAGGGGGCTGCTCGAAAATTGTGGCTAGAATGAGATTATCCTCATGTGTGGCTGCTAGGGTAGTCATAGCAGCTGCAATCTTTCTTAGTTTAAGCAAAAGGAGAGCCACTCACATAAAGAAATGTGAAGTGGAGGAAATTATGGGTTGGTGGAGGGATAAGTGGACATGTGGATGAGTGTGTGTGTGAGCTGTGCCACACATGTGTGCAGCTGATGTAGGAGAGTCTCTCCTTCTGTGGTGGTGCTCCAGTGGTGGTCCGGCGGTGGTGCCGCCTCTTGTGGTGGTGGTTTGCCGGAAAAATCGCCGGAAATGCAATTTCTTCATTTTCCTTCCTTTCTTCGATTCTTCAAGGCCTTCAATGGCAACGTCTTCCGAAGGTAAATTCATGCAATCTTCAATGCCTAGAAGCCACGGTTGCCTTCTTGTCCTCTTCTCGGAAGTGTGCCCAAAAGTACTCAAAATGCACCTTCTTGTGCCGAATTACCTCAAGTCACCTAAGTAACCTGAAATCATGAAAACGCATATTATTAGTAACAAAATGCCTTCGGGTAAGCTTAACTCTCGTGATTAGGAATACAATTTGCGCTATAAATAAGTGCAAATAACACCCCCACACTTGAATCTTGCTTGTCCTCAAGCAAACACAACACAAAACAATAAGGGAAACATAATGCAAAACAAGAAGGGAAAAACAAAATTCAAGCAAAATTTTCTCCAACCATAGTCCTCAACGAGCTCGGGATGTTGTAAACAAGAGACATAAGATCACCAATCAAGGCTTCACAAATTTGCTAAGAATTTAACAAGCGCAATTCAGTCATGCTCGGTGAAGTGTGTGGAAACCAATGTACAATCCATCTCATGCAATCAAATAGGCACACTAAACACATTAACCACAACTCTCGCAAAGATCACTAAGTATTTCCGCTCAAGTGTATACGGTCAAAGTGTTTACTCGCATAACAAATGCACAAAGAATGTTCCCATATGCTTGCTCATCAACCAACTCTCTACAAATCGAACCATAAATTGTTAGATCTCAAGGACTTACAATGGTAAAACGGGGCCAATGGGTGAATGGAATGGAATGGAAATATGAGTGGTGCTAAGTGTTCACAAGACATATCAACGACTTTGAAACTCAACCAAATGCTTCAACCAAATTATTTTCTTATTCTCCTCCAACCTTATTCACAAACTACTTTCTTTTTGGATTTTTCTTCCTTTCTCATTTTCTATTTTTTTTTTCTTTATTTTTCTTGAGGAACTTTATTCCTTCTTTTTGTTTTTGATTTTCTTTCTTTCTTTCTTTGAACAATAACAGTAAACTAACAACTCCTCCAAACTTTCCTTTTAGGTACAATCATGAAATCTCAAGCATTTAAGGATAAGAAGTCACTATCAAAGTCTTGTAAACACACTGGAATGGTGATGATATTTTGAAGTGGTGGAATGAATGTGTGTGATGTGGGTGAACAAAGGAAAGCTAATGATGTATATGGCTCAAAGTGGGCTATTCCTAGAGTTCAAATTCATATGGATGATGGTCACTTTGGCAATGGTGTTCAACTAATGCCTTAGTCATTTCTAACTCAAAATGGATCAATCAAAAGCTTCAAGCGGTCTTTGAGCAAGTTCTAGGTCCAAACCTTATGCAATGTTCACACATGAAGAACAAATAGAACATGAAAGATGCATACATGTGCATATTCAATGGGCTCAAAACCTCACATTTTCTGGGTATGCATGGGAATACATGTCAAGTGTGCTTCTCGGATTGCAATCAACGAATCAACAATGGTGAAGTGTACATGGTGATCAAGCAATCAAGAATCATGCATATTAAACTCAAAGCAAATCATATCAAGCCTCAACAATGATCACAGTCTCTAGAACACAACAAAGTAAGCTCAATTCATCATTGGGATCGGAGAAAATGGACACAAAACATGAACAACGCACAAAAACACACAGAAAAGTCAAAATTTCACAATCAGGGGTTCTGGCGTCCGGGCGCCCATTCCTGGCGTCCGGGCGGATCAAGTGGCAGAGAGCATGTTTTCTGGGATTACATAGGGCGTCCGGACGGATCACTCGGGTTTACCTCCCAGACTTCGTGGCGTCCGGACACTAGCAGGGTGTCCGGGCGGAATAGCTACTGGAACTTGACAAAAATCGAAAAAGTTGAAACATTTTGGCATAAACGAACCCAATCTCACCCCCACACTTAAACTTAATATTGTCCCCAATGTGATAAGTGAATTTAACAATAATATTTGGGTGAGAGATATGACAAACAACACACAAAACAAACAAACAAAACACAAAACACAAAACAAAACAATTAACAAAAAACAAACAAATGTGAGTGAAGTAAAATGAAAACTTCCTTATGGCGATCTCCACAATGATATTCAGCAGGCACCAACAATCACCAACCTCAAGGCATAAAGCCTTGACTTCCATACGTAAGCTCCAAGTGTGCTCCATGGTGAATATTGTTGAGCAAGAGTGAGTACAGTGAATCAGCTTTGACCTCTCCCCTTTCCCAGGGGCATAACTCCAATGGTAGGAATAGGAATGTAGTGATTCTGGTAGTATTGAAAAATAGACTCAAATGGCTTCATGTCAGCCACTGAAAATACCCCAAACGCCTACTGGAGGATAAAACACGAACTGGTCAAAGTGAGGGCTGAGAAAGTCAACTCAGGCCTGAGTACCACTCAATGATAGCTGAATATCTGGAGATCCAATGGTCCGATCACCATGAAATTTAAACCAGAGGTAGTAGACACATAGGGGAACAACTTTCATGAACAGCTAAGCTCATTCTAACGGCTAGGATGAGAGAAAAGACCCCCGTAAATCGTCTGACCTGCACAGGCAGATTCTGGACATATTGCAAAATGACTTATGTGAGCTCCCCATTCCGGAACTCCGAACTTAACTCCTTCAAAACCTCTGAAACTTCTTTATTGATAGAAATCAGAACTCAAAATGATATGGGGTTGCCTCCCCACAAGCGCTTTCCTTTATAGACTTCAAGCCGGTCTTGTTTCTTCATCTTGTTGCTCATGGAGGCTCAAAGCACTCCTTGCCACCGAAACAATTCATAAATGGTGTGGCCATGGACTTGCAGCTTTGAAACATAGGCCATTCTTGCACGTTCATCCTGTTCACTGAAATCCCTAGAATCTCCCTTAAGCATTGGATCGCTTCTAGTTGTACCTCACTCAATGGAGGACTTTTCTTCTTGTGTAACTCATATGTCTCGAAATTGGGAGGTGTAGGGAACAATCTATGCTCCTGAAGATGAAGAGAGGGGCTTGGCAGCAGTCCCCTCCTATGAATAGGATAAAGAGGTGTAGGCAACAAACCCTTCATGTTCTCAAGAGTGGGAGGTGTAGAGGGCACATGTTCTTCTTTTGAAAGGGGTGTTGTAGACTCACTAGGCTCATGGACTTGCTCCACATTTGATACTTCTTCCTCAATGAGTGTAGGAACAACAATGTCAAACATATCATCATCACTATCCATAGAAGAAGGCTCTTGTTGCTCATGGGCAGCAACCAAAGGGGGAGGATTAAATTCTTTCACTAGAGGCTCTAGTGGATTCAATGGACCAAAGATCCTCTCACCTTTAGCTTGATCACCTCTCACCAAATCAATTGCAAACACTTCTTGGATAACCTCTTGGGGATAACTAGGTTGAAACGCTTGTAGCTTCACTTTTTCTCCTAGCACCTTGAGGCATATTGTACCTTTTTGCACATTTATTTTGACACCCGCCATAGCCATAAATGGTTTTCCAAGGATGATAGGACACTCCTCATCCATATGAACATCCTCATTCATGTCCAACACCACAAAATCAGCCGGAAGAATAAACTTGTTGACTCTTATCAATACATCTTCAACAATTCCAACCGGGAGTCTAGTAGCTCCATCCGCCAATTCCAATGAAACCGAAGTAGTCTTCAAAGGACCAATGGCTAGCCTTTGGTATGTGGCTAGAGGCATGATGTTAATACTTGAACCCATGTCCATGATAGTTCCATCAAAAGACTCCTTGCCAATTCTGCAACCTACAACGAAGCTTCCAAAATCTTGCTTCCTTTGAGGCAACCGATGTTGAATGATTGCACTCACCTCCTCATGTAGCTGAAATTTCTCATTGGCAGCAAATCTCCTCTTGTGCAAACAAAGATTCTTGAGAAATTGGGCATAAGCCGGTACATTATCAATGAGTTTTAGTAAAGGGACATTCACATCTGCCCTCTTGAAGGTTTCAAATAGTGAACTCATCAATCCATGCTTCTTCTTCCGCTTTCTCTTGGACAACTCAAGTGGTGGAGAGGAGATAATAGGCTCTCTTGACCCTTCATATTCATGTTCATGCCCATTGTCACTCATTTCTTCCTCAATGGATGACACAATTTCCTTTGTAGAAGGTGGATCATGCCTAGCAGCCTCCCTAGAGGAGTGTATGACCAAAGAGGGGTCCCTAGCCGTCATGGCCTCTCCCTCTTTTGTAATGGTCAGCTCTTCCTCATGCCTAGAAGTACCTCTACTCAATGATCTCTCATATTTCCTCCTCTCATAGTCTCTATGCTCATAATCATCCAATGACAAGTGTCCAACAACTCTCCCAAGTGAAATGTCTTCCTCCTCACTCCTTTCACCAACATTCACATCATCAAATCCATTTCCCGGGAGTACATTTTCTTCCTCCCGGTTCCCATCCTCCATATAATTAAAATGACTATGCATATTATTATTCAACAAATGGCCAAGAGGTACATTTTCTTCCCTCTTGGCCCCATATGTATGCACATCAACATCATCATTATGCACAAGTAATGGATTGGGATCATAAAGCTTACTTGAGTGAAGAGTTGTGAGTTCATGATCTTGCTCAAGTAAATTGTGTACAGAAGCTTGACACCTCTCACTAGAAGCTTGCAATTGAGCTAACATATCTGCCAAGCTTGGCTCATTAGGTTCATACTCATGTGCTTGTTGGAACTCCGGTGGTGCAGCGAATATACTAGAACCATCATGTGAACTCCAATGATCATTAGAGAAATATGGATTGTTGTGGGAGTCATGGCCTTCATATTGGTATCCCCCATGATCTTGGTATGGTTGCTCATCAAGATGTGGTTGAGATATCATTCCAATGCTATATCGATCATCTTGATGCTCAAATCTCCTAGGCTCTTCCCATTCTTGCCTCCATCTATCCATGTGTGAAGTAGATGATTCACCCAAGTACCTTTAATATCACAACAAAAGGCTTAGAATCAACTTTTAATCAATAAAACCAATGTATACAAGATATGGAACCGAATGGAAGCAACAAAAAACATAGAACAATCAAAACAGTCTCTGGATAGCTCCCAGACGATCGGACGGACTGAATCCGTCCGGACGGATTGCACGGGCAGAAGCTATTTATCACTTGGGCGTCCGGACGGAACTGTGGCGTCCGGACGGATTAGTTAGACAGAGAGGTTCCAGAGAGGATCCTGACGACCAGTAGCACAAAAACTATTTATTTACCTAACCTAGACTTAACCAAATGACCTGAAATTTTAAACACATATACTAGACACGTAAACACAACAGCACAAAAAAAATTAGAATTTTCTGGGTTGATTTACTATTTTAACAAAAATCGGGAAAACAGAGGACAGTAGCTAAACGAAAACAGAAAACAGATTTTGAGAACTTCCCTAGATAGGCAAGGGAACTAACCTAGCTTGAATTGAAGCAAACTAAGATGCAACTACACACTTATGAACAGCAATAACAACACTTGACACAAGCTAAAAACAAATTCAACATACAATGCAAAGAAGGAAATTACACAAACAAACAACTAGATGCAAACTTAAGGAAACACAAACACTTATGAACAAACAACTACAAAACAGTTATCAAACAATCTAGACTAAAGAATAGTGCTAAGAACAACCCGGAAACGATTACCAAGAGATCAAGGTTAAACCTCAATCCCCGGCAACGGCGCCATTTGACTCAACGATAAGTTCGGGTTGGTTTTGAGTATCGCCGTCAAAGTGTAGTGGATGGTATAGATTAAGACCGGGGGATTATCGTACCCAAGGGATTGGAAGGCCCTAAAATCACCTTGGTAATTATGTGGTAACCAAGCTATTCTAGCACTAAAATGGTAAGATAAGAGATGAGCTATATACTAGTGTAGTGAAGTATGTGCACATGGTTGTAATGTTCATATTTTTGGTGTTTTCAAAGAGAACATGCAAGAAAGTAAATAAGTAACAATTGCAGATTTGATAAACAAAGTTATTGAGCTTACAAACTCAATTTCAATAGCTAGTGTACATCTCAAATTACAAGAATTAAAGCAATGAAACTAAAAGGTAAAAGAGTTAGAGAATGCTCAATGATGTTTCCAAGACTTCTCCTCCTCTTTTATGAACTCCTCCTTGCTCCAAGTCCCAATCCTTGCAATCTTTGATGTTGTTGTGGGGGCTGTTTTGGTGAGGTGAGGGGTAGCACGAATTTGGTGGTGAGAAAGGAAGAGAGAAAAGAGTGAGGAAGGTAGAAGAAGAAAGAAAGAAAGGGTGAAGAAGGTGGCCGGAAGTGATAGGGAAAGTGGCCTGAATTTAGAATGGGAAGAAGAGAAAAGAAGAAGAAAGAGAGGAGAGGGAGAAGAGGAAGAAGGGGAAGAAGGGGGCTGCTCGAAAATTGTGGCTAGAATGAGATTATCCTCATGTGTGGCTGCTAGGGTAGTCATAGCAGCTGCAATCTTTCTTAGTTTAAGCAAAAAGGAGAGCCACTCACATAAAGAAATGTGAAGTGGAGGAAATTATGGGTTGGTGGAGGGATAAGTGGACATGTGGATGAGTGTGTGTGTGAGCTGTGCCACACATGTGTGCAGCTGATGTAGGAGAGTCTCTCCTTCTGTGGTGGTGCTCCAGTGGTGGTCCGGCGGTGGTGCCGCCTCTTGTGGTGGTGGTTTGCCGGAAAAATCGCCGGAAATGCAATTTCTTCATTTTCCTTCCTTTCTTCGATTCTTCAAGGCCTTCAATGGCAACGTCTTCCGAAGGTAAATTCATGCAATCTTCAATGCCTAGAAGCCACGGTTGCCTTCTTGTCCTCTTCTCGGAAGTGTGCCCAAAAGTACTCAAAATGCACTTTCTTGTGCCGAATTACCTCAAGTCACCTAAGTAACCTGAAATCATGAAAACGCATATTATTAGTAACAAAATGCCTTCGGGTAAGCTTAACTCTCGTGATTAGGAATACAATTTGCGCTATAAATAAGTGCAAATCAATTCGGTATTAGGTAACGTAGAGGAATCCCCTATGACACCTAGAGAGTTAGAATGACCCTAATAAGGCATTCGAATACCTTAAGAAACACGGTCCTAGACCCATAACATGGCTAGGATACGGGGCTTGATTTGTGGACACATTGGCATGATTGAGTTGGTTATAGCATTGTTTGTTGCATTGGACTTGGGGTTTGCCCGAAAACCCCAACATTTCCATACATTCCACACTCTTTATCTTATTGCTTGCATTTACTTTACTTGCTTTTTGTTTACCTTATCCGTGCATCATTACTTTCCACACAAACTTTAACACCACTTCACTTCACACATTGTCCAAACCACACACTTCACTCCTTCCACTTCTCACCTTTCCATCTAGTTAGAGCACTTAGCCACACACACCACCAAGGGATTAAGGAGCCCATCGATCCTTGTTGGAACGACAACCCCCTTCACAATCTGCTTACCCCCATACTTTGACGGTTTCGTCACCCACTTCTCCAGCTCAACCATTTTCCTTCCTCACATGGCTTCTGCACACATCCATCATCAAACCAGCACCACTTCTTGCTTGGATTCTAGCTTCACCACCACTCCTGCTAGCATTTCCAGATCACCCCACGAAGCTCCACCATCACTGAATATTCCCTCTGCTCCTTGGCTGTTCCCCCATTCCTTGCATATTTAAGCCACCGTTCCTGCAAGCACAACTTACCAATTCACAACTCACAGCCACCACTGCAATCAACACCATAAATCACAACCATAGCCACAACTACTCACCCACACCCATAGAATTAATCTCTAGGCACCCAGAGCAGCCCCTGCAAATCACAGCAATCATATTTTTCTATCTAATTATGTTTGTTCTTCTTTTTTGCAGGTTTGGAAGATCAGCAAAACCTCGAGCCCGACGCTCCCAAATTGACGCCACCAAGCTTCCACGTCCCAGCAGCACCGCCGACGCCGTCCATAACCGTCAAATCCTCCTCCGACGTCGACCATCTCGCCGCCGCAATCAACCAAGCCCACGGCCCACGCATCTCTCGCCTTCATCAATTCCCATGCCGGCGCTGTTTCTGCCGTTCCCGATTTCCATCGCCGGCGCCGAAAATCACCATTTCTGCAGTGCCAATCCAGTCATCTTCCTCCCCGTGCCCAGCCATGATCGGTGATCAAATCTGCTCATCCTCACCATCGTCGCTGACCGCCGACAACCCAGGCCGCCTCTACCACATCGCCGCTGCATCTCGTTCCTACCGGCATCATCTTCACAGCCCTTCGCTGCCGACCGCAGAGCCCGCTTGTCCTCGTGTCCGTGCTCTCTCCAATAGTCCAGCCCGGCGCTTCTATCATCACCGGCTCTCTCTCTCTCTCGCAAAGAAAGAAGAAGAAATTGAAAGAAGGAAACTAAAGACCACGGGTTGGTCCGTCCGCAAAAAAAAAAAAAGAATAAGAAAGAAGAGATTTGTGAGAGTTGAAAAGTCAAAGGAAGTGAAAGCCTTAGCACGGGTCAAACTCGTGGAAGAGACCAAAGAAAGTCAACAACAGAAGGGATGACCGGGCTGGACCAAATTGCCCAAATGCGCTAAAGCCCAAATTCAGAAATTGTCCAATTGCTAAGGACACTCGCGCACCCGCCACATCCAAATATACCGTTTCTAATAGCTGAGTCTGTCACCTTCGCCTGCCAGACAGTGTCCATTTTCATGGACACAACAGTAAAATTTTTCCCAAACTTCGTTTATTTATTATAATTTATTTTTGTTTAATTAACTATTCGTGAATAATTTTGGGAAATGTAATTGTGTAAATATTTGTTTATTTTCTATTTTGCATAATAATTGTGTTATTTGATTTTTCTAAGTTGCTTTTGTATGATTGTTTATTTGATTCAAGTTTACGGAAATCTTTTATATGTTTATGTTATAGGGGTCGACACTTATGATGTTACATGTAATTGAAGTTAGAATTAGGGTTTGGATTCACCTAATAGTTTTCGACACCTAATTCACAAGTAGTAAAGGCTTTGGACAAAGGTCGGAATCAAATAAAAAAGATTGCAATTAGATGAACTTATTCATGCTAGGTTGTGCACTTGAATTAACGATTCTTTTGGATGCTTTGAACATGGTTTGACTAGCTAGCTTTCTAGACTAAGATGGCATGTTTAATTGATTGATCTAGGTGCTTTCACTTAGGTTAATTTTCAGAGAGAAGTCTAATTGGGAAATAATTAGCTTTCTAATATTTCACAATGTTATTTCGATCATATCACTTAGAGAAATCAATATTTGTGTGTGTTTTTCTTGTTTTCAAAAAGAATAAAAATCCAAAAAAATTTCCTTTTAATTATTTATTGTTTTCAAAAATCTCAAAACCCCCAAAAATACTTTTGTATAAAATGTATATTTTTGTAAATAGAAACAATATTGTATAGTTTATTTAATTTTGTATATATATATATTCTTTATTCTTTATACTTGTTAATAATAATTCTTTATTTAATTTAATTTTTCGTGACATTGAAAAGTAAATATAACAATCCTCTGTGGGAAAAACCTATATTTCGCATTATACTTTACAACGACAATTGTTAGGAACTTTAGGTAATAATTAATGACCACGGTGAAAACCGAACAATCAGTGATGGTATAGGCGGATCAACCCACACAAAGAAATCACAATGCCCCATTTGCAGCATAAGATACACAAGGTTAGTGCTCACAAATACTATTTTGATTTAACAAAAATCCATACAAACCTTCCCACTGCAACACTGACGAACCGTCAAAGTATGGGGTAAGAATAGGTTAAGAGAGGGGTTGTCGTTCCAACGAGGATCGGTGGGCTCCTTAATCTCTTGGTAATTTGCATGTGGTCAAGTACTCTAGCTAGAATGGATAGGGTGAGAAGTGGGAAGAGTGAAGTGTGTGATTTAGACAATGTGTGGTGTACTGGTATGAAGTTTGGTTTTTGAAAGTAATGATGCAAAGTAAAGGCAAACAACAATCAAATGCAAACAAGGAAAGTAAATGTGTGTGCACAATAAGGAAAATGTTGGGGTTTTCGGGTAAACCACAAGTCCAATGTAACTAGCAATGCTTCAATCGAATTAATCATGCCAATGTGTGTGTGTGAATCAAGCCCCGTATCCTAGCCATGTTATGGGTCTAGGACCATGTTCCTAAGGTATTAAAATGCCATGTTATGGGTCATTCCAACTCTCTAGGTGTCATAGGGGATTCCTCTAAGTTACCTAATACCGAATCCCCTAAAGTGCTTAAGAGGCGTAAAGCATCGAAACTAGGGACCCAAACAAGTTACAACTCATCACATATGCTTCCAATTGTCTTGAGTGTGTGAGGTTACCAATCTCACACAATCTCATCAAGATAGATTAGTTAGCATGCCAAAGAGGTGGTAAATTCTAAGAACAAGCAACCAACACATATTGAAATAGGTAAGCACACATATTCATACAATGACAAAGGCATTTTATTCATAAATCAAGCATCACATAGTCACATTGGACTAGGGCACATAACCCTAGTCCCCAACAAAGTAACTACTCACTAGTCATCAATATATACATCATCAAATTACACAATAAAGCTCTAGACATAAGGAAAAGAGAGAGTAGAGATGAGGGATGCTCAATATATGGGTGCTCTCTTGCTCCTCCTTAGCTTTGATGATGAGCCTTGATGCCTTGGTGAGGATCTCTAGCAACAATGGATGATGGTGTAGAGGTGGTAGAGAGGAAATGAGAGTGATGGGTGGTGGTGGCTAACTAAAGATGGAAGAGATGGGAGATATATAGGTTAGAGAGGGGGAGAATGAAGGGCTATGATGAAATAGGGTTTTATCTAATGGCTATGAAGTTTAATAAAGGGTAAAAGGGTAAAATCCTATAGGGAACAAAAAGAAGGAATAGACTATGGGTGACCTCACCATATCCAACATATTCCTTGATGACTTGGAAGCTTCTTGATGAGTCACAATGTTGACTTTTCCTTGACCTTGACCATGACCATCGGAGTTGACCAAGATTGACTTTTGACCAAACTTCCGGAATTCTCTTGCGACTCACTTCCGGGACTCCATGTTGACGCTCTCAAGTCGGGGTTGACCACGAGTTGACTTTTCGGTCCTCGGGTTGACTTTTTGTCCTTTTGCCGGAAATCCACTAAAAGCTCCAAAACGCGTCATTTTTGCTCCCGATATCCATCCGATGCTCGTGAACCCTACAATGGTGCAATTCAAGGATTAGAGACACTAAATGACCCTTGGATTAACATTGCTAGAGTGTTTAGAGGCCTAATTTGTATGTAAATAACATACAAATCACACCCCCACACTTAAGCTTTGCTTGTCCTCAAGCAAACATAGAATCAACAATCCAAATCAACACAAATTCAATTGTCTTTCCAACCATATCCTCAATAAGCCCACTAAGCTATTCATCAAGATTCAATCAAGCACACAACATAAACATCATGCTTTGCCAAGTGATTAAGATATGTATTCACTGCATGCTTGGTGTAGTGTGTGCTAGCCATGGAATAATCAATCAAGAGCAATCAAATTAACATATATTGACAAGCTTAACCGCTAAACTCACATGATTCACTAAATATTTCTGCTCTTGTGTTTAGGGTTAAGTGTTTACTCTCAAAGCATAACCAAAAGCAACGTCCCCATAAGCTTGCTCAATGACCATCTTTCCACTAATTAGCTCACAACTTATTGGATCAAAAGGGCTTTCACATGGTTGTAATGGGGCCAAAGGTAAAGGGTTAGCATGAAATGAAGGGAATGGAAAGTCAAATGTTCCTAATGTTTCACAAGACAATTCAAGGACTTTGAAACTCATTCCTTTTGCATATGCTTTCGTAATCAAACAACCTAACTCTATTCTTCTCCAACCTTTTATTTTTCTACAACTTTTTTTTTTTTTTTCTTTCTTCCTTTCTCCTTTTTCTTTCTTTTTCTCAACAACAATTTCTCATTTTGTATTTTCTTTTCTTTGAGACTTTCTTTTTTAACTTTATTTTTATACACCACTTTTCTTTTTCATTTTCTCAACTTCTTTTCTTCTTTACAACCCCAACCATTTCTATCTATCTACCCCCACACTTGCCATTTTGTACAATCCCATAGATTTCCCAAGCATAAAAGAAACAAGAAGTCACAATCATTGTCTTATTAACATTTCGGAACAAGGATGGCTAGTGTTTAAGTTAAAACATGGGTTAGGATGATGTGGGTGGTGAAGTGAAAGGCTAAACGATGAATGTGGCTCAAATGGGTTAGTCCTAGTGGATTAGTGTTTAAGGGATGAATGTTAGTTTGGCCATGGTGCTTAACTAGTGCCTTAATCATTTCCAATTTGTTGCAAACTAACACATAGCCTCAAGCGGTCTTTGAGCAAGTTCTAGGTCTCGTAAACTAATGGAATGCACACACATGAAGAACAAGGATGTATGAATGATGCATACATATCAATAAGGCTCAAAATCTCACCATAAAGGGTATATGCAAGTCAATACATCGTCTACACATGCTTCTCTAGTTGCAATTGATCGATCAATAAGGCAAATGTGCACAAAGTGTCAAGCAAGCATCAATTACATAAATTAATCACAAGGCAATCCAATAAAGTTTAAGCACATGCTCTTTATCCGCTTAATTCACAACCTAACGGGCTCAAATTCATCATTGGGGTTGAAAAGGACAATAAAAGTACACCAAACAATCTTCAAAGTTTCAAAATTCTCAAAATTTCGATTTTAAGCACCTGTCGACCGTTCGACACATTTCCGTCGACCGGTCGACGAACGTCCAGGGATTTTCAGTCGACCGTTCGACCAAAGGGTCGACTGAACGATGAAAACTTTGAAAAATTCAAAAATTTTGGTGGTTCGAAAATGTTCGAAAATGTGAGACAACTTAAATTTAGCCCAACCTCACACCCCCACACTTAAAACCAACATCGTCCTCGGTGTTGTGAGGAGTTTAAAAGCAATGAAAATCGAATTGGTGAAAGTGAGGAGAGTGAAGTCGGGCGAATGCACACATAACAAAATATAAAGCAATCGGAAGATAGAGATAAGATAACCCCCTTTGTAGACTCCCTTATCTAGCCGAGAAACCTCAAATAGACACCAACCTCAGGGCACAAGGCCCTGACTTCCATATGTTTGCTCCTCGGGTGCGAAATGTACTAGCGAGTGTGATTGCATCGGGATCACTTGAAAACAGGGGAAAGCAGCAATGCAGCATTGACCTCCTCCCAAAGATTTGGGTATAACTTCAAGAATATGCATCTGAATTTAGTGATTCCAGTGGCGTTGGGAAGTACACTCAAAGAGCTTTAGTTTGGCCACTGGAAACTCGGAGATAGTCTTTCGGAAATGCAATGAAGAACCGGTCAAAGTGACCCTCCAGAAAGTCAAACTGCAGTGAGGACTCCTCCTTAAAACCAATATTGCGACAGATCCAACGGTCTGATTAGAGAGAAATTTCCACCGAGCACAGAAAACTCATAGAAGAAGCTTTCCCAACTTGTTTCACTACATTCCAACGGTCTGATGTGAAGAAAACTGTCTCCAAAGTCACTGTTCTGCCCAGGCCTCGCGTAGACAAATGCGAATCAACACCTCTTGGGTCTCTCCCTCCAAAGCTCCATATCCTAGCTCCGCCCAACCTCCCAAAACCTTTATTCTTTACTAAATAGTGCTGAAAACAAAAAAAAATTCCTTTTCCAAATGGGGTTGCCTCCCCACAAGCGCTTCGGTTTATAGACCTACAAGCCGGTCTTGGTTCCTCCTTGGTGAAATTATGGTGGCTCAAAGCAAAGCTTCTTCTCACTCAATGTATGGCTTGTCTCACCATCGCCAAAGCTTCCCACAAAACAGCCCTTGATACCATTGAAAATTAACTTCGAAGGTGGTGGCCAAGCATACTTTTTCTTCTTCACCTCTCCTACCATCTCTCTCTCGGGCCTTGATTGTCCCCTTTTGTAGCGCATTCATAGGAGGAGTCCTCTTTGTAGCTCTCTCGAGAAATGGGTCCTTCCCAAGTATGTCTTCATGAGAAAGAGGTGGTGGCTTTGAGTAGTAGTCTTGAGCACGAGGTGTGGGCTTCGGTGGATTCAAAGGACCAAAAATCCTTTCACTCTTAAGACTATTGCCCTTCACCAAGTTAATAGAAAACACCTCCTCAACTACCTCCGGTGGATGAATGGGCTTGAACATTTCAAACTTCACTTTCTCCCCCAACACCTTGAAGCTAATGGTTCCCTTTAAAACATTGATCTTCACTCCCGCCGTAGCCATGAAAGGGCGTCCAAAGATAAGGGGGAATCCATTGTCTTCATTGGGGTTTTCACCCATATCAAGCACAACAAAGTCGGCGGGAAGAATAAACTTGTCAACTCTTACTAGCACATCTTCCACTACACCCGCCGGTCTTCGCTTGCTTCCATCCGCAAAGGTAAGTGCAATAGGGGTAGGTTGCAAAGCACCAATGCTCAACCTCTTTGTAGAGAGATAGAGGCATCACATTGACACTTGCCCCTAGGTCCATAAGTGCTCCATCAAGGTGTGTCTCACCAATTTGACATCCGATAGTGAAGCTTCCGGATCTTTTCTCTTTGGTGGCATGTTGTGTTGAATCATTGAGCTTATATGCCCTTCAATCTTGTATACTTCATGCTCCTCGAAGCCGCTTCTTCTTGGTGCACAAGTCCTTGAGGAAATTTGCATAGACCGGCACTTTGCAAATGAGCTCCAACAAAGGGATATTAATCTCTACCTTTTTGAACACTTCATGAAGCTCATTCGTCAATGTCTTCTTCTTGTTCCTCCTCTCATCGGGGGTGATCTTCATCGCTTGGTGTACATGCACATCATCATCAAGGATCTCCCTGAGGTGTTCATGGTTCTTGGTGGGTCCATAGCCTTCATAGCCTCACCACCAAGGTTAGAAACCATGACACTCTCATGCCTAGGAGTCTCCTCACTCAATGCTCCTTCTTGTGTCTTCACTCCACCATAAGAGGTAATATCATTCTCAAAAGACAAGTAACCAAGTCCTTTCCCAAGCACAACTCCTTTATTCTCCTCATAAGTCTCCTCCTCATTCAATCCATAATTGCCAAGGAGTACATTTTCTTCCTCCTTGGCCCCATCCTCCATGCAATGCATATGATCAAAGTTCTCATGAATAGGAATGAAAGGAGAAGGGGTGAAAACATTTGATATTAGGGGAGTAGGAGTATAAGTAGCATGAGAGATACCGGAATGAGAAGTGAAGATAGCATTGCATTGCTCCTTGGTCTTGAACTTAGGATTTTGCTCCACATTAGAAGGCAAGGTACCTCTTGGCCTCTCACTAATCTCCTTGGCCATTTGGCCCATTTGCAACTCAATCTTTGACAAGCCTTGTTGCAAGATGTTTTGCCCTTGTTCAAGAGCCGAGATCGCTTCATTGCTCTTCACTTGGCTTTGCACAAGGGTGGCGATCATGTCCTTCATTGATGGCTCCGCGGACTCTTGAGCTTGAGAGCTACTTGGGGCAGCAAAAGATGAAGAGACACCTTGATGGTAGGTGTTTCCTCCTTGAGTAGAGAACCCGGGAGGTGCTCCAAAAGTTGAGCTCCTATGTCCTCCATATGTGCCACTCCCCGATACTTATCTTCTCCTTGGTAAGTGTTATACCCTTGAGACCTCTCTTGATACCGTTGAGCATTGTTTCCAAAAGATTTTGGTTGGTATCCTTGAGTGCTCCCTTGCTCATTCTGAGGTGCAAAGTTGTTGTAAGGCTTTGAAGGCGATTGATAAGAACCTTGTGGATAGGAACTCACTTGGTTCACTTGTTGTCTCTCTTCCTTCTCTTCCTCAACCATGTAAGCACACTCCTCCGCTTGATGGCCAAGAGAGCCATAATAGAAGCAAGGTGGTGAAGAGATAACACTATTGACTTGTCGAGGGGGAGGCTTGGATTGTGATTGCATGAGCATGTCTATCTTCTTGTTGAGAGCCGCTTCCAACCTATCAAATTGGGTTCTCATCATGTCATCCCCCAATGATTCACTTGAGACATTGTGAACTCTTGTTACTTGAGGTGCCGGTTGTGTGGGAGGTAGTCTTCTTGACCCAAAGTCATCCCATCGCTCGGAATTTGTGGCTAGGTCCTCAAATGTGTCCCATGCCTCATCGGGAGACATACCGGCTATTGTGCATCCCCGAAAAGTATCAACTCTTTGTCGTTGTCCGGAAGATAAGTGATTTGTATGTGATTTCCATACAAAATAGGCCTCTAATCATCATTATTGTGTTTGTCCAATAGCCATTTGTGAGTCTTTAATCCATGTTTGCACACTTGTAGGTAAATTGAGCATTGGATTGATATCGGGAGCGAAAAGATGCATTTTGGAGCTTTTAGTGGATTTCCGGCAAAGGACGAAAAGTCAACCCGAGGACCGAAAGTCAACTCGTGGTCAACCCCGACTTTAGAGCGTCAACGAGTCAACATGAAGTCCCGGAAGTGAGTCGCAAGAGAATTCCGGAAGATTGACCAAGAAACCGAGAAGTCAAGCAAAGTCAACCATGGTCAACTCCGAAGGTCAAGGTCAAAGTCAAGGTCAACTTTGTGACTCATCCACATGAGCACCCAAGTCATCAAGGAGTATACTAGATATGGTGAGGTCACCCCTAGACTATTCCTTCCTTTTGTTCCCCCATAAGCATTTACCCTCTTGCCCTTCATTAAACTTGTTAGCCATTAGATCTAACCCTAGTCTATCCTAGCCATTCATTCTCTCACTCTCTTGCCTATATATAGTTTAGTTTTAGCCACATTTAGGATCATCTCCCAAAATCTCTCACATTCCAAAGCAGCCCCCAAAATTCCTCCCCTTTTCCATTCCCCTTTCCTCTCTTCTTCTCTTCCGTCACTTAGCCCACGTCGGGTCGTCCGTCGACCGGTCGACGGTACAGTCGACCGGTCGACCAGCGGCGCTGCTCGGCGTCTCCACCACATTTCACCCACTTCCACGCCTCCTTTCATCTTCCATCCTTCATCAAAGTTGCTCCACACGTCCTCCTCTACCTCTAGCTGCCGGGAACCTCACCAATTCGTGCAAGAGCATCATCATGAGCCAAGGAGAAGAAGAGAAGCCACCATTGAGCATTTCTCAACCTTTCTCTTTCTTTTTCTTATGTCTTATGCTTTAATGTGTAAATTGATGATGTCTATTGTATTAATTAGTGAGTAGTGAACCTTGTTGGGGACTAGGGTTGTGTGCCCTAGTCCAATGTGATTATGTGATGCTTGATTTGTGAATAAAATGCCTTTGTGATTGTGTGAATATGTGTGCTTACCCATTTCAATATGTGTTGGTTGCTTGTTCTTAGAATTTACCACCTCTTTGGCATGTTAACTAACCTATCTTGATGAGATTGTGTGAGATTTGTAACCTCACACACTCAAGGCAATTGGAAGCATATGTGATGAGTTGTAACTTGTTTGGGTCCCTAGTTTCGATGCTTTACGCCTCTTAAGCACTTTAGGGGATTCGGTATTAGGTAACGTAGAGGAATCCCCTATGACACCTAGAGAGTTGGAATGACCCTAATAAGGCATTCGAATACCTTAAGAAACACGGTCCTAGACCCATAACATGGCTAGGATACGGGGCTTGATTCACACACACATTGTCATGATTAATTCGATTGAAGCATTGCTAGTTACATTGGACTTGTGGTTTACCCGAAAACCCCAACATTCTCATACATTGCGCACACTTTACATTATTTACTTGCTTGCTTTCCTTACTTGTTGGTTGCTTCATTTCATTTACATCATTATCTTTCCAAAACCAATCTTGACACCACTACATCACTCATTGTCACATACTCACATTCACTCACTCATTCCACTTCTTATCTATTCCATCATAGCTAGAGCACTCATCACACACAAACCACCAAGGGATTAAGGAGCCCATCGATCCTCGTTGGAACGACAATCCCCCTTCACAATCTACTTACCCCATACTTTGACGGCTCGTCAAATGGCGCCGCTGCCGGGGATCTAGGTTTAATCTTTGATTTCTTGGTTGTTTTGGTTGAGACTTTAGCTTTCTTTTGCTTTTGTGTGTAATGTGCATCTTTGTTTAGTTTGCTTTGTCAATGAATAAAGAGCTTATGAGTGGTTGAGAGAAGTATGATGGATGTTTAGGTGAAGAGAATTCATTTTTGTGTTGTTTTGTTTGATTTTCAGAATCTGCCTGGGAGGAACAGTCCACTTTGGAAGCAATTTTATCTCGTTTCAACCGCTGGATCGAGCTGAAAATGATATGGCAATTCCCTTTGTGTGTCTACTGTTCCCTGATCAAATTTCAGGGAGTTCCAACCGTTGGATCTCCGGATATGCAGTTACCAAGGAGTGGTACTCAGAGCTGGAATTTGCTAGCACCACCATAACTTTGGGGGAAGTCGAACAAACAACCGTGATGAGGCACCCGAAGAGCAAACATATGGAAGTCAGGGCTTTATGCCCTGAGGTTGGTGTCTATTTGTGGTTTCTTGGCTAGCTAAGGAAGTCATCTACAAGGGGGTTTTCTTATCTCTATCTTCCGATTGCTATATGTTTTGTTATGTGTGCATTCGCCCGACTTCACTCTCCTCACTTTTACCAATTTGATTTTCTTTGCTTTTAAACTCCTCACAACATTGAGGACAATGTTGGTTTTAAGTGTGGGGGTGAGGTTGGGCCAAGCTAAATTTGTCTCACATTTTCGAACCACCAAAATTTTTCAATTTTTCAAAGTTTTCATCGAACGGTCGACCCTTGGGTCGAACGGTCGAAGGAAAATCCCTGGACGTGTGTCGACCGGTCGACGGAAGTGTGCCGACCGGTCGACAGGTGCTTAAAGTTGAAAATTTTGAGAATTTTGAAACTTTGAAGTTTGTTTGGTGTGTTTTGATTGTCCTTTTCAAACCCAATGATGAATTTCAGCCCGTTAAGTTGTGAATTAAGTGGATAGAGAGCATGTACTTAAACTTCATTGGATTGCCTTGTGATTAATTTATGTAATTGATGCTTGCTTGACACTTTGTGCACTTTTGCCATGTTGATTGATCATTTGCAATTAGAGAAGCATGTGTAGACGATGTATTGACTTGCATATACCCTTTATGGTGAGATTTTGAGCTTTATTGATATGTATGCATCATTCATACATCCTTGTTCTTCATGTGTGTGCATTCCACTTGTTTGTGAGACCTAGAACTTGCTCAAAGACCACTTGAGGCTATGTGTTAATTTGCAATGAATTGGAAATGATTAAGGCACTAGATAATCACCATGGCCAAACTAACTTTCATCCTTTAAACACTAACCCACTAGGACTAACCCATTTGAGCCACATTCATCACTAGCTTTTTCTTCGTTTAACCACAAAAGTCTAACCCATGTTACTAGCTTAAACACTAACCTCCCCTTGTTCCAAGTATTAGTGAGACAACGATTGTGACTTCTCATGTTCTTTGTGTTCTATGGGTTTGTGAAATGCAAGTGTGGGGGTATAGTAGCTTAGAATTGTGTAAATGAAAGAAAAGGTTGGAAGAAAAGGAAAATACAAAAGAAGAAAAGAAGTTGAGAAAATCAAAGGAAGTTGTGTACAAAAATAAAGTTAAAAAAAGAAAGTCCCAAAGGAAAGAAAATACAAAAATGGAAAAAGGAAGTTGTGAGAAAAAGAAAGAGAAAAGGAGAAAAAGGAAGAAAGAAAAGAAAAAAAAAGAGTTTGTTTTAGAATAAAAGGTTGAGGAGAATAAAAGATTAGGATGTTGCGAAGAAAATGAGTTTCAAAGTCCTTGAGTTGTTTTGCTAAGTGCTTGGAACATTTGACTTTCCCTTCCCTTCATTTCATGCTAACCCCTAACCTTTGGCCCCATTACAACCATGTAAAAGCCCTTGTGATCCAATAAGTTGTGAATTAATTAGTGGAGAGTAGGTCAACGAGCAAGCTTATGGGGACGTTGCTTTTGGTTATGCTTTGAGAGCAAACACTTGACCCTAAACACAAAAGTGGAAATATTGAGTGCATCATGTGAGTTTAGCGGTTAAGCATGTCAATATGTGCTAATTTGATTGCTCTTGATTGATTACTTCATGGCTAGCACACACAACACCAAGCATGCATTGAATACATATCTTAATCACTTGGCAAAGCATAATGTTTATGTTGTGTGCTTGATTGAATCTTGATGAATAGCTTAGTGGGCTCATTGAAGATATGGTTGGAAAGGCAATCGAATTTGTGTTGATTGGATTGTTGATTCTATGTTTGCTTGAGGACAAGCAAAGCTTAAGTGTGGGGGTGTGATTTGTATGTGATTTCCATACAAAATAGGCCTCTAATCATCATTATTGTGTTTGTCCAATAGCCATTTGTGAGTCTTTAATCCCTGTTTGCACACTTGTAGGTAAATTGAGCATTGGATTGATATCGGGAGCGAAAAGATGCATTTTGGAGCTTTTAGTGGATTTCCGGCAAAAGGACGAAAAGTCAACCCGAGGACCAAAAGTCAACTCGTGGTCAACCCCGACTTTAGAGCGTCAACGAGTCAACATGAAGTCCCGGAAGTGAGTCGCAAGAGAATTCCGGAAGATTGACCAAGAAACCGAGAAGTCAAGCAAAGTCAACCATGGTCAACTCCGAAGGTCAAGGTCAAAGTCAAGGTCAACTTTGTGACTCATCCACATGAGCACCCAAGTCATCAAGGAGTATACTAGATATGGTGAGGTCACCCCTAGACTATTCCTTCCTTTTGTTCCCCCATAAGCATTTACCCTCTTGCCCTTCATTAAACTTGTTAGCCATTAGATCTAACCCTAGTCTATCCTAGCCATTCATTCTCTCACTCTCTTGCCTATATATAGTTTAGTTTTAGCCACATTTAGGATCATCTCCCAAAATCTCTCACATTCCAAAGCAGCCCCCAAAATTCCTCCCCTCTTCCATTCCCCTTTCCTCTCTTCTTCTCTTCCGTCACTTAGCCCCTGGTCGTCTGTCGACCGGTCGACGGGACTGTCGACCGGTCGACCAGCGGCGCTACTCGGCGTCTCCACCACATTTCACCCACTTCCACGCCTCCTTTCATCTTCCATCCTTCATCAAAGTTGCTCCACACGTCCTCCTCTACCTCTAGCTGCTGGGAACCTCACCAATTCGTGCAAGAGCATCATCATGAGCCAAGGAGAAGAAGAGAAGCCACCATTGAGCATTTCTCAACCTTTCTCTTTCTTTTTCTTATGTCTTATGCTTTAATGTGTAAATTGATGATGTCTATTGTATTAATTAGTGAGTAGTGAACCTTGTTGGGGACTAGGGTTGTGTGCCCTAGTCCAATGTGATTATGTGATGCTTGATTTGTGAATAAAATGCCTTTGTGATTGTGTGAATATGTGTGCTTACCCATTTCAATATGTGTTGGTTGCTTGTTCTTAGAATTTACCACCTCTTTGGCATGTTAACTAACCTATCTTGATGAGATTGTGTGAGATTGGTAACCTCACACACTCAAGGCAATTGGAAGCATATGTGATGAGTTGTAACTTGTTTGGGTCCCTAGTTTCGATGCTTTACGCCTCTTAAGCACTTTAGGGGATTCGGTATTAGGTAACGTAGAGGAATCCCCTATGACACCTAGAGAGTTGGAATGACCCTAATAAGGCATTCGAATACCTTAAGAAACACGGTCCTAGACCCATAACATGGCTAGGATACGGGGCTTGATTCACACACACATTGTCATGATTAATTCGATTGAAGCATTGCTAGTTACATTGGACTTGTGGTTTACCCGAAAACCCCAACATTCTCATACATTGCGCACACTTTACATTATTTACTTGCTTGCTTTCCTTACTTGTTGGTTGCTTCATTTCATTTACATCATTATCTTTCCAAAACCAATCTTGACACCACTACATCACTCATTGTCACATACTCACATTCACTCACTCATTCCACTTCTTATCTATTCCATCATAGCTAGAGCACTCATCACACACAAACCACCAAGGGATTAAGGAGCCCATCGATCCTCGTTGGAACGACAATCCCCCTTCACAATCTACTTACCCCATACTTTGACGGCTCGTCAATAAGCCTCGATAAAACACATCCACTAGAAACCATTGCCAATACCTTGGTCAAAGTATGGGGTAAGTAGATTGTGAAGGGGGGTTGTCGTTCCAACGGAGGATCATGGGCTCCCCAATCCCTTGGTGGTGTGTATGGTGAATGCTCTAGCAATGATGGAATAGATGAGAAGTGGAAGGAGTGAAGTGTGTGGTTTGGACAATGTGTGAAGTGAAGTGGTGTTAAAGTTTGTGTGGAAAGTAATGATGCACGAATAAGATAAACAAAAAGCAAGTAAAGTAAATGCAAGCAATAAGATAAAGAGTGTGGAATGTATGGAAATGTTGGGGTTTTCGGGCAAACCCCAAGTCCAATGCAACAAACAATGCTATAACTAACTCAATCATGCCAATGTGTCCACAAATCAAGCTCCGTATCCTAGCCATGTTATGGGTCTAGGACCGTGTTTCTTAAGGTATTCGAATGCCTTATTAGGGTCATTCCAACTCTCTAGGTGTCATAGGGGATTCCTCTACGTTACCTAATACCGAATCCCCTATAGTGCTTAAGAGGCGAAGAGCACCGAAACTAGGAACTCAAACAAGTTACAACTCATCACACAAATTGCCAATTGCCTAGAGTACAAATAAGCTACCAACTCATCCAAACTCATGCAAAATAGACCAAATGCATATCCAAGAAGTGGTAAATTCCTCAAACACACATTCAATACACATTAAACTAGACAATTCACATACTTATGAAACACAAGGCATTTTATTCATCAATCAAGCATCACAAAATCACATTGGACTAGGGCACACAACCCTAGTCTCCAACATAGGTCTCTACTCATTAATCATCTCAATATACATCATCAAATTATAATATGAAGTGCAAAACATAAGGAAAAGAGAGAGTAGAGGTGAGGAATGCTCAATAGGTGCTCTCTTGCTCCTCCTTGGCCTTGATGATGAAATTGGTGACTTGGTGAGGATCCTCAGCTGCCCAAAGTGGTGGTGGAGGTAGTAGACGTCGTGGTGAGCAACTTCCATGAAGGGTGGGAGAGGAAAGGAGTGGTGGAAATGGGTGAAAAGTGGTGGAGAAGCGGAGCAGCTGCCGACGGTCGACCGGTCGACGAAGGGACGTCGACCGGTCGACGAGCGAACCGTGGGCAAGTCTAAGGGAAGGAAAAGAGGGAGGAAAAGGGAGAGGGAAGGTGATGGGTGATGGGGGCTGCTTTGGAATGTGGGAGATGACCTAAATGTGGCTAAAACTAAGCTATATATAGGCAAGAGGGGGAGAGGATGAAAGGCTAGGATGAAGTAGGGTTTAATCTAATGGCTATGAAGTTTAATGAAGGGTAAATGGGTAAAATCCTGTAGGAGGCAAAAAGAAGGAATAGTCTAGGGGTGACCTCACCATATCTAGTATACTCCTTGATGACTTGGGTGCTCATGTGGATGAGTCACAAAGTTGACCTTGACTTGGACTTTGACCTTCGGAGTTGACCATGGTTGACTTTGCTTGACTTCTCGGTTTCTTGATCAATCTTCCGGAATTCTCTTGCGACTCACTTCCGGGACTTCATGTTGACTCGTTGACGCTCTAAAGTCGGGGTTGACCACGAGTTGACTTTTGACCCTCGGGTTGACTTTTCGTACTTTTGCCGGAAATCCACTAAAAGCTCCAAAATGCATCCTTTTTGCTCCCAATATCATTCCGATGCTCGATTTACCTACAAGTGTGCAAACAAGGATTAAAGACCCACAAATGGCCATTGGACAAGCACAATAATGATGATTAGAGGCCTAATTTGTATGCAAATCACATACAAATCAAACACCCGTCAAAACGTCTTCCATTCGGTGGGTAGTCGCAGTCCATCTCTGTAATAACCCAGTTTTTATATTTAATTTCTCAAAAATTTCTGGATTTAATTAAGGATTAGAAGTTAGTTTTCTTATCTTGTCCGTGAAGTGAAAGTGTTTTGGAATGATTAATTACTTAGGGGTCAAAAGTTGACTTTCTTATTCGTTAATTTTTGCTGATGACTTCCTTCACGAAAGTTGTACAGATCGTCAATACAAGTTTGTAAACATGCGGCACGCTATATCTCGAGATCATATGAAATAGTTATGGTCAACGAGAATTTATTCTATGTGTGAGGATCACTAATACGATCATTGATTATTCTTACTTGAGGAATATTTCTTATAATGTACTTAAGTGTTTGATTACCTTTTATATATAAAACATTAGTTTTAATAGTCTATATTATATGTTTGATTATGCTTTATGTTATGTATGCATATGTATGCCCATATGCATAGTACCATATCTTTATAGTTAGATGATCGGAATAAAATTAAACTACATGTAGTGTAGTGATGTAATGATTTGCAAGTTGGCCATGATAGTCCTTAGTATATATTTATTTAGCACTAAGTTGATTAATTTAATTTTAGTAATGATTCAAATAGTAGATAAATGACTACTTTTAGTTTTTATATATATTAGTATAATACCATATAATAGAATAAGTATTAATATATGCATATGTGTGTGGTTGTATGATAGCAAGCAATTAGTAGTGATACAGTGTCATTGAATTAACATTTAAAAATATTATTGAGGTCCCCAAGAAAAACCGTAGCCTCCATGAGAGTCTTCTCTTCAGCAAAATTCTAGCCCCCATGAGATTTCTCAGTAGCGCATCTGTGCGCATCAAATCCAGTAGCACCTTCATATGCTATGCTCCTAGCCCCTGGCTTCTTTTTGTACTTTTCATCGTACAAATCCTAGTGTTGTCCGCGCTCATTGGTGCAGCTTCTTATGGTGAGGACGGTCTTGGCCTCTCTCACTCACAAGGACGGCTCTATCCGTCATACTCTTTTCAGGCCTTTGGTGGTTATGCTCCTGCAAGGAGTCTCGTGGGCTCTCAGAGATGGTTGACACCTCGCTTAGATCTGGTTTTTTGCTCGTCGTTATCGGTTCTGTTGGATGTCAATCAGATCCAAGGATTCAAGATATGGGATCCAGGTGTGTTTTGGATGCTCGATTTTAGCGGCTCATTAGCTTTGGTGTTCCAAGTCAGCGACCTTATTACTGGTGCGACGCTGCTAAAGTTTAACCTAGGTCAAATTTGGTTATCTGATTTGGGTTTTTTTTAATTTACTGTCTAAGAATAAGCATGAGCAGTTGTGCAAGTTTAGATTGTGGTTTTACTTTATTTTTTTCATGGGTTCTTGTTGAGTTAGATTGGATTTATTGGTCTCAAAAACAATACTTGCCAGAATTTTTTGGTTGGTTGTTGACAACAGTGATGCACAGTGTATGTATTGTTTTAGGTTTTGAATCATCGATTAGAGTTCTATATTTAGACTCATCGATTAGGCCACTTGTGTGGTCTGTACTGCTCCTTTTTAGGATGCCCATATTAAGGATTGTAATCCTATATTGATTAATAAAGTTTCTACTTGTTTAAAAAAAAATAAAGATTAGATCAAGGAAGGAAGAAAGCTCCACGTAGGAGTGTCTTTATCACATTAGGAATCTTCATAGCCTCCAAGTTGTTTAGATTAGTTTTATTAATTGGTTAGTAGAGTGATTGATCCACAAGGAGGATCTGTAGAGATTAGAACAGAAAATGATGTGAGGCCACCCATCAATAAATAAATATGCTAATAATAGTTTAAGAGGTAAAGGAGGAAGCTCCACGTAGAGATGGAATCACTCTACAGTGCATTCCTTTTAGTATAAATAGAGGTCATTTATGCACTATGGAAATCAGAGAGGTAGCAGAGGGAGAAAGAAAGAGAGAGAGAAAAGAAAGAAAAGGAAAAGAAAGCTTTAGTTAGAAAAGAGAGTAGTCAGAGAGGAAAAGAAGAAGAGAAGGAAGAAGGAAGGAAAGGATTTGAGTTTCTGATCGATCTACGAGGTAGGGAGTTTTGGCAAAATTAAGTCAAGACCAAGGCATGGGTTCTAGTTTCCCAGTGATTGGACTATATCATATTTAATTTTCGTGTATAAATTAGGAGTAGTCATATTATGAATATTTTCTTATTTCGGTAGTTAATTTTATTATTACTATTGTGTATAAATATTTGACGATATTGGTTGTACTAATATTGATATACAATTTGGATGATGAGTTTGACGATGAAATGTTATTGAAAATTATATTTGTTATGTAATATATTATTCATTTCCTTTGCATACACTTGCACATGAATAAAGAAATTGGAAATGATGATGGTGGTGCAAATAGGATCCCGGGATGATCGATATTGGATATTTGGTATATATGATTTGTGGAGAAAGTGGTAGGGCTGCGGGCCTCTCGAATTGAATTGAATACGGGTTGCGTACCCATTCAAATGATTGTTGTATGGAAACTATGGAAATTGGAATGACGAAAGTTGGGCGTTGATTCGTACAAAGGATTATTCGGGACCAAGTGGAATATGCATGCACTACTAGAATTTTTCTCATATAAATCGGTCCAAAACCGATGTTAAAAAAATATTCGACCGATGTGTTAGTGGCAGATGTTAAAGATCCGAATACTGGGGACATCGGTTTTTAGCCGTTGTCTGACAACTATTTGGACATCGTTTAGTTACACCACACCGATGAATAAGAGCTTAGAAGATCATTATCTGGGACATTTAAATATTGTCAAAACTTGATATTACAATGTTTAAAGTGTAGCTACAACAAGAGAATTATACATTGTACATCGTTTTTGAAGTTTAAACTGATGTCTTGCAAGCTTTCGGGCATCATTTCTTTCCTTAATTAGCGATGTCCATTCATCCGGGCAACATTGTTTCTTTCCTTAATTTTCGATGTCCATCCGTATAGTAGGCATCTATTTTAGCTAGAACTGATGCATTTGTTCTATTTAAAGTCATTTCCTGTTGCTGAATCTGATTTCTTATATATCAATATACATCAGCTAAAAGCAGTTTTCCTTCTACTTACATTAGTTCTTGGTGAAAAAAGATTGTAATAACCATCAAAACAAGCATACATATATATAAGATAAAGAGAATACTTATTTTCATTAATATTAATTGTCAATTAATGAGCACAAAAATTTGAAAAACAATGGGCATAGCATAATCCTAGTAAGAACTAAGACTACAACCTATATGTTTAGTATTCTCTGCCTAAGATCTTCAGCTGCTTTGTCACCCAAAGAGCTTCCAAGTTCTAATTCTCAAACTCATCAAAACTCTGTTCAACCACTTCTTTGTAAGGTGTAGTGCTGATCCAAGCAAGCCTTTGTTTAACGTGCACTCAATGTATGATACTCGGACCATTCCTAAAATTGCAGGAGACATAAAATTGCAGATTACAATTCCAAATAAAAAATGCAGAGACTAATCAAAAACGCCCTATGCAATGCAAGCAAAGAATCCATTTCTTCCTTATGTAACTAGTCATCAAGCTTATTATATAAATATTTGCAGTAATGAACATGTAATCTTATTTGACATTAAAGTCAAGTCTACACTTCTTACAGAATCTACAATAATTGAAAAAAAAAAACCATTTATGTGTATCAATTCACTACAAACAAGTTCTAAATGAACAAATTGTCCAACCTTCTTCACTGATATGCAAGATCCAATGCAGCAAATTGTCCAAACTTTTACGTCAACATATCTCATCTGTTAACAACTCATTGCAGCAAAAATATAATGGAAAATGAAAAGAAAAAAAAAACAAAGACTCACACCAATTCATAAGATTTAGCAGAACTTACAGTAGGTATACACTGCAGACAATCTAATGCACAAGGCCAACTTCATAGTGACATGTAATCTTCATACAAACTCCAAAAAGGGCAGGGCAGGTCTCGCTAGAAAACTGGGAATGTCAAGTTTTCAAAACTGGTGCCCCGAAGTGAGTTTGAAATAAGGAAAGCTACTGAAACAAATATAAAAAATAACAAGACAGTAAAAAAATCATTTTTAGGAATTCCTGCTGCAGACCTGTAACTTCGAAATTCATAACTTATTCTACAAAAACCATTTTTAGGAGATTCCAAATCTGAGATACTCATTGAAATGTTATCTACAACTTCTCAGAAGAAAACAACTTTAAATTATGCACAGAAAGGTCAGAAAACTATAGTTTATGAAATACTAGGTAAAAACCAATTTGATAAGCATGCAGCCAAAACCGAAACCAATTGAAAGGAGAAACTTGTTATATGTGAATACATATATTCATTGAAAACCTATTCTTATCACCATGCATTAAAAGAGAAAAGAAAAAAGAAGTCTGCAGATAACCAAAAGCACAAGTTGTTAACCAACATGTATACTGGTTAAACAAATTAAAAAAATTAGGACCCAAGAAAATGTTTGTTTGGAACAGAAAGCAGAAGCATAACTGTGATAACAAGATAATTTTAGGCAACAAACTAAAACGTTCAACCATGTGAATGTCAAAAGACAACCAAGTAAATAAAACTAACTTTTAACTATATCAAACTCAGGCCAATAATTAATTACAGTAAATAGTTTTATACTTTTTCTGGGCTGCAGCAAACATTGTCTCATCATGCAAGAACATAACCACAAACTGTCTCCCTAACCTGAGAAACAAATCAGCAATTAGCTAATCAGTCCATATTCCACTCAGACTCTGAAGTACAAATAAACGTGTATCCAATTTGCAGTACATCATTGAAAAAAAAAAACAGAAAACAGTTCTCCTACTTATAACCCAACTGCACATTCAGGAAACCATTCACATAATTGATTGCGATCATGTTCACCCATCTAGAACCAAAAGGATTACTCTCATATTTGGACAGTGGAAAACTACAATTAAACTAAATTAGAATCCCGAGAGCAATTAGCCAAAATGAAGTTAGACTAAAAAAAAACTACATGAAAATAGAAGTGTGCTTAGCAAACCTTCAACTAAACACAACATAAATTCTATATTAACAATTGTCAAACTTGACAAATCAGATACCAAGAAAAAAAATACAAGACTAAAGGGAAGAAATGAAGTAAAAAAACGAGCTTTAAGTATTTTGTTTCTAAGCTCATGAAGATATATATATATATATAAGTATATATTTATCTTCTATTGTAAGACAAACTGAATTGCAAACACCATGTTCAAAGTACACATTAGTCATGATGGACTCTAAGGAGTTGAGATCAAGAAAATAAGAATCGGTAGCAAATGAAAATGCATTCCTCACCTGATGGCTACATTCATCCCAAGAAAGAATATAGCTTCCCAGCCATTCACATTCATGCTGAAATAGACACACACAAATGAATTCAAAAAGAAACATCTGAGTCATTCACTAGGTAAACAACTAATTATATATTCCAACAAAATTATTGCATAGATATGACATTTACCATATTGAAAGGGAGCCAATAGCAATAACAGCATTGTCAAGGTGGCCAGTGATAATAAGTATGGTCATGAAATTCTAAATCTCTAAGCAAAGCATGATAGCTGAAGCAATAAAGAGTTTTGCAAAGGACCCTGAGTATTAATTCACAAAGAACCCTAACTCAATCCAATTCAAACAGATTAATTTGTCAACTGCAAAAGAAAAGCGTACCCAGGGGCCAAGCTAACGCAGGGCGAGAGTTCACTGGTTGATTCTCACGGGTCCAAAAAGTAGAGCTAGATAGTCTTGCACTCTCCTCAACACAACTCTTCCAGCGTGTGAGACTAAAATGTATTTCCTCCCCAAATAAACCTGCAAATCATAATAATTTTCAGGTAATGAAATTGATGAACAAATTACAAGTCTAGATGATATTTCTATTCTACTTTCTAAAGTACTACCAATAACAAAAATAATAACAAATATAGGCTTGTTCTTAAGATCTATAGTTGACTACTGAATCCAATGGCTAAATCGTGAAGTTTAACAAATATAGGCGAGTTATTAAGATCCATAATAATGGCACCCATACCTGCAAAATATCACCATCTGGGTGCTGGTTACATTGAATAGATGAGGCAAAGACAGAGATAGTCGGAGAGATTCAGCTGCGAGGGAGAGAGTCGGCGAGAGATTCGAAGGAGAGAGTCGACGGTAGAGATGAGGAGGCGAAGGAAAGAGTCGACAGCAGAGATGAGGAGGGCGAAGGAGAGATGAGGCTGGTGCCGAGAAGGGTCAGAGAAGAAGAGAAGACGTTGGGGGGAAGATGAGGCTGGAAACTATGGGTTAGGGCTAAAAAAAAACTAAGTGCTTAGTTTGATAGAGTAAAGTCAGAAAACCAAGACAAACAAGTTGAAAAAAAAAAATTAAGTTTAGTTTGATAGAGTAAAGCCAGAAAACCAAGACAAAAAAGTGTAAGGGTTAGGCGGTACTTGTTAAAAAAAATAGCGCGCTTTAAGTTTGTAACATTTTCGTGTTGGCGCAAAATTTAAAAACGAGTTTCAGAAATCGATTATTTTGTCGACCGATGTTAATAAAGGTAGTACAAATCGATTCTATTCCAATCGATGTAATAAAACATATTTTACATCAGGTGCAATTTCAACCGATGTTTTTGAAGTGATGTATATGAGCAGAATTCTAGTAGTGATGGTATGGGACATGCGTGGTCTGTTTAATCCGGAGTACGAATTGACGAAGGGTAGTGAAGGAAACTTTATACTTAAAGCATATCATGCATGATTTGTATGCGATTTGCATACAAATTAGGCCTCTAATCATCATTATTGTGCTTGTCCAATGGCCATTTGTGAGTCTCTAATCCTTGTTTGCACACTTGTAGGTAAATTGAGCATCGGAACGATATTGGGATCAAAAGGAAGCATTTTGGAGTTTTTAGTGGATTTTCGGCAAAAAGACGAAAAGTCAACCCGAGGACCAAAAGTCAACTCGTGGTCAACCCCGACTTTGGAGCATCAAAGAGTCAAATGCCGAGTCCCGAGAATGAAGCACAAGAGCATTCCGGAAGATTGACCGAGAAACCGAAAAGTCAACCATGGCCAACTCCGAAGGTCAAAGTCAAGGTCCAAGTCAAGGTCAACCTTGTGATTCACAAATGTGCTCCCACATCATCAAGGACCACACTAGATTTGGTGAGGTGACATGTTGATTATTCCTCCCTTTTGTCCTCCCTTGTGATTTCCCTTCCTTGCCCTTCATTAAACCTTTGAGCCCTTGGATTAAACCCTACTTCGTCATAGCCCTTTATTCTTTCCCCTTTAGCCTATAAATACCTAGTACTTGCCCCATCAGGTCAGACCACCACTTCAGCCCCAAAATTCCCAAGTTTTCCTTCCCCTTTCCTCTCTCCACCTCCTCTCTTCGGATCAGCTCTTGCACGTCTGTCGACCGGTCGACAGAAGGTCGACGACCGGTCGACGCACGGCTGAGCAGCCCGATTTTGCCACTTCCACACCGCCTCTCCTCCACCATCCTTCACCAAAGCTGTTCACCACGACGTTCTCCACCTCCACCACCATTTTGGGTCGCTGAAGTCCTCACAAGGCATCAAGATTCATCATCAAGGCTAGGAAGGAGCAAGAGAATACTTCATTGAGCATCCCTCAACTCTACTCTCTCTCTTTTCCTTATGTCTAGAGCTTTGTTGTGTAATTTGATGATGTATATGTTGATGATTAGTGAGTAGTAACTCTGTTGGGGACTAGGGTTGTGTGCCCTAGTCCAATGTGACTATGTGATGCTTGATTTGTGAATAAAATGCTTATGTGATTGTGTGAATATGTGTGCTTACCCATTTCAATATGTGTTGGTTGCTTGTTCTTAGAATTTATCACTTCTTTGGCATGTTAACTAACCTATCTTGATGAGATTGTGTGAGATTGGTAACCTCACACACTCAAGGCAATTGGAAGCATATATGATGAGTTGTAACTTGTTTGAGTCCCTAGTTTCGATGCTTTACGCCTCTTAAGCACTATAGGGGATTCGGTATTAGGTAACTTAGAGGAATCCCCTATGACACCTAGAGAGTTGGAATGACCCATAACATGGCATTTTAATACCTTAGGAACATGGTCCTAGACCCTTAACATGGCTAGGATACGGGGCTTGATTCACACACACATTGGCATGATTAATTCGATTGAAGCATTGCTAGTTACATTGGACTTGTGGTTTACCCGAAAACCCCGACACTTTCCTTATTGTGCACACACATCTATCTTTATTGCTTGCATTTACTTTAATTGTTTGTTTGTTGCTTGCATTTCACCATTGCTTTTCCCAAAACCAAACTTTACTCCACTACATCACTCATTGTCACATACTCACCTTCACTCACTCTTTCCATTTCTCATCTATTCCATCATTGCTAGAGCATTTGATCACACAAATTACCAAGGGATTAAGGAGCCCATCGATCCTCGTTGGAACGACAACCCCTTTCAAAATCTACTTACCCCATACTTTGACGGTTCGTCAAATGGCGCCGTTGCCGGGGATCTAGGTTTAATCGTTGATTTCTTGGTAGTTTTGGTTGAGACTTTAGCTTTCTTTTGCTTTTGTTTGCATATTTCCTTGTTGTGTTTGTTTATATTGTGGTATTTCATTGCCTAGATTGATAACCATCTAGTTTACTTTCACTTAGTTTCTTGCATCAAATGTGTTTTTGAACTTGTGAATATTGAATTCGTACTTTCGTTGGTTTAATTGTGCTTTAGGTTGCTTGTTTATTGTTATTTGGGTTCCCTTGCACCTTTTGGAACTTTGTTTGTTTAGGTATAAAGGAGAAAATCACAAAAATATAGTTTCAGGGCACTTGTCGAACGGTCGACCCTGTTTCTCGACCCTTCGACGGAAATTCCCTGGACATGTGTCGACCGGTCGACGACCGTCTGTCGAACGGTCGACGGGGAGCAGTTTTGTTCCTTTGCTTTGTTTCTTTCACTCTTTGTTATCATTGCTTGTTTTCACCTCTTATACTTGTATTCTTTGCTTCAATTGTGGTATCTAATCATTGATTATTGTGTTGTGAAGGTATATGAACCTTGCTTCAACCTCTCACACACGCATACGACTTAGAAGCGGAAAGATTTTAAGTGAGAACACAAGAGGAAGGCCAAGAGTGCGACGTAGACCGATTGTGAGACGTAGACCGATTGTGTGTGAGAGTGCACCGCCTACACTTGAGCGCCACCAAGCACCTTTGGAGGAGCCGATTCCCCAAGCAACAATGGGAGAACCAAATCCACCACCGGATCCACTCAACAACAACAATCCACCTCCCGTGAGACGCATGAGGGAGTACACTCTTCCTCATGTGGTGGATCACCCCTCTTGCATCATTCTACCACCGTGCAACACTCATTATGAAATCAAGTCTTCCACCTTGAGCATTATGCCTACCTTTCATGCCTTGAAAGATGAGAGTCCATACGATCACCTTATGGAGTTTGAGCTAGCTTGTACGACGGTGAAACTACATGGACTACCCGAGGATGGACTCAAGCTTCGCCTATTCCCTTTCACATTGAAGGATGGAGCTAGGAAGTGGTTACTCAAGCTTCCACCAAGGTCCATTCACTCATGGTTTGAGTTGCAAGAAGCTTTCCTCTCAAAGTTCTTCCCACCTAGCAAGGCCGCCAAGGTTTGGGATTCTATTGTCAACTTCAAGCACCAATCGGGCGACTCTTTCTACGAGACTTGGGAAAGATTCAAGGATTTAGTGATGAGTTGCCCACACCATGGCTTGGAACAATGGTTTCTAGTTGATGTGTTCTACCGAGGGTTATCTTCCGGGCAACGACAAAGAGTTGATACTTTTCGGGGAAGTACAATAGCCGGTATGTCTCCCGATGAGGCATGGGACACATTTGAGGACCTAGCCACAAATTCCGAGCTATGGGATGACTTTAGGTCAAGAAGACTTCCTCCCACACAACCGGCACCTCAAGTAACAAGAGTCCACAATGTCTCAAGTGAATCATTGGGGGATGACATGATGAGAACCCAAGGAAATTAGTGAGAGGCCAAAAGGTACCTTGCCTTCTAATGTGGAGCAAAACCCTAAGTTCAAGACCAAGGAGCAATGCAATGCTATCTTCACTTCTCACTCCGGTATCTCTCATGCTACTTATACTCCTACTCCCCTAATATCAAATGTTTTCACCCCTTCTCCTTTCATTCCTATTCATGAGAACTTTGATCATATGCATTGCATGGAGAATGGGGCCAAGGAGGAAGAAAATGTACTCCTTGGCAATTATGGATTGAGTGAGGAGAAAACTTGTGAGGAGAATGAAGGAGTAGTGCTTGGGAAAGGACTTGGTTACTTGTCTTTTGAGAATGATGTTACCTCTTATGGTGGAGTGAGGACACAAGAAGGAGCATTGAGTGAGGAGACTCCTAGGCATGAGAATGTCATGGTTTCTAACCTTGGTGGTGAGGCTATGAAGGCTATGGACCCACCAAGAACCATGAGCACCTCTAGGGAGCTCCTTGATGATGATGTGCATGTACACCAAGCGATGAAGATCACCCCCGATGAGAGGAGGAACAAGAAAAAGACATTGACGAATGAGCTTCATGAAGTGTTCAAAAAGGTAGAGATTAATATCCCTTTGTTGGAGCTCATTTGCAAAGTGCCGGTTTATGCAAATTTTCTCAAGGACTTGTGTACCAAGAAGAAGCGGCTTGAGGAGCATGAAGTATACAAGATTGAAGGGCATGTAAGCTCAATGATTCAACACAACATGCCACCGAAGAGGAAAGATCCCGCGAGCTTCACTATCGGATGTCAAATTGGTGAGACACACCTTGATGGAGCACTTATGGACCTAGGGGCAAGTGTCAATGTGATGCCTCTATCTCTCTATAAGAGGTTGAGCATTGGTGCTTTGCAACCTACCCCTATTGCACTTACCTTTGCGGATGGAAGCAAGCGAAGACCGGCGGGTGTAGTGGAAGATGTGCTAGTACGAGTCGACAAGTTTATTCTTCCCGCCGACTTTGTTGTGCTTGATATGGGTGATGACCCCAATGAAGACAATGGATTTCCCCTTATCTTTGGACGCCCTTTTATGGCTACGGCGGGAGTGAAGATCAATGTTTTAAAGGGAACCATTAGCTTCAAGGTGTTGGGGGAGAAAGTGAAGTTTGAAATGTTCAAGCCCATTCATCCACCGGAGGTAGTTGAGGAGGTGTTTTCTATTAACTTGGTGAAGGGAAATAGTGCTAAGAGTGAAAGGATTTTTGGCCCTTTGAATCCACCAAAGCCCACACCTCGTGCTCAAGACCACTACTCAAGGCCACCACCTTTTTCTCATGAACGCATACTTGGGAAGGACCCATTTCTCGAGAGAGCTACAAAGAAGACTCCTCCCATGAATGCGCTACAAAAGGCGACAATCAAGGCCATGAGAGAGTTGGTAGGAGAGGTGAAGAAGAAAAAGTATGCTTGGCCACCACCGTCGAAGTCAATTTTTAATGGTATCAAGGGCTGCTTTGTGGGAAGCCTTGGAGATGGTGAGACAAGCCATACATTGAGTGAGAAGATGCTTTGCTTTGAGCCACCATAATTTCGCCAAGGAGGAACCAAGACCGGCTTTTTAGGTCTATAAACCGAAGCGCTTGTGGGGAGGCAACCCCACTTGGAAAAGAAATTTTTGTTTTCAGCACTATTTAGTAATGAATAAAGGTTTTGGGAGGTTGGGAGGAGCTAGAATATGGACCTTTCGAGGGCGAAACCCAAGAGGTGTTGATTAGCATTTGTCTACGAGAGGCCTGGGCAGAACAGTGACTTTGGAGACAGTTTTCTCCACATCGGACCGTTGGAATGCAGTGAAACAAGTTGGGAACGCTTCTTCTATGAGTCTTCTATGCCCGATTTAAATGTTTCTCTACACAGACCGTTGGATCTGTCGCAATATTGGCTTAACAGAGGATTGCTCGTTGCAGTTTGACTTTCTAGAGGGTCACTTTGACCGGTTCTTCATTGCATGTCCGGAAGGTGAATTCTGAGTTTCCAGTGGTCAAACTAAAGCTCTTTGAGTGTACTTCCCAACGCCACTGGAATCACTAAACTTGGATGCATATTCTTGGAGTTATACCCAACTCTTTGGGACAAGGTCAATGCTGCATTGCTGCTTTCCCCTGTTTTCAAGTGATCCCGATGCAATCACACTCGCTAGTTCATTTGGCACCCGAGGAGCAAACATATGGAAGTCAGGGCCTTGTGCCCTGAGGTTGGTGTCTATTTGAGGTTTCTTGGCTAGCTACGGCAGTCGTCTACGAGGAGGTTTTCTTATCTCTATCTTCCGATTGCTAAATGTTTTGTTATGTGTGCATTCGCCCGACTTCACTCTCCTCACTTTTACCAATGTGATTTTCTTTGCTTTTAAACTCCTCACAACACCGAGGACGATGTTGAACTTAAGTGTGGGGGTGTGAGGTTGGGCTAAATTAAAGTTGTCTCACATTTTCGAACCACCAAAATTTTTCAATTTTTCAAAAGTTTTCATCGAACAGTCGACCCTTTGGTCGACCGGTCGACGGGAATTCCCTGGACGTGTGTCGACCGGTCGACAACAATGTGACGACCGGTCGACAGGTGCTAAAAGTTGAAAATTTTGGAACTTTGAAATTTATTTGGGGTGATTGTCCCTTTCAACCCCAATGATGATTTTGAGCCCATTAGGTTATGAATTAAGTGGATAAAGAGCATGTGCTTAAACTTTATTGGATTGCCTTGTGATTAATTTATGTAATTGATGCTTGCTTGACACTTTGTGCACATTTGCCTTGTTGATTGATCATTTGCAACTAGAGAAGCATGTGTAGACGATGTATTGACTTGCATATACCCTTTATGGTGAGATTTTGAGCCTTATTGATATGTATGCATCATTCATACATCCTTGTTCTTCATGTGTGTGCATTCCATTAGTTTACGAGACCTAGAACTTGCTCAAAGACCATTTGAGGCTATGTGTTAATTTGCAATGAATTGGAAATGATTAAGGCACTAGAGAAACACCATGGTCAAATTGACTTTTATCCTTCTAAACACTTTCCTTTAGGTTTAACCCATTTCGAGCCTCATTCATTATAAGCTTTTTCTTCGTTTAACCCACAAAAGTCTAACCCATGTTACTAGCTTAAACACTAACCTCCCCTTGTTCCAAGTATTAGTGAGACAATGATTGTGACTTCTCATGTTCTTTGTGTTCTATGGGTTTGTGAAATGCAAGTGTGCGGGTATAGTAGCTTAGAATTGTGTAAATGAAAGAAAAGGTTGGAAGAAAAGCAAAATACAAAAGAAGAAAAGAAGTTGAGAAAATCAAAAGAAGTTGTGTACAAAAATAAAGTTCAAAAAGAGTGTCCCAAAGAAAAGAAAATAGAAAAATGGAAAAAGGAAGTTGTGAGAAAAAGAAAGAGAAAAGGAGAAAAAGGAAGAAAGAAAATCCAAAAAGAAGTATGTTGTAGAAAAATAAAAGGGTGAGGAGAATAAAAGTTAGGATTGTTTGCAAAGAAATTGAGTTTCAAAGTCCTTGAGTTGTTTTGTGAAATACTTGGAACACTTGATTTACCCATCCCTTCATTTCATGCTAATCCTTAACCTTTGGCCCCATTACAACCATGTGAAAGCCCTTTTGATCCAATAAGTTGTGAATTAATTAGTGGAAAGATGGTCATTGAGCAAGCTTATGGGGACGTTGCTTTTGGTTATGCTTTGAGAGCAAACACTTAACCCTAAACACAAGAGTGGAAATATTTAGTGAATCATGTGAGTTTAGTGGTTAAGCATGTCAATATGTGCTAATTTGATTGCTCTTGATTGATTATTCCATGGCTAGCACACACTACCCCAAACATGCATTGAATACATATCTTAATCACTTGGCAAAGCATGATGTTTATGTTGTGTGCTTGATTGAATCTTGATGAATAGCTTAGTGGGCTTATTGAGGATATGGTTGGAAAGGCAATTGAATTTGTGTTGATTGGATTGTTGA
The DNA here is from genome assembly GCA_030142095.1 of Rubus idaeus. Classification (NCBI taxonomy): domain Eukaryota; kingdom Viridiplantae; phylum Streptophyta; class Magnoliopsida; order Rosales; family Rosaceae; genus Rubus; species Rubus idaeus. Next base: position 17,709,736 of record CM057968.1, on the reverse strand, counting down.
TTCTATTTGCTTGAGGACAAGCAAAGCTTAAGTGTGGGGGTATGATTTGTATGTGATTTGCATACAAATTAGGCCTCTAAGCATCATTATTGTGCTTGTCCAATGGCCATTTGTGAGTCTATAATCCTTGTTTGCACACTTGTAGGTAAATTGAGCATCGGAACGATATTGGGATCAAAAGGAAGCATTTTGGAGTTTTTAGTGGATTTCCGGAAAAAAGACGAAAAGTCAACCCGAGGACCAAAAGTCAACTCGTGGTCAACCCCGACTTTGGAGCATCAAAGAGTCAAATGCCGAGTCCCGAGAATGAAGCACAAGAGAATTCCGGAAGATTGACCGAGAAACCGAAAAGTCAACCATGGTCAACTCCGAAGGTCAAAGTCAAGGTCCAAGTCAAGGTCAACTTTGTGATTCACAAATGTGCTCCCACATCATCAAGGACCACACTAGATTTGGTGAGGTGACATGTTGATTATTCCTCCATTTTGTCCTCCCTTGTGATTTCCCTTCCTTGCCCTTCATTAAACCTTTGAGCCCTTGGATTAAACCATACTTCATCCTATCCCTTTATTCTTTCCCCTTTATTCTTTCCCCTTTAGCCTATAAATACCTAGTACTTGCCCCATTAGGTCAGACCACCACTTCAGCCCCAAAATTCCCAAGTTTTCCTTCCCCTTTCCTTTCTCCACCTCCTCTCTTCGGATCGCCCTGCAAGTCTGTCGACCGGTCGACAGAAGGTCGACGACCGGTCGACGCACGGCTGAGCAGCCCGATTTTGCCACTTCCACACCGCCTCTCCTCCACCATCCTTCACCAAAGCTGTTCACCACGACGTTCTCCACCTCCACCACCATTTTGGGTCGCTGAAGTCCTCACAAGGCATCAAGATTCATCATCAAGGCTAGGAAGGAGCAAGAGAATACTTCATTGAGCATCCCTCAACTCTACTCTCTCTCTTTTCCTTATGTCTAGAGCTTTGTTGTGTAATTTGATGATGTATATGTTGATGATTAGTGAGTAGTAACTCTGTTGGGGACTAGGGTTGTGTGCCCTAGTCCAATGTGACTATGTGATGCTTGATTTGTGAATAAAATGCTTATGTGATTGTGTGAATATGTGTGCTTACCCATTTCAATATGTGTTGGTTGCTTGTTCTTAGAATTTATCACTTCTTTGGCATGTTAACTAACCTATCTTGATGAGATTGTGTGAGATTGGTAACCTCACACACTCAAGGCAATTGGAAGCATATATGATGAGTTGTAACTTGTTTGAGTCCCTAGTTTCGATGCTTTACGCCTCTTAAGCACTATAGGGGATTCGGTATTAGGTAACTTAGAGGAATCCCCTATGACACCTAGAGAGTTGTGATGTGAACGTAAAATACGTTCATTAAGTGCTCTAAATACTTGGATGGATGCTATTCTGAAAGCTTATTTGTCGGTTTAATGTTTGTTTTCATGTTTTCAGGGAAAATATGTGCAAAATGCTTATTTACACATAAAAGGTGAATTTTGGAGGTTTACAGCGCAATATCGGAAAGTCAACCGTGACTTTTCGATTATTTGATGACACCGGTCATCACTCGGCAGTGGATTACAGACAATGTACGAAGATTTTGGAAACCGTTCCAAATCCCGGCAATTTTGCCGGCGAGCCACCACGGACGGAGGCGCAACCACCACACGCGGTGGCGATACATATTTTTAAACCACCATTTTATTTTCTCTAATAATTATTTATTTTATATTTATTTCATTTAATTTACTTTATTATTTTATTTTTCTTTTTGTTTTATTTTATAACTATTTCTTTTTTTGTTTCTTTTGTTATTCTATTTTATTTCTTTTTGATTTGTTTTTCTTTTGAATTTCAGCCGGCTCCTCTTTGGAAGCTTGTCTCTTAGCTGGTTTTCCAGCCAAGCAATCACCATCTCAGAAGACCACGTTCTCAACTCCAAGTTGAATTTGAATTCAACTTTTGTGCTATTGCTCCACCACCTGCAGAGCATCTCCTTCCCTCCAGCTCCTCTTTGAATTTCAAATCCAACTTTTTAGCTGGCTTTTCTCCACCTACACCGTGCCCCCTCTCCTCTTCTTATACCAGTATCAATTTCCATTTTTCAGAGGCCAAGGCCGGGGGAGCTCCTCTCCCCTGCGTCACCATCTCTTTCCCTCCTTTCCTTCTTCTTCTTTTTTCTTCTTCCTCTTCTCCCCTTCTTCTTTCTTTCTTTTCTTTTTCTTTCCCTCTCTGCACCCGTTTTCTTCCTTCTACACCCATCACCTTCATCCTCCTTCTTTTCTCTATCTCTCCTTCTCTGCTTGAAATCCTCTCTGTTACTTCCTCACTGCAATTAATCTCTTCTCTTCTCCCCTTCTATTTCTTCTTCCCTTCTCTGTCACAATTCAATCCTCACAGTTTTCTCAATCACCCAATCATCTCCTCTTCTCTTCGTTCACCTGCAAGCAATCAATTCAACCCATAATCAATCAACTGCAATTCAGCACCCAAGCCGAGCCCAAGCTCCGCTCAGCTCACCATCGAGCCGCTCTCTGCTACGCCGGTCCTCATGACCCGCGCCTCCAATCCCGACGTCGTCGTCGCTGCTGTCTTCGAAGCCCACCACCGAGCCCAGCTCTGTGCCCAGCCTCTGCCGGTCTCTCCAATTCGATCCACCATCGTCGATGCCCACCACCTCCATCTTCGGCGCCAAAGCCGTGACGCCGCTGTTACCCGTGTTCTGAACCCGCGCTCCGTTCACTGTCGCCGCGCCGTCACTTCTGCCATGGTCCGCATCTCTGCTCTGCTCTCGGCGTTTCTCCGAGCACGGCCCAGCGCCCCCGCGTCACCTCTCATCACTGCTGCTCTCCCATGCCATCGCCGTCTCCATATCTTTCTCTCTTGCTCTGAACTGAAGATGAAACAGAAGAGGGAAGAGACTTGAAGCCGCACGGGTTAGAAGAAACAAAAGAGAGAAAGAAAACTGAGTTGAAAAAGTCAACACAGGGCACGGGCTGAATATTAAAGGAAAGTCATTTACTTTCTTAAGTTGGGCCTCCAAGCCCAATCCTCCAAGCCCAATTGCAAAAGCCCAAGGCCCAAGCCCAATTGATTTCTACACCCGAGCGTTCACCGAACACCGGCGAGTCCGATCAGATCCCTCGCCGGAATTAAATGAGCATTTCTTTCTTTGTCTTAAACTCATTTTATTATTATTTGTTTAAACATTTGTTGTGTGTTTCTTTATTTGGATAATTTAATTTGTTTAATTTGATTATTGTGTGATATATTGAAAAACCCAAAAATATGCTATTTGATTTATTTGTTTGTTAGTTTAATTAATTTGTATTTTGGTGTGTTTTATTTAAGTGTGTTAGTTTAAATTGCATCTTAATTTGTTTTGTTCTTGTTTTATTTTATTTATTTTCAAAAATATTAAAAACCAAAAATATTTTCTTTTATTTATTTCTTGTTTTCAAAAGAATTTCAAAAAACCCAAAAAGATTACTTTTGTGTATATTGTATATTTTTGTAAATAGAAACAATATAGTTTAATTAATTTCGTGACATTAGAAAAGTAAATAAACAATCATCTGTGGGAAAAACCTCTACTTCCCATTATACTATTCAACGACAAATTGTTAGGAAGTTTAGGTAATAATTAATGACGTCGGTTTTACCGCATATCAAGTTGGAATGACCCATAACATGGCATTTTAATACCTTAGGAACATGGTCCTAGACCCATAACATGGCTAGGATACGGGGCTTGATTCACACACACATTGGCATGATTAATTCGATTGAAGCATTGCTAGTTACATTGGACTTGTGGTTTACCCGAAAACCCCGACACTTTCCTTATTGTGCACACACATCTATCTTTATTGCTTGCATTTACTTTAATTGTTTGTTTGTTGCTTGCATTTCACCATTGCTTTTCCCAAAACCAAACTTTACTCCACTACATCACTCATTGTCACATACTCACCTTCACTCACTCTTTCCATTTCTCATCTATTCCATCATTGCTAGAGCATTTGATCACACAAATTACCAAGGGATTAAGGAGCCCATCGATCCTCGTTGGAACGACAACCCCTTTCACAATCTACTTACCCCATACTTTGACGGTTCGTCAATGCACATTTATGTATTTACATTATTTGTGATTACTTTATTTACTGATATTATTGGCACTTAAATTAACTGTGGTAATTGACCATGAGGGATTTAATACCCTACTGAGCCACAAGCTCACACCCTTATAGATTGTGCAGGCACAAAGATATCAATTTGAAAAAATGGAACATGATGATTGGATGCTTGTGTGGTGCTGCTTGTGTGGATGTTACCAACTATGAAAGAAATGAATGCTGCTCATATAATTGTTGTATTGTTAGAGAATAATTTCTCAGGTAATTATTTGTAAGATTAGACTTCCGCTAAACTCTGAATAATTTTGTAACATTAATGAAATGTTTGATGTACCAAATTATCGTCACTTATAATCGTGGTAAAAATTTAATTACTGTTATTATGACTGATATACACATCACACCTCAAATTCGGGCACCAGATATATAAACAAATATCGGTCTCGGATTTGGGGCGTGACAATCTCCGAGAGGGACATCGACAATAGCAGTTGAGTTGCATCCTTCCAATCTCAATAGGTACTCTATTTTTGAAGCCAATATGAATGGGTAAGTAGAGGAAATTTGAGGCTTTAACTAATATTGGAGGGAAGGAGGTACTGAAGTATTTTCTGGGGAGAAGGGAAGTGCATTTGGAGGGAAAATGTTGTGTCAAACCTCTTGGAGGGAAGGAGACACCAATGTGATTTTCTAAGGAGAAGGAAAAAGTTTTTTTTTTTAGGGAAAATGCTTCTATATTTGACCTGGGGTAGTTCTAACTAGCGAGAACAAATTGAAAGGATGAAATTGCCCATTTTAAAAACCCACGTAGGTGTGGGTTTAACGGGGTTAGTGACGGTGGGTACTAAAGTTGGATCTAGATTGAACTGTTGGGTACAAAAGTGATAGTTTTTAAACGTTAGGTATAAAAGTGATATACAACCTTAAGGTCAGACCCTCTTGGAGCGAAGGAGGCACCAATGTGATGCTCTAGGGAGAAGGGAAATGTTTTTTAGAGGGAAAATGCTTCTATGTCTGACTTGGGGCAGTTCTAACAAACGGGAACAAATTGAAAAGATGAAATTGCCCATTTTAAAAACCCACGTGAGTGTGGATTTAACGGGGTTAGTGACGGTGAGTACTAAAGTTGGATCTGGATTGAACTGTTGGGTACAAAAGTGATAGTTTTTAAACGTTAGGTATAAAAGTGATATACAACCTTAAGGTCAGACCCTCTTGGAGTGAAGGAGGCACCAATGTGATGTTCTAGGGACAAGGGAAATGTTTTTTAGAGGGAAAATGCTTCTATGTCTGACTTGGGACAGTTCTAACTAGCAGGAAAAAATTTAAAAGACGAAATTGCCCATTGAAAAAACCCACGTGAGTGGATTTAACGGGGTTAATGACGGTGAGTACTAAAATTGCATCGGAATTGAAATGTTGGGTACTAAAGTAATAGTTTTTAAAAGTTAGTTACGAAAGTAATGTACAATTTTAAGGTCATGTACTGTTTATGATAAAAACTCTTTTATATTTGGTTATCTATTCATTGAATATGACTCGTCTTGCTAAGTAATATCACTAAAAATTTAGAACAAACCCTAGCCAAGCCATCACATTCTATTTACTCTGAAAAGTTTTCTTGATGTGCTTGAACCCTAGTTTGCTTCCATCTTTGATCTCTATGTCGACTATGGAAGCAATGAATGCTCGTTTTGCCTCTGCTGTGGCGTTGGCGGATGATGGCGCACCGGTGAACCTCTCGCCGGTGGGAAGAGTTTTGTCACCAAAACATCTCAATCCTTTTTTATTGCATGGCTGCTCACTCATAAGCCCTTCAACAAGGAATCTTTTAAGGCTTGTTTCAACAGGTACTGGTGTATACCTAACAAGGTTCGTGTGCAGGAGAAGGAGGATCGTTTTCTTCTCTCTTTGAAAACGGTTCAAGATAAGAATCAAGTTATGCGTGGGGGGCCTTGGAGCTTTGAGAAAGAGCAGATCTTGCTAGCTGATTATGATGGCCTTCTTCCGATATCTGGTGTGCCTATGCGCACCATTTCGTTTTGGATTAAGGTATCTAATGTTCCTCCTTTGTTTATTACTCGTGAAACTGCATCCACCATTGGTTCTACCTTGGGCCAGTTCTTGGTTGTTGATCCTAAAGTGTTGAATATGTGTGATATTCGGGTTAGGGTTGTTATTAATATTAATCAACCCATTCTGAAGAAGAGATTGTTTCTCTTGGATACGGGGGTGGAAACTCTGTTAAAGTTTAATTTTGAAAACATGGCTGGTTGGTGTTCAAAGTGTGGCCTTATTACTCATTTTGGGCATAGTTGTGATACCTTGCTCAAGATCCTTACGTTCCAAGCTTCTGCATCTAGCCTCTCAAAATTGGCTGGCGGTCTATTTGCAAGTCTAGGCTCCAAGACTGTTTTCACTGCTGGGTCTACCTCTTTGATCTTTAATGAACCTATTCGGAAAGCTCTTTCAACAAGTCTTTTTGCTAATCTTGATCAACAGGTTGTTCCTAGTAAGGAGAGAAGGGTGGTGTCTATTAGATCTTTGTCTGATCATCTCCCTATTGGTGAGTCTATGGCTAGTGATTCTGTATCAGCTGTGGTGTTGGGTAAGAGGGTTGAGCGTAAATCATTGCTAACAGTTCGTCGATCTATAGCTGGCAAGGAAGCTTTTGGTCTGGTCACTGATGAGGACAAGGCTAAGAAAAAACGAGGTAGGCATGTTGGTGAAAAAAATAAGAAATCTAGGACTGCTAAGGACAAGGCTAAGGTGGAAATTGGTCTTCTGCGTCTCACTTACCCCACAATTACTCCTTCCCTTCGCAGTAAGGGTAAGGAGAAGTTTTGAGTTTTGCTTCTTCCGTGGTGGTGTGCCTACAATGGTTGATGCTTTGATTCATTTAGAAGACAATTGTGAAGTTGTACCACAATTGAGTGCTTAGGCGACTTTGTAGTTGTATTTCCCCTTCTAGATGCATAGAAGTTTTTATTATTGTAGGCTCGATATAATAATCGAACTTTCTAGTCTTCAATGAGGTTTGCTTATTTATTTTTTAGTTCCTAGCAGGGTATAAGCTCAGATCTAGGATTTGATGTATGCTTCTCTCTGGTTTTAGTGGATTGATTTTATAAAACATTACCCATAAGGCTAATTTGGGTGACCTTATGCTTCAAAAAGCCACCAAACAAGTTTTACCCAAATAAGGCCACCAATATTTACAATAATGCCACCACATTTTTTTGTTATTATTTACAAAAATGCCACTGCATACGGAAACAACAATAAAACTACTGTCAAAGTACACTAAAACTATTGTCAAAGGACACTAAAGCTAAAGCACACTAAAGCTACTGTCCAACGACAATAAAACTACTGTCAAAGCACACCAAAGCTACTGTCAAAGCACACTAAAGCTACTGTCCAAAAATAATAAAACTATTGTCCAACGACAATAAAGCTATTGTCCAACGACAATAAAACTACTGTCCAACGACAATAAAACGTCAGTGGCATGAATCGTAATTTTGAAAAAATTTAATGTCAGATAAAAAGAGTTAAAGCTACTGAATAACCTTATTTGGAAAACAAAATTATTGTGGACTTTTGAAGAATATGGTCACCCAAATTGACCTTATGGGTAATTGGCCATTGATTCTACCCCTTTCAAAAAAAAATTAAGGTAAATAACCAATAGGTCTTCATTTACACTACATATTTTCCTTCAAGTTTGATAGATTTTAAATAATTCCCACCAAGTTTCAGTTGAGTCTCTTTCAGTCCCAACAAGGACAAAAATATTAAAATGTAATTTTTTGTGACACTTTCACCCTTGAGCTGATATGAACTCTCTCTCTCTCTGTCTTTCTTTCTTTCACTCTCAGCCAACCATGTTTGATCTCGTCGTCGGAGATTTAGGGTGTGTGTGTGTGAGAGAGAGAGGAGGCGAGATGAGAGAGCTCGAGGGAGAGGAACGGCGGTCTAAGCAAGAGAGAATGGCGGGGGTAGAAATCGGGCTACGACTCGCCGATTGGCTCGGTTCGTCGTGGTGAGGCTTCGATGACGAGATCGAACGACCGTGACTCGGTGAGGCTCCGGTGGTAGTTCAAGGAGATCGCTTCTCTCTCAATTTACCGCGTTTTCTCTCTCCTCCAAGCTCTCTCTCTCTCTCTCTCTCTCTCTCAGTGATGATCGGAGAGGATGGAGACCGGGCTCTCTTTCGAAATCTCTCTCATCAAGCTCTATTTCGCCGTGAACCCAAAAGTAAAAGATGGCTATGAGGGAAGAAGAGCCGCAAGCTCGTTCGGCGAAAAAGGAAAAGCAAAGTGTGTTTGTCCAGATGGTGTGAATCCCGATATCATAGCATTTTCTCTCAAAAATGGATTGTGCATGGTCTTTCTCTCACACTCCATCGGGTATGTATTTCATGGTGGTGCGAATCAAGTCGGGGTGGCGGATTGTGATTCCAAATCGAGTCCCCGAAGCTTGATTGAGCCGTGGGCCTTGTGTAATTGAAGGTGGTGGTACCGAATCCGTTGCTAGATGGGTGCTCATCGCCGGGTGAGGGGAAGGCAAGAAGGATGTGATTTGTTTGTGATGAAGACCGCTTGGGTACCGGTGATTGTGATTTTGCAGGTATGGTGGTGGTCCGGATGGATGGCATCCGAGAGTGATTGGTGAAATGGAAGCTTGGCCGGGTTGCTTGAGTGAATTGGGCACGAGATGCCATGGATGATTATGATTGTGAAGTGAAGAGAATGATTAAGGTGAAGCACGGTTTGGTGGTGATGGGTTAAGCACGGGTTTTCCTTAAGAAGGAGCAAAGGGGGAGTAAAATTAACTTGATTAAGACAAATTGAGCCGATTAAGCAAAGGTGCCGGCAAAGGGAGATGGAACGACAATTGTGGTGTTGGGATCCAAAGCCGCAAAGACAAAAACAAACAAAATTAAATAACAAAAATTAAATAATCAAAATAACAATGGCATAAGTGTGGAGTCTATGATGTGATGGTTTTCGAGGCTCTCGTTGGAATTCAAGCTTGGGACTTATACATCATTGTTACTACATTAACATTCTCGTTGTCGACCTCAATAAAATTTTAATGAGGTCAATAATTTTTTTTATTGACCTCAATAATTTTCCACGGCTTGCGTTTGCGGGTTGTGATGTGTGCACAATGGTGAATTTTATTGAGGTCAATAATTTTTTTTATCGACCTCAATAATTTTGCAAGGGCTTGGCGTTTGCGGGTTGTGATGTGTGCACGGTGAATTGCACAAGTGTGGAGTTGCTATAATGTGATGGTTCTCGAGGCTCTCGTTGGAAATTCAAGTTTGGGACCTGACAGGACCCGCCCCAGATTCCACCCTGGAATCCAAGGTGACCATGTGGGATCCACCTTAAGGGAAAATCATACCAAAAAAATTCGGCATAACCTTCCTTAAAAATGGACTACCCAAGAACCTGTAAACACAAAATTCACACTTCTAAAATCCAACATAGCCAACCTAACACCTGAGCCTACTTGCTCACCATAATCACAATCATCCACCACCACAAAATAATCAAATTGTCTCATACTCGAAAGTTTATAATCCCAATAATCCAATACATCTATATTGGAAATCAGAGCATTCTAAAGACACCACAAGATTATCCAATAAACAAGATTAAATAAGATAACTACCAAAAGAAATAAAAAGGGAAGCAGTGGTATACGATTGCCTCAACTCCAACTTGTGGCTCGACCTCGAATAATCTGCAATCTGGGCAATTTAAAACCGAAGGGCCCAGGGGAAAACATTTGAAAACGAAAACGTTAGCGTGAGTGGACATAAAATAATTATCAAGGGAAAAACCTCGTAAATATAATATCGAAGTAAATATTTATGCTTTCCCACTTTATTCTTTGAAAACAGCTATGCATGCAATACCCGAAATACTCAAAGTGGAAAGTTAAGAAAACGAATATGTAAGACACGAACCAATCTCATTGGTTCGGATATAATCTGAAAACAGGGGAAGGTATGTCACTCTAATGATGGGTCTCTCAAGCTAATGTCGGAGCCTCCCAAGCTCATGCGTCTCACGATAAGCTCAACTCAACTCTCCGAGGGTGAGGAGGAGCGCAATGCTCGACTCCTGGAGGAGCGCAATGCTCGACTCCACTAGATCACCCAAAATGATAAAAGGCCTCTCAAGCTCTAGTAGCGTCCCACGCTAATCACAAATCCAATAGATCACCCTGAATAATAATGAGCCTCCCAGGCTAGCAGTAGCGTCCCACGCTAATCTCAAATCCACTAAATCACCATGAATAACAATAAGCCTCCCAGGCTAGGGTCGGAGCCTCCCAGGCTCTAGTAGCGTCCCACGCTAAACTCAACTCAATCGCCCCGTGGAAAAAGTGCGATGCTCGTGAGCGCAATGCTCGACTCCACAGGAGGAGCGCGATGCTCGACTCGGCATATCCAACGGAGGGAGGAGATATATAAAGGCTAGCTAGCAATGATAATAGACGACCCCCATGGTGAATATAAGATCACATACTAAACCAAGTATAAACTCTCTCATAATCTCGTTCAATAACTTCCAAGATGGTATAGTTCCCAATTGTACATATGGGATATAAGATCCTCCAGCAATACAAATCCTCAAATCTTCTCGCGTATCAAATCATCAAGTTCCCGCAAATCATTATCGTCCAAGTCTCGAGCCGATGACTAGAGAATCAAGATATTTACGCATAAAGAGTAAAACTATAAAAAGAGAATTCAAAACACGAGAATCTAAATTCGTGCTCGAGACTAATAATCTTAACTAGAGGTGATACGCAATAATTTAATACGAGGAAAATATATGTATTTCAAAAATATAGAATTGCATGCATAAAATTTTAAAACAAAAGTCCACTCACATATTTTTGCCAAACCCTCAAGCATAGCACAATTCTCCTCGGTCGACAATTCACTGGTCATCCTGGACAAAACGGATTATACTAAACGATTAATTCAATGACCGAGCTAACAATTAGAAAATCCACCAATTAATTCAATTAGGGTTTCCATCGGGAATCTCGTTTCCCTAAACCCAACGACAAACTCCGAAATCCAAACTCCATACAATTATCCTTCAACATATTTAATTATCCAATATACTCCGCGACACATCCAACGGTCGGATTGTCGCGATTCAATAAATCAACCAACCTTTAATTATTATCCAACTGAAAACCCATAATTATACTTTCATTAACCAATTCGTCAAATCTCTTTAATCCAACCGTCCAATATCCTCCAAATAATTATCTTAACATGCCAACCAAAATTGGTGGCCATCCAACGGTTACACAATACTCTACAACGTAATCCTTTTGATAATTAGCCGATATTTAATCCGATAAATCCTTAAACTTGATAATTTCCTTTAATTTTCATTCTAACATGTTCACAATCACAAATGTAAGCTGACAGACCAAAAAGCCCCTTGAACGGAGGTCGGACGCGCCGCCACGCGCCGCCCAAAGTGGCCGCGCGTGAGCCCCACGCGCCGCCAGTTCCAACCATCGCCGATGGTCACCAAATTTTACCACAATGTAAGGATCAGTTTTTATACCTGAGACCAAACCCAATTCTGGCCGGAAGGGGTCGGAATTGGCCTTGAAAGCCGGCAGCCCATCGTGTTCATGCTCTCGATTCGCCGCCGTCCGGCGGAGTTAGGCCACAAAATCGGTGGCGCCGTGCTCGTGGGGAGGAGGGCTACAAAGCCCAGTGGTTGGTCTCGGCCAAAATGGCCGGAATCGGCGCCGGCAAGGGTGATGGTTTTTGCCGAATATTGCGATTTCTGGGTGATTTTCGACTTGGGATTTCTCCTCACATACTATGATTCGATCTACATGGTGGGTATAGGATTGTAGGTGGAAGATTGGTGTACATTTTGGGACCAAGTTTAGATCATGGGGTGGCCGGAATAGTAAGATATTGACCGGCAAAGGTGGGCCGGCGAAACTGACGAAGAGAGAGAGAGAGTAGGCGCACGGGGGATAGGAGAGAGAAACGGGTTTCCCGAAATGGAAACCCTAGACTCCAAAATAGCTATTTATAGTAACTTTTTCCCAAACTTCCGTAGGCAATAACCTTTCCATATGAACTCCGATTTACGTGTACTTCATGTCTACGAACTCGGTTTGATGTACCCTACAACTTCCATGAAGAAAGTTTAGCCAAATTTTGAACGGAATAAAAAGTCAACTTTGAACCCCTTTACAGTACGTCCTAAACCTTGAAAATTATAATTTCCGCCAAATCATCGATAAACTAACTTGTATTCTGGGAAGCTTGGTTCGGGATGTGTCAGGACCTATACAACATTGTTGCTACATTGGCCTTCTCGTTGTCGACCTCAATAAAATTTTATTGAGGTCAATAATTTTTTTTTATTGAGGTCAATAATTTTTTTTATTGAGATCAATAAAATTGGAACTTATACGACATTAGTTGCTGCACTGACGTTCTCGTTTTCGATCTTAATAAAATAGTTTATTGACCTCAATAAAATAGTTTATTGAGCTCAATAAAATAATTTATTGAGGTCAATAAAATATACAAAGGTGATCCTCCTTTGTTCTTTCACTACTACCACAAAAAGAACTTGCTCCTTAAACGAAAGTGATAGTCCATCACATATTGTACATGCACTAATTCCTCTGCTCCAAAATTCGTCATCCCACCTTTTGTGTTTGTTTATTGGTTAGGATGTTGCTAGCTACTTTGTAAAATTTTATTGAGGTCAATAATATTTGTTATTGTGGTCAATAAAAAAATTTATTTAGGTCATTAAAATTTATTGACCTCAATAAAATATATAAACACAGGAAGATTGTGACCATGATCAGCAAGAATAGGAACAAATGATGCAAAGTATTCATATTGGATAGATAATCTTTAGTTATCATATCGGAAATTGAGGTGCTTCTGTGAATGGAATTGGTTGTGGAATAAGAACAGAGAAAACAGAGCAATTAGAACAAAACAACAGCCCTCAAAACAAAGAGCTAAAAATCATAGCCAAAAGATACAACATTAAACAAACATGTTTAACTTAATCTGCAAACCTGTTTCCATTTAGGTCGATGTTAACTGATTACAATAAAAACAAAAAGAGCGAACATTTAATAATCAAAGCAAAGACTTGATCAACCAAGTCCAAATTCAGCAAAAGAATGGTGGCATCTAGCACAAAATTGATCAGCCAAGCCCTAGTTCCGTTGCACCCGCTTTTGGAATTTGCTGAATTTGTTCTGATCATTTCTAGTATAAACTTGGGTGCACGTACTGCTACTTCAACACTCCACTTCTAGCTAATATGTAACTTAATTGATTAGTTTCATTGGTTGCTTACTTGCTTCCCATAGAAACCATTCAATCTATTGATCCTTACAATGCATACATTATATTCACTTAATTCCATGAGTACTCAACCGTTCAATTATTTCTTCAAATCCTCGAAGCTAGCCTCTTCCATTCAAATGAAATTAACCTGTTATATATTTCAACATTGGATCGTTAATTGAGCAAACAACATTGCAAAAGACAATTGCTAATATTGCCCGCAAACAAGCCAACGCCAATATTTTCTATGTAAAATGGAATATAAAGCATTGTTGTCTCAAACATATATGCAATTATTACATAATATTTTTAATCGAAATGATCAGCAATACTGTAAAGTTCAGATTATAAAAGGATTGAATTAAATGTCTAAAACAACCAAAAGCAATCCCGACCAAAAGCCCCAAATTTTCATAAGCAATCGAGTACATGATCTTACCAATTTCAAAGCACCAAATGAATTGCCCTTCTTTGCTTGATAGTTGCCTCATCGGAGATACCACGACTCTATCATCGATACAAGCTTCGGTGCAGCCAATTCCAATCAATCGTAGATGAGAGAGAAAACGAGGAGAGAGAGATAGATCCGGTTTCTCTCTCCTTCAATCACCGCCTCCACGCACCACCACAACGCATCGCCGAATAGACAATCCGGCCGATCTCCTCCGTCGAACCGAGCCCAAGTCTCCGAGCTCTATTTCGCAGATCCGTCGCCATGAATTCTCATTCTCCGCTCCCTCCTCCACTGCCATGAAGTGAAATGACAATGGCATTTTGTAATTGTTTTGAAAATAATAGGACACAATCGTAAATTGATTAGCAATTCTCATTTAATGGGTCGGGAGGGCACCGCTTTTTTCAATCAAACTGCATGGGCAATTTCTCCCTAATTATGTCCTTGCTGGTCAAGGACCCAAAAATTTATTCATTGAATATGGATTACACAATTCCAAAATTAACAATATAAAAATATAAATAATATTAAAATAATAATAATTCACAATTACTTAACTACCCACTACTCATCCATCATCCATGATGGGCTGCGTGCCTGCGTATGGTTTGCTTTTTACATTTGCCGAAAAACAGAAACATTCATATTTTGAAGCTTGTAGGAGTCTACTGAACTTCGAGTGCCTTCCCGAGAACGAAAACAGGAACAAAGATCGCCTTCTGCTCGAATCAAGTAAGTGCATGATTCCTATTCACAGTTGGAAGAATTCCCATTTGTTCCTGCTCTCTCTTATTGAAACCCTCCATTTCTTTTGGCCAGTTTGTTGTTATGTCAATCATGCAAATCGTACTGAATGGTCAGTTTCTTGTTATCTCAATCATGCAAATTCATACCCAAACACTTAATCGGTTGTAAATTGAGCTTAAGTTTTGATTGGTTTCATTTTTTGGGCTTTCCTGCCGTTCTATTTCATAATTCGGCGGCTATTCTCATACGCCTATTGGGGTTGAAGAACGTTAGCTGCTGCTTCTACTCGCTCGTTAGTTTGTTCTTCTATTGCTTGTTCACTGGGTTTTATTATTTCATACTTAAGTTGGTTTATCATCATTGAATAAGTTAGAATTATTGTAGGATTGTTCAGGTAATTGAACTTATGAGTTATTAGTATGTAATTCTATTTGGCTCAACACCTGTTACGTAAGAAAGGTTTTACTTCGCATATTGGAATTGAATGACAAAAAGTAAAAAGAAATACAAGTAGCTTTGTGAATTGCGATGAACTAGGTAATTTTTTTTCTGTCACTAAAGAATCATATCATCACTAATCGGGAAACTCACGTTTTCCGAATTCCTAATGATGCTGTTATTATGTGATTGGGTGCGATTAGAAGCTAAGTAACAGACACTACTGTGTGGCAGTGGATTCAGATGAGGGAGCTAGAGCAGTGGAGACTTCTTCTAAACAGGAGCTGCTTGCATATGAAGGAGAGGCCATTTTAGAACCATACGAAGGTATGGAATTTGAATCTGAAGATGCTGCAAAGATATTTTATGATGACTATGCACGACGTCTTGGATTTGTCATGCGTGTCATGTCATGTCGTCGATCAGAAAGAGATGGTAGGATTCTGGCTCGTCGACTTGGGTGTAATAAGGAAGGTCACTGTGTTAGTATTCGAGGTAAATTTGGGCCGGTTCGAAAACCACGAGCGAGTACAAGGGAAGGTTGTAAGGCAATGATTCATGTGAAGTATGATAAATCGGGTAAATGGGTGATTACAAAATTCATAAAGGATCATAACCATTCACTTGTGGTGTCCCCACGTGAAGCACGTCAAACAATGGTGAGTAGTTTTCTCATATTTAGTAATATTCACCAGTTCCTATATGTAATTGAACTTTCTATTTCTGGGTATTATTAACGTCTCAAATGTTTCAAGACTTGATATGTTATTTGACTTGTACCACCCTTTTAGAAACAACTCTTATGTTCCTATCCTGAGTGTTCTTCCAGAAAAGGAAAATACACACACACACACACACACACACACACACATGCAGGTACTTCTTGTTGGAGTTAGTGCATGAATACACAGAAATATCTGCGAACCACTAAGAATTTTTATGTGGGGAAAAAAATCTCTTTATATAATTTCAGGGTGTTGAAAAGTGAGATTTTTTCTCACAACCCTATTTATAGCACACATGTGGTAAATACAGTTCAGGACTAGGGACCGCTGTGCTCTTACCTCTTATGATAAGTTGATGAATATAGTTTATTGGTGGAAAAAATGGTATTCAATTAGATTTGAAAGTTTTCTGTTTTATGGGTGATATCTTTAATAATCTATATATCCTTGAATACAGCTTACATTGGTAAAGATGTTCAGCATGGTAGCAAATAGAGTGAATTATGAGTTTGATTATTGCTGGTTAATTGTTTTACTGTTTGTTTCCCCTCTTCTACTTGGCTTCCTTATTTTTTATTTATCTACTTTTTACATGAGGACTACGTCCATTTTGTTTGTCCTTGTGACATGTAAGCATTGCTTTCATATAATTTTGACAATAAGAGACTTATTAGGAGTTCATGATTTAATAAAATTTCGATGAGGATAATATGAGGGTCCTCATTGTGAAATTAGTGATCAGTACTGCAGATTGTGGACTGCTTCCAAAATTTTGGGGAGCATATTATTACCCCTGACCATTTTCTCGGTGGTGAAGCTAGAGAATTGTGGTCATGTCTATGTGTACTGATTCAAAGATATTACACATGCTGCACACACTATACAAGGTAGGAAGACATTTTATTTGGCCTCCAAGAAACTTATGTTCTTTTTCTTTTTGTCCATTATTTTGGAGATGTTTAGAAATCGTAATCATGTAAGCTTTGAGTTTGATACTTCTAATTTCGGATATATCATGGCTATGCCAGATAGAAGTTGAAAAAGCAAATTTCTATATTTGCTTGCAATAAATTCATACTTACTGTTGCCCTTATAGAGATGCTCTTGAATTTCCTTCTAACTCTGGGCATAGTTATCCTATTCGCTTTAAACATTCTCTTAGACTATTTAACGAACACATGAAATGTTTGATGCAAATACACAGAGAGTAATAGTGTGTGCGTGCATGTATGTCTATATTTGAAGATTTATGTATTGTTTGTGCATTCAAAGATATCCATGTTTGTAATCATGTAAATTTTGATTCTTTTAAGTGATGATGCCAAATAAATTTTAGATTTCTCTTACTTGAATATTGTATGAGTTCTTAGTTTCTCAAGATCAAGTATGATCTACTTCATAATTTTGTGTTTGTGTTTTCTTCTGTAGGATGAGAAGGATAAGAAAATTCAAGAATTATCTGCAGAGCTTCGGCATAAGAAACGTTTGTGTACAACATATCAAGAACAGCTAACAGCATTTATGAAAATTGTTGACGAGTATAATGATCAGCTATCCAGGAAAGTGAAAAAAGTAGTTAACAATCTTAAAGAATTTGAGTCCATAGATGTGGAGCTTACGCAACGTGGATAACCTCAGCTTAGAGAGTGAGTACCTTAGTGTTTAATGTACTTGGTTTCTATTTGAATTGTGTTCCCATTTTCTTCAATTATTCTTTGAGTTGATGAATGTCATGTCTAGGGATGAGGGCCGTTCGCATCTACCTCTTTTGGACATGCTGATTAAAAAAGTAAAATTAGTAATAACTTTGTCATTTAGAACGCCATCTGTTTGCTTGTTCATTTATTTATTTATTTTTTTTTTTGAAGAAACAAAGTTAAAACCATATCAGACATCTTCTGGAAATGTGATTTAAATTGGTTGATTCCATTTTCTTGTGAACTCTCTATGTAGATCCCTAACAAAGATAAACCCGAAACAGCACCGAATAAAACTCATGGGTATTTATTCCATGAGGCGAAGTTAAGCAACTAACAAAAGAAATGCCATATCCAATTCGTTTAGGCTTCCAACGTGCTGCTCCTGATTTCATCTTTCTTCCTAGGCATTCCATGAGCCATCCCTTTCTTGTTCAATGGTCAGGATCCATATTGCTAGGAGCTTTCTTCAATTGAATGTATTTGATTGTTGAATTTCTGTGAATTGTATGGCTAAAAAATTAAGCATGAATCTGTTATGAGCTGAAATTAATAGTAGATATTTCCTTTAATATGAATGCTAATTTGACACATCTCTCTCTTTAGTTCCAATACTCTCCAATGAGAACAACTAATGAATGTGCTGTGAGTCTGCCTGTGTTAGTGCAATATATGCCATGTGATACAACTGGTCTTCAAAAACTCGGATATGGATACAATAAGCATAGGCAAATAGAATAGAAGACAATAAAATTCTTCCTCCTATTCTTGGCTTATGTTTTTTTTGGTTTACTGTTATATTAGCCCTTGCATGTAGAAATACCGGTCAAGTCCTGTACAAAAATGATAAGGAAATTTAAATTACCCTCAGACCCCTTTTGTTTAAAAAATGACAAAATAGCTCCTCTTATATCCTATGCGCATTCATATCCTATCAAAAAGCCAAATTCATAGAGATTGGAATAACTTTTACATGTTGAGGGCTTATCAATGTCATAGTATCTGGTAGTCCATTCTTGAATTCTTGGACTATCCGTGCTCAAGGCACTTATATATCAGCATGCTTGAGTCAAGATTCGTTTTTGGATATGATGTGTATATTGAGTCAACACATGAGAGTCCTGTTGACTCAAGAGACCATTTCAAGGAAAAGACAGTCAAAAGAGTGAACCACGAAACCTAATCCCAATATTTGTCATATTAAGTAGACAATTACTCCCTTTTCTTACTAGTTGCAGAAACAAAAGGATGCCCTCTTCTAGTAAAATGGGTGAAGCTTGCTTGGTAAGTTAATTTAATCTGACGAGTTGTGTCTAAGAAAAGTGCACCATATCTGTGGGTGTTGCTATAATAACTCCTCAAATTAGGCTCTTTTTGTGTTAATAATTGGAGCTTGAAGTGTGAAGTTTTTGTTTGATAATGCTTTTATTGTAGTAATTTAAGATATTGATATACTCGGGGCATGTATTGGGGTAGTCCGTCTCCAGATTTGTTATTATGTGATCCTCTATCTATGTGTGTGTGTGTGTGCATGTGTTTTTCGTTGTAGAATGAATATCATTGTGTTTGTATTTGTATTTTTCGTTTTAGAATATATTTGACTGGTATGTGTATGTATGTTTTTCGTTGTAGAATTTATTTGACTGGTATGTGTATGTGTGTATTTTGTTGTAGAATATATTTGGCTGGTATGTATTGTTGGTTCAGTTTGGTAGGCATGCCGAGTATTATTTGACTTCTACAGCTTTGGTTTCCATGTATCTTTATTCTGCCGATTGTGGAAGTGATTTTCATTGGTATTGTTTTCCTTTTCCTTCTTTTTTCTCTTCTCTCTTTGTTTTTGCCTTTCCCCACTTGTTTGTACATCCATACCCCCTTTTTATTTTTTTTTTTAAAAAAAAAATACCCTGTACATCCATAACAACACCGTTTCCCCACATGTTAATAACACCACCCATAAAATAAACAATCAATTAATGACTGAGAATCACTGTTCCTGCTTTCTTTAACTATTAAATATATGTGATTCATAAATGGATATTTGCAAGTTTCATGTTGTTTCAAATATCAATATGAGATTTGATAAAAAAAATCTATTGAATCTCAGTAATAGTATGATATCTTTTTCAGTTGTATTCAGCAAGATGAACCCCAAGGAATACACAGCACTACTGCACTAGCACCAACAAAGTTCGATGATGTCTTTATGCATTTTTTCCCCCGTTCCAAGATGGCTTGTACTACATGGGTATGCAAGCTCTGATGGAGCTACTGATTATGGTCATCCATGTTCATGAGCTACAATGGTGTTTAAATTCCGTCAGTGTTGCTTGTAGCAACAGGAAAGCATCGCCAAGGTCCTTGAAACGGTAGAAGATGATAATATCCAAGTGATAACTAATTGTGGGCATGGTCATCCAAAAAGTTCTGGACAGCAAATAGATTGTATCCATTTTCTTATAACAGAAATTTTCTTTCATGTACGCATATCAATTGATACTACTGTAGTTGGAGTAGTTTTGACTTATCATGTACTATTACAATTGTTGAGGCACATTTCATATTAGTCCATATTTGGGCATACGTTCCCAACAAGGAAGTATTTTATATGTATTTTTACATATAATTGCATAAATGTCTATTTTAAGTGAACAACTATAAGTCTATATGCATATGATAATTATTGTTAATTACAGAGAAAGCAATCTGAGATGTTATGGAGTACTAGCTCCTTGTTAATTACGTTTATATTGTGAGTCTTACAAGCATAATGGGAAACCAAAATTACTTGGAATTTTTGAAACTAAGTAGATCAATACTGATTAGTTAATAGAAGCGAAAGCACAATGAACTACAGAAGCCTTTTATGGGAAGGAATGTATAGTTTTTGTTCCAATAAATACTAGGTCTCTGTGTTCACTTTGTACATCGAGAAATTTGGCAAAATGCCCCTTTTTTGGGGTATGTAATGGTTTTTGCCCTTGTTTTTGTAAACTAATGAAAAATACTCATTTTACCTATAAAAAGACATATAGGCCCTTACTTCATCTATTCTTTTTTGGGTAAAAGTTATAAATGGTCCATGTGGTTTAGGGTAATATTTAACATTAACCTTGTGGTTTCAAAATATTTAATGTAACCCTTGTGGTTTGCAAAATTAATCAATATTAGTCCATATGCTAATATCGGCAAAAAATTCAACAATTAAAATTCATGTGTAGATGATTCATAAGGATAAATTTATGATTTTAAATAGAAAACAAACTTTTTTCAAGTGTTTCTTATTTAATTTAATTTTCGACACTATTTTAATTGATGAAAATTTTGCTATAAATAACATTTTGGACAAATATTGATCATTATTGGAAACCACAAGGGTGATATTAAATATTTTGAAACCCCAATGTTAATGTTGAACATCACCTCAAATCACAATGACCATTTGTAACATTTACCCTTTTTTTTTTCCCTCTCCTCCCCTTCCGGCCAGTTTTTTTTCCCCTTTCTTCTTCTTCTTTTTCCCTCTCTTCCCCTTCCTAGAAAGCACAATGGAAGAGGCAACATCATCAACCCTAGCTTCTACGGTTCTACCCGCCGTTGGGCATGGCTTCCTAGCGAGCTTCGAATTTGATACTAGAAAAAGTGATACAGATCACCGACTACATTTGGTTTGGTACAGTTTGCAAGCATTAGGAATACGAAGAAAAAAACTAGCCGGAAGGGGAGGAGAGGGAACAAGAAGAAAGGGGAAAAAAAATAAGGAGAAAAAAACTGGCCGGAAGGGGAGAAGAAGAAGAAGAAGAAGAAGAAGAAGAAGAAGAAAAACTGGCCCGAAGGGGAGGAGAGGGAAAAAGAAGAAGAAGAAGAAAGGGAAAAAAAATAGATGAAGTAAGGGCCTATATGTCTTTTTTATAGGCAAAAAGGGTATTTTTCATTAGTTTACAAAAACAGGGGCAAAAACTATTACATACCCCAAAAAAGGGGCATTTTGCCAAATTTCTCTTGTACATCAGCAAATTCAGATATCTTGCCTCATAGTGAAACACAGAAAATCAAGTATTTGCTACAATGACCTCATTTGCAAGTATTACTTATAATCCAAGTAAACTTCATGTGTTGATCGATTCATATGCTTATGCTGTGTGTTTGTTGTAGAACCATTGTGCACCATTGTGTTTGTGATTATATGCAAATCACGAATAGGATTTTATTTTATTTTGGACAAAGACGAATAGGATTTTCAGTTTACAAAGAAAGCAGAAGCTTTGAGCATGAAAAGTTTTTTTTTAAGGGCCTCCATGAAGGTTTTCAGTTTACTATGTCATTGCGAGTGTAAACTAATGATTAAAACCGTCTATATTTTAGGTCATCATTCAAGGATCATTTTGATATAAAAAAAATTCAAATTGGAAATTATTTAGCCATTTGATTACCACATTCATCGTTTCAACCTTATCTGACGGACTGTATTTGTATGTAAACTATACAACGAACAGATGACCAAACAATCTCCAATTCGGCTGATTTTTTGCAAGGATAATTCTTGAAAATAAATCTAAACGATGAACGGTTCTGATGATTGAGTTATGTTGTCAATTGGTCATGATGACGATGTTCGCATTTTATTTTATATGCGGACGTGCGCATATGAAGGGGACTGTATATATATATATACATATATATATATATATCTGTACTATATTTAAGAGAAGAGGTTTTGTACCATAACATAATTTTTTTACAAAAATATCCCTCATATATTAAATTACTTAGCATACCAAATTAAACAAAAAGGATAAAAAAATCAAATCACAAATAACAGAAAATAAAGAAAAAAGAAAAAAAATAGCTTAACCACCCACATTCTCCAAGTAACCACCTCCACTCTCACATCCATCGAGTGTGTGGATAATTCTAGTATATATAAAATAAACTCACACAGATGAGATAATAAAATTTATAAGAGCATTTTTAGCTAGCTATTTTTTAACTAAATTTTAGCTAAAGTAGCTAAAAATCTATTTTGGCTAGCCAATATGAAAATATGTCTGCACCAATATTTTCTACTTTAGCTAGTATTGAATTTAAATAATTTTTTAATGAATACAAAATAGTTTAATTGTATTTAATAATTACATAACTAAAATGAAATGTTTTAAATTAACATTAATAATAGATGATGTGTGCGTAAAATACGTACACAAAGTGCTTCTAATCGCTTGGATTAGACTATTCCGATAGTTCATTATTACGTTTAATGTACATATTGTGTTTGTGTAGGTTAAATAAGTGTTTCAACACAAAATGATGCATTTCAGGTGAATTAGTGCATTTCCGAGAAAATGATGAAAAGTCAACTGTGACTTTTGGACGTGAATTAAAAACGAGTCAACACTCGGAAGTGGAGGACGACAATGAATCCTAAGGAGAGTAGGAATGCTACTATGTCTCAAAGCCCATAAGGAGAATTCAAACTTGTCATTGGACTATTGGGCCTTGCGAACTGTCAACTTCAGAAGCCCATATCTCCTAGGTGAACCGTTGGATGGAGCTGTCTTTGGTGACGTTGTGAAAGTGGATGTCAGGTATTCCCAGTTCAAAGTGCCGAATCATCCAACTGGTGGAACGTCCATTATTTGGTTCTAAGTGCGCACAGCTCAGTGCTGTCTACTTTTTAATTATTTATGCTTTTAGGGATAATGTTTTGGTTGTGTGAGCTGAGTGTGTATGCAGTTTAAAATTGTTTATTTCATCAATAAGGTAGTGGTTTATTATCAAATGATAATGGACTAATTTGATAAGAGTTTTTCCATAGTGTGTTAGGTTATTTGTGTTGTGTAGTGTAAGTGGAGTGATGTGCGCTACCACTATATTTATTTTATGTTTCTTTCTTTGTGGAGTTAGGTGATGTAAGTGCAGCTCCTCATTTGTGTATAGCCTATAAATAGGCTGCTCCTTGGTACAAGAATAGGAGACCTCTACATTAGAGCTTCTCACATCATATTTTCAGCCACATTTTCCATTCTCTAATACTATGAGTTTTCAAGACTTCAAGGAGGAGAAGAGCCATCTACACCATCACCACCAGCCCCTATTCAACGTCACCATCATCATCATCACCTTGGAATCACAACTTTTGAGTTGCTTGCGTTCAAGAATTCAAGAGTTTGTGATCTTCGAGTTCCTCATGCTTTCCATATGGTGTATTTCGACTTTATTCTTTAATTTCTCTTATGAGTTCCTCTTTGTTGCTTGATTATCCTTTGTATTAGTTAACATGACATGATTTATATAATTTTCAGCCCTTGTTTATGGATTTATTTAATTATTGGATTGGATTTAATTAGTTCTTCTAGCAGCTTATGTGTTTTCGTTTGTTTGATTCTGTTTTAGTAGAGAACTTTTATGTGCTTATGTTATAGGGTTCGAAACTTATAATGTTTGCATATAATTGGAGCTAGAATTAGAGTTTTAATTCTAATTCACAAGTAGTAAAGGCTTTGGAAAGAGGTCGGAATCAAATAAAAAGGATCATGGATAGATGAGCGTTCTCACTAGCTCGTGCACTTTAATTAACAACTCTTTTTCGATGCTTTAAATGTGTTTAAGATTGATCACCTTTGCATGTTTAATTGATTAGCTTGACAGAGCGTTCTCGGAGTTAATTTTCTTAGGGAAAGTTTTATTTGGGGAATGATAATTGGCGTTCCAGCATTCCACATATGTTAATTTCGGATTCATGGCTAGGGAATTGGTTAATTTTCGGTTGAATAATTGGTAAACTTGTATACTTGTGGCTGTAATTTATATTCTTTATGTTTCATCCCATCTTATTTAATTTATTCTTTGTAGATTAATCATTTAGTTTAGATAAATCAATCTCTTAAACCCCCTTTTTACTTTGTACATATGTATATATATTTATACTTGTTAATAATTCTTGTGACATTTAATTTTTGTTAGGTACACCCTTGATCTCCGTTGTGAACGATCCCTACTTATTCTATACTACCGATAGAGTTTTTCTAAATTGATGCGCTATTTTAGCCATATCAATAGAGAGCCTCATCTTGCTCTCTATATCTAGGAGTCATATAGCTAAAAGATAAAGTAGAGAGTCACTTAGGAGGCTGGTGCATGTAGCAGTTAAAATAACTGAAAAGCTAAACATGCTCTCTAAAATAGTTAAAGAGTTAAAATAAAGAGTCAGCTAAAGATGCTATAAGTTTACATATATACTCTCTATTTTTGAATTTATATCATTTTCTTTTGACTAAAAAAATATTTTAAATTAACAAAAATAATAAAGAGTTTTCTCTCGCTCTCTATATTTAGGATTCATATAGCTAAAAACTAATATAGAGAGTCAAGAGCATTTTTAGCAATGCTAGCTATTTTTTAACTAAATTTTAGTTAAAATAAAAAGCTATTTTAGTTAGCCAGTTTGAAAATACATTTGCACCAATACTCTATACTTTTGCTAGTATTGAATTTAAATTATTTTATTAATAAATAAAAAATAGTTTAAGTGTATTTAATAATTACACAACACAACACAACACAACACAACTAAAAATAAATATTTTAAATTAACAAAAATAATAGAGAGCCTCATCTTGCTCTTATATTTAGAGCATCTCCAACAATGATACCCATTTTTAAAGTTAAAATACCTAGAAAAATTAGATTTAGCTAGCAATTTAACAATTTCACTACAATAACAGTAGCTATTTATTAGTTATATAAAAAATTTCATCAAAGAATACATTTATACATGGAGAAAGAGGAGAAAATCAAATTTTCTAGCTATATTTAGCTACCAGTTTAACAAAAAGTGAAATTTAACTTTAGTTTAGGTATTCTGTTTGGAGCTGATTTTTTATGCAAAATATCTATAATATTACTAAAATCTCATTTTACTTATTCCGTTGGAGATGATCTTAGGAGCCATATAGCTAAAAGTTAAAATAGAGAGTCACTTAGGAGGTTAGTGCATCTATTAAAATAGCTGAAAAGCTAAACATACTCTCCAAAATAACTAAAAAGTTAAGATTGAGAGTCTTCTAAAGATGCTCTTAGGACATCTCCAACAAGACTTGTTAAAACTCATACCCAAACTCATAACTCAAAAAATTCATCTCTAACAAACAAAACTCAAAACCCAAAACTCAAAATGGGTTTCTACCCAAAAGTTGACTTAAAATGAGGGAATTATGAAGAGGAAACTCATTACTGTCACTGGCGGAACATAGTGAAGGCAAAAGGGGGCCATGGCCCCTCCCCTCCTACATGTTTTAGACCAATAGAATTTTTCTGTTAAAAACTTAAAATAAATTATGCCCCCCCCCCCCCCCCCATATTTGTATATATATCTTTGTGTTTGAGTAGTAATGATGTTTTTTTCATCAATCCTAGAGAGATCTATCTTTCTAATTTTCTTCTTCTTCTTTTTTACCCATTTATTCATACAAGGTGATTAGATGTAAAACCGAGGTTCATTAAATTATTACCTAAATTCCTAACAATTGTCGTTGTAAAGTATAATGGGAAATAAAGGTTTTTCCCACAGAAGATTGTTATATTTACTTTTTAATGTCACGAAAAATTAAATTAAATAAAGAATTATTATTTACAAGTATAAAGAATAAAGAATATATATATATACAAAATTAAATAAACTATACAGTATTGTTTCTATTTACAAAAATATACATTATATACAAAAGTATTTTTGGGGGTTTTGATAATTTTGAAAACAATAAAGAGAAATATTTTTGGATTTTTATTATTTTTGAAAACAAGAAAACACACACACAAATATTGTTTTGAAGATTAACCAACTCCCTAGCCATGAATCCGAAACTAACACATGTAGAATGCCTACGCAGGTTATCATTCCCCAAATAAACTTCTCCCATGAAATCAACCTAGTGAACGCTCATCTAGATTAAACAATTAAACATGCAAAGGTGATTAATCTAAACATGTTTAAAGCATAGAAAAAGAGTTGTTAATTCAAGTGCGCGACCTAGCGAACGCTCGTCTATCCGCGATCCTTATTATTTAGTTTCAACATTAAAGATAAAACTAAACAAACAAAATTCACATAAGCTGCTAGAAGAATTAATCAACTTCAATCCAATTTATTACACAAAATAGAAAATAAACAAACAATAACATTTCCCAAAATTATTCACGAATAGTTAATTAAACAAAAATAAATTATAATAAATAAACAGAGTTTGGGAAAAATGTTACTGTTGTGTCCATGAAAATGGACACCGTGCTCAGGCGAAGGTGGCGGACTCGGCTATTTAATCGGACAATTTGGATGTGGCGGGTGCACTTAGCAGATTGGGCTTTGGGCTTGGGCTTGGTCAATGGGTCAACAGCCTATTTCTTTCCTCTTTTCTTTTTGGCCGGCCAACCTTGCAATTGCTTCATTTGAGTTGACTTTTCAACTCCAATGCCATGTCAGCATTACTTAACCAACTTCAAGATTCATCTTCTTCATCTTTCACGAATCTGGTTCTTCATTTCCAATTATCATATTTCTTCTTCCCAGACTAGAGAGAGAGCAACACGGGCGATGCTTGCAGGACATGGCGGCGCTGGGATTTACGGGTTGCAGCGGCAAGGCAGCAGCGGGCAGAGAAAGCGACGGCGAAGAGAGCAGCAGCTGGACTTGGTGTGGACAATAGCGGCGGCGCCGCTATGAGTGCGCGAGGTGGGCAGAAACGGAGATGGGGACAACGCCGGCGTTTCTGGGCTTTGGGTCCTCGGTCACCGACGGCAGCAGAGAGATGACGCGGCACCGGCTTGATGCGAACCTGCAAAAGAAGAACACAAGATTAGTGGTGAGTGGTTAATTGATTCATGGGTAAATTGAGCGGAGATAAACTTGTGAGCATATTAATTGAATTAGATTGAGATGCCGGCTTGGGCATTGTGAAATTGCAGTGAGGACGCCGGTCATAAACTTGTGATGCCACGGTGATGGTCTGGGTGATACACGGCGGAGGGGGATTGATCATGGAGAGGGCTGAACGGCGCCGGCGTTGGACTGCTATGCTGAAACAGAGAGCATGTATGGCTGCCATGGCTTGATTAATGGTGAATTGGTGATTGAAGAATAGGCAGGGACTTCTCTTAAATAGAGAAGGAAAGGGGAAGCAGCCAACGGTGAAGTGGGAGTGTTGGTGGAGCATTTGGTGCTGGCAATTGTGGAGTGTAGCAAGGATGGAATCGTGGACTGCAGTAATGGTGGAGTAGTGAAGTTTTAGTGCGATGGAGGTGATGGAAAAACAGCAAGGATGGAATCTGGAGATGCTTAGAGTTGGTGGATGATATGCTATTTGTGAAAGAGTGGTCTGGAAATTGATTCCAGGAAGGAATTGAGGCCATGTGAGGGAGCTGCAAACAGAAATCAAAAGAAAACAAAGAAAACAAAATAAAATAAAAGAATAATAAAAGAAATGAAGTAATTATAAAATAAAGAAAATAAATAAAATAACACATGAAATAAATATAAAAGAAATATGTAAAAGAAATAAACATAAAATATAAACAAGGGAAAATAAGATGGAGGATTAAAATGTGTATCGCCACCGCGTGTGGTGGTTGCGCCTCCTTGTGTGGTGGTTCACCGACAAATTGTCGGGATTCGGAACGGTTTCCGAAATCTTCGTACAATATTTTATTCCACAAATGAAAGTCACGGTTGACTTTCCGATTTACGCTGAAAACCTCCAAAATGCACCTATTCTGTGCAGATAAACATTTTCCTGGTATTTTCCCTAAAATCACGAAAACAAACATTAAACAGACAATTAAGCTTTCGAAATAGCAAAATCCAGTAATTAAAGGCACTTTGTGAACGTATTTTACGTTCACATCACACCCCTACACTTGAACTATTGCTAGTCCTCGAGCAAACACAGAACAAAACAACACAAAGCAGAAAGGGAAACACAAAACAGACGGTCTTTCCAACCAAAATCCTCAGCGAGTTCGAAAGAATTATAATCAAGAGAATAAAAATTATATACCAAGGTTAAAGAATTTGCTAAGTATTTAACATGTACATCTCATTTATGCTCGGGTGTGTGTGTGAAAACCAAATATACAAGTAATCTCATGCAATCCAATAGGCACATCGAAACAACATTAACCACTAAAGCTCACAATGATCACTAAATATTTCCGCTCAGTGTTTAGGGTTAAGTGTTTACTCTCATAACAATTACACAAGTAGTGTTCCCATATGCTTGCTCATTAACCGACTCTCTACAATTAATCCACAAATCATCAGATCATAAGGACTTTTTAGGTGAAACAGGGACAAAAGGATGAATGGTAAATGGTGAATGGTATGAAGGGACTGGAAATGATAAATGCTTCACATGTTTGCAAGACAAATCAACGACTTTGAAACTCATACCTATGCTAAACCCGAAACAACTCTTATTTTCCTGCAACCTTTTATTGAAAATAATAACAATACAATAACTCTATTTTTGGAATTTCTCTTTCTGACATTTTTTTTTTCTTTCTTTCTTTCTTTCTTTTCTATTTTTTTTTTCTTTGAGGAATTTATTCCTTCTTTTTATTTCTGATTTTTTTTTTTTTTTCTTTGAACAAATACAAGAAAATAAATATACACCCCCACACTTGCCTTTTGGTATACTACCATACAAATCCGAAGCATAAGAACATAAGAAGTCACTATCATCGTCTTGCAAACATAAATAAAACAAGGGTGAAATGGTGTGGGTGAACAAAAGAAACGGCTAATGAGTGTTTAGTTCAAAAGGGGATTCCTAAAGTTCGTGTTTAGATGGATGGTGAATATTTTGGCCATGGTGCTCAACTAATGCCTTACTCATTTCTAATTCATTACAGATTAACAAAATGTTTCAAGTGGTCTCTGAGCAAGTTCTAGGTTCAAAAACTTATGAATTGTGCACACATGAAGAACGAGTAAATGTATGAAATATGCATACATTTGAATATACAATAGGCTCAAATCCTCACATTTCTGGGTATGCATGACAATGTATGTTCAAATGTGCTTCTCGGATTGCAATCAACTAATCGAAACAGGTTAAGTGAATATGAAAATTCGAGCAATCATAAGTTATGCAGATTAAATCCAAAGCAAACTACACAAAACCTTAGCATATAATCAATATTTTCCAAA
This sequence comes from Rubus idaeus, assembly GCA_030142095.1. Classification (NCBI taxonomy): domain Eukaryota; kingdom Viridiplantae; phylum Streptophyta; class Magnoliopsida; order Rosales; family Rosaceae; genus Rubus; species Rubus idaeus. Next base: position 17,679,931 of record CM057968.1, on the reverse strand, counting down.
TCATAACAATTAAACTCAATTCATCATCGGGATTGGAAAGAAAACAACACACATAACACAAATAAACACACAAAAACACACAAACAGAAGCAAATTTTTTCAAATTTTTCAAATTTTTTCTTTTCTTTTTCTTAAACATTCCCCCCACACTTGAATTAAACATTGTCCTCAATGTTAGACAAATATTTCACGAAAATGAAAAATTCAAGTATGATTATTGAATTTAAACACACAAACAGAAGTAAACACACAACATATATACAAATGAAAAACAAATAAGTTAAAGAAAATCTCCCCCTTGAAGATCGTTAAGCTCCTCCCGAAGCAAGTCACCAACAGTCACAAACAAGGCTAGCAGGGCCTTGCATCCAACGTTTGCTCCTTAATTGACTGCGGCTCTGATCCTTTGAAGTGTGTCCTGGACAAGGGTAGTTGCCGACTCCACGGCAGACTTGGCTGATGTAGCCCTCACTGAGATCTGGAACACCATAGTCAGCAGTGTTCCATCAAGAACAGCTCCGGATACGTTTGGCAGAATGGAGAAGCCTGAAGACATAAGCGGAAATGGCTCCGGTTGAACTCCACATAACAAACACTGGAGAATGGAATGGTTAATCGGCGCATAAATCACAGACGACCCCGTTGCATCGGTGCAACACTCCTGAAGAATAAGGAAGTCGTTGTGACTATCAATGGCGAGCACCGAGATCTGGTTCCGCGGGTCAAGACCGATGGAGAAATTTGCTAGCACACGCACCGAGCTGTCCATCGACATACTATCCCATATTGGTCTAGTCTGAACGTCTTTGAGGAACTCAAAGATCCTGGTGTGATGAGAAAGATGAACGACGGAACAACCAGCAGTACGATTGATTCCAGGGGGCTTGCTCGGATCACCCCTGCGCTTGTTGGTCCTGACCTCCATTCGAGTGTCTCTTGTTCGGTTCGAACAAGTCCAGTGGTGGTACGTGGAGTTGCTGATGTCGTTGAAGAAACAGATCGTCATCTGTTTTGCCATTTCCGCGAGGCCTCTTCTTCCTTCAAGAGAAATAATCGAGTCACCGGGTGAAGTGTGGATACCTGTGGCGCACATGTAGCGCTCGGCTTGTCGTTGGAGAGTTGAAATCCAACGCTTTGCACCAAAAGCGAACCCATAATGGACAAAGGGTTCGAAACTGGCCTTCATCTCCTTCTCGCGTATATCCACGTGCTCCACCCAAGTGACCAAGGAAGAACCATTCTGCAAATCTCGAATCAAACATCCGGAGGGGCGTTTTCGGCAAATCGATCTCACGGAAGGCTTTGGATTGGAACGCAATTCATCTACGGAGACATCCACGACGACCCAACTTCCATCCAGTTGTAGATGAGAGTACCGAACGAACTGGACTTCACGAGTTGAGACGATGTGAGATGGCACCAGAAACTCGGCCGACATCACTTGCTTCTGCTCCTCGTAGCCTTCTTCATTCTTGGAGGAAAGGATCTCCAACGTCTTGGCGTTTGTAATCATGCTACAGAAGACTGGCAACCATCGACCAACATCCATTAAGATCTCAACAATGGTGGTCGGATGAAGGTGGATGGTTGCTGAGTGTCTCGAGGATTCGGCTTTGAAGTACGGTGCTGGTTCGCAACGTTGAAACACTCGCAAGTACTCGGCGCGGTTAAGAGTTTCGGGATGAATGGAAGTGTCGGGAGTCGGTGAAGTAATCCACAAAGGAAATCCGGCAGTGGCCGCGAGCGGGAGCTCGTCTTTGGCCTTACGGACGATATCCGAGATCAAGTCGGTGTGGACTCCGACAAGATCATGAGCAGGTCCGGGAAGGGTGTCAGATGGCAAAGGTATGGATGGGCGCTCGACTAGGGTAGGCATGAGGCTCCGCACATCCCTTCTTAAGTGGTCCATGTCGATGGAATCGTCGGACAACTCGAGAATAGGCTCTTGTTGTTGAGGAACAACTTCGAGCCTTCGCCGTGGCACATCTGAGTGCGGAACAGGACCTCCGCAATTGGGACATATGCCGCTGTGGAGCGCATCGACGAGTCGTTGATTCAAAAGTTGAAGCTCCTCGTTCTTGCTCACCAGCTGATCATTTCGTCTCTCTAACTCGGCAATACGCTGCTCAGACGTAATGATACCGAACTTCTTCCTATTTCTCGACCCCCAATAATAGACTTGGTCCTCCTCAAGTCCGATTTTCGGACCAAATCGTTCTCGTTGTGGCTTGGTGGGGTGAGAATACACCGCAAAGAAAGCCGCAAGTGCATCTCTCTGAGCTTTGGTGTACTTTGTCCGCGGAAGTCTCCTATAGATAGGAGCGGCTTCCGGCTCAATAGGTGGATCAGCAACCAAGATTGGTGCTTGGGGTAGTGGTTGCGGTTGTGGTAGTGGCTCGGTCGGCATGCTAGCATCGGCGCTATTGAGCATGCTCGGTGGAATTATTTCAGCCAAGCCTTCAAAGATTGGGTTCTCTGAAGGACCTGCCTGAAACAAATCACTGAAAGAATTCACTCGTTTGGCCATTTCTGGGTTGGGAAGGGAGGATAGCTTTTGGGATTTGGGAGGTTTTCTCGGAAAAACTCAAGAACAGATGAAGAACACGAAAGAGAAAACGAGAGAGAATGAGAGAGAGAAAGGGAAAACGCGTGAAATGTCCTAAGGAAACTAACGCAAACAGAAGGGAAGGGGAGAGACGCGCACACGCTCGCACACGTGCCAAAGACAGAAGACCCGCAAATTGCGGATCGGGCGACGAAAGTCGCAAAGCGTACAGTGAAAACGCATGCGGCTTATTAAACAAATCGGCCGACGCAAAAGTCGTGCGTCGGCCCAATCAAAATTTTTTTTCTGATTTTCGATTTTTTATTTTTTTATTTTTTTAATACTTTACGAAAAGTCATAAAGTGAACAGTGAAAACGCGTAGCACACGCGCTTACCGACACTTTAAACGGGCCTGGGCCATCGAAATGGTTTGGGCCTTAAAGTGGGCCTGGGCCAAAGAAATCTCCGGCCCATTATTGGTGGGCTTAAACTAATGGGCCTAAAAACGAATAGGCCCGACACACTAAATGGGCTTGGGTTACGGGTTTTGGGCTTCGTGAATGACACGAGCCCAATGGGCCAAAATTTATTTTTTTTTTATTTTTTATTTTTACGAAACCTAAAACACTAACCAATCACACAAACGGGCCTAAGGCCCAATAACAAATAAACAACAAACAAGCCCACAAGTAAAACAAACAGTAAACAATTTCAAAACAGTAAAACAAAAACAAACACTCTTTTTTTTATTTTATTTTATTTACAATTAAATTTTCTAATTTTTTTATTTTTATTTTTAAAAACAAATAACGAGAGTGAAAAGAAAACTTACCTTTTTACTCGCGAGGAAACCGAAAAAATCACCAACAAGACATCAACCTCAAGGTTTTTCAACCTTGACTTCCTAAACGTATGCTCCGATGTATGTAGTAAAATTTCCGATAAACCCGGATTATTTCCTATACAAAATAAAAAGGTTAGTAATAAATTTACAAAATAAAAACAAAATATTTACAAAGTTAAAAATGTGTCACTAATTATCTATACAAAATGAATGAATAAATTTTCCTATGTCTACGTATATTTTATTTACACAAAAATATTTTCCTTTGCCTTAATATAGTTGACAAAAAATGAAAGTTGATTCCAAGCGGTAACTCAAGGTGGACTTACGGCCTAGGTGCAATGCCTTGACTTAAATGACTTTCCGTGTTTTCAGAAGGCGAATGGCCAGATCACAAGAGATAAGCGAGAGGCAGGATTCATTTAGTGGACAAGTCCTCTGAATCCAATTTTACAAACCCGTCACCCAGAGTCTTGATCATATCTAGACACCATTCATGTGCCCCTTACTCAGTTGAGAAAGCACTTAAGTGTTCGACAATTCTCCAAGTGTTAATAAAGGCCGCCCTCAACCTCAAATAACCTTACGGTAAAAATGAAGGGTTTAGGCCAATATTAATAAAAGGACCTTACCTAATCCGTTCAAGTTACAACTTACAACAACAAAAAATAATCAACTATATTCAGGATACCTAAGTATAATTACTAAGTGTAAAAATATAAACAAGTATAATCAAGTGAGAATAAATAAAATTAACAAGTATTATTTACAAATAGTAAAAAAAAAGTCAACAGTCAATAGTCAACAGTCAAAGTCAACAGTCAAAAAGTCAACAGTCAAAAAGTAAAAAAATCAAAAGTAAATAGTAAAAACAATCCCCGGCAACGGCGCCAAAATGATTAGATGTAAAACCGAGGTTCATTAAATTATTACCTAAATTCCTAACAATTGTCGTTGTAAAGTATAATGGGAAATAAAGGTTTTTCCCACAGAAGATTGTTATATTTACTTTTTAATGTCACGAAAAATTAAATTAAATAAAGAATTATTATTTACAAGTATAAAGAATAAAGAATATATATATATACAAAATTAAATAAACTATACAGTATTGTTTCTATTTACAAAAATATACATTATATACAAAAGTATTTTTGGGGGTTTTGATAATTTTGAAAACAATAAAGAGAAATATTTTTGGATTTTTATTATTTTTGAAAACAAGAAAACACACACACAAATATTGTTTTGAAGATTAACCAACTCCCTAGCCATGAATCCGAAACTAACACATGTAGAATGCCTACGCAGGTTATCATTCCCCAAATAAACTTCTCCCATGAAATCAACCTAGTGAACGCTCATCTAGATTAAACAATTAAACATGCAAAGGTGATTAATCTAAACATGTTTAAAGCATAGAAAAAGAGTTGTTAATTCAAGTGCGCGACCTAGCGAACGCTCGTCTATCCGCGATCCTTATTATTTAGTTTCAACATTAAAGATAAAACTAAACAAACAAAATTCACATAAGCTGCTAGAAGAATTAATCAACTTCAATCCAATTTATTACACAAAATAGAAAATAAACAAACAATAACATTTCCCAAAATTATTCACGAATAGTTAATTAAACAAAAATAAATTATAATAAATAAACAGAGTTTGGGAAAAATGTTACTGTTGTGTCCATGAAAATGGACACTGTCTGGCAGGCGAAGGTGGCAGACTCAGCTATTTAATCGGACAATTTGGATGTGGCGGGTGCACTTAGCAGATTGGGCTTTGGGCTTGGGCTTGGTCAATGGGTCAACAGCCTATTTCTTTCCTCTTTTCTTTTTGGCCGGCCAACCTTGCAATTGCTTCATTTGAGTTGACTTTTCAACTCCAATGCCATGTCAGCATTACTTAACCAACTTCAAGATTCATCTTCTTCATCTTTCACGAATCTGGTTCTTCATTTCCAATTATCATATTTCTTCTTCCCAGACTAGAGAGAGAGCAACACGGGCGATGCTTGCAGGACATGGCGGCGCTGGGATTTACGGGTTGCAGCGGCAAGGCAGCAGCGGGCAGAGAAAGCGACGGCGAAGAGAGCAGCAGCTGGACTTGGTGTGGACAATAGCGGCGGCGCTGCTATGAGTGCGCAGGTGGGCAGAAACGGAGATGGGGACAACGCCGGCGTTTCTGGGCTTTGGGTCCTCAGTCACCGACGGCAGCAGAGAGATGACGCGGCACTGGCTTGATGCGAACCTGCAAAAGAAGAACACAAGATTAGTGGTGAGTGGTTAATTGATTCATGGGTAAATTGAGCAGATAAACTTGTGAGCATATTAATTGAATTAGATTGAGATGCCGGCTTGGGCATTGTGAAATTGCAGTGAGGACGCCGGTCATAAACTTGTGATGCCACGGTGATGGTCTGGGTGATACACGGCGGAGGGGGATTGATCATGGAGAGGGCTGAACGGCGCCGGCGTTGGACTGCTATGCTGAAACAGAGCATGTATGGCTGCCATGGCTTGATTAATGGTGAATTGGTGATTGAAGAATAGGCAGGGACTTCTCTTAAATAGAGAAGGAAAGGGGAAGCAGCCAACGGTGAAGTGGGAGTGTTGGTGGAGCATTTGGTGCTGGCAATTGTGGAGTGTAGCAAGGATGGAATCGTGGACTGCAGTAATGGTGGAGTAGTGAAGTTTTAGTGCGATGGAGGTGATGGAAAAACAGCAAGGATGGAATCTGGAGATGCTTAGAGTTGGTGGATGATATGCTATTTGTGAAAGAGTGGTCTGGAAATTGATTCCAGGAAGGAATTGAGGCCATGTGAGGGAGCTGCAAACAGAAATCAAAAGAAAACAAAGAAAACAAAATAAAATAAAAGAATAATAAAAGAAATGAAGTAATTATAAAATAAAGAAAATAAATAAAATAACACATGAAATAAATATAAAAGAAATATGTAAAAGAAATAAACATAAAATATAAACAAGGGAAAATAAGATGGAGGATTAAAATGTGTATCGCCACCGCGTGTGGTGGTTGCGCCTCCTTGTGTGGTGGTTCACCGACAAATTGTCGGGATTCGGAACGGTTTCCGAAATCTTCGTACAATATTTTATTCCACAAATGAAAGTCACGGTTGACTTTCCGATTTACGCTGAAAACCTCCAAAATGCACCTATTCTGTGCAGATAAACATTTTCCTGGTATTTTCCCTAAAATCACGAAAACAAACATTAAACAGACAATTAAGCTTTCGAAATAGCAAAATCCAGTAATTAAAGGCACTTTGTGAACGTATTTTACGTTCACATCACAAGGGTCGTTGTTTCCTCTTCCTTAAGCTCCTTCACTCTGGTGTAGTGATTGTAATTTTTATTTCGGCCACTCTTACTAGAACATCCTAGTTCCGCCACTGATTATTGTTCACATGGGGCCCGTGCGAGCCACAATTGTTTTTTAAAGTATAAATTCATATTATTGTTAAATAATTATATAAAATGATTAAAATATAAAATAGGTATAGTGTAAGGGCAAAATATTTGCTATTGGCTATTTTCTATTTGCACTACTAAAAAAAATTGCATTTGCTTCGCCTTTTTACTTCGGCAACGATTTCCGTCGCAATTGCTTACCAATTGTGACGGCAAATATTCCGTAGCGAATAACCCTTATTATTTGCGACGGCAAATCGTTGCCGTAGTAAGATTGATACCAATTGCGACGGAAAATATTTTTCGTCGCAAGATTATTTATACTCATATTTATTAGTTAGAGTTTTCAAAGGACAACTGCACTTAATTGACAAAAACCTCTTCCCTTGTATTAGCATTTCTTTGTATTCAATGCTAGGTTGTTTAAAGGATTATGTGTCGTGGCTTAGGTTGTTCTTTCTCGAGATGGTTCGTGAAGACGCCTTTTTTATCCGGTCTTTTCTCCGGACTTCGATCATTGGTCATCGAAGGTTTCGTTTCAAGCATGCATCTCAAGGTATGACTCATGCATATGCATTTCATACACTTTGTTTATGCTTAGGAAGTTGCACAAATATCTTTAGTTTGCTAGAACATGAATGGATTTCGTTTTGGTTGAGCAAACATTTAATTTAAAGATATTTTTATGATTTTCTACAGTACCACTGTTCACGTTCGAAAATCTGCCCGTTGCAATTCAAAATCCGTTGCAACTTTTCGGGCAATCGATCGCATGAAAAGTGACGATCAATCGCAAATAAGGGTTTTCACTTCCAGTAGCTATTTTTGTACTGTGTGATCGATCGCATAGTGTTGTGCGATCGATCGCATAAGTTGTTGTTCTGTTTTCTATAAATAGAACCCTTCGGATTCATTTTGTCCAACTCTTTCCCCATTGTCTAAATATACTTTGAGAGAGTTTTCTGGTATATTTGAGTGATCCTAGTTTCATGCTTTAGGTTCCTCATCTTAGTCTCCATTTATAATCCTTTACTAAACACTTTGATTTGCATATGTATGCTTGTTTAGCCTATGTTTGGGATTTAGGAGATTATATTCAATTCTAGCAATTGTTCCATGTTGAATTGCTGAATTGATTGATTGAATCATTAGTTTCAATCTTATTTGTTGTTTGTTTGTTTAGCTAATGATCCTTGTGATTAGTTAAACAAACCCTTGAATCACTTCAAGGATTTTAAATTTGGTTTGGTTAATTCAAGCAATTGTTCCTTGTGAATTGCTTGTGTTAATTGAATTGAATTCATTGTTCATTCACTCACACACACACTTGCATAGTCGATGATGCTTGCGGTTGGATGATTCACGTGGTGAAGTTCGTTCAATCGGAGTGGCTTGAGGTGGGAGCACTTGAAGAAGCATTTGGAGGCTACACAAGATTAGAGCTGCCACTAGTCTATAGGTAGATAGTGTAGAGTTTGGGATCGAGTTTCCCCCTTGTATGTGTTTGCCAATTGACGTTTTTCATAGTCTTACACAAGAGCGTGGGTAGGGGTCGGCAATGGGCCGGCCCGGCCGGCCCATAAACATCGGGCTTGGGCCAGGCCGGGTTTTAATATAAATAATGAATATTTTGGGCCGGGCCGGGCCGGGCTTTAATCACAATATGAAAGCCCAGCCCTAGAAGAGGGCCTGATCGGGCCGGGCCGGGATGGGCCTAGCGGGCCTACTTGGGCTGAGATGGGCTGGACTTAATATTAATACCTGAAATTTCAAACCTTGCACATGGGTGACCAACATAGGCACACAAACCAATTGATAGGAGCATTATATGCGACGTTTTTAAGGTGTTTCCGTATTATTTGGCTGCATTTTATTGATTAACTTTGCTATTTAGCTTAGTTTCTATCTTTGTTTCCCTAAATGATGATTTAATTGAAGGAATGAACTAAAATGAAGATATTAGGAAACTTTCCTGTTTTGACTTTCCTAGTTGATTTAGGAAACTTTCCTCTTTTGAAATCTTTCCTATTTTGATTTTTAGAAACTTTCCTGATTTGAACTCTTTCCTGACTTTACCAGGAATCCTAATGACACCAGGAATCCTAAAGTGAGTAGGAGTCCTACTTCAACTAGGATTACTATTTGTGCTCGGAATGCAAAACGGGACCTCGGAGAATTTACGAGCTTAATGGGCTTTTTCGAGGCCCATTAAGAGGTGGGCTGCCATGTGGACCAATTGGGAGGCCCAAATCCATGAAAACAAGCTCATTGGACTCTTGGATGAAACCCTAGCCCATTAGGGTTTATTTTGGACGAAAATCACAAGGAAGTTTCTTTCTTTGCCGCATCCTTTTATCCTAATAGGATTCTGATTTTATTTTATTTAATCTTGATATTTTTCCCAAAGTTTTTATTCTCTTAAATACCTAATTCTTTTAGGATATTAATTCAGATTTTTGGGAATGTATCTAGATGGAATTTCGGCAAAGGAGGAAGGAGATTTCTTGGCCACCACTCAAGAAGATTTCAGCAATTATCCATGGAGATTAATTCAGATTTTTAAGGGATTAATTGGAGGAAATTCGGCACTGTTCATTCGGCACTATTCATCAATGATTTTGGCAACCAATGCAAGGAGAATTCATGTGGAACTCAACTAGGTTTATCAAGGAATTAATTCAGAAATTTATGGATGAATCTAGTCCTAATTTTGGCAAAAAGAGAAGGGTTTCTTGGTGGCTACTCAATTAATTTTCAGCAACAATTAAAGAGATAAATCCTAAAAGATTTCGACATCTAGATGGAAGGCTAGGATTGCATCAAGGGTTCCATGATTTCTCCTATAAATAGAGGGCTTCACAACACAATTCTTCACCACCTTCTACACCGAGAAATATCATTCCATTCCTCCATCTTTTCAGCAGCCACACATCCAAGTTCTCGGCTACCACCTTCCATTCTCTAGTGCAAGGGTTCTTAAGGCTTCAAGGAGGAGGAGAAGGCGTGATCACCATCATCACCAACCATATTTCGACATCACAATCTTCATCACCAACTTGTCTTCACGGTTTGGATTACTTGTGGTCAAGGATTCAAGGTTTTGTGGTTTCAAGTTCTTCAACTTATTCATATGGTGTATTATGTTTTAGCCTTTAAATTCATACCTCTTTGTTGCTTGTTTACCTTTGTACTAGTTAACATGACATGGATTATGTAATTTTCAGCCTTTGTTTATGAGTTTATTTAATTATTGGATTGAAGTTAATTGATTCTTCTAGTAGCTTATGTGAATTTGTTTGTTTGATTTTGTCTTTAATGTTAGAATCAAATAAAAAGGATCATGGATAGTTGAGTGGTCTCACTAGGTCGTGCACTTTAATTAACAAGCTCTTTCCTATGCGTTGAACATGTTTTGATTGATCACCTTTGCATGTTTAATTGGTTAATCTAGGTGTGATCGCTTAGGTTGATTTTCATAGGAGGATGTTTAATTGGGGGATGTGTGGTGGTCCAACATCCTACATGTGTTAATTTCGGATTCATGACTAGGGACTTAGTTGATTTTCAATCTGATGATTGGTAGATTTGTACACTTGTGGTTGTGAGTTATATGTTTCATGTTCCATCCCAATTTATTCTTTAATTCATTCTTTGTAGTTTAGTTAATTAGTTTCATAAATCAATTTTTAAATCCCCCTTTATTTTGTACATATGTATATATTTATTCTTTATACTTGTTAATATTAATTCTTTTGTGACATTCTTTGTTTGGTACACCCTTTGATCTCCGTTGTGAACGATCCCTACTTATTCTATACTACCGATAGAGTTTTTTAAATTGATGCTATATTTTAGCATATCACCAATCCTACTGACTTGCACTTCTTGTATAATTAACATGCTTTAGTCTATATATCTAGTATATATATATCTAACAAGTATTATGAAAATATATCTAACTTAAACTTGAAAATTATGAAAATATTCATGGACATACTTCAAGATGTTAATGACCATTCCCAATTGGAATTTCTTCAAGTTTTATTTATATGCATATATGGTAAATATTTTCATTTTGTCACTCAAATGCTAAATATATTTTTAATTTAACCTAATTTCAATAAATAAAATTGGGCACCATAGAAGTTTTCAAAAATTATAAAAATATTCATGGACATACTTCAAGAGTTCAAGATATTAATGATCATTTTCCAATGGAATTACTTCAACTTCTACTTACATGATGATTTGGTGAATATAGTAGACAACACTAGTAGGCATATTTAACATCATTTACCAAAATGACATTTCCGCTAATTTTGCTCTAATGCCTCTTTCTTAAGTCCGATTTTCATGCACTCCGCCACCACACGCTCACATTATCGACTTCCATGTACCCATGTAAAAATATTCAACCTTGAATCACGTTTTAGTATAGTTGCTCTTTGAGAACTCTGGTTAGTAAATATGGGGGTATAAATTACCATGATGCTTGACCATGCGGATCAAAGTTGAAACGAAGACGAAAATTGCTAAATTTTTAACTGTAGACATAATATATTTCATTTATCATATCCAACGGTTCATTTGATAAATTTCATTTTCCTCAATGAAATGTATATATTTATTTATAACCAATGAATATAGTAAACAATACTAGTATGCATACCGGGATTGGGTGTGATCCAATAAATCGTAAATGTCTAATGGTATATTTGACTTTCCTCATGTATTTATCGTATAGTAATAGACACCGTGTGAAAAAATTGGCCTACTTCATGGTTCGTTCAACTTCGGTCAATGTGCTCAACCCTTATTAATCGTCATTTATCAAAATATTATTTATCTTAATTTTTCCTTAATGGCTCTTTTTGATGTCCGATTTTTGTGTGTTCCATGACGACACGCTCATATGATCGACATCTATATACCCTTGTAAAAAGTTGCAATCCCGGAATCCGTTTTAGTGTAGTTACCCTTTGAGAAATTTAATTAATAAATATAAAAGCATAAGGCTCTATATAGTTATCAACTTATTAATTATAAGTAGTTATTTTTTTTATGAAAATTATAATTATTTATTAAGAGAAGTGTAGGTGAATTTAAAATTTATAAGTTGGTTTATAATTAAATATATATTTACTAATATATAAGTTTAAGCAGTACATAACTACATATATACATTAAAACATGTAATATAAGCAAAGGGTTAGTTCAGTAGGATTGGTTTGGTGGTGTTTGTGTGTAAGCTATATTCAAGGTTCGAATCTTGTTAACATCAAAATATTTATTATTTTTAAGTCTTTATTTTTACAAAATATAATATATAATATTAAATATATTTGAAGATGGGCCTACGGGCCGGGCCGAACTTGATGGGCTTTTCATGGGCCGGGCCTATGGGTCGGGCTAGGCTTTGAACCCCTTGTTCAAGCCCAGCCCTATATTTATTCTGGTCGGGCCTTACATGGGCCTACACCGTGCCGGGCCTGGCTTGGTCTTAATGGGCTGACGGGCCTCCATGGGCTACCCGGGCCCATGGGCTAAATGGTGACCCCTAAGCGTGGGGTACGGCTCCCCTCCGGTTTTCCCTCTAGAGGTAGAGGTTTCCGGGTGAACATATCATTGTGTTGATTGTGTGATTGTTTATCTATATGTATTATGCTTAATTGTTTAGCATATTGTGTGCTTGTTCATACATTGATAGATATAGTCCGTGGTGTGCTATTGATGATGCACACTTTGGGATTCTAGGTTGTACAATTGAATGTGATTGCTGCATATCTAATTGTTATTGAATTGTGTATTGTTTGTGCAATAGCTAGAACCTAGGTTGTGGAGAGTAAGTTTTTATTTGTTCAAAGTTGTGTATATTCTCCGATTAGTATTTAGGACGACTACCGTTGAAGGGACTATTCCGTGCAACGGGAATTTCATATAGGTTTTGACTCACCCTTGTTGGAGATGAAGCACCCAAATGAATAATAATGAGTTTGTGTGAGTCAAAATTTGGGTTTGGGTATGGATTTTGAAGAGGGTTGTTGGAGATGCCCTTAGGAGCTGGTGTAGTTGCTAAAATAGCTGAAAAACTAAGAAAAATACTTTTGTCCGACCCAGGTTGGACCTCTGTATCCGAACTCTCTTTTATTGACATACATTTGAAAGTGTAATTTCATAATTTGAATCATTAATCTTGTAAAACTATCTTTATAAATCAATTTTGTAAAAAATCAAAGTAAATAGAGATCATTTATTCATGCAATTGCATCAAACAAATGAATGGTTCGTCATGAGAATGTTAGTTTTTACCAAAATCGTACATTTATTTGATATAATTAGATGAGTTAACGATATTCTAATTTGAATTTTTTTTTTTGCAAAATTGATCTATAAATTATGGAATTACACTTATGAAAGTATGCCAATAAGATAGAGTTCAGACACAGATGTCCAACCTGGGTCGAATAAGAGTATTATTGAAAAATTAAATATGCTCTATAAAATAGCTAAAGATGCTCTGAGGGTATGCCTAAGTGTCTGGTTATAAACACTATATAACTAAAGGGATTAATATTTTTCGGGTGTTTTTTTCTTCAATAGAGAACAAAAAATTACAGAAAGAAGCTCTGAGGCCGTCCTATACCAAAAAGTCTTTAGGCCATCTCCAATGGGAAGGCTAAAAGCCTAAAAATAGTCCAAAACAGCCTTTGGCCATCTCCGATGGAGGGCTATGCCAAAACAATTTTTTTTTTGAAGAGCTATATGGGTCAAGGGTTAGGCTTCATTTAGCACCTATAGCAGCCCATGAAACCCTTGGGGCGGGGCCCAGTGCATGTGAAATGGTTGATGCAAATAGTTCAAGTGTGTGCCATGTGCTAGCTTTTGATTGGCTGTGTGAAAGAATAATTCAAAAACAACAATTAAGGGCCATGATTAAATGATCGATGACATCTCATGGTCCATATTTGTCTCTATCTTTTGTACCATTGCATGTTTCAGTTGTTATTTTTTTTTTCAAAAAGAACCTCCCAACGGCTAATTAAATGTTTCAATATAAATAACCTTCAACTCTTCATATTTCCTCACCATTTCTACTTGTTCCCATATTTTACTTTCTTATTTCACTCACACATTTGCTAGTTTCTTCTCATTGTTAGCCAATTTACCATATTTTCTCATTCCAAAAAACGGCCACCACTTCTAAGATAAAAAAGGGAAAGTGGACACTAAAAAAAGATAAAGCTTTAACTATAGCTTACATCAAAAATTTCGGAAGATACTAGTGATAGGTGCATAATTGTACAACTTTTTATATCAATTTCTCTACATTTTTGTTGTTAGTTTCTCATAAATTTGTGTTATTTATTTAGTTTTTGTGTTTGTTGATAGGCTAAAATATAGCATCAATTTAAAAAAAACCCTATCGGTAGTATAGTGTAAGTAGGGTATCGTTCACAACGGAGATCAAAGGGTGTACCTAACAAAGAATGTCACAAGAATTATTATTAACAAGTATAAAGAATAATTATATACATATGTTACACGAAATTAAGGGGGGAGTTGAGAAATTGATTTATATAAGTTAACTAAGTAAACTACAAAGAATAAATTAAATGAGATAAGATGGAACACAAAGTACATAATTTCCAGCCATATATACACAAGTTTACCAATCATTAGACCGAAAATTAACCAAGTTCCCTAGCCATGAAACCGAAATTAACATATGTGGAATGCCGAAAAGTCGGTTATCACCCCCCAAATAAAACCTCTCTACTGAAAATTAACCCCGAGAACGCTCTGACAGGCTAAACAATTAAACATGCAAAGGTAGCTAATCTAAACATGTCTAACGCATAGAAAAAGAGTTGCTAATTAAAGTGCACGACCCATTATAGAAAAGTCCATATGTCCGCGATCCTTTTTATTTGATTCCGGCCTCTTTCCAAAGCCTTTACTAATTGTGAATTAGAATTAAAAACTCTAATTCTAGCATCAATTACATGCAATCATCTTAAGTTTGCAACCTTAAAACAAAAACATATAAAATTTCTCTACTAAAACAGAATCAAACAAACGGAGTCACATAAGCTGCTAGAAGAACTAATTAATTAGGATCTAACAATCAAATAAACTCATAAAATATAGGCTGAAAATTACAAACTTTATGTCATGTTAACTAATACATAGAATTAATCAAGCAACAAAGAGGCATAATAATATTTAAAGGCAAGGTCGAAATACACCATATGGAAAGCATGAGGAACTTGAAGCCACGATCTCTTGAATCCTTGAAAGCAAGCAATCCAAGCCGTGAGAACCTTGAGGTGGTGATGAAGGTGGCACGAAATTGATGATGATGGTGGTGATGGTGTAGACGCCTTTCCTCCTCCTTGAAGTCTTGAGAACCCTTGCACTAGAGAATGGAAGCCGAGAACTTGGATGTGTGGCTGCTGAAAAGATGGAGGTATGGAATGGTATTTCTCGGTGTAGAAGGTGGTGAGGAATTGTGTTGTGAAGCCCTCTATTTATAGGAGAACATGGAACCCTAGGAGCAATCTTGATCGTTCATTAAAAATCCCCTTGTGTGGCCGAGATTTCCTTGAGTAGTCACCAAGAAATCTTCCTTTGTATTATGACTAAAACCCATCTAGATACATCCCATAAAATTCTGATTTTAATCCCTTAAAGTGGTCCACAAGGCATGGTCTCTCAATATGGACGAAATTCCCTTTAATTAATCCCATAAAAATCTGAATTAACCTCCTTGGATAATTGCTGAAATATTCTTTGAGTAGTCCACAAGAAACCTCCTTCCTCTCTTTCCGAAATTAGGACTAGATTCATCCATAAATTTCTGAATTAATTCCTTGATAAACCTAGTTGAGTTCCACATGGATTCTCCTTGCATTGGTTGCCAAAATCATTGATGAATAGTGCCGAATGAACAGTGCCGAATTTCCTCCAATTAATCCCTTAAAAATCTGAATTAATCTCCAAGGATAATTGCTGAAATCTTCTTGAGTGGTGGCCAAGAAATCTCCTTCCTCCTTTTGCCGTAATTCCATCTAGATACATTCCCAAAAATCTGAATTAATATCCTAAATAAATTAGGTGTTTTAAAAGAATAAAAACTTTGGGAAAAATATCAAGATTAAATAAAATAAAATCAGAATCCTATTAGGATAAAAGGATGCGGCAAAGAAAGAAACTTCCTTGTGATTTTCGTCCAAAATAAACCCTAATGGGCTAGGGTTTCATCCAAGAGTCCAATGAGCTTGTTTTCATGGATTTGGGCCTCCCAATTGGTCCACATGGCAGCCCACCTCTTAATGGGCCTCGAAAAAGCCCATTAAGCTCGTAAATTCTCCGAGGTCCCGTTTTGCATTCCGAGCACAAATAGTAATCCTAGTTGAAGTAGGACTCCTACTCACTTTAGGATTCCTGGTGTCATTAGGATTCCTGGTAAAGTCAGGAAAGAGTTCAAATCAGGAAAGTTTCTAAAAATCAAAATAGGAAAGATTTCAAAAGAGGAAAGTTTCCTAATCCAACTAGGAAAGTCAAGTCTCCTAATTCAAGTAGGAGACTCAAAATAGGAAAGTTTCCTTAAAACATCATTTCGGTTCATTCCTTCAATTATTCATCATTTAGGGACTCAAAGATCGAAACTAAGCTAAATAGCAAAGTTTAACAAGTAAAACGCAGCCAAATAGTAGGGAAACACCTTAAAAACGTCGCATATAATGCTCCTATCAAATTCCCCCACACTTAGCTTTTGCTAGTCCCTTAGCAACACAACCATACTCCACACGAAAATGACTCTATTGCCCTTAACATTTTGCCTAAGAAATCTCTTACTTTCATGGAATCAATTTTAACACTTAACCAAAATTTGTCACAAGAAATTCGAGAGTTAATTAACAAGCATGGAATTCATATGAACAAGTAAGACTTGGAAGAACAATGGTGATGTAATGGAGCTCAGCATGTTTCAAACAAGTTATCCTCACAAGGGTATGCTTTCTATTTTCACTCAGAATCATGACTCATGCTTAAAAGCTTTTCACTCAAAGATATGTGAGAGAAATTATTGTAAGGCACTCAAATAGCTCACATATATTAAACCAATAAAAGCACTTTAGTGAATAAAACCTCATGAAAGATACCAATTACATGCACAAATGGACCACAACCATATGCTCACTTTCGAAATTTATCTCCACAGATCAAGGGCTACCCATTTTAAGGATCAAGAAGGTCTTTCCAAGGTTGTAATGGGGCTAGGCTCTTGGTTTAAAGAAACGAAGGATAAGGAAATCACAAAGTGTCCTAAAAACCTAGTAGAGCATTCAAATAACCATGTCTTCTTTCAAAAGTCATATGATAAAGGACAAAGGCCGAGTATTTTATTTTTAGACCTTCACTTCAAAACAACCTCCTAAATCATTGGGAAAGGGGACATTAATCCATTTTTTTTCTCAATTTTTTTTCTTGCCGTACACACATTTGTTTTATTTTTCATTTTTTTTTTCACGGCATACATATGTAATGAACAAGTCTATCCCTTCCCCCCACACTTATTTTCGTCAATCACCTCTTTTCTTTTGTTTTTCCATCACATGGTTTCAATCACCGAAGCATAGCTCTACTAAGTTTCTAGAACAAGGGTAAAGATATGACTATACTAAGGTTCATGGTCAAGATATCGTGGGTGATGAAAGAAAAGGCTAAATGTAAGCTCAAAGAGGTTTAACTAAGGGGTGCACACATGTGTACACAAATAAGGGACAAATGGCTATTTGGCATTGGTGGAAATCCTAAGTGCCTTCAATCCTTTCCAAAATCAGGGTATATTATGACTATAAGTTTCGAAAAATTCAAAAGCAAGTTCTAGTAAACTCTCTAGTCCATTGAAATTCTATGGCATGCAATTGATCAAATAGAAGAATAATGAGGTTAACAACAAGTTTAAGCCAAGAAACTCTGATTATATTCAACTCTCAACAAAGAAAGCACATATATAGCTCAAAAGCTCACATAGGGTTCATTAACTTGTTTTAACATGTTCAGATTCTGTACCAAAGCTACAAAACCATATCTACTACAAGTTCACACATCTTCCATATTCATCAATTAACCAAAGAATAACATTTAACATATTTGATCTTGTGCTTCGCTTTTCATCCATAATTTCAAAAATTAAGCTCATCGTAGGCAGTTAAGGGCATCCTAAGACTCGACAACCACACAAAAACTCTTTGTTTTTTTGAAATTTTCTGATTTTTTTTAATAAGGAAAAATAAAGCAATAAAACATAAATTCTTCCCCCACACTTAAATCTTATATTGTCCTCAATATAAGCACAAAAGCATATGTAAGACAAGCATGGAGAAAGTAAAACAGATACAGTTCAACCAAAAGAAGTAGAGAGAGATAGAAAAATCAAATCTGCGTGTGATGGCTCCTCCACATCCTTGGTTGAATTGGGTTGCCTCCCAAATAGCGCTTAATGTTTATAGTCTACAGCCTAGACTCTTCATCGAAACTGCTAGCCTTTATCGAAATTCATTAGTTATTATACAAAATTGTAAGAAGTTAGTAACAAAGTTTACAAGATAAATACAAGATATTTTACAAAAAAAAATGTCACAATTTATCTATACAAAATTAATGAATAAATTTAAGAATGGAAAAGAATAGTGAGAGCTCATATCGGGAGATTCAATAATTCCTGTAAAAAAAATTATAAAAAGTTAGTACAAAGTTTACAAAATAAATACAAAAGAATATATCAGAATTTCGAAAATTACAAGAAGGTTTCAAGAGAATTACAAGAGAATTAACGAAAATTACAAGAATATTTCAAAAATACTACAAAATTTCCATGATGTATTATACAAAATGAATGAATAAATTTCCTATGTCTATACCAATTTTTATTCACACAATACACTTAGGTACGGGAACAGAGGACCTCAATGTGCAATGGGACTAAAGCAGCTACCCATCTTAAAGTCATGTTTTTATCCAATATACCTTAAGTGTAGAAAAACATTTTTGTTTGTGTCCTCCACATAGTCAAAAACCAAGTTGATTCCAAGCGGTAACCCAAGGTGGAACGTGCGGCCTAGGTGCAATGCCTTGACTTAAATGACTTTCCGTGGTTTCAGAAGGCGAATGGCCAGATCATATGAGAGATAAGCGAGGGGCAGGATTCATTTAGTGGTACTACGGAGGCAAAGCCCCTATCGACTTACGTCAGTCTATAGTCCTCTGAATCCAAAACCTGTCACCCAGGGTCTCGACCTAGACACCATCCATGTGCCCCTTACTCAGTTGAGAAAGCACTTAAGTGTTCGACAATTCTCCAAGTGTTAATAAAGGCCGCCCTCAACCTCAAGTGACCTTTGCAAGGTACAAATGAAGGGTTTAGGCCAATATTAACAAAAGGACCTTACCTATTTCCGTTCAAGTTACAACTCACAACAACTCAAATAATCAACCATATAAAATACACCTAAAAAAATTACTAAGTGTTACAAAATAATAAGTATAATTCACAATATTCACAAGTATAAAACGTTAGGAAAATATATTTTTGATCCCCGTCGACGGCGCCAAAAATTGATATGCTATAAGCAAGCATCAATTTAAAAAAAACCCTATCGGTAGTATAGTGTAAGTAGGGTATCGTTCACAACGGAGATCAAAGGGTGTACCTAACAAAGAATGTCACAAGAATTATTATTAACAAGTATAAAGAATAATTATATACATATGTTACACGAAATTAAGGGGGGAGTTGAGAAATTGATTTATATAAGTTAACTAAGTAAACTACAAAGAATAAATTAAATGAGATAAGATGGAACACAAAGTACATAATTTCCAGCCATATATACACAAGTTTACCAATCATTAGACCGAAAATTAACCAAGTTCCCTAGCCATGAAACCGAAATTAACATATGTGGAATGCCGAAAAGTCGGTTATCACCCCCCAAATAAAACCTCTCTATGAAAATTAACCCCGAGAACGCTCTGACAGGCTAAACAATTAAACATGCAAAGGTAGCTAATCTAAACATGTCTAACGCATAGAAAAAGAGTTGCTAATTAAAGTGCACGACCCATTATAGAAAAGTCCATATGTCCGCGATCCTTTTTATTTGATTCCGGCCTCTTTCCAAAGCCTTTACTAATTGTGAATTAGAATTAAAAACTCTAATTCTAGCATCAATTACATGCAATCATCTTAAGTTTGCAACCTTAAAACAAAAACATATAAAATTTCTCTACTAAAACAGAATCAAACAAACGGAGTCACATAAGCTGCTAGAAGAACTAATTAATTAGGATCTAACAATCAAATAAACTCATAAAATATAGGCTGAAAATTACAAACTTTATGTCATGTTAACTAATACATAGAATTAATCAAGCAACAAAGAGGCATAATAATATTTAAAGGCAAGGTCGAAATACACCATATGGAAAGCATGAGGAACTTGAAGCCACGAACTCTTGAATCCTTGAAAGGCAAGCAATCCAAGCCGTGAGAACCAAGGTGGTGATGATGGTGGCACGAAATTGATGATGATGGTGGTGATGGTGTAGACGCCTTTCCTCCTCCTTGAAGCTCTTGAGAACCCTTGCACTAGAGAATGGAAGCCGAGAACTTGGATGTGTGGCTGCTGAAAAGATGGAGGTATGGAATGGTATTTCTCGGTGTAGAAGGTGGTGTGGAATTGTGTTGTGAAGCCCTCTATTTATAGGAGAAACATGGAACCCTAGGAGCAATCTTGATCGTTCATTAAAAATCCCCTTGTGTGGCCGAGATTTCCTTGAGTAGTCACCAAGAAATCTTCCTTTGTATTATGACTAAAACCCATCTAGATACATCCCATAAAATTCTGATTTTAATCCCTTAAAGTGGTCCACAAGGCATGGTCTCTCAATATGGACGAAATTCCCTTTAATTAATCCCATAAAAATCTGAATTAACCTCCTTGGATAATTGCTGAAATATTCTTTGAGTAGTCCACAAGAAACCTCCTTCCTCTCTTTGCCGAAATTAGGACTAGATTCATCCATAAATTTCTGAATTAATTCCTTGATAAACCTAGTTGAGTTCCACATGGATTCTCCTTGCATTGGTTGCCAAAATCATTGATGAATAGTGCCGAATGAACAGTGCCGAATTTCCTCCAATTAATCCCTTAAAAATCTGAATTAATCTCCAAGGATAATTGCTGAAATCTTCTTGAGTGGTGGCCAAGAAATCTCCTTCCTCCTTTTGCCGTAATTCCATCTAGATACATTCCCAAAAATCTGAATTAATATCCTAAATAAATTAGGTGTTTTAAAAGAATAAAAACTTTGGGAAAAATATCAAGATTAAATAAAATAAAATCAGAATCCTATTAGGATAAAAGAATGAGGCAAAGGAAGAGAACTCCCTTGTAATTTTCGTCCAAAATAAACCCTAATGGGCTAGGGTTACATCCAAGAGTCCAATGGACTTGTTTTCATGGATTTGGGCCTCCCAATTGGTCCACATGGCAGCCCACCTCTTAATGGGCCTCGAAAAAGCCCATTAAGCTCGTAAATTCTCCGAGGTCCCGTTTTGCATTCCGAGCACAAATAGTAATCCTAGTTGAAGTAGGACTCCTACTCACTTTAGGATTCCTGGTGTCATTAGGATTCCTGGTAAAGTCAGGAAAGAGTTCAAATCAGGAAAGTTTCTAAAAATCAAAATAGGAAAGATTTCAAAAGAGGAAAGTTTCCTAATCCAACTAGGAAAGTCAAGTCTCCTAATTCAAGTAGGAGACTCAAAATAGGAAAGTTTCCTTAAAACATCATTTCGGTTCATTCCTTCAATTATTCATCATTTAGGGACTCAAAGATCGAAACTAAGCTAAATAGCAAAGTTTAACAAGTAAAACGCAGCCAAATGATAGGGAAAACACCTTAAAAACGTCGCATATAATGCTCCTATCATTTTAAGAAAGGAACCCCTTTTTTGGTTTTCCCCCCTTCCTGTGTATTTTTGGCACACCTCATGTGTATGTTTGGTATTCTGGGTTAAAATTTCAGAATCATCCAACCGTGAAAACGTGTATTATTCCGTTCTAAGTGGACATAGCTCAGTGTTGTCTGCTTTTTAATTCTTTCATTTTTTTTTATTCTCATTGCTCCACTCACCACCATTTTGCCATCCATCTCACCACAATAAATTTGTTGCTTTCTTCACCACAAACCCTCCTCTTTCTCTTCTCCCTCTCACATCATATTTTTCATTCTCTAGTATTTAGGATTTTCAAGGCTTCAAGGAGGAGAAGAAGGAGATGTCACCATCACCACCAGCCATCAACCACACGTGTTCATCACCATCATCACCTTGGGAAACTCGGCTTTGGATTGATTGCTTTCAAGGATTCAAAGATCCGTGGTCTTCGAGTTCTTCATGTTCTCCATATGGTGTAATTCGACTTTATTCTTTAAATTCTCTATTGAGTTCCTCTTTGTTGCTTGATTATTCTTTGTATTAGTTAACATGACATGAGTTATATAATTTTCAGCCTATATTTATGAGTTTATTTAGTTATTGGATTCTAATTAATTAGTTCTTCTAGTAGCTTATGTGACTCTGTTTATTTGATTCTGAATTATAAAAAACTTTTATGTGTTTATGTTATAGGGGTCGACACTTATAATATTTGCATATAATTGAAGCTAAAGTTAGGGATTACAATCCACCTAATAGTTTTGGAAACCTAATTCACGAGTAGTAAAAATCGGTGTCAAATAAAAAGGATTGCGGACATATGGACTTTTCCATAATGGGTCGTTCACTTTAATTAACAACTCTTTTCTATGCGTTAAATATGGTTTGATTAGCTAGCTTTCTAGATTAAGATGACATGTTTAATTGATTAATCTAGGTGCTTTCACTTAGGTTAATTTTCGTAGAGAGGTTTTATTTGGGGAATGGTTAGCTTCTAACTTTCCACATATGTTAATTTCGGTTTCATGGCTAGGGAACTTGGTTAATTTTCGGTCCAATGATTGATAAACTTGTGTATATGTGGCTGTAATTTATATATTTCATGTTCCATCCCATCTTATTTAATTTATTCTTTGTAGATTAATTAATTTATTTCATTCAATTTATTTCTTAAACCCCCTTTTTACTTTGTACATATGTATATATTTATACTTTATACTTGTTAATAATAATTCTTTATTTTATTTAATTCTTGTGATATTTTTTGTTAGGTACACCCTTTGATCTCCGTTGTGAACGATACTCTATTTACACTATACTACCGATATGGATTTTTTAAATTGATGCTCTTTTTGGGCCTATCAACTAGGAATAATACAAACCAATCATATGATAATCTTTGGATCCAAGTTCAACAAACATACTTGGAGTATTATCAAGGAAACAATCATCCGGATATGAGATCGAAAGATAGTTGTGATTCTAGATGGAAGAAGCATCTCTTTCCAAGCTTGAACAAGTGGCATCAATGTGTCAAGAGAGCCGAGGGGAGGGTGCAAAGTGGAGCAAATCTCTCCGACCAAGTAAGTTTTGAGTTAATTTTTTTAATTTATAGTTTTAATTAATGCCAATAATTAATTTTTTATAATAGTTGTTGTTTACTTATATTTTGATTTCATTTTTATAGCATCGTCAAGTGATGGGTTACTATGAGGTCGAAATGGAAGGAAAACAATTCAAATTTGAAAATTGTTATTCATTGTGCAAAGATTGGGTGATGTTTCAAGATCCGCCACAAGAAGAATATGGTTCGACACCGGTGCAAAGAAACTCGCCATATTTTTTGGATGACCATGAGGTTCCTATTGAAGCTACTCCAAGTCCTACTCCAACACCCATTCCTAGGACGATGAGATGAAATGCCACAATAAGATTAAAGGAAAAGGGTAAACAAATGGACATGCAAGCCGTCGGAGAAGAACTAGTTGCTATCATGAAGGAAATGCATACACAACAACATTGGGCGGAAGAAGAAAAAATTAAGAGAGAGAAGCGAAGAGAGGAACAACGAGAGCTTGCTAGGGATGAAGCTATTTTATTGACGCAAACCACCAATTTTTCTCCAATAAGTAAGACGTATTTTGATGGGAAGAAGATAGAAATTATGGAGAAATTTAAAGCACGTGAGTTATTCCCCGATTCCGATTCAACATCTAATGTGTATCGTCCACAAATGGCGTCCAATGTTGATGAATAGATTGGTTTATTTAATGATTTTTAATTTGAGTTTATGGTCAATGTTGGCCAAATAAAATGTTAAACTAGTTGGTTTTCTAGTTGTCAATTTAAATTTTAAGCATAAAGTAGTTTTCATGTAAGAGTTATTTTATGAAATAAATTGGTGCAATTGATGCAATTGATTACATACTAACCTAACATGATGGAGGAGGAAGAGGACGAAGAAGATGAGGTAGGCATATTATCCTCATTCACTAACTTTTAAAAAGTTTTTCATGTAATAGTTAATTTTATGCAATAGATTACGTACTTCATGGCATTCATTACATTCATTTTAATTGATGGAAAAAAAATTATATTCGTAGTAATATCATACTGGCCACACGACACTAATGCATGGCAAGACTTGAAAGACTAAGACTGCATGACAAGAGTTGAAAAACTAAGACTAAAGCATGACAAGACTTGAAAGACTAAGACTAAAGTATGACAAGACTCAAGCATGACAATGGTACGACAAAAATTACAATCATAAACATAAAGACCAAACATAAAGAAAATATCAATTATTGCCTTGAAATCCTCTTCCTCCTCGTCTTGACCAAAGATGTTGGATAAGATCATTTCGTAGTTCATTGTTTACAGTATGAGAGCATATCATCCTATAACGAAGCATGTATTCCTCCATGCTTATACGACCAGTTCTCGAATCTTGAGGCAGATTTGGGTTTGCATAAATTCTTGCTCTGGTTCTCCTTCATCTATTGGGATCAAGTTTGTCGTCGTTGGACTCCCCATCATAGTAGTCATGTCGCTCATTCTCTACAATCATATTATGGAGGATTATGCAGGTAAACATAATTGAGTTAAGTTTTGCCATATCCCAACCTCTTACAAGCTGTCTAATGACTGGAAATCGTGCTTGGAGAATCTCAAATGTTGTTTCAACTTCCTTGCGATACGCCTCATGTTTAGTAGAAAAGTACACTTCTGCTTCTCCATGAGGATGTTTGATTGATTGGACAAGTGTCGCTCACTTTGGATAGATGCCATCAGTGAGATAGTAACCAATGTTGTGACGCTTACCGTTAATTGTATAGTCCAGTTGTGGTGATTGACCTTCTGTAAGGGCATCAAATAGTGGTGAACGCTAGAGAACGCGTGCCAGATCTATGTGTCAAAATCAGCTACGGCTTTGAGAACAATAGTGAGCTTTTTAGCTTTTTCACTAAAGCTTCCCTACCATCCCATTGGACAATTCTTCCACTACCAATGCATGTAATCCAGCGATCCTAACATTCCTGGAAACCCTCGCTTTTCTGTCCTCTGTAGGAGTCTGTCCAAATCCTTAGTTGTTGGTGCCTGAAGGTAGCGTGGCCCGTAAATTGTGACAATGGTACGACAAAATTCACCAAGGTTTCGGATGGCCGTTGACTCAGGCATCCTACAGAATTCATCCAAGGAATCCGCAAAGCATGCATATGTCAGCATTTGGAGTGCACACCTCATCTTTTGATGCGGAGAGAAGTTAGGACGATCGGCATTATTCCATTTTGGCCTGAAATAAGGGTTCGCATGCTAGACTTGGTCTAACATGCGAAGGAAAACTTCACGCCTCATCCGATACCGACATTTGAATTCATCTTCGCCGAACACCGAATTTTCTACAAAGTAATCATTCAACAACTTTTGGTTTTATAGCTCACGTTGTCGAGGTTTGTAAGCTCAACCTACTACCGAGCCACCCCACTGTGGTTGCAGTTTGAGTTGTTGACTAACCCACCAGCTTGTTGCAATCGTCATCATTTGTGTTGTTTCTCTTTGCCTCGCATCGTCTGCTTCTTCCTCTTCCTCCTCTTCTTGGCTCATATCTTCCTCTTGTTGTGCCAACTCCTCCCACTTAGCATGCCAGTTAGAACTCATTGCAGAACTTGATGGTAAATTATGAAACTAAAGAAAATGATTGGAGATGAAGTAGATGAGATGGTGAGAGTTGCAATCGAAACCACCATTTATATTCATAATTGAACTTGAAGATAAACCAAATTCTATCAGAATAAAAGTTGCCACATGGACAAAAAATCTTATTGAAAATTAGGAGAAATTCTTATGAAGCAACACATGGCATTTGAAAATCTTATCCGAAAATATGGACAAAAATCTTATTGAAATCTTGCTAAAAACCTACAAAGTGACACATGGCCATAAAAAAAGTTAATCTAAAATTTAATTCCAATGAAAAATTTTAATTTCACATGTTCGATTCACACTATGAAAAAATTGTTTGTATTAAAAATTAATTTTAATTAGAGTAGAAATAATATAATAGTTAAATAAAACTTTAAACTTGAATTTGACCCTTATACTATTGGGATAAATAGTAAATTTTGGGGAGCTAAAATTGGAGATGGCATTAGAGGCTTTTGTTTGTTACCTATTAATTTTTTTTTTTCAAAAATTATCTAACCCATTCTCAATTCCATTATTACTAGGAATGTGGCCAACGCTTTGCTGCGGTGTGTTGAATTTGTGAGATGATAAAAGTAACCGATATTTTACATGTAATATATCACTGAAATGATGTACTTATATTACATTGTTGTAAGAGCTAATACAAATAAACTGTTAATGTACTACACTATTGTGATTGTTACATTGTCAAAACATAGTTACTTCCTCTGCTTCGGAAGACTGACCATGACGTAAACAATAACTTCTTGAAAGAAAAAAAGACCAACACCATACCCAAAAACTAACTGCAATGGAAGCTCAATTAAAGACTTTAACTATCAGACCAAACCAAATCGCATATTTGTTCAACCCTTTATTCTTTCAAGAAAAGCTAGTCATTCATCACCTCTCAACTCAAAATACAATCATATTGCAAGACCAAAGACCCATTTTGGTAGAAGTAGAGACCCAAAATATGACCCTTACAATCACACAATTGCGCATAGGCATTGCAGGAAAAAATTATAAGCAAAACAAAACTTGAACAAAACGATTGAAAGTTATAAATTTTACCTTTAATTTGATGAACGGAACAGAGCTAGAAGCATTTAATTAGAAGTATTCTAGTTCAGTTGCACAGTTCTGTTAAAATGCTTCCGAAGCTTTAGCTCTTTTTTTTTTCCTGATGCTTTAATACTCTTAATAAGTAGAACAAAAGTACCTACAAAAATACTGTAATCTATAACTCTAATTTAGAAACACCCAAGTATCAAATACTCACGGTGATTCCCTCACAAATATTTTTTATTTTCTAATGTTACAAAATAATACATGTCAAACTACACATACAAACAGGAAAATAATTCGTACATTATGAAAATGAATGAACATTTTCACAGTCAAAAACAAAAATCATATAGAGATGTCAGCACTTCCTTTCGATTGAAAGAAGAATGGAGATCATACCTTCTATTGACTTACTATCCTAAACAAACCCAAAGGAAAAGGAGAAACAAAACAGATTCAGTGCCCGGATGGAAATTTAAACTCCAGACATCCAATATTTGAGTAGCAATTCAATATTGAAGAGGTAATCCAATATTTGAGATGCAGACTGAATATGAAATGCTACAGACCCAACAAAAGCATTAATTAGTTTCACTGAAAAACAAAGTAAGGGAATCATGTTTATGGGATTGTAAGTAAACTTGGTACTTTGTCTTCTTTTTTTTTTCACTCTGTTAAATCTCAAATTGCAGTTTCAAGATGGACAGGGGTTAGGGTTAGGGTTAGGGTTAGGAAGAAATAAAAATAATAATTCTTTTCAACATTTAGACCCAACCCAATTTTCTTTTAAGTTTGAGTCTTCACCAACACAAAAAAGGATAGCAAATTCAAAATCTATTGAGTTTTTGTGCCATAATTATATGATTGATTGTAGATTGAAAAGTATATGATTGGGTTGTGCCATAACTATTTTTTTAGTACTCTGTAAAAAATAGTATATGATTGATTGTAGATTGAAAAGGGTTTAGCCATGGATGCAAATAATTTGCTCCAAGACACTTGCTTGGGTTTGGTCCATTCAACATGGTTAACTGAATTGTAAAGTGAATCTTGGTTTCGATTTGCTTCCTATACCAGCTGAAAAGGATTCCATCTCTGTTGCACAACATTAATTAATTTACCTCAGCTATATTTACAGTGGGTTATTAATCCTCAAAACTTAAAGATATCCAACATCAGGTTACCATTTTTACCACTAATAAAAGATATACAAAGATCAATTCCATTTAAGAATCCAAATAGTTAAAGAGTAACCAATTATCACTAAGAAACAAAGAAAGGGAAAAAAGAAAGATCATTGAATATATCAAATATCAGTAACATGGATTACAGAAAGACAAAATCATGAGTTCATTAGTCATTACTAAACCAACGAAAATTGCTCTTAGCTAGTATTGACATCTAATGGGTTTGTTCTCTTTCTTTAGAATGATTTGATTCCCTGTGTTATATTTACTACTATATTTTATGTGCCAAATGCCAGAAAACTTTGAATTGGAAACACAATAGGCAGTACAATTTTTAAATGACTAGCACTGTGGTCTTCAAAACTCAAAAGTATAACATATTCTGTTCATTGAGTTCAATGCATAAACCCTAAAGACCATGCTCCTTATCTCAAAATTTATTATAAACACTGTCATATTAGACTAAACAATCAAATACGTAGACATTTGCACACTTTAGTCCGTTTGCCTAACATGTCAATAGAGCATTTACATCAAACAACATAATAAACAATAAACCCTAAAGACCATGCTCCTTAAAGTAGATTTTTTCTTTTTTCCAACCAATATATATACTTTCAATCATAAACAAACTCTACAATGTAACATACATAACTACTCTCTGGTAATTAAAAAAAAAAAAAGAAGGTCCAGCTTCAACAACAGATTTGTACAGGTTTAAACAACACATATATACCAGCTACCATTTGAACTCTCAAACATTATTCACCAATTAAAACCCTTAAATAACTAAGGTAGTTGGTAAAAATTTACCCAAAAACACAGAAAACCCAAATACATTAACAATATATCAAAATCAAACAGAAAATTACAAAATTACAGAAAGCATATACATGAGATGTAGACTTTTTTGCATAAGACCTACAGAATCAATTGCCTGTTCAATAAAAACAAATGGTTACTTACATCATAAAATTCAAGTGGTCGACCATTTGATTCAGAACAGACCACTAATTACATAGATTTTACAAAAGGCTATCTTAAGATAGAACAGACACACAAAACAGAAATAAATGGAGAGGCTTCCTGTTACATAATGCAGAACACACCAATATTGAGGTTCAGAACTATAAACACCGATATGAGCTACTGTACATAATACAATTCTATATTTATTAGGTTCATAATTATAAATTTTGAGCATAACATTAAATAGGATTATTGCAGAACACACCAATAAGAAAGTTAAAACTTTTGATAGCTTTATGTTATACCCTTCTTCTCAAATAATAAAGCAAATAAAAATTTACATAAACAAAATTAAGCCATGGCTGCAGAACCAACCAAAGGTAAATTCTTAGGTTCTTTCTCTGATTTGCAACTTCTGTTATTTATGTGAAAATGAAAATGTATGATCAAATGATACATTTACCTATTTGTCCATGTTTCAGTGTTTCAATTTTTATATATATCCCATATTAAGGAAAGAATTGACAACTGAAATGGTAATTAGGGAAAATTTTAAACTGAGATGAAAAAACCAATGTAAAGAGATGAAAAAACCAATGTGAAGAGGTCAGAAGAGAAAAAAGATAGAAACTTGAAACTCAAAGCTAACATTGACTTCCTATCTATAATGTTATGTTGACTTCAAAGAGAGAAAGAAGCTTCCTCTTCAATGCATCGAGCATCTCAGTGTAGAATTTTGTAAATGGCCAAAACAGGTACAGTGGAAGCAAGAGACCTTATCAACTTGTGTACTTGGGAGATAGATAATTCACATACCATGGGTCAACACAGTACTACAAAGCAAAGTATGTGCAAGAAATAAAATTCAAATAGAATTCATTGAACTTAAAATGAATGGCCTAGAACCCAAATAGATTTCAATTTCTTACTTCTCTGTTTTAGAGAAAGAAACCTACAAATTAGATTCTACATAGATTTCAATTTCTTACTTCTCTGTTTTAGAGATAGAAACCTACAAATTAGATTCTACACAATCAATCTTATAGGCTAATTATCTCAGGAACAACCCAAATTTCAGAACTTTTACTAATGCCTCAAATAATTGATTCAGTGTTTTGTATTAAGAGAGACAAAGCAGCAATCAGAGCATAACCAACTGATAAAATATATACATGCAGATCAAATTTCTATGTTACTATTTCTGAGAAACAAAACAGACAGTGAGAAATTAAAGCAAGTGAGAGAGAAACCCATAAAAAAAAAATCAAACGTAAGCAAATAAAATTTACAAATTCCTGTCCATAATATCCATAGCATATGTCACACGCCATATAACTAATCAAGCATTCAATTATACCCCAACTTTAATTGATTTTTATCTATGAAGGAACTCATACTATAGAGTTGTCAGA
This sequence comes from Rubus idaeus, assembly GCA_030142095.1. NCBI lineage: Eukaryota > Viridiplantae > Streptophyta > Magnoliopsida > Rosales > Rosaceae > Rubus > Rubus idaeus. Next base: position 17,649,276 of record CM057968.1, on the reverse strand, counting down.
TGCTTTATAAGCATTAAGCAACAATCTCAGATTCTCAGTGCATATATTCCCTCTAATCATCTTTTCTAAAAAGACTGATTTCTCAAAGACATCCTTTTGAAGCAAGAATCTATTGCACGAACGAATCAAACTAATAAAAACGCCAAAAAATAATCAAACCAATCTAAATTAGAAAATTAAGCGAAAGTAGTGCCCTACGTACGTCGTCTAGCATCAAAATCAGCCATGCATAATAGCCTGTACTTCGAAATTAGCTTGGACTTAGATTCTTCAATTCAACATCTGGTTTCAAAGAAATCTAGGAAAATCTTCCTTTTTTTGAAGAGGTACGGGTAGATGCAACTTCAAAATAGGGGGAAAAGTTTCAGCTTTTTCCAGGCAAAAAAATAAAGAAGCCCATTAAGTAGTGCCCAGTAACACAAAGAATGCAAAGCTATTACAAAGAATGCCCATTAATAAAGTTTCATTAATGAATCCACACTCCCAGTACACAAAACTAATAGAACTCAGGGAAAGAATGCAATCCTCCACATGGATAGCAAGTTGGATTTACACTTACATTCCTTTAAGACATCAACTCTAAAAACCTTTAAATTTGAAGTATTGTCCAATTTGTACCACTTGTACCACTTGTGCAAAGTGACCAAAGACGGGTTCTAATGCCTGGTTCTCCAAAATGTGAAGACCTAGGCTCAGATAGTCCAAGCCAAAAAATTACACTACCAAAACGAAAAAGAGGGAAAAAAATTCATCCAATTCAGAAGAAAGTATATATTTTACAAAATTAACTGCAACAATGATAACAAAGAACAATAGTACAAACCTGAAGGAGATGAGAACAATAATAACACAAAGAGCACCAAAGGGACAAACAACAACAAAAGACAGAAACAACGGAACCTTCGCATAAAAACTGCAAACAACAAAGAAACACAAATTACCACCAACAAATCACCAAATCTTTCAAAATCTACAGAAACAACATCAAATCTAAAAACATTGGCATTATATCGGTGAGAGATAAACATTGGCATTACTTTTTTAGTCTGCTCGTACCAATAAAATTATAACTAACATCTCAAATCCTGGGTTTTTCCCTAAAACAATTACCTATAGTTCCAAAATGCAATTAACTTCTTGTTAATACAGATCAGAATTGTTTTCGATTGCTTTGCTTGGATCAGAATATTGCTCTCCTTTCGATTCTTTTCAAGCTGATAGCAAAAGAGAGTGCGCTTGAATCAAAAAAAAAAACCAATATCAGAACTGGAAAACCCAAAAATTTAGTTACTTCATGATCTCCACTAACAAATTTCCAACCATTCATATTTAACCAGACAATTGGTTTAAATGTCAAAGCAATTGGTTTAACCGTTCATGACTTGGTAAACCACACATTACTTTAGCAAACTGAAAACTGACCTTATCAATCAGTGAAGAATTTCAAGCTCCTCCTTTGCTCCTTCTTCTTTCTTCTACTTGTCTAAGTTGCGATGTATTTCAATCAATTGGAAGATAACCACGATCGGGTCAGGTCAATCAACTTCAACATAGATTAGAGTTTGTCAAACTTCAATTGCCGAAGAACAAAAAAAGAAAAAGAGAGGGTTAACATTAGATATACATAATCCAAACCACAATCAAAACTTTTCAAACCCAGATTCATAACATGCAAGCTAAATCGTTTTTATTCTAACTGAAACTCCAGCAAGAAATACAACACGATCCCAAAAAAAGAGAGGGTTAATAATAGAAAATCGTACCTTGAGAGAGGTTTTACGTGAGAAAACAGAGATGGGAACGACGAAAGATATCGGTGAGTTTTTTTCTTTTTGAGGCCCGGCGGTGATAGCTGGTCTGAGGAAGAGAGCTGATTTCGTTGGAGGAAGAAGAATAGAAAAGAAGGGTAAAGAAAAAAAGAAGAGAGAGAGGGGCAGGACTGTAAATAAGCAGTCAATGAGGGGCAAAACCGTAGTTGTAATGAATATTGTAGCGAATCTGTAGCAATTCCTGCTTCTCCGTTAATATATAGTAAATTATTCTCTCTCGCTTTCACTCTCGCAGCTTTCTCATCCGCGCGTCGTTGCCGCTGTTCTTCGCCTTCCTTCGTTTTCATCTACTGCCGCCCTTCCCTTCTCTGTATTTCTGTAAGTCTCCAGCCACAAAATCCCCAAATTATGTGAGTTCTAATGCTTAGGGTTCGAATTCAATTCATGGGATTCTAATGTTTGGTGTTCTATATATTGCTATCAAAGATTAGTTACTAGAGTAGTAGAAAATGAATTTGGATTTGTTTTTCTCTGCAATATAGAAAAGAAAATTTGGAATTTGTAAGACTCGAACACAATCGCCTCGTGTTTTTGTGTTGTATTCCATCTCTTCTATTTTCTATTTTAATTCTACTCTGCATTTTATTTTAATATGAATTTGTCTACTGGGTTTTTTGTTGCTTTTTCCCTTGTGAAGTCTGTTGAATTTTCAGTTTGATTACGGGGACTATAAAAAAATTTTGATTTTGATTTTGATTTTTTTATTTTATTTTTGTATAAATCCGTTGGATTTGACATTTGTTGGGACTTTAACGGTTTATTTAAAAGTCCTTACTTGGTTCTTATTGAAAGGTCCTCATTATAGACTCTCCCTATAAACCATAGGAATGTAATATAGTTGAGAAAATAATTAATAATCATCAAAACATACTAATCAACCACAAATATAGTAGAGATGATGTCAAATTGAAGAAAATATTTTTTAATCCTCCAAATATATTGATCAACCACAAATCGTATACAGATAATTTAGAATTGAAGGAACTTAGTGTCAGTTGAATCAATTTTGATGGGTCTTGGCCAAATTGAAGCAATACCGTCAGTTAAGTCTTGTTTTAAATGGTTTTAAAACACCCCAAACTGAAACGACGTAGTTTTAAGTTTGTGTTTTTTATAGGTCTATAATAATCCTTCTCACTGCAAGGTTCGTTCTAGGAAAGGAGCAATAAAGAAATCTCCCATGTAAATAAGTAATTTCAAGGCAGACTAACTAAACCAAATAAAATAGAGATTTGAGATAATTGAACTGATAACCAAAATAAGTGAAAAGCCAACTAGCAGTTAGTCTAGTGGTAAGGCATTTCTCTCCAACAAAGTGTTGGCAGAGGCTCCAAGTTTGATCCCCCCCCTCCTTTGATTAACAAAAGAAAAAAGGATATAACTGAAAAAGAAAAAAGTGTAGAATAATTCATTGACTGTAATATATTAACCTCAAATGTATATGATTGTTTGTTTTAACTTGAGGTAGAGTGATTCAAACAGGGTGCTTCATCCAAGATTATCGGGAGAAATATCTTTAAACAATCCCACTTAGAAAAATTAATTTATGGAGCTTGATATTTACCATAAAGAAAAGAGAAATTAGTGAAGAATATATGTTATTTATATGTGTTTGTGTAAGTATATATACATACTTTATGCCTTTTCTAATTAAAAATTAAAAATAAAAAATGTCTTCGTATGTATATATTATATATGGCTTGGTGTATGTCAAACTAACATTTAACTATGAAATTGGGGCCGCAGTGGTAGAATGGTGGCTAGGATGGTGATGGCACATCCGTACGTGTTTTCAGCCTCCATATTTAATCGAGCTCTGCCATCGGCAGTTTCCGCACTAAGTCGAGATCTGCCATCCTTATTTGCTGAACCAAAGAAAAATTGGTTGGTATGTGAGATTCGGAGCATGAAATTGTTAGATGATAGAGCAACTGCCAACAAACACAGAAACACAAGGACATTGGTATTTGGTGGTGGGAGGAGATTCACTACTCGAGCTTCCCACGTCAACGATGCTGGCTCCATTGACTCTCCTCTCATGCAGTCCATGGAGAACAAGATCAAGGAACAGCTTAATGCAGAATTTGTTACGGTTAAAGACGCCAATGGGGATGGTCGGCATGTCAGCATTGATGTTGTCTCTTCATCCTTTGAGGGCAAATCGGCTGTAAATAGGCAGAGGATGGTGTACAAAGCTATATGGGAGGAGCTTCAAAACACCGTGCATGCAGTAGATCAGATGACTACTAAAACCCCAGATGAAGCGGCTACTCAAAAGTGATGCAAGTGTTAGTTGGAAGTCAGAGGCCACACGCCCTTGATATATTCCCTTACTACATTTTTATGTAACCTCTACAATTTTTTCGATCTTTATCCGTCAATGATTTAGTTTAGCATAATTGCCACTAGGCAGCAGCCTGAGTGGGGGCATTATGATCTCTCTTTCTTTTTCTTTTTCTTTTTGGTGCAAGCATTATGATCTCTTTGTTAAGTCTTGTATTTCGAAATGTTTTTATTTATTTTTTTCGATGAGATAAGAAAGAAATTACATGGCTTCCTACTACATTTGCTCATTGTCTCTCAGTTTCGCGGCCGTCTATTTCATTGCAGCCGCTGGAAGAAGCCAAGACTGCTCCGACACCACTGCTGGAAGTATAAACCCCCACGGGGATGCCTAACTGCAGCCCTGTTGCCGCTACCGTGAAAAATCATTAAAAGCCAGGTTAATTTCTTCACATTTTTGTCTGAAATCATTCGGTATTAGTAGGCCGAAACTTTGAGTTATGTTTCGGAGTTCTTCTAGTGAACGATTAAGCGTGATTGTGAAGGAATGAATGACTTGACAAAGAAAAGAAGAATTGCTAGAGCCCTATAGGATCCGATAAACTATTAATTAAAAACAAAATTCTACATACGAAACAAACCAATGAACAGGTGCAAGAATTGCATATATTGATCTTAACATTGTTGATAACTCATCATATGACATAATGCAATTAACTTGTGTACTCTATGCCCGCCCCTTAATCCTCCTCGTCCCTTGCAAAATTAACCTTGCCCAAGGCTTCAACGTACCGGAGCAGACCTTGCAGTTCACATGCTCGGATGCTCCCGGAATTAATCCGACTCCGACGTACCATAACGCACGTGTGACCATGCACGTGCGTCTGATAGATTCTCAAAACTATTTACACAATTAATGAAATCAGATGAAGATGATGAAATTGAATATCGTAAATAATAAACGAAGTTAAGCAGTACTAAAGCATCCTCCCTTCATCATTTGCTTGAACTCCTTGTAATTGACCCTTCCATCTCCATCCACATCCACCTTGACTATCATCCTCCTGCAATCCTCTATGGTCCTCCCTTGCTTGAGCCCCATCGACGACAGCACCGCCCTCAACTCATCGACGGTGATGAAGCCATCCCCATTCTGATCAAACACGTTGAATGCCTCCTTCATGTCATTTTCCTCGTCCCGCTCGTCCATTAGGGATTGGTACAACTCTCCGAACTCCTCAATGTCCACGCACCCGTCCCCGTTCACGTCGATCTTCTCGATCATGTTGAACAGCTCCTTCTCCTGGATAAAGATGCCCAAGTTCTCCAGCGAGTCGCTTAACTCCTCTTTGCTTATGCGTCCGTCCCCGTTCCGGTCGAACATTTCAAACACCCGCTTCAGCTCATTCCGCTCCATTCTTCCAACTCCTGTAACTTGAGTTTGATGGAGGCCACAACACAATTGATGACCCTTATTAGCAACACCGGGTTTGGTTTTGGTTTTGGGGTGACAGGGGGAACCAACACGAGGAGAGGAGGTGTCTTACATTTTTGGGTACCAAAGAGAGGAGGAATGCGTTAACAAGATTGTAAATAAGGAAAATCCTTACCAAAATGGTTGGCATTGCAACAGAGAATTCCTAGATCAAGAGTGTTTGTTTCTTATGATAGTTTGAGAAATTTTTGGGTCTTGTTATTTATTCACAACCGAACCGACTCATGACATCATATCATAATATCAAAGTTTGGTTAGAGAGAGCTGTCTTTGTGGCCCTTTTACGCGTATTAGGCAGAAGAGTTTTTTTTTTTAATTAATTATTCCCTCCCCATCAATTAATTTAATTTTACACTTTACGCGTTGTTATAATTGATGTGTCTTAGATTTATTATTAATAATTAATTTACAGAAAGTGATCGTTGGGTAACGGATCTAAAATTAAAGTGGGAGTAAGACAGCTATGAAAGAAACAAAAGCAAAAATGCGTAAAGGAAGAGGTCGGAAACTGGAAACTGATGCCGGCACCCAATACCCGTTAGATTTCCTCAACGGCTACTTTCCTGTACAGTGTCCGCCCCTACGCGTTGCAAATTTGGAGATTATTTGGCTTCTTCTTTTTTTTGATCAAGGATATTCTTTATTTGGCTTCTTCACACTTCAGAAATTTTGCCTCTTGGATCTTGACAAATTTTTGGTTTCTGTAAGGGTCAACAATGGGCCGGCCCAGGCCTGAAAACAAAGAAATTAAAAAATTTCCAGTCAGGCCCAGCTTAATTTTTTATTTATTTTTTATTTGATGAAAATAGAGAATTATGCGATATTAAAGCCTTATAAGCAGTCTTTTGCAAGGCGCCAACCCTCCCCCGAAGGAAAGGACCACTACACTCGGGAACCCACCGCCTGTTACTCTATTTAATTTTATTAATAGGATAAGAAAATAAAATACAAGATGAAAGAGGTGAACGTAAACCAAAACCTCTCCAAAAGTCAAAAGATTACAAAGTAATTATATATATATGTGTGTGTGTGTGTGTGTGAGTGTATATATATATATAGAACTTTTCTCCACTACATAGGACTATGCACTTTTAAAGTACATAGTCCTAATTGCAGCCGTCAGATCTCTTTAAATGATCTGATCTGACGGTTTGCATTAGAACTATGTACTTTAAAAGTGCATAGTCCTATGTAGTGGAGAAGGCCTGTATATATATATAATCATTAGACTAAAATGATATACGGTGTTTTATTTCAGTGACTAAAGTGATATTTTTGAAAATTGAGTGATTAAAGTGTCAAACAAAGCAAATTTCAGTGACTAAAATTATCATTCTCCCTTATTTTTAAATTAATGTCCTTCTTTGGCAGCTTGATTTGAGAAGAGAAAAGAACATAATTACCACGTGGCATGGCCGTCCCACCAATCACAATCTAAAGTAATAAAATTTCATACTCAAAACACTCTTGTTTTGCACATTAAAGTATGAAAATCCCTTTTATTCTTTTAAAGTTGCACCATATGGCGAGGAACAATTGGATGGTCGAACAAACCTAGTGGTTCGACCGCCCTATTGAAGATCATCTCTTGTTTGACTGCAAGTTTTACTTATTCAAAAAAAGAAGGAAAAAAAATACAATGTGAGTCATGTCAAATCATACAAAATTACTAGAATACTGGGGTGATAATTGGTTTTTATTGATAGGGGATTAGCTTTGTTATGTTCTTTCAAATTTAAAAGAAAATGGAGTGATGATTGTGTGAGCAATTTCATGGTTTGGGAAAGTCGATGTCTAAGACTAATAAGGAGGCTCTCATTAAGGCAGTGACACTTGCACCGAACAAAGTGACTAGCAGGATTATCAAAATAAAGTCAAATAGGCTCAAAGTATCCCAATTTATACGAGTATTATCTTCCACTTTTCTTTAGGATGCAAGGAGATTCGAAGTATGATTACTAGATTTTCGTGAGGTAATTTTGAGAGCAAAAACATTAATTGGTGCCGGAAGTTAGAGTTGTGTGTTTCCAAAAGTCAAGGATGTTTTACATGGAGAAAGATTAGTTGTCCCCAAATTTCATGTGTCAATTCGGTCTATTCTCTAATATTTTGACATATGTACTCTTACTAAATAATATACAACATTTTTAGAGACTTGATGTATGACCAATTAGACAGTTCGACACATATTCTATTAAAAATGACAGCTTGATACCTGAAGTTGTAGTTTGTTTGACACTTTAGTACTTCTGTCATCTTTTATGTTAAAATATTCTTTTTTGTAAGGGTATTTTTGTCTTCAGTTATTTCAGTCCAAAAAAAAATTTGTGATCGATGATTTTCTATAAAAAAAAAAATCAATCATTTGTTTGCAAACATTATATTTAGGGCTTTACACCCCATAATTGCAATCCACACACACCCCCTCTAATATTTTAATATTAACTGTTTAATTTATTTATTGATTTTTTTTTTCTCATTTTATATTTCAAACAGACTACACCTTCGGTATCAAATTGTCCTCTTTAATAGAATAGCCATTAAACTGTCCAATTGGCCATACATCGGGTACTATAGAAGGAATTTACCCAACACTTTTAACTACTTGGGCCATATCCAATGACAACCCCTTTTCCAACTCCAATGGTATGATATGCCACAAAAAAAAATCAAGGGCTTATAGGGCCAAGGGCCAGACCACACATAACCCTTAGGCCATCTCCAATGGGAGGGCCAAAGGTCCAAATATGGCCTAAACAAGCCCTTGGCCATCTCCAATGGAGGGGTATGCCAAAAAAAAATAAATTGAGGGGCTATATGGCTCATGGGGTGGGCTTCATTTAGCCCTTATAGCAGCCCTTTAAGCCCTTTAAGCCCTTTAAGCCCTTGGCTCGGGCCCACAGACTATGGCATGGTTGATGACTATTGGTGGAGGTGTGTGTCATGTGGTAGGTTTTGATTGGCTATGAAAAATAACAATTAAAAAATAACAATTTCCAGCCATGATTAAATGAAAAAAATTAATCTAAAATTTAACTCCAATGAAAAGTTTTAATTTCACATGTTTAATTAATTTACACTATGAAACAAATGCTTGTATTTAAAATTAATTTAAATTAGGGTAGAAATAGTATAATAGTTAAATAAGATTTTAAATTTGAAAAAATTATACAAGAACAATAAAATATTGAAGGGCTACAATTTAGCCCCCGACCGGTTAGAGACGATTACATTTAGCCCTTACACTATTTGGATGAATAGTGGATTTTGAGGGGCTAAAATTGTAGCCTAGGTCAAATTTAGCCCCTCACAATTGGAGATGGCCTTATAGTAGGCACAACCTCTTGAATAAGGGACATACTGCATATGAAATGAAGAAGGGAGAAATAATTAGCTGACGACAAAAAGGTAATGCGTATCATGTGTCAATGTTTGGTTGGCTCTGGGAAAGAGAACTTCAAAAAAAAAAGGGCAAGATTTGTTGATTGTTGGCATTGGATGGTGCAGATGGCCACCATGTTTCAAATTAAAAAGGGAAATTGGTCACCAAAAGAAGATAAAACTTTAACTACAGCTTACATCAAAATTTCTTAAAGGAATGATACAAACCAATCAAATAATGCTCATTGGATCCAAATTTAACAAACATACTTGGAGTATTATCAAGGAAACACTCCAAAGATGAGATCAAAAGATAGTTGTGATTATAGATGGAAAAACCATCTCTTTCCAAAGATGAACAAGTGGTGCCAGTGTGTCAAGAGAGCTGAGAGGAGAGTTCAAAATTGGGCAAATATCTCTGACCAAGTAAGATTTTAGTTAATTTTTTATTTTTTATTTTTAATTAATGCCAATAATATTAGGGAAAAAAATCAAAATAGACATCGAACTTTGATAGGAGTACAAAGTGTGACGTTTTTAATGTGTTTTCCCTACTATTTGGCTATGATTTAATTGTAACTTTGCTATTTTAGCTTAGTTTCCATATTTGAGTCCAAAATGATGTATTAATGTGAACATGTGCAGAAACGAAGTCTAATGGGCTTTTGCGAGGCCCATTAAGAGGTGGTCTGCCATGAGGCCCAAGATGGAAGGCCCAAACCCAAGATGGAAGGCCCAAATCCATGAAGGAAGGCCCAAGTTCACAAAGCATGAGGAAAGGCCCAAGCCCAGATTTTCGGACATTCTGCCTGTGCACATTAGTCAACTTACGAAGCCCATATCTCCCATTTTCACCGTTGGATCCAGCTGTATTTTTGATACACGCTGAATGTGGGTGTTATATATGCTGTATTAAAATTTGAGAATCATCCAACCGTTCATACGTTCATTATTCCGTTCTAAATGGGAATAGCTCAGTGCTGCCTGTTTTTTATTTCTTTCATTTTCTTTTATTCTCATTGCTCCACTCACCACCATATTGTCATCCATCCCACCACACCATGTTTGTTTCTTTCTTCCCACACCATTAGTTTTTGATTTCTTTTATTTAAATAAATGGTTAATTGTCATATGACTACATTTCCACCATTCCACTCACCATTTCTTTATCTCCCACTTAAATTCCACTTCTCTTCCCTTTCTTTCTTTATTTCTTTCATTGTCTTCTTCTTCCTCTCCATTCTCCTATAAATAGCAGCCTCATTCTTCTCTTCAACACACCCCAATGGGGAGGGACAAACCCTCCTCTTTCTCTTCTCCATCTCACATCATATTTTTCATTCTCTAGTACTTTAGGTGTTCAAGTCTTCAAGGAGGAGGGGAGCTGTTTACACCATCACCACCAGCCATCAACCATCATCACCACCATCATCATCACCTTGGGAATCTCGGCTTTGGATTGCTTGCTTTCAAGGATTCAAAGATTCGTGGTCTTCGAGTTCTTCCTACTATCCATATGGTGTACTTCAACTTAATCTTTAATTACTCTTTTTGAGTTCCTCTTTGTTGCTTGATTATTCTTTGTATTAGTTAACATGACATGATTTATATAATTTTCAGCCTATATTTATGAGTTTATTTAGTTATTGGATTCTAATTAATTAGTTCTTCTAGTAGCTTATGTGACTCCGTTTACTTGATTCTGTTTTATAGAAAACTTTTATGTGTTTATGTTATAAGGTTCGAAACTTATAATATTTGCATATAATTGGAGCTAGAGTTAGGGATTACAATTCACCTAATAGTTTTGGAAACCTAATTCACGAGTAGTAAAGGCTTTGGACAAAGGTCGGTGTCAAATAAAAAGGATTGCGGACATATGGACTTTTCTATAATGGGTCGTGCACTTTGATTAACAACTCTTCTTCTATGCGTTAAACATGGTTTGACTAGCTAGCTTTCTAGACTAAGATTTCATGTTTAATTGGTTAATCTAGGTGCTTTCACTTAGGTTAATTTTCCTAGAGAGGTTTTATTTGGGGAATGGTTAGCTTCTAATTTTCCACATATGTTAATTTCGGTTTCATGGCTAGGGAACTTGGTTAATTTTCGGTCCAATAATTGGTAAACTTGTATACTTGTGGCTGAACTTTATATTCTTTATGTTTCATCCCATCTTATTTAATTTGTTATTTGTAATTTAATTAATTTATTTCATTCAATTTATTTCTTTAACCCCCTTTTTACTTTGTACATATGTATATATTTATACTTTATACTTGTTAATAATTCTTTATTTTATTTAATTCTTGTGAAAATTTTTGTTAGGTACACCCTTTGATCTCCGTTGTGAACGATACCCTACTATGCACTATACTACTACCGATAGAGTTTTTCTAAATTGATGCTCCTTTTGGGCGTGTCAATTTTTGGCGCCGTCGACGTGGATTGAAAATGTTCCTAACCTAATATTTTTTTTGTGAATACTGTTTATAATTTTTTGTAATTATTACTGTTTTTATTACTTGTATATAATTACTGTTTACTTTTTATTGTTTATAATTTTACTATTTTTTTAACTGTTCATATTACTTGTTTATATTACTTTTCTATATTACTTGTGAATAGTTGTTGTTATTACTTGTTTTTAATACTTGTTCATATTTTGTTACACTTAGTAATTTATTTAGGTGTCTTTTATATAGTTGATTATTTTTTGTTGTTGTAAGTTGTAACTTAAACGGAATAGGTAAGGTCCTTTTATTAATATTGGCCTAAACCCTTCATTTGTACCGTAAGGTCACTTGAGGTTGAGAGCGGCCTTTATTAACACTTGGAGAATTGTCGAACACTTAAGTGCTTTCTCAACTGAGTAAGAGGCACATGGATGGTGTCTAGATCGAGACCCTGGGTGACAGGTTTTGGATTCAGAGGACTATAGACAGACGAAAGTCGATAGGGGCTTGCCTCCGTAGTCCACCAAATGAATCCTGCCCCTCGCTTATTCTCATATGATTTGGCCATTCGCCTTCTGAAAACAAGGAAAGTCATTTAAGTCAAGGCATTGCACCTAGGCCGCAAGTCCACCTTGAGTTACCGCTTGGAATCAACTTTCTTTTTTTTCAACTATATTCAGGCAAAAGAAAATATTTTTGTACACTTTACGTATATTGGATTAAACATGACTTTAAGATGGGTAGCTGTTTCAGTCCCATTGCACATTGAAGTCCTCCGTTCCCGTACTTAAGTGTATTGTGTAAATAAAATATACACAGACATAAGAAATTTTATTTATTCATTTTGTATAGATAATTTGTGACACATTTTTTTAACTTTGTAAATATTTTGTTTTTATTTTGTAAATTTTATTACTAACTTTTTAATTTTTATAGGGAATAATCCAGGTTATTCGGAAATTTTACCACATACATCGGAGCATACGTTTAGGAAGTCAAGGTTGAAAAACCTTGAGGTTGATGTCTTGTTGGTGATTTTTTTGGTTTCCTCGGGAGTAAAAATGTAAGTTTCTTTTTCACTCTCGTTATTTGTTTGTTAAAAAAAAAAATTATAAAATTTTTAATTGTAAAAAAAAAAAAAAAAAGTGTTTGTTCTGTTTTACTGTTGGTAATTATTTATTTTTACTGTTTATAATTACTGTTCTTATTTTTTGTGTTGGGCTTGTTTGTTGGTTTGTTTGTTATTGGGCTTTAAGCCCATTTGTATGATTGGTTAGGGTTGTAGCTTTCAAAAATAAAAAATAAAAATAAAAAAATTTGCCCATTGGGCCCGTGTCATTCCCGAAGCCCAAAACCCGTAACCCAAGCCCATTTAGTGTGTCGGGCCTATTCGTTTTTAGGCCCATTAGTTTAAGCCCACCAATAATGAGCCGGAGATTTCTTTGGCCCAGGCCCACTTTAAGGCCCAGACCATTCCGATGCCCCAAGCCTGTTTAAAGTGTCGGCAACCTTTGCGCGTGTTTCACACGCGTTTTCACTGTTCACTTTACGACTTTTTCGTAAAGTATTAAAAAATAAAATAAAAAAATAAAAAATAGAAAATAAAAAAAAAATTTTGATTGGGCCGACGCACGACTTTTGCGTCGGCCGAATTGTTTAATCCACACGCGTTTCTACTGTACGCTTTGCGACTTTTGTCGCCCGATCCACAATTTGCGGATCTGTGTCCGTGGCACGTGTGTGTGCGTGCGTCCGCTCCTTTCCCCTTCCCTTCTGTTTGCGTTAGTTTCCTTAGGACATTTCACGTTTTCCCTTAGTCTCTCTCAATTCTCTCTCTCGTTGTTCTACGTGTTCTTCCGTGTTCTTGAGTTTTTCCCAGAAAATCTCTCAAACCCAGAAAAGCTTTCCTCCTTCCCAACCCAAAAATGGCCAAAAGAGTTAATTCTTTCAGCGAGTTGTGTCAGGCAGGTCCTTCAGAGAACCCAATCTTTGAAGGTCTGGCTGAAATCATTCCATCCAGCATGCTCAATAGCGCCGATGCTAGCATGCCGACCGAGCCACAACCACAACCACAACCGCAACCACAACCCCAAGCACCAATCCTGGTTGCTGATCCACCAGCCGAGCCGGAAGCCGCTCCTGTCTATAGGAGACTTCCGAGGACGAAGTACACCAAAGCTCAGAGAGAAGCACTGGCGGCTTTCTTTGCGGTGTATTCTCACCCCACGAAACCACAACGAGAAAGATTTGGTCCAAAAATCGGACTAGAAGAAGACCAAGTCTATTATTGGGGGTCGAGAAATAGGAAGAAGTTCGGTATCCAGACGTCTGAGCAGCGTATCGCCGAGCTAGAGAGAAGAAACGATGAGCTGGTGAGCAAGAACGAGGAGCTTCAATTGCAGAATCAACGACTCGTCGATGCTCTCCACAGCGGCATATGTCCCAATTGCGGAGGTCCTGTTCCGCACTCAGATGTGCCTAGGCGAAGGCTCGAAGTTGTTCCTCCACAACAAGAGCCTCTTCTTGAGTTGTCTGATGATTCGATCGACATGGACCACTTGAGACGGGATGTGCGGAGCCTCATGCCAAAATTTGTCGAGCGCCCATCCGTACCTGTTCCATCTGACCATCTTCCCGGACATGCTCACGATCTTGTCGGAGTCCACACCGACTTGATCTCACATATCGCCCGCAAGGCCAAGCACGAGCTCATGCTCATGGCCACAGCCGGTTTTCCTTTGTGGATAACTTCACCGACTCCCGACACTTCTATTCATCCCGAAACTCTTAACCGTGTCGAGTACTTGCGAGTGTTTCAACGTGCTGAACCTGCACCGTACTTCAAAGCCGAATCGTCGAGATACTCGGTAACCATCCATCTTCATCCGACCACCATCGTTCAAATTTTCATGGATGTTGGTCGATGGTTGCCCGTCTTCTGTAGCATGGTCACAAACGCCAAAACGTTGGAGATCCTATCCTCCAGCAACGAAGAAGGCTACGAGGAGCAGAAGCAAGTGATGTCGGCCGAGTTTCTGGTGCCATTTCACATCGTTTCAATTCGTGATGTCCAGTTCGTTCGGTATTCTCACCAACAACTGGATGGAAGTTGGGTCGTTGTGGATGTCTCCGTGGATGAATTGCGCACAAATCCGAAGCCTTCCGTGAGATCGATTTGCCGAAAACGCCCCTCCGAATGCCTGATACGTGATCTTCATAATGGTTCTTCCTTGGTCACTTGGGTGGAGCACGTGGATGTACGCGAGAAGGAGATGAAGGCCAGTTTTGAACCATTTGTTCATTCCGGGTTCGCTTTTGGTGCAAAGCGTTGGATCGCAACACTCCAACGACAAGCCGAGCGCTACATGTGCGCCACAGGTATCCACACTTCACCCGGTGACTCTATCATATCTCCTGAAGGAAGAAGAGGACTAGCGGAAATGGCAAAACAAATGACAGTCTGTTTCTTCAACGATATCAGCAACTCCACGTACCATCACTGGACTTGTTCGAACCGAACAAGAGATACTCGAATGGAAGTCAGGACCAACAAGCGAAGGGGTGATCCGAGCAAGCCCCCTGGAGTCAATCGTACTGCTGGTTGTTCTGTCGTGCATCTCTCCCATCACACCAGGATCTTTGAGTTCCTCAAAGACGTTCAGACTAGACCAATGTGGGATAGTATGTCGATGGACAGCTCGGTACGTGTGCTAGCAAACTTTACCATCGGTCTTGACCAGCGCAATCAGATTTCGGTGCTCGCCATAGATAATCACGACGACTTCCTCATTCTCCAGGAGTGTTACACCGATGCAACGGGGTCGTCCATGATTTATGCGCCGATTAACCATTCCATTTTCCAGTGTTTGCTATGTGGAGTTGGACCAGAGCCATTTCCACTTATGTCTTCGGGTTTCTCCATTCTGCCTAACGTATCCGGAGCTATACTTGACAGAACTCTACTTACCATAGTGTTCCAGATCTCGGTGAAGGCTACATCAGCAAAATCTGCCGTGGAGTCGGCAACAACCCTTGTCCAGTAGACGCTTCAAAGGATCAGAGCCGCAGTCAACTAAGGAGCAAACGTTGGATGCAAGGCCCTGCTAGCCTTGTTTGTGACTGTCGGTGACTTGCTTCGGGAGGAGCTTCACGATCTTCAAAGGGGAGTGTTTTCTATATGTTTTTCATTTTTACTTAACTGTTGTGTGTTTACTTCTGTTTATTTCTTTGTGTGTGTTTATTTCTGTTGTGTGTTTAAATTCAATAACCATGCTTGAATTTTTCATTTTCGTGAAATATTTGTCTAACATTGAGGACAATGTTTAATTCAAGTGTGGGGGGAAGGTTTATTGAAAAGAAAAAAAAATTGAAAAAAATTGAAAAAAAATAATTTACTTGTTTTTGTTTTCTACGGTAACAATATATCGACTAGATCATACTTACTCCCTTAGTAGCGTTGAACCTACCATTGCACTAAGTAAGTCACTGTGGTCACGTATTGTTACCCTAATAAAAAAAAATAGAAAAAAAAATAGTTTTGTAAGTGACGAAACGTCAAAGTATGGGGTAAGTAGATTGTGAAGGGGGGTTGTCGTTCCAACGGAGGATCATGGGCTCCCCAATTTCTTGGTGGTTTGTGTGTGGTGAGTGCTTTAGCTATGATGGAATAGGTAAGAAATGGAAAGAGTGAGTGAATATGTGTATGGAGAATGTGTGAAGTGTGAGTGTAGTGAGTTTGATTTTGTAAAGAGATGATGAAACGCACGACAACAAACAAGTAAACTAAGCAAGCAAAGAAGGTAAATGTGTGTGCACAATAAGGAAAATGTTGGGGTTTTCGGGTTAGCCTAAGTCCAATTACGATGCTTAACGAACCAATTTAGTAATTATGCTTGTGCAACGATTGAATCAAGTTTCGTATCTTAGCCATGTTATGGGTCTAAGACCATCTTCTCTTATGTATTCATAGTGCCATGTTATGGGTCACTAGAACTCTCCCAATGTGGCTTGGGAGGCGAAGGGCACAAAGACTTAGAAGCTCAAACAAGGAGGCTTCATCACATCTATTATCAAATGCCTAGAGAGGGTTAGGAGTCACCCCAACAATCTCAATCAAAATAGATTGCACACATGCTCAAAGAAGTGACTAAGTTCCCTAAACATGCATTCAACACAAATTAAAGTGGGTAATAGACATATCCATTCATCACAAAGCATCCATACATAATTAGTTCATCATTACATCACAATGGACTAGGGCACACAACCCTAGTCCCCAACAAGGTAACTACTCACTATCCATCAAGGGATGCATCATCACAAAACAATAGCAAGCTAAAATCATGAATACAAGAGAGAGAAGGGGTGAGAAATGCTCAATCAATGGTGTATCCTTCTTCTTCTTGGGTGTAGATGACGTCCCTAATGTCTGGTGAGGATCCCCAGCTGCCCAAGTGGTGGTGGAAGTGGCGGAGGCGTCGGAAGTGAGCTGAGATGGAGGATTCCGCCGCGCGTCGACCGGTCGTCGACCTTGTGTCGACCGGTCGACAGATGTGCAGAGGCTGATCCGAAGGAAAAGGTGGAGAGAGGAAAGGGGAAAGGAAAAGTGAGGGATTTTGGGGCTGAAGTGGTGGTCTAAAGATGACCTAAAGAAGCTAAAACTAAACTATATATAGGCAAGGGAAGGGGAGAATGAAAGGCTAGGATTGCTAGGGTTAAATCCAAGGGCTAAGGGTTTAAATGAAGGGCAATGAGGTAAATTCTTATGGGAGGCAAAAAGAAGGAATAGACTAGGGGTGACCTCACCATATCTAGTATACTCCTTGATGACTTGGGTGCTCATGTGGATGAGTCACAAAGTTGACCTTAACTTGGACCTTGACCTTCGGAGTTGACCATGGTTGACTTTGCTTGACTTCTCGGTTTCTTGATCAATCTTCCGGAATTCTCTTGCGACTCACTTCCGGGACTTCATGTTGACTTGTTGACGCTCTAAAGTCGGGGTTGACCACGAGTTGACTTTTGACCCTCGGGTTGACTTTTCGTCCTTTTGCCGGAAATCCACTAAAAGTTCCAAAATGCATCCTTTTTGCTCCCAATATCATTCCGATGCTCGATTTACCTACAAGTGTGCAAACAAGGATTAGAGACTCACAAATGGCCATTAGACAAGCACAATAATGATGATTAGAGGCCTAATTTGTATGCAAATCACATACAAATCACACCCCCACACTTAAGCTTTGTTTGTCCTCAAGCAAATAGAATCAACAATCCAATCAACACAAATTCAATTGTCTTTCCAACCATATCCTCAATAAGCCCACTAAGTCATTCATCAAGATTCAATCAAGCTCACAACATAAACATCATGCTTTGCCAAGTGATTAAGATATGTATTCAATGCATGCTTGGTGTTGTGTGTGCTAGCCATGGAAAAGATTAATCAAGAGCAATCAAATTAGCACATATTGACATGCTTAACCGCTAAACTCACATGATTCACTAAATGTTTCCGCTCTTGTGTTTAGGGTTAAGTGTTTACTCTCAAAGCATAACCAAAGGCAACGTCCCCATAAGCTTGCTCAATGACCATCTTTCCACTAATTAATTCACAACTTATTGGATCAAAAGGGCTTTCACATGGTTGTAATGGGGCCAAAGGGTAAGGGTTAGCATGAAATGAAGGGAATGGAAAGTCAAATGTTCCTAATGCTTCACAAGACAATTCAAGGACTTTGAAACTCATTTCTTTTGCGTATGCTTTCGTAATTAAACAACCTAACTCTATTCTTCTCCAACCTTTTATTTATTCACACTTTTTTTTTCTTTCTTCCTTTCTCCTTTTTCTCAACAACAATTTCTCATTTTGTATTTTCTTTTCTTTGGAACTTCCTTTTTGAACTTTATTTTTATACACCATTTTTTTTTCTTTTTGATTTTCTCAACTTCTTTTCTTCTTTACAACCTCAACTCTTTCTACCCTACTACCCCCACACTTGCCATTTTGTACAATCCCATAGATTTCTCAAGCATATAAGAAACAAGAAGTCACAATCATTGTCTTATTAACATTTCGGAACAAGGGTGGCTAGTGTTTAAGTTAAAATATGGGTTAGGGTGATGTGGGTGGTGAAGTGAAAGGCTAAATGATGAATGTGGCTCAAATGGGTTGGTCCTAGTGGAGTAGTGTTTAAGGGATGAATGTTAGTTTGGCCATGGTGCTTATCTAGTGCCTTAATCACTTCCAATTCGTTGCAAACTAACACATAGCCTCAAGCGGTCTTTGAGCAAGTTATAGGTCTCGTAAACCAATGAAACGCACACACATGAAGAACAAGGATGTATGAATGATGCATACATATCAATAAGGCTCAAAAATCTTACCATAAAGGGCATATGCAAGTCAATACATCGTCTATACATGCTTCTCTAAATGCAAATGATCAATCAATCATGACAAATGTGCATATAGTGTCAAACAAGCATCAATTACATAAATTAATCACAAGGCAAATCAATAAATTTTAAGCACAAGCTCTATATCCACTTAATTCACAACCTAACGGGCTCAAATTCATCATTGGGGTTGAAAAGGACAATAAAGATACACCAAACAATCTTCAAAGTTTCAAAATTCTCAAAATTTTCGATTTTAAGCACCTGTCGACCGTTCGACACATTGTCGTCGACCGGTCGACGAACGTCCCTGGATTATCCGTCGACCGTTCGACACAAGGGTCGACCGTTCGATGAAAACTTTGAAAAATTGAAAAAATTTGGTGGTTTGAAAATGTGAGACAACTTTAATTTAGCCCAACCTCACCCCCACACTTAAAACCAACATCGTCCTCGGTGTTGTGAGGAGTTTAAAAGCAATGAAAATTAAGTTGGTGAAAGTGAGGAGAGTGAAATCGGGCGAATGCACACATAACGAAACATAAAGCAATCGGAAGATAGTGATAAGAAAACCCCCTTTGTAGACTCCCTTATCTAGCCGAGAAAGCCTCATAAGAACACCAATCCGCAAGGCACGAAGGCCTTGACTTCCAACTGTTTGCTCCATTGTGCTCCATGAGAAGAGAGAATGACAAGGTTCCAATATAAACCATTAATGCCCACGGAATTTGCTCCCTTCAATGTGTGACCAACCATCAAAAATGTTCTTCTCCTTGATCCGGTGATAAGGGTGAAGTGCTATACAATTCAACGCACAATTAGCCACACAAAAGAAATCAATCATCCATCATAGTAAGGTAGATTTCCACATGCATCCATATATATCAAATCGCAACAAAATTAGCGCATGGAAATCATTAAACATGAAACAAACCGCAAAAGTGATAGTCATTAGAAACAACATTTCAACCAAGTCATATGTGCAAAAGTGAATCCCAAAGGGGAAATAGTACAACCCACAAATGAACAAAAGCGAAACTTAGAACAAATAGAACACAAACTAATGACTATCACTAAGAACCACCATCGCCACGGCCGAATCCACCATCATGAGCGTCTCCTCCCGAGCCGCTACCACTAGCACCACCACTCGGAGCGAAACCTGTGCGTGCGAGTTGCCTCACAAGGCTATAGATCGCATCAACTCGGGTATCCATGGTGTTGAGCCGCCCATCAACATGGCCCCGAAAATGCTTGGAACATCGGCTGGGTATGTGGGTCAACTTGTGCCGGGTCGAATGGGAAAGGTCCGGAGGGAAAGATGGGATGGACGTGAAGACGCCGCTCCCCGAGATGAGGAAGAGGAATGTGGGGCATGGCTAACACCACTAGTCTGGGAGATACTCCTCCCAACGGACCCCTCATCTAATGTGGCCGTCCCGTCTACCCAAGCCCCGCCCCCCCCCCCACCCCGCCCCCACCCCCGAGGACCCCCCCCAGAGAGAGGAGGGGGGGAAACCACCCAAAACCCCCCCCCCAAGCACCACAACAAAACATAAAACAAAGAAAAAGGCGAGCGGAGGGGGGGGGCCGCCCCCCACCCCCCCCCCACACAAAAAAAACCCCGCCCCCCCTCGGGACCCCCGGGTGTGGGGAAGGGGCGTGACTTTTTTGGGAGGATGTTATTGTAATAACCCGAATTCTTACGATTAATTTCTTGAATATTCTTGAAATTAAATAAAGGATTAGACAATATTTTTCTTGTCTAGTCTAAGAAGTAAAAGTATTTCTAAACGAATAAATATTCGAAATGGTTTATTTTCGAGGGGTCAAAAGTTGACTTTCTTATTCGTTGATTTTCTCTGATGACTTCCTTCATAAGAGTCGTAGAGCTTGTCAATACGAGTTCATAGACGTGTGGCACGCTAAATTCTGATATCGTATGAAAGAGTTATGGTCAGCGGAAGTTTATTATATTTTTGGGAAGTCTTACTGTGGGACCCGAATTTTGAAGTTGCTCATATCATACTTTTGAGGTTACAATTAGAAAGTAGACATCTTCATGAGTTCGTGGTATTTTTCGGATAATTGTTCGGGCTTCCGAGCTATTTTTAATGAATTTTCGAAGATTGTATTAAAAGATGACATGGCACAAGACCATTGGTGGAAGCCAAAACTTGGTGAACAAGAAAGCAGCCCAGCTAGCAGCTGATGTCATATTGATGATGTCAGCATACTGATTAGTTGTGTGACATTTGTCAACTCCCTATTGGTGGTTTGGTAACTCAATGAGTTAACTCAATGAGTTGACTAGGTTAACTAGGTGAGTTAACTCAATTTTTAGGCCTATAAATAGAGAGTTTCAGCCATTGTGTTCTTTGCTAATTCACAATTCTCTCAAACTCCTCCCTAGCTCTTCTTAGTTCAGCCTCCCAATAGTGTAGAAACTCCTTGAAGAGAAAGTAATCTCTAGTCAAAGTAACCTTGCTCAAGAACTTGGTCCTTTTAATTGTGAAGTCCAAATTCGATTTCAATCTTCCAACCTTGTGTTGATTACTTCATGTAAGTACAGAATACATCCTTATAGTCTTTTATCTTTAAGATTCATCAAAGTGCATGATCAAGAAGAAAATAGAAAAGAATAGGTTTTATAGAAAACTTAAACCCTCTTTTCTAAAGTCAGTCCCGTTAGCCAACTTGGGAAGCTTTAAACTTATACTTCGGCTCATTTTCTCATTATGATGTCTTCAGAAAAGTTGTTCCCTTTTATGTCCTATATTCTTTGTTAAAATTTCATAGTCATCCAACGGGTAATTATTTCCAAATCTAAGTTTTCATCCAGTATACTCGCTGGAAGTCGTATATATTATTCATAACTTCAAATGATCATATCTTACTCATTTGTTAGCCAAAATTTATGATCTTTATATCAAAACGAAGCTTAGGACCTGAACCTATGATCTGGAGAATATCACAATTAATGTCCAAGTTTACAGTAATGAAATAATTTAAGTACAAAGGGTTAAAATATAGTATAACTATTTCTGGACTGTTTGGTAAACCTTGAATTCTGAACTTAGACATTATGGACATGTCTATTTGGACTATACTATTGGATTCCTTATGAAAAATCCTTCAATATGGTGTACTCACTTGACTAATTTGGACTTGTGATGGACAATATAACAAGTTTTGAAGTTTGACGATTCTAATCGGAGAATCATGAACATGGTTGATGGACTTCTATGGATTTGGACTTAAGAACTAAAAATACTAATAATAATTTGAATTCCTTTATATTTCTCTTTAATTCTTGTTCTTAATATCTACCTATATATTCTACTTGAATATTTTTGTTAGTAGTGATCTTGTTGTTACATAAGTTCAAGTACTTATGTTTTATATTTATTTGCATATGTATATATATTGTTTTACATATGTTTATGCTTATTGGCATATAATTATTTATAATCTCATATTGATTATTTTTACTAAGTAGATATGTCAACTTAGTAGAACTTATATGTTAGCATATATTCATATGAAAGTATTGTTAAGTGTCTATATTTGAGACATTATTTGCTTAACTTGCTTACCTTGATTATTCACATATAATCTTATGTGTATTGATGAACCTTGTTCAATACTTGAGTTTATCTAATTATGTCTTTCGTCCATGTTATATATACATTTATATGGAAAGACTTAAAAGTGTAACTACACATGTTACGAATTATAATTTGTCTTTACTAAAGACTATATTTTGTGGATCTAGTTATGTTTGATAATCCTCGTGCTTAAGTGACTTACTGGTATGAACGATCTATGGACGTTCGGAGTTAGCTGTGGGCCCTAGTCCCTTCAGATAGTGCACTATTATACTCATAGGTATTAAGGACCGTGAGTGTACATGCTTGGTATTAAGGACCAGGTATGCTGCGGCTTAACCTGTTACATTACAGGCATTATGTTTTGGTTACCAGTCAATCTCAATCCAAAAGAGAGTCACTGAAAAGCGTAGTAATTATTATTCGGACCAATCGAATAATTGTTGGCTATATATTATTGGTGTTTGGATTTTATAACTATTATGCTTTTGGGATATTAAGGATCCTTGAGTACATATGCTCGGTATTAAGGACTGAATATGTTGTGGCCTAATCCATTATGTTACGGGTCTTATATTTAATATTCTGATTGAATGAATATTTGTTTGTCATACCTTATTGACATTTGAGACTATGAATATTATTCGTATTTGATATTATGAACCTTGTTATGGGGTTTTTATGAAATTGTGACCAGTCAATCTGGAATGATCACCGAGGATATATGTATTCGTATATTATTGCATATGTATTTGCAATATATTGTTAGTATGTTTGAGCATACATTGTTCTGAGTTAATCATCATCAAGATGCATTATTAATTGAAAAATGGAGATTTCACTTGAGACCGAATTATTTGGGTTAAAAACGTTATTGATATATGTGGATTACATTCAATAAAATTTATATGGAGCTACATAAAATGTTCCTAGTATATTTTTGATTGGTTGTCAATTTTGATGTCTTATAAGATACATTAATATAAGAATGTATATTGTACTTATTGGGCCTGTGTTGCTCATGATGCTACACCTCCTTGTTTTCAGGTTACGAAGCTTGGGGAAAACGGGATGAACACTACTTTATAAACAAATATGTTTCTACTATGATTTTAATTAAATACATATTATGTAAACTCTGATATTGTAAAATAATAATGTTTTCGTTTTCAAGTAAATGTATTATTCAACCATTTGTTTCATTTGATTTATTACTTTGAGAAAATATATATTCACGCCACAGATTCGGGTACCATATTTTCATATAATATTGGTCTCGGGTTTGGGGTCGTGACAGTTATTCCTCGCCAAGGTCCAATACACTCGGTAAATGGGCTGAAACGCTCCACTTTGGATGCGTTGGACCCTCTGGGATGCAAGGGTGGTGGGATCCATATAGGTCGTGTCGGCTAGATCCCCGACCTTCATTCCCAAAATCTCCTCAAAGTACTCCACCTCCTCATTCTCATCCACATGAGGTAACCCTATCACCTCCTCAAGAATGGCTAAGGAGACTCTCACCTGCTTACCCCTCACCCTAACCATAACCTCCTCAGCAGTACTAGAAGCGGACCGAGGGAAGTTGGCATAAAACTCTCGCACCACCTCCTCCTTATACTTAGTATTAAGGTGAGCAAGTCCTTGAAGATCATGGGCGGTGATGTATTCCCTAAGGTGGGTGAGGCTAGGGATGGTGCCGGAATCGATGAGGGAAAGGTTGCGCTCCGGGACAAATCCTCTCACAGGGCCCTCCTCATGAGATCCCTTTCCCTTCTTGGATGGGGAATCAGATGATGTACCCTCACCTGCACGCTTGGCTGTTCGAGTCATGATGTCGAAAGTAGCACCTACATGAACAAAGCAATACCACCACCACACATTAAACATAGCAATTCATGGTGCAACAACATAATCAAAACATCATCATGCTCGAGAAATCCACAAAACACGTCCAATGCACAATGTCAACACCATTCATCCCAACACATTAGCAAAACCAACACATGGTGTAGATAGACCATCACAATTAAGCTCGCAACAATGTTCAAAAATGATAATTTGGCCCAACACAATCTCCACAATATGCAATTCCATTCACAATCCATACAAGTTCATCAATATCCAAAAGTTCAACACATTATGGAATGCAAGCATAATCGAACCAAATATTAGCCAATATCAATCAGTGAACATGAATCGAAAAGCTATATTACACCAAGCATCAATTTTATCCAATATGAGTCAATAGTGCAGGATAAACGACGGTCGAACGGTCGACAGGAAGTCATCGAACGGTCGACATGCATTCGGTCCGAAATCCCCCAAATCCCATTTGGGATTTCCACAAAACAAGAACATTGATACAATTAAGCATGTCAAGCACAATTCTCACATCCTAGCTAGATATAAATCATCAATCACCATCAAAAACAAGCATAGGAACAATCAATGTGAAGAATTGAAAATCAAAGTATCAAATTCGAACCTCTTGAAGAACACAAGTGAAAACCTCCGAAAACACCAAGAAAAGGGGAGAAGACCTTGAAAGCGGCTTGAATTCGACCCAAAACTTGAAGGAATCGAGTGGATTTTGGCCAAAATCGGTGAAAAGGGGCGGAGGGGCTCTGCTAGGGTTTTTCGAAAGAGGGGGAGAAGAAAGAATGAGGAAGAGAAAGAACCCAGTCATGATTTAAAAAAAAACGACATCCGACTGTCGACCGTTCGACATGAAGACGTCGACCGGTCGACGTACGTCCAGGGATTTCCTGTCGACCGTTCGACCAAAGGGTCGATCGTTCGATGGGAAATTTCGACTTTTCTTCTTTCTTTTCTTTCGACTGTCGACCGTTCGACATAATGTCATCGACCGGTCGACTTAGGTCCAGGGATTTCCTGTCGACTGTTCGACCACAGGGTCGACCGTTCGATTGGAATTTCCGGATTTTCCTCTTTGATTTTCAAAAATATTCCTCCCCCCGCACTTGGATGTTGCATTGCCCCCAATGGAACAATGGTTCGTTAAAACATCAAAATCATGCAAAGCAACCATAATAAGAATAGGAATAGAACAACTCCCTCATAGTCGACTCCCATGCTCCGCAAGATCGCCATTAGACACCAACCTCAAGGCACAAGGCCTTGACTTCCATACGTTAGCTCCACGCATCTTCGACATGGCTAGAAATATCTCCAAAGATTGCAACTCTTCTTGGCTTTCTCGCAAACTCCATATCAATCACCTCCCTTGATGCATTTTATTCATTACTATCTACATTCATATGGGGTTGCCTCCCCACAAGCGCTTCGGTTTAGAGACCTAAAAGCCGGTCTTGGTTCCAATGTGAGCTCAAGTAGCATCTACGAGGCGTTCCACCTCCTCGTGTGTCTCAAAATTCCCACCATGGTATGGCTTCACTCTATGTCCATTGACCGTAAAAAGACCTCCGTCACGCAAGTTCTTGAGTTCCAATGCTCCATGGTTAAAGACACGAGTTACTTCATAAGGGCCGCTCCATCTCGACCGTAGCTTTCCCGGGAACAAATGCAACCTTGAATTGTAAAGCAATACTCTTTGTCCGGCGACAAACTTTTTAGCCTTAAGCATCTTGTCATGCCAAAATTTAGTTTTGGCCTTAAATAAGGCGGCATTTTCATAAGCATCTTGCCTTATCTCCTCAAGCTCGTTCAAGTCTAGCTTCCTTTGCTCTCCGGCTTTCATCACATCATGGTTTAATGCCTTGACTGCCCAAAAAGACTTATGCTCAATCTCCACCGGCAAGTGGCATGCTTTCCCATAGACAAGGCGAAAAGGGGACATCCCCAAGGGAGTTTTAAATGCAGTCCTATATGCCCAAAGCACATCATGGAGGTGCACACTCCAATCCTTCCGTGTAGTATTAACAACTTTTTCCAAGATGGACTTGATTTCCCGATTAGTGACCTCCACTTGGCCGCTTGTTTGAGGATGGTATGGAGTGCTTACCTTATGCTTCACCCCGTACTTATGAAGTAGGGCGGCAAAAGTCCGGTTGAGAAAGTGAGAGCCGCCATCACTAATAATGAATCGAGGTGTGCCAAAACGGGTAAAAATATGCTCTATCAAGAATTTTGTCACCACCTTTGCATCATTAGTGCTTGTAGCCTTCGCCTCCACCCATTTAGACACATAATCAACCGCGACCAAGATATACTCAAAACCATATGATGTAGGGAAATGGCCCATAAAATCAATGCCCCATGTGTCGAAGATTTCGATCTCAAAAATGTTAGTGAGCGGCATTTGATCCCTTGGAGAGATGGTCCCCACTCGTTGGCATCGATCACATCGTAGTGCAAAGTCATTAGAATCCTTGAAAAGAGTTGGCCAATAGAATCCGGCTTGCAAGATCTTAAAAGCCGTCTTCCGTCCACCAAAATGACCTCCACAAGTGTGAGTGTGGCAATGTTCCAAAATACTCGGAATCTCCACATTAGGAACACACCGTCTCAAGACTTGGTCCTTCCCCTCCTTCCAAAGATAAGGGTCATCCCAAATATAATGCCTAGCATCCCGCTTTAACTTCCTTAACTCATAGAAATCCATACTCTCCGGTGCATAAGTACCATTGCTAGCAAGGTAATTCACAATGTGTGAATACCATGGTAGCCCTTGGATAGTAATAGCAAATAAATGCTCATCCGGAAAGGTCTCGGTGAGGGGAATAGCACAAGAGTCACCTCCTTCCACAATCCGTGATAGATGGTCGGTCACTACATTCTCTTTTCCCGGCTTATCATGAACTTCAATGTCAAACTCTTGGAGTAGGAGAATCCATCGGATAAGCCTCGGTTTAGAGTCTTTCTTCATCATGAGGTACCTCAATGCCGAGTGATCGGTGTGTACAATAACTTTAGAACCAATGAGGTAACTCCGGAATTTCTCAAGAGCAAAGACAATGGCTAGAAGCTCTTTCTCGGTGGTGGTATAATTCATTTGAGCATCATTAAGAGTTCTTGAGGCGTAGTAGATGGCATGCATAAGGTTTTCCTTCTTTTGGCCCAAAACGGCGCCCATTGCATAGTCCGATGCATCGCACATCAACTCAAATGGGAGTGTCCAATCCGGCGCATTCATGATCGGTGCGGTAGTCAAAAGTGTCTTAATCATAGTGAAAGCCTCCAAGCAAGCATCATCAAAATTCCAAGGCGCATCCTTAGCAAGAATATCACAAAGGGGCTTAGAAATCTTGGAGAAATCCTTGATGAACCGGCGATAAAATCCGGCATGACCCATAAAACTTCTCACTCCCTTGACATTAATTGGTGGTGGCAATTTCTCTATCAACTCCACTTTTGCTTTATCCACTTCAATACCTCTTATGGAAACCACATGACCGAGGACGATCCCTTCTTCCACCATGAAGTGGCACTTTTCCCAATTTAAAATGAGATTAGACTCCTCACATCGCTTGAGAACTAGAGCCAAATGTGTAAAACACTCATCAAAAGAATTTCCATGCACCGAGAAGTCATCCATGAAGATCTCCATAAATTGCTCCATCATATCGTGGAACAAAGCCATCATACATCTTTGAAAAGTAGCGGGAGCATTACAAAGACCAAAGGGCATCCGCCTATAAGCAAAAGTACCAAACGGGCATGTAAAAGTAGTCTTTTCTTGGTCTTCGGGAGCAATAACTATTTGGTTATACCCGCTATAGCCATCTAGGAAGCAAAAGTGTGAATGACCCGCCAACCGCTCAAGCATGCGGTCGATGAAAGGAAGTGGGAAATGGTCCTTCCTAGTGGCGGAATTCAACTTTCGATAATCAATGCATATGCGCCATCCACTTTGAACACGTTGTGGAACCTCCTCCCCTTTTTCATTTGTCACCACGGTCATCCCACCTTTCTTTGGGACAACTTGAACGGGGGAAACCCACTTGGAATCGGAAATGGGGAAAATGATTCCATGGTCTAGCAACTTAGTAACTTCCTTCTTTACTACCTCCATCATGGGAGGGTTAAGTCTCCTTTGTGCATCCCTCACCGGTTTGCTATCATCCTCCATATAGATGTTGTGCATACAAACACTTGCACTAATCCCCTTAATGTCGGCTATTGTCCACCCTATGGCACCCTTGTGCTCTCTCAACGTCTTCAATAGTCTCTCTTCTTCACTCGTGGTGAGCTTAGATGAGAGAACCACCGGCAATGTGTTACTTTCTCCCAAAAAGGCATACTTCAATGTAGAAGGCAATGGTTTCAACTCAAGTGTAGGCGGTGAGACAATAGATGGTAACATTGTTGGCTCCATGGAAAGTGATGTATCCAATACACTCGGCGGTTTGATATGAAATGTACTCGGAGTGGAAGGTACAACCGACAATGCTCTAGCTTCTTTTAAGATCACTTCATCATGAAATTCCATGCCATGGTGTGCTATCAACGTCTCCAAAGGATCTTTAGAACTAGACTCTATAAAGGAGGATTTCACAAAGTCGTCAACAACATCAATGCGGAAACAATCTCCCAAATGCATAGGACTCCGCATGGCATCAAATATGTGAAAACCCACGGTAGTGTCAAAAACGGTCATGGTGAGAATTCCTTTTTGAACATCAATTTTCGTTCCAGCGGTAGCCATGAATGCTCTCCCCAAGATAATAGGAAGCTCCTCTACATCACTAGTACCTTCCATATCAAGTATCACAAAATCCGCCGGTACCAATAACTCATCAATCTTTACCAAGACATCATCAACAACTCCCTTAGGAAACACAAGACTTCGGTCCGCCATCTTAAGCGAAATCTTGATGGGTTTAATGTCTCCAAGTCCAAGTGACTTATACACATCAAGAGGCATGAGATTGATTGAGGCGCCCAAGTCTAGCATAGCACGGTCAAAACCCTTAGCTCCAATAGTGCATGGAACCGTGAATGAGCCGGGGTCCTTAAGCTTTGGAGGTAACTTCCCCGTAAGAATAGCCGACACCCCCTCACTTAAGATCACTTGCTCATCCGTTTTGAACTTCCTCTTGTTCGTGCACAACTCCTTGAGGAACTTGGCATATGAAGGAAATTGCTTAATGGCATCAAGAAGTGGTACATTGATGTTGACTCTCTTAAATAGCTCAACAAACTCCCTCCGGTGCTTATCTTGCTTCTTCTTGGCTTCCTCTTTTCGTAGTGCTTGCGGAAAAGGAAGAGGTACTTGATAGTTTGTCAAATCCAAGGGAGGCACACAAGTAGGTCCCTTCCGCTGTCCGGAAACTAATGATGATGGAGCCAATGTATCCTTTGAGTTCCTAAGGTCCTTCTCGGGGGTAATGGGGTCCCTAGCCTTCATGGCCTCGCCCATTAACTTTCCGCCCGAATGTAACCCATTCTTAGAGCTCTTAGGATCCATCTCTTCGCTTGTCCCCTCAAAATGAACTTGTCTCTTGCGCTTCTCATAATCTCTCTTTTCAAACTCATGCTCCAAGGAAAGTTTACCAAAACCTTTGCCCAAAGGAATACCATGCGATGAAGGTGATGGTGCTTGAGTGCTTGAGCTAGATGTAGAGGCTTGAATTTCGGACGAAGGCTTGTGTATCTTTGGTGCTTCTCCGGTGGTTACATTTTCTTCACCACCGGCTTCCTTATCCACCCCCTTATTTCTTCCATTACTAGGCAAAGCCACAACATCTCCCAATCCAATTCCCAAGGGTACATTTTCTTCCCCTTGGTTCCCTTCCTCCTCAAGAATATAATCATCATCAAAATTCTCATGAATGGGAGTAGAGGAATAGGGGGCATTCAAATATAAAGAGGGATCATAGTGAACTTTATTATTGTAAACCTTACCGGATCGAAGGGTGGTGATCACCTTCGCTTGCTCACGCCTTGGATTTTGCTCCACTTGTGATGGCAAAGCACCTTTTGGCCTCTCACTAAGCTCCTTGGCCATTTGGCCCATTTGTAGCTCAATCTTTGACAAGCCTTGTTGCAAGCTATGATACCCTTGTTGAAGTGCCGAAATTGCATCATTGCTCTTCACTTGGCTTTGGACAAGTGTAGCCATCATGTCCTTCATAGTTGGCTCCGTCGAGTCTTGAGTTTGAGAGGTAGTTGGGGCACCGAAGGATGATGAAGCTCCTTGATTGTGAGTGCTTCCTCCTTGGGTAGAGAACCCGGGAGGTGCTCCATAAGTAGTGCTCTTGTTGCCTCCATAAGTAGTTGTCCCTTGATGCTTATCTCCTCTTTGGTAAGTGTAATACCCTTGAGACCTCTCTTGATACCTTTGAGCATTGTTTCCAAAAGGTTTTGGTTGGTATCCTTGAGTCCTCCCTTGCTCATTCCGAGGTGCAAAGTTGTTGTAAGGTTTTGAAGGCGCTTGATAAGAACCTTGTGAATAGGAACTCACTTGGTTCACTTGTTGTCTCTCTTCCTTCTCTTCCTCAACCATGTAAGCACACTCCTCCGCTTGATGGCCAAGAGAGCCACAATAGAAGCAAGGTGGTGAAGAGATAACACTATTGACTTGTCGAGGAGGAGGCTTTGATTGTGATTGCATGAGCATGTCTATTTTCTTGTTGAGAGCCGCTTCCAACCTATCAAATTGGGTTCTCATCATGTCATCCTCCAATGATTCACTTGAGACATTGTGGACTCTTGTTACTTGAGGTGCCGGTTGTGTGGGAGGAAGTCTTCTTGACCCAAAGTCATCCCATAGCTCGGAATTTGTGGCTAGGTCCTCAAATGTGTCCCATGCCTCATCGGGAGACATACCGGCTATTGTGCATCCCCGAAAAGTATCAACTCTTTGTCGTTGCCCGGAAGACAACCCTCGGTAGAACACATCAACTAGAAACCATTGTTCCAAGCCATGGTGTGGGCAACTCATCACTAAATCCTTGAATCTTTCCCAAGTCTCATAGAAAGCATCGCCCGATTGGTGCTTGAAGTTGACAATAGAATCCCTAACCTTGGCCGCCTTGCTAGGTGGGAAGAACTTTGAAAGGAAAGCTTCTTGCAACTCAAACCATGAGTGAATGGACCTTGGTGGAAGCTTGAGTAACCACTTCCTAGCTCCATCCTTCAATGTGAAAGGGAATAGGCGAAGCTTGAGTCCATCCTCGGGTAGTCCATGTAATTGAACGGTAGTACATGCTTGTTCAAATTCCATGAGATGATCATACGGGCTTTCATCCTTCAAGGCATGGAAAGTAGGCATAATACTCAAGGTGGAAGACTTGATTTCATAATGAGTGTTGCACGGTGGTAGCATGATGCAAGAGGGGTGATCCACCACATGAGGAAGAGTGTACTCCCTCATGCGTCTCACGGGAGGTGGATTGTTGTTGTTGAGTGGATCCGGTGGTGGATTTGGTTCTCCCATTGTTGCTTGGGGAATCGGCTCTTCCAAAGGTGCTTGGTGGCGCTCAAGTGTAGGCGGTGCACTCTCACACACAATCGGTCTACGTCGCACTCTTGGCCTTCCTCTTGTGTTCTCACTTAAAATATTTCCGCTTCTAAGTTGTATGCGTGTGTGAGAGGTTGAAGCAAGGTTCATATACCTTCACAACACAATAACCAATGATTAGATACCACAATTGAAGTAAGGAATACAAGTATAAGAGGTGAAAACAAGTAATGATATCAAAGAGTGAAAGAAACAAAGCAAAGGAACAAAAATGCTCCACGTCGACCGTTCGACAGACGGTCGTCGACCGGTCGACAAACGTCCAGGGAATTTCCGTCGAAGGGTCGAGAAACAGGATCGACCGTTCGACAAGTGCCCTGAAACTATATTTTTGTGATTTTCTCCTTTTATACCTAAACAAATAAGGTCCCAAAAGGTGCAAGGGAACCCAAACAACAATAAACAAGTAACCTAAGACACAATTAAACCAACGAAAGTACGAATTCAATTTTCACAAGTTCAAAAACACACTTGATGCAAGAAACTAAATGAAAGTAAACTAGATGGTTATCAAACTAGGCAATGAAATACCACAATATGAACAAACACAACAAGGAAATATGCAAACAAGGGCAAAAGAAAGCTAAAGTCTCAACCACAACTACCAAGAAATCAACGATTAAACCTAGATCCCCGGCAATGGCGCCATTTGACGAAACGTCAAAGTATGGGGTAAGTAGATTGTGAAGGGGGGTTGTCGTTCCAACGGAGGATCATGGGCTCCCCAATTTCTTGGTGGTTTGTGTGTGGTGAGTGCTTTAGCTATGATGGAATAGGTAAGAAATGGAAAGAGTGAGTGAATATGTGTATGGAGAATGTGTGAAGTGTGAGTGTAGTGAGTTTGATTTTGTAAAGAGATGGTGAAACGCACGACAACAAACAAGTAAACTAAGCAAGCAAAGAAGGTAAATGTGTGTGCACAATAAGGAAAATGTTGGGGTTTTCGGGTTAGCCTAAGTCCAATTACGATGCTTAACGAACCAATTTAGTAATTATGCTTGTGCAACGATTGAATCAAGTTTCGTATCTTAGCCATGTTATGGGTCTAAGACCATCTTCTCTTATGTATTCATAGTGCCATGTTATGGGTCACTAGAACTCTCACAATGTGGCTTGGGAGGCGAAGGGCACAAAGACTTAGAAGCTCAAACAAGGAGGCCTCATCACATCTATTATCAAATGCCTAGAGAGGGTTAGGAGTCACCCCAACAATCTCAATCAAAATAGATTGCACACATGCTCAAAGAAGTGACTAAGTTCCCTAAACATGCATTCAACACAAATTAAAGTGGGTAATAGACATATCCATTCATCACAAAGCATCCATACATAATTAGTTCATCATTACATCACAATGGACTAGGGCACACAACCCTAGTCCCCAACAAGGTAACTACTCACTATCCATCAAGGGATGCATCATCACAAAACAATAGCAAGCTAAAATCATGAATACAAGAGAGAGAAGGGGTGAGAAATGCTCAATCAATGGTGTATCCTTCTTCTTCTTGGGTGTAGATGACGTCCCTGATGTCTGGTGAGGATCCCCAGCTGCCCAAGTGGTGGTGGAAGTGGCGGAGGCGTCAGAAGTGAGCTGAGATGGAGGATTCCGCCGCGCGTCGACCGGTCGTCGACCTTGTGTCGACCGGTCGACGGATGTGCGAGGCGATCCGAAGGAAAAGGTGGAGAGAGGAAAGGGGAAAGGAAAAGTGAGGGATTTTGGGGCTGAAGTGGTGGTCTAAAGATGACCTAAAGAAGCTAAAACTAAACTATATATAGGCGAGGGAAGGGGAGAATGAAAGGCTAGGATTGCTTGGGTTAAATCCAAGGGCTAAGGGTTTAAATGAAGGGCAATGAGGTAAATTCTTATGGGAGGCAAAAAGAAGGAATAGACTAGGGGTGACCTCACCATATCTAGTATACTCCTTGATGACTTGGGTGCTCATGTGGATGAGTCACAAAGTTGACCTTAACTTGGACCTTGACCTTCGGAGTTGACCATGGTTGACTTTGCTTGACTTCTCGGTTTCTTGATCAATCTTCCGGAATTCTCTTGCGACTCACTTCCGGGACTTCATGTTGACTTGTTGACGCTCTAAAGTCGGGGTTGACCACGAGTTGACTTTTGACCCTCGGGTTGACTTTTCGTCCTTTTGCCGGAAATCCACTAAAAGTTCCAAAATGCATCCTTTTTGCTCCCAATATCATTCCGATGCTCGATTTACCTACAAGTGTGCAAACAAGGATTAGAGACTCACAAATGGCCATTAGACAAGCACAATAATGATGATTAGAGGCCTAATTTGTATGCAAATCACATACAAATCAGTAAGCTCGTTTGTTTCGCACTGGCTTTGGAGCTATCGAGTCTTAGAAAGTGCTTGTTTGTTTATTTGAGCTATATCAAAAAAAAAAATATAATCAAAAAAATCAAAAAATCAAAAATGACAAAAATATTTGCTTCTGTTTTGTGTGTTATTGTTTGTTTTGTGCTTTGTTCTTTCCAATTCCGATGATGAATTGAGTTTAAATTGTTGTGATTAGGAGAATGTTTATTATATGTCAAGGCTTTGTGTAATTTGCTTTGAATTTAATTTGCATAACTTATGAGTGCTCGAATTTCCATGTTCACATAACCTGTTTCGATTAATTGATTGCAATCCGAGAAGCACATTTGAACATACATTGTCATGCATACCCAGAAAATGTGAGGACTTGAGCCTATTGAATATTCACATGTATGCATCATTCATACATTTACTCGTTCTTCATGTGTGCACAATTCATGAGTTTTGAACCTAGAACTTGCTCAAAGACCACTTGAAAAGTTTTATTAATCTGTGATGAATTAGAGATGATTAAGGCATTAGTTGAGCACCATGGCCAAACTGACTTACATCCCTGTAAACACTAATCCTTTAGGTTAACCTCTTTTGAGCCTAACATGTTTTTAGCCTTTTTCTTTGTTAACCCGCTTACTCCTAACATGTTTTTAGCTTAAACACTAACCTGCCTTTGTTCCAACATGTGTTAAAGAGACAATTTTGTGACTTGTGGTGGTATTTTGTGCTTGAAAAGTCTTCTGGTTTGTGAAAGAAGTAAGTGTGGGGGTGTTGTAAAAAAAAAAAATTGTGTAAAAAAAAATTATACAAAAAGAAAAAAAAGAAAGAATAAGAAGTTTTTGTTCAGAAAGTGTGAAAGATTGGAGGTGAATAAAAGTTTGGTTGTTTGATTGTTTAAGCATATAGAAAACAAGTCACAAAATTGTTTTGTGGAATACTCGGGACATTTTGTTTTTTCTTTTCCCTTCGTTTCTTTTAACCCCTAACCTTTGGCCCTAGTACACCATTCAAAGTCCTTATGATTTAATGAGTTGTGGATTGATTGTGGAGAGTTGGTCGATGAGCAAGCTTATGGGAACATTACTTGTGCAATTGTTATGAGAGTAAACACTTAACCCTAAACACTGAGCGGAAATATTTAGTGATCATTGTGAGCTTTAGTGGTTAATGTTGTTTCGATGTGCCTATTGGATTGCATGAGATTGATTGTATACTTGGTTTTCACACACTTCACCCGAGCATGAATGAGATGTACATGTTAAATGCTTAGCAAATTCTTTAGCCTCGGTATATAATTTTTATTCTGTTGATTACAACTGTTGTGAACTCGCTGAAGATTATGGTTGGAAAGAATATATGTTTTGTGTTTCCCTTTTCCATTTTGTGTTGTTCTGTTTTACGTTTTGTGTTGCTAAGGGACTAGCAATAGCTAAGTGTGGGGGAGTTTGATAGGAGTACAAAGTGTGACGTTTTTAATGTGTTTTCCCTACTATTTGGCTATGATTTAACTGTAACTTTGCTATTTTAGCTTAGTTTCCATATTTTAGTCCAAAATGATGTATTAATGTGAACATGTGCAGAAACGAAGTCTAATGGGCTTTTGCGAGGCCCATTAAGAGGTGGTCTGCCATGAGGCCCAAGATGGAAGGCCCAAACCCAAGAAGGAGGCCCAAACCCAAGATGGAAGGCCCAAATCCATGAAGGAATGCCCAAGTTCACAAAGCATGAGGAAAGGCCCAAGCCCAGATTTTCGGACATTCTGCCTGTGCAGATTAGTCAACTTGTGAAGCCCATATCTCCCATTTACACCGTTGGATCCAGCTGTATTTTTGATACACGCTACATGTGGGTGTTATATATGCTATATTAAACTTTTACAATCATCCAACCGTTAAAATGTGCATTATTCCGTTCTAAGTGGGAATAGCTCAGTGCTGCCTGTTTTTTATTTCTTTCATTTTCTTTTATTCTCATTGCTCCACTCACCACCATATTGTCATCCATCCCACCATACCATGTTTGTTTCTTTCTTCCCACACCATTAGTGTTTGATTTCTTTTATTTAAATAAATGGTTAATTGCCATATGACTACATTTCCACAATTCCACTCACCATTTCTTTATCTCCCACTTAAATTCCACTTCTCTTCCCTTTCTTTCATTGTCTTCTTCTTCCTCTCCATTCTCCTATAAATAGCAGCCTCATTCTTCTCTTCAACACACCCCAATGGGGAGGGACAAACCCTCCTCTTTCTCTTCTCCATCTCACATCATATTTTTCATTCTCTAGTACTTTAGGTGTTCAAGTCTTCAAGGAGGAGGGGAGCTGTTTACACCATCACCACCAGCCATCAACCATCATCACCACCATCATCATCACCTTGGGAATCTCGGCTTTGGATTGCTTGCTTTCAAGGATTCAAAGATTCGTGGTCTTCGAGTTCTTCCTACTATCCATATGGTGTACTTCAACTTAATCTTTAATTACTCTTTTTGAGTTCCTCTTGGTGCTTGATTATTCTTTGTATTAGTTAACATGACATGATTTATATAATTTTCAGCCTATATTTATGAGTTTATTTAGTTATTGGATTCTAATTAATTAGTTCTTCTAGTAGCTTATGTGACTCCGTTTACTTGATTCTGTTTTATAGAAAACTTTTATGTGTTTATGTTATAGGGTTCGAAACTTATAATATTTGCATATAATTGGAGCTAGAGTTAGGGATTACAATTCACCTAATAGTTTTGGAAACCTAATTCACGAGTAGTAAAGGCTTTGGACAAAAGTCGGTGTCAAATAAAAAGGATTGCGGACATATGGACTTTTCTATAATGGATCGTGCACTTTGATTAACAACTCTTCTTCTATGCGTTAAACATGGTTTGACTAGCTAGCTTTCTAGACTAAGATGGCATGTTTAATTGGTTAATCTAGGTGCTTTCACTTAGGTTAATTTTCCTAGAGAGGTTTTATTTGGGGAATGGTTAGCTTCTAATTTTCCACATATGTTAATTTCGGTTTCATGGCTAGGGAACTTGGTTAATTTTCGGTCCAATAATTGGTAAACTTGTATACTTGTGGCTGAACTTTATATTCTTTATGTTTCATCCCATCTTATTTAATTTGTTATTTGTAATTTAATTAATTTATTTCATTCAATTTATTTCTTTAACCCCCTTTTTACTTTGTAAATATGTATATATTTATACTTTATACTTGTTAATAATTCTTTATTTTATTTAATTCTTGTCAAAAATTTTGTTAGGTACACCCTTTGATCTCCGTTGTGAACGATACCCTACTATGCACTATACTACTACCGATAGGGTTTTTCTAAATTGATGCTCCTTTTGGGCGTGTCAAACTTTACATCATTCGACACTTTGGTTACTAAATTTTCTCATATATCAATTTAATTACTGACCTATAACACCGTGTATTACTTTAGTCACTGCCGTTAAATCTGTTGTTATAAGTCATTAAAATAGAAGGCATTTTTGACAAATCACCAATAAAATATTTTTTCCAAAAACAAAAAAACAATCTATCTTTGTCTCTCTCTCTCTCTCTCTCTCTCTCTCTCCCTCTCCCCCTCCCTCGTCATCGCCACCCATCCAAACCACGAATCAAGGTGCAACACCTATGCCAAAATATTCACAACACCTATGCCAAAATGTTCACAAGAATGGAATGAATAACTTTTATATATGGGGCTAAACTCGATTTGACCTAAAATGGCTAGAATTTGGCCCGAAAGTCGGCTGTAATTGAAACTTTAATTCTTTGATTCTCTAGCGTCGTCTGGTGGCTGTATGAGGCAGGGTTGGTGGCATTGAATTCTCCTCGAGGAGGGCTTCAAAACTCAGTATGTAGTGTCAATCAATTTGGCTGAAATCAAAACTTTATTGGGGTGAACAATACAACTAGAATGTTTGGGTTTTGTCTCATTGATTTCTCATTCTACACTGCAAATTGATGACTCAAATGGGCATAGGATTGAAGAGCGTTGAGAGCCGAAGATTTCAGGACTAGTTTTGTGGTATATGGTGGTCAAAAGTTGGAGATATTACCAACAAAAGTCGGTGGTGGAGAGAGAGAGAGAGAGAGAGAAGAGAGAGAGAGAGAGAGAGAATATTTTTAATCAATTTGACCAAAATACTCTTAAAAATGTTTTTTTTTTCAAAAGTTTAATGGAGAAAATAGACGAGAGACTAAACTGATACACAGTGTTATATAGCTCAGTGATTAAAGTAATATATTAAAAAAATTAGTAACTAAAGTGTCGAATGATGTAAAGTTCTGTCACGTCTCAAAATCCGATTTTATTGGGTTTAAAGTGTGAATCACTCATAACTATAGTAATTAAATTTTACCACAATTACAAGTGACAACAATTTGGTACAACAAACACTTTATTAGTTAAAAAATTACATAATTATGCAGAGTTTAGTGGAAGTCAAATCTTACAATTTAGTACATGAGAATTTACATCTTAACAATACAAATATTTAACAACAACCATACTAGCAGCATCACACCCTTATAAATTGTGCAGGCAACAACAATCTAATTAACTCGATAAGAAACAAAACTCTGGATAGAAACAATCTAATTTCATTTCACAAGAAAATTATAAAGAGAATTAAAAGAAATGCTTATGCATGAAATGTAATTATTTTCAATGTCCTTCTATACCCTTTGTCTATTCGTACTCTGGATCAAACAACTCGCACATCCCATACCATGCATATTCTACTTAGTCTTGAATGACTCGTTGCACGAATCAACGCACAGTCTTCATCATTTAGATTCCAACAATTTATGTACAACTAACCCGTAGCCTATATTCATTTCATGCAATTCAATGGGCTCGCAGCCAGTACCATCCTTTCAACTAATATATAAATCAATAGACCAATTTTTCCATGGGTTCCTATCTCCACTATCATCACAATTTTGTTTTCTTTTAACTTGCTTATATGCATATGCATATATGGAAAATGATATGTTAACACAACATATGTTATATTAAGCTAGCAACATTCCATCATCAAACTCATCATCCAAACTTTACATCAATATTAGAACAACCAATATCGTTTATATGCTTCCAAGCAATAACAATAAAACTATGTAGTGAATATATAATTAAAACTTGCATTCATAATTAAAATTAACACTATTAAACTGCACACGAAAATTAAACATGATATAGTCCTATCATTGGGAGACTAAAACACTGTGTCATAGCTCGATCTCAATCTCAATCTCAACTCCTTGGTCATGCCACAAAATGTAAAACAAAATCTAAGTTGAAATTAGATAAGTATTTCAATACTATGAGAATTTTCTAAAAGAAAGAAACCTACCTGGCGTTTCCTTCCTTACTTCGATCTTCTCCATCCTCTTTCTTTTCTTCCTTTCTTCCTTGGTTGCTCTCTTTTTTCTATTTATTGCCTATTCTAAAGTTTTATTCTTATGATAAAATAAATGAATGCAAGTAGGTGTGCGGTGTGCCCTTGCCCCTTGCCTAAAGATGCAAAGAGTGGACATATATTTAATGATTCGGGAGTTGTCACTAGGCCAATAACGGAATCAGACAATACAATTCCAACGACAGCAAAGAATATAACTGTCGTCCCAGAAATTCAAACGACAGCAAAAAATATTCTATTGTCTGAGATAATTCACTATTCAGAAGAGACAACATATTATATTGTGTTGTTGTGTGATCATCTTGTTTATGACAATAGTTATTTTGTTGAAATTGTTGATTAGTTCTTCAGACAATAGCTAAGTAAAATATGTTGTCTGAATTTTTATTATTAGTTTATTATTATTATTAAAATAATAGTGTAAGTTTGATGTTGTCTCATTATTCAAAAGAGACAACACTATTTTCTTGTTCTGTTGTGTCACTGCATTCTTTGAGACAACAGTTATTCCGTTGATGTTATACAATTTTGCTTCAGATTTTATGTTGTCCAAAATTTTATTATTATATTATAGTTTAGGGTTTAGCAAATCTAAGTGTGGCTAAATTACATCTTGAACTCTAAATCATAAACCCTAAACCGTAAATTTTAAACTCTGAACCCTAAATCCTAAACCATAAACCCTTCCTAAATCCTAAACGCTAAACCCTTAACCCTAAGCCCTAAACCATAAATCCTAAACTCTAAACCCTAAATCCTAAATCCTAAACCCTAAACCCTAAACCCTAAACCCTAAACCCTAAACCCTAAACCCTAAACCCTAAACCCTAAACCCTAAACCCTAAACGCTAAACCCTTAACCCTAAACCCTAAACGCTAAACGCTAAACTCATAACCCTAAACCCTTAACCCTAAACCCTAATCCCTAAACCATAAACCCTTCCTAAATCCTAAACGCTAAACCCTCACTACGCCAATAATGTTAACAGACGACACATATTTAACGACAGAATGCTTGTTTGCTGTTGTCTTATTTTTCAAGACGACATATAAATTTACGTTGTGGTCTGATTGTGATATATGTCATACATGAAATTGGTTTATGAAAAAAATTTATAGCTGAGATGTTAAACCAACAGTTTTATGATTATCTGTCGTCTGAGAAATTTCACCCAAAAGACTGAAAATGAATTTTCTTTTTGGAGTAATGTTAGTACCAAATTTTTTTTCCCTAGGGTTCCACACTTGGCATTTTTTTCGTTTCCCTCTCAGAAGCCTCACTAAAATTTTGTTTCCCTCTAGTGTATCCTCTAATTTACCAAAAGTTCCCACCAAAATACCTTATGTCCCCACCGAAAAACCCAAGTCCCAGACCAAAAAGCCTTCCCCTTTCACTGGCGATTCTTCCTCTCTCTTTGACCTAAGTCTCCCCCCCCTCTCGATTCTTCAAAAAGTACTCTCCGGAAAGGCTAGGGTCCCGCGAAAGCATAAAGCCTCGAAAGACAACGCGCCTCCTCCTTCAGATCTTAACTATACAGCCTTGGATTCGAAGCCTTTGCCGGC
The DNA here is from genome assembly GCA_030142095.1 of Rubus idaeus. Taxonomy (NCBI): domain Eukaryota; kingdom Viridiplantae; phylum Streptophyta; class Magnoliopsida; order Rosales; family Rosaceae; genus Rubus; species Rubus idaeus. The sequence continues at coordinate 17,608,040 of CM057968.1, read as the reverse complement.
TGCGAAGTTGAAGAGTCTGTTGCCGCCTCGGCCATCGCCGTCAAATCCTCTCAAACGGAAGCTCGACGCTCTGCCTGAAAACTCCGTCCATGGAACCTCTGGTTCTGAGTTCCAGGTACTGCGTCATTTCTCAACCGCTACTGCCTTTCTTTTATCCTGAGATTGCTAATTTGGGGAAAAAAAATTCCGAGAAATCTTATGGTTTTTTTTTTGCTTGTGTTTGGGACCTTTCTAAATGTTGATTTGGTGTTATTTATTCTCTCTTTGATTGTGGTTTGCACTTCATTTTCGATTCTTGACTCACTTTTGTTTGGCTGTTGTGAAAGATCAAACACAAAAAAAAAACTAAAGAAAATGAGGGTTTTTATCTCAATTAAGGACTCTCTTTTGGCATTTCAGAGAGCCCCCAAAACGGATCGAGGTTGTGTACTCGCAAGGGTTCTAGCCACTCTGAGGTCGTGGTGGTATTTTCGTAAAAGAAACGAACTCTCTTTGTACGCGTAACTGGTGAGAGTGAAAGTGAAGAGCCTTTGAAGATGGCCTTTGCTTCTTCTTTACCTTTCACTCTGCAAACGTCATGCAACGCTTACTCGCCCACCGCGATTTTCTATGGTCTTCCTTTCGGCTCCCGCTTGCGCTCTCTTATCAGGTAATAAATACCCAATTTGTTCTATTTAGTTCTAATTTTAGTCACTCTAGTTCGAGCTCTACTGTGGAATTCTTGTCTTTGTTATTTAAACTTTTGCTTAAAGCTATTAAATTTGAGGAAATTGTCGGGGAATGGACCTCAATTGCATTTTCTTTCTTTTTTATTTAGTTTGTTGTAACTTCATTTTGAGACGTGAACTAGATTTCAAATCAGTATGATGTGGGTTTGTTCTTGTAAAGGAAGTTTTGCAAATTGTGCTAAAATTTGTTAGCTTTTGATGTTGTGTTCAATTGCTTGTGCCTGTTTTGATTTCTGTAGTAACTGTGTGTTTGTGTGGTTGATTAAATAGCTACCTGAATCATATATCTTACTTTGGCCAGCAGTAGTTTAAGTTAATATCAAAGGAACGCACACATTGCACAAACAAAACGAGATTGTAAGCAAGCTTTTTGGCAAGCTATTTGATTCTTGGATGTGGTAATACCTCTCTCTCTTGGACTGTGACTGAAGTTAGTTATCGTAAGCATCAATCTTATGAAGGGTATAGAGACTTAGTGTTTCTTTTTTTGTTTCTTATTTTCTTTCATATATGATGTGCTTTTCTATTTGTTTTGGTTGACTTTTTCTTTTTCACGTTAATTATTTGAGTAGGCTATAGCAAATTTGTCTGTGAATGCCAATGTTGCAAATCCTATTGCTGAAGGAGGAATTGATATTCTGGCTGGTTTGGCAAGGTCTATGAATAGGTTAGTTGCTGAAGAGGCTGCTGGAGGACTATGAAATCTTTCTATTGGAGAAGAACACAAGGTTTGATATTTTATAATTTGATTGTTTTTTATATAGGGCCTATACTCCCAAATTCAATTCTAAACAAATTAGATTTTCTAATCATGGTGCCATCGCTGAAGCTGGTGGAGTGTAATCTTTAGTTGATCTTATATTCGATCAAGTGGTCCTTTGGTGGTGATGGAGTTCTGGTACTTTACCTTTTATTTATTTATTTATGTACGTTGCCGTATATGACATGTAATACACTCGAGGTTGTTGCATGATGATTAAAGGTGTGGCTTGCTTTCCATATGTTTCATTTCAAGAACGTGCAGCTGGTGCACTGGCAAATTTGGCTGCTGATGACAAGTGTAGCACAGAGGTTGCAGTGGCAGGTGGTGTGAATAGTTTTTGTGGTTCTTTAGTATAGATTTTTGAAAATATGCTTGAACCGTCTGGAATTTAAAATAATTCTTACTCCATTAATTCTTTTGCCATTAGTTTTGCCAAAAACCTGAATTGTACTATCTTTTCTTTTTGGAGTCTAATGATTGCTAATGTTTATACCTATTACAGATCCCATATATGCAAAGAACAATTTTTCCACTTTTACATGAATGTTCAAACCTTCCTTTATTATATTACAAGTTGCTGTGTAATATATCAAATGGATTACTGGTTATAATAATAATTATTATTATTATTATTAATTAAATTTTCAACCCTGTCGCTCAGGTTAAATGCATGGATCTGAAAAGAATAGAACATGTGGTTGCTTCAAATAAAGGATCCATTGCACGAGATGTTGGATCAATGCAATGCATATCTGCCACTGGATGATAGATAGCCATTGGGTACTTATATGAGTTTTGATTTTCAAGTATGCTAATGTGAGTTTTGAGTTGTTAGTGCTAGTATGTTGTTGCTATTTGAAAAATGATTAATGAATAATATAATAGTTGAATACTGTTGGTGCGGTGAGTTTGTGATTGAGTTTTGTTTGATAGTATTTGAGCCTGAGATGCTGCTAGTCTACTATTTTGCTGCTGCTAGTTGAATTGTTTGTTGTTGCTAGTTTGATTTATTGATTAATGAACCTGAGCTGCTAGTTTGGTCCTGTGAATATATGTTCTTGATTAATTGAACTAGGCAGTATAGTTTGGTCCTCTTTATTATGCTCAAGTTTTCAGATTTTGATTATGGGTGTTTCTAAGCCCAGCTTATTAGTTTTCCTTCATTCTTTTTATCAATTTATTTATTAGTTTTGAGTTTGGACTTGCAAAATTTGTTATGTAATTTTTGTTTCTCAACTTTTCTCACAGGTGATCAAGGTTGATCATGAAGAAGGTTCTAGTCTAAAGAACAGGGAGCAGACCAATACATCTTCTCCTTCTGTTCTTGCATATTGCAAATCAAGCAAATCAACTTTAGATGAAATTGTAGAAGTGAGCTCTGAATATGTGAATTGTACTTTATTATGGATGTATTTTGGTGTGTATGTAATGACATAATCTGAATATATTTTGGTTCATTCAATGCAGCTATGGTTATATATATGGGTTTGTGGTTATTTTTCAGGATGATGATGAATATCAATATTAATGTGTATGTGGTCCATAACTAACAAATGAATGACAATAACTATTGTCTTTTCAAACAATGAACGACATAATCTACTCCAAATTTTGTTGTTGGAATCAATTTAAAACGACAGATTTCAAGAGTCAGTTATGGTTGATAGCATCATCAGACAACATATAATTAGATAAATCTATTGTACATCCTGTCATATAACAACAGAAGACTACCAATAACTGTAACTTTGCAAAATGTAAAACAACATTTATATTTGCAAAACTGTAGTACTCTTTTACTTTAAGCAACTGATAAATGTCATTGAAATAAATATCAAATCACAAGTATCGAAAGTGAAATTCCGGTTGCATGGAATAGTCCCAATAAACGGTAGTCGTCCTAAACGCTAATCGGAGAGCATACACAACTTTGAACAAATTAAAAGTTTAATCTCTCCGCAACCTAACAACCTAGGTTCAAACAATTGCACAAGCAATTCACAATTGACAACAAATATATATGCAACAAGCACAATCAATTGTACAACCTAGAATCCCAAAGTGAGCATCATCAATAGCTCACCACGGACTATATCTATCAATGTATGAACAAGCACACAATATGCTAATCAATTAAGCACAATAGCATATAAATAAGCAATCATACAATATGCTAATTAATTAAGCATAATACAATGGATAAGCAAACACACAAACAACACACGATATGGTCACCCGGAAACCTCTACCTCTAGAGGGAAAACCGGAGGGAAGCCGTACCCCACGCTCTTGTGTAACACTATGAAAAACGCCAATTGACAAACACATACAAGGGGGAACTCCGTCCCAAACTCTACACTATCAACCCTATGACTAGTGGCAGCTCTAACCTTATGTAGCCTTCAAATGCTTCTTCAAGTGCTCCCACCTCAAGCCGCTCCAATTAGAAGAACTTCACCACGTGAATCCTCCAACCGCAAGCATCACCAACAATGCAAATGTGTGTGTGTATGAGTGAATGAAATGAATTCAATTCGTTTGACACAAGCAAGTAAACAAGGAACACTTGCTAGAATCAAACAAACCGAATTGACAAACCTTGAATATGATTCAAGGGTTGATTTAGTTATTCACAAGGAACAATAACTAAATCAACAACATCAAAGATGTGAGGAGACTATAACATGGATCTAGGGTCACTCAACTATACCAGAAAACTCTCTCAAGACGTTTTGGACAATATCAAAGAGTAGAAAGAGTTAGACATAAAAGAAACCGAAGGAATCTATTTATAGAAAACAAAACAGACGCTCGGCGATCGATCGCACTGTTCACGGGCGATCGATCGCACTATCACCACTGTTCATGAATAGTGTTACTGTAGCAACGGACATATTTTTGAATCGCAACGGTCAGATTCTCCAACGGTACTATTGACGATCGATCGCACTATTCATGGCGATCGATCGTCACTATTCATGGTGATACTGTAGCAAAAACATAAAAATATCTTTAAATTAAATGTTTGCTTAACCAAAATGAAATTCAATTAATTTCTAGCAAACCTAAGATATTTGTGCTACTTCTTTAAGCATAAACAAAAAGTATGAAATGCATATGCATGAATCATACCTTGAGTTGCTTGAACGAAACCTTCGATGAACAATGATCGAAGTCCGGAGAAAAGACCGGATAAGAAAGGCGTCTTCACGAACCATCTCGAGCAAGAACAACCTAAGCCACTAATCCTAATCCCTTAAACAACCTAGCATTGAATACAATAAAATGCTAATACAAGGGAAGAGGTTTTGTCAAATAGGAAATAGCCAATAGCAAATATTTTGCCTTTACAGAAAGAATAATGTCTTTCGAACTCATGGATGACCACATATCTTATAAAGAAGATGTGGTTCACCTACATTTTAAATGACATATCAATGTTGTTGAATAAAATTATAGACGACAGATGAGCCTTAAATATTGATACTTTGGCTCCATCAGACAACAGTTTTTTGGTAATAATCTGTTGTGTGAATCAATGGGCAACGACGGAGAATATCCGTCGTCCTATCATGTTCACAACGGCAGACTACTAGACGACAGTGGATGGCTCGATCAGACGACAGAGATGGACTGTCGTCTCTTACACTTGGTGGCGTAGTGCCTTAACCCTTAACCTTAAACCCTAAACCATAAATCCTAAACCCTAAACCGTAAATCTTAAACCCTAAACCCTAATTCTTAAACCATAAACTCTTCCTAAATCCTAAACGCTAAACCCTTAACCCTAAACCCTAAACCCTTAACCCTAAACCCTAAACCCTAAACCATAAAATCCTAAACCCTAAACCTTAAACCCTAAATCCTAAATCCTAAACGCTAAACCCTTAACCCTAAACCTTAAACCATAAATTTTAAACCCTAAATCCTAAACCCTAAATGCTAAACCCGTAACCCTAAACCCTAAACCCTAAACCATAAACCCTAAACCGTAAAACCCCTTAACCCTTAAACCATATATCGTAAATCCAAATCCTAAACCCTAAATCATAAATTATAAATCCTAAATCCTAAACCCTAAATCCATATATTCATTGGTTACAAAGAAAAATGTATATCTATCAAGACCAACAAGGTCGAAGAAGAAAAAATTGGAAAAACGGACCGTTGAATGCAAATATTGGCATAAGATAATTTTATGGTAAAAATATTAGCCGATTTCGTCTTCGTTTCGATATCGATCCAGGTGGTCAACCGAAATGGTCATTATTAATGAAAGTTCTCAAAGGGCAACTGCACTAAAATGAGATTCGAGGTTGCAACTTTTTATATGTATATATGAAGCTTGGTCATGGGAGTGTGTGGTCGCAGAGGAAACGAAAATCGAATACCCGAGCTATTTATTTTGAATTTCAGAATTTTGGACAAAATAAACTATTTAAATTAAAAGAATTTTTCCACAACGGGATATCGAATACCTGAGCTATCCAACTGTTTTTTTTTTACATATACATAATTTAAATATACATAAATAATTTTTTTGTGAATTTTTTCGGATACTCTAGTTATTTATTTTGAATTTGGGAAGTTTGGACTTTGAAGAAAAGAAATAAATATAATTTAAAAGAATTTTCCCATGACGTAATATGGACCGCTGGATTTTGCACTGTTCGATCTGGACCATTCGCATAATTTAATATTTAATTTAATCAAAGTCGTTGGATCTCAAATGAAATTGATCTGGACCGTTAATGTGTTTTTAGGGTGAGTAAACCCTAATTCCTATCACTTTCCTCATTCTGTCTCCTCTCTCTTCCCGACAACTCTCTCTCTTCTTCTCAGTCTCTCTTTCTCCGTCAGCTCTAACGCCGGCCTAAAGTCGCCAGTTTGTGACACCGCTACCACCCAAAGAAGAAGCAGAGGGCGGCGATCAAACCCCAATAACCCCGTCGTCGATCTAAGCTCCGAGTAGTTGCACGCTTCGCCAAGAAGCATTCTATCTCTCTCCTCTTCTTCCTCATCCATCTGTGACATCCTTTGCTCGCAGGGGTTGCCAGCTGGGCTCCTCTCGAAGGAGGTAAAGTCTTACTCACTCTCCAACAATGGCTTCCTCCAAGTCTTCCTCGACGCTCTGTGTCTCACCAAATTCGAGAATCGGGTTTTCTTCGATCGTGTTGTGAGGGCCAACCTTAATTTCGAAAGTTTCATCGGAGTTGAGCTCTTTCTTTGGCTACCGGTGAAAAACTTCATTGTTGATGAGCTGAGATCGGGTCTCATTCTTTTCAACCTTGGAGTCACTCATAAACTGCTTTCTCTGTCACTCTTTGAAGATCCTTCTTCCTGTAAAACCCCAAGGTAAATTATATTATAATCACAGTTTATCAATTTACTGAGGTAAGCTAGAATTCGATTTTTGTTCAATTTAGTTTTGTTGAATTCGATTTTCAATTTGATCTATGTTATCTGTGTTGTTGATGATGAATTTTGGAGGGATTGAATCAATGCTCTGTTAATGCAAATAATGTAATTTTTGCGATTTCGGTTGGATAAAATGGTTCAATTTTGTTTAATCGAATCAAGTAGTGACATTTCTGTGTTCATAGTGATCAGTATGCTAATTGCTTATGAATTGATCGAAATTGAGTGCTAATTGCTTTATGAACCAAATAGAATTGACGTAACAGTCGTCCTGGCATTGTTTTGTTTATGTAATTCCTTAACTGCATGCACTTTCACCTTTGGAGAAACTACAAAGACATGGGGAAAGGTGAGTAACATGATAATTATGATATTTGTGCCATTTGCTTTAGCAAGCTACCATGCTGGGTAATATCACTACGTGATGTGAAGCAAAATATTAATTAATGGAAAGGAAAGTTAGGTTCATATGCTACTGTAGTGGGCTGACGTTTATGATGTATTACACGTACATTTAATCAAGAAGCCTAAAATAAACAACTGATTTCCTTGGTATAAAAGAGAACATTTTAGACGATAGAACTACCAAGGAGTTTTATATTTCTAACTTTCTTAATCTTAATGCTCTCTCGGCATAATGATACTATCTTAATTGTAATGATGTGAGAAGAAAAGTGATTTGAATACTTGTTATTTGTAGTATGATCGAGCATTCAAGTTTGAAATCATGAGTAAGCCCATTGTAGAATTCTCTTGTTGCTTCTTAAGAATTCTTTTTCAGTTCAGATATCACATAAAATCCTAATGATTATGCTACATTTCATCATTGCCATTGTTCTAACTTCTAGCATTTGCAATTTGCAGGCTTCATATTCTCATGTAGTTTCTGACTGTTGGGGACATTTCCTTCATTGGCATATGTGAGTCCTTTTACCTCTCTGCTTTTTATTTATCTTTTTAACGATTTATATCAAGTTTAGTGTTTAGTGGATTTCTTCTGTTTATTGGATTGTGGTTTGGGTAAGAAATTTTGTGCTTTGGGTTTGTGAATTAATTTTCAATGGGGTGGAGTAGCTGCTGCTGCATTTTTTTTTTTCTGCTAGTGCTGCATTCTTTTCTTTTTGTGCTTGGTTTCCATCATTTCATTTTCTTTCTGTAATTTTTATGATTCTGGGCAATGTTGATTTGCTATTGTTGTGTAATTGTCATGGTCTTCTTTTCTACTTTGAGTGTTGAGGTGAAACCATAACTTGGTGAATTGGTGTTTACTTCATCTTGTGCATGGTTACAACTGATACGATGATATGGGCAGCCAACGAGTTTGATTTGAATACAATGATCAATTGTCATTTACTCTTCTTTCTCTTTTTATTATTTGCATTTAATTCTTCAACTGTCTCTTAGAACTGCATGGAAGTGGAAACATGAATCATTTTTGCTAAAGAACATGATCAAGTCTAATTGAAAATAAAGTGTTTTTCTGTTTTGTTTTCATTGTTTTCATTTTGTGCTAAAGATACATTGAATGCTGTTTTCTAATTGAAAAATACAGTAGTCTCTGATTTCGCTTAGTATGCTGTTTGACTTTGAGTTTCCATTCATTTTGTAGTCATGGTATCAATATTTAATCAAAGAGAGAGTTATCATGCTTATAATGCTTTGGTACTTCAGTTATAGAGAGGAGAGAGTTCTGATCACATGTGCAGGTAATAGAAGGACAACTAAGAGTAACACTCATGAGGACTATCAAGGGAGTGGATGAGATGTTTCACTTATTGTATTTTTCTTTTTTATGTGTTTCTAAATGTGGTAGCATTGCAACAACTTAGTGTATTTAGGAGGTTACATTCTCCAAGTTCTTTTGTTTTGTTTTGTTTTATTGTGAGAAATTTAGGTTTTATGTCCCCTTCTCCGTCCTCATTGTATTTTGTTCTTTATCAAAAGTAAATTTTCTTCCGTTAATGAGCACAGTATATATTATGAATGAATGTGTGTTATGGATATGTGGTTATGTAGTTGATTTGATTGTATATACACAGGTTATTTAATATCTCGAAATTTTATGGTCATAACAATCACTCTCATACCACAAAACTATTGTCCAAGACAATTGAACACAATGAAATAGAAAACAGAAACGGTTGTCTGAGCCATTAAACTATAATACTTTTCATACTTTGTCAGCTTGTCTAACCATAAAAACACAACTAAAAATAACAAATTTATGTTGTTTGAAGCGTAGGCGGACCACACTAGTTATCCATAAAACTATTGTCTAATAAAAACTCATACAACAGTTTTTTTTAATACCCCATAATATCATACATGGATAGACAATGACATTTTTATTTATATGTTGTCTGATGGAAATCTACTCTACAGTTTTTAGTATACAATCTATCTCAAATGGTAATCTAACCACATGAGCAAATAATATGGTGTTGTAGAAAATAACAACAAACAATGGTTTTTTAATTTATCATGTTGTCTAACTCTTCTTAGACAACATGGTACTAATTAGTGCCTGTTGTATGTAACATACTTGGGCGACCGAGATTAGCTGTTGTTTGAGTTCCCATCAGACGACAGGCATATTAACAACAGCAAAAACCTTGATAAGACAACGGAGAAAAACTGTCGTCTGATATGTTTTTTGGCCTAGTGTGTCGTTTCAACATAGATCGATGGCCCTAGACTCCTAAGTAGTATGAAACTAGGTCGTTTAGCAATGATGACATGATTAGAAATGAAAAAAGTGAGTGAATATATGTATTTGACAATGTGTTAGTTTGGAGGTATGTCGGTTTTTGTAAAGAAATGGTGAAATGTAATTGATAACAAGCAAGTAAAGGAGTGCAAGAAAGTAAATGCAAGTAAAGTAAAGTGTGTGTACAATTTATGAAAACGTTAGGGTTTTCGGGTCAACCAAAATTCAATGCATCAAGTAACACTCCAACAACGAATGCATGCCAATGTGATTATGAATCAGGTTTCGTATCCTGCCAATGTTATGGTTCTAGAACGATATTTCCAATGGTATTCGAATGTCGTGTTGTGGGTCATTAGAACTCTCTAGGTGTCTTAAGGAATTTCTCTATGTTACTTAATACCAAATTCCCTAAAGTGCTTAAGAGGCGTAAAACATCGAAACGTATGAACTCAAACAAGCAACTCATGAACAATCCTCCACTCTACCAATGTTATTGATATGGAATAGATTCTTTCTAAGGTGCTCTTAAGGCTTATTAGGGTAAAAAAAGAACTTTCTGCGAAGTAGAAGGATAAAAGGAGGCGCAAAGTACATGAATCAAGGATCATTCAAGAGTTAAACAAGTTCATCATATATATTGCTTATTGCCTAGAGAAGAGTACAGTGGTCAAACCATACACCCTTATACAAGATGGATCAACTTCATATCAAAGAATCGCTAATTTCTCATATACGCATCCAACACATATTAGATTAGACAATACATGCATATATTCATTAATCGCAAGGTATTTATTCATCATCAAAAGTATCACAAAGTCACATTGGACTAAGGCATACAATCCTAGTCCCCAACAAGGTTACTACTCACTACAATTAATCAAATCATACATCAAAACTACACAAATAGGACTAGATACAAGCATAAGAGACAAAAGGGATGAGGAATGCTCAATAGAAGGTGGTTGCCCCATGATTGTGTCACCCAAAGCCTAGTTGCATGCTCATTTCTTCTTCTCCTTGCTCATTCTTGGCTCCAAGTCTCAATCTTTGTGAATCTTGAGTCCTTGAGTGAGGTAGTGAGGATCCTCAGCAGCTACATGGATGGTGATGTAGATGAAGTCTAGATGAAGAAAGGAAGTGAGGAAGATGATGAAAAGTGGTGGAGAAACAACTCACCGCCATGGTCGGACGACCACTATCGGCCGATCGACTGGCAGGAAAAGAGTAGATGGAAAGAAAAAGTGGAATGTGAAGAAAGGGAAGGTGGAGAGTGATGGGTAGAGTTTTCTAGCTGAAAAGATAGATAAAAATGACTAAAACAAGGTTTATATACAAGGGCTTAGGAGGAATAAATGGTTAAGATAGAGTTTAATGGATCCAATGACTAAAACTTGGTGCAACAAGTGGAGAAAAATGGGTAAATGAATATAAATTTCAGCTCAAAACCTATTCCAAATTCAACAAGGAATGTTGACAAAATAATAGATTTGGAAAGGACAAGTGTCATTTTCTTCATTTGGAAGAAAAAGAAGGAATAATCAATGATGACCTCATGAAATTTAGCGTATTCCTTGTTGATTTTTTGGGCTTCATGTGGTAAGTCACAAGGTTGACTTTTGTCCTTGACCTTAACCTTCACCCTCATAGTTGACCATAGTTGACTTTTCTTGACTTATCAGAGACTTGATATTTAACACTTTGGTGCTCTAAAGTCGGGGGTTGACAACGAGTTGACCGTCGGTCCACCGGTTGACTTTTCGTCTTCTTGTCAGAAATGCTCTCGATATCATTTCGATGCTCAATTTCCCTACATGAGTGCAAAATATAGATTAGAGACTCTAAATAGCTATCGAATTAGTATTATTATGATGATTAGAGGCCGAATTTGTATGTAAATTACATACAAATGACATCCCCACAATTGAACTTTGCTTGTCCTCAAGCAAGTAAAGAGTCAAAAATCCAAGCATCACAATGTCTTTTGCCTTTCCAACTATATCCTCAACGAGCCCACTAAGCTACACATCAAAATTCAATTACGCACACAACATAAACCACACGATTTGCTAAGTGTTTAATGTATGTATCTAATGCATGCTTGGTGTAATATATGCGAGCCATGGAATAATCAATCAAGAGTAATCAAATTGGCCGGCATACATTGACAAGATTAACCGCCAAACTCACATGATTCACTAAGTATTTATGCTCTTTTATTTAGGGTTAAGTGTTTACTCTCAAGAACATATCCAAAAGCAACGTCCCCATAACCTTTCTCATTGACCGACTCTCCACTAATTAATTCACAACTCATTTGATCAAAAAGGATTTTACATGGTTGTAATGGAGGCAAAGGTTAAGGGTTAGCATGAAATGATGGATGGATAAGTCAAGTGTTCCAAGTACTTCGCAAGACAACTCAAGGACTTTGAAACTCACTTCCTTGTGCAAACAACCTAAAGTTTTATTCTCCTCAACCTTTTTTATTCTACAAACAAACTCTATTTTTTTATTTTCTTTCTTCCTTTTTTTCCTTTTCTCTTTCTTTTTCTCAAAACTTTCTTTTCCCATTTTGTATTTTCTTTTCTTTTTGAATATTATTTTTGCACACAACTTTTTTTTTCTTTCAAACTTTTTTTCTTTTGTATTTTTCTTTTCTTCTAACAACTTCCTTCTTCACAAAACTCTAAATTAATCTACCTTCACACTTGCTTTTCACAATCCCATAGAATCCCAAGCGCACAAACAAAATGAGAAGTCACAATCGTCATCTTGCTAACAGTTGGAACCAAGGGATGGTTAGTGTTCAAGTTTGTAACATGGGTTAGACTTTTATGGGTTAAACGAATAAAAATCTAATGATGAATGAGGCTCGAAATGGGTTAAATTAACCTAATGGAAAGTATTTAAAGGGAAGAGAGTCAATTTGGCCATGGTGCTTTTCTAGTGACTTAATCATTTCCAATTCATCGCAAATTAACCCATACGCTCAAGAGATTTTTGAGCAAGTTCTAGGTCTCGTAAACTACTGAAATGTACACACATAAAGAGCAATGATATATAAATGATGTATACATATCAATAAGGCTCAAATGTCACCATAAAGGTATAAGTAAGTCAATACATCGTCTAAATATGCTTTTGTAATTGCAAGTGATTAACCAACGTGGCAAAGATGCATATAGTGTCAAGCAATCATCAATTACACACATTTATCACACAAAAACTCAATAATTTTCAAGAACATGCTCTTTATTCTCTTATTTCACAACCTAATGAGCTCAAAATCATCATTAGGGTTGAAAAAGGGCAATCAAAACACACCATACAAACTTTAAAGTTTCAAATTCATCGAATTTTTACATTTTATCCTCTGGTCGACCAGTCGAAATGTCGATATCGACCGATTGAATGTTGCTCTGGATCAGCTGTGGACGTGCGTCGACCGGTCAACCCTGCTAGTCGACCGGTCGAATGGTGACTTTGTTCAAAATTTTAGAAATTTTTTTGGTGGTTCCGAAAATGTGAGATTTTAATTTGGCCTAACCTCACCCCCTCACTTAAAACTAACATTGTCCTCAATGTTATGAGATGTTTAAAAATTCAAATTCACGTTGGTGAAACAAATGAGAGTGAAATTGCGTGAATGCACACAAAACACAAAACAGAGCAAGCGCATGATAGACAAAAGAAAATTTCCTCGTAGATGACTCCCTTATCTAGCCGAGAAACCAAAACTAGACACCAACCTCAGGGCACAAAGCTCTGACGTCTAAACGTTTTCTCCTCAGGTGCCAAATGAATTAGAGAGTGTGATTGCATCAGGATCACTTGAAAAAAGAGAAAATCAAGAACACAGCATCAACCTTCTCCTAAAGATATAGGTATAGCTCGAAGAATAGGCATCCAACTTGAGTGACTCCAATGATATTTGAAAGTAGATTCAATGAGCTTTAGTTTGGCTACTGGAAACTCAGAAATCACCTTCTAAAAGTGCAATAAAGAACAGGTCAAACAACTCTCCAGAAAGTCAAACTACAGTGAGTACTCCTTATTTAGAATAACATTGAAGCAGATGCAACTGTTCGTTTAGAGAAAAATTTAGACTGAGAACAGAGGACTCATGGAAGAAGCTTCTCCAACTAGTTTCAGTATATTCTAATGGTTGCATGTGGAGAAAACTGTCTCCTAATTTACTGCTCTGCCCAGACCTCCCTAAAATAAATGCAAATCAACATGTCTTAGGTTTCTTCCTCCAAACTCCTTATCCAAGAACCTACCTGACTTTAACGCTTTTGAAGCGCTTTCACGCAAGCTACGTGTCGTCAAAATAGTATGGGTAAGTAAAGACGGGGGAAATGTCGTTCGGGAATTGGCGGTGCCAATCCCAAGGCAACTAGGTAACTAGGTTAACAAGCACCAATGAAGAGATAAGAAATGGATTGCTATGCATTCCGTAAGTGGGGTATGTGCAAAGTGGACATGTAGAAGGAGGCATTTTGTTAGTTTGTTAAGTGACAAGTGATCAATAAACACAATTTAAAAGAGTAAATGTAAGCAAGTAATAAAAGTGAAAGCAAGTGATGAAATCTTTGTTGATTAAGTGAAATGGGGTTTTGGGTCACCTAAGCCCAAATCCAATGGTTGATTCAATTTATAAAAACATGCAAGTGAGATTGAATAGTGGATCAAATCTCGTACCCTAGCCGTACTAGGGTTCTAAGGCCATGGTCTTTTCTTATGTATCTCATGCCATGCTATGGTTCACAAAGTCTCTTAATCTAAACAACTTAAGCCATGCTATGGTTCTCAAATTGCTAAACTAAGGCAATGGGCACTAAGACCTAGGGATTCAAACAAGACAAGCTCATCACATCCATTGCCAATTGTCTAGAGAGAATAAGGTTATCAAGCTCACAATCTCTACCAAAATAGATTAAACACATACTTTTAGAAGTGATAAAGTTCCTAGACATGCATCTAACACATAACAAAAGTGGACAATGAACATATCCATATCAAAATCTCAAGCATAGATGTATAAATCAATCAAAACATCTTCATTGGGCTAGGGCACACAACCCTAGCCCCCAATCTTCAAGGACTACTCACAATACATATCAATATGCATCATAATATCAATCCTAACAAGCCTAGAGACAAATAGTGAGTAAGTAAAGGTGAAGAATGGATCAATAGTGAAGGTCAGCTGGTCCTTGCTGTTACCAAGTGATGGGAGGCCTCTTCTTGTGCTCCTTGATCCCCTCCTTGCTTCCTCTAGCCCAAAGCCTTCAAGAACTTGATGTTGTGAGTGAAATCCTTGAAATGGTGAGTACATGTGAGTAGATGGTGAGGAAAAGTGGTTGGGGATGTAGTAGAGGGTGTATGGAGGATGTTTGATGAAGGAAGTGAGGTGAGATAAGGTGTGGAAGTGATGAAAAATGGATGAGGAAGCCAAAAACCAAGGCTGTGAACAGTAACCGTGAATAGTGCCGATGAATAGTGGAAAATGGGGGAGAGGGGAAAGAGAAACTAGAGAGAATTTTGGGAACTTGTGGTGTCTAGGGTTGGTGAATTCTGAAAATGAGAAGTTTTTGGAATATATATGAGGGGATAAAAGGCTATGATGAAAAGGGAATGATCCTAAGGTCCAAAACATAGATCTAACACACATAAAAGTACCAAAATGTCATGGGGTAGTTGGGGAAGTGTATAAGCATTAAGGGTAAAGTGGTAATATGTGCTAGGCATGCAAAAATCAGATTTGGGACCATAGGGAGACAAATATGTGGGTGGAAGGTTATGAGATAAAATGTGACCCAAGCATTAAATGCTTTGTCCTCTTTTTGAATTTGAATCTCTACTCACCACCAATATGCCTAAACCAATCAAATGAGCTCTCATAGTAGAGGTGGGAAAGTCTTGCATGAGTCTTTGTGTGATGCCTTCGGGGTTGACCTCGAGGTTGACCATATGGGCCAGCTTGACTTCGGTTGACTTTCCGGGCAGAAAGTTGACTTTTCGGTTTCTTGGTCTCAACTCCGGGATTTCGTTGTCCTTCACTCCTAAGGCTTTAATCTTGGAATCTTGAGCTCCAAAGTCACGGTTGACTTTTTGGTTGCTCCACGAAAACGCCTTTAAAAGCTTCCAAAGTGCATCCTTTTCTTCAAGTTCCAATTCTCCCATATGAACCTACAAAATGACATAAACAAGGGTAAGTGGCATTATTAGGCAATAAGGAAAGCATAAACTAAGCAATTAGGAGCACTATTTATACATAAAATATGTACAAATCACTACCAACCTCTAAAGATTCTTTATTCATTACTATATAATACTAAAAATAAATAATTTTTCTTCAAATGGAGTTGTCTCCCCACAAGCGCTTCGGTTTAGAGACCTAAAAGCCAGTCTTGGTTCTTTCTTATCAAATCAGGGTGGCTCAAAGCAAAACTTCTTTCCACTCAATGAATTGCTTGTCTTACCATCTCTATAGATTCCTACAAAGCAACTCTTGACTCCATTGAAGATCGACTTTGGAGATAGTGGCCTAGAATATTCTTCTTTTTAACCTCACCAACCATCTCCCTTATAGTCTTGATTGTCACCTTTTGTACTTCATTCATGGAAGAGGTCTTCTTAGTAGCTCTTTCAAGAAATAGATCATTCTCAAGTATGTCTTCATGAGACCAAGGTGGAGGCTTTGTATGCTTAATGGAAGGTGGATCGTCATACCTCCAAATATGTGAGTAGTGGTCTTGAGCACGAGGTGTCGGAGTTGGAGGATTCAAGGAACCAAAAATTATTTCACTTTCAGCACTATTTTCCTTCACCAAATTCATAGAAAGCACCTCCTCAACTACCTCCGGTGGATGCATAGGTTTGAACATTTCAAATATCACCTTCTCACCCAACACCTCGAGACTAATGGTGCCCTTGAGAATATTAATCTTTACACCCATTGTAGCCTTAAAGGATCGGCCAAAAATGAGTAGATCATCACCCATATCAAGTACAACAAAATTGGTGGGAAGAATAAACTTGTTAACTCTTACTAGCACATCTTCCACCACACCCACTGGTCTCTTTTTACTCCTATCCGCAAAGGTAAATGCAATGGTGGTAGGTTGCAAAGTACCAATGCGTAACCTCCGGTTGAGAGATAGAGACATTACATTGACTTGCCCCCAAATCAATGAGTTCTCCATCAAGGTGAGTGTCACCAATTTGACATCTAATTGTAAAGCTCCTAGGATCCTTCATCTTCAGTGACATCTTATGTTGAATCATTGAACTTGCAGAGTCTTCAATCCAATACACCTCATGCTCCGTGAATGTTTTCTTATTGGTACACAAATCCTTGAGAAACCTCGCATAAACCGGCACTTGGCAAATGAGTTTCAATAATGGGATGTTAATCTCCATCTTTTTGAACACTTCATGCAGCTCATTCATCAAGGCCCTCTTCTTATTCTTCCTCTCATCGTGGGTGGCTACTTTCACTTCATGAGCAGCGAACGAATCATCAATAGGGAGCTCTCTAGAGGTGTTCACAGTTCTTGGTAGATCCATAGCCATCATGGCCTCACCACCAAGAGTAGGATCGAACCATATCACTCTCATGCCTATGAGTCTCCTCACCCATGAAATTCTTATGTCTTCTTCACACCACCATAAGAGCTAACATCATTATCAAATGACAAGTAACCAAATCCTCTCCCAAGTATTACTCCATCATTCTTCGCACACATCATCTCTCCATCCAATTCATAATTTCCAAGGAGTACATTTTCTTCATCCTTGGCCTCATCCTCCGACAATACATATGAACAAAGTTCTCATGAATGAGAATGAAAGGATAAAGGATGAAAACATTAAACTGATTAAAGATTGAGGGAGTAGGAGTGTAGGTAGCATGAGAGATACCGGTGTAATAACCCGAATTCTTATGATTAATTTCTTGCATATTCTTGAAATTAAATAAAGGATTAGATATTATTTTTCTTGTCTAGTCTATGAAGTGAAACTATTTTGGAACGAATAAATATTCGAAATGGTTTATTTTCGATGGGTCAAAAGTTGACTTTCTTATTCGTTGATTTTCTCTGATGACTTTCTTCATAAGAGTCGTAGAGCTTGTCAATACGAGTTCGTAGACATATGACACGTTAAATTCTAAGATCATATGAAAGAGTTATGGTCAGCGGAAATTTATTATATTTTTTAGAAGTCTTAGTGTGGGTCCCGAAATTTGAAGATGTTCATATCATACTTTTGAGGTTACAATTAGAAAGTATACATTTTCACGAGTTCGTGGTATTTTTCGGATAATTTTTCGGGCTTCCGAGCTATCTTTAATAAATTTTCGAAGATTGTATTAAGGATGACATGGCCCAAGATCATTGGTTGAAATCTAAACTTGGTGAGCAAGACTTGTAGGTGATGAAAGGACTGACTGAAGCATTTTTGTAGCTGCTGATTTCATCATTTCCAGCACAACAATTCAGCCCAAAAATATTTATTTATGAATTTGAAGCAACCACTTGTCTATTTGCTAAGGTTTAACTAGCTAGATTAGAAACTAACTCAAGTAAAGTTAGTGCATTCTCTAGCCTATAAATAGAATGGTTCAGCCATTGTGTTCTTTGCCAATTCACAACTGATTCTAACTCCTCTCTAGCTTAATTTCCTTGTTCCTCTCTTAAATCTTTAGTATACAATCCGAAACTCCGATTTAGAATCCGTGAAACCCTATGGATTCATACCAAGGCCATCTTCCTATCCTTGAAAATTCATGTAAGTACAGAATACATCCTTATAGTCTTTTATTTTTAAGATTCATCAAAGTGCATGATCAAGAAGAAAATAGAAAAGAATAAGTTTTATAGAAAACTTAAATCCTCTTTTCTAAAGTCAGTCCCGTTAGCCAACTTGGGAAGTTTTAAACCTATACTTCGGCTCATTTTACCATCATGACTTCTTCATCAAAGTTGTTCATCCTTGTGTCTTATATGCTACATTAAAATTTCATAGTCATCCCACGGGTAACTATTTCCAAATCTAAGTTTTCATCCAGTGTACTCGTTGGAAGTCATATATATTGTTCATAACTTCAAATGATCATATCTCACTCATTTGTTAGCCAAATGTTATGATATTTATATCAAAACAAAGCTTAGGACCTGAAATTATGATCTGGAGAATATCACAATTAATTTCCAGATTTACAGTAACGAAATAATTTAAGTACAAAGGGTTAAAACATAGTATAACTATTTCTGGACTGTTTGGTAAACCTTGGATTCTGGACTTAGACATTCTGGACATGTCTATTTGGACTATACCATTAGATTACTTATGAAATACCCTTCAAAATGGTGTATTCACTTGACTAATTTGGACTTGTGTTGGACAATATATCAAGTTTTGAAGTTTGACGATTCTAATTGGAGAATCATGAACATGGTTGATGGACTTCTATGGATTTGGACTTAAGAACTGAAAATACTAATAACAATCTGAATTCCTTTATATTTCTCTTTAATTCTTGTTCTTTATTTCTACCTATATATTCTACTTGAATAATTTTGTTATTAGTAATCTTGTTGTTACATAAGTTCAAATACTTATGTTTAATATTTATGTGCATATGTATATATTGTTTTACATATGTTTATGCTTATTTGCATATAATTACTTATAATCTCATATTGATTATTCTGTTTACTAAGTAGATATGTCAACTTAGTAGTACTTGTATGTTAGCATATATTCATATGAAAGTATTGTTAAGTGTCTAAATTTGAAGACATTATTTGCTTAACTTGCTTACCTTGATTATTCACATATAATCTTATGTGTATTGATGAACCTTGTTCAATACTTGAATTTATCTAATTATGTCTTTCGTCCATGTTGTATATACATTTATATGGAAAGACTTAAGAATATAACTTCAAATGTTACGAATTATAACTTGTCTTCAATAAAGACTGTATTTTGTGGGTCTAGTTATGTTTGATAATCCACGTGCTTAAGTGAATTACTGGTATGAACGATCTATGGACGTTCGGAGTTAGCTGTGTGCCCTAGTTGATAGGAGCACAAAGTGTGACGTTTTTAATGTGTTTTCCCTACTATTTGGCTATGATTTAATTGTAACTTTGCTATTTTAGCTTAGTTTCCATATTTGAGTCCAAAATGATGTATTAATGTGAACATGTGCATAAACGAAGTCTAATGGGCTTTTGCGAGGCCCATTAAGAGGTGGTCTGCTATGAGGCCCAAGATGGAAGGCCCAAACCCAAGAAGGAGGCCCAAACCCAAGAAGGAGGCCCAAACCCAAGATGGAAGGCCCAAATCAATGAAGGAAGGCCCAGGTTCACAAAGCATGAGGAATGGCCCAAGCCCAGATTTTCGGACAATCTGCCTGTGCAGATAGGTCAACTTGCGAGGCCCATATCTCTCAATTACACCGTCAGATCTAGCTGTAATTTTGATACACGCTGCACATGGATGTCAGTTATTCCCAAATAAACTTTCAGAAGCATCCAACCGTTGAAACGTGCAGGATTCCGTTCTAAGTGCGCACTGCTCAGTGCTGTCCGTTTTTATTTCTTTCCTCTTCTTTTATTTTCAATGCTCCACTCACCCCTATATTCTTTCCTCTTCTTTCTGCCCACACCATTAGTGTTTAATTTCTTTTTGGTAAATAAATGGTTAATTGCCATATGATTCCATTTCCACCACCACTTACCATTTCTTTATCTCCCATTCACATTCCACTTCTTTTCCCTTCTTTTGTTTATTTCTTCCATTGTCTTCTTCTTCCTCTCCATTTTCCTATAAATAGGAGCCTATTTCTCTTCACCAATTCACCAATTTACACCCCAATAGGGAGGGACAAACCCTCCTCTTTCTCTTCTCCATCTCACATCATATTTTCCATTCTCTAGTATTTAGGGTTTTCAAGTCTTCAAGGAGGAGGGGAGCTGTTTACACCATTACCACCAGCCATCAACCATCATCACCACCATCATCATCACCTTGGGAATCTCGGCTTTTGAGTTACTCGCGTGAGGATTTAAGAGTTTGTGATCTTCGAGTTCTTCCTACTTTCCATATGGTGTACTTCAACTTATTCTTTAATTACTCTTTTTGAGTTTCTCTTTGTTGCTTGTTTATTCTTTGTACTAGTTAACATGACATGACGTTTATAATTTTCAGCCTATATTTTATGAGTTTATTTGATTGTTAGATCCTAATTAATTAGTTCTTCTAGCAGCTTATGTGACTCCGTTTATTTGATTCGGTTTTATTGAATCTTTTATGTGTTCTTGTTTTAAGGTTCGAAACTTAAGATGATTGCATGTAATTGGTGCTAGAATTAGGGTTTTAATTCTAATTCACAAGTAGTAAAGGCTTATCAAACGGGTCGGAATCAAAATAAGAAGGATCGCGGATAGACGAGCGTTCGCTAGGTCGCGCACTTTAATTAACAACTCTTCTCCTATGCGTTAGATATGTTATTGATTGATCACCTTTGCATGTTTAATTGTTTAATCTAGATGAGCGTTCACTAGGTTAATTTTCATAGAAGAGGTTTTATTTGGGGAATGATAACCCGTGTGGGCATTCCACATATGTTAGTTTCGGTTTCATGGCTAGGGAACTTGGTTAATTTTCGGTCTAATTATTGGTAAACTTGTGTATATGTGGCTGAACTTTATATACTTTGTGTTTCATCAGCATATTTCATTTATTCTTTGTAATTTAATTAATTTATTTCATTCAATTTATCTCTCAATTCCCCTTTTTACTTTGTACATATGTATATATTTATACTTTATACTTGTTAATAATAATTATTTATTTTATTTAATTCTTTGTGACATTTTTTGTTAGGTACACCCTTTGATCTCCGTTGTGAACGATACCCTACTTACACTATACAACCGATAGGGTTTTTTTAAATTGATGCTCCCTTTTGGACCTATCAATTTTTGGCGCCGTCGACGTGGATTGAAAATGTTCCTAACCTAATATTTTTTTTTGTGAATACTGTTTATAATTTTTTGTAATTATTACTGTTTTTATTACTTGTATATAATTACTGTTTACTTTTTATTGTTTATAATTTTACTATTTTTTTAACTGTTCATATTACTTGCTTATATTACTTGTCTATATTACTTGTGAATAGTTGTTGTTATTACTTGTTTTTAATACTTGTTCATATTTTGTTACACTTAGTAATTTATTTAGGTGTCTTTTATATAGTTGATTATTTTTTTGTTGTTGTAAGTTGTAACTTGAACGGAATAGGTAAGGTCCTTTTATTAATATTGGCCTAAACCCTTCATTTTTACCGTAAGGTTATTTGAGGTTGAGGGCGGCCTTTATTAACACTTGGAGAATTGTCGAACACTTAAGTGCTTTCTCAACTGAGTAAGGGGCACATGGATGGTGTCTAGGTCGAGACCCTGGGTGACAGGTTTTGGATTCAGAGGACTATAGACTGACGTAAGTCGATAGGGGTGTAAGCCTCCGTAGTCCACTAAATGAATCCTGCCCCTCGCTTATTCTCATATGATCTGGCCATTCGCCTTCTGAAAACACGGAAAGTCATTTAAGTCAAGGCATTGCACCTAGGCCGCACGTCCACCTTGAGTTACCGCTTGGAATCAACTTTATTTTTTTTCAACTATATTCAGGCAAAGGAAAATGTTTTTGTACACTTTAGGTATATTGGATTAAACATGACTTTAAGATAGGTAGCTGTTTCAGTCCCATTGCACATTGAAGTCCTCTGTTCCCGTACCTAAGTGTATTGTGTAAATAAAATTTACTTAGACATAGGAAAATTTATTTATTTATTTTGTATAGATAATTTGTGATACATTTTTAACTTTGTAAATATTTTGTTTTTATTTTGTAAATTTATTACTAACCTTTTAATTTTGTATAGGAAATAATCCGGGTTTATCGGAAATTCTACCACATACATCGGAGCATACGTTTAGGAAGTCAAGGTTGAAAAACCTTGAGGTTGATGTCTTGTTGGTGATTTTCGGTTTCCTTTGGAGTAAAAAGGTAAGTTTTCTTTTCACTCTCGTTATTTGTTTTTGAAAAAAAAAAAAACAATAGAAATTTTTTAATTGTAAATAAAAAATAATAATAAAAAAAAGTGTGTTTGTTTTGTTTTACTGTTTGTAATTATTTATTTTTACTGTTTATAATTAATGTGTGTTTTATTTTCGGGCTTGTTGTAGTTATTTGTTATTGGGCCTTTGGCCCGTTTGTGTGATTGGTTAGGGTTTTCGGTTTCGAAAAGAAAAAATAAAATAATAAAAAAAAAAAAAAATTTGGCCCATTGGGCCCGTGTCATTCCCGAAGCCCAAAACCCGTAACCCAAGCTCATTTAGTGTGTCGGGCCTGTTCGTTTTTAGGCCCATTAGTTTAAGCCCACCAATAATGGGCCAGAATTTTCTTTGGCCCAGGCCCACTTTAAGGCCCAGACCATTCCGATGGCCCAGGCCCGTTTAAAGTGTCGGCAACCGTTAGCGCGTGTGCTACGCGTTTTCACTGTTCACTTTACGACTTTCGCGTAAAGATTTAGTTAAATAAAAAGAAAAATTCTTATTGGACCGTCCCGCGACTTTCGCGTCGGCACGATAATTAAAAAAAATAAAAAATAAAAAATGAAAAAAAAATTTGATTGGGCCGACGGACGACTTTTGCGTCGGCCGATTTGTTTAATAATCCGCATGCGTGTCAACTGTAGCCTTTGCGACTTTCGTCGCTCGATCCGCAATTTGCGGATCTCGTGTCTGTGGCACGTGTGCGTACGTGCGTCCGTTCCTTTCCCTTGGATTGTGTCTATGTGCTTCATTCCATTCATTTTGCATTCGGTTTCACTTAGTTCCCTTTTAGTCTCTCTAAATTTTCTCTCGTTTGTTCATACTTGTTCTTCACTTGTTCTTCGTTGTTCTTAGTTATTTTTCCGGAAAGTTATCCTCCCTCCCAACCTAGAAATGGCCAAAAGAGTGAATTCTTTCGGTGAGTTGTTTCATTCTAGTCCTCCGAGAGTGATTTCTTTGAAGGCTTGGATGAAATCATTCCACCAAGCATTCTAGATACTGTTAATGCTAGCATGCCGGATGTGCCGAACCAGAACCGAACCACAAGCACCAATCCAGCTGCTGATCCACATGTTGTTGTTGTTGCTTGGTCCTTCCCAGAAGCGTACGAGAGGCCCGAGGACGAGATTCACCAAGGACCAAAATGATGCGTTGACCGAGTTCTACACGGTGAATCCTCACCCACTCAAACTGCAAAGAGCAAGGTTTGGTATAAAACTCGGGTTAGATGAAAACATTGTCTACAACTGGGGGAGGAGATTTCATGAGAAGCACGGTATCCCGTCAGAGGAGCAGGTGTATGCCGATCTAATAAGAAGAAACGAGGAGCTGATGAGTAAGAATGAGGAGCTTCAAGAGGAGAACCAGAAACTGATCGATGCTCTTCACAGCGGCATTTGTCCCCAGTGTGGAGGTCCTGTTCCGCACCCAGATGTGCAACGATCAAGGTTTGAAGTTGTTCCTCCGGAGCCTCTTCTTGTCTTGTCCGATGATTCAATCGACATGGATAACTTGCGAAGGGATGTGCGGAGCCTCATGCCAACATTAGTCGAGCGCTCATCCTCTCATGTGCCATTTGACAATATTCCGGGACCTGCTCATGATCTCGTTGGGTTTCATTCCGACCAGATCGCCGATATCGTGAACAAGGCCAAAGACGAACTCCTTCTCTTGGCCGCGGCTGGTTTTCCCCTGTGGATCTTTTCATCAAATCCTAGCACTTCCATTCATCCCGAAACTCTTAATCATGCCGAGTACTTGCGTGTGTCTCAACGAGCTGAGCCTACACCATATTTCATATCAGAAGCCTCGAGACAGTCAGCAACCATTCACCTGAATCCGACCACCATCGTTCAGATTTTAATGGATGTTGGTCAATGGTTGCTCGTCTTCTGTAGCTTGGTCACCAATGCCCATACCTTGGAGGTCCTGTTCTCCGGGATAGAAGAAAGCTACAAGGAGCAAGTGCAAGTGATGTCTGCCGAGTTCCTAGTGCCAACACACAACGTTTCAACTCGTGAAGTCCAGTTTGTTTGTTCCTCTCACCAACAATTGGATGGAAGTTGGATTGTTGTGGATGTCTCTGTGGATGAAATGAGCTCAAAACCAAGGCCTTCCGTGAGATCAAGATGCCGAAAACGTCCTTCCGGATGCCTGATACGGGATCTGCAGAATGGATCCTCCTTTGTCACGTGGGTGGAGCATGTTGATGTGCGAGAAAAAGATTTAACCTCCTTATTTAAACCTTTTGTTGAATCAGGTTTTGCATATGGAGCGAAGCGTTGGTTGTCACCTCTTCAACGACATGCCGAGCGCTACATGTGCGTGACGGGGATTCACACATCACCCTGTGACTCAATCATTTCACCAGGAGGGAGAAGAAGCCTTGCTAAGATGGCAAACCAGATGGCGATAAGTTTCTTCAACGACATCACCAACTCGACTTACCATCATTGGACTGCATCAAACAAAACGGGAGACACACATATGGAGGTCAGGACCAACAAGCGAAGGGGTGATCCCTGCCAACCCCTTGGACTCGATCGTACTGCTGGCTGTTCTGTCAAGCACTTCTCCCATCACACAAGAATCTTTGATTTTATCAGAGACGTATAGACAAGGCATTTATGGGATAGTGTGTCGATAGACAGTTCAGTACATGTGCTTACAAACTTCACCACTGGTCTTGACCCACGAAATTCTATCTCCGTTTTGGGCATAAGTAATCACGTCGACTTCCTCATACTCCAGGAGTGCTTCACAGATTCAACGGGGTCGTACGTGATTTATGCGCCTATCGATCAAGCAACTTTCCAGTCCATGTTATGTGGAGTTGACCCGGAGCCTTTTCAATTGATGTCATCTGGCTTCTCCATTCTGCCTGATGTATCCGGAAACGTACTTGATGGAACCCTACTCACATTAGTGTTCCAGATCTCAGTGAAGGCAAATTCAGCCAGACGTGCTGTGGATTTGGCAACAGGCACGGTCCAGGACACGCTCAAAAAGATCAAAGCCGCAGTCAACTAAGGAGCAAACGTTGGATGCAAGGCCCTGCTAGCCTTGTTTGTGACTGTTGGTGACTTACTTTGGGAGGAGCTTCACCATCTTCAAGGGGGAGTTTTTCTTTAACCCTTCTATTTTACTTAACTGTTGTGTGTTTATTTCTGTTTGTGTGTTTAAATTCAATAACCATGCTTGAATTTTTCATTTTCGTGAAATATTTGTCTAACATTGAGGACAATGTTTAATTCAAGTGTGGGGGAAGGTTTATTAAAAAGAAAAGAAAAAAAGATTTGAAAATTTTGAAAAATTTGAAAAATTCAAAAAAATAATTTACTTGTGTTTGTTTTCTACGGTAACAATATATCGACTAGATCATACTTACTCCCTTGGTAGCGTTGAACCTACCATTGCACTAAGTAAGTCACTGTGGTCACGTATTGTTACCCTAATAAAAAAAAATTGAAAAAGAAAAAAAAAATAGTTTTGTAAGCTCGTTTGTTTCGCACTGGCTTTGGAGCTATCGAGTCTTAGAAAGTGCTTGTTCGTTTATTTGAGCTATATCATTTAAAAAAAATCAATCAAAAAAATCAAAAAATCAAAAATTACAAAAATATTTGCTTCTGTTTTGTGTGTTTTGTGCTTTGTTCTTTCCAATCCCAAGGATGAATTGAGTTTAATTGTTGTGATTAGGAGAATGTTTATTATATGTCAAGGCTTTGTGTAGTTTGCTTTGGATTTAATATGCATAACTTGTGATTGCTCGAAATTCCATGTTCACATAACCTGTTTCGATTAATTGATTGCAATCCGAGAAGCACATTTAAACATACATTGTCATGCATACCCAGAAAATGTGAGGATTTGAGCCTATTGAATATTCACATGTATGCATCTTTCATACATTTACTCGTTCTTCATGTGTGCACAATTCATGAGTTTTGAACCTAGAACTTGCTCAAAGACCACTTGAAACGTTTTGTTAATCTGTGATGAATTAGAGATGATTAAGGCATTAGTTGAGCACCATGGCCAAAATATTCACCATCCATCTAAACACGAACTTTAGGAATCCCCTTTTGAACTAAACACTCATTAGCCTTTTCTTTTGTTCACCCACACCATCTCATCCTTGTTTTATTTATGTTTGCAAGACGATGATTGTGACTTCTTGTGTTCTTATGCTTCGGGTTTTGATTTGTATGGTAGTATACCAAAAGGCAAGTGTGGGGGTGCATTTTATTTTGTTGTATTTGTTCAAAGAAAGAAAAAAAAAATCAAAAACAAAAAGAAGGAATAAATTCCTCAAAGAAAAAAAAAATAGAAAAGAAAGAAAGAAAAAATGTCAGAAAGAGAAATGTCAAAAATAGAGTTATTTTCTTGTTTTTAATTTCAATAAAAGGTTGGAGGAGAATAAGAAAGTTGTTTCGGGTATAGCATAGGTATGAGTTTCAAAGTCGTTGATTTGTCTTGCAAACATGTGAAACATTTTTCATTTCCAGTCCCTTCATTCACTATTAACCATTCACCCTTCGGCCCCATTACACCATTGAAAGCCCTTATGATTTAATGATTTGTGGATTAATTGTAGAGAGTTGGTTAATGAGCAAGCTTATGGGAACGTTACTTGTGCAATTGTTATGAGAGTAAACACTTAACCCTAAACACTGAGCGGAAATATTTAGTGATCATTGTGAGCTTTAGTGGTTAATGTTGTTTCGATGTGCCTATTGGATTGCATGAGATTAATTGTATACTTGGTTTTCACATACTTCACCCGAGCACGAATAAGATGTCCATGTTAAATACTTAGCAAATTCGTTAGCCTTGGTATATAATTTTTATTCTCCTGATTATAACTCTTATGAACTCGCTGAGGGTTATGGTTGGAAAGACCATTCTGTTTTGTGTTTCCTTTTCTGTTTTGTGTTGTTCTTGTGTTTGCTAGAGGACTAGCAGTAGCTAAGTATGGGGGAATTTGATAGGAGCACAAAGTGTGACGTTTTTAATGTGTTTTCCCTACTATTTGGCTATGATTTAATTGTAACTTTGCTATTTTAGCTTAGTTTCCATATTTGAGTCCAAAATGATGTATTAATGTGAACATGTGCAGAAACGAAGTCTAATGGGCTTTTGCGAGGCCCATTAAGAGGTGGTTTGCTATGAGGCCCAAGATGGAAGGCCCAAACCCAAGAAGGAGGCCCAAACCCAAGATGGAAGGCCCAGGTTCACAAAGCATGAGGAATGGCCCAAGCCCAGATTTTCGGACAATCTGCCTGTGCAGATAGGTCAACTTGCGAGGCCCATATCTCTCAATTACACCGTCAGATCTAGCTGTAATTTTGATACACACTGCACATGGATGTCAGTTATTCCCAAATAAACTTTCAGAAGCATCTAACCGTTGAAACGTGCAGGATTCCGTTCTAAGTGCGCACTGCTCAGTGCTGTCCGTTTTTATTTATTTCCTCTTCTTTTATTTTCAATGCTCCACTCACCCCTATATTCTTTCCTCTTCTTTCTGCCCACACCATTAGTGTTTAATTTCTTTTTGGTAAATAAATGGTTAATTGCCATATGATTCCATTTCCACCACCACTTACCATTTCTTTATCTCTCATTCACATTCCACTTTTTTTCCCTTCTTTTGTTTATTTCTTCCATTGTTTTCTTCTTCCTCTCCATTTTCCTATAAATAGGAGCCTATTTCTCTTCACCAATTCACCAATTTACACCCCAATGGGGAGGGACAAACCCTCCTCTTTCTCTTCTCCATCTCACATCATATTTTCCATTCTCTAGTATTTAGGGTTTTCAAGTCTTCAAGGAGGAGGGAAGCTGTTTACACCATTACCACCAGCCATCAACCATCATCACCACCGTCATCATCACCTTGGGAATCTCGGCTTTTGAGTTACTCGCGTGAGGATTTAAGAGTTTGTGATCTTCGAGTTCTTCCTACTTTCCATATGGTGTACTTCAACTTATTCTTTAATTACTCTTTTTGAGTTCCTCTTTGTTGCTTGATTATTCTTTGTATTAGTTAACATGACATGATTTATATAATTTTCAGCCTATATTTATGAGTTTATTTGATTGTTAGATCCTAATTAATTAGTTCTTCTAGCAGCTTATGTGACTCCGTTTATTTGATTCGGTTTTATTGAATCTTTTATGTGTTCTTGTTTTAAGGTTCGAAACTTAAGATGATTGCATGTAATTGGTGCTAGAATTAGGGTTTTAATTCTAATTCACAAGTAGTAAAGGCTTATCAAACGGGTCGGAATCAAAATAAGAAGGATCGCGGATAGACGAGCGTGCGCTAGGTCGCGCACTTTAATTAACAACTCTTCTCCTATGCGTTAGATATGTTATTGATTGATCACCTTTGCATGTTTAATTGTTTAATCTAGATGAGCGTTCACTAGGTTAATTTTCATAGAAGAGGTTTTATTTGGGGAATGATAACCCGTGTGGGCATTCCACATATGTTAGTTTCGGTTTCATGGCTAGGGAACTTGGTTAATTTTCGGTCTAATTATTGGTAAACTTGTGTATATGTGGCTGAACTTTATATACTTTGTGTTTCATCATCATATTTCATTTATTCTTTGTAATTTAATTAATTTATTTCATTCAATTTATCTCTCAATTCCCCTTTTTACTTTGTACATATGTATATATTTATACTTTATACTTGTTAATAATAATTATTTATTTTATTTAATTCTTTGTGACATTTTTTGTTAGGTACACCCTTTGATCTCCGTTGTGAACGATACCCTACTTACACTATACAACCGATAGGGTTTTTTTAAATTGATGCTCCCTTTTGGACCTATCACTAGTCCCTTCAGATAGTGCACTATTATACTCATAGGTATTAAGGACCGTGAGTGTACATGCTTGGTATTAAGGACCAGGTATGCTGCGGCTTAACCTGTTACATTACAGGCATTATATTTTGGTTACCGGTCAATCTCAATCCAAAAGAGAGTCACTGAAAAGTGTAGTAATTATTATTCGGACCAATCGAATAATTTTTGGTCATATATTATTGGTGTTTGAATTTATAACTTTGATACTTTTGGGATATTAAGGATCCTTGAGTACAAATGCTCGGTATTAAGGACCAAATATGTTGTGGCTTAATCTGTTATGTTACGGGTTTTATATTTGATAACCAGTAATTAATTCTCAATCCAAAAGAGAGTAACTAATAGACAAAGTATTTAATATTCTAATTGAATGAATCTTTGTTTGTCATACCTTATTGACATTTGAATCTATGAATATTATTTATGTTTGATATTATGAACCTTGTTATGGGGTTTTCATGAAATTGTGACCAGTCAATCTGGAATGATCACCGAGGATATATGTATTCGTATATTGTTGCATATGTATTTGCAATATATTGTTAGTATGTTTGAGCATACATTGTTCTGAGTTAATCATCATCAAGATGCATTATTAATTGAAAAATGGAGGTTTCATTTGAGACCGAATTATTTGGGTTAAAAACGTTATTAATATACTGTATGTGGATTATATTCAATAAAATTGGTATGGAGCAACATAAAATGTTCCTAGTATATTTTTGATTGGTTGTCAATTTTGATGTCTTATAAGATACATTAATATAAGAATGTATATTGTACTTATTGGGCTTGTGTTGCTCATGATGCTACACCTCCTTGTTTTCAGGTTACGAAGCTTGGGGAAAAACGGGATGAACATATAAACGAATATGTTTCTACTATGATTCTAATTGATTAAATATTATGAAAACTCTGATATTGTAAGATAACAATATTTTCGTTTTCAAATAAATGTATTATTCAACCATTTGTTTCATTTGATTTATTACTTTGAGAAAATTATGTTTTCTTCGATTCACACCACAGATTCGGGTACCATATTTCCATATAATATCGGTCTCGGGTTTGGGGTCGTGACAACCGGAATGTGATGTAAAGATAGCATTGCATTGCTCTTTGGCCTTAAACTTTGGGTTATGCTCCACATTAGAGGGTAAGGCTCCTTTTGGTCTCTCACCAAGCTCTTTTGCCATTTGTCTCATTTGCAACTAAATCTTCACCATGCCTTTTTGCAAGCTTTGGTACTCATGTTGAAGAGTTTGCTGCCCTTGTTGAAGAACTTGTTGTCCTTGTTGAAGCACCGAAATTGCTTGATCACTCTTCACTAATTGGCTTTGGATAAGGGTGAAAAACATGTCATTCATACTCGGCTCCTTGGATTCTTGAGTTTGAGGGCTACTGAGGGTAGCGAAAGATGAAGAGGCTCCTTGATTGTAATTGCTTCCTCCTTAGGCAGGAAACTCGGGAGGTGCTCCATAAGTAGTGCTCTTGTATCCTCTATATGACACACTCTCATAAGGCTTTTCTTGGTACCCTTGAGCTATTCCTTGATAACTAGAATGACCCCCTCCATTATTCCTTGGTGCAAAGTTGTTGTAAGGCTTCAGGGGTTGTGGATAGGAAGGATTTTAAGCAAATGTATCATCCTTAGACGTCCCTTGTGAATATGCATCAACTTGATTCACTTGTTGCTCAATAGGTGCTCTCCTGCTCCTCCTTGGCCCTTGATGATGAATCTTGGTGACTTGGTGAGGATCCCAGCTGCCCAAAGTGGTGGTGGAGGTAGTAGATGTCGTGGTGAGTAGATTTGGTGAAGGGTGGTGGAGGAAAGTAGGTGAAGAAGTGGTGGAAGTAGGTTGTTCCGTCGTGCATCGACCGGTCGTCGACTGCCTGTCGACCGGTCGACAGCCGTGTAGTGGCAGTTCTAAAGGAAAAGCGGAAAAGAGGAAAGTGAAAGGGAAAAATGGAGGAATTTAGGGGCTGAATGTTAGGATGACCTAATGAGGCAAATACTAGGTTTATATAGGTGAAAGGGAGAGGGAATGGATGGCTAGGATGAAATATGGTTAGATCTAAGGGCTAGGGAGCTTAATGAAGGGTAAAGAGATAAATGTTTAAGGAAATAAAATGGAGGAATAATCAATGGGTGACCTCACCATATCTAGCATAGTCTTTAGCTGATTTTTGGAACCCTTTGGTGATGAGTCACAAGGTTGACTTTGACCATGACCCTCGGAGTTGACCAAAGGTTGACTTTTGACCAATCTTCCGGAATTCTCTTGCGACTCACTTCCGAGACTTCATGTTGACTTGTTGACGCTCTAAAGTCGGGGTTGACCACGAGTTGACCGCAGGTCCTCGGGTTGACTTTTCGTCCTTTTGCTGGAAATCCACTAAACGCATCCTTTCGCTCCCAATATCATTCTGATACTCATGAACCCTACAATGGTGCAATTCAAGGATTAGAGACACTAAACGGCCCTTGGACTAGCATTGCTAGAGTGATTAGAGGCCTAATTTGTATGTAAATCTCATACAAATCATCAGTATAGTAAAATATGAAAATTTTACCCATAGAAGATCCAAGTTGAAAGGTAAAGCAATACTAAATTAAAAATAATTCTAATAAAACGTACAAAGTATGGCATAATGGCACAATGCAAGCACTTGCAATTTTGCATATACATGATGTGAATTGATGAATAATTATAATTAACAAAAAAATACAAAAGTATGCAAGTGCGTTGTGCCATTATGAACCCTAAACTACCGCATATATTGGTTGGACCTAGGCACAAAGAAACTAATTCAAAACCACACCCCTACAGCACAAGATAACAGATATTAGAAAAAAAAAAAAACTATTGCTGCAGCCGGATCCACTACAACAAACACATTAGATAATTTACATACAATCTTTTTTATTAATTTTTTTATAATAAAATCTTAATTATTAATCTCTTTCATTGGTAAAGTTAAACTCAAATAAAATATTTTTGAGTTGTGACATGTTGATTATTTGTAAAAATAAGTGCGAATTTCACTAAAGATGAAAAAGAAAACCGAGTTAAAATTGAGAAAGATGTGTAAACGGCAGGTCCTAGGAGTAACAAGGCATGACGCCAATTTGCAAGGAAAGCCAAGAAGAAAATTTTGTTACGGTATCCCTAAAGTACAAATTGTAAACGTCAGCCATGCAAAAATTAGAAGAATAAAATAAAAGAAACGAAAAACAGAAACATGGAAAAAGAAAAAATGTTTCCATTTTATTGAACTGATGATGAGTGTGAGTAAGTAGGGGAGCGAAATTTGTTGACGAAAGTTTAAATATTTGAGAACGGTAGGCATGAAAAGATGAAATGGCATTAACTTCTCATTTATGGCCTTCACCTATACTCAGAACTGCACTTGTATGGTATTCAATGCATTCTCTCTCTCTCCCTCTCTCTCTCTCTCTCTCTCTCTCTCTCTCTCAACCACATGCAACCACCCAACCCATCTCTCTTTAATTTGCTTTCAAGAATTCAGCCCAACACACTAGTCCTCCCAAGTAAAAATTTGTGGAAACAGATGGACTGCTGTTGTTGAGTTTTAATTGCACAAGAACCTGGAAGAAAGATAAGTACAGAAACAATCTTCAATCACATACTCTGCTGCAAAGGTTATACTTTTTCTGCAGAAAGAAATGAAATGAGGTTTTCTCACATGGGTTTTGAGACAAGGTCGGTTTCTTACAAGGGGTTTTCTCACATGGGTGGTTTGGCTGATTTTTAGCTTCTGGTACGTGGGCTTTACACAAATTCTCCTCTTGTTTTTTGTTCAATCATGGAAATTTAGTTTCACTGTTGCCTTTTTCTTCATTCAATTATGGAGAAAAGGGGAGTATAATGGAGTTTCAGTTGTGCATTTTGCACTGCACCGGTTTGTATTGTTGAGCGGTGGTGGGCATTAAGAGGCCAGTCAGTATCAGCCGTATATTTCTATATTTGAATAGTCAGATTGGCTTACACGTAATGGGGGTTTCTTTAGGAGATTTCCTGATCTGGGTCCTTAATATCAACAACACACACAGAGCTGGGATTCTTGTTGAACTTGTATTGTTATCAAATTTATGGTGTTTAGTTTCAGGACTAGGTTCTATGTCCTCCATTGCAGTTTCTTATGGGGAGAAAGGTCCAGTTTTCTGTGGTTTAAACTTAAATGGGTCTAATCTTGTGAGCTGTTATGGATCAAACTCGGCCATAACATATGGAACCCCAATTCATTTCCCCTTTATTGGTCTAACTGCTGGTGATGGCTTTGTTTGTGGTCTTCTCATGGATTCTAACCAACCATATTGTTGGGGAAGTAGTGGTTATATTCAAATGGGTGTCCCTCAACCCATTATTAAAGATGCTCAATATGTAGAAATCAGTGCTGGTGATTACCATGTGTGTGGATTGAGAAAACCTCTAACAGGAAGGCTAAGAAACATGTCTTTTGTAGATTGTTGGGGCTATAACATGACCAAAAACTACGTCTTTGATGGGCAGATTCAGTCCATTTCAGCAGGATCAGAATTCAATTGTGGATTGTTTTCGCAAAACAGGACTGTGTTTTGCTGGGGTGATGAGACTGGTAGCAGGGTTATTCGTTTGATCCCCCAAGACATAAGGTTTCGGAAGATTGCAGCTGGTGGGTATCATGTCTGTGGCATTTCAGAGGGTGTGAGTTCTAGAACCTTTTGTTGGGGAAGAAGCTTAGACATTGAGGAAGAAATTTCAGTGGCGTATTCGGGTCAAGGCAATGTTGATTTGGCTCCAAAGGAACCAATGCTTTCAATTGTGGGAGGGAAGTTCCACGCCTGTGGAATCAAGAGCTATGACCATGGTGTCATTTGCTGGGGATTTATTGTGAAACCAAGTACACCGGCTCCTAATGGTGCTAAGGTTTATGAGATTGCTGCTGGAAATTACTTCACTTGTGGGATTCTTGCTGATAAATCATTTTTACCTGTTTGTTGGGGTCTTGGATTTCCGACTTCTCTGCCATTACCTGTTGCACCCAGGTCCTGCAGGTCTACTCCATGTGCTCCTGGTTTCTATGAATTCAGCCATGACGGTGCTTCTTGCAAAGATCCCAACTCTCACATTTGCATGCCCTGCAGCACTGCCTGTCCAGCTGAAATGTACCAAAAAACCGAATGTACATTGAAATCTGATAGACAGTGTGATTATAACTGTTCTATTTGTTCCTCAGCTGATTGCTCCTCAAACTGTTCTTTGTTGTACTCCAATTCGAAGAGGAATGAAAAGTTCTGGTCTCTGCAATTGCCTGTCATTATTGCGGAGATTGCCTTTGCTGTGATATTGGTGAGTGTTGTGTCTCTGACTGCAGTTTTGTATGTTCGCTACAAGTTACGTGACTGTCGGTGCACAGAAAAAGACTTAAAGTCTACAAAGAAGGGTCGCAGTGGTTCTCCTTTCCAGAAAGACATTGGCAAGATTCGTCCAGACTTGGATGATCTGAAGATAAGGCGAGCTCAGATGTTTAGTTATGAGGAACTGGAAAGGGCAACATCCGGGTTTGAAGAAGAGTCTGTTGTGGGAAAGGGAAGCTTCTCCTCTGTTTTTAGAGGTGTTTTGAAAGATGGAACAGTTGTTGCTGTCAAAAGGGCTATAATGTCTCCTAACATGCAAAAGAATTCGAAAGAGTTCCACACTGAGCTAGACTTACTCTCAAGATTAAACCATGCTCATCTACTCAACCTGCTTGGCTATTGTGAAGAAGGCGGAGAGAGGCTTCTTGTTTATGAGTTCATGGCTCATGGATCACTGCATCAACACCTCCACGGAAAGAACAAAGCCTTGAGAGAGCAATTGGACTGGGTTCGAAGAGTCACAATTGCAGTCCAGGCAGCTAGGGGAATAGAATACTTGCATGGTTACGCTTGCCCACCAGTGATTCATCGAGATATTAAATCTTCAAATATCCTCATCGATGAAGAACACAATGCTCGAGTAGCTGATTTTGGATTGTCACTATTGGGACCTGCAGATAGTAGTTCCCCATTGGCCGAGCTGCCAGCTGGAACTCTTGGGTATCTTGATCCTGAGTACTACAGACTTCACTACCTGACAACCAAATCTGATGTTTATAGTTTTGGGGTTTTGCTGTTGGAGATTCTTAGTGGCAGGAAAGCCATTGATATGCAATATGAAGAATCAGGAAATATAGTTGAATGGGCAGTGCCTCTGATCAAGGCAGGAGACATAATTGGAATTTTGGATCCAGTTTTGAAACCCCCACCTGATGTTGAAGCCTTAAAAAGAATTGCCAATGTAGCTTGCAAGTGTGTGAGGATGAGAGGCAAGGAGAGGCCATCAATGGATAAAGTGACGACAGCACTAGAACGAGCTCTTGCGCTGCTAATGGGCAGCCCCTGTAATGAGCAACCAATTCTGCCTACTGAGGTAGTGTTAGGAAGCAGTAGATTGCACAAAAAGTCATCGCAAATATCTTCAAACAGGTCTGTTGAAACTGATGTTATAGATGCTGAGGATCAGAGGTTTGAATTCAGAGCTCCTTCATGGATCACATTTCCAAGTGTTGCTTCTTCCCAAAGGAGGAAATCCTCGGTCTCAGATGCCGATGCTGATGGGAAGAACTCAATGGAAGCTAGAAATTTAGGGAATGGTGATGGGTTGAGGAGTTTGGAGGAAGAAATTGGGCCTGCTTCACCTCAAGAGAAGTTATTCTTGCAGCATAATTTTTAAACTGACTAAACCATGCAACATCTGGTTGAGTTGATTGATCTGTGTATGCTGACAGGTTTGCATTTAGTTAATTTCTTGGTTGGAAGATGAAATGTAAAAAGGATGTAATTTCCTGGACAGCTGCTGTCACTGCCCATACTTCTATGACTAGCTACCACTTGCATTTTGTTACTCTCATGTGTTCAGTTTGTCTATTCAGTTTGGTGGATTAGATTTTCCTTTTTAACACTAAATTTTGCCATTTTGCCATGTTCCATGTTCAATTAAAAAATTTAAAAAGTAATGCCCTCACGCAGGATCGAACTACGGACCTTCAGTTTACAAGACTGACGCTCTACCACTGAGCTATAAGGGCAATTGTTAGTTGTTATGTAAATTTTCAATTATAATCGAATTGTCAACTTGCTGGGTCTATTGCTATGAATTCTTATTGTCAACTTGCTGGGTCTACTGCTTCATCATCTTCGTCGGGTAGTTTTGGCAGAAGCATTGGCATATCCAATCGTGTCCATGCCAGACTTCTACATGTTTTCTACAGAGTGCCTATCAACCTTGGTGGATATTGTCTCTAAAAGTGACAAAATAAAATACAACTTATAAGTGAGTAATTTACTACTAATTGCATCGAGACATTTTGAAACAAAACTCAATATTTAATAGGTAGTTAAGTTGGGACAATATCGGTGCAATGTTTGTTTAAAGGGGGTCATACTTGTTCGTTGTTTATCATGGTATTAGATGGGTTATTCGTTCCGATCACGTCCTCTTCTGGGCTGCCACATGTATATTCACCTGTTATTTGTGATAATTATTTGAAGTTTTTTTTCCTTGTGATGCTATGATGAAGTCACCCATAATGAAATTTATGCATATTATAATTTGTAGTTAGCTATTTCATTATTTTTTAAGGGTTCTTGACCCACAAGGACATAATACCCAATATATTTCCCATCAAGTTGGATCCAAATTCGTGGTGCCCGTCCGGCCCATTTGATCCCTCACGTACGCAAATTTATCAGTGTATCCCTACAAAATTCAAACTATTACGTCGTGACACTATCATTTTGATCGAGAACCGCGTTTTGTGATCTCAAACACTCTCAAACTCTTCTCTCTCATAGGAGGTAGGATCTGGGAATCCATGGCGATGGATCGACTGAGGAGCTCGGCGAGCTTGTTTGTGCCGGCGATGCGCCGTGGTGGTGCGTGGAGGCCGGCGAGTGAAGGAGAGAGAAACCAGATCTCTCTCTCCTCGTTTTCTCTCTCATCTGCGATTTCAGTCTCTCTCTTCTCGGTTTCTCTCTAATCCTTCTTTTGAGACTATTGTTTTGTTTTTGTTGTTGATTCTGATAAAAATTGGACTGGTTTCTAGTTCAAGGTTCGTACTTGGAGTAGCTTTGTTTCTATGGTTCATTTTCCATTTGATTATTTAATTATTATGGTTGCCGATTATGTTGCAATTCCACGAGCGACTTTGTGATTGGGAGCAACGACGTGTTCTGCGAAGGATGGCGAAGGTGCGACTGATTGTGGTGTTCGACTTGGAGATGTACCGTTTGATGATGGGCTTTTGGTGTTGAACTAGTTGCCGCCACTTGCTTCCTTCGATCACAATCAAGGAATGCTCAAATCATCATGGATCTTTGATAGCTTCGGGTCGTCCATGGTTGAGCCTTGGTTGGCTGCTCATAGAGAACCATCTAGCCTTGTTTCGTCCCCAATCTTCATCTTTGACATTGCTTAGCAGTATTTCTTTTTGTTTAAATTACATGAATCTGTGTACTCTAAACTCGTTTTAAATTTGTTGAGTTTGCTTTAGATGCATCTAACATGGTGGTTCAGAAATTATAAGTACCATTACCCAAGGCTCGTAGGCCACATCTGTAGTACTTGTGGTGAATAATTTGTGCTTTTGATTGGTATTGTACTAATGTATATGAGCAAGTGAAATATAGCCTTGCCTTTCTTGAATGTAACAG
This sequence comes from Rubus idaeus, assembly GCA_030142095.1. Taxonomy (NCBI): domain Eukaryota; kingdom Viridiplantae; phylum Streptophyta; class Magnoliopsida; order Rosales; family Rosaceae; genus Rubus; species Rubus idaeus. Next base: position 17,569,661 of record CM057968.1, on the reverse strand, counting down.
GGTCTAACCATCGCTCTCAATGTGTTTAATTTCAAATATTCTTCCATACCTATTTTCATTCAGCAGCCTCAACATTTTTTATTGAGGTCAATAATTTTTTTATTGAGATCAATAAAATTTTATTAAAGTCAACAAACGAGAACGCCAGTGCAACTATGATGTATCGGTCCTGAACTTGAATTTCCATTACCATAGAGTAATCTCGCCTCTCACCCAGAGTCAAGAGAGAGGTTATGAGCTCCAAGAAAATTTTAAAAAAATGATGCAAAAATGATTCGAGATTAAAAATGTGATCTCAGCAATAATAAAGGATAGTTGAGAATTGTTCAGAATTTTATGAAATTTTATTGTGGTCAATAAAATTTTATAAAGTAGCTAACAGTATTTTATTGAGGTCAATAAAATTTTATAAAGTAGCTAGCAGTATTTTATTGACCTCAATAAAATTTTACAAAGTAGCTAGCAATATCCTAACCGATAAACAAACATAAAAGTTGGGATGATGAATTTTGGAGCAGGGGAATTAGTGCATGTACAATATGTGATGGACCATTATCTTTGTTTAAGAAGCAAGTTCTTCATGTGGTAGGAGTGAAAGAACAAAGAATGATCATCTTTGTATATTTTATTGACCTCAATAAATTGTTTTATTGAGGTCAATAAAATTTTATTGAAGTCGACAACAATTCTCAATGTACTTTTAAACTTGAAATGCAACAAAAAGACATTTTTTTCATAATGATTTCAACCCCATAAGTTCATGCAGGTTAAGCTCCCAAACTAGTAAGATAGCCAAGAATCAATGAAAGAGAAATGCAATATTCAGGAATCAAGCGACTGCATAAATGATTCGGGGAAAGCCCCAACTCCCAAGTAACTATTAAGACTACATGATAAAACCCTCAAGTAGAACCAGGACTAGCCTAAGAATTTACAAGATTCCAAACATGCATTTTACTCATTTGCCAAATAGAGAACACATTAAACTTAAGAAGATTTTCCATCAGATACTTCCTCCACTAGCAGAATGATAGAAATGTTAGAAAACTCGCATTTCACCATCAATGGCTAAAATTTATTGCCAATAGGAAACTGACAATTTTCTAAAACAAATCAATACTATTTCTAATAGGGTTCCTCTGTAAATACATGTTCTTTATTCTCCTCCTAAATCTAATACAAAAAGCAAACAACTTTGCAAAGTTAATAACAAACGAATAGAAGCACATAATGTATAACAGTGTAAATTAATAAAAGCTGCAAAATTGGGTTCTCTTTCCATAAAACCATAAACAAATGCATACCCTACGTGGCTCTTGGTTCCCCCTCACGTTTCCTTCCGAAAAAAAAGGACCACCTTTTATTTTATTGACCTCAATAAATTTTTAGTTTATGGTTTCAATCGTAAAGAACAAACAGCATTACCTTTGGTATTTTATTGACCAATAAAACTTTACTTTAGCCAATCACAAAAACAAACGAGACACCTGATTTAGCCAATAAATTTATCGTAATAAATTTTTATTGAGCAATAAAATTTATTAAAGTCGACAAACGAGAAATCAAGCAGCAACGAGCATATCGGCCAAACTTGAATTTCCAACGCCTTAGAGTAATCTAGCCTCTCGCGACTAAGGAACACACTAAAATTCATCAAAACTAGCTATGTTCTACTATAACGACCAACTAGATGAATCATTCAGGGAGACATTTCAAAGACAGACACAAACAGAGCACTTTTAACCAAAACACATGAAAACTACAATACGTTCATTAATTAAGAGGCTACAATACAAAAGCACCCTAGAAAAAAATACAAATTAAACTTAAACTTAAACTTGATAGACACCACCATAGCCGCTCTTAATCAGCTTAAGTAACAATACCCCGATTTACCACCACCCCTTGGAACCTTGGCTCTGGCCTTAACCAACTCTCCCCACCTGCGGCCACCCCCACCACCCTCCCCTAACTGACTCTACCTCCTGAAACCCCTCCACCTTGACTCAGCGCTGCAAAATACCGCCCAAGCTAGAAAGGCCTCATATTAATTAATTGATGACTAACACTCCATTTCCCCAGTGCACAAAAACTCACAATCAACAAAATTGACAATTGTTATAAGAGCATCTATCCCCTTAGTAACAGACATTTCAATACTGATAACTCCACCATGTATTATACAAGACCAATGCAGGAGCATTGCCATTTTACTAAAGATAACAGAGCATTCATTGTTTTCAAGTTAAATGAACTGAAGCCACATATTTCATGTTCAATAAAATTGATAAGAAGCCAAAATTATTGCCCAAATAAGTTCATTTCTCGTAGTTGAACCTAAAATGAGAGAAAGAACAAAACTTTCGTAGTCTCGATTCTCTATTTAATATAAACACACTAGACCAATCCTATCAGCACACAGTTTCAATTCTTCACAAGTATCCTACCTCACTATCTTTAATTCTTCACAAGTATCTTACCTCACAATTTGCAAGAGAAATCCACTTTCACTATCTTTAATTGATCAATTTAGAATTCCAATAGTATACACTTCTCAAAAACCTCAATTCATTAATCCACATACCCAATCTTATCATCACCACTAGCAACAAAAACAAACACAATCAGCCAAGAAATTGCAGAGTAATTACAGAAACTGCCGATGCAACCTTAAGACAAGTAGTGAAGAGAGACTACTGCGACTAGCATAAAACACGGAGAGGCCAATTCCAACTCTGACCCATGATGACCGACCAAGTCACCCCACCGCGACGCTGGAAGTTGCCTAACGCACCGCCTCCATCTCGCCTCATCTTCTCTGGACACCTGAGACTACAGTCGTTCGATCTCTGTCATCGAAGCCTCACCGTGACGACCGCCAAATCGGTGAGTCGTAGCCCGATTTCTACCACTGATGTTCCTCTCCCTCGAGCTCCTCACTCACCTCCTCTCTCTCTCTCTCTCTCTCTCTCTCTCTCTCTCCCCCACACACACACACACACCCCTAAACCCCCACGACGGATCAACCTGGTTGACTGAAGGAAAAAAAAAACGAAATTAATACATATCAAAGTAAAATGCACAAAAAATTATATTTAATATTTGCCCTGTGGGGAAAAACCCAACTCAAACTTGAAATTATTTAAAATCTATCAAACTTGAAGAAAATATGTAGTGAAATAGGCATATGATATTACCTTTTTAGCCTATATTTTGGTTATGCAAGATTTAATTAGTTAGTATCTTAGTAGGTTAAGTCACTCGTATGTAATTCATAAGTCATAACTTAGTTTTCTTCATAAAAAAAAACTTCAATATCATAGAGTTGAGACATGATGAAGAGATATTATTCAGATATTCTTGTGTGAATGTGTGAATAGCTGTTAAGGCTATTTAGCATATATGTCATTTGATGATGAATGGAAAGATGGACTTCAAACTACTAAAAAAAAAACTGATGCAATTGAGTATTAAACTGTCGAAGGCCCAAATGGTAAATGGGCTAAAACATTAATAATTCTCGAGGCCGAAAAGAACAATTTGTTTGGACTTGAACTGTCACACCCCAATAAAAATAATTGCACTAAGACGTGAATCATATTTTTGTTATAAAAATTAAAATCAGAACAACATAAATATGATAACAAATTAGTACACAAAGCAAATTTTATTTATTATTTTACAAAGCATCAAAGTTAGCGAAAGCTCGAATAAAATTACAACTTGTCTTCGGGTGTATGAAAATTTTATTTAATAAAATCTTGTCTTGTAGTAGCATCACACATATAGCAAGCGTCAAACAACCTTCAGTCTCAAACCACCTCGACATTTGTAGTACTGTTACCTGCAACATCTATTAGGATGTGAGCTTAAAGGCTCAGTAGGTCTTGAAAAACCCTTCATGATCAGTTATCATATTTAATCTTAATGTTATATAAACATAAAATGTATGCATCAACTCACTCGCTATTCTATTCTCGTTAACTTATATATCAAAATACCCTGACATACACGTCCCATATTTAACCAGTTTAGCCGTGACTATTCTAATACACAAGTTAACCCCCGTTGTTGACCATTACCCCAAGGTTAACTTTAGTTTATCTTTTTAGACAGTATCTCTCCCTCTCTTCTGTCTTGAGGTCACCAGTCCATCTCCCTCTCTCCTTCCATTAAACTCCACAGAAGTACAGGTGTACACATGCATAGTTTTTCCTTAAGGATCTGGATCCTCTCCTAACCTATATTTTACCTAACCTACCTAAACTTTGAAAGAGATATTAACATGTGGCCCCCCCTCACCCCGCTTTCTTTTGTTCTTCTTGGTCGTTCCTGATGTCGAAAACACAAGAAAGCTAAACGATTAAAGGAGGGAAGTGCAAAGGATAGGGGCATGGAAATCTAATTAAAAGTTCAGAATTTTAGCTTCAAGTCCGCTATTTCAATCTCTCATACATTGCACTGCAACAAGTAAATGTAATAGAGATTTTGGGTTTTTCTTTTCATTATTTGGGACATTTAGTTCTTCGTATGTTATCTTTGAGAATATTTTTTTTGGTATTGATTGTGTTTTCTATGCATTAGTTGTGCTTTTCTATTTTAGTAATTTTAAATTTAATACATTTCAATCAATTTATAAGATATTGGTTGGGAATGGATGATTCATTGATTGCAACAGACATTAACATAGAAAATTGTGATTTGAATTTGGATAGGAAACCTAGGAATGGAATGGAGTTTAATTCCGAACAAGCAGCATATGACTTCTACAATAGATATGGAGGAAAAAAAGGGTTTAGTATTAGAAGAGAAAGTCATGGTAAGAATAGAAGAATAGGAGAAATCACTTCAAGAGTATTTGCTTGTTGTTAGTAAGGTTTCAGATCCAGAGATAAGAGGGATTGTATGACTAGTAAGTCTAGAGCTGGAACAAGAACAGGTTTTTGTGTTGAACTTTGTGTTAAACTAAATAGAGGGAATAATAAGTTCTTTGTTAACAATTTTGTTGAAGAGCACAATCATCCTCTTGTGATGTAAGAATGTGCCCACATGCTACCATCTCAACGAAAAATATCAGCCTCCCAAGTCACTGAAATAGAAATAGCAGAAGAATCTGAAATTGCTCTTAATTAGGTCTATGTTTGAGTTGATGGGCAAGCAAGCAGGTGGAAGAGATGTTGTTGGGTATACAAAACAAGATGTAAAAAACTACCTTCAATCAAAGAGACAGAGAAGCTTGGAATATGGAGAAGCATGATATATTATAAAATATTTTTCTGACCAAACATTGGAAAACCCTTCATTCTATCATGCTATGCAATTAGACAATGAGGAGCAAATAACAAACATATTTTGGGCAGATGCTAAAATGATCATTGATTATGGCCAATTTGGGGATGCCTTTAGCTTTGATACAATATACAAAATCAATCAATCTAATCGAACTCTTGGTGTGTTTGTTGGATTCAATCACCACTGCGAGACTATTATATTTGGGGTGGCTCTAATGTACGATGAAACAGCTTATTCATTTATATGGTAATGTGGTCAATGCAAAGGGGCTAAAGAAAAGAGAAACATCCAGAGGAAGAAAACGCCAAATTAAGAGAAAAGTGGAGATAAGCATGAACAAAAATAAAAGACAGAGGCGATCCAATAAAAATGCAATTGAGGTATTCTTATTTTCTATAAAACTGTGTACGTTTTTCTTTGTTTGCATACATTTATTTACAAAATATATTGAATATATCATTCATGAATTTTCATAATTAGGTTACTCCTGATCTAAGGACTAATGCGGACAACGTTAATCATGATAAACCATGTCGAACAGATCACTTATTTTCACCAATTTTCTCACCTCCTTTCCTCTTCCACTCTTCATAGAAGTTGCTCCACACAACGTCCACTACATCATCCGCTCACTACCTGCTGGGGATCCTCACCAATTCATCAAAGACATCATCAAAATCCAAGGAGAAGCAAGAGTATCACCTATTGATCATTATTCATCCTAACTCTCTTTTCTACTTATGTCTAGAGCTTCAATTTGTAATTTGATGATGTTTATTTTGATTATTAGTGAGTAGTAACCTTGTTGGGGACTAAGGTTGTGTGTCCTAGTCCAATGTGACTTTGTGATACCTTTAATGATGAATAAAGTCTTGTGATTCATAAATATATGTATTGTCTACTTTATCATGTGATTAAATGTGTGTTTGAAGACTTAGCCACTCTTGGATGTGCATTTGATCTATCTTATATGAGGATTGCTTGTTTGAGTCCCTATGTTTCAATGTTTTACGCCTCTTAAGCACTTTAGGGAATTTGGTATTAAGTAACTTAGAGAAATTCCATAAAACAGCTAGAGAGTTTGAATGATCCATAGTAGGGCTGCCACTCGGTCGGATTGGATTGGTTTTTGGCCTTACTGATCGGATTCCAAAAAATTTCGGATCGGTTTCGGCCTTACCAATTTTTTTTTGGTTTTCATCGGTTTCGGTTTTTCGGTATTTTTTCGGATCCTTTCAGTTTTTCGATTCTTCGGTAAACCAAATATTTTCAGTATTTTTTTTGGATCCTTTCGGTTGTTGATTCCAAAAAATAACGAATCAAAAAAGTAAATTTTGAGTAAACACTCATCAAGGTCCTTCGGTCCAATTTTTTTTCAATATATCTTAAGTTCATATTTTACTTATGAAATACCTCACTCGTTAGTAAACAATTAAATTAAACATGACAAAAATATCAAAGAAAGTTCATATTAAACATCACGTCTAGAAAGATTTCTTCAAAAAAATAACGAATCAAAAAGTAAATTTTGAGTAAACATTTAAAGTTAAGAGTTTTGATGATTGAGCTCAAAATAATATTGACTAACGGTGAAAGTTTTACGAAAGTGTCTACTTTTTCGACCTAGTCATTTTGCTTCACACTAATTACATCAAACGGTAGGAACCATAGGATTGTCCATTTTTCCTCTCTAGTTTTATGATTTTTCAAAATTATACAATTTAGTTACAACTAATAAACATTGTTAGTTGACATACATGAATGTTGTATAATCTATAAAACTAAAAATGAAAAATAACCAATTAAACCGTTGGATGTGATAAGCACTAAGTAAAAGGTCTATGTTTAAAAAATTATATATTTTTGTAATCGTTTCACCGTTGGTCAACATGGCAACTCTATGTGTCAATACTAATATACTTATATACCCTTAATGCTACAACGACCATAACTCTTTTGTAACATTGTCGATTAACAGGTTCCTTACGCCTATCTTATCGTGTGGTTAGGATCTATCTATTAATGTAAATAAAATAAACTTAATAACTCATCATAATAATTTTTTTCTTAATTGAACCTAAATTTAAATTAAATAGGTAAAACGCCTAAATATCGTTATTGTCTCTAATTCTATATATGTTGAGGACTTAAACATGAGATTGTTATGAGTCTTATGATATCTCAACCATAAAGTATAGGATTTCCCCCATAAAATATTACCAGCAACTTTTATTGTCAAACACGCAAACACAATAACAATAAAATTACGACTGAGAGTAAAAATACACATAATTTATTTATGTGTTTAAAATTATGTATATTTTAGAGAATATATCGGCATATACTTTGATTTTTTCGGTAATTGGTCGGTAAATCGGTCGGTTCGGTTTTTTTGGTTTCGGTAGCATCTTTTTCGGTTTTCATCGGTTTCGGTTTTTTCGATTTTCAACTTGTGAAAAGTCGGTTACCAAACCAAAAAAAAATCGGTCGGTAATCGGTCGGTTCGGAAAGTTCAGTAAAAAGTGGCAGCCCTAATCCATAGAATGACATTTGAATTACCATAGAAAACATGATCCTAGACCCATAGCATGGCTATGACACGGGACTTGATTTTTTATCACATTGGCATGTATTTATTGTTAGAGTGTTGCTAGTTGCATTGGATTTGGGTTGACCCGAAACCCCAATATTTTCTAAACTTGCACACACTTGTCTTTACATTACTTGTATTTACTTGTTTGCCTACTTGTTTGGTTGTCTTTACATTTCATTATTGCTTTATAAAACAATCACTACACCACATTCGCATATTGTTTAAACCCATCACCCACTTTTTCCATTTCTTATCTCTTCATCATTAGCTTTAGTTTCCCGATTGCATGCTACCTAGGAGTTAGGGGGCCATCGATCCTTGTTGGAACGACAACTTTGGTTCGTAATATACGTATCATTAGTCAAGTAGAATATATTACATCGACCATTTTATTGCACTCATAGCCTTTTGATGTATGTTAGGGAAGTATAGCATGACTCTAACATGTACCAATTAAGTTGTCTCGGCTCTTAGACTAGAGGAACATACATTTGAATGAATTGATTGTCCTCATATCCTCTAACTATTGATTCAAGAACCATAGCATGGCTTGAATTGACACTAGAGAGTTCATCTTGACATTTGTTATTGGGAAGAGTGATACACTCGAGCAATTGGAATCATGAATCATAATTGTAAGCATCTCATTGTGGTTGGTCATTGCATTGATGTGGATTAGAGTAAACCCAAGCTACTCAATTATTCTATGCTCGTCATTTTTCGGATATCACTTTTATTTACTTTATTGTTTTATATTAGATTAGTTTTTATTTCATAGCACTCTAGTTTAGAATCACCATTCCTCACTTCAAACTCTATCTTCCATTGTTTATAGCCATCACAAAGTTTCTAGTAGTGATTAGGCTCCAAGGTTGAGCATTACTAAGGCTTAGTGGTTTAGTTAGCTTCAATTTCCCTTTTCTTCTCCCCTCGTATGTTTAGTGACTTAGACTGATTTTACCAATGATTGTGGTAGCCTAACACCGTGGTACGACAACCGTGAGTTTTAAATGCATTCCCTGTTTTGACAACGACTTGTACGCTTGTAAATTATATGCATTCAAGTCACCTACCATCAATCTATTTCTCGATGTAGGAATTTGTTGCCCGTGCGACCCCGCCACACGTTGCCACGCTTGTCCATTGTTTATCATATTCGTAAACAATTATCCCCCAACTTGGTATGTTTGCACTGTCAAGCAGTACCAAACTTGGTATTCTTTTTTCTTTTTGAATGATATCAACTTGAAGCTTTTTGTTATGACATGGTGAGTTTTTATATATTATTATTAAGGACTAATTTCTTGTTAATACCCTGAACTTTGGGAGTGAAATCAGTTCAGTCCCTGCACTTTTAATTTAATCAAAACAGTCCCTGAACTTTCAATTTTCATCCAATAAATCTTTTAGTCAAAATTCAATCAAAATTTTGTCCCAAAAATATGTGAAATGTCCAGTATACCCCCGTCTCGTTTAGTTTTTTTTTTTCATTTTTTTTTTTGCCGCAGTTTTTTTCTTCTTCTTCTTCTCTCCCTCTCTCTCTCTCCCCGACCCTCTCTTCCTTTCCTCTTCCTCCTCCTCCTCTCCTCTCTCTCTCTCTCTCTCTCTCTCTCTCTCTCTCTCTCTCTCTCTCTCTCTCTCTCTCTCTCTCTCTCTCTCTCTCTCTCTCTCTCTCTCTCTCTCTCTCTCTCCCCCCCGACCCTCTCTTCCTCTCCTCTTCCTCATCCTTCTTCCCGACCCTCTCTCTCTCTCCCCGGTCGAGGGAGATTGGTGTTGGGTTGTTGGTTGCGGCGAGATGGGAATCGATGCGGCGTTAGCAAAAGCATGGGCTTGATGCTTGGGATCGATGGGTGGCCAAAGGATGGCCCGAGGACAAGGCGAAAATCCGGCCGGGCTCAAATTGATGAGCGGCGCCGAGATGGTGGTGGTGGTGGTGGTGGCTTGGGTTGAGCGTGGGCTCGATTGGAACGCCGGAGAGGAGAGCGGCTCGGTGGTGAGAGAGAAGAGATTGTGGTGCGGTGCTATGGCTTGTCGGCGGTGTGGCCATGATGGAGTGATGATGTGGTGGTGGTGGGCGGAATGGTGTGCGAGGCTGTGTTGACGAGAGGTGGGCTGGAGCGTGGGCTTGGGTGTAGACAAAGAAGAGATGGGTGCGAGAGAAAAGGAAAGAGGAAGAAAAGAATAAGAAAAAGAAAGGAGGAGGAAGAAAAGAAGAAGGAAGAAGAAGATCACGGGGAGGAGGGGAAGAGAGGGTCGGGGAGAGAGAGAAGAAAATAAAAAACTGAAAAAAAAAAAAAAAACTAAACATGCAGGGGTATAATGGACATTTCACATATTTTTTGGACAAAATTTTGATTGAATTTTGGCTAAAAGACTTATTGGATGAAAATTGAAAGTTCAGGGACTGTTTTGATTAAATTAAAAGTGCAGGGACTGAACTGATTTCACCCCCAAAGTTCAGGGTATTAACAAGAAATTAGTCCTATTATTAATTTATTGGTTTGTTTGATAATTTTTATCTTTACCTTATTATTGTTTAAATATAAATGAGATTCGAATAATCTCCACTATATTGATTTTGTTAATAACTAAAATTAAGATTTAGATGAGAAGTGTTGAGGATTATCGTAGTGGAAGGATTGACGTTATAGCCTTTTAACTTTTTCTAGAGCCACTAGTTAGTTACTTTTGCCCGTGTCTCAATTTTGGTTTAGTAATATGATGACATATATATACACTGTAGAGCAATAGTGGTCCCATAACTCCATTCTTGTCGGTCAAATTCGAAATGCAATATAAAATGTCACAAAGAGACGAGCAAGAAAACAGAAGGGGCAGACTCTTTAGTTTGTCTTTAATCGTTTTTTCGAAACGCCACAATAGAACAAGTGTAACGTTCTACACTACACTACACTACACATTTGCTCCCATTGGGCTCACTTCACACAGTAGGATTCATCATTTTCTATATAAAACTATAAAAGCACACTTCCACTTGTCCAGCAGAAAAATCAAATATAGTAGTACCATTTAAATTAATCAAGCCTTTTGCAGGCACAAAAAAAATAAATTTCTCAAAAAAGAAAAAAGAAAAAAGAAAAAAGTAGAAGCAATAATCAATAAAGCACTTTTGTTATTACAGAAACCCAGAATCTATATCAAATTCCTGTGCAGATGGGTTGATGTATCAGAAGCTATAGTCTGATTCGAGCACTCTCTTGTTCAAAGGTTTGGATGCATCCATTAACCCCTTGAAACCTCCAGTACTAGCTGCTTTATTAGCTTCAACGGCGGCCATGCCCGCTTTGAGTAGTTGTTCTTCTTCTTCTTGTTCGGTGTTATTGAAAGCTGGATGGTTTAGAATGCATTTGAGCAACTGAGTCCCTCTCAGAGCATTCGTCAATGGTAGATGACCCTCGGGTGTGTCGTCATTGAGCTCCCAGATGAACTCGTTAGGGAAAGCTCTGTAATTGAACTGGTCGACCTCAGTGTCGAGCTTCTTCATCCACCCGACTTTGATGAAGAAGTTGGTGAAGTCCTGATTGACCTTGTTGAAGAATATTCTCTTTTGGACGGAGTAGCCGAACCTGTTGTTGCTGTGCTGTCTCCAGAGGTCGTCAATGGCCTTGAGGTCGGCCTCGGGGATGAACTGGACCTCGGAGAAGAAGACGTAGCCTCGCGTTTGGGCTGCCTCGCCGGCGAGGGCGATGAGGAGGCGGCGAGTCTCTTCGTCGGCTTCGCGGAAGTTTTGGGCGGAGAGGTGTTGCTCTAGGAGGTCGAAGGTGTTGGATTTGGAGGAGGAGGAGGAAGAAGAAGGGGTGGAGAATGAGGTGGTGGGTGAGATTGAGAAGAGTTTGGTGGAAGAGATCACGAGAGAGTGATGATGATGATGAGAAGAGAGAGGCGAGGTTGCGGTGGTGTTTGTGGGTTTAAGGAAGAGAGTGGCCGTGGAAGGAGGAGGAATATCATGATGAGTAGTAGAGTGGTGGTGGTGGAGGAGAGAGTGGTGATTGTGGTAAGTGTTGGTGGCCATAGAAATGTAGATAGAGAGACTAGAGTGGTGATGATGATCTATCGCTTCGCTTGAGGAGAAGCAGAGAATGAGAAAGACAGAGTTTAGGAGTACGATATGGGTTTAGATATGGGGAGATGTGTTTGTTGAATCCTTGATATGTGACAGATAAGAAATGAGTGAAGAGGGAATTGAACAAGCTAATCAGGTATATTGGGTTCTCTATTTTGATTGGCTACCTCTGGGTGAGGCTAGATCCTCCTGTATATCAATTATATACTCATTTATTAATTATTATGTAAAATCATGTGACTGTGAGTATTCTTTTAGAGGTTAATAAAATTTAATCACATAAGATGCAATTATACGGGGTAATATAAGTACATGAGAGTTAAAAATTAATGATAATCCACAACCTAATATGAAAGATAGGAAACAAAAATACATTACTACTAACTAGGTGAAATGATGTGACTGTGAGTATGAAAAACTTTATGTTTTTTTCAATCAAAAAAAAACAACTATATGTTTTTCGTTCTTCCTTTTAGTTGCACGAACGAATAGAAACAAACAACTTTATATATACTAGTCTCTCATCATGTGCGGTCAATTGATTTTTGAAAAAAAATAAAAACATAAAACAAAAAAAACTGACAAAACAGTTACATTCCTTTATTTTTTTTGTTTTTTTATTGAGTTTTTATTTCATTATAACTAATTGTTTCTTTTTCTTTTACAATTTTACCATTTTGTTCTTCTAAAATCATATCTTTTTTTAACCAAGGGCATTATTGGTAATTCAAAAATTTAATTATTCTTCTTAGGAATTTGCTTAAAATAACATATTTAGCAGACTCTCTATTTTAACTTCTTAGTTATTTTAGAGAGCATATCTAGCTTTTCAACTATTTTAGCAGATGCACCAGCCTCCTAAGAGCATCTTTTGCAGACTCTCTAATCTTACCTCCGTAGCTATTTTAGAGAGCATGTTTAGCCTTTCAATTATTTTAGAAGCTGCACCAATACGTTTAGCGTTTCAACTATAGAGAGTATGCTAAGAGCATTTTTAGCAAACTCTCTATCTTAGCTCCTTAGCTATTTTAGAGAGCATATTTAACTTTTCAGCTTGTTTAAACCTAAATTTGGCAAGGCCTACGTGACAGACGAAAGGGTTGGGCCCACCAATACGTTGGAGACATGGAGAAAGCGAGGAGTATTGGACCAAGCCCAAAGGCGTTGTGTTACCAAGAAACTACCTTGACTCGATGAAGTATGGCTCCGCTGACCTTAATTTAAGCCGGTTGTTAGAGAAATGACTAAATTCTTGTTACCATCCTGAACTTTGAAAGTGAAATTAGTTCAGTCCCTACATTTCTATTTTCATCAAAACAGTCCATGAACTTTCAAATCATAACCAATTAGTCCTTCCGCCACATTCTCCTTCTAATTGGGACGTTAATGCTAACGTGGTAACAAAAAAAAAACATTAGGCCCCCGGCTACTAGCTAGTCCCCATCTTCCACACCAGTTTTTTTTTCCTTTCTCTCGTATCTCTCTCCCACCCGATCTCTCTCTCTCCCTCGACCCCGCCCCGATATATATATATATATATATATATATATATATATATATCCGGCCATGAGCAGAATCGAGCCAACTTTTGCCGCTGCATCGATGACGATGATGACACAAACGATGACGCAAATAACGCCAAAACCCTTCAACGACCGCCACCGACAAATCCTTATCAAAACCCTCGTCCTCCTCCGCCAAGCCTAAGAATTCACAAAACCAAGCCTGGAAGCTCCTCAGCTTCATCGACGATGAAGAAAACGAAACTCCGTCTCAATCCTAATCTTCCAAAAGCAACAAGTCGTCGTCTTCTTATCTCGACAAGCCTTCGTCAGCTCATAAGATGACGGCTCTCAAGCACTGTATTGCAAATTCCTCCACCGTCTCTACTTCTCTGCCCTCCAATGTTGTCACGCCCCAGACCCGGTGTCGGTGGTTTTTTAGGCACCTAAATCCGAACCCGAGGTGTGAGCGTTAAAAAGTAAACATAAAATAAAAAAATACAAGAAAATACGTTTATGCTGCACAACTATGATCTATTAAAAATCAAGGTTCTAAAAATCGCTAGGCGCTAGTCGGGCGGCGAGCAGGAGCCTAGCGCCTAGGCGTCTAGGCGGAGATTAATCGGACGCCTAGGCGGTTTTTTTTTAATATTAATTATTTTAATATACATTATAAAATGATAATTGTTAGTTTAATATTTAGTCATTTGGTAGGTTTTCATTTCGACAGCACATGAAATATATATTATTTTAATAATACATGATTAACCATGCTTCTACTATTATACATTTCCTTCAAAACCGTTCGTTTTCTCTTTCTTCCTGTTTCTTCTCCTTACTATCTCAGAACTTCTCTCACCTTTCTCAAACCAGCAACCAAATATTCAGATATTGGGGCACCAATCTATCAAACCCACGCTCTTGCCACTATCCAATGCCGAAAAAGATGAGCCGAAATGGTCACTACAACAGGAGCTGGAAAACTTAGAAAGATTGGAAGGTATGAGAAGCGCGTCCGGTTGATTGGGGTGGTGGCTGAAGGTGAGGTTCTGGGGTTTTGTTCGAGAGGAGATGGACAATCTTTTGGTGGTGGCAGTGTTGTTTTCAGGTGGCCGGAAAGCCGCTGATCGAGAACGCCGAAGGGAGAGGAGAGAAAATCCGATTTTTTTTAATCGCGCCCAGGCCGTCTAATCGGCCGCTTAGCTCCGCCTAGCTCCGCCTAAGACCCTGGCCGATTTTCCTTGGCGATTTCTAATTACTCCGGGCGGTGCAGTGGCGACTAGCGCCTAGGCGCCGCCTAGAGCGATTTTTAGAACCTTGTTAAAAATACAAAATCCTTTACAAAATTACAAATAAAACACCTCAATCTAAGCTCGTTGTTCTAGGCTCATCATACTCAAGTAATTCTCTGCAAAAATAATAGAGATTGATGGGTGAGCAAAACCACGCGCTCAGTGAGTAGATTATGTAATATGCCAGTGAAGCTATGCTGTTTTACACACACAATAATAACCCAATTCCTCATATTACATCACATCGTCCCTTCATATCATGGTTATCCTTCAATTTAGTGATCCCCACGGCCACCTAATGATATCCTCGTCCTATAGCTCTGTGTGTCACATCCTTACCTTGGCATAACCAATCAAGAAGTTCTCAGGTTCTATGAATAACTTCAACCAATACTTCCACATAATATATTTCACAAATAGACATGCTTCACTTGAAAAAGATAGAGAGATTTTAGAAATAGAATGAGAAATTTAGAACACATCACATAACCCACTCACCTCGATTCTGAGAAATATCGAGCATAACAGCGACAATACGAGCTAACTAATATGAGCCTTTTAAAAATAACCGTTTGATGTCACTTAAACCTCCATGAATAGAAAAATGGAGTTGAGAATAATCCGTAAGTTTTCACGGATCCTAATTCGGAGCTACGGATCAAAAGATATGATCCGCAAAAGTTTTAGAGAGAGAAAGTGAGGAGTGAGAAACACTCTCTCCGAAAAATTATGAAATGAAAATGATCTGGTCAGGCCTATTTATAGTAGTACATTTCTTGGTCACTAAGAAAGAAATATAATATAATAATATCATTGTGGATAAGCTCAAACAATCTTATCCAAATAGTTTTAGATAAGCTCAAACAATCTTATCCACATGATTTTGGATAAAATCAAATCAAATGATCATATCCGCATATAACTTAATCACTGAGTAAAAAAAAAAATATGAACGATCTTATCCATATATAACTTAATAGCTAAGTAACGAAAAGATAAAATTTGACCAATAGCTAAAATAATAAAAATTCCTCAAAAATATTTTTCGACTTAAAAATAAATAATTTAAAATTCGGGTTGTCACAAATGTTCAACCCCAAGCTAGAACTTACACCAAAGAAGAGCTATGTGAGCTCCAACAGAATACGTGAACCCTATCCAACTTTAGACCCTCCTCCTAACCCATCATAATTTTGCAGGGGATTCTCAAACCCTCCTGCTTAAAAATTTCGGAGGTGGTGAACGGAGCCAGAGACCTAGACTCTGAGGATGAAGAGCAAGAGAAGAAAAGGGGTGGTTCTTTTAGGAGGGATAAGGACGATGCCGAGTCCGGATTGACTTTGATAGGAATCAACAAGGATAGGTCGGAGTATCCTGATCAAGCCACTATAGAAGTGATTCGGAATAAAAGGGAGAGGTTGTGGAAATCCAAGCCCGCTATGTAGGATTTTATTACATTGGATTCAGAGAGTAATCACGACGCCGCGGGAGAGGGATCGAGGATAGAGAGAGGGAGAGAGAGAGAGAGAGGAGAAAAATTGGTGTGGAAGAGGGGGATGAGAGATCGGGACGGAGGGACTAATTGTTTTCGAATTGAAAGTTCATGGACTGTTCTGATGAAATTAGAAATTCAAAGACTGAACTGATTCCACCCCCAAAGTTCAAGGTAGTAACAAAAATTTAGTCCTTAGAGAAATAATGAAGTCCATAAAAGCCTTCAGAAGTCAAATTGTACTTTGAGAGAAATAACAACATTCAAGACCGCTATTACCAAAACTTGGAGAATTAAGCTTAAATAAGCATTAAGAGCTTTAAAAGTTTGGATTGTCAACTTATGTAACGGTGTCAAAGGATTTCAAAGTTTTAAGTTTTATTCTTGTAATCAATACGATAATTAAAGATGATATTGAATTTCTCCATGTATTCAGTACTTTATTTAGCTATAAAAGGGACCATATACATATATGTTAGAGGTTCCCGGAAAAATACAAAAACTTCTCAATACACAATTTATCAATATCTCAATTGCATCTATACACAATTCAACCTACAATGTTTTTTTTATCTATTGCTTTCTGCACTGGTATTGTTCTTTATCTTACTGCACTTTTATCTTCTTAGTCGTTACTTTCCTAATCTTTATCTACTTGCACTTATTTTCTTTCTCTTTATGTTCTTGCTCTTTACTTTCCTGCACTTTATTTACCTGCAATTCATTTGCCTGTTATTTATTTCCCTGCTCTTTATTTTTCCTCCATTTTATTTCTTTGTATATACTTCGTTGTCTAAATACTTTATGCATTTTATCTGCTCTCAAATATATTCAAAAATCATAAAAAATAAACATAATATTCTTCACTCATCATTCACCGAGTTACACAGCACGAAGACTCCGGCTAGTAAAGCCGATTCGTGTAATGTCCTTGCATCCAAGGCAGAGAGAACCATGAGGCCGAGTTCGTTTCTTCTTTGGCACATAATCACCTAATTAGAAGTCATATCGGAGCGCAAATCCAACTATCCATAACGAAACCTCACTTGGCCTCCCGGCCGCGAGTTAGCACTCCCGCGCACACGTTACCAACCCAGAAGGACAAGTGTAAGCAAAAGAAGCCTTCAACCATTTGACACGTGGCCGAGACGAATTTTTGAGCAAACATCTTTTGGTACACCCAGTGGGACCACACTAAGTAATGATAGTAAATCACAAAAAAAAATAAAAAAATCTCGGCTAACTCTACATGAAGCCTAGATATGCAAAAGTCCTCTGTCCTACCATTCCTTTTGTACAGTGGGGTCGGCGAATTTGGCATGCAGCTATCCAACCTCGCAAAAGTCTGGCAACTTGGAAAATTATTCAAAACCGTGTGCTCACATATGACAAACTTCAACGCTTTAATGTCAAGTTGTGCTCTAGGTGTTATTTATGTCAATCTCATTGTGAGTCTTCTCGACATCTTTTCATTGAGTGCCCTCTATCTGCTAGTCTTTGGATTTGGGTTTTTTCGGTTTTCAGAGTTACTATGCCTCATGGTTTTTCATTAAGTGATTTTTTCATGGAGCTCATTTGGATTCGCTAAACCCCTCTTCTAAATTGTTGTGGTTCATTGCGGTATGTAACCTTCTTTGGTGCTTATGGTTTGAACATAACAGACGAAGGCATGATGGTGGGATTTGTTGTGCTCTTAGATTGAAAGAATTCTTTCTATTGTCCTTGAAAGAGTCTGCCATGCTTGCTTTTCCTCCTACCATATCACATGCAAGTTCAATGCCTCTCTTTAGACTTCTGGGTTTATCTCCTTTGAGGACTTTGGCCCCAAAATTTATTCGAGTGGTGTGAGTCTGCTCCCTCTTAACTGGGTGAAGGTCAGCACTGATGGTTCCTTCCATGCGCCAAATCAAGCAGGTTTTGGAGTTGTGTTTCGAGGTAACTATGCTTCTTTCTTGGGTGTTTTTGCATGTAATATTCAACTTCAAAGTGCAAATAAGGCTGAGCTGCATGCGGTGATTGAAGCAATGCAGTTGGCCTGAAAAAAAAAAAAAGGCTAGTTGGACTTGTGGCTTGAAACAGATTCTCTATTGGTGGTTCACTATTTCAAGACTCCCCATCTTGTTCCTTGGAGGTTTAGAGTTTCTTGGGAAAACTGTGTTCATATGTCAAAGCAGATGAATTTCTATATCTTCCATATTTTC
Source organism: Rubus idaeus (assembly GCA_030142095.1). Taxonomy (NCBI): domain Eukaryota; kingdom Viridiplantae; phylum Streptophyta; class Magnoliopsida; order Rosales; family Rosaceae; genus Rubus; species Rubus idaeus. Next base: position 17,551,205 of record CM057968.1, on the reverse strand, counting down.
AGAGAGGGTAACTCAATTGCAAACGTTCTTGCAAACTACGGTGCGGGGTATATTAGCTCTCATTGGTGGGATGCCTTGCCTCATTTCCTCTTTTATTCTTATGGTCATGATCTTTCTTCCAGACTCTCCTATCATTTTGCCTAGTTTGTTGTTTGATTGGGCTCAGCTTTGAGTTCCAAGTTGTATTGTTATTGGTCTCAGGTTTTTCTTTTATGTTACTCTATGCTTCCCTAGCAGCTGGAGCATTGTTTGCTCTATTGTGTGTTGCTTTCGGTTAAGTTTTGAGTCTTGTTCTCTTTCTTATTTTCAATAAAGTTCTCTTTAAAATTAAAATAAAAAACTAGAAAATAATATATTTGAGTTTAGGATATCACATATATAAATTAATTAATCTATCATCTATAAACTAGGGCACACAACTCTAGTCCCCAATCCTAACAACTATTCACATATACTTAAAATATAGGGTTCTTGACCAGTAGCTCAAATTGGCCCAAATTATTTACCACCAACTCAAGCAACAAAAAAGTGGTGCCCACCTGACCCATTTAATTAGAAAGATGACACAAAATTACCAACATATCCACATAACTATCAAATATTGCACAATGCCATTGCCATTTTCAACTTACAACAGTCCTTCAATCGCTCATTTTCACTCAATTGTTTCAACTTTCTCAGTTCATTTCAAACCCTAGAATCACTCTCCAACTTCGTCTCTCCCCTCTTTGAACTATCAACCCCACAAATCTATTCATAGATCAACAATCGCCATTGCACAATCTGAAAATGAGAACTACAAATTGACATCAAGAAGGTTAGGATTTTGTTTAATCTGCAATTTCATAAATTTCATCGTTTTTTTTTTCTGAACAATTTAGCATCATTAGTATAGTACTACAATATCTAGCATGATTTCCTGCATCTTTAGAACCAAAAGTTCGTTTTGCATAAACTAAAAATCATAACCCAATCTATAGAATCGAACCACTCTCTCAGTCCCGAAAAATTCAAAAAAGAGCGAATCCAACTCGTTCTTCATCACAGTTAGTATTTCAAACTTTCACAATGTGTTAATTAAATTTTCTCTATTCGTATATTACTCTGAATACATGAGGAATTACATTCAATTTATTAGAAATGATATTTCAAGTAAAGATTAAAAACATGCAAATGATTATTTATAAGTTGCATATTCTTGAGAATTTTTTTTATTGCCACCTCAATTAAGGTTTATTGAGTTGTCAATAAAATATTAGATTGTGATCTGTGAATGCTTATAATGATCATAATGGTTAAAATTATATTATTTTGTGTCGATAGATTGATCATATCATCAATGTTTTGGAGGTTTTATACTTTTTATTTATTAGAAATTTAATCCTTGAATAGAAATTGATTTGTTATAGAGGCTTGGTTGTAGAAGAATATAAATTCAATCTATAGATTTTGGATAAGTCATAGTCGCTTAATTAAGCTTGTTTTGCATTAGCATGCTTTGTTAAGGGTCATTGATAGAATTTATTATGTGATCAATAACATCGATCTAGTCTGTTCACAAGCTTCATGTTTAGCAACACTGTAAGCACAATTACATGGGACCTCATCAACATTGCTCGCAACATACACGAAATGAAGAAATACTCTTCCACAATATGCTCAGCTTTTTGGAGGAGGGACTTAGAAAGCACAATAAGGAGACGCCGGTCACACTCTCTGGCTGCCTTATACTTATCCTTGTAAGTATTCGATCACTTTACTGGTTTTTTTTTGCCGAGTAGTCTATAAAATTATCTACTGACCTCTCAATTAACTTGTTTGCAGTATTGGTTTCTAGATAACACCAAAGCAAAAAGGTGCATCCAAGGAAGAGAAACGGTCACCCCAACATTCACAAAATGGTCTATTCAAAGAATATTTGATATGAAAAAAATCAAATTCATTCCCAACATGGCTGAGGTAATACAAAACAAAAACCAAAAAATTTGTTTATATATCTATCTAAATCACTTTGAATGATAAAAAAAAACTAATTCGAATTTCCTATATTAAAGCAATGGATAAAGAAGGGACCATGGAAGAACAGTGAACAAAAACAAAAAATCAACAATCTCGATGATTTCATTGATATATCTAGATGAAGACAACCAAGAAATCGCAACACCTACGTTCTCAGAATGGGTAAGTGAATCAATATTGACGGAAAAAAGGGGTCAAAATATATTTATTGAGTGGTCAATACAAAATAATTAACTGAGAATTCTTGGAATGCTAATTCACAGGTTTCTCAGGCTACACAAGAGACCAAAGAGGAAGGAAATCAAGCTGCTCAAAAATTGAAAGAAAAGATAAAGCAACTTGAGGAATCAATGGCTGACAAGCAGGAGAATAGGAAATGGGAGGAAGTCGATCAACTATTGAGGAGGTTTCAAGAACAAAATCAAAGACTGTGGAACAACTGCGCAGACGTAGGAAAAAAAAATGAGAATGAAAATTTGAAAACAAAAGTGAAAGGACTTGAAAGAAATGTCCTGGAGCTCGAAGTAAAATTCAGCGCTCCTACTTTTGATCTCTTACTAGAAGGTCAGTAATTTGCAAAAGTTTTTTTTCCAGCTTTGTATAATTTTCAGCGCTCCAACTTTCTGTGTTAGTAACTAACAGAGCGAATCTTTTTAGTTGCAGAAAAAATCGAAGAAAAAGAGGAAGGAAATCAAGAATTCAACGTGGAAAAATTAGTGAAAATAAAAATCAATAATAATTCGGTCAATTTTCAAAACTTTGACCAATCGAGCCTAGCTGGCACATGGACCCTACAAACGGTACACGTGGCTTACACGTCACTAACATTTGAAAAGCACCGAGGGTGACACATGTTGAAACACGAGAGAACTCGTCAGCTAAATGGAAATGTTAATTTATTGTTGATTGACAATTAAACAAGTCAAATATTAAGTCGGATAAATCACATTAAATTGATTGATTCTGATTGAATTCAAGTATTAAATGCTAAATATCAATCCGATTAAATTAATTAATCCTGATTGTAATCTAGCATTAAATCTTGCAAATTAAGTCATTACATAAATACATTCCAATTCAAGGGAGAAGTAGACACTATAAATATCTCCTCTCAAATAAAGAGAATGGACTTTTGATAAGCAAGAGAAATCACTCAAGAAGTTCATAAGTCTTTAAAATCGTGGAGAATCATTAAGCCATCAAGAGAGCCGATTCCTTCAAATCACCAAAGCCAAAGCCAAAGGACATCAGTCACGTGCCGAACTTCGTAACCCTTGTTTGATTCAAGATCAAGTATCCATCACCCTTGAATCAAGCATATCGTTGGAGATCGAATCAGAGGGTTTTTCACACAAAGATTGTAACCCGCTTTCAAATAATAAATAAAATATTATTTTTGTACACTTTTCTTCGTTTAATTTGCTTACAGGATTTCATGTTTACAAATTGACACGCCTAGTGGGACTTCTTTGCCTCTCATCTCTTTCTCCAAAATTCAAGTAATTTCTTTCCGAGTGATGGCTTCCAAGAAGACTCAAGTCATTCCCGTGAACAAGTCGAAATCAACGACTACTTCAAGATCAAGTAGCTGGTCTGCTGCTTGTGTCGCTTGAAGTGTGGCGAAACCTCAACCCACAATATTTGTGGCCCTCCCATCCAAACCTCATCAATCGGTCATCAACCTAAAGAGTTTGGGGGCAAGGGAGCATGTCCCTCGAAGTACGAAGTACGAAGAGCCAAACTTCAAGTATGAAAAATATGAGGAAACGTTTCTTTTCACCTGTTGTTGAAGATAACTCGGATGACAACTCGAGCACAGGTCCATATATATCATGGGTTCCCTAATGCTAAAGAAAATGAGACCTCATTGATGAAATTAGACGGTGCATCCCACTTCATAGCAATGCAAGTCTTCGTGATAGGGGCGACCTCAATTGAGGAGAAACTAGCCAATATGATGGCTGCAATGGAAAATCTCACAAAGACTGCCGAGGAAAAAGATATGTAAATTGCTGAGCTGAAAAGCATGTTAGAAGCTCAACTAGGGGAAGACTCCACTATAGGGCCACATGGAAATGATAAGGAGAAGAAGAAACAAGGAGAGACCTCAGAGCAGAAGTCTTAGACAACTAAAGGCCAACTTAGTTCGCTTGGTTCCCTGACCGTCCAACAACTTCAGGACATGATTACAAACACCATTAGCTAGAGCTCAGTATGGAGGCCCATCTCGAGATTCTCTCACCTAGTCCAAACCATACGCAAAAAGAGTGGATGGTCTAAGGATGCCGATTGGGTATCAACCACCCAAGTTTCAACAGATTGAAGTGAAAGGTAATCCAAAGCAGCATATTGCCCACTTTGTTGAGACTTGTAACAATGTTGGAACGGAAGGTGATCATCTTGTCAAGCAATTTGTTCAATCTTTGGAAGGGAACGCCTTCAAATGGTATACTGACCTGGAACCGAAATCTATTGATAGCTGGGACCAGATGGAGTGTGAGTTTCTGAACTGTTTCTACAATACAAGGTTCATGACAGAGCAAAAGAGCTCATCAATTTCGAAAAAAACCCTATCGGTAGTATAGTGGTGTAAGTAGGGTATCGTTCACAACGGAGATCAAAGGGTGTACCTAACAAAAAATGTCACAAGAATTAAATAAAATAAAGAATTATTATTAACAAGTATAAAGAACATATACATATGTACAAAGTAAAAGGGGGGGATTGAGTGATAAACTGAATGAAATTAATTTATTAAATCTACAAAGAATAAATTAAATAAGATGGGATGGAACATAAAGAATATAAAGTTCAGCCACAAGTATACAAGTTTACCAATTATTGGACCGAAAATTAACCAAGTTCCCTAGCCATGAAACCGAAATTAACATATGTGGAAAGTTAGAAGCTAACCATTCCCCAAATAAAACCTCTCTACGAAAATTAACCTAAGTGAAAGCACCTAGATTAACCAATTAAACATGCCATCTTAGTCTAGAAAGCTAGCTAGTCAAACCATGTTTAACGCATAGAAAAGAGTTGTTAATTAAAGTGCACGACCCATTATAGAAAAGTCCATATGTCCGCAATCCTTTTTATTTGACACCGACCTTTGTCCAAAGCCTTTACTACTCGTGAATTAGGTTTCCAAAACTATTAGGTGAATTGTAATCCCTAACTCTAGCTCCAATTATATGCAAATATTATAAGTATCGATCCCTATAACATAAACACATAAAAGTTTTCTATAATTCAGAATCAAGTAAACAGAGTCACATAAGCTACTAGAAGAACTAATTAATTAGGATCCAATAACTAAATAAACTCATATAAATAGGCTGGAAATTATATAAATCATGTCATGTTAACTAATACAAAGAATAATCAAGCAACAAAGACGAATTCATAAGAATAATTAAAGGAAAAGTCATATTACACCATATGGAATAGCATGAAGACTTGAAGACCACGAAACCTTGAATCCTTGAAAGCAAGTAATCCAAACCGTGTGCAGCAAGGTGGTGATGATGATGGACGAAATTGATGGTGATGATGGTGATGGTGCAGCCGCCTTTCCTCCTCCTTGAAGCCTTGAGAACCCTAAATACTAGAGAATGGAAAATATGATGGAGAAGAGAAAGAGGAGGGTTTGTCCCTCCCCATTGGGGTGTGAATTGGTGAATTGGTGAGAAGAATGAGGCTGCTATTTATAGGAGAATGGAGAGGAAGAAGAAGACAATGCAAGAAATAAAGAAAGAAAGGGAAGAGAAGTGGAATTTAAGTGGGAGATAAAGAAATGGTAAGTGGTGGTGGAAATGGAATCATATGGCAATTAACCATTTATTTACCAAAAAGAAATTAAACACTAGTGGTGAGGGCAGAAATAAGAGGAAAGAATATAGGGGTGAGTGGAGCATTGAAAATAAAAGAAGAGGAAAGAAATAAAAACGGACAGCACTGAGCAGTGCGCACTTAGAACGGAATCCTGCACGTTTCAACGGTTGGATGCTTCTGAAATTTTATTTGGGAATAACTGACATCCATGTGCAGCGTGTATCAAAATTACAGCTAGATCTGACGGTGAAATTGAGAGATATGGGCCTCGCAAGTTGACCTATCTGCACAGGCAGATTGTCCGAAAATGGGCTTGGACCTTCCTTCTTGGGCTTGGGCCTTTCTTCTTGGGCTTGGGCCTTTCTTCATGGATTTGGGCCTTTCATCTTCATGGATTTGGGCCTTCATCTTGGGCCTCACGGCAGCTTACTTCTTAATGGGCCTCGAAAAAGCCCATTAGACTTTGTAAATTTCCGAGCTCCGATTTTCTGCACGTATTCACATTTATATATCATTTAGGGACTCAAATATGGAAACTAAGCAAAAATAGCAAAGTTACAATTAAATCATAGCCAAATAGTAGGGAAAATACATTAAAAACGTCACACTTTGTGCTCCTATCAAATTCCCCCACACTTAGCTATTGCTAGTCCCTTAGCAACACAAAACTTAAAACAAAACAACACAAAACAGAAAAGGAAAACACAAAACATGTATTCTTTCCAACCATAACCCTCAGCGAGTTCAGAAGAGTTATAATCAGGAGAATACAAATTATATACCAAGGCTAACGAATTTGCTAAGTCTTTAACATGCACATCTCATTTATGCTCGGGTGTAGTGTGTGAAAACCAAGTATACAATTAATGTCAAGCAATCCAATAGGCACATATGAACAACATTAACCACTAAACCTCACAAGATTCACTAATTATTTCCGCTCAGTGTTTAGGGTTAAGTGTTTACTCTCAAAACAATTACACAAGTAGTGTTCCCATATGCTTGCTCATTAACCAACTCTCTACAGTTAATCTACAAATCATCAGATCATAAGGTCTTTCAGGTGAAACAAGGACCAAAGGGTGGATGGTAAATGAAGTGAAAGGACTGGAAATGAAAAATGTTTTACATGTTTGCAAGACAAGTCAACGACTTTGAAACTCATACTTATGCTAAACCCGAAACAACTTTCTTATTCTCCTCTAACCTTTTATTGAAAATAATACAAGTAAATAAAATAACTTTATTTTTGTGGTATTTTTTTCTTTTTCTTTTCCACATTTTTTTTTCCTTTTCTTTTTTTTTCTTGAGGAATTATATTCCTTCTTTTTTTTTTTTTTTCTTTCTTTGAACAAATACAACAAAGTAAAATGCACCTCCACACTTGCCTTTTGGTATACTACCATACAAATCAAAACCCGAAGCATAAGAACACAAGAAGTCACTATCATCGTCTTGCAAACATAAATAAAACAAGGGTGAGATGGTGTGGGTGAACAAAAGAAACGGCTAATGAGTGTTTAGTTCAAAAGGGGATTCCTAAAGTTCGTGTTTAGATGGATGGTGAATTTTTGGCCATGGTGCTCAACTAATGCCTTACTCATTTCTAATTCATCACAGATTAACAAAATGTTTCAAGTGGTCTCTGAGCAAGTTCTAGGTTCAAAACTCATGAATTGTGCACACATGAAGAACGAGTAAATGTATGAAAGATGCATACATGTGAATATTCAATAGGCTCAAGTCCTCACATTTTCTGGGTATGCATGACAATGTATGTTCAAATGTGCTTCTCGGATTGCAATCAACTAATCGAAACAGGTTATGTGAACATGAAATTTCGAGCAATCACAAGTTATGCAAATTAAATCCAAAGCAAATCACAAAGCCTTGACATATAATAAACATTCTCCTAATCACAACAATTAAACTCAATTCATCATCGGAATTGGAAAGAACAAAGCACAAAACAAACAATAACACACAAAACAGAAGCAAATATTTTTGTAATTTTTGATTTTTTGATTTTTTTTTTTGATTTTTTTTCAATTTACGTAACAATACGTGACCACAGTGACTTACTTAGTGCAATGGTAGGTTCAACGCTACCAAGGGAGTAAGTATGAATTAGTCGATATATTGTTACCGTAGAAAACAAAAACAAGTAAATTATTTTTTTTGAATTTTTGAATTTTTCAAATTTTTTCTTTTCTTTTTAATAAACTTTCCCCCCACACTTGAATTAAACATTGTCCTCAATGTTGACAAATATTTCACGAAAATGAAAAATTCAAGCATGGTTATCAAATTTAAACACACAAACATAAATAAACACACAAACATAAATCAACAGAAGTAAACACACAACATATATACAAATGAAAAAGATAGGTTAAAGAAAATCTCCCCCTTGAAGATCATTAAGCTCCTCCCGAAGCAAGTCACCAACAGTCACAAACAAGGCTAGCAGGGCCTTGCATCCAACGTTTGCTCCTTAGTTGACTGCGGCTCTGATCCTTTGAAGTGTGTCTTGGACAAGGGTTGTTGCCGACTCCACGGCAGACTTAGCTGATGTAGCCCTCACTGAGATCTGGAACACTATAGTCAGCAGTGTTCCGTCAAGTACAGCTCCGGATACGTTAGGCAGAATGGAGAAGCCTGAAGACATAAGCGGAAATGGCTCCGGTTGAACTCCAGATAGCAAACACTGGAAAATGGAATGGTTGATCGGTGCATAAATCACAGACGACCCCGTTGCATCGGTGCAACACTCCTGAAGGATGAGGAAGTCGTTGTGACTATCTATGGCGAGCACCGAAATCTGGTTCCGCGGGTCAAGACCGATGGTCAAGTTTGCTAGCACACGCACAGAGCTGTCCATCGACATACTATCCCACTGCGGTCTCGTCTGAACGTCTTTGAGGAACTCAAAGATCCTGGTGTGATGGGAGAGATGAACGACGGAACAACCAGCAGTACGATTGACTCCAGGGGGCTTGCTCGGATCACCCCTTCGCTTGTTGGTCCTGACCTCCATTCGAGTATCTCTTGTTCGGTTCGAACAAGTCCAGTGATGGTACGTGGAGTTGCTGATATCGTTGAAGAAACAGATTGTCATCTGTTTTGCCATTTCCGCCAAGCCTCTTCTTCCTTCAAGAGAAATAATCGAGTCACCGGGTGAAGAGTGGATACTCGTGGCGCACATGTAGCGCTCGGCTTGTCGTTGGAGAGTTGAGATCCAACGCTTTGCACCAAAAGCGAACCCCGAATGAACAAAAGGTTCGAAACGGCCTTCATTTCCTTCTCGCGTACATCCACGTGCTCCACCCAAGTGACCAAGGAAGATCCATTATGAAGATCACGTATCGAGCATCCGGAGGGGCGTTTTCGGCAAATCGATCTCACGGAAGGCTTTGGATTGGAACGCAATTCATCCACGGAGACATCCACGACGACCCAACTTCCATCCGGTTGTAGGTGAGAGTACCTAACGAACTGGACTTCACGAGTTGAGACAATGTGAGATGGCACCGAAACTCGGCCGACATCACTCGCATATGCTCCTCGTAGCCTTCTTCGTTCTTTGGAGGAAAGGATCTCCAACGTCTTGGCGTTTGTGATCATGCTACGAAGATCGGCAACCATCGACCAACATCCATTAAGATCCGAACGATGGTGGTCGGATAAAGATGGATGGTTGCCGAGTGTCTCGACGATTCGGCTTTGAAGTACGGAGCGGGTTCAGCTCGTTGAAACACTCGCAAGTACTCGGCCCTATGAAGAGTCTCGGGATGAATAGACGTGTCGGGAGTCGGTGAAGTTATCCACAAAGGAAATCCGGCGGTGGCCGCTGAGCGGGAGCTCGTGTTTGGCCTTACGGACGATATCCGAGATCAAGTCGGTGTGGACTCCGACAAGATCATGAGCAGGTCCGGGAAGGGTGTCAGATGGCACAGGTATGGATGGGCGCTCGACTAGGGTAGGCATGAGGCTCCGCACATCCCGTCTCAAGTGGTCCATGTCGATGGAATCGTCGGACAACTCGAGAATAGGCTCTTGTTGTTGAGGAACAACTTCGAGCCTTCGCCGTGGCACATCTGAGTGCGGAACAGGACCTCCGCAATTGGGACATATGCCGCTGTGGAGAGCATCGACGAGTCGTTGATTCAAAAGTTGAAGCTCCTCGTTCTTGCTCACCAGCTGATCGTTTCTTTTCTCTAGCTCGGCAATACGCTGCTCGGAAGACTGGATACCGAACTTCTTCCTATTTCTCGACCCCCAATAATAGACTTGGTCCTCCTCTAGTCCGATTTTCGGACCAAATCGTTCTCGTTGTGGCTTGGTGGGGTGAGAATACACCGCAAAGAAAGCCGCAAGTGCATCTCTTTGAGCTTTGCTGTACTTCGACCTCGGAAGTCTCCTATAGACAGGAGCGGCTTCCGGCTCAATAGGTGGATCAGCAACCAAGATTGGTGCTTGGGGTAGTGGTTGCGGTTGTGGTAGTGGCTCGGTCGGCATGCTAGCATCGGCGCTATTGAGCATGCTCGGTGGAATTATTTCAGCCAGACCTTCAAAGATTGGGTTCTCTGAAGGACCTGCCTGAAACAAATCGCTGAAAGAATTCACTCGTTTGGCCATTTTTGGGTTGGGAAGGAGGAAAGCTTCTGGGAATTGGGAGTATTTCTGGGAAAAAACTCAAGAACACGAAGAACACGAGAGAAAACGAGAGAGAGAGTGAGAGAGAAACTAAGGGAAACGTATGAAATGCCTAAGGAAACTAGCGTAAACAGAAGGGAAGGGGAAAAACTCGCACACGCTCGCACACGTGCCAAAGACAGAAGACCCGCAAATTGCGGATCGGGCGACGAAAGTCGCAAAGCGTACAGTGAAAACGCATGCGGCTTATTAAACAATTCGGCCGACGCAAAAGTCGTGCGTCGGCCCAATCAAATTTTTTCTTGATTTTCGATTTTTTATTTTTTTATTTTTTTAATACTTTACGAAAAGTCGTAAAGTGAACAGTGAAAACGCGTAGCACACGCGCTTGCCGACACTTTAAACAGGCCTGGGCCATCGAAATGGTTTGGGCCTTAAAGTGGGCCTGGGCCAAAGAAAACTCCGGCCCATTATTGGTGGGCTTAACTAATGGGCCTAAAAACGAAGAGGCCCGACACACTAATGGGCTTGGGTTACGGGTTTTGGGCTTCGTGAATGACACGAGCCCAATGGGCTAAATTTATTATTTTTTATTTTTTATTTTTTATTTTACGAAACCTAAATCCCTAACCAATCACACAAACAAATGAGCCTAAGGCCCAATAACAAATAACAACAATCAAGCCCAAAAATAAAACAAACAGTAATTATGAATAGTAAAAAGAAATAATTACAAAACAGTAAAACAAAAGCAAACACTCTTTTTTTTTTTATTATTTACAATTACAAATTTTTTTATTTTTTTTAATTTTTTTAATTTTTTTTAAATAAATAACGAGAGTTAAAAGAAAACTTACCTTTTTACACCCGAGGAAACCGAAAATCACCAACAAGACATCAACCTCAAGGTTTTTCAACCTTGACTTCCTAAACGTATGCTCCGATGTATGTGGTAAAATTTCCGATAAACCCGGATTATTTCCTATACAAAATAAAAAGGTTAGTAATAAATTTACAAAATAAAAACAAAATATTTACAAAGTTAAAAATATGTCACAAATTATCTATACAAAATGAATGAATAAATTTTCCTATGTCTACGTATATTTTATGTCTACGTATCTTCTTATGTCTACGTATATTTTATTTACACAAAAATATTTTCTTTTGCCTGAATATAGTTGAAAAAAAATGAAAGTTGATTCCAAGCGGTAACTCAAGGTGGACTTACGGCCTAGGTGCAATGCCTTGACTTAAATGACTTTCCGTGTTTTCAGAAGGCGAATGGCCAGATCACAAGAGATAAGCGAGAGGCAGGATTCATTTAGTGGACAAGTCCTCTGAATCCAATTTTACAAACCCGTCACCCAGAGTCTTGATCATATCTAGACACCATTCATGTGCCCCTTACTCAGTTGAGAAAGCACTTAAGTGTTCGACAATTCTCCAAGTGTTAATAAAGGCCGCCCTCAACCTCAAATAACCTTACGGTAAAAATGAAGGGTTTAGGCCAATATTAATAAAAGGACCTTACCTATTCCGTTCAAGTTACAACTTACAACAACAAAAATAATCAACTATATAAAAGACACCTAAATAAATTACTAAGTGTAACAAAATATGAACAAGTATTAAAAACAAGTAATAACAACAACTATTCACAAGTAATATAGACAAGTAATATAAACAAGTAATATGAACAGTTAAAAAAATTGTAAAATTATAAACAATAAAAAGTAAACAGTAATTATATACAAGTAATAAAAACAGTAATAATTACAAAAAATTATAAACAGTATTCACAAAAAAAATATTAGGTTAGGAACATTTTCAATCCACGTCGACGGCGCCAAAAATTGACAGAGCAAAAGAGCTCATCAATTTCGAAAAAAACCCTATCGGTAGTATAGTGGTGTAAGTAGGGTATCGTTCACAACGGAGATCAAAGGGTGTACCTAACAAAAAATGTCACAAGAATTAAATAAAATAAAGAATTATTATTAACAAGTATAAAGAACATATACATATGTACAAAGTAAAAGGGGGGGGATTGAGTGATAAACTGAATGAAATTAATTTATTAAATCTACAAAGAATAAATTAAATAAGATGGGATGGAACATAAAGAATATAAAGTTCAGCCACAAGTATACAAGTTTACCAATTATTGGACCGAAAATTAACCAAGTTCCCTAGCCATGAAACCGAAATTAACATATGTGGAAAGTTAGAAGCTAACCATTCCCCAAATAAAACCTCTCTACGAAAATTAACCTAAGTGAAAGCACCTAGATTAACCAATTAAACATGCCATCTTAGTCTAGAAAGCTAGCTAGTCAAACCATGTTTAACGCATAGAAAAGAGTTGTTAATTAAAGTGCACGACCCATTATAGAAAAGTCCATATGTCCGCAATCCTTTTTATTTGACACCGACCTTTGTCCAAAGCCTTTACTACTCGTGAATTAGGTTTCCAAAACTATTAGGTGAATTGTAATCCCTAACTCTAGCTCCAATTATATGCAAATATTATAAGTATCGATCCCTATAACATAAACACATAAAAGTTTTCTATAATTCAGAATCAAGTAAACAGAGTCACATAAGCTACTAGAAGAACTAATTAATTAGGATCCAATAACTAAATAAACTCATATAAATAGGCTGGAAATTATATAAATCATGTCATGTTAACTAATACAAAGAATAATCAAGCAACAAAGACGAATTCATAAGAATAATTAAAGGAAAAGTCATATTACACCATATGGAATAGCATGAAGACTTGAAGACCACGAAACCTTGAATCCTTGAAAGCAAGTAATCCAAACCGTGTGCAGCAAGGTGGTGATGATGATGGACGAAATTGATGGTGATGATGGTGATGGTGCAGCCGCCTTTCCTCCTCCTTGAAGCCTTGAGAACCCTAAATACTAGAGAATGGAAAATATGATGGAGAAGAGAAAGAGGAGGGTTTGTCCCTCCCCATTGGGGTGTGAATTGGTGAATTGGTGAGAAGAATGAGGCTGCTATTTATAGGAGAATGGAGAGGAAGAAGAAGACAATGCAAGAAATAAAGAAAGAAAGGGAAGAGAAGTGGAATTTAAGTGGGAGATAAAGAAATGGTAAGTGGTGGTGGAAATGGAATCATATGGCAATTAACCATTTATTTACCAAAAAGAAATTAAACACTAGTGGTGAGGGCAGAAATAAGAGGAAAGAATATAGGGGTGAGTGGAGCATTGAAAATAAAAGAAGAGGAAAGAAATAAAAACGGACAGCACTGAGCAGTGCGCACTTAGAACGGAATCCTGCACGTTTCAACGGTTGGATGCTTCTGAAATTTTATTTGGGAATAACTGACATCCATGTGCAGCGTGTATCAAAATTACAGCTAGATCTGACGGTGAAATTGAGAGATATGGGCCTCGCAAGTTGACCTATCTGCACAGGCAGATTGTCCGAAAATGGGCTTGGACCTTCCTTCTTGGGCTTGGGCCTTTCTTCTTGGGCTTGGGCCTTTCTTCATGGATTTGGGCCTTTCATCTTCATGGATTTGGGCCTTCATCTTGGGCCTCACGGCAGCTTACTTCTTAATGGGCCTCGAAAAAGCCCATTAGACTTTGTAAATTTCCGAGCTCCGATTTTCTGCACGTATTCACATTTATATATCATTTAGGGACTCAAATATGGAAACTAAGCAAAAATAGCAAAGTTACAATTAAATCATAGCCAAATAGTAGGGAAAATACATTAAAAACGTCACACTTTGTGCTCCTATCAGTTCACCGTAAGCATGATGGAGCTCACTAGCACAAAGCAATGGAAATATGAACCTGTTGTAGATTACATCAATAGATAACGCTCTTAGTCTTGATTGCAAAGATCGCCTATCGTAGGTGTCTACAATAGAAATGTGCATCCATGGCATGCACTGGAATTTGTTATACATCTTACAAAGGATCAAACCTCGCACATTCGAGGAACTTGTGACCCGTTCTCATGACATGGAGTTGAGCATAGCTAGTCACAAAGGTATGGTGGAACCTATCGTCGACCAAAGGAAAGACAAGATATTTGGAAGTAAGATATACAAACTAACAAAGAAGCCCACAAAAGAATCAATGGTGATTAACACACCCCCAGTCAAAATCTTGACAAGAGATAAAAAGAAGGAGGTGAAGAAAACCTATGAGGTAAAGAAAGCATAACCAACCCAAAGATATGAGAGAAGAAGGCGCACGTTGAAGGAGTGGGAAGAGAAGACATACCCTTTACCAATTTCTAATGTAGCAGGTATGCTTGAAGATTTACTTCAGAAGAAGGTGATAGAGCTTTCTGATTGTAAGTGGCCCGAAGAAATGCATCAAGTCAATGACCCGAAATACTGCAAATATCATCGCATTATAAGCCATCCAATTGAGAAGTGTTTTGTCTCAAGGACCAGATTATGAATCTCACCAAACAAGGAAGGATACAGTTAGATGTCAATGATGAGGCCGAAGTCAACTGCACTAGTATTGTATTTGGGTCATTCGAAACTGTTCCATTGTTCTCTTCACCTGTGAGACGACCATTTAAGTTGTTAATAGTGTCTTGTGAGAAGGTGAAATTAGAAGTAGTTGAGTCTATGAAACAAGTGGACCTTGCACAAAGTGATACCTTGAAGTATGAGTCGATTATCGATGATGAAGGATGGACACTCGTTACTCGGAGGAGGGCACGCAAAAATTGGTCACTTCATCCACAAGTTACTCAAGTGAAGAAGGAACGACGAGAGTGGAGTCTTCAGCGCCCTAAAGAAAGTGGGAGGAAAGAGGTTGTCAGAGGGAAGATCGATCCCTCTATACAAAAGTTATTTTCTCCAAGATGATTGCCAGAGTGCTTTCCTAAAAGATTCGTGTAGAAAGAACAAAAGAGGACTGCTCACGACAAACTACGATGTGGATTTAGAGGCCCTCACAAAAAACGAGACAAGCATTGTCAGCACACCTCAAGAACCAAAAAACGATGAGGTGCTAAAGCAGCTAGCGTGCCTACCACTACACTTTAGTATGTATGATTTGTTGCAGTTGCCAAATGAGGCCAGATATGCGCTGGTCCATGTACTAATTAACTTAACCAAGTATTCTGCAAAAATTAAAGAGGAAGGCGAGTTGAAGCCTAAAGAATGTGCTACATGCGCAGTATGTTGCGACACCATTCACTTTAGAGATGAAGACCTTCAATTGGGTTCCAAGCCACATAATCGACCTCTGTTTATAACATGATATATGCAGGAACAAAGTATAAACTGTATGCTTGTAGATGAAGGATCTGCTATGAACATCATGCCTAAGTCAACAATGAAGAAGTTGAGTATCCAAGTTGAAGAGCTGTCCTGAAGTCGTCTCATGATTCAATGCTTGAACCAAAGGGGATAGAGAACTATTGTACTTGATGTAGTTTAATGAATGAAATTATTCACTTTTTATAAAAAAAAAAACGAAAGATATTCGAAAAAAATAAGAATAAAATTATTTCGCAAGCTCATGAAGAGTGCAAGAAAGCTAGTTTTGTAGGGTGACGCAAAAGGTAATTTCAAAACCAAGTTCAGCGCCCCCATATTTTCTTTGCGCGCATATACTTTAATAATCTCCCTCTTTGAGTCTTTGATATTTGTCCAATCACTTTGTTTAACTTGTCAAACGCAAACAGTTCTCAGTCCTCACGAGTCCGAGAGACGAGATTTCTCATATTCAAAACCCTTTTCAAGGTACAAGAGACGAGAGCTGATTTTCCCGTAAGTTGCTTCCAATATGATGATTTGAATTTTGAAGACTTGCACTCTGGGATTTGGATAAAAAGGTGAATTTGGATTGATGGGTGTTTGAGGAAAGAGCAGAACTGCACAAGGGTTTTTGTTTGTTTCTTGAATTGTGATTCTGGGTGGGTGGGAGAATGGGACATAGTTCGAAGAAGAAGAAGCGTGGAGGAGGAGGGAGTGGGAAGAAGAAGAAGGCCTCGAAAGATCATGGGGCTTATGTTGGGGATGATGATAATGAGCTTCTTTCTGAAGAGATCACTGCCTTGTAAGTGACTCTTCTTCTTATATCCTTTTCTGTTTCAAATGCTTATTGACCGGAAAGTGTGCCCCAAAATGGACTCGAACTTGCATATGGACAAAAATTACGCATATATTGACTGTAATAGTGAAATTTTGGACCATAGATCGGTGAAAGTTGTGTCAGAGACTAGTTTGCAGATTTCATTCTGATCTTGGGAACTGGTTTTGTGGGTAACTTGGCCTATAGGCCTTATAAATGGATAATGATTCTAATGTACTACTTGAATTGTGGGTTTTTCTGTTGTCCTATCCCTTTTTACGTCTTGCCAATGCAATTTCGTGGTTTCTTTATTTGTTTTCCTTTTCTGTCCTTGCGTTCGTGGTTTCTTTATTTGTTTTCCTTTACTTGAATTCGTGGTTTTTCTGGGGTGCTTCTCCTTTTCTGTCCTCTCTTATTGGATACAAGGAGGCAGTGGTAACCCAGAAAATGGTTTGTCAGTTTTTTAATGTAAGAAGATGTGAATAGAAACTTATTGTAGGTGTTCTATATTATCACTACCAAGTGTTATATGTTCTTTACTCTAACGCAATTTGAGTAAAATAATTGTCTCTCCTTTTTATTGAGTTATAAATATCCACCAGAATATGCAATATCAAATGTGTTTCTTGGGACAGTAACTTGGCTTCTTGTAGATTAATTTCTGCCCTCTTCTGATTATCTCAAACATAGAGTTTTATGTTTGGAAAAAGGCAGATGCTTCTGTGAGAAGGGTTAGAGAAATCATCTATGGCATTAACTTCACTGTTTCTTATTCATAATGCTTATTGCTACTTTGCTGTGATCTTTAGGTGTGCAATATTTCAAGATGACTGCAAAATTGTGTCTGGATCACAACCTCAAATCATCATCAAGCTTCGGTATCTCTTATTTATTTTTAAAATCAATAGCGTGCATGAGCCTCTGCACCTAGGTGTCTCTTATTTATTTCTGAAATCAATAGACTCCTGTTGATTGAGTTTTGTTTTCTATCTTTACAGGCCTCACTCAAAGGATATGGGTTATGAGGATCTGGATGTCTCTGCACTTCTTTTAGTTAGGTGAGTAAGGTTTTGGTCAATATTGATTTTATCTTAAGTCAATGCATATTTCTTTTCATGGAGTTTTACCTTCTCTTGTTTACTAGGTGCTTACCAGGGTATCCTTACAAGTGTCCCAAGTTGCAGATAACTCCAGAGAAAGGATTATCAAAAAGTGATGCTGATAAGCTGCTATCTCTTATTAATGATCAGGTATTAGTTGACCAATGTTTATTGTTTTTAATTTGATAAGAGTAGTTCTTCTACAAAGGTGTTTTTAGTGACGTTGCAAATGTGACTTTTGTTTATTGCAGAAAATATTGGCTTTCTTGAATAGTAGAAACAACTGTTAATGAGTTTGGTTTCAAGTTTATACCAAATGCTTCTTGTGAAATGATTTTTAATATTTGATAAGAAGGAACAAAAATTCTAGTACACAGCCTTACTTTATTTTAGTATTTGATAAAATAAAATTGGAGGCTTGGATGCTGTGCTTCAAAATATAAGGAAGGATCTCTTTAAGTCATAAAGGGGATGGGAGGAGGCTATGTGGGGGAAGTTATTTTAGGTTTAAATCCTATTATTATAATTTTTTTTTTGTTTTTTCAAATGTTTGCTGATTGCAGGGCTATTATGTAGAGGGCAGTTTCTCCTATTAAGTCTATTAAGTCTGTATGCTTGTATTCATGTTAATTATTAGATTTGGCTTTTCTATGGATTTGTCCTCTATAATGTATGTACTTTTTCCAATTGCTATAGAATTGTGTTTCTCGTAAGAATATTTTTTTTAATTCTTTGCTAAAAGATCAAAGTTGAGGATGCACTTTTATGGTTTTTCTAATTTATAATTGTAGCAAATGCCCATTCATTCTGATGAAACTAGGTGCTTACCACTTAACCTGGAATCCCACTATAAATATTAATCATGGTCTCCCCACAAAAAGCACCAATGCACATGTATCCAATTGAACAAATTACTCCACTGTTTAGATTTTTGAAAACTTCGGATTAATTTTAATTATTTTGTGATAAATGAAAACTAACTTCAGTTGTATTATATACCGGATAGTTATATATCGTGGACCGGTATTTACAGAAATGAAGACTGATCAATAAGGAAAGTTTTTCAATATCCCATTCAATTTTCTCTGAAACGAACAGGCTTTTCTATGCCAAACATATTTTCAATATAACATAGTATTTACAGAATGAAGACTGAACAATGAAGAAAGTTTTCCAGTATCCCATTCCATTGTCTCTGAAAGGAATCCCTTTGATTACAAATATAAAAACAATTTAACATTAATGTTTTGTACTTGCATTGAAAATATCGTTGGATAATGCTCTATGTAGTAAATATATCTTATTTTTATGGTTCTACTGTGAATTTATTTGTTATATTTAGGCAAATTCTAATGCCCGAGAAGGTCGGGTAATGATCTTCAATTTGGTGGAGGCTGCTCAAGAATTCATATCTGAAATTGTTCCAGTGGGTCAATCACAGGGATCGGTAAGATACTGTATTTGATACCTTTGTGTTTGTTTGTTTGGGGTGGTGCACACACACACACACATATATATAATACATAAATCTGTATACGCCCAAATATAGGCCGGTGATTTTTATGTACCTCCCTTTTTTCCTGTCCCTGTGCAATTTATTTCAATGATCGAATCACTGATTCATTAGGTTTATCTGCAAGGATCGTCCCTGCAAAATATCAGTGCTCAGAAAATCATCCCTACTTGATATCTAATTTAGTGATGCTTTGTTTTATTCATTTTTTATGGAAGGTAATTTGTTCAACTACGGATAGCAGTGCTCAATTGATACAAAATGACATCGCAATTTCTAGTAAAAAGAAGGGGCCTTTTGTTTATGGTTTCATAGACCTATTCAGTGGCTCTGGACAGTCTTGGAATTGGAGTTTTGGAGTGGACGAGACTAATGGGATAAATTCCACAGTCCCATTGCCTAAAGTGGATGGGTCCAAACTCATGCATGAGATTCAGGAAAAGAAACTTGATAAACAAGCAGAACCTATAAAATTACAAGATATAAAGCAAGGCCCAGTACTTTCTCCTAATGTCAAGTTAGAAACCCTTGAAGAAGAGAGTGAAGATAGCAAGAAGAGTATTTATTCTATGGATTCAAGTAGATTTTTGTTGGAAGAAATGGAAGGGAACGGTGGTGAAACTGAGAAAGAGGTAAGTAATGGAATACCTGGCTTTATATGATGTTTATATCTTTGTTATAACTCCAGAATCTTCTTCATATCAAAGCATAAACTATACTTGGAATATCTTTGATTCTACCACATTTTCTGTGGTTTCACAGAATTCGGTTCTTGAGGAGGATTCAACAGAAGATGATTGGGAATTTGGAAGTCAGCAGTCAGAGTCTTTTACTTCCTTGGCTCATGATCAAGGATCCCAACATGTTAAAAGGGATTTGATAATGGTAATTTCTTGTTTTTTTCACTTCTTTTAATTTTTTTTATATTTATTGTGGGGTGTTGCTTACCTTTATGTCAGGTTCATCTGCTCCATCTTGCCTGCACTAAAGGACCATTGGCTGATTCTTTGCCACAGATTACCGCAGAACTGCAAAACATAGGGGTATGTAGTTTCAATGTTTCTGCATAGTTTTGATCACTCGTATTCTTTCCAGATACTGATTATGTTAAATTGGTTTCCAGATCTTATCAGAATGGGCAAAGGATTTAGCTTCAAAACCAATTTCACTTCTAAATCGAACATTTAATCATGTTTTCAGACAACATATGGTCGGTCATCGGTCATCCTCTTTCTTCTTTTGTTTACTGCTGTGATCTGGCTTAAAAAATCAATTACAAATTCTATGTGTTATTAATTATATCTAGGTTTCAACCCGTATCTCTCAATTTTGGGAGCTCACTTCTGAATTAGAAGGGCCAAGTACATCTCTCCCAAGTTCTCGATATCTCAATGACTTTGAGGAGCTACAGTCCCTTGGTAATGGAAAGTTTATGTATTTTGGTTTCATGTAGGTTAGTGTATGGTTCTTTTAGTGTTCTGCATGTGTCTGTAGGTAGATAAGATCCAAAAGGTTGTAAGGTTTATAGATACTGCTGTTATAGGTTTCTCATTCCCAAGAGCTTCTACTGCTGCTTCTCAGTTGGTGCTGCTATTATTGATTTTTTCATTTGTATTTCTGTTACTAGTCGTTGATAGAATGGTCTATCATAGTTCAGTGGACTTCTCCCCCGTATGTAGATTTTAATTTTTATTAATGAATTCTTGCTTCTGTCAAACCAGAGGACACTTTAACTATTTGTTTTCTCATTTTTTCCAGTGATTTTCTTTTGTATAATTTCCTCATAAGTTGCATCACACTTTGCTTGTATTTTTACTTGTCAAAAGATTCATTTTAACTGTAACCACTAAGATTTTTTTCACACTTTGGTAACAGGTCATGGTGGCTTTGGCCATGTTGTATTGTGCAAAAATAAACTAGATGGAAGGCAGTATGCAGTAAAGAAAATCCGCCTTAAGGATAAAAGCCTGCCAGTGAATGACCGCATATTGAGGTACATTAATTTTTACTGCAACCTAAAGGAAATTTAGCAGCCATTAAGCTTAGATAATTGTTTCATTTGAGTAATAGTATCTCGAATTAGATGTGGCATTTATGAATTATTTTATTTAGTTGATTTGAAAATTGAATTACATAATATATTTAAACGAACTAGCCAAACATAGCTTAAAGATCATTCAAGGATCTTTGGCCGTCTCTTAATCAAAATAAAATAAAGAAATTTTACTTGGTACTTCCCATTGGATAAGATATTGGTCTGTTCAAGCCTTCAAGGTTTCATGTGAATACATTTTCTATTGTATAGTAGTGATTCTGAGACTCGGAGTGTTCTATTCTTGATCCATATATCATCATCATAAGATGTATGGACAGTTGGTGCACGGATTAAAGTGAAAAGTTTTGATTGTTTGGTGGTCCCCAGAGGAAACTCACTAATCGTGTTATTCTCCAAATAATAAGGCCCTTCTCTTGTTGATCTCCCAATTGATCAGAGCGCTTATCTTATTTTTACATTTTGAAAATATAATCCCAATATTGGCTACTGCAAGTGTTTGGAGTGGAGTGGGTTGCCTAAAATTGTGAGGGTTACTCTCTTGGCTTCTATGTGGATTGTTTGTTTTGGACTGGGATAGAATTAATAGTATTTAATGGTAAGGTGGAGGGAGTTGATTTTCTTTGGGCATCCCGATCAAAGTATTTCAAAGATATTCTGACACTTTGATTCATCATGATTATTGATCTCATGATAATCAAACTCTTCCAAGTTGTAGGTTTTGCTTGGGGGAGGGGGGCATATTCTCCATATTCTTCTATCCTAATTTTTTTTCCTTCTTTTATTTTTTATTTTTTAAAGTTATGTTTCACATCAATAGAAGGAAATGCATTCAGGTTACTGAGGTCTGTATAACCTTTACACATTTAGTTTTGTTATCAGCTTGCTATCCCCCTCCCATTTTCTATATTTTCATTTCTTTTGTTTATTTCGGTTCTGCTGTTGGTTGGCTGGTCGCCTAAGTAGGTTATACCACAAGGAAATAGTGCTAATAAACCATCTTGTAATAGGTTTCGTATGAAAAATTATGGTATGTTTACTTACTTGGCGTGGAGAAGGGATGAATTGGAGACAAATGCCTGAAGGAAAGGGGAATGCACTTACTTTTTGATGGGGCCAACTTTTTCCGATTCCCTTTGTGTTAGTTAACACGGGAACTTATAAATTGGAATAGCTTCCCTTCAATTCATACCAATTCCAGGTAAGTAAACATGCCATTGTTGTGTTCATTTGGATATGTCCATATGGGCTAGCTGTTTTAACATTTACGTTAGCTATCCATATTTTCTTCCCTCCTCGATTAATTTGAACCTTACATATATTATTTTCATTCAATTATTTTTTTGTCTGCACTTGTCTTCAATTGATTCCTTAAATGAAGTTTATTTTTTGTCCATAAAAAAGTTCTAAAATATTTTCACGGTTCATAGGGAAGTAGCTACACTTTCTCGTTTGCAACATCAACATGTTGTACGATACTATCAGGTAATAGCATCCTCATTTCCTGCTTTATTATTTGCATGTTTCTGTCATAACTTCTGTTATAAATTTCTTTTTTTTTTTAGTTGCTATACACTTGCTATTGTTTTGTTTTTTGTAATGATTTTTGAGGCCTACTTCTATTTCAAGAAGCTGATGTTCCCTTTTTGGTTTTCAAACCACAGCTGCATATTACTTATCTTGGTGACTCTTCCCAAATATTAAAAAGTTTATTTTTACAGGAAAGTGTTTTTTTTTGCAATCTTTTGATATACAAGTTTGTAATATTTGTAAGCACTTCCAGGCCTGGTTTGAAACAGGAGGTATTGGTGCTCATGGTGATACTACTGGGGGTTCAAGGACTGCAGCCAGCTCCACTTTCAGCTTTAAAGGTACAAGCTCAGCAGATGATCTAGGGAATGAGAATAAACTTGAATCGACATATTTGTACATTCAAATGGAGTACTGCCCTAGGTAAACTTCTATTTTGATTTTGTTTTTATCTTAATAGGTTTAACGTTTTTTGATATGTAGTTATTAATTGGACTTAGAATATTGACAATAAGCTGGTTTTTTTCTTCAATTATTGCATTTTCTTTTCTTAGTTCTACATTTCTTCTTGCCACTGAGATCGTTAGCTATGCTAAATATTTGTAGTTAGTAAAACCTATTATTTTCTCATTTTGAATAATCTATTGTTTATTCTCCTCGTTGACTGGTACCTAATTTGAGCCCTAACAAAGTATTTTTATTTATTTTGTATGTTTTGAAAGTACATAGTTCCTCATGGTCTATGAAGCGAAACCTGTTAGTTGCTATCACCGTCAGGATTGAAGTAATTTTTTAAAGAGACAATCGCAAACTGTCTCAGTTATTAATATGAAGAATGTAGACAAACTGTCTCAATGATTAATAGGAAGAATGTAGACAAGATTGAAGAAGTTTTCCGGATAAGAATAAGTATACATGGCAGATGAAGGAAATTTGTCTCTACTGACTCAATTTTTCGTTTCATTTGTATCATCCCTTCAACCTTCAGCAGGTCCATTTAACATAGTGAATGTTATTTTGTTCAAGAGCTGTCCATTTAACATAGTGAATGTTATTTTGTTCAACAGCTGATTGATGAGCGATGAAGCAACCTTTGTTTTTTCCTCTGATGAATTCTATATAGTTGAACTTGAAACTATTGCCGTTCCTTCATTTTAATCCCATAATGATTTTAAAACAGGTTTCCATTGCTGATTTTTCTTATATTTTCTTTGTTTTTTTATTTAGTTTTTTTTTTTATGGTTTTGTAGGACATTACGCCAGGTTTTCGAGTCATATAGTCATTTTGACAAAGAATTAGCATGGCATTTGTTTCGTCAAATTGTTGAAGGCCTAGCACACATACATGGACAAGGAATCATCCATCGGGACTTAACCCCGAATAACATTTTCTTTGATGCACGTAATGATATTAAAATTGGGGATTTTGGTTTGGGTAAGTTCCAGAGTTTGTAATATGATCTCGTTTCACCTGAATTAAGTTTTAGTTTGAGAACTCTGTAGCTTGTTCTGCTTCTTATGTATCTGAAGTTAGGTCTTTCGAAAGTGTTCTTGTTATTTTTCAAAAGTATAGGAGGAGATTTAAAGACGCTTACTGCATGCCTTTCTGTTCATGACCATTTGCTGCCATAAACTACTCTTTGAAATGAAATGCTGTTTGTTTAACCATTTACGTTCATATATTTGTCTGATAGATATCAGGATATGTATACTCAATCATAGTGTAATTTGTTTTGTTTCAGCAAAGTTTTTGAAGTTGGAGCAGCTGGATCAAGATCCAGGTTTTCCTGCAGATACAACTGGAGTTTCTCTTGATGGTACTGGTCAAGTTGGTACATATTTTTACACTGCACCTGAAATTGAGCAAGGCTGGCCAAAGATTGATGAAAAGGTAAATGTTTGATTGTACTTCTCATTGTGTTATTTAATATTTCCAATAATTTACCCAATATGGCATATGCTAATTGTAATCCAGCTTTAAAGTCCTGTAATCTGTTTATTCAAAATAACTTGAGGTAAACATGACTGAGTCAACTTGGATTGCAGGCTGATATGTACAGCTTGGGAATTGTATTTTTTGAGCTATGGCACCCATTTGGGACTGCAATGGAACGGCACCTTGTCCTATCCGACTTGAAACAGAAAGGTGAGCTGCCTTCTGCTTGGGTTGCTGAATTTTCGGAACAGGCATCCTTGTTGCGACGCTTAATGTCCCCAAGTCCGTCAGATCGCCCTTCTGCTACAGAACTTATACAGCATGCATTTCCACCACGAATGGAATCTGAGTTGCTAGATAGTAAGTAATTACTATCTTTGTTTATACCGTATCGAGCTAATCTAAGTGGAGCCCTTAGTAAGAACCTTGCTCCTCACTTGCACCTCTGACTCAAATAAACCATTTACATGAAAGCTCTGCTTTCTTCTTTGTTCTATGTGCAAAACAATATGGCTATTGTTTGACTCAGTATAAGACGCTCATGTTTTTTGTCTGGGTGGAAGCTGGCTCGACGAGAATAGCCTAAAAGTCAACAATTATATAGGATGAAACAAATAAATGACAATATCTCAGTAATATAAAATGTGCTAAACATGGTTTCCAACACATCTTAAATTGAAGCAAAGATGTCCAAGTCCAGCTTGACTATAGATGCCTGAAGTATATTTTCTGTTGGTGAAAAAATATGGTCCACCATGAGCTTTGAGAAGGAGGGTGTAGATGTTGTTTCTTTTCATTCATAAATCATAATATACATGTTTTCTTTCCTGCAATGGTTATTTTAATTTATTTTTGTCATTGAAATGGCTTTCTGTCAATATGATCAGATATTCTACGAACAATGCAAACCTCTGAGGACAGAAGTATATATGATAAAGTTCTGAATGCTATATTTGACGAAGAGATACTAAGCTTGAGAGACCAGCAACATCATGAAGGTAGTTTGAGGTTGGCTGGAAGTGATACTTCTGCAATTCAGTATGCAGATTTAGATACCGAGGCTCGTGATTATGTTGTTGAGATCACAAGGGAGGTGTTCAGACAACATTGTGCAAAGCACCTTGAAGTAATACCAATGCGTCTGTTGGATGATTGCCAACAGTTTATTAGGTATTTATCTAAATTCAAGTCATTGTAGCCATGCTACTCAAATGTTTTGTATGAGTTTCTTGTTGTGGGGCTAGCTCATGCTAATTATTTGTTATGCTTTATGAGAAGGAACACTGTCAAACTTTTGACCCATGGAGGAGATATGCTTGAACTTTTGCATGAGCTGCGTTTGCCTTTTGTTAATTGGGTGATTTCCAATCAGGTATTAGATATACTGAAATAAATGTGAATTTGTGCTGTAAGATAAAGTCAGTAGGCATAACTGGACCGTTTATCTACATTTCGTGTAGAAATCTACATTCAAAAGATATGAAATTTCATGCGTCTACAGAAGACCAATTGGACATGCACCCCCAAGTCGCTACCTGCAGGTATGCAATAATCGATGCTTCTTTAGCTCTCTCTCTCTCTCTCTGTTCATCTCTTCCTGCTCTCTCTACATTGTGTGGTGGTTGAGTCTTAAAATATTTTTGTTTTCAAAAGTTGATGTGTTTTCAAGATCACAAATGTGGCCTTAATTGGAAAAATAGCTATGCCAAGCCATATAGCCCAATTTCTGGCTTACCCAACCAAGCCCACAGGCAAAAGCCTGTGGTCTATCCCGAGGAGCCCACACTGCTGAAAATAAAGTCTCCCACTAACATTTTACATTATGCTTAGTTATTTTTGTAATTATATTGTTGGGTTTTTATTAAGAAATTTAAATTCTAGCCGTTTTTCATTTATTTGACGTGCGATTTTCTATCACGCGAATACCATTACATAAAATCATGTACGATCATTTTTAACTGTTGTATAATTATTAAATGTTTTCAATGTTTTGTCTTTTGCCCCTGCCTTTGTGGATGTTTGGGAAGCACAACCTTGCCTTTTGGGTGCATATGTTCTAATTGTGCAACATTTAATGTCAATCAATAGGGTGATTTCGACATTATTGGAGGTGCATCAGCATTAACAGAGGCAGAAGTGATCAAGGTGATGCATTGTTTTATTTCTCTCTCTCTCTGTTAGTATGTTTGTACACGTGTGTGGATATAATAAATTTGATGCAAAACCTTAATGTCCAATGTTTTGTTGGTACATGTTACTCTCATGTCTCCCATTGCGAAGATCCCTTTGATCTCTTTTATTTCTCTCTCTGTTAGTATGTTTGTACACGTGTGTGGATATAATCAATTTGATGCAAAACCTTAATGTCCAATGTTTTGTCGGTACATGTTACTCTCATGTCTCCCATTGCGAAGATCCCTTTGATCTCTTTTTAGGAAATAATATTTAAGCTGTGGGAGTAATACGTTATGTAGAAATTGGAAAGAGTCATCAATGGTTTTTTGGTAATGTTAAAACTTAAAAGTCTGTGTAGGGAAGAGTTCGAGTGATTAGTACTTAAAAATAAAACATAGTTTGTGAATATCTGATTTGACCATCAAACATTATGAAAGAGTTGTTTGCAGATTTCGTTCTATAAATATTGATTCCTACAGTATGTGGAGTATTATAGGTCATCTAATTACCAAGAGGAGTATCCAGGTCCACTCGTTAGGCCCTTTGATATGTGATTGTTTAAGATCTGTGGTTGGCTTAGCTAACAACTTGGGAAGAAACACAGAAATTTCAGAAGCATTGCTAGCAAAAAAATATGAGCAGCATTTCTATGAGAAGCGACATGGAGAACTTGAAAAAGCAGCTGTGTAGTAGTCCTTAATCCTCATAGTCCAACCATTGAAATGGAGTGCCAGCAAACATGTACATCAAATTATCAATGCCGAATTTGAAGTTGACAACATGCTACTTAAAGATTCCAGAAAGCAACAAAGTTTTTGCGAGGAATCTTAAGATGATGTTACCTTGTGTACGCTAACGTAGTGTAATCAGAATTTTGAACTTGATGAATTCACATATTAAACTGGAAATTCTGGATATATAGGATACCAACTAGGGGAAGGTTTGGACTGGTACAATGAAGTAGAAAGATTTCATGAGGTTCTTGATCCTCTGCATAATAATGTGATATTACTAGCTATCACGTTGAAGGGGTGTGCATCTACTTGGTGGACATACCGTGCAAATTATAACAATCCAACCAGTCAAGGCCAAAAATTGAATCTAGTAAGATGCAAAGAATGACCTGGAACCGATACCTTGCATTAGACTATGAAGAACTATTGTTTGAGAAGTACCAACCCTTTCAAGGTGCTCATTCAGTTCGACAGTAAATTCATGACTTCTAGAGGGGTAATCTCGTGTTCAAGTTGAATTGAGTGGCCTTTTGACATCAATGAAATGAGGAGAGGCATTTTCTAGTGCAGTGAAGATGATTCAGCCGGTCCACATGGATTTTGAATGGTTTTCAAGAATTGTTGGAGTTAAATTGAAATGTGTTGAGAAAGTTGTTTGGGAGATTAATACCAAGGGTGTGGTCAATGGACAACTAATGTGGCCATGAATGCTGAAGAAGCATTTCAAGGGGAAGATGCATTTTGCTAGCAATTTTGGAGGCTAATCAAGTGATAGAAGATTAAACGAAAAGTAGAAAGAGTTATTTAGGGTTGAGGGAGTTTTTCCTTTAGTGGGACTGAGCGAACTTTTTTTTTTCTTCCCATTTATTTTAAGTATATTTTTTGTTCTTTCCCTTGGGTTGAAAGTTAATATGGCTATTACTTCTATTGCAAGTATTCATTCTCAAGGGAGTTAGCTGGCATTGTTGGAATCTAGAGTCGGGTGTGACCGTGTGAGTAGGAGAATAACCTTTAAAATATTCGGATGGATACGCAAGACTACAAGAATGAGTTTTGGGATCCTTTGGTGCAGAAGGTGGATAAGAAATGATTTTTTTGGCCTAGAAATATATTGAACTGATAAACTGTATTGGGGAACTTAAAAAACACAGGGAAATCATTTCTATCTACCTTCTGCCCCACAGGGAACTTCAAACGTTTTCTTAATATCTCTTTTTTATACTGTACTAAGAATTTGGGAGACAGTGAGACCTACAGGGAAAGTGCTGTGTACATTTATGAAATTCATCTGATATTTAATTATTTCAGTATCCTATTCAATATATATTCACGTTATTTATGGCAATATTTGGTTTATGTAATGGAAAATTACTAGCATGAACTGGCAAATGATTTGTGTGATAATATATCTAAGTGTCATTTTTCAGGTGACAAGGGACATTGTAACCCGTTTTTTTCATTCGGAGTTCTGTGACATTCATCTAAACCATGGGGACTTACTGGAGGCAATTTGGTCTTGGGTAGGAGTCAAGGCAGACCATAGACAAAAAGTAGCAGAGGTAACTAATTAGTATAGTGCGGATAATTCCATGATTAATATATGAGTTTAATTGATAGTATGTAAAATTTTGAAGTACTGATAGTTGCACCACTTACCTAATGAAGCTTCTTTCTATGATGGGCTCCTTACGTCCTCAATCTTCTGAACGGAAATCCAAATGGGTGGTAATAAGGCGTCAGCTTTTGCAGGTTTGATGATATTATAAAATACTTGCACTTTCTAGTCTGTTAACAACCACTTCAGCAGATAGGATGTTACTGTCATGATGATTTAGAAACCAAATGGAATGTGTAGCTGGCTTGATCTTCTTTCCAATATTGTTATTTTTCTGTTCAAATTTTGTTCAGGTTTTGTGCATAGAAACAGATTCTGCAATTTTAGAAATATGTTTTTTTTCTTATAAAAATGCTCAGAAATAATTAGTGAAGCATTTTACATAGATAAATTGCAAAAAAAATGATCTGGTTATAGAAATTTTCTTGAAATAAAAACATTGAGAGTGCGGCTAAATGGATTGAATCTTATATATTAAGCCAACTCCCCTTGGGGAGGTTAAATTTTTGAAAGCCCACAGAACCCCATTGTTAATTAATATGTTCAGACAGAATTATTTCTTTGCATGAGGATAAAGTTGTAAAACATTAAATTTGATAAAATTAAAGAGAAAAAGAAATTTGAGGAAACTCCCATAAAAAACTGGCAAAGCAGAAAACTACCCTACTTTTCCATATTTTGCCAAAAAAAAACTAATCTTTATTTTTGCTTTGTTTTGTTTTGTTTTTAATGTTTAACGAAAAAATAACGCTTATTCACACGCACTCTGTGCATGTCAAGAGGCTAGTATTAATTAAGGCAAAATGTCACTTTTGGTCACTCAACTTTGGGGTTTTAGACACTTTCATCACTGAAGTTTTTAAAATGTCACTTTGGTCACTCAAGTTTGAGACCGTATGTCACTTTCATCACTGCCGTCTATTACACCCGTTAAACAATTGTTTCTCTGTCATTCCAAGCCATTCCAAGCCATTGCTTCAGTGATGAAAGTGACATATGGTCTCAAACTTGAGTGACCAAAGTGACATTTTGAAAACTTCAGTGATGAAAGTGTCTAAAACCCCAAAGTTGAGTGACCAAAAGTGACATTTTAAAAACTTCAGTGATGAAAGTGTCTAAAACCCTAAAGTTGAGTGACCAAAAGTGAGATTTTGCCTTAATTAATACTATCTTGAATAGTGTTCGATTCTGTTTTTATATCAACCCAACTTTGTGTGTTGGCCGTTTAACATTGGTGGTTAAATCAATTGCTTGCAGCTCTTTGGTGAGTTAATAGAAGCTCCAATACCTATTGGCAATTCCGTAATCTGGTGATTGTTCACTATGTTCATATAGGGATACTTATTTTTTCTGTAGAATACTTGATGCTAAGGTTCTTCCTATGGTGAATGTATCTTATGTCTTCTGATCCAATTGTGTCAGTCATTATGTTCTACATCATTTTACTCCACTTAAATATTAGACATTAATACAAACATATAACGTAAAGATATATTAGTATGGTTGTTTAAACTGGCTAAGCAGAAAACTAGCCTATTAACAGTATTTTATCTGAAACTTTTAAACTTCTAAGAGTTGTTTGAATTTTCTATGCATCTAACTCTGTTGTTTTTCAAATAGTTTTGAAAATCTCCTATTTTTAGATAAATTGTCAGTCTGAATGATCATCTATTATTAATATTTATCTTTTTCAGGAACTTAATTTACACGAGGCTGTTGTAAATAGGTTGCAGACTGTTGGTTTAAGATTCTGTGGAGCTGCAGATCAGGCACTTCCTAGACTTAGAGGAGCCCTGCCAAATGGTACTGTTGTATTTGTTAATTACTTATGTACATCAATTGAGGGATGATAATCATTTGCAGAAATTTAATGTAGATAAACCAACACGGATGGCACTTGATGAGTTGTCAGATCTCTGTAGCTACTTGAGAGCTTGGAGGATTGAAGAACATGTTTATATAGATCCACTTATCCCACCAACTGAGAGTTACCATAGAGATTTGTTTTTCCAGGTATCTTACTATCACATATGTTAGTATTCATCAAATAACCATACGGATAACTTAGTATTACCCATCATGGAAATTCCATAAAAGTTAACCAGTACCATTATGGGAGAATTAGATTTTGGTCTTTTCTGTAGAATTAAGGGTGTTTCCTTTTCTATACATGCAATCCCAAATTGCCCCACTTTCAGGCATCCCTCTCGATTTGAGGGATTGCATGTAGGGCCGTCGTGCGAAGTGTTCTGATGATTAATTACCTGATTAGAAATTAATATTATGTACAAGTACACACCTTGCTAGAAAATGAATATTTTACAATTTCAAAGGAGATTGTGCTGTTTTTGTGTCTATATTATTTTACAATTAATATTACGTAATATTTTACAATTTTCCTAGAACATGATTATTTTACAATTTCCTTGCACACAAATGGAGTGCAGTGAGCTAGAAAAGAGTGCCAATAGCAATGACTTCTCTTTTTCTTCTATATGTTTTGTTTTCATATGCCCTTAACATTTAAACATACCCCTCAAACCCCTTTTAAAATTGATTCCAATAATTTTTAAAAAATTAGCCTATAAGCCCCTTTTTAAAAAAAAATAATTACAAAATAACCCTTCCACATCCATCTGTCACATATCTTTTTATTGGTCCAATACTCCAATCGCATCCAAAAGTCAATTAAGTACAGGTTTGGAGTATCCAACACTTCTGGAGGCGTATCAACGGAGGCATTGGTCGGGTACTCGATATTTTCAATATCTGGTAGTATCCATCAATCATAGTTGAGGTCCTTGAGGACATGAAAGTCAACTTCAAATGGGAGCATTTTTAATTGTTCTCGACGACAAAGTATTGCATCGATTCCTGATAACACAAGCTGCCACCAAAGTCTCAATGTTTGTATTTAAATAAGAATTAGATATCCTAAGCATTCTGTCTATGAAGTAATGAGATTACATATTATTTTGTGAGATAAGTATGCACTCTTCTGTGTTTGCAAGCCTGTGTGATTTTCTTGTTACAAATATCTTTTTAGCAAGTGGCTTATCAATATTCTGTTAAATGATTAAGAGTGGAGTGTGTATATATACATATGTGCACGCATACACAAATTGTCTCAGAGAAACAGTTGATAAGAGTTGGAATTCTTTGTGATATGAAAGTTAAATGATTTCTTTCCCAGGTATATTTGGTGAAGGATAGTAACCCTGGATCACTTACCGAAGGTGTACTACTTGCTATTGGGGGTCGCTATGACTATTTGCTTCATCATATGTGGAGCCTTGAACATGTAGGTTATACAGCTCGACTTCTTCTAGTGACCTTTTATTCTTTACAGGATGTCAGTGAGTATTTAAAAAAAAAACAAAAACAGTTTCTAATTAAATAGACGTTGATGTACAATTGAAGTTGTGCTGTTTTTGTGTCTTTAATATGATAATGCCCTTGTTATTGCCTAAATTTTACTAAATAAAGAATTTGAACTGAATGTTAAATGTACACCCTCTAACGTGACTATCACATTGGGAATTATACATCACCTCTTCTTTGTTATTAAGCCTGCTGCCACATGCATTGGAGGTACTTTTACTTGTGGAGTTTCATGTAAATTTCAGAGTAATTGCATAATAAAAAAAAAAATCAGAGGTTGAAGTGTAACAAATGTCATTTAGCATCATCCAAAGTTTTGTGCTTGTTAGTGATAACATTGGTAGTGCTGTCATTACTCATAATTGTAGTTTAATTATGGTTTTTTTTTTGTTTTGTATAAAATATAAGTCATCTTTTCTCTACCTCGTATCTCTCAAATTCTCAATCCATGGTTTGTTTAGCATCTTGTTTGGACTTAGTATGACCTTTTATTTATTTTCCTGTTGCAACCAATAATATTGTTTTAATTATAAAAGAACTTAATAATGTAAAGGTTTATATCTAAGACATACCCAGATTGTTAGTTATTGCATTTCCTTATAGATATATAGTTAACATATTGAAAAGCAACTCATATTACAAGCCATATGAAAAGATATCATGTTACACTTGCCCTTTCTCTTCTTCTTACCATTAATGATTGTTTCTGCTTTCTAACATTCAGAAATCAAATCCTCCTGGTTCTGTTGGGACCAGCCTTGCTTTAGAGACCATAGTCCAGCATTCTCCCGTGGATTTTAGACCAATTAGGTATGTCTTGTTCGTTGATTTCGTTTGTTTCTCGAGGCTTCTACTAAACCAATTATGTATGTTTGAATTATTTGTTTATTTAGATAGATTTCTGTCTGTTTGATTTTTTTTTTCTTTTCTTTTTGTACCAGAAATGAAGTTAGCAATAGTGTTCTTGTTTGTTCAAAAGGAGGAGGGGGTCTATTGGCAGAACGCATGGAACTAGTCAATGAGCTTTGGGAAGAAAACATTAAGGTTTTGAGATTGAAAGATCTATGCTGCAAACTTGTTGCTCAACTCATGTTTTGTTCTGACTGCTTAATCTTATGTCTGTCAGGCTGAATTTCTCCCGACACCCGATCCAAGCCTTACAGAGCAGTATGAATATGCCAACGAACATGATATAAAATGTCTTGTCATCATAACAGACACTGGTGTTTCTCAGAAAGGTTCTGTTAAGGTAACACTTGTACTGATGTAGAAGTATCATTTCATTTAAGTTCGTGACATATATAGATTATTAATATGAATTACATTTCTAATCACATGAACACATTAAAACTATATCTATCTTGGAACATCCATGATAGCAGCAATTCAGAAGTGAGTTTAAGAAGCAGGCTATGGGTGTGTGTAGGAAATTCTCAGAATAGGATACCCACATTTTAAGTTAAGCGTGAACTTCCATGTGGAGGCCATCCTATAATCTGTTTCAACCATCCGATCCGTCCATTTTAGACCCCTATCATGGATATCATCGCAAATCATAGTTTCTGAAGAACTGTGTACATCAAAGTTTTGCAACAGTGATATTAGTGTTTGCATAGAGGGTGTCAAAGCATTCTCAAGGGAAAAAAATAATAAAAACAAAAAAGGTTGTACTGAACAAATGAAATAATAAATAATTTTCCATATGAAGGATAGGAGTCACAATCGATACTTGATCCTCTTGGTTGCTCTATATCTACCTGCAGTGGTTTCAGCCCCAGGGAGGTTATAGATCTCACTGAAACCATAATTAGTACAAGTATCCCTACTCTAAAATTGTAGCAAACAAAAGAAATAATAGATAATTTGCCCTACTATAAACTGATAGCTGATATGAAGTGTGCTCTTTTGTTCTTGTTACTTTATAGGGGCCTCCTATATTGATAATCTCATGCTTGATCTATATAATTTGTCAACATTTTTGGGATATTCAACATCTGTTATTGTCATTGGGTTTCTCTGAATCATATATGCGTAACAGGAATAATTGAATGCAAGGATTACTATGTTAAATGAACCTTATGAGCTGATTCGTTAAGTGTAGGCACTAATTGATGGTGAATTGGGACTCACCCATCATGGAGTGTTTTCCTGAAAATATGCACTAATGGATTAACTGTATCTCCAGGTCCGTCATCTTGAACTGAAGAAGGAAAAAGAGGTTGAAAGGGAAATTCTTGTCAGATTTCTGCAGGATGCAATGGCTATACAATTTAAAAATCCTTCCATTTGGAATTAGACTAGTCTTCCGAAGCAATACCTTATGCTGCTGTGCTATTGAAGATGCTACATTTCTTGCATGATTTCTTGAGGAAAGCTTTATATTGAAAACATTCACAGAAGCAGTAGCTGTTACTATCTGTACCCTGCTTCAGGAGCCTATGTATAGTTGCCTATTATCAGAGCCTATGTATAGTTGCATATTATGCAATACTTTTTCTTGTCCATAATTTGTTCAATTTTTCAGAAATCTTAGTGTGATGGTTCATCTTCTGGATAATCAGACAGGGAATTTTGAAAGCATCTCCTTGTCTGAAGATTTTTAAGTAGGGCACTTTTGTAGGCGCTTGTTAACTGTCCCTCATCGAGAGAAGGAACTTGATTTCAGGGCACTTTGTATCGTAATTTGTATGGAAATATTTAGTGTATCTTAGAGAAGGAATACCTAGGAATCATTGAGATGAAATATTGTGGAGATGTAGAAATGTGCTTAAAAGCTTTCTGCAGCTATATGGGAAACCTATTTTGATTTTTTTATATAAAAAAAAAAGAAAAAATTACAACTAAAAGCCTCCAAGACGGTTGCAACAAAAACAAAATCAAAATTGAAAACAAGAACCACACTAAACGGAAGAGCATCTTCCCAGATAATATTATCTTGGAGTCCAAGGGCATACACGGCGAATATGCTTGAAAGAACTAACTTCAAAAAAAGCGGTAAAGAACTTGACAATTGATTTCAATCAGTAAGGTGTGCAACTCTTCCCACTAATGCAGTAATTGAGGATTTTAGAAGGGTAAAAACCTAAGTTGGTACTTGAATTATTGCGAAAAGTATTTTTTTTATACTAATTTTTTTTATTACTCAATATGGTACTTGAACTATTGCCCTGTTGTCCAAAATAGTACCTCCGTTAATTTGGTCGTTAAGTTCGCCTATGTGGTGCACATTTGGATTCGTAAAATTGTCTAATTAGGTACCATTTTGGATAATAGCGTAATAGTTCAAGTACCATTTTGAGTAAAAAAAAAAGTGTAGGTACCAAAAAGTACTTTTCGCAATACTTCAGGTACAAAATTAGGTTTTTACCCCAGTCCAATTAGGTAACATTTCTCATCTAAATATACGCTACATATGCGAACTTAACGATCAAATTAATGGAAAGTATTATTTAGGGTAAAAAAAAAATTTGTAGGCACCAAAAAGTACATTTCGTAATAATTCAGGTATCAAATTAGGTTTTTATCCTTTTTAGAATTCCTTCTATGACAACCTATCAGAAATTTTTGTTTACAGCAGAAACTAGACCATCTCTCAAAGCCAAACTTTTCAGAGTAAAACACTCTACCTTTCCTCAATTTTTTTTGGCACTAGCAACCAAAATTATTCCAGCATTTTTTGGGTGACTAAGCATATAATAATACACACACACACACACCCCCACCCCATCCCACTCAGTGTCCAAGAAGAATCAAATCCAGGATCTCTATGGGGACAATAATATGAGGGGATGACGTATAGGTGTGGATAGCCATGGCAGCCACCTTGGGTCCCTAGGCCGGTGGCGGCGACGCCATAACTTGGACGACGGTCTTCTCTCACTCTTTCGCGGCCCTATGCTCGCGAGATCACCTATTCTCATGGTGATTACCTTCTTGAGCAAAAAGATCTTACGGACCAACGTCTGGATTTGTCCCTAGATTTCGGGTTTTGCTTGCGGCGTCCTCCCTTAGGGGCGCCATTATAATGGGTCTCCGGAACAAGTCTAGTTCCCACGGGCCTCGAATTATAATATTTTACAAGTGTCATCGTCATACCTTTCCTCAAGGCAGAGATGAAGAAGATAATGAGAGTTTTCTCAATCAATTGTTCTTTTTTGATAATTTTTTACAAAGATGCATCAAGTCTTTGATGCGTAGAATTTCCGAATTATATCCCATGACTTTATCAAAGTCAAAGAAGCGGAGATTAGTCCATTATGCTTCTAAATTTGGAAAGATAGAGTCACGAACGTTACCATAACGTTCATAAAGCGCTTCAAAGCTTTCTAGCGCTAACCACTTTTATGAACTCAAACTGGAGTGCCATATCATATGGCGTTTCATCAGGATAAGTACCCTAACATTGTCAACCTCAGTTTGAGGGTCTTGAGAGGTTCCTTCAAAACAACACTTATGGATTTGAGTTAGAAACTCTTGTGCGGATAGGGGCATTAGGATATCATGAGCCAATCTCAGAATCTAATGTCCACAGAATTCAATGGAGTGAAATCGAGTTCATTCATGTTCGATATCCAAAATTATGGAGAACAAGAATATGCTAAATTTTGGAGTCAATACTCTCACAAAATAATAGAGGGTAAGTTTTGGAGTTAATACTCCCACAAAACGATATAGAGCAATCTTTGCTCCCAAGAAACGTTTCCAAGGATTTGGATTTAGGTGAAACTTTGATGTAGGATGGTGAATGGTCATAACTTAAATATTTCGGTAGCTCTACTCAAATATGACCAAGTAAGTAAGAAGAGATGTCGGTGGAGCGAGGCTCTCTTAAGTACCATTTATCTCAAACTACATACCTAAACATCATATCCAAGTAGATGAGTATAGTTGTAAAAAAGCTATGAGCCAAATTGGTCGTTTCAACTCTTTTCTCTACGGATTTCTCATCCGGAGGAAATTTCTCAATGAACTCCTCGTTCAGAGTCTATTCTCTCTACGGAGTCCTCGTCCGGAGTATTAGCTCGAACGCCCACAGTTCGGCTTATGATTTAAGAATCCTACGTTACAGAAAGGTGGGACGTAGAAGAAGGGAGATTGCAAGTCCCCGGAGAAAAAGAAAGAATTAATTGAAATTCTGAAAGCATGAACTTTTATAAAAGTTTACTTGGATTTCTTTTTCTCGATTCTTGAATTTGTAGGATTAGCACGTGGTGTCGTCGGCGAGAGATGCGGCCGGTAAGGAGGGGAGAAGCCGATGGCAAAGGGTGGTGCACGGCGGTGATGAAAATGAGGTAAACCTAGGATTAGGGTTCTAGGGTTTTGGCGGGTAGTAGGATGCAATGCTTAAGATTTTGGCTTTTGATTTAGAGATAAGGCTCGTGCTGATAACGTGTTGTAGAATAATGTAAATAAGCAGAAGAGAAATAGCGCAACAATAAGATGATTTTATTAATGAATAGGAATCTTTATTTATAGAGAAATACATGATACAATCCATATGGTAACTGGAATCATATACAATGCATAATTCATAATCTTGTAGCATTTACGTTCTTTATTCCATACTAACTAATGATTACTCATAGATTGACAAGACACACAGAAAATGGATTTCCTTCAACATTTTTTATATTAAAATACTTTATAAAGTAATTTAATAATAAATGATAAAAATACAAACCATAAATAACAAAAAAATAAAAAATTATTGTAGAATATTGGGAATTTAAAGCAAGAAGTAAATAACACAGGAAATTGATGATCTTTATTGATGAATAGGTGCCTCTTTATATAGAGGAATACAAGATACAATCCATATAGTAATAGGATTCATATTCAATACATTCCTTATGCAATCCTAACTAGATAGTTCTAGGTTGACAAACACACACAAATCGAGGTATCTTTCAACAAAAATAACAAAAAAACTTATAATTATCCACAATCTATAGGTCACAACTCCACTCTCACAGTCTTGTGTGCAGTGGCGGAGCCACTAAGGGACCAGCAGGGGCACTGGCCCCCCCTGAATTTATGTAGAAATGGTTATGTAATTATGCTTTTATGCTTTGGTTAATCATATATCATACATGCTTTTCTGTTTGGTTAATCACTTACGGTGTGTTTGGATGTGGGAAAAAGTGAAGGAATTTAATTAAAAATAAGGATTTTACATTTCCTTTAGTCGAATTTTAGCGTTTGGCTTCCTTATCCAATGAAATCAACAATTCCAATGGAAAAGAATTGTGGAATTTGGGGATGCAAATTCCCTACTTGAATTCCTCCCAAAATAGGTGTCTTTTCTGAATTTCATCAAAGCAGGAAGTTCTATTTTTAATTTTTGTCATTTTAAAAATTCTACGTGATGAAATCCAAACAATAGAATTATCAATTAACGGAATTTAAATTCATGGAATCATAATTCTCATCATTTGAAAATATCTGTGAAAATTGAAAATATTTCATCCAAACACACCGTTAATGTATTTATGTTTTCTAGCCTCCCTGTAAGGGCAAAATATTTGCTATTGGCTATTTCCTATTTGACAAAACCTCTTCCTTTGTATTAGCATTTTCTATGTATCAATGCTAGGTTATTTAAGGGATTAGGAATAGTGGCTTAGGTTGTTCTTGCTCGAGATGGTTCGTGAAGACGCCTTTCTTATCCGGTCTTTTCTCCGGACTTCGATTTTTGTTCATCGAAGGTTTCGTTCAAGCATCTCAAGGTATGAATCATGCATATGCATTTCATACATTTTGTTTATGCTTAAATAGTAGCACAAATATCTTAGGTTTGCTAGAAATTAATTAAATTTCATTTGGTTAAGCAAACATTTATTTTTAAGATATTTTTCTGTTTTGCTACAGTGTTACTGTTCATATGAACAGTGCGATCGATCGCCTGGAATCGGGCGATCGATCGTCAATAGTACCGTTGGAGAATCTGCCCGTTGCGATTCAAAAATTTGTCCGTTGCTACAGTACCACTATTCATGAACAGTGACGATCGATCGCCCGTGAACAGTGCGATCGATCGCCTAGTGTCTGTTTTGTTTTCTATAAATAGAATTCTTCGGTTTCATTAAGTCCAACTCTTTCCCCATCGTCTAAAAACACTTTGAGAGAGTTTTCTGGTATATTTGAGTGATCCTAGTTCCATGTTTTAGGTTCCTCATCTTAAATCTCCATTTATAATCCTTTGCTAAACACTTTGATTTTCATATGTATGCTAGTTTAGCCTATGTTTAGGATTTAGGAGATTCTATTCAATTCTAGCAATTGTTCCATGTTGAATTGCTGAATTGATTGATTGAATCTTTAGTTTCAATCTTCTTTGTTGTTTGTTTTGTTTAGCTAATGATCCTTGTGATTAGTTAAACAAACCCTTGAATCACTTCAAGGCTTTTCAATTTGGTTTGGTTAATTCAAGCAATTGTTCCTTGTGAATTGCTTGTGTTGATCGAATTGAATTCATTGTTCATTCATACACACACATATCATTGCATAGTTGGTGTTGCTTGCGGTTGGAGGATTCACGTGGTGGAGTTCTTCTAATTGGAGCGGCTTGAGGTGGGAGCACTTGAAGAAGCATTTGGAGACTACATAAGGTTAGAGCTGCCACTAGTCATAGGGTTGATAGTGTAGAGTTTGGGACGGAGTTCCCCCTTGTATGTGTTTGCCAATTGGCGTTTTTCATAGTGTTACACAAGAGCTGGGTACGGCTC
Organism: Rubus idaeus; assembly: GCA_030142095.1. Lineage (NCBI taxonomy): Eukaryota > Viridiplantae > Streptophyta > Magnoliopsida > Rosales > Rosaceae > Rubus > Rubus idaeus. The sequence continues at coordinate 17,510,849 of CM057968.1, read as the reverse complement.
CCCTCCGGTTTTCCCTCAGAGTGAGGTTTCGTGACCTATCGTTGTTGTTTGGTGTTGCTTATCTATTGTATGGCTTAATTAATTAGCTATTGTATTTCCTTTTTATATGCTATTGTGCTTAATTGATTAGCATATTGGTGCTTGTTCATACATTGATAGATATAGTCGTGGTGAGCTATTGATGATGCTCACTTTGGGTTCTAGGTTGTACAATTGATTGTGCTTGTTGATATATATTTGTTGTCAATTGTGAATTGCTTGTGCAATTGTTTGAACCTAGGTTGTTAGGTTGTGGAGAGATTAAACTTTTAATTTGTTCAAAGTTGTGTATGCTCTCCGATTAGTGTTTATGACGACTACCGTTTATTGGGACTATCCGTGTAACGGAATTTCAATTGGTATCAAAGCCTTCTCTTAAGGCAAAGGTCGATCACGTTTTGTCGTTTTTGGCGTCATGACAATTAGAGATTGTTATCTTGTCGGATTTAAATGACGAGTATGAGAGGTTTTTACAAAGCGTAGAAATTCTCATTATCTAGGAGCGTGGCCTTTTTTAAATGGTTATGGCACTTTGCCGCATAATAAGGTGAACGCATGTAACTTTGGAGCATTCCAATGAGGTTGTTCTTCCTGGATCGAGGTGTACCTATGTAGGTTTTGCTGGGAGGACTTTGTCCTGTCATTTGGACAATGTTCAAATGTAGTAGTGATGAGGTATTGGTGAAGATGAACTTGAAGCCAATATTGAAGGTTTATTTAATGGTAGCTCATGTTAATAATTTAAAACTTTTTTGAGATTAGGAGCTGAGAAAGTGTCATTCCTTAGTAAGGAAAACTTGAGCTTAAAAGTGAGGTTCTTAATAGGTTCTCATATCCCTTACTCTGAAAATAATGAACTTAAAGAGAGTGTTGATAAATATAGAAAGAGATTCTGATTTGACATATGTCATGCCAAGATTAACAATGATGTAACTCTTGATGTCGGTGATTTTGGTTTGTGGAAAAGAGCCACCTCTCTTAAGACCGATGTTGGGCTTTGATCACCCCTTGTATTGGCCCTAAAGCTGTTTTGGCCTACTGTCACTTGTGGTAATGGCTATCAAACCAGGTGCTATTTATGGAAAACCTTGCTCTAGCTCACACGTTAGAGTAATTAGGACCAAGATTTATCCTACTTCATAATGTGGCAAAATTGGTCATGTTAGGCCTAGTCATGCACCTAAGAAGACTGGCTTTAAAGGCCTTAAAAAGGAAGGTAAACTAGGAAAGTATATTCATAAACCTTCACAGACACTTCACTTAAGGACAATTCAATATCTTAGAGGAGTTGTCAAACTCTCAGGGTGATCATTCCTCAAAGTTAGGGTTCCTCCTGCTCACGGGTGGGTCGAAGGTTGGTCATGACTGATGACTTATGTCCTAGACTTCACATGTGTTTCTCTGAGCTTGTAGATTTATAGATTAAGAATGAGCTTAATCATTTGTTGATGATTTAATCATCAATGTCCTCATTGTTGATGAATGATTGGTTTGTTTTGACTGTGCCTTTATTGTGCCTTGCTTATTTCATGGTGTTTGGGAAAAAGGTAGCTGATTGTTGATGAGTCTTTATTTCTTAAGGTCGAAGGTATGGATGATGCACCGTTTGGGATCGATCGCACGTTGTTTTGGTTAGTTTTTTTTGACGATCGATCGCTTGATATGCGATCGATCGCTTTAAGGTTTTTAGCTCTGGAACGGCGATCGACGCCCTTTCGGCGTCGATCGTGCGCGGTGGTTTATTTTTTTTTGGTTTCACGATCGTCGCACCTGTTTTGGATCGTGCCCGCTTGCAATTTTATCAACCTAATTGCTTTTAAAGCTTTAGTTCCTCTTGCCTCTTCATACTTTTGAGTATTTTATGTTGTTGAGGTTGTTTTGTAGAGGTTATAAATCCCATTTTAACTCATTTCAATTTTGATTTTGGTGTCAAAATTGTTGTTTCTTGAACTAGTTATTCTAGTTGTTTTTAAATGAGTTTTGGGTATCTTGATTTGCTTCTTATTGCTCATATTTTAGATATTTTATCTAAGTTGCAAATTAAGATTTTTTTGGTGGAGACCAATGCTTTAATACACAAATTGCTTTTATTATGTAGCAATATTGTCTTTATGTCTCCTATATATTGAGGTATAGTTGCAATTGCACCACAAAACCCTTTTATACTCCATAGTGAGTTTTGGTTAACTTGTTGGTTTTGTGCCTCCATCAAATGGTGTTTTTGTTTGTCTAAGACTCTATGAGCTTCTATTGTTATAAATCCATTTGATGTTTTTATTTGGGATGAAATGCTTGACTTTGTCTTTCATTTGATATATTTCTTTGGTATTTTTGGCTTATCTTTTGTAAACTATTTGTTATAGTTTTTAGTCTTCCGCTTGCCAAGCCATTTTTGCTAAAAGTATTTCAAATTGGTATTTTCAATTTGGTGTCTTGCATCCCTTTAGGACTTATCATATGATTGTCCTATTTTATTCCAATATGGAATGACCATTTATTTGCTCATGCTCACTAGTTCTTCCATGAAGTCTAGGTCTTGTCTGAGTTGGTTATCCAATGAGCCGTATATTGAGCAAATAGATGTTAAAATCATTTGCACACACCTACACTATGTGTTTATTTGGTGTCCTTCCCTTCATATGTTTTGGGAAGTCTTGCATGTTTTTAAGGGTTTTATTGTTTATCTTCCTTATTTTTTTTCTTTTAGGAAGATCATGTAGTTGTTAATCTTTGATTGATTTACAACTTGTATTGTATTGTTCTGGCTATTCTCCACATGTACTCATAGTAAGTACACTCCCACTTTGTACTCTTAGTTAGTACACCCCACCTTGTACTCTTGGTTAGTACACCCCTACCTCGTTTAGGAGGAGACTCCTTGGAATTGCCTCAAGTTTGCTTATGTCTTGGGCTTTTTATTTTTATATCTTGTTATGACTTGCATAACTTGAATATGATAGACTAAGCTTTATTCATCTATGCTTAATGATTATTGTTTCTCATAGCATGATGTTTACTTGTTGGTATTCATTTGAGGAGGAGACTTTGTATCCTTATGGATTATTATTTCAAAGTCTCATTTATGTCGTATGCTATCAATTGTTTTCAATTGGTTTCCATTATGTATCATGTTTATGTTGTTCATAACATGCTTATATATACGACTTTGTTTCTCTCCCTCCTTTGGCCTTTCTAGACAAAAAGGAGGAGATATATTGAAAGGAGGAGAAGTATTTGTTAAGGAGGAGAGATATATATTGAGGGGAGAATTACATGTTAAGGGGAGATTTAATTGCTTAAATGGAGAATGTTTATTATGCCATATTGTTTATAACTCAATTGTTATACCATACATGCTTCACGGTATCGTGTGTTTAGTGTTGAATTTGCAGGTTTGATTCCGGCATACCTAATCGATACTTTTGTTATAGCATAGGTTATTTGAGTTGTATTTCTTTTGAGGTTTTGTCTAGGAAATGCCAAAGGAGGAGATTGTAAGGGCAAAATATTTGCTATTGGATATTTCCTATTTGACAAAACCTCTTCCTTTGTATTAGCATTTTCTATGTATCAATGCTAGGTTATTTAAGGGATTAGGAATAGTGGCTTAGGTTGTTCTTGCTCGAGATGGTTCGTGAAGACGCCTTTCTTATCCGGTCTTTTCTCCGGACTTCGATTTTTGTTCATCGAAGGTTTCGTTCAAGCATCTCAAGGTATGAATCATGCATATGCATTTCATACATTTTGTTTATGCTTAAATAGTAGCACAAATATCTTAGGTTTGCTAGAAATTAATTAAATTTCATTTGGTTAAGCAAACATTTATTTTTAAGATATTTTTCTGTTTTGCTACAGTGTCACTGTTCACGTGAACAGTGTTACTGTTCATATGAACAGTGCGATCGATCGCCTGGAATCGGGCGATCGATCGTCAATAGTACCGTTGGAGAATCTGCCCGTTGCGATTCAAAAATTTGTCCGTTGCTACAGTACCACTATTCATGAACAGTGACGATCGATCGCCCGTGAACAGTGCGATCGATCGCCTAGCGTCTGTTTTGTTTTCTATAAATAGAATTCTTCGGTTTCATTAAGTCCAACTCTTTCCCCATCGTCTAAAAACACTTTGAGAGAGTTTTCTGGTATATTTGAGTGATCCTAGTTCCATGTTTTAGGTTCCTCATCTTAAATCTCCATTTATAATCCTTTGCTAAACACTTTGATTTTCATATGTATGCTAGTTTAGCCTATGTTTAGGATTTAGGAGATTCTATTCAATTCTAGCAATTGTTCCATGTTGAATTGCTGAATTGATTGATTGAATCTTTAGTTTCAATCTTCTTTGTTGTTTGTTTTGTTTAGCTAATGATCCTTGTGATTAGTTAAACAAACCCTTGAATCACTTCAAGGCTTTTCAATTTGGTTTGGTTAATTCAAGCAATTGTTCCTTGTGAATTGCTTGTGTTGATCGAATTGAATTCATTGTTCATTCATACACACACATATCATTGCATAGTTGGTGTTGCTTGCGGTTGGAGGATTCACGTGGTGGAGTTCTTCTAATTGGAGCGGCTTGAGGTGGGAGCAACTTGAAGAAGCATTTGGAGACTACATAAGGTTAGAGCTGCCACTAGTCATAGGGTTGATAGTGTAGAGTTTGGGACGGAGTTCCCCCTTGTATGTGTTTGCCAATTGGCGTTTTTCATAGTGTTACACAAGAGCGTGGGGTACGGCTCCCCTCCGGTTTTCCCTCTAGAGGTAGAGGTTTCCGGGTGACCATATCGTTGTGTTGTTTGTGTGATTGCTTATCTATTGTATTGTGCTTAATTAATTAGCATATTGTATGATTCCTTATTTATATGCTATTGTGCTTAATTGATTAGCATATTGTGTGCTTGTTCATACATTGATAGATATAGTCCGTGGTGAGCTATTGATGATGCTCACTTTGGGATTCTAGGTTGTACAATTGATTGTGCTTGTTGCATATATATTTGTTGTCAATTGTGAATTGCTTGTGCAATTGTTTGAACCTAGGTTGTTAGGTTGTGGAGAGATTAAACTTTTAATTTGTTCAAAGTTGTGTATGCTCTCCGATTAGTGTTTAGGACGACTACCGTTTATTGGGACTATTCCGTGTAACCGGAATTTCACTCCCAAAAATAATTTTATTATTTAATGTGGAGAAGAGACTAGGAGATATTGTTGCACTTAAAATTTCTAATCATTCTTTATAATAAAAATTGATTATACAATTGATATTTATTTTAACTTTTTTCTCTTTTAATGAAATCTTGTAATTTTCATAAATTTTTACTTTCCTATTGGGTATTTTGTCCCTATTAGTTAAGAACCCACAATAATTTAATATAGATTTAATAACTGAAAAAAAAATAAAAAACAAAAAATTAGGAGCACAAACACCACAAGTCAAACAACTCCAATCCGAGTAAGATTAATTTTTAATTTGTCAACCTAATTTTTAAGTTTTTAACTAGTTTTTAATTTTCAATATGATTTATTTTTGCATGGGTCATGTTTTTTTTTCGGATTAAGGTAGCGTCGTGGTACTGAAGCAAGATGGCGGGGAGGTTGGCGGTACGAGAAGACCCTCCGACGCTCAGTTAGTACCGATGAGTGTTTGAGAGCGAAGGAGTTTGGGATTCGGAGAGAACGTACCTCAATAAGGGGTGAGGACTCCTTATATATGAGGTGAGGTCGGAGACAAGCTTCGGCGTGGGGGACATCCCCGACACGAGGAATATTCTGTCCACTACCCGACGCGCATCGAGGGACGACGGCGCGGCCAGGGCATGCGACTTAGGCGATCGTGAGGAGTGGACAAGCACGTGGGCGGGCCGCCGGACCGTGGGGCTGGTCGGAGACGTCCATGTGCGGCGGGGAAAGCTTGTTGTCGGTACACCGCCGGTCTTACCGGTACCGGCCGGGGTACGCCGGGGCTTCGACGCGGCTTGGGGCGGTATACTCGGTAGGGGATCCCTACCGAGCCGGTAGACGCCGCCGGGCGTTGCGAGATTATATCCTCGGTAGGGGAGCCCTACCGAGTCGGCCATGGGGCTTATAAGCGGCCGCTCCCGGTGATAGTGAGCTACTTCGGGCATCCGCGAAGATATGAAATGGTAGCAACATTTTTATTTTTTATTTTTTTTATCATCAAGTACTTATTGTGTCCCTTCTGTAACAAATTTCTGACTCCGCCCCTGCATGTGTGGAACCAAGTTCTTTTTTTTTATAGTTTTTATCACAAATGGTACCTGAACTTTACCTCAATTATATACATAGTACATGAACTTCACTTTTGATCACAATCAGTACCTGAACTTTTAGTTTTCATCCTAAATGGTACCTGAACTATTCCTCGTTTTCATTTTAAATGGTACATACCTTCAATTTTTAGTACAAAAAAAAAACTAAATTTTTTTTGTTTTTTTTTTGTTTTCAATTTTTGGACGGTAGGATGAAGTTTTTTTTTAAAATTTTTTTTTAGTTTTTTTAACGGTAGATTGACGATAGGTATCATTTAGGATGAAAACAAAAAGTTTATGTACCAATTAAGATGAAAACGAAAATTTCGGTATTATTACTTGTGACAAAAATTAAAATTCAGGTATCAAATATACAATTGACAAATAGTTCAGATATCATCTCGTGATAAATTATTATTTTTTATTTTTATGGGAAAGCATTGAAAAATGTACAAACTTCACGTTTTTCCTCGAATGACGACATACTGCTTCAATTTGCTGTCTCGTAGCCTTCTCCGTCACGTGAGTCTTGCGCACCACGTTATCCGACCCCCAAGGAATGAAAAGAGGCCAATTTTGACTCTCCATTCTGGACTACTCACTCTCTCATTGGCCAAAAACCAACAAAAGTAAACGATAAAGGACACAACACAGTACACACTCTTTCGGGGCCGCCTCCGCTTATAAAAGGCCTACACATCTCTCCGTTTTAATACAAAACGAAGCGGCGCCCATTTTCCCAAAATTTCAGACCCCCCAGAACTTAAAGCTCCACAAACCATGGAGCTTTTTGATTCATCAATGCACGCTGCCTCTGACTTTTTCTCACACCACTCATCAGTCATGTATTCAGGTACCGATTTCCTTCTTAAGCCCATTGTCAGTCGTGGGTTTTCTGGTTCGTTACATATAGTTTTGTTATCTGTGTTGCTTATCTCTTGGGTGTGGAAGAAATTCAAGGTGGGTGATGGAGGAGGGGGCCCAAAAGAGGGGTTGAGGAATAGTGAAACTCTGTACTATAGGCACACTTTAATCTGTTGTCTTGGTGTTTCTGCAATTAGTCTTGTTTTTTGTTTATTGAACTACTTTTCCTGGTATAGATATGGTTGGTCTGAAGAAAAGCTAGTGACCCTTTTTGATTTAGCAATTAGAACACTTAGTTGGGGTGCAGTTTTTGTTTACTTGCATACCCAATTCTCTAATTCTGGTGAATCAAAGTTCCCATATTTAATCAGAGTTTGGTGGGGTTTCTACTTCTCACTTTCTTGCTATTGCCTTGTCATAGACATTGTTCTTCACCAAAAACACGTGTCCTTACCCGTTCAATCTTTAGTTTCTGATGTTGCCTTCCTTATCTCTGCTTTGTTCTTTATATATGTGGGGTTTATTGGGAAGAAAGAAGGCCGAGATACTCTTCTTGAGGAACCCCTTTTGAATGGCTCTAGAAATACTAGTATAGGTAACACTGAAGAATCAAGTAAGCCAAAAGGGGATGAAACTGTTAAAACCCCATTTTCAAATGCTGGAATTTTCAGCATTCTCACTTTTTCTTGGATGAGTCCTTTAATTGCGGTTGGCAACAAGAAAACATTAGACCTTGAGGATGTTCCTGAACTAGACAAGAGTGATAGTGTAGTTGGGTCCTTTCCAATTTTCAGAAATAAACTAGAGTCGGAGTGTGGCACGCTTAGCAGAGTTACCACACTTCATCTGGTGAAGGCATTAATCTTCTCGGCCTGGAGAGAGATACTTTGGACAGCTTTCTTTGCGCTTCTTTACACAATGGCTTCTTATGTCGGCCCATATCTAATTGACACATTTGTACAATACCTCTATGGGCGACGTGAGTTCAAAAATGAGGGCTATGCTTTAGTTTCTGCGTTTTTGGTAGCGAAGCTCGTGGAGTGTCTCTCTCAGAGGCACTGGTTCTTTAGGGCGCAACAGATAGGAGTAAGAATAAGAGCTGTACTGGTTTCCATGATCTATAATAAGGGTTTGACCCTGTCTTGCCAGTCCAAGCAGCGCCACACTAGTGGTGAGATTATCAATTTTATGACTGTTGATGCTGAGAGGGTTGGCGACTTCACATGGTACATGCATGACCCATGGATGGTCCTTGTACAAGTTGCTTTGGCCCTCTTGATTTTGTATAAAAATCTTGGTCTTGCTGCAATTGCAACTTTAGTTGCAACAATAATTGTTATGTTGGCAAATTTTCCTTTGGGGAAATTGCAAGAGAAGTTTCAGGACAAGCTAATGGAGTCAAAAGATAGAAGGATGAAGGCGACATCTGAGATTTTAAGGAACATGCGGATTCTCAAGCTTCAAGCATGGGAGATGAAGTTTTTGTCTAAAATTATTGACCTTAGGAAGATTGAGACAGGATGGTTACGAAAGTTTGTTTACACTTCGGCCATGACCTCATTTGTCTTCTGGGGTGCCCCCACATTTGTGTCTGTGGTCACCTTTGTTGCTTGCATGCTTTTGGGGATCCCACTGGAATCGGGGAAGATCTTATCTGCTCTTGCAACGTTCAGGATTCTTCAAGAGCCCATCTATAATCTTCCAGACACAATTTCAATGATAGCACAGACAAAGGTCTCCCTTGATAGAATTGCATCATTCCTTTGTCTTGATGAGTTGAATCTTGATGCTGTAGAGAACCTTCCAAGAGGTAGTTCTGGTACTGCAATTGAGATAAGGGATGCTAATTTCTCTTGGGACTTATCTTCACCTCACCCAACATTGAAGGATATAAATCTCAAAGTTAGCCATGGTATGAGAGTTGCTGTTTGTGGTACTGTTGGCTCCGGCAAGTCAAGCTTACTTTCTTGTATTCTGGGAGAAGTACCAAAGATATCGGGGACTCTTAAGTTGTGTGGGACAAAGGCCTACGTTTCTCAGTCACCGTGGATACAGAGTGGCAAGATAGAACAAAACATATTGTTTGGTAAAGAGATGGACAGAGAAAGGTATGAGGGCGTTCTCGAAGCATGTTCGTTAAAGAAGGACCTGGAAGTTTTATCATTTGGTGATCAGACGGTTATAGGGGAGAGGGGAATCAATTTAAGTGGAGGGCAGAAGCAAAGAATACAAATTGCACGAGCTCTGTACCAAGACGCCGATATCTATCTGTTTGACGATCCTTTTAGCGCTGTTGATGCTCATACAGGATCCCATCTTTTCAAGGTAATTCGTTTCTCTATTCTAGTGCCATTACATTTAATCTAAATTGAGCATTTGAAATTTTTCACTCCATAGAATTACTGGCTTATGCATATCAAGATTTAAGTGCTTCTTTTAAAAATGCGAACAAGTTGGCACTTCAAAATGAATTATTTTCCTGCTATTTGGATTACAGGAATGCTTGATGGGCCTATTGAGTTCCAAAACAGTAATCTATGTCACTCATCAAGTGGAGTTCTTACCTGCTGCGGATATTATCTTGGTGAGAACTTCATTGTATTTTTCTTAATATTTCAACTGGTAAGATGTGTTATCCTCTGTTTGGTTTCTGTCTTCTCAAAATTATTCCTTGTTATTAGGTCATGAAAGGCGGAAGGATCACTCAAGCTGGAAAGTTCAATGACATTCTTAATTCAGGAACTGATTTTATGGATCTTGTGGGAGCACACAATGAAGCTTTGTCTGCGCTTGATTCTGTAGGGGAAGGGCCTGTCGAAAAAACAAGCATGAGCGAAGAAGATTGCAATTTGGCTAGTACTAATGGGACTGTCCTAAAATCAGATAACAGAGTTGTTCAAGATTCTAAACCAGATGATTTAGGTGTGGCAAAAGGGCAGCTTGTTCAAGAAGAAGAGAGAGAGAAAGGTAAGGTCGGGTTTTCTGTCTACTGGAAGTACATTACAACAGCATATGGAGGAGCTCTTGTGCCTTTCATATTGCTTGCACAGATTCTCTTTCAGCTCCTACAAATTGGAAGCAATTACTGGATGGCTTGGGCAACTCCTGTGTCAGTAGACGTGAAACCTGCTGTTGCAAGCTCTACACTTATAATTGTCTATGTTGCTTTGGCTGTTGGAAGTTCTTTTTGTGTCCTTTTCAGAGCTACGCTTCTTGCAACAGCTGGGTACAAGACAGCCACTATTCTCTTTAATAAAATGCACTTGTGCATTTTCCGTGCTCCCATGTCATTCTTCGATGCCACTCCAAGTGGACGAATCCTAAACAGAGTAAGCGAAATACATTCTCAAGTTAGTACTTGACTGGGTGATTCAAAAAGGACAGATAAATTTTATGTAGTTTCCTGCTTTGTTTTACGCTGTTTCCAATCCCTTCTGACGACTATTCTGACTCCTATAATTTTATTGCAGGCTTCTACAGACCAAAATACTGTGGACATGAATATTCCAAATCAAGTTGGGGCCTTTGCCTTCTCAATGATCCAGCTTTTAGGAATTATTGCAGTGATGTCTCAAGTGGCGTGGCAGGTTTTCATCATATTTATACCTGTGATTACAGCCTGTGTTTGGTATCAGGTAATACCTATGCCTTTGTCACAGTTCTGTTATCTTATGTGTTCTGTTGAGTCTTGATACATTAATTAATTGGTTGCATATAAGCTAATTTGCAACAAATAGTTCATGGTAGTGTTGCATTATTATTGTTCATGCATTTTACCTGCTCGTCAATTTACAAATCAGGCCTATACATGCCCTAGCCGACTGGCTTATCGACTGAAATGTTCACCTGGTTGATGATTAAATTAATATTCTCGAACCTTTTCCCCTGTACAGTTCTTAAGAATTTTTTAAAATGACAGAAGAGGAAGACCATTGTCAATTAATCCATCGAAATTCCAATTTAACTGCAATTACAAAGAAGATATAGTAATATTATAAAATTTCACAGAAACCCTCTCAAACTTGTATTCCTGCAGCAATATTACATACCTTCAGCACGAGAACTAGCAAGATTGGTTGGAGTATGCAAAGCTCCTGTGATACAACATTTTGCCGAAACAATTTCAGGCTCTACTACTATTAGAAGCTTCGATCAAGAATCCAGATTCCGAGATACCAACATGAAACTGATGGATGGATATGGTCGGCCAAAGTTCTACACTGCCGGTGCAATGGAATGGCTATGCTTTCGGTTGGATATGTTGTCATCCATTACATTTGCATTCTCTTTGGTTTTCTTGATCTCTGTTCCAGAAGGAGTGATCGATCCAGGTAAGTGATTACTTTTTGGGGTTTTGAAATCCAATGGCATAAGTCATTCTCGATTTCTTATATGTTTTGCATATTTTGAATCATGAAGGCATTGCGGGCTTAGCTGTCACATATGGACTTAACCTAAACATGTTACAAGCTTGGGTTATATGGAATCTTTGCAATATGGAGAACAAAATAATATCAGTGGAGAGAATACTACAATATACTACTAGTTTACCAATTGAGCCTCCTCTAGTGGTAGAATCTAATAGACCAGATCATTCCTGGCCATCGCAAGGAAAAGTTGATATGCATGATCTTCAGGTACTGAATGTTCTTGTTCATTAGATTCATTCCATGTTCTTGAAATAAATATAGTGTCGTTCATGTCTGAATCTTGAGCCATGTTTACCGACGTAGGTGCGTTATGCCCCACACATGCCACTTGTGTTGCGGGGTCTCACATGTACCTTTCCTGGAGGAATGAAAACTGGGATTGTGGGGAGAACTGGCAGTGGAAAGTCAACTCTCATACAAACTCTTTTCCGAATCGTGGATCCTGCTGCTGGCCGGATTTTGATAGACGGCATTGATATCTCTTCTATTGGATTGCATGATCTGCGGTCTAAGCTTAGCATTATCCCTCAGGACCCAACCATGTTTGAAGGGACTGTAAGAAGCAATCTGGACCCACTTGAAGAGTATAGAGATGAACAAATTTGGGAGGTTAGTGATTTTATACTGAATACTGATCATGATACAAAGTTTCTTCTTAATAAATGCTCTTCATTGTCAAATTTGCAGTTCTAAATTGGTAGCTCATGGTAAAAATATCTGTTAATTGTTTTAGGCCCTGGAGAAGTGCCAACTTGGAGATGAAGTTAGGAAGAAGGAAGGGAAGCTGGATTCTGCAGGTTAGTTCTATATATGATGCATTTGATTCCGAATTATGTCATAGAAATGTTTTTGTTCATGTTCATATGGTTTCTGCAGTTAGTGAAAATGGAGAGAACTGGAGTATGGGTCAGAGGCAGCTGGTCTGCCTGGGTCGTGTTCTCCTCAAGAAAAGTAAGGTCCTGGTGCTTGATGAAGCTACTGCGTCTGTTGATACGGCTACAGATAATCTGATTCAGCAGACCCTTCGGCAGCACTTTTCTGATTGTACAGTCATTACTATTGCACATCGAATAACTTCTGTTCTTGGCAGCGACATGGTTCTTCTTCTAAGTCATGGTTAGTATTTTGCCATATGAATTTAATCAAGTTCCTAGTAGCTACTGTTGACCCTCATTTTTCTAAGTGTATCCCTGATCTCCAATCAACTTCCTAATAGTTAGCATTGACCCTCTCCTCTTTTGTTTTTTTGTTTTTCTTTAATGCATCCTTGATCTTGTTTCAGGGCTTATTGAGGAATGCAATTCTCCTGCAAGATTACTAGAAAACAAGTTATCATCGTTTTCCCAACTTGTAGCAGAGTACACAATGAGATCGAATTCCAGTTTTGAGTAGTTTAACTTGATGATCACGAAAAGTATGTTCGTACTCTGGCTTGTGCTTTACGATGGCAACTGGAAGTTACAGGTTGTAGTGTAGTTTGGGGGCTATGTTTGTAGTACATTCAAGAAATTGTGGATTATGAAAATTTGATCAAGATGTGAAATTCAATGGTTGAAAACTTGAAATGTCTGGCTTTAACTTGCTGGTATTCGGGTTCTTTGGTGTAGTTTAGTGGGAGAATGCTTATAGCATGATTCAATTGTTTTGTTGCAACTGATTGAATCCCTCTGTAAAATATCCTCTCATTGATGAATAAATTGGCTTCTAGATTTTTGAAACTGAAGTAGTCGTCTGGTTAATTACTCCAAAAACAAAAATCAAGAACCCTGCTCTAACTCTCTAATAAGTCTCTAACCGATTGGTAGGCAACGTGCATTGTGTTTGTCTGACTGAGCCTTGTGCTTGTCTAATCAAGTTTCAAATGTAAGCCGAAGATCAGACCAATAAATGAGCCACCATGGCGGGCATTTGCAAGGAAGCAAAACTGAAAAATAAAAATTCAGTCACGGTGGGATTTGAAAGAAAAGTGTGCCTAGTTGCGGACATATAAACATGGGTTTAGCAAACAAATGATTTCTGACCAAAAAAATAATCGACTTTAATTTAAATCTTGCTCCGTGGTTTACTTAACGGACATTTTGAATTGGCAAAAATTTAAAACATTAGAGATACAATTTATCAACCTAGCTAGTTTATTTATTTTTCTTTAGAAGAAACATCCCCCTCCACTCTTCTTTATTTTCTACCAATAACCAACCGGCTATAGTTCACTGACAACTCATTAACTAGCTTAAGTGAACTGAGTACACGGATTAATGTGAAATTACATGCTATAGTTCACTGACACCTCATTTGATATATATATCTAGAACGTACTATAGTCATGACAGGCCCAAAATTGACAAGCTCTTTTCGTACACCAAAAATGATGCACAAAATAACTTATAAATTAACCCTACAGTAGAGATGATAGTCGATTGTAGTAAAGATAAGTAGGGATCGAACCCGCTGGAGATTGGGATTTAATTGCACAAAAACTTGTCACAAAAGTAGGCTAATGATCCTAACGACCAGCAGCCGAAAAACTAGTTGTTCACCTAAGCTAAACTCAACGAAATAATACCAAAATTTATACAAATAAACTAGGCACACAAACACACTAGTAAACAAAATTTGAGAATTTTTCGTGTTGATTTGGTATTTTAATAAAATCCAGCAGGACAGATAACAGAAAAGTGACGAAAATAAAAGATGAGATTGATGTAGGTTTTGAAAACAATAAAGATAAAGAGTTAGGGAAATTTTTCCACACTAAACAATCATGTATCAATGCAAGACTTCACATATACTTCAAGGTTCATGAATGACGATGTTCAAGATAAATCAATGACATGTTGATTATATCCTATTGTTCTCTCATACTTGGTAATTAGGTGCATGGCATGTACTCCCTAACTTAGTCCTTAAAATATAATCTAGAATGACATGTTCATAGATTCAACATTTAAGAATCATTTAGCACAAAGAGAACGAACATCACATCGGCCATAAGACATGGTATGTATCTTATGCAGCCGAGAAATCTAATCACATGAATTCATGATTTGGAATTATATGATGATATGACGGTCCACATATAATCCTAACAATAAACTCTAGACATGCAATCTATGTTCGCGACCAAAGAAAACATGCATAGAATTATCGATGTATAATCGGTGAAAAGATAATCATTCAATCCCAAAGAAGTATATTTAGAATAATCAAAGCAGCTCAACAATCATGTTTAGGGCTTCAAACAACCCCTAACTATGAAGAAAATTAGCTACACATAATTATAAACACGAATATAAAACCCTCCATATAGGTGGTGATTAATTTGCACAAGTTAATAACAACATATGAACATAAATATAAAACCCTCCATAAAGGTGGTTATTCATTACAAGAATGTAAAACCCTCCATAAAGGTGGTTATTAATTACATAAACTTAAATATAAACATGAACATAAACATAAACATAAACATAAACATAAGCATAAGAAGAAGTAGGAAGAGGGAGAAATGAGAAGGAGGGAGTTTGTCTCACCTCCTTGGTGTGAAGAAAATGAAGAAGGGAGTGTGGTATTTATAGGGAGGAAGAGGGAACAAAGGTGAGGAGAAAAATAATAAAATAACAAAAAGAAAAATAATAAAAAAGATAATTCAAGATCACATGGGAAGCAGCTGGAACCCTAAATGAGTAGAAAATTTGAGTGGAAAAAGGATCTAAGAGAAAAGTCAAGAATCCTATAGAAGCTGATTTCATTGTGATCTGAGCTCTGCCTATTCAAATTGGGCTATCTCTTTTCATTACAATAGATTTTCAGATGAGGCCAGAAGCATTGGAAACTAGACTCATAGGGCTTGAATTGGAGAGTTCGAAGTCCACATAGTTCCCAATGGATCAAAAACGGCAGCCTTCCAAAATGGACTGATTGCAGGGAAGTTTACTGATTTCTGGCAGACTGACCTTCGTCTATTCAAATCTGAATATTTCTCTCCAGAAAATAGATCTTCATGAACCGTAAATTTCTATGGAAAATAGACATCCATAGCTTTCTATCCATATAAGGCACATTCTCTAGTTCATTATGGATCAGTGCCGTTTATTCCTCGAAGTTGACTGTTCCGCTCAAGCTGCTTCAGTTTTCAGGATTGCAGTCACCTTTCAATCCTCCTATGCCATTTTTCGCTTCTTTTCCTTGTTTCGACTCAATTTTATTATATTGCTCCAAAATTCTACAAACATGAAAAATTAAATAAATAACACAAATAAATGAGAAATTAGCTAAGAAAATATAGAGATTCATATATAAGTCGCATAAAAATGCTCCTATCAGTGGCATCAATTTAAAAAAACCCTATCGGTAGTATAGAATAAGTAGAGATCGTTCACAACGGAGATCGAGAGATTACCTAGCAAAGATTGTCACAAAGAATTATTAACAAGTATAAAGAATAAATAGCAGAGAACATAAATACACAACTTATACAAAACAGCAGAGAAACATAACTAAAAATTCTGTCTACACACAGACTTACATAAACTAAAAATTGGCCGACACATAACTAATCACAAATGTTGAGTAAAAGATAAACCAAAGATGCTCACCACAAATGCTTATCCAGCTAAATGGAAGCTTATCTAACACCACCAGCCTTGGTTTGACGATCCTATCAATTCTTTGTCAATCACCAAATTTTCCTATCACATACAAAATGGTAAAAAATTAATTGTTTATCACAAAACTATATCAAATGAATCATCGAATTTCCTAATGACTCACAAGGGAATGATTCAGCAAGGAAAAATTAACTAAAGTTCACAAAGCCAGAATAGTTTTTAATTTACAATAATTAGAATACTAAAAGATGGTTCAAGACAATAGTGTTGGTCCTAAATTTAAATATTGATCACCAGACCATTAACCTCATTTCATAACTACAGCATTGGCTATAATTGACAATTATATATATATATATATATATATATATATATACACACTACAAGTTCCAGCTCAACTTTTGTAAATTAATAGTCAATAATCAAGCTAAAAAATTTTGGCATATGATGTAGAAGTTAGTTTGTACAATTAATAAGATCATGGTTCAGCTAATTTTCCAAAACAGTAGCTGATTGAGCAAGATATGATCGAAGAACAATATATGGTGAGCTGCGAAGCATAAAAGAAATAAAATATATAACACCTTAAGAGTACCAGAGAATGACAAGCTTCCAAAATCCAAACCACCAAATCAGTTCTGCTCCTCTTCAGTTTCGTGCACAATCCCTTGAAATATATAAAGCAATGCATCAAGAACTAAAAATTTAGACCAACCTTGTCAAAGATCCCTCACCCAAATAGACCTTTTTTTTTTCCTCAAAACATCTAAATATCCTTGATATCCAAACTAAAATAGTCATAGCGAATAATTGGAACATAGATAAAGACATTCTATAAATGATAACATAGTTCCGGCAACAACAAAAAGTGAAACACCAAAAGGATAATAAGTAGACAATCATTTGCATTGCTTAAACACGGAAACCACGTCTGTTCCACTTTCTTATAGCCTTCTCAAACTTTCTTCCCTTTGATTGCACATAAGGCTTAGTGTGGCTGTGTGCGACACTTTCAGAGCAGGAACTTTGCTAACCCGAACATCGTCAGTCACAGTCCCAACGAGCACATCAATCTTATCTTCCTTACCCTGCATATACTGAATTAATCGGGACAACGAGAGAGGGGCCTTGTTGACCTTGCTCATGCAAAGCCTGTGACGAATCATCTTACTGAAATTATGTTTGGTCCTTCAGTGAATGAAATCATACAGCTTCATTGTGAGCTTGAGGTAGATATCCTCAATCCTGGGCGAGTACGCTTGGTGTTCTTGCTCTTGCCGCCGGCGACCAAATCAATACCCAAATTAAAAAATTAAAAAAACAACACCAAATCTTCTTTAATTAACATAAAACCCTTGCCCCAAATAGATTTCAACAGAAAATCCTACTAATCCCTAATTCGACTTCATACAAAACCTAACCCCTAAATCCAATTCAACTGAAAACCCTAAAATTCCCAATCCAACTTCAATACATGTCATACCTAAACAAAAATAGAGAGAGATTTGTACCATTAAGATGAATATCTCGATGGGTAGTTGAGTACTCTTCAGAATAGTGATAATGAGATCAGTGAGATATGAGAGTGAGCTATGAAAGCATGCTGTGAGAAGTATGAGTTTCAAAGAGGAGAGAGTGAGCTGTGAGAGATATGACCGGGTTTGAAAGAGGAGAAAGTGAGCTGTGAGAGATGCGGATTTGAAAGAGGTGATCTGGAGTGAGCTACGGGTTTGAGCTGTAAGAGGAAAGAGTGAGTTGTGAGAGGAGAGAGTGAGTTGTGAGAGAGATGAAAGTGATCCACGGGTTTGTTGTTTATTTTTTGGGTCAAAAGTGAGACTTAATTAATTAGGCGCCACAACCTGCGTGGGAAAATGTGAGAGGGAAAACGAAAATGAAATTTTCGTTAAGTGCGGGAAGAATTTGTCTTCGATAGCTAGGGTGTGCACAAGGGAGAACATATATATTAATTAATTAAATAAAATAATAGGAAAACATCACTATAAGCACTGTTGTCTTAAATAACTTTGGAACAATAGCAATAACAAATCTGTTGTCTGAATATATCATTTCAGACAACAGCACCCACAAAGCTGTTGCACCACTTTTCTCAATTTTCGTAAATTGGTTTAAGTATGGGTTAAAAGCAACTCACACCACACAATTAATGTCTATGTCGTCTGATTATAACAGACAACATCAAATATGGTTTCTGTCGTTAAACGTGTGTTGTCTGATGCCATTTTTGTAGTAGTGCAACCATAATCCTCAGCGAGCTTACAAGAGTTTTATCATGAGACTAAAAATCATATACCAAGGCTAACAAATTTGCTAAGTGTTTAATATGCACATCTCATTGATTTGAAGTTTTTTACCGCGTTCATTAATTTATTACCTAAATTCCTAACAATTGTCGTTGTAAAGTATAATGGGAAATAAATGTTTTTCCCACAGAAGATTGTTATATTTACTTTTTAATGTCACGAAAAATTAAATTAAATAAAGAATTATATTAACAAGTATAAAGAATAAAGAATATATATATACAAAATTAAATAAACTATACAGTATTGTTTCTATTTACAAAAATATACATTATATACAAAAGTATTTTTGAGGGTTTTTTGAGATTTTTGAAAACAATAAATAATTAAAAGGAAATATTTTTGGATTTTTATTATTTTTGAAAACAAGAACAACACACACAAATATTGATTTCTCTAAGTCATATGATCGAAACTAACATTGTGAAATATTAGAAAGCTAATTATTTCCCAATTAGACTTCTCTCTGAAAATTAACCTAAGTGAAAGCACCTAGATCAATCATTTAAACATGCCATCTTAGTCTAGAAAGCTAGCTAGTCAAACCATGTTCAAAGCATCGAAAAGAATCGTTAATTCAAGTGCACAACCTAGTATGGAAAAGTCCATCTATTTGTAATCCTTTTTAATTGATTCCGACCTTTGTCCAAAGCCTTTACTACTTGTGAATTAGGTTTCCAAAACTATTAGGTGAATCGGATTCCTAACTCTAGCTCCAATTACATGTAAACATCATAAGTGTCGACCCCTATAACATAAACATATAAAAGATTTCCGTTAACTTGAATCAAATAAACAATCACAAAAGCAACTTAGAAAAATCAAATCACAATTATTATGCAAAAATAGAAAATAAACAAATATTTACACAATAACATTTCCCAAAATTATTCACGAATAGTTAATTAAACAAAAATAAAATATAATAAATAAACGAGTTTGGGAAAAATGTTACTGTTGTGTCCATGAAAATGGACACTGTCTGGCAGGCGAAGGTGGCAGACTCAGCTATAAAATCGGACATGTAACGCATTTGGATGTGGCGGGTGCAGATAGTAATTTCAGATTGGACCTTGGGCTTGAGCAATTGGGCTTGGAGGCCCTTTCAAATCAGTTTCGTTTGACCCGGTCCATGCCTTGTTGACCTTCAATTTGGTTGAACCTTTGACTTTTGACTTTTTCTTTCTTTTTCTTTTTTTCCCCGTGCGGAGTCGCATCATCACTCTTAATCAACTTCTGCACTTCTTCTTTTTTTCTTTCTTGCTGCAGGTGCAGAATCAATTGAGCACGGCTCATCGTCGGATCTGGGCGGGGGGCCGGCGAGGTGATGGGATCAATGGCGTCGTCGAGCGAGGCGGGGCGGGAGCATGGGTCGATCGATCGATGCGGCCGGTCGTGCGGGCTGGAATTGACGTCGGGAGCGCTGGGCTCGGTGGCGGCGATGGCAGGTCCGAGATGGTGATGCGAGGCCGTCCGTGTTCAGCGGAGATCATGGATCGCTGACGGTGAGAGCGGGCGAGGATGGAGGCACGGGGACGGCATAGCTGGGCACGGAGCGATGCTTTAATTGCAGCGGCTCCGTGGTGGACTGAGGTTTTGACACGCCGGCGCCGGTGGATTGAGTTCTGGAGATTGCAGAATTGGGTTGTGAGTAATCCGCGCGTACTGGTTCAGCCAAGTGTTGGCTGTGATCGACGGTGAGGCACGGGAAGAGAGCATTTGAGCTAGAGACGGCGCCGGCGAGGAGAGGTTTGGCTGCTGCATTGGGTCCGTAAACCTGCAAAAGAAACACAATGATAATTAGAAGATGATTGCTGTGATTAATCCTTGCAGGACTTCTCTTAAATAGAGAAAGGAAGGGGAATCAGCCAAGGGAAACATGGGAGGTGGAATTGAGTAGGTGAAGTGGAACGTGGTTGGTGATGCTAGAAGCCAAGCAGAAGGAATATGCGGCAATAGGTGGCCGGTGGTGAAGATGGTTGGTGATGGTGGAGAAGAATCCAAAGGAAAAGGGAAGTGGCTGCTGTAATTGGTGGTGAAGTGGAGATGGGTTGGTGAAGCTAGCAGCCAAGGGAGGTGGTAGGTAGCCGGAAGTGGGCTTCGGTGGTGAGCTGCGAACAAAACTCAAAAGAAAACAAAAGAAAATAAATTAACAAACAAATATTTAAAATAAATATACATATATAAAATCAAAAATAAATATAAATATAAACATATAAACATAAATATAAAATATAAACAAGGATATAAATATAAACATGGGAAAATAAAATGGAGATTTGAATTGTGTTTCGCCACCGCGTGTGGTGGTTGTGCCGTCTAATGTGGTGGTTCGCCGACAAAATTGCCGGGATTCGGAATAATCCGAAATCTTCGTACATTATTTTATTCCACAAATGAAAGTCACGGTTGACTTTTCGATTTACGCTAAAAATCTCCAAAATTCACCTTTTGTGTTGAAATTGACATTTTTCTCATATTTTCCCTAAAAACACGAAAACAAATATTATACAAACAAATAAGCTTTCGGAATAGCAAAATCCAGTAATTAAAGGCACTTTGTGAACGTATTTTACGTTCACATCACTCATTCATGCTCGGGTGTGTGTGTGGAAAGCAAGTGTACAATCAATCTCATGCAATCAAATAGGCACATATGAACATCATTAACCACTAAACCTCACAATGATCACTAAATATTTTTCCGCTCAGTGTTTAGAGTTAAGTGTTTACTCTCATAACAATTGTACAAGTAATGTTCCCATAGGCTTGCTCATTAATCAACTCTCCACAATTAATCCACAAATCATTAGATCATAAGGGCTTTTAGGGTGAAACAGGGGTCAAAGGGTGAATGGTGAATGAAATGAAAGGACTGGAAATGAAAAATGTTTCACATGTTTGCAAGACAAATCAATGACTTTGAAACTCATTTTTGTTTTTTTTTTCTTTCTATTTTTTTTCTGAGGAACTTTCTTCCTTCATTATTTTCTTTCTTTCTTTGAATAAATACAACAAAAATAAAATGCACCCTCACACTTACCTTTTGGTATACTACCATACAAATCCAATGCAAAAGGACACAAGAAGTCTCTATTATTGTCTTGAAAACACAATAAAACAAGGGTGATGTTGCTACCATTTCATATCTTCGCCGGGATAGGCCCCGAAGTAGCTCACTATCACCGGGAGCAGCCTGCTTATAAGCCCCATGGCTGACTCGGTAGGGCTCCCCTACCGAGGATATAATCTCTGCAACGCCCCAGCGGCGTCTACCGACTCGGTAGGGATCCCCTACCGAGTATACTGCCCCATGCCGTAGTCGAAGCCCTGGCAGTACCCCAGCGGTACCGGTAAGACCAGGCCGGGTGTACCGACAACAAGCTTTCCCCCGGCTGCACATGGACGTCTCCTGACCAGGTACCGAGGGTGGCCAGCCCCACCGGTACCGGCACGGCCACCTGGCCCACGTGCTTGTCCACTACCTCACAGATCGCACTAAGTCGCATGCCCATGCTGCACTAGGCGCCGCCATCCCTCGATGCGCACATCGAGGTAGTGGACCAGAGAATATTCCTCGTGTCAGGGGATGTCCCCCACGCCAGGGAAGCTTGTCTCCGACCTCACCTCATATATAAGGAGTCCTCACTCCTTATTCAGGTACGTTCTCTCCGAATCCCAAACTCTCTGCTCTCAAACACTCATCGGTACTAACTTGAGCGTCGGAGGGTCTTCGGTCGGTACACGCCGACCTCCCTGACCAATCTTGTGCTTTCAGGTACCCGCGCACGACACTACCGGGCAGTTGGGAAACGGCAGAAACAGGTGAGATGGTGTGGGTGAACAAAAGAAATAGCTAATGAGTGATTAGTTCAAAAGGGGTATTCCTAAAGTTCGTGTTTAGATGGATGATATATACTTTGGCCATGGTGCTCAACTAATGCCTTACTCATCTATAATTCATCACAGATCAACAAAACGTTTCAAGTGGTCTTTGAGCAAGTTCTAGGTTCAAAACTCATGAATTGTGCATACATGAAGAACGAGTAAATGTATGAATGATGCATACATGTGAATATTCAACAGGCTCAAGTCCTCACATTTTCTGGGTATGCATGTCAATGTATGTTCAAATGTGCTTCTCAGATTGCAATCAACTAATCAACATAGGTGATGTGGACATGAAATTTAGAGCAATCACAAATTATGCATATTAAATTCAAAGCAAACTACACAAAGCCTTAGCATATAAATAATATTCTCCTAATCACAACAAAGTAAACTCAATTCATCCTTGGGATTGGAAAGAATCAACACTAAACATACACACAACAGAAACAAATTTTTTTGAATTTTTTTTTTCCAAAAGAAGCAGCTTAAATAAACAAATAAACACTTTCTAAGACTCGATAACTCCAAAACCAGTGCGAAACAAACGAGCTTTTACATGATTACTAAAACTTTTTTTTTTATATAACCAACGAAAAACACATGCAAAATATAAACACATAGATATGGGAAGATACGAAATCTCCCCTATACTTAAATCCTATATTGTCCTAAAAAAAAAACATGAAATGCAAAAGAAACATATACAGTTCAACCAAAATAAGTGGAGAGAGAAAGAAAGTGCAAATCTGCGTTGATGGCTCTTCCACAGCTTCGGTTGAATTGGGTTACCTCCCAAATAGCGCTTAATGTTTATAGTCTTCAGCCTAGACTTTGCCGCAGCTTAAGCGTTCATGGAAATTTCCGTTAGTAACAAAGTTAGTAACAAATTTTACATGATAAATACAAGATATTTACAATGGTGCGAAAAAGTTATCACAAATTATCTATACAAAATTAATGAATGAATTTCCTATGTCTATGTAAATTTTATTCACAACATACTTTATTTTGTCCTCAATATAGTTAAAAACCAAGTTGATTCCAAGTGGTAAATTGAGGTGGATATACGGCCTAAGTATCATGTCTAGACACAAATACCTTTCCTTTGTTTTAGAAGGCGGGATGGCCAGATCTCAAGAGATAAGCGAGAGGCAGGATTCATTTACTGGTACTACGGAGGTACTCCCTCATTGAGGTTTAGGCCCCTATCGACTACTCCCACATAGTGGTTTTGGTCAGTCTATAGTCCTCTGAATCCAATTTTATGAACCTGTCACCTAGGGTCTCGACCTAAACACCATCCATGTGCCCCTTACTCAGCTCAGAAAAGCACTTGAGTGTTAGACAATTCTCCAAGTGTTAATAAAGGCCGCCCACAACCTCAAGTGACCTTAACAAGGTACAAATGAAGGGTTTAGGCCAATAATAACAAAATGGACTTTACCTATTTCCGTTCAAGTTACATGTCACGACCCCAAACTCGAGACCAATATTATATGAAAATATGGTACCCGAATCTGCGGTGTGAAACGAAGAAAACATATTTTCCTCAATAATAATAAATCAAATGAAACAAATGTATGAAATAATACGTTTACTTGAAAATCAAAACATTGTTATCTTACAATATCAGAGTTTACATAAAATTTATTTAATTAGAATCATAGTAGAAACATATTCGTTTATATGTTCATCCCCTTTTCCCCAAGCTTCGTAACCTGAAAACAAGAAGGTGTAGCATCATGAGCAACACAGGCCCAATAAGTACAGCTTACATTCTTATATTAATGTGTCTTAAAAGACATCAAAATTGAACAACCAATCAAAAATGTACCGAGAACATTTATGTTGCTTCATACCAATTTTATTGAATATAATCAATAACGTTTTTAACCCAAATAATTCGGTCTTAAATGTAATTTCACTTTTCACCGAAATGACTATTAATGCATCACTAGTAGATGATTAAATTAAACAATATATCATTTCATTTAACAACATAATATGCTATCGCAAATAGATAGTATTCAACTACATACCGAATATGCATGTCAACATATATTCGATGAGAATAAGATATACCTCACTTTTCAATGAATAATTCAGGTTGACTGATAATAATTCATAAATTCATATATTGAGGTCCTTAATACAAAGCATGAATAATAATCACAAATTCACAGGCCAACAAGATATGGCAAATAAATATTCAATCACTTCACTTTTCAATGCATAATTCAGGTTGACTGATAATGATGCATCAATTCATATGTCAAGGTCCTTAATACCTAGCACAAGTAATAATCATAGATTCCATATGCCAATAAGATGTGGCAAACAAATATTCAATCAGTCAGAATATTATATACTTTGCTTAGTGACTCTTTCGGATAGAGATTGACTGGTAACCAAAACATAAGACCTGTAATGTAACAGGTTAAGCCGCAGCATACCTGGTCCTTAATACCAAACATGTACACTCACGGTCCTTAATACCTATGAGTATAATAGTGCACTATCTGAAGGGACTAGGACCCACAGCTAACTCCGAACGTCCGTAGATCGTTCATACCAGTAATTCACTTAAGCTTGATCGAGGATATACCGACTCCCGGTTTCACATATAATTAGAATTCACAAATATTGTCTTGTTGTAAGACAAGTCACAAATTATGTCATATATGCATATACACATGCTTAAGCCTTTCATATGATGCATATGTGATATAGATGAAAGACATAAGTTGGTAAATCACATAATCAAGTTAATTACCAAGGTAAGCATGTGATATCCCAAATACACTCTTAACAATATATACTTTCATACATGTTAACATACATGTATAATACTAAGTGTTAATGTTTTCACTTAGTAAATAAGATCATGCACCAATATAAGATTAGTAAATAATCAAGTGCAAGTAAAACACATATAAAGATAGGCATATGTAAAACAAGATATACATATGTTCATAAATATAAAACATAAGTAATTGAACTCATGTAATAAGCAAGATCATTATCATAAGGTTAATAGTATAACCAAGTAATTAAGTTATTGTAAGACTTGAAATAAGCAAAGGAAATAAAGTTATGCACAATTAATAAGATAAAATCAGATTTAGAATTTCATTCTTTAGTCCTTTAGTCCAAGTCCATGAGAGAACATTTTAATCTTTCTCCAATTATAATCATTGAAGTTCAAATTCAATATCTTGTCCATCGTAAATCCGATATAGGTAAGTGAATACCTTATCTCAAAGGGAAATTCATAAGGAATTCAAAAGTATAATCCAAATAATTATGTCCAAAGTGTCCAAGTCCAGAAACAAAGACTAACCAAAACAGTACCTAAATAGGTATTCATGATTGTAACCTTAATTGCATAAATTACTACGTACTGTATTTTAATCAATTACTTATGATATTCTCCAGATCACAAGTTCATGTTATGAGCTTCGTACTGATATAAAGATCATAAAATTTGGCTCATAAATGAGTGAGATATGACAACTTGAAGTTATGAACAGTTTATACGTTTTCCAGCGAGTATGCTGTTTAAAAATATAGATTACGAACGTTTTAACCGTTGGATTATCGTGAAATTTAAGTATGCGATAGAAGACACAACTTTACACAACTTTCGTGAAGACGTTCAGATGTGAAAATGAACAGAAATATGAGTTTCAAGCTACCAAAGTTGGCTTACGGGATTAATTCCAGAAAACAAGATTAGCTTTCTATAAAACTTATCCTTTTCCATTTCCTTCTTGCTTGTGTACTTTGATAAATCTTAATGACAAAAGACTATAAGGATGTATTCTGTACTTACATGAATTGAAGTAATCAATAGAAGGTTGGAAGATTGAACTAGCTTCACAATTGAAAGATCATTAGTTCTTGAGCAATGGATTTTTAACTAAAGATTGCTCTATTTTCATAGCTTTTCTAGAGGGAATTTCTATGCTATTGGGAAGGCTGAAGTAGGAGAGACTTAGTTGAGTTTATACTTCAACTAAGGAAGCTTTCAATCTGATTGAAGCTTGAAGAAATGTGGTGTAGAACACATGTTTATATAGACTAGTGAATTAGCTAACCTTACCAAGGTTAAACTTTAATTTTTGCTAGTTAGCCTACTTGATAAACAAGTTGCTGATTAGAAAAATAAGGAAAGGATTTTGAGGCTGATCTCATACGTGCTGGAGAGACTTAGAATCAGCAATAGAAGAGGCTTAGGTCAATGTTGGGTCATGCTTCCATCACAAGGTCAATTTCATTTCTTCTTGTGCCCTATGTATCTTGCAAAAATCATAACTAACTCTAGAAATATGATTTTCAGGTGATTCCAACTCTGAAAGTTTCCTTAAGACGTCTACTACAAATCATTAGAAGACCACATCCTCAAATAATAAACCCATTGGTGCAGTTTATACGAAATAGTTGACTAGGTCAGAAAAGCTCGAAAAACATTAAACTTCCGCGACCAAACTCTTCATGATATCGAATTTTGCGGCCACGCACGAACTGTATTGACAAGCCTACGCTTTTGTGAAGGAGCACAAAGAAAATAACGAAAAGAAAGCAACTTGACCCCTTGAAAATAAAAGTTCAAGAAAAGTCCCAAAACTTCCCTCACAAATAGAAAGAAAACTTTATCTAATCCCTTAATTAAATAAAGAATCGGGCGACTTACAACCACAACTTAAATAATCAACTATACAAAAAAAACCTAAATAAAAAAAATTACTAAGGGTAACAAAATATCAACACAACAAAGATTCACAATATTCACAAAATAAACGTTAGGCATATTTTCGATCCCCGTCGACGGCGCCAAAAATTGACAGGCCCAAAAAGTGGCATCAATTTAAAAAAACCAGATCGGTAGTATAGAATAAGTAGGGATCGTTCACAACGGAGATCGAGGGATTACCTAACAAAGATTGTCACAAAGAATTATTAACAAGTATAAAGAATAAATATATACATAGTATAAAGAATGTATATGCATATTTACAATTTAATGGGAGGGGGGGGTTAAGAGAGATTAATTAATTATCTAAACTACTAATTACAAATTAAAATAAATGGAATCTAAAGTATATTACTTAGAACCACGATCATATAAATTACCAAGTATTGAATCGAAAACAACCAATTTCCTAGCCATGAATCCGGAATTAACATATGTGGAAAGTTAGAAGCTAACCATTCCCCAAGTAAGCAGAAAATCTGAAGGTTTTGTAGCAAGTTTACATATACAGAAATGGAAAATGATGGAGTCACTTTGTGAATATGATTTACGTGTGGAAGTACATGAAAATGCCGCTCGTATTTATAACTTGGTTACACGACCGACTTTGATGGGAAAAATCATCGAAAAACAACAAGTGGATATTTTGTCTAAATCAATTCAAGAGCAGATTGTGTCAGGAAATCAACTTGAAAGCTCGACCTTTGATGAAAATGACGGTTTGAGATACTTTGGAAGATTATATGTACCTGAAACTCCAGAACTCAGAAATGAAATTCTCCGCGAAGCACATTATTCATCATTTACTATTCATCCTAGAGGAACAAAAATGTATCACAACCTTCGACGTCAATTTCGGTGGGATGGAATGAAAGGAGATATAGCAGTTTTTGTAGCAAAATGTCTTACTTGCCAACAGGTTAAAGCAGAACATAGAAAGCCAGCAGGAAAACTTCAACCATTGCCGATAGCTGAATGGAAATGGGATTATATTACTATGGATGTTGTAACAGGTTTACCCCGTTCATCTAAAGGCCGAGATTCGATATGGGTTATTGTGGATCGCTTGACTAAGTCTGCTCATTTTTTACCAGTAAAAACGACAGATTCTACAGAAACACTTGGCAAGTTATACGTTCATGAGATAGTTAAATTACATGGAATTCCTCTCTCAATTGTGTCAGACAGAGATTCTAAGTTTACTTCTAAATTTTGGGGAAGTTTACAACGAGCATTAGGGACACAATTAAATTTTAGTACTGCATTTCATCCTCAAACAGATGGTCAATCTGAATGAACTATTCAAATTTTGGAGGATATGTTGAGAGCTTGTGTCTTGGATTTCCATAGCAGTTGGGAAGATCATTTGTCATTAGCAGAGTTTGCCTATAACAATAGTTTTCAATCTAGCATTGGAATGGCACCATATGAAGCATTGTATGGCAGGCCCTGCAGATCACCGTTATGTTGGACTGAAGTAGGTGAGACTACTATAGTGGGGCCTGATTTTATTCAAGAGACTACTGAGAAAATAAAAGTTGTCAGACAACGGCTATTAACAGCTCAGAGTCGACAGAAGAGCTATGCTGATCAAAGACTGCGACCGTTGGAATTCAATGTGGGTGATCATGTATTTCTCAAAGTGTCGCCAAGAAAAGGAATTCAAAGGTTTGGAAAAACTGGAAAGTTAGCTCCAAGATTTATTGGTCCTTTTGAAATCTTAGAGCGGAATGGAGAAGTGGCATACAAATTAGCATTACCACCACAACTTTCGGGTATTCATGATGTTTTTCATGTTTCCATGCTTCGAAAATATGAACCAGACCCTACACATGTTTTAGATTGGGCAGATCTTGAGGTAGATGAACAATTATTTTTCGAAGATAGACCAATTCAGATATTAGATCGGAAGGAAAAGGTACTGTGAACAAAGAGTACACCAATAGTCATGGTTCTTTGGCAACATGGAAATTTAGAAGAAGCTACATGGGAATTAGAAACCGAAATGTATAAGAAATATCCGGAGCTGTTCGTGAATCTCGGTATGTTCTAAATTTCGTGGACAAAATTTCTTGAAGGAGGGTAGAGTGTAACAACCTAACTTTTTAGTATTAGGAAAAAAATAAATTTAGAAAAAATAAAATAAAATTAGTTAAATAATTTTTTTAGAATTAGTTCTTTTTATATATTTTGTCACTTGCGTTTTATATATATATATATATATTACATTAGTACGTATGTTGTATATATATATATATAGTATAGAATTTAGTATTTGTTTTATTTTTATAGTTGTTTTAAATAAAAATCAGGTTGGGTTATGTTTCTAGATCAAACCCAAGCCCAAGCCCAAGTCTAAGTCACAAACACAACCAAGTTTTGTTTTCACGGTAGAATAGATCAAACTCGAATCGTTGTTTCTTCTATTCATCGTCTTCCTCTTTCCCGATTCCGCTCACACCGCCTAAGACCAGCGCTGCAACCAACACCACCGCCTAAGACTATCACAGTAATCAAGACTACCGCCTTTGATTAGCACATGATTCATAACTACCGACCTAGTTAAGCAGAAGGTGTCAATTTTTCCAGAATTCTGTGATGATTCTGGCAAACCTACTACAAACGTGTAAGTACCTCAAGGAATCAGTATCTAATTTTGCTTTCTCCTTACTTCCTCCATTCTTATCATGAATTTCATGGTTATCTGTTTAGTTGATACTATAAATAGCTGGGAATTACTCTTTGTTATTAAGTTCATTCGTGAACATGTTTGATACTTAAAGAAAGGAGGAGGGAAGCAGTACTCTAGAAGTAAGGAGAAAGAGAGAGCATAAGATTTTGTGTACTGGAAATTGTAGAAGTGTAGGAAAAGGAAAAAAAATAAATTGTAAGGTTGTACGTACTGGAAATCCTTGTAGAGAAGGAGAAAGATTTAAGGTGTGAATCTATTGTACGATTTCAATTTAGTTTGTTGATTATTTGTCTTTCAAAATTATTTTGGTTTAAAGTTTGTTCAAAGGTTTATTCTTTAGAATTTGAAACTTCGGTGGGCACTTAGTCAATTTTATTTTGACTCTTTCTTTTTAAACTAGGTATAATTTCTTTAGTTTGAACCCGAGATTGTTGTTACCTGGTAGCTTTTTGTTGATTTTGAAAACTAGAAGTTTGTTCAAAACGATTTTGAAACAAAAGTGTTATTGCTGCAATTCTGCAGAAATTTCTAAAACAGAGCCTGAGATTTAAATTTGTTTTCCTAAATCTAGAAAAAATCGTTTTCAGGTGTTTTCAACTCTCAAATTTTCTTCAAGTTGTCTACTATAGTTCATTAGAAGACCACGACCTCTATTACTGAGCATTTTGGTACAGTTTTTACAGAATAGGTAACTGAGTCAGAACAACTGGAATTTTCTTACTGTTACAAACTGAACGTTTTTGCAGTAAGTTTAGTTATTTCTTTTGAACTTCAAAATAGCAGGGTTGATCTTGTTTGAACCCTTAAAGCTGTCTAATTTGTGTTTCTAGTAGCTTTAGTTAACTTTGAACTTGAGACTTAGGTGAAACGAGTCGAAACTTACAGCAGGTTTTACAGGAATTTTTACAGCAGAACCACTGACTTTGAAAATTCACAGTTTATTGTAGAAATATCATTTTAAGGAGATTCCAGTTTTGACTTGATCTTTAGTTTGTCTATTAAAAGTTCACAGAAGGCAACAAATTCGAATAGTGAAGGAATTAGTACAGTTTTCAGAAAGTAGACAGCTGGGTCAGAAACCTTTTGAAACTGATTTTTCTGGAATGAACCTTTGTTTTCATTATTAGCTTTAACCAATCAATTTTAGTTGTTTTTGTACAGAAATTTACCAAGTAAAGGTTTTATTTTTTATTAGGAGCTGGTGTTTGACTCAAGGAACTTGACACTACATTTTAACGTGGAATTTGATGTAGGGGGATCTGGGGAACCTCGACTTATTTATATTGTTTTCTTGTTAACTTGTTTGCTGCTTGATATGTTTGAATGAAAATTCATGCTTGAAGTTTTGATGCATTTATTGTATGAGTATGAATTTGTTATTTGGTGCATCATTTACATATTATGGGAGAGTAAAAGGGTGGCGATGAAGGTATGGTAATGAAATTGGAATTGTGAAATTGGAAGTATTGTGATGAAAATATCTTTTGCGTAGTTGAGTCCATAACCTCAGTAGGTACCATGTTTCCATGTATGCCCAATGTTATTGCGCAATTAGTATAGAAAATTTAAAGGGTAATTCGGGACTGGTGACGGGGGAATGGACAAGATAACTAGCAAAAGAGGGCTAGGGGAATTGATTTTGGGTGGGGGTTTATTCCTATTGTAGGATATCCTGAGTCACCTGTGAAAAAAAGGTAAAATACACGGTATGGGACGTGTAGGCTCAGTGTATTCTACTATATGGATTCTCGGGAATAGAAATGCATTCATACATACTATAAATTGTTGTTTGATTATTTGGTGATTAATGAGGAATACCTTCCTACTGGGCTTTGAGCTCACCCCTTAATAATGTTGCAGGTGATGGATCTGAAGAATGAAGTTACTTTTGATGTGTTATAAATAATGTCATAAACACGGAGTTTGTTTTATTTAAGTTTTCTAGAATAAGATCACGGACTGTTAGTCTGTTTATGTAAAATAGGTGTGTAAACCTTATATATATAAAGTTGTATTTTCAATACCTATTGATTGCTCTATTTCAATTTTTGTCATATTTCGATTACGGAAACTTTTATTTCTATAATCGGAATATGAGTTGCACCTCAAAAAAAAAAATTACCACAAATCGAGGTGTGACATGTTGTGTGTTCATTTCTGTTGTGTGTTTAAATTCAATAACCATGCTTGAATTTTTCATTTCATTGAAAATATTTGTCTATCATTGAGGACAATGTTTAATTCACTTTGTTTAAAAAAAAAATTCAAAAATTCAAAAATTCAAAAAAATATGTGTTTTGTTTTCGTTTTCTACCGTAACAATATATCGACTAAATCATACTCACTCCCTTGGTAGCGTTGAACCTACCATTGCACTAAGTGAGTCACTGTGGTCACGTATTGTTACATCCAAAAAATCCAAAAAATCAGGAAAATGAAAAAATGAAAAAATATTTGCTTATGTTTGTGTACTTGTTGTATTGTTTTTGTGATTTCCAACAACAATGATGAGATTGAGCTTAATTGTATGAGATGAAAGCATGCTTAGGTCTCCTAAACTTCATGTTTTAAATTAATTTGCTATGAGATTTTGCATGTACACCCTTATTGTCAGATTGATGCATTGAATGTGAGAAGCGTAGTGAGATTTGTGTGAGCTATACTTACCATATTGTGAGCTTCGAGCTTAATGGAAGTGCATTCTTTGTTGCACTTTGTTCTTCATGTGTGATCATGCTTATGTGATATGTATCTCTAGAACTTGCATAATATCTTGTTGAAACTATCTGTCATGCATCATACATCTTGGAAATGATCAAGGCATTAGGAATCCACCATGGCCAAATGAGAATTTGTCCCTAATTTATATCATTAGTTTGCCATTTTGTGCCTATATGTTTAGCCTTTCATTTCTTCGCACCATAAATGTTTACCCTTAGGTTAAACACTTGCCTTACCATTTCCGAGCTATTTAGTGGGTAATTTGAGATTACTTTTGTTCAGATGCTAAATGTATATGTTCTGGGAGTTTGGAAAAGAATAAGTGTGGGGGTGTGACTACAAATTTGTTGTATTTGTTTCTGCTTCGATAAAAAAAAAAATCGAACAGAAAAAAAAAATTAAATAGAATAGAAAAAAAATATTTTGTGTTTAGTTGCATTTGAATTCAATAAATGTGTTTAGGTGAGTGATTGTTCGGGATGAGTTTAGCATCTTTTTGTTCTTATTTGTTAAATCTCAAAGTCTGATTTGCTTACTAGGATGTTCGGAATTTGTGATTCCCTTCCACTTCATTTATGTAACCCCTCACCTTAAGCCCCATTACACCTCAATAAAAGTCCTTTTGATTTAAGATGTTTGTGCATGATTTGTGGAGATAAGATTGCGGTGCAAGCATATGGCGGCATTTGCATAAGTTTGCTTGAGCGGTAGTATAGCTAACCGATAAACAGTTGTGTGAAAATCAGAGTGAATATCCTGTGTGTTTATGGTTAACACAGTTTCGATATGCATGCTTGCTTTGGTGCATTGAGAGGACAGTACTTGCACACACTTCACTTTTGCGTCTGTCCCATACCTTCAAACTTTTTGAGACCTAACTTCTTTCATTCTCTCATCTAATTGTGTTCTCTGAGGTATTGCGTTGGAAAATTGTCGTGTGTTTCCTTTCTGTTTTATTTTAATTGTGTATTTATGTTCTATGTTTGCTTGAGGACAAGCTTTAGTTTAAGTGTAGGGGTGTGATGTGGACGTAAAATACGTACACAAAGTGCTTCTAATCACTTGGATTAGGTTTTTCCAAGAGCATATCTGTCTATTTAATGTGTGTTTTCGTGTTTGATGTGAACGTAAAATACGTTCACAAAGTGCTTTTAATTACTGGATTTTGCTATTCTGAAAGCTTAATTGTCTGTTTAATGTTTGTTTTCGTGATTTTAGGGAAAATATGAGAAAAATGTCAATTTCAACACAAAAGGTGAATTTTGGAGATTTTCAGCGTAAATCGGAAAGTCAACCGTGACTTTCATTTGTGGAATAAAATATTGTACGAAGATGTCGGAAACCGTTCCGAATTCCGGCAAGTTTGTCGGCGAACCACCACATTAGGCGGCGCAACCACCACACGCGGTGGCGAAACACAAATTAAATCTCCATTTTATTTTCCCATGTTTATATTTATATTAATTTCT
Organism: Rubus idaeus; assembly: GCA_030142095.1. Lineage (NCBI taxonomy): Eukaryota > Viridiplantae > Streptophyta > Magnoliopsida > Rosales > Rosaceae > Rubus > Rubus idaeus. The sequence goes on along the minus strand of CM057968.1, from coordinate 17,476,796 downwards.
ATATTTATGTTTATAATTTATTTTGTTTATTTATTTTTGATTTTATATTTATACTTATTTTAATAATTATTTATTTACTTATTCATTTTTATTTGTTTTTGTTTTGGATTTTTGCAGCCCACTTCCGGCCACCTACCACCTCCACTCTCCTCCTACTTGGATTCTAGCTTCACCAACAACAATCCATTTCACCTACTACAGTCCACCACCATCACTTCACTTCTTGGCCGTTCCCCCTTTTCTTTCCTATTTAAAGAGTTTCAGCTTCATCAATCATCAACATCACAGCAGCTCCCAATTCACAAGCTCACAAAACCCACGGCAATCACCATGATCACAATTCAGCAGCTCCTCTGCCCAATCTCAATCTCCATAATCATCAACCAACACAACCCATCCTCCTTCATATTCACACCTGCAATTAACAACAAAAGCACAATACCCAAGCAATTCTCTCTAATTATGTTTGTTCTTTTGTTTTGCAGGTTCTGGAAGCAGCTCAATGTTGCAGCGCCGTCATCCTCTGCCTTGCCGCCACGCCACGCCGCTTCAAATTCCACGCCGCTGCTGTTCACTGATCTGCTCTCAAGCTGCGCGCCGGCACCGTCGTCCTCACCTGCCCAGAAATTCAAGCCGCGCCGTCGACATCGTTGCCCAGCCATTGCTGCATTGCCGACACCCTCTAAAGAACCCAGTCCTTCCCGTCACCGGATTCCAATCTGACGGTTTCCAGCCATTCTCCCAGCGTCGCGCTTCCCATCTCAGCCCCGGCGTCGATCTCGAGCCCAGCCCCCCACCGGCTTCTCCACCGTCGACCCTTCTCGCCGCTGCTGCTCGTCGCCGTACTCGACGCCGCATCTCCGCCGGTCACCATCGTCGCGTCTCTCCCTCTCTCACCATGGGCTGGTCTGTAGAGAGACAAGAAGAAACAAGAAAAATAGAAAAGGAAGGCTGCTGGGATGAACACGGGGAATGAAGGAGAGAAAGAGATTAAAAAAAATCTCCAAGGTTGACTTGTCAACCCGCAAGAAAGAAGGGAACCAAAGGAAGACCGGTCAACACTTTCTGATTTGGGCCCAAGCCCAAAAGCCCAATGTCCGAAATTGCTAAGCACACCCACCAGCCAAAGCCCAATTGCTCACTGCACCCGCCACATCCAAAGATGCATTTTATGTCCGATTTAATAGCTGAGTCTGCCACCTTCGCCTGCCAGACAGTGTCCATTTTCATGGACACATTAGTAACATTTTCCCAACCCTCGTTTATTATTATTTTATTTTTGTTTAATTTTATTTTCCGTACTTTAATTAATGTGAATAAATGTTGGGATAAATTGTTACTATTTGTTTTATGGGGATTTGATAAAAAAGGTCATAGACCCTAACCTTATGTTACATAAGGTTATAACTTAAAAGTAATGTTAAATTAGTCCATTTAAATAAACAGGCAAAAAAAACAATTTAGTTAATTACCTTTTGCCCCCTGTCTTCCTTACATCAAAACCTTACCAAAAAGAGAGAATGAAATTAAAACCTACCCAAACAGAAAACCCAAGTCCAGACCACTTTCCCTTCTTCGACTAAAACCCGTAACCCAGATCGACGGCAACTCTCCGGCCTCCTTTTTCCGCCGGCCGATTCATTCCCGTCGACGAAGCCAAGGAAACGTAGCCTTTATTGAATATAGAGATTGGTTTCTTCGGAGAAGAGAACGAAAAGCAACCGCAAAAATCCAGAAGAAAAAAAAGTCGAACACCTCCATCTCCTAAAGTCAAAGAAGCAACTGCAACTGCTAAAGTCTTTTCGCATCTGCTAAAAGTCGAACACCTCCATCTCCTTTGAAGAGAAGGTTTGCCTCATCTCCATCGAAGAAGATAAGCAAAGCAGCTTTTCACCGAAACTAGAGCTCAGTCTCGATCTGAAAACGAAGGCCTCGTCTCCATAGAAGAGAGGGAAATAAAATCGATGAAGCTTCGTCAATGATATTTGAATCTCCATTTTCAGAGGTGCTTACTTGATTCCTCTGAATTTTTTTCTTCAAAATTAGTGTAAAACCTTCATATGTGTGGGATTGAGGACTTCTGCTTTATGATTGTTTTCTTACAAGGTGAAGAGCTTGCCGAGATTATAGGTGATTTTGAACGAGTACAAGTTTTGGAGCTTAGGTCATTGTAGGACAAGTTTTGGATTTCTTCAAAGGTATGAACGAAAGCCAATCTCATCATCTAGTGTTGTAGATGTTTGATAAAATGCCTAAATGAATCGAAAGTAGAGAATGTTGGTGTTTTGCTTTTGGTTTGTATCTAGTATAATCGAGTCACTGACCAAGTTTAATTTGTATATAGAGCTTTCATGGATCGATACTTCTTTTCACTCCACCATTTGGGAAGATTGTCTCCAAATATGTTTATAATCAGCCTTTCTCTATGTCCTGGGTCTTGTTTTCGTGTCTCATAGATAGCTAGCTCTCTATGCAGATCATGCTGGATAACAAAGTGTTCACTGTAGTATCTATCTCCCTGCATTTGGTCCTTCCTGTTAATGATCAAAACAAGTAGCTTAGAAGAGATTTTTCAAAATATATTGTAAAAAAAATAGCAAGTTGACTAAAATCTAGTTGTGAATATAAAGAAAAATTTTATAGATAAGACATCAAGAAACGTGAATCTAGTATACCGTGTGACTACAAGATTAGCCAGACTTCGGTTGGTGAGCCTCTGGAGGTATGCAACGCACAAAGTATCTTCATCTAGCTTCTCATATGACTTCAAATTCAAATGATAACTAGATAGTAATAACATGATGGTAACGCAGAAACATTCAATGACAGAACCATATAGAAATGGAGAAGGGATATAACCATGTCACAACCATGTCACAACCATGTCACTAACCATGTCACTAAAAAACATTGAAAACATAACATTGACCCCAACTTACCAAGGGGTTTCTTTAAATGCATTTGTGTAGAGAAATGGAGAAGGGATATAATCAAACTCTTTGAGTTTTGCGCTTTATTTGTACAGTTGCTGAAATGATGCATTATGTCCTATTGATGGAATTTTTAATATTGAAAATATGCTGTGTTCATTGTCTTGGAAAATATAAGCATGGTTTTCAAACTTAGGCTGGATTCATAGAAGTGACGTATATCATCTTCCTTCTCAAATAAAATATTTAAGATCATGTTGCAATTAAGCTTCTATATTTGCATGCTCATTTGCCATCTTGAAACACCAATGTAGCTCGGTAGTTCTTACAAAAAACTAGTCACTGACCTTACTGTATTATGGCTTTTGATTTTGCAGTTTACATTACTGAACTCACTAAAACACCACGAAGCAAGGACAATTAATTTGGAGATAATTCACTGATTACAAATTGACTGAATCCCAGAACTTTTTGGATACATTTGTAAGGTAAGTGATTCTGGTTGTGCTATTCTTATATGTAGTGTTAATTTGATTGTCCTGCTGCTGCTTCAATCAGTTGAATGTTATGATGGGAATTTGTGTGTTGAGTACTGTGTTCTGTTTATGCACTGGTTTTGTATACTTATTGTAAATATGCTTACAAAATGATAGTAACATTTTAGTGAAAGTTGAATCCACACATTGAAGCATGATTAACTTATATAACCCAGCAAATTACACAAAAAGTGGGTTAGCACTATATTACACACTTGAAAAGGAATATGACTGAATGCTTGAAGATTCTAAATGGTTTTATACTAGAGCACTGAAATGTACCAACAACAAAAGTGTTTTTGTATTGGAATGGATCCAGGATAGAGCTAGGATTCTGAATTATGGGTGGCTTTTGTTTCTGTGGAAAAGTTCTGCCAAAATATGTTAGTTTTGTTTCTTTTTATGACATTTCCAAATCTACAGAGGTCACTTATCGAGTAAATAATCTAGTCACTGATCATGTCACTAACCATGTCAATGTTATGTTCTCAAGTCACTGACAAAGTTGCAGTTTTCAATTTAAATTAGTTTCTTCACTATCATATTGCTTGATATGAAACTCTGGACTTGCATGTGAAAAAATGTAACCAAATATAGCTTTAGATATCACAAACTATTTCTGGTAAATTTGCATAAAGTTTAATTAAGTCGCTGATTGAGTACTTCAGTAAGTCACTGTTAATGTCACTGATAAGTTAAGATTCAAAAACAGGTTCTGTTATTTACAAAGCTAATACTCTATATGGTTTTGCAGGACATACGTACAAAAAATGGGTCGTAAAAGGAAATGTGTAGAAGAGAGCGAGGAAGAAATAGAACATGAGACCGATATGGACGAAGAGGTTGAGGTAAAGAGAAGAAGAGTAGCCAAGGATGGCTATATCCAGTACCGCTGCAGCATAGTGGCGTTTCTCAAATTTATGACAAAGTACAAGCACCTCATCACTCCCGAGAGAATGAAATTGCTAGAATCAACACCATTCGGCAAGTTGATTGCTGCATTCAACAACGGACGAATTGAGGAGAAGCACGTGAAGAAATCAGATGTAGCCTTGACAACGCTTTTACAAGCGTATGACGTGAAGACATCAAGATTTATTTTCTGTGGTAAAAGGTTAAGAATCTCCCCCAAAGACGTTTGCCAAGTGTTGGGACTGCCGGAAAAGGGTGAGATGCCTCCACGGCTTGGAAAGGGAGCCTACCGCTCCAAATTTATAGACGACTACTTTGAGGGGCTGGACAGAATAAAGAAGACCAGTATTGAGGATGCATTGGACATAGCAGCCGATCAAATTTGTAAAGGGAAGAAAGTTGTGGACAAGAACAACAAGGACGTGGTGCGGCTTATCTTGTTGATGCTGTTTGTCACTCTTCTTTTCCCCAATGCTGGAATGACAATTTCCTGGGATCTTGTCAAGAACTGTGAAGATTTGGACAAAATTGGGGAATATGGATGGGGGACAGCTGTTGAGAACTTCCTCACCAAATCAATCAAGGCATTGAAAGGGAAAAAGAATGAGCGGGGTTCTCATGCCATGGGAGGATGTGCAGTCCTAATTCTGGTAAGCATTAAACAACCTTTTCACTCACTAGCAGTTTTTCACATTTAAAAAAAGTGATTTATATTGATTATTGAATGTGCTGCTCTAATATAATCTATATTCCAAACAGTTCTGGTTTTGTGAAAAGACGGAGCTCATATCACCAATATCTGGAAGAGAGAATGAAGATATTGGTATGAGCAAGTGGTGTCTTCAGGCGATGAACCAGAAACTGGCACAATACAACAATCTAGAAAAGATGAAGGTATGATTTCTCTTCTTGTAGTGTAGTCACTCATGGCCGCTCAATAATGAAAAATAGAAAATTTTTGTATTCCTGAAGCATGTCACTGGCCATGTTTTTGGCCATGTCACTGGCCATGACAATAGCACGATACCTTTCTGTCTGAGGATAACCTTTTATTTTAGAATTGTTGTTAAAGGTGAAAATATCTTGTTTGAAAGATGGATAAACAAGTTATTCTCAGATTTGCAATTTTTTTTCCCTCGGTTTTTGTTTTTGATTTGGATTAGTCATATAAGCATATTCAAGTAAAAGTATGAAAACTTACCGTTACATATTGCGTCAGAGATTGTTTAGTACTTACTGTTTCCTAATTAATTAGAAATAGTAATTGCTATATATATACTTTGAAATTCCGGTTACACGGAATAGTCCCAATAATCGTTCGTTGCTTTTAAACACTAAACAAGGATACAAGACACTTCGAAAAATTTCACACCTCAAGCAATGTTCAATTGAGCACCAACAAATTATGCAACACTAACATGCAATTGAACAACCTAGGATCCCAAAGTGAGCATCATCAATAGCTCACCACGGACTATATCTATCAATGAATGATTAAGCATGTAACATGTTAATCAATTAAGCATAATATAGATAGGCTAAGCAATCATACAAGCAACACACAATATGGTCACCCGGAACCTCTACCTCTAGAGGAAAACCGGAGGGGAGCCGTACCCCACGCTCTTGAATCACACTATGAATAAGGCCAATCGGCAAGCACATACAAGGGGAAATCCAATTCCAAACTCAAACACTATCAACCTATTGACTAGTGGCAGTTCTAACCTTTCAAGCTTCCAAATGCTTCTTCAAGTGCACCTTCCTCAAGCTTCTTCGAATGGACTCCACCGGTGTGAACCTCCAATCCCAAGAATAGCTACAATGCAATGATGTATGAATGGTTGTGTGTGAAATCGTTCACCTCAGCAAAACAACAATTAATGTTTGCTAGAGATGAACAAAACTCTCCTTAATCCTATGGAAAGCTAAACAAGCTTGTATCAAGCAAAACAAAGGTTTAGCATGGATTATGTGTGGAGCACCAAAGGAGGAACCTATAACATGGAACTAGGGTCACTCAATATCAAAGGAACTTTCTCAGAATCGTTTCTCAAAGTTATAGAATCGAAAGTTACGAAATGAAGCAACAGAAATCTGATTATATAGAGCAGGGCTTTAAGCGATCGATCGCCCAGGAAGGTGCGATCGATCGCATAGTGAACATAGACGTTTTCAGCAAGAGAAAACTTGAAAGGCGATCGATCGCCCGATAGGGTGCGATCGATCGCACGTTCCAGTAGCTAAAAACCTTAAAAGCGATCGATCGCAAATCAAGGGCGATCGATCGTTCAGAGACCAAAAGCATAACGGATATATTCCGCACTCAAGCGCACTAGATTAAACACAACGGTCATATTCTTGACCTTGGGCGATCGATCGCCCGATAGGTGACGATCGATCGTCCAGAGTACAAATCAGTTTTAAACATGTTTTGCAATTTTCACATAAAACCAATTTTAAGTTCTAGCAACCCTAAGGTGATTGAAAAGACTTCCTAAGAGAAACAAATAAGTATGAGATGCAAATGCATGATTCATACCTTGAGGAAGTATAGGAAATCACCACGAACCATTGAGATGAACTTCAAGGATGCCGAACGAACATAATCCTAATGCCACGACTTATGAAACCCTATCAACTATACAATTGAATGCAATTACAGGGAATAGGTTTTGTCAAATTAGGAAATAGCCAATATTCAAGAAATCTTGCCCTTACAATCTCCCCCTTTGGCATTTCCTAGACAAAACCTTAATTAACAAAAACAACTCAATTCAAAGCTATGCTATTACAAACGTATCGAAGATATATGCCGGAATCAAACCTGCAAATCCAATACTAAACACACGATACCGTGAAGCATATATGGCATGAGATAATAATATTGAGTTGAAATAAATTCAATATGGCCAACAACACATACTCTCCCCCTTTTTGACTAGGAAGGCCAAAGGGGATAAATAACTTAGTCACATCACAATCACATTATGCAAAACATAATATGAAGAATTAAAGCACAAAATGACTTAAGATTTAACCAAAGAGTTTACAAAGTAGAACTCCCCCTCAAAATGTGGCTAAAAATAAAATAAGAGTACATGGCCAATAACAAGAGGAAATAAGCAAATCAGGAAAACCAAGAATAAACAAGAAAAGTAAGCAACAGGATGCAAAAATAAGGTGTAAAACTCCCAGACAGACAGACGATCGATCGCAATGGGGCATGCGATCGATCGTGAAGAAAAAATAGAAAACAGTGCTCTCTGCCAGGAAGGGCGATCGATCGTCACAGGTAGAGCGATCGATCGCCTAGAAGAAAAATAACAGCAAAACGACAATGCGATCGATCGCAATTCCTGGGTGATCGATCGTTAAGAGCTTCTGCAAAGCTTTCTCAATGGTGTTTACTAACACCAATGGACATCCGAAGATCAGTGAATCTAATTACATCCAAGGCTTTAGTAAATATATCAGCAAGTTGCTTTTCAGTGGGGATGTATAAAAGAGCAAGAGTAGTTTTCTCAACCAAATCTCTAATGAAATGATATCTAAGATCAATATGCTTAGTCTTAGTGTGTTGAACTGGATTCTTGGCAATTTGTATAGCACTAGTATTATCACAATAGAGATCAAAAGTAGATTGAGGAAAACCATAATCTTTAAGCATGTTTTTCATCCAAAGAAGTTGGGTACAACAACTACCCGCAGCAATATACTCGGCTTCCGCCGTTGAAAGAGAAATACAAGTTTGCTTCTTGCTATGCCAAGACACAAGATTATTTCCAACATAGAAACAACCACCGGAGGTACTTTTTCTTTCATCCTTGTTACCTCCCCAATCGGCATCACAAAAACCTACAATGGAGATATTTGTGTCCTTTGTATAAAAGATGCCAAAGTCAAAGGTACCTAGGACATATTTGATAATCCTTTTAACCGCATGCAAATGAGATTCTTTAGGATCACTTTGAAAACGAGCACAAACACCTACACTATAGGAGATATCGGGTCTACTAGCCGTAAGATAAAGTAGGCTACCAATCATGCTCCTATACAGAGTTTGATCAACACATTTTTCACTAGGATTATGTTGCAAGGAGACACTAGTACTCATGGGAGACTTAGCAATTTTACAATCTTCTAAGCCAAATTTTTTAACAAGGTCTTTAGCATATTTAGATTGTGAAAAGAAAAGACCATCATCCTTTTGATAAACTTGAAGACCAAGAAAATAAGTAAGCTCACACATAAGACTCATTTCAAATTCATTTGACATAACATGAGTGAAAGCTTTGACTTCATCATCCGAAGTGGATCCAAACACAATATCATCCACATAGACTTGAGCAATGGTAAAATGACCATTATTTCTTTTAACAAACAAAGTTTTATCAACGATTCCTCTAGTATACCCTTTACTCAAAAGATGAGTAGACAACCTATCATACCAAGCTCTAGGAGCTTGTTTAAGACCATAGAGGGCCTTTTTTAATTTATACACATGGTTGGGAAAATGAGGATCTTCAAAACCTTTTGGTTGTTCAACATAAACTTCTTCTTGAAGAACACCATTCAAAAATGCAGTTTTCACATCCATTTGATGCAACTTGAAATTTAGATGACAAGCAACCGCAAATAAAAGTCTAATGGACTCAAGTCTAGCAACCGGAGCAAAGGTTTCATCAAAGTCTATTCCCTCTACTTGTGTATACCCTTGAGCAACAAGTCTAGCTTTGTTTCTAACAACATTCCCTTCATTATCGGTTTTATTTTTGTAAATCCATTTTGTACCGATGACATTTGTGTTCTTTGGTCTAGGGACAAGGTACCACACATCATTTCTAGCAAATTGATTTAGCTCTTCTTCCATAGCAACAATCCATTCATCATCTAATAAAGCACTTTTTATGTTTTTGGGTTCTATGGAAGAAACATAACAAACATAGTTAATCTCTTCTTCAATTTGCCTTCTAGTTTTGACACCATTTTGAGAGGAACCAACAATGTTTGAGGGATCAAGACCATCTTTAATTCTAGTTGGATCCCTTTGACTTTGATTAACAATTAAAGGATCATTACTAGGTGAATCAATCAAAGAAGGAATAACAATAGATTGAGGATCCTTAGACCCAATTTCTTGAGTTACATCAAACAATTCACCATCATCTTGAGCAATTTCCAAGGTGGCACCAAGATCATCAATAACAACATTTATGGACTCCATAATTGTATTGGTTCGAAGATTGTAGACTCTATAAGCTTTACTAGTAGTGGAATAACCCAAGAATATCCCTTCATCACTTCTAGGGTCAAACTTTCCTAGATGCTCACGATCTCTAAGTACATAACATGTGCTACCAAAGACTCTAAAATATTTAACTTGTGGTCTTTTACCTTTCCAAAGTTCATAGGGAGTTTTCTTAGTGCCGGGTCTAAGAAAGGCTCTATTAGCAATATAGCAAGAGGTATTTACCGCTTCGGCCCAAAAGTGTTTAGCCAAATTTTTGCTATTTAAGATGACTCTAGACATGTCTAGTAGAACCCTATTCTTTCTCTCAACAATGCCATTTTGTTGTGGGGTAATGGGGGCTGAAAACTCATGTTTGATTCCCTTTTCTTTACAAAAATCGTTGAAAGAAACATTTTCAAATTCGGTTCCATGATCACTTCTTATTCGAACTAAAGTCAAATTTTGGGAGTCCTTTTCATTTTGAATTTGAGTATAAATAGCACGAAAACTTTCAAAAGCTTCACTTTTATCTTTAAGAAAGGCTACCCAAGTAAATCTAGAAAAATCATCAACCATGACAAGAAAATATTTCTTTCCTCCTAGACTCAAGGTTTGAACCGGTCCAACTAAGTCTAGATGTACTAACTCGAGTGGTTTAGAGGTTGTGATCTCATTTAATTTCTTATGAGGACTTTTAATTTGTTTACCAATTTGACAAGGTCCACAAATCATATCATCTTTAGACACAAGGTTAGGAAGACCTCTAACAATTTCCTTTCTAGATAATCTTTTCAAATTCTTGAGATTAACATGACCAAGTCTTTGGTGCCACAATTCTAAAGACTCATTACTTGCCTTGTTGCAAACATTTTGATTTTTGAAATCTAGGGTGCCAAGGCAATAGCAATCATCACTAGTCCTTACACCCTTTAGAATGCAATTCCAATGTTTATTCAAAACAATGCAATCCTTTTTAGAGAAAAGAACATTCAAATCATCACTATCACAAATTTGTCCAACACTAATAAGATTTGATTGAAGATTTTCAACATACATGACATTTTCTAATTTAGGAATGCCGGGAGCCGAAATTGTCCCTTTACCAATGATTTTTGACTTAACTCCATCACCAAAAGTCACACACCCTCCATTGTCGAGAGGAGTGAAATCAATAAACAAACTTTTATCACCGGTCATGTGTTTTGAACAACCACTATCAACATACCACATATTTGATTTTAAGGCCGAAAGAGCGGTTAACACAACTAAGGCTAAAACATTTTCTCCCTCACAACATGGTGACTTATTTTCTACCAAGTTTGCATTTGTGGCTTCTAAAACACTAAGACTTCCTTGAGATTTTCTACAATGATACCCTTTAGACTTCAAATTTCTAAAGCTTTTTAGAAATTTATCATAGTCTTTGTTTAACGAAACCAAGTCATCACAAATAATCGAATTAGAAGAAATTTCTCTAATTGACATGACGAGAAAAACAACAAACGGATCGACTCTATTTGCCTCTAGAGAGAGGCTCTGATACCAAATGAAATTCCGGTTACACGGAATAGTCCCAATAATCGTTCGTTGCTTTTAAACACTAAACAAGGATACAAGACACTTCGAAAAATTTCACACCTCAAGCAATGTTCAATTGAGCACCAACAAATTATGCAACACTAACATGCAATTGAACAACCTAGGATCCCAAAGTGAGCATCATCAATAGCTCACCACGGACTATATCTATCAATGAATGATTAAGCATGTAACATGTTAATCAATTAAGCATAATATAGATAGGCTAAGCAATCATACAAGCAACACACAATATGGTCACCCGGAACCTCTACCTCTAGAGGAAAACCGGAGGGGAGCCGTACCCCACGCTCTTGAATCACACTATGAATAAGGCCAATCGGCAAGCACATACAAGGGGAAATCCAATTCCAAACTCAAACACTATCAACCTATTGACTAGTGGCAGTTCTAACCTTTCAAGCTTCCAAATGCTTCTTCAAGTGCACCTTCCTCAAGCTTCTTCGAATGGACTCCACCGGTGTGAACCTCCAATCCCAAGAACAGCTACAATGCAATGATGTATGAATGGTTGTGTGTGAAATCGTTCACCTCAAAGAAAAACAACAATTAATGTTTGCTAGAGATGAACAAAACTCTCCTTAATCCTATGGAAAGCTAAACAAGCTTGTATCAAGCAAAACAAAGGTTTAGCATGGATTATGTGTGGAGCACCAAAGGAGGAACCTATAACATGGAACTAGGGTCACTCAATATCAAAGGAACTTTCTCGGAATCGTTTCTCAAAGTTATAGAATCGAAAGTTACGAAATGAAGCAACGAAATCTGATTATATAGAGCGGGAAGTTTTGAAGCGATCGATCGCCCAGGAAGGTGCGATCGATCGCATAGTGAACATAGACGTTTTCAGCAAGAGAAAACTTGAAAGGCGATCGATCGCCCGATAGGGTGCGATCGATCGCACGTTCCAAAGTAGCTAAAAACCTTAAAAGCGATCGATCGCAAATCAAGGGCGATCGATCGTTCGAGACCAAAAGCATAACGGATATATTCCGCACTCAAGCGCACTAGATTAAACACAACGGTCATATTCTTGACCTTGGGCGATCGATCGCCCGATAGGTGACGATCGATCGTCCAGAGTACAAATCAGTTTTAAACATGTTTTGCAATTTTCACATAAAACCAATTTTAAGTTCTAGCAACCCTAAGGTGATTGAAAAGACTTCCTAAGAGAAACAAATAAGTATGAGATGCAAATGCATGATTCATACCTTGAGGAAGTATAGGAAATCACCACGAACCATTGAGATGAACTTCAAGGATGCCGAACGAACATAATCCTAATGCCACGACTTATGAAACCCTATCAACTATACAATTGAATGCAATTACAGGGAATAGGTTTTGTCAAATTAGGAAATAGCCAATATTCAAGAAATCTTGCCCTTACATACTTGGTTGAGCAGGGTTTGCTGCTGAGAGGAATTCTGAACATAAATGCCAAATGTTTTTTTTTTAATTTTTTTTCAAGTTCCATCCCGCATTTGTTTGATTTTGCTTGTAACTTGTGTTGCCATTGATCACTAACCATGTCACTAACAATGTCACTAACAATGTCACTAACCATGTCAGTAAACCATGTCACTAACCATGTCACTAACCATGTCACTAACCATGTCACTAACCATGTCTTTAACCATGTCACTAACCATGTCACTAACAGTAACATGATACTTTTTTGTCTGCAGAAACTTTTCAAAAACGTTCAAGAAGACGATGATGATGATTCAGAATCAGAGGAAGAAAAAGAAGAAGATAGTTGTGAAGACTCTGACTCAGCTACTTCGTCGAAGGTAGACGATAGTATGGAAGATGAAACTGTCGACATTTGGGTAAGCATAATCACATACAAAAGCTGAAAGTTTATTCCAGTTGCCTGGTATATATTAAGAATATTAATATGCGACTTTTAAAAAAAAAAATTTCAGTTGAGTCAAGTGAGCACACAATCGGAGAATGCAGCAGCTGATAACAAAGAAGAAGAGAGCAAGAAAAACATGAAGAAAGTGGTTGCCAAACTGGACAAAGTGATCAAAGAAGAGATAAAGGAGAGACCAAACTTGGCAGCTGCTGGCGAACTAATAGAGAAGGTGTGCAAGTACAAGAGATTGTGTGAGAAGAAAAACAGAAAATATTGGAAGCTCATACTAGCAGCAAGGAAGCAATTCGAAGCAATCAAAGAAAGAGAAAATGAGCTGCCCGATACAATGAAGCAAGGTAATAGAGAGCTGGAGACAGAATTGAAGGGAAAGGAGGACAAAATCAAAGCATTAAGAGAGGAGAAAAGGGCTTGGGAAGAGGAGAAGGAGGTGCTCATGGCAGAAAAGGCTTCGCTGTTTGAGAGAGTGAAAACACTTGAAATAATGATTGAGGCACTCTCTCAAGACACAAATGGGCAAGGAATGATGGAGAAGGAAGAAGAAGTGCAAAAGAGGAAGCTGCAAGATGAGAATGCACTTCTCATGGAAGAGAATGCTTCGCTGTCCAGAAAAGTCAAGAAGCTACAAAGCTTCATTTCTGGAAACAAGGACGAAGACAGCAAAGATCCATCCAACTACACTCAAGACCGGGATGAAGCAGAACCGAGTCAGTGCCGAACAGAAGTGATCGGCGACTATGAGACGATGTACACAGCTCCCGAGGATCAGCAAATGCCGTCTCAGACAGTTGAGGTCGGTGAGTATGAAAAAGATTGGCAAATTGTCGAATTTGTAGGAGCAAAATCCCCAGCTCATGAGGACCATGAAATGGCCTCACAAACAGCGGACAAGGCTGCAATGAAGACTCCAATGGTTCAGGTATCTGAGCAGCATGAAATGCCAACGCTGGCACCTAAACAAATGGGTTGGCCTACATTTGACTTATGTATGGGGTTGTCTCCAGCAATAGAACCAGCCAAGGACCGGCAAAGTCACACTCCCACAGTTCAGCCAGCTGCACAAGATTGGGAATCGCCACGTGTCCTTTCGGTCGAGATTCTTTCCCCGACGCCCGAGACTCCTGCACCGGTCACTACTGTAGATGATGTCGTCCTCTACTCGTACGTAGTGAGGTTGAAAAACAGAGAAAGGGTGCAAAAAAAGGATGAAATTTATTGGTATGAGAAAGCAAAGAAGAAAAAGGGCGGAGAAAAGAAGAAGAAGAAGAAGAAGAAGGACAAGGACTGGTTTGTATGTGCAAGCCCTATAACTGCAATTGATCCAAAGAAGAACTTGGAAATCCATTATGTGAGCGACAATGAAGATGATGAGGACAAAAAACTTGATACTTTGGATTGGAACAGCCAACTAGTGTTCAACATGATGGATAGGGCTGCACAAAATCAATTGCAAGAGTATTGGAACAAGGCTGAGCTTGGGTAAGTTTCTTCTCTTATTCCTCAAATTGTATTTCTTTTGTTGAGCTTGGGTAAGTTAATGGGTAAGTTAAGCATTATAATAACAAATATTTATTCTGTTGAACCTATGCAGGGCATTCTTTTGGGAAGGACAGATTCAAGGGACTGAAATCTCAAAACTTGATGTCAAGGAGTTGATATGTGATCGTGCGATTGCAAACAACGTCATTGATTCATATGCACAGCTGCTGGCCGATGACTTGCTTCATGAAGATTCGCAGCAATTGGGTAGATCGGCCTTCTTCAGTTCCGAAAGCTGGGTAAGTTCTAGTTCAAATAGCTTATGCTTCTGTTTTTTATTTTTCTGTTTCATCTCATCATAATGTTATTGAAAAAATGCATTGTCACTGACCCAAGTCACTGACCAAGTCACTGACCCAAGTCACTGACCAAGTCACTGACCCAAAGCACTGACCAAGTCACTGACCCAAGTCACTGACCAAAGTCACTGACCAAAGTCACTGACCAAAGTCACTGACCAAGTCACTGACCCAAGTCACTGACCCAAGTCACTGACCCAAGTCACTTTTTGTTGTTAAATTACTAATAGTTAGTTTCTTCATAACAGATTGCCACAAAAGCCTTGCATGTGAAAAATATTCATGTTTATCTCTGTGAACCGTTGTTTGCGAAATTGGGAAAAAGTAACAAGCTTTTTTTCCCAATCATACATTCCGAAGAATTCCATCACAGTCTTCTCATACTAGATAAAGACGTTCCGCAATGGATTCATTACAACTCAAAGAGAGGGAGAAATTCTGGCACAGGAAAATGCTTCAAGAATGCCAAAGTGATGGTAACAATTATATTTTTACTGTCTTCTGTTTGTTGTCCAGTTTTAAAAAATCAAAAACAGGACCCGAAAATATAAATGTATCTGCATGTCACTGAATATATTGCTAACCATGTCACTGGCCATGTCACAGGTTAAAATGGTGGAAATTTGGATGAATGCCGTGAAGGAGCAAGCAGATGATATGCTGGAACAGGGCTGCAGAATGCAAGTTGATAGACGGAGAAGCAGCGGTACAGAACTAAAGATGAAGGCAGTCACTCTAAGCGAGGAGGAAATCATAACAATAAAGTGGGTGAAGGATTTAAGCTTGGAGGAAATTCCGATGAAAGAAAGTTCCAGTTGCCCGCAGCAACAACCAGCTTCGTAAGTGAACTTTGTCTTTTTTTTTCTAATTTGTTGTGCCAAAAGCATGTCACTGGTAATGTCACTGTCCATGATAGTAAGTTTGACTCTATGTGGTTGATATATGTAAACACATGTATTTCTTGCAGATTGGATTGTGGAGTGTTTGTGATGTTTTACATGGACGAGATCTCAAAAGAGGAGATGCTTCCAAACTCAATTAGCAAGAAGACAGTACAACAATATAGAAGCCATATTTTAGAAAGATTTATGGAGCACAAATGGAGTTGGAATTCGAAGAACTGTTCGAGATGAATCTTGTTCTGCCGAGGATTGACAACAGAACATGGTATGTAAACTGAAACTGCATTGAGTTTATTAAAAAATTCTAAAGATGAATCTTGTTCTGTGACTGTTACTGAGTTGCTTACTAAACAATTCTAATTGGGTGTGCTTGGTTGGGTTCAATGTGTGTTCCTGTTGCTACTGATTGTAGAATCAATTAAAACTAATCTTCAGGTGATTGATATGGTGTTTGAACCTATGCAGTAGATGCTCTTCCTATCCCCCTTTTTGGGTACATTTTAACTGGTCTTGAAACCCCTTTATATTCAGACTCTTTTCCTTGTAGTTAGTTTATGAATCTATGTATTTCATTGAGATACACTAGCTTCTGGATTTCACTTCCTGGTGTATCTGCTATGTAATTCATTTTTCTTGAAGGGAATATTATGTGTACAAAGTATAACCTTGTTCAGTCATCATCTCATTTAGGCTGGCCCTTGTCTGACTTTGTCCTTGGTGTTAAGTGTTTGAATATCATGTACTGAAAGAATACCACTAGCAGATATTTCCAGAATTTCATGATCAGGTTAATGTTTTGGAAGGTGGAGGTGAAGCATTCTTAGTCACCACTTTTATCATATCAGCTTTTCCTGTTCTAAATACGTCCAAAATTTTGTCTAATTTTGTCTTGAGACTTACCTATTCATACATTTTCTGCAAGGTATGCTGCAGTGGGCAATGAACCACTATTGTCCACTTTCAATGGAAGCTTCCTTACAACAATATTTCCTGCTCTGAAGAATGTCCAGTCGGCTCTTATAAAAGCTGGTTTGAGCAATCAGGTTAAGGTTTCTATTCCCCTCAACGCTGACGTCTATGATAGTGGTAACTCAGATAAACCTTCTGATGGTGACTTCCGGGCAGATACAAAGGATCTCATGGTGGAAATTATCCAGTTCTTGAGCGACAACGGTGCTGCATTCACTGTCAATATCTACCCCTTCATAAGTCTACCTTAATCCCAATTTTCCTGTTGACTATGCCTTCTTCAACGGATACTCAACTCCCATCGATGACAATGGAAAAATCTATGAGAATGTGTTTGATGCAAACCATGACACTTGTTTGGGCATTACAGAAAAATGTAAAATACTTGACACACCAAAGTGTCAATTTTAGTTGCTCTGTAATCTCGTGTACTTTCAGTATGCAGCTATATGCCACCGTATGATGCACATGGCCGTTATTTTTTGTGCATTTTTAAAAGCCTTACAATAAGGCTGAATAAGGCTGTTGCTAAAAACAAAAAGAAAGCTGTATTGTCCTTCACCCGATCAAGTCATTGACCAAGTCACTGATCAAGTCACTGACCAAGTCACTGACTTATTGAAGATATATTATATTGCTGTAATAAACTACTTTTTTCCCCCCACAAAAAAAAGGAAGGAACCTGTATTGTCCTTGACATTTTAACAACTGTAAACAAAGTCACTGATAATGTCACTAAGCATATCACTGAAATACTGTAGAGAAACAATCCAAGTTTCAAGATACACAAAATAATAGTAAAAAATTCCATCTAATATTATGTCCATATCATAAAAATACTAATAGATGTACCGTAAACATCAAATCAAATAACAATCTGATATCTTCAATCAATATTAAAATTTTAAAACAAATTTACGTCAAGTTCCAATTAGATAGGCACGTTACAAGTTTTCTTGTTGTGACCAGCAGCTTTTCCGCACCTGCTACACTTGATAGACTTTGTTGTTTCACTCTTCTTCTTGAACCTTTTAGTTCTAGGCCTGCCTGGAGGCTTCCTTGTCAATGGAGGTTTTACAATCACCACGTCTTTAGCAAAATTATGCATGGGCTTCTCTATTGTAGGAACCGGATTGATCGAAAAAGAGTAGGTTTCTCTG
This sequence comes from Rubus idaeus, assembly GCA_030142095.1. Lineage (NCBI taxonomy): Eukaryota > Viridiplantae > Streptophyta > Magnoliopsida > Rosales > Rosaceae > Rubus > Rubus idaeus. The sequence goes on along the minus strand of CM057968.1, from coordinate 17,458,835 downwards.
AACTTAACAACTTTGTAGAGCTCATTCACATAGTCATATGGAGAAGCACCATGTTGTTGAATAACAACAAGTGCATGAGAACATGGAAAACCATGAACTTGCCACTCACCACATGAACAGAATCGCGTCTCCAAATTTACCATCACAGAATATTTCTGGCAGTGAACTTCATACACATCGGTATCAGATCGGCTAACTCTCCAATGCCTACCAACATTCAAGTTCTCTTTCAGCCTGTCCTCCATAACTGGGCACAACTCAGTGAACCATGACTTTGCCGCTTCCCTCCTATTAGCCATCATCCCCATAAGCTTAACTCTAATCCCATCAACAATCTCAAGAATAGGTAGAGAGCGCAAATCTAAAATCCAACTATTAAAGGACTCTGCTAGATTATTAGTCATCTCGCCAAACCTCTCACCATTGAAATAAGCACTGCACCAATTCTCTTTAGGGAGTTCTGTCAGAAAATCCTCAACTGGCTGACCACCTTCATTCTTGAAAATTTCCAAGTTATATTCAAAGGCTGCTGGTGTGCGAGAGTATGCACAACACATGAATAAGTAAGCAAGGCGACCGCGAAGGTAAGAACCACAACCCGGAAATCTATCCAGTAAATTAGCTTGCAAATGTCGAAAACAGAACCCATGTGCAGAATCTGGAAATACCTTAGGCAGAGCACTAAGAAGTCCAGCATTCCGATCAGAAATAAAGGTTATCCTCCTATTTTGCCTACCTAACTCCTGAGCCAAAATTTCCAGAAACCATCTCCAATTTCTCTCACTCTCTGCATCGACAATGGCAAAAGCAACAGGATATAAACCTGGAAGCAAAAAAAAAAAAAACAAACAAACACAACCACAATTAGAATCCAATCAAAGTTAAGCTGTAGATTTAACATAATAAACAGTTCCAATAGAGTACATTAGGCTTAACATTGCTGGAATGTATATTATAATGTTGTATTATGTTCCACAAAATAAGAAAGTATAGATGACAAATGTCATTGTATAAGTCGCTGTACAAGTCACTGACAATATCATTCACTATGTCACTGACATACTGAAGGTAAAAAATAGAGTTATACCTTGATTTGCATCCTTCGCAGTAGCACCAATGAGCTGCCCCTTATACTTGTTTTTGACAAATGTGGCATCGATGAACAGAATAGGTCTACATGATCCAAAACCCTTAATACAACCACCATAGCATACAAACATCCTTTGGAACCTATAAGTTTCAGGATCACATTCTAAAACAATGCGAGAGTCGCTATTAGTTTGCATCACAGATTCACAATACCATACAAGCTGCCCATATGAGTCCGCTTCATTACCATGAACAGCCGTCTTTGCTAACTCTTTCCCATACCAAACAGTACGGTATGGCACATCTAAACCATAGGAAGCTTTAATCTCTTTCACAATTTCAATAGCCCTCTTGTTTGGATTTGAACGGAGCTGATCAATCACAATAGACTTCACAATCTGTGACCCCATTACCTTAGTCTTTTGCAGCCTAATCATACCACAACATGTATGCACATTAAGCAAACTGGTTATGTAAAAAAAACCATTGTGCTTGCATAGATGAGCTTTCACAAACCAATTACATCCATCGGATAATTTTTTGAAACACTCAGCAATTACGCGACTTTTGTCGTTCCTTACAAACACAAATCTAAATCCCATCTCAATAGCATACTTCCGCAATTTCTCTCGAAACTCTACAACTCCCCCTTCAAATTTCTGACCCTCAGAGTGAATATAACTTTCCCAACCCTTTGTCAAGTACGTCTTCCCTTCTTCTGGCCTAAAACAACCCAAGTAGTCAATCTCAGCAAGCAAACTGTTTTCACTAATGCATGATTGAGCAACACTCTTAGAACTGGTAGCCATGCTACTACATCCAATATCACTCACCATAATTTCAACATAATCAGAATTGAAACGGGTTAAGGACCTAAACATCATCTTCATGTCAACATCATTCTCCAAAAGACATGAAACAGAATCAGGAGGGATAGAATACCTCAGCATAAAAGAACTTGAGTTTAAGATCTTCAAACGGGAACGAACGGCATTACATAACTCTACAAACGACCAACTCTGCACTAATGGTACTACAACTGCTTCTGAACAGTAGGTAAACTTCACCACATAACCACAATCCATAGCCCCTGAAAAGAAGAAAAAAAAAAACTAATCAATGTCACTGAAAATTAACGAATCAACTAGACTGTGATCATATTCTGGAATACTGTGAATGAAGATAGATATATGTATATATCAAACAAGACAATAAAATCAATAAATATCAATCTTCCCAAAGCAACGAAGATATATGTATAATTCACACAATCAAATCGAAACAAAAAGGATTTCTTAATTCTCAATTCATCTATCAAATTGAATCAATCAAATTCCATTTCAATCAATTATGGAATACTGTGAAAACAAACGAGAACTGATCGATCAAATTATACAACCAAAGCCGTTTTGATTCAATCAGTTCTGGAATACCTTTTTGATTCACCTCAGTTTACTGGAACTACTCAAATCGAAGTAGTCTTGAATCAATCAATTCTGGAACTACTCTCAGTTTGCTGCTTCCTTTTATCATTTCTGGAATACCATTTTGATTCAACTCAAATCCAAACCAGAACTGATCGAATAAGTGAGAAGCACAAAACAAATATACTCGAGGCAGAAGAAGATTCTAACTATCAAATCGGTGACTCAAAACAACGATGACGAATCCGATTATGAGAATGAGGATTTGGATTCTTGAAGGGAGCATAAGAAGGAACTGAGAATTTGGATTCTTAAAGGGAGCGGCTACTGAGTGAGAGTAGCCTGAGCTTTTCTGCGTTAATTCTTAGCGTGACCTTGAAGGGTAAGATGGGAAGAATACAAAGACAAACGCGGGTCTATTGGACCGGGTTGAAATAATTTAAAAAAAAAAGGGACTAATTTAACATGAACCCAACTAAGAACCTAATTTAACAATTCATCACTCTTAGTGACCTTTTTTATCATTTTTTCTTGTTTTATTTTCTATTTTGTGTAATAATTGTTGGATTGAAGTTGATTGATTCTTCTAGCAGCTTATGTGAATTTTGTTTGTTTGGTTTTATCTTTAATGTTGAAACTAAATAATAAGGATCACGGATAGTTGGGCGGTCCCGCTAGGTCGTGCACTTGAATTAACAACTCTTTTTCTATTGATTAGCTGACAGAGTGGTCTCGGAGTTAATTGTTAGGGAAAGTTTTATTTGGGAGATGTATGGTGGTCCAGCATCTTACATATGTTAGTTTCGGATTCATGGCTAGGGAGTTGGTTAATCTTCAAAACAATATTTGTGTGTGTTTTTCTTGTTTTCAAAAATAATAAAAATCCAAAAATATTTCTTTTATTGTTTTCAAAATTATCAAAAACCCTCAAAAATACTTTTGTTTATAATGTATATTTTTGTAAATAGAAACAATACTGTATAGTTTATTTAATTTTGTATATATATATATTCTTTATTCTTTATACTTGTTAATATAATTCTTTATTTAATTCATTTTATTGTGACATTGAAAAGTAAATATAACAATCTTCTGTGGGAAAAACCTTTATTTCCCATTATACTTTACAACGACAATTGTTAGGAATTTAGGTAATAATTAATGACTGGTGTAAAATCATCAAACCAGTGTTGATAGGGAAAATATAGACAAAATGATAATTTGCACATAAAAGGTGTATTTTGGAAGTTTTAGCGCAATTCCAAGAATGACGAAGAGTCAACTGTGACTTTTCAGACGAAATAATGACACCGGTTATTATTTCGGATGTGGAGATCAAAACATGCACGAAGATTTCGAAAACCGTTTCGAATCCCGAAAGTAAACCGGCGAACCACCACACACATAGGCGCATCCACCACGCACGGTGGCAAAATTCATTTAAAACATCCATATTATTTTCCCTCTTAATTATTTTATATTTATTTAATTTATTTTTACATGTTTTTATTGTTTTATTTTGTTTTATTTTATTTTATTTTTCTTCCTGTTCCATTTACAGCTGCGTCTTTCTGTTCCTTTGGCAGGCTATACCAGCCTCACCAACCCACCACCACTGCCGGCAGGCTACCAGCCCACCTTGTGCTTCACATTTCTCACAAGCCCCGTGCTTCATTCACACCCAGCTGCTCTCCCTTTCCTTCCCTATATAAGCTACCTGCAAACCCGAGCCTTCATCAAGCTATCATTTCACCAATCACAACCTTCAGCTTCAATTCCAGAAGGAAACCCGAGCCTTCATCAAGCTATCATTTCACCAATCACAGCCTACAGCTTCAATCCTAGTTTCAAACTCAAAACCAAGCACTCCAGTGCACATCGTCATCGATTCCAAACCATCTCACCTCCAAACCCGTGGTTTGCCCAATTCACCTCAACTCATCACCAAAGCCATTCAATTAAGCCATGAGCCCTGCACAATCACCAATTCCGGGCAATTATGCACATTCATAGGACCACCACCTGCCGCCAACAACTCAACCCGAGCCCAGCTTGATCCCTTTCAATCCAGACGACATCGCCGTCGATCTCCTCCGCAGAGCCCAGCCTCTGCAGAGCCTTTTCGTTGCCGCTGCCACCCTCCGTCGTCAACACCACCACCCGAAGCTGCACAATCCATTCCCAATCACCGCCGGCTTCCCACTGCGCTTCACCGCCGGAAACCTCAGCAACCCGGTCCACCTCGGCGACGCCGCCTGCCCGTGCCCAGCAGAAACCCAAAAACCGTGAAGCATCTCTCTGCCGTGTAGCTCTCGGCATCTCTCTCGACGGCGTCGCCTTCAGCTCCCCTGTTCAGACTCGTCGTTCTCCTCTGTGCGCACCCGAGCCTACCCTTGTAGCTCCTCTCTGTTGTGATGAAGAGAAGAAGAAAAACTGAAGAAAGAAAGAAAAGGCCGGAAGAAAAAGAAAAGAAAGTCTTTGTGTAAGGGCAAGATTTCTTGCAAATTGGCTACTTCCTAATTAGACAAAACCTATTCCCTGTAATTGCATTCAATTGTATAGTTGATAGGGTTCTCTAAGTCGTGGCATTAGGTTTGTGTTCTTTCGGCGGTTTTGAAGTCCATCCAAATGGCTATTGGTGATTTTGTCTTCGTCTTCCTCAAGGTATGGATCATGCATTTGCATATCATACATATTTGAATTACTTAGGATATCATTCAATCACCTTAGGTTTGCTAGATCTTAAAATGGTTAATCAAGAATGTGCAAACTTTCATTTATATGCTGAAAAACACTCTAGGCGATCGATCGTCACCTATCGGGCGATCGATCGCCCAAGGTCAAGAATATGACCGTTGTGTTTAATCTAGTGCGCTTGAGTGCGGAATATATCCGTTATGCTTTTGTCTTTGACGATCGATCACCCCTGATATGCGATCGATCGCTTTTAAGGTTTTTTAGCTACTGGAACGTGCGATCGATCGCACCCTATCGGGCGATCGATCGGCCTTCATGTTTTCTTTGCTGAAAAACGACCCTGTTTGCTATGCGATCGATCGCACCCCTTGGGCGATCGATCGCTTAATGCCTATGGTCTATATAAACAGATTTCTGTTGTTTCATTTCGTAACTTTCATATCTATAACTCTTGCAAACTGATTTTTGAGAAAGTTCTCTGATATTGAGTGATCCTAGTCCATGCTATAGGTTCCTCATTTGTTACTCCATTCAATCCACTTTAGTTAAACCTTTGTTTTGCTTGATACAAGCTTGTTTAGCATCCCTTAGGATTGAGGAGAGTTTTGTTCAACTCTAGCAAACATTGATAGTTGCTTTGCTGAGTTGAACGATTACATACACAACCATTCATACATCATTGCATAGCCGTGGTTCTTGCAATTGGAGGTTCACACCGGTGGAGTCCAATTGAAGTAGCTTGAGGAAGGTGCACTTGAAGAAGCAATTGGAAGCTTGAAAGGTTAGAACTGCCACTAGTCAATAGGTTGATAGTGTTTGAGTTTGGAATTGGATTTCCCCTTGTATGTGCTTGCCGATTGGCTTTATTCATAGTGTGATTCAAGAGCGTGGGGTACGGCTCCCCTCCGGTTTTCCTCTAGAGGTAGAGGTTCCGGGTGACCACTTCTTGTGTTGTGTGATTGTTGTGATTGTTGTCTTGCTTATGCATTGCCTCTAAATTGTATAAATTGTTGTGTGATTCATTCAATAGCTTATAGACCGTGGTGTGCTAGATTGACGCACACTTTGGGTTTTTAGGATTGTTCAATTGAGTGTTGTTGTCGCATAAGCTTGTTTGTGTTCAATTGACAATTGCTTGAGTCTTTGTTTGTCGATTAGTGTTTGTACAACTTACTCTTAAGGGAATTTCACTTTGTCAAAGTCAAACCTGTTGACCGGCCCAAATGCCCACAAGCCCAAAAGTCATAGCCCAAGTCCATTGTCCATTTGTTATGGACACCCCAGGCTTCCCAAAAATCCAAAGTCCAATTGCTAAGGACCCCCGCCACATCCAAAGTCCGATACAGTCCGTTACCAGATAGCTGAGCCCTCCACCTTCGCCAGAAGGGCAGTGCCGTCTTCACGCGCACATGGTTGAGTCGTCCACCCACACCTGACGACAAGTGTCCATTTTCGTGGACACATCAGTAACATTTCTCAAACTCGTTTAATTATTATATTTGTTTTCGTTTAATTTTAATTTCCGCATTTAAATTTTGTGTGAATAAATTTGGGAATTGTTATTGTGTAAATATTTGTGTCATAAATCGGAATTGTTTGAAACCCTGTTTTAATTGCGAAGATGTTGTGACATTTTATTCGATCAATTTTATCTTTGGATGAGAATCATTTTACTACATATGTCATTGATGAATTCTTTATATGTTTGCTTTGGATGCATACTTAGTAAGCATGTTAGGGTTCTATAGTTATGAATGTGTGATGTCTGCTTCTTGTTAAATGAGATTCCTCACACATTCTAGAGTGACAATTGTTAACTGCGGTTAGCATGTAACTTGGTTCCTAGGATAAGCAAGACAACACCAGTGCTTGTGATGCTTTGTGATGACTCAAACCCTTTTGAAACTTAATGATTCCTGCGTGTTGAATCTAGTTTTTAGACTGCACGTTAGGGCCTTTACGGGACCGTTAGAAAATACGTTAAGGGTAGAGCGTCTCTCTCTTAACATACAAAGTAAGAAAGTGGTAATAGGTTATGTTCAAGCGTACCGAACTAATCTGAGCATCTTCATCTGGAAATAGAAGAAATTAGATAGAAACACAGCATGTGAGCATGATTTTCGGTGGTAGATTTTAATTCCTAGTTACTTTTATTTTAAAAAACTAAAAAACTAAAAATCCAAAAATATTTCCTTTTATTTATTTCTTGTTTTCAAATACCTCAAAAAACTCGAAAAACACATTTTGTATATATTGTACATTTTTGTAAATAAATTCTTTGTTGTATATATTATTTAATTTTCGTGACATAGATTAGCAAATAAACAATCTCATGTGGGTAATGACTCTTGTTTCCACTATACTATTCATCGACATTTTTATTGATTGCAAGGATTTGTATATAATTACATTCTTTTATTTTTGACGAGCGTTTTTGCGCGTATCAATTTTGGCGCGTGAAAATTCCTATGTCAAGATGTCCCCCCTGCATAGGACTCTCTCTTGTCTTATGGAATAAATTAGGTCTCGAGTTAAAGTTTATTGTGTTTCGAGTCATAAGTGCGTCAGGTTACTATGTTACTTGAGCTATAGTGCTGTCCAAGGCGGTTTTACTCTAGCGGAGATGAATTCTTTCAAGCCTATACATGGGCCGTCATCGTGTATTATTGCCTCTCTCTATCAATGAATTGACGCTTTCTATAAAAAAAAAGGTCAATTTTCTTCTTCTTTATTTATTTATTTATCTTCTTTGAATATATATATATATATAATTATATATATATATATGTATTTATAAGGATTAGTTTATATTAATAACAAATTACAAAAACCTTGACTTTCTCCGTCGACATGTGATGTGAGTCTTGCGAACCAAGGAAAGGAGAGATGCGAATTTTGACTACAGAAGTACAGGACAGATTCTGGAATGTACCAAAACAAATTTGTACCTGATGACATGGCACTATCTCAGCCATTGATTTGATTTTGGACATTATTTAATTGGAATAACAAAACTGACGGATGTTTGGTCCTTGACGGTTTGACTAGATTTTTAAACAAATTGGTCTGATAGTTAAAAAGGGTTTTTTAGACTTTTTCTCACATATCTTCATCAACCTCAAGTACCTCACGCCTCTCTCTCTCTCTCATATAACTTCTGGGTTAATTTGAAATCAAATCTTCTTTTTTTTTTTTCTATTTTCTGGTTATGGAGATTAAATCATCTTTAATTATACAAGAAAAGCCTAAAACTATATCAACCAATTTTTGTAGTCCTAAAGAATAAACCCGGGAATCGTTTGGGTAGTCGGGTATGTGAGATTTGGAACCTACCAATCGTTTTTGTCCTTCAAACACTGTAGGAGTTGCAGAGGTTTGTTGCATCGAATCGGACACGGTGGCCGCAAGGCTAGGATGATTAGCAGAGAAAGAGAGAGGCTTTGAATTATTGAAGTTTCAGATCTGTCCAGACTCCTCGATTGCGATGGAGACAATGACAGAGTTAGATGCCTTGCAGTGATGATCTAGGAGGGGTTTTTCTAGAAATAATTTTTAGATTGAGCTCTTGAAAGCCACTCCTAGATCCTTGAAATAATCCATATGCACAAAGTTTTATGTTTTGTTTAAATCTTCGATCTTCATGGAAATCGGGTCATCAGGTGGCCGGGCATGGACAAATTGAAGAGCTCAATAGCTTAAGCAAAATGGGTGAGGAGTGCAGAACTAGATGGATGGTGGCTAAATTCATATTATGTTTCTGGCAATTACTGTCATCCGTCTTTGGGCTTGGCAGATAGAGAGAGAGAGAGAGAGAGAGAGAATGAATGAATGATGGAGTTATTGCATGTTACAAGTGGAAAGACCGAAAGAGCCTCACGAAAGTTGAAATATTCGAAGTCCAAAATATCATATGTTGACTCAAACTAACTGCTGACCTTAACTCTGTTGCCTGGTACAAGTTTGTGCAGGTACATTCCAGCCGCGCCCGAAGTACAGAGTACACGCTGATAAAAAGTTAAAAACCAAGAAATGAAAACGACAAAGGACACTACACAGTACGCACACTCTGTCACTCTCTTTCGGGGCAGTTGCTCACACTCTTATGCTTATAACATGCACACAAATCATTCCTTTTCAATACAAAACGCAGCCACGCTCATTTCCCAGAATTTCAGAGAAAAATCTCCGCAAACTCTGGAGCTTTTTGATTCATCAATGCACGCTGTCTCTGGCTTTTTCTCACACCACTCATCATTCATGTATTCAGGTACCGATTTCCTTCTTAAGCCCATTTTCAGTCGTGGGTTTCTGGTTCGTTACATCTAGTTTTGTTATTTGTGTTGTTTATCTCTTGGGTGCGGAAGAAATTCAAGGTGGGTGACGGAGGAGGGGGCCCAAAACAGGGGTTAAGGAATTGTGAAACTCTGTACTATAGGCACACTTTAATCTGTTGTCTTGGAGTTTCTGCAACTAGTCTTGTTTTTTGCTTATTGTACTACTTTTTCTGGTATAGATATGGTTGGTCTGAAGAAAAGCTGGTGACCCTTTCTGATTTAGCAATCAGAACACTTAGTTGGGGCGCAGTCTTTGTTTACTTGCATACCCAATTCTCTAATTCTGGTGAATCAAAGTTCCCATATTTACTCAGAGTTTGGTGGGGTTTCTACTTCTCTCTTTCTTGCTATTGCCTTGTCATAGACATCGTTTTTTACCAAAAACACATTTCCTTACCAGTTCAATCCTTAGTTTCTGATGTTGCCTTCCTTATATCTGCTTTGTTCTTTATATACGTGGGGTTTATTGGGAAAAAAGAGGGTAGAGATACTCTTCTTGAGGAACCCCTTTTGAATGGTACTAGAAATACTAGTATAGGTAACACTGCAGAATCAATTAAGCCCAAAGGGGATGAAACTGTTAAAACCCCTTATTCAAATGATGGACTTTTCAGCTTGCTCACTTTTCTTGGATGAGTCCTTTAATTGCGGTTGGCAACAAGAAAACATTAGACCTTGAGGATGTCCCTGAACTAGACAAGAGTGATAGTGTAGCTGGGTCCTTTCCCATTTTTAGAAATAAGCTAGTGTCGGAGTGTGGCAGGCTGAGCAGAGTTACCACACTTCATCTGGTGAAGGCATTAATCTTCTCGGCCTGGAGAGAGATTCTTTGGACAGCTTAATCCCGATATATATCTATTTCTAAATGCTCTCTCGGTATAAATCGATCAGGGTCAACCTTGAGATTTTCGAGGCCCGAGGTGAAAATACTTATGTATGAGTATATAAAATACTTATGTGACCGATTAACTTATGATAAATTGAAAATCTAATTTCTAAACTTGCGAAATTTAAGAATTCATTTAGCAACTTACATCTTTCTAGAATCTCTTCTTCATGTCAAATAGAATCATAAATGAATGAAAATTAATAATTAATCCTTCTCATACTAGCACAATTATTAGAAAAAGTCAAAAATAAAAAAAATTATTATAGAATGTCAATTTACACACACACACACACATATCCTAAGGGAGTCAAGCTCAGGTTCTCTCCTGGCCAATTTATTTATCTTCCACTGTGTCAATTTTCAAAGGTTATTGTTGTCCTTATAACCAATGAACAAGTTAGATATTACTAGTAAGCATATAGAGATTTCATACACTTTACAAAATTTATAATGAAAAATGGTTTATTTGACCGGAACTAAGTTATTAACGTATATCAAAAGGTATGGTGTGAAAATTAGCCTCTTTCATCGTTGTTTTGGCCTTGTGACAAAGTGGTCAACCCCAATTTATGGTTATATACCCGGAATACTATTTTTACTAAAACGCGTCTCAAGTTTTGATGTGAACGTAAAATACGTTCACAAAGTGCCTTTAATTACTGGATTTTGCTATTCCGAAAGTTTAATTGTCTGTTTAATGTTTGTTTTCGTGTTTTTAGGGAAAATACCAGGAAAATGTTAATCTGCACAGAATATGTGCATTTTGGAGGTTTTCAGCGTAATTCGGAAAGTCAACCGTGACTTTCATATTTGTGGAACAAAATATTGTACGAAGATTTCGGGAACCGTTCCGAATCCCGACAATTTGTCGGCGAACCACCACATACGGAGGCGCAACCACCACACGCGGTGGTGGAACACAATTCAAACCACCATTTTATTTCCTCTAATAATTATTTTATTTTACATTTATTTCATTTTAATTTCTTTTGTTATTTTACTTTTCTTTTCTTTTGTTTTATTTTTATATTTATAATTATTTTGTTTGTTTTTGTTATTTTATTTCTTTTTATTTATTTTTTGTCTGCAACATGTTCATGTTCACGATTCTTCAATTGCAAGCAGCATCTCCAGCTATTTCACCCACACTAATCCACCGAGCCGCCCATTTCCTTCCACCTTGGTTTCTAGCTAACCTCCACCACCACTACCACAACAGATTCCATCCTAGCTAGTCCATTACAGATCACTCTCCACCCATCCTTTTTTCTTCCATTTACTCACTCCAACTCCAAGCATTCACAGACCATCCTTGCTGCACTCCATTCTCTATTTAAGCAGCCCTGCAAGCACATTTCACAATCATCAATTAACAATAATCTTGTTCTTCTTTTGCAGGTTTTGATGCTCTCTGCCACGACCCATTCTCCCTTGCACTCTTTCTTTGATCATTCATCAGAGCATGATATTCACTGCTCTCCTCTGCCTGGCAGCCAAACCTCAACCAAGGGTATCTCTTCCCTGGTCAAGCTAGAATTCAGATTCCATTAATCACATTCACAACACATTCTAATTATCTTTTTTCTTTTCAGTTTGGCCATGAACACGTAGCATGTCCGCCATTCTCACTGCATTCTTATTTCACACAATCCACTCCCTACGGCTTCATCCCCCACAATCACTCACCTGACCAGACCCATGGCTTCACCCCCTTCCAAACACCTCACCAGCGTAATCCCATCTGCGATACCCCACCGACCCGTCGCTCCTCATGACCCGACGACGACGCCCTGCCGCTCTCCTCCCTCCCGTCGTGAATTCCGTGCGCTACCAACTGCCGTCACCTCTGCTGAATCGAATCCGACGAACCCGACCGCCCCCGTGCCCCTTGCCTCGTTCCTGCCCCCCCCGTTCCCGCCCCTCTTCACGCCCCCCCGTCGATAACTCTCTCCGGCCTCATCTTGCGCCCCCACGTGTCTCCGCCCCTCCCCGCTCCTCCTGTGCCCTGCCGGCCTCCTCAAAGAAACAAAAGAAGGCAGAAGAGAAAGAAGAGAAAAACCACGGGAAGAAAAAGGAGAAGAAAAGAAGAAAGAAAAGAAAGAAGAGGAGGGGAAAAGACCAAAAAGGACAGGACAGAATGAGGGAAGAAGAAAAGCAAAGGGGTTGATTCTTTGAGGCTGCTAAGGACACCCCACACCTTTTTTTTTATATTTTATTTTTTTTAATTTTTATTTAATATGGTAAATATTTTTTATTTTCTTTTTGTAATAATTGGATTTGATTTTCTGTGCTTTTGTGATTTTTTTTGTTAAGTTTGAACTTTTATGTTTATGTTATGGGGTGCCTGGTTGTGGGTAGGTTTGAAACTCCAGGGTTTGGAACATAAAAGGATACAAAAGAGGATGGGGCTTTGTTTGAAATGGGCGTGGGTTTTGATTGACGTTTTGGTATTTTCGCAATTGGGAAAAATGTTTCTTTTCACGTTGTTCGCATGAAACTTGGGTTTTTGTTTTCAAAAAAAACCAAAAATTCCTTTTATTTTTTTTTCAAAAATCAAAACCCCCAAAAACTTGAAAAGTATATTTTGAAATGAAACAAAGTAAGTTTTTTTTTGATATAAATTCTCTTGTTAATAAAACTTTTTTTTATTTTATTGGACATTGAAAGAAAAAACAACTGGGAAATCCCTTTCACATTGTTAGAATTTAGGAAAATCGAGGAAAACAACAGTTTGCGTGTTGTTCACGTCCACACTCTCTTATGGCCGAACTCTATCCACCCATGTTAACAAATTGAACTCATTTGCTTACCATGATTTAGTTCTCCTTAAAGAAATTCAAATAGAACGTTAACGGGTAAAAATATCAAACGAGCCATTAAAATAGATAATTTTCTTAGCATTAATCATATAATTATAGTCGAATCAACCATTTATCATTTTCAGTTTGTGGAGTGTACGAAATCCCTATGCCTAGTGATAATGTTTAACTCGTTCATTAGTTATAATGACAAAAGCTACCTTTGAAAACCAACAAGGTGAACAGAAAAAAACAAAATTAGTATGTCCAACTTTTGGATGTGATTATTGTGAAGCAAAATGCTCATGAGACAAAAATTAGACACTTACAAACTTACAAGCCGAGTTGTTACGACAAATGACAAATTTATAGGTGTTTTTGTATTAAAGGTATTTTGATTATTTTACCACTAGTATTTTTCACGTGTTAGAAAAATTCATTGTTAATTTATATTTTACTATAATCGCTAACCTATAATTGACAATTACTTTTTTTTTGGGTGAATTAATTGAGAATTACTTATATGAAGTACTTTGATTTAATTTTAATTTTAATTTTTTTACTGTAGGTTTTTACATTGGTAACTTTCTTCCATTTATTATGAGAGGAGAGAGACAACTTTCAATTATGAAGAGAGAGAGAGAGAGAGCAGCCCACGTGAGTACGTGACATGAAGAAGGAGAGAGAGAGAGAAAGAGAGAGGGCAGCCCAGCAGTCACCCGGTTAGAGAGAAAATCATATTTTCAGCCTTTACATCAATCCAACGGTCAGCAGCCTTTGCTGACTCAGTAGAGCACTAGTGTTTTGGGTATTGTAAAATTTTTCCATATATTTGACCTATATTAATTGTAGCTTTTGAGATCGAGTACCTCTGACCGATGACTTTGATGAAAAGAAATGGAAGAAAGAGAAGGGGACCTATGTAAGTAAGTAGGTGGACTCATTCAAAATCAGAATATCACAAGGCTCCTAACTATTATGAAAGACAAATTCTCAATTAGGTTAATAATTTTAAAAATATTCCCAATTAGAATTGAATTTCTTAATATTTACCAACAAGGTTGGTAATTTTTCCAAGAGTGGATTTTGATATATAAGAGCATTTGGACCTCACTAGCTATGTATATACGTATATATTGTTAAAAAAAAAAAGCTAGTGGAAATTGTTGTGAAATTATATTATAAGAGCATTCGGACCTCACTAGCTAATTGTGTTATACTGGAACTTGGAATAATTGGAAGTAACACTCAGTTATAAGTCAAAACATGTGATTGGAAAATTTTATCCAATTAATGAATTACCTGCCAAGTGAGTCTTGCGCACCACGTTATCCGACCCCTCCAAGGAAAGATGCCAATTTTGACTACAAACTAGCGCACCAAAAATCAAGGAAAGGAAACGACAACATTACACAACACTCTCTCGGGGCAGTCGCTCACACTCTTATGCTTATAAAAGTCGCACAATTCTTTCCTTTTAAATACAAAAGCCACGCCCATTTCCCAGAATTTTCAACGAAAAACCTCCACAAACTATGGAGCTTTTTGATTCAGCAGTGCACGGTGTCTCTGGCTTTTTCTCACACCACTCAGCATTCATGTATTCAGGTACCGATTTCCTCCTTAAGCCCATTTTCAGTCGTGGGTTTTCTGGTTCGTTACATCTAGTTTTGTTATTTGCGTTGCTTATCACTTGGGTGTGGAAGAAATTCAAGGTGGGTGATGGAGGAGGGGACCCAAAAGAGGGGTTTAGGAATTGTGAAACTCTGTACTATAGGCACACTTTAATCTGTTGTCTTGGTGTTTCTGCAACTAGCCTTGTTTTTTGTTTATTGTACTACTTTTCCTGGTATAGATATGGTTGGTCTGAAGAAAAGCTGGTGACCCTTTCTGATTTAGCAATCAGAACACTTAGTTGGGGTGCAGTCTTTGTTTACTTGCATACCCAATTCTCTAATTCTGGTGAATCAAAGTTCCCATATTTACTCAGAGTTTGGTGGGGTTTCTACTTCTCTCTTTCTTGCTATTGCCTTATCATAGACATCGTTCTTTACCAAAAACACATTTCCTTACCAGTTCAATCCTTAGTTTCTGATGTTGCCTTCCTTATATCTGCTTTGTTCTTTATATACGTGGGGTTTATTGGTAAAAAAGAGGGCAGAGTTACTCTTCTTGAGGAACCCCTTTTGAATGGTACTAGAAATACTAGTATAGGTAACACTGCAGAATCAAGTAAGCCCAAAGGGGATAAAACTGTTAAAGCCCCTTATTCAAATGCTGGAATTTTCAGCATTCTCACTTTTTCTTGGATGAGTCCTTTACTGGCGGTTGGAAAAAAGAAAACATTAGACCTCGAGGATGTCCCTGAACTAGACAAGAGTGATAGTGTACTTGGTTCGTTTCCAATTTTTAGAAATAAGCTAGAGTCGGAGTGTGGCACGCTTAGCAGAGTTACCGCACTTCATCTGGTGAAGGCATTAATCTTGTCGGCCTGGAGAGAGATTCTTTGGACGGCTTTCTTTGTGCTTCTTGACACAATAACTTCTTATGTCGGCCCATATCTGATCGACACATTTGTGCAATACCTCTATGGGCGACGTGAGTTCAAAAATGAGGGCTATGCTTTAGTTTCTGTGTTTTTGGTGGCAAAGCTGGTGGAGTGCCTCTCTCAGAGGCAATGGTACTTTAGGGGGCAGCAGATAGGAGTAAGAATACGATCTGTACTCGTTACCATGATATATAATAAGGGTTTGACCCTGTCTTGCCAGTCCAAGCAGTGCCACACTAGTGGTGAGATTATCAATTTTATGACCGTTGATGCTGAGAGGGTTGGCGACTTCATTTGGTACATGCATTTCCCATGGATGGTGCCTGTACAAGTTGCTTTGGCCCTCTTGATTTTGTATAAAAATATTGGTCTTGCTGCAATTGCAACTTTCGTTGCAACTATAATTGTTATGTTGGCAAATGTTCCTTTGGGTAAATTGCAAGAGAAAACTCAGGACAAGTTAATGGAGTCAAAGGATAGAAGGATGAGGGCCACATCTGAGATTTTAAGGAACATGCGGATTCTCAAGCTTCAAGCATGGGAGATGAAGTTTTTGTCTAAAATTATTGACCTCAGGAAGATTGAGGCAGGATGGTTACGAAGGTTTCTTTACACTTGGGCCATGACCTCATTTGTCTTCTGGGGTGCCCCCACATTTGTGTCTGTGGTCAGTTTTGTTGCGTGCATGCTTTTGGGGATCCCACTTGAATCAGGGAAGATCTTATCTGCGCTTGCAACGTTCAGGATTCTTCAAGAGCCCATCTACATTCTTCCAGACGCAATTTCAATGATAGCACAGACAAAGGTCTCCCTTGATAGAATTGCATCATTCCTTCGTCTTGATGAGTTGAATCCTGATGCTATAGAGAACCTTCCAAGAGGTAGTTCTGATACTGCAATTGAGATAGGGGATGCAAATTTCTCTTGGGACTTATCTTCACCTAACCCAACATTGAAGGATATAAATTTCAAAGTCAGCCATGGTATGAGAGTTGCTGTCTGTGGTACTGTTGGCTCAGGCAAGTCAAGCTTACTTTCTTGTATTCTGGGAGAAGTACCAAAGATATCCGGGACTCTTAAGTTGTGTGGGACAAAGGCCTACATTTCTCAGTCACCGTGGATACAGAGTGGCAAGATAGAACAAAACATATTGTTTGGTAAAGAGATGGACAGAGAAAGATATGAGCGGGTTCTCGAAGCATGTTCGTTAAAGAAGGACCTGGAAGTTTTATCATTTGGTGATCAGACGGTTATAGGGGAGAGGGGAATCAATTTAAGTGGAGGGCAGAAGCAAAGAATACAAATTGCACGAGCTCTGTACCAAGATGCTGATATCTATTTGTTTGACGATCCTTTTAGCGCTGTTGATGCTCATACAGGATCCCACCTTTTCAAGGTAATTCATTTCTCTATTCTAGTGCCATTACATTTAATCTAAACTGAGCATTCGAAAATTTTCAATCCATTGAATTACTGACTTACGCATCTCAAGATTTAAGTGCTTCTTTTAAAAATTCGAACAAGTTGGCACTTCATAATGAATATATCGCTTGCTATTTGCATTACAGGAATGCTTGATGGGCCACTTGAGTTCCAAAACAGTAATCTATGTCACTCATCAAGTGGAGTTCTTACCTGCTGCTGATATTATCTTGGTGAGAGCTTCATTGAATTTTTCTCAGCATTTCAACTGATGAGATGTGTTATCCGCTGTTTGGTTTCTGTCTGCTCAAACTTATTCCTTGTTATTAGGTCATGAAAGACGGAAGGATCACTCAATCCGGAAAGTTCAATGACATTCTTAATTCAGGAACAGATTTTATGGATCTTGTGGGAGCACACAATGAAGCTTTGTCTGCGCTTGATTCTGTTGGGGTACGGCCTGTTGAAACAACAAGCATCAGTGAAGAAGATAAAAATTCGGCTAGCACTAATGGGACTGTCCAAAAATTAGATAACAGAGATGTTCAAGATTCTAAACCAGATGATTTAGGTGTTCCAAAGGGGCAGCTTGTTCAAGAAGAAGAGAGAGAGAAAGGTAAGGTTGAGTTTTCTGTCTACTGGAAGTACATTACAACAGCATATGGAGGAGCTCTTGTGCCTTTTATATTGCTTGGACAGATTCTCTTTCAGCTCCTTCAAATTGGAAGCAATTACTGGATGGCATGGGCAACTCCTGTGTCAGCAGACGTGAAACCTGCCGTTGCAAGCTCTACACTTATAATTGTCTATGTTGCTTTGGCTGTTGGAAGTTCTTTTTGTGTCCTTTTCAGATCCCTGCTTCTTGCAACAGCTGGGTACAAGACTGCCACTATACTCTTTAATAAAATGCAATTGTGCATTTTCCGTGCTCCCATGTCATTCTTTGATGCCACTCCAAGTGGACGAATCCTAAACAGAGTAAGCGAAATACATTCTCCTGATAGTGCTTGACTGGGTGATTCAAAAAGGACAGATAAATTTGATGTAGTTTCTTGATTTGTTTTATGCCGTTTCAAATCCCATCTGATGACTACCCTGATGCGTATAATTTTATTGTAGGCTTCTACAGACCAAAATTCAGTGGACATGAATATTGCAAATCGAGTTGCGGGCGTTGCCTTCTCAATGATCCGGCTTTTAGGAATTATTGCAGTGATGTCTCAAGTGGCATGGCAGGTTTTCATCATATTTATACCTGTGATTACAGCCTGTGTTTGGTATCAGGTAATAGCTCTGACTTTGTCACAGTTCTGTTTTCTTATGTGTTCTGCTGATACATTCATTTTTCGCATGACAGCTAATATGCAACAAATAATTTCATGTTAGTGTTGGATTATCCTTATTCATGCCTGTACCTGCTCACCAATTTACAAATCAGGCCTATAAATGCCTTAGCCGACTGGCTTAATGACTGTAATGTTCTGGTTGATAAATTAATATTCTTGAAACCTTTTTCCCTGTACAGTTCTTAAGAATTTTAAAAATGACAGAAGAGGAAGACCATTGTGAATTTTCATCCATCAAAATTCCAATTTAACTGTGATTACAAAGAATATATAGTAATTGTATTAATTTTGAGAGAAACCCTCACAAACTTGTTTTCTTGCAGCAATATTACATACCTTCAGCACGAGAACTAGCAAGATTGGTTGGAGTATGCAAAGCACCTGTGATACAACATTTTGCCGAAACAATTTCAGGCTCAGCTACTATTAGGAGCTTCGATCAAGAATCTAAATTCCGTGATACCAACATGAAACTGATGGATGGATATTGCCGGCCAATGTTCTACTCTGACAGTGCAATGGAATGGCTATGCTTTCGCTTGGATATGTTGTCATCCATTACATTTGCATTCTCTTTGGTTTTCTTGATATCTGTTCCAGAAGGAGTGATCAATCCAGGCAAGTGATACCTTTTTGGAGTCTTATTAATGATTATTTTGAAATCCAATGGCATAAGACAGAGTCATTCCCTATTTCTTATATGTTTTGTGTCTTTTTATCATGAAGGCATTGCGGGCTTAGCTGTCACATATGGACTTAACCTAAATATTTTACAAGCTCAGCTTATATGGAGTCTTTGCAATATGGAGAACAAAATAATATCAGTGGAGAGAATACTACAATATACTACTAGTTTACCAAGTGAACCTCCACTGGTGATAGAATCTAATAGACCAGATCATTGCTGGCCATCTCAAGGAAAAGTTGATATGCATGATCTTCAGGTATTAAATATTCTTGTTTATTAGATTCATGCCATGTTCTAGAAATAAATAGTGTCATTAATGTCTAAATCTTGAGCCATGTTTGCCGACGTAGGTGCGTTATGCCCCACACCTGCCACTTGTGTTGCGGGGTCTCACATGTACCTTTCCTGGAGGAATGAAAACTGGGATTGTGGGGAGAACTGGCAGTGGAAAGTCAACTCTCATACAAACTCTTTTCCGGATCGTGGATCCTGCTGCTGGCCGGATTTTGATAGACGGCATTGATATCTCTTCTATTGGATTGCACGATCTGCGGTCTAAGCTGAGCATTATCCCTCAGGACCCAACCATGTTTGAAGGGACTGTAAGAAGCAATCTGGACCCACTTGAAGAGTATACAGATGAACAAATTTGGGAGGTTAGTGATTTTATAATGATCATGATACGAATCTTCTTCTTAACAAATGTTCTTCGTTGTCAAATTTGCAGTTCTAAATTGGTACCTCGTGGTAAAAATATCTGTTAATTTTCTTAGGCCCTGGATAAGTGCAAACTTGGAGATGAAGTTCGGAAGAAGGAAGGGAAGCTGGATTCTGCCGGTTAGTTCTATATATGATGCATTTGATTCCGAATTATGCCATAGAGATGCTTTTGTTCATGTTCATATGGTTACTGCAGTTAGTGAAAATGGAGAGAACTGGAGTATGGGTCAGAGGCAGCTGGTCTGCTTGGGTCGTGTTCTCCTCAAGAAAAGTAAGGTCCTGGTGCTTGATGAAGCTACTGCGTCTGTTGATACGGCTACAGATAATCTGATTCAGCTGACCCTTCGCCAGCACTTTTCTGACTGTACAGTCATTACTATTGCACATCGAATAACATCTGTTCTTGACAGCGACATGGTTTTGCTTCTAAGTCATGGTTAGTGTTTTGCCATATGAATTTAATCAACTTCCTAATAGCTATTGTTGACCCTCATTTTTAGTGAATCCTTGATCTCCAATCAACTTCCTAATAGTTACCATTGAGCCTCCTCTTTTTCTTTTCTTTTTTAAATTGTATCCTTGATCTTGTTTCAGGGATTATTGAGGAATACGATTCTCCTGCAAGATTGCTAGAAAATAAATTATCATCTTTTGCCCAGCTTGTAGCAGAGTACACTATGAGATCGAATTCCAGTCTTGTGTAGTTTGACTTGATGATCACGAAAAGTAGGTTGTGACTGTGATCTTATTCTGGCTTGTGCTTTACCAGGGCAACTGGAAGTTACAGGTTGTAGTGTAGCTTAGGGGCTATATTTGTAGTAAATTCAAAAAATTGTTGATCATGAGAATTTGATCAACTGTGAAATTCAATGGCTGAAATGGAGTCTAAACTTACTGGCTGTAACTTGCTGGCATTTGGGTTCTTTAGTGTAGTTTTGTGGGAGAATGCCTCTAGCTTAAAACATCCTCTTTATTCCTCTTTCATGTTGGAACCGATTGAACCCATCTCTAAGTCTCTAACCGATTGAGATTGGTCGGCAATCAAGTTTAGGTGTATTCGAAAAATCAAGGAATTATAAAGATTTATTAAATGATGGAATTGTGTGAATTGTTTAGTGTTAATTGTAAAGACAAAAAGTTTTTAACAATCCAACCTCCAGCCTAGAGATTTCCATGGATTTCAAATTTTCTTTTTTGTTATTATTTCATTTTTCTATTTCATCTTGTTCTTCTATGCTCATCTCTCTCTCTCTCTCTCTCTCTCTCTCTCTCTCTCTCTCTCCACACACACACACACACACACACACACACACACACACACACACACGCACACACTTTGTTCTTCATTTATCTTTTGTCATTTCTCGCTTTCACACACACACACAACATAACCATATTATTCGCACAGTCACATACAACACAATAAATAGATATTACCCATAAACTTTTATGACAAGCATGCAACAAATAAAAATGTCGCAAGACAATCTTTTTTTTCAAACTAATATTTCTCTTAAATTTATTTTTCTATAATTTGTTTTTATTACCAAATGAAACGAATAAAAAAAAGTTATCTTTAAAGTACAAAGAAAAAACTCAAATGCTTCAATTTGTACAACCTAATGTACTTGGTCAATGCAAGTAATTGATCGCTCATAAATATAAGCGGCTTCTTTCCTCTACTTGATGATCTGTTCATGATGAGATTTTTGTTTTCCTATTTTGGTATATATGAAACTATGAAGTTAGAAAGTTTCTGTGTTAAGTAATTTATTTATTTATTGGGCTTTTACCAGGTATTTTTCTCGATAAAATGATGAGTATACATGTAAGCCAATGATCAGACCAATGAATCAGCTAGTAAGGAAGCAAAAATAAAAAATAAAAGGATAAAATCCTTGTATGGTACTTGCACTCAAGGATTAAAATCCCACGTGGTCATTTTATCATTGGCAAAACAGTCATTTTCTTTTTATGACATATTTACTTAATTAGAATAAAAATTAGAATGAATCGGAATTCATTCCTAATACATATCTTCCTTAATAATCAAATTTCAAATATTCAGGAATAAATTTCTCACTTTTACCTGAGACTCACAGCTGTTTCTATTCATATCTCTGTTAGTAAACGCATGATAACTCATAAATTGGAATAAATTCTTTCATTCTCATTCTCATTCCAAGTAAGTAAATGTGTTATTATATTTTGGGTTAATTTCAGTTTACTACCCTATACTTTACACTCAAAATCAGTTTAGTCCTTATACTTTCAATTTCATCAGTTATACCCTTATACTCTATAAATTTGATCAATGTCATCCAACCATCAGATTTGAGCTTTTTTTGGAGAGTATTTTCGTCATTTCACATTTATTATTAGTAGATATAATTAAATAATTTATTAATAGTAGAAACAAAATAAAATAATTTTTTATTAATGGAAATCAAATAAAATAATTATTAGTATAAATAAAATAAAATAATTTCATAAATGATAAGTTAGCATTATTTTCTTAACATTATATTTATATAGGGTCATATACGATACGACAATAAAATAAAATAAAAAATTTATTTTATTTCAATTATATATAGAGTTATATACGAGAATAAAATAAAATACATAATTTATTATTAATAGAAATAATGCTAACTTTCAATGCATTAAAAATTAAAAATAAAATAAAATAATTATTTTATGACAAAAATGACGAAAATGCCCTCATCAGAAATGTCAAATTTAACAATTGGATGACATTGATCAAATCTATAGAGTATAAGGGTCTTTTTGATGAAATTGAAAATACATGGACTGAATTGATTTTGAGTGTAAAGTATAGGGTAGTAAATTGAATTTAGCCCTTATATTTTTATATAAGTATTTGGACAACCATTAGATCTAATCCTACCGTGGAGAAAATATCACATAGAATTATAGTTTTTAACCTCTTTGCATTTATAATTTAGAAATAGGCATGGGAAAAATATTAGATTGCTAAAATATTTTTAGCAACTCCATAAAAATTCATCCCTGTTTAAGGATACCCGTTTTGTGTGTGCTTGTCAACCTAGGAGTATCTAGTTAGGATTGTATAAGGAATGTAATTGAATAGGAATCCTATTACCATATGGATTGTATCTTGTATTCCTCTATATAAAGAGGCACCTATTCATCAATAAAAAAATTATTATTCCTGTGCATTTATCTTGTCTCTTTACTTTTCCCGTTATTCTACAACACGTTATCAGCACGAGCCTCTACCCCGAGAAAACAAAAACCCTAGAATCATAAACCCTAGGCTCACGTGCACCTTCTGAAGATCGTTGCTGCTGTGAACTATCACTCCTCCTCACCCTGTTTGCGCACTCCACCTCCCCACTCCACCGCTTCACGCGAAAATCTTCAGAATTGCTGAGCAGAACAGGACACTTCGATTTCGTTTTCTCTTTTATTAACGTCGGATTGTTTGAAATTTGGTTACCTGATTCGTTTATTTCTTCTATTCACAATTTAAATTTCAGCTAATTCGACCATTGGATCTTCAGATATAAAGATCTGAAATGAAGCTCAAGAAAATCTGCCTATACTGAACAGGAGAATTCGATTCCGATTTCCTCTCTTTTGAACCGTTGGATTTCGTTGAAAATTTACTGACTGATTCTTTTTGTCTAATATTGAGTTAAAATTTAGCAATTTGGTTATCTCCGGATATATTCAACAAAGAGGTTCAGGAAATCCGAATTCGCTATTAGAACTCTTCACCCCCTCCAAACATAGTATCTTTTGTATTGAAATATTGCCAGGGTGATATTATTCGAGACTCTAAATAAATACGGGTTTTCGGCTTTATTCCTGTATAGTAGGCCCTACACTATTGGAGATCTCAGAGGGTTGGGGGTGGTAAACCTGGTATGGGGTAGAGAAGAATTGAACAAGTGTTCTTGTAAATGGTAAGAACGTAGAGAGAACGACTTCTACTCAAAGCTTTGCCTGACTTATCCGACTAGGTCACTCTGGTAGATGTCTAGGTAAGGATGTTTGAGATTAGTGGTGTCAAGGGTGCCTCCGCTCTTACTCTTACCGGTCGCTTAGTGGGTACCGAAAGGTTTAAGTTTGATTGCCATGATCTATACTCAATTTCGCTAAATCGATCTGGAAACGTTTCGGAGCGGCTCGAAACCTAATTGTTTCGTGGGGTATTAACTCGAAACACTCCCTATCGTTTCGTGGGGTATCAACTGATTCTTTGCGGTTTGTGCCTGGGGAAAACTCGGGCTAGGCCTTGTTCTCCTTTATGGATCTCGAACTGATTACTGTTTACTCCGGATGCGTGCACCTCCCCGCTTCACTGAACCGAGTTGTTTTGAATTAACCTGACCCTCAACCGTGGACAAGCGGTTTTTTGTGAAAAGATAGGCCTCGTGGTTCGAAGGGTTTGGGTGGCACTTGTAGCGTTTAGATAGGTTAGCTCGCTTTCTAAGTCGGTATATTTTCTGTCGGGTGTAAACATCACGAGGAATGATGAGGACCACCTCTCCGCCGGTGGGCCGGGACGGCAACCTTTTGGTCGGGTAGTTTTTTGTCAAAGGTATAAGTTGCGGAATAACGGGGGCCGGGGGGGGGGCGCGTGGGGGCGGGGGGGGGTTGTTGCATACTGGTGTATGCAGCGGTGGTTTAGGGTTAGCTTGGGTATGTAGCTTTAGTTTTCCAGTTTAGCTTAGCAGGCGGGCGTTAGTCGGTTGGTAAGGGTTCTTTAACAAAAGGGTTTATGCCGATTTTAGGAACTTTTGGAATGATCCTGAAGGGACGCTTTAAAGATATATAAAACCAGGTACGGAAGAAAGCTTGATTACCGGTAGATGGTTTAGTACCGGGTTATACTACCTCGGTACAAAGTGGGCTGCAAACAGGTTTGACACGGGGACCGGGGTTGAGAGTGAACTCACGGACCTTGGTCGTTCGGGGTTTTGTGGGGGGGCCCGCGGGGTGCGGGAGGGGGCGGTCCCTCGGACCTGGGTCACCCTTAATTTTAGGTGTGGTTGGGTGGGGTAGTGGCCCTTGGTTGCTAAACTGCTAGCGGGTTTGTTCCCTTACGCTGATAGCTGGGTTTAATCGAGGCTTTCGAGACTCGCGTGTACGAGGGGTGGTTAGGGCTGGTAGGCCTTCCCCCCGCGGGGGGGTTCGCGGGCGCCCCTTCGCGGGAGGGGGGGTGTGCGGCGCGTCAGGGGGAGGTGGGTGCCACGGTGCCTGTCGTTTGTCATCGGGCGTTGGGGGAGAAGTTCGCGGGGGGCCCCCGCCCCCCGGGGGCCCCGGGCGCTTTCTGGCTGGGTCAGGCAGCGGGGAGGGATGGACGGAGGGGGCCGGGGGGGGGGGGCGGTGGGGGGGTTGAGGACCGGTAGGGGGGCCAAAATAACCTCCCATGAACCCCGACCGGAATTCCGAACGGGTCCGGACACGGGGTCGTGACCTCGTGGGAGTGGCTGTCAACCTGGCGGGGTGGGTAGAAACCCTCGTGACGGGTATTGCACTGGCACGGGTTTATGGGGAGAAGAACGGGGGGGGTTGGTAAAGGAAAGGGTCGGTGGGGACCACAGGGGGTTGGGCCTCGAAAAAGTGGTAAGGTGTTAGGGCGGGAGGAAGCGGGGCGCCGGGCGGAACCTGTAGGTGCGCCTTGTGGGGTGTTTCGGGGCGGGGGCCCGGGGCTGGGTTCCGCGGGCCGACCCGGGTTAGGGCGCGTGAAACCGGACGGGGAGGGTCTGTGGAGGGGGGAACTAAGGGTGTTAGGGGTGGAACCAGTGAGGAGTGGGAAACCGGGCAAGGTGGGCCACCCGCGGGCGCGGGTCCAGGGGGCACGGGGGGGGTGTAGACGGCCGGCCCTGAGACGGTACTGCGGGGGTAGTTGACCGGGGGGTGTCCCGGCGGGAAAGGGGGAAACCGGTGGGGCGGGGCGGGGCGACGGGGGCGCTGCCCCCCCGTTGGGGATGGAGACCGCGGGTCCGGGTGCGCGGGCGTTACGGGGGTGCTCGAGGGTACCGGGGGGGGTTAGGCCATGCCTTTAGAGCGGGTGGGCACGGACCTTGGGGCAGGGCGGCAAGGCAAGAAAACGCAAGACGCCGCGGGACGGCGAGCGAACCCGGGGCAAAAACAGGTTGGAACGACCCGGCGCGGGGGGGAGGGGGCGCGGGGGGGGCCTCGACCAGGTGCCCGGGTTTGATGGCGGTTTACGGGCCGGGGGCGGGAGGAGTTGGGGCGCACGGGCTGTTGGGAAGAGAGAGGGGAGGGACAACGCCCTAAAAATTCACCCACAAATATATCCACATAACAAATGCACATACTTCTATGATTGTAAAAATCAAATACACTAGCAAAAATTAAGATTTTTCTGGATTGAGAATAAAAGTAATTGCAGGGAGTAAAGAGTGATAGATAAAAGTAAGTGGTGGGTACTTTTGTTTATTTATTTAATAGAAAATTATTTTATGATTTATCACAATTATACTTCATAATTAAATAAGATTTCAAACTTTTTTAATCTTCTAATGTCATTTACGTCAAAATTTTCAGTTTTAGTTGACAAACGTCTTCTCTTAAATAATAGTATAGATACACACATTTTTTTCCGGTCGAATGGAATTGTATTAAGAGGAACTAGCCTTTTTGCACACGCTACACACATGCGAAAGGTCACCCTCGTGTGTGCGAAAATTTTTGTCCATATTTTTGTACAGTGAATTAATCTAATGATCTCCGATGTGTCAAAAATTAGTTTATTTTCGGGTTTCATCTATTTTATTATTTTATTTTTTAAATTGTGCATGTGAAATTTATAATGGTTTCTAGTGTAATGGATCGATCTAGTGAGCTCCCATATGTCAAAAAATTAGTTCATTTTTGGGCACCATCTATTTTGTTATTCTATGTTTTTAATTAAATATAAAATAAATATTCATAAAGAGAAGAAATAAAAAAATTAATAAATTAAAAAGTGGAAGAACTGGCAAGTTGGAGAGGCAAAATATGAGTTTTTGACATATGATTGGAGAGGTAATTAAAATATGAGTTTTTGAATGTTTACCAAAACGAATGTTTTAGCATTATATATATTAAACTTCCTACAAGCGCCATGCACATGCAAAAGTCACACTCGCGCGTGCAAAATTTTTGTATCCTTATTTTCGATTTATCAAAAGCTTGTTGATATTATAAATTGAATGTTCAAATATAAAAATGAGAAAAAAAATATAAAAAAATACTAATCATTAAACAAATGAGGTATTTTAATCAAGATCCAATTTTCTAATAAATATTGATTTCAGTTCGGCCACTTTTTTGTTAATTATGGTCTAATTACTTTTTTCTTTTGTTCATTTTGGTTTTGAAGAAAAATAAAAGAAACAAATTAACATCTCTTAAATTTGGCATTTATACTTTTTAGTTTAAATTTTTAATTTCACATTCATCAAATCTACTTTGAAAAATAATTTTGATAGACATATGCATTTAAAACTATGTAAACATTTAACACACATATATGAAAGGTTAATAATTTCAAAACTCAAAAAATTAATTCAATGTATCTACATCATAGGGTAAAAAAAAAAGGCATCTAATGAAAGTTTATGCAACAATACCTAGAGGTCTATTAGCACATTATTCTCAAATTAAGCTTTAACAATATTTCTAATCAAAAGATAAGGAAAAACCACCACAACTTACCTTCCCTAACATTATTCCTAATTAAAAGTTAGGGAAAAAAGAACCACCAAAACTTACCTTTCATTAAGATATGTAAAATGCATCTTCCTTTCCTTTCTATGAATAAGGTAGAATACTCCCCCTTTAAATAAATTGGAACCTTCTTATGAAAAATCTATCCAAAATCTCTATTTGATTGTATGATGAAGGTTGATTAACAACATGACGATTCTATATGCAATAACTTTTTGGGAAAGTCTATGCTAAAGGTAGATTTTAGAAAATTTAAATGTTAGAAAAACAATGGCCATGAAAGACGAATGAGAGGAAGAAATAGATGTTTTAGTATGAAGAAGAAGGAAACATTAGGATGCTAAGATCACTTAACAAATATATAAGAAATTTGTCAAATTTAATGCACTAATAATTATCTTTGATTAAAAAAGAGTAATTTTAGGACACCTTGTTTAAAAAATAAAATAAATTTTGATGAAATATGAAATCTTGTTTGGCCTTAATTAATTATTTTAATTCGGATGACAATCTATCACAATATAATACAAAAGGGTATAAGAGGAATGTAAACTTATAAAATTAATTAGATAAAATTGAAAAATAAAAGATATCCTATGTGGCAAGTGAGTCACTCCACCTCAATTAGAAAGAAAAAAAATATTTTATCCGGATTGTATCCAATATAAAACATAATTTTTGGATCATTAGGATCATGTTAATTTGGTGCAAAGCACATGAGCTCTTCCAGTTTGGCCTGATATTCAACTATAGTTAAATTCCGCTAAAGATCGATGATTAATACATTCTCGACCTTTATTGCCTTTGCAATATTGGAAAAATACTTTTCCAAGAAAATATTCTCAAATATCGTCCAAGTAGTAATCTCAGTGTTTGGCATACTCAAGATTGATTCCCACCAGTGATATGCTTGTCCTTCCAGATAAGTACAACTGATATTTACCTTCAAGTCTTCGCGAATTCTCTGGCTATTTATACTCCTTGTAATATGACACATCCATTCTTCTGCTATCATTAGATCCATTATGCCTTTAAATACTAGTGGTCGAGAGTTATGAAATTCTCCTTGGATCCTTATAA
Source organism: Rubus idaeus (assembly GCA_030142095.1). NCBI lineage: Eukaryota > Viridiplantae > Streptophyta > Magnoliopsida > Rosales > Rosaceae > Rubus > Rubus idaeus. The sequence goes on along the minus strand of CM057968.1, from coordinate 17,430,069 downwards.
CTCGGTTTTTAGCATCTTCTTGGTGATTATTTGTAGTAACTTGGAGAAAAATATTAATATATTGGTGATTGCAAGTTAGCTACGTTTACACATTTAGTAAGGAAAAAACTCTAGTCCGACCTAGGTCAGATATATGTGTCCAAACTCTCTCTTATTTGTAAGTATTTGTTACTACAATCATTGTACCATCATTGTAGTAACAAATACTTACAAACTATTCCTTTAGGGATCAAAATATTTTTCCACACTATCTAATGCACCTTGTGCATTATAAGATCATTGTACCAAAAAATACCTACAACGTGTTTTTGTTTTTGGAATCATAATATTTTTTGCTAACCAATGCATCATATAATTAGCATTGATTGCATATAATGCTATTCAGGGATCATTATCCTTACAAAAAATACATCTGTGTGCACAAGCTGACACAAAACTTACAAAAACATAGAATTTGTTCACTGGTATCTAGTCCAACTTTTTGTTCCGAGGCTCGTCCTTCATTGCTGAGGATGATATTGATTCATTTTCCTGCCTATTATTATAAAAGAAATGAAATAGAGGTATACAGTTAAAAATTTCAACAATATTCAACAATTAAAGAACTGAAGAAAGCTATTATTATACAAAGTTAAATGTATGACATAAACATGCTAAAAATAAATATTCAAATTAATACTGCTATAAGTTGTAATTAGTTGTAGAGTAATTCTTAATATGGCTTTATTAGGATGTAGACAAAAGCAGATCAATATGAGAAATCACAAAGAGCATGAAACCAACAAATGCAAGATATATATAATATGCATTAGAATTACCTTTTGTAAAAGCAAAGCAATATACTTCATTAGAATTACCTTTTGCAGATCAATATGCTTTATTAGCAAACGTTATCAATTAGGATTTTTAGACAAATGCATTGCAATTTGTATGAGATTTACCTTTTGTATTTCTTCTCTGAATCCAAATTGAATAAGGCTTTAGCAGTTACATCCATTCCTCTCTTCCTGTCTGCAATCTTCTCTGGTGTAGCATTGATTGGTTCCCTATTTTCTATTGATTTTGAAATCTTGGGATTAGAAACTATGCTTCTCACCATGAATTCACCATTATAATTGACCTTGATCTCAAACACATGCTCTTGGCTAATTGCATTCTCAATTACTTTTGGTAGAACCTGTCCTCCTCGGTAAGACGTTGCGTTCACTAAGTCTTGGCAGTTGTAGCCAAAGAGCTGCTCTGCTGGCTTTCCTATGATCGAGAGTCACTATTGCTTGATCAAAACTATCATGAATGGTCATGTAGACTCTATAGGTGCACAAAAAATGATTGTTGTTTGTGTTTAGTTACTTTGTGCACTTAATTTTTTTAAAAAATAAGTTGTAGGTTATAATTTAACTTACTGTGAAAGTGGTGTTTGCACGCCATGCTGCACACAAATGAACTCATCAGAGTCTTCTTTTTCTTTCAGTTTTTTATAGCAGCCTAGGCTTGAACAATGCCTATACCTCCATCCACCAAAGCTTGAAAATCTCTGGATTGAAGCTCTACACAAAATTGTTTGCTTCTGATGAACACAAACATGTCATTAGAATTGTCATTCATAAGTCAAAATGTCATTTTTATAAACACCAAACATTTATTTTTTCATCTTCGTTTAAGCAATTTTAATGAATTATATTGCAGACTTATGCAAAAGGTCAGTTTGAAAATCTAAGCATACCAAAAAAGTTGGAATGTAGACATATAGTTATTGTGGAAAAAGCAAATTAAAATCTGCTATGAGACAAAAGCAAAGTTGTTTTACTTCAATGAATAATGTAATGAATTATTTATAGATAGAAAAATAAAGTTGGTTGAAATTTCATTCTACCGTATAATTATCAGGATGTAGTTCATGCAGCTGGGTGACTGTCTTCATCTTTCCTTCTTTTTCCTCCTGGGATCCTCCTTGTTGCCTTAGAAAACCTGAATGTGTGTTGTATTTTAGAGTTATTGTGTTTGTAGATAGACAATAAATGATTTTACTGCAATTATGCAGCTTACTCTGCTTTGTATTTTTCTTCCTCCTCAATATGTGGATTATGCCTTGTTACACATGTATGACTTGTTCCTATTCCTGTGGTTTCCCCTATACATTATAAGTAAAATTCGTTATAGAAAGTTGTTAGCCAAAACACTGCAATTCAGGATCACTAATTTTTACTTACCTTTATATTGTGTTGCTCTTAAGCCAGTAAAGATAGCAAATACAGTTGATGGTAATTTTGCAATAGCCTAAACATCCAAATCCCTTGCTAGATCACCCCAGAAGCTGACCTTCAGTTGTTCGCTCCTGCAATTGAAATTTGAAAAATTATATTCTCATCTTTTCTTAAGATAATGAACATATTTTCATGTATTATAGGGGATTTGCACATATTGTACGTACCTCCAATTCTCAAGTATACATTCACATACTAACTCCATTTGATTCTTTTCCTTCACAAAAATGTGGTGATCTAGAATCACTAATTTTATGCAGCCATACACATCTTATATTGGAGAAAAAGAAAAATATTGTTAGTGTCATAGATATATTGGCATATTACAGGAAAGGAACATTAATTTTCATGCAATTAATGTACTTACCTGCAAGAATTATTTGTTCCTTAAGTTCTGCTGTTAATTCATGAAATTGCTGGAGACGAAATGCATGTCTTGGAATGGGAGGAGATGTCTCATTGATCAAGACAAACTCAGTGGATTGATCGAAAGTCAACTGCACATCACCCTTTGCAATTCTGTACTTGGAGAAATCGATCTTGGTATGAAACTGATAAATATCATAGATCTGTCATTCTTCCATTTTCTGAGTCATGTGTGGATAAGTGTGCTCATCAACGATGGCATGAATTGTATCTCCCTATGAAAATAAATAAATAATGGACAATTAAATCATATTTGTTTCTCTGTAAATGCTATATATGAAATTGATAAGAAAATTTTGTTATATCATAGATTTGCATAAGGAAAGCCATTTCAAATGAAATGTTTTATTGCTGCATATTGTGTTCTAATCTTATGCTTCTGATTTGTACATGGATCACAATAACAATAATTCAGTTGGCACTGAATGGAAGATTCAAGTGACTGAGAAGAAAAATCAACTTATCAAACAAACAAAACACAGAAGCAAACATCTCACAACACTGTTCAACAGATCTCCAACAGAAAGAATCCACAAAATCTCCACAATCAACCAAAATGAAACCGTGCAATCCCAAAATAGAGAAACTAAATTTATTCCATATTGGAAATGAATTATGAAATTACTACACACATTCCTTGCCCTGCCATAACAACAAATAACAACATCTCTGATTTGTTGTTTAAGTGGATATGATAATTATTTATAATTAAAATTTAATAGAATGATCATTGAATATTAACGATGATGTTGAAGCATTTTAATCTTATATGTCATTGAAAACTGTACTTTCCTTCTGGTGATTGCATATATCAGAATTAAATTTTTTTTTTGCACAAACTAATGTACAACAAAAGAAGAAAGTACAAAAAAAGAAAACTTGTATGCAAACAAATAACTTCAAAGAAGCATGGACATAATTATAATCTAGTTGTAAAGGAAATACCTTTTCATCTATTAACAGATAATGCAGACCATCATAATCTTGCCCACCATATTTTTTTGGTCTCCATATCCTCCCCACACGAAGTCTTGTTCTGAAAGTGAACTGAAAGGGATGAATATCACGAATAAGTATTGGATTGGTGTCCTCGTTAGGATGAGAGTTAAAAAAATAAAATTATTACTTTTGTCATAGGAGTACAATGATTTTGAAACACAATCAGTGAAATTTTTAAACCTACTGATAGGAGCATATTTCTATGCTCCGATGTGCTTAATTTTATATTAATTCTCTCACATTCCATCTTTATTCGAGTTAGTTATGTCGTTTTATATTTTATAGGACTCTTGGAGCATTGAGGAATGAAAAGAAGCAAAAAGGAGCAATTACAAGCTATATTGGTGAATCTTCCTGTGCAGATCAGTCCACTTAGACAGAGAACTGAGATCATCTCAGGATGATCTAGGAGATGTACCCTATATGGATGGAAAGCCCCGGATGTCTATTTTCCGTAGCTTCTGACGATTCATAATTTGGAGTTTTCTAGAAGAAGTTATGATCAATTAAGTGAGCGAAGGTCAATCTGCCGCGAACCTGGAAACCTAATTCATTTAGGATTTGTGACTTTTCCTCATGGGCTTCGACTCCTATTGGGCTTGGACGAATTAAACCCTAACTTGGGGTATTTAAGCATCTCTTAATCAGCCGGAAGAGATTATTATCTCATCTATTATCTTTTTCTTATGTTTTCAACCCTAGCTATGTCCGGCTAGTTTTCTCTTAGTTAAGGGGCTGCTTGAAGCCCTAGACATGATTATAATTATGTTATGACTTTTCTTTGGATTATTCTTATGATATAGATGAAAGTTATTTTGCCGGCAATTCATTGATGATCTTTAATGTTTGTATCTTTGAGTGCACGCTTAGATGCTTGTGTTAAGGTCTACTGTTCGAGTATGTATGCATGACCGGTTGTCCCATCATATATGCTTGCAAGGAACGATTATTAATTGCAATTAATAAGTGAAATAACTTCTAGGTTACATGGATCATGCATCATAGTTCTGTGTGCCTTGTGATTACTCAAACTTTCTTCATGCTTAATGACTACTATGTGTTAAATCTAGGCGTGCATCACTCTAGGTTGCATGTTAGGGCTGAGTTGTGTTTAGTGCATCACATTCGCAACGTACCAAGTAAGAGAAAGTAATACAATTAGATTCACTGCATCAGGGCTAATTGTGAGAATCTTCATCTATGAGTAAGGGTTGGAAAAAGAAATATAACATGGTTGTATGATTGTCTAGTGGTGGATAGTAGTTCTTTGACTTGTTCCCATAATTGTTTTCAATCTCAAATCACAATCTTCTTTTCTATTTTCGTCATTTACATTCTATCCAGTTTTGTTATTTATTTTCGTCAATCAAATCACATCCAAATCATCTGAAATTTTGTGAGCATCGTCGTTTGTGTGTCTAGAGTCTAGGTATTTAATTTCATAATTTTCTGAGTTGTTTTAGTCTGTCTGACGTTCGTATCTTTCTGTTTAGGTTAGTAGAGTCGTTATAGTTTAGTGTCGAGTCTTAGATTAGCAATTAACACACAATCCTCTGCGGGAGACACCCTTGCTTTCCTATACTACCATCGACTAACTCTTGTGTTTGCAGGGATTAATTGAGTTATTTTTAGGTGCCTATTTGGTGCTTGAAATACCTATATCAATTTTGGCGCCGTGTCGCCGGGGATTGTTATTTTAATTGCGTATCTATTTTTGTTTGTGTTTAGTTTTTGTTATTTTTATTACTAATTTAGTTTTAGTTTTTGTTTTCTAAAATGCAGAGATTCTATGTGTGCTCTGTGTGTCACATGGCTGGCCATTCCAAGGAGACACGCCCCAGAATGCAATATCAAGGTGGATGGTGTCATCAGCCTAACTCGTGGTGGAACAACAATCAGATTTCTTTTGAAACTTCTCAATGTTCGCACCAAATTCATCAGCCATCACCACCTCAATGGCAATCACTTGAAGAGGTTGTTTATTCTATGGATCAAGAGACTCAAGAATACATGCAATGCTCCAGAGAAACCAACCAACGCATGGACGAATTATTAAGGGAGAGTGCAGAATCAATGAAGAGGATGGAGCGTACACAACAACTTCTTGATACATGGTGTGCAAGGGATGATGTGGATGCTTCATTGCAACAAGATATCGAGGTTGAATTCTTCAGCCCACCACCTAGGAGGCAATCACTTGAAGAGGTTGTTTCTTCTTTGGCTCAAGAAACTCGAGAATATATACAGTGGTCTCGAGAGTCTAATCAACGCATGGAAGCACTATCAAGGGATACAAATTTTTCCTTTCCAACTCTTCCAGAGGCAGCCACGACCTCACCTCAACCTTATGATGATTTCTCTTTTTCAACCTTGAACGAGGAAGCCATAGATGATCCTTACATAGAGCAGCATGCGGTTGAGAGTTCTGAAGATCATGTGTTCCGTTATACGACAGAGCTTGATGCATGTGGAGACAGTGATACAGATGAGTCCTTTTGGGATGAGGAATTATTCATCAACAAGGAAAGTGACATGGAGCTTAATGAGAGTGAGTTCCAAGTTCCAGAAGTAATTTTGACATCTTATGAAGATGAACCATGTTTTGAAGAAGCCATGGGAGATCATCTCTTTGAAGAGGAGTCTATCACAATTACTGTAGTTGAGCCTCTCTCTACACCACATGAAAGACCACCAGAAGTTTCCTTGCCAATCTTGAGTTCCACACATGTCCCTTCCATAACAAAAGCACTTGAGTTTGACAAGGAACCACATGAATTTTCATGGTTTCAAGATCATGTGGAGATGGTGATTAGTGAACATCATAAACCATCGGTGGAGATATTTCTTACCTTGCACATTGTGCCTACAAAGAGGAGGTGGAGATGGAGGAAGGGAAAGATGAAGAAAATCTTGGAGCCTTGCCTTTCCATTGCGACTAAAGGGCCGAGGTTACTCTCAAGGGCACATACATCATCTTTGATGAAGGTTAAGCATCTGATGGCACCAAGGCCTAAACCTCCTGATTACTCTTGAAGAGCTTCTATGTCTGGCTGAAGACATTAAACTTAGCGCTACTTGGGAGGCAACCCAAATCGTGGGAGGAGGAGAAAGTTGGTGTTTTGGGTTCTATCCCGCGAGAACAGTAACTTTGGCGGTCCTTAGTTCACAATCCACACGGTTAATTGATCTGAAATTTTGATACTCTGTTCCCATATGCATCCCCTGTGTCCTTCAAAAATTTCAGACATTCTGAACGGTTAGATTCCGACTTATTCAACTTTGAGTGGCTGAAGGTCAATTCTGCCGGCAGATTCAGTACATCAACTTTGCCCGGCTATATTTTCTGATCCAGTGGGAAATAGGTCGGCCTCCACATATGAAATTGGAGACCTATGGGTCTATTATTTTATGCCACTGGAATCACCCAAAAAGCTCTTTTATTTTGGGAGATATGCTACTTTAAGTGGGAAAGGGTCGAAGCTGAAAGTTGCTGCAAGTTTCTGCTCGTCACATATTGTCAAGCTTGCATGCTACGTACTTTGGACACTCCAAATCACCTATGGAGGCTTCCAAACACCAGGGACGTTTTCTTTATCTCTCTCTATTCATGCTTGCATTGAACTTGTTATGTACTTAATTTCTTTTTCACATTGAGGACAATGTTTGATTCAAGTATGGGGGAGAAAATACATGGTGATTATATATCTTGAGTAATTTGAGTCCAAAAATACATGGTGATTATATATCTTGAGTAATTTGAGTCCAATTTGAAATTTTTGCACCATCTTCTGAGAGTCCAAGAAAAGAAAAGAAAAAAACCGAAAAATGAAAATCCAAAAAGAGTCATTGTTTGTTATGTTTTGTTTTGAGTCTTAGGATACCTTCCAATACAATGATGAGAATTGAACTTGATTTCAATAGCTAAAGATGAGTTTAAGCATTGATTTAGGTCTACATTTTATTCTTTGGCTAATCGATTTCTATGATTGTTATGCTCGAACCATTTATGCACTTATAGCCATGTTAATGTGATGAATTAGATTGAGAGAAGCATGGTAGGCCATGTATGAACTTGTATAACCCTTGTGAGAGTTTGAGCCTTATTGCTATTATTTGGAGAGTTATACACTACTTCTTGCTTTCTTGTTGATTATTCGTTGCATGATCTCATCATTCCTTGCTTGATTGATTACTTGAATTCGACGCATTTTATGAACTAATTGCTAGAACTTACCTCGAGGCCTCTCGAAACTTTATGTTGAAATGTGCAATGACTTTGATATGATTAAGGCACCTAGGATCTTCCACCAAAGCCAAATTAAGCCTGTGTCCTTAATTATTATCCCCTAGTTAACCCCTTTGAGCCTATGTGAGCCTTTTCTTTGTTAACCACATCACCATACCCTTAAGCCTAGTATAGTTATATCCTACCCTATCCTAAAAGATTGGTGGAGCAAATTCACTGGGATTCACATGTGTTCAAGGCACTTTTATAAGCAAGATTGGTGGACTTGTCTCAAAGAGCAAGTGTGGGGGAGTTTTTCATTGTAAAATTGACTCAAGTAATATATATGCAGCCGTGTAAAAAAAACAAAAGTGAAAAAAAAGAAAGAGAATAAACGGCATTGAAGAAACATTATGATGTCTTCAGTTAATTACTTATTGAATTGTGGAAGGAAGGAAGTGGAAACAAAAAAAGTGATTTGTTTGCTTATTGAGCTTCATTGTTATGTCTTGCTATGTGGTTAAAGATTATTGAATCTCTTATGTTTCATAGATGCTCTACTAGTTCTTAGGATCTTTGTTAGTTCCTTGCCTTTCGTTTCTTTTACCCTTAACCTTTGGCCCCATTACAACCCAAATAAAGACCTTTTGATCTTGGAAGTTGCACTTTTGGCTTGTGGAGACTTGTGTTGAGAGGTGAGCCTATGGCATGTGTTCTATTCATTCGAGTATTTGATATTCCTTTCATGAGATCATATTTCAGTTTCCAGAAAGAGTTTTATTCTTGTTATGCATATGTGAGCTATTTGTTGCCTTATTACATCATTCCTCTCACATATAACTTGAGTGATGCATGAGAATTAGCCAGAAAATCGGAGTGAAAATAGAGTGATTATCCTTGTGAGGATTGAGTTAATACTTGGCTGAAGCATGTTGATTGAGATTTGGTTTATTGTGTTAACTTATGGCTATTTCACACACTACACTTGAGCATGATCTTTATGGGGGCCTATTATCTTTTGGATGAAGTGATGGACCTGATTTGATGAGTAAACGATTTTTGATGCTATTGACGTGTCTGGTTCTCTGAGATAAATGTTGGAAGGTTTAGTTTGTTTGCTTGGTTTAGTTGGTTCGCTCGAGGATTAGCGAAAGCTAAGTGTGGGGGTATTTGATAGGAGCATATTTCTATGCTCCGATGTGCTTAATTTTATATTAATTCTCTCACATTCCATCTTTATTCGAGTTAGTTATGTCGTTTTATATTTTATAGGACTCTTGGAGCATTGAGGAATGAAAAGAAGCAAAAAGGAGCAATTACAAGCTATATTGGTGAATCTTCCTGTGCAGATCAGTCCACTTAGACAGAGAACTGAGATCATCTCAGGATGATCTAGGAGATGTACCCTATATGGATGGAAAGCCCCGGATGTCTATTTTCCGTAGCTTCTGACGATTCATAATTTGGAGTTTTCTAGAAGAAGTTATGATCAATTAAGTGAGCGAAGGTCAATCTGCCGCGAACCTGGAAACCTAATTCATTTAGGATTTGTGACTTTTCCTCATGGGCTTCGACTCCTATTGGGCTTGGACGAATTAAACCCTAACTTGGGGTATTTAAGCATCTCTTAATCAGCCGGAAGAGATTATTATCTCATCTATTATCTTTTTCTTATGTTTTCAACCCTAGCTATGTCCGGCTAGTTTTCTCTTAGTTAAGGGGCTGCTTGAAGCCCTAGACATGATTATAATTATGTTATGACTTTTCTTTGGATTATTCTTATGATATAGATGAAAGTTATTTTGCCGGCAATTCATTGATGATCTTTAATGTTTGTATCTTTGAGTGCACGCTTAGATGCTTGTGTTAAGGTCTACTGTTCGAGTATGTATGCATGACCGGTTGTCCCATCATATATGCTTGCAAGGAACGATTATTAATTGCAATTAATAAGTGAAATAACTTCTAGGTTACATGGATCATGCATCATAGTTCTGTGTGCCTTGTGATTACTCAAACTTTCTTCATGCTTAATGACTACTATGTGTTAAATCTAGGCGTGCATCACTCTAGGTTGCATGTTAGGGCTGAGTTGTGTTTAGTGCATCACATTCGCAACGTACCAAGTAAGAGAAAGTAATACAATTAGATTCACTGCATCAGGGCTAATTGTGAGAATCTTCATCTATGAGTAAGGGTTGGAAAAAGAAATATAACATGGTTGTATGATTGTCTAGTGGTGGATAGTAGTTCTTTGACTTGTTCCCATAATTGTTTTCAATCTCAAATCACAATCTTCTTTTCTATTTTCGTCATTTACATTCTATCCAGTTTTGTTATTTATTTTCGTCAATCAAATCACATCCAAATCATCTGAAATTTTGTGAGCATCGTCGTTTGTGTGTCTAGAGTCTAGGTATTTAATTTCATAATTTTCTGAGTTGTTTTAGTCTGTCTGACGTTCGTATCTTTCTGTTTAGGTTAGTAGAGTCGTTATAGTTTAGTGTCGAGTCTTAGATTAGCAATTAACACACAATCCTCTGCGGGAGACACCCTTGCTTTCCTATACTACCATCGACTAACTCTTGTGTTTGCAGGGATTAATTGAGTTATTTTTAGGTGCCTATTTGGTGCTTGAAATACCTATATCACCTACCATTCTGCAAGCGGTTTGAAAATAAATTGAAAAATCTTTTCAGGCTTTTCTTTAGCAGTTTGAATCTTCAAATCCCCTGTAAAATTCACTAATTATCAGAAAAACTTTAACATGCAAAGTATCAAATTCTTATAAAAAATGAAAAGAATGAACATATGAAAGAAGTAATCATAAATGATCAAAAAATGAAGAGATCTTAACATGCAATCATACATGCAATGAAAACAGTACATGCATGAAGGAGGTACTAATGAAAGATGAAGAATTATGCTCTTCAATATACTTTATAACCAAAAAATTTGTATTTTTTTTAGACAATAAAATAAATCGAAAATTTATGAAACAAAAAAAGATCTTAGAATGCAATGATACATGCAATGAGGACTTGAGAGTTTACTTGAAAAGAAGAAAACAAAATTAAGAAAGTCAACATATCTGTATATATATAGTTAAACATGAAAGTAACAGAGAAACATATAGTCATTGCTAAAGGCAACGAATTTGATGAAAAATAGAAATCAACATGGTATTACATAAAAAGAAGCTTTGCTATCGATGCTAATCATGCTATCACTTCATAGCTCATTAGTTAAGAAGAACTCAGAAGCAAATGTTCACATGCAATGATGATGTGATAACTTTTGAAATAGGTTAGACGAATTGAAGAAAGAGAATTGATCAGAAAAGCTTTCATTTTAGATCATCATGCAAGAGGAAGCAACAATCTTTGTACTGAAAAATCTCACCAAGCAAGATCTCCAAGAAAAGAAGCTGCACTTTGGAACAACGATGTCTGCTCTGGTCGACAAAGAACGCTTTGTCTTCTCAACTGCATGGAATTGGGTCTGTCCTCCCTTTTATACTTGACGGCTATAGAAATTTGAGTGGAATTTTTTTTATTTAATAAATGTTTTCATTAATGACAAAAATTATTTTTCATTTTCAATATCATGTAATTCTTATTCTTATACTTTTCAATATCATAATTCAACATAAATTGTTATTGACATCTTATCCATTAAAGGTGATGTATATTTTTATATATCTCATAATATTTTTCATTCCTAAATTTTTTAAGAACATAAAAATAATAATATTGAGCTTGAGAAAAATAAAGTTAAGATTATTTTATTGATTTTTTAGTTATGGATTTTGTAAAACATCCTTCAAGACTATATTTCTTGTGTATTTATCTGGCATGTCACCATGATTATTTATTAAATATTTTAGATTATTTTTTTATGTAACTCTTAGATAATGCAACATATAATTGCCCATGATTGAAAGCAAGCTCTAACAGATATATACCAACTTGATTCAATGATTGGTCTCGATGTACTCTTATTTATAGTCATTGCGTAACATGGTCTAACATGAAAATTGACGTCGTTTGAATGTAAATGATCATTTACTCTCTGTCGCACTTAAAACAATTCTCAGTATGAAAACTTTATGACCAACATTATTTTTCGTAAGTATTTTCGCTTCTATTAATTTATCAACTAACCTTGTTATTATTAACCTCGTACCATTACATAAACCACACATTTGATTTATGTTTCTCAGGAGCATTATTGGCACACTAATTTTTAAAGTAAATTCATGTGACGGCAATCCATTGAACGCAAGTTTGTTTAGAAATTATGTTGAATATAAAATGTTGATATTTTCATTACTGCTAGAATAAGAAGAAACTGCATCAAAACTAAAATATGTTGTTTTCTCATCTGGTAACAAATTTATTGCGTAATCATGTATGTCCCGAACAGTTGAATTCTGCAGCGCAATAATAGTACGCTCACTTAAGTAATCAATATTATTGTAAGTAGAATTAAAATTGGGATAAGTAGAATGGAAAATTACCTTTATAAGATCTGTATAAGAATCATTTAGTAGATCTTATGGAATTTCAATCCAAGATGTATCTTTATCACCTATATCTATAATTGATTGTTCACGGCCTTCGCCAATTCTCAGAATCCAATTTGCAAAATGCGAAATGTCATTTTTTTTTTCAGTCTCAGTCAAGCCAGCTCTTGATAATCTCATATTTTCTATTAAATTGAATACTTTGAATAATAGCCAAAGGTATGAACTATTTAACTAAACTTTCACAACTTCTTCTTTACTTCCTCCTGGAACAACTGGTAAAATTTGTCTAGAGTCTCAACCTAATAAAATTGGTATCCCATGGTTTTTCAATTTCTATGTCATCATATTTGAAAAAAATATCACGAAGAGAGTTATCTAATGATTCAAAACAATACTTATTACACATCGGTGCTACATCCCAAATAATCAAATATTTTTTTTTCAGAAGTTTTGCAAGATTGGTTCATTTTTTAATCGGACATATATATTGTATGCTCATATACAGTAACAAAGATTCTAAATCGTGAGTGCGTTGTTATGCCGTTTGGCAGTAATAAGGATGCAATACCAGATGAAGCAACATCCAAAATAATTTTTTCTTCAGATATTAATTTGCTGATTATTGTATGCCACAAAAATGTTTTTCTAGTTCCTCCACTACCATGAACAAAAAAAAATTTCTTTCATGAGACGTTGAAACCCTAGGTTTCTCTGATCTAGCATTCGAGAATTTGAAACTGATAGGAGCACAAAGTGTAACATTTTTAATGTGTTTTCCCTACTATTTGGCTATGATTTAATTGTAACTTTGCTATTTTAGCTTAGTTTCCATATTTGAGTCCAAAATGATGTATTAATGTGAACATGTGCAGAAACGAAGTCGAATGGGCTTTTGCGAGGCCCATTACGAGCTGCGCTGCCGTGAGCCCAAGATGAAGGCCCAAATCCATGAAGAAAGGCCCAATTCCAAGATGAAGGCCCAAGCCCAAGAAGGAAGGCCCAAGTCCACAAAGCATGAAGGAAAGGCCCAAGCCCAGATTTTCGGACATTCTGCCTGTGCAGATTAGTCAACTTGCGAAGCACATATATCCCAATTTCACCGTTGGATCCAGCTGTAATTTTTATACACGCTGTATGTGTGTGTTATATATTCTGTATTAAAATTTGAGAATCATCGAACCGTTCAAACGTGCATTATTCCGTTCTAAGTGGGCATAGCTCAGTGCTGCCTGCTTTTTATTTCTTTCATTTTCTTTTATTCTCAATGCTCCACTCACCCCCATATTTTCACCCATCTCACCACACTATTTTTGTTGCTTTCTCTCCATACCATTAGTGTTTGATTTCTTTTACCTAAATAAATGGTTCATTGCCATATGACTACATTTCCACCATTCCACTTACCATTTCTTTTCTACCACTCACATTCAACTTCTCTTCCTTTTCTTTCTTTATTTCTTTCATTGTTTTCTTCTTCCTCTCCATTCTCCTATAAATAGCAGCCTCATTCTTCTCTTCAAAACACACCCCAATGGGGAGGGCCAAACCCTCCTCTTTCTCTTCTCCCTCTCACATCATATTTTTCATTCTCTAGTATTTAGAATTTTCAAGTCTTCAAGGAGGAGAAGAAGGAGATGTCACCATCACCACCAGCCATCAACCACACGTGTTCATCACCATCATCACCTTGGGAATCTTGGCTTTGGATTGCTTGCTTTCAAGGATTCAAAGATCCGTGGTCTTCGAGTTCTTCATGTTCTCCATATGGTGTAATTCGACTTTATTCTTTAAATTCTCTATTGAGTTCCTCTTTGTTGCTTGATTATTCTTTGTATTAGTTAACATGACATGATTTATATAATTTTCAGCCTATATTTATGAGTTTATTTAGTTATTGGATCCTAATTAATTAGTTCTTCTAGTAGCTTATGTGACTCCGTTTACTTGATTCTGTTTTATAGAAAACTTTTATGTGTTTATGTTATAGGGTTTGAAACTTATAATATTTGCATATAATTGGAGCTAGAGTTAGGGATTACAATTCACCTAATAGTTTTGGAAACCTAATTCACGAGTAATAAAAAAGGCTTTGGACAAAGGTCGGTGTCAAATAAAAAGGATTGCGGACATATGGACTTTTCTATAATGGGTCGTGCACTTTGATTAACAACTCTTCTTCTATGCGTTAAACATGGTTTGACTAGCTAGCTTTCTAGACTAAGATGACATGTTTAATTGGTTAATCTAGGTGCTTTCACTTAGGTTAATATTTCGTAGAGAGGTTTTATTTGGGGAATGGTTAGCTTCTAACTTTCCACATATGTTAATTTCGGTTTCATGGCTAGGGAACTTGGTTAATTTTCGGTCCAATAATTGGTAAACTTGTATACTTGTGGCTGAACTTTATATTCTTTATGTTTCATCCCATCATATTTAATTTATTATTTGTAATTTTATTTATTTATTTCATTCAATTTATCTCTCAATCCCCCCTTTTACTTTGTACATATATTTATACTTTATACTTGTTAATAATAATTCTTTATTTTATTTAATTCTATGTGACATTTTTTTGTTAGGTACACTCTTTGATCTCCGTTGTGAGCGATACCCTACTATGCACTATACTACTACCGATAGGGTTTTTTTTAATTGACGCTTCCTTTTTGGACGTGTCAATTTTTGGCGCCGTCGACGGGGATTGAAAATTCCTAACTATTATTTTGTGAATATTTGTGAATAATACTTGTTTATACTTGTTGATATTTTGTTACACTTACTAATTTTACTTGTAGATATTTTACACTTAGTAATTATATTTAGGTGTCTTTTATATAGTTGATTATTTTTTTTTGTTGTAAGTTGTAACTTGAACGGAAATAGGTAAGGTCCTTTTATTAATATTGGCCTAAACCCTTCATTTTTACCGTAAGGTTATTTGAGGTTGAGGGCGGCCTTTATTAACACTTGGAGAATTGTCGAACACTTAAGTGCTTTCTCAACTGAGTAAGGGGCACATGGATGGTGTCTAGGTCGAGACCCTGGGTGACAGGTTTTGGATTCAGAGGACTATAGACTGACGTAAGTCGATAGGGGTGTAAGCCTCCGTAGTCCACTAAATGAATCCTGCCCCTCGCTTATCTCTCATGTGATCTGGCCATTCGCCTTCTGAAAACACGGAAAGTCATTTAAGTCAAGGCATTGCACCTAGGCCGCAAGTCCACCTTGAGTTACCGCTTGGAATCAACTTTCTCTTTTTTCAACTATATTCAGACAAAAGAAAATGTTTTTGTACACTTTAGGTATATTGGATTAAAACATGACTTTAAGATGGGTAGCTGTTTCAGTCCCATTGCACATTGAAGTCCTCTGTTCCCGTACTTAAGTGTATTGTGTAAATAAAATTTACTTAGACATAGGAAATTTTATTCATTCATTTTGTATAGATAATTTGTGACACATTTTTAACTTTGTAAATATTTTGTTTTTATTTTATAAATTTTATTACTAACTTTTTAATTTTTATAGGGAATAATCCAGGTTATTCGGAAATTTTACCACATACATCGGAGCATACGTTTAGGAAGTCAAGGTTGAAAAACCTTGAGGTTGATGTCTTGTTGGTGATTTTCGGTTTCCTCTGGGATAAAAAGGTAAGTTTTCTTTTCACTCTCGTTATTTATTTGTTAATTAAAAAAAATTAAAAAAATTTTAAAAAAAATTTAATTGTAAATAAAAAAAAGTGTGCTTGTTTTGTTTTACTCTTTGTATTTATTTATTTTTACTGTTTATAATTACTGTTTGTTTTATTTTTGGGCTTGATTGTTGTTATTTGTTATTGGGCCTTAGGCCCATTTGTGTGATTGGTTAGGGTTTTAGGTTTCGTAAAAAAAAAAAATAATAATAATAATAAAAAAAAATATATAAAAAATTTAGCCCATTGGGCCCGTGTCATTCACGAAGCCCAAAACCCGTAACCCAAGCCCATTTAGTGTGTCGGGCCTATTCGTTTTTAGGCCCATTAGTTTTAAGCCCACCAATAATGGGCCGGAGCTTTCTTTGGCCCATGCCCACTTTAAGGCCCAAACCATTTTGATGGCCCGGCCCGTTTAAAGTGTCGGCAAGCGCGTGTGCTACGCGTTTTCACTGTTCACTTTACGACTTTTCGTAAAGTATTAAAAAATAGAAAATAAAAATAAAAAAATAAAAAATAAAAAATAAAAAAAATTTTGATTGGGCCGACGCACGACTTTTGCGTCGGCCGAATTGTTTAATAAATCGTGCGCGCGTTCCACTATTCCCTTTGCGACTTTCGTCGCTCGATCCGTGATTTACGGATCTTTGTCTTCGACTTTGGACACGCGTCCGTCCATTCCGTTCCCTTCCTTTCCCTTCTGTTTGCGTTAGTTCCCTTAGGTCATTTCACGTTTTCCCTTAGTCTCTCTCTCTCTCTCTCTCTCTCTCTCTCTCCGTTTTCTCTCGCTCGTTCTTCCGTGTTCTTGAGTTTTCCCCGAAAACCTCCCAAATCCCGAAGCTTTCCTCCTTCCCAACCCATAAATGGCCAAAAGAGTTAATTCTTTCAGTGAGTTGTTTCAGGCAGGTCCTTCAGAGAACCCAATCTTTGAAGGTCTCGATGAAATCATTCCACCCAGCATGCTCAATAGCGTCGATGCTAGCATGCCGACTGAGCCACAACCGCAACCACTACCCCAAGCACCAATCCTGGTTGCTGATCCACCCGCCGAACCGGAAGCCGCTCCTGTCTATAGGAGACTTCCGAGGACAAAGTACACCAAAGCTCAGAGAGAAGCACTGGCGGCTTTCTTTGCGGTGTATTCTCACCCCACGAAACCACAACGAGAAAGATTTGGTCCGAAAATCGGGCTAGAGGAAGACCAAGTCTATTATTGGGGGTCGAGAAATAGGAAGAAGTTCGGTATCCAGACGTCTGATCAGCGTATCGCCGAGCTAGAGAGAAGAAACGACGAGCTGGTGAGCAAGAACGAGGAGCTTCAACTGCAGAATCAACGACTCGTCGATGCTCTCCACAGCGGCATTTGTCCCACGTTGCGGAGGTCCCGTTCCGCACTCGGATGTGCCACGGCGAAGGCTCGAAGTTGTTCCTCCACAACAAGAGCCTCTTCTCGAGTTGTCCGATGATTCGATCGATATGGACCACTTGAGATGGGATGTGCGGAGCCTCATGCCTACCCTAGTCGAGCGCCCATCCAAACCTGTTCCATCCGACACCCTTCCCGAACCTACTCGCTGATCTTGTCGGAGTCCACACCAACTTGATCTCGGATATCGCCCGCAAGGCCAAAGACGAGCTCCTGCTCATGGCCACTGCCGGATTTCCTTTGTGGATAACTTCACCGACTCCCGACACGTCTATTCATCCCGAGATTCTTAATAGGGCCGA
Source organism: Rubus idaeus (assembly GCA_030142095.1). Classification (NCBI taxonomy): domain Eukaryota; kingdom Viridiplantae; phylum Streptophyta; class Magnoliopsida; order Rosales; family Rosaceae; genus Rubus; species Rubus idaeus. Next base: position 17,412,205 of record CM057968.1, on the reverse strand, counting down.
GTACTTGCGAGTGTTTCAACGTGCTGAACCTGCACCGTACTTCAAATCCGAATCCTCGAGACACTCGGCAACCATCCATCTTTATCCGACCACCATCGTTCAGATCTTAATGGATGTTGGTCGATGGTTGCCAGTCTTCTGTAGCATAATCATAAATGCCAAGACGTTGGAGATCCTATCCTCCAACAACGAAGAAGGCTACGAGGAGCAGAAGCAAGTGAATTCGGCCGAGTTTCTGGTGCCATCTCACATCGTTTCGACTCGTGAAGTCCAGTTCGTTCGGTATTCTCACCAACAACTGGATGGAAGTTGGGTCGTTGTGGATGTCTCCGTGGATGAATTGCGCACAAATCCGAAGCCTTCCGTGAGATCGATTTGCCGAAAACGCCCCTCCGGATGCCTGATACGTGATCTTCAGAATGGTTCTTCCTTGGTCACTTGGGTGGAGCACGTGGATGTACGCGAGAAGGAGATGAAAGCCAGTTTCGAACCTTTTGTTCATTCAGGGTTCGCTTTTGGTGCAAAGCGTTGGATCTCAACCCTCCAACGACAAGCCGAGCGCTACATGTGCGCCACAGGGATCCACACTTCACCCGGTGACTCTATCAACTCTCCTGAAGGAAGAAGAGGCCTGGCGGAAATGGCAAAACAGATGACGATCTGTTTCTTCAACGACATCAGCAACTCCACGTACCACCACTGGACTTGTTCGAACCGAACAAGAGACACTCGAATGGAGGTCAGGACCAACAAGCGAAGGGGTGATCCGAGCAAGCCCCCTGGAGTCAATCGTACTGCTGGTTGTTCTGTCGTGCATCTTTCCCATCACACCAGGATCTTTGAGTTCCTCAAAGACGTTCAGACTAGACCAATGTGGGATAGTATGTCGATGGACAGCTCGGTACGTGTGCTAGCAAACTTTACCATCGGTCTTGACCCGCGCAATCAGATTTCGGTGCTCGCCATAGATAGTCACAACGACTTCCTTATTCTTCAGGAGTGTTGCACCGATGCAACGGGGTCGTCTGTGATTTATGCGCCAATCAACCATTCCATTCTCCAGTGTTTGTTATGTGGAGTTGAACCGGAGCCATTTCCGCTTATGTCTTCTGGCTTCTCCATTCTGCCTAACGTATCCGGAGCTATACTTGATGGAACTCTACTTACCATAGTGTTCCAGCTCTCAGTGAAGGCTACATCAGCCAAGTCTGCCGTGGAGTCGGCAACTACCCTTGTCCAAGACACACTTCAAAGGATCAGAGCCGCAGTCAATTAAGGAGCAAACGTTGGATGCAAGGCCCTGCTAGCCTTGTTTGTGACTGTTGGTGACTTACTTCGGGAGGAGCTTAACGATCTTCAAGGGGGAGTCTTTCTGTTTCCCTTTTCATTTAGTTAATTGATTTGTGTTTATTTTTGTTTGTGTGTTTACTTCTGTTTATTTTTGTTTGTGTGTTTAAATTCAATAACCATGCTTGAATTATTCATTTTCGTGAAATATCTGTCTAACATTGAGGACAATGTTTAATTCAAGTGTGGGGGGAAGGTTTATTAAAAAGAAAAGAAAAAATTTGAAAAATTTAAAAAATTCAAAAAAATAATTTACTTGTTTTTGTTTTCTACGGTAACAATATATCGACTAGATCATACTTACTCCCTTGGTAGCGTTGAACCTACCATTGCACTTAGTAAGTCACTGTGGTCACGTATTGTTACCCTAATAAAAAAAAATTGAAACAAGAAAAAAAAATTGCTTCTGTTGTTTATTTATTTGTTTGTTTTCATTTTCTACGGTAACGGTATATCGACTAAATCATACTTACTCACTTGGTAGCGTTGAACCTACCATTACACTAAGTAAGTCACTGTGGTCACGTATTGTTACGTAAATTAAAAAATAAAAAAAAATCAAAAAATCAAAAATTACAAAAATATTTGCTTCTGTTTTGTGTTTTTGTGTGTTTTATTGTGTTGTGTTTTGTTCTTTCCAATTCCGATGATGAATTGAGTTTAACTGTTATGATTTTGAGAATGTTTATTATATGTCAAGTCTTTGTGTAGTTTGCTTTGAATTTAATATGCATAACTTATGATTGCTCGAAATTCCATGTTCACATCACCTGTGTTGATTAATTGATTGCAATCCGAGAAGCACATTTGGACATACATTGTCATGCATACCCAGAAAATGTGAGGACTTGAGCCTATTGAATATTCACATGTATGCATCTTTCATACATTTAATCGTTCTTCATGTGTGCACAATTCATGAGTTTTGAACCTAGAACTTGCTCAAAGACCACTTGAAACGTTTTATTAATCTGTGATGAATTAGAGATGATTAAGGCATTATACTACTACAAATACCCCTTCAGACGACACCTTTCAGACGACGTTATTGAAACTAACGTTGTATGAACTAATATATTTGATTTCTTACTAAGATAGACGACATATGTTAAAATATGTGTCTTCTGAGCGGACTTGAACCAACGCCATGGTTTTAAGCTGGACTGTGAACTACTTCAGAAGACAGTTATAGTTAATATACGTTGTGTGAGTATGAAATAGTTTGTACAACCTGCTCCTCTTAATCTCACAATTCATGTGTGCAACTTTTTATTGACATAACACGACATATTTGGTCTAAAACCGTGGTATGAGCTAGAAGATGATAGTGACTTCTTGTGTTTTTATGCTTCGGATTTGTATGGTAGTATACCAGAAGGCAAGTGTGGGGGTGTATTTATTTTGTTGTATTTGTTCAAAGAAAGAAAAAAAAATCAGAAATAAAAAGAAGGAATAAAGTTCCTCAAAAAAAAATGCAATAGAAAAAAAAATAGATATATATTGAGTTATTTTATTGTATTATTTTGAATAAAAGGTTGGAGGAGAATAATAAGAGTTGTTTCGGGTATAGCATAGATATGAGTTTCAAAGTCGTTGATTTGTCTTGCAAACATGTGAAACATTTTTCATTTCGAGTCCTTTCACTTCATTTACCATTCACTATTTACCATTCGTCCTTTGGTCCCTGTTTCACCTGAAAGTCCTTATGATCTGATGATTTGTGGATTAATTGTAGAGAGTTGGTTAATGAGCAAGCTTATGGGAACGTTACTTGTGCAATTGTTATGAGAGTAAACACTTAACCCTAAACACTGAGCGGAAATATTTAGTGATCATTGTGAGGTTTAGTGGTTAATGTTGTTTAGATGTGCCTATTTGATTGCGTGAAACTTTTTGTATACTCGGTATTCACACACTCACCCGAGCATGAATGAGATGTACATGTTAAATGCTTAACAAATTTGTTAGCCTTGGTATATAATTTTTATTCTCTTGATTATAACTCTTTTGAACTCGCTGAGGGTTATGGTTGGAAAGACCATTCTGTTTTGTGTTTCCTTTTCTGTTTTGTGTTGTTCTTGTGTTTGCTAGAGGACTAGCAGTAGCTAAGTGTGGGGGAATTTGATAGGAGCACAAAGTGTAACGTTTTTAATGTGTTTTCCCTACTATTTGGCTATGATTTAATTGTAACGTTGCTATTTTAGCCTAGTTTCCATATTTGAGTCCAAAATGATGTATTAATGTGAACATGTGCAGAAACGAGGTCGAATGGGCTTTTGCGAGGCCCATTAAGAGCTGTGCTTCCGTGAGCCCAAGATGAAGGCCCAAATCCATGAAGAAAGGCCCAATTCCAAGATGAAGGCCCAAGTCCACAAAGCATGAAGGAAAGGCCCAAGCCCAGATTTTCGGACATTCTGTCTGTGCAGATTAGTCAACTTGCGAAGCCCATATCTCCCAATTCCACCGTTGGATCCCGCTGTAATTTGGATACACGCTGCATGTGTGTGTTATATATTCTTTATTAAAATTTGAGAATCATCGAACCGTTCAAACGTGCATTATTCCGTTCTAAGTGGGCATAGCTCAGTGCTGCCTGCTTTTTATTTCTTTCATTTTCTTTTATTCTCAATGCTCCACTCACCCCAATATTTCCACCCATCTCACCACACTATTTTTGTTGCTTTCTCTCCATACCATTAGTGTTTGATTTCTTTTACCTAAATAAATGGTTCATTGCCATATGACTACATTTCCACCATTCCACTTACCATTTCTTTTCTACCACTCACATTCCACTTCTCTTCCTTTTCTTTCTTTATTTCTTTCATTGTTTTCTTCTTCCTCTCCATTCTCCTATAAATAGCAGCCTCATTCTTCTCTTCAAAACACACCCCAATGGGGAGGGCCAAACCCTCCTCTTTCTCTTCTCCCTCTCACATCATATTTTTCATTCTCTAGTATTTAGAATTTTCAAGTCTTCAAGGAGGAGAAGAAGGAGATGTCACCATCACCACCAGCCATCAACCACACGTGTTCATCACCATCATCACCTTGGGAATCTTGGCTTTGGATTGCTTGCTTTCAAGGATTCAAAGATCCGTGGTCTTCGAGTTCTTCATGTTCTCCATATGGTGTAATTCGACTTTATTCTTTAAATTCTCTATTGAGTTCCTCTTTGTTGCTTGATTATTCTTTGTATTAGTTAACATGACATGATTTATATAATTTTCAGCCTATATTTATGAGTTTATTTAGTTATTGGATCCTAATTAATTAGTTCTTCTAGTAGCTTATGTGACTCCGTTTACTTGATTCTGTTTTATAGAAAACTTTTATGTGTTTATGTTATAGGGTTTGAAACTTATAATATTTGCATATAATTGGAGCTAGAGTTAGGGATTACAATTCACCTAATAGTTTTGGAAACCTAATTCACGAGTAATAAAAAAGGCTTTGGACAAAGGTCGGTGTCAAATAAAAAGGATTGCGGACATATGGACTTTTCTATAATGGGTCGTGCACTTTGATTAACAACTCTTCTTCTATGCGTTAAACATGGTTTGACTAGTTAGCTTTCTAGACTAAGATGGCATGTTTAATTGGTTAATCTAGGTGCTTTCACTTAGGTTAATATTTCGTAGAGAGGTTTTATTTGGGGAATGGTTAGCTTCTAACTTTCCACATATGTTAATTTCGGTTTCATGGCTAGGGAACTTGGTTAATTTTCGGTCCAATAATTGGTAAACTTGTATACTTGTGGCTGAACTTTATATTCTTTATGTTTCATCCCATCATATTTAATTTATTCTTTGTAATTTAATTTATTTATTTCATTCAATTTATCTCTCAATCCCCCCTTTTACTTTGTACATATATTTATACTTTATACTTGTTAATAATAATTCTTTATTTTATTTAATTCTATGTGACATTTTTTTGTTAGGTACACCCTTTGATCTCTGTTGTGAACGATACCCTACTATGCACTATACTACTACCGATAGGGTTTTTTTAAATTGATGATGCTCTTTCTGGGCGTATCAGAAACCTAGGTTTCTCTGATCTAGTACGGTGAATCTCCGCAATGGATGTTCTCAGTTGGAATTGTCGTGGAATTGGTTTGGATTCCAAACTTTTTGCTTTGAAGGATTTGATTTCCAAAACTCGACCTTCAATCCTTTTTTTAAGTGAAACAAAAATCCATGATATAGAGGATTTCTATCGTCTTGCTCGTGGTCTCAGTGACGTTGGCTTCTCACATTCAGAAGAGGTTCTCACTGAGGGGAGATCTGGGGGTTTAGGATTATTCTGGGGTGATAACGTGAAGGTTAGGGTTCGTTCAAAGTCGGCTCGTTTTATTGATGCTGAGCTTGAAGGAGGGCCGGGGGATCCGCGTTGGCGGTTAACTGGGTTCTACGGTCATCCTACGACGAATTTAAGACACCTTTCTTGGGAGGCAATCCGTGAGCTGAGAGACCAAGATGTCCTGCCTTGGGCTTTAGTGGGCGATTTTAATGAGATTCTACATGCTGATGAGAGACAGGATGGGCAGAGACGACGGGAGAGCCAAATGAGGGGTTTCAGGGAAGTGGTCGACTATGCGGATTTAATCGATCTAGGTTTTGTTGGAACGAAATTCACTTGGAGCAATAAGCATACAAAAATTCGTTTAGATCGTGCCTTAGTTATTGCAACTTGGAGTGATATCTTCCCTCATTCTAGGGTTCACGTCCTCCCTCCCTCTTTATCTGACCATTCACCGATCTTGCTTCAGATTAGTACACGCTCTATTGTTCAAAAATATAACTTCCATCGCTTCCGTTTTGAGAGTTTCTGGTTGCAACACCCCGAGTGCGATCAGGTAGTTCAATCTGAATGGAAATCTACTCTCGGTGAGCTCCCTATGTTCAATGTGTCTAGGAATATTATGAACACTTGTTTTGCTCTTGATCGTTGGCAGAGAAGAACGTTTCGGGATCGTCAGGAACGGATATTAGAGGTGAGGAATCGTTTGGCGGTGATTCTGGATAGTCCGTTTTCATCCAGTTTAGCAGAGGAGAAGGAATCTCTCATTCTCCGATTACAACAACTTAGTTCACAAGAAGAAAGCTACTGGGCTCAGCGGGCAAAGATATCATGGTTGAAGGAGGGTGACAGTAACACTGGCTATTTTCACCGTAGGGCTTCCAATCGACAAAGGAAGAACAAAATTGAAGGATTATTCGATGAGAATGGGATTTGGAGAGATGATGAACAAGGCATGGAGCATGTTGTTTCTTCTTATTTCCAGAAAATGTTCACTGCGGGGATTGTTGATCAGGATGCTGTGAATGTGACACTAAATGCTATTCAACCTTGTGTTTCTGAGTCTATGAATCAGGCTCTTTGTGCTCCTTATACTTCTGAGGAGGTTCGTGCTGCTCTCTTCCAAATGTACCCAACAAAATCTCCTGGCCCGGATGGGATGCCTCCACTATTTTATCAACATTATTGGGATTCGATTGGTGATGATGTTACATTAGCGGTTCAGAATTTTCTTTATTCGGGGCATCCGCTTAAACATATCAATTTTACTCACATTTGTTTGATCCCCAAGGTTGCCACTCCCCAAAATATGTCTGACCTGAGACCTATTGCTCATTGTAATGTTCTTTACAAACTTTGTGTTAAAGTTATTGCCAACCGTTTGAAGCTGATATTGCCCCACATTATTTCACCCTTTCAAGTGCTTTTGTTCCGGGACGATTGATCACGGATAATATTCTGGAAGCGAATGAGATGGCTCATTTTATACATAATAAACGGTCTGGTGAAGGGTATATGGCTTTAAAAGTGGTCCTTTCTCCGAAAAGTTATGGAAAGGTTTGGCTTTGCTCAGTCTTGGATTGATATCATTATGCAGTGTGTCACCTTGGTGCGTTATTCTTTTCTTTTTCAAGGGAAACCAAGAGGGTATGTGGTTCCAAGTAGAGGTCTTCGTCAAGGTGATCCATTGTCTCCCTATTTATTTCTTTTGGGAGCAGAAGGTTTTTCGGCTCTTCTACTTCAGAAAGCCTATCATGGTTTGTTACCAGGTGTTGCCATTTGTCCGCTTGCGCCCAAAGTTAATCATTTACTCTTTGCAGACGATAGTTTGCTTTTTGCAGAAGCTTCTGTTCATTCTTGTTTGGAGATTCAGGATGTTATGAATTTATACGGAGCTGCGTCTGGACAACAGGTGAATTTTTCCAAGAGCTCCATTGTGTTTTGCAAAAGTGTTTCTGCTACTGATCAGGAATCTTTGGTTGCCTTGCTTTCAGTCGTGGTGGTTCCTGTACATGAGAGGTATCTTGGTCTACCCACTTATGTTGGGAGAAATAAGACTGAGACTTTTCAATTTATTAAGGACCGCTTATACAAAAAATTACAAGGTTGGCAAGGGAAACTACTTAGTGGGGCTGGTAAAGATATTCTAATTCGTGTGGTGGCTCAAGCTCTTCCTACTCATGCAATGAGTTGTTTTCTTCTTACAACCAATTTTTGTCATGACTTACAGCAGATGTGTGCTCGATTTTGGTGGGGAAGCTCAGCGGATAAAAGGAAAATTCATTGGAAATCTTGGACTTAGTTGTGTGCTCCTAAAGAGCGCAGTGGTCTTGGTTTTCGTGATCTACATGCATTTAATTTAGCCTTATTGGCTAAACAGGGATGGCGGGTTTTAGAGAATCCGGAATCACTAATCTCTCGTATGTACAAGGCAAGGTACTTTCCTAACTCTACTTTTTGGGATGCACCTGTTCCAGTTATGCCTTCTTTTTCTTGGCGGAGTATCTTAGCTGCTAAGGACATGTTAAGGAGAGGGATTCGTTGGCAAATAGGTTCGGGTACAGAGGTTTGTACTTGGTCTGATCCTTGGCTTCCGAAACCACCATCTTTCCTTCCTCTCCCAAGACACCATGAGGTATCTAACTCTTCTAGGGTGGCTGATTTTATTTTACCTTCTCGGTGTTGGGATAACAACAAAATTATGGAGACTTTTGAAGCGTCTGATGCAGAGTTGATCCTTACTTTACCTCTGAGCGACCGTCTCACTGTTGATAAGAGAGTTTGGCATCCAGAGAGCAAGGGTCTTTTCTCGGTTAAAACAGCCTATAGGGTTGCTTTGGAGGTACAATCCTCAGAGGTGTTATTACCTATTGATGGTGTTTCGAATGATATTTTTATTCCTCTCTGGAAGAGTGTTTGGCATGCTCACATTCCTGCTTATTCAAAGATTTGTGTTTGGAAGGTGGCAATTAATATTCTACCCACAGCTGATTGATTAGCAACGAAGCAAGTTGTCATTCCAAATCAGGTTTGTTGTTTGTGCAATGCAGAACAAGAAACAATTATGCATCTTTGTTGCCAATGCAAATTTTCGAAGGCTTTTTTTGGTGCAATCCCTGATCTGGGGCAGCGTTGCTTCCCTACTAATGCTTTTCCTAGCTTTATTGAGTGGCTATTACATTGTTTCCGAGCTTTGCCAAAAGAGAGTTTTCATCGTCTCCTGTTTATGATTTGGTGTGTATGGCGGGAGCGTAATCGACAAGTCTGGAAAGGTAAGAGCATGACCATGGGTGACCTAACCTTCCAAGCTAATGCCTGGCTTCATGATTATCAATTCTATAGAAGCAAACCGAAAACTCATAGTCTACATCATCGTTCTCTTAGATGGAAGAAGCCGTCTGTGGGATGGTTGAAGATTAATATTGATGGGGCTTACTCTGCAAGTGAGCAGACAGGTGGAATTGGTGTGATTATACGTGATGAGGAAGGAGCTTGTATAGGAGGCAAGTTTGAATATGTTCGAAATGTTAGTTCCCCAGAACAGGTGGAGGCCCTTGCTGGGCGTTGTGCTATTCGATTGGCTCAAGATCGTGGGTTATCTCCGGTTGTGATTGAAACCGATTCCATGATTCTCACTCTTGCAGTTCGTCATCAGTCACAGTTTCACTCTGTCTTGGGACCTATTTATGAGGATGTGGTAGAAGGGATGTCTACTCTACCGGGCTCTTCTTTTCAACATGTATATCGCCAAGCCAATATGGTGGCTCATAACCTAGCTAGGCATGCTTTACTAAATGTTGTCTGTTATTCTTGGGGTCAAGTACCTCCTAGTTTCATCACTGATGTATTATTGAAGGATATCAATCCTTCTACTTAATTTTAATAAAGTCTTGTCCTTTCAAAAAAAAAAATGAACAAAAAAAAGTTGCAGATTTTTTCTCTTCAATCGCTTTAACTGAATTACAAAATTTGCATGCTAATGTTTTATTTAATACTTGCAAATCATAGATAAGTACTTCTCTCAATAATCTATTATCAAGCACCGATTTTTGACTTGCATCTGGCATTGGTAATTGAAATTTTTAATGAACTTGATGACATATTGAATATTTTTTCTAATTCAAATAATAGATTATTCTTTCATTTTAGTTTAGGTATATTTAAATCAGGAGCTCTTAATTCTTTGCGAGTTTTGTGTATGATATCTTCACACATGCTCAGCCAATGTGTATCAAATAATCTTTGTGGATTTGTAACATCACAAAATATAAGAATCGTAACAAATAATTGGCGCATTTCCGAAGCTATTGCAACAAACGATGAATTTGTCAATGCATCAATCCATTCTTTATCATCACCCAATAAACCTGAAGCCTGGCATGTCTCTTGATAAGTAGGATATGTAATCTAATACTATTTAACATTTTTTATTGAATTAAAAGAACGACAACTTTTCTAAACATTTAATAGTATTCGCAAGAAATGTAACTCGTCTTTAAGAGGATGCAAATAAGCTATCCTACCAATAGTTTTATATTGTTTCCTCGGTGTCCATAATTTACCTTTTTTATTCCAAACAAACTTAGTCAGAAATTCATCATAAGTTAGTTCATTTGCATCATCAAAGGTTTGATTTGCTTCAAACCAAGCTGTCAACATTGTTGGATCATTTACTCGAAATCTTAGAACAGATTCAACACAATCATTTTCATTAAACACAATATTTTGTTGCGAAGGCAAATGAATAGTTAAATATTGAACTGTTGGAAATCTCAAATGAATTGAATAATCAAATAGTCGCTATACAGCTTCATGAGGAGCTAAATATCGACAATTGAGATAAGTCTGAGTTTCATCCTTTAAATTTTCATGTATTGCAATTCGAACTCTATCTGGACCCTTATTGAGATATTTAAACAAATATTTAATCAACATAGACTGAGAACATAATTCAACATTAATATGAGCATTGTACCTTAATAATAACTTAGAATTATAAGATACTACATTCATTTCCAATTTGAACACTATTTTTTATGAAAAATCTTGTATCATCATCGCGTCGTCTATACATAGGTGCCTTCTCGTTATATTGTTTGGAAAAAAATTTAGAACATTTTCCTTCTCACATGCAAGAAAATTTTAAATTTATATGTCCGCAAGGTTCGTGAATCATGCATTGACTAACAATATTAAAAAGATATGAATCAATATTTTTATCTGGCAATTCAGCTGAAATAGTAGAATCTATATCATTTGGCGTATAACATTTGTAAGCTTTTTCCAACAAAAATAGCATATGAGCATGGGGTAATCCTCTTTTTTAAAATTCAATTGTGTGCACATCCGCCTCAACCAGATTTAATATACGCAATCATATCTTTCAATATCAATTAAAATATTCTTGAAACTATATCAGGCCTATCTTCTTGTTTATTTGGTATGCTAAAAGGAAGCATCAATTTAAAAACCCTATCGGTAGTATAGAATAAGTAGGGATCGTTCACAACGGAGATCGATGGAGTACCTAACAAAGAATTGTCATAAAGAATTATTATTAACGAGTATATACAGTATATATAAACATATGTACAAAGAGATAAGGGGGTTTGAGAGATCGATTAAATAACACTAAGTAACTATAACTATTTACGAAAATAAAAGGGTGAAACACTAAGTACATAACCCCAAAACCGTAGGGTACAAGTTACCATGCATTGAATCAAAAACCAATCAATTTCCTAAGTCATGTAATCGAAATTAACATTGTGAAATATTAGAAGCTAATTATTTCCCAATTAAACTCTTCTACGAAAATTAACCTAATCCTTTTTAGGTTATGAAAAAGTTAGTATGAAAAAGTTCATCTATTTGCAATCCTTTTTATTTGACTCCGACTTTTGTTCAAAGCCTTTACTACTTGTGAATTAGTCTTTCAAAAAGTTAAAATCCTTAATTCTAGCACCAATTACATGCAATCATCTTAAGTTTGCAACCTTAAAACAAAAACATATAAAAGTTCTCCATAAAGTAGAATCAAACAAACAATTACACAAAAGCAACTTAGAAAACTAAATCATTTTGATTCAAATACATAAATAACTCATAAACACGGGCTGGAAATTATGCCCTTAATGTCATGTTAACTAATACATAGAATTAATCAAGCGACAAAGAGGCATAAAAATATTTAAAGGCAAGGTCGAAATACACCATATGGAAGCATGAAGAACTTGAAGCCACGAATCCTTGAATCCTTGAAAGCAAGCAATCCAAGCCGTGACAACCAAGTGATGATGAAGATGGAACGTTTGATGATGATGGTGCAGCCGCCTTTCCTCCTCTTTGCGGCCTTGAGAAACCCTAGGTATTATGATAGGTGCATAATTGTACAACTTTTTATATCAATTTCTCTACATTTTTGTTGTTAGTTTCTCATAAATTTGTGTTATTTATTTAGTTTTTGTGTTTGTAGGTTTCCAATTGCAAATAAAGAGAAAAGAAGATAAGTTGAGGAAAGTAAGCAAGGTGTTGGAAGTTTACGAAGTCTAATGGGCTTTCTCGAGGCCCATTAAGAGGTGCGCTGCTGTGAGCCCGAGCTGAAGGCCCAAATCCAAGATGAAGGCCCAAATCCATGAAGAAAGGCCCAAGCCCAAGAAGGAAGGCCCAAGTCCACAATGCATGAAGGAAAGGTCCAAGCCCATTTTCGGACAATCTGCCTGTGCAGATAGGTCAACTTTGGAAGCGCATATCTCCCACTTGCACCGTTGGATCCAGCTGTATTTTTGGCACACACTGCATGTGTGTGTTAGGTATTCTGTATTAAAATTTCAGAATCATCCAACCGTCCAAACGTCCAGAATTCCACTCAAAGTGCGCACTGCTCAGTGCTGTCTGCTTTTTATTTCTTTCCTCTTCTTTTATTTTCAATGCTCCACTCACCCCTATATTCTTTCCTCTTCTTTCTGCCCACAATATTAGTGTTTGATTTCTTTTATCTAAATAAATGGTTCATTGCCATATGACTTCATTTCCACCATTCCACTTACCATTACTTTTCTACCACTCACATTCCACTTCTCTTCCTTTTCTTTCTTTATTTCTTTCATTGTCTTCTTCTTCCTCTCCATTCTCCTATAAATACCAGCCTCATTCTTCTCACCAATACACACCCCAATGGGGAGGGACAAACCCTCCTCTTTCTCTTCTCCATCTCACATCATATTTTCCATTCTCTAGTATTTAGGGTTTTCAAGTCTTCAAGGAGGAGGGGAGCTGTTTACACCATTACCACCAGCCATCAACCATCATCACCACCATCATCATCACCTTGGGAATCTCGGCTTTTGAGTTACTCGCGTGAGGATTTAAGAGTTTGTGATCTTCGAGTTCTTCCTACTTTCCATATGGTGTACTTCAACTTATTCTTTAATTACTCTTTTCGAGTTCCTCTTTGTTGCTTGATTATTCTTTGTATTAGTTAACATGACATGATTTATATAATTTTCAGCCTATATTTATGAGTTTATTTGATTGTTAGATCCTAATTAATTAGTTCTTCTAGCAGATTATGTGACTCCGTTTATTTGATTCGGTTTTATTGAATCTTTTATGTGTTCTTGTTTTAAGGTTCGAAACTTAAGATGATTGCATGTAATTGGTGCTAGAATTAGGGTTTTAATTCTAATTCACAAGTAGTAAAGGCTTATCAAACGGGTCAGAATCAAAATAAGAAGGATCGCGGATAGACGAGCGTTCGCTAGGTCGCGCACTTTAATTAACAACTCTTCTCCTATGCGTTAGATATGTTATTGATTGATCACCTTTGCATGTTTAATTGTTTAATCTAGATGAGCGTTCACTAGGTTAATTTTCATAGAAGAGGTTTTATTTGGGGAATGATAACCCGTGTGGGCATTCCACATATGTTAGTTTCGGTTTCATGGCTAGGGAACTTGGTTAATTTTCGGTCTAATGATTGGTAAACTTGTGTATATGTGGCTGAACTTTATATACTTTGTGTTTCATCATCATATTTTATTTATTCTTTGTAATTTAATTAATTTATTTCATTCAATTTATCACTCAATCCCCCCCTTTTACTTTGTACATATGTATATATTCTTTATACTTGTTAATAATAATTATTTAATTTATTTAATTCTTTGTGACATTTTTTGTTAGGTACACCCTTTGATCTCCGTTGTGAACGATACCCTACTATGCACTATACTACTACCGATAGGGTTTTTTTAAATTGATGCTTCTTTTGGGCGTGTCAATTTTTGGCGCCGTTGCCGGGGATTGAAAATTCCTAACTATTATTTTGTGAATATTTGTGAATAATACTTGTTAATTCTTGTATATATTTTGTTACACTTAGTAATTTATTTAGGTGTCTTTTATATAGTTGATTATTTTTTTGTTGTTGTAAGTTGTAACTTGAACGGAATAGGTAAGGTCCTTTTATTAATATTGGCCTAAACCCTTCATTTGTACCATAAGGTCACTTGAGGTTGAGGGCGGCCTTTATTAACACTTGGAGAATTGTCGAACACTTAAGTGCTTTCTCAACTGAGTAAGGGGCACATGAATGGTGTCTAGATATGATCGAGACCCTGGGTGACGGGTTTGTAAAATTGGATTCAGAGGACTAGTCCACTAAATGAATCCTGCCTCTCGCTTATCTCTTGTGATCTGGCCATTCGCCTTCTGAAAACACGGAAAGTCATTTACGTCAAGGCATTGCACCTAGGCCGCATGTCCACCTTGAGTTACCGCTTGGAATCAACTTTCATTTTTTTCAACTATATTCAAGCAAAGAAAAATGTTTTTGTACACTTTAGGTATATTGGATTAAACATGACTTTAAGATGGGTAGCTGTTTCAGTCCCATTGCACATTGAAGTCCTCTGTTCCCGTACCTAAGTGTATTGTGTAAATAAAATTTACTTAGACATAGGAAAATTTATTTATTCATTTTGTATAGATAATTTGTGATACATTTTTAACTTTGTAAATATTTTGTTTTTATATTGTAAATTCTATTACTAACTTTTTAATTTTGTATAGGAAATAATCCGGGTTTATCGGAAAATTTTACCACATACATCGGAGCATACGTTTAGGAAGTCAAGGTTAAAAAAACCTTGAGGTTGATGTCTTGTTGGTGATTTTCTGGTATCCTCGGGAGTAAAAAGGTAAGTTTCTTTTTCACTCTAGTTATTTAATTATTTATTTTTAAAAAATAAAAAAAATAAAAAAATAGAAAATTTGTAATTGTAAATAAAAAAAAGAGTGATTGTTTTGTTTTACTATTTGTCATTATTTATTTTTACTGTTTATAATTATTGTTTGTTTTGGGCCTGTTTGTTTGCTTGTTTTTTGTTAGTATTGGGCCTTAAGCCCATTTGGTTTGTCGGTTTGAGTTTTGGGTTTCGAAAAAAAAAACAAAAAAAAAAATTAAAAAAGAAAAACAAAATTTAGTTAATTAAATTTAGCCCATTGGGCTCGTGTCATTTCCAAGCCCATTTAGTGTGTCGGGCCTGTTAGTTTTTAGGCCCATTAGTTTTAAGCCCACCTAATAATGGGCCGGAGTTTTCTTTGGCCCAGGCCCACTTTAAGGCCCAGACCATTCTGATGGCCCAGGCCCGTTTAAAGTGTCGGCAACCTTTAGCGCGTGCGCTACGCGTTTTCACTGTTTACTTTACGACTTTCGCGTAAAGATTTGTTTAAATAAAAAGAAAAATTGTTATTGGTCCGTCCCGCGACTTTCGCGTCGGCACGGTAATTAAAAAAATTAAAAAAATTAAAAATTATAAAAAAAAAAAAATATTTGATTGGGCCGACGGACGACTTTTGCGTCGGCCGATTTGTTTAATAATCCGCATGCGTGTCAATCGTAGCCTTTGCGACTTTCGTCGCTCGATCCGCAATTTGCGGATCGTGTGTCCGTGGCACGTGTGCGTACGTGCGTCTGTTCCTTTCCCTTGGTTTGTGTCTATGTGCTTCATTCCATTCATTTTGCATTCATTTTCACTTAGTTCCCTTTTAGTCTCTCTAAATTTTCTCTCGTTTGTTCATATTGTTCTTCACTTGTTCTTCGTTGTTCTTAGTTATTTTTCCAGAAAGCTATCCTCCCTCCCAACCTAAAATGGCCAAAAGAGTGAATTCTTTCAGTGAGTTGTTTCATTCTAGTCCTCCAGAGAGTGATTTCTTTGAAGGCTTGGATGAAATCATTCCACCAAGCATTCTAGATACTGTTAATGCTAGCATGCCGGATGTGCCAGAACCAGAACCAGAACCACAAGCACCAATCCAGGCTGCTGATCCACATGTTGTTGTTGTTGCTGGTCCTTCCGAGAAGCGTACGAGAGGCCCGAGGACGAGATTCACCAAAGACCAAAATGATGCGTTGACCGACTTTTACATGGTGAATCCTCACCCACTCAAACTGCACAGAGCAAGGTTTGCTATAGAACTCGGGTTAACTGAAAATAAGGTCTACAACTGGGGAAGGAGATTTCATGATAAGCACGGTATCCCGTCAGAGGAGCAGATTTATGCCGATCTAATAAGAAGAAACGAGGAGCTGATGAGTAAGAATGAGGAGCTTCAAGAGCAGAACCAGAAACTCATCGATGCTCTTCACAGCGGCATTTGTCCCCAGTGTGGAGGTCCTGTTCCGCACCCAGATGTGCATCGATCAAGATTCGAAGTTGTTCCTCCGGAGCCTCTTCTTGTCTTGTCCGATGATTCAATCGACATGGATGACTTGCGAAGGGATGTGCGGAGCCTCATGCCAACATTACTCGAGCGCTCATCCTCTCATGTGCCATCTGACAACATTCCGGGACCTGCTCATGATCTCGTTGGGTTTCATTCCGACCAGATCGCCGATATCGTGAACAAAGCCAAAGACGAACTCATGCTCTTGGTCGCTGCTGGATTTCCCCTATGGATCTATTCCTCAAATCCCAGCACTTCCATTCATCCTGAAACTCTTAATCATGCCGAGTACTTGCGAGTGTCTCAACGAGCTGAGCCTACACCATATTTCATATCAGAAGCCTCGAGACACTCAGCAACCATTCACCTGAATCCGACCACCATCGTTCAGATTTTAATGGATGTTGGTCAATGGTTGCTCATCTTCTGTAGCTTGGTCACCAATGCCCATACCTTGGAGGTCCTGTTCTCCGGGATAGAAGAAAGCTACAAGGAGCAAGTGCAAGTGATGTCTGCCGAGTTCCTAGTGCCAACACACAATGTTTCAACTCGTGAAGTCCAGTTTGTTCGTTCCTCTCACCAACAATTGGATGGAAGTTGGATTGTTGTGGATGTCTCTGTGGATGAAATGAGCTCAAATCCAAGGCCTTCCGTGAGATCAAGATGCCGAAAACGTCCTTCCGGATGCCTGATACGGGATCTGCAGAATGGATCATCCTTTGTCACGTGGGTGGAGCATGTTGATGTGCGAGAAAAAGATTTAACCCCCTTATTTAAACCTTTTGTTGAATCAGGTTTTGCATATGGAGCGAAGCGTTGGTTGGCACCTCTTCAACGACATGCCGAGCGCTACATGTGCGTGATGGGGATTCACACTTCACCCAGTGACTCAATCATTTCACCAGGAGGGAGAAGAAGCCTTGCTAAGATGGCAAACCAGATGGCGGTAAGTTTCTTCAACGACATCACCAACTCGACTTACCATCATTGGACTACATCAAACAAAACGGGAGACACACATATGGAGGTCAGGACCAACAAGCGAAGGGGTGATCCTAGCCAACCCCTTGGACTCGATCGTACTGCTGGCTGTTCTGTCAAGCACTTCTCCCATCACACAAGAATCTTTGATTTTATCAGAGACGTACAGACAAGGCATTTATGGGATAGTGTGTCGATAGACAGTTCAGTACATGTGCTTACAAACTTCACCACTGGTCTTGACCCACGAAATTCTATCTCCGTTTTGGGCATAAGTAATCACGTCGACTTCCTCATACTCCAGGAGTGCTTCACAGATTCAACGGGGTCGTACGTGATTTATGCGCCTATCGATCAAGCAACCTTCCAGTCCATGTTATGTGGAGTTGACCCGGAGCCTTTTCAATTGATGTCATCTGGCTTCTCCATTCTGCCTGATGTATCCGGAGACGTACTTGATGGAACTCTACTGACGTTAGTGTTCCAGATCTCAGTGAAGGCAAATTCAGCCAGACGTGCTGTGGATTTGGCAACAGGCACGGTCCAGGACACGCTCAAAAGGATCAAAGCCGCAGTCAATTAAGGAGCAAACGTTGGATGCAAGGCCCTGCTAGCCTTGTTTGTGACTGTTGGTGACTTGCTTCGGGAGGAGCTTCACGATTTTCAAAGGGGAGTCTTTCTGTTTCCCTTTTCATTTACTTAACTGTTGTGTGTTTATTTTTGTTGGTGTGTTTATTTCTGTTTGTATTTTCAATTCAATAACCATGCTTGAATTTTTCATTTTCGTGAAATATTTGTCAACATTGAGGACAATGTTTAATTCAAGTGTGGGGGAAGGTTTATTAAAAAGAAAAAAAAAATTTGAAAAATTTGAAAAATTCAAAAAAATAATTTACTTATGTTTGTTTTCTACGGTAACAATATATCGACTATATCACACTCACTCCCTTGGTAGCGTTGAACCTACCATTGCACTAAGTGAGTCACTGTGGTCACGTATTGTTACGTAAATTGAAAAAAATCAAAAAAAAATCAAAAAATCAAAAATTACAAAAATATTTGCTTCTGTTTGTGTGTTTATTTGTGTTTATTTGTCGTGTGTTTTCCAATTCCGATGATGAATTGAGTTTAATTGTTATGATTTGGAAAATGTTGGTTATATGCTAAGGCTTTGTGATTTGCTTTGGATTTAATATGCATAACTTGTGATTGCTCGAAATTCCATGTTCACATAACCTGTTTCGATTAATTGATTGCAATCCGAGAAGCACATTTAAACATACATTGTCATGCATACCCAGAAAATGTGAGGATTTGAGCCTATTGAATATTCACATGTATGCATCTTTCATACATTTACTCGTTCTTCATGTGTGCACAATTCATGAGTTTTGAACCTAGAACTTGCTCAAAGACCACTTGAAACGTTTTGTTAATCTGTGATGAATTAGAGATGATTAAGGCATTAGTTGAGCACCATGGCCAAAATATTCACCATCCATCTAAACACGAACTTTAGGAATCCCCTTTTGAACTAAACACTCATTAGCCGTTTCTTTTGTTCACCCACACCATCTCACCCTTGTTTTATTTATGTTTGCAAGACGATGATAGTGACTTCTTGTGTTCTTATGCTTCGGGTTTTGATTTGTATGGTAGTATACCAAAAGGCAAGTGTGGGGGTGTATTTATTTTGTTGTATTTGTTCCTCAAAGAGAAAAAAAAAAAATCAATCAGAAATAAAAAGAAGGAATAAATTCCTCAAAGAAAGAGAAAGAAAGAAAAAAAAAATGAAAGAACGAGAAATTCCAAAAAAAAAATAGAGTTATTTTGTTGTATTGTTTTATTTTCAATAAAAGGTTGGAGGAGAATAAGAAAGTTGTTCGGGTATAGCATAGGTATGAGTTTCAAAGTCGTTGACTTGTCTTGCAAACATGTAAAACATTTTTCATTTCGAGTCCTTTCACTTCATTGACCATTCACCATTTACCATTCATCCTTTTGTCCCTGTTTCACCTAAAAAGCCCTTATGATCTGATGATTTGTGGATTAATTGTGGAGAGTCGGTTAATGAGCAAGCTTATGGGAACATTACTTGTGCAATTGTTATGAGAGTAAACACTTAACCCTAAACACTGAGCGGAAATATTTAGTGACCATTGTGAGCTTTAGTGGTTAATGTTGTTTCGATGTGCCTATTTGATTGCATGAGATTAATTGTATACTCGGTTTTCACACACTTCACCCGAGCATAAATGAGATGTGCATGTTAAAGACTTAGCAAATTCTTTAGCCTTGGTATATAATTTTTATTCTCTTGATTATAACTCTTCTGAACTCGCTGAGGGTTATGGTTGGAAAGACCATTTTGTTTTGTGTTTCGTTTTCTGTTTTGTGTTGTTCTGTTTTAAAGTGTTGTGTTTGCTAGGGGACTAGCAAAAGCTAAGTGTGGGGGTATTTGATAGGTGCATAATTGTACAACTTTTTATATCAATTTCTCTACATTTTTGTTGTTAGTTTCTCATAAATTTGTGTTATTTATTTAGTTTTTGTGTTTGTAGGTTTCCAATTGCAAATAAAGAGAAAAGAAGATAAGTTGAGGAAAGTAAGCAAGGTGTTGGAAGTTTACGAAGTCTAATGGGCTTTCTCGAGGCCCATTAAGAGGTGCGCTGCTGTGAGCCCGAGCTGAAGGCCCAAATCCAAGATGAAGGCCCAAATCCATGAAGAAAGGCCCAAGCCCAAGAAGGAAGGCCCAAGTCCACAATGCATGAAGGAAAGGTCCAAGCCCATTTTCGGACAATCTGCCTGTGCAGATAGGTCAACTTTGGAAGCGCATATCTCCCACTTGCACCGTTGGATCCAGCTGTATTTTTGGCACACACTGCATGTGTGTGTTAGGTATTCTGTATTAAAATTTCAGAATCATCCAACCGTCCAAACGTCCAGAATTCCACTCAAAGTGCGCACTGCTCAGTGCTGTCTGCTTTTTATTTCTTTCCTCTTCTTTTATTTTCAATGCTCCACTCACCCCTATATTCTTTCCTCTTCTTTCTGCCCACAATATTAGTGTTTGATTTCTTTTATCTAAATAAATGGTTCATTTCCATATGACTTCATTTCCACCATTCCACTTACCATTACTTTTCTACCACTCACATTCCACTTCTCTTCCTTTTCTTTCTTTATTTCTTTCATTGTCTTCTTCTTCCTCTCCATTCTCCTATAAATACCAGCCTCATTCTTCTCACCAATACACACCCCAATGGGGAGGGACAAACCCTCCTCTTTCTCTTCTCCATCTCACATCATATTTTCCATTCTCTAGTATTTAGGGTTTTCAAGTCTTCAAGGAGGAGGGGAGCTGTTTACACCATTACCACCAGCCATCAACCATCATCACCACCATCATCATCACCTTGGGAATCTCGGCTTTTGAGTTACTCGCGTGAGGATTTAAGAGTTTGTGATCTTCGAGTTCTTCCTACTTTCCATATGGTGTACTTCAACTTATTCTTTAATTACTCTTTTCGAGTTCCTCTTTGTTGCTTGATTATTCTTTGTATTAGTTAACATGACATGATTTATATAATTTTCAGCCTATATTTATGAGTTTATTTGATTGTTAGATCCTAATTAATTAGTTCTTCTAGCAGATTATGTGACTCCGTTTATTTGATTCGGTTTTATTGAATCTTTTATGTGTTCTTGTTTTAAGGTTCGAAACTTAAGATGATTGCATGTAATTGGTGCTAGAATTAGGGTTTTAATTCTAATTCACAAGTAGTAAAGGCTTATCAAACGGGTCAGAATCAAAATAAGAAGGATCGCGGATAGACGAGCGTTCGCTAGGTCGCGCACTTTAATTAACAACTCTTCTCCTATGCGTTAGATATGTTATTGATTGATCACCTTTGCATGTTTAATTGTTTAATCTAGATGAGCGTTCACTAGGTTAATTTTCATAGAAGAGGTTTTATTTGGGGAATGATAACCCGTGTGGGCATTCCACATATGTTAGTTTCGGTTTCATGGCTAGGGAACTTGGTTAATTTTCGGTCTAATGATTGGTAAACTTGTGTATATGTGGCTGAACTTTATATACTTTGTGTTTCATCATCATATTTTATTTATTCTTTGTAATTTAATTAATTTATTTCATTCAATTTATCACTCAATCCCCCCCTTTTACTTTGTACATATGTATATATTCTTTATACTTGTTAATAATAATTATTTAATTTATTTAATTCTTTGTGACATTTTTTGTTAGGTACACCCTTTGATCTCCGTTGTGAACGATACCCTACTATGCACTATACTACTACCGATAGGGTTTTTTTAAATTGATGCTTCTTTTGGGCGTGTCATATTAGAGAATGGAAGCCGAGACTTTGGTTGTGTGGTTGCCGAAAGTATGAGAGGTATGGAATGGTATTTTCTCGGGTAGAATGTGGTGAAAAATTGTGTTGAGAAGCCCTCTGTTTATAGGGGAAACCTTGATGCAATCCTAACCGTCCATGAGAAGTAGAAATCAAGTTGTCAACTTCCTCTCTTTAACCTTTGCGACAAGAAACCCTAGCTCCTTGTGTTTTGGACGAAAATCCCATCATGTATTGTTGCCTAAATGTGTCTTGATTCATCCATAATAATCTGAATTAAACTCCTTGGATAATTGCCGAAATATTCCCTTGAGTAGTCCACAAGAAACCTCCTTCTCTTCTTGTTGAAAATCCATCTACATACATCCCATAAAATTCTGATTTTAATCCCATTGAGTAGTCCACAAGGCATGGTCTCTTAATATGGACGAAATTCCCTTTAATTAATCCCATAAAATCTGAATTTAATCCCTTGGTAAACCTAGTTGAGTTCCACATGGATTCTCCTTGCATTGGTTGTCGAAATCATAGATGAATAGTGCCGAATGAACAGTGCCGAATATCCTCCAATTAATCCCTTAAAAATCTGATTTCTTACCTAATTAAATTAGGCATTTAATCCTTGAGAAATCCTTGAAGAATAAAGAGACCTAAGAGAATAATTCCTTCTTTTTCTCCCTTGATTATTGCGGCAAACCCTAGTTGAATTAGAGTTTATTTCCTTGTCTTTTATGGATTGGGTTTCGGCATTCATGTGGACTTGGGTTTCACGGATTTGGGCCTCCCATCTGGGGCCTCACGGCAGCCCACCTCTTAATTTTCGAGCTCCGATTTTCCGTTCCGGGATGAAATAGTAATCCTAGTTGCATTAGGATCCCTACTCCCTTTAGGATTCCTGTCTTCATTAGGATTCCTGTCAGAGTCAGGAAAGAATTCAAATTAGGAAAGTTTCCTAAAACAATTAGGAAAGTCAAAACATGAAAGTTTCCTAAAAACCTCATTTCCACACATGTTCACATTCACACATCATTTAGGGACTCAAATATGAAAACTAAGCTAAAATAGCAAAGTTACAATTAAATCATAGCCAAATAGTAGAGAAAACACATTAAAAACGTCACATTATATGCTCCTATCATTATACCCAAGATTTTTTTTCAAAATACCTCAATATCTCTGGCCATTTAATATTGCAAGTAAAAGTCATAAATAAATCATGATTCCCATATTGCCTACAAATTGCCATTACATCTTGATAATTATTAATCATATCTCTAGGACTACCAGTATTAGAACTTGGAAAAATAATTCTTTGTTCTACATCACAACCTTCATTAACTCCAACTGAAAAAGCAATAAAAAGTCCATCGACAGTTTCACTTCTAACATTACTTTGATTTTTTCTAACATAATCTAAACGATCTTCTTCGACAGTGCCAAAAGCATCCACTAAATATTACTAAAATATTCTTCCTCCCTTTAATAAAGTATGTGTATTTCTATCTCTATCATGAATTTGGTATGCCACAAAACTCCGCATCTACATTTCCTCTCTTTCCTTTCTTCATTACTACTGATTGGGTGCAATAATAAACTATTTTTATATTCATCTTCACCATATGGAAAAAGTATTGGATACTGTAATGATATATATTTCAGATGTATTTTAGATATTCACCGCAAATGTCTCTCATTAGATTAAATAATAATATTTTTGTGCGAATTGAATGCTCCTATATCACTGACAATTAAACCAGTTACTTCATCACCAGTCGGTTGCTCATATTGTTTATTATCAGTTGGCTGTCGACCAAGTATAGTCAAATTAAATGAAGGTAAATAACTATCTTCAAATTTATCCATAACATTTCGAAAGGATAGAGTCAATTCATTGATTTCTTCAAACATTCGTGTTAGCTCTTCTACAATAACAGGATTGATTTTTTGATTATGATCAGAGGACCCTAGGGCATTGATACAATTAGAAATTTTGTTTTGAGTATCATAAACTGTAAAAACTGAATGGGTGTGTTTCACGTCTGGGATTGAAGTGATGCTATCAATCCCAGTGTTCTGGAAAAATGAAAACAGCAAAGAGCAAGCAATATGTTGACGCAGTGAAAACCTCAACCTTGAGGAAAAAAATACTGCGGGGCTCAAGCCCAGAAGAATGATCAATCCACTATAAGAAGTTGAGATGAAACTCTTACAAACAAAGGTAAACCTCGATTACAATTACAACTAGCAGCCCTAGTCTATGTGTCTGTCTTGAGTCTTCTTCTCACCAACGACTTCTTCTGGGATTGCAACACGTCCTTCAATCCTCAGTCTGCAACTCTTCTCTACTAGCCACGAGAGAATGAGAGAATATTGAACCAATGATTCACTTCACATGTACAAGTGAATCCATAAACGAATTATGCTTTTATGCTCTGATATAAACGCAGCAACACATGAGATAAACAATGATCTCTAGCCTCCAAGCATGTATGTCGACACCTTTGCCAATTAACGTATATAGGAGCAACGACTCCCCCTCACTTTAAAGTCCTAATCCTAATTGACTTCCTATAAGGAAATATTTTTGTCAAAAAGATTATCAATTAAGAAATAAAATAATAAAGGATTTTGCTGAAAAGATCCTAAATCAATTAGGATTCAAACACAATTAATAAACGCAGCGAAAAAGGATTTTCTTAAACAAAATAAAATCAATGATTTTGTTAAGAAAATCATATATTCAAGAGACCACAATTATATACTTACCTGGTATACTTACCTTACTAGGATCACGTAGATTGTGGCTCACACTTCTATTCAAACAAGGTTTGTGTAGGAATGCCAATATACTAACAATCTCCCCCTTTGGCATTCCTATACAAAACAACTCATAGTCAACAACCTATGCTGCAAGAACCAAGTATCATGCTTGTGAGATCCTGAATTTTTAAGTTGGTTAAATTTTAGTTTTGAGCTCACAATATGAAAGTACACTTTGTTACAAGTTCGTAGTAATTTTCGTGGAATTTTTCAGAAACCCGAGTTGTTTTTAATTATTGTTGGAAGTTCGAAATTATTTAAAATTAGGATTTTTATTGTGGTGAGATCTGGACCGTTGATCTTTACACCGTTTAATCTGGTCCGTTACTTTTAAGTCGGTTAGTTGTTTATTTATGATTGATCATTGAAATAGAAGCTCCCAGACCTCTCCCACCGTCCTTCCTCCCTCTCCGCGACACCACCGAATCCAACAACTTCCTCCGGCAACTTCACGGTGTAAAAATGGTACCGGAAGCTTCGTCTCGCTATGGTGAGCACGTGGGTGGTCGTAGCTAGTCAAGCCGACGGGAGAGAGAAACAAAAGAGAGAAGATCCGGCAGCTCCGATCGTGCTTTCCGATTCCGGCCACGATGGCGGCTGAAATTGGTATCTTTAGCTTCGTCTCAATGAGGGAAGAACAACCATGGTCTTAGTTTCTCAAATCGATGAAGGAGAGAGAGAATCAAATAAGGAAAATTCATGGGTTTTCCGGCGGGTTTTCATGTTTTCCGGTGAGCAGGCCATCATCGGCGAAGTAGATGGTATCCATCTTCATTCTCTTGTCGATCTCTACGTTCTGGTATACTTTGTTTTCGTTTTATGGCTTGTACGGGTTTTACTGAAGTTAGTAGTAGTTTGGGATAACTATGATTCATTTCTGATATTAAATCAATCCCTTGAACTTATATTTGTAAAGTTAGAACATAAGGCTTCAATTACAGTTTAAGTTTGTGGTTTTTGGTTAAGTATTGGTGAGTTAAACTTAAGGTAGAAGATAGAAGTTTGTAATGTGGAATTGTGTTTCCCAGTTTCTGACCCAGCAACGGTTTGGTTAAAAACTATATGTTTGTGTTCAGATTTTGAAGTTTTTTCCTTCTGACAATTTATAGTAGACATCTCAGTGACTATTTCAGATTTAAAATCTCTTAAAAAGTATTTTTCTGCATTTAGTTATGAATTTACAAAGTTACAGGTCTGCACTGCCGATTTGCTTTTCTGGATTTCTAACCCAGCGAAATTTTCATTCAAAACTGTACTTTGCCTTTAGGAATTTGAAGGCAGTATCTTCATGAAGGTTGTAGTAGACATTTTAAGTATTATTTCAGAGTTGGAATCTCACTAAAATAATTTTTCTTCATTTATTTATGAATTTTCAAAGTTACTGGTATGCTGCAGCAATTTCTGAAATCTGCAGTACTATTGTATTCCTTTTATTTGTTTCAGTTTCTATTCTTGTTCAAACTTGCTTTGGGGCTCCAGTATTTAAAAATTAGACATTACAGGTTTCCAACAAAACCAGCCCCACCCTTTTTAAAAGTTCATATAAAGGTTTTTACATCATTACGAAATTGGCCCTGCATATTAGGATTTAAGTTGCATAATCACTTTGTTATTTCTTTTGTATTTTAAATCAACTCCAAAAAGCATACGATTTTACATGTTTTCTTCTTAAGGTTGTCCTGTAGTATAGGATTTGTGGTTAAAGATCTTAGGTTCTAAATAGTAAATCCTTTTGTCTAGCTTTTAAGTTAAGGTAGGATTGCGTTTTAAATAATTTGTATTTGTCATAGGAACTTGTGAGTTCGATGAAAGTGTACTTCGGCAAGTGCAGCAGTGAAGTGGAGCTGACGTAGAACTAGTTAGTGCTGAAATCAAGGTAGGGATCTCGGAAAATCTTATCTTTAAAATGTTAAGTAATTTAATACATTGGTGAATTGTTTGATGTTGGTTGAATTATCTGTTGAGTGTTATTGTTTTTATTAATCGATGAACAAGCATGTAATATGTGATTTTATGTTTCATAAGCATATGTTATTTAATTTCTATATTATAGATTACAGAATTATCGTACATGATGCATTGTGAGAAATTGTGAGGATGCATTGCAAAATGATATGGATAATGAAATCCAGAGTGATTGAGAGAAAAGAGAGAGATCCTTTTGTGTAGTTGAGTTACTCAATGGGGTGCTAGGTTCTATGGTATGCCCACATGTGCACAAACAAGGGAAAGTATGCCCTGTGAGTTGTCTGCCTAAAAGATAGAAACTCTTACAACCGCCCGTAGGTTGCAAAACGATCTTATCGGGCTTCGGAAATAGCAACCATGAGTAAACAAGATGACTAACAAAAGAGAAAAGTGCGATGAGTGCGAGATGAGCATTGAGTCAGCATCATATTCATGCATTGTAATTCTGATTTATTGTATTTTAATTTATTGTTTGATAACTTGGTTATAACACTATAAGAATAACCCTAAAAGGTTTGTCCCTACTGAGCAGTGAGGACGAAAGCTCACCCCTACAATAGGTTGTTGTTTTACAGGTTTCACTTACGAGTTTCGAAGGGGGTTAAAGACGAGAGTAGATTAGAACTTAGCAGAAGGCGAAATTTCTATTTGTAAAGGTGTTGTAAATTTATTTCTACGATTTTTGAAAAGTATTTGGTTCTGTATTATTTTTATTTTACTTTTTAACGCTCACACCTCGTATTCGGATTTCGGTGCTTAAAATCCACCGACACCAGGTCTGGGGCGTGACAATGTTTCTACATCAGTGACTTGAAACACTTATAAGCAAAACACCTTGTGAAGAACAACTGTGGTAATATAACATATTTAAACGACAAATTTAGCCGTATAGCATAGGTTCTTCTTCTGCCCCTTTTTGAATAGGGATGCCAAAGGCATTAAGAAACTCCCCCTTAGAGGAACCACTATGTGATAGATAAGCAAGAGACTTGCATCACAAAGCAACCACAAAAATGCAGTGACCAAGCACTGAAAACTCCCCCTAAATTGATGAATATGTATGCAAAAATGATTAATGCAATCACACAATGAGTAGGGAATTATCCACACACTAATATTAGGGAAGAGGCATAGCCTTTAGCCAAAGTATATGTCATAACCTCACCATATAACCAGAACAAGAAAATTTTACCTATTGAATCAAGTCAAGACTGTCACGCCCCTAAATCCAAGACCAATATTATATTAAAATATGGTGCCTGAATTTGCGGCACAAATGAAATAATTAAAACATAAAATAAATCAAATGAAACAAATATCTGAATAATGCTTCTATTTGAAAACAAAATCATTATTATTATTTTACAATACTAGAGTTTAGCGGAAAAGAAGATATTACATTTAATCAATTAAAAAATCATAATAGAAAAACATTCGTTTATATATTCATCCCGTTTTCCCCCATGCATCGTAACCTGAAAACAAGAAGGTGTAGCATCATGAGCAACACAGGCCCAATAAGTACAGCTTACATTCTTATATTAATGTATCTTATAAGATATCAAAACTTAACAACCAATCAAAAACATACTAAGAACATTTGATGTTTCTTCATACCAATTTTAGTGAATATAATTCACATATATCAAGAACATTTTTAACCCAAATAATTCAGTCTCAAATGTAATCGGCTAACATTGCAGCATCGATATAACCTAAAATCATATATGTTCGATCGACATATCATAACATCAATATATCAAAAGTAGATATTGATTATCTCAAATAACATATGCACCTTAGCATATTACAAACAGATATTGATTCTTTCCAAACAATACATGCAACTTAGCATATTACTAATATGTCACAAATAGATATTGATTATCTATAAACAATGTATGCCCAACATCATAACAAATCATAAATACATATTTCACGGTTAAACATGTATTTTCTCTTCTCAGTGAATATTTTAGATTTAACTGGTAGTAACAATTCATAAACCCCCAAAATTCCCAAGCCAAGGTCCAAAATACCAAGCATGAGTAAAATCCGCGTACCAGGATCCCCTTAACCCCAAATTGAGTACGGGTAAGCCGCAGCATACCAAGGACAATACCAAGGCATGTACACTCAAGGTCGAAAATTCTTCCTATGAGTATAATAGTGCACGTACTATCTGAAGGGACGTGAGCCCACAGCTTAAATCTCACAAAAACTCTACCAATAATTCACTTAAGCACGGGGGTTGTACCCTACACCCGGCTTCAAAACTTCTCAATTAAAACCCAAATCACAAATATAGTCTTGTTGTAAGACATGTCATAAAACATATCATATGTATGTATACACATGCTTAAGTCTTTCATATGAATGCATGTGATATAGATGAAAGACACAAATAGGTAAGTCACATGATTAAGTAAATTACCAAGGTAAACAAGTTAAGCATGTGATATCACAAATACACTCTTAACAATATATTCTTCCATACATGTTAATATACATGTATAATACTAAGTTGATGTATTCACTTTAGTAAATAAAATTATGCACCAATATGAGATTAATAGATAATCAAGTGCAAATAAAATACATACAAAGAAGCATATGTAAAATAAGGTATACATATGTTCATAAGACATAAGTAATTGAACTCATCATGTAATAAGCAAGATCATAATCTATAGCAAATAAGCATAAACATATGTAGAACAATTTATACATATGTACATAAAACATAAGTAATTAAACTCATATAGTAAATAAGCTTATCAATATAAATTATGAATAGAAATATGTATATATCAAGTATATATACTTAACCATACTTTCGTATAAACACATGTTAGTGTATAATACTAAGTTGACGTATTTACTTAATATACACAAAAATAAACAATATGAGTAATACAAATAAAATATATATAATAAAATAGCACAATATAAGGAAATCAGATTATTATTAGTGTTCTAAGTCCTTAAGTCCAAATCCTTGGAAGTTCATTATCCACATTTATGATTCTCCTATTAGAATCATTAAACTTCAAATATTGTTATATTGTCCATCACAAGTCCAAATTAAACAAATGAGTATACCATTTTTAAGGGTTTCTCATAAGGAATTCAATAGTATAGTCCAAGTATACAATTCCAGAAATTCCAAGTCTAGAAATGAAGAATGTCCAAAACAGTCCATAAATGGTTATGCTCTGTTTTAACCCTTTTTTCCTAGTTTGTTACGTACTGTAAATATGGCCACTAGTAATGATATTCTCCAGATTATAGGTTCAGGATCTGAGCTTCGTTTTTATATAAAGATCATAAAATTTGGCTAAGAAGTGAGTGAGATATGACCACTTGAAGTTATGAACAACAAAGAGGTTTTCCAGTGAGCACACTGGATAAACACTTAGATTCCGAAAGTTTTACCCGTTGGATGAATACGAAATTTGGATATAAAATACCAGACACAATATGTAACAACTTTTATGAAGATGTCAATGTGATAAAATGATCCGAAATATGTGTTTAAAGGTTCACAAGTTGGCTGCCGGAATAACTTTAGAAACAGGATTTAAGTTTTCTATAAAACTTATTCCTTTCTATTTTCTTCTTGCTTGTGTACTTTAATAAACTTAAAGATAAAAGACTATAAGGATGTATTCTGTACTTACATGAAATAAAGTGATCAATAGAAGGTTGGAAGATTGAGCTAGCTTCACAATTGAAAGATCATTAGTTCTTGAGCAATGAGTTTTTAACTAAAGATTGCTCTAGTTTCATAGCCTTTCTAAATGGTATTTCTAGTATTTCTACGCTATTGGAAAGAATGAAGTAAGAAGGAGTAGAGAGTAGATAGAACTGAATTAGCCAAGAATTTATGGCTGGAACACCTCATTTATAGGCTAGAAAATATACCAACTTTACTTAAGTTAGTCTCTAACCCTAGTTGATTAACCTTACTTGACTCTTGGGGTGATGAGGGGATGGGGGGGATGTTTGTTATTCTGGAAATGTTAGGATCTGTAGCTAAAAATTCTCAGAATAATTCTAGAAGAGTGATGTCAATTGTTCTAGAAGAGTGAGGTTAATTGTTGGATCATGCTTTCAACACAAGTTTAAATCCATTTGTTCTTGTGCTCACATAACTTGTAAAAATCATAACTAAATCTAAAAATATGATTTTCGGCTGATTCTAACTCTGAGAGTTTCCTTAAGATGTCTACTAGAAATCATTAGAAGACCACATTCTCAAATAATGAACAGATTTGTGCAATTTCTAAGGAAAATGTAACTTGGTCGGAATACCTTCAAAAAAAAAAGGTAAAACTTCTGCTGATCATAACTCTTTCATATGATCTCGGAATTTAACGTGTCACATGTCTACGAACTCATATCGAGTAGCTCTACGACTTTCATGAAAGAAGTTATCAGAGAAAATCAACGAATAAGAAAGTCAACTTTTGACCCCTCGAAAATAAAACGTTTCGAGTCAATATTCGTTCCGAAATATTTTATTTCACAAACTAGACAAGAGAACCAATTTCTATTCCCTTAATTAATTTCAAGAATTCTCCAAAAATTAAATACGAAGATTCGGGGTATTTCAAAGACACAACAAAGTAAGCAAGAATCCTTGCACTTTTGTGGTGATTAGTGAACATATTTCAATGTGGCATCTATATCATGCTAGGAATCCCAGAAGGTCACAAACAGAGAAATTAAGCAATCTTTTTGCACTCCTTATACCTCCTGTGTGGGAAATATATTGATTTTTTTTCGGTCATTCACACTTGATTTACTCACAAAATTTGTGAATCACATACCACCGGGGTGACCAAACCATTCCCTTTTCTGCTCAATCCTTGTATCGTTCACCACGACCAAGACCTGATTACTTTAGAAATAGCTTGGCCATCAAACCATTCCCTTTTCTGCCTAATCCCTATATCGTTCACCACGACCAGGGCTTAGTTACTTTGGAAATAGTTTGGCAATGCTCCAACAACAATTTT
This sequence comes from Rubus idaeus, assembly GCA_030142095.1. NCBI lineage: Eukaryota > Viridiplantae > Streptophyta > Magnoliopsida > Rosales > Rosaceae > Rubus > Rubus idaeus. The sequence goes on along the minus strand of CM057968.1, from coordinate 17,380,656 downwards.
TTTTTTATTTGAACAAGGAGCAAGAAACAATCAACTGATTACTTATGTGACCTATACCTGATTAACAACGCTGATAATTACCACCACAAGAAAAATATGTGTGCATGTGCAAAGCCAAAGGTGGTTAAGAATATTTTTTCCATGCTCAAGATCACATAGCCATGTCAAACCAAACTCAGAACTGGCTTATCAACTTGTCATAATCACATATTTGAAGCCATGAAAAATACTTTGTCAATCTAAGATCAACTTTTCCTAGCAACAGTGTGGGATACATACCCTACATGCAATCCTGTTAATCTGGAGACCAATATGATCCGCACCGTAGTTTGCAAGAACATCTGCAACCGAGTTGCCCTATCTGAAAATATGGGAGACATAAAAATTCATTTGCTTCGACATATGAACACAGTTTGCCCAAGGAACCCTAAGGCGCCAAGGAACAAGATGGGGGCCTTGAAATAATGGACCACCAATAGAGAATATGTTTCAAGCCACAAGTGTAACCAACCATTTTGCCAAGCTAACCGCATTACTTCAATCACCGCCTGTTACTCAGCCTCAATTGCACTTTGAACTTGAACATGACATGCAAAAGCACCCAAGAAAGAAGCATTGTTACCTCGGAACACGCCACCAAAACCCACTAGATTTGGCGCACGGAATGAACCATCAGTGTTGACCTTCACCCAGTTAAGAGGGGGCGGACTCCACACCACTAGAATAAATTTTGGGGCCAATGCCCTCAATGGAGATAAGCCCAGAAGTCTAAAGAGAGGCAAATAACTTGTATGTGAAATGGCAGGAGAAAAGGCAAGCATGGCAGATTCTTTCAAAGACAATATAAAGAATTGTTTCAAGTTAAAAGCACAGCAAACCCCACCATCATACCTTCGTCTGTTACGTTCAAACCATAAGCACCAAAGAAGGTTGCAGACCACAATGAACCACAACAATTTAGAAGAGGGGTTTAAATAGTCCAGATGAGCTCCATAAAAAAGATCACTTAATGAAAAACCATGAGGCATAGTAACTCGAAAAACCGAAAACACCCAATCCCAAAGACCCGCAGAGAAAGGGCACTCAATGAAAAGATGTCGAGAAGACTCACAATGAGATTGACACAAATAACACCTAGAGCACAGCTTGACGTTAAAGTGTTGAAGTTTGTCATCAGTAAGCACACGGTTTTGAATAATCTTCCAAGCTGCCAGGCTTTTGTGACGTTGGATAGCTGCATGCCAAATTCGACGACCCTAGTCGACAGAAGGAATGGTAGGACAAAAGAGCTTATATGCATCATTGGAGTTCAAAGAACCAGAAGAATTGGCTGCCAAAATCAATTGATCACCTAGATCCATTACTGGTAGCGATGTAGAAAGAATTGAATGAGCAAATTGTGGGTATGTCTGCTGGAAACTGCCAGGTAAATTCCATGCCCCATTAGAGATAAAATCCTTAACTTTGTCAGTGAGCAAACCCAAAGAAGCATGATCAATATTACAAGTTCTTGCAAGAGTCTCCCCTAGCCAATTATCAGACCAAAAACAAATTGTTTCGCCATTTCCCACAAGCCACTGAACATTTTTTTAGGAGCAACGACCAAAACTTTTTGAGACCCAGCCAAACAGAAGACTTCTTGTAGCAAGAATAAGGTTCCAAGCCTTGAGTTAAAAACCGGTCATGGAGGAAGGTAGCGGAAATAGAAGCTTTCGAAGCAACCTCCCAACACTTTTTGAATAGCAAAGCACGGTTTAGTAAGAAAAGATTCTTAATACCCAAGCTACCCTGCTCTTTAGAAGTGCAACAACTACTCCAAGAAACTAACATAGAACCTCTTTTTAAAGGGTCCCCAGTCCAGAAAAAATTACGAATCCAACTTTGAACCTTACGAAGGAGAGAGCTTGGCCATTCATAGACCTGAAAACTATAAATCAATTGAACTTGAATAACCGAATTAATAAGTTGTAGTTGAGCCGCTTGAGAGAGTTGCATCCCTTCCAAGTACTCAATTTACACTTTACTTTATCAGCAATTGACATGAAAAAATCACTTTTTGGATGCCCACAAAAAATTGGCACCCAAGATAAGTGAAAGGGAGAGAGCCTGCACCAATCCCCAAAATTCTTTTAATATTGTGTTGATGAGGAACAACATACTTGCCCAAAAACAAGAGAGACTTGGCCCTGTTAACAACTTGACAAAAATTGGTAGCATATTGATACGCCCCAAAAGGAGCATCAATTTAAAAAAACCCTATCGGTTGTAGTATAGTGGTAAGTAGGGTATCGTTCACAACGGAGATCAAAGGGTGTACCTAACAAAAAATGTCATAGGAATTAAATAAAATAAAGAATTATTATTAACAAGTATAAACAATATATACATATGTACAAAGTAAAAGGGGATTTAAGAGATAAATTGAATGAAATTAATTAATTAAATTACAAAGAATAAATTAAATAAGATGGGATGAAATATAAAGAATATAAAGTTCAGCCACATATACACAAGTTTATTAATCATTGGACCGAAAATTAACCAAGTTCCCTAGCCATGAAACCGAAATTAACATATGTGGAAAGTTAGAAGCTAACCATTCCCCAAATAAAACCTCTCTACGAAAATTAACCTAAGTGAAAGCACCTAGATTAACCAATTAAACATGCCATCTTAGTCTAGAAAGCTAGCTAGTCAAACCATGTTTAATGCATAGAAGAAGAGTTGTTAATCAAAGTGCACGACCCATTATAGAAAAGTCCATATGTCCGCAATCCTTTTTATTTGACACCGACCTTTGTCCAAAGCCTTTACTACTTGTGAATTAGGTTTCCAAAACTATTAGGTGAATTGTAATCCCTAACTCTAGCTCCAATTATATGCAAATATTATAAGTATCGATCCCTATAACATAAGCACATAAAAGTTTTCTATAAAACAGAATCAAGTAAACGGAGTCACATAAGCTACTAGAAGAACTAATTAATTAGGATCCAATAACTAAATAAACTCATATATATAGGCTGAAAATTATATAAATCATGTCATGTTAACTAATACAAAGAATAATCAAGCAACAAAGAGGAACTCAATAGAGAATTTAAAGATTAAGTTGAAGTACACCATATGGAAAGTAGGAAGAACTTGAAGACCACGAACTCTTGAATCCTTGAAAGCAAGCAACTCAAAAGCCGAGATTCCCAAGGTGATGATGATGGTTGATGGCTGGTGGTAATGGTGTAAACAGCTCCCCTCCTCCTTGAAGACTTGAAAACCCTAAATACTAGAGAATGGAAAATATGATGTGAGATGGAGAAGAGAAAGATGAGGGTTTGTCCCTCCCCATTGGGGTGTGTTTGAAGAGAAAAATGAGGCTGCTATTTATAGGAGAATGGAGAGGAAGAGAAGACAATGAAAGAAATAAAGAAAGAAAGGGAAGAGAAGTGGAATTTAAGTGGGAGATAAAGAAATGGTGAGTGGAATGGTGGAAATGTAGTCATATGGCAATTAACCATTTATTTAAATAAAAGAAATCAAACACTAATATTGTGGGGAGAAACCAACAAACATAGTGTGGTGAAATGGATGGCAAAGTGGGGGTGAGTGGAGCATTGAGAATAAAAGAAAATGAAAGAAATAAAAAGCAGGCAGCACTGAGCTATGCCCACTTAGAACGGCATAATGCACGTTTGAACAGTTGGATGATTCTAAAATTTTAATACAGAATAGCTAACACACACATGCAGCGTGTATCCAAATTACAGCTAGATCTGACGGTGCAATTGGGAGATATGGGCTTCTGACGTTGACTAATCTGCACAGGCAGAATGTCCGAAAATCTGGGCTTGGGCCTTTCCTCATGCTTTGTGAACTTGGGCCTTCCTTCATGGATTTGGGCCTTCATCTTGGGCCTGGGCCTCATGGCAGACCACCTCTTAATGGGCCTCGCAAAAGCCCATTAGACTTCGTTTCTGCACATGTTCACATTAATACATCATTTTGGACTCAAATATGGAAACTAAGCTAAAATAGCAAAGTTACAATTAAATCATAGCCAAATAGTAGGGAAAACACATTAAAAACGTCACACTTTGTGCTCCTATCACATATTCATCCATGAACTTCATTAAAGCTCGCAGGTTTCCTGAGCTCCCTTGTAAGAAAACCATAATATCGTCTACAAAGATAACATGATGATAGGCCAAAAGCGTGCATCAATTTAAAACCCTATCGGTAGTATAGAATAAGTAGGGAACGTTCACAACGAAGATCAAATGGTATACCTAACAAAGAATGTCACAAGATTTATTAACAACTATAAACAATATATACATATGTGCATCGAAATTTATGGGGAATTTAAGGGATTGATTTATCTAAACTAATTAATTAAACTACAAAGAATAAATTAAATAAGATGGAATGAAACATAGAACATATAATCTACAACCACAAGTATACAAATTTACCAATCATTAAACTGAAAATTAATTAATTCCCTAGCCATGAATCCGAAATTAACATATGTAAGATTTGGACCACCATACATCTCCCAAATTAGGAAAGAGCTTGTTAATTAAAGTGCACGACCTAGTGAGACCACTCAACTATCCATGATCCTTTTTATTTGATTCTAACGTTAAAGACAAAATCAAACAAACAGATTCACATAAGCTACTAGAAGAATCAATTAACTTCAATCCAATAATTAAATAAACTCATATAAATAGGCTGAAAATTACATAATCCATATTGTGTTAACTAATACAAGAGATTAACAAGCAACAAAGAGGATTTCAAAGAGAAATGAAAGAATAGAGTCGACTACACCATATGAAAAGCATGTGGAGCTCGAAGACCACGAACCCTTGAATCCTTGACTACAAGTAAATCAAAGCTGTGCCTCTTGAGGTGAAGATGGTGATGGTGACGTTGACAAAGGGTTGGTGATGATGGTGTAGACGTCTCCTCTCCTCCTTAAAGTCTTGAAAACCCTAAGTACTAGAGAATGGAAGCCAAGAGTTGGTTGTGTGGTTGCCGAAAATATGGAGGATGGTATGGTATCTCTTGGTTGTAGAATGTGGTGCTGAATTGTGTTATGGAGCAGCCTTTATATAGGAGAAATCATGGAACCCTTGATGCAATCCTAGCCATCCATTAAAAATCAGAAATCTTCTTGAACTCTTCCTCTTGATGTGCACGGATTAGCCTTGAGTGGTGGGCAAGAAAACTTCTCTTCTTTTCCATGTAGTTGCCGAAATTCCCTTTATGTAGAGTGTTACCAAAATGTGTCTTGATTCATCCCTAAAAATCTGATTTTGAATCCTAATTGAATTAGGCAATTAATTCTTGAAAAGACTTGTACCGACGATTTATTCGTCACTAATGGATATGGCCGAAATTTCCTTGAATAATCTCAATAAAAATTTGATTTTATTAAGAGAATTAAACTCCTAATCCCTCTAGGACTTGTGATGTGCGGCAAAAACTCTTCTTCCTTTTAAATTGCGGCAAAGACAACCCTAAATGATGTATATTCGTGAACATGTGCGGAAATGAGGTTTTTAGGAAACTTTCCTGTTTTGACTTTCCTATTTGTTTTAGAAAACTTTCCTAATTTGAATCTTTCTTGACATTGCCAGGAATCCTAATGACGTCAGGAATCCTAAAGAGAGTAGGAATCCTAGTGCAACCAGGATTACTATTTCTTCTCGGAACGGAAAATCGGAGCTCGGAAATTTACGAAGTCTAATGGGCTTTTTCGAGGCCCGTTAAGAGGTGGGCTGCCGTGAGGCCCAAGATGGAGGCTCAAATCCATGAAGTTCAAGTCCATTAGACTCTTGCCGAAACCCTAGCCCATCTAGGGACTCAAATATGGAAACTAAGCTAAAATAGCAAAGTTACAATTAAATCATAGCCAAATAGTGGGAAAAACACATTAAAAACGTCACAGTAGTTTGTGCTCCTATCACATGAGAGGGAGGAGAAAGATTTCTTGTAGCAGCAAGGCGCTTAATGACCTGCTGATCAACCAATAATGATAAACCGCGGCTTAGGACCTATTCAGCAAGGTAAAAAAGAAGAGAGAGTGGGTCGCCTTGTCGAACCCCATGAGAACAAGTGCAGTAACCACTTGGTTGACCGTTTACACTAACAGACAGATGAGCAGACTTCAAAATGTTGTGAACAAAAGTGATGAAGGTAGTGTCACAACCAAAGGCTGCAAGAACCTACAAGAGAAAAATTCCAATCAATCGTATCAACAGCTTTTCGGATGTCCAACTTTATTGCCACATTCCCACGTTTACACTTGTGGTCCAAGAGATTCAAGCATTCTGAAGTGAGAGTTATGGAGTCAACAATTGAACGGCCCTTAATAAAAGCACTCTGATTAGGAGATATGATTCTAGCAGCAACAACACCCAAGCGATCAACCACAATCTTAGTTATTATCTTGAAAGCAAAGTTTGCAAGAGCAATGGGACTATAGTCAATGACACCCTTTGATTCTACAAATTTCGGAATGAGAATAAGAAGGTTCGAGTTAAAGTGTGGAAGAATAAACCCATTAGTGAAGAAACTTTGGACTGCTAAGGTTACATCTTGTGCAACCACCTCCAAACAACAAGTGAAAAAGCAACCTCCAAAACCATCTGGACCTGGCAAGCTAAAGCCATCCATATCTTTGACAGCTATAAAAACCTTCTCATGAGAGGGCATAGCCGTTAAGCAGGCATTCTCCTCCACCATTACTAAACTTGGAATAACCCTCTCCACCAAACCTGTGTTTCTTATACTTGGATCTTGGGCAAAAGAACCTTCATAGAATTGAATAAAATGGGCTGCAATGGCTGCCTGATCATGAATAACATAATCACCCATAACCAAGGAAGAAATAGACTTGTTTAAACATCTAATTTTAACCATGTGATGCAAAAATGAAGTGTTCATGTCACCATCTTTAAGCCAACGGATTCTAGCTTTGTCCTACAACAAAGTTGATTGCAGAGAGATCAAACAGGAATTGAGAATGCGCTGCATTTTCACGCTAAAACCGCTCCTCAGAAGGCTCCTAATCAAATATTTCAGTTTGAATAGCATCCAAAGAAGACCTAGAAGCAATGACTCTTGCGTGGACATCTCCAATTTGCGAGCAATTCCAAGATCGCAGCATTACTTTAAGTGCCCGAAGCTTTGCCGCCAATATGAACTGAGGACAGCCATGAAACTGTAGAGTGGACCAAAAACCATGAATCATGCTTAGAAAATTTAGAGCCTGAAGCCAAAAATTTTGAAAGCGAAAAGGAGATCTAATGGAGATGTTAAAACACGAACAAGAGAGGAGAATATGGCAGTGATTTGAAGCGGCCGTGGTAAGAGTACAACACTCCATAGAACCCCAAGAATCCAACCAAGCCATATTGCCCAAGGCATGATCTAACCTTACGTACTTCAGTATGGCGACTACTCCAGGTAAATGAAAGACTTTTAGTTGCGATGTCAATTAGCTCACAATGATTACACATCTGCTAAAAATCATGACAAGAAGAAGTAATAAGGGGATTACCACCCCGTTTCTCATCGCACCAAGAACACAATTGAAATCACCCATTACTACCCAAGACCCTTGAATAAATTGAGCATTAATATCCACCAGCTCATGCCATAAAAGACGCCTGCTAGCTGCCGATGTTTTGGCATAAACAAAAGAGATAGTGAAAGAAACCCCATCCATAGAACAAGTGAAAGTAAGTTGTTGAGCTGGGGCCGCGATAATTAAAGGAGTCAGAGCTGAATGGCAAAGAAACCACATATTTGGGCTTTGGGTACCCCGATCATTTGTTGCAAAAAAAGACAAACCCATGGACCTCCAAAAAGATACAGGAACTGAAAAAGGTGAAACAAATGGTTCAGAAATACAAACAAACAAAGGCTTATGAGAATGCAACATGTTTTTTAAAGCCCTCTTTGTGTCATCATTAGCGATGCCACATGCATTCCAGTAGAGAACTTTCATTTAAAGCGCTTAAACTTGACACTCTTCAATAGAAGAGGTCGATCAGAAGGTTGTGCACGAGTACAGTTTTAGCCTTTGCATTCTCTAAGAGCTGTGACTTTTTCTTAGTCTTCTTAAAGACAACTGGAGTAAATTCCCCCTCCTCACGAGAATCCTCAGGGACCATAGAAGAGATACCCTCAGCCTCACAAAAGCTTAAGTGGGAAAAAGAAGCAACAACATAGTTTACCAAGGGGGATGAGGAACTTGATTCAGCTCCTTCATTAGCCCCAAATTTGACAACAAACCCGGGGGGAATGCTACTGTCTGACGGAGCAGAACTGACCATAATAGGAGGCACAGTAGTCTCTATAATCACAGGTGGCACAGAGGAATCCAAAACATGATCACCTGCAAGGGGCAAAGTCTTCTCAATAACACCCACTGAATGAGTGCAAGGTTGTAGAGGACTTTCGTCCACAGCAGCTTGAGGAATAACAGGGAGCTGAACATCTTCCATTACCAATGGTGTAGAGCTAGCGGTTTCTTGCCGCCGAAGTGTGGACTTGTGAGAACAAGAAGGGCGATGGCGGCGATGGAGGTTTAACCTTACACTTTGAGGCTGCATGACCAATGCGACCACAAACAGCATAAACCAATGGTTGAGATTCATATTCCAGCCCCACAATAATGGCCTCACCATCAGCTCTAGTGATTCTAAGCTGCTGCAACAGAGGTCGAGAAAAAATCCACATCAACCAGAATCCTAGCATAAAGTTCAACAGACCTGTCTGCCATTTTAGGATCAACCTTCACTGGTGTCCTAACTCCCATGGCAAATTTGAAAAGCGTTTGATGTTCCTAGTAGGCATAACCTAGGTCCTAAAAACGTACCCAAACCTGTGCAAAGGTATTTTTGTAGGTAGAAGGAGAGAAACTTGGAGGCCACTTAATGAAGCGGAGGAAGCCCGAATTAAGGTTGATTGAACCAAGAGTTCAAACATGAAAAAGCCTTTACCCAAAGGTGCAACAGACCAGTCAGAAAGAGAAGGCCAGAAGGGGCGCAGACGCAAAGCCAACTCATGTGATTTTGGAGGTTTACTGTTCTTGGGCAAAGTGAGCTACCCCACAAGACTGCACTTACAATGATCCAAGCCCCTGAGATAGGCATCTTCAGAGATCATGACAGAGACCAGACCATTCTCCTCGAATGGAGGGGGAAGTGCATCTAGGTTAAAATTTAAGGTAGGTTTGGGACAGAGCAAAGAAGCGTACGAAGGTTGGGGAGGAAGTTTGGGCAACAGAGAACAACCAGCGTTAGTGACTAAACGGGGGCATTGCTGCCGGAATGGAGGGCGGTAGTCATTAGGATTTTTCAGGAAGGGCGGTAGTCATTCTTTTTCTTTTTCGCTTGTGGGTGGCTACAGAATGATGGCCACAATTAACTTCTCTTTAAATATACGTATTCTATTTTCAGTCTCAACACCAACACATAATCTCTTCTCAGCATTTACTCCATCACTCCTCAACACCTAATTTGATTCTTGCAACTCATTTGCATAGTTAGTTTCTGATTCTCTCGATGTTCTTTCACATCCCAAAGCTGCAATACTTCTTTTCCTTCTAGAAATTCTTGTTTTGGGTGCCATATCTGTAAAATATATAGAAATGGATTAATCATATAGAAAATAGGAACACAACAAAGAAGATGCTTATTTCTGTAGATCAACCACCAAACCAACCCAAATTATTGCAGCCCCAACAAACACAATAAAGAATGAAAACCCCACCTGAAAAGCAAAAGAAAAGAAGGAATTCAGCTAACAAAACAAATCACCTCTAAACTCCAACAAAACCTAATACAAAAACAAAACCAAAACAAAAACTTCAGCTCAACAGAAACAAAAATGGATGGTGAAATGTAAGAGAACCTACCAAATGTAGCAATGTTTCACACCAACATTTTTATAGCCTATAAAAAACAATAATAGTCACTACCAGCGACTAACTTACCCTCTAAAACTCCAACAACAATATTTTTGTCATGAATTTGATATGCAACAAAACTTCGCATTGACATTATTTCTCTTTTTTTTCCTTGATTTCTAGCAGTTGGTTCCAATAATAAACCAAGTTTATATCCATCTTCATCGTGCAGAAAAAGTATTAGATATTGTAATGACATATGTTTTGGATATATTTGTAAACACGAAATCCTATAAGGAAATCAAATGAAGACACGTGTATAAAAATAATATTTTATTTATTATTTGAAAGTGGGTTACAACATTTATATCAAAGTTTGCATTCAGGAATTCTAAGATGATTTTATTCTTCTCCAATTGGAGGTATATAAAGTGTTACAAACCGTATTAGACAAGAAAAAAGATTCCTCCCATAAATATAATTAATTATAAATAAGAAAACTAACTAAATACAGATCGCTGACACTCCCCCTCAAGTTGGAGCATAGAAATGTAAAGTATCCAGAAGTGGACATTCGATCAGTCTGATCTCCTGCCCAGTCAGCATTAGTGTAGCCTACGGCTACCAATTCACTTCCCTTGGCAAACAACAACCCTTTTCCTGGAATGGTCTTTAAATACCTGAGAATACAATTCAAAGCCTCCATATGTTCTTTACTTGGAGAATGCATGAATTGACTAACAACACTAACAACATATGTTATATTCGGCCGAGTATGAGAGAGATAAATTAATCTACCAACTAATTAAACATTGATACCTGCCTTTATCCGTTGAAATTTGACCCAGATAAGTTTTCAACTTATGATTCATTTCAATAGGCATCTCAGTCGGCTTGTAGTCAAACATTCAAGTTTCTGTTAATAGATCCAAGACATACTTCCTTTGTGATAAGGAAATACAAGCCTTCGACCTCGCAACTTCACTGGATAAATATTTTTGCAAAGCTTCTATCTCTTCGGGATCATCTGTAGTAATAACCATATCATCCACATATACTATCAAGGCTGTAATCTTTCCACTTTTATGTTTGATGAACAACATGTGATCAGAATTACTTTGTCGATACCCAACGCCTTCATTGATCTGGTAAATCTTCCAAACCATGCTCAAGGTGATTACTTCAATCTATACAATGACTTTTTCAATTTGCACACTTTCCCAACATCAGAAGACTTGAGCTTCGTTCCTGGAGGCACATCCATATAAACTTTCTCTTCTAGATCTCCATTGAGAAAGGCATTTTTAACATCAAATTGATGTAAAGGCCAATCTCTGTTAGCTGCTAAAGACATGAGAATTCGAATTGTATTAATCTTTGCTACAGGAGCAAAGGTCTCCTGATAGTCCACTCCATAGTGCTATATGTACTCTTTTGCAACTAATCTTGCCTTGTATCTATCAATACTCTCATCTGCGTTGAGCTTGACGGTGAACACCCAACGACACCCTACAGTTTTCTTTCCAGCTGGCATAGGGACAAGTTCCCATGTAGAGTTCTTTTGTAAGGCTTTCCTCTCTTCATTCATTGCCTTTGTCCACTTGGGATCTTCCAAAGAATCCTGCACATTACTAGGAATAGATACAGAGGATCTTCCATTGATTGATATGAAGTGCATATGACTCGGACAGCCTATGGGTAGACATAAAGTTAGTAATTGGGTATTTGGCTTCAACTTTGATTTCTGGTTCATATTGTTTCTTTGGAATACCCTTAGTAACCCTTTGTGACTTTCTAAGTTCTATGTTTTCTGATTCAGAAGATTGAACAATTGTAGGATTTAGGCTTACCTCGGGTAGGACATTCTGAGCGGACTACTCAGTTGGTGATGTAGAAGGGGAATTTTCTTCAATTGCAGGAAAATCATTGTTCATCAAATCACTGTTCACCTAAATCAAAGTTAACAGGGATTACTGTTCATTGATGAATAGTGGTCGACCGGTCGATCACTGTTCATCGACCGGTCGAACCGGCTACTGGAATTGTCTTCATTTTCTCTGACCGATAGATCATTGTTCATCGACTGGTTGAACCGGCTACTGGAATCGTCAATATTTTCTTCGATCTGTCGAACGGGCAATTCTGTGGATGAGGTAGTACTATTGAATCTCGTTTCCAACTCTTCAAGTTCTTCAAACTCCATAATGGGCAAGAGAGAAGAGGGATTCCCTTCACATCTCTCTCCCCCTGAAGGGAAGTCTCGAACACTCCCTCTGAGTAGTAAGGTTCGAACTCGCGAATGAAACATCAAGAGACACATAAACCGTATCAGTAAGAGGATCATAACAACGGTAACCCTTCTAGAACTCAGCATAACCAATGAAGACACACTTCCAGGCACACGGATCAAGCTTGCTCCGCTGATGTTTGTAAACATGAACATAAGCTATGCACCCAAACACTCTAGGCTCTAAGTTTGGTAAAGAGGGAACAGACAAGAGTGTTTGAAGTTTCTACTACGGAGTCTGAAAGTCGAGGACACTTGATGGAGTTCGATTAATAAGATAGGCAACAAATTTCACTGCCTCCCCCCAATAAGAACGAGGTATGTTCATGCAAAAAAAAGAGGCACGAACTACTTCCAGTAATTGACAATTTTTTCGCTCAGCCAACCCATTCTGTTGAGGCGTATAAGAACAAGAAGTCTGATGGCGAATGTCATGAGTAGTGAGAAAGTCTGTCATTGGTCCATTCAAATACTCGCCACCATTATCAGATTGAAGAACTGATTGAGGTTGAGTTTTTTTTAATGTTGGTGGTGATTGAGATTGAGTAAGGACAAGAGGTCCTAAGGTGTGCAGGTGGAATTAAGAATTTTAGAAGTGTTAATCGAATTATAGAGGTCTTGGTTGTCCATTTTTAGGGGAAGTTATGCTGAATTTTTTGTGGAATTTCTCCTAATGTGAACCCCACAGGGTGAAATCTAGGGCGGGTCCTGTCAAATCATCATAGAAAGTCTTGGCAACTGCATCCCATACATCTTTGGCTGTGAGAAGACGAATGCAGCGGTTCATAAACGATGGTTCTATTGAGTCCATGAGCCATTCAATCCTAGAGCGTGTTTCTTGAATTTCTCGAATTCCGAATCCTGAATCCTAAAATTTGAAATTTGAAGCTCCGTCCAATCCCGAAGTTGCAAACCCTAAATCTACCACCACCAAAAAACTCTCACCACCGCCGCAAATCCCACCACCCAAAACCCTAATTTTTCAATGGCACTCCCAGAAACTTCGAAAGAAATTTCCACCGGACCACTCATCACCACCACCGGATCCTCGACAAGTGAGGTTCCACAGCCACAAGTCATCAACCACCACTATCATACCACCATTCAAGACAACTCTCTGTTCCCCACTGGAACGGCCCTGAATGAGTCCAACTATGCAATTTGGGCTCCTCTCATGCAAATGCGAATTGGAGCACGGGGAAAGGTTGGGTATCTTACTGGAGCAAAGACTCGACCTGCCCCTACATCCGCTGAATATGAAGGTTGGGTAACCGACAACGAAAAGGTGAAAACCTGGCTCTGATACCATATCAAAGTTTGTATTCAGGAATTCTAAGATGAATTTATACTTCTCCAATTGGAGGTATATAAAGTGTTACAAACCGTATTGGACAAGAAAAAAGATTCCTCTCATAAATATAATTAATTACAAATAAGGAAACTAACTAAATACAGATTGCTGACACTTTGTGTGAAAAAAAAACCTCTGATTCCATCTCCAACGATGTGCTTGATTCAAGGGTGATGAACACTTGATCTTGAATCAAACTAGGGTCACGAGGTTTGGCACGTGACTGATGTCCTTTGGCTTTGGCTTTGGTGATGTGAAGGAATCGGCTCTCTTGATGGCTTGATGATCTTCCACGAGTTTAAAGACTTCTGAACTTCTTAAGTGATTTCTCTTGCTTGTCAAAAGTCCCTTCTCTCTATTTGAGGAGGGGTATTTATACTGTCTATTTCTCCCTTGAATTGGAATCTATTTATGACAGAACATTTAATAAAATTTCTTATTTATGTAATTAAATCAATCAGTTTTAATTGATTGATTTAATTATAATTATTTAAGAAATTCACCAATTAATTATGACTTAATTTGCAAGATTTAATGCTAAATTATAATTAGGATTAATTAATTTAATCGGATTGATATTTAACATTTAATACTTGAATTCAATATGAATCAATGAATTTAATGTGATTTATATATCCAACTTAATACTTGACTTGATTAATTGTCAATCAATAATAAATTGACGTTTCCACGTCGTTTAACTGACGAGTCCTTTTGTGCTTTGACATGTGTCACCCTCAGAGCTCTTCAAATGTTAGTGACGTATAAGTCACGTGTACCGTTTGTGGAGCCCACGTGCTAGCTAAGTTCGATTGGTCAAAGTTTTGAATTTGGACCGAATTATTATTGATTTTTATTTTCACTAATTTTCTGCTTCAACATGCATCGCAAACATGTGGTCGTCACATGTTGAAAGCGTGACTTGAAGTTTGAGTTCGAATTTGATTTTTTATTTTTTTAATAATACCCCCAAATGTTGAACTTGTCGTAGTCAGCTTCTTGAACTTCAAGAAAATGAGGAGATTCACAAAAAATCTCAACTTAAATTTAATAAAGATTTTTGAGGCACCAAATGGGCAATTGATAAAACCCAAATATATAAGGAGATCCACTAAATATCTCAACTTAATTTAGTGAAGAATTTGTAGACATAAATCATGATTGAACATGACATAGTAAGGTAGGTAACCAACATCTGGCATGCAAGAAGGAGGAATCCGATCACCGTAAATGAGAAGATCACAATTGGCTAGAATTAATCAATCTTTCATCTAGTCCATAATTATTTTGGGGCTATCTTTTAGCGAATCAATTATTAAGATATATGTAGCAATGTTAATAATTATTATCCCTCTTTACCTGCGCAATGGAGCACGAAGAAAAAGAAAGATTTACTATATATTTGGGGCATCAGTAATTAAGTCAATCCTTGAACAATAATAAACTTTTGATGCTAGTTGTCGGGAAAATCTTCATTCTCCCTCCATATTTCCAATTTTGTTTAAGAAATTATTTATGCAGTAAACCCTAAATTTTCAATATAAAAGGCGGCCTCCTATAGGGAAATCGAGCATTGTATTGATATTGGGAGCAAAATGACGAAAAGCCAACCCAAGGACCCGCGGTCAACTCCTAGTCAACCCCGACTTTAGAGCGTCAAAGAGTCAATCATCAAGTCCCTGGAGTGAATCACAAGAGAATTCCGGAAGATTGACCAAGAAACCGAAAAGTCAAGCAAAGTCAACCATGGTCAACTCCAAAGGTCAAAGTCAAGGTCAATGACGAGGTCAACCTTGTGACTCACCACAAGAGCTTCCAAGATAACAAGGACTATGCTAGATACTATGATGTCACCCATTGATTATTCCTCCCTTTTGTTCCCATGTGATTTTACCCCATTGCCTTTCATTAAACTTTTTAGTCATTGGATCTAACTATACTTCATCATAGCCCTCCATTCCCTCTTCCTTTCACCTTTATATAGCTTACTTTACCTCATTTAGGATCTTTAGCTAGCCGCCACCACCCATTACTCTCATTCCTCTCTACCTCCTCTACACCATCATCCATTTTTGCTAGAGATCCTCACCATTTCATCAAGGGACATCATCAAGAGCCAAGGAGAAGCAAGAGAACCATCTATTGAGCATTCCTCATCCTTACTCTCTCTTCTACTTATGTCTAGAGCTTTTATTTGTAATTTGATTATGTTTATTTTGATGATTAGTGAGTAGTAACTTTTTGGGGACTAGGGTTGTGTGCCCTAGTCCAATGTGACTATGTGATGTCTTGATTGATGAATAAAACCTTTGTTGATTCATGAATATATATATTGTCGACTCTATCATATTATGATTGTGTGTTTTAAGAATTAGCCACTCTTTGATGTGCAATTAACCTATCTTGTATGAGAATTGTTTGGTTTGGCCACTTTTCTTTTCTCTAGACTATGGCAATATGTGTGATGAGCATGCTTAACTTGTGTAATCCTCAATTCGGTGCTTTACGCCTATTCTTTCTCCCTTTTCATGGAGAGTTCTATTGACCCTAGAAAGACTTTAGGATACCTTAGAGAATTCATTCCACATCGATAGCATCGGTGGAATGGTAGATTATGCATGTCTTTGTGTTGACAACTTATGCCTCTTAAATACTTAGGGGATTTGGTATTAAATACTTAGATAAATTCCTAGACACCTAGAGACTTAGGGATACGGTTCTAGCTATGGCTAGGATACGAGATTTGATTTGTGGTAATATTGGCTTGATTTCATTATTGTGGGCATTGTTTGTTGCATTGGGCTAGGGGTGACCCGAAACCCCAACGTTTTCCATTAAATTGCACACACATTTATCTTTGTTGCTTGCCTTGACTTCATTGCATTTACATACTTGTTGTTTATCTCTTACATTGCATCAATGCTTTCAAACAAACCGAACACTACCACTACACCATTTATTGTCTAAATCACACACCTCACTCCTTCCACTTCTCATCTTTCGTTCTTAGCTTTAATCACTCACCTCACACACTACCTAGAAATTAGGGAGCCCTCTCGATCCTCGTTGGAACGACAACCCCCTTCACAAACTATATTTACCCCATCACTTTGACGAGTAGTCAGTAACCATCTCCTAAACCCCCATTTTATACTTTTTTTACTGTAGCTTCATGTCATTCCTTAATTGATAACTTGAAATGGATAAATATATATAATTAACCATATATCGTTAATTTTTTTTTCCAGAGTTCTTGGACACGAGTGAAGAATGTGAACATCCTAAACGTTTGAGTTAGGCTTTGTGTATTCGCTGACTACAAAACGAAGAATGCGAACATCCTAAACGCTTCTGTTAGGCTTCATATATTTGTTGTAGACGAGAGAAGAACGTGAACATCCTAAACTATTGAGTTCAGGGTTTTTCTTTTTGGTTTGATTTTTTTTGTCTGAATTTTTTTTTTGCTTGAACCTCCCTTTTGGGTTTTCAACTCAACTGACTTTTATTTTTCTGTGTGCTATGTGCAGTTTAAGCTCATGCAAGCTAGGAGCTAATTGTGCTTGCTTCACGTGTAATAACTCTTCAAGAATTTTCCATTGATGAAGTCAATCCTCAAACCATCTTCAGCCATGATTTTGTAAGCTTCATTGGTGTAGACTTTATTGACAACATAGGGTCCGTCCCATTTTGACTGGAATTTGGGACCAGCCTTGTGTGAAATGATTATGGGTCTTCGTACAGCAAGCACTAAGTCACCAACTTGAAAAGACCGAAGTCGAACTCCTTTGTTAAAAGCTCTTGATGGCCGAGCTTGGTAGCACTCCAAGTGTTGTTATGCATCGAGTCTCCTTTCATCCAATGCTTCCAACTCTTGAAGATGCAACTTAGCATTCTCTTCATATGTTAAGTCTTCTTGTAGAGAAATCCTTAGTGATGGAATTTTTTTCTCCAATGGCAAGACTGCTTCAACACCATAGACAACAGAGTAAGGTGTAGCTTGTGTATGCCCAAAATGCCTCGCTAATTTTCTCATGCCAATCTCTTTTAGTCATGTTGACTACTTTCTTCAGGATATTGCACAAAGTTTTGTTGAATGCTTCAGCCAAAAATTAGCTGGGGCGTACTACATAGAAGAGAAACATTGCTTGAGGTGAAACTTCTCACAAAACTTATTCATTGCGCTATTGGAAAAGTATTTGGTGTTGTCTGTGATGATATAATGCGGGCACACCATATCATTGTATGATGTTTCCTTTGATAAAGTTTACCACAATCTCTTTCTTTATTTCCTTAAGTGGTATCGCCTCTTCCTACTTTGAGAAGGAATCCATCGATCGTAGTCAAAATGTATATGTGACTAGCAGAGGATTTCGGGCTTATGGGTCCTACACCATCAAGTCCCCATACCTCAAATTGATAAGAAGTGACATTATGATGCAACAGCTCATGCGGCTGGTGGATGAAGTTTGCATGAAATTGGTAGGCTAGACACTTCTTCGCGTAGTCCGTGCAATCTTTGACCATTGTGGGCCAATAGTAACTCATCCTCTTTACTTGAAAATGAAGCTTAGGACCTGACTGGTGAGCTTCGTATACTCCTCAATGAGCTTTTTCCATGGCTTTAGCAGCTTCTTCTTTACCCAAGCACCCATGAGGAGCAGCCCATCAAATGAATGCCGATAAAGAGTTTTTTTGTAGAAGAAAAAGCGTGGTGCCCTTCGTCGTATGTCTGAACGCTCCTTCGCATCTTTGAACATTTTGTTACATTCAAGGTAGTCAATCAAAGGATATCTCCAATCTTCAACATCGATGATGACACAAAGACGACATTAGAGTCTACATGGTGGCATAGAGATTGGGGGGATAACCCATTGTTGACATATAAGAAGATTCATGGCTTCGTTTTCAGATAGTGCCAATGTTGCTGCCGAATTAAATAAAGCGTCTGCTATTTGATTTTTCCTTCTAGGCACATGTATCAAGTGTAACTCCGTCAAAACGCTTCAAGAAAGGATGACGTGGCGAAATGAAAGTAAGGCACCAAGTCATCCTTTCTTACTTCATTATAAGTTATTAATTGATCAATCACTAACTTTGAGTCCCCGTACACTTCTAAGTTTGCAATTCCCATGTCAATTGTTGTTTGCAATCCCATGATCAAGGCTTGATACTCAACAACATTGTTTGAGCACAGTTCACTAAGAGTGAAAGCGTATGAGAATATTTGCATTTGTGGTGAGACAAAAACAACACCAGCTCCTGCCCTGTCTGCACAAGAAGATCCATCAAATAACATTTTCCAAGCAAGGAAAACTTCCGCATGGAAAACTTTTACATTTGGCAAGTCATTGGAAATCTCCCGGTCTGCAGGGATTGGGTGATCTGCTAGGAAGTCATCTAGAGCTTGTCCTTTAACTGCCTTAGGTGGGATGTAAACTTATTACGCCTTTAAAAGTTTACTAAAATAAGACGTAATACAATCATCCAATCACATAACTTATTATTATAAAGGCGTAATACTAGGAGAAATGTTACTTCAAAGGATCATTTTGAAATTGTTACCCAATCAAAATATGCTTAAAGTAATCAATTAATTTATAATTGGATGATTAGGAGAAATTTATAATTGGATAATTTCAAATAAATTTTTTAAAGACCTCCCACCGAGGCATCTCTATTCTCTAGTGGGCTATAAGCCTATAATTAGAGACGAAGCAAAAATATGTTGAGCAACCCCAATCTCCCCATCAACTTAATTGGTAACTCGTTGACCCTTTGAATTGATTCTCTCACCCTTTCCATCTAACAAACTAAACAAACCCATTCTCAGATCATCAAGTCAGACCTCACTTCCAATATTCAATTCATCGACACCTTCACCCAAACCCGGAAACCAACCAACATTTGCCTCAGTAAATTGAGGCTCTTGACCCAAATTCGGAGACTTCGTACATCAAGACGTCGGCACCAGGCTCACCATAGAGATCCTCTTTGAACGCCCTAGGACTTCTGGTATTCTTTTCAGTCTCCTCTCTGAATTCTCCTTGTTAATGGGTGTTTTGTGATGAAGATTAGGTGAAATTTGCACTCCTATGTGGTGTAGCTCTCTCGTAGATTTGGCAGTAAAATTTTTCTAGGAATGCTTGAAATTCAATTCACGCTAGTGTTTGTCATGAATTTGTTATTGGAACAGTAAGATATAATTGATTGGGGCAAATAGTGTTCTGTATCAATGAAAATAAATTCAACATAGATTAATAAATACTAAAATGCTAAGGACACCCAATGAGGAAATCCTAGTAACAATTCATTTATGCAGTAGCCAATTTCACATGATCCTTTGAAGTGAACTTGTCTTAACTATTCCTCCAAGCTCCCACACCAGATGACAGAACACATGTCCAAGGAAACAAACATATATCTTATTTATACTTAACAGCTTACAAACCTTTGATAAAGAGAAACCAAACACATATTTATTAGTTATTACATACTGACTTCTTTATTCTAATTACAAGATTAGCAAAATTAAGTAAGTCCAGGAAACTAAGTCAGTAACTGCCACTCTTTTATATTATTCCACTCCACACTCTAATTTATATTTCTCCAAAACTTAGATGAAAGGATGCAGTAGTATAGGGTATCATTTAGGGGTGGCTAGTTTGCTGACTCTACAGACTCAGGATGGCTTATGAAATCCAACAAACTTACTTCAATCCTCGGTATTGGAGCTATAGGTGCTTGCAAGTTGCACCCTAACATTTTCCAGCACCATACTCATGTAATTATAGTCATTATCCTCCACTTCTAGGTATAGTGCAACAACTAATATATCCATATGAGCCCTCAAACGATAGCAAACTATCTCCCTTTGTGTCTCTGGAGTGTAGCGTTCCCTCCTACTTGTCACTTGCTGCATTATTGCATACAAAAAGTTTCTTGAGTCAATAGCTACAGAAATATCATAACCTCCCTGATTTAGAGGTTGTGCCCCATCTGGTCCAAGATAAAATTCTTCCCCTACCTTAATCTCACATTGTATTTCCAGATTTCTCTAAAAGCTTGTGTTTGAAATAAGTTTTGGTCCTTGCAAAATCTTATATTCTTTCCCATTCTTTCTCTTTCTATTGCAAAATATTATTCTGTAGACTTTTATATGCTTGGTGACACTTAGTACCTTTCGAGTGACGGCCTGACTGCGACGGATCCTTATCATATATTCTTCGGTGCTGGTGTGATCATCACGTGTGTAAGGTACATGTTTAGGTGACAGTTCATTTTAGTTACTTAATCTTGATTCTTTCTTAGGTGACAGTTCATTTTAGTTACTTAATGTTTAGGTACTATGCCTCGTAAACGTGACCGAACTCGTATAGACGAGAATCCTCCGCCAGTAACTCCTCAAGAGCAATTTTTTGAACGTGACAGGGCAGCATTCCCAAGTAATGATATTGGTTCTAGTTTTAGTCATGGGCGAGCTAGAAGACCAGGAACGGAGAGATTTGCGGGTGCCACAAATCCGGCTATGGCATGGAGTTGGATTGATAAACTAGAGAAATTCTTTGATGAAATGGGGTACTCTAATGACAGGAGAGTCCTTTGGGCTGCAGCGTTACTTGATAGTGATGCTCATTATTGGTGGATGTCCATTGAACAAGGGTATGAGAATCCAAGTAGTATTGCATGGACAAACTTCTTGACTCATTTCTTTGATAAATATATCAATTCTGGAGCCCGATTGGGAACCACTGCTCCTACCGAGTTCCGACCACCAGCTGAGGCTTCTGTAGGTTGTGAGGGTGAACTTAGATCTCGCCCGCACCCAATGGATGTGGGTGGTCCCAGATCGGGTCCATCCAAGGTGTCTACTTCAGGATCTGAATCTTCGAGTGGCAGTAGCCATAGCAGTTATAATTCTGGTGCTAGATCTAGTTTCAAGAGACGCAACCAGGGAGCTAGACAGCGGTTCAAGAGAGCTTCCCATAACCGTCCACCGATTCCGCGAGATTATCCAAAGTGCCCTAGTTGTGGGAGACATCATATGGGTCAGTGCCAAGCAGGGAGTTCAGTGTGTTTCCAGTGTGGTCAGCATGGCCACTTTAGGAGAAACTGTCCTCAGTTGTTTCAGGGAGCCGGTACAGCAGGAGGGTCGAGTTCCACTTGAGGTTATATTCGGTATGTTATTTAACTTTGGTTAGTCTACTTTTACTAATAAGCTATGCATCCTTTTTCTCCCGTAGATTCATACTTTTGGCCAAAGCGCCATCATCATCTTTGTGGGAAATTCACATGTATCTCTCCTACGGGAGATGCACTTCGTGTGAAGTGGGTTTACAGAACTATAAAATCTTAGTGGGGAACCACAGTTTGGAAGTTGTTTGGTTTCTTTGAATATGGTTGTTTCGTGCTTAGGCAATTGGTGATCGAAGATAACTTTAAGACTAGAGATTGGTCTATGCTCGGGGTAGGACTGAGCATGCAGAACACCTGACAATAGTGTTGTAGACTTGTACGTAGGGAAAACATAAACCTTCTTTATAGCTTTGATTCTAACCTGGTGTGTAATTGGGGTGCTCGTTTGAGATGTTTTCTTTACAATTTGATATGCAATGCTGTATATGAATGAATAATGATTTTTTTTTCTTTTTCAAATAAGAGTTTGGCTGATTTCGTATTTGATACTATGATTTCTTTTAGGAGTATTGTTTGCATCTCAATATGAAGTATATGAATGGTTAGCCATGTATAAAACAAGCAAATATTGTCGCTATTCAAATTCATTTCTTTAGTTTTCAAACCTTGTTATGAAATTAGCCTTTTAGTTAAACACAAATATAATAAAATAAATCTTGAAAGCCTTTTAGTTGTTGTGCAGAACTGTGCTTACCTTACAAGGATTTCAAAAACTGGTTTATTGTTTTAATTCTTGTGCTTTAAGATTAGTTGTTAATGAAAAGCTACAACTAGAATATATGTATATAACTATATATATATATATGGTGTTGTTCAAGAACCACACCAATTTCTTTCCGTACTGTAAAGAAAGTTTTATGCACTAATTCGAAATCAAAAGCTAATTTTGTTTCCATTATGCTTTAATTTATTTGGATTGTGATTTAAATAAATTTTTCGGCCGCACTTGAGTCTACTTCTTACCCCTTGATGGTTGCTCATCGGTGTTCAAAATCAGTTCATTGATTGTTCTTCAAACTGGTGTCTCTTTTTATCTATAAATAATTATCTACACACCTTGTTATCATCTGTACATCAATAATGATCAAGTGCTTATTGGAATTTCGAATATATCCTCATAATCACTGGTTTGATTTTCACAATGGATTTGACCTTTCAAAATTTTGTTTTAATACAAGTAAAATGTATCATTTAAGGAATATTTGTTGGACTGAATTCTATTTTGTTATGAAAAAGGGTTCAAGATTTTATTGTGAATTCTTCGTGTCATTGATCTGGTTGGTATTGCTTGTAATCGCTTTGAAATATTTTCTCTATAATTTAATATGCGATTTTGATATGAATTTAATTTGCTTTGGTAAGTGGAACCTTGTTTGATTTCATAATAATACATATGTCTCTTTGTGGAACCTTATCTTCCTTGTCAATCTACAATTATATGAAGCGTTAATAATTATACAAGGTAGCAAATGTCCTTACTTCTCATGAACACTACTTCTTCTTAGTCTTTTAGTCTTTATATGAATTTAACCCATTGACCAAAGCCTTTAACAATGATTTCTGGACGTCTCTTAAGTGTGCATAGGAAACTATATTACTTTTTCCCACTGACGTTTGGTTGCAACAAGAAAATTAGATATATGAATTTATGCATCATGTCCAGTTTTGCTTATGAAAACCTGATTTTTAATATATCTTTTCACCACATTTTGGGTCAAACTTGAATCCACATTTCATTTGTTAGTTTACTAAAATAAGGTCCCATTCCTGAATACCTTTGCTTATGGTCTTACGAATCCAATATATGTTCCTCGTTGAAAGTTCATGTATCGATGATTATCAAGTGTTTGCTCGAGGATTAGATAAAGTAGCATTTTTGGAGTATGTAATTTGGCTATTGGTGGTTCGATCCACAAAAAGGTGTCTATGTAGTTATGTGGTTAGTGACCTACATGTGTTACAGCAGTTATGGATTATTTAGGCCATCAAAGTTATTTTCGTCATTTGTGAAGGGCTTTTCTTAAACAGCAGTAACTCTCACTTGCTTAACCAGGAAATGTGTGAGATTTTTATAGCCGGAGGAATGTGAACATGGTTTCAAGAGCGTAAGAACCGATTGTTTAACCTTCATTCTAGTTTTGAATTTTCCTGATGGTAGTGATGGAAACATTATAGATAGTGTGGCTACCTTATAAGGTTTGGAACTTGCTGTTTTAGTTTTCAGAAGTACTTATTTCTCGTATGAGATTTTCGTATTAAATATTTAAAGTATTTCACCTCAGCTATGATTTTTATTATAGGAGGTATTATTTATACATGATTTTCACCTTAGAGCATGCATGTGTTACCTGTAGTTGGCAGTTCACTTCAGGTAACATTTCTGAGTGCCAGTACCCTCGAAGTGTCATCTGAGTTGGCAGTACCTTCAGATGTCATGACTGCCATGGGATGACTAAGTTAGCAGTACCTTGGTCGTCACCTCCCTTAGGTGACTAAGTTGGTAGTATGCTTGTCACCGCCTCCTTTTGTCGTTCATTATTAGTATGATATGCTTGAATTTCAGAGAAAGAAATGAGTTTCAAATGGAAAAGCATTACTAAAGCTGTTTTATAAATCCTTTATTTTTTGGTCCACTCACTATAACATTTTAAATGCTTTTTCTTGGCTTTTTGGTTTTACGTTGCCCAGTCTGCAGATTAGCTTGTTGAGGTCGTGCGCTTAGAAGTTGAGGCATGTTTACATATGCATTTCCATTAGATTGTTAGATGCTCTGTGATACCAAAACTATTTAGAAAATTACCAATAAGGTCAATATTTACCAAAATATTCCCAATTAGAATTATGATTCCTGTTTTTGCCCAATAAGGTGGGTAATTTGCCCAATAAATCTCAACTTTTCTCATTCAGGTTATTTCTAGGGCCAATTACCCATAAGGCCATTTTGGGTGGTCTTATGCTTCAAAAAGCCATCAAACATTTTTTACCCAAATAAGGCCACCAATATTTACAAAAATGCCACCGCATCAATATTTACAAAAATGCCACCGCATTTTTTTGCTATTATTTACAAAAATGCCACTGTATACGGAAACAACAATAAAGCTACTGTCAAAGCACACTAAAACTACTGTCCAACGATAATAAAGCTACTGTCAAAGCACACTAAAGCTACTGTCAAAGAATACTAAAGCTACTGTCCAACGACAATAAAGTTACTGTCAAAGCACACTAAAGCTACTGTCAAAGAACACTAAAGCTAAAGTACACTAAATCTACTGTCCAAAAACAATAAAGTTATTGTCCAACGATAATAAAACTACTGTCCAAAAACAATAAAACGTCAGTGGCATGAATCGTAATTTTAAATTTTTTTAATGTCAGATAGAAAGGGTTAAAGCTACTGAGTGGTCTTATTTGGGAAACAAAGCTACTGTGGCCTTTTCAAGAATAAGGCCACCCAAAATGGCCTTATGAGTAATTTTTTATTATTTCTATAGCCGTACCGAAATTGAACGTTGACCATTTTACCACTCCTCTCAGAAATTCGTCAATAGTGGAGGAAGCTGGCAGTTCGCACTTCGCAGCGCTTTGCGGATCTTTCCAGAGCACCGCCATCGAGCTTCTTATATATCGGCAGTATCGAGCCGGAAACTCAATTCGATTAGCGACGCCATGAGCAGAGAACTATCAGAAAGTGAACCGGAAACTCAATTCAATTGAGAGATCGGATCGACATCGATCGAGTCGCGAGTTGCACACACTGCCTCCTCTGTAGAAGCCGCGTCTCTGATGTCGTTTTTGGATGGTGGGTCGGACGGTTGTGATAGCGAGGTCTGTGGTTGGGATTGTGGGGTTGGCAGTTGCTAATTGGGATTCTATTAGTTTTCTGAAACATGGTAACTGGGTTCAATGAATTGTAATATTTGATGATTGAGTGTTGTCAAATTGGTTATATTCTTGCTTTATCTAAAATCAATTGGGTTTTCGTGGTGTTCTCAATTTATGTGAAAAGTTAGAATTCTGGGCTTGATTGGTAATTGAGTATTTGGAACTAAGTTGCATTTTGTGGGATTAACTGTGATCTTATATTAATTGAGTGTTTGTTTTTGCTTCTGCAAAGTCTCGGAGATGGTAACAGATGCAGATTTGAAGTCTCTAATTGAAAATTTGGATGAGAAGGTTAGAACAAATGAGGAATGGGACAAAGTCAGAGAAAAAGGAAACGATCTTGTATACTACAATGCTAAATGTTGCAAGCCTAAGGTCATTTATCTTATGCTAAATCTGTTTGAGTTTCAGATTCTTTGAATTGATTATGGAAATTCTCTGCTTACTATTAAGTATAAACAATTCTCTGCTTACTTGCTTCGCTATTTTACACTACTGGTTTTAGCGAATGAAGGTTTTCAAATTGAGTTGATGTATCTTTGTCCTTGCTTTCAGGTTGGTCCTGTGAAATATTTGAGTGTGACAATATTTGAGGATTGCTCTCTTGAGATGCTGAGAGACTTCTACATGGTCAACGACTATAGAAAGCAATGGAATAAAATGCTAATTGAGCATGAGCAGTTACATGTGAAGTTGGCGGGATTGAAGTTGGTAGGACAATAAAAAAGTTTCCACTGTTGACACCTAGAGAATATTTATTAGCTTGTATATTGTGGGAGGGAAAAGATGAAAGATTCTACTGTTTACAAGGCTGGTCTTTTTACAATTGTAGTTTTTGTATTTAATCCATAGGATTCCTAGTTATGGCCAAGCCCTTGCTTGGGGAGATCATACAATTCCATTATCTGTATTGTCTGTTGCCTCTTTGCATTCTTAGCTTGTTGATAAATCTCCTGGAGTTCCTTTTCGTGACAATAAAAATGTATTGTCCGACAATAATAAAAAAAAACTTTGTATTGTCACTTAATAAAAGTTAATTGTCTGACAATAAATAAATAATAACAAGTTTATTGTTCGATAATAAACTAGTTCACGAGATATTCACTATATTATTGTCTGATAGTAAACTAGTTCACTAGATTATTGTCCGATAGTAAACTAGTTCACTAGATTATTGTCAGATAATAAACTAGTTCACGAGATTATTGTCAGATAATAAACTAGTTCACCAGATTAATCCATAGGATTCCTAGTTATGGCCAAGCCCTTGCTTGGGGAGATCATACAATTCCATTATCTGTATTGTCCGTTGCCTCTTTGCATTCTTAGCTTGTTGATAAATCTCCTGGAGTTCATTTTTCTGACAATAAAAATGTATTGTCCGACAATAATAAAAAAAAAACTTTGTATTGTCAATTAATAAAAGTTAATTGTCTGACAATAAATAGATAATAACAAGTTTATTGTTCGATAATAAACTAGTACACGAGAAATTCACTATATTATTGTCCGATAGTAAACTAGTTCACTAAATTATTGTCCGATAGTAAACTAGTTCACTCGATTAATTTGGATATTAATCGAGATTAAATTCGTAATCTCGTTAATTATTAAAGAGTTTCGGAAACTCTTCATAAATTTCTTTTTGTTGTAACTATGATTTAAAGACTCAAGAATGAAGTACACATCGCGACAAGTTCGTGTGAATTTTCGGGGTATTTTTCGGAGACCGGAACTATTTGTTTTAGTTTTCGGAAGTTTGGAAATGGAGGCGGTTTGATCTCAACCGTTGATCAAATCACCAATAGATCTGGACCGTCAGATTTAGGCTTATAGGCTGGATCAGATTGGGAGAAAGCCCAGAACTTTCCCGCGACACCTCCTCCCTCACCGTCAGCTCCGATCAGCAGCTCCTTCGTCCGGTCGTTTTACGGCCCCGGACCGGTCCCTTATCGTTCGCCCCGACACGGCGAGGCCAAAGGTGGTCTCAGATAGTCCAGCCGACGCCGGTGGAGAGAGAAATGGAGGAGAGAAGCTTCGGCAGCTCCGATGGCATTTTCCGATTCCGGCTACGAAGGCGGGTGAATCCGGTGTTTTTGCCTTCATCTCGACGAGGCGAGTTCGTCCGTAGTCTTAGCTCGTTGATTCGTCAATTAACGAGGGAGAATCGAAGAAGAGAAGTTCTGCAACTCCGGCGAGTTTTGACGTTTTCCGATAGCAAAAACCAATTCATAAGACGGGGATCCCGTTGACGATTAATAAATCGGACAAAATATAAATTTGCCCAATAAGGTTGATTAATAAAAAAACAGGAGACAAGTTGACATTTTTATACATTAGTTTTTTCAAAATTACCAAATGCCACTAGCATTTGAAAACCCAAACACGATGAAAACCCAGAACCATGACGCCTTTGTTCTCAGACCTCTCTATCCATGGCTTTGTTCTCAAACCTCTCTCTCTCTCTCTCTCTCGTCGCCATTTGGAATCGTCAATGGGATCCCCGTCTTATGAATTGGTTTTTGCTGTATGTGCATAATTCGAAACCTTTTAGTGAAAAATATTTTCTAAAATTTCGTCATAAAATACGAAAATGACAAATTATAAAATTCGATACGTACGTGTTTAAAACGGGATGTTGTGAAAAATACAAACGGAAAAATATGGATATACATATATTAATATATGTCAATTATAGTACTTACATATATAAATATGACTTCTAAAACATAATTTTTGAAAAAAATGAAGTAATTTAATAACTGAAAATTGTAAGTAAGAATAATTTGGTAACAATTCGAAAAAAAAAAAGTTGATTTTTTTCAAAGATCATTTGCAATAAAAAAAAAAAATTATTGGGCAAAAACAGGAATCCTAATTCTAATTGGGAATATTTTGGTAAATATTGACCTTATTGGTAATTTTCCTAATAATTAACTACCTTTTATCAAGGACAATCTTTATCTCGCTCCAAAAGTACCAATAACAAATGGCATCTACAACCCCACAGATTAACATTACCATAGCATACAAAATACGATCCATGACGAAGAGCTTGAAGCCACGTAGGAACAGAATGCTGATATGCCCTCATCCTCTATAGCGGAACTTGCCGGTGAGTTGTGGTCTATTGGTTATTTGGAGTAACAAACACCATGAAAGTCACAAGTTTGATTCTCACATAGATTGAGAATTTAAAGAAACTAGCTTTCCTACACGTGGTGCGTGCAAAAAGACGGCGTTCTTGTGTATTTTTAATTCTCTTATTTTACCTCGTTAAATTTAATATGTCGATCTTGTATTTTTTTTTGTATTTTAGATCATGGGTTTAATATATGTATCGAAAGTGGAGGATCGACCGCCATACGTGGAGGATCGACGCCGTCGATTTTTATGGTTTCAGAACTTCCGGCATCAATCTCTCTCGATTCACTCCGAATCTCACCTTGAGGTAGTTACATAACTATATGCATGGGTTGTGCTCTACGTTTTGATGTAAATTTTGTGATGGGTTTGGCGGTGATTGACGGCGGAGCAGAGTGAGGAGAGAGAGGTCGTGGAGAGAGAAAGAGGAGGGAATGGCAGGATCGTAAATAAACATGCAAGGAGGGAAAAAAGGGTAAATAA
Organism: Rubus idaeus; assembly: GCA_030142095.1. Lineage (NCBI taxonomy): Eukaryota > Viridiplantae > Streptophyta > Magnoliopsida > Rosales > Rosaceae > Rubus > Rubus idaeus. Next base: position 17,351,388 of record CM057968.1, on the reverse strand, counting down.
CAACTACGAGGCAGGGGCAGAAATTATGAATAAGAGGCAGGGGCAAAATCGTCAGTTTACTTTTTGATGAAACCCCCCTCTTCGCTTTATACATAGAGATGAGGCAAAGTGGAAATTCCTGCAAATATATTAGGAGCGGGCAAGGCTGGTTAAATGCATTGCTCTTTCTTTATGCTCTCAAACAAACAATATATTTCATTGAAGTCAAGAAAAATAGTTGGGAACATATTCAATTAACGATCCTAAATACAAAGAAAACAAAAGATAAAAACCATTGAAATAGATAATCAAGAATGAGCATTGCTACGCTGCAGTTATGTGTAGACAATGTGGGGACTTAAATTAGGAAGTGGGCAAGGCTGCATACAAAATTAGGAAATTGGGTGCATCTGTCTAAAGATAATCTTTGAAAATAAACTGGCAAAAGCAGAAAACAACACAGGTTTGCACAATTCCATGTAATCTGTGGGTGCTTTAGTGTTTGAAAAATACTTATAAGAAAATTAAGAAAAGAAAAAACAGTCGCTTAAAAACAGATTAGTTCTAAAACATTCCCCTAAAATCTGTGGGTGCTTTAGATAGTCTGAACTCCCTCAATTTATACATATCTGGTATTGAATAGTATTAGGATTCATGTAATTTGATCACCCAAGTGATTCATTTGCTAATAAAAATAATGCCAACTTACTAATAATATGCTATGCACAAGGGCAAAGCCTCCTCGTATGCTGATGTGAACCATAACAAGAAAGCATGGATTGTGTTTGGGTATACAAGCATGCTCCAGGATTCTGAAAGTAAAGAGAGATATAGTGCTTTGTCAGGGTCATATAAATTCAAAATGAGAAAGAAAAAGTGTCACAAAATCAATTTGATCTTATTGCTTGCTTTTTTAAACAAAACATGTAAATCCCAACTTCTTCCATATGATGTTTCTAGATCCGATTGTTTCTCGAGTTAAATGACCAGAAAAGTGAGTCTAGCGAAGCAATACAGGATAACATGCACAAACAGTGCAAGTTGTCTAAAGGCAGGGTCTTTGTCTGATAATTCATTGCAGGATAAAATGCTGATTAAACTATATGAAAAAATAAAAAAATAAAAACTGAAACTTAAATGCCAAAAGTCAAGTATACCAAATGTTCAGGAGCGTCATCAACAACTTCGGCAGGCTGATCTGATCCAATACTTGCCAGGCAAGTTCCCTTGCAGCTCATATATTTCTGGATACTGCACAAAAGAGTATCACAAAGAATAAACAATGATACTACCAGTTGCAGATAGAGCAAGTAACTCATTTCCTTAAAATAGAATCCATTAGAATAAGCATCTATACATAGGTTAAAACAAAAAACAAAAATTTAAACACCGCCCCACCCATCCCCATATGGTGTGATTCGAACCCATGACCTCTACTGTGTTGGTTTTACAAATAACCAACATGTCATTGCTCATCGGCATACATAGGTAAATTCGGCCCCATCTAAAATCAAATTTGTCTAAGATCGGTCACAGGGAAAAAAACATAAAAATATTAAAAAAATATACAAACACTGACAGCACCGAAAATGTGGACAATTTTGGTTGGTTTCCAACAAAGATCATGGAACAATTCAATGGGTTACTGAGTTTTAAAAATTTGGTAGCTTTTAACAGAAATTTTGCATCATATTCAGTGGCCTCCCACCAAATTTATGCAACAATTCAGTGCAACAGGACAAAAATGGATGCAATAAACAGTACTAGCCATGACTAGGTGTGGGATGTGTAGTTTCACCAGCACAGAACCCCAAGCCTGGGCTTCACTGGTTATTGGAATTGACTTGCCATAAATGAGGTAGTTGTGTTTGCATAGGTAGGAATCATGCTGACAGAATACAACTCAAGAGGAATACAAGAGCGGGCTCCATGGTTAAAAACCAAAGCATTAAGTAGAATGTACATTGTGGGAAACTTTACATATGTGCTTCAAATAACGCACATGTAACTGAACTTTGACAGGAGTTACAAAACATTGATTTACAATAATTTGCTCCCCACATTAACATTGATAACTTGGAGTTTTTGTCCCATCAAGAAAGAAATTCAAAATTTTGAAATTGCATTCAGATTTTGCAAAATTTTCACTCACTTGTGCTCAGCAATAAAACAAAATAGCAGCCGAATTAAATAAAATTTGAGGGGTAATAAATGTAGTGATTAAGTATCTAACAAAACCCAATTGAAAAAAAAAAACAAAAACAAAAACAAAAAAAAGAGAGAAAAGGTTAAACCTCTTTACTACAAATGTGTTTACCTATTTAGAGTAATACTACCCAATTTTTTGGTCCGATTGCTTATACAGATAAAGCACTGACATATTCTAAACAGGTTGATATTCTATTTTACATGAAGGGCCATATTTCTGGTTTTGCAAAGGGCACCACAAATCTCGAGACATGCCCAATATGTGTGTAATGAATTGTAAATAAAAGGTATATGAGAGAAAAACTAACAAACGCCCAACTTACATGTCACACTGATTAAGTACTAAAAGTTTATTTGGAACACATGATTGTCCCTTTGACTTGCAAACCGAGTCGCAAGATTCACCTTGCCTGTCACATACACCATAAGAAATTTTTGTGAGTCAGCAATTCTTATGAGTCAGCATAGTTTGAGAACTTTGCATGGATAAATCCATATTTAAATACATACATACATACATACATACATATAAATAATTCAATATATATATATACAGAAAGATATAAGTTTTGAATCTCACCTTCCAACAAGAACATTAATGCCATTCAGTCTGGCTTCTAAAAATGTATAATTTGCAGCTGTAGGCATATGTTTAGGAAGAACAAAGTTAAGCCTTTTCACTAGCTGTATAATGCACCCAATCAGAAACATATATAGGTATTCATTTAATCAACAAATCATCAAATCAAATGAGAAAACTTAGCAATAGGGGTGAAAAAACGTAGAGCACGACAACAACGATGCTCCAATAGATCCAAGTCCAAACTAAAATATATATATATATATATATATATATATATATCAAAGGACCTTCTACATAAGTAGTCTTTTCATGTTTTTGTTCTTCAAGTTTCATATGGCACTAACAGTGTTATAGTCACTGTACATTATTATGATGTATCTCATAACCAAAACAAAACCCCAAAAAATAATAATAATAATAAAAATAAAAAACCAAAGATTAATACCGGAGAATGACATATTTAGTACCAAGGCATTTTACTAAAAAGTTTTCCAATATCCCATGGGCAGTTGGGGAAATCAGGGATGAGATGTACTAAGTTCTCAGCTCTGAAGGACCGACACTTCAGATTGGTGACGACTCTGGTGTCGGATACCATATAACATGCTCCGACACATATCCATCGCCAATTTAAGAACAAAGTCTCTACGCTAGCAGTAAGGAGGGAATTAAGCATATTTTTGTATCCAAAACAACTATAAATGTTAGAGAACTGTACAAGCAATGTCATAATTTGGAGCATGAGCTTATTATCTCTAACAGATAAATAAAAGAATTATGTTACTGCAGGGTTGAAGTGGGAATGGTAGAGATGAGAAGTATATACAGGGATTACTGTACATTAAAAGAAAGGAGGCCATAAGCATTCAAACATGAGCTGGTCCCCATCAAACCATATACATGATTATCTACAATGCAAATTTACCAATATGGGCAAAGAAGAGTCCTATCTAGTTACAAGGATGGATCTTACCTGAAGAATTTGAAGGCAGAGAAAAACAGTGATGGAAATCACTAAGGTAAGCATTTTCGTGAACCTGAAATGTTCAAACATATTCAGACAATATCACAGCATAAGAAAATATTATATGGGCATATCGCACTCATGTGAAAACACAAGATTGTGACCTTTCTTCCCTGATTCAAGGTATTCAATAAGAAAATGAGGCAAACTAAACTAATGAGACATATGGAAATATTATTTGTTGTCAGTCTTGTGTATCATGTTTGAGACTGAAACCACTGATGGTGCGAGATTTTTATTTTTATTTTGGAAAAGAACAGCTTCTATTGATAAAATCATAAAAACATGATACAACAAAGTGGACAAGGAGTCCAGAGAACAACAAACAAAAAATCTCAACTACCGCCAAATCACCCAACCAATGCAGAACCCCCTAAACTACAATTGCTTTTCAATCTAAGACAATAGAAGAAGACAGAGTGTAGTCTTTGAAAACCCTAGAAATAGAGGCCCATAAAGATGCCTGAAACCTATTTCTCCCCCAAAGCTCTTCCATTTTTCTCAATGCTATAAACTTAAAAACAAAAAAAAACCCTTCTTTTTCTTTCCATCCAGATCACCCAAATCATAGCTAACACACTGCAACCCCAGAGAGATTTGTCTTTTTTATCCATTGCCGAAAGCGAAATGCTTTTTGCTTAGCACAGCAATCCTCCCTGTTGAACTTACCCAACTCACCCCAGCGTCCCTAAGCAACTTCACAATGCACAAAAACATGATCAACACTCTCCCTGTGCACCTTGCACATAAAAATGTGGTTCCCCCTATCTTTTGTGACTATGACATCATAAAAAATAAAGCATGAAACTTCTGAAGTTTCAAAGAGGTGGAGTGGTCACAAAATTACATAAAACACGTCATTTCTTGCATTTTGACTAAATATAACTGTGAACAAAAAAAAGATCTATGTAAGGGAGAAGAGGATCATACTTTCCATTGATCAACTATCTTCCAAAAAATTAAATTATCAACAGCGATATATACATATAGTCCTATATAGAGTGTAGAATAATTTTAAGAAAAAATTCCTAGATCTCATTCAAGTCAGCTCAATCAAATTAACTAACCTGGCCCCATCAGTAGCTCCAAGTTAGCAAACCAAATTCACTAGTTTAATCATCATTAAGAATAAGGCTGTTTATAACCTACATCAACAACACTATCTCGAAAGCTAGACAGTGGGCATCAACAACTCTCTGTTTGCTGTATACACAACCAACACATATTTCCAAGCTTTCAGAAAAACTTGGACAGCTCGGGCCCAAGAAGGTAACTAGGGGCATTCAATTTTGTACTTGTCAAATAATCCAAAAAAGATTGGGAATCCTTTTTGTCTGTTCTTTCACCCTTAGGGACCGCAAAAAATCAAGCACAGAACTACGATGAGAACTGAGCAAGATGAGAACCAAGATGAAATCTGACAGGATGAGAACACAAATGAGATATGAGACAGGATCTAAGAGAGATGATTTGATACTCTCTATAAAGCAGGACGATAGAGAAGTTATCCTCTTTTTTCCTTCTTCCACCCCCCTGCTTTTGTAAAAGTAGGGCAAAGATAGCAGTAATTTTAGCTCAACAGTATGATGCTTTAGACCCATGTAAAGGATAATTGAATTAATGGAGAAGAGGATGGTATATTTCAAGTCATATGTATAGTCTTACATAGGCTTCGCACATATGAAAAAAAAAAAAAAAAAAAAGTCAGATGAAAAAATCCAAGAACTGAGCACTCAAAATACCAAATCAGCTCAATCAGTAACCCTAAATTAGATTAACCAAATCTGATAAATATGCTCAATTATCACTAAAAATAAAGCTGTTTTTAACCCACTTAAACAATAACAGTTTAACAAATTGTACATTAACCTGAATTACTTGTGCTGAGCACATTTTCAATCTGTCACGGGACATCTGACAACTAAAGAAGATTCTTTGGTGAGCTCTCTGGCCTGAATTTTTTATTCAAGTTTGATCACCAATTTCTGTAACAATTTATTATTGAGAACAGTTTGATCACCAATTTATTATTGAGGATCCAATAATAAAATGTCAATAAAAGCGAATAATGTTTACCATATATTTCTTGCTCAAATCTTTCTGATTAATTTTTTTTCTTTTGAAAATAAAGAAAGTTCTATTAGCACAACACAAAGAGTACAAACTCATGGACAAGACACCAACTACAATAGCACATCAATAAATTATATATTAGAACTACAGAGAAAAAGATTTTAAAAGCTGGCATAAAAAATAAAAAAATAAAAAACACCAGAACACCAGAATATGGTCATCTATGGTATACCAGAATACGCATCAGAAAAGCACAATGATATCTTTAGCAACTTTCTCTGACATTATCCTTGTAATCAACATTTCATGCATAACCTTGTACACTATTTTATGTGCATAACATCTTTAGCATATAAGTTTAAAGTGTTCAACTAAAAGACCAGAATGTAAATTAACATCCAAGGCCATGACTCTGAGTACTTGAAAAATAACCCCACAGTACCCCAGAATGTAAACTAGATTACTCCTAATATTGAATAAATGATTTGTGAAATTTTTGTCAGGATGAAAGAAAAAACGATTTATATTCCACCAGTTGAGATTTGAGAAAACCAAAAGCAAAAAACCACATCCAAATTAGAAATAACAATTATATGATTTCATCATAAATGTATTACTTACCACACTCTCAGAATTATGTCGGCACCTCCCAGCACAGAAATCAAAAACACTTGAATATTTCCCTGCCAAAAGAACATTTTGAATGCATAACCCATAAAGAACATACAACAAAAAAAAAAGGTATTGTTTAGGGGAAATATAATTCTCGATTTCTTCTACACTAGGCAGAACTAAGGTGTCACCATTTCATTAAATGCATAAAGGAGAGAAATGGTCAAATCAGGACCTCTAACTTGCCAAAACATAGTTGGAATAGTAGTTGAGCCCTCACTTATCAATGCATACAAAGTTGACAGACTCTTAAAGCCAGGTCAGTTTAAATCTAGATTTTATGAATTTTTTAATTGAACACTACTCCCAATCAGATATCGAAGCGAATGCTCAAGACAAGACAACTCCTCTCTTAAAAGAGATACAAAACCTTAAACTACATTATATTATTTTACCTGCAGAAGCTGGTTTGGCAATCTTCACCTCCAGTACTTGTTCCTTTATTATCTGCACAACAAAGCCCAATAAGCTTGCAGATCATATAGAGAAAAGAGAGCAGAAACACACAAATTAAATGTTAAAACGAAAAACAAGCATGGTAAAATGAACAAAATTCTGAGAATTACCCTTGAAGGATTTAGACAACATGAAACGCAATACTCATAAGAATTACAGCACTGTGAAACAACGTTGCAACCACTGCAAACAAAAGTGGGGAAGAAATGTTGTGAGTATACTGAATTTTATAAAATTCAGCATTTCAGAGTTCTACATAGTGAAAAACTCACTGACAAGAGAACTTTTCTCCTTTTTCAGGGCAGCAGCGAGACTGCGGATTTACTGACAGCGCGTCACAGACATGGCCTACAATGCACATATACACTAAGGAAATGAAGATTGACACTCAAGTAACAACTAGAGGAACTTCTTACCAACATAGACATCACATAACCACGAAATATTGTTAAAAAAGCACAGTGAAAGTCATGGCAGCCTAAACCATAAACGATAAAACTAGCGCCAGAGCCCCTACCCACCCTTCCTCTTCCCCTTTCAATCAGTCTTGTTAGAATTATATCTTCTGTTTTGCACGCAGTATGGTACAGTCCTTACCCCTCCCTACTGCAACGTAAAACCCTAGTCGTTAAAGTTACACATTAACCAAATTATGAAACCACAACCAAGAAGTAATAGTTGTAGCGTCAAGGGAATCTGTTTAGATAACCAAATGTGGGGAAGTGCATGTCACAAGATCTTTCATGATCAAACATGTGAAAGAATGACCAGGAACAAAAACAACACAACCACAAGCTTAGAGGGACGGTGCTGACCATTATCATCAGACAGTAAGTATCTCCCTTGGACTGTATTTCTGCAAAATCGCTTCCGAAGAAAGCCAACATCCTTCCTGCAAATTTGAAGGAGAAACAACAAAAATGGAGTGAATTGAAACAGTGTAAACATATCACCAACTAGGGAAGCGCCAGAACAAAAATAAACAGAATATAGGACCAATGCAACAGGGACCAAGAATTCAAGGAAGCAATCATGTAGTTGGATAAAGAAAAGAGAATAACAAAATTTAAAAAAAAACCACAATAGGCCAGTAACAATTAGCACATAGAATGCCGGTGAGTCAGATAATATATATCCAGATACATATTTATTGTAAGTTCAGTTTTATTAGAAACATTGTAGTTAAGCCGCCTCCAATACCAGGAGGAAGCAAAAAAGGGCAAGAGAGGGGAACACACACTGAAAAAAATGCAGCATCAGAGTTCACAATTTTAGAAGCATTGCTTTCGACTAACTATAAGACCTTCTGATTTGGCCAAATTAACTTCACATTTTCATACTCGCATCAAAAGTAATGTTTTTCGAAAATTTTCTTTCTTTCAGTTTCTGGGTAGATATTATTGTATGAACACCGAAAGAGAAATGTCACATGCCCAAAATTGGAAGGCCATCAAAATTCAAATAGGACAGAAATTGAACCACATAAACAAGAAACTTAGCTCCATTAACACAACATTCAACATTCTGATCCCACGTCCTCTGCTTTTTCACCAACAAAGAGAGTATACAAAAAATTGAAACAAAAGATATTTCAGGAGAAGATCATCACCTGATAGCTGAGATTCTTGGTGAGAGTTGAAGGATGAATAGATGCAAAAATAACAAGTATATGCATAATCTGGATGTGGACATTCTCATCTTGGACAACGAGTACCGAAGCTTTTTGGGTTCTGAGAGTCTTAGCGATCATCAAGGAGAGGAGAAGAGAAAACCATTTATCTTCGTCGAGTTGCACGACAGTGAATTGCTTCTCATCTAGTTGTTCGGTTCCAAGGAAAATTGGGGTTCGCCTGTTGTGTTTGAGTCCCACAGTATTATATACCAGGGAGAAAAACACCGAGAAATTTTGATAAATGCCCCGTTTTGGGGCTCTTCATTGAAAACTACCCCTATTTTTATAACTCGGAAAAAAAATACCCTCATTATCAAGGTTTTAAAAGGTTTAAGACGTAGCCGAGACGACCTTTTTGGTTCTGTGAGGTTTATTTTGAAAAGACATAAGCTTTTTATTATAAAATTTTTATAATACCAAAATTATATTTTATTAATAATAGTTAATCTAATTATTTTTTTTAGAGAATGCATAAACTTTATTAATCAAGAGAGAATTACAATTCTTAATATGGGAATAGGGTTGTAAATTGACTCAATACAGCTCGAGTTCGTTCATATTCGGCTCGGTTTTTAGCTCGTTCGAGCTCGACTTGTAAATAAAACAAGCCAAACTTGAGCTCTAGTATGCTCGGCTCGTAGAACTCATGAGCAGTTCTTATTTAGTCACAAGACAGCTCGAACTAAGTTTAAATTCAGTTTGCTCGTTAAAGCTTGACTCGTTTGCTCATGCTCATTTAATACAGTTAAATATTAAATATTTTATTTTTACAATTTTCATTAACCAAATATATATTCATTATTCAAGCATTAGGGGAAAAAAAAATCAAAAACTACTTTCCTATTCATTGGTGATTTGCACGTAATTAACGTACAAAATATGCCTCTAACTACTTAAATAATGCTTCTCCAAGAGCCAAATAATATCATTAATGTGTGTTTGTTTGGTTTTAAGGTTGAATAAGTGAGCGAAGTAATTTGGAGCAAAAAGACGCAATTTTGGAGATTTTGGAGCGTTTCCGAGAAAAGGACGAAAAGTCAACCTTGACTTTTGAGCATCAAGAATCATTCAAGTCAATTCTCGGAGGTGGAGCACATATAGAGTCAGAGTGTAGAGCATTAGAGGAGCAAAAGTCAAAGGGTTAATCCGAGAAGTCAACTTGGTCAACCAAAAAGTCAACTCCGAGACATGAAATCAAAGGTCAAGCTTTGGAAAGTCAAAAATCAAATTTGTCATGTGCTCTTTGCCCATTTTCGTTCTTGCCCCCATAGTCTCTTCATTATTACATCTTTTATTTCCCTTGCCAACTCATTAATAAAGGGCAAGCCAGTCTTTTGCTCTTTATTTTCTCTTAATCTTGGCCTTCCAACACAACTTCCTCTCCAAGAACAAATCTGGGCCATCAAAATAGGGACCATATAAGCCCCAAATCAGCCCCTTGGAGGCCATACCCGAATTCACTCACAAAAACCCTAATTTCTCTCTTCCTTTCACCCTCTCACCCTTCCATGGGTGAGTTAACTCATTGGGTAGACTCACCCATGTCCATTTCTACCATTTTCACTTAGTTTCATCTAGAGTTGTTCACTTACATCACAAGATTTGTCAAGAAGAGCAAGGATTCAACATCAAGAAGCTAAGGAGGAACTTGGTTTGAAGAGGAGGAAGCTTGCCATCACCTTGAGCATTCTTTTTCCCTTTCTCTTTCTCTTTGGCTTATTGTTATTGATGATTTGTATTTGGATGATGATATTTTGTACCATAAGTGAGTAGATCTAGGATTGGGGGCTAGGGTTGTGTGTCCTAGCCCATAGATATGTATTAAACCTCTTTTGATGATATGTGATGCAATATTGATTCATAAGCATGTTTATATTCAAATTTCATATGTTAGATGCATGGGTTAGGGAATTCACCACTTTCTAGCTATGTTTCTAGCATTATCTTGACGTGGAATTGGTGGGTGGTGCCTCTAGTTTCATAGGCAATGGAATATAGCATGTGTTGTATGTTTGATTTGTGTTCATAGCCTTTTGATGCACTAGAGATCCTTAGTTGGACTCTAAGTGTGTCAATTGAGTTAGTTTTAGTCTTAACCGGCATAACCATACTTTCTAGATGAAAATTGATAGTATTCATAGCCTTTGGATATAACTAGGGATCCATGGCATGGCTCTAGTTATACCATTGAGTTCCTACGACGTAGGATACATCACATCAATTATTTCATTGTGTTCATAGCCTTTGGATGTAATTAGAGACCTTTGGTTAGGCTCTAGCTATGCCCATTGAGTTGTCTCGGCCCTTAGATTGGAGAGACATATCTTAGAATATATTTGAATGCCCTCATAGCCTCGTGATGTATGTTAGTGACCCTTATACGGCTCTAGCATGCACACTTGAGTTGATCATGGCCTTAGTCGGCATGTTCATACATTGTTAAGATTATTGGAGTTCATAGCCTCAAAGTGTTATTCCAAGAACCATGGCATGGCTTGGATTGGCACTAGAGAGTTCATGCATCTTGACCTTGGTTGGCAAGAGTGATACATTCTCGATTAATTGGAATCATGAATCATAGTTGTAAGCATCTCATTGTGGCTGTTCATTGCATTGAAGTGGGCTAGTGTTAACCCTTAGCTCCCGATCACTCCATCTTTGCATTTCACTTGCATTTTAGTTTTGCCTTACCTTACTTTACTTGCTTGCTTGGATTGTTTCTCATTCACTCAAAACCACAAAATATTTACACCACCTCACCTTGCACATATCCATATCACTATTGTCTTTCCATTTCATTCCCCACCATTTAGTGCTAGTTTCCTATGTTACCAATATTACCGAGTGGGTTTTGGGCCACCAATCCTCGTGGACATGACAACCCCGGTCACTAAACTATACATTCACCACTACACTTTGATGCTTCGTCAAATGGAGCCATTGCCGGGGATCGAGGTTTAACCTTGATCCCTTGGTAATAGGTTGCCGGGTTTCTTAGCACTATTTTTCTTTTCCCGTTTCATTATATTTAGTTGGTTTTCATGGTTTATCTCTTTTCCATAGGTACCTCGATCACTTTCAATACCTTGAACCATGGATATATGCAACTATGAATGGGATGCTTCTCCTATGGTGAAGCTTTCCAAAACCGAGATACCTACATTAAGAGCCCGATGCTACCACCTAATCAAACATGTTCCTTGTGTAACTCTCCTTGGCACTCACCGTTTGAGTGTTCTTTGAGGTTCGAGCATCCGACATTTATAGAAGATTATGAATACAACATAGGCATGCACCAAGGAGCCATGACACCATATCCTCAAGAGCAATCTTACGAGTCTCCCGGTTCTTCCCGTGAAAATTTAATGGCTCAATTGAAAGCCTTTATAGCAATGATGGACAAGCTAATTGAGCAAGGTCAAGCACTTTCAACTCCTATCTTTGGTGAGCAATATGATAATATGCTTAACTATTCTCCCCCTATTTTTGATCACCCTACCCTTTCTCGTCCCATTCATGTGGCTATTGATGATAATTTACATAATATGGAGGATGAGGCCGGAATGGAAGAAAATGTACCTTCCGGCATATTGGGTTTGGAAGATGATGTGATTGTTGATGAAAGGAGTGAGGAGGAAGGTATTCCACTTGGGAGAGTTCTTGGACACTTATCATTGGATGATTATGAGCATAGAGACTATGAAAGGAGGAAACATGAGAGATCTTTGAGTAGAGGCACTTCTAGGCATGAGGAAGAGCCGACCATTACACAAGAGGGAGAGGCCATGATGGCTGGGACCTCTCTTTGGTCCTGCACTCCTCTAGGGAGGTTTCTAGGCATGTTCCACCTTCTACAAATGAGATTGTGTCATCTATTGAGGAAGAAATGAGTGACCATGGGCATCAACAAGAGCCATCTTCTTTGGAGGATGATGATGATATGTTTGGTACTTTTGCACCAACATTTGAACAATCGTTTAAAGAATTCTATGATGGACAATTTTCAAACCTTGAGGAAGTCCATGAGCTTAGTAAGTCTACCACATCCCTTTCAAGGCAAATGCATGTGATCTCTACACCTCCTCCGGTTGTTATTCATGATGAGCACATGATTAGACGGTTTAACCGCGGTCATTAATTATTACCTAAATTCCTAACAATTGTCGTTGTAAAGTATAATGGGAAATAGAGGTTTTTCCCACAGAGGATTGTTATATTTACTTTTTAATGTCACGAAAAATTAAATTAAATAAAGAATTATTATTAACAAGTATAAAGAATAAAGAATATATATATACAAAATTAAATAAACTATACAGTATTGTTTCTATTTACAAAAATATACATTATATACAAAAGTATTTTTGGGGGTTTTTGAGATTTTTGAAAACAATAAATAATTAAAAAGAAATATTTTTGGATTTTTTATTATTTTTGAAAACACATAAATATTGTTTTGAAGATTAACCAACTCCCTAGCCATGAATCCGAAACTAACACATGTAGAATGCCTACGCAGGTTATCATTCCCCAAATAAACTTCTCCCATGAAATCAACCTAGTGAACGCTCATCTAGATTAAACAATTAAACATGCAAAGGTGATTAATCTAAACATGTCTAACGCATAGAAAAAGAGTTGTTAATTCAAGTGTGCGACCTAGCGAACGCTCGTCTATCCGCGATCCTTATCATTTAGTTTCAACATTAAAGATAAAACCAAACAAACAAAATTCACATAAGCTGCTAGAAGAATTAATCAACTTCAATCCAATTTATTACACAAAATAGAAAATAAACAAACAATAACATTTCCCAAAATTATTCACGAATAGTTAATTAAACAAAAATAAATTATAATAAATAAACAGAGTTTGGGAAAAATGTTACTGTTGTGTCCATGAAAATGGACACCGTCCGGCGAGCGAAGGTGGCGGACTCGGCTATAGAAAATCGAACTAGTAACTTTGGATGTGGCGGGTGCAGAGATTAATTGGACATGGACCTTGGGGTGTCCTTAGCAGAAAGTCAAATTCAGCTTGACCCATTGTTTTGAGTTTTGACCGTGACATTCTCCTCCAGGTTTGACTTGTCAACCTATGCCATGTCAGCATCATCTCCTTCTCTAATTCATCTTCATTTCGTTTCTTCTTTTCTGTTCTTCATTTCAGCAGACAAGAGCAAGAGAGAGAGGAGATCGACGCACGGTTTAGGACAGGCCTGAGCGATGACGCGGCGCGGGGTGGGTTTTGGATCGGCGGCGACTCAGCTTGGATGAACGCCGACGATGGTGATGAAGAGGAACGACGGAGAACAGCAGCAGCAACAGCGGCAAAGAGAAGGGTCGCCGGCGAGGCACGGGGCAGGTGGCAGCAGGGAAGAACGGCGGCAAGGCAGAGGCAAAACGGCGACGGCGAAACTCGGAGACCGGCGACAAGCACGGAATTAAGCTTGCTAGGGCCGGGCTTTGTGAAATTGCAGTGAGGACGCCGGGAGGGACAGCAGCTCGGAATGGATTGCCATGGTGGCGAAGAACGGCGCCGGCGGGGCTTTTGGAATTGAATTGCAGCGGTGATGGCTTGATCGATGAAAACAACGCCGGCAATGGTGATGGCAGAGGCGACGACGAGCACGGCGAGAGGTGCTACAGTGGTTCTCCAAACCCGCAAAACAAAACAAACGCAATTAGATAAAAAGAATATAATTGATTGCTTGATTGATTTCAGGTAAAGAAAAAGCTTGAATTGATTTCAGAGGCTTGGGTGAGGAAGATGCGACGCCGGTGAAGGAAATTGAGCTTTGTTGCCGGCGGCCATGGGTGAACAGAGAGAAACAGTGGCGCTGCTTGGGTGCAAAGAGGAATTCCGAGCTGGCAGTTTGACCTTTGGGTGTAGAGAGTGATGGATGCCATGGCTGATGGTATTTTGATTGTGAATGTGTGATTAATTGAATTGCAGGAACTCCCCTTAAATAGGAGAGGGGAATGGGAAGCAGCCAAGGAAGAGTGGAGCTCGGTGGTGTGAAGTAGTGAGCTGTAGAATCTCTGTAATGGTTGCCGGCAGTGGAGGAAAACCTGGGGGAATTGGACTGTAGTTGAGCTGGGGAAGTGGGCGGCTGGAGAAAAATCCAAGGAAATGGATGGCTGGTAACATGGTGGCTGCAAACACAGAAAATTAAACAAAACTAAACAAATAAAATAAAAGAAATTAAATGGAATAAAACAAAAGAAAAATAAAATAAATACTAAATAAATACTAAAATAGAAATAAAAATAAATATAAAAATAAACATAAAATATAAACAAGGGAAAATAAAATGGAGATTTAAAATATATTCTGCCACCGCGTGTGGTGGTTGTGCCGCCTGGTGTGGTGATTCGCCGACAAACTTGCCGGAATTCGGAACGGTTTTCGAAATCTTCGTACATTAACTGGACCCACATCCTCAAAATGACCGGTGTCATTTTGATATCTGAAAAGTCACGGTTGACTTTTCGGAATTACACTGAAAATCTCCAAAATTCACCTATTATGTGCATATTAATATTTTCCTGGTATTTTCCCTAAAAACACGAAAACAAACATTAAACAAACAATTAAGCTTTCGGAATAGCAAAATCCAGTAATTAAAGGCACTTTGTGAACGTATTTTACGCTCACATCACACCCCTACACTTGAACTATTGCTAGTCCTCTAGCAAACACAGAAAACAAATACAGAACACAAAAACAGAAAGGGAAACAAAAAACAGAAATTCTTTCCAACCATTACCCTCAGCGAGTTCGAAAGAATTATAATCAAGAGAATAAAAATTATATACCAAAGTTAAAGAATTTGCTAAGCATTTAACATGTACATCTCATTTATGCTCGGGTGTGTGTGTGAAAACCAAGTATACAATTAATGTCAAGCAATCCAATAGGCACATCGAAACAACATTAACCACTAAACCTCACAAGATTCACTAAATATTTCCGCTCAGTGTTTAGGGTTAAGTGTTTACTCTCATAACAATTACACAAGTAGTGTTCCCATATGCTTGCTCATCGACCAACTCTCTACAATTAATCTACAAATCATCAGATCATAAGGACTTTTTAGGTGAAACAGGGACAAAAGGATGAATGGTAAATGGTGAATGGTGAAAGGTAAAGGAAGTGAAATGACTCGAAATGAAAAATGTTTCACATGTTTGCAAGACAAATCAACGACTTTGAAACTCATACCTATGCTATACCCGAAACAACTTTCTTATTCTCCTCCAACCTTTTATTGAAATTAATATAAGAAAATAACTCTATTTTTTTGGAATTTCTCTTTCTTTCTTTTTTTTTTTTTTTTTCTATTTTTTTTTCTTTGAGGAATTTATTCCTTCTTTTTATTTCTGATTTTTTTTTCTTTCTTTCTTTGAACAAATACAACAAAATAAATACACCCCCACACTTGCCTTTTGGTATACTACCATACAAATCAAAACCCGAAGCATAAGAACACAAGAAGTCACTATCATCGTCTTGCAAACATAAATAAAACAAGGGTGAGATGGTGTGGGTGAACAAAAGAAACGGCTAATGAGTGTTTAGTTCAAAAGGAGATTCCTAAAGTTCGTGTTTAGATGGATGGTGAATATTTTGGCCATGGTGCTCAACTAATGCCTTAATCATTTCTAATTCATCACAGATTAACAAAATGTTTTAAGCGGTCTCTGAGCAAGTTCTAGGTTCAAAAACTCATGAATTGTGCACACATGAAGAACGAGTAAATGTATGAAATATGCATACATGTGAATATACAATAGGCTCAAATCCTCACATTTTCTGGGTATGCATGACAATGTATGTTCAAATGTGCTTCTCGGATTGCAATCAACTAATCGAAACAGGTTATGTGAACATGGAAGTTCGAGCAATCACAAGTTATGCATATTAAATCCAAAGCAAACTACACAAAGCCTTGGCATATAATCAACAGTCTCCTAATCACAACAGATTAAACTTAATTCATCATCGGAATTGGAAAGAACAAAACACAAAACACAATAAAACACACAAAAACAACAAAACAGAAGCAAATATTTTTGTAATTTTTGATTTTTTGATTTTTCAATGTAGGTAACAATACGTGACCACAGTGACTTACTAAGTGCAATGGTAGGTTCAACGCTACCAAGGGAGTAAGTATGATCTAGTCGATATACCGTTACCGTAAAAACGAAAACAAACAAATAAATAAACAACAAGCAATTTTTTTTCTTTTTCAATTTTTTATTAGGTAACAATACGTGACCACAGTACTTACTAAGTCAATGGTAGTTAACTACCAAGGGTAAGTATGATTTAGTCGATATATTTTACCGTAGAAAACAAAAACAAGTAAATTATTTTTTAATTTTTGAATTTTTCAAATTTTTTTTTCTTTTAATAAACCTTCCCCCCACACTTGAATTAAACATTTCCTCAATGTTAAACAGATATTTCACGAAAATGAATAATTCAGGCACGTTATTGAATTTAAACACACAAACAAAAATAAACAAGTAAACCACAAACAAATAAACCAAACAATTAACTAAATGAAAAGGGAAACAAAACCCCCTTTAAATCGTGAAGCTCTCCCGAAGCAAGTCACCAACGTCCAAACAAGGCTACAGGCTTGCATCCAACGTTCTCCTTATTGATGCGTCGATCCTTAAGTGTGTCCGGCAAGGTTTGACCCGACTTGGGATGTAGCCTTCAGAATCCGGAACACTATATCCGTGTCCTCAGTACACTCCGATACGTTAGGCGAATGGAGAAGCCAAGACATGCGAAATGGCCGTTAACTGGATAGCAAACAGAAAATGAATGTTAATCTAAATCACGACCCTTCTCAACACTCGAAGGATGAGGAAGTCGTTGACTATCTATACGAGACCGAAATCTGTTCGCGGGTCAGACCGATTGAAATTTTAACACACCCTGTCCATCGACATACTATCCCACAATTCTCTTTGAACTCTTGAGGAACTCAAAATTCGGTATGATGAGATAGATGAACAACGAACAACCAGCGTACGATGACCGGGGGCTTCCATCTCCCCTTCCTGTTGCACCTCCTTCAGTTCTTTGTTCGCGAACAAGTCCGGAGTACGTGGAGTTGGTGTCGTTGAAAAACGACGTCATGTTTGCCATTTCGCATCCTCTTCTTTGAGAAATAATCGAGTCACGGGTGAAGAGTGGATACTGTGGCGCAAGTAGCCTCTTTGGAGGGTTGAGATCCAACGCTTTGACAAACGAACCCGAATGAACAAATGGTTCGAAACGGCTTCATCTCCTTTTGCGTACATCCACGTGCTCCACCCAAGTGACCAAGGAAGATCCATTATGAAGATCACGTATCCATCCGGAGGGCGTTTTCCAAATCGATCTCACGAAGGCTTTGGATTTGAACGCAATTCATCCACGGAGACATCCACGACGACCCAACTTCCATCCATTGTTGGTGAGAGTACCGAACGAACTGACTTCACGAGTTGAGACGAGGTGAGATGGCATAGAAACTCGGCCGACATCACCTGCATACTCCTCGTAGCCTTCTTCGTTGTTGACGATAAAATCTCCAACGTCCGGGCGTTTGATCTCTCGAAGACGCAACCATCGACCAACATCCATTAAGATCCGAACGATGGTGGTCGATAAAGATGGATGGTTCCGAGTGTCTCGACGATTCGCTTTGAAGTACGGAGAGGTTCGCTCGTTGAAACACTCGCAAGTACTCGGCCCTATGAAGAGTCTCGGATGAATAGACGTGTCGGAGTCGTGAAGTTATCCAAAAGGAAATCCGGCGGTGGCCTGAGCAGGAGCTCGTGTTTGGCCTTACGGACGATATCCGAGATCAAGTCGGTGTGACTCCGACAAGATCGTGAGCAGTGCGAAGGGTGTCGATGGCAAAGGTATGGATGGGCGCTCGACAAGGGTAGGCATGAGGCTCCGCACATCCGTCTCAAGTGGTCCATGTCAATAGAATCATCGGACAACTCGAGAAGAGGCTCTTGTTGTGGAGGAACAACTTCGAGCCTTCGCCTAGGCCATCCGAGTGCGGAACGACCTCGCAGGGACGATGCCGCGTGAGAGCATCAACGAGTCTTTGATTCGCATTTAAGCTCCTCGTTTTTGCTCACCATGATCGTTTCTTTTCTCTAGCTCGAATACGCCTCGAAGACTGGATACCGAACTTCTTCCTATTTCTCGACCCCCAATAATAACTTTCCTCCTCTAGTCCGATTTTCGACCAAATCGTTCTCGTTGTGGCTTGGTGGGGTGAGAATACACCGCAAAGAAACGCAAGTGCATCTCCGAGCTTTCTCTTCGACCTCGAATCTCCTATGACGGAGCGGCTTCGCTCAATAGTGGATCAGACCAAGATGGTGCTTGAGGTATTGTTGCGGTTGTGGTAGTGGCTCGGTCGACATGCTAGCATCGGTCTATTGAGCATCCGTGGATTATTTCAGCCAAGCCTTCAAAGATGGGTTCTCGAAGGACCTCCTGAAACAAATCACGAAAGGATTCACTCTTCCATTTCGGGTTGGGAAGGGAGGATAGCTTCGGGAATTAGGGAGGTTTCGGGAAAACTAAAGAACACGAAGAACACACGAGAGAGAAAATGAGAGAGAGATGAGAGAGACTAAGGAAAACGCGTGAAATGACCTAAGGCACTAACGCAAATCGAAGGGAAAGGAAGGAACGGACGCACGCTCGCACACGTGCCACGGACGAAGACCCGTAATTTCGGATCGAGCGACGAAAGTCGTAAAGTCTACGTAGACACGCCGCGGCTTATTAAAGAATTCGGCCGACGCAAAGTCGTGCGTCGGCCCAATCAAATTTTTTTCTGATTTTTCCAATTTTTTTTTCTTTTCTTTTTTTTTTATACTTTACGAAAAGTCGTAAAGTGAACAGTGAAAACGCGTAGCACACGCGCTTGCCGACACTTTAAACGGGCTTGGGCCATCGAAATGGTCTGGGCCTTAAAATGGGCCTGGGCCAAAGAAATCTCCGGCCAATTATTGGTGGGCTTAACTAATGGGCCTAAAAACGAACAGGCCCGACACACTAATGGGCTTCGGTTACGGGTTTTGGGCTTCGTGAATGACACGAGCCCAACGGGCTAAATTTTTTTTATTTTTTATTTTTTTATTTTTTTTACGAAACCTAAAACACTAACCAATCACACAAACGGCCTAAGGCCCAATAACAAATAAACAACAAACAAGCCCACAAGTAAAACAAACAGTAAACAATTTCAAAACAGTAAAACAAAAACAAACACTCTTTTTTTTATTTTATTTTATTTACAATTAACTTTTCTAATTTTTTTATTTTTATTTTTAAAAACAAATAACGAGAGTGAAAAGAAAACTTACCTTTTTACTCGCGAGGAAACCGAAAAAATCACCAACAAGACATCAACCTCAAGGTTTTTCAACCTTGACTTCCTAAACGTATGCTCCGATGTATGTAGTAAAATTTCCGATAAACCCGGATTATTCCCTATAAAAAATAAAAAGGTTAGTAATAAATTTACAAAATAAAAACAAAATATTTACAAAATTAAAAATAATGTCACAAATTATCTATACAAAATGAATAAATAAAATTTCCTATGTCTAAGTATATTTTATGTCTACGTATATTCCTATGTCTACGTATATTCCTATGTCTACGTATATTCCTATGTCTACGTATATTCCTATGTCTACGTATATTCCTATGTCTACGGATATTTTATTTACACAATACACTTAAGTGTACAAAAATATTTTCCTTTGCCTTAATATAGTTGAAAAAAAATGAAAGTTGATTCCAAGCGGTAACTCAAGGTGGACTTACGGCCTAGGTGCAATGTCTTGACTTAAATGACTTTCCGTGTTTTCAGAAGGCGAATGGCCAGATCACAAGAGATAAGCGAGAGGCAGGATTCATTTAGTGGACAAGTCCTCTGAATCCAATTTTACAAACCCGTCACCCAGAGTCTTGATCATATCTAGACACCATTCATGTGCCCCTTACTCAGTTGAGAAAGCACTTAAGTGTTCGACAATTCTCCAAGTGTTAATAAAGGCCGCCCTCAACCTCAAGTGACCTTACGGTACAAATGAAGGGTTTAGGCCAATATTAATAAAAGGACCTTACCTAATCCGTTCAAGTTACAACTTACAACAACAAAAAATAATCAACTATATAAAAGACACCTAAATATAATTACTAAGTGTAAAAATATAAACAAGTATAAATAAATGAGTATAAATAAAATTAACAAGTATTATAGTAAAAAGTCAATAGTCAATAGTCAATAGTCAAAAGTCAAAAGTAAATAGTAAAAACAATCCCCGGCGAGCCGGCGCCAAAATGATTAGACGGTTTAACCGCGGTCATTAATTATTACCTAAATTCCTAACAATTGTCGTTGTAAAGTATAATGGGAAATAGAGGTTTTTCCCACAGAGGATTGTTATATTTACTTTTTAATGTCACGAAAAATTAAATTAAATAAAGAATTATTATTAACAAGTATAAAGAATAAAGAATATATATATACAAAATTAAATAAACTATACAGTATTGTTTCTATTTACAAAAATATACATTATATACAAAAGTATTTTTGGGGGTTTTTGAGATTTTTGAAAACAATAAATAATTAAAAAGAAATATTTTTGGATTTTTTATTATTTTTGAAAACACATAAATATTGTTTTGAAGATTAACCAACTCCCTAGCCATGAATCCGAAACTAACACATGTAGAATGCCTACGCAGGTTATCATTCCCCAAATAAACTTCTCCCATGAAATCAACCTAGTGAACGCTCATCTAGATTAAACAATTAAACATGCAAAGGTGATTAATCTAAACATGTCTAACGCATAGAAAAAGAGTTGTTAATTCAAGTGCGCGACCTAGCGAACGCTCGTCTATCCGCGATCCTTATCATTTAGTTTCAACATTAAAGATAAAACCAAACAAACAAAATTCACATAAGCTGCTAGAAGAATTAATCAACTTCAATCCAATTTATTACACAAAATAGAAAATAAACAAACAATAACATTTCCCAAAATTATTCACGAATAGTTAATTAAACAAAAATAAATTATAATAAATAAACAGAGTTTGGGAAAAATGTTACTGTTGTGTCCATGAAAATGGACACTGTCTGGCAGGCGAAGGTGGCAGACTCAGCTATAGAAAATCGAACTAGTAACTTTGGATGTGGCGGGTGCAGAGATTAATTGGACATGGACCTTGGGGTGTCCTTAGCAGAAAGTCAAATTCAGCTTGACCCATTGTTTTGAGTTTTGACCGTGACATTCTCCTCCAGGTTTGACTTGTCAACCTATGCCATGTCAGCATCATCTCCTTCTCTAATTCATCTTCATTTCGTTTCTTCTTTTCTGTTCTTCATTTCAGCAGACAAGAGCAAGAGAGAGAGGAGATCGACGCACGGTTTAGGACAGGCCGAGTGACGACGCGGCGCGGGGTGGGTTCGGATCGGCGGCGACTCCTTGGATGAACGCCGACGATGGTGATGAAGAGGAACGACGGAGAACGCAGCAGCACCGCAAAGAGAAGGGTCGCCGGCGAGGCACGGGCAGGTGGCGCAGGGAAGAACGGCGGCAAGGCAGAGGCAAAACGGCGACGGCGAAACTCGGAGACCGGCGACAAGCACGGAATTAAGCTTCTAGGCCGGGCTTTGTGAAATTGCGTGAGGACGCCGGGAGGGACAGCGTCGGAATGGATCGCCATGGTGGCGAGAACGGCGCCGGCGGGGCTTTGGAATTGAATTGCAGCGGTGATGGCTTGATCGATGAAAACAACGCCGGCATGGTGATGGCAGAGGCGACGACGAGCACGGCGAGGTGCTACGTGGTTCTCCAAACCCGCAAAACAAAACAAACGCAATTAGATAAAAAGAATATAATTGATTGCTTGATTGATTTGCAGGTAAAGAAAAAGCTTGAATTGATTTCGAGGCTTGGGTGAGGAAGATGCGACGCGGTGAAGGAAATTGAGCTTTGTTGCGGCGGCCATGGGTGAACAGAGAGAAACAGGCGCGCTGGTGCAAAGAGGAATTCCGAGTGGCAGTTTACCTTTGGGTGTAGAGAGTGATGGATGCCATGGCTGATGGTATTTTGATTGTGAATGTGTGATTAATTGAATTGCAGGAACTCCCCTTAAATAGGAGAGGGAATGGGAAGCGCCAAGGAAGAGTGGAGCTCTGGTGTGAAGTAGTGAGTGTAGAATCTCGTAATGGTTGCCGGCAGTGGAGGAAAACCTGGGGGAATTGGATGTAGTTAGCGGGGAAGTGGGCGGCGGAGAAAAATCCAAGGAAATGGATGGCTGGTAACATGTGGCTGCAAACACAGAAAATTAAACAAAACTAAACAAATAAAATAAAAGAAATTAAATGGAATAAAACAAAAGAAAAATAAAATAAATACTAAATAAATACTAAAATAGAAATAAAAATAAATATAAAAATAAACATAAAATATAAACAAGGGAAAATAAAATGGAGATTTAAAATATATTCTGCCACCGCGTGTGGTGGTTGTGCCGCCTGATGTGGTGATTCGCCGACAAACTTGCCGGAATTCGGAACGGTTTCCGAAATCTTCGTACATTAACTGGGCCCACATCCTCAAAATGACCGGTGTCATTTTGATATCTGAAAAGTCACGGTTGACTTTTCGGAATTACACTGAAAATCTCCAAAATTCACCTATTATGTGCAGATTAATATTTTCCTGGTATTTTCCCTAAAAACACGAAAACAAACATTAAACAAACAATTAAGCTTTCGGAATAGCAAAATCCAGTAATTAAAGGCACTTTGTGAACGTATTTTACGCTCACATCAGCACACAAAGAAGAGCCCTTCTTTGTGTGAGGCACAAGAGAAATCCATTGAAGACTTGAGAAAGTTTGTAGGGATAAGGAAGGTGAAGAAACGAGCATCATCAAAGTGGTACAATTGGCCACCAACTCTGATCTTAACACCTACTACTCCTTTTAAGTGTTGTGTTGGAGAGAATCATGTTGAAGCTAGCTCAAACAAGTGTGGTTGGAAGGCTTCTCTTAAACCACCTTGAACATTGAGGAGAGAATCAAGACCGGCTTTGTAGGTCTCTAAAAAGAAGCGCTTATGGGGAGGCAACCCCATGTCTTGGCAAGTAGTTTATTTAGTAAGGAATAAAGAGTTTTAGGGTGGTTGGGAGGAGTATGAAAAGAGTTTCGGTGAAGAAGAGCTCATTGTTGTTTTGCTACAAGTTTGAAATCTGCCTGGGCAAAGCAGTCAACTTTGGGAGTACTTTTCTCTCTATCCAGCCGTTGGAATGAGCTGATCTTTATAATTAAATTCTCCACGTTTGTTTTATGTTCCCAGTTCAAGTTTCAGCTAATTTAAACCGTTGGATCTTTTGCAATTCAGCTTTCAAACAGTGGTGTACAAGGCTGATTTGACTTTTTCAGCTTCCAGTTTGACCAGCGAGTAATCTGCCTTCCCGAGTGCATTTCAGCAGTTTCATGTGCCCATCTTGAAGAAATTTGAGTTATTTTGCAACGCCATTGGAATCACTTCATTTCACTTCTTACGTTGGGAGATATGCCCTTCATAACAGGGAGAGGTCATTGCTGATTCGTTGTACGCACTCCATTTCAAGTGATCTTTTGCAAGTAACTTTGAATGAGATTCTTTTCACTATTGGAGATCCGGAGTATTCATGTTATAGTTGTGGGCACCTTAGCGACTGGGCTAAGAGGAAAAATCATGTACTTTATCATTCAAGGAGATATATTCGGCGCTCCCGTGAGCCGAGTCCATACATTGTGGAGTCTTGTGCCATCTTTCACACTATGGAGCATCAATGGAGCTTACGTAAGGAAGTCAAGGACTTCGACCTTGAGGATGGTGTCTTGTTGGTGCACTCCGTCTATCCTAGGGAGATTCGTCATAAGGGAGTTTTTCTATTACTTCACTCTCACATGTTTTAGTTTGTTAATGTGCTTTCATGCCTATTTATATGTGTCTTCGCCTAACGTCACTCTCACTACTTAATCCAACAAGGATTAAACTTTCGATATCATTTACAACATTGATGACAATGTTGGTTTTAAGTGTGGGGGTGAGGTTTGGGTTCAAACCCTTCAAATTTTCATTTTGGACACTTTTGGGCAGAAGGTGGTTCGACCGGTCGATTACTGTTCATCGACCGGTCGGACACTATTCACAAAAAAAATTTCAAAAAAAAATATTATGAAAACACAAAAATTTGTTCTTTGGTTTGGCTTAGTTCTTGTTTGTTTTTCCAACTCCAATGATGAAATTGAGCTATCTATGTCTTAATTTTTTTTTGAGAATGAAACTTTCATTTCAAACCGCACTAACACAAGCAAAACAAACATAGAAAAGAAACATAAAAAACTCAAGATACGAACATGAGACTAAAGGAGGAGCAGGGAGGCCATCTCTCAACACGAACCAAAGAGAGTGGAGGTCGATTTACCCTTTTCACAATCCACCCTTTTTAGCTTCAAAGCAAGCCAATCGCAATAGCTTTCATTCCTCGCACCAAATTCCATGAAATGCATAAAATCTTTCGACATTTTTTATCATTCCCAAAAGAGGTAGATTCGCTAGAAGAAGAAACACATCCGAAGCCTTGAAAAGCTCCTCGAATCGTTTCAACAATCAAACTACGAAATTCATTTGCTTAGCCCAAGCCAAACCCTCAAGGACGCGTAGCTTCGTTCGGATAGCATAACCGCAGAAATGCTTGGAGGCACCACCAATCACCCCACCTTGACAGTTCGAGCACATAACCAATCCCGCTTGAGAATCCTTAGGAGACCAGCCCATTAGTATTGGTTTGATTATACCAGCGGGAGGGGGCTCTTTATGAAACGATGAACCAACGAAGGCCTTGAAACACCAGGTGATTGAGAGAGACACCTAGTATTATGGAATTCATTGACAGCAGACAAATCTGGTAATAAATCTTCAAAGGATTTCAAAATATGCTCATATACAGCGTGCATCGCTTTCCATATCGACCAAATAGTAAAACCAATCCAACACAAGACTGATTTCATTGACAATTTATCAACACCAAGTTGCTCATACACTTGAACATACCAATCATCAATGAGAGTAATTGCAGCGGATCAACTTTATAACCGATAGGAATATGAACAAACCCCCTAGTCCAAGGACTAAAAACAGGCATGTTCAATAGATTCAAGAAACTTTGCATATAGACATGAGGAGAAGTACTTTCTTATGAATAAATTTCCTATACAGAACAACATTAACACAAGCCTTCCACAAAAAAATCTTTACTTTTGCAAAACCTCGAATTTCAAATAACCTTCCAAACCAATGGAGAAACATGAGAATTATGATTAGATTAAGAAAGGTCTTCTATCCATATGAAATTTATATAACGACTCGAGTATAGCACCATTTTTCTCAAAAGGCCAAAGTAATCTATCTTCCTCCCAAATATTAGAGAGAGGGATAGATTAATAGACTTCTTTGCATCGAAATAAAAGGCCTAATAGATCCAAATTCCAGACAACTCACCCCAATCAATAAGATCACAAACCCTACCATAAGGCTGATGGATCTGTTCAAATTATCTCCAACCAATTTTCCAGAGCTCAAACCAGGGATCCACCTATCATTCCAAGTAGAACACTCACCATTAAGAATTTGCCAAAAACATCTTTTGAAACAGATTGCCCAAAGCTCTGCACCCTTCTAGCGGATAAAAAATCAGTCTCGGAAAATAAAGACCCTTTAAAACTTAACCATAATGCGAAGGATTATGAAGGATTCCCAACTTCATTTAGAAGAGCCAAATTATAATCCTTAGATTCCTAAAGCCATACCACCACTTAAACCCCAATTTATCCTAAGCCAATGAATCTTCTTACTTTTCACCTTCCCCACCAAAACTTAGCAATCTCGGAGTCAAGATTATTACAAACACCATCTGTAAATTTGAAAAGAAGGTTGCGGTATAGGTGATAAGATTTTTGAGCACCTCCTTACAATGGGGTGAGTGGATGTTTCAACCTTGAATCTTCTCACTATTTTTAACAAAAGCAATCTTGTCTTGGTTTACCCCACATAGTTGGTAGACCAAGGTATTTCTGGATTGAGAACGGGATACCAAGAATGTCACTAATACTATTCTCACTCCATAGGGTATTAGAACTTAAAACAAGGAGAATTTATGAAGTTGAAAGGGAGCAAGACAAAAAGAATCAATAATAGTCATTAATGTTTCTCAACATAAGCCTTCGGAAGAACACGAATCATTTCAACAAAAAGGAGAGTAGAGGAGCCATCCTCGACATGCAAAACATTAGACTCACATGCAAAGTTGATCATTGCAGATAAAGCTTCACCCAACAGTATAAACAAATAAGGAGAAATTGGGTCTCCTTGTCTGAGACCTCGAGAGGGATAGAAACAAGGACCAGGCCTGCCATTTAACAAAACTGAGAAAGATGCAGTCCTCGATCAAGCAAGTATCAATTAATTGTACCCACCTTTTATCGAACCCCATTTTCAACAACAAAGCAGCCAAAAAATCCCACTCCACCCTATCATAGGCTTTGTTCATATCAATTTTAATTCCCATGTCATATTCCTTACTACTCCTCTTCACTTTGAGATCGATAATGGAAAACCTCATGAGCTATAATGATATTATCTTCGATTTGACGCTCTTGGACAAAAGCAGCTTGTGTATGAGAAATCAGACCAGGTAGGATGGATCTCAACCTGTTAGCCATCACTTTTGAGAAGATCTTATAAGAAAAATTGCACAGACTAATAGGCCGAAACTGAGAAAACTCTATAGGTTTGGAGACCTTAGGAATAAGCACAATGTGTATCTTGCTCATAGAAGACAACAATTTACAGCCATAAAAAAAGTCACTAGTAGCACTTGATAAAATAGACCCAACAACTTTCCAATAACTTTGATAAAAGGTACCCGAGAAGCCATCAGGCCCAGGGGCCTTCAAACCACCCAATTGAAAAACAGCTGCTTTAACCTCCTCCACACTTATAGGAGATAAGAGATCATTATTCATCTCAGAAGAAACTCTTTGGTTAACACAGTTCAAAACAGTAGACCAATTTCTACTACCTTCAGAAGAAAACAAGGATTTAAAGTAACCAGTAAAACCCTGTGCAATATCAGAGTCATTATCTAGCCATTCACCAGAACTCGCTTTGATCATCTTAATCTTGTTTCGTTGTCTTCTCTGAATAGTACTAAGATGAAAAAACTTATCATTCTTATCGCTTGAGTTAAGCCACCTTACCCTTGATCTTTGGTGCCAATAAGCCTCATCCCTAGCCCAAAGCTCATCCAACTCAGTGATAATATCCTGCATTCTATCCATTGAATTAGAGAGGGATTTAAAACTATGCAAACTACTCAATTCATCCATAAGGATATCAATCTTCTTCCTAGAATTGCCAAATTTTTTGGAACTCCAAGACAACAACCCTTGTCTGCAAGACTTGAGTTTCTTCTTCCACTTTGATTGGGAGCAGCCTGTAGACTCCTTCTGCCAACATGATGACACCACATCCTTGCAATCAGGATCCCTCCTCCAAGCTTCCTCAAAACGAAAAGGCTTGGGAGGATTTTTCTCTTTAGGACAGCAAGAAACAATTAGAGGGCAATGGTCCGAACCAACAATTAGAGAGTGAATAATCTCAGTGTTAGGCCACGTTTCACACCAAACATCATTCAACAAAGCTCTATCTAAACGTTCTTGAAGAAGAGAGCCATCCTTATACCTTCTGACCCAAGTAAAAGGAGGCCCATGAAACCCAATATCAATCAGACCAATGTCAAAAATAAAATTCCTGAACATCTGCATTCTTCTTCTATCTTTTGGACCACCACCAATAGCTTCATCATCATTAATCAACACATCAGGGGACCCTCAACTGTACTTGCTCTTCTAGTGATGAATCTCCAAAACTCAGCTCTTCCTTTCTCATTTGGGACACCGTAAATAAAGAACACTCTAAACTTTTTTTGTGAGGCTTTACAAATAAAACTAGCATCAAATAAATTTTTTGATTCATAAAACAAGTCAACATCAACTAAGTCACTCCACCACAAAGCCAAACCACTTGATTGCCCTTCAGGCTCCACCAACCTGCCATTATTGAAACCCAAACTTTTCCTAACACACTCAACTTTCTTTTCTTTATTTTTTGTTTCCATTATGAACACACACTGTGGATCCACCCTGCATTTAAGGTCACGCAGAGCATTCTTAGTCAAGGCCGGACCTAAGCCTTGACAATTCCATGTGATGAACCTCATGAGGACCATGTGGTGGAATATGGCCCACCACCACAGCCGTTTTCATTCAGAATAGGAGTTCAGCAGTCAACTTGCTTAATTGACACATCCACCAAGCCACCAGTCAACTGAACAGATAGAGGATCAGCACTAGACAAAAGCCATTGAGACTTAGGTTTCCCCTTTTGCAGCTTCCCCTTCCCACCTCTAGTCCTAGAAGCAACATAACCATTATCATTCAGTCTACGCAAAGGAAAACGATCAAATTCCTGAGAAACAGTCTTAAACTTCTTACTACATTCCACAGGACTAGAAACCTCATTCTTCCTTTTCAATTTCAGGCGATCAAAGAAGCTCTAGCACCCTTCTTAGCAGATAAAGTTCAAGTGTGGGGGTGTGATTTGCACGTAATTTACGTACAAAACATGCCTCTAACTACTTGAATAATGCTTCTCCAAGAGCCAAATAATATGATTAATGTGTGTTTGTTTGGTTTTAAGGTTGAATAAGTGAGCGAAGTAATTTGGAGCAAAAGGACGCGATTTTGGAGATTTTGGAGCATTTTCGAGAAAAGGACAAAAAGTCAACCTTGACTTTTGAGCATCAAGAATCATTCAAGTCAATTCTCGGAGGTGGAGCACATATAGAGTCGGAGTGTAGAGCATTAGAGAAGCAAAAGTCAAAGGGTTAATCCGAGAAGTCAACTTGGTCAACCAAAAAGTCAACTCGGTCAACCAAAAAGTCAACTCCGAGACATGAAATCAAAGGTCAAGCTTTGGAAAGTTAAAAATCAAATTTGTCATGTGCTCTTTGCCCATTTTCGTTCTTGCCTCCATAGCCTCTTCATTATTAGATCTTTTATTTCCCTTGTCAACTCATTAATAAAGGGTAAGCTAGTCTTTTCCTCTTTATTTTCTCCTAATCTTGGCCTTCCAACACAACTTCCTCTCCAAGAACAAATCTGGGCCATCAAAATAGGGACCATATATGCCCCAAATCAGCCCCTAGGAGGCCATACCCGAATTCACTCACAAAAATCCTAATTTCTCTCTTCCTTTCACCCTCTCACCCTTCCATGGGTGAGTTAACTCATTGGTTAGACTCACCCATGTCCATTTCTACCATTTTCACTTAGTTTCATCTAGAGTTGTTCACTTACATCACAAGATTTGTCAAGAAGTGCAAGGATTCAACATCAAGAAGTAAGGAGGAACTTGGTTTGAAGAGGAGGAAGCTTGCCATCACCTTGAGCATTCTTTTTCCCTTTCTCTTTCTCTCTTTGGCTTATTGTTATTGATGATTTGTATTTGGATGATGATATTTTGTACCATGAATGAGTAGATCTAGGATGGGGGGCTAGGGTTGTGTGCCCTAGCCCATAGATATGTATTAAACCTCTTTTGATGATATGTGATGCAATATTGATTCATAAGCATGTTTATATTCAAATTTCATGTGTTAGATGCATAGGTTAGGGAATTCACCACTTTCTAGCTATGTTTCTAGCATTATCTTGATTTGGAATTGGTGGGTGGTGCCTCTAGTTTCATAGGCAATGGAATATAGCATGTGTTGTATGTTTGATTTGTGTTCATAACCTTTTGATGCACTAGAGATCCTTAGTTGGACTCTAAGTGTGCCAATTGAGTTGGTTTTAGTCTTAACCGGCATAACCATACTTTCTAGATGAAAATTGATAGTATTCATAGCCTTTGGATATAGCTAGGGATCCATGACATGGCTCTAGTTATACCATTGAGTTCCTACGACTTAGGATACATCACATCAATCATTTCATTGTGTTCATAGCCTTTGGATGTAATTAGAGACCTTTAGTTAGGCTCTAGCTATGCCCATTGAGTTGTCTCGGCCCTTAGATTGGAGAGACATATCTTAGAATATATTTGAATGCCCTCATAGCCTCGTGATGTATGTTAGTGACCCTTATACGGCTCTAGGATGCACACTTGAGTTGATCATGGCCTTGGTCGACATGTTCATACATTGTTAAGATTATTGGAGTTCATAGCCTCAAAGTGTTATTCCAAGAACCATGGCATGGCTTGGATTGGCACTAGAGAGTTCATCTTGACCTTGGTTGGCAAGAGTGATACATTCTCAATTAATTGGAATCATGAATCATAGTTGTAAGCATCTCATTGTGGTTGTTCATTGCATTGAAGTGGGCTAGTGTTAACCCTTAGCTCCCGATCACTCCATCTTTGCATTTCACTTGCATTTTAGTTTTGCCTTACCTTACTTTACTTGCTTGCTTGATTTCTTTCTCATTAACTCAAAACCACAAAATATTTACACCACCTCACCTTGCATATATCCATATGACTGTTGTCTTTCCATTTCATTCCCCACCATTTAGTGCTAGTTTCTTAGGTTACCAATATTACCGAGTGGGTTTTGGGCCACCAATCCCCGTGGACACGACCACCCCGGTCACTAAACTATACATTCACCACTACACTTTGATGCTTCATCAATTGGTCTAGTACCCTTCTTCCCTTTGTGTAATTTTCTCTTTGAAATAAGCTTGCAAGTGATATATAGGAGCACAAAGTGTAACGTTTTTAATATATTTTTCTCATTCTTTGGCTTCGTTTTATTTGTAATTTTGTTATTTTAGCTTAGTTTCCATCTTTGAGTCCCTAAATGGTGTTGAAACGTAGGAATGAGTAAAAATGATGTTTTTAGGAAGCTTTCCTATTTTGACTTTCCTAATTTGTTTTTGGAAACTTTGCTCATTTGAAATCTTTCCTAATTTGATGATGAATACTTTCCTAATTCGTAAATGTTTAATTTTGGCAGGAATCCTAAAGAAGATAGGAATCCTAATGCAAAGAGGAATCAGATTCATCAATGGACTTTTGGCCCATTGGGCTTTGCCGTGAGGCCCAACCCATGAAGCTTTGCCGAAAACCCTAGCCCATCTAGGAATGTTGCCGCATGTTCCAAGGGAGAAAGAAGATTGTTGCTGCAAGTTTTAATCCAAGAGAGATCGGAGTTTTTATTCTCCTAAATCTTTTCTACTTTCCAAAAGTCTTTCAAGGATTAAATACCTAATTTATTAAGCATACAAATCAGATTTTATTGGATTATTCAAGTAGAAATTTCGGCAACACTAGGAGGAGGATGCCTTGTGGACTACTCAAGGAGGATTTCAACTTAAATTCTGATTTCTTTTGGACGGTGGAGATTATATCTAGGGTTTCATTCTTTCCCCTATATAAAGGCTACTTCACAACTCAAGGACACACCACACCATACATCGAAAATCACCACAACACACATCCATATTTCGGCCACCTTTTCCATTCTCTTGTGCTAGGGTTTGCAAGTTTCTAGGAGGAGAGAGAGGCATCTACACCATCACCAATCAGCAACATTTCATCATCTTCACCAACTTTGAAGTTCAAGGCTTGGATTGCTTGCTTTCAAGAATTCAAGGGTTCGTGGTCTTCAAGTTATTCATGCTTTCCATCTGGTGTATTTTAACTTTATCTTTAAAAACTCTTTTGAGTTCCTCTTTGTTTATTTGTGAATTCTATATATTAGTTAACATGACATGAAGGGCATAATTTGCTGCCGTGACTATGAGTTTATTTAATATTGGATCGAAACAATTTGGTTTTCTAAGTTGCTTATGTGATTTCGTTTATTTGACTCTATTTTATGGAGAACTTTTATGTGTTTATGTTATGGGGTTCTGATGTGAACGTAAAATACGTTCACAAAGTGCTCTAAATACTTGGATGGATGCTATTCTGAAAGCTTATTTGTCGGTTTAATGTTTGTTTTCGTGTTTTCAGGGAAAATATGTGAAAAATGCTAATTTACACATAAAAGGTGAATTTTGAAGATTTACAGCGCAATATCGGAAAGTCAACCGTGACCTTTCGATTATCTGATGACACCGGTCATTATTTGGAAGTGGAATACAATATTGTACGAAGATTTCGAAAGACGTTTCGAATCCCGGCAATTTTGCCGGCGAACCACCACTCACGGAGGCGCAACCACCACACGCGGTGGTGAAACAGAAATTGAATCTCCACTTTATTTTCCCATGTTTATGTTTTATATTTATTCTTTTCTTTATTTATTTTTATTTCTATTTTAATATTTATTTTATAAATATTCCATTTGTTATTTTATTTATTTCTTTTGTTTTATTTTTTATTTAATTATTTAATTTCTTTTTATTAATTTATTTTATTTTCTCTTGTTTGTTTGTTTTGCAGCCGCGTTCTTCAGCTTTCACGGCTCTTCCATTCTCCAGCCTGGGACTCCACCATGATCACCAATTGATTCCCCACTCCAATTTGAATTCAAACTTGTCTGCCGGCGGCATCTCCGGCTTGTGACACACCATTTCAGCTTCCACTTCCCACTGATTTGGCTTCTAGCGAGCCCGTCCTCTTCAAATACCAGCCTCTCGTCTTCATTTCTCTCGGCCGGGGGGGGGACTTCTCCCTTCTCCCTTCTCCTCCTCCCTTTCTCTCGGCGACCGTGTACAGCCACCATGGATGTGCCTTCTTTTCTCCCCCTTCTATTTCTCTTCCTCTTCTCTCCTCTTCTCTGTTCCTCTCAAGCTCCTGCAAACACTCCCCCCCGGCCACAATCTCCTGCAATCACAGAAACACCATCACAAAGCTCACGGCCTCCCTTCTTTCAATTAACAAACATTTTCACTCACCACCCCAATTCCTCTGCAATCATATACAAACACCACAAGCATCATCACCCAATCACCCATCCCTTCAATTCCCAGAAATTCCAATCCATTCATCCCTGCAATTAACAAATCCATTAAGCATCAAACCATCATCTTCTTTTTCTCTTGATTTCTCTTTTGCAGGTTTGGAAACCCGGAGCTTCTCTGCTCGCAGCACCTCCACAAAGCAGCCCAGTCACCGCCGGCTTCCTTAGCCCGCGCCTCCTCCTTCCCAGCCACGCCGGCAAGCCCATCACCGAGCCCAGCCAATTCTGCTATGGCCGGCACCTCTGCTTTCCTTTGCCTCTGCCGGCGTCCCCGTGCTTCCGTTCCACGCCGCCGTCGTCGAAGCCCGGCTCATCCTCACCGATCCGGCTTCTCCACCGTTGACAAACGCAAGGCACCGGCGTCGTCGTTCCCCGCCGCGTCTTACCCGGCGACGCCGCTCCACGGACCACGGCGTCGTCGTCACCGATATGCCCAGTCCAACGCCGTGTTTCCGTCTCTCTCTCACCGAGCTTTCTATCCCAGCTCTGCCATCGATCTAATTCAATCCAGGCCGGCGTCGTCTCTTTCACCGCACAGCCCAGCCACTGTGTTCTCCATTTCCTGCCGGCGTCGCTTCACTCATCATTTGCCGGCGCCTCATCTCCGCCAAGCCCAGCCTCGCCGTCAATATCGCCCAGCCATCTCTCTCTCGCCCTCTCTGCAAAAAGTAAAAGAAATGAAATAGACAGAAGATGAATGGGAGCAGCACGGGTTAGAAGAGAGAAATTCAGGTTGACTTTTCAACCAAAGAGAGAAGTTGACTCTTGACCACGGGGTAGAGACCAGCTGAACAGGAAAGTCAAACTGACTTTCTAATTTGGGCCTTCAAGCCCAATACCTCCAAGCCCAAGCCCAATTGCTAAGTGCACCCGAGCTTCCCGATCCTTTGCCGGAAATTAAATGAGCATTTCTTTTTCTCTCAAACTCAATTTAATTTTATGTTGTGTGATTTATTTTATTAATTTGTATTTTGAATATTTGATTAATTTGAATATTTGTGTGATTTAATTATTCTATGAAAAACTCCAAAATATGTTATTTGATTGATTTGTGTGTTAGTTTAATTTCTTTATTGTTGGTGTGTTTTATTTAAGTGTGTTAGTTTAAATTGCATCTTAATTTGTTTTGTTCTTGTTTTATTTTATTTTCAAAAAGATTAAAAATCCAAAAATATTTTCTTTTATTTATTTCTTGTTTTCAAAATATTTCAAAAACCCAAAAAGAATACTTTTGTATATATTGTACATTTTTGTAAATAGAAACAATATAGTTTAATTAATTTCGTGACATTAGAAAAGTAAATAAACAATCTCCTGTGGGAAAAACCTTTACTTCCCATTATACTATTCAACGACAAATTGTTAGGAAATTTAGGTAATAATTAATGACGTCGGTTTTACCGCATATCATTTTGGCGCCGGCTCGCCGGGGATTGTTTTTACTATTTACTTTTTTTACTTTTTACTGTTTACTATTTGTAAATAATACTTGTAAATAATACTTACTAATTATACTTGTTTATATTTTTACACTTAGTAATTATACTTAGGTACCCTGAATACTGTTAATTATTTAAGTTGTTGTAGGTTGTAATTTGAACGGAAATAGGTAAGGTCCTTTTATTAATATTGGCCTAAACCCTTCATTTGTACCGTAAGGTCACTTGAGGTTGAGGGCGGCCTTTATTAACACTTGGAGAATTGCCGAACACTTAAGTGCTTTCTCAACTGAGTAAGGGGCACATGAATGGTGTCTAGATATGATCAAGACTCTGGGTGACGGGTTTGTAAAATTGGATTCAGAGGACTTGTCCACTAAATGAATCCTGCCTCTCGCTTACCTCTTGTGATCTGGCCATTCGCCTTCTGAAAACACGGAAAGTCATTTAAGTCAAGGTATTGCACCTAGGCCGTACGTCCACCTTGAATTACCTCTTGGAATCAACTTTGTTCTTAACTATATTTTGGACAATTTAACATTACTTGTAAATAAAATATACGTAGACATAGGAAATTTTATTTATTCATTTTGTATAGATAATTTGTGACTTTATTTTTAACTTTGTAAATATTTTGTTTTGATTTTGTAAATTTTATTACTAACTTTTTCATTTTTATAGGGAATAATCCGGGTTATTCGGAAATTTTACCACATACATCGGAGCATACGTTTAGGAAGTCAAGGTTGAAAAACCTTGAGGTTGATGTCTTGTTGGTGATTTTTCGGTTTCCTCGGAAGTAAAAAGGTAAGTTTTCTTTTCACTCTCGTTATTTGTTTGTTTAAAAAATAAAAAATAAAATTTGAAAAATTTTAATTGTAAATAAAAAAAAGTGTGTTTGTTTTACTGTATTGTAATTATTTATTTTCACTATTTATAATTACTGTTTGTTTGTTTGTTTTGGGCTTGTTTGTTTGTTATTTATTATTGGGCCTTAGACCCATTCGTTTGTGTGATTGGTTAGGGTTTTAGGTTTCGTAAAATAAAAATAAAAAATAAAAAAATAAAAATTTTAGCCCATTGGGCTCGTGTCATTCACGAAGCCCAAAACCCGTAACCCAAGCCCATTTAGTGTGTCGGGCCTGTTCGTTTTTAGGCCCATTAGTTAAGCCCACCAATAATGGGCCGGAGTTTTCTTTGGCCCAGGCCCACTTTAAGGCCCAAACCATTTCGATGGCCCAAGCCCGTTTAAAGTGTCGGCAACCTTTGCGCGTGTTTCACACGCGTTTTCACTGTTCACTTTACGACTTTTCGTAAAGTATTAAAAAAAATAAAAATAATAAGAAATTAGAAAATTCAAAAAATTTGATTGGGCCGACGCACGACTTTTGCGTCGGCCGATTTGTTTAATAAATCAAACGCGCGTGTCCACTATTTCCTTTGCGACTTTTGTTGCACGCGTCGTTTTCATTGCGACTTTCGTCGCTCGATCCGTAAATTGCGGATCTGTGTCTGTGGCACGTGTGCGAGCGTGCGTTCGTTCCCTTCCCCTCCCTTCTGTTCGTGTGTTTCATTTCACGCATTTCCCTTAGATTTTCCTTAGTCTCTCTCTCTCTCTCTCTCGTTTTCTCTCGCTAGTTCATAGTGTTCATCTGTGTTCTTAGTCTTTTTTCCCAGAAAACTCCCAAACCCAGAAAAGCTTTCCTCCTTCCCAACCCAGAAATGGCCAAGAGAGAAAAATTCTTTCAGTGAGTTATTTCAGGCAGGTCCTTCAGAGAACCCGATCTTTGAAGGCTTGGCTGAAATAATTCCACCGAGCATGCTCAATAGCGCCGATGCTAGCATGCCGACCCAGCCGCAACCACAACCCCAAGCACCAATTCTGGTTGCTGATCCACCCGCCGAGCCGGAAGCCGCTCCTGTCTATAGGAGACTTCCAAGGACGAAATACACCAAGGCTCAGAGAGAAGCACTGGCGGCTTTCTTTGCGGTGTATTCTCACCCCACGAAACCACAACGAGAAAGATTTGGTCCAAAAATCGGACTAGAAGAAGACCAGGTCTACTATTGGGGGTCGAGAAATAGGAAGAAGTTCGGTATCCAGACGTCTGAGCAACGTATTGCCGAGTTAGAGAGAAGAAACGATGAGCTGGTGAGCAAGAACGAGGAGCTTCAACTGCGGGAATCAACGACTCGTCGATGCTCTCCCGGGCGGCATCTGTCCCCGATTGCGGAGGTCTGTTCCGCATTCGATGTGCCTAGGCGAAGGCTCGAAGTTGTTCCTCCACAACAAGAGCCTCTTCTCGAGTTGTCCGATGATTCGATCGACTTGGACCACTTGAGACGGGATGTGCGGAGCCTCGTACCTACACTAGTCGAGCGCTCGTCCTTACCTATTCCATCGACCATCTTCCCGGACCTGCTCACGATCTTGTCGAAGTCCACACCGACTTGATCTCGGATATCGCCCGCAAGGCCAAACACGAGCTCGTGCTCGCGGCCACTGCCGGTTTTCCTTTGTGGATATCTTCACCGACTCCCGACACTTCTATTCATCCCGAGACTCTAATTAGGGCCGGGTACTTGCGAGTGTTTCAACGTGGCGAGCCTGCGCCATACTTCAAATCGGAATCCTCGAGACACTCGGCAACCATTCACCTTCATCCGACCACCATTGTTCAGATTTTAATGGATGTTGGTCGATGGTTGCCCGTCTTCTGTAGCATGATCACAAACGCTCAAATGTTGGAGATCCTACCCTCCGACAACGCAGTAGGCTACGAGGAGTAGAAGCAAGTGATGTCGGCCGAGTTTCTGGTGCCATCTAACATCGTTTCGACTCGTGAAGTCCAATTTGTTAGGTACTCCCACCTACAACTGGATGGAAGTTGGATCGTTGTGGATGTCTCTGTGGATGAACTGCGCTCAAATCCGAAGCCTTCAGTGAGATCGATTTGCCGAAAGCGCCCCTCCGGATGTTTGATTCGAGATTTGCAGAATGGATCTTCCTTAGTCACTTGGGTGGAGCACGTGGATGTGCGCGAGAAGGAGATAAAGGCCATTTTCGAACCCTTTGTCCATTCTGGGTTCGCTTTTGGTGCAAAGCGTTGGATCTCAACTCTCCAACGACAAGCCGAGCGCTACATGTGCGTCACAGGGATCCACACTTCACCCGGTGACTCTATCATTTCGCCCGAAGGAAAAAGAGGCCTAGCGGAAATGGCAAACCAGATGGCGATCTGTTTCTTCAACGACATCAGCAACTCTACGTATCATCACTGGACTTGTTCAAACCGAACAAGTGACACTCGAATGGAGGTCAGGACCAACAAGCGAAGGGGAGATCCGAGCAAGCCCCCTGGAGTCAATCGTACTGCTGGTTGTTCCGTTGTTCATCTATCTCATCACACCAGGATCTTTGAGTTCCTCAAAGATGTGCATACGAGACCGCTGTGGGATAGTATGTCGATGGACAGCTCGGTACGTGTGCTAGCAAACTTCACCATCGGTCTTGACCCGCGGAACCAGATTTCGGTGCTCGCCATAGATAGTCACAACGACTTCCTCATTCTTCAGGAGTGTTGCACCGATGCAACGGGGTCGTCTGTGATTTATGCGCCTATCAACCATTCCATTCTCCAGTGTTTGTTATGTGGAGTTCAACCGGAGCCATTTCCACTTATGTCTTCAGGCTTCTCCATTCTGCCTAACGTATCTGGAGCTATTCTTGATGGAACACTGCTGACTATAGTGTTCCAGATATCGGTGAAGGCTACATCAGCTAAATCTGCCGTGGAGTCGGCAACAACACTTGTCCAGGACACGCTCAAACGGATCAGTACCGCAGTCAACTAAGGAGCAAACGTTGGATGCAAGGCCCTGCTAGCCTTGTTTGTGACTGTTGGTGACTTGCTTCGGGAGGAGCTTAATGATCTTCAAGGGGGAGTTTTTCTTTAACCTTTCTGTTTATTTTTGTTTCCTTTTTCATTTGTATAAATGTTGTGTGTTTATTTCTGTTGTGTGTTTAAATTCAATAACCATACTTGAATTTTTCATTTCGTGAAATATCTGTCTATCATTGAGGACAATGTTTAATTCAAGTGTGGGGGGAAGGTTTATTACAAAGAAAAGAAAAAATTTGAAAAATTCAAAAATTCAAAAAAATAATTTACTTGTTTTTGTTTTCTACTGTAACGGTATCTCGACTAAATCATACTTACTCCCTTGGTAGCGTTGAACCTACCATTGCACTAAGTAAGTCACTGTGGTCACGTATTGTTACGTAAATTGAAAAAAATCAAAAAATCAAAAAAGTCAAAAATTACAAAAATATTTGCTTCTGTTTTCTGTTTTTGTGTATTTATTTGTGGTGTGTTTTGTTCTTTCCAATCCCGATGATGAATTGAGTTTAATTGTTGTGATTAGGAGAATGTTGATTATATGGTAAGGCTTTGTGTAGTTTGCTTTGGATTTAATTTGCATAACTTATGATTGCTCGAAATTTCATGTTCACATAACCTGTGTTGATTAATTGATTGCAATCCGAGAAGCACATTTGAACATACATTGTCATGCATACCCAGAAATTGTGAGAATTTGAGCCTGTTGAATATTCACATGTATGCATTATTCATACATTTACTCGTTCTTCATGTGTGCACAATTCATGAGTTTTTGAACCTAGAACTTGCTCATTGACCTCTCGAAACTTTTTATTAATCTGTGATGAATTGAAAATGATTAAGGCATTAGTTGAGCACCATGGCCAAATATTCACCATCCATCTAAACACGAACTTTAGGAACCCCTTTTGAACTGATAACTCATTAGCCGCTTCTTTTGTTCACCCACACCATCTCACCCATGTTTTATTGTGTTTGCAAGACGATGATAGTGACTTCTTATATTCTTATGCTTCGGGTTTTGATTTGTATGGTAGTACCAAAAGGCAAGTGTGGGGGTGTATTTATTTTGTTGTATTGTTCAAAGAAAAACAAAATCAGAAATAAAAAGAAGGAATAAATTCCTCAAGAAAAGAAAAGAAAAAAAAAAGTGGAAAAGAAAAAAAAAATGCCACAAAAATAGAGTTATTTTCTTGTATTGTTTTAATTTCAATAAAAGGTTGGAGGAAAATAGGAAAGTTGTTTCGGGTTTAGCATAGGTATGAGTTTCAAAGTCGTTGATTTGTCTTGCAAACATGTGGAACATTTATCATTTCTAGTCTTTCCCTTCCATTTACCATTTACCATTCATTCACCATTCATTCACCCTTTGGCCCCGATTACACCATTGCAAGCCCTTATGATTTAATGATTTGTGGATTAATTGTAGAGAGTTGGTTGATGAGCAAGCTTATGGGAACACTACTTGTGTAATTGTTATGAGAGTAAACACTTAACCCTAAACACTGAGCGGAAATATTTAGTGAATCTTGTGAGTTTTAGTGGTTAATGTTGTTCATTTGTGCCAATTTGATTGCATGAGATTAATTGTACACTCGGTTTTCACTCACTTCACTCGAGCACGAATGAGATGTTCATGTTAAATACTTAGCAAATTCGTGAGCCTTGTTATATAATTTTTATTCTCCTGTTTATAATTATTGTGAACTCGTTGAGGGTAATGGTTGGAAAGAATTTATGTTTTGTGTTTCCCTTTCTGTTTTTGTGTTGTTCTGTTTTTAGTTCTGTGTTTGCTAGAGGACTAGCAAAAGTTCAAGTGTGGGGGTGTGATGTGAACGTAAAATACGTTCACAAAGTGCTCTAAATACTTGGATGGATGCTATTCTGAAAGCTTATTTGTCGGTTTAATGTTTGTTTTCGTGTTTTCAGGGAAAATATGTGAAAAATGCTAATTTACACATAAAAGGTGAATTTTGGAGATTTACAGCGCAATATCGGAAAGTCAACCGTGACCTTTCGATTATCTGATGACACCGGTCATTATTTGGAAGTGGAATATAATATTGTACGAAGATTTCGAAAGACGTTTCGAATCCCGGCAATTTTGCCGGCGAACCACCACTCACGGAGGCGCAACCACCACACGCGGTGGTGAAACAGAAATTGAATCTCCACTTTATTTTCCCATGTTTATGTTTTATATTTATTCTTTTCTTTATTTATTTTTATTTCTATTTTAATATTTATTTTATAAATATTCCATTTGTTATTTTATTTATTTCTTTTGTTTTATTTTTTATTTAATTATTTAATTTCTTTTTATTAATTTATTTTATTTTCTCTTGTTTGTTTGTTTTGCAGCCACGTTCTTCAGCTTTCACGGCTCTTCCATTCTCCAGCTTGTGACACACCATTTCGGCTTCCACTTCCCACTCGATTTGGCTTCTAGCAGACCCCGTCCTCTTCAAATACCAGCCTCTCGTCTTCATTTCTCTCGGGCGGGGGGGACTTCTCCCTTCTCCCTTCTCCTCCTCCCTTTCTCTGGCGACCGTGTACAGCCACCATGGCTGTGCCTTCTTTTCTCCCCCTTCTATTTCTCTTCCTCTTCTCTCCTCTTCTCTGTTCCTCTCAAGCTCCCGCAAACACTCCCCCGGCCACAATCTCCTCGAATCACGAAACACCATCACAAAGCTCACGGCCTCCCTTCTTTCAATTAACAAACATTTTCACTCACCACCCCAATTCCTCTGCAATCATATACAAACACCACAAGCATCATCACCCAATCACCCATCCCTTCAATTCCCGAAATTCCAATCCATTCATCCCCGCAATTAACAAATCCATTAAGCATCAAACCATCATCTTCTTTTTCTCTTGATTTCTCTTTTTGCGGGTTTGGAAACCCGGAGCTTCTCTGCTCGCAGCACCTCCACAAAGCAGCCCAGTCACCGCCGGCTTCCTTAGCCCGCGCCTCCTCCTTCCCGCCCACGCCGGCAAGCCCATCACCGAGCCCAGCCAATTCTGCTATGGCC
The DNA here is from genome assembly GCA_030142095.1 of Rubus idaeus. Taxonomy (NCBI): domain Eukaryota; kingdom Viridiplantae; phylum Streptophyta; class Magnoliopsida; order Rosales; family Rosaceae; genus Rubus; species Rubus idaeus. Next base: position 17,309,196 of record CM057968.1, on the reverse strand, counting down.
GGCACCTCTGCTTTCCTTTGCCTCTGCCGGCGTCCCCGTGCTTCCGTTCCACGCCGCTGTCGTCGAAGCCCGGCTCATCCTCACCGATCCGGCTTCTCCACCTGTTGACAAACGCAGCACCGGTGTCGTCGTTCCCCGCCGCGTCTTACCCAACGACGCTGCTCCACGGACCACGGTGTCGTCGTCACCGATATGCCCGATCCAACGCCGCGTTTCCGTCTCTCTCTCACCGAGCTTTCTATCCCGGCTCTGCCATCGATCTAGTTCAATCCAGGCCGGCGTCGTCTCTTTCACCGCACCGCCCGGCCACCGTGTTCTCCATTTCCTGCCGGCGTCGCTTCACTCATCATTTGCCGGCGCCTCATCTCCGCCAAGCCCAGCCTCGCCGTCAATATCGCCCAGCCATCTCTCTCTCGCCCTCTGTGCAAAAAGTAAAAGAAATGAAATAGACAGAAGATGAATGGGAGCAGCACGGGTTAGAAGAGAGAAATTCAGGTTGACTTTTCAACCAAAGAGAGAAGTTGACTCTTGACCACGGGGTAGAGACCAGCTGAACAGGAAAGTCAAACTGACTTTCTAATTTGGGCCTTCAAGCCCAATACCTCCAAGCCCAAGCCCAATTGCTAAGTGCACCCGAGCTTCCCGATCCTTTGCCGGAAATTAAATGAGCATTTCTTTTTCTCTCAAACTCAATTTAATTTTATGTTGTGTGATTTATTTTATTAATTTGTATTTTGAATATTTGATTAATTTGAATATTTGTGTGATTTAATTATTCTATGAAAAACTCCAAAATATGTTATTTGATTGATTTGTGTGTTAGTTTAATTTCTTTATTGTTGGTGTGTTTTATTTAAGTGTGTGATGTGAACGTAAAATACGTTCACAAAGTGCTCTAAATACTTGGATGGATGCTATTCTGAAAGCTTATTTGTCGGTTTAATGTTTGTTTTCGTGTTTTCAGGGAAAATATGTGAAAAATGCTAATTTACACATAAAAGGTGAATTTTGGAGATTTACAGCGCAATATCGGAAAGTCAACCGTGACTTTTCAATTATCTGATGACACCGGTCATCATTCGGAAGTGGAATATAACATTGTACGAAGATTTCGAAAGACGTTTCGAATCCCGGCAATTTTGCCGGCGAACCACCACTCACGGAGGCGCAACCACCACACGCGGTGGTGAAACATATTTTAAATCTCTATTTTATTTTCCCTTGTTTATATTTATTTATATTTTTATTTTAATATTTATTTTATAATTATTTCTTTTGTTATTTTATTTTCTTTTATTTTATTTATTTATTTTGTTTGTTTTCTGTTTGCAGCTCCCATGTTACCCGCTCCATTTGAATTCAAGCTCTCAGAATCTGCCATGTTACCTCCCAATCCTATTTGAATTCAAATCCATCATCAACCCAGCTCATTCTCCACCTTAGCTGGTTCCCCACGTTACCACACCACGAGCAGAGCATTTCCAGCTCAACCCACCTCCTTCCATGCCATTTCTTCCTCTTTATATACCAGTCTCTGTTTCAGCTTTCCTTGGCCGGGGCTTCTCCCCGCGCCACCAACTCTTTCCCCTTCTCTTTCCCCCCTCCACCATTCTCGAGCTTCCGTGTACAGGGAACCTCCCTGTGCCTTCTGTCCTTGCCCCTATACTCCTCTGTCCCGTCACAAACACTGCTCACGAAACTCACCGCCCAAACACTCTTCTTCTCTGATGCGTCCGTGCTAGCTCTCATAGCTAGCCTTCTCTTCTTCCCCTTCTATTTCGTCTTCCAATCTCTGTCCCCAATCCTCTCTGTTCTTGTTCTCAAAAGTCACAGGCAGCTCCTCTGCCCAGAAATCACCCAATCACCACCGTGAGCCCCTGCTCACAGAAACACCAACAGCTCCATCTCCGTCTTCTAATTAACATAACTTTTCACTCACTCCCCCAATCCATCTACAATCACACACAAACATCACAACCATCATCACCTTCACCCCAGCACAATTTATCTGCAAATTAATTACTTAATGTTCACAAACAATTAACAAAAGCATGATTAACTGCAGGATGAATTTCACCGAGCCCAATCGACACAGTAGCCGTCGCTTCCCTTCAGCTCCGTCGCTGCTCTGCCTCTCTTCACCTCTGCCGGAGCCACTCCTCTGCTCCGCCGCACCTCCGGTGCCGCGCCTCCAATCTCACCCACTGTCGGCGTCGATTCCAGCTCTCACTCATCAAGTCGGCGTCGATTCCGGCTCTCCACTCATCAAGCCGGCGTCGATCCAAATCAGCGCCTCTTCCGTCATCTCTGCTCACGACCACAAACTCATCACCGTCGCTGCAAAATCAAGCTGCTGGCCCCGTCGCTCTGCCCAGAATCCTCCGCCGCCGTCTAGGCCGCGCCGCACCGCTTCTCTTCGCCGTTATTCCCGCTGAATCGCCGAGACCGGACGCCGGTCTTCCATGCCCGGCCCGCGGCTACTGCGCCACGATGCGCGCCGTCCTCTGCTGCGTTCACCTTGCCGGCGCTGCTATCCCGTTTTCCACCGATGGCGTCATCCGGTCTGTTTCTCTCCCGGAAACCATCGACCCCAGCACCGCGAGCCACGGCCCGCGCTTCCGTCATGCCCAGATATACACCGCGCCGCACCGCCATGCCCAGCCGGCGCCATCAATACCTCATGGCCTCACAATAAGGCACGGGTTGAGGACGAAAGAAGATAAAGAAAATGAAAAGAAGCACGGGAGAAGAAGAATGAAGAAACTGAAAAATCTCGGATGAAAAGTCAAGAAGCACGGACTGGGCACGGGTCAACCAAGAAAAGAAAAGAAGAAAAGTCAACAGAAAAGAATGGGCTGGGCTGTTCACTATGGGCCTCCTAGCCCAATGCCTCAAAGCCCAAAGGCCCAAGCCCATTTGCTCTCTACACCCGATTCGTTCCCGAGCCTTCACCGAATTAAATGAGCATTTCTTTCTTTTTCTCTTAAACTCATTTAACTGTTTTTATTTTATTTTGTGTGAATTTATTTTGAATATTTGTTTGATTTGTATTTGGTTAATTTGAATATTGTGTGATTTAATTATTTTATGAAAAACCCAAAAACATGTTATTCATTTATTTTTGTGTTTAATTATTCTTGGTGTGTTTTATTTAAGTGTGTTAGTTTAAATTGCATCTTAATTTGTATTTTCCTTGTTTTATTTATTTTCAAAAAGATTAAAAATCCAAAAATATTTTCCTTTTATTTATTTCTTGTTTTCAAAACATTTCCAAAAACCCAAAAAGAATACTTGTGTATATATTGTATATTTTTGTAAATAGAAACAATATAGGTTAATTAATTTCGTGACATTAGAAAAGTAAATAAACAATCTCCTGTGGGAAAAACCTTTACTTCCCATTATACTATTCAACGACAAATTGTTAGGATGTTTAGGTAATAATTAATGACGTCGGTTTTACCGCATATCAGTGTGTTAGTTTAAATTGCATCTTAATTTGTTTTGTTCTTGTTTTATTTTATTTTCAAAAAGATTAAAAATCCAAAAATATTTTCTTTTATTTATTTCTTGTTTTCAAAATATTTCAAAAACCCAAAAAGAATACTTTTGTATATATTGTACATTTTTGTAAATAGAAACAATATAGTTTAATTAATTTCGTGACATTAGAAAAGTAAATAAACAATCTCCTGTGGGAAAAACCTTTACTTCCCATTATACTATTCAACGACAAATTGTTAGGAAATTTAGGTAATAATTAATGACGTCGGTTTTACCGCATATCAGGTTCGAAACTTATAATGTTTGCATATAATTGGAGCTAGAATTAGGTTTTCAATTCACCTAATAGTTTTGGAAAACTAATTCATAAGTAGTAAAGGCTTTGGACAAAGGTCGGAATCAAATAAAAAAGATTGCAAATAGATGAGCTTTCTCATACTAGGTTGTGCACTTTAATCGACAACTCTTTTCTATGCGTTAAACATGGTTTGATTAGCTAACTTTTTAGACTATGATTGCATGTTCAATTTGTTGATAGGTGTTTTCACTTAGGTTAATTTTTGTAGGAAGGTTTAATTGGGGAATGATTAGCTTCTGATTTAACAATGTCAATTTCGGATTCATGACTTAGAGAATTGGTTGTTTTCAATTCAATGAATGGTAACTTATGTCACGGATTTCAGTTATGATCTTGGTGTTCCATCTCGTTTATTTTATATATAATAGTTTAGATAATTAGTTTCAATAAATCAAATCTTTTAAATCGCCCTTAATTTCGTGTATATTTGTATATATATTTTGTACAATTGTCGATAATAATTCTTTATGATATTCTTTGTTTAGGTACACCCTTGATTCCCGTTGTTAACGATCCCTACTTGCTTTGTACTACCGATAATTTTTAGGGTTTAAATTGATGCTCTTTTGAGACCAGTCAGTTTTTGGCACCGTCGACGGGGATTGAAAACGTTCCTAAACTAATTTGTGAATAAAACGTGTTGATATTATATTATACTTAGTAATTTTACTCAGGTGTCTTTAAGTATAGTTGATTATTTAAGTTGTTGTGAGTTGTAACTTGAACGGAACATTTAAAGTCTCTTTTGTTAATATCGGCCTAAACCCTTCATTTGTACCTTGCTAAGGTCACTTGAGGTTGAGGGAGGCCTTTATTAACACTTGGAGAATTGTCTAACACTCAAGTGCTTTTCTGAGCTGAGTAAGAGGTAAATGGATGGTGTCTAGGTCGAGACCCTAGGTGAGAAGTTCGTAAAATTGGATTCAGAGGACTACAGAATGTACCAAAACCACTATGTGAGAGTAATCGATAGGGGCCTAAACCTCAATGAGGGAGTAGCCTCCGTAGTACCACTAAATGAATCCTGCCTCTTGCTTATCTCTTGTGATCTGGCCATTCCGCCTTCTGAAATAAAGGAAAAGTATTTGGGTCTAGGCATTGTACTTAGGTCGTACGTCCACCTCGAGTTACCGCTTGGAATCAACTTTGGTTTTAACTATATTTAGGACAAAAAAGATGTTGTCCTACACTTAAGGTATATTGGATTAAACATGACTTTGAGAGGGGTAAATGTTTCAGTCTTATAGCACATTGAGGCCCTCTGTTCCCGTACCTAAGTGTAGTGTGTGAATAAAATTTTCATAGACATAAGAAAATTTATTCATTAATTTTGTATAGATAAATTGTAATACTTTTTTAGCAATATTGTAAATATCTTGTATTTATTTTGTAAATTTTGTTACTAACTTTTTATAATTTTGTATAGGAATTAAGGAATGTCCAAATCTGAGCTCTCACCATTCTCTGCCATTCAAGAACGACTCCAAAGGTTAAGGGACGGCTCAGAGTTGTACATCTCAAGATCGAAGAGAAGAAACTCAACAAAGTAACTCCGAAGACTCAGGTAATAACTCCTCAGGTTCCTTTTCAGAAGAGCAGGAAGACATACCTGAGCTTGAAGACGTTCCTCAACAAGAGCAAGAATTACCAATGGCTGAAACCATCAGGCAACTTTCAAATGCTACTGAGGGAGGAGCTGCACCACTTTGCATCACATACCTAGACCCAACTGAGGGGAAGAAAGCTGATTTTGAATTGAAGAGTGGATTCCTACACCACCTACCCAAGTTCCATGGGCTTAATAGTGAAGATCCCAACAAACACCTCAACGAATTTCAGTTTGTGTGTGGGAGTATATGCCTTAAAAATGACGACATCAACATCCTTAAGATGAAGGCGTTTCCCTTTTCACTTGAGGATAGAGCGAAGACATGGCTATTTGACCTACCTGCCGGTCATGTCAATACTTAGGATAGGTTGAAGAATGAGTTCTCACCAAGTATTTTTCGGCCTCGAGGATAACTGTCTTGAGGAAGCAAATAACGGGGATCCAACAAGCTGTTGATGAAACATTTTGTACATACTATGAGAGATTCAAGAGCTTAGTTGCATCATGTCCTTCACATGGGATGAAGGAAGAGAGCTTACTCACATATTTCTATGAGGGACTTCTTCCCTTGGAGCGTATTCTTCTGGATGCTATATCTGGTGGTTTATTTATGGATAAAACTCCTGCAGTTGCTAAGGAATTGCTTGTAAATCGTGCCCTTAACTACCAACAATATGAGTGGGCGTTATCCTCTTCTAGGAGGGTAAATGAGGTAATTTCTCACTATGCTTTAGAGGATAAAGTAAATAAAATGTCTATTTTATTGTCTCAGGTACTACAAGTGAATAAAGGAGTAGGAGTATGTCAAGCATGTGGGGTATGCTCTTTACAAGGATATCATTCGGACCAATGCCCTCAACTGATAGAAAATAGAGGATGGGAGTCCGCCAATGCAATTGGAGGGTATCAAGGAGGTCCTCAACGTCCAAGGTACGACCCTTATTCAAATACTTATAACCCCGGATGGAGGGACCACCCAAACTTCAAATAAACCAACAATGATCAACCTCAACAAGCTCCTCAAGGGAACAACAACCGTCCACCAGGCTTCTTTCAGAAGCCCTAGGTTCCTCAAAACTTTTCTTCTAACCCTAATTCTAGTTCTAGTACAAATTATGATAAAATGTTTGAAGCACTAACAAGTTCTACTCAAGCATTAGTGCAAGGGCAACAGAATCAAGGGTAGGAGATAGATGAGCTGAAAAAGCAAATGGACCAAGTGGTGGGCTTTATGAGCAAGATACATGAGACAGGGCGGCTCCCTAGTGCCACAATCCCTAATCCTAAGGGAAATTTCGAGAATGCTTCAATTGTGGCCACTAGGAGTGGAAGAGTATTTCGAGAATGCTTCAATTGTGGCCACTAGATTACCTAAGAAGAGGGATGCCAAGGACCTAACACCGACCACACTAGCTAGGAAAGAGGACCTTGCAACATCCAAGGAAGAAGCGAAATTATCACCATTATGTAAAAAGAAAGGTACAATCCCTAACTTTTCAAGTTCGGTTATACCTAACTCTTTCCCCTCTTCCTTGAAATTTCCACGCAGGTTTGACAAATCAAGGAAGGATGAGAGTGACCAAGCCATCTTGGAAACTTTTAAAAAGGTTCAAATTAACCTTCCTCTTTTGGAAGCAATCAAGAAAATTCCTCGATATGTCAAATTCCTCAAAGAGCCCTGCACCACAAGAAGAATGAATCGGCAAAAGGAGGTGGTGACAGTAAGTAAGAATGTGTCGGCACTGCTACAAAGGAAGCTTGATTTGTATGTGATTTGCATGCAAATCGGGCCTCTAACTACCACTAAATCACTAATCCAATAGCTATTTAGAGTCTCTAATCCATGTTTTGCACTTATGTAGAAAAATCGAGCATCATATTGATATCGGGAGACAAAAGGACGCATTTTGGAGGCTTTTTGTGCATTTTCGGCAAAAGGACGAAAAGTCAACCCGAGGACCGGTGGTCAACTCGTGGTCAACCCCAATTTTAGAGCGTCAAAGAGTCAAACATCAAGTCCCGGGAGTGAAGCACAAGAGAATTCCGGAAGATTGACTAAAAAACCAAAAAGTCAAGCAAAGCCAATTGTGGTCAACTCCGATGATCAAAGTCAAGGTTAAGGACGAAGTCAACCTTGTGACTCACCACAAGAAGGTTCCAAGTCAACATGGATCATGATAGATACTATGAGGTCACCCCTTGATTATTCCTCCCCTTTGTTCCTTATGTGTTTTTACCTCCTTACCCTTTATTTAATCCCTCTAGCCATTGGATCTAACCCTACCTTATCCTTACTCTCTATTTTATCTCCCTTTCACCTATATATAGCATACTTTAACACAGGAGAACTAGAGTTGAAGTCTAGAGAGAGAGAAAGTTCCTCTTCTCTCTAGATTTTGTTGCCCTTTTCCATTGAGAGTCCACCAAAGCCTCTTCTCTCCCCTCCTCCATCAGCCATCCTCCCATCCCCACTTCCCTTCCTCATCACTCCCAGCCCCACCCACTGACTCTTCACCCTTTGTGGTGATTTTGGCACCCTTCGTGGTCAGCTCACACCCTTTTGTGGTGATTTTTTTTCGACTTTGTTCAGATCTAGAGGTTCTCTTCCTCTTGGTTTCTTTGTTTCTATTTTTATTTTGTCAATCGATCCAAAATGATTCCAGATCTGGTATCTCTTCCCATGATCTTCCACACCCAATACCCCAAATCTTCTCCTCCCTCTCTTCCTTCGACCTCGCTGACGTTTGGCTTAAAGCGCATGACGCTTACCAAGGCGAGTATGGGTGCTAACGCATGGGTTCTAAATAACCACCATTCTCCATCTTGTTCCTCGGCTACCTTCGTATCTGTCCTCTACTAGGGGCTACGTCTTGTTCAGGTTATTGGTCTCTTGGAGGGAGCGGTGAAGCTTGGTCTGCGGTATTGGAAACAGTCATCCATCCCCTATATCAGATCTGCCATTTGGGATCTTTTCGGAACCGGCTTATCTGGTTCATACCTAGTTTGTTTTGACACTGTCAACTACATCTGGGCGATTTTTTCTTCCACCTTCTGGAGGCAGGATGCGGCTACGATGGTGGCGACTAGGGTTAAACCTTACGGGTCTTGTTTTGTCTAGGTTTTTAGGGTTGGTTTCCTGTTACTAGCCCTTGCTGGGCCTAGTTGGAAATTAAATTTCCTTATATTGTTATTTATATTATGTATGGGCCTGTCCATCAGGATTTATGTGTTTAGCTCTTCAGCCCTTGGGGCTTTGCCATGGGGCGGCCTAATTGACCCCCATCTCCAAAAAAAAATATATAGCCTACTTTACCTCATTTAGGTCATCCTATCTTTAGCTAGCCACCACCACTTATCACTCTCATTCCTCTCTACCTCCTCTACACCATCATCCATCTTATTGCTAGAGATCTTCACCAATTCATTAAGGGACATCATCAATTAAGAGCCAAAGAGAAGCAAGAGAACCATCTATTGAGCATTCCTCATCCTTACTCTCTCTTCTACTTATGTTTAATGCTTTAATTTATAATTTGATGATGTTTATTTTGATGATTAGTGAGTAGTTACCTTGTTAGGGACTAGGGTTGTGTGCTCTAGTCCAATGTGACTATGTGATGTCTTGATTGATGAATAAATTCTTTGTTGATTCATGAATACATGTGTTGTCTATGCTACTATGTGTTGATTGTGTGTTTTAAGAAGTAGCCACTCTTTGATGTGTCATTAACCTATCTTGTATGATAATTTGTTGGTTTGGCCACTTTACTTTTCTCTAGACTATGACAATATGTGTGATGAGCATGCTTAACTTGTGTAATCCTCAATTCGATGTTTTACGCCTCCTATTCTTTCCCCCTCTTCATAGAGAGTTCTATTGACCCTAGTAAGGCTTTAAGATACCTTAGAGAATCTATTCCACATCGATAGCATCGGTGGAATGGTGGATTATGCAGGTCATGCTTGTTTGAGCCTCTTTGTGTTGACAACTTAGGCCTCTTAAGCACTTAGGGGATTTGGCATTAAGTAACTTAGAGAAATCCCCTAGACAGCTAGAGACTTAGGGACACGGTTGTAGCTATGACTAGGATACGGGACTTGATTCATGGTAACATTGGCTTGATTTCATTATTGTGGACATTGCTTGTTGCATTGGGCTATGGGTGACCCGAAACCCCAACGTTTTCCATTAAATTGCACACACATTTATTGTTTGCCTTTACTTCATTTCATCTACTTACTTGTTTGCTATCATTACTTTTTAAAACCAAACTTTACTACCACTACACCACTCATTGTCTAAATCACACACCTCACTCTTTCCACTTCTCATCTTTCCATTATAGCTAGAGTCACTCACTCACTCACACACACACACACACTACCTAGAAATTAGGGAACCTTGGATCTTCGTTGGAACGACAACCCTCCTCACAAACTATACTTGATGTGAACGTAAAATACGTTCATAAAGTGCTCTAAATACTTGGATGGATGCTATTCTGAAAGCTTATTTGTCGGTTTAATGTTTGTTTTCGTGTTTTCAGGGAAAATATGTGAAAAATGCTAATTTACACATAAAAGGTGAATTTTGGAGATTTACAGCGCAATATCGGAAAGTCAACCGTGACTTTTCGATTATCTGATGACACCGGTCATTATTTGGAAGTGGAATATAACATTGTACGAAGATTTCGAAAGATGTTTCGAATCCCCGCAATTTTGCCGGCGAACCACCACTCACGGAGGCGCAACCACCACACGCGGTGGTGAAACATATTTTAAATCTCCATTTTATTTTCCCTTGTTTTTATTTGTTATTTATATTTGTTTTTATTTCTATTTTAGTTTTTATTTTCTTTTGTTATTTTATTTATTCCTTTTGTTTTCTTTATAATTATTTATTTAATTTCTTTTTATTATTTTATATTCTTTTCTTTTCTTTTGTTCTTTGCAGCAAGCACGTTCATGTTCTTCAGTCTTGAACTCTCTCCATGTGAAGGAGCTGGCAGTCCACCATCTGATTCGCTCCCTGATGTGAACGTAAAATACGTTCACGAAGTGCCTTTAATTACTGGATTTTGCTATTCCGAAATCTTAATTGTTTGTTTAATGTTTGTTTTCGTGTGTTTAGGCGAAATATGAGAAAAATGCTAAATTCAACACAAAAGGCGAATTTTGGAGGTTTTCAGCGTAATTCGGAAAGTCAACCGTGACTTTTACATGTGGAAGAAAATATTGTACGAAGATTTCGGAAACCGTTCCGAATCCCGACAATTTTGTCGGCGAACCACCACATACGGAGGCGCAACCACCACACGCGGTGGTGGAACACAATTCAAACCACCATTTGATTTCATCTAATAATTATTTTATTTTACATTTATTTCATTTAATTTCTTTTGTTATTTTACTTTACTTTTCTTTTGTTTTATTTTTATATTTTTGTTATATTTGTTTTGTTTGTTTTTGTTATTTATTTTAATTCTTTCTTTTGTTGTTTTCGGCTACCACGTTCTCAATTCTTTTTGATTTTGAATTCAAGTTTTGTTCCACTTCAACCACCGAGCACACCATCTTCTCCACCATCACCGAGATTCCTCCCTCACATGGTTCCGGCTCCCTCTACCATCTCCACATCACACTACACTCCAATTATCCCCGGATTTCCTCCACTGCCGGCAAGCATTTTCAGCTGCAATTCCACAATCTCTCCCATCCTTGCTGCACTCCATCATCACCAACCCTTCCACTACTTTGTTTCTTGGCTGTTTCTCCCCTTCCTCTGCTATTTAAGCAGCCCCTGCAAGCACAAATTCACAACAATCTAATTAACTTTGTTTCTGTTTTGCAGGTTTGGAAAATCACTCACTGCACACGAGCCTTCATCCCAATCATAGCAGCTCACGGTCAACAAAGCCCAATGGTTTGGAAGCTGCTCAAAGCCAAACCTGCAATCAAGCCAAGGCCGTGTTTCGTCCCTGGTTAAGCTAAAGTTCAGATTCCAATTAATCATTAATCATAGCTTATCACTAATCCTGTGCTATATTCTATTTTGCAGAAATCAATCACCATGGCAGTCCTCACCAAGCCGTGCCCAGCCACTGCCGCTGCCGTCGTCGCCGTGCCCGGCCACTGCCGCTGCTGTCGACGCCGATCCAACGCCGTCGATGCCCAGTCCAGTCCGGCCATCACCGCGCCCCGCTGCTATTGTTTCCGGCCGCCGCTGCTTTTTGCTCTGCCGCGACGCCGACGACGTTCCCCTCTCTCTCCCTCGCCGGCGTTCCTCCTTTGTTGCCGCCACCAAGCTGCCGTGCTCCCTAGCTCCCGCCCGGTCCTCTGCCGGCGCTGTTTTTCCTGAACCCGGCCACCGCCGCATCAATCCGGCGCCTCTACTCAATCCCGCCGGCGTACTTTGTCGCTGCTGTTCACCGCCGCAATCACGTCTCATCCTCGCCGGCGCAGCCCCCTTACTCTTGCTCTCTCTTGTCTGCAGAATTGAAAGAAGAAGAAATGAATCTGAAATGAAGATGTACGCGAAAAGAATGAAGACCACACTTGATGCTGACATGGCAGGCCGGTTGAAAAGTCAACCAAGGCCAAATCTGGTTTGGGCCGGCCAAGAAGAAAACAGAAATGAAATGGGCTTTTGCCCATTGCAGAAAGCCCAAGGCCCAAATGCCAAGTTACTCTTTGCACCCGCCACATCCAAATACCGTTTTGTCCGATTTAATAGCTGAGTCTGCCACCTTCGCCTGCCAGACAGTGTCCATTTTCATGGACACAACAGTAACATTTTTCCCAAACTCGTTTATTTATTATAATTTATTTTTGTTTAATTAACTATTCGTGAATAATTTTGGGAAATGTTATTGTTTGTTTATTTTATATTTTGTGTAATAATTGTTGGATTGAAGTTGATTGATTCTTCTAGCAGCTTATGTGAATTTTGTTTGTTTGGTTTTATCTTTAATGTTGAAACTAAATAATAAGGATCGCGGATAGACGAGCGTTCGCTAGGTTGCGCACTTGAATTAGCAACTCTTCTTCTATGTGTTAGACATGTTTAGATTAATCACCTTTGCATGTTTAATTGTTTAATCTAGATGAGCGTTCACTAGGTTGATTTTCATGGAGAAGTTTTATTTGGGGAATGATAGCCTGCGTAGGCATTCCACATATGTTAGTTTCGGATTCATGGCTAGGGAGTTGGTTAATCTTCAAAACAATATTTGTGTGTGTTTTTCTTGTTTTCAAAAATAATAAAAAATCCAAAAATATTTCCTTTTAATCTTTTATTGTTTTCAAAAATCTCAAAAACCCCCAAAAATACTTTTGTATATAATGTATATTTTTGTAAATAGAAACAATACTGTATAGTTTATTTAAATTTTGTATATATATATATTCTTTATTCTTTATACTTGTTAATAATAATTCTTTATTTAATTTATTTTATTGTGACATTGAAAAGTAAATATAACAATCTTCTGTGGGAAAAACCTTTATTTCTCATTATACTTTACAACGACAATTGTTAGGAATTTAGGTAATATTTAATGAACCTCGGTTTTTACCGCATATCATTTTGGCGCCGGCTCGCCGGGGATTGTTTTTTACTATTTACTTTTTTACTTTTTACTGTTTACTATTTGTAAATAATACTTACTAATTATACTTGTATATTTTTTTACACTTAGTAATTTATTTAGGTGTCTTTTATATAGTTGATTATTTTTTGTTGTTGTAAGTTGTAACTTGAACGGAAATAGGTAAGGTCCTTTTGTTAATATTGGCCTAAACCCTTCATTTTTACCGTAAGGTTATTTGAGGTTGAGGGCGGCCTTTATTAACACTTAGAGAATTGTTGAACACTTAAGTGCTTTCTCAACTGAGTAAGGGGCACATGGATGGTGTCTAGGTCGAGACCCTGGGTGACAGGTTTTGGATTCAGAGGACTATAGACTGACGTAAGTCGATAGGGGTGTAAGCCTCCGTAGTCCACTAAATGAATCCTACCCCTCGCTTATTCTCATATGATCTGGCCATTCGCCTCTGAAAACACGGAAAGTCATTTAAGTCAAGGCATTGCACCTAGGCCGTAAGTCCACCTTGAGTTACCGCTTGGAATCAACTTTCACTTTTTTTCAACTATATTAAGGCAAAGGAAAATATTTTTGTACACTTAAGTGTATTGTGTAAATAAAATATACATAGACATAGGAAATTTTATTCATTCATTTTGTATAGATAATTTGTGACACATTTTTAACTTTGTAAATATTTTGTTTTTATTTTGTAAATTTTATTACTAACTTTTTAATTTTTATAGGAAATAATCCGGGTTTATCGGAAATTCTACCACATACATCGGAGCATACGTTTAGGAAGTCAAGGTTGAAAAACCTTGAGGTTGATGTCTTGTTGGTGATTTTCGGTTTCCTCGGGAGTAAAAAGGTAAGTTTTCTTTTCACTCTCGTTATTTATTTAAAATAAAAAAAATAAAAAAAATAAAAAAAATTTGTAATTGTAAATAAAAAAAAGAGTGTTTTCTTTTGTTTTACTGTTGGTAATTATTTCTTTTTACTATTTATAATTACTGTTTGTTTTATTTTTGGGCTTGTTGTAGTTATTTGTTATTGGGCCTTAGGCCCGTTTGTGTGATTGGTTAGTGTTTTAGGTTTCGTAAAATAAAAAAAAAATAAAAATTTAGTCCATTGGGCTCGTGTCATTCACGAAGCCCAAAACCCGTAACCTAAGCCCATTAGTGTGTCGGGCCTGTTCGTTTTTAGGCCCATTAGTTTAAGCCCACCAATAATGGGCCGGAGTTTTCTTTGGCCCAGGCCCACTTTAAGGCCCAAACCATTTCGATGGCCCAAGCCCGTTTAAAGTGTCGGCAAGCGCGTGTGCTACGCGTTTTCACTGTTCACTTTACGACTTTTCGTAAAGTATTAAAAAAATAAAAAAATAAAAAAAAATAAAAATTTAAAAAAATTTTGATTGGGCCGACGCACGACTTTTGCGTCGGCCGAATTGTTTAATAAGCCGCGTGCGTGTCAACTGTAAACTTTACGACTTTCGTCGCCCGATCCACAATTTGCGGGTCTTCTGTCTTTGACACGTGTGCGCGTCTTTCCCCTTTCCTTCTGTTCGTGTGTTTCATTTCACGCATTTCCCTTAGATTTCCCTTAGTCTCTCTCTCTCTCTCTCTCGCTAGTTCTTCGTGTTCTTGAGTTTTCCCAGAAAACCTCCCAATTCCCAGAAGCTTTCCTCCTTCCCAACCCAGAAATGGCCAAAAGAGTTAATTCTTTCAGCGATTTGTTTCAGGCAGGTCCTTCAGAGAACCCAATCTTTGAAGGACTGGCTGAAATAATTCCACCGAGCATGCTCAATAGCGCCGATGCTAGCATGCCGACCGAGCCACAACCACAACCACAACCACAACCGCAACCACTACCCCAAACACCAATCATGGTTGCTGATCCACCTGCCGAGCCGGAAGCCGCTCCTGTCTATAGGAGACTTCCGAGGACGAAGTACACCAAAGCTCAGAGAGAAGCACTGGCGGCTTTCTTTGCGGTGTATTCTCACCCCACCAAACCACAAAGAGAAAGATTTGGTCCGAAAATCGGACTAGAGGAGGACCAAGTCTATTATTGGGGGTCGAGAAATAGGAAGAAATTCGGTATCCTGACGTCTGAGCAACGTATTGCCGAGCTAGAGAGAAGAAATGATGAGCTGGTGAGCAAGAACGAGGAGCTTCAACTTCTGAATCAACGACTCGTCGATGCTCTCCACAGCGGCATCTGTCCCAATTGCGGAGGTCCTGTTCCGCACTCAGATGTGCCTAGGCGAAGGCTCGAAGTTGTTCCTCAACAACAAGAGCCTCTTCTTGAGTTATCCGATGATTCCATCGACATGGACCACTTAAGACGGGATGTGCGGAGCCTCATGCCTACACTTGTCGAGCGCCCATCCATACCTTTGCCATCTGACACCCTTCCCGGACCTGCTCATGATCTTGTCGGAGTCCACACCGACTTGATCTCGGATATCGCCCGCAAGGCCAAAGACGAGCTCATGCTCATGGCCACTGCCAGATTTCCTTTGTGGATAACTTCACCGACTCCCGACACGTCTATTCATCCCGAGACTCTTAATAGGGCCGAGTACTTGCGAGTGTTTCAACGAGCTGAACCTGCACCGTACTTCAAGGCGGAATCCTTGAGACACTCGGCAACCATTCACCTTTATCCGACCACCATTGTTCAAATTCTCATGGATGTTGGTCGATGGTTGCCAGTCTTCTGTAGCATGATTACAAACGCCCAAACGTTGGAGATCCTATCCTCCGACAATACCGAAGGCTATGAGGAGCAGAAGCAGGTGATGTCGGCCGAGTTTCTGGTGCCATCTCACATCGTTTCGACTCGTGAAGTCCAGTTCGTTCGGTATTCTCACCAACAACTGGATGGAAGTTGGGTCGTTGTGGATGTCTCCGTGGATGAATTGCGTTCAAATCCAAAGCCTTCCGTGAGATCGATTTGCCGAAAACGCCCCTCCGGATGCCTGATACGTGATCTTCATAATGGATCTTCCTTGGTTACTTGGGTGGAGCACGTGGATGTACGCGAGAAGGAGATGAAGGCCATTTTCGAACCTTTTGTTCATTCAGGGTTCGCTTTTGGTGCAAAGCGTTGGATCTCAACACTCCAATGACAAGCCGAGCGCTACATGTGCGCCACAGGTATCCACACTTCACCCGGTGACTCGATCATTTCTCCTGAAGGAAGAAGAGGCCTTGCGGAAATGGCAAAACAGATGACGATCTGTTTCTTCAACGACATCAGCAACTCCACGTACCACCACTGGACTTGTTCGAACCGAACAAGAGACACTCGAATGGAGGTCAGGACCAACAAGCGAAGGGGTGATCCGAGCAAGCCCCCTGGAGTCAATCGTACTGCTGGTTGTTCTGTCGTGCATCTTTCCCATCACACCAGGATCTTTGAGTTCCTCAAAGACGTTCAGACTAGACCGCAATGGGATAGTATGTCGATGGACTGCTCGGTACGTGTGCTAGCAAACTTTACCATCGGTCTTGACCCGCGCAATCAGATTTCGGTGCTCGCCATAGATAGTCACAACGACTTCCTTATTCTTCAGGAGTGTTGCACCGATGCAACGGGGTCGTCTGTGATTTATGCGCCGATCAACCATTCCATTCTCCAGTGTTTGTTATGTGGAGTTCAACCGGAGCCATTTCCGCTTATGTCATCAGGCTTCTCCATTCTGCCTAACGTATCCGGAGCCATTCTTGACGGAACACTGCTGACTATAGTGTTCCAGATCTCAGTGAAGGCTACATCAGCCAAGTCTGCCGTGGAGTCGGCAACAACCCTTGTCCAGGACACACTTCAAAGGATCAGAGCCGCAGTCAATTAAGGTGCAAACGTTGGATGCAAGGCCCTGCTAGCCTTGTTTGTGACTGTTGGTGACTTGCTTCGGGAGGAGCTTAATGATCTTCAAGGGGGAGTATTTTCTATCTGTTTTTCATTTTTACTTAACTGTTGTGTGTTTATTTATGTTTGTGTGTTTACTTCTGTTTATTTATGTTTGTGTGTTTATTTCTGTTTGTGTGTTTAAATTCAATAACCATGCTTGAATTATTCATTTTCGTGAAATATCTGTCTAACATTGAGGACAATGTTTAATTCAAGTGTGGGGGGAATGTTTATTGAAAAGAAAAGAAAAAATTTGAAAAATTTAAAAATTCAAAAAAATAATTTACTTGTTTTTGTTTTCTACGGTAACAATATATCGACTAAATCATACTTACTCCCTTGGTAGCGTTGAACCTACCATTGCACTTAGTAAGTCACTGTGGTCACGTATTGTTACGTAAATTGAAAAAAAAATCAAAAAAATCAAAAAATCAAAAATTACAAAAATATTTGCTTCTGTTTGTTTGTTTTTGTGTGTTTTATTGTGTTTTGTGCTTTGTTCTTTCCAATCCCAAGGATGAATTGAGTTTAATTTGTTATGATTTTGAGAATGTTGATTATATGCTAAGGCTTTGTGACACGCCCAAAATGAGCGTCAATTTAAAAAAAAAACTATCGGTAGTAGTATAGTGCATAGTAGGGTATCGTTCACAACGGAGATCAAAGGGTGTACCTAACAAAAAATGTCACAAAGAATTAAATAAAATAAAGAATTATTATTAACATGTATAAAGTATAAATATATACATATGTACAAAGTAAGGGGGTTTAAGAGATAAATTGAATGAAATAAATTAATTAAACTACAAAGAATAAATTAAATGAGATGGGATGAAACACAAAGTATATAAAGTTCAGCCACATATACACAAGTTTATTAATCATTGGACCGAAAATTAACCAAGTTCCCTAGCCATGAAACCGAAATTAACATATGTGGAAAGTTAGAAGCTAACCATTCCCCAAATAAAACCTCTCTACGAAAATTAACCTAAGTGAAAGCACCTAGATTAACCAATTAAACATGCCATCTTAGTCTAGAAAGCTAGCTAATCAAACCATATTTAACGCATAGAAAAGAGTTGTTAATTAAAGTGCACGACCCATTATAGAAAAGTCCATATGTCCGCAATCCTTTTTATTTGACACCGACCTTTGTCCAAAGCCTTTACTACTCGTGAATTAGGTTTCCAAAACTATTAGGTGAATTGTAATCCCTAACTCTAGCTCCAATTATATGCAAATATTATAAGTATCGATCCCTATAACATAAACACATAAAAGTTTTCTATAAAACAGAATCAAGTAAACAGAGTCACATAAGCTACTAGAAGAACTAATTAATTAGGATCCAATAACTAAATAAACTCATATAAATAGGCTGGAAATTATATAAATCATGTCATGTTAACTAATACAAAGAATAATCAAGCAACAAAGAGGAATTCATAAGAATAATTAAAGGAAAAGTCAGATTACACCATATGGTATAGCATGAAGACTTGAAGACCACGAAACCTTGAATCCTTGAAAGCAAGTAATCCAAACCGTGTGCAGCAAGGTGGTGATGATGATGGACGAAATTGATGGTGATGATGGTGATGGTGCAGCCGCCTTTCCTCCTCCTTGAAGCCTTGAGAACCCTAAATACTAGAGAATGGAAAATATGATGGAGAAGAGAAAGAGGAGGGTTTGTCCCTCCCCATTGGGGTGTGTATTTGTTGAATTGGTGAAGAGAAATAGGCTCCTATTTATAGGAAAATGGAGAGGAAGAAGAAGACAATGGAAGAAATAAACAAAGAAAGGGAAAAGAAGTGGAATGTGAATGGGAGATAAAGAAATGGTAAGTGGTGGTGGAAATGGAATCATATGGCAATTAACCATTTATTTACCAAAAAGAAATTAAACACTAATGGTGTGGGCAGAAAGAAGAGGAAAGAATATAGGGGTGAGTGGAGCATTGAAAATAAAAGAAGAGGAAAGAAATAAAAACGGACAGCACTGAGCAGTGCGCACTTAAAACGTAATCCTGCACGTTTCAACGGTTGGATGCTTCTGAAATTTTATTTGGGAATAACTGACATCCATGTGCAGCGTTTATCAAAATTACAGCTTGATCTGACGGTGCAATTGAGAGATATTGGCCTCCCAAGTTAACCTATCTGCACAGGCAGATTGTCCGAAAATCTGGGCTTGGGCCTTTCCTCATGCTTTGTGAACTTGGGCCTTCCTTCTTGGGCTTGGGCCTTCATCTAGAAATTGGGCCTTTCTTCTTGGGCTTGGGCCTGCCATCTTGGGTTTGGGCCTCCTTCTTGGGTTTGGGCCTTCCATCTTGGGTTTGGGCCTTCCATCTTGGGCCTCATGGCAGACCACCTCTTAATGGGCCTCGCAAAAGCCCATTAGACTTCATTTCTGCACATGTTCACATTAATACATCATTTTGGACTCAAATATGGAAACTAAGCTAAAATAGCAAAGTTACAATTAAATCATAGCCAAATAGTAGGGAAAACAAATTAAAAACGTCACACTTTGTGCTCCTATCACTTTGTATAATTTGCTTTGGATTTAATATGCATAACTTGTGATTGCTCGAAATTCTATGTTCACATAACCTGTTTCGATTAGTTGATTGCAATCTGAGAAGCACATTTAAACATACATTGTCATGCATACCCAGAAAATGTGAGGACTTGAGCCTATTGAATATTCACATGTATGCATATTTCATACATTTACTCGTTCTTCATGTGTGCACAATTCATGAGTTTTGAACCTAGAACTTGCTCAGAGACCACTTGAAACATTTTGTTAATCTGTGATGAATTAGAAATGAGTAAGGCATTAGTTGAGCACCATGGCCAAAATATTCACCATCCATCTAAACACGAACTTTAGGAATCCCCTTTTGAACTAAACACTCATTAGCCGTTTCTTTTGTTCACCCACACCATTTCACCGTTGTTTTATTGTGTTTGCAAGATGATGATAGTGACTTCTTGTGTTCTTATGCTTCGGGTTTTGATTTGTATGGTAGTATACCAGAAGGCAAGTGTGGGGGTATATTTATTTTGTTGTATTTGTTCAAACAAAAAAAAAATCAGAAATAAAAAGAAGGAATAAATTCCTCAAAGAAAAAAAAAATAGAAAAGAAAAAAAGAAAAAGAAAAAGAAAGAGAAATTCCAAAAAAATATAGTTATTTTGTTGTATTGTTTTATTTTCAATAAAAGGTTAGAGGAGAATAAGAAAGTTGTTCGGGTATAGCATAAGTATGAGTTTCAAAGTCGTTGATTTGTCTTGCAAACATGTGAAACATTTTTCATTTCGAGTCCTTTCACTTCATTTATCATTCACCATTTACCATTCACCCTTTGGTCCCTGTTTCACCTGGAAGTCCTTATGATCTGATGAATTGTAGATTAATTGTAGAGAGTTGGTTAATGAGCAAGCATATGGGAACACTACTTGTGTAATTGTTTTGAGAGTAAACACTTAACCCTAAACACTGAGCGGAAATATTTAGTGAATCTTGTGAGGTTTAGTGGTTAATGTTGTTTCGATGTGCCTATTGGATTGCTTGACATTAATTGTATATTCGGTTTTCACACACTTCACCCGAGCATAAATGAGATGTACATGTTAAATGCTTAGCAAATTCTTTAACCTTGGTATATAATTTGTATTCTCTTGATTATAATTCTTTCGAACTCGCTGAGGATTATGGTTGGAAAGACCATCTGTTTTGTGTTTCCCTTTCTGTTTTGTGATGTTTTGTTCTGTGTTTGCTAGAGGACTAGCAATAGTTCAAGTGTAGGGGTGTGATGTGAACGTAAAATACGTTCACGAAGTGCCTTTAATTACTGGATTTTGCTATTCCGAAAGCTTAATTGTTTGTTTAATGTTTGTTTTCGTGTGTTTAGGGGAAATATGAGAAAAATGCTAAATTCAACACAAAAGGTGAATTTTGGAGGTTTTCAGCGTAATTCGGAAAGTCAACCGTGACTTTTACATGTGGAAAAAAATATTGTACGAAGATTTCGGAAACCGTTCCGAATCCCGACAATTTTGTCGGCGAACCACCACATACGGAGGCGCAACCACCACACGCGGTGGTGGAACACAATTCAAACAACCATTTGATTTCCTCTAATAATTATTTTATTTTACATTTATTTCATTTAATTTCTTTTGTTGTTTTACTTTACTTTTCTTTTGTTTTATTTTTATATTTTTGTTATATTTGTTTTATTTGTTTTTGTTATTTATTTTAATTCTTTCTTTTGTTGTTTTCAGCTACCACGTTCTCAATTCTTTTTGATTTTGAATTCAAGTTTTGTTCCACTTCAACCACCGAGCACACCATCTTCTCCACCATCACCGAGATTCCTCCCTCACATGGTTCCGGCTCCCTCTACCATCTCCACATCACACTACACTCCAATTATCCCTGGATTTCCTCCACTGCCGGCAAGCATTTTCAGCTGCAATTCCACAATCTCTCCCATCCTTGCTGCACTCCATCATCACCAACCCTTCCACTACTTTGTTTCTTGGCTGTTTCTCCCCTTCCTCTGCTATTTAAGCAGCCCCTGCAAGCACAAATTCACAACAATCTAATTAACTTTGTTTCTGTTTTGCAGGTTTGGAAAATCACTCACTGCACACGAGCCTTCATCCCAATCATAGCAGCTCACGGTCAACAAAGCCCAATGGTTTGGAAGCTGCTCAAAGCCAAACCTGCAATTAAGCCAAGGCCATGTTTCTTCCCTGGTTAAGCTAAACTTCAGATTCCAATTAATCATTAATCATAGCTTATCACTAATCCTGTGCTAAATTCTATTTTCAGAAATCAATCACCATGGCAGTCCTCACCAAGCCGTGCCCAGCCACTGCCGCTGCCGTCGTCGCCGTGCCCAGCCACTGCCGCTGCTGTCGACGCCGATCCAACGCCGTCGATGCCCAGTCCAGTCCGGCCATCACCGCGCCCTGCTGCTATTGTTTCCGGCCATCACCGCGCCCTGCTGTTATTGTTTGTTTATTTTCTATTTTGTGTAATAATTGTTGGATTGAAGTTGATTGATTCTTCTAGCAGCTTATGTGAATTTTGTTTGTTTGGTTTTATCTTTAATGTTGAAACTAAATAATAAGGATCGCGGATAGACGAGCGTTCGCTAGGTCGCGCACTTGAATTAACAACTCTTCTTCTATGCGTTAGACATGTTTAGATTAATCACCTTTGCATGTTTAATTGTTTAATCTAGATGAGCGTTCACTAGGTTGATTTTCATGGAGAAGTTTTATTTGGGGAATGATAACCTGCGTAGGCATTCCACATATGTTAGTTTCGGATTCATGACTAGGGAGTTGGTTAATCTTCAAAACAATATTTGTGTGTGTTTTTCTTGTTTTCAAAAATAATAAAAAATCCAAAAATATTTCCTTTTAATCTTTTATTGTTTTCAAAAATCTCAAAAACCCCCAAAAATACTTTTGTATATAATGTATATTTTTGTAAATAGAAACAATACTGTATAGTTTATTTAAATTTTGTATATATATATATTCTTTATTCTTTATACTTGTTAATAATAATTCTTTATTTAATTTATTTTATTGTGACATTGAAAAGTAAATATAACAATCTTCTGTGGGAAAAACCTTTATTTCCCATTATACTTTACAACGACAATTGTTAGGAATTTAGGTAATAATTAATGACGTAGGTAAAAACCCTCGAATCACTCCCCACTCCCATTTGAATTCAAATCCTCATTTTGATCTCTTCCTCCACCAGCCGGCACCTCCACTTCACCAGCTCACTCCACCATTTTCTGCTCCCACTCACTTACACCACCTCCTTCCCTCCTCCTCTATAAATATCCAGCTCTGTCTCTGTTTTCCTTAGCCGGGGTTCATCCCTGCGCTCACAAACTCTTTCCCCTTCTTTTCCTCCCCACCCTTCTCTGGCGTCCGTGTAGGTCTCCCAGCTGCCTTCTCCCTCTCTCTGGTTACTCACTTACTCTCTACAAATGCGTCCGTGCACAGCCACCATGGCTGTGCCTTCTCTTCTTCCCCTTCTCTGTCTGCAATTCCTCCTCTGTTACTCTGCTAATCCTCTCAAGCCACTCTCTGCAATCAACCTCCCTCTTCTCTTCTTCTCTCAAAAATTACCTAAGCCCCGTCTTCACCTCCCGGCTCTCTGTTCTTCCTCTTTCTTCCCTGCAAACAACTCCTAGTCTAATTAACAAAGATTTTCACTCAATCCTCCATTTAATCTGCAATTACCCACAATCATCACACCCATCATCACCTTCACCCCACCATATTTAATCTGCAAATTAATCAATTTAAGTTTCCAAACAATTAATAAAAGTGTGATTAATTGCAGGTTGATATTTCTCATGTCCAGTCCACTGCTGCCGTGATCTCTCAAGCCCAGCAGTTCAGTTCGTCGATCCATTCCATGGCTGCCGGCAGCTCTCTCACGCCGCCGAGCCCAATTCACAAAGCCCAGTAGCTGCCATCTCTGTCCACGGCCGCGCCTCCCTTGTCGGCGCTTGTGAAGTCTTGAAAGTGTTAATTAATTTTTATTATTAGTATTATTTTGTTAATTAGTTTTTAGTATAGCTTTTATAAAACAAAAAAATTATTTCTTTTTCTCTCTTAATTTCCAAATTTCAAAGCTTGAGTTCTGATTTTTGTTTTGTTTAGCTATTCCACTTCTCCAAGCAGGAGGTGGCTTACGAATAAGCGTTATTGGAAGTCTAAGAGTCTACACTAGGTATTAATCAACTACTTCTTTTCTTTTCTTTCCTTAGCTGTTAAGAGTTTTGTTAGTAGAGAGTTTCTAGGAGATTGCGATTAAGCTTGAGGCGGTGGAGAGTGAGAGTCGGTGAGATTAACAAAGAGAACTGGAAACTACCAGTTGGGAGGAGAAAACGGAAAGAAACGAAAAAGAAGAGAAAGAAACAGAACGAGAAAAAAAAAGAAAAAGAAAGAGTGAAGGAGAAAAAGAAGAGAGAAACTTGAGAGAATTACAGAAAAAGAGTGTGAGGAAAGAGGATTAGGAACAATTTTGTGTGCAGCAGCAAAGGTAGATTATATTTCAGTTCTGGGTTTTGTTTTGAAGTCGTTTCCTTTAATGTTCTTGGTGTTTTATAATTAAATTTGATGCTTTGATTCAATTTCCGTTCTTTAATTCCAGATTTGTTGATTAGAAGTTATTATGCTATTCGTTTTTGTTAGTATGTAATCAAAGGATTGAAATCGAAGTCAACTTGAGAGGTTAAATTGTCTCAACAATAGAGTTCTTGAGTGTTTGGGTGTCTAAAGCAATTTCTGTAGCTTTGGGTCAATATTTCGAAACTGTACCTGATGTTTTGGTGTTCTGGAACTGAACCCATGATTTATACTATCTATTTCGAAGCTTAAACTTCATTTTTGAGAGTGTAGAAGTCGACCAATTAGAGCTGGAACAGTTTTCTGCTTTGCTGGAAATTTCCAGAAAAGGCTTATTTTGTTGTCATATTGCGGCCCTTGTAACTAATAGCTCAGTTCTTTGTTTTACTATTGAAAGGTACCTTTGAAAAGTTCATATGTTTGTCTCTAAATTCGTTTGAGAAACCCTGATTTTGGACAAGTTTTGAAAGGTGAATTAAGTTGACAAAAACCATTCGTTGTTCTGTCAAAGAACAAAGCTGCTAAGTGTGTTGTTTTTCAAGCCTGTTTTGAATTAGTGTAACCTTTTACCCTTGAACTCGTTTTCAAAACCAAAACTTTGTTATTAAAGTTTGTTTTCCCATTTTTAAACTAGTTTTAAAATCCTAAGTTTTGGCCAAGGTTTCGTAGACAAAAATGTTTGCTGAAAGTAGGAAATAGTCACTGTTTTGAACAAAGTTATCTTATTTTTATTTGAAATTTGGACTTTGGACTTTGCCTTTTGTTGTAGCAGTATGTATAGTGTACAGGGACTGCCCAGAAAATATCTTTAGACCTATTCTAATGTTTGTTATTTTTTATTATTGTATGTACCGTATTGAATGACTAAGGTTCGGGAGACTTAACTGGAGTCCCGGAAGTTTAGAAAGTAACGACTGAACTCAAGTTTGCGTCTGGAATTCGAGGTAGGGTCTCGGGGAACCTTTTCTATAAAATGTTAATAAATTGGTGAATGTTATCGGTGAATTGTTTGATGTTGGTTGAATTATCTATTGAGTGTTATTGTTTTTATTAATCGGTGAACAAGCATGTAATATGTGATTTTATGTTTCAAAAGCATATGTTATTTAATTTCTATATTATGGATTATAGAATTATTGTACATGATGCATTGTGAGAAATTGTGAGGATGCATTGCAAAATGATATGGATAATGAAATCCAAAGTGATTGAGAGAAAAGAGAATGATGCTTTTGTGTAGTTGAGTTACTACATAATTTGTCCAAAATCAGGGTTTCTCAAACGAATTTAGAGACAAACATATGAACTTTTCAAAGGTACCTTTCAATAGTAAAACAAAGAACTGAGCTATTAGTTACAAGGGCCGCAATATGACAACAAAATAAGCCTTTTCTGGAAATTTCCAGCAAAGCAGAAAACTGTTCCAGCTCTAATTGGTCGACTTCTACACTCTCAAAAATGAAGTTTAAGATTCGAAATAGATAGTATAAATCATGGGTTCAGTTCCAGAACACCAAAACATCAGGTACAGTTTCGAAATATTGACCCAAAGCTACAGAAATTGCTTTAGACACCCAAACACTCAAGAACTCTATTCTTGAGACAATTTAACCTCTCAAGTTGACTTTGATTTCAATCCTTTGATTACATACTAACAAAAACGAATAGCATAATAACTTCTAATCAACAAATCTGGAATTAAAGAACGGAAATTGAATCAAAGCATCAAATTTAATTATAAAACACCAAGAACATTAAAGGAAACGACTTCAAAACAAAACCCAGAACTGAAATATAATCTACCTTTGCTGCTGCACACAAAATCGTTCCTAATCCTCTTTCCTCACACTCTTTTTCTGTAATTCTCTCAAGTTTCTCTCTTCTTTTTCTCCTTCACTCTTTCTTTTTTTCTTTTTTTCTCGTTCTGTTTCTCTCTCTTGTTTTTCGTTTCTTTCCGTTTTCTCCTCCCAACTGGTAGTTTCCAGTTCTCTTTGTTAATCTCACCGACTCTCACTCTCCACCGCCTCAAGCTTAATCGCAATCTCCTAGAAACTCTCTACTAACAAAACTCTTAACAGCTAAGGAAAGAAAAGAAAAGAAGTAGTTGATTAATACCTAGTGTAGACTCTAGACTCTTAGACTTCCAATAACGCTTATTCGTAAGCCACCAGAATGAGATAGATATCATAACAGAAAAAACTAAAGTACGCAAACCTCGTACCTTTATTTATTTTACAAGCCAAAGAAGTACTTAAAGCACAGACGCTCAAGTACATGGTTACATAAAAGCAAAAGAGATAGCATCACTTCACAACCATTGTTTCTTACTCAACTTATAGCATACACATACTGGTAAACTGAAAATAAGTACAAGTTCTGCTTCCTACTATCTTACACATCCCTTCCAACACCTGCAACCAATTTATTTTTAAGGGGTGAGCTTACGCTCAGTAGGGCCAAACCCTTTTAAGCGATAATCATAAAAGTGCCGCAAACAAGTTATCAAACATTAAATCAAATCATGAATGAAATGCCACCTTAGAACTATTCTCACACTCATCGCACTTTTCTCTTTTGTTAGTCATCTTGTTTACTCATGGTTGCTATTTCCGAAACCCGATGAGAGCGTTTTGCAACCTATGGGCGGTTGTAAGAGTTTCTGTCTTTTTAGGCAGACAACTCACAGGGCATACTTTCCCTTGTTTGTGCACATGTGGGCATACCATAGAACCTAGCACCCCATTGAGTAACTCAACTACACAAAAGGATCACTCTCTTTTCTCTCAATCACTTTGGATTTCATTATCCATATCATTTTGCAATGCATCCTCACAATTTCTCACAATGCATCATGTACAATAATTCTATAATCCATAATATAGAAATTAAATAACATATGCTTTTGAAACATAAAATCACATATTACATGCTTGTTCACCGATTAATAAAAACAATAACACTCAATAGATAATTCAACCAACATCAAACAATTCACCGATAACATTCACCAATTTATTAACATTTTATAGAAAAGGTTCCCCGAGACCCTACCTCGAATTCCAGACGCAAACTCGAGTTCAGTCGTTACTTTCTAAACTTCCGGGACTCCAGTTAAGTCTCCCGAACCTTAGTCATTCAATACGGTACATACAATAATAAAAAATAACAAACATTAGAATAGGTCTAAAGATATTTTCTGGGCAGTCCCTGTACACTATACATACTGCTACAACAAAAGGCAAAGTCCAAATTTCAAGTAAAAATAAGATAACTTTGTTCAAAACAGTGACTATTTCCTACTTTCAGCAAACATTTTTGTCTACGAAACCTTGGCCAAAACTTAGGATTTTAAAACTAGTTTAAAGATGGGAAAACAAACTTTAATAACAAAGTTTTGGTTTTGAAAACGAGTTCAAGGGTAAAAGGTTACACTAATTCAAAACAGGCTTGAAAAACAACACACTTAGCAGCTTTGTTCTTTGACAGAACAACGAATGGTTTTTGTCAACTTAATTCACCTTTCAAAACTTGTCCAAAATCAGGGTTTCTCAAACGAATTTAGAGACAAACATATGAACTTTTCAAAGGTACCTTTCAATAGTAAAACAAAGAACTGAGCTATTAGTTACAAGGGCCGCAATATGACAACAAAATAAGCCTTTTCTGGAAATTTCCAGCAAAGCAGAAAACTGTTCCAGCTCTAATTGGTCGACTTCTACACTCTCAAAAATGAAGTTTAAGCTTCGAAATAGATAGTATAAATCATGGGTTCAGTTCCAGAACACCAAAACATCAGGTACAGTTTCGAAATATTGACCCAAAGCTACAGAAATTGCTTTAGACACCCAAACACTCAAGAACTCTATTCTTGAGACAATTTAACCTCTCAAGTTGACTTCGATTGCAATCCTTTGATTACATACTAACAAAAACGAATAGCATAATAACTTCTAATCAACAAATCTGGAATTAAAGAACGGAAATTGAATCAAAGCATCAAATTTAATTATAAAACACCAAGAACATTAAAGGAAACGACTTCAAAACAAAACCCAGAACTGAAATATAATCTACCTTTGCTGCTGCACACAAAATCGTTCCTAATCCTCTTTCCTCACACTCTTTTTCTGTAATTCTCTCAAGTTTCTCTCTTCTTTTTCTCCTTCACTCTTTCTTTTTCTTTTTTTTTCTCGTTCTGTTTCTTTCTCTTCTTTTTCGTTTCTTTCCGTTTTCTCCTCCCAACTGGTAGTTTCCAGTTCTCTTTGTTAATCTCACCGACTCTCACTCTCCACCGCCTCAAGCTTAATCGCAATCTCCTAGAAACTCTCTACTAACAAAACTCTTAACAACTAAGGAAAGAAAAGAAAAGAAGTAGTTGATTAATACCTAGTGTAGACTCTAGACTCTTAGACTTCCAATAACGCTTATTCGTAAGCCACCTCCTGCTTGGAGAAGTGGAATAGCTAAACAAAACAAAAATCAGAACTCAAGCTTTGAAATTTGGAAATTAAGAGAGAAAAAGAAATAATTTTTTTGTTTTATAAAAACTATACTAAAAACTAATTAACAAAATAATACTAATAATAAAAATTAATTAACACTTTCAAGACTACACAATCGACCCTCCTAAAAAAAAAATTTCGTCCTCGAAATTTAAAACGTACCGGAGTTAGTGAACAAATCTGGATAACTATTGCGTATTTTGGTTTCTAACTGCCACGTTTCTTCTTGAACATTCCCAGTTTGCCAAAGGATTCTCACTAAAGGAATCGTTTTGTTGCGCAAAACTTGCTCCTTGCGATCTAACACTTGAATCGGTATTGCTTCGAAAGATAATTGCTCGTCCATTTCAAGCTCTCCCCAATCAATGATATGTGCTGGATCCGGTTGATATCTACGTAACATCGAAATGTGAAATACGTCGTGAATATTCGAGAGTTGAGGTGGTAATGCTAATCTGTAAGCAACTTCTCCAATTCGTTCTAGAATTTCGAACGGTCCAACAAATCTTGGAGCTAACTTTCCCGTCTTTCCAAACCTTTTGACTCCTTTACGTGGAGATACTTTAAGGAACACATGATCACCAACACTAAATTCTAAAGGTCTTGTTTTTCTATCCGCATAGTTCTTCTGGCGACTTTGAGCAGTTAGCAACCGTTGTTTGATGATCTTTATCTTCTCAGTTGTTTCTTGTACGAAGTCAGGTCCGATCAGAATTGCTTCTCCCGTTTCGGTCCAACATAACGGAGATCTACATGGTCTTCCATAAAGAGCTTCATAAGGCGCCATTTCAATGCTAGATTGAAAACTGTTGTTGTACGCAAATTCCGCGAGTGACAGATGATCGTCCCAATTGCCATGAAAATCTAATACGCATGCTCTTAACATATCTTCTAAAATCTGAATGGTTCTCTCAGATTGTCCATCTGTCTGTGGATGAAATGCGCTACTAAAATTTAATTGTGTTCCCAAAGCTTGTTGCAAACTTCCCCAAAATTTAGAAGTAAACTTCGAATCCCTATCAGATACAATCGAAATAGGAATTCCATGAAGTCTAACTATTTCTTGGACATACAATCTTCCGAGCGTTTCTGTTGTATCCGTCGTCTTGACCGGAATAAAGTGTGCTGACTTCGTTAAACGATCGACAATTACCCATATAGAATCTTTTCCTTTAGGAGAACGGGGTAATCCAGTCACAAAATCCATTGTGATATGATCCCATTTCCATTCACCTATTGGAAGTGGTTGAAGTGTTCCAGCAGGTTTTTGGTGCTCTGCTTTTACTTGTTGACAAGTAAGACACTTCGACACAAAGATTGCTATATCCTTCTTCATACCACTCCACCAAAATTGACGACGAAGGTCATGATAAAGTTTTGTTCCACCCGGATGGATAGTATACGACGAATAATGTGCCTGGTGAAGAACTTCATTTCTTAAGTTTGAGATTTGAGGAACATATAATCTTCCTAAATATCTCAAACCATTTCCTTCATGGTAAGTCCATCCTTCTTGTTGTTGTCCTTTTGCGATTTGTTCTTGAAGTAATTTGGAAGCTTCATCTTCCTGTTGTTCCTCAATAATTTTCTCGATCAATGATGGTTGTGAAACCATATTATAAAGATAAGCTCCATCTTCATGCGTATCCACGTAAAGTTCACAATCGCAAATGGATTCTATCATTTTCCACTTTTGAAGTCGTATACTTGCAAGACAATCTTGAGATTTTCTGCTAAGAGCATCTGCTACAGCATTAGCTTTTCCAGGATGATAGTGTAATCCAAAATCATAATCTTCCAAGTATTCCATCCAACGTCGTTGCCTCAAATTAAGCTCTTTCTGAGTAAAAAGATATTTCAAACTTTTATGATTAGAATAAAGCTCAAATCATTCGCCATAAAGATAATGTCTCCATGTCTTCAAGGCATGAACGATTGCTGCTAATTCTAAATCATGAGTTGGATAATTCTTCTCATGAGGTTTCAATTGGCGAGAAGCATAAGCTACAACCCTATCAGACTGCATTAATACGCATCCTAATCCTCGTAGTGATGCATCGGTATAAACTATATATCCGATACCTTGTTCTGGAATGATCAGAATTGGAGCAGTCGTTAAAAGAGTCTTCAGTTCTTGAAATGATTCCTCGCATTCAGTGGTCCAAGTGAATGGAACTCCTTTTTGAGTCAGCTTCGTCATCGGTGCAGCTATTCGAGAAAAATTCTTTATAAATCTTCTATAGTAACCTGCCAATCCTAGAAAGCTGCGTATATCTGTGATGTTCTTCGGTTGACTCCAATTTAATACTGCTTCAACTTTAGAAGAATCCACTGCTATTCCTTCACTTGAAATCACGTGACCAAGAAACTTCACTTCATTAAGCCAAAATTCGCATTTGCTTAACTTAGCAAACAATTGATGTTCCCTTAGCGTCTGTAGAACAATACGTAAGTGTTGCTCGTGCTCCGCTCTAGATTTAGAGTAAATGAGAACATCATCGATGAACACGATCACGAATTGATCCAAGTATGGTCGAAAAACACGATTCATTAAGTCCATGAATACTGCTGGGGCATTCGTTAAACCGAAAGGCATAACAAGAAATTCATAATGCCCATAGCGAGATTTGAACGCAGTCTTTTGTATATCCTCCGCTTTGACTCGAACCTGATGATAACCCGAGCGAAGATCGATCTTAGAGAAGAATTGAGAGCCTCGTAATTGATCGAAAAGATCGTCAATCCTTGGAAGTGGATACTTATTCTTCACAGTAACCTTATTTAATTGACGATAATCGATACACATCCGAAGTGATCCATCTTTCTTCTTTACGAACAAAGCTGGTGCACCCCAAGGTGATACACTTGGACGAATGAATCCTTTGCTTCGTAAATCGTCGAGTTGTACTTTTAGTTCCTTCAATTCCTTCGGTGCCATACGATACGCTGGTATAGAAATTGGCTTCGTACCAGGATATACTTCAATAGAAAATTCAATCTCGCGTTCAGGGGGTAGCTTAGACAAATCTTCTGGAAAGACGTCTGCAAATTCATTTACGACAGAAATGATCTCTATTTGCGCTTCCTTCGTTTCTTCTGCTAATAGATTTGCGATCTTCATCGAATAGTTAACGCCTCTCCAGTTAACAGTTAATTGAGGTTTAGACTTTCCTCCGTCTCCAGAAAAACAAAGAGTTTCTCCCTCTTTTGTTTTTATAGTCACCATCTTCTTAGAACAATCGAAAATGGCATTATAATGGGAAAGCCAATCTATTCCCAATATAACGTCATACTCTAGTAAGTCCATTATCATCAAGTCAAAGAAAAGTCTTCGACCTGATATTTCTACCAAACACGATCTAGATATCTTATCAACTTTCACAACACCACCCAAAGGAGATCTAATTAACAATGGGCGCTTGACAGATTCAGACACTAATCCCAAAATGGATGCAAAAGATGTGGAAATGAAAGAATGTGTAGCACCAGTATCAAACAATATTCTAGCCCAAGAATTAAAGACTGGAAGTGTACCTTCCACCACAGCATGATCATATGGATCCTCCATATTATTCAGGCTAGCAGTCACCAATTGATTTGTCATTTGAAATTGACCCGCTGCTTCAGTTTGATTCCCAGTGTTTACCTCATTTTCTCCATAGCCAATGGCATAAACTCTACCTTGAGTCAAGTGATTTTGCTTCTTTGCTCCAACTTGAGGTCTCGGTCTAACATCTGCTGGTTGACCACCAATACGTGGTATCGGTTGACCAACTAGTGGTCTGGCCCAGTTTTGTGGTGGTGGAGTAGGAGCACGGTATGGTAGTTGTGGTGCACGATACTGAGGTTCAGTAACATAATATTGGGGTACTGGAGCTCGATATTGTTGTGGTGCTGAAGGTGCTTGATACATTCGTAATTGAGGACAACTTCTCTGAAAGTGTCCCACTTGTCCACACCGATAACAATATGAGGGTACTGATCTAGTTATACTAGACTTCTGAGAGGGCTGGAATCGTGGAACATTTGGTCGTAGACGCTTGTTACTTGTTCCAGCTTCAGAGGTTCTAGATTCCCAAAATCTTTTCGAATCCAAGGTTGTTTGTTCCGCAATTAAAGCTCGATCAACCACATCGGCATACCTTTCAAGTTTGAGAATCATCACTTTATCTTTAATCGAAGGCCTAAGACCTTCTTCGAAACGTCTTGCCTTAGCAAAATCGTCAGGCACAAGTTCTGGTGCAAAACGCATCAATTCTTCAAATTTGGCTTGATACTCTCCGACAGACAAAGTCATTTGAAGAAGTGTAGAGAATTCCTTGGATTTTTGACGGCGTAACAAAGAGGGGAAATATTTTTCGAGAAAGATTTTCTCAAAATCATCCCATGTACGAATTTCAGTATTTGGAGTACATAACACTGATTCCCACCAGTGATATGCTTGTCCTTCCAGATAGGTACTAGCGATTATCACATGTAAATCTTATGGAATTCTCTTATTCGTCAGGCTTCGTTTCATTTGGCGAGACCACTCTTCAGCTATCATCGGATCTGTAGTTCCCTTGAATACTGGCGGTTTTGATTTACGAAACTCACCTTGTATCCTTAGAACTCTATCTTCTGCATTCTCTTGATGATTTCCTCTATTGTTCTCTCTAATGGCACTAGCCATATCTTGAATGGCTGCCAATATTGCAGGGTTGGTGACAGATTCTTCATTGTGTTGCTCTTCTCTTCCCTCCATCTTAAGATTAGAATAATATGAACTAAGTTGAACTTCTAACAAAATTAAGTCAAGAACCAAAACACAACAATTCAAACAAATATGTACATATATACATCACAAAATATTTACAAACAAAACATTACAAAACACATATATCACACAAATCCAGGTTTTAGAAACCCAGATTATTATCGTTATTTCTATACATTACTTGTTCCCATAACGATAACTTCATACTGAACTATATTCTAACTAATCGTCATCAGATAGTTCTATAACCGATGTGTCAGATGAGACGTCGATTACAGAACGCACGGACTCTTCATCAGAACTATCCTCATTTGCAAGTGGAGGGTGTACAGACTCTTGCGCTGATGCCACAGAACTAGGTTCTGTGGGATCATAGTCTGGATCTTCTTCCTCAAAATCTGGTGGTGGAGAATTAATATTTACATTAACTCCATTTTCCTCAGGCTGAGCTTGATTGTTTGGCACTTCCATTCCCGGTGGAGGCCATTGATTCCCACCATTCTCAGCAACATCATCAACAAGTTGTTGATAATATTGATCCGAGCCCTCTAACCTTCGTTCACGGTTAGCTATATCCTGATCTCGCATAATTTTATGTCGAACAAACTCCCTTTGCAACTGAGGGGTATAAAACATTATTTCTTGCCCCGCTTCCCGAATTCGTTCTCGTAATCTCATCGTCGCTATATGTTGTACTCGCAAGTCATAATCCACCATATCTAGTGGTCTGGGTCCGTTCGGCCCAAGACGGAATCCACCCATGGTATCTTCGCTCTCTACTAGCTCCATTCCTAAACATCAAAATGTAAGGATTGTAAAATCCAATACATATAGATGATTAAATAAAAACAAGTAACAAAGTAAATTATCGATTCCTAAGCGTTCGATCTTCGAATTCACTTTCAATCTACCTTTCTCACTTATTTCCCAATTTATTTCTTAAATCTAAACCTAATGCTCTGTACCAACTTGTCACACCCCAACTCGAGTAAAGGCTTAATTTCGAGTTAAGGAGTGAATCTCATTCTAATTATGGATACAACTTAATCTATAATTAGAATGCGATTCACTCCTTAACTCGAAATTAAGCCTTTACTCGAGTTGGGGTGTGACAGCGCTGCAATCCCAGGCCCGTGCCTCTGTTCGGATCGATCGATGCTTCCAGCCATCTTCATCGGCGCCGCTGCTGATTCACCGCACGAACCCGGCCATGGCATCTCACCGCCGGCAGCTCTCTCACGCCGCCCGTGCCGGTTTTCCTCCTCTCACGCCGTCGAGCCCAGTCCCAGACCGGCACCGCTTCTGCCCGTACTCACACCGCCCGTGCCGTCTCACCAAGCGACGCATCCAGCTGCTCTGCCGCTAGCATCCAGCCGCGTCGACCCATCTTCTTGCCGGCGACATCTCTCTCCTCACCGTGCTCTGATCTCTCTGATGGAAAGAAAGAAAAAAGAAAGAAACTGCAGAAATAAAATTGGAGAAGAGACCACGGGCTGGTCTGAAAGAATAAAGAAAGAGATTAAAAAATCTCAAGGTTGAAAAGTCAACCTGCAAGGGAGGACGCACGGGTTTGGCTGTTCCGGAAAGAAACAAAGAAGAAATTGACTTGGGCTTTGACCAAGTCAATCTCCAAGCCCAAAAGCCCAATGGCCCAGTCCAATCTGCTATGGACACCCGAGGTCCCGAAATTCCATCGACAAATTAATTGAGCTTTTCTTTCCCTTAAACTCATTTTATTTATATTTGTTGTGTGAATTTATTTGATTAATTTGTATTTTGAATATTTGTTTAATTTGAATATTTGTGTGATTTAATTATATTATGAAAAACCCAAAAATATGTTTTTAATTCATTTGTGTGTTAGTTTAATTTCTTTATTGCTGGTGTGTTTTATATAATTGTGTTAGTTTAATTTGTATTTTACTTTGTATTTTCCTTGTTTTATTTATTTTCAAAAAGATTAAAAACCAAAAATATTTCCTTTTTATTTATTTCTTGTTTTCAAAAGAATATTGAAAAACCCAAAAATATCACCTTTGTATATATTGTATATTTTTGTAAATAGAAACAATATAGTTTAATTAATTTCGTGACATAGAAAAGTAAATAAACAATCCTCTGTGGGAAAAACCTCTACTTTCCATTATACTATTCAACGACAAATTGTTAGGAAGTTTAGGTAATAATTAATGACGTCGGTAAAACCGCATATCATTACTTACCCACACTTTGACGAGTAGTCAAAGCTTCTTCCTAAGTTTCCGGATCCTGGAAGTTTCACTGTTCCATGCCAAATCGGTAACTCTAAATTTTCCAATGCTATGCTTGATTTAGGGGCATCAATTAATGTGATGCCTTACTCGGTTATGAGACCTTGGGTTTAGGAGAACTAAAACTTGATAATGTGATTATCCAACTAGCTGTTAGGTCTAATGTCTACCCTAAGGGTATGTTGGAAGATGTGCTTGTGTAGGTGGACCATTGGATCTTTCCCGCTGATTTCTATATCCTAGAGATGGAAGATTCACTCGTGAGTGCAACACCATTTCTTCTAGGCCGGCCATTTATGAGAACAGCAAGGACTAAGATTGATGTGTATGTCAGCTCCTTAACAATGGAGTTTGATGGTGAAGTGATAGGATTCAACATCTTTGAATCCATGAGGTATCCTGTTGATGTTCATAATTGCTTCTCTATTGATGTTTTAGATACTCTTGCGCATGAAATGCTAGAAAATATGAAGGAGGATACTTTAGTCACAACACTTGAACAAGGAGTAGGTTATACTAGAGCTGGCGTGAGCATACCTATGAAGGAGCTCTTGGTCACTTGTGACAAGAGGGTGATGGACAACATGTTCTCCCTTGAAGCAACGCCCTACCTAAGTAAGTACACTCCTAGCTCCTTTGTCCATTCTTTTATCCACTAACAAGGCATTTCCTTCAGTGGTTCAGGCACTAGTGATTGAGCTAAAGCCCCTTCCAGATTACTTGAAGTATGTCTACTTAGGGGATAATGAGACATTGCCTGTCATTGTATCATCTGCACTTACATCTTCTCAAGAGGAACGGTTGGTGAGTATGCTTAAGTAACACCCTTTCTGATTCACCAACCAAAGATCCTAACCAAGGTTCCTTCCAATCTCTTAAGCCTCGAATTCAAAGAAACCAGACGTTAATGAAGCTGGAAAAGCTTAGAGGTGGCCGAAATCGATATTGTTCACCGTAGTAGAACAGTACCCAAAATTCCAACCAACCAAACATTGATCAAAAGTGAAAACCAATACTAGGAGCGTGTAGAGCTCGAAGAGATGATAGATTTTCATACCTTGTTCAAACCAAACCGTCGCCGGAGTCGCCGAAAATTGCAGAAAACTGGCCAATTTCTATGACCTTTCTCCTTCTGATTCTCTCTCTATAACCCTCTATTTGAAAAGCTACAGGTACAGATGAACTCAGTTTATCGAGATGAAGCTTTTGATATTGATTTCACGCCGTGAAAAGATCGGAGGAAGAAATTGAATATGGCGGTGTAGCGGAGAGGAGGAAGAAGAAGTTGTACACGGGTTCTTGAAGTTTCCTTTCCTTTCCAAACTGATCCAACTATAATTATACCTTTCCTTATTGAGTTTCAACAGCTTAGATCAAATGGTGAGTTGATATACGGCCCAAATTGCTCCAACCCATTTCCAAAAATAATTCCCTTTAATCTCAAACTTCTAAAATGTAAAACAAATAGCTCGAACCTCCGAAAAATACTACGAACTTATGGTGACGTCTACTTTTCTATTGTGACCTCAAAAATAAATTTGAATAGTGCGTAGAGCAATTTAGACATGTACCGCTAAGCCAATATTGATTAGGATGCAATCCATCATAAAATCATCGACCTAAGCGGTTATCAAGAATGGGTCAAAGTGTCGTTGTTGAAGAGTTCCCTTCTTAGACTCATCGAATGTGATGGGCATCCATCCAATCCTTCGTACGGTCAAGGTTTTGTATTGGTGCACGTTGAACACCTCGAAATCATAACCTGCTCAGGTGAACCTCTTCTTGGATCTATGTGATGATGGGTCGAGGTGGACTCCGCCATTAATTGTGTTGATCTTGCCCCAAACTTTGTTTACAACGTTGACTTGTTGTTGATATTGGGGCTAGTATAGGCTAAGTTTGTCATAATTTATGAGGTCTGGATCATATCCTTGACATTAATACAGAAATTGATATCGTGTGTCATCATCATGGTACTTGCAATACCTTGGGGTGACGGTAATTCTTGCACTTATGCCCCAGGATCTCATCCTTGCATTGGTCCCAGATGTCCTTGTAAGAGGCTGCGAGCATAATGAACACAGTATAGCGGGATGATTGAGTTGGGGACTAGTAAGGGGCGCTTTTAACAGGAGAGCGAGTGTTATGGTTCGGACTCGATGTACTCGCGAATTCTTTGGCCTTCTTGGAATTGGATTAGTTGGGCCACGTGTCTGGTTGTTTGTTCCAGATGACCGCTGGATAAGCGTTGGCAACTTGTTAGGGGGTGCCCTTTATGGGAGCCGAATGATCATTCCCGTAAGTATCAAACTCGGCTTGGGCATGACGCATGACCACTACCATAAGACGGTCTTAGTAAACTAGGCGAGTCGTGTTTATTAGTATTCTAAAAATCTAGCTAGGCGGCACCTAGGCACTGGGCGATGGCCGACCGCCTGGATTAGCAGTAAATAGGTAAGAAAGGTCGGCCAACTTTTAGGTGGGGATGAGCGGACGCCTAGGCGTTCTAGGCGGGCATGGTGGTCTAGGTGGGGCTAGACGGTCCTAGCCGTGGTGGCGGTGGTACTCGGAGATCGTCGACGGAGGAGAGAGGATCCTCTCTCTCTCTCGGTAATATATCTTCTCTCTACTACTACACGGATTTCTTGCTTGCTACTGCACGTATATATCTTTGCCTGCTACTTGTATGGATATCCGTTGTCACTACGCACCGATATCTAGCGGCACACACTTTGATTTTTTTTTGTTGATACACACTTTGAGTTTCAAACTCAAAGTTTATAAGAGACAAAAATGTAATTCAGCATTTGCCACATGTTAGGCTTAAGAACAACTTATTCCTATGAGTAAAAAATTTACTTATATGTATGAATTGAAAGTTTGTGAACTTTGCAGAAAAATGAAGACATGTTATAAACTTTTTTGCACTTTGCTTAAAAAAAAAGACTTTATGAGTTGTGATTTGTGAATTAAAAATATATCTTGGCCTTGACAAAAAAAGAAAAAAGAAAAAAAAAGCACAAGCGGCACATCCACCAGTAGTTCAGTACCCAAAACAGTTTTAACCGCAAGGAGTCAAGGACCCAGTATAGTTACTCGATGGAATAGTTCCCTGTGCCCACCCACAGTAACAAATTACACAAGTCGCGGCTCTCTCTCTCTCTCTCTCGTGTCTAGTCTCTACAATGTCGACAAACCACCACGTTCTCCGCCTAGTCCTCTCATGCCGTCAAATCACAGCTCAGGTGACAAGCCCCACCACCTCCTCAATCATAGCCATGGCCTCCTCCTCAGAGCAAGAGTTCGTAGCCCACTACCGAGCCCAGCTCAACAGCTTCCCTCGCTCCCAAATCTTCTGGGACGCCAAAGTCGCCTCCCGCGTCGGCGAGAAGCTCGGCCTTCGTCTCCTAGATATCGGCGTCACTGGCGTCCAGATTGACGTCGGCGAAGAGCTCTCCAGGCCTCCCCACCACCGCATCAGAGTCTGGCCGCTCTTTGATTCGGTTAAACGAGCCGGTGTGGTTGTCGATGGCGCTGATAAGCTTGGCCGACGTTTTCAGTTTTGATTAATTAAAATAACGGAGAGGATGGAGACAGGTGTAATCGGTTTCTGTGTGTGACATTCACTGGAAGAGGCACCATGGTTTTATTTTTATTTTTAAAAAGGCCCTATATCTTTTTGTAATTACAATAATGAAAATTACAGTTTCAACTTGTATTCGGTAAAACTATCTGTTACTAAAACTCTAAAAGAAACGCAAAAGAGAAAAGCCACCGATCAAAACAGACAGCAATGGCGAACGAAAAGTCAGTGATGGCGGTGATCAGAGCGGCGAGGCCAACCTTCCGTAACAACAACGACAAGGTCGCTTTTGCAGTTCACGCCTCTTTCTTGGCCTCTGGTTACGAGCTTATCGCCACCGGGCCTCCTGCTTTTTCCGATTCTGCCCTCTCGTCTTCTTCAACTGGTAACTTACTTGTTTATATTCGGCAAAATTATATATCCATGTCAAAACCCTAAATAAATAAATCAAAATAATATTTGGGGCTGTAGATGAAGTGGGAATTGATCGATGGAATGAGCTCGACGACGAGTACGCGTTCGTCTACGCCAACTCAGAAAATGGTCCGAAGAAGAAGTTGCTGGTGAAATGCCTTGTAATGAACGATAAATTGTTGGTAGATGCTTTGGCTGATGGGACGACTTCTGAGTCCGTCCATCTCGAAATCAAGTAGGCTTCTTCTCTTATTCTCTGTGACTTTGCATTTGGGTCATATTTGAATTCTTTCTTCTTAATTTGTTTACAATTTGCAGTGTGGGTGACTATGTTGGAGAGAATGGCAGCAATTACTCCTCACAATTCAAGAATTTGGAGACACTGGTAAAGAGTCTGGATACTCAGGTTTTGTCTAAATTAGATGGGTCTTCAAAAGCCAGTTCCTCAACTAATAACAACGCCTTAAGGTAATTGGGTTTCATGACTTCATCCTGGATCTGAGTTACATCCTGGATCTGAGTTACAATTGCTAAGATACACAGTGCTAAACATATATTTATATGAGTTCATCCTGATACTAAATTATGCATGTGAGGGTACTAATACTTCTTGTGCTTTATGTGGGTGGTTTTGTCGTGCAACTTTGCAGTTCAGAGAGAAGTGAGAGATCCACAAGTGAGCCTGGTACTGGACCTTCATATCCTCATCCTTCAAGGTCCCTCTCTTTCTCTCTCAAACACACATATACGAATTTGGTATTGCGCTCCTGAATTTTTCTCTTGTGATCCATTAATAAATGCTACCTCTCCCCTCTCTCCCCCGCCCCCCAACCCCCTTTTCTGATAATGTGAATATTGTAATGAGTGGCAGTTTTCATATAGCTTCATGGTAGTTCAATTTCAGTTCTGAGATGCTTCCTACATTTTATTGTATTTTAGTTTTGAAGTCATATATACGTGTGTGAATCTAGAGGTCCATGTTTGAAATTAGTTTCGTAAGGCCTGATTAGGGGGGCTTTGTTTAGGTTTGCCAAGATCCTAACACTATGTTGTAGGTCAATGCTTACCTTTTTATTGTGCGATACTTATTCTGAGTTTCCCACATATTTCACCTCCTCATTTTGTTTGTCTTGATTGTAGCACGATTGTATTCTCTTGCACTTTTGATATTAATTCAGTCTTGATGTTTAGTAATTGTCTTCTCCTTTTTACCTTGTTAGATGAACACAATTGTTTTAGATTAGAAATAAATTTTGCATGTTGACATTGCATTCACATTATAGACCTTTTCTTTCTTTTAATGGAAGTCTGTTTCTCATAAAAAAATTGCATTACCAAAGAGGGGTTAGTAGGAATGGTTAGGCCCATCTTTTGCTCTTATGTGGTCTGGGGTTCGAACCTCCTCATGATACCAACTTTGCAATTTGCTAGATTTTCCTGCCTCCTAAAGATTGTAGGGTTGGGCAGGATGCCCCAGTTTCAAGCCTTGAGCCTGGGTCTGTGAAGCAGGGTTGGGAGATTTCTGGGTATCAATATATATATATATATATATATTGTGATAATTTTGGTAACAAGCAACAAAGTAGGCATTTTATGTGTATCATTTCTCTGCAACTATCCCTCCCACAATACGTTATATTTCTGCTCAAAGTGTTGCTTTGCACCTTTGCAGAATTGTCTATCCTCCTGTTAATCCTATAGGGGATAGTGATCGTTTCCCTGGGCCTGGTGCTGGAATGTTCCCTACTAGGTATTTTGCTTATACAAGTCCTTTTGTTCTTCCTCGCTATTTAATCCCATTTTAGTGTTCTAGTTTAACACATATTTATTATGTCTGTCCATCAGAGGTGATTTTGGTGGCGGTGGCATGCTTCTAGGTTTGTACAATTGTCTTTCTTCTTCGTCTTTCTTTTTTTTGTTTCTCCTTAATATGCTGGAAATAATTACATGGCATTTTTATGTGACTCAGTTCATTCATCATGTGAAAACAGGACCAAATGATCCTCGGTGGTTTGGCGGCATTAGAGAGCCTGGGTTTCCTGGAGGACAACCGTGAGTTGTTTTAGACCAATTCCCTTCCTCTCTCAGAAACAACACACACACACACACACATACCATACACACACATGCATGTGCTGTACTTTGTAATACCGTTCTAATTTTATTTTTGGAACAGGGGTGTTCCTCCAGGCGCTCGTTTTGACCCCTATGGGCCACCTGGTGTTCCTGGTTTTGAGCCCAATAGGTTTGCAAGGTATATGGTTTTTTATTTTATTTTTTATTTTACTACTAACAATAATTTCCTGAAATGATAACAAGGCACTGAATGTAATTTCCATGTGCTTTATCGGCGATCTGGAATGTCCTCCAGTTGGGATTAAATTAGGGCTTAAAAAGTCCTCCAGTTGGCTCTGTCATTAGGACGATATGGCTCACCGCTATCACTGTGGTTTCAATGGTCTATGATGGATTCCTCTGGTGTAGAGGAAAAGTTAGATACTTGTGTGATTCTCTGCTGGAAATTTTCAATGTGGTCAATTAAGTCGGTATTTTACCCTTTTTTTCACTCATTTTCGCCCATATGTAAAACTGATGGAATTAAATTGGGTTCAAAATTTGCCTGGTTTCAAGCTGAGAGAGCTGCCAGAATTCAAGTTGGGAACTAATTTTATTTCTAGCCTATGAACATGCCAAAAAAAATAGTTGCTCAGGTGTTACCAGTAGTGTTCCTTTGGTCTTTGTTTGTGGATTTTCTTTTCTAAAATCATTTTGGACAACCAGTCTCTCACATCAAGTGGTTATGTGACTAGCCTGTGAAGGGTTGGTTGGAGCTGGGAGCTCCAACAACATTTTCTTTTTCTTGACTAGTAGTCTTTGAGCCTTTACATAATGCCTCTGAGATACTATCAATTCACAATCTGCTTGTACTTAGCCTGTATTTACATTCTGGAAGTATTTATGGCATTTTATATTTGAAAAATAATGAAGTAATAGCCCAAGGTTTTGTAATTGAATCCCTGACCAAGCATATGCTTCATGATTGGTATTTGTTACAGGAATCCACGGAGGCCAGGGAGTGGCACTCATCCAGACTTGGAACATTTTGGGAGTAGTTCAGATTTCATTTAGATGTGGTCAAAAAAGAAAGATGTTGCATTATATTCAGCATTCTTATATTACTTCTTCTCTTTTAGAAGACCGTTCTTATACTAGAATGTTTAATAGCTGAACATGTACTTTTAAGAATGTTGGATCTCAAATTCCTGTATCAAATTAGTGTGGCTTCAGTTGATGATCAGCCTCCCATATATACAAATCTTCTTTTTTTTTTTTTTTTTTCAAGCAGATCTCTTCCGGACCCAGCTGCCCATAGCTTGGTTCGATTAATAGGCAATTAATAGTTAATAGTCACTACTCACTAGTGTGGATGCCAGGCCCCCATTTTGGCTGCATTTGATACGGATCTTATTCGTAATGATTTTATTGTGTTACACAGTACACCTTCTTTTTTCTCCCACCGTCGTGGTTTTTTTATTTGTGTGTGTGTGTGTGTGTGTTTTATTCCCCTGTTCTGCAGATTTGTTGTTCTTGTTGAATTTCTTCTTCTTTATAATGTACATCTTGAATGTTCACGTCTCTGCTGCATACAATGAGTTAAAAAGTTACATTGGGTTTAGTCCTCTCAAACCAGTTAGCCTAAGTTAGCCTATGCCGCATTAGAATCGTTTCTTACCCAAAACTTTCCTGGACTGACTTGTTTTAGTGATTGTCTTGCCTTAGAGCATTTCCACCGATCACTTCTAGCCCGGTTGCCGCAAGACATAGCCCCCAAAAGTGAAAAAAAAAAAACAAAAAACTCGCAGCGTGCATTTCTAACCTAGGGCAATTATTAGGTCAGTTCTAGCCCCACTTGCCACCTGACAATCATTAGGTCAGTTCTAGCCCCACTTGTTGACCCAATTGCCACCTGTCAATCTCAGCATATGGTGGACTCCACATCATATTTTCCTCACATGGGAGCCGTTGCTCTTCTCTACAAAAAGTAACCCCAAGGATTACTTAATTCCCACCATTGGATGATGGGGAATTTAAAATCAATGGCCAACTATGATTTTCAACGGTCAATTTTTTTTTTAAAACAATGGTCATATTAATAAAAAAAAAATTGTGCTACAAACATCTATAAATACCTACAATGATCTTTTTACATTTCCCAATTTTATCATTCCTAGTTGGGAAAAAAAATTCCAAATTTTTTCTATCATCTCAAATTTTTGTTTCTGATATGGCTAAAAAAATTTATTCTAAATTTTTCTATCATCTCAAAATTTTATTTCCAATATAAATTAAAGGGGCAAAATGTCACTTTTGGTCACTCAAGTTTGGGGTTTTAGACACTTTCATCACTGAAGTTTCAAAAATGTCACTTTGGTCACTCAAGTTTGAAACCGTATGTCACTTTGGTCACTGCCGTCTATTACACCGTTAAATAATTGTTTCTCTGTTAATTTAAGGGGTAGATTTGTCATTTCAAGCTATTTTTGTAAGGGCAAAATGGTCAATACAATAATAAAAAAAATTTGTGCTTTGTTCTCTCTCTCTCTCTCTCTCTCTCTCTCTCTCTCTCTCTCTCTCTCTCTCTCTCTCTATCTCCTCTCCCTCTGCACCATACGCCACCACCATCTCCGGCC
Source organism: Rubus idaeus (assembly GCA_030142095.1). NCBI lineage: Eukaryota > Viridiplantae > Streptophyta > Magnoliopsida > Rosales > Rosaceae > Rubus > Rubus idaeus. Next base: position 17,264,825 of record CM057968.1, on the reverse strand, counting down.
ACAACCTTGCTTCACCGCCTCCACCAATAGTAGCAGAAGTTGCCGGTGACCACCCGGGTTTGAAGCAAAACGCGCCGGCAAGCCTCCGTGAGGACCCGTCGGAAAAGCTTGAAAATTCAAGCTTTCGTTCCGGCCTCCTCTGGCCACTTCCGACCATCCAAATCAATTGGGCTTTGAAGCCCTCCATCCCAGCAACCTCGCGGTACCCTCGTTTTTCAAAATCGACAGCCGTACGCGGAGGATCGACGCCGTTAACGTTTCGAATTTTTGAACTTCGGGCATCGATATCTCTCAATCTACTTTGAATCTCACCTTGATGTAGTTATATAATTTCATCCTTGGGTTGTGCTCTACATGTTGATATAAATTTTGTGGTCATTAGAGATGGTTGGCGGCGGTGCCGAGGGAGAAGAGAGAGATAGGTGACAGGGAGAGAGAGAGAGGAGAGAGGGAGGAGGATGAACATGAATGAAAAGACTATTTTGCCCCTAATTTGGCCATGTGCTAATCACATGTCATTGTTTAACGGAAGTAATAGACGGTAGTGACCAAAGTGACATACGGTTTCAAACTTGAGTGACCAAAGTGACATTTTGGAAACTTGAGTGACCAAAGTGTCTAAAACCCCAAAGTTGAGTGACCAAAAGTGGTTTTTTGCCTAAATTAAATAAAACAATATATCCTTCTCAATAATGCCAAAAATGAAAAATGTGACCTAGCCCCTGCCCCAACAGGTGGAAGCAACAATTAAAAAGTACATAAATAGTAACTGCCTCAAAGCCCCAGAGACTCAACGAGTGAACATGCTCTTACGGACATGTTATTTTACTGACCAATAACATCATGACATATGCAAATAAACGAAAGGACTAAATTCACGTTACTACCTTGAACTTTAGGGGTCTAATCAGTTTAGTCCCTATACTTTTAATTTCATCAAAACAGTCCCTGAACTTTCAATTTTCATTCAACAAGTCCTTCCGTCATTCATCAAAATTTCGTCCAAAAAAATATGAAATGTCCATTATACCCTTGCCTGTTTATTATTATTATTTTTTTTCAATTTTTTTTTGCCGCAGCCTTTTTTCTTCTTCTTCTCTCTCTCCCCATTCCTTTTTTTTTTTTTTTTTTCTGTTCTTCTCTCTCTCTCTTTTCCCGACCCTCTCTTCCTCCTCCTCCTTCCTCCATTTCTCTTCTTTTCTTCTCTCTCTCCCCGACCCTCTCTTCCTCTCCTCTTCCTCCTTCTTCTTTCCTGACCCTCTCTCTCTCCCGGTCGAGGAGATTGGTGCTGGGTAGTTGCGGCAAGATGCGAATCGACGCCGGCGTTAGCTTGATCTTGGATCGATGGGTGCCCAAAGGATGGCCTGAGGACAGGTGCGAAAATCCGGCGCGGGCTCGAATTGATGAGCGGCGCGAGAGATGGTGGTGGTGGCTTGGGTCGAGCATGGGCTCGATTGGAACTCCGGGAATCGACGTCGAGCGCCGTGTCAAGGAGGCTGTCTCGACCAAGAAGAGGGCCCAGGAGGCCCTAGAGGTGCTTGTGTTTCTCGTCACCAAAGAAAAGGAGGAGAAGGATTCTAAAGTAGGAGAGCGAGAGCTCAATTCGGCTGACCAGAAACCCAAATCGGAGACCAATCCCAGTGCAATGCAAGTTCTGGCCAATCTTGCTACTTCTATGGCGACTGAGGGAATCAATGGGTTGCGTTCGAATCAAGGGCAGACCACCGATATGGAGGAAGGTGGTGATCAAATAAGGCGGGTTGTTGTTCCGGGCTCACAACGGTGGTCGTGGGTGTCCAGAGCATAAGGGAGGAGGAAGGGAGAGAGAGAGAGAGATTGATCGAGAGGTCGAGAGAAAGAAGAAAGAGGAGGAAGATGAGAGGGAGAGAGAGAGATCATAGATGAGAGAAAGAAGGAGGAGGAAGAGGAGAGGGGTCGGGGAGAAAGAGAGAGAGATCATAGATGAGAGGATGAAAAGGAGAGGGAGACGAGAGAGATGAGAGGGGTCGGGGAGAGAGAGCTAGATCAGAAATGAGAGGGGTCTAGGAGAGAGAGAAGAAAAAACAAAAAAAGGAGTGCAAAAAAAAACGGTAGGGGTATAATGGACATTTCATATTTTTTTGGCTGTGCCACATCAGCATTTAACGTCCTAATTGGACGGAATTTTGATGGAGGGACTTATTGAATGAAAATTGAAAGTTCAGGGACTGTTTTGATGAAATTAAAAGTATAGGGACTGAACTGATTAGACCCTTAAAGTTCAGGATAGTAACGTGAATTTAACCCTAAACGAAAACCCTAAATCATAGATATCCGTTGTTTTTTGCTCAAGCTTTCTATTGGTCGATCAGACAAGCTTGTTAGTTATGCAGTCCGATCGAAGACCTTCTTTGGAAGGACATGTCTTGTTTACCCAAAGGGATAATTATAACTTTAGTCCCTGAACTATAACTCGTTCGACACTTTCATCCCTGAAGTTTGAAATATATCACTTTCATCCCTGAACTTCAACACCGACTATCACTTTCGTCCCTGACCGGAATAAAATGGTGCAAAACTTATGCCAAAATGTTCGCATGGATGAGAGGAGTAACTTTTATAACTGGGGCTAAGCTCGATTCGGCCTAGAATGGCTAGAATTTAGCCCGAAAGCTTATGGTGGCCGGAACTTTAATTGTAAAATTCTCCGCCGTCCGGCGACGGTTTGAGGCGTTGAACTCGCCTCAAGGAGGGCTTCAAAGCCGTCCTCCGATTTGGCCGGAATGGTAGGTGTATTCGATGAAAACCCTCGGCATGGACGAAAGTGATATAGAATGTCAAAGTTCGGGGACTAAAGTGATATATTTCAAACTTCGGGGATGAAAGTGTCGAATGGATCATAGTTCGGGGACTAAAGTTGATTTTTTTCCCTTACCCAAAACTGAGACCGGTATAAAAATTGTTTTTTTTTTTTTTTAAATGCTTGTTATTTTCACAATTGTATATCATGTTCTACAACAATATTATTATACAATAACAATTCACAGTTTAATATTCTCAATTACCAATTATTTTGTAAGTTTCTACATATTTCTACCTCAAGTTCAAGCTATCATGAGTAGGTCCACAGTAGTTCATACATCAACTTTCCTAATTTTGTGTCTCATCAGTAGTTCGCCACTACCTTAGATATGTTCCTATTCAAAAGTAGACTAGGGATATCTCTTCTGAAGATATCAAAGCAACTTGCTTCTCTTTTCATCCTCAGAAGGGTTCAGAGTTAGATGGTTTTAATGGATACTTTTCCGAAAAGCTTGGTGTGTGATTAGTAAATATTGTTGGAATTTAGCTCTTTGTTGATCAATCATCTGCACTCACGCAATTTCACAACCACATAGAACACTGCGGTAAGATTTCCTGCAGTAGCTGGTACGAAGAGAGGCAGAGAGAATGAAGGAGTCGGCTCACACTGTAGCATGACCTATTTCATTTCTATTCAATTGATCTATTTTTGCGACAGATTGTGAAGCTTAGGACATCACCATATGTCAACACTAAGGAGAGTAGAGCCATACATGTGGTATATATCTGACCATCAATATCTATTGCCGTAAAACATTGTAACTACAATAAATAGTTAATTTTGTAATTTTAATACTCCCCTTACATGGTTACCTGTTTAACACCCAAGGAAGTCCCTGAGATAGACCAACTTATGTTTAGACAATGCCCAAATGAAGATATGAGTAACTTGTTCATCAGTCATGAACATGCAGCTCTTTTGGTTGAACTACATCTAGGATGAATTTGTATCTCCTTGCAATATGCTTTGTCATGTTAAAGCATCAACAATGGAGACTCATTTTTTGGACTTTGGGTCTAAATTGACTGAAATAGTGATTTGAGTCTATCTGAATAGTGTACAAAACGACTTAGTTTTATTGGATACCATAGTGGTGCATGACTTATTCTTGGACTAATATTTTAGACATATATTTTGATATGAGACTTTTTTATGTATATATTTTCTCTCTCAATTTTTACTCACGTGCTCTCTCTCTTCAATCTCTCTCATTTTATTATTTTTATATATTTTCTCTCTCATTTGCATCACATCCAAAGCTTGCACATGCATAGGACCCACAAATGAGTCCAATTCGATTTGAGTCCAAGTTTGACTCAAATTTGTCAGAACTAGACTTATAATTGAGTCTCATGCAATTTTGGGTCCAATTTATTCTGACTCGTTGTGGAAGCATCATCCACCTTTTGGATTTGAACCCAATTTTAGGTCCCCATTGCAGGTGCTTTTATGAAAGATTGGATTTTTTATCATTGCTATTGCTGACATATTGTTACACAATAAAAGAGTAGCTTCTAACTGCACTTGACCAAAATTTTCTAGAGCAAATCTCAGCTAAATTTCCTGAGAACTTGCTTTTGCCTCACCAGTCAAATATAAGATATATGAGAGAATGACTCTCAGATGGTTCTATTCATCTCAAAAGGAGATATAACTATACTACAATGGTACTACAACTAGTACTACACGTACACAATAGTAAGTTATAAATACATAATATTATGTACAATTAAAACATAATATATATACTCCTATTGATGTATTCCTACTAGGACTAAGTCTCACTCTAACGCCCCCCCCCTCTTAAGTTGACGTATATACATCACAGATGCTCAACTTGCCTAATGAGTCATGGAAGACCTTGCTTGATACTGTCTTAGTAAGTATATCTTGTTGTGCTGATTGCACCCAATTTTAGAGACAAAAAAGAACAAAAGAAATAGGAATTTACTGAAATGTAAATCCCAGCAATAACCAAATGTAACAAAAATAATTCAATCTAAAGAACACAAAGGGTTTTAACATGGTTCGGCAAAAACCTACATCCACGGAGCAACAGGGAGGAAGAATTTCACTATCAAAGGTAAAAATTACAAGATATTACAACAAAGGCTCACGAATAAGAGTTGATGGTTGCTGTTAAGTTTTTCCCTTTATACCACTCTCTCTATGATTCTAGAGAATCCCTAATGCAACCTTTTTATAGCCTTAATGATATACAAATTACACATGAACGACAATAACAAATAATTGATCCACAAATTCTACATGTCTCCACGTTGGTGAGATTTACAGACAACATATAAACAATTGTCATGTCTCCACGTTGGTGAGATTTGCAGACAACATATAAACAATTGTAATCGCAACACCTCCATATCCTGCAAGACAAACAATGTAGTTCCCTGCTGCTCAAACAACTTCTTCAAACATGTACAATGTGATCCAAGCTCAAACAATGTTCAAACTTGGCAACACCAACAACTTTGGTCAATATATCCGCTGGGTTATCTGCAGTAGCAATCTTCTGAAGAATTATCTGATCTTCTTTTATGCAATATCACGCACATAATGAATCTGACATCTATGTGATTTGTTCTTGTGTGATACACTTGATATTTAGCCAAGTAAATGGCACTTTGGCTATCACAATGAATCTCCACCTACTTTTGATAAATGCCTAACTCATTTATGAGTCCAAGCAACCACAAAACTTCTTTCATTCCTTCTGCAATAGCCATGTATTTAGCCTTTGTGGTTGACAAGGCCACTATGTCTTGCAAAATAAACCTCCAACTAATAGATCCCTTGGCCATAGTGTACAAATAGCCTATAGTAGATATCTTCTTCTATCTAAATCACCAGCATAGTTAGAATCAATATAGCCAATAACAAAATTATCAATACCTATAGTAGTTCTCTCAAAGCATAGACCAACATCCCTAGTCTCACGAAAATATCTCATATTCCATTTAGCAGTCTTCCAATACTCCATACCTGGGTTATGATAGGTGCATAATTGTACAACTTTTTATATCAATTTCTCTACATTTTTGTTGTTAGTTTCTCATAAATTTGTGTTATTTATTTAGTTTTTGTGTTTGTAGGTTTCCAATTGCAAATAAAGAGAAAAGAAGATAAGTTGAGAAAAATAAGCAAAGTGTCGGAAATTTACGAAGTGTAATGGGCTTTTTCGAGTACCATTAAGGGGTGCGCTTCTGGAAGGCCCAAGATGAAGGCCCAAACCCAAAATGAAGGCCCAAATCCATGAAGGAAGGCCCAAGTTCACAAAGCATGAAGGAAAGGTCCAAGCCCATTTTCAGACATTCTGTCTGTGCAGATCAGTCCACTTTCGAGGCCCATATCTCCTACTTCAACCGTTGGATCCAGCTGTATTTTTGATACACTCTTCATGTGTGTGTTAAGTATTCTGGATTCAAATTTCAGAATCATCCAACCGTTCAAACGTCAATTATTCCGTTCTAAGTGGACATAGCTCAGTGCTGTCTACTTTCCAATTCTTTCTTCTTCTTTTATTCTCAATGCTCCACTCACCACCATATTGTCATCCATCTCACCAACCCATATTTGTTGCTTTCTTCCCACATCATTAGTGCTTAGTTTCTTTTATTTAAATAAATGGTTAATTGCCATATGACTACATTTCCACCATTCCACTTACCATTTCTTTTTCTCCCACTCAAATTCCACTTCTCTTCCCTTTCTTTCTTTATTTCTTTCATTGTCTTCTTCTTCCTCTCCATTCTCCTATAAATAGCAGCCTCATTCTTCTCTTCAAACACACCCCAATGGGGAGGGACAAACCCTCCTCTTTCTCTTCTCCCTCTCACATCATATTTTCCATTCTCTAGTATTTAGGGTTTTCAAGGCTTCAAGGAGGAGAAGAAGGAGATGTCACCATCACCACCAGCCATCAACCACACGTGTTCATCACCATCATCACCTTGGGAATCTCGGCTTTGGATTGCTTGCTTTCAAGGATTCAAAGATCCGTGGTCTTCGAGTTTTTCATGCTCTTCCATATGGTGTAATTCGACTTTATTCTTTAAATTCTCTTATGAGTTCCTCTTTGTTGCTTGATTATTCTTTGTACTAGTTAACATGACATGGTTTATATAATTTTCAGCCTATATATATGAGTTTATTTAGTTATTGGATCCTAATTAATTAGTTCTTCTAGTAGCTTATGTGACTCCGTTTACTTGATTCTGTTTTATAGAAAACTTTTATGTGTTTATGTTATAGGGTTCGAAACTTATAATATTTGCATATAATTGGAGCTAGAGTTAGGGATTACAATTCACCTAATAGTTTTGGAAACCTAATTCACGAGTAGTAAAGGCTTTGGACAAAGGTCGGTGTCAAATAAAAAGGATTGCGGACATATGGACTTTTCTATAATGGGTCGTGCACTTTGATTAACAACTCTTCTTCTATGCGTTAAACATGGTTTGACTAGCTAGCTTTCTAGACTAAGATGGCATGTTTAATTGGTTAATCTAGGTGCTTTCACTTAGGTTAATTTTCGTAGAGAGGTTTTACTTGGGGAATGGTTAGCTTCTAACTTTCCACATATGTTAATTTCGGTTTCATGGCTAGGGAACTTGGTTAATTTTCGGTCCAATAATTGGTAAACTTGTATACTTGTGGCTGAACTTTATATACTTTGTGTTTCATCATCATATTTTATTTATTCTTTGTAATTTAATTAATTTATTTCATTTAATTTATCTCTCAATTCCTCTTTTTACTTTGTACATATGTATATATTTATACTTTATACTTGTTAATAATAATTCTTTATTTTATTTAATTCTTTGTGACATTTTTTGTTAGGTACACCCTTTGATCTCCGTTGTGAACGATACCCTACTTACACTATACTACCGATAGGGATTTTTTTAAATTGATGCTCTTTTGGGCGTGTCAATTTTTGGCGCCGTCGACGGGGATTGAAAATGTTCCTAACCTAATATTTTTTTTGTTAATACTGTTTATAATTTTTTGTAATTATTACTGTTTTTATTACTTGTATATAATTACTGTTTACTTTTTATTGTTTATAATTTTACTTTTTTTTTAACTGTTCATATTACTTGTTTATATTACTTGTATATATTACTTGTGAATAGTTGTTGTTATTACTTGTTTTTAATACTTGTTCATATTTTGTTACACTTAGTAATTTATTTAGGTGTCTTTTATATAGTTGATTATTTTTTGTTGTTGTAAGTTGTAACTTGAACGGAATAGGTAAGGTCCTTTTATTAATATTGGCCTAAACCCTTCATTTTTACCGTAAGGTTATTTGAGGTTGAGGGCGGCCTTTATTAACACTTGGAGAATTGTCGAACACTTAAGTGCTTTCTCAACTGAGTAAGGGGCACATGGATGGTGTCTAGGTCGAGACCCTGGGTGACAGGTTTTGGATTCAGAGGACTATAGACTGACGTAAGTCGATAGGGGTGTAAGCCTCCGTAGTCCACTAAATGAATCCTGCCCCTCGCTTATTCTCATATGATCTGGCCATTCGCCTTCTGAAAACACGGAAAGTCATTTAAGTCAAGGCATTGCACCTAGGCCGCAAGTCCACCTTGAGTTATCGCTTGGAATCAACTTTCATTTTTTTTCAACTATATTCAGGCAAAGGAAAATATTTTTGTACACTTAAGTGTATTGTGTAAATAAAATATACGTAGACATAGGAAAATTTATTCATTCATTTTGTATAGATAATTTGTGACATATTTTTAACTTTGTAAATATTTTTTTTTTATTTTGTAAATTTTATTACTAACTTTTTAAATTTTATAGGGAATAATCTTGGTTTGTCGGAAATTGTACCATTATGAACTTGGAGCTAACGTTTGGAAGTCAAGGCCGGAGAGCCTTGAGGTTGGTGTCTTGATGGTGTATTCCGGCTATCCTCGGGAGTTGTCAAAGGGAGTTTTCTTTTTCTCACTCTCGTTAAGCGTTTGTGTAAAAAAAATAAAAACAGAAAAATTGTTTTAAAAATAAAAAATTGTGTTTGTTTACTTTACATTTATTTATTTTATTTTTGTTTTGTTTCGGATTTGTTAAGTATTTTATTTAAATTGTTTTGTTTGTTGTGTGTTTTTATTTTTGTTCAACCCATGGTTGAATTTTACATTTGCAAAAGTAAATTTGTCAACATTGAGGACAATGTTAGATTCAAGTGTAGGGGTAAGGTAGCATCTAAAAAAAAATCAAAAAGAAAAAAAAATTTGCTTATGTTGTGTATTTCTTTGTGTTATGTTCTTTCCAAAAAAATCAAAAAAATTCAAAAATTTTAGTAAATAAAAAAAAAATTAGTTTTGTAAGCTCGTTTGTTTCGCACTAGCTTTGGAGCTATCGAGTCTTAGAAAGTGCTTGTTTATTTATTTGAGCTGTATCTTTTGAGAAAAAAAAAATAAATATATTCTTAGTGATTGTCTTTTATGATATATTCTTTCCAATCCCAATGATGAATTGAGTTTAATTTGTTGTGATTAGGAGAATGTTGATTATATGCTAAAACTTTATGTAGTTTGCTTTGAATTTAATTTGCATAACTCATGATTGCTCGAAATTCCATGTTCACATCGCCTGTGTCGATTAATTGATTGCAATCCGAGAAGCACATTTAAACATACATTGTCATGCATACCCAGAAAATGTGAGGACTTGAGCCTGTTGAATATTCACATGTATGCATCATTCATACATTTACTCGTTCTTTATGTGTGCACAATTCATGAGTTTTGAACCTAGAACTTGCTCAAAGACCACTTGAAACATTTTATTAATCTGTGATGAATTAGAGATGAGTAAGGCATTAGTTGAGCACCATGGCCAAAATATTCACCATCCATCTAAACACGAACTTTAGGAATCCCCTTTTGAACTAAACACTCATTAGCCGTTTCTTTTGTTCACCCACACCATCTCACCCTTGTTTTATTGTGTTTGCAAGACGATGATAGTGACTTCTTTTGTCCTTTTGCTTCGGATTTGTATGGTAATATACCAAAAGGCAAGTGTGGGGGTGCATTTTATTTTGTTGTATTTGTTCAAAGAAAGAAAAAAAAAAAAATCAAAACAAAAAGAAGGAATAAAGTTCCTCAAAGAAAAAAAAAAAAAAAAAAAAGAAAAGAAATTCCAAAAAAAAGAGTTATTTTCTTGTATTGTTTAGAATTCAATAAAAGGCTGGAGGAGAATAAGAAAGTTGTTTCGGGTAGAGCATAGGTATGAGTTTCAAAGTCGTTGACTTGTCTTGCAAACATTTGGAGCATTTATCATTTCTAGTCCTTTCACTTCATTTACCATTCACCATTTACCATCCACCCTTTGGTCCCTGTTTCACCTGAAAGCCCTTATGATTTAATGACTTGTGGATTAATTGTAGAGAGTTGGTTGATGAGCAAGCCTATGGGAACATTACTTGTGCAATTGTTATGAGAGCAAACACTTAACCCTAAACATTGAGCGGAAATATTTAGTGATCATTGTGAGGTTTAGTGGTTAATGTTGTTTCGATGTGCCTATTGGATTGCTTCAGACTAATTGTACACTTGGTTTTCACACACTTCACCCGAGCATAAATGAGATGTGCAGGTTAAATACTTAGCAAATTTGTTAGCCTTGGTATATAATTTTTATTCTCCTGATTATAACTCTTGTGAACTCGCTGAGGGTTATGGTTGGAAATAATATATGTTTTGTGTTTCCCTTTTCGGTTTTGTGTTGTTCTGTTTTAAGTTTCGTGTTTGCTAGGGGACTAGCAATAGCTAAGTGTGGGGGTATTTGATAGGTGCATAATTGTACAACTTTTTATATCAATTTCTCTACATTTTTGTTGTTAGTTTCTCATAAATTTGTGTTATTTATTTAGTTTTTGTGTTTGTAGGTTTCCAATTGCAAATAAAGAGAAAAGAAGATAAGTTGAGAAAAATAAGCAAAGTGTCGGAAATTTACGAAGTGTAATGGGCTTTTTCGAGTACCATTAAGGGGTGCGCTTCTGGAAGGCCCAAGATGAAGGCCCAAACCCAAAATGAAGGCCCAAATCCATGAAGGAAGGCCCAAGTTCACAAAGCATGAAGGAAAGGTCCAAGCCCATTTTCAGACATTCTGTCTGTGCAGATCAGTCCACTTTCGAGGCTCATATCTCCTACTTCAACCGTTGGATCCAGCTGTATTTTTGATACACTCTTCATGTGTGTGTTAAGTATTCTGGATTCACATTTCAGAATCATCCAACCGTTCAAACGTCAATTATTCCGTTCTAAGTGGACATAGCTCAGTGCTGTCTACTTTCCAATTCTTTCTTCTTCTTTTATTCTCAATGCTCCACTCACCACCATATTGTCATCCATCTCACCAACCCATATTTGTTGCTTTCTTCCCACATCATTAGTGCTTAGTTTCTTTTATTTAAATAAATGGTTAATTGCCATATGACTACATTTCCACCATTCCACTTACCATTTCTTTTTCTCCCACTCAAATTCCACTTCTCTTCCCTTTCTTTCTTTATTTCTTTCATTGTCTTCTTCTTCCTCTCCATTCTCCTATAAATAGCAGCCTCATTCTTCTCTTCAAACACACCCCAATGGGGAGGGACAAACCCTCCTCTTTCTCTTCTCCCTCTCACATCATATTTTCCATTCTCTAGTATTTAGGGTTTTCAAGGCTTCAAGGAGGAGAAGAAGGAGATGTCACCATCACCACCAGCCATCAACCACACGTGTTCATCACCATCATCACCTTGGGAATCTCGGCTTTGGATTGCTTGCTTTCAAGGATTCAAAGATCCGTGGTCTTCGAGTTTTTCATGCTCTCCATATGGTGTAATTCGACTTTATTCTTTAAATTCTCTTATGAGTTCCTCTTTGTTGCTTGATTATTCTTTGTACTAGTTAACATGACATGGTTTATATAATTTTCAGCCTATATATATGAGTTTATTTAGTTATTGGATCCTAATTAATTAGTTCTTCTAGTAGCTTATGTGACTCCGTTTACTTGATTCTGTTTTATAGAAAACTTTTATGTGTTTATGTTATAGGGTTCGAAACTTATAATATTTGCATATAATTGGAGCTAGAGTTAGGGATTACAATTCACCTAATAGTTTTGGAAACCTAATTCACGAGTAGTAAAGGCTTTGGACAAAGGTCGGTGTCAAATAAAAAGGATTGCGGACATATGGACTTTTCTATAATGGGTCGTGCACTTTGATTAACAACTCTTCTTCTATGCGTTAAACATGGTTTGACTAGCTAGCTTTCTAGACTAAGATGGCATGTTTAATTGGTTAATCTAGGTGCTTTCACTTAGGTTAATTTTCGTAGAGAGGTTTTACTTGGGGAATGGTTAGCTTCTAACTTTCCACATATGTTAATTTCGGTTTCATGGCTAGGGAACTTGGTTAATTTTCGGTCCAATAATTGGTAAACTTGTATACTTGTGGCTGAACTTTATATACTTTGTGTTTCATCATCATATTTTATTTATTCTTTGTAATTTAATTAATTTATTTCATTTAATTTATCTCTCAATTCCTCTTTTTACTTTGTACATATGTATATATTTATACTTTATACTTGTTAATAATAATTCTTTATTTTATTTAATTCTTTGTGACATTTTTTGTTAGGTACACCCTTTGATCTCCGTTGTGAACGATACCCTACTTACACTATACTACCGATAGGGATTTTTTTAAATTGATGCTCTTTTGGGCGTGTCAGGTTATGCTTATAACGAGTAACCAAACCAACCACATGAGTAATATCTGGTCTAGTACAGACCATAGCATACATTAGGCCACCAACCAAATTAACAAATGGAATATTTTTCATATTGCTTCTCTTCTTCAGTTTTGGGACAAAATAATGCACTGAGTTTGAAATTATTTGTTAGAGGAGTACTTATAGGTTTGGTTGAACTATGTATTCCAAATTTCTGCAATAACTTCTTCAAATACTGCTTTTGCGTATACCAAACCTTTTTCTCTACTGCAGGTGATCTCCATTCCAAGTATCTTCTTAGCTTCACCAAGATCCTTCATTTCAAACTCCTTTTTCATTTGTTCTTTTAACTTCTCAATCTCCTTCATATTCTTTGAAGCAATTAATATGTCATCTATATATATGACAAGTAGATGAAAGACTCATACTGCAACTGCTTAAAATAAACATAGTGATTATATGTAGTGCGGGAGTATTTCTGTCGTTTCATAAAATCATCAAACCTCACATACCACTGCCGCGGTGATTGCTTCAAACTATACAGAGACTTATTCAATTTGCATACCCAAATCTCTTTTCCATTCATCTTGAATCCATCTGGCTGAGACATGTAAATGTCTTTATCTAAGTCATTGTGTAAGAAAGATGTCTTCACATCAAGTTCCACTAATTCAAGGTCAAACTATGCAATCAAAGCTAACAGTACACGAATAGAACAATGTTTCACCATAGGAGAAAATATTTCATTGTAATCTACACATTCCTCTTGAGAATATCCTTAATCAACTATTCTTGCTTTATACCTCATGTTGTTGCGATCAGTAATGCATTCTTTTTTTTAGCATAAACCCACTTGAACAAAATCTTATGTACTGTTCTTCATAAGAGAATTCATCTCTTCTTTCATGGCTTTATTCCATTCTCCACTTTCTGGAGTAACTAGAGCTTCTTTGAAATTTAATGGGATCTCAGCATTAATGATGGGAAACGTATAGGCAACACAATCTTCATACTTCACAAGTTTTGTGATTTCTATTCTTGGTCTTCTTACAGAAATTATTTCTTGATTAGGTACATGAATTTGTCTAGGCCTTCTTAAAGGAATCTCATCTTCTTGGACATGTACAGATTATCCAATGTTTCATCTTCTCCTTCACTTGCAATATCTTCAATCTCAGGTTGGACAGATTTAGGAATTTGAGAAACTTTATTGTCAAGCTCCACCTGTTGAACATCTCTATCACTCTTTTGTGTTGATTCATCACTAGTCTTTTTACTGTGGTGAAGCATATTAGATTCATCAAAGGTAACATCTCTACTGATCACAAGTTTCTTCAACTTAGGGGACCACAACCTCTAGCCTTTAACACCACTATTGAAACAAACAAAAATAGCCTTTTTGGTAGGGGTGGGATCGGTTCGGTACGGCTCGGTAATGTACCCATACCGATACCGGTACCGAAATTTCTATTCGGTACGGTTCGGTTCGGTAATGCCATTTTTCAACTTACAGACCGAACTAAACCTATCCTGAACAGTTCGGTTTCAGTCAGGACCATTTCGGATTTTCAAAGCATGCATGCAGTCATCTTCGTTATCTTTGCAAAAAGAACCTCATGGATCTCTTGGAGTTGCCCCAAACCCCAAAGAGCAAGGATCGAAAGATCGAAAAAACACATCCATTAATATAGTAGATTCAAATAAAAAATTTCCACTTCAGAATTTGTACGAATTCAATCTAGAACTATAAACTTCCAAACTTTCTCAGCAAACAGATACATTAATTGATGAAAAATTAGGGAAAAAAATTGAAGAAGATAGATTATCAGTGGCTACGGTAGCTATGCTTCTATCTGGGTATCATCTGGGCCATAAGGTACAAGGTCGACATGGAAGGACACTTGGAGAAGCTGATGGAAAAAGAGAGAGAATGAGGACTAGAAGCTTCTCGGGACTGAGAGAGAGTGAGGTTGTGACTTGTGAGAGAGAAAGGAACAAAGAGTGGTTGTATAATTGTATAAATAAATAGATGTGTAATTGGAGAAGTGATGGAGAGAGAGAGAAAGAGGACCGAAGCTTCTCGGGACTGAGAGAGAGAGAGAGAGAGAGAGAGAGAGAGGGGTTGTATAATTGTATTAATTAATAAAAAAAATCATTAAATCATTTAATTCGGTATGTTCGGTATACATATTTTGCATACCGATACCGATCCTGAATATAGGATTCGGTTTCGGTATAGAAAAAAATAGAACGAATACCAACCCGATCGGTTTCGGTTCGGTACGGTTGGCTTCGATTTCGGTATTTCGGTTTCACTTTCCCAACCCTACTTTTTGGCTCTAAAATCAAGTTTAGTTTCAGTTACATGAAAAAATAATGGATAACCAAAAATATGCAAATAATCATAGTCAACAGCAGGTTTTCCAGTCCATACCTCAATGGGTGTTTTACCCTCAATTGCTGCAGATAATAAGCAGTTGACAAGGTGACAAGCGTAGTTGATAACCTCTACCCAAATTCATTTGCTCAAACCGGATTGTGACAACATGCACCTCACTTTCTCAAGCAATGTTCTATTCAATCTCTTGGCAACCCCATTTTGTTGTGGGGTTCCAAGCACAGTGAAATGCCTTTATGTCCCTTCTTCTTTGCATACTTTGAGAAAAGGGTCAGTGATGTGAACGTAAAATACGTTCATAAAGTGCTCTAAATACTTGGATGGATGCTATTCTGAAAGCTTATTTGTCGGTTTAATGTTTGTTTTCGTGTTTTCAGGGAAAATATGTGAAAAATGCTAATTTACACATAAAAGGTGAATTTTGGAGATTTACAGCGCAATTTCGGAAAGTCAACCGTGACTTTCCAATTACCTGATGACACCGGTCATTATTCGGAAGTGGAATATAACATTGTACGAAGATTTTGGAAACCGTTCCAAATCCCGGCAATTTTGCCGGCGAGCCACCACGCATGGAGGCGCAACCACCACACGCGGTGCTTCACCCGCCCCTCCCCTTTGAATTCAAATACCAGCTTTTGAGCTGGTATCCCACTGTTCCACACTTCCACTATGCCAGTCTTGCCAGCCACCTACTACCTCCACCACACCACCGCACCATTTTCCAGTTCAGCTCCCACTAAACACTTCCTGTTGATTTGGCTTCTAGCAGACCATTGATCCTCTTTAAATACAGTGAAACCATTTCACTCCTAGCAAGCCGGGGATCATCTCCTCTCCTCTCCTTTCTTCCCCGTTCTTTCTCTTCTTCCCTTTCTTCTTCTTCTTCTTCTTCCCCTCTTCTTTCTTCTTCTTCCTTTTTCTTTCTCCCCTTTTCCTCTCTCGCACCGTTCTCTCTTCTCTCTACACCCGGTCTCTTTTTCTCTACACCCACGGCCTCTTCACACATCACCATCACCTCCGTCGCTACTCCCCAACCTCCTCTGCTCACCGCTGCAATCTAGTCGGATCTGCAATTAACAAATTCACAAGAACCCATCTTCAATCAATCATCAAGGCATCACCCACAATCATAGCTCATCTCAGCCAAGCCATCGATTTACAAAGCACCTCACCACCGTGAGCTCTTACCCAATTCCAATAATCTGCAATTCATCTTCAATTTCCAGCACATCACCGACGCCGGCGAGCTCCTCTGTTCACCGTTGCATCACCACGATCCCATCTGCTCTCACCGGCGTGCCTCCGCTGTCTTCTACCGTTGATTCCAGCTCTCTCTCATGGCCTCACCAGTTCTCTCTCGCCGCGCCTCCTCCTTCCCATCGCCGGCGCCGCACGATCTCGCCTCACTCGGCGCCGTCGCTACTCCGGCAAGCCCGGCGCCGTCTCTAGCTCTAAAGCCCAGATGTCCTCGAGGCCCGTACCTCCTCTGTGCCGCCGACGTGCCCAGCCACCGGCGAGAATCTCTCTGCCGCAGTCCTCTCTACTTGCGCCGCCCGCTCTCCACTTAGGCGAAACCACGAATCCGTCTCTCTCTTGTTCTCTGTGTGTGCAGCAAGAAGAAAAGAAAGAACTGAAGCAAAGAAGAGAGAATAAAGACCAGCGCACGGGAAGAATAGAAAAGAAGAAATTTGCGTTGAAAAGTCAACTACCAAGGCAAGCCAGCTGACCGGGTCAACATGTCAGATTTGGGCCTCCAAGCCCAATTATCCAAAAGCCCAATGGCCCACTGCTAATTGCTAAATACACCCAAGCTCCTCGGAATTCCATCGACAAATTCATTGAGCATTTCTTTCTCTCAAACTCATTTTATTTATTTGTTTAAATAATTGTTGTGTAAAACTATTTGTTTAATTTATATTTTTATTTGGTTAATTTAAATTATACACTTTGAATATTTTCTAAATTAAATTGTGATTACTTTATTTATTTGTGAGTTAAGTTTATTTTTAGTTTAATTATTTCAATTTGTTTGTTTAGATTAATTTGTTAATTATTGTGTGTTTAGAAAATAAGAAAACCCCTAAAAATTGTTATTTGTGTTAAGACAATTAGATTACATTTTACTAATTAGGTTTTAGGCCTCCAATCCCCGTGGTTCGACAATCCCGAGTCTAATTTACTATTTCCTATACTTTGACAACCAATTCAAGAAAATACCCAACACTTGATCTTTCTGCTTCATTGTCTAAACCCAAAACCTTTTAGAGTAGTTATCAACAAGTTTTACAAACCAATGCTTACGTACCACTGATATAAGCTATTTTTGTACGTCCCCGAACACAATGCTCACATAAATCAAGCTTGCAAGTTTTTGCTCCTTTCAACAGCCTTTGTTTCACAAGCTCTTCAATAGCTTTTTCTCCTACATGCCTACTCTCATATGCCACAGTTTAGTGTCAAAGAGACTTTCCATTCTCTAACAACATCAACATCACCTATTACTGTTTTTCCCTGCAATAAATATAAATTATGGTGTATGGTTCCTTTCATTACCACTAGAGCTCCTTTAGTTACTCTCAAAGCACCATCTAGTTGATTTATACATATTTTATGTATAAAGAGCACTCCTAATTACTTGTTTTATGCTTTCTTTAGCACCTAATAATGTCACTTACCCTTGTTTATCTCTTTTTATAGGTTCTTACCGGGAGAAATAGAACTTGAAGAAAAGGATGCACTTTGTAAGCTTTTAAAGGTGTTTTCATGGAGCAACCAAAAAGTCAACCGTGACTTTGGAGCTCAAGATTCCAAGATTGAAGCCTTAGAAGTGAAAGACAATGATATCCCGGAGTTGAGACCAAGAAACCGAAAAGTCAACTTTCGGCCCGGAAAGTCAACCGAATTCAACCGGGCCCACATGGTCAACCCTGAGGTCAAACCCGAAGGCAGCACACAAAGACTTATGCATGACTCACACCCACTAGGAGAGCTCATTTGATTGGTTGAGGTCTATTGGTGGTGAGTAGAGATTCAAATTCAAAAAGGAGACAAAGCATTTAATGCTTATGCCATACTTTGTCCCCTAGTCTTTTCCCTTCACCTTTTGTCTCCCAATGGTCCCAAATCAGATTTGCCTATGCTATACACACATTACCACTTTGCCCTTAATATCCATACACTTTCCTAACTACCCCAATGACATCTAGGTACTTTCATGTGAGTTAGATCTATACTTTGGACCCTAGGATCATTCTCCATCAATCCTACCCCTTTATCCCCACATATATATTCTTAAACCTTCCCATTTTCATCATTCACCAACCCTAGACACCACAAGGTCCCAAAATTCTCTCTAGTTTCTCTTTCCCTCTCCCCCATTTTCCACTATTCATCGGCACTATTCACGGTTACTGTTTACAGCCTTGGATTTTGGCTTCCTCCTCCATTTTCTACCACTTTCACACCTCATCTCACAAAACTTCCTTCATCAAACATCCTCCGTACACCATTCACTACATTTCCAAACACTTTTCCACACCATCTACTCACATCTACTCACAATCTCAAGGAATCCACGCACTACATCTAGTTTGTGGAGGCTTGGAGCTTGAGGAAGCAAGGAGGAGATCAAAGGGGCACAAGGAGAGGCCTCCCAATGCCGAGCTGATGAAAAGGAACGAGGAGCTGTTAAGAGAAAACGAGGGGCTCCAAGTCCAAGTTCAAAATCTCAACGATGCTCTCCACAGCGGCATTTGTCAAACGTGCGGAGGTCCTGTTCCGCACTCAGATGTGCTACGGTCAAGGTTTGAATTCGTTCCGACTCAACCGGAGCCTCTTCTTGTCTTGTCCGATGATTCAATCGACATGGAGGATTTGCGAACGGATGTGCGGAGTCTCATGACAACATCAATCGAGCGCTCATCCTCACAATTGCCATCTGAAAACATTCCGCGACCTGCTCATGATCTAGTTGGATTTCATTTCGACCAGATCGCCGATATCATCAACACTGCCAAGAAAGAACTTATGTTCTTGGTTGCTGCTGGTTTTCCCATGTGGATCTCTTCATCAAATTCCAGCACTTCTGTGCATCCTGAAACTCTGAACCATGACGAGTACTTGCTAGTGTTTGAACGAGCCGAGCCTACACCGTACTTCAAATCGAAGCCTCGAGACACTCGGCAACCATCCACCTCAATCCGGCCACCATCGTTCAGATCTTGATGGATGTTGGTCAATGGTTGCTCATCTTCGTAGCATGGTCACAAATGCCCATACCACGGAGATCTTGTCTTCCGGGACGGAAAGGAAGCTACAACGAGCAAGTGCAAGTCATGTCTGCCGAGTTTCTAGTACCATCTCACAACGTTTCAACTCGTGAAGTCCAGTTTGTTCGTTCCTCTCACCAACAACTGGATGGAAGTTGGATTGTTTTAGATGTCTCTGTGGATGAATTGAGCTCAAATCCAAGACCTTCCGTGAGATCAAGATGCCGAAAACGTCCTTCCGATGCCCGATACGTGATATGCAGAATGGATCCTCCCTTGTCACTTGGGTGGAACACGTTGATGTGTACGAAAAAGACTTAACCCCTATATTCAAAAATTTTGTTGAATCAGGGTTTGCATATGGAGCGAAGCGTTGGTTGTCAACTCTTCAACGACAGTCCGAACGTATCCTCTACTCCATGGGGATTCACACTTCACCCAGTGACACTATCATTTCACCAGAAGGGAGAATAAGGCTAGCTGTGATGGCAAACAAGATGGTGATCAGTTTCTTTAACGACATCACCAACTCCACATTTCATCATTGGACTGCATCGAATAAAACGGGAGGCACACATATGGAGGTCAGGACCAACAAGCGAAGGGATCATCCTAGCCAACCCCTTGGGCTCGATCGTACTGCTGGCTGTTCTATCAAGCTCTTCTCCCATCACACAAGAATCTTTGATTTTATTAGAGATGTGCAGACAAGGAATTTATGGGATAGTGTGTCGATGGGCAGTGCAGTACATGTGCTTACAAGTTTCAACACTGGTCTTGACCCGAGAAATTCCGTCTCCGTTTTGGGCATAAGCAATCACGTCGACTTCCTCATACTCCAAGAGTGCTTCACAGATTCAACAGGGTCGTACGTGATTTATGCGCCTATCGATCAAGCCACTTTCCAGTCCATGTTATGTGGAGTTGAATCGGAGCCATATCAACTTTTGTCATCTGGTTTCTCCATTCTGCCTGACGTATCCGGAGACGTACTTGATGGAACTCTACTGACGTTAGTGTTCCAGATCTCAGTGAAGGTCATGTCAAGCAGACATGCTGTAGATATGACAACAGGCGTGGTCCAGAACACGCTTAGAAGGATCAGAGCCGCAGTCAACTAAGGAGCAAACGTTGGATGCAAGGCCCTGCTAGCCTTGTTTGTGACTGTTGGTGACTTGTTTTGGAGGACCTCCACGATCTTCAAAGGGGAGTATTTCTGTTTCATTTTTCATTTATATAACTGTTGTGTGTTTATTTCTGTTTATGTGTTTAAATTCAATAACCATGCTTGAATTTTTCATTTCATTGAAAATATTTGTCTAACATCGAGGACAATGTTTAATTCAAGTGTGGGGGGAAGGTTTCACTTTATTTGTTAAAAAAAATAAAAAATTTGAAAAATTCAAAAATTCAAAAAAAATAAAATAAAAAATATGTGTTTTGTTTTCGTTTTCTACCGTAACAATATATCGACTAGATCATACTCACTCCCTTGGTAGCGTTGAACCTACCATTGCACTAAGTGAGTCACTGTGGTCACGTATTGTTACCCTAATAAAAAAAGAAAAAAAATCAGAAAAATGAAAATTTTCAAAAAAAATATTTACTTCTGTTTGTGTGCTTGTTGTATTGTTTTTGTGATTTCCAACACCGATGATGAGATTGAACTTAATTGTATGAAATGAAAGCATGTTTGGGTCTCCTGAACTTCATTTTAAAAAAAAAATAAATTGCTTTGGGACTTTGCATGTACACCATTATTGTCAGATTGATGCATTAAATGTGAGAAGCATAGAGAGATTTGTGCGAGCTATACATGCCATATTGTGAGCTTCGAGCTTAATGAAAGTGCATTCATAATTCTTTGCACTTTGTTCTTCATGTGTGATCAAGCTTATGTGATATGTATCTCTAGAACTTGCATAATATCTTGTCAAAACTTTCTGTCATGCATTTTACATCTTGGAAATGATCAAGGCATTAGGAATCCACCATGGCCAAATGAGCATTTGTCCCTAATTTATATCATTAGTTTGCCATTTTGTGCCTATATGTTTAGCCTTTCGTTTCTTCGCACCATAAATGTCTACCCTAGCTTAAACACTTGTCTTACCCTTTCCGAGCTATCTGAGTGAGCAATTTGAGATTACTTTTGTTCAGATGCTGAAATGTATATGTTCTGTGAGTTTGGAAAAGAATAACTGTGGGGGTGTGACTACAAATTTGATGTATGTGTTTCTCGTTTCGAAAAAAAAAAAAAAAAAAAAAAAAAAGTATTATGTTTTGTTTAATTTTAATTCAATAAATGTGTTTAGGTGAGTGTTTGTTCGGGATGAGTATAGCATCTTACTATTCTTATTTGTTAAATCTCAACATGTGATTGCTTACTAAGATTGCTCGGAATTTGTGATTTCCTTCCACTTCATTTCTGTAACCCCTCGCCCTAAGCCCCATTTCCACCTGAATAAAAGTCCTTTTGATCTAAGATGTATATGCATGATTTTGTGGAGATTAGATTGACGTGCAAGCATATGGCGGCATTTGCATAAGTTTGCTTGAGTGGTAGTGTAGCTAACCGATAAACACTTGTGCGAAAATCAGAGCGAAATCCTGTGAGTTTATGGTTAGCACAGTTTCAATATGCATGCTTACTTTGGTGCATTGAGATGACAATACTTGCACACACTTCACTATTGCATATGTCCCGTAGTTTCCAAACATTTTTGAGACCTAACTTCTTTCATCTCTAATCCAATTGTGTTCTCTGAGGTAATTGTTGGAAAATTGTTTTGTGTTTCCCTTTCTGTTTTGTGTTGTTCTGTTTTAAGTTTTATGTTTGCTTGAGGCAAGCAAAGTTCAAGTGTGGGGGTGTGATGTGAACGTAAAATACGTTCACAAAGTGCCTTTAATTACTGGATTTTGCTATTCCGAAAGCTTATTTGTCGGTTTAATGTACAAATTGTGTTTGTGTAGGTTAAATAAGTGTTTCAACACAAAATGGTACATTTTGGGTAATTTAGTGCATTTTCGAGAAAAGGACAAAAGTCAACCGCGACTTTGGGCGAAAAGTCAACACAAGTCAATGCTCGGAAGTGGAGGACGACAATGTACGAAGATTTCGGTTTATTCCGAATCCCGGCACGTTTGCCGGCGAACCACCACTCGAAATGGAGATGCACTATTTCGACACCTCGAATTCCCATTTATTTTGCATTATTATATTTGTATTTCAAATTAAATTATTTAAATTTTATTTCTTTGTATTATTTATTTATTTACTCCTTTTCATTTATTTATTTCTTTATATATTTTTATAATTCTTTTTATTTAATTATTCATTTTAATTATTTTAATTTTTACTTTTGGTTCTTCTTTTTGACAATTGCAGAACAGGCCAAACCAGCCCCGGCAACCTTTGCCGGCCACCAGCCCACCACCATCCTCCTTTCTCCTCGGATACCCTTCCACCACCACCATTCCCCACCTTCTTATACCAACCTTCACTTCCTCTTCACCTGCAAACAACAAGCCATTCACCATCACAAATCACCACCCGCAATTACAAGCAATCATAACCAGTTCATCATCACCCAAAACCTACAATTCCAGCTGCAATTCCCCATCAATCAATTCACCATGGCAGCTCCCAAATCTCTCTCTGCACCCATCATCACAGCAGCCCAATCCGAATTGGGTATCCACAGATTTTCATCAAGCCATCACCACACCCAAGCACGAGCCCGTGCTCTGCCATGGACACCCAAATCTGAGCCTCTGCTCTCTGTCCAACATCGCCGCAGCTCCCTTGCTCTGACGGTGAGCCAAAGCCGCTTCCTCTGCCGATCTCAGCTCCCAGCCACTGCTAAATCCCACCACGCCGGATTGATCTGTCACCACATGCCCAGACGCCGCCGTCTGCATCCAATTGAGCCCCTGCTCAATTCCATTCCGTGAATCCCAATCGAGCAGTGGAGCTGCATCTCAAAGCCACCACGGCCTTCAATTCGTGAAGCTCAGCCATGCCCACTCCACCGCCGCGCCGACTCGAGACCAGCGCCGCCTTGAACTTGATGTCGCTACACCCAAATCAATCCCGTGCTCGATCCAAGCACCCACAAGCACCGCTGCTCTGAGCCCCGTCATCATTTCCAGAGACCCGCGTCTCTCTCCGTCGTCGCCGTTGGATCTTCCCTGATCAAGCCACCGTCGGCGTCAATCGATCTCCCTCCACTGCCGGCGTCTCGTCGCTGTTCCCCAGCTCACCTTGCCGCTCTCTCTCTGTCCTGCCTTGCTATGAAGAGATGAGAAAAGATGATGAAAATAAAAGAAGACCACGGGCTGGTCACGGGAAAGAAGAGAAGAAATTCAAAGAACAAAAGTCAAAGGCAAAGAAGGACCGGGCTTGGGCCGGAAGAAGAAAAAAAAAGAAAGAGAAAAAAGAATTGGGCCTCTCAGCCCAAAAGCCCAAATCAAAGCCCAAGACTGTTTCTTTGCACCTGGCCCATGCCAGCCAAGCCCAATCCGAATTGGGCTCCCAAAAATCCAAAGCCCAACTGAAATGGGCCCCCGCCACATCCAAAGTCCGAGTCCGTTTCCGTATAGCTGAGTCTGCCACCTTCGCCTGCCAGACAGTGTCCATTTTCATGGACACAACAGTAACATTTTTCTCAAACTTGTTTATTTATTATAATTTATTTTTGTTTAATTAACTATTCGTGAATAATTTTGGGAAATGTTATTGTGTAAATATTTGTTTATTTTCTATTTTTGCATAATAATTGTGTTATTTGATTTTTCTAAGTTGCTTTTGTATGATTGTTTATTTGATTCAAATTTACGGAAATCTTTTATATGTTTATGTTATAGGGGTCGACACTTATGATGTTTACATGTAATTGAAGCTAGAATTAGGGTTTGGATTCACCTAATAGTTTTCGAAACCTAATTCACAAGTAGTAAAGGCTTTGGACAAAGGTCGGAATCAAATAAAAAAGATTGCAATTAGATGAACTTTTTCATGCTAGGTTGTGCACTTGAATTAACGATTTTTTTCGATGCTTTGAACATGGTTTGACTAGCTAGCTTTCTAGACTAAGATGACATGTTTAATTGATTGATCTAGGTGCTTTCACTTAGGTTAATTTTCAGAGAGAAGTCTAATTGGGAAATAATTAGCTTTCTAATGTTTCACAATGTTAATTTCGATCATATGACTTAGAGAAATCAATATTTGTGTGTGTTTTAATATGTTTTCAAAATGAATAAAAATCCAAAAATATTTCCTTTTATTTATTTATTGTTTTCAAAAATATCAAAACCCCCAAAAATACTTTTGTATATAATGTATATTTTTGTAAATAGAAACAATACTGTATAGTTTATTTAATTTTGTATATATATATTTTCTTTATTCTTTATACTTGTTAATAATAATTCTTTATTTAATTTAATTTATTGTGACATTGAAAAGTAAATATAACAATCCTCTGTGGGAAAAACCTCTATTTCCCATTATACTTTACAACGACAATTGTTAGGAAGTTTAGGTAATAATTAATGACCACGGTAAAATATCGACTAATCAGAGGCCCAAACCCAAGAAGAGGGCTCAAACCCAAGAAGGAGGCCCAAACCCAAAAAGAGGGCCCAAACCCAAGAAGGAGGCCCAAACCCAAGATGGAAGGCCCAAATCCATGAAGGAAGGCCCAAGTTCACAAAGCATGAGGAAAGGCCCAAGCCCAGATTTTCGGACATTCTGCCTGTGCAGATTAGTCAACTTGCGAAGCCCATATCTCTCAATTGCACCGTCAGATCGCGCTGTAATTTTGATACACGCTGCATGTGGATGTTAGCTGTTCCCAAATAAAATTTCAGAATCGTCCAACCGGTGAAACGTCCATTATGCCGCTCTAAGTGCGCACTGCTCAGTGCTGTCTGCTTTTTATTTCTTTCCTCTTCTTTTATTTTCAATGCTCTACTCAC
Organism: Rubus idaeus; assembly: GCA_030142095.1. Taxonomy (NCBI): domain Eukaryota; kingdom Viridiplantae; phylum Streptophyta; class Magnoliopsida; order Rosales; family Rosaceae; genus Rubus; species Rubus idaeus. The sequence goes on along the minus strand of CM057968.1, from coordinate 17,239,562 downwards.
CCCTATATTCTTTCCTCTTCTTTCTGCCCACACCATTAGTGTTTAATTTCTTTTAGTTAAATAAATGGTTAATTTCCATATGACTACATTTCCACCATTCCACTCACCATTTCTTTATCTCCCACATAAATTCCACTTCTCTTCATTTTCTTTCTTTATTTCTTGCATTGTCTTCTTCTTCCTCTCCATTCTCCTATAAATAGCAGCCTCATTCTTCTCTTCAACACACCCCAATGGGGAGGGACAAACCCTCCTCTTTCTTTTCTCCCTCTCACATCATATTTTCCATTCTCTAGTATTTAGGGTTTTCAAGACTTCAAGGAGGAGAGGAGCTGTTTACACCATCACCACCAGCCATCAACCATCATCACCACCATCATCATCACCTTGGGAATCTCGGCCTTGAGTTGCTTGCTTTCAAGGATTCAAGTTCGTTGTCTTCAAGTTCTTCCTACTTTCCATATGGTGTACTTCAACTTAATCTTTAATTATTCTTTTCCTCTTCTTTCTGCCCACACCATTAGTGTTTAATTTCTTTTAGTTAAATAAATGGTTAATTTCCATATGACTACATTTCCACCATTCCACTCACCATTTCTTTATCTCCCACATAAATTCCACTTCTCTTCATTTTCTTTCTTTATTTCTTGCATTGTCTTCTTCTTCCTCTCCATTCTCCTATAAATAGCAGCCTCATTCTTCTCTTCAACACACCCCAATGGGGAGGGACAAACCCTCCTCTTTCTTTTCTCCCTCTCACATCATATTTTCCATTCTCTAGTATTTAGGGTTTTCAAGACTTCAAGGAGGAGAGGAGCTGTTTACACCATCACCACCAGCCATCAACCATCATCACCACCATCATCATCACCTTGGGAATCTCGGCCTTGAGTTGCTTGCTTTCAAGGATTCAAGTTCGTTGTCTTCAAGTTCTTCCTACTTTCCATATGGTGTACTTCAACTTAATCTTTAATTATTCTTTTTGAGTTCCTCTTTGTTGCTTGTTTATCTTTTGTACTAGTTAACATGACATGATTTATATAATTTTCAGCCTATATTTATGAGTTTATTTAGTTATTGGATTCTAATTAATTAGTTCTTCTAGTAGCTTATGTGACTCCGTTTACTTGATTCTGTTTTATAGAAAACTTTTATGTGTTTATGTTATAGGGTTCGAAACTTATAATATTTGCATATAATTGGAGCTAGAGTTAGGGATTACAATTCACCTAATAGTTTTGGAAACCTAATTCACGAGTAGTAAAGGCTTTGGACAAAGGTCGGTGTCAAATAAAAAAGATTGCGGACATATGGACTTTTCTATAATGGGTCGTGCACTTTGATTAACAACTCTTCTTCTATGCGTTAAACATGGTTTGACTAGCTAGCTTTCTAGACTAAGATGGCATGTTTAATTGGTTAATCTAGGTGCTTTCACTTAGGTTAATTTTCGTAGAGAGGTTTTACTTGGGGAATGGTTAGCTTCTAACTTTCCACATATGTTAATTTCGGTTTCATGGCTAGGGAACTTGGTTAATTTTCGGTCCAATAATTGGTAAACTTGTATACTTATGGCTGAACTTTATATATTTTGTGTTTCATCCCATCTTATTTAATTTATTCTTTGTAATTTAATTTATTTATTTCATTCAATTTATCTCTTAAACCCCCCTTTACTTTGTACATATGTATATATTCTTTATACTTGTTAATAATAATTCTTTATTTTATTTAATTCTTTGTGACATTTTTTGTTAGGTACACCCTTTGATCTCCGTTGTGAACGATACCCTACTATGCACTATACTACTACCGATAGGGTTTTTTTTAAATTGATGCTGATTTTGGGCTTCGGGAGGAGCTTCACGATCTTCAAAGGGGCGTATCACTGAACTTTATATACTTTATGTTTCATCCCATCTTATTTAATTTATTCTTTGTAATTTAATTAATTTATTTCATTCAATTTAATTTCTTAAACCCCCTTTATACTTTGTACATATTTATATATTTATACTTTATACTTGTTAATAATAATTCTTTATTTTATTTAATTCTTTGTGACATTATTTTTTTAGGTACACCCTTTGATCTCCGTTGTGAACGATACCCTACTATGCACTATACTACTACCGATAGGGTTTTTTTAAATTGATGCTCCTTTTGGGCGTGTCAATTTTTGGCGCCGTCGACGGGGATTGAAAATTCCTAACTATTATTTTGTGAATATTTGTGAATAATACTTGTTTATACTTGTTGATATTTTGTGAATAATACTTGTATATATTTGGTTACACTTAGTAATTATACTTAGGTGTTCTGAGTATAGTTTATTATTTTTTGTTGTTGTAAGTTGTAACTTGAACGGAATAGTGATAGGAGCACAAAGTGTGACGTTTTTAATGTATTTTCCCTACTATTTGGCTATGATTTCATTGTAACTTTGCTATTTTTGCTTAGTTTCCATATTTGAGTCCCTAAATGATATATAAATGTGAATACGTGCAGAAAATCGGAGCTCGGAAATTTACGAAGTCTAATGGGCTTTTTCGAGGCCCATTAAGAAGTGAGCTACCGTGAGGCCCAAGATGAAGGCCCAAATCCATGAAGAAAGGCTCAAACCCAAGAAGAAAGGCCCAAGCCCAAGAAGAAAGGCTCAAGCCCAAGAAGGAAGGTCCAAGCCCATTTTCGGACAATCTTCCTGTGCAGATATGTCAACTTGCGAAGCCAATATCTCCCAATTGCACCGTTGGATCCAGCTGTAATTTTGATACACGCTGCATGTGTGTGTTATATAGTCTGTATTAAAATTTGAGAATCATCCAACCGTCCAAACGTGAATTATTCCGTTCTAAGTGGGAATAGCTCAGTGCTGCCTGCTTTTTATTTCTTTCATTTTCTTTTATTCTCATTGCTCCACTCACCACCATATTGCCATCCATCCCACCACACTATCTTTGTTGCTTTCTCTCCATACCATTAGTGTTTGATTTCTTTTACCTAAATAAATGGTTCATTGCCATATGACTACATTTCCACCATTCCACTTACCACTTCTTTTCTACCACTCACATTCCACTTCTCTTCCTTTTCTTTCTTTATTTCTTGCATTGTCTTCTTCTTCCTCTCCATTCTCCTATAAATAGCAGCCTCATTCTCCTCACAAATACACACCCCAATGGGGAGGGACAAACCCTCCTCTTTCTCTTCTCACATCATATTTTCCATTCTCTAGTATTTAGGGTTTTCAAGACTTCAAGGAGGAGGAGAAGGCGTCTACACCATCACCACCAGCCCCTATTCAACATCACCATCACCATCATCACCTTGTCTTCACAGCTTGGATTACTTGTGGTCAAGGATTCAAGATGTGGTTTCAAGATCTTCATGCTATTCATACGGTGTATTTCGACTTAGCCTTTACTTGATTATTCTTTGTATTAGTTAACATGACATGATTTATATAATATTCAGCCCTTGTTTATGGATTTATTTAATTGTTGGATCCTAATTAATTAGTTCTTCTAGTAGTTTATGTGACTCCGTTTATTTGATTTTGTTTTAGTAGATAACTTTTATATGTTTTTGTTTTAAGGTTGCAAACTTAAGATAATTGCATATAATTGGTGCTAGAATTAGGGTTTTAATTCTAATTCACAAGTAGTAAAGGCTTTGGAAAGAGGTCGGAAACAAATAAAAAGGATCACGGATAGATGGGCGGTCCCACTAGGTCGTGCACTTTAATTAACAACTCTTCTTTTATGCGTTGGACATGTTTTGATTAGCTACCTTTGCATGTTTGATTGATTAATCTAGGTGCGGTCGCTTAGGTTAATTTTCATGAAAGTGGTTTTATTTGGGGAATGATAATTGGCGGTCCAACATTCCACATATGTTAATTTCGGTTTCATGGCTAGGGAACTTGGTTAATTTTCGGTCCAATAATTGGTAAACTTGTATACTTGTGGCTGAACTTTATATACTTTATGTTTCATCCAATCTTATTTAATTTATTCTTTGTAATTTAATTAATTTATTTCATTAAACACCCCCACATTTTCAATGTATATATTCTTCATACTTGTTAATAATAATTCTTTATTTTATTTAATTCTTTGTGACATTTTTTGTTAGGTACACCCTTTGATCTCCGTTGTGAACGATACCCTACTATGCACTATACTACAACCGATAGGGTTTTTTTCTAAATTGACGCTCCTTTTGGGGCCTATCAAATAGGTAAGGTCCTTTTATTAATATTGGCCTAAACCCTTCATTTGTACCTTGCTAAGGTCACTTGAGGTTGAGGGCGGCCTTTATTAACACTTGGAGAATTGTCGAACACTTAAGTGCTTTCTCAACTGAGTAAGAGGCACATGAATGGTGTCTAGATATGATCGAGACCCTGGGTGACGGGTTTGTAAAATTGGATTCAGAGGACTAGTCCACTAAATGAATCCTGCCTCTCGCTTATCTCTTGTGATCTGGCCATTCGCCTTCTGAAAACACGGAAAGTCATTTAAGTCAAGGCATTGCACCTAGGCCGCAAGTCCACCTTGAGTTACCGCTTGGAATCAACTTTCTTTTTTTTCAACTATATTCAGACAAAAGAAATTGTTTTTGTACACTTTAGGTATATTGGATCAAACATGACTTTAAGATGGGTAGCTGTTTCAGTCTCATTGCACATTGAAGTCCTCTGTTCCCGTACCTAAGTGTATTGTGTAAATAAAATTTACTTAGACATAGGAAAATTTATTTATTCATTTTGTATAGGTAATTTGTGACACATTTTTAACTTTGTAAATATTTTGTTTTTACTTTGTTAATTTTATTACTAACTTTTTAATTTTTATAGGGAATAATCAAGGTTATCGGAAATTATACCACATACATCGGAGCATACGTTTAGGAAGTCAAGGTTGAAAAACCTAGAGATTGATGTCTTGTTGGTGATTTTCGGTTTCCTCGGGAGTAAAAAGGTAAGTTTTTTTTTCACTCTCGCTATTTGTTTTTGAAAAAGAAAAAAAAATTAGAAAATTTTTAATTGTAAAAAAAAAAAAAAAAAAGTGTTTGTTTGTTTTACTGTTTTTAATTATTTATTTTTACTGTTGATAATTACTATTCTTATTATTTGTTTTGGGCTTGTTTGTTAGTTTGTTTTGCTATTGGGCCTTAAGCCCGTTTGTGTGATTGGTTAGGGTTTTAGGTTTCGAAAAAAAAATAAAAAAAATTTGGCCCATTGGGCTCATGCCATTATCGAAGCCCAAAACCCGTAACCCAAGCCCATTTAGTGTGTTGGGCCTATTCGTTTAAGCCCACCAATAATTGGCCGGAGATTTCTTTGGCCCAGGCCCACTTTAAGGCCCAAACCATTCTGATGGCCCAAGCCTGTTTAAAGTGTCGGCAAGCGTTGGCGCGTGTCTTACACGCGTTTTCACTGTTCACTTTACGATTTTTCCGCAAAGTAATAAAATATAAAATAAAAAATAAAAAAAATTGTTATTGGACCGTCCCGCGACTTTCGCGTCGGCTCGATAATAAAAAAATAAAAATCAAAAAATCAAAAAAATTTGATTGGGCCGACGCACGACTTTTGCGTCGGCCGAAATGTTATTCCGCGTGCGTGTCAACTGTAGCCTTTGCGACTTTCGTCGCTCGATCCGTAATTTGCGGATCTGTGTCTGTGGCACGTGTGCGTGCATGCGTCCGTTCCTTTCCCATTCCCTTCCGTTTGCGTTAGTTTCCTTAGGTCATTTCACGTTTTCCCTTAGTCTCTCTCAATTCTCTCTCTCGTTGTTCTTCATGTTCTTCGCTAGTTTTCCCAGAAAATCTCTCAAACCCAGAAAAGCAATCCTCCCTTCCCCACCCAAAAATGGCCAAAAGAGTTAACTCTTTCAGTGAGTTGTTTCAGGCAGGTCCTTCAGGGAGTCAAATCTTTGAAGGTCTGGATGAAATAATTCCACCAAGCATGCTCAATAGCGCCGATGCTAGCATGCCGACCGAGCCACAACCACAACCCCAAGCACCAATCCTGGTTGCTGATCCACCAGCCGAGCCGGAAGCCGCTCCTTTCTATAGGAGACTTCCGAGGACGAAGTACACCAAAGCTCAGAGAGAAGCACTGGCGGCTTTCTTTGCGGTGTATTCTCACCCCACGAAACCACAACGAGAAAGATTTGGTCCAAAAATCGGACTAGAAGAAGACCAAGTCTATTATTGGGGGTCGAGAAATAGGAAGAAGTTCGGTATCCAGACGTCTGAGCAGCGTATTGCCGAGCTAGAGAGAAGAAATGATGAGCTGGTGAGCAAGAACGAGGAGCTTCAACTGCAAAATCAACGACTCGTCGATGCTCTCCACAGCGGCATCTGTCCGAATTGCGGAGGTCCTGTTCCGCACTCAGATATGGCACGGCGAAGGCTCGAAGTTGTTCCTCCACAACAAGAGCCTCTTCTCGAGTTGTCCGATGATTCGATCGATATGGACCACTTGAGACGGGATGTGCGGAGCCTCATGCCTACCCTAGTCGAGCGCCCATCCGTACCTGTTCCATCTGACACCCTTCCCGGACCTGCTCATGGTCTTGTCGGACTCCACACCGACTTGATCTCGGATATCGCCCGCAAGGCCAAAGACGAGCTCTTGCTCATGGCCACTGCCGGATTTCCTTTGTGGATAACTTCACCGACTCCCGATACTTCCATTCATCCCGAAATTCTTAACCGCGCCGAGTACTTGCGAGTGTTTCAACGTGTTGAACGTGCACCGTACTTCAAAGCCGAATCCTCGAGACACTCGGCAACCATTCACCTTTATCCGACCACCATCGTTCAGATCTTAATGGATGTTGGTCGATGGTTTCCCGTCTTCTGTAGCATGATCACAAACGCCAAAACGTTGGAGATCTTATCGTCCAGCAACGAAGAAGGCTACGAGGAGCAGAAGCAAGTGATGTCGGCCGAGTTTCTGGTGCCATCTCACCTCGTTTCAACTCGTGAAGTCCAGTTTGTTCGGTATTCTCACCAACACCTGGATGGAAGTTGGGTCGTTGTGGATGTCTCCGTGGATGAATTGCGCACAAATCCGAAGCCTTCAGTGAGATCGATTTGCCGAAAACGCCCCTCCGGATGCCTGATACGTGATCTTCATAATGGATCTTCCTTGGTCACTTGGGTGGAGCACGTGGATGTACGCGAGAAGGAGATGAAGGCCATTTTCGAACCTTTTGTTCATTCGGGTTCGCTTTTGGTACAAAGCGTTGGATCTCAACACTTCAACGACAAGCCGAGCGCTACATGTGCGCCACAGGGATCCACAGTTCACCCGGTGATTCAATCATTTCGCCTGAAGGAAGAAGAGGCCTGGCGGAAATGGCAAAACAGATGACGGCCTGTTTCTTCAACGATATCAGCAACTCCACGTACCATCACTCGAATGGAGGTCAGGACCAACAAGCGAAGGGGTGATCCGAGCAAGCCCCCTGGAGTCAATCGTACTACTGGCTGTTCTGTCTTGCACGTATCCCATCACACTAGAATCTTTGAGTTCCTCAAAGACGTTCAGACAAGACCAATGTGGGATAGTATGTCGATGGACAGCTCGGTACATGTGCTAGCAAATTTCACCATCGGTCTTGACCCGCGCAATCAGATTTCGGTGCTCGCCATAGATAATCACAACGACTTCCTTATTCTTCAGGAGTATTGCAACGGGGTCGTCTGTGATTTATGCGCCGATCAACCATTCCATTTTCCAGTGTTTGCTATGTGGAGTTCAACCGGAGCCATTTCCATTGATGCCATCAGGCTTTTCCATTCTGCCTAATGTATCCGGATGCATTCTTGATGGAACACTACTTACTATAGTGTTCCAAATCTCAGTGAAGGCTACATCAGCTAAATCTGCCGTGGAGTCGGCAACAACCCTTGTCCAGGACACGCTTCAATGGATCAGAGCCGTAGTCAACTAGGAGCAAACGTTGGATGCAAGGCCATGCTAGCCTTGTTTGTGACTGTTGGTGGCTTGCTTCGGGAGGAGCTTAATGATCTTCAAGGGGGAGTTTTTCTTTAACCTTTCTGTTTATTTATGTTTGTGTTTTTACTTCAGTTTATTTATGTTTGTGTGTTTACTTCTGTTTGTGTGTTTAAATTCAATAACCATGCTTGAATTTTTCATTTTCGTGAAATATCTGTCTAACATTGAGGACAATGTTTAATTCAAGTGTGGGGGGAAGGTTTATTAAAAAACAAAAAAAAATTGAAAAATTGAAAAAATTAAAAAAAATAATTTACTTGTTTTCGTTTTCTACGGTAACAATATATCGACTAAATCATACTTACTCCCTTGGTAGCGTTGAACCTACCATTGCACTAAGTGAGTCCCTGTGGTCACGTATTGTTACCTACATTGAAAAATCAAAAAATTCAAAAAATCAAAAATTACAAAAATATTTACTTCTGTTGTGTGTTTTATTTGTGTTATGTGCTTTGTTCTTTCCAATCCCAAGGATGAATTGAGTTTAATCTGTTATGATTTTGAGAATGTTGATTATATGCTAAGGCTTTGTATAATTTGCTTTGGATTTAATATGCATAACTTGTGATTGCTCGAAATTCTATGTTCACATAACCTGTTTCGATTAGTTAATTGCAATCTGAGAAGCACATTTGAACATACATTGTCATGCATACCCAGAAAATGTGAGGACTTGAGCCTATTGAATATTCACATGTATGCATATTTCATACATTTACTCGTTCTTCATGTGTGCACAATTCATGAGTTTTGAACCTAGAACTTGCTCAGAGGCCGCTTGAAACGTTTTATTAATCTGTGATGAATTCGAGATGATTAAGGCATTAGTTGAGCACCATGGCCAAAGTATTCACCATCCATCTAAACACGAACTTTAGGAATCCCCTTTTGAACTAAACACTCATTAGCCGTTTCTTTTGTTCACCCACACCATCTCACCCTTGTTTTATTTATGTTTGCAAGACGATGATAGTGACTTCTTGTGTTCTTATGCTTCGGGTTTTGATTTGTGTGGTAGTATACCAAAAGGCAAGTGTGGGGGTGCATTTTATTTTGTTGTATTTGTTCAAAGAAAAAAAAATCAAAACCAAAAAGAAGGAATAAAGTTCCTCAAAGAAAAAAAAAATAGAAAAGAAAGAAAGAAAAAAATGTCAGAAAGAGAAATGTCAAAAATAGAGTTATTTCTTGTTTTTAATTTCAATAAAAGGTTGGAGGAGAATAAGAAAGTTGTTTAGGGTATAGCATATGTATGAGTTTCAAAGTCGTTGATTTGTCTTGCAAACATATGAAACATTTTTCATTTCCAGTCCCTTCATTCATTATTCACCATTCACCATTTACCATCCACATTTTGCTCCCTGTTTCAATTGAAAGCCCTTATGATTTAATGATTTATAGATTAATTATAGAGAGTTGGTCGATGAGCAAGCTTATGGGAACATTACTTGTGCAATTGTTATGAGAGTAAACACTTAACCCTAAACACTGAGCGGAAATATTTAGTGACCATTGTGAGCTTTAGTGGTTAATGTTGTTTCGATGTGCCTATTTAATTGCATGAGATTAATTGTATACTCGGTTTTCACACACTTCACCCGAGCATGAATGAGATGTACATGTTAAATGCTTAGCAAATTTGTTAGCCTTGGTATATAATTTTTATTCTCTTGATTATAACTCTTCTGAACTCGCTGAGGGTTATGGTTGGAAATACCATTTTGTTTTGTGTTTCCTTTTCTGTTTTGTGTTGTTCTTGTGTTTGCTAGAGGACTAGCAGTAGCTAAGTGTGGGGGAATTTGATAGGAGCACAAAGTGTGACGTTTTTAATGTGTTTTCCCTACTATTTGGCTATGATTTAATTGTAACTTTGCTATTTTAGCTTAGTTTCCATATTTGAGTCCAAAATGATGTATTAATGTGAACATGTGCAGAAACGAAGTCTAATGGGCTTTTGCGAGGCCCATTAAGAGGTGGTCTGCCATGAGGCCCAAGAATGGGGCCCAAGCCCATGAAGGAGGCCCAAGCCCATGAAGGAGGCCCAAACCCAAGAAGAAGGCCCAAATCCATGAAGGAAGGCCCAGGTTCACAAAGCATGAGGAAAGGCCCAAGCCCAGATTTTCGAACATTCTGCCTGTGCAGATCAGTCAACTTGAGAAGCCCATATCTCTCAATTACACCGTCAGATCTAGCTGTAAGTTTGACACACGCTGCATGTGGATGTTAGCTGCTCCCAAATAAAATTTCAGAATCATCCAACCGGTGGAACGTCCATTATGCCGCTCTAAGTGCGCATTGCTCAGTGCTGTCTGCTTTTTATTTATTTCCTCTTCTTTTATTTTCAATGCTCCAGTCACCCCTATATTATTTCCTCTTCTTTCTGCCCACAATATTAGTGTTTGATTTCTTTTATTTAAATAAATGGTTAATTTCCATATGACTACATTTCCACCATTCCACTTACCATTTCTTTTCTACCACTCACATTCCACTTCTCTTCCCTTTCTTTCTTTATTTCTTTCATTGTCTTCTTCTTCCTCTCCATTCTCCTATAAATAGCAGCCTCATTCTTCTCTTCAAACACACCCCAATGGGGAGGGACAAACCCTCCTCTTTCTCTTCTCCATCTCACATCATATTTTCGAGTCTCTAGTATTTAGGGTTTTCAAGACTTCAAGGAGGAGAGGAGCTGTTTACACCATCACCACCAGCCATCAACCATCATCACCACCATCATCATCACCTTCGGAATCTCGGCTTTAAGTTGCTTGCTTTCAAGGATTTAAGAGTTCGTGGTCTTCGAGTTCTTCCTACTTTCCATATGGTGTACTTCAACTTAATCTTTAATTACTCTTTTTGAGTTCCTCTTTGTTGCTTGTTTATCTTTTGTATTAGTTAACATGACATGATTTATATAATTTCCAGCCTATATTTATGAGTTTATTTAGTTATTGGATCCTAATTAACTAGTTCTTCTAGTAGCTTATATGACTCCGTTTACTTGATTCTGTTTTATAGAAAACTTTTATGTGTTTTTGTGATAGGGGTCAACACTTATAATATTTGCATATAATTGGAGCTAGAGTTAGGGATTACAATTCACCTAATAGTTTTGGAAACCTAATTCACGAGTAGTAAAGGCTTTGGACAAAGGCCGGTGTCAAATAAAAAGGATTGCGGACATATGGACTTTTCTATAATGGGTCGTTCACTTTAATTAACAACTCTTTTCTATGCGTTAAATATGGTTTGACTAGCTAGCTTTCTAGACTAAGATGGCATGTTTAATTGGTTAATCTAGGTGCTTTCACTTAGGTTAATATTTCGTAGAGATGTTTTATTTGGGGAATGGTTAGCTTCTAACTTTCCACATATGTTAATTTCGGTTTCATGGCTAGGGAACTTGGTTAATTTTCGGTCCAATGATTAATAAACTTGTGTACTTGTGGCTGAACTTTATATACTTTATGTTTCATCCCATCTTATTTAATTTATTCTTTGTAATTTAATTAATTTATTTCATTCAATTTAATTTCTTAAACCTCCTTTATACTTTGTACATATTTATATATTTATACTTTATACTTGTTAATAATAATTCTTTATTTTATTTAATTCTTTGTGACATTATTTTGTTAGGTACACCCGTTGATCTCCGTTGTGAACGATACCCTACTATGCACTATACTACTACCGATAGGGTTTGTTTAAATTGATGCTCCTTTTGGGCGTGTCACCGGTTCTTTGGCACCTATCACATGTTAAACAATAAGTATATGCATCTTTAAATAAATTCGGCCAAAAGAAACCTACTCTAACACCTTAAGAGCAGTCCTCTTAGATCCAAAATATCCCCCACATGCTTCAGAATGGCAAAAAGAAAGTATGGCAGTTTGTTCATGTTCAGGCACACATCTCCTTATTAATTGATCAGAACAAAATTTCCACAGATAAGGATCATCCCAAACATATTCCCTAGCAATTCTTTTTAGCCTATCCCTATGAGCGCGTGATATGGTATCAGGTATTTGGTTAGAAACAATGAAGTTCACAATATCAGCAGACCAAGGTGTACTTACCTCTATTCCGAAGAGTTGCTCATCCGGAAATGTTTCCACAAGGGGGATTTTGTCCTCTTCATGCACTAGACGGCTCAAGTGATCAGCCACCATGTTCTCACTTCCTTTCTTGTCCTTGATCTCCACGTCAAACTCTTATAGGAGTAGCACCCATCGAATCAGCCTTGGCTTGACCTCCTTTTTCGACAAGAGATACTTCAAAGCTGCATGGTCAGTATAAACAATTACTTTAGTGCTAAGTAAGAGAGAACGAAACTTTTTAAGTGTAAAAACAACAGCAAGTAACTCCTTCTCAGTAGTAGAATAGTTCAATTGAGCATCATTAAGAGTCCTAGAGGCATAATATATGGCATAAGGCCTCTTATCCTTGCGTTGTCCCAACACGGCTCCCACAACATAGTCAGATGCATCACACATCAACTCAAATGGCAAGGACCAATCCGGTGTTTGCATGATAGGTGATGACGACAAAAGCTCCTTACGCTTATCAAAAGCTCCTTGGCACTTCTTGTCAAATACACACATCACCTCCTTTTGTAGTAGGCGGCAAAGGGGTCTTACAATCTTGGAAAAGTCCTTGATAAAGCGCCTAAGTACGTTAAAATCAGAATTTGTATGAAAAAGTTATGGTCACCGGAAGTCGGGAAATTATTATTTTGGACAGGATTATTTAGGAAACTTCCGGAAAACTTCCCTTTCCGGAAGTTTCCATTTTGGTCAGTTCACTCTCTCCTCTCCCCCACATCTCTCTCTCTCCCCTAAACTCTCTCTCTCGCCGACCTCATGATGTGAACGTAAAATACGTTCACAAAGTGCCTTTAATTACTGGATTTTGCTATTCCGAAAGCTTAATTGTTTGTTTAATATTTGTTTTTGTGTTTTTAGGGGAAATATGAGAAAAATGTCAATTTCAACACAAAAGGTGAATTTTGGAGATTTTCAGCGTAAATCGGAAAGTCAACCGTGACTTTCATTTGTGGAATAAAATATTGTACGAAGATGTCGGAAACCATTCCGAATCCCGACAAATTTGTCGGCGAACCACCACATTAAGCGGCGCAACCACCACACGCGGTGGCGAAACACAAATTAAATCTCCATTTTATTTTCCCATGTTTATATTTATATCCATGTTTATATTTATGTTTATATTTATTTTTGATTATATATATATTTATTTTAAATAATTATTTATTTGTTTATTTATTTTGTATTTGTTTTTGTTTTGGATTTTTGCTACAGTCCACCACTGAGCATGCTCAAAGGCTTGGCTGAAATAATTCCACCGAGCATGCTCAATAGCGCCGATGCTAGCATGCCGACCCAGCCACAACCAGAACCGCAACCACTACCCCAAGCACCAATCTTGGTTGCTGATCCACCTGCCGAGCCGGAAGCCGCTCCTGTTTATAGGAGACTTCCGAGGACAAAGTACACCAAAGCTCAGAGAGATGCACTGGCGGCTTTCTTTGCGGTGTATTCTCACCCCACGAAACCACAACGAGAAAGATTTGGTCCAAAAATCGGACTAGAAGAAGACCAAGTCTATTATTGGGGGTCGAGAAATAGGAAGAAGTTCGGTATCCTTACATCCGAGCAGCGTATTGCCGAGCTAGAGAGAAGAAACGATGAGCCGGTGAGCAAGAACGAGGAGCTTCAACTTCGGAATCAACGACTCGTCGATGCTCTCCACGCCGGCATCTATCCCAACGGCGGAGGACCTGTTCCGCACTCGGATGTGCCACGGCGAAGGCTCGAAGTTGTTCCTCCACAACAAGAGCCTATTCTTGAGTTGTCCGATGATTCCATCGACATGGACCACTTGAGACGGGATGTGCGGAGCCTCATGCCAACCATAGTCGAGCGCCCATCCATACCTTTGCCATCTGACACCCTTCCCGGACCTGCTCATGATCTTGTCGGAGTCCACACCGACTTGATCTCGGATATCGCCCGCAAGGCCAAAGACGAGCTCCTGCTCATGGCCACTGCCGGATTTCCTTTGTGGATAACTTCACCGACTCCCGACACGTCTATTCATCCCGAGACTGTTAATAGGGCCGAGTACTTGCGAGTGTTTCAACGTGCTGAACCTGCACCGTACTTCAAAGCCGAATCGTCGAGACACTCGGCAACCATCCATCTTTATCCGACCACCATCGTTCAAATTCTCATGGATGTTGGTCGATGGTTCCCAGTCTTCTGTAGCATGATCACAAACGCCAAGACGTTGGAGATCCTATCCTCCGACGACGCCGAAGGCTACGAGGAGCAGAAGCAGGTGATGTCGGCCGAGTTTCTGGTGCCATCTCACATCGTTTCGACTCGTGAAGTCCAGTTCGTTCGGTATTCTCACCAACAACTGGATGGAAGTTGGGTCGTTGTGGATGTCTCCGTGGATGAATTGCGCACAAATCCAAAGCCTTCCGTGAGATCGATTTGCCGAAAACGCCCCTCCGGATGCCTGATACGTGATCTTTATAATGGATCTTCCTTAGTCACTTGGGTGGAGCACGTGGATGTACGCGAAAAGGAGATGAAGGCCAGTTTCGAACCTTTTGTTCATTCAGGGTTCGCTTTTGGTGCAAAGCGTTGGATCTCAACTCTCCAACGACAAGCCGAGCGCTACATGTGCGCCACAGGTATCCATACTTCACCCGGTGACTCGATCATTTCTCCTGAAGGAAGAAGAGGCTTGGCGGAAATGGCAAAACAGATGACGATCTGTTTCTTCAACGACATCAGCAACTCCACGTACCACCACTGGACTTGTTCGAACCGAACAAGAGACACTCGAATGGAGGTCAGGACCAACAAGCGAAGGGGTGATCCGAGCAAGCCCCCTGGAGTCAATCGTACTGCTGGTTGTTCTGTCGTGCATCTTTCTCATCACACCAGGATCTTTGAGTTCCTCAAAGACGTGCAGACAAGACCACAATGGGATAGTATGTCGATGGACAGCTCGGTACGTGTGCTAGCAAACTTCACCATCGGTCTTGACCCGCGGAACCAGATCTCGGTGCTCGCCATTGATAGTCACAACGACTTCCTCATTCTTCAGGAGTGTTGCACCGATGCAACGGGGTCGTCTATGATTTACGCGCCGATCAACCATTCCATTCTCGAGTGTTTGTTATGTGGAGTTGAACCGGAGCCATTTCCGCTTATGTCTTCTGGCTTCTCCATTCTGC
Source organism: Rubus idaeus (assembly GCA_030142095.1). Classification (NCBI taxonomy): domain Eukaryota; kingdom Viridiplantae; phylum Streptophyta; class Magnoliopsida; order Rosales; family Rosaceae; genus Rubus; species Rubus idaeus. The sequence continues at coordinate 17,224,260 of CM057968.1, read as the reverse complement.
CTAACGTATCCGGAGCTATACTTGATGGAACTCTACTGACTATAGTGTTCCAGATCTCAGTGAAGGCTACATTAGCCAAGTCTGCCGTGGAGTCGGCAACAACCCTTGTCCAAGACACACTTCAAAGGATCAGAGCCGCAGTCAATTAAGGAGAAAACGTTGGATGCAAGGCCCTGCTAGCCTTGTTTGTGACTGTTGGTGACTTGCTTCGGGAGGAGCTTAATGATCTTCAAAGGGGAGTCTTTCTGTTTCCCTTTTCATTTACTTAACTGTTGTGTGTTTATTTCTGTTTGTGTGTTTACTTCTGTTGTGTGTTTAAATTCAATAACCATACTTGAATTTTTCATTTTCGTGAAATATCTGTCTAACATTGAGGACAAGTGTGGGGGGAAGGTTTAAGAAAAAGAAAAGAAATTTTTTTTGAAAAATTCAAAAATTCAAAAAAATAATTTACTTGTTTTCGTTTTCTATGGTTACAATATATCGACTAAATCATACTTACTCCCTTGGTAGCGTTGAACCTACCATTGCACTTAGTAAGTCACTGTGGTCACGTATTGTTACCCTAATAAAAAAATTGAAAAAGAAAAAAAAAAATTGCTTATGTTGTTTATTTATTTGTTTGTTTTCGTTTTCTACGGTAACGGTATATCGACTATATCACACTCACTCCCTTGGTAGCGTTGAACCTATCATTGCACTAAGTGAGTCCCTGTGGTCACGTATTGTTACCTACATTGAAAAATAAAAAAAAATATTAAAAAATCAAAAATTACAAAACTATTTGCTTCTGTTTTCTGTTTTTGTGTGTTTAGTTGTGTTATGTGTGTTGTGTTCTTTCCAATTCCGATGATGAATTGAGTTTAATTGTTATGATTTTGAGAATGTTGATTATATGCTAAGGCTTTGTGATTTGCTTTGGATTTAATATCCATAACTTGTGATTGCTCGAAATTCCATGTTCACATAACCTGTTTCGATTAGTTGATTGCAATCCGAGAAGCACATTTGAACATACATTGTCATGCATACCCAGAAAATGTGAGGATTTGAGCCTATGGTATATTCACATGTATGCATCATTCATACATTTACTTGTTCTTCATGTGTGCACAATTCATGAGTTTTGAACCTAGAACTTGCTCAGAGACCACTTGAAACATTTTGTTAATCTGTGATGAATTAGAAATGAGTAAGGCATTAGTTGAGCACCATGGCCAAAATATTCACCATCCATTTAAACACGAACTTTAGGAATCCCCTGTTGAACTAATCACTCATTAGCCGTTTCTTTTGTTCACCCACACTATTTCACCCTTGTTTTATTGTGTTTGCAAGACGATGATAGTGACTTCTTATGTTTTTATGCTTCGGATTTGTATGGTAGTATACCAAAAGGCAAGTGTGGGGGTGTATTTATTTTGTTGTATTTGTTCAAAGAAAGAAAAAAAAAAAAAAAAAATTCCAAAAATAGAGTTATTGTATTGTTTTTATTTTCAATAAAAGGTTGGAGGAAAATAAGAGTTGTTTCGGGTATAGCATAGGTATGAGTTTCAAAGTCGTTGATTTGTCTTGCAAACATGTAAAACAGTTTTCCATTTCGAGTCCTTTCACTTCATTTACCATTCACCATTTACCATTCACCTTTGGTCCCTGTTTGACCTGAAAGTCCTTATGATCTAATGAGTTGTTGATTAATTGTAGAGAGTCGGTCGATGAGCAAGCCTATGGGAACACTACTTGTGTAATTGTTTTGAGAGTAAACATTTAACCCTAAACACTGAGCGGAAATATTTAGTGAATCTTGTGAGGTTTAGTGGTTAATGTTGTTTCGATGTGCCTATTGGATTGCTTGACATTAATTGTATACTTGGTTTTCACACACTACACCCGAGCATAAATGAGATGTACATGTTAAATGCTTAGCAAATTCTTTAGCCTTGGTATATAATTTTTTATTCGCTGAGGATTATGGTTGGAAAGACCATCTGTTTTGTGTTTCCCTTTCTGTTTTGTGTTGTTTTGTTCTGTGTTTGCTCGAGGACTAGCAATAGTTCAAGTGTAGGGGTGTGATGTGAACGTAAAATACGTTCACAAAGTGCCTTTAATTACTGGATTTTGCTATTCCGAAAGCTTAATTGTTTGTATAATATTTGTTTTTGTGTTTTTAGGGAAAATATGAGAAAAATGTCAATTTCAACACAAAAGGTGAATTTTGGAGATTTTCAGCGTAAATCGGAAAGTCAACCGTGACTTTCATTTGTGGAATAAAATATTGTACGAAGATGTCGGAAACCATTCCGAATCCCGACAAATTTGTCGGCGAACCACCACATTAAGCGGCGCAACCACCACACGCGGTGGCGAAACACAAATTAAATCTCCATTTTATTTTCCCATGTTTATATTTATATCCATGTTTATATTTATGTTTATATTTATTTTTGATTATATATATATTTATTTTAAATAATTATTTATTTGTTTATTTATTTTGTATTTGTTTTTGTTTTGGATTTTTGCTACAGTCCACCACTTCACCAACCATCACCACCGCCACTTCCCTTTTCTGTTGATTCTAGCTCCACCCAGCAGCCCACTTCCGGCCACCTACCATTTCCACTTCACCAACCCATTCCACCACCACTACAGTCCATTCCACCTACCCTCTCCACCACCGGCTACCTACCTTGCTCCTTGGCTGTTCCCCCTTAGCTTCTCTATTTAAGAGAAGCTCCTGCAATCATCAATCACCAAAGCAGCCCCTGCCAATCCAATTCATCACGGCAAACTAATTCAAACATGGCAGCAAGCTCAATTTCCATTTTCAATTTCATCAATTACCTGCAAACAAAGCAATCATTTTATTTCTCTCTAATTATTATTTTTCTGTTTTGCAGGTTTGTACGTTGCCCAGCTGCCGGCAGCTCACCATCACCATATCGCCGATCTCTCATGACACCGGCGACCCAAACTCATCACCGGGTCGACCCATCCTCCCTTGCCGCTGAAATCTCAACACCGACCCTTCCTCCGTGCCCAGCCCGTGAAGCCCATTTCACGCCGTCTTTGATCGCCGGCACCGCCCCGCCCGAGCCCGTGCTCGCCCCCGCCTCTCAAAGCCACCATCGCATCTCTGCCGGCGCCGCTGCATTTAACCATCACCGTCCCTGGTCCGCCGCTGCAACTCTAGCCCAGTCCTCATGCCGTGCTCAATCCGCCGCCCACCGCCGAATCGATCAAGCCCGCCCATGCCCGTGTTTGCCTCTCCCTCGTCGCTTCCAATCTCAACCGCCACGCCGTGATCCCTTGCTCGCTTCTCTCGCCGGCGTCTAACAAGCGCGAAGCTGCTCTCTCTCCGTTCGGAAAAGAAGAGAAAACAAAGATGAATTAAGAGAGGCTGCTGGTTTGCACGGGAAAAAGAAAGAAAAGCAATGGTTGAAAAGTCAACCAGTCAATGGGAGAAATGACCACGTGTTTGACCAGGTCAACAAGTCAAATGACTTGTAATCGGGCCTCCAAGCCCAATTGCTATCTACACCCGGAGCCCAATTTGAATTTGATGTCCGCACCCGCCACATCCAAAGTTACATTTTACGATCTACTATAACTGAGTCTGCCACCTTCGCCTGCCAGACAGTGTCCATTTTCATGGACACAACAGTAACATTTTTCCCAAACTTCGTTTATTTATTATAATTTATTTTTGTTTAATTAACTATTCGTGAATAATTTTGGGAAATGTTATTGTTTGTTTATTTTTATTTTGTGTAATAATTGTTGGATTGAAGTTGATTGATTCTTCTAGCAGCTTATGTGAATTTTGTTTGTTTGGTTTTATCTTTAATGTTGAAACTAAATGATAAGGATCGCGGATAAACGAGCGTTCGCTAGGTCGCGCACTTGAATTAACAACTCTTCTTCTATGCGTTAGATATGTTTAGATTAATCACCTTTGCATGTTTAATTGTTTAATCTAGATGAGCGTTCACTAGGTTGATATTCATGGAAGAAGTTTATTTGGAGAATGATAACCTGCGTAGGCATTCTACATGTGTTAGTTCCGGATTCATGGCTAGGGAGTTAGTTAATCTTCAAAACAATATTTGTGTGTGTTTTTCTTGTTTTCAAAAATAATAAAAATCCAAAAATATTTCCTTTTATTGTTTTCAAAAATCTCAAAAACCCCCAAAAATACTTTTGTATATAATGTATATTTTTGTAAATAGAAACAATACTGTATAGTTCATTTAATTTTGTATATATATATATTCTTTATTCTTTATACTTGTTAATAATAATTCTTTATTTAATTTAATTTTTCGTGACATTAAAAAGTAAATATAACAATCTTCTGTGGGAAAAACCTCTACTTCCCATTATACTTTACAACGACAATTGTTAGGAATTTAGGTAATAATTAATGACGTAGGTAAAACCGTACAAATCACCTCACCTACACCGACCGAGATCTCCTTCCTCCGGCCACCTCCGGCCAAGCAACCGGTCCCAAATTGTTCACCTAACTACCACCTTTAATTCTATACAAGCCATCTAGTTCGAATCAAAGTGTGGAAAGAGAAATCAAAGAGAGAAAACCCGAGAAAACCACCGAAAAATACCCAAACTTCTCCGGCGTTGCTGGCAGCGATTCCGGCCACCTCAGCCATGATAGCTTACTGGGTTTTGAAGCCCTCTCTCCCATGAACTCATAGCTACCGGTATCAAGCGTTTTGGTTGCCGGACGGCGGCAAATCGAAGAAAAGAAATCCGGTGAACCCGTGAACTTTCGGGTCAATTTCCGACCACTTTCGTCCAGAATTAGACTTGGCCACAGGTATGAAAGTTGATCCTTGTGTTGTGATGTACTTGCCTACAAATTTTGGTGACCATCAGAGATGGTCGAAATCGGTGGCGCGTGGGGCTCACGCGCAGCCACTTTGGGCGGCGAGTGGCGGCGCGTCCGGACTCCAATGGAGGGGCAATTTGATCCGTTAGCTTCAGTTTGTCATTAGAAGCATGTTGATATATGGTTGTTGAGAATCGTGAAGATTTGGGAATTTTTCGAATCTATTTTGGTTCATTATCGAACGATTTGCTTCTTATTTTATGGTGTAACCGTCAGATGGTTACCGAATATATGAGAATATTGACATAATTATTTAGAGCATGTTGAATGGTTGGATTAAGGAAATTTAAAGAATTGGTTAATTAGAGAATATTTAGGGATTATGGGTTCGATAATTATTTAACGTTCGATCAATTTGTTGAACCGTGACAATTCGACCGATAGATTAGTCGCCGAGTGTTATTGACAATTAGAATTGTGAATGAGCAATTTATTTAGGGAACTGTGAGGGTATTGAATTGTTGGTGAATTGGAGGTATTGACATTATCGAAGGAAAACAGTAATCAGTTTAAGGAATTAGTTATCGAATTAGTAATTCGTCCGTCAAATAGTTAATAATATTCATCATTGGTTTTATTTAGGAAAACGACGGAATTATCCTATAGAGGAGGATTTTGACGGACGCTAGTCGTATCTGTGAGTGGACTTTGTTTTAAAATTAATTAAACATGTCGTTTATCTTTTTCAGAGAACATTGATTTACCTTGCCTCATATCAATTTTAAAATAAATTCAGTCATTTGATCAGCTATGTATTTTGAAGGTGTGTGATTATATGCATGCATAGTTACCTGACGTGATAGACTCCCTCAGATAACCTACCTGATGTGATAGGCTCCCTCAGGTATCCTACCTGACGTGATAGACTCCCTCAGGTAAGGTAACCGACCTGACGTGATAGATTCCCTCAGGTAGGGACATTTGGTGCTGGAAGACTCCCCCAGATGTCAGGTGACCAACGTGGTAGAACCCCTTGGTCATAACCTCCGCTTCTAGTTCAGTTTTCATGGTAAGGCCCGATGTGATAGAGTCCCTCGAGTTGTGACATCTAGCGTTGATAGACTTCCCCAGACGTCAGGTGACTAACGTGGTAGAACCGCTTGGTCATTACGTTAATTTTCAGTTTAGTTATTTTAAATAATTCTGAGGCGTAGAAGCTTTTATTTGGGAAAACATAAATAGCTTATTTTGTAAACATTTAGATTTTTGTCCACTCACACTAATAGTTTTCTATGTTTTCCCCTGGGCTTTTATGTTTTCAACCGCCCAGGTTGCTGATTAGCTAACTGAGGTCGCATATCGAGTTCGAGGCATAGTCATCACCACCTTCCCATTCACGTAGGTTATAGTCTAACCTACTTTTGTTTATTTAATGTATCTTATTAAACTTAGCTGCTCTGATACAGTCTTAAATGTATAGAGTGAAATTGAAAGGATTTCTAATTGTGAAATTGAAATGTTATCATCGGCGAGCACGTAGGCTCGGGTGTTTGATTGGATTTGTTTTTATACTAGAAGTGTTGAATTTTAAATTCCAGGTTTTCGGGGTGGACCCCACAGGTCCTGTCAGGTTAACTTTGTTATTTAGCTTAGTTTCTGCCTTTGTGTCCCTAAATGATGATTTAATTGAAGAAATGAACTAAAATGAAGATATTAGGAAACTTTCCTCATTTGAAATCTTTCCTGATTTTGGCAGGAATCCTCATGACGTCAGGAATCCTAACAAGAGTAGGAAGGGTGCAACCGAGATTACTATTTCTGCTCGGAACGGAGAATTGGAGGTCGGAAAATTACGAAGCTTAATTTGGCCCAATGGGAATTGGTTAGGGTTTTAGGTTTCGAAAAGAAAAATAAAAAAATAAAAAAAAAATTTGGCCCAATGGGCCCGTGTCATTCCCGTAACCCAAGCCCATTTAGTGTGTCGGGCCTGTTCATTTTTAGGCCCATTAGTTTAAGCTCACCAATAATGGCCCGTTCTCTACGCAGCCAGGCCCACTTTAAGGCCCAGACCATTCCGATGGCCCAGGCCCGTTTAAAGTGTCGGCAACCGTTAGCGCGTGTGCTACGCGTTTTCACTGTTCACTTTACGACTTTCGCGTAAAGATTTAGTTCACTTTACGACTTTCGCGTTTTCACTGCTCGATCCGTAATTTGCGGATCTGTGTCTGTGGCACTTGTGCGTACGTGCGTTTGTTCCTTTCCCTTGGTTTGTGTCTATGTGCTTCATTGCATTCATTTTGCATTCATTTTCACTTAGTTCCCTTTTAGTCTCTCTAAATTTTCTCTCGTTTGTTCATACTGTTCTTCACTTGTTCTTCGTTGTTCTTAGTTATTTTTCCAGAAAGCTATCCTCCCTCCCAACTTAGAAATGGCCAAAAGAGTGAATTCTTTCAGTGAGTTGTTTCATTCTAGTCCTCCAGAGAGTGATTTCTTTGAAGGCTTGGATGAAATCATTCCACCAAGCATTCTAGATACTGTTAATGCTAGCATGCCGGATGATCCACCTGTTGTTGCTGTTGCTGGTCCTTCCGAGAAGCGTACGAGAGGCCCGAGGACGAGATTCACCAAGGACCAAAATGATGCGTTGACCGAGTTCTACACGGTGAATCCTCACCCACTCAACACACCTCTTAAGTATAAGTTCCAAATTATTAAGGCAATTATCAAAGTTTTCACCAAAAACCGAAAAGTCATCCATAAAAACTTCAATAATTTTTTCAATAAAATCATAAAAGATGCTTACCATACATCTTTGGAACGTACCTGGTGTATTGCAGAGTCCGACGTCCCAAAGGGACAAGTGAAAGTCGTCTTCTCTTGATCCTCATGCGCAATGGCAATCTGATTGTAACCGGAGTACCCATCAAGGAAGCAATAGTAGTCATGGCCCGCCAAACTCTCAAGCATCTGATCAATGAATGGAAAAGGGAAGTGATCCTTCCTAGTGGTGGCGTTGAGCTTCCTATAGTCAATGCAAACTCGATGGCCGGTCACGGTCCTTTGTGGCACCAACTCATTTTCAGCATTCTTCATAACAGTGACTCTGGACTTCTTTGGTACCACTTGGATAGGTGACACCCATTTGGAGTCTGAAATGGGGTAGATGACACCACAATCAAGGAGTTTGATAACCTCCTTCTTCACAACTTCCATCATAGGAGGGTTGAGACGGCGTTGAGCCTCTCTAGTAGGTTTAGTCCCCTCCTCAAGAAGTATCCTATGGACACAAGTCGTAGGGCTTATTCCCTTGATATCTGCTAGGGTCCATCCAATAGCAGTCTTATGCTCCTTAAGTACACTCCCCAAACGCTCCTCTTGAGTAGATGTAAGGGCAGATGACACAATCACAGGCAACGTCTCATTATCTCCCAAATAGGCATACTTCAAATAATCCGGTAAGGGCTTGAGCTCAAGTACGGGTGCCTGAACAACTGAGGGAAGTGCCTTATTAGTAGATAAAGGAATGGACAAAGGAGGAGTATACTTACCTTCATAGGGCATGAGCTGTAAAGCAAAAACGTTGTCCATCACATCCTTATCACATGTGTTCAAGAGCTCTTCCATAGGAACACTCTCTCCATCCGCCGTGTAACCAATGCCTTGCTCAAGTGTTGGGGCCAAAGTGTCTTCCCTTATGATGTCTAGCATATTCTGCGCAAGGGTATCCAAAACATCAATACAATAACAACTATGAACATCAAGGGGATACCTCATGGCTTCAAAGATGTTGAACCCAATCACTTCTCCATCAAACTCCATTTTGAGGGAGTCAGCGTACACATCAATCTTTGTTCTCGCGGTTCTCATGAATGGACGGCCTAGAAGCAATGGTGTGGCAACCACGGGGGTCTCCTCCATTTCTAGGATATAAAAGTCAGCGGGAAAGATCAATTGGTCCACCTGCACAAGCACATCTTCCAACATACCCTTAGGGTAGACATTAGACCTATCAGCTAGTTGGATAATCACATTGTCATGTTTAAGTTCCCCTAATCCTAAAGTCATATATACTGAATAAGGCATCACATTAATTGAGGCGCCTAAATCTAGCATACAATTTGAAAATTTAGAGTTACCAATTTGGCATGGGATAGTGAAACTTCTAGGATCTTGACACTTAGGAGGTAGCTTCCTTTGTATCATTGCATACACATTTTTGTTCACCTTCACCACCTCCTTCTCTCGATTCATCCTCCTTGTGGTGCAAAGTTCCTTGAGAAATTTGGCATATCTAGGAATAGATTTGATTGCTTCCAAAAGAGGAAGGTTGATTTGTACCTTCTTGAAAGTTTCCAAGATAACTTGGTCACTCTCATCCTTCCTTGATTTGTCAAACCTACTAGGAAAAGGCAAAGAAGAGGGAACAATATTAGGTGAAACCGAACTTACTAAGTTAGGGTTTATACCTTTCTTTCCGCTTGATGACGCAAGCTTCTCCTCTTTCTTTGATGTTGCGGGGTCCTCCTCAAGGATAATTGGCGCAGGGTCCTTCTTCTTAGGTACCTTGGGTCTATCCTCAAACTCTCTTCCACTCCTAGTGGTCACAATAGAAGCATTTTCGAATTGTCCCTTAGGATTAGGGATTGTGGCACTAGGAAGCTTCCTATTCTCATGGATCTTGCTCATAAAGCCCACCACTTGGTCCATTTGCTTCTTAAGCTCAGCTATCTCCTTTCCTTGATTCTGTTGCCTTGCACTAAAGCTTGACTAGGACTCGTTAGCGCTAGGGGTGGGTTCGTAAAACCGAAAACCGCCAACCGAATCGAAAATAACCGAACCGCGACCGAAAATAACCGAACCGCAAAAAAACCGAAACCGAAACTAAAAAACCGAACCTATTCGGTTCGGTTTCGGTTTCGGTCATCAAAAACCGAACCGAACCGAAAAAACCGAAGGAATCGAAAACGACGTCGTTTTAAGGCTCTTGCTCACTTGCTCTCAAAACCATCTCAAAACCATCCGTCGTTTTAAGAAAACAATCCCAAAACTTTTACTTAATCTCAATGGAGGATTACATAAAATGTAGACCTCACAAAACATATTTCTTATGAGGAAGAAGAGTCCCCCTTTTATAAGTATGAGAAACTCTCTCTTCCTCTCAAATTTTCAATGTGGGATGTTAAAAAAACATTCCCAAAACTTTACTTAATCTCAATGGAGGATTACATAAAATGTAGACCTCACAAAGCATATTTCTTATAAGGAAGAAGAGTCCCCCTTTTATAAGTATAAGAGACATTATTTTCCTTTCAAATTTCCAATGTGGGATGCTAGTGAGATAATAGTCTCTTTTGTAAGTATGAGAGACTCACTTTCTCACATATTTCTAATGTGGGATGCTATCAAATATTCTTAAAACTTTGTTACTTGATGAAAATATATGAGTACATGCATATACTTTTATATAAACATAGGCACAAATATCTTGTTTCATCATCTATATATGTACATAATATAAATATTAGTTCACTATTTATAACTTCATACATCTTTTACTACATATGTGTTTCTTAGTTCATCTTCTCTCCCAAAATCCAAATGTTACCATCATAATATACTATAAACATGAAACAAGTTTGGCAAACCATTTGCAACTCATAAGTATTGACTAAGTCATATATTCTCTCTTTAGTTTTTATTGATGCATAACATATATTTGATACTAATTTGTATAATTATGAGTGTTTAATTCATATTCTTGGACTATGCATGGTTGCAAGTCCTAGCCAAACTTTCATGTACTAATATATTTTGATAATTATATATGTTTTATTCTTAGTTGAGTATGCATGTTTGAACTTGGTTAATTTGAGCATGTAAACTTATCTATGTGCTACGTCTTAAATATAAGTTTACATGCTCAAATTAACTAAGTGCAGATATGCATTCTCTATTAAGAACAAAACATATATCAAAACATATTATTACATGTAAGTTTGGCTAGGACTTGCAACCATGCATATTCCCAAAATATACATTAATCGTTTGTAACTATACAATTTAGTATCAAATCTATCTTATCCATCAATGAAAACTAAAGAGAGAAGTGATGACTTAGTCAATTCTTAAGAGTTGCAAATATTTTGTCAAACTTAATTAATGTTTATAGTGTATTAGGTGGTGGCCTTTGGATTTTGGGAGAGAAGATGAACTAAAAACCATATATTTAATAAAAGATGTATGAAGTTCTAAGTAATGAATTACTATTTATATTATGTGAATATATAGATGATGAAACATGATATTTGTGTCTATGCTTATATAAAAGAATATGTAATCATCTATTCTCATCAAGTAACAAAGTTTTGGGAATGTTTGATAGCATCCCACATTGTAAATATATGAGAAAGTGAGAGTCTCTCATACTTACAAAAGAGACTATTCTTTCACTAGCATCCCACATTGAAAATTTGTGAGGAATATAGTCTCTCTTATACTTATAAAAGAGACTCTTCTATGTATTCAAAAGAAATATCTCTTGTGGAGTTTACATTTTATGTATTTTTCAATTGAGATTAAGTAAAATTTTTGGGAATATTTTCTAAGCATCCCACATTGGAAATTGGAAGGGATAGAGGGGCTCTTATACTTATAAAAGAGACTCTTCTATCCATTCAAAATATATCCCTTGTGAGGTTTATATTCTATGTAATCCTCTATTGAGATTAAGTACAAATTTTGGGAATGTTTTCTTAGCATCCCACATTGAAAGTTTGAGAGGAAGAAAAAGTCTCCCATACTTATAAAAGGGGGGCTCTTATTCCTCTTAAGAAATATCTTTTGTGAGATGTACATTTTATGTAATCTCTCATTGAGATTAAGTAGAAGTTTTGAGAATGTTTCTTAGCATCCCACATTGGAAATGTGAGAGTAAGAGAGAGTCTCCCATACTTATAAAAGGCAGCTATTCTTTCACTTAAAAAATATTTTTTGTGAGGTCTACATTTTATGTAATCCTCCATTGAGAGTAAGTAAAAATTTTAAAAATGTTTATGGTTGCTCTACAAAGTTTTGTTTTTATTTTTTTTCAGTTTATAAAAAAAAAACCGAAAAAACCGAAAACCGCACCGAACAAACCGAACCGAACAAACTGCGGTTTTGATTTTTAAAACCTAGAAATGAAACCGAACCGAACCGAACCGCCTAGTTCGGTTCTGCATTCGGTTTTGGGTGAAAACCGAACCGTTTGAACCGAACCCACCCCTAGTTAGCGCTTCAAACATTTTATCATAATTGGCACTAGAATTAGAATTAGAAGGAGAAGAAAAGTTTTGAGGAACCTGAGGCTTATGAAAGAAGCCTTGTGGACGTCCTCCTTGTTGAGGTTGTTGATAGGAGCACAAAGTGTGACGTTTTTAATGTGGTTTCCCTACTATTTGGCTATGATTTAATTGTAACTTGGCTATATTAGCTTAGTTTCCATAATTGAGTCCTAAATGATGTATTAATGTGAACATGTGCAGAAACGAAGCTTAATGGGCTTTTTCGAGGCCCATTAAGAGGTGCGCTGCCGTGAGGCCCAAGATGAAGGCCCAAATCCAAGGTGAAGGCCCAAATCCATGAAGGAAGGCCCAGGTTCACAAAGCATGAGGAAAGGCCCGAGCCCAGATTTTCGGACATTCTGCCTGTGCTGATCAGTCAACTTGCGAAGCCTATATCTCTCAATTTCACCGTCAGATCTAGCTGTACTTTTGATACACGCTGCATGTGGATGTTAGGTGTTCGGCATTACAATTTCAGAATCATCCAACCGTCCAAATGTCCAGAATTCCACTCCAAGTGCGCACAGCTCAGTGCTGTCTGCTTTTTATTTGTTTCCTCTTCTTTTATTTTCAATGCTCCACTCACCCCTTTATTCTTTCCTCTTCTTTCTGCCCACACTATTAGTGTTTAATTTCTTTTACTTAAATAAATGGTTAATTGCCATATGACTACATTTTGATGTGAACGTAAAATACGTTCACAAAGTGCGTTTAATTACTGGATTTTGCTATTCCGAAAGCTTAATTGTCTGTTTAATGTTTGTTTTCGTGTTTTTAGGGAAAATACCAGGAAAATGTTAATCTGCACAGAATAGGTGCATTTTGGAGGTTTTCAGCGTAAATCGAAAAGTCAACCGTGACTTTCATTTGTGGAATAAAATATTGTACGAAGATTTCGGAAACCATTCCGAATCCCGACAATTTTGTCAGCGAACCACCACATAAGGCGGCGCAACCACCACACGCGGTGGCGATACACATTTTAATCCTCCATCTTATTTTCCCTTGTTTATATTTTATGTTTATTTATTTTACATATTTCTTTTATAATTATTTCTTTTGTTATTTTATTTCTTTTGTTTTATTTTATTTGATAATTCTTTCTTTTATTTCTTTTTGTTATTTTATTTTGTTATTTTTGTCTTTGTTTTGTTATGGCAGCTAACACACGTTCCTCCCTCCTCCCTCACATGGCCGCTCCTCTTTCAATCCCATTAGGAATCAATCAATCCAACTCTCCATCGCACTCCACGATTCCATCCAGCTGCACTTCCACCATTTCTCCTTTCCAAATCATTCCTCCTTTCCAAATCATTCCTCCGAGCTCCACTCTTCGTTGGCTGCTCTGTCCTCCCCTTCTCTATTTAAGGGAAGCTCCTGCATAGTCTTCCTCACCAATTCACAATCACAGAAACCATGGGAATGCTCAATTCCAGATTCACAAGCATCTCTGCCGTGTTTCTCTTCCTCAATTTTCCTGCAAATTCAAATTCAAGCATTCATCAATCGTATTCTTTCTATCTAATTATGCTTGTTTTTCTTTTGTTTTGCAGATTTATGAAGCTGCAATTTCACCGCAAGATTGAGCCGTGCTCTCTGTCCAAGGCAACACGGCCTCACCAAAGCCCAGCCTCTGATCTGCTCAATCCGTGCACCCAGCCATCACCGACGCCGAGCCCACAACCCCAAATCATCGCCGGCGTCGTTCCCATCTACGTCGCTGTTTTCCTTCCTGCCGGCGACCAACCTGCCCTCTCTGCAGAGCCCGCCTCTTGTCCGCCGTACCTTCCTCCATCGTCGCTGTTTTCTGATCAACGCCGACTCAATCACCACGCCCTCGCCCCAGCCGCCGACATCGAGCCTCTCCGCTGCTCCTCTCGTTGCAGCTGCCATTTCAGTCCAGCCCGTGCTCAATCCCATGGCCGCTGCTCTCAAGCTTGATGGCGTCGTCTCTGCCGCCCAGCCGCCGCTGCCCCACCGTCGCCGATTGCTGCCGGCGTTCCTCCCTTGCCATTCCACACCACCGGTGTCGTCGCTCTCTCTCACGGTTTATGTTCTTGCTGGAAACGGAAATTGAAGAAATGAAGAAAGAATGAAATCGTGAAGATGAAGATGGTGATGCCGACATGGCTATGTTGAAAAGTCAACATGGGCCAATGTCTTGGTTTGGGCCGGAAAGAAACAAAGAGAGAATAGAAGGGGCTAGACCGGAAATAGAAGAAAAGAATTGGGCCTTTGCCCAATTGCACCAAGCCCAATGGCCCAATTGCTAAGTGCACCCGCCACATCCAAATACCGTACTTGACCGTTTCTATACCTGAGTCTGCCACCTTCGCCTGCCAGACAGTGTCCATTTTCATGGACACAACAGTAACATTTTTCCCAAACTTCGTTTATTTATTATAATTTATTTTTGTTTAATTAACTATTCGTGAATAATTTTGGGAAATGTTATTGTTTGTTTATTTTCTATTTTGTGTAATAATTGTTGGATTGAAGTTAATTGATTCTTCTAGCAGCTTATGTGAATTTTGTTTGTTTGGTTTTATCTTAATGTTGAAATCAAATGAAAAGGATCATGGATAGATGAGCGTTCACTAGGTCATGCACTTTAATCAACAACTCGTTTTCTATGCTTTAAACATGTTTTGAATTGCAAACTTTGCATGTTTAATTGATGAATCTAGATAAGCGTTTACTAGGTTGATTTTCATGGAAGAAGTTTATTTGGTTTCGAATTCATGGCTAGGGAGTTAGTTATTCTTCAAAACAATATTTGTGTGTGTTTTTCTTGTTTTCAAAAATAATAAAAATCCAAAAATATTTCCTTTTATTGTTTTCAAAATTATCAAAACCCCCAAAAATACTTTTGTATATAATGTATATTTTTGTAAATAGAAACAATACTGTATAGTTTATTTAATTTTGTATATATATATTCTTTATTCTTTATACTTGTTAATAATAATTCTTTATTTAATTTATTTTATTGTGACATTGAAAAGTAAATATAACAATCTTCTGTGGGAAAAACCTCTATTTCCCGTTATACTTTACAACGACAATTGTTAGGAATTTAGGTAATAATTAATGACCACGGTTTTACCGCTAATCATTTTGGCGCCGGCTCGCCGGGGATTGTTTTTACTATTTACTTTTTACTATTGACTATTGACTTTTTACTATTTGTAAATAATACTTGTTAATTTTATTTATACTCACTAATTATACTTGTTGATATTTTGTTACACTTAGTAATTTACTTAGGTATCCTGAATATAGTTGATTATTATTTTTTGTTGTTGTAAGTTGTAACTTGAACGGAAATAGGTAAGGTCCTTTTATTAATATTGGCCTAAACCCTTCATTTTTACCGTAAGGTTATTTGAGGTTGAGGGCAGCCTTTATTAACACTTTAAGGCCCAGACCATTTCGATGGCCCAAGCCCGTTTAAAGTGTCGGCAAGCGCGTGTGCTACGCGTTTTCACTGTTCACTTTACTACTTTTCGTAAAGTATTAAAAAAATAAAAAAATTAAAAATTCGAAAATCAAAAAAAATTTGATTGGGCCGACGCACGACTTTTGCGTCGGCCGATGTTTAATACACCGCGTGCGTGTCTACTGTAGACTTTACGACTTTCGTCGCCCGATCCACAATTTGCGGGTCTTCTGTCTGTGGCACGTGTGCGAGCGTGCGTCCGTTCCTTCCTTTCCCTTCTGTTTGCGTTAGTTCCCTTAGGTCATTTCACGTTTTCCCTTAGTCTCTCTCTCACTCTCTCTCTCGTTTTCTCTCTCGTGTTCTTCGTGTTCTTGAGTTTTTCCAGAAAACCTCCCAAATTCCAGAAGCTTTCCCCCTTCCCAACCCAAAAATGGCCAAGAGAGTGAATTCTTTCAGTGATTTGTTTCAGGCAGGTCCTTCAGAGAACCCAATCTTTGAAGGTCTGGCTGAAATAATTCCACCGAGCATGCTCAATAACGCCGATGCTAGCATGCCGACCGAGCCACAACCGCAACCACTACCCCAAGCACCAATCCTGGTTGCTGATCCACCTCTTGAGCCGGAAGCCGCTCCTGTCTATAGGAGACTTCCGAGGACGAAGTACACCAAAGCTCAGAGAGATGCACTGGCGGCTTTCTTTGCGGTGTATTCTCACCCCACGAAACGACAACGAGAAAGATTTGGTCCGAAAATCGGACTTGAGGAGGACCAGATCTACTATTGGGGGACGAGAAATAGGAAGAAATTCGGTATCCTGACGTCTGAGCAGCGTATCGTCGAGCTAGAGAGAAGAAACGATGAGCTGGTGAGCAAAAACGAGGAGCTTCAACTGCAGAATCAACGACTCGTCGATCCTCTCCACAACGGCATCTGTCCCAATTGCGGAGGTCCTGTTCCGCGCTCAGATGTGCCACGGCGAAGGCTCGAAGTTGTTCCTCCACAACAAGAGCCTATTCTCGAGTTGTCCGACGATTCGATCGATTTGGACCACTTGAGACGGGATGTGCGGAGCCTCATGCCTACCCTAGTCGAGCACCCATCCATACCTTTGCCATCTGACACCCTTCCCGGACCTGCTCATGATCAACACAATTTGATCACTAGAAGTGGAGGACAAGTTCATGTACCTGTAAACACACAAAGAGTAGGTATAATCAACACTTAGAAGCAAGGAAATAATGACAAAATGGAATTGGAAGCAATTGGAAGCAAATAGCACAAATCAGAATCACAAAATGGTCCCAGACGATCGGACGCTATAGAGGGCGTCCGGACGGATTCGTCGGGATTAGGCTTCTTTCTCAAGGGCGTCCGGACGTCACAATGGGTGCCCGGACGGATTAAGTGAATTTCAGTGACAGTGAGTTCAAAACTAATTACGAACAATGCCACTGTGAACAACTTCACTGGGCAGCAGAGAAACAAATCACAATTTACCTAAGCAAACCTTAACGAAACACAACCAAATTTTAAACACGACAACTAGACAGACAAAGGAACTAGCGCACAAATTTTTAGAATTTTCTGGGTTGATTTACTATGCTAACAAAAATCGGGAAAACCACACAGTAGCAAAGAATGTGCTTAGGAACAACTTGGAAACAAAAACAACAACAAACACAATTATGCTATGAATCAAAGACACAACAAACACTAAGACACAAATATCAAACAATTTATACTACAAGAATAGTGCAAAGATACCCCGACTGCGGGTCACCAAGGAATCAAGGATGAACCTCAATCCCCGGCAGGGGCGCCATTTGACTCGATGATACCGGAGGGGTTGTTTGTGAGTATCGCCGTCAAAGTGTAGTGGATGGTAAATTGTGACCCGGGGTTGTCGTACCCAAGGGATTGGAAGGCCCAAGATCCCTACTTGGTGAACAAATGCAAACAAGGTATACAATGCACTAGAAGTGGTGTGATTAGAGATGGATTATGTACTTAGATGTGGAGTATGTGCAACATGCAAGTGTAGTGATCAAAGGGGTGTCACTCTTGAGTGACAAGGACCAGAACAATAACTTGAAGTGAAAAGGACAGTAGCTAAGTAACCAATCTAATCTAGATGAAATTGTGGTAACAAGAACACAAGTGTTTGTGTTGATAGCTTAGTGTGTTGTTGAGGTGACAAGCCCAACAAATGTGTGATTGCTGTGTGATCAAATGGATGGAAACGATTGGGGTTTCGGGTTCACTCTACCCCAATCAAATGTATGATAACTCTCAAGAACATGCAACAATGAATTCACTAAGGATCAAACCCCTATCCTAGCCATGTTATGGTTCTAGGATTGATTCTTCTAGGCCTTTTTGGTGCCTTATTAGGGTCACAAATACTCCTAGTCTATTCATCCAAGCCTTGTTAGGGTCTCAAACAAACTTCCTAGGCATAGAGATTCAAGAATCAAGATTCAAACAAACTCAGTCCATTGACATAAACTCATCATGCTCATTGCAAACACATAGGATAAAATGTAATTACATAGAATCCTAACATTAAGTTAAGTTGAACACATGCTTGAGAACTAATTAGATTCATAAACATGCATCAAACAAAACCGCATTTAACCAATGAACATATCCAGAAACGAATTCATCATGCATACTCAAGAGAAATCATCAAAACATCATCATGGGCTAGAGCACACAACCCTAGCCCCCAATCTAATGAACTACTCACAACTCATTGTCAAATACATCATTAATTTCAAAGATGGAAACATAAACATAAAACTAAAGAGAGAAAGAGTTAAGAATTGCTCAAGGGTCGTAGCCAGCAGCTCCTTGGTGACTCCAAAGATATATGCAGGCCTCCTCTTCGTTCTTCTCTCCTCCTTCAAGCTCTAGCAAGTCTAGCTTCCGATTCCTTGCTCCTCTTGATGGATGGCAACTTGTGGTGAAGGTAGATCGATGGAATGGTAGTGGAAAGTGTATGGCTGTAGTGTATGGGGTGTGTGGAAGATATTTCGTGAAGGGATGGAAGTGAGATAGGTGGTGGAAGGTGGTGAAAATGGAAGAACAAAAACGGCAGACGTACTGGGCGTCCGGGCGGATTGTATCGGCGTCCGGGCGCTTGGTGCGTCTGTGTGTGTTTTTGCAAGGTTTGGCGAGAGAAAATGGTGTCTATCTCTCTAGGGTTTCTTTGATCGTCAATAACTGATAGAGAGGAATGTCTGGTTGGTCTCTACAGCCTCCAAAAGTTCCCTAGGGTTTCCTAGTAGAGAGAGTAAACAAAGGTGAGTGGAGGGAAAAGAAATGGAAAAGAAAGGTGAAGTGGAGGGATTTGTGGGTGAGTGGGGGAACTAGTGGACATGTCATCAGCCATGCACATGTGTGCAGCTGGTGTAGGAGAGTTTCTCCTACTGTGGTGGTGCTCCGGTGGTGGTCCGGCGGTGCTGCCGCCTCTTGTCGTGGTGGTTTGCCGGAAATGCAATTTCTTCATTTTCCTTCCTTTCTTCGATTCTTCAAGGCCTTCAATGACAACGCCTTCCGAAGGTGAATTCATGCAATCTTCAATGTCTAGAAGCCACGATTGACTCCTTGTCCTCTTCTCGGAAGTCTGCCCAAAAGTGGTCAAAATGCACCTTCTTGTGCCGAATTACCTCAAGTCACCTAAGTAACCTGAAATCATGAAAACACATATTAGTAGTAACAAAATGCCTTCGGATAAGCTTAACTCTCGTGATTAGGAATACAATTTGCGCTATAAATAAGTGCAAATCAATACTTTATAACGACAATTGTTAGGAATTTAGGTAATAATTAATGACCACCGTAAAAACCGAGCAAATCACATTTCCACCACCACTTACCATTTCTTTATCTCCCATTCACATTCCACTTCTATTCCCTTTCTTTCTTTATTTCTTTCATTGTCTTCTTCTTCCTCTCCATTCTCCTATAAATAGAGGGCTTCACAACACTATTTCTCACCCTCCTCTTTCTCTTCCCTTACTTTCTTTAGTGAATCTTGTGAGCTTTAGTGGTTAATGTTGTTCATATGTTCCTATTTGATTGCATGAGATTAATTGTATACTTGGTTTTCACTCACTTCACCCGAGCATAAATGAGATGTGCAGGTTAAAGACTTAGCAAATTCTTTAGCCTTGATATATAATTTTTATTCTTTTGATTATAATTCTTTCGAACTCGCTGAGGGTTATGGTTGGAAAGACCATTTTGTTTTGTGTTTCGTTTTCTGTTTTGTGTTGTTCTGTTTTAAGTTTCGTGTTTGCTCGAGGACTAGCAATAGCTAAGTGTGGGGGTATTTGATAGGAGCACAAAGTGTGACGTTTTTAATGTGGTTTCCCTACTATTTGGCTATGATTTAATTGTAACTTTGCTATATTAGCTTAGTTTCCATAATTGAGTCCTAAATGATGTATTAATGTGAACATGTGCAGAAACGAAGTTTAATGGGCTTTTTCGAGGCCCATTAAGAGGTGCGCTGCCGTGAGGCCCAAGATGAAGGCCCAAATCCATGAAGGAAGGCCCAGGTTCACAAAGCATGAGGAAAGGCCCGAGCCCAGATTTTCGGACATTCTGCCTGTGCAGATCAGTCAACTTGCGAAGCCTATATCTCTCAATTTCACCGTCAGATCTAGCTGTACTGTTGATACACGCTGCATGTAGATGTTAGGTGTTCGGCATTAAAATTTCAGAATCATCCAACCGTCCAAACGTCCATAATTCCACTCCAAGTGCGCACAGCTCAGTGCTATCTGCTTTTTATTTCTTTCCTCTTCTTTTATTTTCAATGCTCCACTCACCCCTTTATTCTTTCCTCTTCTTTCTGCCCACACTATTAGTGTTTAATTTTTTTTACTTAAATAAATAGTTAATTGCCATATGACTACATTTCCACCACCAGTTACCATTTCTTTATCTCCCATTCACATTCCACTTCTATTCCCTTTCTTTCTTTATTTCTTTCATTGTCTTCTTCTTCCTCTCCATTCTCCTATAAATAGAGGGCTTCACAATACTATTTCTCACCAATTCACAAACCCTCCTCTTTCTCTTCTCCCTCTCTTCTCCTCCTCTCCCCCTTCTTCTTCTTCTTCTTCTTCTTCTTCTTCTCTGCATTTTCTCTTCTATTCTCACACCACCACCATCACTACAGCAGCTCACCGCGCCGTCCAAGCACAATAAGCCACTCTCTTTCTCCCTCTCTTATTTTAATTAAGTTTTAATTTTATTTTTGTTTTGATTAGTATTTGAATTACATTTGTGAGAATATTTGTGTAGTAATTTATTTTACTATTGTGAGATTTGATTTGTGTTATTCAATAAACCAAAAACATAATTTGTGATTTATTCTCATAGTTTAATTATTTCTATTTTGTTTGTTCAATTTAGTTTGTTAACTTTTGTGTGCTTCATAAAAATAAAAACCCTAAAAAATTGTTATTTGTGTTAAGAAAATTAGATTACATTTTACTAATTAGGTTTTAGGCCTCCAATCCCCGTGGTTCGACAATCCCGAGTCTAAATTACTCATCACTATATTTTGATAACCAATCAGTTGTTGAGCTTGATCATTGTTGCCCCACTTGAAGTTAGGATGGTCCCTCCATCCGGGGTTGTAAGTATTGGAATAAGGGTCATACCTTGGACGTTGGGGACCTCCTTGACCTCCTTCGTACCCTCCAATTGCATTAGCAGACTCATATCCACCATTTTCAATGAGTTGAGGGCATTGATTAGAGTAATGCCCCTCTAAAGAGCATACGCCACAAACTTGAGCAACCACTCCTCCTTTATTTTGTTGAAGTACCTAAGACAACAAAGTAGACATTTTATTTACCTTGTCCTCTAAAGTATAGTGAGAAGTTACCTCATTAACCCTCCTAGAAGGAGATGCAAGTGCCCCTTCATATTGTTGGTAGTTGAGAGCACGGTTAGCAAGTAATTCCTTTGCAATTGTACGAGTCTTATCCATGAAAGAGCCACCGGCTGCCACATCCAAAAGACTACGTTCTAAGGGAAGAAGTTCCTCATAGAAATAAGTGAGAAGGCTCTCTTCCTTCATCCCATGTGAAGGACATGATGCAACAAGGCTCTTGAACCTCTCATAATAAGTGCAGAACGTCTCATCCCCAGCTTGTTGAATTCCAGTTATCTGCTTCCTCAAGATAGTGACCTTTGATGCCGGAAAGTACTTAGTGAGAAACTCACTCTTCAACTTGTCCCAAGTGTTGACATGGCCGGCAGGTAAGTCAAATAGCCATGTCTTTGCCCTATCTTCAAGAGAGAACGAAAATGTCTTCATTTTGAGGAGACTAATATCCCTATTCTGAGGGCACATACTCCCACAAACAAACTGAAACTCCTTAAGATGCTTGTTGGGATCCTCGCTATTAAGCCCATAGAACTTGGGTAGATGATGCAAGAACCCACTTTTCAGTTCAAAATCCGCTTCTTTTCCTTCAGCCGGTTCCAGATATGTGATGCAGAGCGGTACAACTTCTCCTTCAGTACCATTCGAGAGTTGCCTTATTGTTTCAGCCATTGGTGGTGCTTGAATCTCAACAGCAACGTCTTCTTCCTCAGGTATGTCTTCCTCCTCTTCTGAACAGGAACGTGAGGAGTTATTACCTGAGTCTTCTGAGTTATTTTGTAAAGGTGCTAAGGTTTGGTCGTCTGAGATGTACAATTCAGTTCCGTCCCTTAGCCTTTTTAAACGTTCTTGGATAACAGAGAATGTTGAGAGCTCAGAAGTGGACATTCATCAATCCCTATACAAAATAAACAAGTGAGTACAAAGTTTACAAAATAAATACAAGATAATTTACAAGTATAGGTAATATTTACGAAAATAATAAATTTAATTCCTATTTGTCTATATTAATTTTATTCACACAATACACTTAGGTACGGGAACAGAGGACCTCAAATGTGTAATGGGACTGAAACAGCTACCCATCTTAAAGTCATGTTTGATCCAATATACCTTAAATGTAAACAACATTTTCGTTTGTGCCCTTCACATAATAAAAAACTAAGTTGATTCCAAGCGGTAACCCAAGGTGGAACGTGTGGCCTAAGTACAATGCCTAGACTTAAATACTTTTACTTTGTTTCAGAAGACGGATGGCCAGATCACAAGAGATAAGCGAGGGGCAGGATTCATTTAGTGGTACTACGGAGGCAATGCCCCTATCGACTTACGTCAGTCTATAGTCCTCTGAATCCAGAACCTGTCACTCAGGGTCTCGACCTAGACACCATCAATGTGCCCCTTACTCAGCTCAGAAAAGCACTTAAGTGTTAGACAAATCTCCAAGTGTTAATAAAGGCCGTCCTCAACCTCAAGTGACCTTAGCAAGGTACAAATGAAGGGTTTAGGCCAATATTAACAAAAGGGACTTTACCTATTTCCGTTCAAGTTACAACTTACAACAACTCAAATAATCAACCATATAAAAGACACCTAAATAAATTACTAAGTGTTACAAAATAGCAATATGTATACTTCACAATATTCACAAATATAAAACGTTAGGCATATAAACATTATTTTCAATTCCCGGCAACGGCGCCAAAAATTGATAGGCCAAAAGCGTTGATTTGTATGTTATTTACATACAAATTAGACCTCTAATCACTCTAGCAATGCTAATCCAAGGGTCATTTAGTGTCTCTAATCCTTGAATTGTACCATTGTAGGGTTCACGAGCATTGGATTGATATATGGAGCGAAAGGGGCGCATTTTGGAGCTTTTAGTGGATTTCCGGCAAAAGGGTGAAAAGTCAACCCGATGACCGAAAAGTCAACTCGTGGTCAACCTCGACTTTAGAGCGCCAACGAGTCAACATGAAGTCCCGGAAGTGAGTCGCAAGAGAATTCCGGAAGTTTGGTCAAAAGTCAAGTTTGGTCAACTCCGAGGGTCGTGGTCAAAGTCAAGGCGAAGTCAACCTTGTGACTCATCCACATGTGCATCCAAAAATCAGCTAAGGACCATGCTAGATATGGTGAAGTCACCCATTGATTATTCCTCCTTTCATTCCCATAGGATGTTACCTCATTGCCCTTAATTTAATCCCTTTAACCATTGGATATAACCCTAGCAATCCTAGCCCTTCATTCACATTCCCCTTTCATCTTTATATAGCTTCCTTCATCTCCCATCTCCCATCTTTTTTTGAGCCACCACCACCCATCACTCTCATTTCCTCTCTACCACCTCTACACCATCATCCATTTTTGCTAGAGATCTTTACCAATTCATCAAAGGAGCATCATCAATTAAGGGCCAAGGAGGAGCAAGAGAGCATCTATTGAGCATTCCTCATCTTTACTCTCTCTTTTCCTTATGTTTAGAGTTTATAATTGTAATTTGATGATGTTTATGTTGATGATTAGTGAGTAGTTACTTTGTTGGGGACTAGGGTTGTGTGCCCTAGTCCAATGTGATTATGTGATGCTTTGATTCATGAATAAATGCCTTTGTGATTGTATGAATATGTGTGCTTACCTATTTCAATATGTGTTGGTTGCTTGTTCTTAGAATTTACCACTTCTTTGGCATGTTAACTAACCTATCTTGATGAGATTGTGTGAGATTGGTAACCTCACACACTCAAGGCAATTGGAAGCATATGTGATGAGTTGTAACTTGTTTGAGTCCCTAGTTTCGATGTTTTACGCCTCTTAAGCACTTTAGGAGATTCGGTATTAGGTAACTTAGAGGAATCCCTATGACACCTAGAGAGTTGGAATGACCCATAACATGGCATTTTAATACGTTAGAAACATGGTTCTAGACCCATAACATGGCTAGGATACGGGGCTTGATTCACACACACATTAGCATGATTAATTTGATTGAAGCATTGCTTGTTACATTGGACATGGGGTTTGCCCGAAAACCCCAACATTTCCATATATTGCACACACATTTATCTTTATTACTTCATTGTTTACTTGTTGCTTGTCTTTACATTTTGTCATTCATTTCACAAAACCAATTCACTACACCACACTTCACACATTGTCATATACACACCTTCACCCACTCTTTTCACTTCTCATCTATTCCATCATAGCTAGAGCACTCACAATACAAACTACCTAGAAATTGGGGACCCCTTGGTCCTCGTCGGAAACGACAACCCCTCTCTTAACCTTTACTTACCCTATACTTTGACGATGAGTCAAGCGTGCATCAATTTAAAACCCTAAAAAGCATTGAAGTATAGAATAAGTAGGGATCGTTCCAACGGAGATCGAGGGTGTACCTAACAAAGAATGTCACAAAAAATTAATATTTACAAATATAAACATAGTATTTACACATGTTACTGACACGCCCAAAAGGAGCATCAATTTAAAAAAACCCTATCGGTAGTAGTATAGTGCATAGTAGGGCATCGTTCACAACGGAGATCAAAGGGTGTACCTAACAAAAAATGTCACAAAGAATTAAATAAAATAAAGAATTATTATTAACAAGTATAAAGTATAAATATATACATATGTACAAAGTAAAAAGGGGAATTGAGAGATAAATTGAATGAAATAAATTAATTAAATTACAAAGAATAAATAAAATATGATGATGAAACACAAAGTATATAAAGTTCAGCCACATATACACAAGTTTACCAATCATTAGACCGAAAATTAACCAAGTTCCCTAGCCATGAAACCGAAACTAACATATGTGGAATGCCCACACGGGTTATCATTCCCCAAATAAAACCTCTTCTATGAAAATTAACCTAGTGAACGCTCATCTAGATTAAACAATTAAACATGCAAAGGTGATCAATCAATAACATATCTAACGCATAGGAGAAGAGTTGTTAATTAAAGTGCGCGACCTAGCGAACGCTCGTCTATCCGCGATCCTTCTTATTTTGATTCTGACCCGTTTGATAAGCCTTTACTACTTGTGAATTAGAATTAAAACCCTAATTCTAGCACTAATTACATGCAATCATCTTAAGTTTCAAACCTTAAAACAAGAACACATAAAAGATTCAATAAAACCGAATCAAATAAACGGAGTCACATAAGCTGCTAGAAGAACTAATTAATTAGGATCTAACAATCAAATAAACTCCTAAATATAGGCTGAAAATTATATAAATCATGTCATGTTAACTAATACAAAGAATAATCAAGCAACAAAGAGGAACTCAAAAAGAGTAATTAAAGAATAAGTTGAAGTACACCATATGGAAAGTAGGAAGAACTCGAAGATCACAAACTCTTAAATCCTCACGCGAGTAACTCAAAAGCCGAGATTCCCAAGGTGATGATGATGGTGGTGATGATGGTTGATGGCTGGTGGTAATGGTGTAAACAGCTCCCCTCCTCCTTGAAGACTTGAAAACCCTAAATACTAGAGAATGGAAAATATGATGTGAGATGGAGAAGAGAAAGAGGAGGGTTTGTCCCTCCCCATTGGGGTGTTTATTGGTGAGAAGAATGAGGCTGCTATTTATAAGAGAATGGAGAGGAAGAAGAAGACAATGAAAGAAATAAAGAAAGAAAGGGAAGAGAAGTGGAATGTGAGTGGTAGAAAAGAAATGGTAAGTGGAATGGTGGAAATGTAGTCATATGGCAGTGAACCATTTATTTAGGTAAAAGAAATCAAACACTAATATTGTGGGCAGAAAGAAGAGGAAAGAATATAGGGGTGAGTGGAGCATTGAAAATAAAAGAAGAGGAAAGAAATAAAAAGCAGACAGCACTGAGCAGTGCGCACTTAGAGCGGCATAATGGACGTTCCACCGGTTGGATGATTCTGAAATTTTATTTCGGAGCAGCTAACATCCACATGCAGCGTGTATCAAAATTACAGCTAGATCTGACGGTACAATTGAGAGATATGGGCTTCGCAAGTTGACTGATCTGCACAGGCAGAATGTCCGAAAATCTGGGCTTGGGCCTTTCCTCATGCTTTGTGAACCTGGGCCTTCCTTCATGGATTTGGGCCTGCCATCTTGGGTCTGGGCCTCCTTCTTGGTGGGCCCCCTTCTTAATGGGCCTCGCAAAAGCCCATTAAACTTCGTTTCTGCACATGTTCACATTAATACATCATTTTGGACTCAAATATGGAAACTAAGCTAAAATAGCAAAGTTCCAATTAAATCATAGCCAAATAGTAGGGAAAACACATTAAAAACGTCACACTTTGTGCTCCTATCAAATTCCCCCACACTTAGCTACTGCTAGTCCTCTAGCAAACACAAGAACAACACAAAACAGAAAAGGAAACACAAAACAGAATGGTCTTTCCAACCATAACCCTCAGCGAGTTCATAAGAGTTATAATCAGGAGAATAAAAATTATATACCAAGGCTAACAAATTTCCTAAGCATTTAACATGTACATCTCATTTATGCTCGGGTGAAGTGTGTGAAAACCGAGTATACAAAAAATTTCATGCAATCAAATAGGCACATCGAAACAACATTAACCACTAAAGCTCACAATGATCACTAAATATTTCCGCTCAGTGTTTAGGGTTAACTGTTTACTCTCATAACAATTACACAAGTAACGTTCCCATAAGCTTGCTCATTAACCAACTCTCTACAATTAATCCACAAATCATTAGATCATAAGGTCTTTTAGGGTGAAACAGGGGCCAAAGGGTTGATGGTAAATGGTGAATGGTGAAAGGTAAAGGAAGTGAAAGGACTCGAAATGAAAAATGTTTCACATGTTTGCAAGACAAATCAACGACTTTGAAACTCATAATTATGCTAAACCCGAAACAACTCTTGTTCTCCTCCAACCTTTTATTGAAAATAAAATAAGAAAATAACTCTATTTTTGGAATTTCTCTTTCTGACATTTTTTTTTTCTTTCTTTCTTTTCTATTTTTTTTTCTTTGAGGAATTTATTCCTTCTTTTTATTTCTGATTTTTTTTTCTTTCTTTGAACAAATACAACCAAATAAATACACCCCCACACTTGCCTTTTGGTATACTACCATACAAATCCGAAGCATAAGAACACAAGAAGTCACTATCATCGTCTTGCAAACACAATAAAACAAAGGTGAGATTGTGTGGGTGAACAAAAGAAACGGCTAATGAGTATTTAGTTCAAAAGGGTATTCCTAAAGTTCGTGTTTAGATGGATGGTGAATATTTTGGCCATGGTGCTCAACTAATGCCTTAATCATCTCTAATTCATCACAGATTAACAAAACGTTTCAAGTGGTCTTTGAGCAAGTTCTAGGTTCAAAACTCATGAATTGTGCACACATGAAGAACGAGTAAATGTATGAAAGATGCATACATGTGAATATTCAATAGGCTCAAATCCTCACATTTTCTGGGTATG
Organism: Rubus idaeus; assembly: GCA_030142095.1. NCBI lineage: Eukaryota > Viridiplantae > Streptophyta > Magnoliopsida > Rosales > Rosaceae > Rubus > Rubus idaeus. The sequence continues at coordinate 17,196,279 of CM057968.1, read as the reverse complement.
CATGACAATGTATGTTTAAATGTGCTTCTCGGATTGCAATCAATTAATCGAAATAGGTTATGTGAACATGGAATTTCGAGCAATCACAAGTTATGCATATTAAATCCAAAGCAAGCTACACAAAGCCTTGACATATAATAAACATTCTCCTAATCACAACAATTAAACTCAATTCATCCTTGGGATTGGAAAGAACAAAGCACAAAACACACAAAACAGAAACAAATATTTTTGTAATTTTTGATTTTTTGAATTTTTTTTTGATTGATTTTTTTTTTTAAAATGATATAGCTCAAATAAACGAACAAGCACTTTCTAAGACTCGATAGCTCCAAAGCCAGTGCGAAACAAACGAGCTTACAAAACTATTTTTTTTTCTTTTTCAATTTTTTTTATTAGGGTAACAATACGTGACCACAGTGACTTACTTAGTGCAATGGTAGGTTCAACGCTACCAAGGGAGTAAGTATGATCTAGTCGATATATTGTTACCGTAGAAAACAAACACAGTAAATTATTTTTTTGAATTTTTCAAATTTTTCAAATTTTTTTTTTCTTTTCTTTTTAATAAACCTTCCCCCACACTTGAATTAAACATTGTCCTCAATGTTAGACAGATATTTCACGAAAATGAAAAATTCAAGCATGGTTATTGAATTTAAACACACAAGCAGAAATAAACACACAATAGTTAAGTAAAATAGAAGGGTTAAAGAAAAACTCCCCCTTGAAGATCGTTAAGCTCCTCCCGAAGGTAGTCACCAACAGTCACAAACAAGGCTAGCAGGGCCTTGCATCCAACGTTTTCTCCTTAGTTGACTGCGGCTTTGATCCTTTTGAGCGTGTCCTGGACCGTGCCTGTTGCCAAATCCACAGAACGTCTGCCTGAATTTGCCTTCACTGAGATCTGGAACACTAACGTCAGTAGAGTTCCATCAAGTACGTCTCCGGATACATCAGGCAGAATGGAGAAGCCAAGATGACATCAATTGAAAAGGCTCCGGGTCAACTCCACATAACATGGACTGGAAGGTTGCTTGATCGATAGGCGCATAAATCACGTACGACCCCGTTGAATCTGTGAAGCACTCCTGGAGTATGAGGAAGTCGACGTGATTACTTATGCCCAAAACGGAGATAGAATTTCGTGGGTCAAGACCAGTGGTGAAGTTTGTAAGCACATGTACTGAACTGTCTATCGACACACTATCCCATAAATGCCTTGTCTGTACGTCTCTGATAAAATCAAAGATTCTTGTGTGATGGGAGAAGTGCTTGACAGAACAGCCAGCAGTACGATCGAGTCCAAGGGGTTGGCTAGGATCACCCCTTCGCTTGTTGGTCCTGACCTCCATATGTGTGTCTCCCGTTTTGTTTGATGCAGTCCAATGATGGTAAGTCGAGTTGGTGATGTCGTTGAAGAAACTTACCGCCATCTGGTTTGCCATCTTAGCAAGGCTTCTTCTCCCTCCTGGTGAAATGATTGAGTCACTGGGTGAAGTGTGAATCCCCATCACGCACATGTAGCGCTCGGCATGTCGTTGAAGAGGTGCCAACCAACGCTTCGCTCCATATGCAAAACCTGATTCAACAAAAGGTTTAAATAAGGGGGTTAAATCTTTTTCTCGCACATCAACATGCTCCACCCACGTGACAAAGGAGGGTCCATTCTGCAGATCCCGTATCAGGCATCCGGAAGGACGTTTTCGGCATCTTGATCTCACGGAAGGCCTTGGATTTGAGCTCATTTCATCCACAGAAACATCCACAACAATCCAACTTCCATCCAATTGTTGGTGAGAGGAACGAACAAATTGGACTTCACGAGTTGAAACGTTGTGTGTTGGCACTAGGAACTCGGCAGACATCACTTGCACTCGCTCCTTGTAGCTTTCTTCTATCCCGGAGAACAGGACCTCCAAGGTATGGGCATTGGTGACCAAGCTACAGAAGATGAGCAACCATTGACCAACATCCATTAAAATCTGAACGATGGTGGTCGGATTCAGGTGAATGGTTGCTGAGTGTCTCGAGGCTTCTGATATGAAATATGGTGTAGGCTCAGCTCGTTGAGACACTCGCAAGTACTCGGCATGATTAAGAGTTTCGGGATGAATGGAAGTGCTGGGATTTGATGAAAAGATCCACAGGGGAAAACCAGCCGCGGCCAAGAGAAGGAGTTCGTCTTTGGCCTTGTTCACGATATCGGCGATCAGGTCGGAATTTAACCCAACGAGATCATGAGCAGGTCCCGGAATGTTGTCAGATGGCACATGAGAGGATGAGCGCTCGAGTAATGTTGGCATGAGGCTCCGCACATCCCTTCGCAAGTCATCCATGTCGATTGAATCATCTGACAAGACAAGAAGAGGCTCCGGAGGAACAACTTCAAACCTTGACCTAGGCACATCTGAGTGCGGAACAGGACCTCCACACTAGGGACAAATGCCGCTGTGAAGAGCATCGATGAGTTTCTAGTTCTGCTCTTGAAGCTCCTCATTCTTACTCATCAGCTCCTCGTTTCTTCTTATTAGATCGGCATAAATCTGCTCCTCTGACGGGATACCGTGCTTATCATGAAATCTCCTTCCCCAGTTGTAGACCTTATTTTCAGTTAACCCGAGTTCTATAGCAAACCTTGCTCTGTGCAGTTTGAAACTAACCTTGTGCTTAATTGGGAAAAATGTCATTTCATGGTTAGACAAGGGATAGTCCTAGGTCATATTGCCTCTTCTAGGGGTATAGAAGTGGATAAAGCTAAAGTGGATCTTGTACGCTACTTACCCTCTCCCACTTCCGTTAGAGAGGTTCGTTCTTTTCTTGGACATGCAGGATTCTATAGGCGCTTTTGATGTGAACGTAAAATACGTTCATAAAGTGCTCTAAATACTTGGATGGATGCTATTCTGAAAGCTTATTTGTCGGTTTAATGTTTGTTTTCGTGTTTTCAGGGAAAATATGTGAAAAATGCTAATTTATACATAAAAGGTGAATTTTGGAGATTTACAGCGCAATTTCGGAAAGTCAACCATGACTTTTCGATTATTTAATGACACCGGTCATTCCTCGGATGTGGAAATCAGAACGTGTACGAAGATTTCGAAAGACGTTTCGAATCCCGGCAATTTTACCGGCGAACCACCACACTTGGCGGCGCAACCACCACACGCGGTGGCGAAATCCATATTAAATCTCCATTTTATTTCCCTTGTTTATATTTTATTTTTATTCTTTTTATTTATTTATTTTAGTTAGTATTTATTTTATTATTGCATTTATTTTATTATTTTATTTCTTTATCTTTCTTTTGTTTTATTTATTTACTTTTTCTTTTCTTTGTTTTCTGTTAGCAGCCGGCACATTCACCATGTTCTCCATCACCATTTGCCGTCCACCTCAGAGATTCCTCCCTCACATGGCCGGCTCCCTCTTTGAATTCAAATCCTTCATGGATTTTGAGCTGTTCCACTTCCCTCTCTTGCCAGCTACATCTCCACCATCACAGCCCCATTCCTCATTACCTTATCCTCTATAAATAGCCGGCAGCAGCTTCTTCAGTTCCAGGCCGGGGGGGCCAGGGCTCATCCCTGCGCTCCCACCATCCTCTCTCCCTTCACCTCTTCTCAAAGCCACTGAGTAGCTCACCTAGCTGCCTTCTTCTCTGTTCCCTTCTCCCTTCTCTTCCTCCCTTCTCTCCAAGACTACCTCGCCCCGTCTTCCCCCTCTGTCCTTCCGAACTTAATCAATCATCATTCATCCTAACTCTCTGCTTTTCCCCCTCTGTCCCCCCCGGCCAAAACCACAATCTCTCAATCACTACAAAGATCATCCCATCCTGCAAGTTCACCACAATCCACAATCTCCTCTACCCAAATCACAATCACAATTCAACATCACAACCGTAATCACCGGTTTGTTACCTGCAATTCAATTAGCACCCATTCAATCACTAGAGAGCACCGCCACTTCTCTGTCCGGTCTCACAAGCACCACCATCTGCCGGTGACACACACACGGGGTGGCCGGGGGCCTCTCCTCCGGTCATCTTCTTTCACTCTAATTATCTTTGCTCTTCTTTTGCGGGTTTGGAAACCCGATGCTCCTCTGCCATGATTCCAGCCGGCATCGTTCTCGTCGTTCCCAGCCACGCCGTCCTGCAGCTCCTCGATGCCGCTGCCACTCACGCCGTGCCCAGCCACCAGCCATCACGGCTTCACCAGATGCGCCGCCGATTTCTCCCTGCTCTGCCGGCACCGCCCCGTGCTCAATCATCGATCGGCGCCGCCAATCCGGCAATTCTGGTCTGTCTGCCGCTGCCACGCACAAAAGCCCGAGCTCCTCTACCACGGTCTCTCTCTGCAGATCCAGCTCTTCACCGATGCCATCGATTTCAGCTCACCGCTCCGTTCATTGTCACCGCGCCGTCGCTTCTGCCATGGTCCGCATCTCCGCATCGTTCTCGTCGATCCCAGCCCGCTGCTGCTGTCCTTCCGGCGCCGTTCCTTTGCCGCGCCGCAGCTCTCAATGCAATCTCTCTTGCTGCTATGGAGATGAGGCCAGAAATGGGAAAAGAAAGAGCTGAAAAATAGAAAGAAGAAGAAGTCTAAGGATAGCAGCACGGGATGAGAAGTTTAAGCCGAGGGTTGAAAGTCAAAGAAGATAGAGAATTGGGCACGGGTCAACAAAACGCAAAGCAAGAAAGTCAAACTGCTGACTTTCTTAATTGGGCCTCAAAAACCCATTGACTCAAAGCCCAATGGCCCAAGCCCAATTACTAAGTGCACCCGAGCCTTCACCGAACACCGGCGAGTCCGATCAGATCCCTCGCCGGAATTAAATGAGCATTTCTCTCAAACTCAATTTAATTTTATGTTGTGTGATTTATTTGATTTATTTGTATTTTGAATATTTGATTGATTTGATATTTGTGTGTTTAATTATTTTATGCAAAACCCAAAAATATGTTATTTGATTCATTTGTGTGTTAGTTTAATTTCTTTATTGTTGGTGTGTTTTATTTAAGTGTATTAGTTTAAATTGCATCTTAATTTGTTTTGTTCTTGTTTTATTTCTTGTTTTCAAAATATTTTCAAAAACCCAAAAATAACATCTTTGTATATATTGTACATTTTGTAAATAGAAACAATATAGGTTAATTAATTTCGTGACATTAGAAAAGTAAATAAACAATCCTCTGTGGGAAAAACCTCTACTTCCCATTATACTATTCAACGACAAATTGTTAGGAAGTTTAGGTAATAATTAATGACGTCGGTTTTACCGCATATCATTTTGGCGCCGGCTCGCCGGGGATTGTTTTTACTATTTACTTTTTTTACTTTTTACTGTTTACTATTTGTAAATAATACTTGTAAATAATACTTGTAAATAATACTTACTAATTATACTTGTATATATTGTTACACTTAGTAATTATACTTAGGTATCCTGAATACTGTTAATTATTTAAGTTGTTGTAGGTTGTAATTTGAACGGAAATAGGTAAGGTCCTTTGATTAATATTGGCCTAAACCCTTCATTTGTACCGTAAGGTCACTTGAGGTTGAGGGCGGCCTTTATTAACACTTGGAGAATTGTCGAACACTTAAGTGCTTTCTCAACTGAGTAAGGGGCACATGAATGGTGTCTAGATATGATCAAGACTCTGGGTGACGGGTTTGTAAAATTGGATTCAGAGGACTTGTCCACTAAATGAATCCTGCCTCTCGCTTATCTCTTGTGATCTGGCCATTCGCCTTCTGAAAACACGGAAAGTCATTTAAGTCAAGGCATTGCACCTAGGCCGTACGTCCACCTCGAATTACCGCTTGGAATCAACTTTATTTTTAACTATATTTTGGACAATTTAACATTACTTGTAAATAAAATATGCGTAGACATAGGAAATTTTATTTATTCATTTTGTATAGATAATTTGTGACACATTTTAACTTTGTAAATATTTTGTTTTGATTTTGTAAATTTTATTACTAACTTTTTCATTTTTATAGGGAATAATCCGGGTTATTCGGAAATTTTACCACATACATCGGAGCATACGTTTAGGAAGTCAAGGTTGAAAAACCTTGAGGTTGATGTCTTGTTGGTGATTTTCGGTTTCCTCGGGAGTAAAAAGGTAAGTTTTCTTTTCACTCTCGTTATTTAATTTTTTAAAAAAATATTAAAAAAAAAAAATTTGAAAATTTGTAATTGTAAATAAAAAAAAGAGTGTTTTGTTTTATTGTTTTGTAATTATTTATTTTTACTGTTCATAATTATTGTTTTTATTATTTGTTTTGGGCTTGTTTGTTTGTTATTTGTTATTGGGCCTTAAGTCCGTTTGTGTGATTGGTTAGGGTTTTAGGTTTCGTAAAAAATAAAAAAAATAAAAAATAAAAATTTAGCCCATTGGGCTCGTGTCATTCACGAAGCCCAAAACCCTTAACCCAAGCCCATTTAGTGCGTCGGGCCTGTTCGTTTTTAGGCCCATTAGTTAAGCCCACCAATAATGGGCCGGAGATTTCTTTGGCCCAGGCCCACTTTAAGGCCCAAACCATTTCGATGGCCCAAGCCCGTTTAAAGTGTCGGCAACCTTTGCGCGTGTTTCACATGCGTTTTCACTGTTCATTTTACGACTTTTCGTAAAGTATTAAAAAAATAAAATAAAAAAATAAAAAATAAAAAATGAAAAAAATTTGATTGGGCCGACGCACGACTTTTGCCTCGGCCGATTTGTTTAATAAAGCCGCATGCGTTTTCACTGTACGCTTTGCGACTTTCGTCGCCCGATCCGCAATTTGCGGGTCTTCTGTCTTTGGCACGTGTGCAAGCGTGCATGCGTGCGTCCGCTCCTTTCCCCTTCCCTTCTGTTTGCGCTAGTTTCCTTAGGCATTTCACGTTTTCCCTTAATCTCTCTCTCTCTCGTTTTCTCTCGCTAGTTCATCTGTGTTCTTAATCTTTTTTCCCAGAAAACTCCCAAACCCAGAAAAGCTTTCCTCCTTCCCAACCCAGAAATGGCCAAGAGAGTAAATTCTTTCAGTGAGTTATTTCAGGCAGGTCCTTCAGAGAGCCCGATCTTTGAAGGCTTGGCTGAAATAATTCCACCGAGCATGCTCAATAGCGCCGATGCTAGCATGCCGACCCAGCCACAACCACTACCCCAAGCACCAATCCTGGTTGCTGATCCACCCGTTGAGCCGGAAGCCGCTCCTGTCTATAGGAGACTTCCGAGGACGAAATACACCAAGGCTCAGAGAGATGCGCTGGCAGCTTTCTTTGCGGTGTATTCTCACCCCACCAAGCCACAACGTGAAAGATTTGGTCCAAAAATCGGACTAGAAGAAGACCAAGTCTACTATTGGGGGTCGAGAAATAGGAAGAAGTTCGGTATCCAGACGTCTGAGCAGCGTATTGCCGAGCTTGAAAGAAGAAACGATCAGCTGGTGAGCAAGAACGAGGAGCTTCAAATGCAGAATCAAAGACTCGTCGATGCTCTCCACAGCGGCATCTGTCCCAATTGCGGAGGTCCTGTTCCGCACTCAGATGTGCCTAGGCGAAGGCTCGAAGTTGTTCCTCCACAACAAGAGTCTCTTCTCGAGTTGTCCGATGATTCGATCGACATGGACCACTTGAGACGGGATGTGCGGAGCCTCATGCCTACACTAGTCGAGCGCCCATCCGCACCTATTCCATCTGACCATCTTCCCGGACCTGCTCATGATCTTGTCGGAGTCCACACCGACTTGATCTCGGATATCGCCCGCAAGCACGAGCTCATGCTCATGGCCACTGCCGGTTTTCCTTTGTGGATATCTTCACCGACTCCCGACACTTCTATTCTTCCCGAGACTCTAAATAGGGCCGAGTACTTGCGAGTGTTTCAACGTGGCGAGCCTGCGCCATACTTCAAATCGGAATCCTCGAGACACTCGGCAACCATTCACCTTCATCCGACCACCATTGTTGAGATTTTAATGGATGTTGGTCGATGGTTGCCCGTCTTCTGTAGCATGATCACAAACGCTCAAATGTTGGAGATCCTACCCTCCGACAACGCAGTAGGCTACGAGGACCAGAAGCAAGTGATGTCGGCCGAGTTTCTGGTGCCATCTCACATCGTTTCGACTCGTGAAGTCCAGTTTGTTCGGTACTCTCAATTACAACTGAATGGAAGTTGGATCGTTGTGGATGTCTCCGTGGATGAACTGCGCTCAAATCCGAAGCCTTCAGTGAGATCGATTTGCCGAAAGCGCCCCTCCGGATGTTTGATTCGAGATTTGCAGAATGGATCTTCCTTAGTCACTTGGGTGGAGCACGTGGATGTGCGCGAGAAGGAAATGAAGCCCATTTTCGAACCCTTTGTCCATTCTGGGTTCGCATTTGGTGCAAAGCGTTGGATCTCAACTCTCCAACGACAAGCCGAGCGCTACATGTGCGTCACAGGGATCCACACTTCATCCGGTGACTCTATCATTTCGCCCGAAGGAAAAAGAGGCCTAGCGGAAATGGCAAACCAGATGGCGATCTGTTTCTTCAACGACATCAGTAACTCCACGTATCATCACTGGACTTGTTCAAACCGAACAAGAGACACTCGAATGGAGGTCAGGACCAACAAGCGAAGGGGAGATCCGAGCAAGCCCCCTGGAGTCAATCGTACTGCTGGTTGTTCTGTCGTGCATCTTTCCCATCACACCAGGATCTTTGAGTTCCTCAAAGATGTGCATACGAGACCGCTGTGGGATAGTATGTCGATGGACAGCTCGGTGCGTCTGCTAGTAAATTTCACCATCGGTCTTGACCCGCGGAACCAGATTTCGGTGCTCGCCATAGATAGTCACAACGACTTCCTCATTCTTCAGGAGTGTTGCACCGATGCAACGGGGTCGTCTGTGATTTATGCGCCGATTAACCATTCCATTCTCCAGTGTTTGTTATGTGGAGTTCAACCGGAGCCATTTCCGCTTATGTCTTCAGGCTTCTCCATTCTGCCTAACGTATCCGGAGCTATTCTTGACGGAACACTGCTGACTATGGTGTTCCAGATCTCGGTGAAGGCTACATCAGCTAAATCTGCCGTGGATTCGGCAACAACACTCGTCCAGGACACACTTCAAAGGATCAGAACCGCAGTCAATTAAGGAGCAAACGTTGGATGCAAGGCCCTGCTAGCCTTGTTTGTGACTGTTGGTGACTTGCTTCGGGAGGAGCTTAATGATCTTCAAGGGGGAGTTTTTCTTTAACCTTTCTGTTTATTTTTGTTTTCTTTTTCATTTGTATATATGTTGTGTGTTTATTTTTGTTGGTGTGTTTATTTCTGTTTGTATTTTCAATTCAATAACCATACTTGAATTTTTCATTTCGTGAAATATCTGTCTAACATTGAGGACAATGTTTAATTCAAGTGTGGGGGGAAGGTTTATTAAAAAGAAAAGAAAAAATTTGAAAAATTTGAAAAATTCAAAAAAATAATTTACTTGTTTTTGTTTTCTACTGTAACGGTATATCGACTAAATCATACTTACTCCCTTGGTAGCGTTGAACCTACCATTGCACTAAGTAAGTCACTGTGGTCACGTATTGTTACGTAAATTGAAAAAATCAAAAAAATCAAAAAATCAAAAAAATACAAAAATATTTGCTTATGTTTGTGTGTTTTTGTGTGTTTATTTGTATTCGTGTTTTGTTCTTTCCAATCCCGATGATGAATTGAGTTTAATTGTTGTGATTAGGAGAATGTTTATTATATGTCAAGGCTTTGTGTGATTTGCTTTGGATTTAATTTGCATAACTTGTTATTGCTCGAAATTCCATGTTCACATAACCTGTGTTGAGTAATTGATTGCAATCTGAGAAGCACATTTGAACATACATTGTCATGCATACCCAGAAATTGTGAGGATTTGAGCCTGTTGAATATTCACATGTATGCATCTTTCATACATTTACTCGTTCTTCATGTGTGCACAATTCATGAGTTTTTGAACCTAGAACTTGCTCATTGACATCTCGAAACTTTTTATTAATCTGTGATGAATTGAAAATGATTAAGGCATTAGTTGAGCACCATGGCCAAATATTCACCATCCATCTAAACACGAACTTTAGGAACCCCTTTTGAACTGATAACTCATTAGCCGCTTCTTTTGTTCACCCACACCATCTCACCCATGTTTTATTGTGTTTGCAAGACGATGATAGTGACTTCTTATATTCTTATGCTTCGGGTTTTGATTTGTATGGTAGTACCAAAAGGCAAGTGTGGGGGTGCATTTTATTTTGTTGTATTTATTCAAAGAAAGAAAAAAAAAATCAGAAAGAAAAAGAAGGAATAAAATTCCTCAAAGAAAAAAAAAAGTGAAAAAAGAAAAAGAAAGAGAAATTCCAAAAATAGAGTTATTTTGTTGTATTATTTTTGAATTCAATAAAAGGTTGGAGGAAAATAAGAAAGTTGTTTCGGGTATAGCATAGGTATGAGTTTCAAAGTCGTTGATTTGTCTTGCAAACATGTGGAACATTTATCATTTCTAGTCTTATCCTTTCATTTCATTTACCATTCACTCTTTGGCCCCATTACACCATTGAAAGCCCTTATGATTTAATGATTTATGGATTAATTGTGGAGAGTTGGTTGATGAGCAAGCTTATGGGAACATTACTTGTGTAATTGTTATGAGAGTAAACACTTAACCCTAAACACTGAGCGGAAATATTTAGCGAATCTTGTGAGCTTTAGTGGTTAATGTTGTTCATATGTGCCTATTTGATTGCTTGAAATTAATTGTACACTCGGTTTTCACACACTTCACGCGAGCACGAATGAGATGTCCATGTTAAATACTTAGCAAATTCGTGAGCCTTGGTATATAGTTTTTATTCTCCTGATTATAACTCTTCTGAACTCGTTGAGGGTTATGGTTGGAAAGAATTTCTGTTTTGTGTTTCCCTTTCTGTTTTTGTGTTGTTCTGTTTTTAGTTCTGTGTTTGCTAGAGGACTAGCAAAAGTTCAAGTGTGGGGGTGTGATGTGAACGTAAAATACGTTCATAAAGTGCTCTAAATACTTGGATGGATGCTATTCTGAAAGCTTATTTGTCGGTTTAATGTTTGTGAAAAATGCTAATTTACACATAAAAGGTGAATTTTGGAGATTTACAGCGCAATTTCGGAAAGTCAACCATGACTTTTCGATTATTTAATGACACCGGTCATTCCTCGGATGTGGAAATCAGAACGTGTACGAAGATTTCGAAAGACGTTTCGAATCCCGGCAATTTTACCGGCGAACCACCACACTTGGCGGCGCAACCACCACACGCGGTGGCGAAATCCATATTAAATCTCCATTTTATTTCCCTTGTTTTTATTTTATTTTTATTCTTTTTATTTATTTATTTTAGTTAGTATTTATTTTATTATTGCATTTATTTTATTATTTTATTTCTTTATGTTTCTTTTGTTTTATTTATTTACTTTTTCTTTTCTTTGTTTTCTGTTAGCAGCCGGCACATTCACCATGTTCTCCATCACCATTTGCCGTCCACCTCAGAGATTCCTCCCTCACATGGCCGGCTCCCTCTTTGAATTCAAATCCTTCATGGATTTTGAGTTGTTCCACTTCCCTCTCTTGCCAGCTACATCTCCACCATCACAGCCCCATTCCTCATTACCTTATCCTCTATAAATAGCCGGCAGCAGCTTCTTCAGTTCCAGGCCGGGGGGGGCCAGGGCTCATTCCTGCGCTCCCACCATCCTCTCTCCCTTCACCTCTTCTCAAAGCCACCGAGTAGCTCACCTAGCTGCCTTCTTCTCTGTTCCCTTCTCCCTTCTCTTCCTCCCTTCTCTTCCTCCCTTCTCTCCAAGACTACCTCAGCCCCGTCTTCCCCCTCTGTCCTTCTGAACTTACTCAATCAATCATTGATGTGAACGTAAAATACGTTCACAAAGTGCCTTTAATTACTGGATTTTGCTATTCTGAAAGCTTATTTGTTTGTTTAATATTTGTTTTTGTATTTTAGGGAAAATATGAGAAAAATGTCAATTTCAACACAAAAGGTGAATTTTGGAGATTTTCAGCGTAAATCGGAAAGTCAACCGTGACTTTCATTTGTGGAATAAAATATTGTACGAAGATGTCGGAAACCGTTCCGAATTCCGACAATTTTGTCGGCGAACCACCACACGCGGTGGCGAAACATAATTCAAATCTCCATTTTATTTTCCCATGTTTTTATTTATTATTTATTTTTATGTTTATATTTATTATTTATATTTATATTTGATTTTATATTTATAGTTTATTTATTTATTTATTTATTTTCTTTTGTTTTTGTTTTTGTTTTGGATTTTTGCAGCTCCACTCCCGGCCACCTACCACCTCCACTCTCCTCCTTCTTGGCTGCTAGCTTCACCAAACTCACTCCACCGAGCAGCCATTTCCCTTTTTCCTTTGTTTACAGACCCATTGCAGCAGCCAAGTCTCTCCTCTCCGCTACGGCCGCATCAAGCCCACCGCTGCACCGCAATGCCAAATCCGGTCTGCCGGAAATCAAGAACCCAGCAGCCGCGTCCCTCGTTCTCTTTCCGGCGCCATCTTGCTGCTGCAATTCGCCGGCTTTCCAAAAGCCCAGCCCTCCACCGGCACCTCACGGTCCCGCAATTCGCCGGTCGTTCCTATTCGCCACGCCGACGCCGCGTCGTCCTCGTCGATCCGGCAACCTCCGCACCAGCCCGGCCTTTGCTGATTCCCCCTCGTCGGCGTCTATTTCAACCATCGATCCGCCGTCTCTCACCTGCACTGCCGGCTTGCCAGACCCGCGTATCTCGCCGTCGTCGCCCCTTCTCGGCGTCGTTTGCTTCGCCCGCCCCCGCCGCCGTTTCCAAACAGCCGCGCCTCCCTTGCTGCTGCAAGCCCGATTCAGAAAACCCGCCGCCGATCGGAGCTTCCCACGCCGACGAACCCAGAACCCAAACCCGTGCCTTACCAAGCTGCTGCCCTCCTTTGCTCGTGCTCCCACCAATCTAGCCCGGCTCGCCGCTCACCATTGAGTCGCGCCACCTTGGCAGATCACCTCGCCACCGTCGATCCACATAGCCTCTGCCGGCGCTGCACCAGAAGAAAAGAAGGGAAAAGATGAGAAGCAATTATGCCGCACGGGCTGTTCTGGAGATGTAGAATAAGAGAGAAAGAGTTGATAAAGTCAACACTTGAGAAATGAAGACCACGGGTCAACAAGGGAGGGCTTTCGTTGAAAAGTCAAAGCCACTTGGGATTGGGCCGGCCAAGAAGAAAACAGGAAATTAATTGGGCCTTTGCCCAATTGCTCAAGCCTTAGCCCAATTGCTAAGTGCACCCGCCACATCCAAAGATACATGTCCGTTTTAATAGCTGAGTCTGCCACCTTCGCCTGCCAGACAGTGTCCATTTTCATGGACACAACAGTAACATTTTTCCCAAACTCGTTTATTTATTATAATTTATTTTTGTTTAATTAACTATTCGTGAATAATTTTGGGATATGTTATTGTTTGTTTATTTTATATTTTGTGTAATAATTGTTGGATTGAAGTTAATTGATTCTTCTAGCAGCTTATGTGAATTTTGTTTGTTTGGTTTTATCTTTAATGTTGAAACAAAATAATAAGGATCACGGATAGTTGGGCGGTCCCGCTAGGTCGTGCACTTGAATTAGCAACTCTTTTTCTATTGATTAGCTTGACAGAGTGGTCTCGGAGTTAATTGTTAGGGAAAGTTTTATTTGGGAGATGTATGGTGGTCCAGCATCTTACATATGTTAGTTTCGGATTCATGGCTAGGGAGTTAGTTAATCTTCAAAACAATATTTGTGTGTGTGTTTCTTGTTTTCAAAAATAATAAAAAATCCAAAAATATTTCCTTTTATTTATTTATTGTTTTCAAAAATCTCAAAAACCCCCAAAAATACTTTTGTATATAATGTATATTTTCGTAAATAGAAACAATACTGTATAGTTTATTTAATTTTGTATATATATATATTCTTTATTCTTTATACTTGTAAATATAATTCTTTATTTAATTTAATTTATTGTGACATTAAAAAGTAAATATAACAATCTTCTGTGGGAAAAACCTTTATTTCCCATTATACTTTACAACGACAATTGTTAGGAATTTAGGTAATAATTAATGACCGCGGTAAAATCTTCTAATCAATCATCATTCATCCTAACTCTCTGCTTTTCCCCTCTGTCCCCCCCGGCCAAAACCACAATCTCTCAATCACTACAAAGATCATCTCATCCTGCAAGTTCACCACAATCCACAATCTCCTCTACCCAAATCACAATCACAATTCAACATCACAACCGTAATCACCAGTTTGTTACCTGCAATTCAATTAGCACCCATTCAATCACTAGAGAGCACCGCCACTTCTCTGTCCGGTCTCACAAGCACCACCATCTGCCGGTGACACACACACAGGGTGGCCGGGGGCCTCTCCTCCGGTCATCTTCTTTCACTCTAATTATCTTTGCTCTTCTTTTGCAGGTTTGGAAACCCGATGCTCCTCTGCCATGATTCCAGCCGGCATCGTTCTCGTCGTTCCCAGCCACGCCGTCCTGCAGCTCCTCGATGCCGCTGCCACTCACGCCGTGCCCAGCCACCAGCCATCACGGCTTCACCAGATGCGCCGCCGATTTCTCCCTGCTCTGCCGGCACCGCCCCCGTGCTCAATCATCAATCGGCGCCGCCAATCCAGCTGCAATTCTGTCTCTGCCGCTGCCACGCACAAAAGCCCAGAGCTCCTCTACCACGGTCTCTCTCTGCAGATCCAGCTCTTCACCGATGCCATCGATTTCAGCTCACCGCTCCGTTCATTGTCACCGCGCCGTCGCTTCTGCCATGGTCCGCATCTCCGCATCGTTCTCGTCGATCCCAGCCCGCTGCTGCTGTCCTTCCGGCGCCGTTCCTTTGCCGCGCCGCAGCTCTCAATGCAATCTCTCTTGCTGCTATGGAGATGAGGCCAGAAATGGGAAAAGAAAGAGCTGAAAAATAGAAAGAAGAAGAAGTCTAAGGATAGCAGCACGGGATGAGAAGTTTAAGCTGAGGGTTGAAAGTCAAAGAAGATAGAGAATTGGGCACGGGTCAACAAAACGCAAAGCAAGAAAGTCAAACTGCTGACTTTCTTAATTGGGCCTCAAAAACCCATTGACTCAAAGCCCAATGGCCCAAGCCCAATTACTAAGTGCACCCGAGCCTTCACCGAACACCGGCGAGTCCGATCAGATCCCTCGCCGGAATTAAATGAGCATTTCTCTCAAACTCAATTTAATTTTATGTTGTGTGATTTATTTGATTTATTTGTATTTTGAATATTTGATTGATTTGATATTTGTGTGTTTAATTATTTTATGAAAAACCCAAAAATATGTTATTTGATTCATTTGTGTGTTAGTTTAATTTCTTTATTGTTGGTGTGTTTTATTTAAGTGTGTTAGTTTAAATTGCATCTTAATTTGTTTTGTTCTTGTTTTATTTCTTGTTTTCAAAATATTTTCAAAAACCCAAAAATAACATCTTTGTATATATTGTACATTTTGTAAATAGAGACAATATAGGTTAATTAATTTCGTGACATTAGAAAAGTAAATAAACAATCCTCTGTGGGAAAAACCTCTACTTCCCATTATACTATTCAACGACAAATTGTTAGGAA
This sequence comes from Rubus idaeus, assembly GCA_030142095.1. Classification (NCBI taxonomy): domain Eukaryota; kingdom Viridiplantae; phylum Streptophyta; class Magnoliopsida; order Rosales; family Rosaceae; genus Rubus; species Rubus idaeus. Next base: position 17,180,583 of record CM057968.1, on the reverse strand, counting down.
GTTTAGGTAATAATTAATGACGTCGGTTTTACCGCATATCATTTTGGCGCCGGCTCGCCGGGGATTGTTTTTACTATTTACTTTTTTCAAGGACTTTTCAAAGATTGCAAGACCCCTTTGCCGCCTGCTACAAAAGGAGGTGACGTTTGCTTTTGACAAGGAGTGCCTAGGAGCTTTTGACAAGCTTAAGGAGCTTTTGACGTTATCACCTATCATGCAACCCCCGGATTGGTCCTTGCCATTTGAGTTGATGTGTGATGCATCTGACTATGTTGTGGGAGCCGTGTTGGGACAACAAAAGGATAAGAGGCCTTATGCCATATATTATGCCTCTAGGACTCTTAATGATGCTCAATTGAATTATTCTACTACTGAGAAGGAGTTACTTGATGTTGTTTTTGCACTTGAGAAATTCCGTTCTTACTTACTTGGCACTAAAGTTATTGTTTATACTGACCATGCAGCTTTGAAGTATCTTTTGTCGAAAAAGGAGGCCAAGCCAAGGTTGATTCGATGGGTGCTACTTCTACAAGAGTTTGACGTGGAGATCAAGGACAAGAAAGGAAGTGAGAACGTGGTGGCTGACCACTTAAGCCGCCTAGTGCATGAAGAGGACCACATTCCCCTTGTGGAAACGTTCCCGGATGAGCAACTCTTCGGGATTGAGGTAAGTACACCATGGTATGCTGATATTGTGAACTATATTGTCTCTAGAGAAATTCCTGATACCATGTCACATGCACAAAAAGATAGACTTAGGAAAGTTGCTAAAGAATATATTTGGGATGATCCCTATTTGTGGAAACATTGTTCTGATCAATTAATTAGGAGATGTGTGCCTGAACATGAGCAATGTGCTATATTGTCTTTCTATCATTCTGAAGCATGTGGGGGACATTTTGGGACTAAAAAGACTGCTTATAAGGTGTTAGAATCGGGATTCTTTTGGCCAACTTTGTTTAAAGATGCATATGCATTTTGCTTGACATGTGATAGGTGCCAAAGAATGGGAAATCTAAGTTCTAGAGATCAAATGCCATTAACTAATATTCAAGCTGCTGAAATATTTGATGTTTGGGGCATAGATTTTATGAGACCTTTTCCTTCATCTTATGGATTTCTCTATATTCTCCTTGCCGTTGACTATGTCTCAAAATGGGTGGAAGCTAAGGCCACCTGGACTAATGATTATAAAGTTGTTGCGGATTTTGTGCAGTCTAACATTTTCTCTAGGTTTGGCATGCCAAGAGTGATCATAAGTGATGGAGGCTCACATTTTTGCAACCGCACGATTGAGGCCTTGTTCAAGAAGTATGGCATTACACATAGGGTTTCTACACCCTGTCACCCCCAAACTAGTGAGCAAGCGGAGGTTTCCAATCGTGAGATCAAGAACATATTGGAGAAGACGGTCAACCCTAACCGCTAACCGCAAGGATTGGAGCACTAGGTTGGTGGATGCATTGTGGGCTTATAGGACGGCTTACAAGACTCCCATTGGAATGTCACCATATAGGCTTGTCTATGGCAAGGCTTGCCATCTACCGGTGGAGTTGGAGTACAAAGCTTGGTGGGCCGTGAAGCAATTCAACATGAGCATGAATGAAGCTGGGCTTCGAGGGAAATTGCAATTGAGTGAGCTTGAGGAAATAAGGAATGATGCTTTTGAGAGCGCTCGGATTTACAAGGATAAGACAAAGGCTTTCCATGATAACATGATTCGTGGGAAACACTTTGATGTGGGACATAAAGTTCTTTTATTTCACTCTAGACTTGAACTCTTTCCCGGTACGTTTCGTTCTCGTTGGATTGGGCCTTTTGTTGTTACTAATGTTTTCCCCTATCACGCCTCGAATTTTCAACAAATTAAATAAGGCTTTTTGCCTTTAAACACCATTAAATTCGGAACGTGAAGCATGGATTACCAAAATATAAATTTACATATATTTTTTTTCTTTTTAAACATGTGCACAACCACCAACCCATGCTCTACTACAGTGTAATTACTGACTCGTTCTTTAGAGTCGAATATTACATTTCAAAATTTACATAATAAATTGACATTATGCAATGTATTGAGTAAATTCACCTACAGAGTTTAAATTACAGCGGAACACTAAAAACACCAACAGCTCCAAAGCTCCTTCAGCTCAACTCCTAATTATCCTAACCTGCAGGATAAACCCATACACCGTCGAATAGTGTACCGGGTTATAAAGAAAACCCGGTCAGCTTATGAAGCTGGTATGAGTAACCACAATTTCTACTTACAAGAAATCACTCCAACAATTTTCATGCAAATAATTATTGCATAAATAATTTACAATTTGCAAATCACGCCAATAATCATAAATTCAATAATCCACCCGAACAAATATCTTTATTTTTAAAGATAATCCAATAATATGTCAATGTTTATGACACACACCAAACCACCAATAATATGTCAATGTTTATGACACACACCAAACTCAAATATCACCAAATTCACACACAAACCAAATCATAATCAAATGTCGCTTTTGGACAATTATAAGTGAGAATACTATTGAGACTCATTTCAAAACAAACACTACTTCCCATTTCTGGTTAGTAATACCAGCATTCACGCAAATAACATGTCTATTACCCCCGCGAACGCCTCTACCAGTTTGACAGAAAGACTAGAGCTCTAACTATAAGGTCTTTTGCGACCCTTTATGTCACGCCACGCCACAAAATACATTTTTAGTATTCTTACAAATAACGCCAAACGCCACACCTCAAATGAACTCAATATATCAAGTATTCACAAACACCAAACGCCACGCCTCAAATGAACAATATGTCAAATATTTGCCAACACCAAAATTATGCAACAATTTATATCATATGCATAAATTCAATTCCAATCCAGAGAATTCATATTATAAAATATACTGAACCTACATGTCCCATACCGCGTATTTTAACCCCACACGTCTCATACCGTGTATGTTAATACCAGGGTGATCCAGAATATCAAACAATATAAATACTCATCCAAATTCAACCACAAATAAATATATGAACATTTTGATATAATCAATAGCACATTTCACCCAACCAATATTGTGAATTTAATCACATCCAAACAATCAATTTCACCACAAATCAACCAATCAATTCTATCACAATAATCAAGCGAGGTTTACTCACCTTAGAAATCCAGCTGCTCCAAAATCAACACTTAACCGAAAATCGACAAGTATCGCCTGGTCAATAATACAGCTCCGCCAACGCCTAAATAATATCCAAAAGCTCAACTTAGCAAATTAAAGTTGAAGACTCGACTGAAAACTCTCCAATTATTCTTCGAACGTCCTCGGGACATCGAAACAATAAACCGAGTCCGTTTGACAAAAAGTCAACTCTCGGTCCATGTGGGTCCCACGTCAACTATTCAACGGGTCCCACGTTAACTATTCAACAAACGGGTCCCACCGAAACTCCACAACACTAAAAATATCAGCAGGCTTATTTCTAGCACCCTAACAACATACTCAAAAATGGTGACAATCCGACGGTCGGATTATCACGGACCGAACGATCCACAATTTCCGGTTAATTGTTCATCGACCAAACGATCGAATTTCACAAAACTCTAAACATGAAAGTTGTTCATATCGATGAATTAAGCACAACGGAGCAAAGAAATGCTCCGGGAACCGCCGGACGCACCACCACACGCCACCGTCAGTGGTATGGCTGCCGCCGGTCAAACTTCTCCGATGGACCTGAAATTTTAACAGTATGTATATCTCAACAAACCCAACAAGTTTCGTGACTAGCTCAAAGTGAGATGATGGATGGATCGAAAGTTATCGCCGTCGAAAGTCGCAGCTGCCCAAATTTCAAATCCGAAATTCTCCTTCGTCCAAACTCCGATTGAGGCGAAACCAGTGGCAATAGGTTTGTATGGATGAGGGCTTCAAAGCCCAGTAAGTAGCTCAGGTCGAATTCGCCGGAAACGGTGCCGGAAAGTGTGGAAAGTTTGAGCAGTTTTGACAAGTTTTTTGGTGTTTTCTCGCTTTGATTTCTCCTCCCACACTAAGATTCGATGCAAGTAACTTATATAGGACTAAAGAGTATAGAGTGGTGAAGGATTTGGGACAAGTTTCACACCTTGGGGTGGCCGGATCGCCAAGAAATAGGCCGGCAAAGAGAGGGCAGCGGGAAGGGAGAGGGAGAGAGAGAGAGAAAGAAATTAGTCCGGATGAGAGAGAGAAGAGGGTTAATTAACCCAAATCAGTAATTAGGAACTAACGGCTGAGATTTGATCTTCAAAATCCAACGGCTAAGATCTTGCCGACACTAAAATATAATAAAAGTTTATTTCCTCAATAAACTTCCAAAAATCATAACTCTCTCATACGAACTCCGATTTAAGTAAACTTTGCGCCCACGAACTCGTATCGACGAGTTCTACAACTTTTATGAATAAAGTTTCTCCAAAATCACGACCAATAAAAAGTCAATTAATTAGCTACTATTTAGCTACTATTTTCAAATAATACAAAATACGTACAAATAATTAATACGTACAAATACACCACGTCAATACAAATATGTCAAAACATAAATTTCACAAAATGGTTATTTTTACATTTTAGAAATTTAACAACGAAAATTCGGGGTATTACATCCCCCATGGGGCTATGCAGATTAAAGGAGGCCAATCCGGCAATGAGTTCAACGTGAGTGGACATCGATTGAAACCTTATTATGAGGTTTATGACCATGATGAGGAGTCCATCAATTTTGAGCTTCAAAGGAGACATGAGGAAGATGTCATGGCTAGGGAGAGCCAAGATTAGTGACGTGTGGCAAAGTCTAGGCTGAAGACTTTAAACATTAAGCGCTATTTAGGAGGCAACCCAATTCAACCGAAGCTGTGGAGGAGCCATCAACGCAGATTTGTTTACTCTATCTCTTTCTACTTACTTTGGTTGAACTGTATATGTTTACTTTCTCCATGCTTATCTTACATATGTTTTTGTGCTTACATTGAGGACAATATAAGATCTAAGTGTAGGGGAAAGATTTATGTTTTTACTTTGATTTTCATTTATCTTTATGCGTTTAAAAAAAACAAAAATTCAGAAAATCGAAAATACAAAAAGAGTTTTTGTGTGGTTGTCGAGTCTTAGGATGCCCTTAACTGCCTAGGATGAGCTTAATTTTTGATATCATGGATGAAGAGTGAAGCACAAGATCAAATTATTGAATGTTATTCTTTGGTTAATTGATGAATATGGAAGATGTGTGAACTTGTAGTAGATATGGTTTTGAGACTTTGGTACAGAATTTGAGCATGTTAAGACAAGTTAATGTACCATATGTGAGCTTTTGAGCTATATATGTGCTTTCTTTGTTGAGAGTTGAAAAAAAAATTAGATTCTTCTTGGCTTAAACTCGTTGTTAACCTCATTATTCCTCTATTTGATCAATTGCATGCCATAGAACTTTAATGGACTAGAGAGTTTACTAGAACTTGCTTTTGAATTTTTCGAAACTTATAGTCATAATATACCCTGATTTTGGAGAGGATTGAAGGCACTTAGGATTTCCACCAATGCCAAATAGCCATGTGTCCCTTATTTGTGTACACATGTGTGCACCCCTTAGTTAACCCTCTTGAGCTTACATTTAGCTTTTTCTTTCATCACCCACATTATCTTTTACCATGAGCCCTTGTATAGTTACATCTTTACCCTTTGTTCTAGGAACTTAGTGGAGCTATGCTTTGGTGATTGAGCTTGTGAAGGAAACACAAAAGAAAAAGAGGGAGTTGACGAAAACAAGTGTGGGTGATGGATAGACTTGTCCATTACATATGTATACCGTGAAAAAATAAAGAAAAAAAAATGTTGTGTACGCAAGAAAAGAAAAAGTTGTAAAGAAAAAAAAAAGGATTAATGTCCCTTTTCCGTGATGATTTAGGAAGTTGTTTTGAATTGAAGACCCAATAAAATATACTTGGCCTTTGTCCTTTATCATTTGTGCTTAGAATGAAGTTTGGGCCCAACAAGATGATATTTGGCCCCTTTTAAAGTGACATGGTTGTTTGGATGCTCTACTAAGTTTTTAGGACACTTTGTGATTACCTTATTCTTTGTTTCTTTAAACCATGAGCCTAAGCCTCATTACAACCTTGGAAAGTCCTTCTTGATCCTTAAAATGGGTAGTCCTTGATCTGTGGAGATAAATTTCGGAAGTTGAGCATATGGTTGTGGTCCATTTGTGCATGTATTTGGTATCTTTCATGAGGTTTTAAATCATTATTCACTAAAATGCTTTTATTTGTTTTATATATGTGAGCTATTTGAATGCCTTACAATAATTTCTCTCGCATATCTTTGAGTGAAAAGCTTTTAAGCATAAGCCATGAATCTGAGAGAAAATAGAGAGCATACCCTTATGAGGATAATTTGTTTGAAACATTCTGAGCTCCATTATATCACCATTGTTCTTCCAAGTCTTACTTGTTCACATGAATTCCATGCTTGTTAATTAACTCTCGAATTTCTTGGGACAAACTTTGGTTAAGTGTTGAACTTGATTCCATGAAAGTAAGAGATTTCTAAGGCAAAATGTTAAGGGCAATAGAGTCATTTTCGTGTGGAGTATGGGTGTGTTGCTAAGGGACAAGCAAAAGCTAAGTGTGTGGGAATTTGATAGGAGCATATTATGTGACGTTTTTAATGTGTTTTCCCTATTATTTGGCTGCGTTTTAGCTTAGTTTCTGTCTTTGTGTCCCTAAATGATGATTTAATTGAAGGAATGAACTAAAATGAAGATATTAGGAAACTTTCCTCATTTAAAATATTTCCTGATTTTGGAAGGAATCCTCATGACGTCAGGAATCCTAACAAGAGTAGGAATCCTAGTGCAACCAGGATTACTATTTCTGCTCAGAAAGGAGAATCGGAGCTCGGAAAATTACGAAACTTAATGGGCTTTTCGAGGCCATTAAGAGGTGGGCTACCGTGAGGCCCAAGATAGAGAGCCCAAGTCCACAAAGCATGAGGAGAGGCCCAACCCATGGACCAATTGCCGCAAACCCTAAACCCATTAGGGTTTGTGCCGCATTTATCAAAGAAGATGGAGGACTCCCAAAGCCGCTAGGAAAGCAACAATCTCTTGGAGTTTACATGGATAAATCAGATTTTTCTTGAAGACTAATGGACTTTGAAGTAAACCCTAGTGGTTTGTTGCCCCAAGGAACAAGAAGAGAAAAGGTTTTTGCCGCAAGGTTTCTTGGAGGAAAAGAAGAGTTGCCGCACATTCCAATTCAAGAAGGACTAGGAGACTTTAAATCAGATTTTTAGGAATGTATCTAGTCCTAATTTCGGCAAAAAGGAGATGGATTTCTTGGTGGCTACTCCAAGGAATTTCGGCAAGAATAAAAGATAAACCCTAGAAGATTTCGATATCTAGATGGAGGTCTAGGATTGCATCAAGAGTTCTCATGTTTCTCCTATAAATAGAGGGGCTTCTCAACACATTCCACACACCATTCCTCAATAGAAAATTCGGCAAACACAAGGCTCTAGGCTACCATCTTCCATTATCTAGTGAAAGGGTTCTCAAGGCTTCAAGGAGGAGGAGAAGGCGTGATCACCATCATCACCAACCATATTTCGACATCACCATCTTCATCACCAACTTGTCTTCACGGCTTGGATTGCTTGTGGTCAAGGATTCAAGGTTTTGTGGTTTCAAGATCTTCAACTTATTCATATGGTGTATTACGTTTTAGCCTTTAAATTCATACCTCTTTGTTGCTTGATTACCTTTGTATTAGTTAACTTTTCATGGATTATATAAATTTCAAGCTTATTTATACAAGTTTATTTGGTTGTTGGATTGAAATTAATTGATTCTTCTAGTAGTTTATGTGAATTTGCTTGTTTGATTTTGTCTTTAACGTTAGAATCAAATGAGAAGGATCATGGATAGTTGAGTGGTCTCACTAGGTCGTGCACTTTAATTAACAAGTATTTTTCTATGCGTTGAACATGTCTAGATTAGCTATCTTTGCATGTTTAATTGTTTAATCTAGGTGTGGTCGCTTAGGTTGAAATTCATAGAGAGATATTTATTTGGGAGATGTGTGGTGGTCCAACATCTTACATATGTTAATTTCGAATTCATGACTAGGGACTTAGTTAATTTTCAATTCGATAATTGGTAAATTAGTATACTTTTGGTTGTTGATTATTTAATCTATGTTTCATCAATCCATTCCATTTAATTTATTCTTTAATTAGTTTTCGTAAAACAATCCTTAAACCCCCTTAATTTCGTGTAACATGTGTACATACTTTGTTTATATTTGTAAATATTAATTTTTTGTGACATTCTTTGTTAGGTACACCCTCGATCTCCGTTGGAACGACCCCTACTTATTCTATACTTCAATGCTTTTTAGGGTTTTAAATTGATGCACGCTTTTGGCCTATCAGCATTCAGTTCATTCACATAACATATCAAGTAAGAGAGAGTAATATAATTAGATACGCTGCAGTTCAGGGCTAATTGTGAGTGTCTTCATCTAATGAATAAGAATTGATAAGTAGAACATAATTTGTTTGCATGATTGTTTGGTGGTGGATAACAATTTCCTTAAATATCTTAGTGTTTTATTTCTTGTTTATTTTTCAGTCTTCAATTTCAACTCAAAAAGACCAAAAATATTTGTACATATTGTAATTAGAGTCTTTGTGACATTGAAAAGTAATTAGACACAATCCTCTGCGGGTAATGACCCTTGCTTCCCACTATACTATTCACGACACATTTATAGGAAGATAAGGTATATATATATATATTTTCACAAGCGTATTTTCGCGTGTCACTATACTTTCAAAACTTTGGTTACTATACTTTCTAAACTTTCAAAACTTTGGTTACTATAGTTTCAAAACTTTCAAAACTTTAGTTACTATACTTTCAAAATTTTAAAACTTTGGTTACGATGCTTTTTAAACTTTCAAAACTTTGGTTACTATAGTTTCAAAACTTTCAAAACTTTTGCTACTCTACTTTCAAAACTTTGGTTACAAAACTTTCAAAACTGTGATTACTATACTTTCAAAACTTTCAAAACTGTGATTACTATACTTTCAACACTTTCAAAACTTTGGTTACTATACGAGCAAAACTTTCGAAACTTTGGTTACAATACTTTCAACACTTTCAAAACTTTGGTTACTATACTTTCAAAACTTTCCAAACTTTGGTTACTATACTTTCAAAACTTTCCAAACTTTGGTTACTATACTTTCAAAACAATCTAAACTTTGGTTACTATACTTTCAAAAGTTTCAAAAGTTTGGTTACAATACTTTCAAAACTTTCAAAACTTTGGTTAGAATACTTTCCAAACTTTGGTTACAAAACTTTCAAAACTTTCAAAACTTTGGTTACTATTCTTTCAAAACTTTGTTTACAAAACTTTCAAAACTTTCAAAACTTTGGTTACTATACTTTCAAAACTTTGGTTTCTATACTTTCAAAACTTTGGTTACTATACATTTAAAAATTTTGTTACGATACTTTCAAAACTTTAGTTACGATACTTTGGAGTCCATCAGCAGAGATCTTCCTGATCCAAGGGCTATGAGTTGGGGTCAGTTCAGGAACCATTTTGAGGATCGTTATCTTGGTCGGGCGATACGAGATCGTTTGCGCCGAGAGTTCATGACACTAGTACAGGGAGACATGACTGTGATGCAGTATGAGGAGCGATTCATTATGTTATCCCATTACGCTCCTGAGTTAGTTGCCAATGAGAGGGACAGGGTTGATCGCTTTATTCAGGGCCTTCGAGATGAGTACCAGGACAGGATGTTGGCTGTAGAGTATGAGAGTTTCAGGAGGGCTGTTGACGCTGCTTTGAGGTGCGAGACCAAAGCTTTAGCGTCCGCACGTGGTTCACGAGCTTTGGAGGCGGGTGGACGTAGTCAGGGACCACCCAAGAGGGCTTCTTCGGGGTCTAGATCATCGAGTAGTAGTGGACTCAGTAGTCCCAGTTCAGATACTAGATCTATGACTTTAACGCTTTTGAAGCACTTTCACGCAAGCATAACGTGTCGTCAAAATAGAATATGGAAGTAAAGACCGGGGGAAATGTCGTTCGGGAATTGGCGGTGCCAATCCCTAGGCAACTAGGGTAGCTAGGTTAACAAGCACTAATGAGGGAGAAAGAAATGGATTGCTATGCATGAGCTATGTGGGGTATGTGCATAGTGGACATGTAGATGAAGACATTGATTGGTTTTGTAAAGTGACAAGTGATCAATAAACACAATTTAAATGACTAAGTGCAAGCAAGTACTAAAAGTGAAAGCAAGTGATGAAAACTTTGTTGATTAAGTGAAAAGGGGTTTTGGGTCACCTAAGCCCAAATCCAATGGTTGATTTAATTTATAAAAACATGCAAGTGAGATTGATTAGTGGATCAAATCCTGTACCCTAGCCGTACTAGGGTTCTAGGGCCATGGTCTTTTCTTATGTATCTTCATGCCATGCTATGGTTCACAAAGTCTCTTAGTCTAACAACTTAATGATGTGAACGTAAAATACGTTCACAAAGTGCCTTTAATTACGGGATTTTGCTATTCCGAAAGCTTAATTGTCTGTTTAATGTTTGTTTTCGTGTTTTTAGGGAAAATACCAGGAAAATGTTAATCTGCACAGAATAGGTGAATTTTGGAGACTTTCAGTGTAATTCCGAAAAGTCAACCGTGACTTTCACATGTGGAAGAAAATATTGTACGAAGATTTCGGATTATTCCGAATCCCGACAATTTGTCGGCGAACCACCACATAAGGCGGCGCAACCACCACACGCGGTGGCGATACACATTTTAATCCTCCATCTTATTTTCCCTTGTTTATATTTTATGTTTTTTTTATTTTACATATTTCTTTTATAATTAATTCATTTCTTTTATTATTCATTTATTTTATTTTATTTTATTTTGTTTATTTTAATTTTCTTTGATTCTCTTTGCAGCTCCCCCCTTCCACGTTCCCTCCTTGTTGTTCTTCCATTTTCTTCTCCACCGAGCCGCCCATGTTCCCTTCCTTTTCAGCCATTATTCCATCACCACTATCACCTTCTTTTCCAGCTCCACTTCCACAATCAATCCAGCCTGTACAATCACTGCCGTGAGTTTTCCCACTCAATTCCTCTCGCTATTTAAGGAGAGTTCCCGCACAATTCAAATCACAGTAAATCATCCATCTCCTCACCTGTAATTAACCCGTACCACCACTATTCCTTAGCCGTGATCACCATGGCCCTCTCGCCAAACCCATACCTTCAATTCCCTCCACCAATTCACAACCCCATCACCATGGCTCCCTCGCAAATCACTCAATCACCAATTTCACACAATCACAGCCCACCATCACAAGGCTTAATTCTACACCCAAATCACCGTACCTGCAGCAGCCACCGTAATCACCATCACCATTTACCTGCAATCTAATCATCAATCTAATAATTTGTTTTCTTCTTTTGCAGGTTCGCATCAATCAATCGTCGCTGCTGCTCTCCTGCCGTCATCTCCAGAAGCCGCGCCGTCTCTCTCCCGTCGATCCCAGCCCAGATTGACGGCGTCCTCTCTCGCCGCACGACCATTCTGCTCCGACGCCGCAGCACCCGCACCGCGCCTAATTCTCACCGCCGGAGTCTCCATGCCCAGCCTCACGCCACTGCCGGCGTCCCTCATAATCGCAAGCTTCGCCGGCCTCTCCTCTCGCTCAACCCGTCGCTGCTCCATCATCACCACCGCAGCTGCTCTCCCGTCCATCGCCACGGAACCCGGACACCGTCGCAATCACCAACGTGCCCAGCTGCCGATTCCGCCGCCGATCCCATCTGCTCCGTCCTCTCCGGTCTACTCGCCGTCAATACCGCCGGCCCGCCATGCCTCTATTCACCGCGAGCCATCTCGCCGCTGCTCTATGCACCACCTTGCTCTCTCGCCTCTCTGTCCGAAAAGAAAGAACAGAAAAAGAATGAAAGACATTGAGAGAGCTGCACGGGAAAGATGAGATGAAGAAATCTCTTAAGAGTTGAAAAGTCAACACAGGGGCAAAACCGGCAAAACGCAAAGGAAGAAAGTCAGTTTTGACTTTTCTAATTGGGCTTCCAAATGCTCTCAGGCCCAAGCCCAATTGCTCTCTGCACCCGCCACATCCAAATTGTTGTCCGATTTTATAGCTGAGTCTGCCACCTTCGCCTGCCAGACAGTGTCCATTTTCATGGACACAACAGTAACATTTTTCCCAAACTCGTTTATTTATTATATTTTATTTTTGTTTAATTAACTATTCGTGAATAATTTTGGGAAATGTTATTGTTTGTTTATTTTCTATTTTGTGTAATAATTGTTGGATTGAAGTTAATTGATTCTTCTAGCAGCTTATGTGAATTTTGTTTGTTTGGTTTTATCTTTAATGTTGAAACTAAATAATAAGGATCACGGATAGTTGGGCGGTCCTGATGTGAACGTAAAATACGTTCACAAAGTGCCTTTAATTACTGGATTTTGCTATTCTGAAAGCTTAATTGTTTGTTTAATATTTGTTTTTGTGATTTTAGGGAAAATACGAGTAAAATGTTAATCTGCACAGAATAGGTGCATTTTGGAGGTTTTCAGCGTAAATCGGAAAGTCAACCGTGACTTTCACATGTGGAATAAAATATTGTACGAAGATTTCGGATTATTCCGAATCCCGACAATTTTGTCGGCGAACCACCACATAAAGCGGCGCAACCACCACACACGGTGGTGGAACACAATTCAACCACCATTTTATTTTCTCTAATAATTGTTTATTTTCTTTATTTTATAATTATTTAATTTCTTTTATTATTCTTTTATTTTATTTTAAATTTGTTATTTTAAGTTTTCTTTTGTTTGATTCTTACTGTAGCACGTTCCTCCCTTCACGAGTTCACGGCTTGATTCTTCTCCAGCTCACCTCCATTCCCTCACATGGCTGCTCCTCATTTTTTCCCTCACATGGAATCCCATTTCCACCTGCATATTCCCTCTCCACTGCCGGCAGCATTTACGGATCATTGCTCACTACCACTACCACCACTACTTCCTTCCTTGGACGTTTGCCCCTTCCATTCTCTATTTAAAGCAAGCCCCCGCAATCTGAATCCATCACCAATTCACAAAGCTCACAACAATATCACCATGGCAGCCATTCTTTCATTCAATTCAAGTTTTCTCCTTCTTTTCCTGCAAATTTACATACAGCAATCATCTTCTAATTATATATGTGTTTCTTTTGCAGGTTTAGAAACCCATTGCAGTAGCCAGAAATCCATGGCATCCCGTTGCTGCAAAACAACAGCCCAGTCTCTCTGTCGCCGCTTCTGCTTTGCCCCGCCGGCATCGTTACTCATCGCCGTCCCGTGCCCAGCGCCGGAACCATTCCGTCCATCCAAATCCCGCGTCGACGCCGACGCGCCTAGCCCCCGCAATCGCCGCAACCTCTGCCGCCGCTCATCCTCACCGGCGCCGTGACGTGCGCCCTGCCCCCTGCTAGTTCTCCCTCTCTTGTCTCTGTGCAGAAAAGAAAGAAAAACTGAAGCAAGCAAAGAGGAAACACGGGATGAGAAGGAAGAATAAAGAACGAAAATGAGGTTGACTTTTCAACCTTAGAGGAGAAACACACGGGCTTGGACCGGCCAAGAAGAAAACATGAAGTTAATTGGGTCAAAGCCCAAAGAAAAAGCCCAATGGTCCAATCTGCTCTCTACACCCGCCACATCCAAAAATTCCGATTTCTATAGCTGAGTCTGCCACCTTCGCCTGCCAGACAGTGTCCATTTTCATGGACACAACAGTAACATTTTTCCCAAACTCGTTTATTTATTATATTTTATTTTTGTTTAATTAACTATTCGTGAATAATTTTGGGAAATGTTATTGTGTAAATATTTGTTTATTTTCTATTTTTGCATAATAATTATGATTTGATTTTTCTAAGTTGCTTTTGTGATTGTTTATTTGATTCAAGTTTACGGAAATCTTTTATATGTTTATGTTATAGGGGTCGACACTTATGATGTTTACATGTAATTGGAGCTAGAGTTAGGAATCCGATTCACCTAATAGTTTTGGAAACCTAATTCACAAGTAGTAAAGGCTTTGGACAAAGGTCGGAATCAATTAAAAAGGATTACAAATAGATGGACTTTTCCATACTAGGTTGTGCACTTGAATTAACGATTCTTTTCGATGCTTTGAACATGGATTGACTAGCTAGCTTTCTAGACTAAGATGGCATGTTTAATTGATTGATCTAGGTGCTTTCACTTAGGTTAATTTTCAGAGAGAAGTCTAATTGGGAAATAATTAGCTTTCTAATATTTCACAATGTTAATTTCGATCATATGACTTAGAGAAATCAATATTTGTGTGTGTTTTAATATGTTTTCAAAAATAATAAAAATCCAAAAATATTTCCTTTTAATTATTTATTGTTTTCAAAATTATCAAAAACCCCCAAAAAATACTTTTGTATATAATGTATATTTTTGTAAATAGAAACAATACTGTATAGTTAATTTAATTTTGTATATATATATATTCTTTATTCTTTATACTTGTTAATATTAATTCTTTATTTAATTTAATTTTTCGTGACAATAAAAAGTAAATATAACAATCTTCTGTGGGAAAAACCTTTATTTCCCATTATACTTTACAACGACAATTGTTAGGAATTTAGGTAATAATTAATGACCGCGGAAACAGTTTCTTTTGCCTCAATATAGTTGAAAAAAAATGAAAGTTGATTCCAAGCGGTAACTCAAGGTGGACTTACGGCCTAGGTGCAATGCCTTGACTTAAATGACTTTCCGTGTTTTCAGAAGGCGAATGGCCAGATCATATGAGAATAAGCGAGGGGCAGGATTCATTTGGTGGACTACGGAGGCTTACACCCCTATCGACTTACGTCAGTCTATAGTCCTCTGAATCCAAAACCTGTCACCCAGGGTCTCGACCTAGACACCATCCTTGTGCCCCTTACTCAGTTGAGAAAGCACTTAAGTGTTCGACAATTCTCCAAGTGTTAATAAAGGCCGCCCTCAACCTCAAATAACCTTACGGTAAAAATGAAGGGTTTAGGCCAATATTAACAAAAGGACCTTACCTATTTTCGTTCAAGTTACAACTTACAACAACAAAAAATAATCAACTATATAAAAGACACCTAAATAAATTACTAAGTGTAACAAAATATGAACAAGTATTAAAAACAAGTAATAACAACAACTAGTCACAAGTAATATAGACAAGTAATATAAACAAGAAATATGAACAGTTAAAAAAAATAGCAAAATTATAAACAATAAAAAGTAAACAGTAATTATATACAAGTAATAAAAACAGTAATAATTACAAAAAATTATAAACAGTATTCACAAAAAAATAATATTAGGTTAGGAATATTTTCAATCCACGTCGACGGCGCCAAAAATTGATAGCGGTAAAACCGACGTCATTAATTTATTACCTAAATTCCTAACAATTGTCGTTGTAAAGTATAATGGGAAATAAAGGTTTTTCCCACAGAAGATTGTTATATTTACTTTTTAATGTCACGAAAAATTTGGTTGGAAAGAATTTCTGTTTTGTGTTTCCCTTTCTGTTTTGTGTTGTTTTGTTTTGTGTTTGCTAGAGGACTAGCAATAGTTCAAGTGTAGGGGTGTGATGTGAACGTAAAATACGTTCACAAAGTGCCTTTAATTACTGGATTTTGCTATTCCGAAAGCTTAATTGTTTGTTTAATATTTGTTTTTGTGATTTTAGGGAAAATACCAGAAAAATATCAATCTGCACAGAAAAGGTGAATTTTGGAGATTTTCAGCGTAAATCGGAAAGTCAACCGTGACTTTCACATGTGGAATAAAATATTGTACGAAGATTTCGGATTATTCCGAATCCCGACAATTTTGTCGGCGAACCACCACATAAAGCGGCGCAACCACCACACACGGTGGTGGAACACAATTCAACCACCATTTTATTTTCTCTAATAATTGTTTATTTTCTTTATTTTATAATTATTTAATTTCTTTTATTATTCTTTTATTTTATTTTAAATTTGTTATTTTAAGTTTTCTTTTGTTTGATTCTTACTGTAGCACGTTCCTCCCTTCACGAGTTCACGGCTTGATTCTTCTCCAGCTCACCTCCATTCCCTCACATGGCTGCTCCTCATTTTTTCCCTCACATGGAATCCCATTTCCACCTGCATATTCCCTCTCCACTGCCGGCAGCATTTACAGATCATTGCTCACTACCACTACCACCACTACTTCCTTCCTTGGACGTTTGCCCCTTCCATTCTCTATTTAAAGCAAGCCCCTGCAATCTGAATCCATCACCAATTCACAAAGCTCACAACAATATCACCATGGCAGCCATTCTTTCATTCAATTCAAGTTTTCTCCTTCTTTTCCTGCAAATTTACATACAGCAATCATCTTCTAATTATATATGTGTTTCTTTTGCAGGTTTAGAAACCCATTGCAGTAGCCAGAAATCCATGGCATCCCGTTGCTGCAAAACAACAGCCCAGTCTCTGTCGCCGCTTCTGCTTTGCCCCGCCGGCATCGTTACTCATCGCCGTCCCGTGCCCAGCGCCGGAACCATTCCGTCCATCCAAATCCCGCGTCGACGCCGACGCGCCTAGCCCCTGCAATCGCCGCAACCTCTGCCGCCGCTCATCCTCACCGGCGCCGTGACGTGCGCCCTGCCCCCTGCTAGTTCTCCCTCTCTTGTCTCTGTGCAGAAAAGAAAGAAAAACTGAAGCAAGCAAAGAGGAAACACGGGATGAGAAGGAAGAATAAAGAACGAAAATGAGGTTGACTTTTCAACCTTAGAGGAGAAACACACGGGCTTGGACCGGCCAAGAAGAAAACATGAAGTTAATTGGGTCAAAGCCCAAAGAAAAAGCCCAATGGTCCAATCTGCTCTCTACACCCGCCACATCCAAAAATTCCGATTTCTATAGCCGAGTCCCGCCACCTTCGCTGCCGGACGGTGTCCATTTTCATGGACACAACAGTAACATTTTTCCCAAACTCGTTTATTTATTATATTTTATTTTTGTTTAATTAACTATTCGTGAATAATTTTGGGAAATGTTATTGTGTAAATATTTGTTTATTTTCTATTTTTGCATAATAATTATGATTTGATTTTTCTAAGTTGCTTTTGTGATTGTTTATTTGATTCAAGTTTACGGAAATCTTTTATATGTTTATGTTATAGGGGTCGACACTTATGATGTTTACATGTAATTGGAGCTAGAGTTAGGAATCCGATTCACCTAATAGTTTTGGAAACCTAATTCACAAGTAGTAAAGGCTTTGGACAAAGGTCGGAATCAATTAAAAAGGATTACAAATAGATGGACTTTTCCATACTAGGTTGTGCACTTGAATTAACGATTCTTTTCGATGCTTTGAACATGGATTGACTAGCTAGCTTTCTAGACTAAGATGGCATGTTTAATTGATTGATCTAGGTGCTTTCACTTAGGTTAATTTTCAGAGAGAAGTCTAATTGGGAAATAATTAGCTTTCTAATATTTCACAATGTTAATTTCGATCATATGACTTAGAGAAATCAATATTTGTGTGTGTTTTAATATGTTTTCAAAAATAATAAAAATCCAAAAATATTTCCTTTTAATTATTTATTGTTTTCAAAAATCTCAAAAACCCCCAAAAATACTTTTGTATATAATGTATATTTTTGTAAATAGAAACAATACTGTATAGTTTATTTAATTTTGTATATATATATTCTTTATTCTTTATACTTGTTAATAATAATTCTTTATTTAATTTAATTTATTGTGACATTGAAAAGTAAATATAACAATCTTCTGTGGGAAAAACCTTTATTTCCCATTATACTTTACAACGACAATTGTTAGGAATTTAGGTAATAATTAATGAACCTCGGTTTTTACTCTAATCAGGTCCCGCTAGGTCGTGCACTTGAATTAACAACTCTTTTTCTATTGATTAGCTGACAGAGTGGTCTCGGAGTTAATTGTTAGGGAAAGTTTTATTTGGGAGATGTATGGTGGTCCAGCATCTTACATATGTTAATTTCGGATTCATGGCTAGGGAATTGGTTAATCTTCAAAACAATATTTGTGTGTGTGTTTCTTGTTTTCAAAAATAATAAAAATCCAAAAATATTTCTTTTATTGTTTTCAAAATTATCAAAACCCCCAAAAATACTTTTGTATATCATGTATATTTTTGTAAATAGAAACAATACTGTATAGTTTATTTAATTTTGTATATATATATATTCTTTATTCTTTATACTTGTTAATAATAATTCTTTATTTTATTTAATTTTTCGTGACATTAAAAAGTAAATATAACAATCTTCTGTGGGAAAAACCTTTATTTCCCATTATACTTTACAACGACAATTGTTAGGAATTTAGGTAACAATTAATGACCGCGGTAAAAATCCTCTAATCATTTTGGCGCCGGCTCGCCGGGGATTGTTTTTACTATTTACTTTTGACTTTTGACTGTTACTATTTACTGTTGACTTTTGACTGTTTACTTTGTACTATTGACGTTGACTTTTTACTATTGACTGTTGACTTTTTACTGTTGATTGTTGACTTTTTACTATTTGTAAATAATACTTGTTAATTTTATTTATACTCATTTATTTATACTTGTTTATATTTTTACACTTAGTAATTATATTTAGGTGTCTTTTATATAGTTGATTATTTTTTGTTGTTGTAAGTTGTAACTTGAACGGATTAGGTAAGGTCCTTTTATTAATATTGGCCTAAACCCTTCATTTTTACCGTAAGGTTATTTGAGGTTGAGGGCGGCCTTTATTAACACTTGGAGAATTGTCGAACACTTAAGTGCTTTCTCAACTGAGTAAGGGGCACATGAATGGTGTCTAGATATGATCAAGACTCTGGGTGACGGGTTTGTAAAATTGGATTCAGAGGACTTGTCCACTAAATGAAGAGGGCCTCTCGCTTATCTCTTGTGATCTGGCCATTCGCCTTCTGAAAACACGGAAAGTCATTTAAGTCAAGGCATTGCACCTAGGCCGTAAGTCCACCTTGAGTTACCGCTTGGAATCAACTTTCATTTTTTTTCAACTATATTAAGGCAAAAGAAAATATTTTTGTACACTTAAGTGTATTGTGTAAATAAAATATACATAGACATAGGAAAATTTATTCATTCATTTTGTATAGATAATTTGTGACATATTTTTAACTTTGTAAATATTTTGTTTTTATTTTGTAAATTTATTACTAACCTTTTTATTTTGTATAGGAAATAATCCGGGTTTATCGGAAATTTTACCACATACATCGGAGCATACGTTTAGGAAGTCAAGGTTGAAAAACCTTGAGGTTGATGTCTTGTTGGTGATTTTCGGTTTCCTCGGGAGTAAAAAGGTAAGTTTTCTTTTAACTCTCGTTATTTATTTAAAAAAATAAAAATAAAAATAAAAATAAAAAAATAGAAATTTTTTTAATTGTAAATAAAAAAAAAGAGTGTTTGCTTTTGTTTTACTGTTTTGTAATTATTTCTTTTTACTATTCGTAATTACTGTTTGTTTTATTTTTGGGCTTGATTGTTGTTATTTGTTATTGGGCCTTAGGCCCATTTGTGTGATTGGTTAGGGTTTTAGGTTTCGTAAAATAAAAAATAAATTTTAGCCCATTGGGCTCGTGTCATTCACGAAGCCCAAAAACCCGTAACCCAAGCCCATTAGTGTGTCGGGTCTGTTCGTTTTTAGGCCCATTAGTTAAGCCCACCAATAATGGGCCGGAGTTTTCTTTGGCCCAGGCCCACTTTAAGGCCCAGACCATTCCGATGGCCCAAGCCCGTTTAAAGTGTCGGCAACCTTTGCGCGTGTTTCACACGCGTTTTCCTTGTTCACTTTACGACTTTTCGTAAAGTATTAAAAAAAATAAAATAAAAAAATAAAAAATCGAAAATCAAGAAAAAAAAATGTGATTGGGCCGACGCACGACTTTTGCGTCGGCCGATTTGTTTAATAAGCCGCGTGCGTGTCTACTGTAGACTTTACGACTTTCGTCGCCCGATCCACAATTTGCGGGTCTTCTGTCTGTGGCACGTGTGCGAGCGTGCGTCCGTTCGTTTCCCTTCCCTTCGGTTTGCGTTAGTGCCTTAGGTCATTTTCACGCGTTTTCCCTTAGTCTTTCCCTTTCTCTCTCATTCTCTCTCGTTTTCTCTCATTGTTCTTCGTGTTCTTGAGTTTTCCCAGAAAACCTCCCAAATCCCAGAAACTTTCCTCCCTTCCCAACCCAAAAATGGCCAAAAGAGTCAATTCTTTCAGCGATTTGTTTCAGGCAGGTCCTTCAGAGAACCCGATCTTTGAAGGTCTGACTGAAATAATTCCACCGAGCATGCTCAATAGCGCCGATGCTAGCATGCCGACCGAGCCACTACCACAACCGCAACCACTACCCCAAGCATCAATCTTGGTTGCTGATCCACCTATTGAGCCGGAAGCCGCTCCTGTCTATAGGAGACTTCCGAGGTCGAAGTACAGCAAAGCTCAGAGAGATGCACTTGCGGCTTTCTTTGCGGTGTATTCTCACCCCACCAAGCCACAACGAGAACGATTTGGTCCGAAAATCGGACTTGAGGAGGACCAAGTCTATTATTGGGGGTCGAGAAATAGGAAGAAGTTTGGTATCCAGTCTTCCGAGCAGCGTATTGCCGAGCTAGAGAAAAGAAACGATCAGCTGGTGAGCAAAAACGAGGAGCTTCAAATGCAGAATCAAAAACTCGTTGATGCTCTCCACAGCGGCATCTGTCCCAATTGCGGAGGTCCTGTTCCGCACTCAGATGTGCCACGGCGAAGGCTCGAAGTTGTTCCTCAACAACAAGAGCCTCTTCTTGAGTTGTCCGATGATTCCATCGACATGGACCACTTAAGACGGGATGTGCGGAGCCTCATGCCTACCCTAGTCGAGCGCCCATCCTTACCTATTCCATCTGACCATCTTCCCGGACCTGCTCATGATCTTGTCGGAGTCCACACCGACTTGATCTCGGATATCGCCCGGAAGGCCAAGCACGAGCTCATGCTCATGGCCACTGCCGGATTTCCTTTGTGGATAACTTCACCGACTCCCGACACGTCTATTCATCCTGAGACTCTTCATAGGGCCGAGTACTTGCGAGTGTTTCAACGAGCTGAACCTGCTCCGTACTTCAAAGCCGAATCCTCGAGACACTCGGCAACCATCCATCTTTATCCGACCACCATCGTTCAAATTCTCATGGATGTTGGCCGATGGTTGCCAGTCTTCTGTAGCATGATCACAAACGCCAAGACGTTGGAGATCCTTTCCTCCAGCAACGAAGAAGGCTACGAGGAGCAGAAGCAAGTGATGTCGGCCGAGTTTCTGGTGCCATCTCACCTCGTTTCAACTCGTGAAGTCCAGTTTGTTAGGTACTCTCACCTACAACTGGATGGAAGTTGGGTCGTCGTGGATGTCTCCGTGGATGAATTGCGTTCCAATCCAAAGCCTTCCGTGAGATCGATTTGCCGAAAACGCCCCTCCGGATGCCTGATACGTGATCTTCATAATGGATCTTCCTTGGTCACTTGGGTGGAGCACGTGGATGTACGCGAGAAGGAGATGAAGGCCAGTTTCGAACCTTTTGTTCATTCAGGGTTCGCTTTTGGTGCAAAGCGTTGGATCTCAACTCTCCAACGATAAGCCGAGCGCTACATGTGCGCCACAGGTATCCACTCTTCACCCGGTGACTCGATTATTTCTCTTGAAGGAAGAAGAGGACTTGCGGAAATGGCAAAACAGATGACGATCTGTTTCTTCAACGATATCAGCAACTCCACGTACCACCACTGGACTTGTTCGAACCGAACAAGGGACACTCGAATGGAGGTCAGGACCAACAAGAGAAGGGGAGATCCGAGCAAGCCCCCTGGAGTCAATCGTACTGCTGGTTGTTCCGTCGTTCATCTATCTCATCACACCAGGATCTTTGAGTTCCTCAAAGACGTGCAGACAAGACCGCAATGGGATAGTATGTCGATGGACAGCTCGGTACGTGTGCTAGCAAATTTCAGCATCGGTCTTGACCCGCGCAATCAGATTTCGGTGCTCGCCATAGATAGTCACAACGACTTCCTCATTCTTCAGGAGTGTTGCACCGATGCAACGGGGTCGTCTGTGATATACGCGCCGATTAACCATTCCATTCTCCAGTGTCTGCTATGTGGAGTTCAACCGGAGCCATTTCCGCTTATGTCTTCAGGCTTCTCCATTCTGCCTAACGTATCCGGAGCTATACTTGACGGAACTCTACTTACCATAGTGTTCCAGATCTCAGTGAAGGCTACATCAGCTAAATCTGCCGTGGAGTCGGCAACTACCCTCGTCCAAGACACACTTCAACGGATCAGAGCCGCAGTCAATTAAGGAGCAAACGTTGGATGCAAGGCCCTGCTAGCCTTGTTTGTGACTGTTGGTGACTTGCTTCGGGAGGAGCTTAATGATCTTCAAGGGGGAGATTTTCTTTAACCTATCTTTTTCATTTGTATATATGTTGTGTGTTTATTTCAGTTTGTGTGTTTACTTCTGTTTGTGTGTTTAAATTCAATAACTGTGCTTGAATTATTCATTTTCGTGAAATATCTGTCTAACATTGAGGACAATGTTTAATTCAAGTGTGGGGGAAGGTTTATTAAAAAGAAAAGAAAAAATTTTTTGAAAAATTGAAAAAATTCAAAAAAATAATTTACTTGTTTTCGTTTTCTACTGTAACGGTATATCGACTAAATCATACTTACTCCCTTGGTAGCGTTGAACCTACCATTGCACTAAGTAAGTCACTGTGGTCACGTATTGTTACGTAAATTGAAAAAAATCAAAAAAATCAAAAAAATCTGAAAAATTACAAAAATATTTGCTTCTGTTTGTGTGTTTATTTGTGTTATGTGTGTTGTTTTCTTTCCAATCCCGATGATGAATTGAGTTTAATTGTTATGATTTTGAGAATGTTGATTATATGCTAAGGCTTTGTGTAATTTGCTTTGGATTTAATTTGCATAACTTGTGATTGCTCGAAATTTCATGTTCACATAACCTGTTTCGATTAGTTGATTGCAATCCGAGAAGCACATTTGAACATACATTGTCATGCATACCCAGAAAATGTGAGGATTTGAGCCTATTGAATATTCACATGTATGCATATTTCATACATTTACTCGTTCTTCATGTGTGCACAATTCATGAGTTTTGAACCTAGAACTTGCTCAGAGACCACTTGAAACATTTTATTAATCTGTGATGAATTAGAAATGAGTAAGGCATTAGTTGAGCACCATGGCCAAATATTCACTATCCATCTAAACACGAACTTTAGGAACCCCTTTTGAACTGATAACTCATTAGCCGCTTCTTTTGTTCACCCACACCATCTCACCCATGTTTTATTGTGTTTGCAAGAAGATGATAGTGACTTCTTATATTCTTATGCTTCGGGTTTTGATTTGTACGGTAGTATACCAGAAGGCAAGTGTGGGGGTGTATTTATTTTGTTGTTTTTGTTCAAAGAAAAAAAAATCAGAAAAAAAAAGAAGGAATAAAATTCCTCAAGAAAAAAAAGAAAAGAAAGAAAAAATGTGGAAAAGAAAAAGAAAAAAATACCACAAAAATAGAGTTATTTTGTTGTATTATTTTTAATTTCAATAAAAGGTTGGAGGAAAATAAGAGTTGTTTCGGGTATAGCATAGGTATGAGTTTCAAAGTCGTTGATTTGTCTTGCAAACATGTAAAACATTTTTCATTTCGAGTCCTTTCACTTCATTCATCATTTACCATTCACCTTTGGTCCCTGTTTCACCTGAAAGACCTTATGATCTGATGATTTGTAGATTAATTGTAGAGAGTTGGTCGATGAGCAAGCATATGGGAACATTACTTGTGTAATTGTTTTGAGAGTAAAACACTTAACCCTAAACACTGAGCGGAAATATTTAGTGAATCTTGTGAGGTTTAGTGGTTAATGTTGTTTCGATGTGCCTATTGGATTGCTTGACATTAATTGTATACTTGGTTTTCACACACTACACCCGAGCATAAATGAGATGTACATGTTAAATGCTTAGCAAATTCTTTAACCTTGATATATAATTTTTATTCTCCTGATTATAACTCTTGTGAACTCGCTGAGGATAATGGTTGGAAAGAATTTGTGTTGTGTGTTTCCCTTTCTGTTTTGTGTGTTGTGTTTTGTATTCTGTGTTTGCTAGAGGACTAGCAATAGTTCAAGTGTAGGGGTGTGATGTGAACGTAAAATACGTTCACAAAGTGCCTTTAATTACTGGATTTTGCTATTCCGAAAGCTTAATTGTCTGTTTAATGTTTGTTTTCGTGTTTTTAGGGAAAATACCAGGAAAATGTTAATCTGCACAGAATAGGTGAATTTTGGAGACTTTCAGTGTAATTCCGAAAAGTCAACCGTGACTTTCACATGTGGAAGAAAATATTGTACGAAGATTTCGGATTATTCCGAATCCCGACAATTTGTCGGCGAACCACCACATAAGGCGGCGCAACCACCACACGCGGTGGCGATACACATTTTAATCCTCCATCTTATTTTCCCTTGTTTATATTTTATGTTTTTTTTATTTTACATATTTCTTTTATAATTAATTCATTTCTTTTATTATTCATTTATTTTATTTTATTTTATTTTGTTTATTTTAATTTTCTTTGATTCTCTTTGCAGCTCCCCCCTTCCACGTTCCCTCCTTGTTGTTCTTCCATTTTCTTCTCCACCGAGCCGCCCATGTTCCCTTCCTTTTCAGCCATTATTCCATCACCACTATCACCTTCTTTTCCAGCTCCACTTCCACAATCAATCCAGCCTGTACAATCACTGCCGTGAGTTTTCCCAGCTCAATTCCTCTGCTATTTAAGGAGAGTTCCTGCACAATTCAAATCACAGTAAATCATCCATCTCCTCACCCGTAATTAACCCGTACCACCACTATTCCTTAGCCGTGATCACCATGGCCCTCTCGCCAAACCCATACCTTCAATTCCCTCCACCAATTCACAACCCCATCACCATGGCTCCCCGCAAATCACTCAATCACCAATTTCACACAATCACGCCCACCATCACGGTGCTTAATTCTACACCCAAATCACCGTACCTGCAGCAGCCACCGTAATCACCATCACCATTTACCCGCAATCTAATCATCAATCTAATAATTTGTTTTCTTCTTTTGCAGGTTCGCATCAATCAATCGTCGGCGCTCTCTCTCGCCGTCGTCTCCGGAAGCCGCGCCGTCTCTCTCCCGTCGATCCCGGCCAGTTCGACGGCGTCCTCTCTCGCCGCACGACCATTCTGCTCCGACGCCGCAGCACCCGGACCGCGCCTAATTCTCACTGCCGGAGTCTCCATGCCCAGCTCACGCCACCGCCGGCGTCCCTCATAATCAGCAAGCTTCGCCGGCCTCTCCTCTCGCTCAACCCGTCGTCGCTCCATCATCACCACCGCAGCTGCTCTCCCGTCCATCGCCACGGAACCCGACACCGTCGCAATCACCAACGTGCCCAGCTGCTGATTCCGCCGCCGATCCCATCTGCTCCGTCCTCTCCGGTCTACTCGCCGTCAATACGCCCCGGCCCGCCGTACGCCTCTATTCACCGCGAGCCATCTCGCCGCCGCTCTATGCACCACCTTGCTCTCTCGCCTCTCTGTCCAGAAAAGAAAGAACAGAAAAAGAATGAAAGACATTGAGAGAGCTGCACGGGAAAGATGAGATGAAGAAATCTCTTAAGAGTTGAAAAGTCAACACAGGGGCAAAACCGGCAAAACGCAAAGGAAGAAAGTCGGTTTTGACTTTTCTAATTGGGCTTCCAAATGCTCTCAGGCCCAAGCCCAATTGCTCTCTGCACCCGCCACATCCAAATTGTTGTCCGATTTTATAGCTGAGTCTGCCACCTTCGCCTGCCAGACAGTGTCCATTTTCATGGACACAACAGTAACATTTTTCCCAAACTCGTTTATTTATTATATTTTATTTTTGTTTAATTAACTATTCGTGAATAATTTTGGGAAATGTTATTGTTTGTTTATTTTCTATTTTGTGTAATAATTGTTGGATTGAAGTTAATTGATTCTTCTAGCAGCTTATGTGAATTTTGTTTGTTTGGTTTTATCTTTAATGTTGAAACTAAATAATAAGGATCACGGATAGTTGGGCGGTCCCGCTAGGTCGTGCACTTGAATTAACAACTCTTTTTCTATTGATTACTTAAGCCATGCTATGGTTCTCAAATTGCTAAACTAAGGCAATGGGCACTAAGACCTAGGGATTCAAACAAGACAAGCTCATCACATCCATTGCCAATTGTCTAGAGAGAATAAGGTTATCAAGCTCACAATCTCTACCAAAATAGATTAAACACATGCTTTTAGAAGTGATAAAGTTCCTAGACATGCATCTAACACATAACAAAAGTGGACAATGAACATATCCATATCAAAATCTCAAGCATAGATATATAAATCAATCAATCCATTTTCATTGGGCTAGGGCACACAACCCTAGCCCCCAATCTTCAAGGACTACTCACAATACATCACAAATAACATCATGTTCTCAAATGTATCTAACTCAAAGACAAAAAGAGAGTAAAATAAGGTGAAGAGATGCTCAAGAAGGTAGGCCAGCTGGTCCTTGCTGTCACCAAGTGGTGGCAAGCCCTCTCCTTGTGCTCCTTAGTCTCCTCCTTGCCTCTTCTTGCTCCAAGCCTTCTAGAACTTGAAGTTGTTGATGAAATCCATGAGATGGTGAGTAGATGTGAGAGAATGGAAGGGAAAAGTGGTTGGGGATGTAGTAGAGGGTGTATGGAGGATGTTTGATGAAGGAAGTGAAGTGAGATGAGGTGTGAAAGTGGTAGAAAATGGAAGAGGAAGCCAAAAAAAAACAAGGCTGTGAATAGTAACCGTGAATAGTGCCGATGAATAGTGAAAGAGAAACTTGAGAGAATTTTGGGGACTTTTGGTGTCTAGGGTTGGTCCCTTGATGAAAATGGGAGGTTTTAGAATATATATGAGGGGATAAAGGGCTAGGATTAATGGGGAAAGATCCTAGGGCCTAAAGTGTAGATCTAACTCACCTAAAAAGACCTAAATGCCATGGGGTAGTTAGGGAAGTGTATAGACATTAAGGGCAAAGTGGGAATGTGTGTATAGCATAGGCAAATCAGATTTGGGACCATTGGGAGACAAAAAGGTGAAGGGAAAAGGCTAGGGGACAAAGTATGACATAAGCATTAAATGTTTTGTCCCCTTTTTAAATTTGAATCTCTACTCACCACCAATATGCCCCAACCAATCAAATGAGCTCTCCTAGTAGATGTGGGAAAGTCTTGCATGAGTCTTTGTGTGATGCCTTCGGGGTTGACCTCGGGGTTGACCATGTGGGCCCGGTTGACTTTGGTTGACTTTTCGAGCCGAAAGTTGACGTCTCGGTTTCTTGGTCTCAACTCCAGGATATCGTTGTCCTTCACTTCTAAGGCTTCAATCTTGGAATATTGAGCTCCAAAGTCATGGTTGACTTTTTGGTTGCTCCACTAAAACGCCTTTAAAAGCTTCCAAAGTGCATCCAATTTGTCCAAGTTCCAATTCTCCCATATGAACCTACAAAAGGAGATAAACAAGGGTAAGTGATAGGAGCACAAAGTGTGACGTTTTTAATGTGTTTTCCCTACTATTGGGCTATAATTTAATTGTAACTTTGCTATTTTAGCTTAGTTTCCATATTTGAGTCCAAAATGATGTATTAATGTGAACATGTGCAGAAACGAAGTCTAATGGGCTTTTGCGAGGCCCATTAAGAGGTGGTCTGCCATGAGGCCCAAACCCAAGAAGGAGGCCCAAACCCAAGATGGAAGGCCCAAATCCATGAAGGAAGGCCCAAGTTCACAAAGCATGAGGAAAGGCCCCAGCCCAGATTTTCGGACATTCTGCCTGTGCAGATTAGTCAACTTTCGAGGCCCATATCTCCTAATTCAACCGTTGGATCCAGCTGTAATTTTGCAACAGGCTGCACATGTGTGTTAGATATTCTGGATTCAAATTTCAGAATCATTCAACCGTTCAAACGTCAATTATTCCGTTCTAAGTGGGCATAGCTCAGTGCTGTCTACTTTCCAATTCTTTCTTCTTCTTTTATTCTCAATGCTCCACTCACCACCATATTGTCATCCATCTCACCAACCCATATTTGTTGCTTTCTTCTAACACTATTAGTGCTTAATTTCTTTTACCTAAATAAATGGCTCATTGCCATATATATGACTACATTTCCACCATTCCACTTACCATTTCTTTTCTACCACTCACGTACATTCCACTTCTCTTCTTTTTCTTTCTTTATTTCTTTCATTATCTTCTTCTTCCTCTCCATTCTCCTATAAATAGCAGCCTCATTCTTCTCTTCAAAACACAACCCTCCTCTTTCTCTTCTCCATCTCACATCATATTTTTCATTCTCTAGTATATATTTAGTGTTTTCAAGACTTCAAGGAGGAGAGGAGCTGTTTATCACCATCACCACCAGCCATCAACCATCATCACCACCATCATCATCACCATGGGAATCTCGGATTTGAGTTGCTTGCTTTCAAGGATTCAAGAGTTCGTGGTCTTCAAGTTCTTCCTACTTTCCATATGGTGTACTTCAACTTAATCTTTAATTACTCTTTTTGAGTTCCTCTTTGTTGCTTGTTTATCTTTTATATTAGTTAACATGACATGATTTATATAATTTTCAGCCTTTGTTTATGAGTTTATTTAGTTGTTGGATCCTAATTAATTAGTTCTTCTAGTGGCTTATGTGACTCCGTTTATTTGATTCTGTTTTATAGAAAACTTTTATGTGTTTATGTTATAGGGTTCGAAACTTATAATATTTGCATATAATTGGAGCTAGAGTTAGGGATTACAATTCACCTAATAGTTTTGGAAACCTAATTCACGAGTAGTAAAGGCTTTGGACAAATGTCGGTGTCAAATAAAAAGGATTGTGGACATATGGACTTTTCTATAATGGGTCGTGCACTTTGATTAACAACTCTTCTTCTATGCGTTAAACATGGTTTGACTAGCTAGCTTTCTAGACTAAGATGACATGTTTAATTGGTTAATCTAGGTGCTTTCACTTAGGTTAATTTTCCTAGAGAGGTTTTATTTGGGGAATGGTTAGCTTCTAACTTTCCACATATGTTAATTTCGGTTTCATGGCTAGGGAACTTGGTTAATTTTCGGTCCAATGATTGGTAAACTTGTGTATATGTGGCTGAACTTTATATTTTTTATGTTCCATCTCATCTTATTTAATTTATTCTTTGTAGATTTAATTAATTTATTTCATTCAATTTATTTCTTTAACCCCCTTTTTACTTTGTACATATGTATATATTTATACTTTATACTTGTTAATAATTCTTTATTTTATTTAATTCTTGTGACAATTTTTGTTAGGTACACCCTTTGATCTCCGTTGCGAACGATACCCTACTATGCACTATACTACTACCGATAGGGTTTTTTTTTAAATTGATGTCCATTTCGGGCGTGTCAGTAAGTGACATTTTTAGACTCTAAGGGGAGAATAAAACAAGTAATTAGGAGTGCTCTTTATACATAAAATATGTATAAATCAATCTAGTTTCGGGAGATGCTGACATGGTGCCAGACAACGGTTTAGACAGTCTAGTAGCAGATTATCTGGAGCTTCTAGTGATTCGCCGATTGAGGTACAGAGGAGTTATCCGTAGTGCCAGAGCTGCGGAAAATACCATGAAGGGGAGTGTCAGGCGGGTAGTACCGTTTGTTTCCAGTGTGGCCAGCAGGGCCACTACAGGAGGGAGTGTCCCCAGTTGACTGATAGAGCTACTTCATCGTTTGATCACGGTACTAGTCAGGCTTCTAGAGGCGCATCTAGTGGTGGCACTCGTGTTAGTGCAGCTGGACGAGGCACCACTCACCAGGGTAGTGCACAGCGAGGACGTCCGATGTCTCGTGCAAGACATCATGCCATGATCCAGCAGGAGGATTTAGCTTCACAGGAGGTTAGTGATTCGTGAACCTTATTAGACAGTTGGTTAACTTATTAGATTTAAAAGATTATTCGGGAACCGTTGGTAGGTGAAAGTTTTTAGTTTGTTTAGTCAGGTGCAGAATTTCGAGGACGAAATTTCTTAAGGGGGGGAGATTGTAACGACCCGTATCTTCAGTGAGTAATTAAATAAATTTTATTTGGAATTTACGTTAATTCGAAGAAGTTTTATTTTTGGAAACACGGTTAGGGGATCGTTAGGTTGGCTTTTTGTTGGGTTTAGAGTTTGGTTAAACTTCCTTCACGAAAGTTGTAGGTCTCGTTGAACCAAGTCCGTGGACATAAAATACAAGCTAATCGGAGTTCGTATGGAAAAGTTTTGGTCAACGGAAGTTGGGGTTACTGTTTTGGGGAAGATTTTATATAGGGGCATTTCAGGTGTTTCGGGTTCATTCCAGAACCCTCCTTTCTCTCTCCTCTTCCCCGCATTTTCTCTCTCCCCGATCTCTCTCGCAGCAGCCACTTCACCGGCCGATATCTCACCGGTCCGGCCACCTCATGCCACAAAACTTGTCCCAAAATCTTCCTCTCTTCCTCCTCTTCGATCTTATACCCACCTCTAGCCACGAATCAACTTGTTGAGAGAGAAATCAAGAGAGGGAAATCCGAGTTTTTCACCGAATTCGCCCATCGTCGGCGACGGCGTTTCCGGCCGTTTTGGCCAAGACCAGTCACCGGGATTTAAAGCCCTCATCGAGGCGAAGCTAACGCCACCAGCCCCGATCCAAATCATCACCGAAAGGTGGCGAATCGAACGAAGGAATTCCGGCGATCCCGCTAGCTTTCGAGGTAAATCCGACCAAATCTAGCCGGAATTAGACTTAGTCACAATTATAAAAGTTGCTCCTTGGGTTGTTGTGATCATGCCTGTAAAATTTGGTAACCATCGGTGATGGTCGGAACGGGCGGCGCGTGGGGCCACGCTCAGCTGCTTGTGGAGGCGCGTGGCAGCGCGTCCGACCTTTAATGGTGTTGCATTCATGCACTCTTGGTTACGATCATGTTAGTATAAGGTTTGAAGAGAATTATCAAGTTTGGGAATTTATCCGATTGATTTGAGGTTCGCTTATTTAGGAGTTACACACTTGTGGTCGTTAGATGGTCACCGAAACTATTGAGAATGTTAAGATAATTATTTATAGACTTTTGGATGGTTGGATTAAAGAATTTATTAGTGGAGATGAGGTTGGTTTACCGTTAGTGTATCGTTGTGAGAATTATTGGGAACCCTATAAGGAT
Source organism: Rubus idaeus (assembly GCA_030142095.1). Classification (NCBI taxonomy): domain Eukaryota; kingdom Viridiplantae; phylum Streptophyta; class Magnoliopsida; order Rosales; family Rosaceae; genus Rubus; species Rubus idaeus. The sequence goes on along the minus strand of CM057968.1, from coordinate 17,149,051 downwards.
TATTAGTTAATTATCGAATTATTGCTTCGTCCGTCAAATAATTATAGTTATTAATCCGTGTTTATTCAGGAGGATGTTGAGGACGACCTTGACGGGCGTCAGGCCTAGCTGGCTATCTGTGAGTGGACATTTGTTTTAAACTAAATTATGCATGCAATTTATTTTCATAAATATTTATGATTTTAGAATTTATTTGGTATTTTTAGATTTGATGATTTATGATTTAAATGTTGATTTTGTGAGAATGATGATTAGTTTAGAGAGAACCATATTTCAGTGTATTCAATAGTTTCCACCACCATATTCAGTCATCAATGTCTCCCAGAATTCAGCTTTCAAAACTCAGTATTCAGCATTGAGTTTTCAGTCGTCATTCAGTGTCTAGTAATCAGTTCAGTTATCCAGTTATCCAGTTTTCTGGGGGGTAGGACCTTCCAGTCACGTGCACATGTTTAGTTTGAGGACCCATGTTAGTTTATCAATCTGCGGGTATCTGGGAGGTAGGGACTTCCAGATCACGTACGTCCTGATTCGGCGTGCGGACCTTCGGGGACCGGTCGATAACACTAGCATGAGAGGCGTCTGGGGTAGGGCGTTCCAGGCGACGTACGGCTAGACGTACGAACTCATTCAGATTCCGGATTTCACAGTTTACGTTCAGTGTTTGTCGTGTGTTTATACTGAGGACCCATGTTAGTTTATCGATCTGCGGGCATCTGGAAGGTAGGGACTTCCAGATCACGTACGCCCTGATCAGGTGTGCAGACCTTCGGGAACCGGTCGATAACACTAGCATGAGAGGCGTCTGGGGGTAGGGCCTTCCAGGCGACGTACGGCTAGAAGTACGGACTCTTTCAGATTTCAGATTTCACAGTTCAGTTCAGCTCCATAGCTCAGCTCAGTCAGTACAGTTCACAGTTCAGTCAGTACGGTTCAGTAACAGTTTTCGCAGACAATCCCAGTGTCAGCCAGTTAGATTTCATAGTTTAGAGAAAGTTTGAGGAAAGAAAAGATTATTTTGAGTTTTCAGATAAATGTGTTGCATGCATGGTTTTAGAGAATTAAAGTTTGGGAAAGCATTTAAGATATTTTAAAGTTACTTACAGTTAATACTTGATTTTCGTCCACTCACTCTAACAGTTTTTCGGAAATGCTTTTCCCTGGGCCCTTCGGTTTTACGTTGCCCAGTTTGCAGATTAGTTGAGGTCGTGCCATCTACCGAGTCGAGGCATAGTTCACACGCTTCCCAATCATCATAGTATGATATTTTCTTATTACTTGTACCGCTTGTGAGACAGTTAGAATTGCTCTGATGATACCAAACTTGTTAACTAAAATGTATTAGAAAGATTATGTATTTGGGTTAGTGACCCTTGATGTTATTTATGTCTGGAAGAATTGGATTATTGAGGTGAGCAAGTAGGCTCGGGAGTTTTGGTTGGAATGTGCTAAATAGAAGTGTTAGATTGTTTTTCACAGGTTTGGGTAGTCCATTTTTAAGGGAGTTTATGTCAAATTTTTGGTATGAATTCCCTTAAGGTGGGCCCCATAGGTCCACCTCGGATTCCAGGGTGGAATCTGGGACGGGTCCTGTCAGATAACATCGGTGTAATGGTGGATTATGCATGTCATGCTTGTTTGAGTCTCTTTGTGTTGACAACTTACGCCTCTCAAGCACTTAGGGGGTTTGGTATTAAGTAACTTAGAGAAATCCCTTAGACACCTAGAGACTTAGGGATACGGTTCTAGCTGAGGCTAGGATATGGGGCTTGGTTTGTGACCACATCGGATTGATTTCATTGTTGCGAGCATTGCTTGTTGCATTGGGCAAAGGGGTGACCCAAAACCCCAACGTTTTACATAAATCGCACACACATTTATCTTACTCATTTGCATTTACTTGTTGCTTGTCTTTATATTTTGTCTTTGCTTTCCACAACCCGAACACTACCACACTTCACACATTGTCTAAACCACACACTTCACTCTTTCTACTTCTCACATTTTCCATCATAACTAGAGTATTTGATCACACACACACACACTACCTAGAGATTAGGGAGCCCACTAATCCTCCGTGGAACGACAACCCCCTTCACAATCTACTTACCCCATACTTTGACGTGGTAGTCAACCACCGTACGTGGAGGATCGATGTCGTTGACGTTTCGATTTTTTGAACTTCAGGCATCGATATCTCTCAATCTACTTTGAATCTCACCTTGACGTAGTTACATAATTTCATCCTTGGGTTGTGCTCTACATGTTGATATAAATTTTGTGGTCATTGGAGATGGTTGATGGCGGCGCCAACGGAGAGGAGAGAGAAGGTGGCGGGGAGAGAGAGAGGAGAGAGGAAAGAGGATGAATATGAACAAAAAGACTATTTTGCCCCTGATTTTTTTCTCACATGAGTGTCACATAAACAATGTTAACAAAAAAATGAACTGAAGTACTAAGGGGTCTAACGTCGCAATAGTTCAGGTACCACTAGACTCCCTAAAAAAGATTGGATACCAAAAAGTGCATTTCATAATACGTTGGGTACTATTTGAGTATTTTACCTTAGAGAGAATTGCACACAGTTTGTTTTCTTTGTTGTCTTAGGCCATCTCCAGTAAGGCAGGGGTATATTGGGCCCAGGGGTAAATTTTAACCCTCAAAATATTATTGTTTATTCAAGTTCAGGGCTAAATTTTAGGACCTCTCTAGTAAGGCAGGGCTAAAATTTAGTTTTTTCAATATTTTATCATTTTACATTATCTTTTCCAAAATTATGACCTTATTTAATTATAATAACATTCTTCCCCGAACTAAAAATAATTTTTGAGACGTAAATAATTTATTTTACGATGTACCTTGATAGGCTACAAAATAGCATCAATTTAAAAAACCCTATCGGTAGTATAGAATAAGTAGGGATCGTTCACAACGGAGATCGAGGAAATACCTAACAAAGATTGTCACAAAAAATTATTAACAATTATAAACAATATATACATATGTACAAAGTAAAAAGGGGCATTTAAAGATTGATTTTAATTAAACTAAGTATCTAAATACTATTTACGAAAATTAATAAGTGAAACACAAGTTCATAACTCCATAGCTGCAACCTACAAGATCATCATGCATTGAATCGAAAACCAATTAATCCTCTAAGTCATATAATCGCAATTAACATATGTGGAGCATTAGAAGCTAATAATTCCCCAATTAAACTTCTCTATGAAAATTAACCTAAGTGAAAGCACCTAAATCAATCAATTAAACATGCAATCTTAGTCTAAATAGTTAGCTAATCAAACCATGTTTAATGCATAGAAACGAGTTGTCAATTAAAGTGCACAACCTAGTATGAATAAGTTCATCTAATTGTAATCCTTTTTATTTGATTCCGACCTTTGTCCAAAGCCTTTACTACTTCTGAATTAGATTTCGAAAACTATTAGGTGAATCCAAACCCTAATTCTAGCTCCAATTACATGCAAAGATTATAAGTTTCGAACCCTATAACATAAACATATAAAAGTTTTCCATAAAGTAGAATCAAACAAACAATTACACATAAACAACTTAGAGAACCAATAAGTTTCAAATCAGACACAATAAACTCATAAATATGGGCTGGAAATTATGCCCTTAATGTTATGTTAACTAATACAAAGGATCATCAAGCAACAAAGAGGAATTCATAAAGAATAATTAAAGCAAAAGTCGAATTACACCATATGGAAAGCATGAAGAACTTGAAGCCACGAACCCTGGAATCCTTGAAAGCAAGCAATCCAAGACGTGAGAACCAAGGTGGTGATGATGATGGATGAGATTGATGGCTGGTTGGTGATGGTGTAGACGCTTTTCCTCCTCCTTGAAGTCGTGAAAACCCTAGGTATTAGAGAATGGAAGGTCGAGAACTTTGGTTGTGGTGTTGTCGAAAATATGGAAGTATGGAATGGTTTTTCTCTGTGTAGAATGTGTGTTTTTGAATGTGTTGAGAAGCCCTCTATTTATAGGAGAAATTTGGAAGTGAATGGATGGAGTAGAATGGCCAGAGGATTTGACGGAGGAGAATGGTCGGAGGAATGGACGAAGGAGAAGAAAGAAAGAGATGGCTGACTCAACGATAATCTCGGGTTGGTTTTGAGTATCGCCGTCAAAGTGTAGAGGATGATATAGATTAATGACCGGGGAAATATCGTACCCAAGGGATTGGAAGACCCAAGATCCCTATTTGGTAAACAATGCAACCAAGATGTAATAGCACTAGAATGGTGAGATAAGAGATGAGCTATATACTAGTGAAGTGGAGTATGTGCAACATGCTTGTGTAGTGTTCAAAGGGGTGTCACTCTTGAGTGACAAGGACCAAAACAGTAGCTTAATGTGACCATACTAATCTAGGCAAACAAGTGAAGTTCACAAGTGATTGTGAATGATAGCTTTGCAAAGTTGTTGAGGTGACAAGCCCAACAAGAGTGTGTTTGTGATCAAGTGATGAAGATGATTGGGGTTTCGGGTTTACTCTAACCCATATCCGATGAATAGATAACCAATGTAGATACATGTTAAAGAGGCTTGTGAATCAATCCCCACAGTCCATACATACAATGTTATGCACATATGTTTTGCAATCTATGGTAGTCTTATGCCTTATTAGGGTCATAAGGATTAGTCCTTGCATTCAAGTGTGAATGAAGGGTTGAAGTACCATGCATCAAGAGGATAAACTCACAAAATCAAGTTGATAAAAGGATCAATTTCCATATCCTATTTCTAGGATCATCTTCTATGATAACAATTGTACCTTATTCACAATGAATTAGTCCTCTCATTCAAGAATGAATGGAGGGTTGAAGCATCAAGACTTAGGAAATCAAACAAGTCAAGTGTCACACTCATACTCATCATGTTCATTGTCATTTGTCTAGAATTAATAAGGTTGTCATGCTTATAAATTCACACCAAAATGGATTAAACACATGCTTATGAATTTTGACATGTTCCTAAGCAAGCATCTAACACAAATAGACAATAAACATATCTAAAAATCAACCAACATGCATAAACATCAAGTATCATAAATCCATCATCAATGGACTAGGGCACACAACCCTAGTCCCCAATCTTAAAGAACCACTCACACATGTTCAAGGAATACATCAATATTGTCAAGAATAGAAACATAGATACAAAGAATAACAAGAGTAGGGTTAAGAAATTCTCAAGGGATGATGGCCAGAAGCTCCTTGGTGACTCCAAGTATAGATGACAGCCCCCTCTTAAACTCCTCTTCCCTTCCAAGCTTCTTCTCCTTCAAGTTTCTGGAATCTTGTGTTCTTGACGAATTCCCAGCTGTGGAGCTTGAAACGTGGTGAAGTGATGGTGGAATGGTGATGAAATTTGGTTCCTAAGATAAATGGATGCCTTAGGAACAACTTTCGTGAAGGAAGGAAAGTGATTTGAGTAGTGGAAGGTGGTGAAAATGGAAGAACAAAACTGGGCAGTTTCTTGGTGTTCTTGGTGTTCTTGGTGGCTGAATGTGTAAGGTGGTGGCTGATCTGGGTGTGTACGAATTGTGTATGGAATTAGGATTATGGGATGTGATTCAACAGCCCTCTCTCAGCCCCCAAGAGTCTCCCTAGTGAAGTGTGTGGGTGGATGCATGGAGAGTTGCAAAAGGAAGGCTAAGTGTAGGATTTTAAGGAAAAGTGCATGCATAGGTAAACCAAACTGATTTTTCTTATGTAATGGGTGAAGCTACCCATACATGCAACTGGTCAAGACTATCTCCTCCAGGTGTGGTGATGCTCCGGTGGTGGTCCGGCGGTGCTGCCGCCTCTTGTGGTGGTGGTTGGCCGGAAAAGTCGCCGGAAATGCAATTTCTTCATTTTATTTCCTTTCTTCGATTCTTCAAGGCCTTCAATGGCAACATCTTCCGAAGGTTGATTTGTGAAATCTTCAATGTCTAGAAGCCACGGTTGACTTCTTGTCCTCTTCTCGGAAGTGTGCCCAAAAGTGGTAAAAATGCACCTTCTTGTGCCGAATTATCTCAAGTCACCTAAGTAACCTGAAATCATGAAAACGCATATTAATAGTAACAAAATGCTTTCGGATAAGCTTAACTCTCGTGATTAGGAATACAATTTGCGCTATAAATAAGTGCAAATCAATGGCTCTACAATGGGACAAGATAAATGGTGGAAGATAAGGTGGTGGTGGTGGAAAGGAGCAAAGAAGAAAAATCAGATTTCCATAAAGGAATTCTAATTTTTCTTCCAAGCTAAGTAATGGAATGGTGAGGTGTTCGGTGAGGTGTCCCTATGAGGTGGCAACTGAGGTGGCAAAAATGATGTGGCACTGGAGTTGTGTCTCTCCACCATGTGTGGTGGAGTTTGAGTGGTGAGCCGCCAAAAGTGGTGCTTCTAGTGAAAAACTTGCCGGTCCATTATTCTTCCTTTTCCGATTCCCGGACTATCTTCGGGACTCAATTTGAAGGTCTTCCCGATCTTGGATTTTTACACATGGATTGGGCCTCAGCAAAGCTCAATGGACTTCATAAAATCCGACTTTTTTTTTTTCCGAGATAAAGTTGCATTCCTAATTGCAATAGGATTCCTATCTTTTTTAGGATTCCTGCCAAATTCAAACATTTACGAATTTAGGAAAATATTCATTATTAATTTAGGAGATATTACAAATGAGGAAAGTTTCCAAAAAGCAAATTAGGAAAGTTTCTTAAAATAGGAAAAACAGGAAAGTTTCCTAAAATAGAAAAGCCAAAACATGAAAATTTCCTAAAAACCTCATTTTTATCCGTTTATATATTTAAACATCATTTAGGGACTCAAAGATAGAAACTAACATAAATAGCAAAGTTATCAAGTAAAACGCAGCCAAAGAATGGGAAAAACACATTAAAAACGTCACACTTTGTGCTCCTATAATACATTTTTAATAAGATAAAATATTTTCGTGGCAAAAAAAAAAAAACAAAACGGCTAGAAACGGCTAGTAGCTCTTTAATTAATAATAATTTAATACAATAGTTAATTAAAGACCATAAGATTGCCACACATGAGGCCATCTCAACCCTTCATTTCATTGATAATTTGTTTGAATGACACATTCCCTTGTGCAATTATACTTCACATGCATGCTGAGACAAAAAAGAGCATCACATGCACACTGCACGTGCTCTTCATGGTCACCCTCAGGAGTATTTTGAGCCCTCTAGCTCTCTCCAGCCCTGGGCCCACTCATTTTCCCCCCATAAATTCACTTGTTGGAGACCATAAAATGGTCTAGAGAGCTGTAAATCTCCATATTGCCCTCTTATTGGAGATGGCCTTAGGCTTGTTTGGGTCTCCTTACCAAATTAAAAAAAAATAGTCCAAGTCCAACGCTGGACTTTACCCCGGCCCACCCCGCCAATCCCTAGAGCTCTCAACGCCGGCAAAACCCTTTCTTCTTCTTCTTCTTCTTCTTTTTTCTTCTTCTTCTTCTGGGTCTGTAGCAGTAGCATACCTCTCCAACAGTACTAAGCTTCTGCATCCTCTCCTAAGCCTACATTCAGTTCCTTTTTCGTTTGGAATCCTTTCCATTCTCACCTCCAACTTATACACTTCTTCCTTTCTCTTCTATATAATTTCTCTTCTTCCCCAGGTATTTCCTCATTTTTAATTTTTTTTTCATCCACAGTCAATTCATAGACATCTGTTTATAAATTTTCATTTGAGATGAAATCATGGAACTTTTTTTGGTCGTGAGAATTATGGGGTTTTGATTCTCTGGGTTTATAAGCGTTCATATCCTCTGTAACTTCCCTTGTTTTCTCAGCTTCTCGCCGCCATTGCCGCATAAAACTGCCGACTAAATTGCAATCTAAGCTATCGGTATTAATTTCACAAGTGAGGTGGGTTCATATTGCTAGTATTCCACCTGACTCTACCATACCCCCTCTCAAGCTTATTTCTAATTAATGTTCTAAAGGATTTAAATAATGTTAAATTAAGCTTGTAAGAGTGTCAATACCAGGGGCCTAGCCATTTCTGTTTTCCTGATTTTTTAGGAATTGTTAATTTGCTCAATTTATACTGCTTCCATATATCATTTTTGCTGATTTTTGTATTAAGATTACCGATATTGGCTAAAAAGGTTAATGCAGCCTGCTCTCGTATGCTTTTCATTCATCTTACTTCGTCTCTACGTTGAAGGATCTAGAAACTTAGGCGTATATATTTTTGGCTCTGTTCGTGTTCATAGTTAATTACATTTTATAACTTATGTTTTCAGCTTTGTAGAAGCTAAAAGAGGACCAAAATGGAGTTTCCTATGGAATGTTTTGAACAGTCTGTGGACTTGAGGTATGATTTGTATTTTTATTTTAATTGCATTTTGCCTCCAATTTTGTATCCTGGACAAAGTAACATGGAGTGAAAATCATAAACTGTGAGTACTGGCTGGCTTATTTAGCTCTTGGATTTTTGATGTGTTACTTGCACAAGTTATAGTAGATTCTCAATTAATAACTAGTCTGGTGGGTGTGGGCACAGAAATATGTGCAGAATCTCTGGTTATTAACTAAGTTTGAAAGACAAAAATTCTTCTGTTTAATTAAGCCTTCATCGTCTTTCCCTGTTTTCGGCAGCTCTGGAGGTGGTGATAGCAACGCAGTCATCTTGCCAAATAAGAGACGGAGTAAAAGGAAGGGCACCAATCAGGTACGTGCAGAACCTAAGGCACTGATTTCTTTCTTTTCTGCTGTATCTCAAATAAAGAATTTCTCAAATCTGATTGGCCTAGGAGTGTGAAAGACTTGGTACAAGAAAAACACCGAAGATGACCAAATCCCAGGAAAGGAAGTTGCAAAAGTTGGAGGTATGTCAATGTATTCATTTGTGTATTTCTGTTTAATTCTCCTAACTTGACATGGAATAGTTTGCTTTCTATTCTGCAGGAGGAGAAGGGAAATGCACTTTTGCTATCCAAAAGCATTGAGGCCTTGGGGTAAGTCTATCTTCCCCATCCTCCTCTCCCCCACTTTTTATTTTGTTCAAATTTGTTTATTGTCTTTCTAGGTGATTACGTCTGTTTCTATGCAAGTAATGCTTGATGAAATTTATATGTTTTAATTATCAGGAAATATAAGCTTCCAGAGGGTGCATATTCTCTTCTACAGTCATCAAAAAATATTGGCCAGGTTTGTATTCATCAAAATGTTCATTTATTTATTTTTTAATAGAAACAAATTTTATTGAATAGCAAAAAAGAAAGTGGACAAGAAGTCCACAAAGGAACTGAGCTACAAAACAAAGCTCCAAACAAACAAACAGCAGCAACAAAACTAGGAAACACACAACTCCCCTAAAAGAGCAAGGACCCTAGATACAGCAGCCTTCCAATCTAACAGAATGGAAGAAAGACTGTATTCTAAGAGAACTGTTGAAACATAGACGCAAAGGGCAGCCCGATATCTTACTCTCTCCACCCCTACACCTAAATAATCTTCAAAGATATTCTATTTCTTTCCATCCAAAGCACCCAAATGCCAGCAAGAACACTACAACCCCAAAGTCCTTTGGCTTTCTTCCCATTCCCAAAGTCAACAAAATGAAAATGTTCATCAAAATTTGTTGCATATCTTTATTCTTGACAGGTTTTTCTTTATGTAGGTTGAATCTAAAAAGGAAAAATGTAGGAAGGCTGTACTATTTTCCAAAGCTGGCTTAGAAGTTCCCTATACCGATCAACCATTTAAAAAGAAAGATGGTGACGATGCTAGTGAAAGTGAACCTGAGTTAGAAAGAACTCAACCTAGGCAGGATCTTGACAAGAGTGGTCAGGTACAATCGATGGCAGTACAAAAAGAAATCCAAAGGACCACGTCTGTATATGTGAACTCCTCTCAGGGGCTAGTCTGTAGCAGAGGACTTGTCACTAATGGGGGACCTGCTGCCGGCTCACTGTCTAAAAATGTTATTAGCAAGAAACATGACGTGCCTTTGCAAGAAAACATAGCTTCAAGGGTGAATGATGACTGTGAAATAAGGGAATCAATGGTACTTTTCATTTTTATCATATTGTGAATTCCACTATTTTGTCGTTTTGCTTCCCTATTTCATGAAATGCCATTATTGGTTTATGCATTTTAAAAAGGTAACTTGTTTTACTCTTATGGCATATGAATTACACATTCTGGTATTCCTGGCCTTTTGAAAAGGGAAAAGAAAAACAGCAACAGAAGATAATTTTGGATTTTAATATTTTAGTCTGTGTAACACATGTCCAATGAGCAATCTATGATCACATTTTGATTTTGGATAGGGTATTAGATGGTAACTATGAGAACCATGCAAACAAGATGAGTACATGTCTCTGTTTCTCAACGAAGAAAATATATATACAGCCATGGAAACTGTAAAATTACCAGTTTTTGTATCTTTTTGGGGTGGCATTCATTTGTATCTCACTATTTTTCCTGACTAATCGGAGATGGGTTTGGATATGGTATAGGATAGAGTAAAAGGGAGCCCAAAAGTAACTTCCAGCAGGAAAAGTGAATTATCAGATTTTGCTGCACCAAGGTCTCTAATTGCTCCAACTATAGTTCACGTATCAAGGCCGGTTGAAGTTGAAAACGCAAGGAAGGATCTTCCAATAGTAATGATGGAACAGGAGATAATGGAGGCTGTTAATGACCATTCCACTGTTATTATATGTGGAGAAACGGGGTGTGGTAAAACGACTCAGGTTCCTCAGGTGGGTTATTATATTTATAACTTAAAAATAATAAAGAGAATTATCATTATAATTATAATTATTATTATTTCCCATTCCACTGTTCTTATTATTTGTTTTGCTTGATCTTAGCTCCCCTTGCACTTCCTAATTTGCGCAATTTGTTTAATATCTTGCAGTTTCTTTTCTTAATTCTCTTTGAACTTCCTAATTTTTACATTTTGGTTTACGCATTGCAGTTTCTTTTTGAAACTGGCTTTGGTTCAAGCCGCTCTTGTCTTCGAAGCGGTATTATTGGTGTCACTCAACCTCGTCGTGTTGCAGTCCTTGCAACTGCTAAGCGCGTTGCATATGAGCTTGGTCTGCATTTAGGTAAAGAGGTTGGGTTTCAAGTTAGGTTTGACAAAAAAATTGGTGAAAGCGCCTCCATCAAGTTCATGACAGATGGAATATTACTACGCGAGCTTCAGGTTCGTAGCAACTATTACGTTTAATGCATGTCATGATTTGAACAACTATGCATCAGTAATAAATCTTGACTATAAATTACCGGTCCACTGTAGAACTAGTCTATATATATATATATTGGAAGATATAATTACTAAAATTTTGGATATCCTCCACTTATGTGGGCACTGCACAATTTAATATTGCATGAATACATGCAAAGGGTCCTAGTTTGAGGGTTCACCTATGGCCCTTTGGAACTGGAACCTTAGTGCCAAGTATTGCTCAGCCCCGATGTTGTTTTGGTTTTGCCTCTTTCTCTTTAGACAAGGATTGATGTTTGCTTTTAAGGATCTGTTTTGAACTTTTTTCCCTTTTCAAACTTCCACTCTTTTAGCATTTCACCTTTTCATATGAGGTTCTATGCAACATGGTAGTTAAACCCTGTATTTCTGCAGAGTGATTTTTTGTTGAAGCAATACTCTGTCATAATTCTTGATGAGGCTCATGAGCGGAGCTTGAGCACGGACATACTTATTGGCATGCTTTCTCGTGTAATTAGTGTTCGCCAGGTAAAGCTCAAGAGTGATGTCTATTACTGAAAGTTATATAATAAAGGTTTATGATCCATTGTCATGCTTGTAATTGCAGGAAAGATACGCTGAGCAGCAAATGGCGGTGCTTTCAGGAAAAACTGTAAATCCTGGACAACAAGTTTTTCCATTAAAGCTTGTGCTGATGAGTGCCACCTTGCGAGTGGAAGACTTCATTTCTGGCAGAAAGCTGTTTCGTGATGTCCCGCCAGTTATAGAAGTTCCCACCAGACAATTTCCAGTAACCACTCACTTCTCAAAAAGAACTGGGGCGGACTATATAAGCCAAGCATATAAAAAAGTCTTGGCAATTCACAAGAGGCTGCCCCGTGGGGGCATACTTGTCTTCGTCACCGGGCAGAGGGAAGTAGAGTCCTTGTGTCGAAAACTACGTAGAGCTTCAACGGAACTGCTCATGAAAAGATGTAAGGGGAAAATTGGGTGTGATGCCACTGAAGCTTCTAAAATAAATGTTGAACAACTAGATATGAATGAGATTAATGAAGCACTTGAGGTTCATGAAAATTCAGCCGACCATCAAATTGACAGATTTAGCTCAGGTGATGAAGATCAGGATGATATATATGAGGATGAGTTGGATGCTTTATATGATTCAGAAACAGAGAGTGAAGTGGAAATTATTGATGACGATGGGGATCCAGAAATTGATGGTAATGGTGCAAATGTTTTAGGAGAGACCGGGAGCATTGCTTCACTGAAAGCTGCTTTTGAAGCTTTGGCCGGAAAAACTGAACTGGATTCCAATTCTGATGGGAAACAGCCTATTTCAGTTACTCTAGAAGCTTGTTGTCATAAATCTCATCCTATTCTTGGCAAAAAGAGTGAGGTGGATAATGATAATTCTCCAGGTGGCTTGCATGTTCTCCCTCTTTATGCCATGCTGCCTGCGGCTTCTCAGCTTCGCATATTTGAAGAAGTCAAGGAAGGAGAACGGCTAGTTGTTGTAGCCACTAATGTGGCTGAAACCTCTTTAACTATACCTGGGGTAAAGTACATTGTTGATACTGGCAGAGTAAAAGTGAAAAACTACAATTCCTCAAATGGTATGGAAACATATAACATAGAGTGGATAAGCAAGGCATCAGCTGATCAACGTAAAGGAAGAGCCGGAAGAACTGGACCCGGGCACTGTTATCGTCTGTATTCTTCGGCAGTATATAATAATGAATTTCCCGACTTTTCTCCACCTGAAATATCGAAGGTTCCTGTTGATGGTGTTGTCCTTCTCATGAAATCTATGAATATTGAAAAGGTCTCTCTCTCTCTCTCTCTCTCTCTCTCTCTCTCTCTCTCTCTCTCTCCCTCTCTCTCATCTTCCAGATGTCTTAGTGTTTGCATGAACAATTTACAGCGATATGACTTACAGCAAATGTCATGGAGGTCGACATGCACTGGCAGTTCCAACTAAAATTTAAACCTTCTATTTACAGTAAAATATTTTGAAGTTTTGCTTTGGTAACTTTATTTGTTTGATCAGAATACGGATCAACTTCACTAGATTTCCTTGTACATTCCCATAACTGTACATTACTCACCTCAACGGGGTTGGATTGGTCTGAATCTGCTGATTTCTGTATCTTATTACCTGTCAATGTATTATTCATCTTCTGGTGTTCATGGTTTGGATGTTCTTACAACTTTCTTAGGCAGTGATACCTTGTTTAATATGAAAGTATGCTTCCATTTGTTACTTATATTTCATCTGAAAGTATTCTCTGTTTCTTTTTTTGTTTATGTTTTTTGTTTTTGGTGCTTGGACTGTTTATAGTATATGACCTTGTTTTGTGGGAATCCCAGGTATCCAATTTCCCATTTCCAACTCCTCCAGATGTTGCTGCCTTGGGTGAAGCAGAGCGTTGCTTGAAGGCCCTTGAAGCACTTGACAGCAATGGCAGATTGACACCTTTGGGGAAGGCCATGGCTCGGTACCCCATGAGTCCTCGCCACTCTAGGATGCTCCTTACGGTTATTCAAATCATGTATAAGGAGAAAAATTATTTCCGCAGTAAATTAGTGCTAGCATACGCAATTGCAGCAGCAGCTGCTTTGAGTTTGTCAAATCCTTTTGTCAGGCAGTTTGAAAATGACTCAGAAAACCATGACTTGGACCAGGATGAAAATTCCAGTGCTCCTGTGAACAATAAGGTTTTAGAGAAGCAAGAGAAGTTGGGAAGGAAGAAACTAAAAGAAACTGTAAAGGTGTTCCGTAAAAAATTTTCTAATCCTATCAGTGATGCTTTGTCCGTAGCTTATGCTTTGCAGTGCTATGAACTTTCAAGGAGCCCAGTGAAATTCTGCAATGACAATGCCCTACACCTGAAAACGATGGAGGAAATGTCCAAGCTGAGAAAGCAACTACTCCAACTTGTCTTTAATCAATGTGGTGTGTCTGGCAGTGAGAAGGATTTTTCATGGAGTTTTGGTAGTCTGGAAGATGTTGAACATGTTTGGAGGGTTTCCTATGATAAGAATCCTCTTTCATTGTATGAGGAAGAACTCTTAGGCCAAGCTATCTGTGCTGGTTGGGCAGATAGGGTGGCAAAACGCATTAGAGGAGGCTCATGGTCATCTGAAGTAGATAGAAAAGTTCATGCAGTTCGGTATCAAGCCTGCATGGTTGAAGAGACTGTGTTCCTCCACCGATGGTCATCTGTTTCTAACTCAGCCCCTGAGTTTTTGGTGTACACCGAGTTGATACAGACAAGACGTCCATACATGCATGGCGTGACTAGTGTAAAACCAGAATGGCTTGTTAAGTATGCTCCATCTTTATGCACTTTCTCTGCACCCTCAACTGATGCCAAACAGTATTATGAGCCTCTGACTGACCAAGTCTTACATTATGTCATTCCGGCTTTTGGTCCTCATCTATGGAAGCTTCCACCACATAGTTTGCCTATTAGTAATTATGTCTCTAGAGTGGCAGTTTTTGCTTATGCTTTGCTTGAAGGCCAGGTGTTGCCATGCTTGAGATGTGTTCGTGAGTTTATGAAGGCCCCTCCTGCTAGTGTTTTACGGCCAGCGGCAGAAGGCCAAAGACGGGCTGGGAATTTGTTAGCTAAGCTGAACATAAAAAAGATAGACTGCTGTGCTATGTTAAGAGAGGTCTGGAAGGAGAATCCTAAGGAATTGCATTCAGAAATCCAGGACTGGTTTAAGGAGAGTTTCCGCAAGAGTTTTGCAACTCTATGGTCAGACATGCTTAGGGAAGTCCTTTTAGAGCCGCATGAACGGTTTTCAAAGAGACATAACAGAAGAGTTGAAGTTAAAAGATAAATGATTAGTTTGGAAGTTGGATGACTGACATGAAACATTTTGTTTGCCTGGTTATGAGACCAAAATTGTAGTCGGTTTAAACTTTTCGTTTGCCTGATAATTACTACATTTTAAATCCCAGTAATTTCACCTTTTAACTTTTTGTTTTGCCACTTTTACGTGTTGTCAGCCCAGTCCAAAGTCCAAAATGGATCAATCTACATACCCTTCAAGCTTTGGGATACGATTGTGAAATTTACTACTTCCAAGGTCCAACCGGACCAAAACGGAACTACACGGTCTCCAATACACCACGAGACATGAAAATGATTAAGGCGATAGTGGAAAACCAAAATGACTCCTCAACCAATAGGAGGCCAAATAAATTGGTAGAATTGACATTGGCATACCAAGCGGGTAATGACTCAGAGCCCGCAAAGGAAAACATGTGCTTGAGTCAACTCCTCTTCCTGAGCAGTAAATACACGGGATAACTTTCGGTGAACAAACTTCATTGATAGGAGCACAAAGTGTGACGTTTTTAATATGTTTTCCCTATTATTTTGTTATGTTTTATAAGTAACTTTGCTATTTTAGTTTAGTTTCCATCATTGAGTTCCCTAAGTGACGATTTTGTGTGTGATGAATTTAAATGAGGTTATTTGAATATTTTCTATTTTTTCACCCTCATATTACTCTCCTTAAGTAATAAGGAATCATTTCCTAATTCTTAAATGTTTATTTTTATAGGAAATCCTAA
Source organism: Rubus idaeus (assembly GCA_030142095.1). NCBI lineage: Eukaryota > Viridiplantae > Streptophyta > Magnoliopsida > Rosales > Rosaceae > Rubus > Rubus idaeus. Next base: position 17,133,235 of record CM057968.1, on the reverse strand, counting down.
TCCTAATAGGAAAATGAATCATCAATGGACTTTTGGAGTGGGCTAGCCGTTGAAATCAAGACCAATGGGCCTTGCCATGCAACCTTAATTTATTTAGGGTTTGTGCCGCACATCACAAGAAAAGAAAGGAGGAGTTGCCGTGCCTAATCCTAGAAGGAAGAGGAGAAGTTAACCCAAAGAAATAAATCCTAAAATGAATTAGTGTTTTGTGCCGCAAGGTTTACTAATCCTAAAGGGATTAGGAGTTTTATTCTCTTAATTCGTTTTACTTGTTCATTAAGGATTAAATTCAGATTTCCAAGGGATGAACCAAGACATGTTTCGGCCACAATACATGATTGAATTTCGGCAACAACACAAGGGGAAGATTTCTTGCCGTGTGGACTACTCAAGGGAGATTACAATTTGGTTTTGGATTTCTTATGGACAGTGGAGATTACTTCTAGGGTTTGTTGGTCTCTCCTATAAGGGCTGCTCTTCACCATGCTCTTCACCACATTCTAGCCGAGAATACCATACCTACACATTCATAGTTTTCGACAACCACACATCCAAATTCTCGGCCATCTTTCCATTCTCTAATACTTAGGGTTCTCAAAGCTTCAAGGAGGAGGAAAAGCTTCTACACCATCACCAACCAGCCCTCAATCTCGTCCATCTTCACCACCACCTTGGAGTTCACGTTTGGATTACTTGCTTTCAAGGATTCAAGGGTTCGTGGTCTTCAAGCTCTTCATGCTTTCCATATGGTGTAATTCAACTTTTATCTTTAATTATTCTTATGAATTCCTCTTTGTTGCTTGATAATTCTTTGTATTAGTTAACATAACATTATAGGCATAATTTCCAGCCCGTATTTATGAGTTTATTATATATTTGAATAGAAAAATATTGGTTTTCTAAGTTGCTTATGTATTTTCGTTTGTTTGATTATACTTTATAGAGAACTTTTATGTGTTTATGTTATAGGGTTCGAAACTTATAATATTTGCATGTAATTGGTGCTAGAATTAGGGGTTGGATTCACCTAATAGTTTTCGAAACCTAATTCACAAGTAGTAAAGACTTTGGACAAAGGTCGGAATAAAATAAAGAGGATTGCAAATAGATGAACTTTTTCATACTAGGTTGTGCACTTTAATTAACAACTCTTTTTTATGCATTAAACATGGTTTGATTAGCTAACTTTTTAGACTTTAATTGCATGTTTAATTGGTTGATCTAGGTGCTTTCACTTAGGTTAATTTTCGTAGATAGAGGTTTAATTGGGGAATGATTAGGGTTTCTAATGTTCCACATTCGTCAATTTCGATTACATGACTTAGAAAGTTGATTGGTTTTTGATTAAATGTATAATGATCTTATGAGTGACGGTTTTGGGGTTATGAACTTGTGTTTCACCTATTTGTTTTCATAAATAATGTTTACTTCCTTAGTTTTGTTAAATCAATCTCTCAAAACCCCCTTTTTACTTTGTACATATGTATATATTTATTCTTTACACTTGTTAATAATAATTTTTTGTGACAATTCTTTATTAGGTACACCCTCAATCTCCGTATTAACGATCCCTACTTGCTTTATACTACTGGAGATTTTTAGGGTTTAAATTGATGTTTCCTTTGGTCCTATCAATCATCACTGGTTAGCGGTGCATAGTAATGAACAACAATAAGATCATGAGGTTAAGACTTATTGAAACGTAACAAAACAAGGCATAAACAACAAAAGGCTTGGCTAACTCAATATTCTTCCCCTGGAGCTTTATCTGGAGCCATTTGCTTTAATGGATTCTCAATATCTAGTATAGTAAAAGGCTTGGCTAACTCTCCATTCATGTGCTCACTATCAAAAGGAAGGCGTTGGAGTTCATTATTCAGAAACTCTATTTTCCTTTAGAAATGGCCAATCTATCTCAAAATTTGACTTGCAGTGCAACTGAAAATCAGGCTAAATTATTGGTCACACTGGTTGACTCAGTTGCTCCTTTCCACTATTCTGAAATAACTTGTTCAAAACTTTTATTTTTATAAAAACACAACTTTCTTCTTTAGACCAAAAGGCTTCGAATTAAAGCCTTCTCTTCAATTGATGTTGTCTTGCATAGGCGTGGGAATCTAAAACCGAAAAACTGAAACCGAAGCTATTCAAATATTTCAAATTTTTTTAACATAAAATTGAACTGATTCATACCAAAAGTATAACAATTAGGTCGGTATCGGTATGGGTCAAATTCATACTGTATATCCCGAACCGAGCATAATTAATTTATTAAATTTTGACCATTTTTTATGACATGTTGACATATGAGTGAGTGTTGTGACAAGTCTATTTTATAAGCGTAGACTTGCCCACAAAAAATTTGATTGCAAGAAGAAACATCAAGCAGTCAAGCACAACTCTAAGTCAGCCCTAATCCTAATTTTTTAATTTCTTCTCGACTTGTAGCATTTTTTGCATTACGTAAGCGCAAGTACGTTGTTAAAATAGGGATGAGTAAAGTTAAATTGGAGGGTTGTCGTACCTCCAGGATTAGTGGCCCAAAACCCCTTTGGTACCAAAGTAGCCTAGGATTCTAACGCTAGTGATGAGACTATGTAATTGTCAAGTGGATTATGTGCAAGTGCAACATGTAAATTTAGAGCTCCGGTCAGGCTCGGATCGGGTCTAGTCGTGCTTAAAAAAATTTAATGCTGAGCTTGGTGACTCATCGTCAAAGTATAGTGGGTAAGTATAGTTTAAGAAGGGGTTGTCATTCCTACGATGATCAGTGGGCTCCCCAATCCCAAGGTAGTGTGTGAGGTGAGTAACTCTAGCTATAATGGAAAGGTGAGAAGTGGAAAATGTGAGTGAGTGATTTAGACAATGAGTGGTGTGTAGTGGTGTTAAGTTTGGTTTTTGAAAGTAATGATGCAATGTAAGAGATAAACAACAAGTAAGTAAATGCAATGAAGTAAAGGCAAGCAACAAAGATAAATATATGGAAAACGTTGGGGTTTCGGGTTACCCCTAGCCGAATGCAACAAGCAATGCTTCAATCAATTCATTCATGCCAATGTGTCCATGAATCGAGTCCTGTATCCTAGCCACATTGTGGAACTAGGACCGTGCTTCAAAAGGTATTCGAATGCCATGTTATGGATCATCCAAACTCTCTAGGTGTCATAGGGGATTCCTCTATGTTACCTAATACCGAATCCCCTAAAGTGCTTAAGAGGCGTAAAGCATCGAACCAAATAGACTCAAACAAGCAACCTATGTATAATCCTCCACTCCACCGATATTATCGATATGGAGTGGATTCCTTCTAAGGTATTCCTAAGCCTTGTTAAGGTCTTAGGGACTCTCCTCGGGAAGTACCCAATGGAGGAGGCGTAAGGCATCGAATTAAGCGTCACACATAGGTCAAACATGCTTATCATAGTATTGCCTTAGTCTAAAGAAAGGTAAAGTGAACAAGCCAAACCATTCTCATACAAGATGGGCAAAATGTATACTCTAGAGTGATCAATTTTTTAAATACACATTCAACACATATTCAAATAAGCAATACATATACTCATGAAACACATAGGCATTTATTCATCAATCAAGCATCACAAAGTCACATTGGACTAGGGCACACAACTCTAGTCCCCAACAAAGTAACTACTCACTAATCATCAACATAAACATCAACATAAACATCATCAAATTACAATTATGAACTCTAAACATAAGGAAAAGAGAGAGTAAAGATGATGATTGCTCAATAGATGCTCTCTTGCTCCTCCTTGGTCTTAGATGATGAATCTTGACGATTTGGTGAGGATCCCAGCTACCCAAAGTGGTGGTGGAGGTAGTAGACGTCGTGGTGAAGAGATTTGGTGAAGGGTGGTGGAGGAAAGGAGGTGAGGAAGTGGTGGAAGTGGGCTGCTCCGCCGTGCGTCGACCGGTCGTCGACTGTCTGTCAACCGGTCGATAGCCGTACCGAGCCTAGATCTAAAGGAGAGGTGGAGAGGAGGAAAGGAAAAAGGAAATGTGTGTGTTTTGGGGCTGAATGGGGGATGACCTAAATGAGGTAAAAAAGGCTATATATAGGTGAAAGGGAGAGGGAAATGATGGCTAGGATAAGCTAGGGTTAGATCTAATGGTTGGAAGTTTAATGAAGGGCAAGGGGGTAAAATCCTATAGGGGATAAAATGAAGGAATAGTCTAGGGGTGACCTCACCATATCTAGCATACTCCTTGCTGATTTTGGATGCTCATGTGGATGAGTCATACGGTTGACTTTGTCTTGACTTTGACCACGACCCTCAGAGTTGACCAAAGTAGACTTTTGACCAAACTTCCGAAATTCTCTTGCGACTCACTTCCGGGACTTCATGTTGACTCGTTGACGCTTTAAAGTCGGGGTTGACCACGAGTTGACTTTCGGTCCTCGGGTTGACTTTTCGTCCTTTTGCCGGAAATCCACTAAAAGCTCCAAAATGCATCGTTTCGCTCCCGATATCATTCCGATGCTCGATTTACCTACAAGTGTGCAAACAAGGATTAGAGACTCACAAATGGCCATGGAACTAGCATATTAATGATGATTGGAGGCCTAATTTGTATACAAATCACATACAAATCACTTGGGCTAATACAAGCCCTAGCCCATCCTAATCAGCCCACACAGTAATTAACGGCTAGAAGGGCTTGTCGGGCCGGGCTGGGTCAACCCTTACGAGTCGGGCCGGGTAGGGCTAGTTATTTGTTTTTATAAATTTTTTTGTTGTTGTTGTTTTATACTTATTTTCTTTCTCCAAGAGACCGAGCAACCAAGGAAAAATGCATGTAATAGAATAAGTTAATAATCATATATTTGTTATAAACTAGAGAGAACTGAGAGAGAGAATAGAGAGACAAAACATATGAGAGAATAGAAGTGTCTTATTCATTCTTATTAGCCTCTTTATATAGAGGAAATGAAACATCATAAGGACCAAACTAATGAGTATTTACGTGGACAGCCACACAGATAATAATATTTATAACACTCCCCCTTGGATGTCCACCAATTAATGATATGGGGTTGGACGCGCTTTATTGTTGCCTCATGAAAACCTTGCTAGGTAACAAAAACCCAATGGGATAAAAACAACCCTGGTCGAAGGAGAAAAGAGTACAATGCGCATATGTCATAGGTAGCATACGTCTGGATGCTCCCCCTGATGAGAATCTCCCCTTGATTGTTGCAAGCTTCAATCATGCATTTGGTAAAGTACATGTACCATGCTCAATGGTTTGGTGTGTTTGTCATAAAGAGAAACCACGTGTGCTTTACATATAGGGGACTCGTCATTTATTTTCATTCCTCCAATGTAAAAGTAAAGCCAACAAAACTAGGCAATTTTCATCAAGTCTTACCTTACATAAAAAGGTTAGAAACAATGTCATCATATGCACAAATTTATACATTAAGACATTAGATGAAGAATAACAATATAAAGTAATAACAATAGACACATGTACGTTTATATAATATTCAGAGCATTGTAAAACTATTATGGCATACCTAGCCACAAATATCAATATCTGTATATATTGATAAATCTCATATCAAACGCTCTATTGGAGCTTAAATAACTTCGCGAAAGTTAGAATACGTTGCAACGTTATGATCATAATTCGAATTCGATTTCAAAGTCTTGTCATAGTACTCATTGAGGCAATATAAGTCACTTTGACTATAATAAAATGAGTATACAAGAACTTTAGACACTTTGATTCCATGAGTCATGAGCTGAGACTCTTTTAGTCATTCATGGACTTGCCTTTGGCAATATGAATCCTTCAAGGATTTAATCAAGCAATATGCTTATAATGACACTTATCTTTAGGCCTTTGCTTTTAGCTATGTGCCTTTTTATATCACCATAATATACCATAACAACATGTCATAAGTCTCACGTCAATATAACAACTATATATAACACTGTACTTATAGAAAAGTTGTCGCTTGTATAAAAGAGGAATGATATCCATAATATCATGTCTCTATAAAAGACATTGTGTCATAGTGATTTCACTTCACTTTAATAAAACACCCTTTAATACTCTTGTGTAATGTTAACTTGGTCCAATATTCAATTTCAATGGAATTGCCTCTTTCCATATTGACCAATAATATAATTTGTCGATATATTGAAACATGGTAATGTCAATACATAGCCCTTGATGAATTCGGTAGCTACCATAAGTCAAATATCATCGATGATCATCAATTAGAGATCCCACACATTCTAATATGCATGCATTAGCTATAAAAGCTTATTGATATTGGGTACCCATGCCTCTTCAAGGCATTTATTGTCACTTCTAGGACAATCATCTCTCATGGATGAATATTTTGAGAATGTGGATCTTTTTACTTATAATTTCATGTAGAGTGTTATAGGGCTTGTATGATCTCCACTTAAGGGAGTTAAAACTTTGGACCTAGTGGAAATTTTTCTCATGAATTCACGCCGTTCTTTTAAAGACATTAGTCTTTTCTCCCCCTAACGGCGGGAAGACTGTCTTATTTGACCATTCGCAAAATGTGCGACTAAAGATAATGGATTTAAGATATCCATTGATGGGTGGCGAGCCCAAACCAATTTTTTTTTAGTTAAAAAATTAAATGTCACTTTCTCAATTTACTTGTATTTATAGAATTGGGCAAAAGCCAAAACATACTATTGCAATGGATTTAAATTAAAATCATACATGGTGGATAAAGATACCACACCAAGTCTCATCATTTGTCAGGGACGATCTTTAATTTACTCCCCCTAATGGTGGGAGGATTGTCTCATTTAAGTGACAACACGCAAATTGTGCGAGAAATAATAGTATTTGTGAGCAAATTTTGCAACCATAATTATTATATGACAATAATAGAGATCAGAACCAAAATAATAAAAACTGAATATTATTGGTTACAAGAACAAAATCCTCATACAACCAAAAGAACAATAATATGTAATTAAAACTATTGCACTGTTAGATTTGACGAAAAACATAATCATACTAATGATAGATACCATATATGTATAGTAATCATAGATAATGGACCAGAAATAAATTAGAAAACAAAATAGTCAAAGGTCAATTTGTATTTCTATTCAACCAATTAATAGGCTAGTAATAAGAGGACATAATGGATATCTACGTTGAGTTTTGTTTGAATACCAAGATGGAACCAAAAAATAAATACAGAGAACATAATGGTATTAAATACCCAATTGTATTTACTTGATCTGTAACGGTTTTAGCCAAAATTGAAAACATTAAACATCAATTATGCACATACATGAACATCTACGAAATCATGAACAAATAGAGATCATGTGGTAGGCCGGCAACAATAGATTTAAACATATAAAAATCTTTCTTCGGTGCCCAGATCATAGCAATATAGAAAACCATATGGCATATATGATTAATATAGAAAAATAAATAAATCCATAATTCAAATTCAATTGGCCAAAATGATATACTCGTATTTTGAGTTGAGGACAACGGTCCATATGAAAATAAAACATTTACTTTAATGAAAGTAAGAAAAATTGGTGGCCAAATATTACTCAAAACTTGAGTTTGAGTTTACACAATTAGGAACATCATGTCCTAAAAGTGGATGGAACGTGAGGTTCTCATGTAATCATAAATAGGAGCAAGTAGGAACTTTAGGTCCTTATTTATAATTGGATCAAGAAACATGTGGTTTCGATTCCATAACTTTGATTTTTGGTTATTGTATAACCTTTGAGGAATTTAATGTCCTCATATAATCGGATCAAGAAACATGCGGTTTCGATCTCGTTTGATTGTAAACTCATCACCACTTATAAATATAGATATAAATTTGAGTTTAATATTTCAATTTATTACATTGAAATAAATAGTAAGTAATCAAATTGAAACGTAACCACCATATGCAATATTGCACAATGAATTAGAGAATTCAATTGAAATAATTTACAAAAACTCATGTGGTGAGTTAGATCTTTCACAAAGAATAATTGTGAAATCGATGACATATATAATAAATATAATATTGATAGATTTGAGTATCAATATGTCATGATTAAGAATCATATAATCGAAACGCATATGACTCGTTGATCTTTCAAGATGAAAGAGATTATGATCCATAATCTGTTAGAACATGAAGTTCAAAATGTTCATAAATTTGAACGATGGATCTCATGGATAGAGACGAAGCATATGGCTCGTGATGACAATTAGAACATGAGATTCTAAAGATCGAATGTTGAACAGAGGTTCTAAACATCGAATGTTGAACAAAAGGTTCAAACAATATACTCGAAAAAGTGGATTCGAGTAGCTAAAGTGAAACAAAAGGCTCAGTTTATGAATTATAAGAAATATAGCAATTACATGAATATAAACAATGATATAGATTTCATTTTTTAAAAGAAATATGAAACTCATAGATCATGAGTATGGTAAAAAGCAACGATATTGCACCAAAGGACTCGTAGATCATCATGGAGTTCAAAGGATAAGAAATTTTTTTTGAGCGAAGCGTGCTGATAACGTGTTATAAACTAGAGAGAACTGAGAGAGAGAATAGAGAGACAAAACATATGAGAGAATAGAAGTGTCTTATTCATTCTCATTAGCCTCTTTATGTAGAGGAAATGAAACATCATAAGGACAAAACTAATGAGTATTTACGTGGACAGCCACACAGATAATAATATTTATAACAATATTTGATTAATTAGATAATTAATTAATAAGGTATAATAATATTGGGCTTCAAAAGGGCCAAAAGGGCAAAAATTGGCCAGGTCGGGCTGGGCTGGGCTAAAGAACCTTGGCCCAGGCCCTGCACATAAAAAAAGGGTTGTGCCAGGCTTGAGCCCTATGGGCCGGGAGGCTTTGAATCAGATTGCGGGCCGAAGGGTCAAATGATGACCCCTAGTGAAAAGTAAGTTAACGATGATTCAATTTAGTTAAGCAATTAGTGGTGTGGGGGAATTTGATACGAGCACAAAGTGTGACGTTTTTAATGTGTTTTCCCTACTATTTGGCTATGATTTAATTGTAACTTTGCTATTTTAGCTTAGTTTCCATATTTGAGTCCAAAATGATGTATTAATGTGAACATGTGCAGAAACGAATTCTAATGGGCTTTTGCGAGGCCCATTAAGAGGTGGTCTGCCATGAGGCCCAAGAAGGAGGCCCAAACCCATGAAGAAAGGCCCAAGCTCAAGATGGAAGACCCAAATCCATGAAGGAAGGCCCAAGTTCACAAAGCATGAGGAAAGGACCAAGCCCAGATTTTCGGACATTCTGCCTGTGCAGATTAGTCAACCTCAGAAGCCCATATCTCCCAATATCACCGTCAGATCTAGCTATAATTTTGATACACGTTGCATGTGTGTTATATATTCTGTATTAAAATTTGAGAATCATCCAACCGTTCAAACGTGCAATATTCCGTTCTAAGTGGGCATAGCTCAGTGCTGCCTGCTTTTTATTTCTTTCATTTTCTTTTATTCTCATTGCTCCACTCACCATCATATTGACATCCATCCCACCACACCATGTTTGTTTATTTCTTCCCACACTATTAGTGTTTGATTTATTTTATTTAAATAAATGGTTAATTGCCATATGACTACATTTCCACAATTCCACTCACCATTTCTTTATCTCCCACTTAAATTCCACTTCTTTTCCCTTTCTTTCTTTATTTCTTTCATTGTCTTCTTCTTCCTCTCTATTCTCCTATAAATAGAAGCCTCATTCTTCTCTTCAAAACACACCCCAATGGGGAGGGACAAACTCTCCTCTTTCTTTTCTCCCTCTCACATCATATTTTCCATTCTCTAGTATTTAGGGTTTTCAAGACTTCAAGGAGGAGAGGAGCTGTTTACACCATCACCACCAGCCATCAACCATCATCACCACCATCATCATCACCTTGGGAATCTCGGCCTTGAGTTGCTTGCTTTCAAGGATTCAAGTTCGTGGTCTTCAAGTTCTTCCTACTTTCCATATGGTGTACTTCAATTTAATCTTTAATTACTCTTTTTGAGTTCCTCTTTGTTGCTTGTTTATCTTTTGTACTAGTTAACATGACATGATTTATATAATTTTCAGCCTATATTTATGAGTTTATTTAGTTATTGGATTCTAATTAATTAGTTCTTCTAGTAGATTATGTGACTCCGTTTACTTGATTATGTTTTATAGAAAACTTTTATGTGTTTATGTTATAGGGGTCGACACTTATAATATTTGCATATAATTGGAGCTAGACTTAGGGATTACAATTCACCTAATAGTTTTGGAAACCTAATTCACTAGTAGTAAAGGCTTTGGACAAATGTCGGTGTCAAATAAAAAGGATTGCGGACATATGGACTTTTCTATAATGGGTCGTGCACTTTGATTAACAACTCTTCTTCTATGCGTTAAATATGGGTTGATTAGCTAGCTTTCTAGACTAAGATGGCATGCTTAATTGGTTAATCTAGGTGCTTTCACTTAGGTTAATTTTCGTAGAGAGGTTTTATTTGGGGAATGGTTAGCTTCTAACTTTCCACATATGTTAATTTCGGTTTCATGGCTAGGGAACTTGGTTAATTTTCGGTCCAATGATTAATAAACTTGTGTATATGTGGCTGAACTTTATATTCTTTATGTTCCATCCCATCATATTTAATTTATTCTTTGTAATTTAATTAATTAATTTCATTCAATTTATCTCTTAAACCTCCCTTTTACTTTGTACATATGTATATATTTATACTTTATACTTGTTAATAATTCTTTATTTTATTTAATTCTTGTGACAAATTTTTGTTAGGTACACCCTTTGATCTCCGTTGTGAACGATACCCTACTATGCACTATACTACTACCGATAGGGTTTTTTTAAATTGACGCTCTTTTATGGGCCTATCAGTTACTCTAGTCCAAATCCAATGGAAAATTAATTCAATATGCATGCAAGTGAAGTTGATTGTATATTAAATTCCGTACCCTAGCCATGTCATAGTTATAGGGCCATGTCTTCTCATGTATCTTTGTGCCAACCCAATGGTTCACAACTACTCTTAATTCAAGTAACCTAAGCCATGCCATGGTTCACAACTACGAATTAAGACAAAGAGCACCAAGACTTAGGAATCCAAACAAGTGAAGCCTAAGCTCAAACTCATCATATTCATTATCAATTGTCTAGAATACATGATTTTACTAAACTCTCATATTCATACAAAAATGGATCAAACACTGATTTGTATGTTATTTACATACAAATTAGGTCTCTAAACGCTCTAGCAATGCTAATCCAAGGGCCATTTAGTGTCTCTAATCCTTGAATTGCACTATTATAGGGTTCACGAGCATCGGATGGATATCGGGAGCAAAATGACGCGTTTTGGAGCTTTTAGTGGATTTCCGGCAAAAGGACGAAAAGTCAACCCGAGGACCGAAAAATCAACTTGTGGTCAACCCCGACTTTATAGCGCCAAAGAGTCAACAAGAAGTCTCAGAAATGAGTCGCAAGAGAATTCCGGAAGTTTGGTCAAAAGTCAACCTTTGGTCAACTCCGAGGGTCGTGGTCAAAGTCAAGGCGAAGTCAATCTTGTGACTCATCCACATGTGCATCCAAAAAGTCATCAAGGAGTATGCTAGATATGGTGAAGTCACCCCTAAACTATTCCTTCCTTTTATTCCCTATAGGATTTTACCCCTTGCCCTTCATTAAACTCCCTAGCCCTTAGATCTAACCCTACTTCATCCTAGCCATCCATTCTCTCTCTCTCTAACATATATATAGCCTACTTTATCTCTCATCTCCCATCTCTTTAGCCACCACCACCCATCACTCTCATTCCTCTCCACCTCCACTACACCAAGCATCTTGTTGCTAGAGATCCTCACCAAAGCATCAAGGTGACAGGCTCAAAATGAGCATCAATTTAAAAAAAACCCTATCGGTAGTAGTATAGTGCATAGTAGATTAGTAGGGTATCGTTCACAACGGAGATCAAAGGGTGTACCTAACAAAAATTGTCACAAAGAATTAAATAAAATAAAGAATTATTATTAACAAGTATAAAGAATATATACATATGTACAAAGTAAAAGGGGGTTTAAGAGATAAATTGAATGAAATAAATTAATTAAATTACAAAGAATAAATTAAATAAGATGGGATGGAACATAAAGAATATAAAGTTCAGCCACATATACACAAGTTTATTAATCAATGGACCGAAAATTAACCAAGTTTCCTAGCCATGAAACCGAAATTAACATATGTGGAAAGTTAGAAGCTAACCATTCCCCAAATAAAGCTTCTCTACGAAAATTAACCTAAGTGAAAGCACCTAGATTAACCAATTAAACACGCCATCTTAGTCTAGAAAGCTAGCTAGTCAAACCATGTTTAACGCATAGAAGAAGAGTTGTTAATCAAAGTGCACGACCCATTATAGAAAAGTCCATATGTCCGCAATCCTTTTTATTAGACACCGACCTTTGTCCAAAGCCTTTACTACTCGTGAATTAGGTTTCCAAAACTATTAGGTGAATTGTAATCCCTAACTCTAGCTCCAATTATATGCAAATATTATAAGTTTCGAACCCTATAACATGAACACATAAAAGTTCTCTATAAAACAGAATCAAATAAACGGAGTCACATAAGCTACTAGAAGAACTAATTAATTAGGATCCAACAATTAAATAAACTCATAAACAAAGGCTGAAAATTATATAAATCATGTCATGTTAACTAATCCAAAGAATAATCAAGCAACAAAGAGGAACTCAATAGAGAATTTAAGGAATAAAGTCGAATTACACCATATGGAGAGCATGAAGAACTCGAAGACCACGGATATTTGAATCCTTGAAAGCAAGCAATCCAAAGCCGTGAACTCGAGGTGATGATGGTGATGAAAACGTTGGTTGATGGCTGGTGGTGATGGTGACATCTCCTTCTTCTCCTCCTTGAAGCCTTGAAAACCCTAAATACTAGAGAATGGAAAATATGATGTGAGAGGGAGAAGAGAAAGAGGAGGGTTTGTCCCTCCCCATTGGGGTGTGTTTAAGAGAAGAATGAGGCTTCTATTTACAGGAGAATGAAGAGGAAGAAGAAGACAATGAAAGAAATAAAGAAAGAAAGGGAAGAGAAGTGGAATTTGAGTGGGAGAAAAAGAAATGGTGAGTGGAATGGTGGAAATGTAGTCATATTGCAATTAACCATTTATTTAGGTAAAAGAAACTAAGCACTAATGATGTGGGAAGAAAGCAACAAAGATAGTGTGGTGATATGGGTGAAAATATGTGGGTGAATGGAGCATTGAGAATAAAGAAAAATGAAAGAATTAGAAACCAGGCAGCACTGAGCTATGCGCACTCAGAATGGAATATTGGACGTTTGAACGGTTGGATGATTCTGCAATTTTCATCTAGAATACATAACACACACATGCAGCGTGTACCAAAAATACAGAGGCAGCCAACGGTGAAATTGGGAGATATGGGCTTCGCAAGTTGACTAATCTGCACAGGCAGAATGTCCGAAAATCTGGGCTTGGGCCTGTCCTCATGCTTTGTGAACTTGGGCCTTCCTTCATGGATTTGGGCCTTCCATCTTGGGTTTGGGCCCCCTTCTTGGGTTTGGGCCCCCTTCTTAATGGGCCTCATGGCAGACCACCTCTTAATGGGCCTCGCAAAAGCCCATTAGACTTCGTTTCTGCACATGTTCACATTAATACATCATTTTGGACTCAAATATGGAAACTAAGCTAAAATAGCAAAGTTACAATTAAATCATAGCCAAATAGTAGGGAAAACACATTAAAAACGTCACACTTTGTGCTCCTATCACAAGGCTCATCATCAAAGCCAAGGGGAGTAAGAGAGCACCCATATATTGAGTATCCCTCATCTCTACTCTCTTTTTTCCTTATGTTTGAAGTTCTTATTTGTAATTTGATGATGTATACTATGATGCTTAGTGAGTAGTTACTTTGTTGGGGACTAGGGTTGTCTGCCCTAGTCCATAGATATGTATTGAACCTCTTTTGATGATATGTGATGCAATATTGATTCATGAGCATGTTTATATTCAAATTTCATATGTTAGATGTATGAGTTAGGGAATTCACCACTTTCTAGCTATGTCTCTAACATTATCTTAATGTGAAATTGGTGGGTGGTGCCTCTAGTTTCATAGGCAATGGAATATAGCATGTGTTGTGTGTTTGATTTGTGTTCATAGCCTTTTGATGCACTTGAGATCCTTGGTTGGATCCTAAGTGTGCCAATTGAGTTGGTTTTAGTCCTAATCGGCATAACCATACTTTCTAGTTGAATTTGATAGTATTCATAGCCTTTGGATATAGCTAGGGAACCATGACTCTAGTTATACCATTGAGTTCCTACACGTAAGATACATCACATCAATCATTTCATTGTGTTCATAGCCTTTGGATGTAATTGGGGACGTTTGGGTAGGCTCTAGCTACGCCCATTGAGTTGTCTCGGTCCTTAGATTGGAGATACATATTTTAGAATATATTTGAATGCTCTCATAGCCTCGTGATGTATGTTAGTGACCCTTATACGGCTCTAGCATGCACACTTGAGTTGATCATGGCCTTGGTCGGTATGTTCATACATTGTTGAGATTATTGGAGTTCATAGCCTCGAAGTGTTATACAAAGACCCATGACATGGCTTGGGTTGACACTAGAGAGTTCACCTTGCTCTTGGTTGGAAAGAGTGATATATTCTCGATTAATTGGAATCATGAATCATAGTTGTAAGCATCTCATTGTGGTTGTTCATTGCATTGAAGTGGGCTATGGGTGACCCGAAACCCCAACACTTTACTTATTGCACATACATTTATCTTTCCTTGCTTGCATTTCCTTGCTTGTATTGTTTGTTGTTTGTCATTGCACTTCACTATTGCTTACCATATTTCACACCACTACACCACACATTGTCACATACGCACACACTCCACTCTTTCCACATCTTGTCGCCTACATCTAGCTAGAGCACTCACCTCACAAACTACCTAGGGATTGGGGAGCCCTTGATCCTCGTCGGAAACGACAACCCCCTTCTCTTAACCTATACTTACCCACTAAACTTTGACGATGAGTCAAATGGCGCCGTCGCCGGGGATCTAGGTTTAATCTTTGATTTCTTGGTAGTTTTGGTTGAGTCTTTGGCTTTCGTTTGTTCTTGGTTTGCTTAATAAGTGTTGCACAATTCTCGCTTAATTTGATAATTGTCTAGATTAATTTCATTTAGTTCATCCATAAGTGTGTTTCTAAGTTTATTACTTTAGAAATTCTTGTTGTTAGAAATTTGAAAAAAATTATAAAAAAATTATAAAAAAAAATTTGAAAAAAAATTACTGTTCATCCGGATGAATAGTATCCACCGGTCGAGTGAATAGTATCGACCGGTCGACGACAATTCCCTGTATCGACTTCGACTGGTCGACGACAATTCTCGAATGGTCGACTGGGAGCAAGTTTTGCTTCGTTTTTTTTTCCCTCTTTGCTTCCATTTCTTGTTTAACCTCTTATACTTATATGTCTTGCTTCAATTGTGATTCTTAAACATTGTTTATTGTGTTTTGAAGGTGTATTAACCTAACTTCAACCTCTCAAACGACAATGGGAGAACCAAATCCACAACCGGATCCACACAACAACAACAATCCACCTCCCGTGAGGCGCATGAGGGAGTACACTCTTCCTCATGTGGTGGACCACCCTTCATGCATCATGCCACCACCTCTTTCTCATGAAGGCATACTTGGGAATGATCCATTTCTTGAGGGAGCTACAAAGAAGACTCCTCCCATGAGTGCAATACAAAAAGAAACAATCAAGGCCATGAGAGAGATGGTAGGAGAGGTGAAGAAGAAGAAGTATGCTTGGCCGCCACCTTCAAAGTCAATTTTTAATGGTATCAAGGGCTGCTTTGTGGGAAGCCACGACGACGGTGAGACAAGCAATACATTGAGTGGGAAGAAGCTTTGCTTTGAGCCACCATGATTTGACAAGGGAATATCAAGACCGGCTTGTAGGTCTATAAACCGAAGCGCTTGTGGGGAGGCAACCCCATTTGGAAAAGAAATTTTTATTTTCAGCACTATTTAGTAATGAATAAAAGATTTTTGGGAGGTTGGGAGGTGCTAGGAAAAGAAGCTTTAGGGAAAGAAACCCAAGACGTGTTGATTTGCAATTGTTCAAGAGAGATCTGGGCAGAGCAGTGAATTTCGAAGCTAATTTCTCCACATCTAACCGTTGAAATTCAATGAAACAAGTTGGAGAAGATTCTTCTATGAGCATCTGTTTCCAGTTTAAATATTTCTCTGAATAGGCCATTGGATCTGCCGCAACATGTGTTTAAAGGAGAAGTGCTCACTGCAGTTTGACTTTCTAGAGGGTCACGTTGACCGGTCCTTCATTGAATGCCCGGAAGGTGATTTCTAAGTTTCCAGTGGCTAAATTAAATCTCATTGAGTCTACTTTCAAATGCTACTGGAATCACTCCATTTGGATATCTATTCTTCGAGCTATGCTCAAATCTTTGGGAGAAGGTCAATGCTGAACTGTTGTTTTCCCCTGTTTTCAAGTGATCCCGATGCAATCACACTCTCTAGTTCATTTGGCACCCGAGGAGCAAACGTATGGAAGTCAGGGCTTTGTGCCATGAGGTTGGTGTCTATTTGTGTTTTCTCGGTGACACGCCCAAAAGGAGCATCAATTAAAAAAAACCCTATCGGTAGTATAGTGGTGTAAGTAGGGTATCGTTCACAACGGAGATCAAAGGGTGTACCTAACAAAAAATGTCACAAAGAATTAAATAAAATAAAGAATTATTATTAACAAGTATAAATATATACATATGTACAAAGTAAAGGGGGTTTAAGAGATAAATTAATTAATCTACAAAGAATAAATTAAATAAGATGAGATGGAACATAAAATATATAAAGTTCAGCCACAAGTATACAAGTTTACCAATTATTGGACCGAAAATTAACCAAGTTCCCTAGCCATGAAACCGAAATTAACATATGTGGAAAGTTAGAAGCTAACCATTCCCCAAATAAAACCTCTCTACGAAAATTAACCTAAGTGAAAGCACCTAGATTAACCAATTAAACATGCCATCTTAGTCTAGAAAGCTAGCTAATCAAACCATATTTAACGCATAGAAAAGAGTTGTTAATTAAAGTGCACGACCCATTATAGAAAAGTCCATATGTCCGCAATCCTTTTTATTTGACACCGACCTTTGTCCAAAGCCTTTACTACTCGTGAATTAGGTTTCCAAAACTATTAGGTGAATTGTAATCCCTAACTCTAGCTCCAATTATATGCAAATATTATAAGTATCGATCCCTATAACATAAACACATAAAAGTTTTCTATAATTCAGAATCAAGTAAACAGAGTCACATAAGCTACTAGAAGAACTAATTAATTAGGATCCAATAACTAAATAAACTCATATAAATAGGCTGGAAATTATATAAATCATGTCATGTTAACTAATACAAAGAATAATCAAGCAACAAAGAGGAATTCATAAGAATAATTAAAGGAAAAGTCAGATTACACCATATGGAATAGCATGAAGACTTGAAGACCACGAAACCTTGAATCCTTGAAAGCAAGTAATCCAAACCGTGTGCAGCAAGGTGGTGATGATGATGGACGAAATTGATGGTGATGATGGTGATGGTGCAGCCGCCTTTCCTCCTCCTTGAAGCCTTGAGAACCCTAAATACTAGAGAATGGAAAATATGATGGAGAAGAGAAAGAGGAGGGTTTGTCCCTCCCCATTGGGGTGTGAATTGGTAGAGAAGAATGAGGCTGCTATTTATAGGAGAATGGAGAGGAAGAAGAAGACAATGAAAGAAATAAAGAAAGAAAAGGAAGAGAAGTGGAATGTGAGTGGTAGAAAAGAAATGGTAAGTGGAATGGTGGAAATGTAGTCATATGGCAATGAACCATTTATTTAGGTAAAAGAAATCAAACACTAATGGTATGGAGAGAAAGCAACAAAGATAGTGTGGTGAGATGGGTGGAAATATGGGGGTGAGTGGAGCATTGAGAATAAAGGAAAATGAAAGAATTAGAAAGCAGGCAGCACTGAGCTATGCGCACTTGGAATGGAATATTGGACGTTTGGACGGTTGGATGATTCTCAAATTTTAATACAGAATACCTAACACACACATGCAGTGTGTGCCAAAAATACAGCTGGATCCAACGGTGAAAGTGGGAGATATGCGCCTCCAAAGTGGACTGATCTGCACAGGCAGAATGTCCGAAAATCTGGGCTTGGGCCTTTCCTCATGCTTTGTGAACTTGGGCCTTCCTCCATGGATTTGGGCTTTCCATCTTGGGCTTGGGCCTTCCTTCATGGGCTTGGGCCTTCATCTTGGGCCTCATGGCAGACCACCTCTTAATGGGCCTCGAGAAAGCCCATTATACTTCGTTTCTGCACATGTTCACATTAATACATCATTTTGGACTCAAATATGGAAACTAAGCTAAAATAGCAAAGTTACAATTAAATCATTGCCAAATAGTAGGGAAAACACATTAAAAACGTCACACTTTGTGCTCCTATCACTCGGCTAGCTAAGGGAGTCTACAAAGGGGGTTTTCTTATCTCTATCTTCCGATTGCTATATGATTTGTTATGTGTGCATTCGCCCGACTTCAATCTCCTCACTTACACCAATTTGATTTTCATTGCTTTTAAACCCCTCACAACATTGAGGACAATGTTGGTTTTAAGTGTGGGGGTGAGGTTGGGCCAAACTAAAATTGTCTCACATTTTTGAACCACCAAAATTTTTCAATTTTTCAAAGTTTTCATCGAACAAGTTTAAAATTTTGGGAATTTTGAAATCTTGAAGTGTGTTTGGTATGTTTTGATTGTCCTTTTCAACCCCAATGATGATTTTGAGCCCATTAGGTTGTAAATTAAGTGGATAAAGAGCATGTACTTAAACTTTATTGGATTGCCTTGTGATTAATTTATGTAATTGATGCTTGCTTGACACTTTGTGCACATTTTCCATGTTGATTGATCATTTGCAACTAGAGAAGCATGTGTAGACGATGTATTAACTTGCATATCCCTTATTGGTGAGATTTTGAGCCTTATTGATATGTATGCATCATTCATACATCATTGTTCTTCATGTGTGTGCATTCCACTAGTTTACGAGACCTAGAACTTGCTCAAAGACCACTTGATGCTATGTGTTAATTTGCAATGAATTGGAAATGATTAAGGCACTAGTTAAGCACCATGGCCAAATTAACTTAATCCTCTAAACACTAATCCATTAGGACTAGCCCACTTGAGCCACATTCATCATTAGCTTTTTCCTTCATCACCCACATCACCCTAACCCATAATTTAACTTAAACACTAGCCTACCATTGTTCAGAAATGTTAATGAAACAATGATTGTAACTTCTTGTTTCTTATGTGCTTGAGAAGTCTATGGGATTGTACAAAATAACAAGTGTGGGGGTCGTTTAGCAAAAGTTTTTGAAGAAGAAAGTGGTTGGAAAAAGAAATACAAAAGAAGAAAAGAAGTTGAGAAAATCAAAAAGAAAAGTGGTGTACAAAAAAAATAAAGTTCAAAAAGAAAGTCCCAAAGAGAGAGAAAAGGAGAAAAAGGAAGAAAGAAAATCCAAAAAAGAAGTTGTAGAAAAATAAAAGGTTAAAGGAGAATAAGGTTTAGGTTGTTGATTACTAAAGCACACGCAAAGGAAATGAGTTTCAAAGTCCTTGAATTGTCTTGTGAAGCATTTGGAACACTTGATTTATCCATCCCTTCATTTCATGCTAACCCCTAACCTTTGGCCTCATTACATCCATATGAAAGCCCTTTTGATCTAATAAGTTGTGAATTAATTAGTGGAGAGTTGGTCAATGAGCAAGCTTATGGGGACGTTGCTTTTGGATATGTCCTTGAGAGTAAACACTTAACCCTAAACACAAGAGCGGAAATATTTAGTGAATCATATGAGTTTAGCGGTTAAGCTGGTCAATATATGCTAATTTGATTGCTCTTGATTAATCTTTTCCATGGCTAGCACACACTACACCAAGCATGAATTGGATACATATCTTAATCACTTGGCAATGCATGATGTTTATGTTGTGTGCTTGATTGAATCTTGATGCATAGCTTAGTGGGCTTATTGAGGATATGGTTGGAAAGACAATTGAATTTGTATTGATATGGATTGTTGATTCTATGTTTGCTTGAGGACAAGCAAAGCTTAAGTGTGGGGGTGTGATTTGTATGTTATTTACATACAAATTAGGCCTCTAAACGCTCTAGCAATGATAATCCAAGGGCCATTTAGTGTCTCTAATCCTTGAATTGCACTATTATAGGGTTCACGAGCATCGGATGGATATCGGAAGCAAAATGACGCATTTTGGAGTTTTTAGTGGATTTCCGGCAAAAGGACGAAAAGTCAACCCGAGGACCGAAAAGTCAACTCATGGTCAACCCCGACTTTAGAGCGCCAAAGAGTCAACAAGAAGTCCCGGAAATGAGTCGCAAGAGAATTCCGGAAGTTTGGTCAAAAGTCAACCTTTGGTCAACTCCGAGGGTCGTGGTCAAAGTCAAGGCGAAGTCAACCTTGTGACTCATCCACATGTGCATCCAAAAAGTCATCAAGGAGTATGCTAGATATGGTGAAGTCACCCCTAAACTATTCATTCCTTTTATTCCCTATAGGATTTTACCCCCTTGCCCTTCATTAAACTCCCTAGCTCTTAGATCTAACCCTACTTCATCCTAGCCATCCATTCTCTCCATCTCTAACCTATATATAGCCTACTTTATCTCTCATCTCCCTTCTCTTCCATCTCTTTAGCCACCACCACCCATCACTCTCATTCCTCTCCACCTCCACTACACCAAGCATCTTGTTGCTAGAGATCCTCACCAAAGCATCAAGGCTCATCATCAAAGCCAAGGAGGAGCAAGAGAGCACCCATATATTGAGCATCCCTCATCTCTACTCTCTCTTTTCCTTATGTTTGAAGTTCTTATTTGTAATTTGATGATGTATACTATGATGCTTAGTGAGTAGTTACTTTGTTGGGGACTAGGGTTGTGTGCCCTAGTCCATAGATATGTATTGAACCTCTTTTGATGATATGTGATGCAATATTGATTCATGAGCATGTTTATATTCAAATTTCATATGTTAGATGTATGAGTTAGGGAATTCACCACTTTCTATCTATGTCTCTAACATTATCTTGATGTGAAATTGGTGGGTGGTGCCTCTAGTTTCATAGGCAATGGAATATAGCATGTGCTGTGTGTTTGATTCGTGTTCATAGCCTTTTGATGCACTTGATATCCTTGGTTGGATCCTAACTGTGCCAATTGAGTTGGTTTTAGTCCTAATCGGCATAACCTTACTTTCTAGTTGAATTTGATAGTATTCATAGCCTTTGGATATAGCTAGGGAACCATGACTCTAGTTATACCATTGAGTTCCTACACGTAGGATACATCATATCAATCATTTCATTGTGTTCATAGCCTTTGGATGTAATTGGAGACCTTTGGTTAGGCTCTAGCTACGCCCATTGAGTTGTTGATGTGTGCGTAAAATACGTACACAAAGTGCTCTAAGTACTTGGATTGATGCTATTCTGAAAGCTTATTTGTCTGTTTAATGTTTGTTTTCGTGTTTTCAGGGAAAATATGTGCAAAATGGTAATTTACACATAAAAGGTGAATTTTGGAGGTTTACAGCGCTATATCGGAAAGTCAACCGTGACTTTTCGATTATCTGATGACACTGGTCATCACTCGTCAGTAGATTACAGACAATGTACGAAGATTTTGGAAACCGTTCCAAATCCCGGCAATTTTGCCGGCAAGCCACCACGGACGGAGGCGCAACCACCACACGCGGTGGCAATACACATTTTGAAATCTCCATTTTATTTTCCCTTATTTTTATTTTAGTATTTATTTTTATTTATTTATTTTTATTTATTTTATAATCAATTCTTTTAATTTCATTTATTTATTTTATTTGTTGGTCTTTTGTTTGTGTTGTAGTAGCAGCTCGTTCATCTTCTGCCAGCTCTTCTCCATGTGTTTGAGCTGGTCTTCCACGGTTCCACCATCATCATTCAAATTCCTCTTCATTGCTATTTGAATTCAAATCCTATACCTTTGTGAGCTGTTTCTCCACCATCATTCTTCTCCTTCAAATACAGCTCCCTCTTCCCATTCCTGACAAGCCGAGGCCGGGGCTCTTCTCCCTCTTCTCCCTCTTCTTCCCCCTCTTCTCTTCTTTTCTTCTTCTTCTTCTTCTTTTCTTTTCTTCTCTGTACCCACCTTCTTCTCTCTGCACCCCTTCTTTCTTCTCTACACCCACTGCCCCGGCCGCGTTACCTCCTTTTCTCTACACCACCACCATCAATCTTTCCCCCTGCAATTCAATTAATCCATCACTACTGTACCTGCAATTCACAAGCTACAAAATAATCATTGACACAATCAAGCAATCACGGACCCGGCATCTCCGTGCTCTTTCTCCGTCGCTGTTCAGCCGTGAAACCCACAAGAAATCCCGGCGTCCACGGCTCTACCGGTCTCTCTCTCTCTCAAGCCGGCGTCACCATCACGGACCACGGCTGCAACCACGCAACCAATTCAAGGCCGCCGCATCACCTACGCCAAGCCTCCGAGCCCGAGCCCGTGCTCGACCACGCCGGCTTGTCTCGCCGATCATCTCCAAATCGAAGCCGCGTCGGAATTCCTCACCGCAAGACCACTACCGTCGGTCTTCCCTTACCGCTGCCATCCCGTCGCTCACCGCTGAACCGCGAAGTCCAGATGCCCACGACGCCGTCACCGGTCCACCTCTCGCTGCAGATCCATCGGCTTCACCGGCCGTGAATTCCTCCGAGTACCACCGCTAGGCCGGCGCCGCAATCCCATCACCGCACAATCCGCCAAACGCCGTTGTCTTCTCTCTCATATCAGCACCACCACCAGCCCTCCATATCGCGCTCTGTGTTTTTAAAAAAAGAAAGAAAGAACAAACAGATGGCCAAGAAGAGACCACGGGTTTGGAAGAGATGAAGGCAAAGGTAATGCTGACTTGGAAGCTGAAATTCAGCTTTGAAAATGGGTTGTTTCTTAAATTGGGCCTCCAAGCCCAATAGTCAAAGCCCAAGGCTCATGCCCCAAATCTGTTAAGTACACTCGAGTTTCCCGAGCTTCCAATCCACGGCGAATTCAATGAGCAATTTCTCCGTTTCCTTTTATTTAATTATTTGAATTTATTTGTATTGAATATTTGTGTGATTTAATTATTTTATGAAAAATCCAAAAACATTTGTTTGCATAATATTTGTGAAATTGTGATTTGTTGTTATTTATTTAAAATCTAATTTGTGTCTACTTTATAAGTTAAATTTATTCATAGTCTAATTAATTTGTTTATCTTAGTTTGTTAGTTAATTGTGTTTTGAAAATAAGAAAAATTCTAAAAATTGTTATTTGTGTTAAGAAAATTAGTTTACATTTTACTAATTAGGTTTTAGGCCTCCAATCCCTGTGGTTCGACAATCCCTAGTCTAAATTATTCATCACTATATTTTGATAACCAATCAGTTGTAGGTCCTTAGATTGGAGAGACATATTTTAGAATATATTTGAATGCTCTCATAACCTCGTGATGTATGTTAGTGACCCTTATACGGCTCTAGCATGCACACTTGAGTTGATCATGGCCTTGGTCGGTATGTTCATACATTGTTGAGATTATTGGAGTTCATAGCCTCGAAGTGTTATACAAAGACTGACACGCCCAAAAGGAGCGTCAATTTAAAAAAACCCTATCGGTAGTAGTATAGTGCATAGTAGGGTATCGTTCACAACGGAGATCAAAGGGTGCACCTATCAAAAAATGTCACAAAGAATTAAATAAAATAAAGAATTATTATTAACAAGTATAAAGAATATATACATATGTATAAAGTAAAAGGGGGTTTAAGAGAAAAATTAAATGAAATAAATTAATTAAATTAAAAATAATAAATTAAATATGATGGGATGAAACACAAAGTATATAAAGTTCAGCCAAAAGTATACAAGTTTACCAATTATTGGACCGAAAATTAACCAAGTTCCCTAGCCATGAAACCGAAATTAACATATGTGGAATGCTGGACCGCCAATTATCATTCTCCAAATAAAACCACTTTCATGAAAATTAACCTAAGCGACCGCACCTAGATTAATCAATCAAACATGCAAAGTTAGCTAATCAAAACATGTCCAACGCATAAAAGAAGAGTTGTTAATTAAAGTGCACGACCTAGTGGGACCGCCCATCTATCCGTGATCCTTTTTATTTGTTTCCGACCTCTTTTCAAAGCCTTTACTACTTGTGAATTAGAATTAAAACCCTAATTCTAGCACCAATTATATGCAATCATCTTAAGTTTGCAACCTTAAAACAAAAACATATAAAAGTTACCTACTAAAACATAATCAAATAAACGGAGTCACATAAACTACTAGAAGAACTAATTAATTAGGATCAAACAATTAAATAAACCCATAAACAAAGGCTGAAAATTACATAATTCATGTTGTGTTAACTAATACAAAAGATAAACAAGCAACAAAGAGGCATAAATTTAAAGGCTAAGTCGAAATACACCGTATGAATAGCATGAAGATCTTGAAGCCACAGCTTGAATCCTTGACCACAAGTAATCCAAGCTGTGAAGACAAGGTGATGATGGTGATGGTGATGTTGAATAGAGGCTGGTGGTGATGGTGTAGACGCCTTCTCCTCCTCCTTGAAGTCTTGAAAACCCATAGTATTAGAGAATGGAAAATGTGAGATGAGAAGAGAAAGATGAGGGTTTGTCCCTCACCATTGGGGTGTGTTTTGAAGAGAAGAATGAGGCTGCTATTTATAGGATAATGGAGAGGAAGAAGAAAACAATGAAAGAAATAAAGAAAGAAAAGGAAGAGAAGTGGAATGTGAGTGGTAGAAAAGAAATGGTAAGTGGAATGGTGGAAATGTAGTCATATGGCAATGAACCATTTATTTAGGTAAAAGAAATCAAACACTAATGGTATGGAGAGAAAGAAACAAAGATAGTGTGGTGAGATGGGTGGAAATATGGGGGTGAGTGGAGCATTGAGAATAAAGGAAAATGAAAGAATTAAAAAGCAGACAGCACTGAGCTATGCCCACTTAGAACGGAATAATGCACGTTTGAACGGTTGGATGATTCTGAAATGTGAATGGCGAACACATAACATCCACGTGCAGCGTGTATCAAAAATACAGCCCGATCTGACGGTGCAAGTGGGAGATATGCGCTTCCAAAGTTGACAGATCTGCAAAGGCAGATTGTCCGAAAATGGGCTTGGACCTTTCTTCATGGATTTGGGCCTTCATCTTGGGCCTCACTGCAGCTCACCTCTTAATGGGCCTCAAAAAAGCCCATTAGACTTCGTAAATTTCCGAGCTCCGATTTTCTGCACGTATTCACATTTATACATCATTTAGGGACTCAAATATGGAAACTAAGCAAAAATAGCAAAGTTACAATTAAATCATAGCCAAATAGTAGGGAAAATACATTAAAAACGTGACACTTTGTGCTCCTATCAAAGACCCATGACATGGCTTGGGTTGGCGCTAGAGAGTTCACCTTGCTCTTGGTTGGCAAGAGTGATATATTCTCGATTAATTGGAATCATGAATCATAGTTGTAAGCATCTCATTGTGGTTGTTCATTGCATTGAAGTGGGCTAGGGGTGACTCGAAACCCCAACACTTTCCTTATTGCACACACATTTATCTTTCCTTGCTTGCATTGTTTGTTGTTTGTCATTGCACTTCACTATTGCTTACCATATTTCACACCACTACACCACACATTGTCACATACACACACACTCCACTCTTTCCACATCTTGTCACCTACATCTATCTAGAGCACTCACCTCACAAACTACCTAGGGATTGGGGAGCCCTTGATCCTCGTCGGAAACGACAACCCCCTTCTCTTAACCTATACTTACCCACTATACTTTGACGATGAGTCAAACACATGATCATGAAGTAGTAAATTTCCTAAGCAAGCATTCAGCACGTTTAAAGTAGGCAATGAACATATCCATACCAAAATCACATGTATATATATATTTATATAAATCAATCAATCCATCATCATTGGGCTAGGGCATACAACCCTAGCCCCCAATATTAAAGGACTACTCACTACACATTGAAGTATACATCAAAATCCTTAAGAATAACAAGGTATAGAATAAACAAGAGTAAAAATGGGTGAATGAATGCTCAATGAAGATCTCCAACAATTCTTGAGTGTGTCCAAGCTTGATGGAAGTCTCCTCTTGATCTCCTTTAATTTACTCCTCTTGGCTATTTCTTACTCCAAAGATTCTAATCATTGGTATTTTTGATGAATCCAAGATGTGGTGATGAAAGAGTGGTGATATGGTGGAAAAAATTGTATGAGTGGATAGAGGATGATGTATGGAATAACTTTGGTGAAGCAAGTGAGATGAGAAAATGGATGGAAGGTGGTGAAATGGAGGTGAGAACACAAACATGCTTAGCGCCCGACCAGTGGGCGACCGGTTGTCTAGGTTAGCTAGTATTTGAAGGACATTTAAAAGTTTTGGGGAAGTATTTGGGAGTTTGAAATGCCTAGGGTAGAGAGTGTATGCTTAAAATGGAGTGTTTAAGGAATACATGTGATGGAGATGTGAACTGGAGGGTGAAGATGAAGGGAAAATGGTCTAAAGGTTCCCAACTAAGAAGCATGTTAACAATCTTAAAAAGACCTAAATGCCATTGATGGCTGGGAAAATAAAAAGGCACAAAGAGTATAGTGATAATGTGTATGAAGACCGTAGAGATCAGGATTGGGCCATACGGAACAAAAATGAGGATGTGGAAGGCAGAAAACAATTATTGTTAGAAACATTTAATGTTTTATCCCCATTTTGAATTTGAATTTCCAACCAACACCAAAATATCTTGAGTCACCAAGGCGAGCTCTCCTAGTGGAATTGGGAGACTTGATGGATAGGTTCACATTTGATATCTTCGGTTTGAGTTCGGAGTTGACGTTGGGTGGGCCAGTTTGACTTCGGCTGAGTTTCCGAAGCCAAAAGTTGACATTTTGGTTTCTAGGCCAAAACTCCAAATCTTTCTTATGCTCCACTTTTGATACTTGACTTGAATAATCTTAACACCCAAAAATCATAGTTAGGTTTTTGTCTTTTTTTTCGAAAATGCTTTGTAAGCTCCCACAATGCATCATTTTGCTCAAAATTTCTATTGCTTACAAGTTGAACCAACAAAACACATAAACATAAATAAATGATGTTATTAAGCCTTTGTAGAAGACTAATTCAAGTGATTAGAGGCATACTTTATACGTAAAATACGTATAAATCACTTCTTCGTTCTCTTTTAGCTGCTCGAAGTCTGAAATCAAACCCTAAAAAAATTCAGTTTGATTCGATACATAGATGCATCCATTGAGAGAAAAATATTGGGATTGTGATACTCTTCTCAATTCATTGAAAGTCTAAAACTCTTCCTTCGCCAATCGATTCATACTCGTCAAGTCTTCTATCATGCCAAAACTTAGGGGTGGGCATTTGTGAACCGGAAATCGGTGACCGACCGAACCGGACCGGAAAAAATGGTTCGGAAACCGAACCGGCTGAGAAGAGAAAAGAGAAAGAAGGCAACCGAACCGGACCGGTTCAAAACGGTTCGGCAGCGGTTTTGAGGTTTGAACCGACCGTTTTGACACCGAACCGGCCGAATTAATTTATATATATATTTTATTATTATTTTAAAATTTTGCCGACATACTCTCTCTTTCTCAATTAAAAACTCTCTTTCTCTCTCCATTTTTCTTAATTAAAAACTCTCTCTCCGTGTCCGACATTCTCTCTCCATGTCTCAATCAACAACTCTCTCTACTTTTCTCTTCCTCACGTGGTCTCTCTCTCTCTCTTTCTCTCTCTCTCTCTCTCTCTCTCTCTCTCTCTCTCTCTCTCCCTCTCGGTCTCTCTCTCTTCACGAAGTCCGGCCCCCTCTTTTCCCTCAATTAAGTAATTAACAACTCTCTCTCTCTCTTCACGAAGTCCGGCCCTCCCTCTTTTCCCTCAATTAAGTAATTAACAACTCTCTCTCTCTCTCTCTCTCTCTCTCTCTCTCTTCCTCTCGGTCTCTCTCTCTCTTCACGAAGTCTTCCTTCTTCACGTCTTCTTCTTCAAAGCTTGAAGAACAAACTGATGAATCCCAGAATTTCGAAGCCCAGAAATCTCGAAAAGCAACCGAAAGAGTCGGGGTCACCGACACCGAACCGTTCCGACCCGAATTTCGGGGTTACCGAAATAGTCGGTCCATGCCATTCAATTTCGGTTGTCGGTTGAGTTTTTTGGCCGACCGACGTCTCCGGTTCGGAAACGGTTTGGGCCTCAACCCGACCCGCACCGAACCGTGCCCACCCCTACCAAAACTGGCAGTAAGTATGTCTTCGATCCTGTAATATGATAATTACTTCATTGTTATTTTACTTTATTGCTATTGTTATATGTACAAAGTACTCGTTTGTTTTATAGGAGAACAAAAATCTGATATGTTATTGCATTTGCTAGTTCAAAGTCTGATTAACTGATTTGTTCAGGTCCTCTATTAAAATCGAGACTTGTTTACAAGTTTGTTATTGGTATTAGTTTATAAGAGACATTAAAGAAAAAATATATTTAGAATAGTAAGGTTCAAGACTTGGGAAGCCTATTGAAACTCGCAGGACTCCATCCAATTCGCTATTTTTCATTGTCATATATCAAAAAAATTTCAAGCAAAGTAATGTATTTTATGATGTTCAATTATTTATACTTCCTGGTCCTACTTCAAAGCCATTAAAAATGCCCAAGCACACATTGGAAAATAAAAAAGAAAAATCTTCACAACTGTAGTAATCTCTTTTGCATACTTTGCATTTTTTGTTTACCTTTGTGGCTTTGTCGTTATGGCTTTGTCTTTGTGTCTTTGTGGCTTTGTGGCTTTGTTTATATTTCAAGAAACAATTAAATGATTTGTTAAGTTAATTTTTTTTTCCAGTTTAAAAAACAGTAAGAAAAGATTGGAAAAACGCAAAGAAGTGAGTCTAGTTTAATTGCTTCTTACTGGGACCTCTTCATCTATGCAAGATGAAGCAGTTAATTCAATTCCCAATGTTGCAACTCAAGAAGAACCAACACCAAGACAAGCTCTCTCTCTCAAAAAGTAAGCGACATTCCATCTGCTAGTAGGAAACATAGTTGGGTTTGGGAACACTTGAGGAATGCACAAATACTCAAGTAATTAAAATTAAGTGTGAAGAAAATGTGATAAAAGAGGGTTTAGGGAGCCAAATGTATGTATTGTCATAAGGGTCCACTAGGAGACTACGTTGTTGATTCTTATAAAAATGGGACTCAAGGAATGTTAAGACACATAAACTCTAGCTGCAAGTATTATCCAAGAAATAGAAGTATTGATAAAAATCATAAAGTAATGGCTGGTGATAAAATTCAGAGTAATAAGTTGAAAATGCATGATAGCATATAAACCTGATAAGTGATGAATGCTTGTGTTGAAATAATTGCTGTTGATGAGGTGCCTTTTAGCTTTGTTGAAAAATAAGGTGAAATTCCGGTACACCGGATTAGTCCTTTCAATGGTAGTCGTCATAAACATTAAATAGAGAGTATACACAACTTTAAAGCTTACTATCCACAACCTAGTTTCTAGCTATTGCACAAACAATACACAATTGAATAACAATTAGATATGCAACAATTATATTCAATTGTACAACCTATAATCCCAAAGTGTACACTACTACAAACATGCTCATATACATCAGTTCAGAACCGATGTTAAAAAAAATTTCGACCGATGTGTTAGTGGGTGTAGAGAAAGATCCAAAAATTGGGACATCGGTTTTCAACCGATGTCTACCAACCCTCTTGACATCGTTTAGTTATAAAAACATGATGTAAAAAGGATCAAAAGGTCATTAATTTGCATGTTTAACTATTGTCAAACCTTCATATTACGACATTTAAAGTATAGCTACAAGAAGAGAATTATACATTGGTACATCATTTTTTACTTTTACACCGATGTCTGCGAAGCCTTCAGACATCGTCAACTATTAAGTACTGCATAAATTTCATGTTTTACCACCAATTGTTCGATATTGTTAACCATGATTAATAATCGCTCTGCTTACGATAATAATCGATGTGCAGACATTAAATACACATCGTTTCTTTCCTTAATAATCGATGTCTGACATTAGATAGACATCGATTCTTATCTAAATTATCGATGTGCACTTATTGATGAGAAATCGTTTCTCTTATTGATTTTTGATGTTCAGCCATTCAATAGACATCGTTTCTTTCCTTAATTTGGATGTTTATGGGTTTATGCGACATTGATTTTGTAAGTAGAACGGATGCATACATTCTTTTTTAAGTCGTTCTGATTGCTAAATCTGATTTGTTATAAATCAATATCCAATAATCTATATAGGCATGTGACTCAACGATACCGGAGGGGTTATTTGTGAGTATCGCCGTCAAAGTGTAGTGGGTGGTACATTGTGACCAGGGGTTGTCGTACCCAAGGGATTGGAAGGCCCAAGATCCCTACTTGGTGAACAAATGCAAACAAGGTATACAATGCACTAGAAGTGATGTGATTAGAGATGGTTTATGTACTTAGAAGTGAGGTATGTGCAACATGCAAGTGTAGTGATCAAAGGGGTGTCACTCTTAAGTGACAAGGACCAGAACAGTGACTTGAAGTGACAAGGACAGTAGCTAAGTAACCAATCTAATCTAAGTGAAATTGTGGTGACAAGAACACAAGTGAATGTGTTGATAGCTTTGTGTGTTGTTGAGGTGACAAGCCCAACAAATGTGTGATTGTTGTGTGATCAAATGGATGGAAACGATTGGGGTTTCGGGTTCACTCTACCCCAATCAAATGTATGACAAGTCTCAAGAACATGCAACAATGAATTCACTAAGGATCAAACCCCTATCCTAGCTATGTTATGGTTCTAGGATTGATTCTTCTAGGCCTATTTTGTGCCTTATTAGGGTCACAAATACTCCTAGTCTATTCATCCAAGCCTTGTTAGGGTCTCAAACAAACTTCCTAGGCATAGAGATTCAAGAATCAAGATTCAAACAAACTCAGTCCATTGACATAAACTCATCATGCTCATTGCAAACACATAGGATAAAATGTAATTAACATAGAATCCTAACATTAAGTTAAGTTGAACACATGCTTCGAGAACTAATTAGATTCATGAACATGCATCAAACAAAACCGCATTTAACCAATGAACATATCCAGAAACGAATTCATCATGCATACTCAAGAGAAATCATCAAAACATCATCATGGGCTAGAGCACACAACCCTAGCCCCCAATCTAATGAACTACTCACTACTCATTGTCATATACATCAATAATCTCAAATAAGAAAGCATAAGTTCAAAGTAAGAGTGAAGAAGTTGAGAAAATGCTCAAGATGTCGATGGCCAGCAGCTCCTTGGTGACTCCAAGTATGTAGCAAGCCTCCTTGAACTCCCCTCTTCCTCTACACGCTCCAACTTATCTCCAAGCTTCCCAACTCTTGATGTCTCAATGGATGGCAACTTGTGGTGAAGGTAACTCTATGGAATGGTGGTGGAAAGTGTATGGTTGTAGTGTTTAGGATGTGTGGAAGATATTTCGTGAAGGGATCGAAGTGAGATGAGTGGTGGAAAGTGGTGAAAATGGAAGAACAAACCCGGGCAGAAGCTTGGGCGTCCGGGCGGATGGTATCGGCGTCCGGGCGCCTTGCACGTCTGCTATGGTTTCAGGAAGCTTTGCCGAGAGAAAATGGCTTTGCTCCCCTAGGGTTTCTTCCTAATCGTGAGTAACTCAATGGGAATGGCTTGGGAGGGTCTGGTGAGCCTCCAAGGTTGCACTAGGGATTCCTAGTGGGGTGACATGGAATGGATGAGTGGAGAGAAAAGAAATGGAAAAGAAAAGGGAAGTGGAGGGAATAATGGTGAGTGGACATGTGAGAGGGTTGGTGGATGGCTGAATGGATGTGTGACCTGTGTCACACATGTGCATGGCTGGTGTAGGAGACTCTCTCCTTCTGTGGTGGTGCTCCGGTGGTGGTCCGGCGGTGCTGCCGCCTCTTGTGGTGGTGGTTTGCCGGAAAAATCGCCGGAAATGCAATTTCTTCATTTTCCTTCCTTTCTTCGATTCTTCAAGGCCTTCAATGACAACGTCTTCCGAAGGTGAATTCATGCAATCTTCAATGTCTAGAAGCCACGGTTGACTCCTTGTCCTCTTCTCGGAATTGTGCCCAAAAGTAGTCAAAATGCACCTTCTTGTGCCGAATTACCTCAAGTCACCTAAGTAACCTGAAATCGTGAAAACGCATATTAGTAGTAACAAAATGCCTTCGGATAAGCTTAACTCTCGTGATTAGGAATACAATTTGCGCTATAAATAAGTGCAAATCACACCCCCACACTTGAATCTTGCTTGTCCTCAAGCAAACACAACACAAAACAATAAGGGAAATACAATACAACACGCGAAAGGGAAAAACAGAATTCAAACAAAATTTTCTCCAACCATAGTCCTCAACGAGCTCGGGATGTTGTAAACAAGAGACATAAGATCACAAATCAAGGCTTCACAAAATTGCTAACAATCTAACAAGCGCAATTCAATCATGCTCGGTGAAGTGTGTGGAAACCAATGTACAATCCATCTCATGCAATCAAATAGGCACACTAAACACATTAACCACGACTCTCGCAAAGATCACTAAGTATTTCCGCTCAAGTGTATAGGGTCAAAGTGTTTACTCTCATAACAAATGCACAAAGAATGTTCCCATATGCTTGCTCATCAACCAACTCTCTACAAATCGAACCATAAATTGTTAGATCTCAAGGACTTATAATGGTAAAACGGGGCCAATGGGTGAATGGAATGGAATGGAAATATGAGTGGTGCTAAGTGTTCACAAGACATATCAACGACTTTGAAACTCAACCAAATGCTTCAACCAAATTATTTTCTTATTCTCCTCCAACCTTATTCACAAACTACTTTCTTTTTGGATTTTTATTCTTTCTCATTTTCTATTTTTTCTTTATTTTTCTTGAGGAACTTTATTCCTTCTTTTTGTTTTTGATTTTCTTTCTTTCTTTCTTTCTTTGAACAAATTAAACAACTCCTCCAAACTTTCCTTTTAGGTACAATCATAAAATCCCAAGCATAAAGGATAAGAAGTCACTATCAAAGTCTTGTAAACACAATGGTGATGGTAATTTTGAAGTGGTGGAATGAATGTGTGTGATGTGGGTGAACAAAGGAAAGCTAATGATGTATATGGCTCAACTGGGCTATTCCTAGAGTTCAGATTCATATGGATGATGGTCAATTTGGCAATGGTGTTCAACTAATGCCTTAGTCATTTCCAACTCAAAATGGATCAATCAAAAGCTTCAAGCGGTCTTTGAGCAAGTTCTAGGTCCAAACCTTATGCAATGTTCACACATGAAGAACAAAGAGAAACATGTAAGATGCATACATGTGCATATTCAATGGGCTCAAAACCTCACAATTTCTGGGTACGCATGACAATACAAGTCAAGTGTGCTTCTCGGATTGCAATCAATGAATCAACAATGGTGAAGTGTACATGGTGATCAAGCAATCAAGAATCATGCATATTAAACTCAAAGCAAATCATATCAAGCCTTAACAATGATCACAGTCTCTAGAACACAACAAAGTAAGCTCAATTCATCATTGGGATCGGAGAAAATAGACACAAAACACAAACAACACACAAAAACAAACAAAAGTGCCAAAATTTCACAATCAGGGGCTCTGGCGTCCGGGCGCCTTGTTTGGGCGTCCGGGCGGATCAAGTGGCAGAGAGCAGGTTTTCTGAGATTACATAGGGTGTCCGGGCACCTAGTAGGGGCGTCCGGACGGATTACTCGGGTTTACCTCCCAGACTTCGTGGCGTCCGGACACTAGCAGGGTGTCCGGGCGGATTAGCTACTGGAACTTGACAAAATTCGAAAGAATTGAAACATTTTGGCTAAAACGAACCCAATCTCACCCCCACAGTTAAACTTAACATTGTCCCCAATGTGATAAGTGAATTCAACAATAAACTTTGGGTGAGAAATATGACAAACAATCACAAACACACAAATCAAATAAGAATGAAAACAAACAAAGATAGAAATACTCCCCTTCGAAGCGCATGCTTTCCGTTTAGACACGAACAATCACCAACAACAAGGTTTCAAGACCTTGCAATCCAATGCTCACGACCTTTGGTGATGCTAATCATGATGTACTTCAAGATTCGGGGATAAGGGGCTGCCTCCCCAAGAGCGCTTGTTTTTAGAGACCCTCAAGCCGGTCTTTCTCCTTCCTAGGTGACAATGGGAACTTCGGTGAACCGTTCAACCTCCTCTTGAGTATCAAATGTACCACCATGGTACAGCTTCAGCCTATGCCCATTCACCTTGAATATGCCTCCATCTTGGAGGTTCTTCACTTCCACAGCTCCGTGTGGGAATACTTTCACAACCTCATAAGGACCGCTCCATCTTGAGCGTAGCTTTCCCGGAAACAACTTCAATCTTGAGTTGTATAGCAACACTTTGTTACCGGGAACAAACTCCTTCTTCTTGAGGTTCTTGTCATGCCAGACCTTGGTCTTGTCCTTGAACAAGGCTGCACTCTCATAAGCTTCATTGCGGATTTCAGCAAGCTCATTCAAGTCCAACCTCCTCTTGTCACCGGCTGCCTTTAGGTCCCAATTCATGGCCTTTACAGCCCAAAATGCTCGGTGCTCCAGCTCTACTGGCATGTGGCAAGCTTTGCCATACACAAGTCTATAGGGAGACATACCCAAAGGGGTCTTGTAAGCAGTTCTATAGGCCCACAATACATCAAGAAGTTTTGTGCTCCAATCCTTCCTAGTAGTGTTGACAGCCTTCTCCAAAATAGACTTGATTTCTCGATTAGAGACCTCAACTTGGCCACTGGTCTGTGGGTGATAAGGTGTGGCAACCTTATGCTTAACTCCATACTTAGTCATGAGGGCAGTAAAGCTCTTATTGATGAAGTGAGAACCTCCATCACTTATGATAAAACGAGGTGTGCCAAACCTTGTAAGTATGTGTTCCTTGAGGAACTTTGTGACCACAGCAGCATCATTGGTCCTTGTTGCTTGTGCCTCTACCCATTTAGACACATAATCCACTGCCACCAATATATATAGGAACCCATAAGAGCTAGGAAAGGGTCCCATGAAGTCAATACCCCAAGTATCAAAGATTTCTAGCTCAAATATGTTGGTGAGGGGCAGCTGGTCTCTTCTTGATATATTGCCAACTCTTTGGCAGCGATCACATTGGAGGGCATACTCATGACAGTCCTTGAAGAGTGAAGGCCAATAAAATCCGGCTTGCAAGACTTTGAAAGCCGTCTTCTTTCCTCCAAAGTGTCCACCCCATGTGTGGTTGTGACAATGTTCCAAAATCTGTGGAACCTCACTCTCCGGTATACACCTCCTCCAAATCTGATCCTTCCCCTCCTTCCATAGGTAGGTGATTTGTATGCGATTTGCATACAAATTAGGCCTCTAATCATCATTATTGTGCTTGTCCATTGACCATTTGTGAGTCTCTAATCCTTGTTTGCACACTTGTAGGTAAATTGAGCATCAGAACGATATTGGGAGCGAAAGGATGTATTTTGGAGCTTTTAGTGGATTTCCGGCAAAAAGACGAAAAGTCAACCCGAGGACCAAAAGTCAACTCGTGGTCAACCCCGACTTTGGAGCATCAAAGAGTCAAGTGCCGAGTACCGAGAATGAAGCACAAGAGAATTCCGGAAGATTGACCAAGAAACCGAAAAGTCAACTATGGTCAACTCCGAAGGTCAAAGTCAAGGTCCAAGTCAAGGTCCAAGTCAAGGTCAACCTTGTGATTCACAAATGTGCTCCCACATCATCAAGGACCACACTAGATTTGGTGAGGTGACATGTTGATTATTCCTTCCTTTTGTCTCCCATAAGATTTTACCTCATTACCCTTCATTTAATCTCCTTAGCCATTGGATTTAACCCTAGCAATCCTAGCCTTTCATTCTTCCCTTCCCTTGCCTATATATAGTTTAGTTTTTGCCTCATTAGGGCATCTTGAGCCTTCCCATTCAGACCCAAATCGACCTCACTTCCCTTCCCCTTTCCTTCTCTCCATTTCTCCCTTTCACCTCAGCCTCAGCACGACCATCGACCGGTCGACGACATCCTGTCGAACGGTCGACAGTCGACGGCCTCCGCCACTTCCGCTCGTTTTCGCCGCCTCCGCCACTTCTACCACCATCTGGGCAGCTTGGGATCCTCACTAGACATCAGGGACTCCATCTACACTCAAGAAGAAGAAGGATACACCATTGATTGAGCATTTCTCACCCCTTCTCTCTCTTGTATTCATGATTTTAGCTTGCTATTGTATTGTGATGATGCATACCTTGATGGATAGTGAGTAGTTACCTTGTTGGGGACTAGGGTTGTGTGCCCTAGTCCATTGTGATGTATTGATGAATTAACTATGTATGGATGCTTTGTGATGAATGGATATGTCTATTACCCAATTCAATTTGTGTTGAATGCATGTTTAGGGAATTTTGTCACTTCTTTGAGCATGTGTATAACCTATTTTGATTGAGTTTGTTGGGGTGACTCCTAACCCTCTCTAGGCAATTGATAGTAGATGTGATGAGGCCTCCTTGTTTGAGCTTCTAAGTCTTTGTGCCCTTCGCCTCCCAAGCCACATTGGGAGAGTTCTAGTGACCCATAACATGGCACTATGAATACATAAGAAAAGATGGTCTTAGACCCATAACATGGCTAAGATACGAAACTTGATTCAATCATTGCACAAGCACGAATACTAAATTGGTTCGTTAAGCATCTCATTTGGACTTAGGCTAACCCGAAAACCCTAACATTTTCCTTATTGTGCACACACTTTAATCTTCTTTGCTTGCTTAGTTTACTTGTTCGTTGTCTTACATTTCACCATCTCTTTACAAAACCAAACTCACTACACTCACACTTCACACATTGTCCATACACATATTCACGCACTCTTTCCATTTCTCATCCATTTCATCATAGCTAGAGCACTCATCACACACAAACCACCAAGGGATTAAGGAGCCCATCGATCCTCGTTGGAACGACAATCCCCTTTCAAAATTTACTTACCCCATACTTTGACGGTTCGTCAGTAGGGGTCATCCCAAATGAATGATTGGGCATCTCTCTTGAGCTTCCTCAACTCATGGTGAGTAGCTCCCTCCGGTCTATATGTACCACCACTAGCCAAGTAATTAACTAGAATGGAATACCATGGCAGCTCCATAGTGGTGGTAATGGCAAAGATCTGCTCATCCGGAAAGCCTTCAACCAAAGGAATGGCTGAATCATCACCTCCCCCAAGAAGTCTTGAGAGGTGATCCGCTACAACATTCTCTCTACCCGGTTTGTCTTGGATCTCCAAATCAAACTCTTGCAACAATAACATCCAACGAATGAGGCGGGGCTTTGCATCCTTCTTCGTCATTAAGTACCTCAATGCAGCATGATCGGTATGCACAATCACCTTGGAGCCTATAAGATAGCTCCGAAACTTCTCCAAAGCAAAGATAATAGCTAGGAGCTCCTTCTCGGTTGTGGTGTAGTTCACTTGAGCATCATTCAATGTCCGAGAAGCATAGTAGATAGCATGCAGCCTCTTCTCTGTCCGCTGCCCCAAAACAGCACCCATAGCATAATCGGATGCATCACACATAAGCTCAAAGGGGAGCGTCCAATCCGGCACACACATGATAGGAGCACTAATCAATAGCTCCTTAATCTCCTCAAATGCCGACATGCACTTCTCATCAAAGCTCCAAGCAACATCCTTGGAGAGTAGATCACACAATGGCTTCGAAATCTTGGAGAAGTCCTTTATAAACCTTCGGTAAAAACCGGCATGTCCCATGAAACTCCTCACTCCCTTCACATTAACCGGAGGAGGCAGTTTCTGCATAAGCTCTATCTTAGCTTTGTCAACTTCAATTCCCCTCTTGGAAATCACATGGCCAAGCACAATGCCTTCTTCTACCATGAAGTGACACTTCTCCCAATTAAGCACTAGGTTTGTCTCCACACATCTCCTTAGCACAAGAGCCAAGTGTGCTAGGCACTCCTCAAATGAATTCCCATGGACAGAAAAATCGTCCATGAAAATCTCTATAAAGTTCTCCGTCATGTCATGAAACAAGGCCATCATACACCTTTGAAATGTGGCCGGTGCATTGCATAAACCGAAAGGCATTCGACGGTAGGCGAAGGTGCCAAAAGGACATGTAAAAGTGGTCTTCTCTTGGTCCTCGGGAGCTATCACAATCTGATTATAGCCGCTGTACCCATCAAGGAAACAAAAATGGGAATGTCCAATCTGATTAAGTTCTCCGTAATGACTCAATGGTAGCTCCACTTCATCAATGGGAGGCACTTGATCATTGTTGTTCACATCCCCCATTGTCTCTTTGGGTGGTGTAGGGTGCTCTGGAAGGTGTGTAACTGGTGGAGCACTCTCAGTTCTCCTTGGTCTACCTCTTCCTCTTCCTCTTCCTCTTCCTCTTCCACTTGGTCTTCCTCTTGTGTCTTCACTCAAAACTCTCCCACTTCTCAACACAATTTGATCACTAGAAGTGGAGGACACATTCATGTACCTGTAAACACACAAAGAGTAAGTATAATCAACACTTAGAAGCAAGGAAACAATGACAAAATGGAATTGGAAGCAATTGGAAGCAAATAACACAAATCAGTTTCACAAAATGGTCCCAGACGATCGGACGCTAGGCTTGGCGTCCGGACGGATTCGTCGGGAAATGGCTTCTGTATCAAGGGCGTCCGGACGTCACAATGGGTGCCCGGACGGATTAAGTGAATTTCAGTTACAGAGAGTTCAAAAATAATTACGAACAATGCCACTGTGAACAACTTCACTGGGCAGCAGAGAAACAAATCACAATTTACCTAAGCAAACCTTAACGAAACACAACCAAATTTTAAACACAACAACTAGACACACAAAGGAACTAGCACACAAATTTTTAGAATTTTCTGGGTTGATTTACTATGCTAACAAAAATCGGGAAAAACACACAGAAGCAAAAACTATGCTTAGGAACAACTTGGAAACAAAAACAACAACAAACACAATTATGCTATGAATCAAAGACACAACAAACACTAAGACACGTATATCAAACAATTTATACTACAAGAATAGTGCAAAGACACCCCGACTGCGGGTCACCAAGGAATCAAGGATGAACCTCAATCCCCGGCAGCGGCGCCATTTGGCTCAACGATACCGGAGGGGTTATTTGTGAGTATCGCCGTCAAAGTGTAGTGGGTGGTAAATTGTGACCAGGGGTTGTCGTACCCAAGGGATTGGAAGGCCCAAGATCCCTACTTGGTGAACAAATGCAAACAAGGTATACAATGCACTAGAAGTGATGTGATTAGAGATGGTTTATGTACTTAGAAGTGAGGTATGCGCAACATGCAAGTGTAGTGATCAAAGGGGTGTCACTCTTAAGTAACAAGGACCAGAACAGTGACTTGAAGTGACAAGGACAGTAGCTAAGTAACCAATCTAATCTAAGTGAAATTGTGGTGACAAGAACACAAGTGAATGTGTTGATAGCTTTTTGTGTTGTTGAGGTGACAAGCCCAACAAATGTGTGATTGTTGTGTGATCAAATGGATGGAAACGATTGGGGTTTCGGGTTCACTCTACCCCAATCAAATGTATGACAAGTCTCAAGAACATGCAACAATGAATTCACTAAGGATCAAACCCCTATCCTAGCCATGTTATGGTTCTAGGATTGATTCTTCTAGGCCTATTTTGTGCCTTATTAGGGTCACAAATACTCCTAGTCTATTCATCCAAGCCTTGTTAGGGTCTCAAACAAACTTCCTAGGCATAGAGATTCAAGAATCAAGATTCAAACAAACTCAGTCCATTGACATAAACTCATCATGCTCATTGCAAACACATAGGATAAAATGTAATTAACATAGAATCCTAACATTAAGTTAAGTTGAACACATGCTTGAGAACTAATTAGATTCATGAACATGCATCAAACAAAACCGCATTTAACCAATGAACATATCCAGAAACGAATTCATCATGCATACTCAAGAGAAATCATCAAAACATCATCATGGGCTAGAGCACACAACCCTAGCCCCCAATCTAATGAACTACTCACTACTCATTGTCATATACATCAATAATCTCAAATAAGAAAGCATAAGTTCAAAGTAAGAGTGAAGAAGTTGAGAAAATGCTCAAGATGTCGATGGCCAACAGCTCCTTGGTGACTCCAAGTATGTAGCAAGCCTCCTTGAACTCCCCTCTTCCTCTACACGCTCCAACTTATCTCCAAGCTTCCCAACTCTTGATGTCTCAATGGATGGCAACTTGTGGTGAAGGTAACTCTATGGAATGGTGGTGGAAAGTGTATGGTTGTAGTGTTTGGGATGTGTGGAAGATATTTCGTGAAGGGATCGAAGTGAGATGGGTGGTGGAAAGTGGTGAAAATGGAAGAACAAACCCGGGCAGAAGCTTGGGCGTCCGGGCGGATGGTATCGGCGTCCGGGCGCCTTGCACGTCTGCTATGGTTTCAGGAAGCTTTGCCGAGAGAAAATGGCTTTGCTCCCCTAGGGTTTCTTCCTAATCGTGAGTAACTCAATGAGAATGGCTTGGGAGGGTCTGGTGAGCCTCCAAGGTTGCACTAGGGATTCCTAGTGGGGTGACATGGAATGGATGAGTGGAGAGAAAAGAAATGGAAAAGAAAAGGGAAGTGGAGGGAATAATGGTGAGTGGACATGTGAGAGGGTTGGTGGATGGCTGAATGGATGTGTGACCTGTGTCACACATGTGCATGGCTGGTGTAGGAGACTCTCTCCTTCTGTGGTGGTGCTCCGGTGGTGGTCCGGCGGTGCTGCCGCCTCTTGTGGTGGTGGTTTGCCGGAAAAATCGCCGGAAATGCAATTTCTTCATTTTCCTTCCTTTCTTCGATTCTTCAAGGCCTTCAATGGCAACGTCTTCCGAAGGTGAATTCATGCAATCTTCAATGTCTAGAAGCCACGGTTGACTCCTTGTCCTCTTCTCGGAATTGTGCCCAAAAGTAGTCAAAATGCACCTTCTTGTGCCGAATTACCTCAAGTCACCTAAGTAACC
Organism: Rubus idaeus; assembly: GCA_030142095.1. Lineage (NCBI taxonomy): Eukaryota > Viridiplantae > Streptophyta > Magnoliopsida > Rosales > Rosaceae > Rubus > Rubus idaeus. Next base: position 17,091,665 of record CM057968.1, on the reverse strand, counting down.
TGAAATCGTGAAAACGCATATTAGTAGTAACAAAATGCCTTCGGATAAGCTTAACTCTCGTGATTAGGAATACAATTTGCGCTATAAATAAGTGCAAATCAGCATGATCAAATAAGTCTATCAAACAATGCTAGTAAATCAAATCCACATTTATCAACAAACCATGAATCAAGACTTAATATTGAATTGAATTAATTTTGATGTTTGACCATTAGTTTTGATCAACATTTTAACAAAATATAATGCAAGGCTGCAATTTAGGTTCCAAGTTGCCAAAACTACATCTAATTATTCCAACCCCTTGGTTTCCTACCTAAAAAAAAAAACAAAACCCAAGCAAAAAATTATATGTTCTGCAAATCATACTTCACTACTACACAAAACTAATCAGACGACACGACTTATACGACGTTAGTGACTTTATTGTTGTATGAAGGATGTTAAAATTGTGAGACAACGTGTGTTAAAATATCTGTCGTCTGATTTGAATTCAAACAACGCTAGTTTTTCACGTTGGATTGTGAATTACTTAAGATGACAGTTGTAGCTGATATCCGTTGTCTGAGTGAAGTGCAAATTTTAAGAGGCACCAAATTTCCTCCAAACCTCAAGCTATAGTCTAATTTGATAACTTTTTATTTCCCATGTATTCGTTTGTACAACGAAAATAATTGAAACCGTTGTATGAATTACTTCAATTTTGAAGATTAAAAAAATTCCCCCCCACAGCCTCAAAATTTTTCCTAAAGCGCCATAACTTCCCCCCAAAGCGCGCAGCCGGCAAACTCCAAATTCAAAATTAGGCTTTCATTGCGAGGGTATGTCCAATTTAGAAAACAATATGCCCTACATGACTACATCCTTACCCACCCCTGCCTTAAGCTCTTCGATACTTTGAAAAAAAAAGAACCCTACCCACACCAAATTCCCTACCCCTCATTCCGTCTTCTACCCTTCTCTCTCTTCCTCTTGGCCTCTCTTTCTTGTAACCTCCCTAAGCCCTTAAGATGCTACAATACCTGCAAGCCTTTGACCAGGGAGTTCTCCGCCGTCAAGCCACCTCAAGGCCCGCCACCACCCACAAACTCTTCCTCTCTTCGTCCTCTTCAAAACCCGACAAACCTAACGGCGAAGTGCCCCCTATAGACATTGGAATCACCTTCCAAAGTCGTGCCAGCGACTGTTTTCTTTACCCGATTCGATTCGATGTTTTCCGGCAACGATAACTTGCACCACCTACTGAGTTTTGAAGCCTCCTACACAACGAACCCAACGCCACCAGCCTTGCTTCCAAACTCTACTTGACTGGGGCGAATCGACACTACAAAAAAAACTTGAATTAGCTACGGTAGTTGGCATCGGCACAAAATCGCCGTCGCCGTTGGTCTTATATTTGGTTTTAGGTTGATATCTCTCTGGTATGGAATTAGGTTTTTTTATCTATCATTTGGTTTGAAACTGTGCCGTTAACAGAGTCCAATTTCTAAAGTTTTTTTTCTTTCTTTGTATCTTCAGAGGCTATGGCGTATGAACCAATTCAAGGCATGGAGTTGGTGGTCGCCATCGTGAGTGGATACCGCGGCTCAGAGCGGCAGAACCTGATGAAGCTCTTGACTCATGCCGGTGCGAGCTTTGTCGGTGTCTTGTCCCGGTCGAATGCCTTCAGTCACTTGGTTGGTTTCAGGACCCATTTACTGATTTTGATGTATTTTCGATGATAATTGGGTAATTGCATTTTGTATTCATGGATGGATCTTTTGGATTTGATGATTAGGTGTGTTGGAAATTCCAAGGAAGGAAATATGAACTGGCTAAGAAGTTCAAAATCATAATTGTTAACCACCAGTGGATTGAGGATTGCATAAAGCAACGAAAGAGAGTTCCTGAGCATCCTTATACATTTCAAGGGTATGCTAAGTTGATTCATTTCCCTTCAATTGTGCAAAAAGTAAAAATGATTGCTTTCAATGCATTTGTTACGGTTTGTCTTGGCACAAAAAGTAGAGCTTTGACAAGGATTCGACAGTCCTCCTGTAGGACAAAGAGTTTATCATTCGCTCCATATCTCTTTCTCTTGTTAACAACAAAGCGTATAGTTATGTTTATTGATTTCATGGATGGGTCTATGGTTATAGTTGAATGTCCAAAGACCTATTTATGTAGGTGTTGGACAATTGCAGTTTCATTATGTTTATAGTTATCAAAGAACACTATGAATTGCTTGTTTTTTTCTTCTTTTTTTTCCCTTTCGTGGGGGAGAGGTAGATGACAGGGCTCTCCTTTCTTGAATCACTCTAGTCTAATGATATATTTTGTTTTATTGTTTGTGCTTGCCTGTTGTCTTCTTGTGCTTGGCTTATGAAATCCCAATTGCCATTCTAAAGGTTCTGCTTTTGTTATTGGAGACTTTTCTTTGGATAGATTTTACATACAATCTTTTTGTTACAACCTTGAGGTTGGATGGTGTACCATACAGAGAAAATTTAATTTCTAATAAGAAGGTTGAGTTTGTTGAGGAGTGGTTACAAAATTTTTCTCTAGGCAATGCAACCTTATAATGGTGGTGTGGGATTAATTGAAAATTCTGATATGCTTATTTCTGGGTAATTGCCAGTTTTCAAATGCTAAATTGAGTTGGACAAAATAATTTAAAACTATCCTGACCTTTTTTTTTTTTTCTGTCTAGGCTAGTAGAAGTTTTAATTATGTATATTATCTTTTACTGATAACTTACATGATAAATTATCTAAGACATTGCCACATTATTAGTGAGAATTAAATTTTGTTCCTTGCTGTTCATTGTTTGCAGAAATCTTTATTGTTGAAGGAGATTCAGCTGGTGGAAGTGCAAAGCAAGGTCGTGATCGGCACTTTCAGGTAATTATAACTATGGTAGTTTGTAATTTTTAACAATTTTATGTCCTTTCAATCAAAAGTCGCTTTGGAGGAGCTTTTTACTTCTAATTAAGTTATATCACCTCTACGGGGGCAATACTTACATAAATCTATCTCTGCAGCTTCCTTGGGGCAATACTTACATAGTAAGTGCAGAAGAAAAAGTGTTTGGTCTTTGATTTTGCTTTCCTTGAACTTCTCATATTCAATCACACTTCTTCCTATCTTTTGTTTTATTTTTGCATGATCCAATAACAATTCTAAAGTCTATTTGATATGGATAAATACCTGTTATGCTGGTCAGGTTATGTAATTGTTTGTGTAATTTTATATAATGAGACCTTATGTTGAGATGTGATGTGCCTTCCTTCTGTTGTATCAGTGGTAAAACGTAGTTTGACAAATGCACACTAATCACTAGGTTGCAAGATAAAGTGCAACATCTGTTACCATGAATTACACTTCGGCATAACTGACATTTCACTCGTAACTGACTTTTTAACTTAATATACTACTGTCCTAGTTCAATTTGGTGCATGGTTGCTAAGTGTTTTTCTTTGCTGTGTTGTGATTTTTTTTTAATTTTGGTATTAACCAAGGAATCAAGGATCCAGCTTGCCGGTCAACATTTCAGGAATTGCTGGAAAAAAAGTATTGCAGAGACAATGTGCTCTCCAGTTCAGAGGAGAGTGATAGAACCCAAAAGGAACAGTATTGAATTGATGATTATAATCTGGATTCCAGGTACTTAATTCTTATTTAGTTATTTCTTAACATGGTTATTGCTGTGTTTGCTCAATAATGATTAAGAGCAGAATAATTACTATATAGCTTGTACCATGAAGAGAAGAAAAATCACCTCTTATATATGTATATATGATACTGTACCCAAATTTAAACTTCAGGTCATTATCTGTGTTTTCTTTCCTTTCTTTTTAATAGGTTTGTTCTGAACATATACATGTTTAATAGTCTAATTGTTATTGCCATATGTAATCATCTCTAGTTCCATGTGGATTGTGGAGCCATAGGATTCTTTACTCGATTAATGGACAATAGTTAATTAAATTTTAGAGATAATGATACCCTACAATGTGTCTTTTACCCTACCCTTCTTGGTTGAGCAGTTTTGGTTAATTATCAAATGATTTTTAGACAAAGAAAGAACTTAATTGAGACATTTTTCTGGTTTCCTGAATTTTCTGGCCCAGTAGCCTTTCTCTTAAAAACTCTACTAAACCGTTGAGAATTTGGAACTAGTTTCTTCTAAACAATTGCAGGAGACAAACTAATGAATGATCCAAAACTGGAATCACCTCAAAAACATTTTTCTAGAATTAGTAATGAATTTTCAAAGTTAGGAATCTGTCACAAGATTTATAAAAATCTGCTGTACTATTTTACTTACCTTATTTGGTTGACCTCTTTACTTTCAAAACTGAAACAGAACACCCAAAACTGATTTCACTAATCTAATGTCGATCTGTTTCTCATGTCAATGGTTTACATTCTTCTTTGTCTTCCTTCGTTAATCTTTGCAGATACATGATTTATATATGTTTAGTCATTTATTTGAATCATCTTTGTGGCAGATCTTCGCAATGGAAGAAATGTTGATGACCTTCATACACTTGACAAAGTGGCAGCTTGTGCAGCTTCACAATGTCAAATATTAAATCCTAGCTGGTCACATTGTTTTGTCTTTGTATACTATGATTTTGCTATTGTAAGTTTCATTTGTGGTGTGCTCCTTTTATGTATTTTGTTGTCAATGCTTGAGAAATGTGCTCCTTGTTAACTTGTTTTGCGGATATAAGAGGCAATGTATTGAATCCATTTAAGTACATTTATGTAGGATTATAACAACAATATACTACAATATATTGAGATCAATTGTCACTGTTAATTTGGTAAGTTTTGGTAGCACAAATCAGGGCAATTCAATCTTGCCCACAATCATAACATTACGACAATAGTAAAAAAAAAAGTCTCGTCTCAATGCACACAATAACTAGCTTTTAAAGGTTATAGACCACATAAATTGCAAACTTAAGTGTCGTTTATGTATGATATGTACAACGTCTACTAGAGAAACTGTCGTCTGAATGCAAATGAGACAATGGCTACTAGAACCGAACTGTCTTTTGAATGACAATTGGGCAACGGCTAAGAGTGTACAACCGTCTTCTAACTGAACATCGGACAACAATGAGTTTATTGAATCAGTTGTCTGAATGAATATCCAACAACATATAATATGTCGATATTTAAGCCTATAAAATCATACAACGGTTTTGGACTTTCTTAAGTTGTCCATATGACCAGTATACAACGGGGAATAACCGTCGTATGAATGCTCAATAGTCGTCGCCTCCTTAGTCCACGGAAAATTGTCCGATCAGATGACGGTTTTCACCCGTCGTGTGAACCTTTTTCTGTAGTAGTGCTTGCTGGTATTCACTACAACAGATTTTGTTTGTAGTTGGCCACTTCAATGCGCACCTCGTCAAGTAGCTCTAGGGTGTATGCTTTTCGAGACTTTGACACCCACTACCAACAGTAAGAGTCAAAATTTATAAGAGAGAATCAATGAGACAAGCATAGAATCCAGAAATCATAGGCTACAACCAATAAGTAGTTCATTAACAAAGTGCAGCACTATCACTTGGCACTATTTTCAGTTAACACAAACAGAGACACACAATGATTACAAACCATACCTTGTTAGTAGTCCATAATGGGCGCATTTCCAAATTAGAAGTCTTGGAGACTATACCTTTAGGCAATGTTTCACTTCCATGAGGCCTTAAATGACTCTAAAATAGAGAAACAATTATAAGTAAGAAATCCCGACAATATCAAAAACAAGAACACCCACAAAACAACCAACAAGAGATGATAGCAGCAAAGAACACATGCTAGCTTGACGCCAGCAAATCAGTAACCACTATTTTGCCAAACAAAATCAACCAAAAGAACATAAAGGTTGCAAGAAAAATAAAATAACAATAACAATCCAAGTGTTCATTACATTCATCAAAGGATCATGTGATCTCAGAGATAATATAATATAAAGAAATTTATTTATATTTGTTTGGTTATGGCATAATTATCTCCTTCAGCCACAATACTTTATTTATTAAAAAATACTTTTTGGGAGGCTGTTATTAACAGAAACCATGTTCATTTTTGTTTGTCTGCATATATTTTTTGTTTAATGCTGCTACCTAGCAATCCTTACAACTAAAGTACAAAACAGTGAGGCAGAGAGATGAAGAAACATACATATTTCCACCCTAAAATCTGTGCGCAACAGCAAATGCTAAAACTTCTGATAGACTAGCTAGAGTTATGGATGATCCAACTTCCACAAGTGCATTGCTTATTCTCCCTTCTAAAGGCAACTCCAATGGTTGCCGTTTGACAGCATGCACCAATATACACATATTATCTACTCCAACCTGTCAAGATGAGAAACTTCAGAATATTATAAGCTACAACTAAGCCCATAACAGATGTGCATTAAGAAATTACTTTAAAAAGCCAAAAAGTTCAAATTTATGTATTTGACAACCAAGTATTGACTATTGAGTAAAAATAGTCAAATGTATATATATTGTTGGAGGAACACTTACAGCTAGAACAAGAAATAGGATAACTTAATAATCACAAAACAATACAACTCCAGTTGTTTTCTATATCCGCCGAAAATGGCCAAAGTGAAGTATATAACCAAATAACCAATCTAGTATAATATCCAACTAGAACTTATTTCCTCAAGGCTTTAGTCTCCCATACAGAACTTTAGCTCTCACAATAATTAATAAGTAATCAAGTAATCAACCAACCAATAATTAACTTCTAAGAAACATAACACAAGCTTCTAGCCACTTCCAGATTAAACGTTATGGCTTTTGTTTCTCTTACCCCAATTCATCTACACCTTAATTAATCAATTGATGGCCAAACTTTCATACCACATCAGAACCAAAAGTTTCTACCCACAAAACTTGAGTTAAACATCAACCACAAGATCTCCATTGCAATAACCAATTTTCAATTAAGATTATCAACAACTGTAATTATCCAAAAATTTCAGAATATCCAACCACAATATCTTCTTACCTTGATTATGATCCAACTTCAACTCAAAAAAATTTCTTCAAACCTTCCTCTGCTTGTCTAATCTAATTTAACTCTTAACTTTCAAAAATTGACAAATCATATTTACAAAATCTGAAAATGCAATGAAATGCGTATTAGAATCCGAAGAAGCAATTCATAGAAAAGGTGAGAATTTAAACTAAGCTTGGGTAGATTTACTTACTGCAAGTGTTACATATATAGGGACATATGTATTAAAAAAAATCAAGAATTTAAAGAAGAATGAGGAACTAGGCCGGGAAATAACTTACTCACAATTAGAGGTGGAGACTGGCGATAAGTGGTGCCATCTGGCTCAACAACCCAGCCAGCCTCGCGCGCTAAAACTGCGAGTGCGCACAGTCAAGGGAAAATTGCAGTACTGTCGGAGTCCGGCAAGCATACGGCTCGTGATTGATCAACAGAGACATTCTCGACGCTTTATGCGCTCCTTCTCCATCTCCCTCTCTCTCCTCCCGTTGGTGGAGAGAGAGATGGGGCTGACTAACCTCGCGGCAGGTGTGGCGGTGGTAATCCTCTAGGCGGCGTCGATCTGCATTATCTCTCGGTCGTCGCTGCAATAATCGAGATCTGAAACTCCTCCTCCTCTTAACCTGAAGACTGACGAAGCTGGAGAAGAAGGTCTGAGTGTTGGAGAAGACGGAGAGAAAGACGAAGAATTCTGGATCGGAGAAGAAGATTTATGATGGGTGATTTTGGAAAAAAAGATTTTCAGTCGGGGCTCAAGTTGGGCCGTGGAGTTTTGGAGACTAGGATTTAGGGCTGAAAAATTCTAAGTGTTGTAAAGGATATGGGAGGAACTGAAATTAGTGTTCGGCGCCTTTACTTAAAAAAACTTTGTGCTCCGTGTTTTTAGAATTTGAAGGCTTCCGTACAACTTTAAAAAAAATTTGCAGACATCGATTATTTTAAGGACCGATGTTAATGTCTATAACAGAAATCGATTATTAAAGAAACGATGTAAATACAAACTATTACATCAGGTGCAATTCCAACCGATTTCTTTGAAGTGATGTATATGAGCATGTTTGTACATCATACTAGCACACCATGGACTATAATCTATATATGATCAAGCATGCAACATGCTTAGCAATTTAGGCACAATACATGTAGATAAACAATCACACAAAGCAACACATTAGATTGGTCACCCGGAACCCCTACCACTAGAGGAAAACCGGAGGGGAGCCGTACCCCATGGTCTTGTGTAACACTATGAAAAATGCCAATCGGCAAACACATACAAGAGGGAACTCCCAAACTCTACACTATCAACCCTATGACTAGTGGCAACTCAAACCTTGTATAGTCCCCAAATGCTTCTTCAAGTGATCCCACCTCAAATTTCTCCGATTGATCGAACCTCACCTGATAGGAGCATATAATGTGATGTTTTTAATGTGTTTTCCCTACTATTTGGCTATGATTTAATTGTAACTTTGCTATTTTAGCTTAGTTTCCATATTTGCGTCCCTAAATGATGTATGAATGTGAACATGTGCGGAAATGAGGTTTTTAGGAAACTTTCCTGTTTTGACTTTCCTATTTGTTTTAGGAAACTTTCCTAATTTGAATCTTTCCTGACTTTGCCAGGAATCCTAATGACGTCAGGAATCCTAAAGAGAGTAGGAATTCTAGTGCAACCAGGATTACTATTTTTGCTCGGAACGTAGAATCGGAGCTCGGAAAATTACGAAGCTTAATGGGCTTTTTCGAGGCCCATTAAGAGGTGGGCTACCGTGAGGCCCAAGATAGAGGCCCAAATCCATGGAGGAAGGCCCAAATCCATGAAGTTCAAGTCCATTGGACTTTTGTTGAAACCCTATCCCATTTAGGGTTGTTGCCGCATGTTTCCAAGAGGAGAATGAATAGTGCCGAAAATAAATCCTAAAAGGGAGAGATGATTGTCAAGATGTTTTCAAGAAGGATTAGGAGACTTTAAATCAGATTTTTATGGGATTTATTGAAGGAATTTTCGTCCATATTAAGAGACCATGCCTTGTGGACTACTCAATGGGATGAAAATCAGATTTTTAGGGAATGAATCTAGTCCTAATTTCGGCAAAAAGAGAAGGGTTTCTTGGTGGCTACTCAATTAATTTTCAGCAACAATTAAGAGATAAATCCTAAAATATTTCGACATCTAGATGGAGGGCTAGGATTGCATCAAGGGTTCCATGATTTCTCCTATAAATACACTGCTCTTCAACACAATTCTTCACACCTTCTACCCGAGAAAAAAAACATTCCATACCTCTCAAGTTTCGGGAACACCACCATCCAAGGTTCTCGGCATCCATTCTCTAGTGCAAGGGTTTTCAAGGGGCTTCAAGGAGGAGGAGAAGGCGTGATCACCATCATCACCAACCAACTTTCAACGTCACCATCACCATCTTCAACTTGTCTTCACGGCTTGGATTACGTGTGGTCAAGGATTCAAGGTTTTGTGGTTTCAAGATATTCAACTTGTTCATATGGTGTATTTCGTTTTAGCCTTTAAATTCATACCTCTTTGTTGCTTGATTACCGTTGTATTAGTTAACACAATATGGATTATGTAATTTTCAGCCTATTTATGTGAGTTTATTTAGTTATTGGATTGAAGTTAATTGATTCTTCTAGTAGCTTATGTGAATTTGTTTGTTTGATTTTTCCTTTAACGTTGGAATCAAGTAAAAAGGATCATGGATAGTTGAGTGGTCTCACTAGGTCGTGCACTTTAATTAACAAGCTCTTTCCTATGCGTTGAACATGTTTTGATTGATCACCTTTGTATGTTTAATTGGTTAATCTAGGTGTGGTCGCTTAGGTTGATTTTCATAGGAGGATGTTTAATTGGGGGATGTATGGTGGTCCAACATCCTACATATGTTAATTTCGGATTCATGACTAGGGACTTAGTTGATTTTCAATCTGATGATTGGTAGATTTGTACACTTGTGGTTGTAAATTATATAATTTATGTTCCATTCCATCTTGTTTAATTTATTCTTTGTAGTTTAATCAATTAGTTTAGATAAATCAATCTCTTAAATCCCCATATAATTTCGATGTACATATGTATAATTTGTTTATATTTGTTAATAATTCTTGTGACATTCTTTGTTAGGTACACCCTCGATCTCCGTTGTGAACGATCCCTACTTATTCTATACTACCGATAGGTTTTTTTTTTAAATTGATGCTAACTTTTTAGACTATGATTGCATGTTTAATTGGTTGATCTAGGTGCTTTCACTTAGGTTAATTTTCGTAGAGAGGTTTAATTGGGGAATGATTAGCTTCTAATTTTTCACAATATCAATTTCAGATTCATGACATAGAAACTTTGTTGTGTTCGATTCAATACTTGGTAACTCATATGACAGTGGTTTTGAGTCATGTACTTGATGTTTCATTTAATTAGAATTGTGATTAGTAGTTTAGATAATTAGTTTCAATAAATCAATCCCATAAATTCCCCCAAAATTTTGTGTTACTATGTATATATATTCTTTATATTTGTTGATAATAATTCTTTATGATATTCTTTGTTTAGGTACACCCTTGATCCCCGTTATTAACGATCCCTACTTTCTTTATGCTACCAATAATTCTTTATGATATTCTTTGTCGTCTGATTTGAATTCAACCAACGCTAGTTTTTCACGCTGGATTGTGAATTACTTAAGATGACAGTTGTAGCTGATATCCGTTGTCTGAGTGAAGTTCAAATTTTAAGAAGCACCAAATTTCCTCCAAATCTCAAGCTTTAGTCTAATTTGATAACTTTTTATTTCCCATGTATTCGTTTGTACAACGAAAATAATTGAAACTGTTGTATGAATGACATCAATTTTGAAGAGTGAAAAAATTCCCCACCACAGCCTCAAAATTTTTCCTGAAGCGCCATAACTTCCCCCCAAAGCGCGCAGCTGGCAAACTCCAAATTCAAAATTAGGCTTTCATTGTGAGGGTATGTCCAATTTAGACAACAATCATGCCCTACATGACTACATCCCTACCCACCCATGCCTTAAGCTCTTCGATACTTTGGAAAAAAAAAAAGAACTCTACCCACCCCAAATTCCCTACCCCTCATTTTGTCTTCTACCCTTCTCTCTCTTCCTCTCGGTCTCCCTAAGCCCTCAAGATGCTACAATACCCGCAAGCTTTTGACCAGCGATTTCTCCGCCGTCAAGCCACCTCAAGGCCCGCTACCACCCACAAACTCTTCCTCTCTTCGTCCTCTTCAAAACCCGACAAACTAACGGCGAAGCGCCCCTGTAGACGTTGGAATCACCTTCCAAAGTCACGCTAGCGACTGTTTTCTTTACCCGATTCGATTTGATGTTTTCCGGCAACGATAACTTGCACTACTTACTGAGCTTTGAAGCCACCTACACAACGAACCCAACGCCACCAGCCTTGCTTCCAAACTCTACTTGATTAGGGCAAATCGAGGAAAAGAAATTCTAGGGTTTCAGAGCTTTCGAGTGAGATTTCGGTCAAATCGTTGATTTTTCTGAGCAAACCCCAAGGTATAAAGTTTCTCTACTCCTCATGGGTTTTCATTTGCATTTAACTTTGCTTGATTTGGTTGAGGTTTGAGAATTGACAGAAAATATTATGGTTAGCCACTACAGCTCCACTGCGTTTGGTGGCTGGTGCGACCAATTTTTGTTTTTGTCTTCTTGAATCTTTAGAACAAATTGGAAATTGGAGATTGGATCTCTTTGTCTTCACTCTCGGGTTCCCATTACCTGCTTTTGAAGTTTTAATTTTTCAGATTGATTTGCAGGTTCTGGTCAAACAAACCAAGCGAAATCGGGGTGCTTTGGTGTGAGGCGACCGGGAAATGCATTGGAGAGGTGAAATGGGGTGGGCTGTGGGAGTTCTGGAAAGGAGAACATCAGGGTGCTCGGGGCGGCGCTTTTTGCAGAGGCGATGCGCTCATGCGAGGTTGAAGACGACCAACTTTTTTTTGTTTTTGTTTTTTCATTCTCTTCAAAATGGCGTCGTTTTATTAAATGATGATTTTTTTGTTTTTGTTTTCTTAAGCCTGAGAATCGGGTTCCTCATTTTTTTTCGTTAATCTTTGCAGATCCATGATTTATGTTTAGTCATTTATTTGAATCATCTTTGTGGCAGGTCTTTGCAATAGAAGAAATGTTGATCACCTTCATACACTTGACAAAGTGGCAGCTTATGCGGCTTCACATTGTCAAATATAAAATCCTAGCTGGTCACATTATTTTGTCTTTGTATACTATGATTTTGCTATTGTAAGTTTCATTTGTGATGTGCTCCTTTTATGTATTTTGCTGTCAATGCTTGGGAAATGTCCTCCTTGTTAACTTGTTTTGCGGATACAATAGGCAATGTATTGAATCCATTTAAGTACATTTATGTTAGATTATAACAACAATATACTACAATATATTGAGATCAATTGTCACTGTTAATTTGGTAAGTTTTGGTAGTACAAATCAGGGCAATTCAATCTTGCCCACAATCATAACATTACGACAATAGTAAAAAAAAAAAAAAAGTGTCGTCTCAATGCACACAATAACTAGCTTTGAAAGGTTATAGACCACATAAATTGCAAACTTAAGTGTCGTTTATGTATGATATGTACAACGTCTACTAGAGAAATTGTCGTCTGAATCTAAATGAGACAATGGCTACTAGAGCCGAACTGTCTTTTGAATGAAAATTGGGCAACGGCTAAGAGTGTACAACCGTCTTCTAACTGAACATCGGACAACAAGGAGTTTATTGAATCAGTTATCTGAATGAATATCCAACAACATATAATATGTCAATATTTAAGCCTATAAAATCATACAATGGTTTTGAACTTTATTAAGTTGTCCATATGACCAGTATACAACGGGGAATAACCGTCGTATGAATGCTCAATAGTCGTCGCCTCCTTAGTCCACAGAAAATTGTCCGATCAGACGACGGTTTTCACCCGTCTTGTGAACCTTTTTCTGTAGTAGTGACATTTGGGAAAAAAAAATGAAATGAGGAGTGCAATAATTAGCATGATTATGAACAATAATTTTTAGGGTTTAAATTAACCCTCTATTAAGGCAAGTCAAAACCTTTAATGACCAATGATCAAAGTCCGGAGAAAAGACCGGATAAGAAAGGCTTCTTCATGAACCATCTCAAAGAAGAACAACTTAAGCCACGACACCTAATCCCTAAACCAAACTTAGCAATGATACAAAAGAGTATATTACTAATACAAGGGAAGAGGTTTTGTCAAACAGGAAATAGCCAATAACAAATATTTTGCCGTTACATAAGGGTTTTAGGAAATTTTTCTCAATTAGTCCCATTACTAAGAGAACATCAAGGTGGATTCAGAAGAAGATTGTCATGGACAATGCAAGTGCGTTGAGTGAGTTTTCTGTATTTGAGTTCATATGTTCTTAATTTCTGCAGAATTAGGATTGATACAGTACTTTCACTCCTAAGTATAAATTACATTCTATTAATATTACAGTGATTCTATTAACATGATTTGATCTAGTATAGGTTCTTATTTTATGTGATTATGATTCATTATACATGTTCTAACATATCCGAGACTGAGAAAGTATTGATTGATATGGCAGTAAACATGAGGTCAAACTTTCTCAAGTCTTATTGATCATTCAAGGATTTGAATCTATTGGTGTTTATGAGACTCACTACTACAGAAAAAGGTTCAGACGACGGGTGAAAACCGTTGTCTAATCGGACAATTTTCCGTGGACTAAGGAGGCGACGACTATTGAGCATTCAGACGACGGCTATTCCCCGTTGTTTACTTATCTTAGGGACAACGGAATAAAGCCAAAATCCGTTGTATAAATGTGTAGGCATAAATGCCGACAGGTATTATATGTTGTTAGTTATTCATTCATACAACAGATTTCATAAACCCGTTGTTGTCCTAGTTTGATTTGGAAGACAGTTTCAGTTCTGATAGCCGTTGTATATATTATACATAAACGACACTTGTTTTTGCAATACCTGTCCTTGTATGCATGATGCTTATGCTGTTTCAGTTCAGTTCTTATAAACGACAGTTTCAGTTCTGTAACCTTTGATATATTTAATGAGACAACACATTGAACTCTTGCTGTTGTGTATGTATATTTGGGACAATGCTTTTCAACTGTTATTGTTGTCCCAATTTGTATTCAACGATGGTTAAACTTAGCCTCGTCGTGTAAATTGTTACAATAACGTTGTTTGATTTGTCAAAAATTCCTCTTCAGACAACACTTTTTTTCTATAGTTGTCCTAATAATGCATAATTGAATTGCCCTGATTTGTGCTACCAAAATTGACCAAATGAACAGTGACAGTTGATTATCATATATAGAGCAGTATGTTGTTACAATTCATCATAAATGTACCTAAATGAGCAAAAATAAGTACATTAGCCTATTGTATCCACAAAAAGCGCACATCTTTCAAGCATCCATAGCAAAATACATACATAATTAATGTACCTAACTTGGTCCTTGTCATACCCTTTCATATATCCCAAACTTTAAACCCAGGCCATGCCCAAAATGAAATTCCTAGCAAGGCCAATGCACTTAACAGCTTCATACCAAAAGTTCTTCATCACACTTCATAGCTTCAAGTAGTTCGTGACCACGTAAGTGGCCAACTCATTCCGCACTTTATCAATATCTTCCTGACCATATAGAGGGACATGAATGCCTCTCCTCCCCCACTAGAACAATTTAAAATCACAACATAAAACTCATGTCATATAATGTTTCATATGCAATATTAAAACTCTTTAAAACATTGATTTTCATGATGACAAATTTTGGATTACCTTTTCAACAAATGATAAGTCAATGTCCTCAATTATGTCTTTCATGTATTGCATCACATAATACCCGCACTCTTTGTCACTTGGTTGTGATGGAATACCCTAAAAAATCAATGATTCGCATGCATCATAAGTCAGTAACTTATTTAAATGATTCACAAGATTCTGGATTATTTGTTCATCTGCAAGATTCACACATCACAAGAGATGATTTAATAAAACAAACAGCATCAGTTATAAAATTTTATTTGATTTGAAGCCATAACAGAACCTAATAAGAACTTGAAAATCTAAAAGCATGATGATATAGAGAATCATAAGGGTAAGACATATTAAACAAGAAACCAAGCAGAAAACTAGAAGAGAAATAAGAAAACAGGAGTACTTATAAGATCTTGGAAAATGACGAAAGCCACTAGAAGAAAAGAACAAAGAGAATTTCAAATCCTGCAAACCTACCTAATGGTCCTGTTCCTGGTGTTTTAACTTTTTTCAACATTATATCAATTGTTTCTCTGAACAGATTTTCTGTCTCTAAATAACACAAAGCAGTAATTCAGCAAGCATCAACTTCAATCAATTTCTATAGCAGCTTTAACATCAAGCATTGGGGACACTAAGTAACATTACTTTTCATTCCAATTGCATTGCACCCAATCTCTAAACATGATCTCTGTATGTCAGTAAAGATTAGCATAATTTTGAAGAGCGAGAAAAAAAGTGATTAGGAGAAACATTGTTAGAATTACGAAGAAAACAAACAACCATCCACTCATAAGGAATCAGATAAATTTACCTATTGACAACATAAGTGGATTTGGTAGATGTAATTAAATTTATATTCATTGATTCCCAAATGTGGTGTCCCCAATTCGGCAGACAATACTAGCCAAAACATATCAGTGGATGTTGACAATGAGCTATAGGTCAGGTCGTTTATTAGCATTACGAAAAATATTACTTCTCAGAGACACTACCTACATAAAGAGAATACTAGGAAAACAGATATACCTGCCAATACTTCTCCCCAACATACAAAATATACAGAGTATATAAGCCTAAAACTTTTACATTTTCAGTTCCAAACTATCTGCAACACTGACATTGAAAACCAATAATACAAGCCTATATACTTTATTCCACACTCACTTTTCATCCCAGTGTATACCAGAACCGTAAGATCAATCAAAATTTCAGACTCAAATTAAAATAAACCTCAAGGGTCTGGTTGACTACTCAAAGAAACAGCTTGTAGAAAACGTGGATAATTAAACGTTAGACCAAATGGAAACCCAAACAAGAAGATTAAAAAAAAAGATAAGATGCAGAAGTAACAGCATGCTTCCAATTATACCAAGTGCATAAAAGTATGGTCAACCCCCAATATGTAGAATGGGCGGAAAATCAAGTTTGAAATTGTGTTTTACTTGTATACTTTCAGCAAACAAAAGAATCATAATGTAAAAGGCTATAAAAGTTCACCAACTCCATAGGAAAAAAAAAAGTCTGCTGCAAAGTGTGTCCAACATTTCAGAAAAATCTAGGGAACTTTGAAAAATCACCAATAATGTTTCTTTCAGTAATTTCAAGTATAAAACTCCAGAATCCAACTAGACATATATATATACTTTTTCCCAAAATTTCAAGTCATTTGAAGGTCGTTTGGGCTGCCAAAGAAGAATCCAAAATAGGCTGAACTGCAGATTTCTGCAGAATTTCTGAAGCACTACTCTAACTTCATACTAGTATAAAAATCTCATTTGAACTCCGTTTTTCAAGAAACTAGGTTGGAAAGAATCTTTCAAGAGTCTAGTTTAACATATCAAAAACTCAAATTAAAATACAATATATAACTTATACAAAAATCATAGACAAGCCCACTGGTTCAACTTAGATGATGCCTTTGGCATTTCATCGAATACATGGTGTGCACCATTTGAATCACTAGTTAACTGCCAATGCTATTTCTACTTATCCTATTGGAGTTACCAAAGCTAATTTTACAGTCAATAGCACAATTCAATGTCCACCTTAAGTGAGCCATTGAATAGAATTCAAGTAAAAGTCATACGTGCAAGAGTATAAGTAAAACGACTTGGGAAAAGTCTGAAAGAAAGAATAGATTGACAGATTTCATAACCTTACCCCCTAATTCTTGCGAAATCAAAAGGAAATTGATTGCTAGCTCAGTTTAGAAGTAAACCAGTTTACTCAGTTAAGAAGGAAACCAAACAGCCACATGATTATTCTCATCAATTCGGCCAAAGAATCGAGCCAACTGAAATTGGAGGAAGAACATGCTCAACAGAAACCTAACCCTAAATAAAAAACTTGACAAGGTAACAATTGAATAGAAATACCTTATCGCTGGGTTCCAATTGATTGCAACATCATGTTCCAATTGCTTGCGAATGGGTCAGATAGAGAGAGAGGAGAGATAGCTGGAGGCGAGAAAGAGAGATAGAAAAGAGAAAATGAAAGAGAATGCTACATGAAATTTTAAAACCGTCATAGACATCTAAACATCAATGGTACTTAATTAAACATAATTTTTCATAGAGAAATAGGACGATACCTGGATCGACGAATTTGATAGAGCTGCTAGGTTGGGATTCAGTGCCGCTAGGGAGCGGCTGAGAAGATGTGCGGATCTGAGCTCCGACGAGGCTGGGCTTGAGGACACAATTGGAGCCTGGATTGGGTGCCCAAAGAAAGAGATCCAGCAGTGAAAACTGGAGAAGGAGCTCCATTGTGGAGCAGCGGAGGCGCGGGTGCGGAGAGAGAGAGCAGAGACGCGTGAGGGAGGCTAGAGATGCTGGTCTGGTCAAAGGTCTGGGCAGAAAAGAAAAAAGAAAAACTCAACAGAGGGAAGAGGTGATTTGTATGCGATTTGCATACAAATTAGGCCTCTAATCATCATTATTGTGCTTGTCCAATGGCTATTTGTGAGTCTCTAATCCTTGTTTGCACACTTGTAGGTAAATTGAGCATCGGAACGATATTGGGATCAAAAGGGAGCATTTTGGAGCATTTTAGTGGACTTCCGGCAAAAAGACGAAAAGTCAACCCGAGGACCAAAAGTCAACTCGTGGTCAACCCCGACTTTTGAGCATCAAAGTGTCAAAGACCGAGTCCCGAGAATGAAGCACAAGAGAATTCCGGAAGATTGACCGAGAAACCGAAAAGTCAACTATGGTCAACTCCGAAGGTCAAAGTCAAGGTCCAAGTCAAGGTCAACCTTGTGATTCACAAATGTGCTCCCACATCATCAAGGACCACACTAGATTTGGTGAGGTGACATGTTGATTATTCATCCCTTTTGTCCTCCCTTGTGATTTCCCTTCCTTGCCCTTCATTAAACCTTTGAGCCCTTAGATTAAACCCTACTCCATCCTAGCCCTTTATTCTTTCCCCTCTAGCCTATAAATACCTAGTACTTGCCCCATTAGGTCAGACCACCACTTCAGCCCCAAAATCCCTCACTTTTCCTTTCCCCTTTCCTCTCTCCCCCTTCCTCTTCGGATCAGCCTCTGCACGTCTGTCGACCGGTCGACAGAAGGTCGACGACCGGTCGACGCACGGCTGAGCAGCCCGATTCTGCCACTTCCACACCTCCTCTCCTCCACCATCCTTCATCAAACCTGTTCACCACGACGTTCTCCACCTCCACCACCATTTTGGGTCGCTGAATCACTCACCAAGGCATCAAGGTTCATCATCAAAGCCAAGGAGGAGCAAGAGAGCACCTATTGAGCATTCCTCATCTCTACTCTCTCTTTTCCTTATGTCTAGAGCTTTATTGTGTAATTTGATGATGTATATGTTGATGACTAGTGAGTAGTTACTTTGTTGGGGACTAGGGTTGTGTGCCCTAGTCCAATTTGACTATGTGATGCTTGATTTGTGAATAAAATGCCTTTGTGATTGTGTGAATATGTGTGCTTACCCATTTCAATATGTGTTGGTTGCTTGTTCTTAGAATTTACCACCTCTTTGACATGTTAACTAACCTATCTTGATGAGATTGTGTGAGATTGGTAACCTCACACACTCAAGGCAATTGGAAGCATATGTGATGAGTTGTAACTTGTTTGGGTCCCTAGTTTCAATGCTTTACGCCTCTTAAGCACTTTAGGGGATTCGGTATTAGGTAACGTAGAGGAATCCCCTATGACACCTAGAGAGTTGGAATGACCCTAATAAGGCATTCGAATACCTTAAGAAACACGGTCCTAGACCCATAACATGGCTAGGATACGGGGCTTGATTCACACACACATTGTCATGATTAATTCGATTGAAGCATTGCTAGTTACATTGGACTTATGGTTTACCCGAAAACCCCAACATTCTCATACATTGCGCACACTTTACATTATTTACTTGCTTGCTTTCCTTACTTGTTGGTTGCTTCATTTCATTTGCATCATTATCTTTCCAAAACCACTCTTTACACCACTACATCACTCATTGTCACATACTCACATTCACCCACTCATTCCACTTCTTATCTATTCCATCATTGCTAGAGCACTCACCACACACAAACCACCAAGAAATTGAGGAGCCCATCGATCCTCGTTGGAACGACAATCCCCCTTCACAATTTACTTACCCCATACTTTGACGGGTTCGTCAAGAGGGAAGGAGACGAGAGGAAGGAGAGGTCAGAGTTGGAGCGTTCGGGGGGCTGTGCGAGTTTTGAAGTCTTCAATGATTTGTTTAGCTAAAAATATGAAGTGTGGGAATATTAAGGGGGGGGAAAAAAAAATTGTGTTCTGCAGCTCCACTTAAAATTTTTAGCGCTCCGTGTTTTTACAATTTGGGGTTCCCGCAAAATTGAAATCAATTTGGTTTGTGCTTCCTAAAATTTGCAATTCACTCATACAACCGTAATAGATAAAATATGTTGTGTAATATATTGCATAAGACCAATTTCATAGCACGAAAACTTGAAATGTAAGCTGGCCACCATGGTGGGAAAGTTGCGCGCTCAAAATTTCACACTCATACAACGGATACCAGTTATAAATGTCTTCTGAAACACTTCATAATTTAGCATGAAAAATTGACGTTGGTTGAATGCAAATCAAACGACAGATATTTTAACACACGTCGTCCCACAATTTCAACATCCTTCATACAACGGTAAAGTTATTAACGTCGTATAACTCGTGTCGTCTGATTAGTTTTGTGTAGTAGTGACTTGTGCTTAATCCCAGATTCAAGCCAAGACATATAACACATATGTTGAGAAAATAATACTAGGATGACGAAGATTTTCAACTCAAAATAAGAGAATTAAGGGATGTGCTGATGTCCTTGTATGCATGATGCTTATGCACCAAAGAATGCCCCTACAAATAAAAAAGTTTACAGCTAATCTAGATAGCACTATAACAAGTAGTGGTAGTGACACTAGAGGAAGATTTTCTTTATTTAAAAATTGGTGAAAGGTAGTGGAAGAACTTGATGAGGTAGTGATTGCTCATTAATTTTCCTTCATCACCCCATTCAATATTTCATCCCAAAATTCCAAACCTTGTCTTGAATTTCAACCTCCATCCTTAATTTTTCTTCATCCCCCCATTCAATATTATGCCAAAACAATAGTGTTGTTCAACAAGCAAGGAATCGAGGAGCAGTAGGATTTGAAATCGCTAGAAACAATGCTCTCGCTCTTGCTATTGCATAGGGTTAACCTTGAGCCAAAATGAAATTGCAGTGGCGTTAATGGTCTCGCGGTAGAGTCCATCAAAATTCCTCAGTCATAGTGATGGGTAAACTTCTGATTGTTGGCTCTTGTACGTTGAAATGCTAATTTAAGCATTTTTAGTTTCATTCTCTGAATTAACTTTACTAATCTCCATATATAACTACTTAGTGAGTTACTGATGCGAAGCTTCAATCTCTACCATGAATAGAAGCAAGGTTGATATTATTGGAAGCAAAATCTTTACTTCCACAAGATATATCTTTTATGTACCAAACATCATTATTAGAAGCATAATAATATTCAATTCAATTTTTTTTTTGCGTCTTTACTCTGCTTATAATTTAGCCCATTAGTAAAGAACCTAAAGTTTCTATCATAATGAACAACTCTATCAAACCTCCGGTCAAGTTCTATTTGTCTTTGCTTAATTGATATTGTGCAACCGTATGCATTGGACATACATCAGCTAATTTGCTTGACGTCTCAATATTAGTGTGTATTTACCAAGTTCTTTGTAGCCAATGTGTAAGGTCTTACTAGAATTTGGTTCTATCTTCTTATGAGTTCTGCATTTTTAATGTTTATTAGGTAGTTGATTTGCACTTATTTATAGCGCAAATTGTATTCCTAATCACGAGAGTTAAGCTTGCCCGAAGGCATTTTGTTACTATTAATATGCGTTTTCATGATTCCAGGTTACTTAGGTGACTTGAGGTAATTCGGCACAAGAAGGTGCATTTTGAGTACTTTTGGGCACACTTCCGAGAAGAGGACAAGAAGGCAACCGTGGCTTCTAGACATTGAAGATTGCATGAATTTACCTTCGGAAGACGTTGCCATTGAAGGCCTTGAAGAATCGAAGAAAGGAAGGAAAATGAAGAAATTGCATTTCCGGCGATTTTTCCGGCAAACCACCACCACAAGAGGCGACAGCACCGCCGGACCACCACCGGAGCACCACCACAGCAGGAGAGAGTCTCCTACACCAGCCATGCACATGTGTGACACAGGTCACACATCCATTCAGCCATCCACCAACCCTCTCACATGTCCACTCACCATTATTCCCTCCACTTCCCTTTTCTTTTCCATTTCTTTTCTCTCCACTCATCCATTCCATGTCATCCCACTAGGAGACTCTAGTGGAACCTTGGAGGCTCACCAGACCCTCCCCAATCATTCTCATTCAGTGAGAGACGTTTAGGAAGAAACCCTAGGGGAGCAAAGCCATTTTCTCTCGGCAAAGCTTCCTGAAACCAAAGCAGACGTGCAAGGCGCCCGGACGCCGATACCATCCGCCCGGGTTTGTTCTTCCATTTTCACCACTTTCCACCACTCATCTCACTTCGATCCCTTCACGAAATATCTTCCACACATCCCAAACACTACAACCATACACTTTCCACCACCATTCCATCGACCTACCTTCACCACAAGTTGCCATCCATTGAGACATCAAGAGTTGGGAAGCTTGGAGATAAGTTGGAGCTTGTAGAGGAAGAGGGGAGTTCAAGGAGGCTTGCTACATACTTGGAGTCACCAAGGAGCTGCTGGCCATCGACATCTTGAGCATTTTCTCAACTTCTTCACTCTTACTTTGAACTTATGCTTTCTTATTTGAGATTATTGATGTATATGACAATGAGTTGTGAGTAGTTCATTAGGTTGGGGGCTGGGTTGTGTGCTCTAGCCCATGATGATGTTTTGATGATTTCTCTTGAGTATGCATGATGAATTCGTTTCTGGATATGTTCATTGGTTAAATGCGGTTTTGTTTGATGCATGTTTATGAATCTAATTAGTTCTCAAGCATGTGTTCAACTTAACTTAATGTTAGGATTCTATGTTAATTACATTTTATCCTATGTGTTTGCAATGAGCATGATGAGTTTATGTCAATGGACTGAGTTTGTTTGAATCTTGATTCTTGAATCTCTATGCCTAGGAAGTTTGTTTGAGACCCTAACAAGGCTTGGATGAATAGACTAGGAGTATTTAGTGAC
This sequence comes from Rubus idaeus, assembly GCA_030142095.1. Taxonomy (NCBI): domain Eukaryota; kingdom Viridiplantae; phylum Streptophyta; class Magnoliopsida; order Rosales; family Rosaceae; genus Rubus; species Rubus idaeus. The sequence goes on along the minus strand of CM057968.1, from coordinate 17,069,053 downwards.
CCTAATAAGGCACAAAATAGGCCTAGAAGAGTCAATCCTAGAACCATAACATGGCTAGGATAGGGGTTTGATCCTTAGTGAATTCATTGTTGCATGTTCTTGAGAGTTGTCATACATTTGATTGGGGTAGAGTGAACCCGAAACCCCAATCGTTTCCATCCATTTGATCACACAGCAATCACACATTTGTTGGGCTTGTCACCTCAACAACACACAAAGCTATCAACACAATCACTTGTGTTCTTGTCACCACAATTTCACTTAGATTAGATTGGTTACTTAGCTACTGTCCTTGCCACATTTGGTCACTGTTTTGGTCACAAGTCACCCAAGAGTGACACACTTTGAACACTACAAATCCATGTTGCACATACCTCACTTCTAAGTACATAAACCATCTCTAATCACACCACTTCTAGTGCATTGTATACCTTGTTTGCATTTGTTCACCAAGTAGGGATCTTGGGCCTTCCAATCCCTTGGGTACGACAACCCCTGGTCACAATTTACCATCCACTACACTTTGACGGCGATACTCACAAACAACCCCTCCGGTATCATCGAGTCAAATGGCGCCGCTGCCGGGGATTGAGGTTCATCCTTGATTCCTTGGTGACCCGCAGTCGGGGTGTCTTTGCACTATTCTTGTAGTATAAATTGTTTGATATATGTGTCTTAGTGTTTGTTGTGTCTTTGATTTATAGCATAATTGTATTTGTTGTTGTTTTTGTTTCCAAGTTGTTCCTAAGCACATTCTTTGCTACTGTGTGGTTTTCCCGATTTTTGTTAGCATAGTAAATCAACCCAGAAAATTCTAAAAATTTGTGTGCTAGTTCTTTTGTGTGTCTAGTTGTTGTGTTTAAAATTTGGTTGTGTTTCGTTAAGGTTTGCCTAGGTAAATTGTGATTTGTTTCTCTGTTGCCCAGTGAAGTTGTTCACAGTGGCATTGTTCGTAATTAGTTTTGAACTCACTGTAACTGAAATTCACTTAATCCGTCCGGGCACCCATTGTGACGTCCGGACGCCCTTGATACAGAAGCCATTTCCCGACGAATCCGTCCGGACGCCAAGCCTAGCGTCCGATCGTCTGGGACCATTTTGTGATTCTGATTTGTGCTATTTGCTTCCAATTGCTTCCAATTCCATTTTGTCATTGTTTCCTTGCTTCTAAGTGTTGATTATACCTACTCTTTGTGTGTTTACAGGTACATGAACGTGTCCTCCACTTCTAGTGATCAAATTGTGTTGAGAAGTGGGAGAGTTTTGAGTGAAGACACAAGAGGAAGACCAAGTAGAAGAGGAAGAGGAAGAGGAAGAGGAAGAGGTAGACCAAGGAGAACTGAGAGTGCTCCACCAGTTACACATCTTCCAGAGCAACCTACACCACCCAAAGAGACAATGGGGGATGTGAACAACAATGATCAAGTGCCTCCCATTGATGAAGTGGAGCTACCATTGAGTCATTACTCAAATCCTAGCGTTGTCAATGCACCATCTTGTATTATCCATCCACATCCACAAATTGCATACGAGATCAAGCATTCGATCTTGTCCATTCTGCCTACTTTCCATGGAGTTGAGAAGGAGCGACCATATGATCACATGGTCGATTTTGATGCCATTTGCAGCACCCTAAACAGAGGAGGATTGACATATGATGAATTGAAGCTTAGACTCTTTCAATTCTCACTCAAGGCAAAGGCAAAGATTTGGTTCCACAAGCTAAAGCCAAGAAGCATCCGTTCTTGGGATGACATGCAGAAGGTGTTCCTCAACACCTATTACCCTCATCATCGCACTACTGCCATGAGGATTCAGCTCACTACATTCATGCAAGGTGAGCGTGAATCTATCTATGATGTTTGGGAGCGTTTCAAAGACTTGGAGCTTGGTTGTCCACACCATGGAATCAGCAAATGGCAGCTTGTTTCCTCATTCTATGACGGTCTATTTGATGATGACCGGAGGAGACTTGACAACGCATGTGGTGGCAGCTTTCAAAGGAAATGACCTAATGCCGCTTGGGACATCATTGAGGAGCTCTCTAATCAATCCGGGCAGTGGGACAACCATGACCGGAGAAGAGACTCAAGGATAAGGGAAAGAGAAGAGCCACATCTTGGTGGAAGAGAACCAAGAGGAGTAGAATCAAGGACAAGAGCAGTCCAAGGTGTCTCTCAAATCCAACAAGTGGATGATCTAATGAATGCCAAGTTTGAGCAACTAGAGGCTACCATGAACACCAAGCTTGATATCTTGCTCAAGGCACATGGCAATGCAGCTCCTCCTCATCCAAGTGAGCAAGTCAAGGCAGTGGCTGTCTCAGGTTCATATTGTGGTTCCTTGGAGCATGAAACCATTGAATGCCAATACTATTCAGCCACCATTCAACAAGGAGTGTTGGATGAGCAATTGTATCAAGTGGAAAATTATAATCCGGAGCACCACTCCTCACAGCTCAACAATCATCCTCACTACTCCTATGGCAAGAGGCATGTGGAGAATGCAGCCCTAACCAACAGCCAAGGCCATCAAGGGGGCAGTACCTATCAAGGAGGAAACAACTACCAAGGAGGTAGATTTGTTGGAGGAAGGTTTCAAGGAGGAAACCAATCTTATCAAGGAGGGAGATCACAAGGGTTTCAAGGCCCTAACACCTATCAAAGAGGAGCTCCAAATCCTATGTATGCTCAGGAGGCAAGCACCTCACAAGCTCCTCCAAGACAAAGCACATACCAAGCACCTCCCGGATTTGAGCACAAGAGGGAGAACTACCATGCTCAATCAAATGATTCAAGGGAGCCTACATTCAAGGAGATACTCACTGCCCTCTCTGCAAGCCAGCTCAAGACAGATCAAAGTGTGTCCATTGTGTCCCAGGGATTGAGCAAATTGGAGCTTCAAGTGGGGCAACTCTCCAAGCAACTCCAATCAAGGCAACAAGGTGGATTACCTTCACAACCGGAGCAAAATCCGAGGCATGAGAGTGTGAAGGCGATCACCACCCTTCGTTCAGGTAGGTCTTACGACAACCTTGTGAATTATGACCCCCATGCTCATATATATGCCCCCCCTTCTTCTACAACATTCATGGGACCTTGTTTAAATTCTGAAAATTTATTTGAGGAGAATGGGGCCGGATGGGAAGAAAATGTACCATCCGGCAATTTGGAGAGTGGTGTTGTTGTTGGAAATGTGCGGAGAAACAAGGGGGAGGATAAGGAAGCCGGTAGGGAAGAAAATGTACCTACCGGAGGAGCATTGAATCAAGAACTGAATCAAGAGAGTTCTCTGCCAGTCACTCCGTCCGGACGCCAAGCAGTTTGTCCGGACGCCCTTCAGTCAGTGAGGAAAGTTCGCCCAATCCGTCCGGACGCCTGACAAACAGAGAAGAAAAATTGCAGCTCTCGACAAATCCGCCCGGACGCCAGGAATGGGCGCCCGGACGCCGGTCAGCCCAGACTGAAATTTCAGAAAATTCGACGAATCCGTCCGGACGCCAAGAGGTAGCGTCCGAACGTCTGGGACCAGAACAGAAAAGAAATTCTACCCGAGAGGAGAATGTTGAAGTATCCAAGCCTTCATCTATTAGTGTCTTCAATCATGAAGATGGCACACCATTGGGGGAAGAATTTGGGCAGCTATCTCTTGATCATGAGTTTGACAAGAGAGATTATAGCAAGAGAAAGAGCAAGAATGTCACATTTGACAAGGAGGAAGGGAAGTTGAAGAGTGCACAAGTACCAAGCAATGATGTTCCAAGGAGATGTCACTTGAGTGTACCTCCTTTGCATGCAACAACTCATCAAGTGCCTCTTCCATTTCCTCAAGCTCAAAGGAAGGAGGATTTACAGAAGAAGAACAACAAGTACCGGAAGGAATTCATTGAGTTGTTCAAGAAGGTTAACATCAATATTCCTCTCCTAGATGCTATCAAGCAATCCCCTCCATATGCCAAGTTTTTGAAGGAGTTGTGCACCAACAAGAGGAAGTTCTTGAAGGATGAACAAATCATATTGAGTGAGGATATCTCTGCTGTCCTTCAAGGCAAGCTTCCTCCCAAGCTTAAGGATCCCGGTTCATTCACGGTCCCTTGCATCATAGGCAACAAGGGATTCGACAAGGCTATGTTGGACTTGGGGGCATCAATAAACCTCATGCCCTATGATGTGTACAAGACCCTTGCACTGGATGACATCAAGCCGATGAAGATTACATTCAAGCTGGCAGACCGGAGCCAAGTTAAGCCGATGGGAATTGTTGAGGACGTTCTTGTGAAGATTGAAGAACTCCTCATACCGGCTGATTTTGTGATCCTTGATATGAAGGATATTGAGAGTGGAGGATAAGAAGAGATGCCTATTCTCTTAGGAAGGCCATTCATGGCCACTGCTGGGACAAGAATTGATGTCCAAAAAGGGATTCTCACAATGACGGTCTTCGATACAACCGTCGGATTTCGGATCTTTGATGCTACGAGAAATCCCATGCCTTTAGGGGATTGTTTTCGGATAGACAAGTGTGAACCCCCAGAAATTGATGAGAGTAAACTCTCCCAGCTACAATGTATCGATGAGTATGTGAAGCTGCATCCTCCATCTAGTAATGCAAAGACGGTGCCAAGAAACGCTTCAAAGAAGAAGGTTGTTGGCAACACCAACAAGAAGAAGAAGAAGAAGAAGAAGGTGGCATGTTTCTGGCCACCATGTTTCACTCCCAAGTTTCTGAAGCCAAGTAGTTGTTTTGACGGGAGCTGCAACAAGACCACCATGGTGGGTGGTAAGAAGGAGAGCTACCAGCCTCCATGAAGTATGAAAGAAGGAGAAAGACCGGCTTGAGGGTCTCTAAAAACAAGCGCTCATGGGAGGCAGCCCCATATCTCCGACTTTTGAAGTACATCATGATAAGCATCACCAAAGGTCGTGAGCATTGGATTGCAAGGTCTTGAAACCTTGTTGTTGGTGATTGTTCGTGTCTTAACGGAAAGCATGCGCTTCGAAGGGGAGTACTTCTATCTTTGTTTCTTTTCATTCTTGTTTGTTTTGTGTGTTTTGTGTTGTGTGTCATATTTCTCACCCAAAGTTTATTGTTAATTTCACTTATCACATTGGGGACAATGTTAAGTTTAAGTGTGGGGGTGACATTGGGTTCGTTTTAGCCAAAATGTTTCAAATTTTTCGATTTTTGTCAAGTTCCAGTAGCTAATCCGCCGGGACACCCTACTAGTGTCCGGACGCCCATAAGTCTGGGAGGTAAACCCGAGTAATCCGTCCGGACGCCCCTACTAGGCGCCCGGACGCCCTATGTAATCCCAGAAAACATGCTCTCTGCCACTTGATCCGCCCGGACGCCTAAACTAGGCGCCCGGACGCCAGAGCCCCTGATTGTGAAATTTTGGCATTTTTGTTTGTTTTTGTGTGTTGTTTGTGTTTTGTGTCCATTTTCTCCGATCCCAATGATGAATTGAGCTTACTTTGTTGTGTTCTAGAGACTGTGATCACTGTTGAGGCTTGATATGATTTGCTTTGAGTTTAATATGCATGATTCATGATTGCTTGATCACCATGTACACATCACCTTTGTTGATTCATTGATTGCAACCCGAGAAGCACACTTGACATGTATTGCCATGCATACCCAGAAATTGTGAGGTTTTGAGCCCATTGAATACGCACATGTATGCATCTTTCATGTTTCTATTTGGTCTTCATGTGTGAACATTGCATAAGGTTTGGACCTAGAACTTGCTCAAAGACCGCTTGAAGCTTTGATTGATCCATTTTGAGTTAGAAATGACTAAGGCATTAGTTGAACACCATTGCCAAATTGACCATCATCCATATGAATTTGAACTCTAGGAATAGCCCACTTTGAGCCATATACATCATTAGCTTTCCTTTGTTCACCCACTTCACATACATTCATTCCACCACTTCAAAAAAAATATCATCACCAATGTGTTTACAAGACTTTGATAGTGACTTCTTTTCCTTAAATGCTTGACAGTTGATGCTTGTACTAAAAGGAAAGTTTGGAGGAGTTATTTACTTTATTTTTATTGTTCAAAGAAATAAGGAAAGAAAGAAAATCAAAAACAAAAAGAAGGAATGAAGTTCCTCAAGAAAAGAAAAATAGAAAATGAGAAAGAAAGAAAAATCCAAAAAGAAAATAGTTTGTGAATAAGGTTGGAGGAGAATAAGAAAATCATTTTGGTTGAAGCATTTGGTTGAGTTTCAAAGTCGTTGATATGTCTTGTGAACACTTAGCACCACTCATATTTCCATTCCATTCCATTCACCCATTGGCCCCGTTTTACCATTGTAAGTCCTTGAGATCTAACAATTTGTGGTTCAATTTGTAGAGAGTTGGTTGATGAGCAAGCATATGGGAACATTCTTTGTGCATTTGTTATGAGAGTAAACACTTTGACCCTATACACTTGAGCGGAAATACTTAGTGATCTTTGCGAGAGTCGTGGTTAATGTGTTTAGTGTGCCTATTTGATTGCATGAGATGGATTGTACTTTGGTTTCCACACACTTCACCAAGCATGATTGAATTGCGCTTGTTACATTCTTAGCAAATTTGTGAAGCCTTGATTTGTGATCTTATATCTCTTGTTTACAACATCCCGAGCTCGTTGAGGACTATGGTTGGAGAAAATTTTGTTTGAATTCTGTTTCTCCCTTTCTTGTGTTGAATTGTGTTTCCCTTATTGTTTTATGTTGCGTTTGCTTGAGGACAAGCAAGATTCAAGTGTGGGGGTGTGATTTGCACTTATTTATAGCGCAAATTGTATTCCTAATCACGAGAGTTAAGCTTGCCCGAAGGCATTTTGTTACTATTAATATGCGTTTTCATGATTTCAGGTTACTTAGGTGACTTGAGGTAATTCGGCACAAGAAGGTGCATTTTGAGTACTTTTGGGCACACTTCCGAGAAGAGGACAAGAAGGCAACCGTGGCTTCTAGACATTGAAGATTGCATGAATTTACCTTCGGAAGACGTTGCCATTGAAGGCCTTGAAGAATCAAAGAAAGGAAGGAAAATGAAGAAATTGCATTTCCGGCGATTTTGCCGGCAAACCACCACCACAAGAGGCGGCAGCACCGCCGGACCACCACCGGAGCACCACCACAGCAGGAGAGAGTCTCCTACACCAGCCATGCACATGTGTGACACAGGTCACACATCCATTCAGCCATCCACCAACCCTCTCACATGTCCACTCACCATTATTCCCTCCACTTCCCTTTTCTTTTCCATTTCTTTTCTCTCCACTCATCCATTCCATGTCATCCCACTAGGAGACTCTAGTGGAACCTTGGAGGCTCACCAGACCCTCCCCAATCATTCTCATTCAGTGAGAGACGTTTAGGAAGAAACCCTAGGGGAGCAAAGCCATTTTCTCTCGGCAAAGCTTCATGAAACTAAAGCAGACGTGCAAGGCGCCCGGACGCCGATACCATCCGCCCGGACGCCCAAGCTTCTGCCCGGGTTTGTTCTTCCATTTTCACCACTTTCCACCACTCATCTCACTTCGATCCCTTCACGAAATATCTTCCACACATCCCAAACACTACAACCATACACTTTCCACCACCATTCCATCGACCTACCTTCACCACAAGTTGCCATCCATTGAGACATCAAGAGTTGGGAAGCTTGGAGATAAGTTGGAGCTTGTAGAGGAAGAGGGGAGTTCAAGGAGGCTTGCTACATACTTGGAGTCACCAAGGAGCTGCTGGCCATCGACATCTTGAGCATTTTCTCAACTTCTTCACTCTTACTTTGAACTTATGCTTTCTTATTTGAGATTATTGATGTATATGACAATGAGTTGTGAGTAGTTCATTAGGTTGGGGGCTAGGGTTGTGTGCTCTAGCCCATGATGATGTTTTGATGATTTCTCTTGAGTATGCATGATGAATTCGTTTCTGGATATGTTCATTGGTTAAATGCGGTTTTGTTTGATGCATGTTTATGAATCTAATTAGTTCTCAAGCATGTGTTCAACTTAACTTAATGTTAGGATTCTATGTTAATTACATTTTATCCTATGTGTTTGCATTGAGCATGATGAGTTTATGTCAATGGACTGAGTTTGTTTGAATCTTGATTCTTGAATCTCTATGCCTAGGAAGTGTGTTTGAGACCCTAACAAGGCTTGGATGAATAGACTAGGAGTATTTGTGACCCTAATAAGGCACAAAATAGGCCTAGAAGAGTCAATCCTAGAACCATAACATGGCTAGGATAGGGGTTTGATCCTTAGTGAATTCATTGTTGCATGTTCTTGAGAGTTGTCATACATTTGATTGGGGTAGAGTGAACCCGAAACCCCAATCGTTTCCATCCATTTGATCACACAGCAATCACACATTTGTTGGGCTTGTCACCTCAACAACACACAAAGCTATCAACACAATCACTTGTGTTCTTGTCACCACAATTTCACTTAGATTAGATTGGTTACTTAGCTACTGTCCTTGCCACATTTGGTCACTGTTTTGGTCACAAGTCACCCAAGAGTGACACACTTTGAACACTACAAACCCATGTTGCGCATACCTCACTTCTAAGTACATAAACCATCTCTAATCACACCACTTCTAGTGCATTGTATACCTTGTTTGCATTTGTTCACCAAGTAGGGATCTTGGGCCTTCCAATCCCTTGGGTACGACAACCCCTGGTCACAATTTACCATCCACTACACTTTGACGGCGATACTCACAAACAACCCCTCCGGTATCATCGAGTCAGTAGTTTATGTTCATTTAGATTAATTGTACCAAGAAATGGACCATGTTAAAAGTTTCATGTTAATCTTTTTGCTTCAATGTATATATGTTCAAGAATTTCTAACCATTGCACTAATATATGTAATCTCAATGCTTGCTAGGATATTCATGCTATAATCATAGCATTTGTTGATTGTTATGTTGCCTACCATGTTTGTTTGTAGGCACCTTTCAATGGTAATGGATAAAGAATGGGTATATCTAGATCATAGATATGACGAGTATCTTGCTGGGTTGTAGGCATTTATCAACAACTCGTTATTAGTTACTAGTTTCGATGGCAAAGTGTCCCTGCACAAAATGTTATAACCGATTTTTGACATTACTAAAGGATATAGAAAAGCTTGTTCAATATGACCACCTGGACGCAGATAATCTTAATGCACCATGGACAGAGCATGATAGGCTAAAAGCAAGCATCAATTTAAAACCCTAAAAAGCATTGTAGTATAGAATAAGTAGGGATCGTTCCAACGGAGATCGAGGGTGTACCTAACAAAGAATGTCACAAAGAATTAATATTTACAAATATAAACAAACTATTGACACATGTTACACGAAATCAAAGGGGGTTTAAGAATGATTTTATGAAAATTAACTAAACTACAAAGAATAAATTAAATGGAATGGAACAAGAATTATATAACTCACAACCCTAAGTATATAAACCTACCAATTATTAAAATAAAAATTAATTAACTCCCTAGCCATGAATTCGAAATTAACATATGTAGAATGCCCACGCGGGTTGTCATTCCCCAAATAAAACCTCTTCTATGAAAATTAACCTAGTAAACGCTTATCTAGATTAATCAATTAAACATGCAAAGGTAGCTAATCAAAACATGTCTAAAGCATAGGAAAAGAGTTGTTAATTAAAGTGCACGACCTAGTGAACGCTCATCTATCCATGATCCTTTTTATTTGATTTCAACATTAAAGACAAAACCAAATAAAAAAATTCACATAAACTGCTAGAAGAATTAATTAACTTCAATCCAATAATTAAATAAATTCATATAAACAAAGCTGGAAATTATAAACTCAATGTTATGTTAACTAATACATAGAATTATCAAACAACAAAGATGAATTCATAAAGAATAATTAAAGGCATAGTCGAAATACACCATATGAAAGCATGAAGAACTCAAAGCCAACCCCTGAATCCTTGCGCAAGTAATCCAAGCCGTGACCTTGAGGTGGTGATGGTGATGGCACGTTGATGATGATGGTGGTGATGGTGCAGCCGCTATCTCCTCCTCCTTGAATCTTTGAAAACCCTAGGTATTAGAGAGTGGAGCCGAGAACTTTGGATGGTGTTGTTGCCGAAACTATGAGAGTGTATGGAATGGTATTCTCGGCTAGGAAGTGGTGAGGAATTCTGTTGTGAAGCCCTCTATTTATAGGAGAACATGGAATCCTAGGAACAATCTTGATCGTTCATTAAAAATCTCCTTGTGTGGCCGAGATTTCCTTGAGTAGTCACCAAGAAATCTTTCTCTCCTTCTTGCCGAAATTAGGACTAGATACATCCCATGAAAATCTCATTTGATTAGACTCCTAATCCCTTTTGGATTATAGGATGCGGCAAACCCTAGTTCCTTTAGGATTTTATTTTCTTTTTGCATTAACTTCTTCTCCTTCTAGGAATAGGCCGGTCTCCTCTTCTTCCCTTTGTAAAGTGCGGTGATTTGTATGCGATTTGCATACAAATTAGGCCTCTAATCATCATTATTGTGCTTGTCCAATGGCCATTTGTGAGTCTCTAATCCTTGTTTGTGCACTTGTAGGTGAATTGAGCATCGGAACGATATTGGGATCAAAAGGGAGCATTTTGGAGCTTTTAGTGGATTTCCGGCAAAAAGACGACAAGTCAACCCGAGGACCAAAAGTCAACTCGTGGTCAACCCCGACTTTGGAGCATCAAATAGTCAAATGCCGAGTCCCGAGAATGAAGCACAAGAGAATTCCGAAAGATTGACCGAGAAACCGAAAAGTCAACCTTGGTCAACTCCGAAGGTCAAAGTCAAGGTCCAAGTCAAAGTCAACCTTGTGATTCACAAATGTGCTCCCACATCATCAAGGACCACACTAGATTTGGTGAGGTGACATGTTGATTATTCCTCCCTTTTGTCCTCCCTTGTGATTTCCCTTCCTTGCCCCTCATTAAACCTTTGAGCCCTTGGATTAAACCCTACTTCATCCTAGCCCTTTATTCTTTCCCCTCTAGCCTATAAATACTTAGTACTTGCCCCATTAGAAGAGACCACCACTTCAGCCCCAAAATCCCTCACTTTTCCTTTCCCCTTTCCTCTCTCCCCCTTCCTCTTCGGATCAGCCTCTGCACGTCTGTCGACCGGTCGACAGAAGGTCGACGACCGGTCGACGCACGGCTGAGCAGCCCGATTCTGCCACTTCCACACCTCCTCTCCTCCACCATCCTTCATCAAACCTGTTCACCACGACGTTCTCCACCTCCACCACCATTTTGGGTCGCCGAATCACTCACCAAGGCATCAAGGTTCATCATCAAAGCCAAGGAGGAGCAAGAGAGCACCTATTGAGCATTCCTCATCTCTACTCTCTCTTTTCCTTATGTCTAGAGCTTTATTGTGTAATTTGATGATGTATATGTTGATGATTAGTGAGTAGTAACTCTGTTGGGGACTAGGGTTGTGTGCCCTAGTCCAATTTGACTATGTGATGCTTGATTTGTGAATAAAATGCCTTTGTGATTGTGTGAATATGTGTGCTTACCCATTTCAATATGTGTTGGTTGCTTGTTCTTAGAATTTACCACCTCTTTGGCATGTTAACTAACCTATCTTGATGAGATTGTGTGAGATTGGTAACCTCACACACTCAAGGCAATTGGAAGCATATGTGATGAGTTGTAACTTGTTTGGGTCCCTAGTTTCGATGCTTTACGCCTCTTAAGCACTTTAGGGGATTCGGTATTAGGTAACGTAGAGGAATCCCCTATGACACCTCGAGAGTTGGAATGACCCTAATAAGGCATTCGAATACCTTAAGAAACACGGTCCTAGACCCATAACATGGCTAGGATACGGGGCTTGATTCACACACACATTGGCATGATTAATTCGATTGAAGCATTGCTAGTTATATTGGACTTGTGGTTTACCCGAAAACCCCAACATTCTCATAAATTGCACACACTTTACATTATTTACTTGCTTATTTCCCTTACTTGTTGGTTGTGTCATTTCATTTGCATCATTCCCTTTCCAAAACCACTCTTTACATCACTACATCACTCATTGTCACATACTCACCTTCACTCACTCATTCCATTTCTTACCTATTTCATCATTGCTAGAGCACTCATCACACACAAACCACCAAGGGATTAAGGAGCCCATCTATCCTCGTTGGAACGACAATCCCCCTTCACAATCTACTTACCCCATACTTTGACGGTTCGTCATGCGGCACAAGTAAACCCTAATGGGTTAGGGTTTTGTCCAAGAGTCCAATAGACTTGAGCTTTATGGATCTGGGCCTCCATCTTGGACCTCACGACAGCCCACCTCTTAATGGGCCTCGAAAAAGCCAATTAAGCTTCGTAATTTTCCGAGCTCCAATTCTCCGTTCCGAGCAGAAATAGTAATCCTGGTTGCACTAGGATTCCTACTCTTGTTAGGATTCCTGACGTCATTAGGATTGCTGCCAAAATCAGGAAAGATTTCAAATGAGGAAAGCTTCCTAAATCAACTAGGAAAGTCAAAACAGGAAAGTTTCCTAATATCTTCATTTTAGTTCATTCGTTCAATTAAATCATCATTTAGGGACACAAAGATAGAAACTAAGCTAAAAGTTAACCAATAAAACGCAGCCAAATAACAGGGAAAACACATTAAAAACGTCACATAATATGCTCCTATCAAATTCCCCCACACTTAGCTTTTGCTAGTCCCTTAGCAACACAACCATACTCCTCACGAAAATGACTCTATTGCCCTTAATATTTTGCCTCAGAAACCTTATACTTTCATGGAATCAAGTTCAACACTTAACCAAAATTTGTCACAAGAAATTCGAGAGTTAATTAACAAGCATGGAATTCATGTGAACAAGTAAGACTTGGAAGAACAATGATGATATGATGGAGCTCAGCATGTTTCAAACAAATTAAAATCATCCTCACAAGGGTATGCTCTCTATCTTCACTCAGAATCATGGCTCATGCTTAAAAACTTTTCACTCAAGGATATGTGAGAGAAATAATGGTAAGGCATTCAAATAGCTCACATATATTAATCAAAGAAAGCACTTTAGTGAAAGATTTAGAACCTCATGAAAGATATCAACTACATGCACAAATGGACCACAACCATATGCTCAACTTTTGAATTTAACTCCACAGATCAAGGGCTACCCATCTTAAGGATCAAGAAGGACTTTATAAGGATATAACGGGGTCAAGGCTCACGGTTTAAAGAAACAAAGGATAGGGTAATCACAAAGTGTCCTAAAAACTTAGTAGAGCATCCAAACAACCATGTCACTTAAAAGGGCCAAATATCATCTTGTTGGGCCCAAACTTCATTCTAAGCACAAATGATAAAGGACAAAGGCCAAGTATTTTTTTATTGGGCCTTCAATTCAAAACAACCTCCTAAATCATCACGGAAAGGGGACATTAATCCATTTTGTTTTACAACCTTTTCTTTTCTTACCGTACACAACATTTTTTTTTCTTTTCTTTATTTTCACGGCCTACATATGTAATGGACAAGTCTATCCCTCCCCCACACTTATTTTCATCAACTCCCTCTTTTTCTTTTGGCTTTCCTTCACAAAGCTCAATCACCAAAGCATAGCTCCACTAAGTTCCTAGAACAAAGGGTAAAGATGTAACTATACTAAGGCTCATGGTAAAAGATAATGTGGGTGATGAAAGAAAAGGCTAAATGTAAGCTCAAGAGGGTTAACTAAGGGGTGCACACACGTGTACACAAATAAGGGACACATGGCTATTTGGCATTGGTGGAAATCCTAAGTGCCTTCAATCCTTTCCAAAATCAGGGTATATTATGACTATAAGTTTCGAAAAATTCAAAAGCAAGTTCTAGTAAACTCTCTAGTAAACTCTCTAGTCCATTGAAATTCTATGGCATGCAATTGATCAAATAGAAAGAATAATGAGGTTAACAAAGGATTTAAGCCAAGAAAATTTGATTAGAATCAACTCTCAACAAAGAAAGCACATATATAGCTCAAAAGCTCACCTAGGGTCCATTAACTTGTCTTAACATGCTCAAATTCTGTACCAAAGTTCACAACCATATCTACTACATGTTCACATATCTTTCATATCTATCAATTAACCAAAGAATAACATTCAACATATTGATCTTGTGCTTCACTTTTCAACCATAATTTCAAAAATTAAGCTTATCCTAGGCAGTTAAGGGCATCCTAAGACTCAACCAACACACCAAACTCTCATCTTTTTGTATTTTCTGAAATTTTCTATTTTTTTTAAACGCAAAAGCATAAAATAAAGCAAAGCAAAAACATAAATCCTTCCCCCACACTTAAATCTTATATTGTCCTCAATGTAAGCACAAAGCATATGTAAGACAAGCATAGAGAAAGTAAAACTGATACAGTTCAACCAAAAGAAGTAAAGAGAGAGAGAGATAGAGAAAGCAAATCTGCGTTGATGGCTCCTTCACATCTTTGTTTGAATTGGGTTGCCTCCCAAATAGCGCTTAATGTTTATAGTCGTCAGCCTAGACTTTGCCTCATCTTCTAGCCAAGATTTTGGCGTCTCCGAGACTCAAATGCAATAGACTCAACGTCCTCCTCCTGATCATTGTCAAGCGGTGGTCGTTCACCTTGAACTCATTGCCGGTTAGTTCTCCCTTAATCTGCATGGCACCATAAGGAAAAACATTAGTAACAATAAAAGGGCCAATCCAACGAGACCTAAGCTTACTAGGAAAGAGTTTAAGTCTAGAACGAAACAAAAGGACTTTTTGGCCCACAGTAAAGGTCTTTCCACGAATCATGTTATCATGAAAAGCCTTTGTCTTGTCTTTGTAAATCCGAGCACTCTCAAATGCATCATTTTGTATCTCTTCAAGCTCACTCAATTGCTTCACGGCCCACCATGCCTTGTGCTCCAATTCCACCGATAGATGGCATGCTTTGCCATAAACAAGCCGATATGGTGACATCTCAATGGGGGTCTTGTATGCTATCCTATAGGCCTATAGTGCGTCAACCAACCTAGTGCTCCAATCCTTGCGGCTAGGGTTAACCGTCTTCTCCAAAATGCTCTTGATTTCACGATTTGAAACTTCAGCTTGCCTATTTGTTTGTGGGTGATAAGGTGTTGAAACCTTATGTGTAACGCCATATTTCCGAAACAAAGCTTTAATCGTGCGCTTGCAAAAATGTGAGCCTCCATCACTTATGATCACTCTTGGCATGCCAAACCTAGAAAAAATGTTAGACTGCACAAAGCTCGCAACAACATTGGCATCATTAGTCCGGGTGGGAATAGCTTCCACCCATTTAGAAACATAATCAACCGCAAGAAGAATGTGAAGGAACCCATAAGATGAAGGAAATGAACCCATGAAATCTATGCCCCAAACATAAAAAATTTCAACCGAAAGAAAGTTAGTCAAAGGCATTTGATCTCTAGAACTAAGATTGCCGGTTCTTTGGCACCTATCACATGTTAAACAATAAGCATATGCATCTTCAAATAAATCCGTCCAAAAGAAACCCGACTCTAACACCTTAAGAGCAGTCCTCTTAGATCCAAAATGTCCCCCACATGCTTCAGAATGGCAAAAAGAAAGTATGGCAGTTTGTTCATGTTCAGGCACACATCTCCTTATTAATTGATCAGAACAAAATTTCCACAGATAAGGATCATCCCAAACATATTCCCTAGCAATTTTTTTTAGCCTATCCCTATGAGCACGTGATATGGTATCAGGTATTTGTTTAGAAACAATGAAGTTCACAATATCAGCATACCAAGGTGTACTTACCTCTATTCCGAAGAGTTGCTCATCAGAAAATGTTTCCACAAGGGGGAATTGGTCCTTGATTTGCACTTATTTATAGCGCAAATTGTATTCTTAATCACGAGAGTTAAGCTTGCCCGAATGCATTTTGTTACTATTAATATGCGTTTTCATGATTTCAGGTTACTTAGGTGACTTGAGGTAATTCGGCACAAGAAGGTGCATTTTGAGTACTTTTGGGCACACTTCCGAGAAGAGGACGAGAAGTCAACCGTGGCTTCTAGACATTGAAGATTGCATGAATTCACCTTCGGAAGACGTTGCCATTGAAGGCCTTGAAGAATCGAAGAAAGGAAGGAAAATGAAGAAATTGCATTTCCGGCGATTTTTCCGGCAAACCACCACCACAAGAGGCGGCAGCACCGCCGGACCACCACCGGAGCACCACCACAGCAGGAGAGAGTCTCCTACACCAGCCATGCACATGTGTGACACAGGTCACACATCCATTCAGCCATCCACCAACCCTCTCACATGTCCACTCACCATTATTCCCTCCATTTCCCTTTTCTTTTCCATTTCTTTTCTCTCCACTCATCCATTCCATGTCATCCCACTAGGAATCCCTAGTGCAACCTTGGAGGCTCACCAGACCCTCCCAAGCCATTCCCATTCAGTTAGAGACGTTTAGGAAGAAACCCTAGGGGAGAAAAGCCATTTTCTCTCGGCAAAGCTTCCTGAAACCATAGCAGACGTGCAAGGCGCCCGGACGCCGATACAATCCGCCCGGACGCCCAAGCTTCTGCCCGGGTTTGTTCTTCCATTTGCACCACTTTCCACAACC
The DNA here is from genome assembly GCA_030142095.1 of Rubus idaeus. Taxonomy (NCBI): domain Eukaryota; kingdom Viridiplantae; phylum Streptophyta; class Magnoliopsida; order Rosales; family Rosaceae; genus Rubus; species Rubus idaeus. The sequence goes on along the minus strand of CM057968.1, from coordinate 17,052,392 downwards.
CATGTCACTTCGATCCCTTCACGAAATATCTTCCACACATCCCAAACACTACAACCATACACTTTCCACCACCATTCCATCGAGTTACCTGCACCATAAGTTGCCATCCATTGAGACATCAAGAGTTGGGAAGCTTGGAGATAAGTTGGAGCTTGTAGAGGAAGAGGGGAGTTCAAGGAGGCTTGCTACATACTTGGAGTCACCAAGGAGCTGCTGGCCATCGACATCTTGAGCATTTTCTCAACTTCTTCACTCTTACTTTGAACTTATGCTTTCTTATTTGAGATTATTGATGTATATGACAATGAATTGTGAGTAGTTCATTAGATTGGGGGCTAGGGTTGTGTGCTCTAGCCCATGATGATGTTTTGATGATTTTTCTTGAGTATGCATGATGAATTCGTTTCTGGATATGTTCATTGGTTAAATACGGTTTTGTTTGATGCATGTTTATGAATCTAATTAGTTCTCAAGCATGTGTTCAACTTAACTTAATGTTAGGATTCTATGTTAATTACATTTTATCCTATGTGTTTGCAATGAACATGATGAGTTTATGTCAATGGACTGAGTTTGTTTGAATCTTGATTCTTGAATCTCTATGCCTAGGAAGTTTGTTTGAGACCCTAACAAGGCTTGGATGAATAGACTAGGAGTATTTGTGACCCTAATAAGGCACAAAATAGGCCTAGAAGAGTCAATCCTAGAACCATAACATGGCTAGGATAGGGGTTTGATCCTTAGTGAATTCATTGTTGCATGTTCTTGAGAGTTGTCATACATTTGATTGGGGTAGAGTGAACCCGAAACCCCAATCGTTTCCATCCATTTGATCACACAGCAATCACACATTTGTTGGGCTTGTCACCTCAACAACACACAAAGCTATCAACACAATCACTTGTGTTCTTGTCACCACAATTTCACTTAGATTAGATTGGTTACTTAGCTATTGTCCTTGCCACATTTGGTCACTGTTTTGGTCACAAGTCACCCAAGAGTGACACACTTTGAACACTACAAATCCATGTTGCACATACCTCACTTCTAAGTACATAAACCATCTATAATCACACCACTTCTAGTGCATTGTATACCTTGTTTGCATTTGTTCACCAAGTAGGGATCTTGGGCCTTCCAATCCCTTGGGTACGACAACCCCTGGTCACAATTTACCATCCACTACACTTTGACGGCGATACTCACAAACAACCCCTCCGGTATCATCGAGTCAGTCCTCTTCATGCACTAGACGGCTCAAGTGATTAGCCACCACGTTCTCACTTCCTTTCTTGTCCTTGATCTCCACGTCAAACTCTTGTAGGAGTAGCACCCATCGAATCAGCCTTGGCTTGGCCTCCTTTTTCAACAAGAGATACTTCAAAGCTGTATGGTCAGTATAAATAATTATTTTAGTGCCAAGTAAGTAAGAACGAAACTTTTCAAGTGCAAAAACAACAGCAAGTAACTTCTTCTCAGTAGTAGAATAGTTCAATTGAGCATCATTAAGAGTCTTAGAGGCATAATATATGGCATAAGGCCTCTTATTCTTGTGTTGTCCCAACACGGCTCCCACAGCATAGTCAGATGCATCACACATCAACTCAAATGGAAAGGACCAATCCGGGGGTTGCATGATAGGTGATGACGTCAAAAGCTCCTTAAGCTTGTCAAAAGCTCCTTGGCACTCCTTGTCAAACACAAACGTCACCTCCTTTTGTAGTAGGCGGCAAAGGGGTCTTGCAATCTTGGAAAAGTCCTTGATAAAGCGCCTATAGAATCCTACATGTCCAAGAAAAGAACTAACCTCTCTCACGGAAGTGGGAGAGGGTAAGTAGCGTACAAGATCTACCTTAGCTTTATCACCTTCTATACCCCTAGAAGAGACAATATGACCTAGGACTATCCCTTGTCTAACTATGAAATGACATTTTTCCCAATTTAGCACAAGGTTAGTTTCAACACACCTCTTAAGTATGAGTTCCAAATTATTCAGGCAATTATCAAAGTTTTCACCAAAAACCGAAAAGTCATCCATAAAAATTTCAATAATTTTTTCAATAAAATCAGAAAAGATGCTTACCATACATCTTTGGAACGTACCTGGTGCATTGCAAAGTCCGAAGGGCATGCGGCGATAAGTAAATGTACCAAAGAGACAAGTGAAAGTCGTCTTCTCTTGGTCCTCATGTGCAATGGCAATCTGGTTGTAACCGGAGTATCCATCCAAGAAGCAATAGTAGTCATGGCCCGCCAAACGCTCAAGCATCTGATCAATGAATGACAGAGGAAAGTGATCCTTCCTAGTGGTGGCGTTGAGCTTCCTATAGTCAATGCAAACTCGGTGGCCGGTCACGGTCCTTTATGGCACCAACTCTTCTCAGCATTCTTCACAACAGTGACTCCAGACTTTTTTGGTACCACTTGGATAGGTGTCACCTATTTGGAGTTTGAAATGGGGTAGATGACACCACAATCAAGGAGTTTGATAACCTCCTTCTTCACAACTTCCATCATAGGAGGGTTGAGACGGCGTTGAGCCTCTCTAGTGGGTTTAGTCCCCTCCTCAAGAAGTATCCTATGGACACAAGTCGTAGGGCTTATTCCCTTGATATCTGCTAAGGTCCATCCAATAGCAGTCTTATGCTCCTTAAGTACACTCACCAAACGCTCCTCTTGCGTAGATGTAAGGCCAAATGACACAATCACAGGTAACGTCTCCTTATCTCCCAAATAGGCATACTTCAAATAATCCGGTAAGGGTTTGATATGCGGTAAACCGACGTCATTAATTATTACCTAAACTTCCTAACAATTTGTCGTTGAATAGTATAATGGGAAGTAGAGGTTTTTCCCACAGAGGATTGTTTATTTACTTTTCTAATGTCACGAAATTAATTAACCTATATTGTTTCTATTTACAAAAATGTACAATATATACAAAGGTGATATTTTTGGGTTTTTGAAATTCTTTTGAAAACAAGAAATAAATTAAAGGAAATATTTTTGGTTTTTAATATTTTTGGAAATAAATAAACAAGAAAAAAATAAATTAAGCTAACAATTTAAACTAACACAATTAAATAAAACACACTAAAATACAAATTAAATTAACACACAAAATAATAAATAACATGTTTTTGGTTTTTTTCATAAAATAATTAAATCACACAAATATTCAAATTACACAAATAAATTAACCAAATAAAAATAGAAATTAAACAAATAGTTTCACACAACTTAAAATTAAAAAGAGTTTGAGAGAAAGAAATTGCTCAATGAATTTGTCGATGGAATTCCGGGGAGTTCGGGTGTACTTAGCAGAATTGGACTGGGCCTTTGGGCTTGGAGGTAATTGGGCTTGGAGGCCCAATTGTGAGTTTGACCCGGTCCAATTCTTCAGGTGTTGACTTTTCAACCTTTCTTGGTTGATTTTTCTTCTTCATCCCGTGGCTAGCAGCTAGCAGCTCACTCTATTCTATTCTTCATCTTTCTTTTCTCTCCAAACTCCAGAACAGCCCATGCCTATTCCTTATTCTATTTTCCATTGCAAGAGAGAGGAATCTGTGAGGAAGATCGACGGTGGCAGCAAGGATGAGCTGGGCTCGTCGATGGCAGCAGCTGCAGAGGACGCGGCAAGAGAGGACGTGAACGGCGCCGACGAGATGAGCAAGGGCTCGAGGATGGCGGCGGCAGCTTGGACTTGGTGAGAGAGAGACGGCAGGAGGCTCGCCGGTTGGAAATCCGAGCTGGGCTTTGAGGATTGACGCCGGTATTGGAGGCGCGGCACCGGAGGTGCGGCGGAGGTAATTGCAGAACTGCAGATTTGCAGTAATTTGGGTCCGAGAGGGACGATGGATGAGTGCGCCGGCGAGAAGAGGTTGAGCATGAGCGACGACGGCCGTGATGGTGATTGATGGAGAGGCAGGGCGAGCACAGGCTCGAGCTAGGCGGTGCCGGCGGTGGACTGTGATTTACTTGCGGGGGCGGAGCTAAGCTTTGGGCAATGGGGACGCCATGGTCCGAGCGGTGCTGCTGTATTGATTAATTGAACTGTGATTGCAGGTGAGATGATGATTGGGAGCTGCTGCCGTGATGGATACCTGTAGGGAGAATATAAAGATTAGAGATTAAAAATTGGAATTAAGAAGAGGAGAGAGTTGTGTTTGTGTTAATTGAGATTGCAGGAAAATTGGGGGATTGAGAGAGTGAGTGTAATTCCGGACTGGGCGTGAGGCCGTGGTGATGGTGATTACAGAGGAGAGAAGAGGGGAAAGGAAGGGTGCAGAGAAGAGAAGAGAAGAGAAGAAAAGAAAAGAAAGAAGAAGGGAAGAAGAAGAACAAGAAGAAGAAGACGGGGGAAGGAGAGAAGAGAAGAGGTGGAGATGGAGAGGATGGAGGCGCGGGGGAGAAGCCCCCGGCCTCCCGGCCATGGAGAAAATGAGCTACTGACTGGCTATTTAAAATAGGAGGAAGGAAGCAGTAGGTGATCTGGATGGTGAGGAACAGCTCAAAAGATCCAATTTGAATCCAATTTGAATTCAAATTGGAGTGGAGGGGGGAGCAGCTGGTGGGATGATGAACTGGATGGAGAAAGGAAGAGCCAAGAACATGTGACGGCTGAAGAACGTGGCTGCAAAACACAAATAAGAAAAGAAAAAGAAATTAAATAACAAAAAGAAATTAAATAAATAATTATAAAATAAAACAAAAAGAAATAAATAAAATAACAAAAGAAATAATTATAAAATAAATACTAAAATAAAAATATAAATAATTATAGACAAGGGAAAATAAAATTGAGATTTAATTTGTCTTTCACCACCGCGTGTGGTGGTTGCGCCTCCGTGAGTGGTGGTTCGCCGGCAAAATTGCCGGGATTTGGAACGGTTTCCAAAATCTTCGTACAATGTTATATTCCACTTCCGAATAATGACCGGTGTCATCAGATAATTGGAAAGTCACGGTTGACTTTCCGAAATTGCGCTGTAAATCTCCAAAATTCACCTTTTATGTGTAAATTAGCATTTTTCACATATTTTCCCTGAAAACACGAAAACAAACATTAAACCGACAAATAAGCTTTCAGAATAGCATCCATCCAAGTATTTAGAGCACTTTATGAACGTATTTTACGTTCACATCAGGGTTTGAGCTCAAGCACGGGTGCCTGAACAACTGAGGGAAGTGCCTTATTAGTAGATAAAGGAATGGACAAAGGAGGGGTATACTTACCTTCATAGGGCATGAGCTGAAGAGAGAAAACGTTATCCATAACCTCCCTTTCACATGTGTTTAAAAGCTCCTCCATGGGTATGCTTTCTCCATCCTTAGTGTAGCCAACGCCTTATTCAAGTGTTGGGGCCAAAGTGTCTTCCCTTATGATATCTAGCATATTCTGCGCAAGGGTATCCAACACATCAATAGAATAACAACTATGAGCACAAAGGGGATACCTCATGTCTTCAAAGACGTTGAACCCAATTACTTCTTGATAGGCTCAAAAAGGCGCATCAATTTAAAAAAACCCTATCGGTAGTAGTATAGTGCATAGTAGGGTATCGTTCACAACGGAGATCAAAGGGTGTACCTAACAAAAATTGTCACAAAGAATTAAATAAAATAAAGAATTATTATTAACAAGTATAAAGAATATATACATATGTACAAAGTAAAAGGGGGTTTAAGAGATAAATTGAATGAAATTAATTAATTAAATTACAAAGAATAAATTAAATAAGATGGGATGAAACATAAAGAATATAAAGTTCAGCCACAAGTATACAAGTTTACCAATTATTGGACCGAAAATTAACCAAGTTCCCTAGCCATGAAACCGAAATTAACATATGTGGAATGCTGGACCGCCAATTAGCATTCCCCAAATAAAACCACTTTAATGTAAATTAACCTAAGCGACCGCACCTAGATTAATCAATCAAACATGCAAAGGTAGCTAATCAAAACATGTCCAACGCATAAAAGAAGAGTTGTTAATTAAAGTGCACGACCTAGTGGGACCGCCCATCTATCCGTGATCATTTTTATTTGTTTCCGACCTCTTTCCAAAGCCTTTACTACTTGTGAATTAGAATTAAAACCCTAATTCTAGCACCAATTATATGCAATCATCTTAAGTTTGCAACCTTAAAACAAAAACATATAAAAGTTATCTACTAAAACAAAATCAAATAAACGGAGTCACATAAACTACTAGAAGATCGAACTAATTAATTAGGATCAAACAATTAAATAAACCCATAAACAAAGGCTGAAAATTACATAATTCATGTTGTATTAACTAATAAAAAAGATAAACAAGCAACAAAGAGGCATAAATTTAAAGGCTAAGTCGAAATACACCGTATGAATAGCATGAAGATCTTGAAGCCACATCTTGAATCCTTGACCACAAGTAATCCAAGCTGTGAAGACAAGGTGATGATGGTGATGGTGATGTTGAATAGGGGCTGGTGTGATGGTGTAGACACCTTCTCCTCCTCCTTGAAGTCTTGAAAACACATAGTATTAGAGAATGGAAAATGTGAAATGAGAAGAGAAAGAGGAGGGTTTGTCCCTCCCCATTGGGGTGTGTTTTGAAGAGAAGAATGAGGCTGCTATTTATAGGAGAATGGAGAGGAAGAAGAAGACAATGAAAGAAATAAAGAAAGAAAAGGAAGAGAAGTGGAATGTGAGTGGTAGAAAAGAAATGGTAAGTGGAATGGTGGAAATGTAGTCATATGGCAATGAACCATTTGTTTAGGTAAAAGAAATTAAGCACTAATAGTGTTGGAAGAAAGCAACAAATATGGGTTGGTGAGATGGATGACAATATGGTGGTGAGTGGAGCATTGAGAATAAAAGAAGAAGAAAGAATTGGAAAGTAGACAGCACTGAGCTATTCCCACTTAGAACGGAATAGTTGACGTTTGAACGGTTGGATGATTCTGAAATTTTAATCCAGAATACTTAACACACACATGAAGCGTGTATCAAAAATACAGCTGCATCCAACGGTGTAAGTGGGAGATATGCGCTTCCAAATTGGACAGATCTGCACAGGCAGATTGTCCGAAAATGGGCTTGGACCTTTCCTTCATGCTTTGTGGACTTGGGCCTTCATCTTGGAATTGGGCCTTTCTTCATGGATTTGGGCCTTCATCTTGGGCTCACGGCAGCGCACCTCCTTCTTGGGCCTGGGCCTCCTTCTTGGGTTTGGGCCTTCCATCTTGGGCCTCATGGCAGACCACCTCTTAATGGGCCTCGCAAAAGCCCATTAGACTTCGTTTCTGCACATGTTCACATTAATACATCATTTTGGACTCAAATATGGAAACTAAGCTAAAATAGCAAAGTTACAATTAAATCATAGCCAAATAGTTGGGAAAACACATTAAAAACGTCACACTTTGTGCTCCTATCACTTCTCCATCAAATTCCATTGTGAGGGAGCCGGCATACACATCAATCTTTGTCCTCGCGGTTCTTATGAATGGACGGCCTAGAAGCAATGGTGTGGCAACCACGGGGGTCTCCTCCATCTCTAGGACATAGAAGTCAGCGGGAAAGATCAATTGGTCCACCTGCACAAGCATATCTTCCAACATACCCTTAGGGTAGACATTAGACCTATCAGCTAGTTGGATAATCACATTATCATGCTTAAGTTCCCCTAATCCCAAAGCCACATATACAGAATAAGGCATCACATTAATTGAGGCGCCTAAATCTAGCATATAATTTGAAAATTTAGAGTTACCAATTTGGCATGGTGTAAGGGCAAAATATTTACTATTGGCTATTTCCTATTTGACAAAACATCTTCCCTTGTATTAGCATTTCTTTGTATTCAATGCTAGGTTGTTTAAGGGATTAGGAATAGTGGCTTAGGTTGTTCATGCTCGAGATGGTTCGTGAATACGCCTTTCTTATCCGGTCTTTTCTCCGGACTTCGATTATTATTCATCGAAGGTTTCGTTCAAGCATCTCAAGGTATGAATCATGCATATGCATTTCATACATTTTGTTTATGCTTAAATAGTAGCACAAATATCTTAGGTTTGCTAGAAATTAATTAAATTTCATTTGGTTAAGCAAACATTTATTTTTAAGATATTTTTTTGTTTTGCTACAGTGTTACTGTTCATGTGCTATAGTGTACTGTTCATATGAACAGTGCGATCGATCGCCTGGAATAGTGCGATCGATCGTCAATAGTGTCGTTGGAGAATCTGCTCGTTGCGATTCGAAAATGTGACCGTTGCTACAGTACCACTGTTCATGAATAGTGACGATCGATCGCCCGAGCGTCTGTTTTGTTTTCTATAAATAGAATTCTTCGGTTTCATTTGTTTCTAAATCTTTCATCTCTTTCCCTATTGTCCAAAACGCCTTGAGAGAGTTTTCTGGTATAGTTGAGTGACCCTAGTTCCATGATATAGGATCCTCACATCTTTGATGTTGTTGATTTAGTTATTGTTCCTTGTGAATGACTAAATCAACCCTTGAATCATATTCAAGGTTTGTCAATTCGGTTTGTTTGATTCTAGCAAGTGTTCCTTGTTTACTTGCTTGTGTCAAACGAATTGAATTCATTTCATTGACTCATACACACACACATTTGCATTGTTTGTGTTGCTTGCGGTTGGAGGATTCACGTGGTGGAGTTCGTCTAATTGGAGCGGCTTGAGGTGGGAGCACTTGAAGAAGCATTTGGAGGCTACACAAGGTTAGAGCTGCCACTAGTCATAGGGTTGATAGTGTAGAGTTTGGGATTGTGATTCCCCCTTGTATGTGTTTGCCAATTGGCGTTTTTCATAGTGTTACACAAGAGCGTGGGGTACGGCTCCCCTCCGGTTTTCCCTATAGAGGTAGAGGTTTCCGGGTGACCATATCGTGTGTTGTTTGTGTGTTTGCTTATCTATTGTATTATGCTTAATTAATTAGCATATTGTATGATTGCTTATTTATATGCTAGTGTGCTTAATTGATTAGCATATTGTGTGCTTGTTCATACATTGATAGATATAGTCCGTGGTGAGCTATTGATGATGCTCACTTTGGGATTCTAGGTTGTACAATTGATTGTGCTTGTTGCATATATATTTGTTGTCAATTGTGAATTGCTTGTGCAATTGTTTGAACCTAGGTTGTTAGGTTGTGGAGAGATTAAACTTTTAATTTGTTCAAAGTTGTGTATTCTCTCCGATTAGTGTTTAGAACGACTACCGTTTATTGGGACTATTCCGTGCAACCGGAATTTCACATGGGATAGTAAAACTTCCAGGATCCGGACACTTAGGAGGTAGCTTCCTTTGTATCATTGCAGACACATTCTTGTTCAACTTCACCACCTCCTTCTCTCGATTCATCCTCCTTGTGGTGCAAAGCTCCTTTAGAAATTTGGTATATCGAGGAATGGATTTGATTGCTTCCAAAAGAGGAAGGTTGATTTGCACCTTCTTGAAAGTTTCCAAGATAGCTTGGTCACTCTCGTCCTTCCTTGATTTGTCAAACCTACTAGGAAAAGGCAAAGAAGAGGGAACAATGTTAGGTGAAACTGAACTTACCAAGTTAGGGTTTATACCTTTCTTTCCACTTGATGACGCAGGCTTCTCCTCTTTCTTTGATGTTGCGGGATCCTCCTCAAGGATAATTGGCGCAGGGTCCTTCTTCTTAACTACCTTGGGTCTATCCTCAAACTCTCTTCCACTCCTAGTGGTCACAATAGAAGCATTTTCGAATTGTCCCTTAGGATTAGGGATTGTGGCACTAGGAAGCTTCCCATTCTCATGGATCTTGCTCATGAACCCCACCACTTGATCCATTTGCTTCTTAAGCTCAGCTATCTCCTTCCCTTGATTTGGTTACCCTTGCACTAAAGCTTGAGTAGAACTCGTTAGTGCTTCAAACATTTTATCATAATTGGCACTAGAATTAGAGTTAGAAGGAGAAGAAAAGTTTTGAGGAACCTGAGGCTTCTGAAAGAAGCCTTGTGGACGTCCTCCTTGTTGAGGTTGTTGAGCTTGATCATTGTTGCCCCACTTGAAGTTAGGATGGTCCCTCCATCCGGGGTTGTAGGTATTTGAGAATGGATCATACCTTTGGCATTGAGGACCTCCTTGGCCTCCTTGGTACCCTCCTTGGTATCTGATTTGTATGCGATTTGCATACAAATTAGGCCTCTAATCATCATTATTGTGCTTGTCCAATGGCTATTCGTGAGTCTCTAATCCTTGTTTGCACACTTGTAGGTAAATTGAGCATCGGAACGATATTGGGATCAAAAGGGAGCATTTTGGAGCATTTTAGTGGACTTCCGGCAAATAGACGAAAAGTCAACCCGAGGACCAAAAGTCAACTCGTGGTCAACCCCGACTTTGGAGCATCAAAGTGTCAAAGGCCGAGTCCCGAGAATGAAGCACAAGAGAATTCCGGAAGATTGACCGAGAAACCGAAAAGTCAACTATGGTCAACTCCGAAGGTCAAAGTCAAGGTCCAAGTCAAGGTCAACCTTGTGATTCACAAATGTGCTCCCACATCATCAAGGACCACACTAGATTTGGTGAGGTGACATGTTGATTATTCCTCCCTTTTGTCCTCCCTTGTGATTTTCCTTCCTTGCCCTTCATTAAACCTTTGAGCCCTTAGATTATACCCTACTTCATCCTAGCCCTTTATTCTTTCCCCTCTAGCCTATAAATACTTAGTACTTGCCCCATTAGGTCATACCACCACTTCAGCCCCAAAATCTCTCACTTTTCCTTTCCCCTTTCCTCTCTCCCCCTTCCTCTTCGGATCAGCCACTGCACGTCTGTCGACCGGTCGACAGAAGGTCGACGACCGGTCGACGCACGGCCGAGCAGCCCTATTCTGCCACTTCCACACCTCCTCTCCTCCACCATCCTTCATCAAATTTGTTCACCACGACGTTCTCCACCTCCACCACCATTTTGGGTCGCCGAATCACTCACCAAGGCATCAAGGTTCATCATCAAAGCCAAGGAGGAGCAAGAGAGCACCTATTGAGCATTCCTCATCTCTACTCTCTCTTTTCCTTATGTCTAGAGCTTTATTGTGTAATTTGATGATGTATATGTTGATGATTAGTGAGTAGTAACTCTGTTGGGGACTAGGGTTGTGTGCCCTAGTCCAATTTGACTATGTGATGCTTGATTTGTGAATAAAATGCCTTTGTGATTGTGTGAATATGTGTGCTTACCCATTTCAATATGTGTTGGTTGCTTGTTCTTAGAATTTACCACCTCTTTGGCATGTTAACTAACCTATCTTGATGAGGTTGTGTGAGATTGGTAACCTCACACACTCAAGGCAATTGGAAGCATATGTGATGAGTTGTAACTTGTTTGGGTCCCTAGTTTCGATGCTTTACGCCTCTTAAGCACTTTAGGGGATTCGGTATTAGGTAACATAGAGGAATCCCCTATGACACCTAGAGAGTTGGAATGACCCTAATAAGGCATTCGAATACCTTAAGAAACACGGTCCTAGACCCATAACATGGCTAGGATACGGGGCTTGATTCACACACACACCTTGGCATGAGTGAGTCGATTGAAGCATTGCTAGTTACATTGGACTTGTGGTTTACCCGAAAACCCCAACATTCTCATAAATTGCACACACTTTACATTATTTACTTGCTTATTTCCCTTACTTGTTGGTTGTTTCATTTCATTTGCATCATTCCCTTTCCAAAACCACTCTTTACACCACTACATCACTCATTGTCACATACTCACCTTCAATCACTCATTCCATTTCTTACCTATTTCATCATTGCTAGAGCACTCATCACACACAAACCACCAAGGGATTAAGGAGCCCATCGATCCTCGTTGGAACGACAATCCCCCTTCACAATCTACTTACCCCATACTTTGACGGTTCGTCAGTATCCTCCAATAGCATTTGCGGATTCCCATCCACTATTTTCAATGAGTTGAGGGCATTGATTAAAGTAATGCCCCTCTAAAGAGCACACTTGACAAACTTGAGCTACCTCTCCTCGTTTCTGACCTTGAAGTACCTGAAACAACAATGTAGACATTTTATTTACCTTGTCCTCTAAAGTAGAATGAGAAGTTACCTCATTAACCCTCCTAGAAGGAGACGCAAGTGCCCCTTCATATTGTTTGTAGTTGTGAGCATGGTTAGCAAGTAATTCCTTTGCAATTGTAGGAGTTTTATCCATGAAAGAACCACCGCCGCCGCATCCAAAAGACTACGTTCTAAGGGAAGAAGTCCCTCATAGAAATAAGTGAGAAGGCTCTCTTCCTTCATCCCATGTGAAGGACATGATGCAACAAGGCTCTTGAACCTCTCATAATAAGTGCAGAACGTTTCATCCTGATAGGAGCACAAAGTGTGACGTTTTTAATGTATTTTCCCTACTATTTGGCTATGATTTAATTGTAACTTTGCTATTTTTGCTTAGTTTCCATATTTAAGTCCCTAAATGATGTATAAATGTGAATACGTGCAGAAAAATGGAGCTCGGAAATTTACGAAGTCTAATGGGCTTTTTCGAGGCCCATTAAGAGGTGCGCTGCCGTGAGCCCAAGATGAAGGCCCAAATCCAAGATGAATGCCCAAATCCATGAAGGAAAGCCCAAGTCCACAAAGCATGAAGGAAAGGTCCAAGGGCAGATCTGTCCACTTTGGAAGCGCATATCTCCCACTTGCACCGTTGGATCCAGCTCACACGCTGCATGTGTGTGTTAGGTATTCTGTATTCAAATTTCAGAATCATCCAACCGTCCAAACGTTTAATATTCCATTCCAAGTGCGCATAGCTCAGTGCTTCCTGCTTTCTAATTCTTTAATTTTCCTTTATTCTCAATGCTCCACTCACCCCCATATTTCAACCCATCTCATCACACTATCTTTGTTGCTTTCACTCCATACCATTAGTGTTTGATTTCTTTTACCTAAATAAATGGTTCATTGCCATATGACTACATTTCCACCATTCCACTTACCATTTCTTTTCTACCACTCACATTCCACTTCTCTTCCCTTTCTTTCTTTATTTCTTTCATTGTCTTCTTCTTCCTCTCCATTCTCCTATAAATAGCAGACTCATTCTTCTCTTAAACACACCCCAATGGGGAGGGACAAACCCTCCTCTTTCTCTTCTCCCTCTCACATCATAGTTTCCATTCTCTAGTACTTTAGGTGTTCAAGTCTTCAAGGAGGAGAGGAGCTGTTTACACCATTACCACCAGCCATCAACCATCATCACCACCATCATCATCACCTTGGGAATCTCGGCTTTGAGTTGCTTGCTTTCAAGGATTCAAGAGTTCGTGGTCTTCAAGTTCTTCCTACTTTCCATATGGTGTACTTCAATTAATCTTTAATTACTCTTTTTGAGTTCCTCTTTGTTGCTTGTTTATCTTTTGTATTAGTTAACATGACATGATTTATATAATTTTCTGCCTATATTTATGAGTTTATTTAGTTATTGGATTCTAATTAATTAGTTCTTCTAGTAGATTATGTGACTCCGTTTACTTGATTCTGTTTTATAGAAAACTTTTATGTGTTTATGTTATAGGGGTCGACGCTTATAATATTTGCATATAATTGGAGCTAGACTTAGGGATTACAATTCACCTAATAGTTTTGGAAACCTAGTTCACTAGTAGTAAAGGCTTTGGACAAAGGTCGGTGTCAAATAAAAAGGATTGCGGACATATGGACTTTTCTATAATGGGTCGTGCACTTTGATTAACAACTCTTCTTCTATGCGTTAAACATGGTTTGATTAGCTAGATTTGTAGACTAAGATGGCATGCTTAATTGGTTAATCTAGGTGCTTTCACTTAGGTTAATTTTCGTAGAGAGGTTTTATTTGGGGAATGGTTAGCTTCTAACTTTCCACATATGTTAATTTCGGTTTCATGGCTAGGGAACTTTGTTAATTTTCGGTCCAATGATTAATAAACTTGTGTATATGTGGCTGAACTTTATATTCTTTATGTTCCATCCCATCATATTTAATTTATTCTTTGTAATTTAATTAATTTATTTCATTCAATTTATCTCTTAAACCTCCCTTTTACTTTGTACATATGTATATATTTATACTTTATACTTGTTAATAATTCTTTATTTTATTTAATTCTTGTGACAATTTTTTGTTAGGTACACCCTTTGATCTCCGTTGTGAACGTTACCCTACTATGCACTATACTACTACCGATAGGGTTTTTTTTTAAATTGATGCTCCCTAAGGGGCCTATCACATCCCCAGCTTGTTGAATTCCAGTTATCTGCTTCCTTAAGATAGTGACCTTTGATGCCGGAAAGTACTTAGTGAGAAACTCACTCTTCAACCTATCCCAAGTGTTGACATGGCCGGCAGGTAAGTCAAATAGCCATGTCTTTGCCCTATCTTCAAGAGAGAAAAAAAATGCCTTCATTTTGAGGAAACTAATATCCCCAATCTTAGGGCACATGCTCCCACAAAAAAACTGAAACTCCTTAAGATGCTTGTTGGAATCCTCGCTATTAAGCCCATGGAACTTGGGTAGATGATGCAAGAACCCACTTTTCAGTTCAAAATCTGCTTCTTTTCCTTCAGCCGGTTCCGGATATGTGATGCAGAGCAGTACAACTTATCCCTCAGTACCATTTGAAAGTTGCCTAATTGTTTCAGCCATTGGTGATGCTTGATCTTCAGCAACGTTTTCTTCCTCCTCTTCTGAACAAGAACATGAGGAGTTGTTACCTGAGTCTTCTGAGTTAATTTATAAAGGTGCTAAAGTCCGAGCTTCATTGATGTATAAATCAGTGCCGTCCTTTAACCTTTTTAAGCGTTCTTGAATAGCGGAGAATGGTGAGAGTTCAGAAGTGGACATTCATTAATCCCTATACAAAATAAACAAGTAAGTATAAAATTTACAAGATAAATACAAAATAATATACAAGTGTAAGTAATATTTACGAAAATAATAAATTTAATTCCTATTTGTTATTCACACAATACACTTAAGTACGGGAACAGAGGACCTCAAATGTGCAATGAGACTGAAACAGCTACCCATCTTAAGGTCATGTTTGATCCAATATACCTTAAATGTAACAACATTTTCGTTTGTGCCCTTCACATAGTCAAAAACTAAGTTGATTCCAAGCGGTAACCCAAGGTGGAACGTGCGGCCTAAGTACAATGCCTAGACTTAAATACCTTTCCTTTGTTTCAGAAGGCGGATGGCCAGATGACAAGAGATAAGCGAGGGGCAGGATTCATTTAATGGTACTACGGAGGCTAATGCCCCTATCGACTTACGTTAGTCTTAGTAAATTACTTAAGTGTCCTTGGTTTAGTTGATTATTTAAGTTGTTGCAAGTTGTAACTTGAACGGAATAGGTAAAGTCCCTTTTGTTAATATTGGCCTAAACCCTTCATTTGTACCTTGCTAAGGTCACTTGAGGTTGAGGGCGGCCTTTATTAACACTTGGAGATTTGTCTAACACTTAAGTGCTTTTCTGAGCTGAGTAAGGGGCACATGGATGGTGTCTAGGTCGAGACCCTGAGTGACGGGTTCTGGATTCAGAGGACTATAGATTGACGTAAACCACTACGTGGGAGTCGATAGGGGCGTAAACCACTATGTGGGAGTAGCCTCCGTAGTACCACTAAATGAATCCTGCCTCTCGCTTATCTCTTGTGATCTGGCCATTCGCCTTCTGAAAAAAAGGAAAGGTATTTAAGTCTAGACAATGTACTTATGCCGCACGTCCAGCTTGAGTTACCGCTTGGAATCAACTTTGTTTTTAACCATTTGAGGACAAAAGAAAATATTGTTTTGCACGTAAGGTATATTTGTGACCACCCGGACCAAAAGAAGTTTTATATAAATGATTGCTGTGGTGGTTTAACAAATGGATTAATTTTCGAGCTTCGAATAATGTTAAGAGGGGCTTCAGAGTTGACTTTTTGTTTGGGAAGGAATTTGAAAGAATTTTCTTCACGGAAGTGGTAGTGGATGTTAAACTGAGTTCATGGACACGAAGCACGTCAAATTTGGAGTCGTTTGAGAAAGTTGTGATTCACGGAAGTTGGGTTACTTTTCATTAAGGGGTTTTTTAAAAAGTTTCTATTTTGGGAAAAAGTCCCATTATTTTCGGATCAGTCTCTCTCCTCCCCAGACCCTCTCTCTCTCCTCTCACTTGCGCAGTCGGCTTCTCTGGCACGATTCTCGACCGTCCGGCCACCTCAGGCCTCAGGGCCGGTCTCTTTCTCTTCCTCTCCTTCCCCTCTTTCAATTCCGACTGACTAATCGTCAAAATAAGGGGTAAGTATAATTTAAGATCGGGTTGTCGTTTCCGACGAGGATCAAGGGCTCCCCAATCCCTTGGTGGTGTGTGTGGCTAAGTGCTCTAGCTAGATGGAAAGGTGAGAAGTGGAAGGAGTGAAGTGTGTGGTTTGGACAATGTGTGAAGTGTAGTGGTGTTAAGGTTTGTGTGGAAAGTAATGATGCAAGGATGAGATAAACAAAAAGCAAGTAAAGTAAATGCAAGCAATAAGATAAAGAGTATGCAATGTATGGAAATGTTGGGGTTTTCGGGCAACCCCCAAGTCCAATGCAACAAGCAATGCTTTAACCAACTCAATCATGCCAATGTGTCCACAAATCAAGCCCCGTATCCTAGCCATGTTATGGGTCTAGGACCGTGTTTCTTAGGGGATTCCTCTACGTTACCTAATACCGAATCCCCTAAAGTGCTTATGAGGCTAAGAGCACCGAAACTAGGGACTCAAACAAGCAACCACATGTGTAACCCTCCACTCCACCGATGTTATCGATGTGGGGTGGATTCATCTAAGGTATTCCTAAACCGTGTTAGGGACTTAGGGACTCTCCGCGGGATGGTAGAAAGAAAGGAGGCGTAAGGCACATGAATTAAGGGACACACATGGATACATGCTCATCACACAAATTGCCAATTGCCTAGAGTACAAATAAGTTACCAACTCATCCAAACTCATACAAAATAGACCGAATGCACACCCAAGAAGTGGTAAATTCCTCAAACACACATTCAATACATATTAAATTAGACAATTCACATACTTATGAAACACAAGGCATTTTATTCATCAATCAAGCATCACAAAATCACATTGGACTAGGGCACACAACCCTAGTCCCCAACAAAGGTCTCTACTCACTAATCATCTCAATATACATCATCAAATTATAATATGAAGTGCAAAATATAAGGAAAAGAGAGAGTAGAGATGAGGAATGCTCAATAGGTGCTCTCTTGCTCCTCCTTGGCCTTGATGATGAAATTGGTGACTTGGTGAGGATCCCCAGCTGCCCAAAGTGGTGGTGGAGGTAGTAGACGTCGTGGTGAGCAACTTCCATGAAGGGTGGAAGAGAAAAGGAGAAGTGAAAGTGGGTGAAAAGTGGTGGAGAAGCGGAGCAGCTACCGACGGTCGACCGGTCGACAAAGGGACATCGACTGGTCGACGAATGAACCGTGGGCAAGTGTAAGGGAAGGAAAAAAGGGAGGAAAGGGAAAGGGAATGTGATGGGTGATGGAGACTGCTAGCTACAATGGGAGATGACCTAAATGTTGCTAAAACTAAGCTATATATAGGTAAGAGAGGGAGGGAATGAAGGGCTAGGATAGACTAGGGTTAGATCTAATGGCTAGGAAGTTTAATGAAGGACAAGAGGGTAAATGCTTATGGGGGAACAAAAGGAATGAATAGTCTAGGGGTGACCTCACCATATCTAGCATACTCTTATGATGACTTGGAAGCTTGTGTGGGTGAGTCATAAGGTTGACCTTGACTCGGACCTTGACCTTCGGAGTTGACCATGGTTGACTTTGCTTGACTTCTCGGTTTCTTGGTCAATCTTCCGGAATTCTCTTGTGCCTCACTTCCGGGACTTCTTGTTGACTCGTTGGCGCTCTAAAGTCGGGGTTGACCACGAGTCGACTGATGGTCCTCGGGTTGACTTTTCGTCCTTTTTCCGGAAATGCACAAAAAGCTCCAAAACGCATCCCTTTCGCTCCATATATCATTCCGATGCTCGATTTACCTACAAGTCTGCAAACAAGGATTAAAGACTCACAAATGGCTATCGAACTAGCATAATAATGATTATTAGAGGTATAATTTGTATGCAAATGATTGGTTGTCAAAATATAGTGATGAGTAATTTAGACTCGAGTTGTCGAACCACGGGGATTGGAGGCCTAAAACCTAATTAGTAAAATTGTAAACTAATTTTTGTAGCACTAAAAAAAAATTAATCTTACACTAAATAACAATTTTTATGTTTTTCTTAACACACTAAATTTAACAAACTAAGATAAACAAATTAATTAGACTATGAATAAATTTAACTTATAAAGTAAACACAAATTATATTTTAAATAAATAACAACAAATCACAATTTCACAAATATTAGGCAAACAAATGTTTTTGGGTTTTTCATAAAATGATTTGAATCACACAATATTCCAATTAAAGAGATATTCAAAAATACAAATTAAGCAAATAATTTCACACAACAAATATTTAAACAAATAAAATTAAAGTGAGTTTAAAGGAAAGAAATGCTCAATGAATTTGTCGATGTAATTCCGGGGAGCTCGGGTTAGCAATTTGGGCTTGGGCCTGTGGGTGTCCTTAGCAAATTTGGACTTGGGCTTTTCTTTGGGCTTTTGGGCTTTGAGGCCCAAATGTGAAGTCAAGTTTGACTTTCTTTGACCCAGTCTCTTTCTTCCGTCGATTTCAGCTGGTTTGACTTTCAACTTGTATTGATTGATTCTTTCTTTTGTCAACAGAACCCGTGCTGCTCTGTAATTCCATATCTTGTTTTCTCTTCTTTTCCAGAACTGAGAGAGAGAGCCCGTGAGCTTGAGAGAGAGCACGAGGTTGACGGAGAGAGGGAGCGCGGCGCCGGCGAGAGACAGCTGGGATGCGGCGACGGCGAGATGGGTCGCCGGCGGTGAGAGCAGCAGCGGCGTCTGTGATGGTGAGAAATCGACGGCAAGGGATGATGGCAGAGAGCAGCGGGCAGAGGCGCGGTGGACTGAGGAGGAGCCGGATGGGTGAGCTGGAGGTGCGGCTTCGAAGCGGCGCGGCTCAGGTAAGAGCGGCGAAAGGGCGAGAGATTGACGGCGCCGGGAATCTGGGATAAGCGAGAGAGTCGCCGGCAGTGAGCTGATGGATGAACGACGGCAACTGGTGAGACGAGCACGGCTCGGTGGTGGGCTTGTGATTGGGCTGGGCTCGATGGCGAAGTGACTAGGCGGCGGCCAGAGACGGGATTGAGAGGCGCGACACTGGAGGTGCGGCGGAGATGGCTGGGCTTTGCAGCGGTGATGGTTTGGGGACACCGTGAATTGAGCTGTGCCTTGGAAGTCCGGTGGTGATTATGTGAATTCTTTGAAATTCAGGTTCTTGAATTGGATTTGATGATTGATTGTGGATTGTGGTTCTGTGATGATGATTGATTGCAGGTCTGACTAGATTGCAGCGGTGAGAAGAGGAGATTGGGGAGGAGCGGCGGAGGTGAATGGTGATGATGTTGGTGTGAGCTAGAGCTTGCGTGATGATGTGCGGTGGCAGAGGAGGCGGTGAAGTGTGACCGGCAGTTTGGGTGCAGAGAGTAGAAGAACACGGGTGTAGAGAGAGGATAGAGGGTGCAGAGAAGAAAAAAAAGAGAAAGAAAAGAAGAAGAGAAAGAAGAAGAAGAAGAAGGGAAGAAGAAGAAGAAGAAGGGAAACGGGAAGAAGGGGGGAAGAAGATGAGCCCCGGCCTTGGCTTATGAAAAATGAATACCCAGACTGGTATTTAAAGAGGAGAATGGTGCTGATGCAGGTGGGTAATAGATGGTGGACATGCAGCTGGAAAGGGTGAATTCTTGGAAGTGATCTGGAGATGCTGCTGGGATTGCAATTTGAATTCAAATTTAAGGAGCGGGATGATCTGGAGATGATGGTGGAGTCCCATGCTGGAGAAGGCTCGGCAAGAACGTGAACACATATGGTGGCTGCAAACAAAACAAAACAAACAAAAATAAAATAATAAAAGAAATAAAATAAAACAAAAAGGAAAATAAAATAATTAAATAAATTATAAAATAAATAAATAAAAATAAATAAAGAAATAAATAAATATAAAACATAAAAATGGGAAAATAAAGTGGAGATTTAATTTCTGTTTCACCACCGCGTGTGGTGGTTGCGCCTCCGTGAGTGGTGGTTCGCTGGCAAAATTGCCGGGATTTGGAACGGTTTCCAAAATCTTCGTACAATGTTATATTCCACTTCTGAATGATGATCGGTGTCATCAGATAATTGGAAAGTCACGGTTGACTTTCCGAAATTGCGCTGTAAATCTCCAAAATTCACCTTTTATGTGTAAATTAGCATTTTTCACATATTTTCCCTGAAAACACGAAAACAAACATTAAACCGACAAATAAGCTTTCAGAATAGCATCCATCCAAGTATTTAGAGCACTTTGTGAACGTATTTTACGTTCACATCAGCAAATCACATACAAATCACCGACCAGCATCACGGTGAACCACTGCCTGTAGCCGCCGGAATATCGATTCAAAGGGGCGATGGCAGCCGCGATTTCCTCCGACTTCGATCGCCGTTTTCCGGCAAAATTGGTCGGAGAACCCGGATGGGTTTTGAAGCCCTCTTCATGCTGATATGTATAGTGGGAAGTAGAGGTTTTTCCCACAGAGGATTGTTTATTTACTTTTCTAATGTCACGAAATTAATTAAACTATATTGTTTCTATTTACAAAAATATACAATATATGCAAAGTATTCTTTTTGGGTTTTTGAAAATATTTTGAAAACAAGAAATAAATAAAAGGAAATATTTTTGGTTTTTAATATTTTTGAAAATAAAACAAGAAAAATACAAATTCAATTACAATTCAAACTAACACAATTAAATAAACACACCAAGAATAAAATGATTAAACTAACACACAAATGAATAACATATTTTTGGGTTTTTCATAATGTAATTAAATCACACAATTCAAATCAATCAAATATTCAAAATACAAATTAATCAAATAAAAATAAAATAATAAATTCACACAACTTAAAATTAAAAAGAGTTTGAGAAAGAAATGCTCATTTAATTCCGGCGAATGATATTATCGGATTCGCCGTTGTCGAGGTTCGGGTGTAGAGAGCAATTTGAATTGGGCCTTGGGCTTTTGCAATTGGGCTTGGAGGACCAAATTCAAGTCAGTTGACTTGTTGACCGGGCCTTCTTCTATAGCCCATGTTTGACCGTGCTTCTTCATCTCTCTAGGTTGAAAAGTCAACCCGCAGTTTTCTTTCTCTCTTCTCATCTATCTCCAGCCCGTAGACATCATCTCTTCTATTTCATTGTCTTCCTTCTTGTCAAAGCAGCAGAGAGGGAGTGATGGTGAGAGAAACTCCGGCTGGGCTTGGCGGCGACGGCTAGGCAAAGGTGCGGCCACGAGGCTTGCGGCGGGAAGACCGGCGCTGATTGGAATCGATGGCAGAGGGCGGCAGCGGCAGAGCATAGGAGGCAAGCACGGGCTGGTCGGAGATGACGCGGAGCAGAGTCGCCGGCGGCGTCGACGACAAGGAACGATGTGGGATCGACGGTGTAGTAAAGAGAAGGTCCGGCCTGGGCGACGGCGTGAACAGCAGCAACGCCTGGTGTCGAGGAATTGAGCACTGGCTTAAGGCGGCGCGGGCTTGGGAAGAACGCCGGCGTGGTCTGGGTTTAGCGGCGGCAGCTGAGAGGTGCGACGGTGGTGAGTGCAAGAGTGACGGCGAAACAGCAACAACGCCGGATAGAGCACGGGAACTGTTTGAGAGAGCTGCTGTGATTGTTGGCTGCGGCGGTAAGTGGTCCAATCTGGGCTTTGCTTGTGAGACCGGACAGAGGAAGATGGAGAGCACGAGCTTGAGGGATGCAGTAAATTCTTGCCTGTGAGCTTGTTCATTAATTGATTGCAGGTTCTGTGAATATTGATTTGTGACAAAGAAGGTTGGGGATTGATTTTGGTGGTGGTGAAGTTGATTGTTGATTACAGTAAGTAACGGGGAGGGGAAGAAGAAGGGCGTAGATAATTTTGGAAAGAAACAGAGGGAAGAGGAGAAGATGATTGCAGAGAGTGACTGGAGAGGAGAACAGAGAAAGAGAGAGAGATGTTGACCGTGAACTGTAAGAGGAGAGAAATAGGGGCTGAGGTAGCTCTTGAAAGGAGAAGGAGGGACTAGAATAGAAGGCTTGGCTGAGTGAGCCAAGCACGGACCCTTTGAGAAAGGGTGGAGAGATGAGAGGATGGAGGCGCGGGGAGAAGCCCGGGCCTCCCGGCCATAGAAAAATGGAATTGCAGATGGGTATTTGAAGAGGAAGAATGGAAGGTAATCTGTGATCTGTGATGGTGGAGAGACAGCTAAGATTGCTGTTTGAATTCAAATTGCAGTGGCGCGGTAGAAGATGCTGCTAGTGGTGATGGAAGATGAGCTGTAGATGGATTGAATCCATGTGAAGAAGTGGGTGAATAACGTGGCTGCAAACAAAGGAAAAACAAAACAAAAATAAAGATAAAATAAAGAAACAAAATAATAACAAAACAAAACTAAAGAAAATAAAATAAATAAAAATAAATATAATTAAAGAATAAAAATAAATATAAAACATAAACAAGGGAAAATAAAGTGGAGATTTAAAATGGATTTCATCACCGCGTGTGGTGGTTGCGCCTCCGTGAGTGGTGGTTCGCCGGCAAAATTGCCGGGATTCGAAACGTCTTTCGAAATCTTCGTACAATGTTATATTCCACTTCCGAATAATGACCGGTGTCATCAGATAATCGAAAAGTCACGGTTGACTTTCCGATATTGCGTTGTAGATCTCCAAAATTCACCTTTTATGTGTAAATTAGCATTTTTCACATATTTTCCCTGAAAACACGAAAACAAACATTAAACCAACAAATAAGCTTTCAGAATAGCTCAATCCAAGTATTTAGAGCACTTTGTGAACGTATTTTACGTTCACATCACATGCTGAACGCGTCTGTACAAGTCTTGCACATCGATTCTTCACGGATCACGAGAATTTTGGATTCAAAGATCTAGGGTTCCGCTGACTTCCAAGGTAAATTCGAGACTTTCTACTTTAATTTGGCCCTAGTTGTAGTTATAGAAGTTGTTGTTGGTGATGTGTTGATGCTTGTGTTAAAATTTGGTGACCATCGGAGATGGTTGGCCGCCGGCGAGTGGGGCCCACGCGCAGCCACTTTGGGGCGGCGCGTGGGGGCGCGTCCGGCATCTTTTGGGGTTGTTTTTTGGCTTAGCTGCTTGTATATTTTATTGTGATCATGTGGATACTTGATTTGTAAAAATTGTTGAGGTTTGGGAATTTGTTGGATAAATTTATGGTTCGTTACCGAACGATTCGTGGTTTGGAATATTGTGTAACCGTCAGATGGTTACTGAAATTGTTTAGGAGGTTAAGATAATTATTGTGAGCATTTTGGACGGTTGGATTGTGAAGAGTTGATGAATTGGATAATTAGAGAATAATTGTGGTATAAGGGTTTGATAATGATTGTTTTATTCAGGAGGACGTCGAGGAGGATCTTAGCACGCGTTGGATTGTTTCGGTTGTCAGTGAGTGGACGTTTATTTTAAAATAAATTTTACAAGCTTTATACTTTTAAGAATTGTTAGATTTTACTAGATTATCATGACAAGCATGTTTTTAGCGTTTAGTTGCATTGCACTATTGGAGGCCAATGATACAGTTCAGTCAGCTTCAGCTAGTCCAGCCAGTTTAAGTTTCAATTTCAGTTTCAACTCGTTTAATCAGTTTCCATCCCAGTCAGTCTCAGTCTCAGTATCAGAGGTATGCATGCATACGTTATCTGAGGTAGGCAGTGCCCTTCAGGTAATTCCATTGGGTTGGCAGTGCCCTCGATGTGTCATTTGGGTCGGCAGTGCCCTCAAATGACATAAGGTGGTCAGGCGGCAGTTCCCTTGATCACTGGTGACTAGGTTGGCAGTGCCCTTAGTCATCACCTCCATTAGTTCGATAACTAGGCTGGCAGTGCCCTTAGTTATCACACATGTTAGTTTCAGCTTTTAGCATGAACATTATTTTTATACAGAGAAAGGAAACTATTTTAAATTGGGGAAAGCAGCTTTATTTTCTTAAACAGATTATTTTTGTCCACTCACTCTAACGTTTTCGTAAAATGCTTTTCCCCTGGGCCATTCGGTTTTAATTCGCCCAGCTTGCAGGTTGGTTGAGGTCGGGCCACACAACAAGTTCGAGGCTTATATCTTTCTCCGTTGTTTCTACAGTTCTGGAGTAGGATAATTGTTCGTCCTACTTTTATCTTTTTAGTTGTGTAATTAGAATTGCTCTGATTTATCAAAATATGTATTGTTGGCAATTGTTTTGGGAGAACTGGTTGGAGATTGAGTTTATGTGGCGAGCATGTAGGCTCAGAAGTGTTGGTGGGTTAAATTGTTGTTGGAAGTGTTGGAGATTATTTTTCACAGGTTTTGGGTAGTCTACTCTTAGGAGAGTTTATGCCGGATTTTCGGTAGAGACTCTTCTGGGGCGGTTCTTGTCAATATTGGATTAAACATGACTTTGAGAGGGGTAGCTGATTCAGTCTCATTGCACATCGAGGTCCTCTGTTCCCGTACCTAAGTATATTGTGTGTAAATAAAATTTGTTCAGACATAAGGATTCTTTCACTAACCAATGGGACACCATTATTGAATTTTTGAATATACTTTGTATTAATTTTGTAAACTTTGTACTCACCTTGCATATTTGTGTTTAGGTATTAATGAATGTCCAATTCTGAGCTCTCGCCACTCTCTGCTATCCAAGAACGAATTCAAAAGTTAAGGGCGGGCTCAGAATTGTATATTTTTCAAGACCGGAGCTTAGAAACTCTACAAAGTAACTCCGAAGACTCAGGTAACAACTCCTCACGTTCCTTTTCAGAATAGGAGGAAGACATACCTGAGGTAGAAAACGTTGCTACTCAAGTTCAAGCACCACCAATGGATGAAACAATAAGGCAACTTTCGAATGGTACTGAGGGAGAAGTTTTATTTGGGGAATGATAATTAGCGTTCCAGCATTCCAGCATTCCACATACGTTAATTTCGGATTCATGGCTAGGGAATTAATTAATTTTCGGTCTAATGATTGGTAAATTTGTATACTTGTGGTTGTGAGTTATATGTTTCATGTTCCATTCCATTCCATTTAATTTATTCTTTGTAGATTAATCATTTAGTTTAAACAATTCCAACCTTTAAATCCCCCATATTTTCGTTGCATATATTGTCTATATCTTGTTAATAATTCTTTGTAACAATCTTTGTTAGGTACACCCTCGATCTCCGTTGAAACGATCCCTACTTATTCTATACTACAATGTTTTTTAGGGTTTTAAATTGATGCTCTCTTGTAGCCTATCATTTGAGCATATGCTTGTGGTTCATTTGTGCATGTAGTTGGTATCTTTCATGAGGTTTTTAATCGTTGTATTCACTAAAGTGCTTTTATTTGTTAATATATGTGAGATATTTGAATGCCTTTAAATATTTTCTCTCACATATCTTTGAGTGAAAAGCTTTTAAGCATGAGCCGTGATTCTGAGTGAAGATGGAGAGCATACCCTTGTGAGGTTGATTTTAACTTGTTTGAAACATGTTGAGCTCCATTACATCACCATTGTTCTTCCAAGTCTTACCTGTTCATATGGATTCTATGCTTGTTAATTAACTTTCGAATTTCTTGTGACAAATTTTGGTTAAGTGCTAAACTTGATACCATGAGAGCATGAGATTTCTGAGGCAAATGTTAAGGGAAGTAGAGTTCGTACCTTCATGTGTTTTGTCCTAGGAAGGGTAGCTGCGTTCTGATATTGCTAAGGGACTAGCAAGAGCTAAGAGTGGGGAAATTTGATAGGACCGGAGCACAAAGTTTGACGTTTTTAATATGTTTTTCCTAGTTTCCATCTTTGAGTTTCTAATTGATGTTTAAGTGTGTGAATGATTAAAAATGATGTTTTTGAATAATTTCCTATTTTTCACCCTCATATTTTAGGAAACTTTCCTAAATCGGTGATGAATACTTTCCTAATTTTCAAATGTTTAATTTTGGCAGGAATCCTAAAAAAGATAGGAATCCTAATGCAAAGAGGAATCGGATTCCTCAATGGACTTTTGGGATGGTCTTGCCTTGATATTCAAGTCCAATGGGCCTTTGACGTGAGTTTAATCCAAGAAGGACAATGAGTTGTGCCGTGTACCCTAATCCAAGAGGAATTAGGATTTTTTATTCTCCTAAATCTTTTTACTTTCCCTGAATTTCTCAAGGAATAAATGCCTAATTTAATTGGGATTCAAATCAGATTTTTATGGGATGAATCATGCAAGGAAATCGGCAACATAAAGAAGAGAAGCCGTGTGGACTCTCAAGGGAGATTACAACTTCGTTTTTGATTTCTTTTGGACGGCTAAGATTACATCTAGGGTTTCATATTTTCCCCTATATAAAGGCTGCTCTTTGACACAAGAAAATAAGACTACACATCGATATTTCGGCAATTCATTACACAAGCAACTCGGCCATCTTTTCCATTCTCTAGTGCTAGGGTTTGCAAGTTCCAAGGAGGAGAAGAAACCGTCTACACCAACACAAACCAGCCAACGCTCATCACCTTCACCACCTTTGGAATTCACGGCTTGAGTTACTAGTTTTCAAGGATTCAAAGGTTCGTGGTCTTCAAGTCATTCATGCATTCTATCTAGTGTATTTTGATTTTATCTTTAAAACTATTTTGAGTTCCTATTTTTTTACTTGTGGATTCTATGTACTAGTTAACATAACATGAAGGGCATGATTTAGAGCCCTTGACTATGAGTTTATTTATTATTTGAATTGAAACAGTTGGTTTTCTAAGTTGCTTTTGTGTTTCTGTTTGTTTGTTTCTGCTTTATGGAAAACTTTTATGAGTTTATGTTATAGGGTTCGAAACTTATAATGTTTGCATGTAATTGGAGCTAGTATTAGGTTTTCAATTCACATAATAGGTTTGGAAAACTAATTCATAAGTGACTCATTGTCAAAGTAGTGGGTAAGTATAGTTTAAGATCCGGGGTTGTCGTTCCGACGAGGATCGGTGGGTTCCCCAATCCCACGGTAGTGTGTGTGGTGAGTGTCTCTAGCTATGATGGAATATGTAAGAAGTGGAAAGAGTGAAGTGTGTGATTTAGACAATGTGCGGTGTGTAGAAGTGTGTTGGTTTTGGAAAGATAGTGCAATGCAAAGACAATCAACGAACAAGTAAACAATGCAAGTAAGTAAAGATAAAGTGTGTGCAATGTATGGAAATGTTGGGATTTTCGGGAAAACCCCAAGTCCAATGCAACTAGCAATGCTTTAATCAATTCAATCATGCCAATGTGTCCACGAATCGAGTTCCGTATCCTAGCCACATTGTGGAACTAGGACCGTGCTTCAAAAGGTATTCAAATGTCATGTTATGGATCATCCAAACTCTCTAGATATCATAGGGGATTCCTCTATGTTACCTAATTCCGAATCCCCTAAAGTGCTTAAGAGGCGTAAAGCATCGAAGCAAATAGACTCAAACAAACAACGTATGTATAATCCACCACTCCACCGAATTTATCGATATGGAGTGGATTCCTTCTAAGGTATTCCTAAGCCTTGTTAAGGTCTTAGGGACTCTCCTCGGGAAGTACCAAATGGAGGAGGCGTAAGGCATCGAATTAAGGGTCACACATAGGTCAAACATACTTATCATAGTATTGCCTTAGTCTAAAGAAAGGTAAAGTGATCAAGTCAAACCATTCTCATACAAGATGGGCTAATTGCATACTCTAGAGTGATCAATTCTTTAAATACACATTCAACACATATTCAAATAAGCAATACATATACTCCTGAAACACATAGGCATTTATTCATCAATCAAGCATCACAAAGTCACATTGGACTAGGGCACACAACCCTAGTCCCCAACAAAGCAAACTACTCACTAATCATTACAAGAAACATCATCAAATTATCACTACTAGAATTAAGCTCATATACATCAGTCCAGAACCGATGTTAAAAAAAAATCCGACCGATGTGTTAGTGGCTGATGTTAAAGATCTGAAAATTGAGGACATCGGTTTTCAGCCGATGTCTCCCAAACCTCTGTATATCGTTTAGTTATAAAAACACGATGTTCAGACCTTGAAGACACATCGTTTCTTTCATTAATTTTCGATATTCATCTATTTAATATACATCATTTCTTTTGTTAATTTTCGATGTTTATCAATGTAAGAGATAACGTTTCTTGTCTTAATTTTTTATGTTCATGGGTTTATGCGACATCGATTTTATAGTTAGAACTGATGCATTTGTAGCTAGAACCATGAACTCAAGAATACATATATAAGATAAAGAATAATTTTCATTAATATTGATTCTCAAAGTGCATAAACAATTGAAAATACAATGGGCATAACATCCTCTTAGTAAGAATACAATCTATATGTTTATTATTCTATGCCTAATATCTTCAGCTGCTTTGTGACCCAAAGAGCTTTGAAGCATGCTCCTAAACTCAACCTTGTACATGATCCAAAGAGTTGTTCATTGTATGACCTCCATAGTTACCACCTGTTTTAACAATGCTAACAATGAATTTCAACAAAAGAAGAAAAAATTATACCAAGATGAATAAGTTTGTGGACACAACACCATTTGTAGATGACTACTTTATATTTCCAAAGAAGCATGTTTGTATTGAAATGAAAGCCAAATTTTATAGTTATACAATTCAGAAATAAAAATGATGAATAAGCAGTGATCATACCTCATTTAACTTTTCTAATGTGCTTAGGTCACTGGATTCCATTTTCGGTTTCCCAAAAAGCCTAGTAAACATAGTTGGTGCTTTGCAGTTTCTGCCTAAGTTCTTCTAATTCTCAAACTCATAAAAACTATGTTCATGTCAAGAAATATAATGCATGCAAGCTCTCTAACATAAAAACCAATGGACTTGAGTTTTCATGGATGCAAATAAAATTCTACAAACTTGGTTCACTCAATAACAAGCTAATGCTTGTAAGTACTGCTGAAATATTCAATCATAGTTTCCATACTCCTTTGATTGAATGGGTATCTCTAAGCCTCATTATAAAGTGATACAACTGATTTCAGACCATTTAACATTCTAATTTTGACAAAACTAACATAGCAATGTCTGAAGAAAAAAAAACAGAATCTTTCTCCACATATCAACGAAAAGAACCCAACTTAACATGATTTGAAGCAATATGCACAGAGAGATAAAAATGGATACAAAATTTGGAGCTCAGGTGGAAGATATCTATATACATGGTAAATCTGATCTTTGAAGCCTCTGTTCAACTTGTAACATCACACACAACATTCAAGGATATAATATAACCAAAACCCAATTCGAAATCCCTAACACCAAAGGTTCATCAACTGACAATAATCACCAACACCTAAGAGAAAGAAAGTTCTATTTACCAGTAAAAACAACCAGATTAGCTGTCTAATATGTTTCATTGGGTCATAAGACAATCCAATCACCAGAAACAAAATATGGTATCCCTTGGACATGTAGAGGAACCTACAAAGGATTTAGCATATCAAGTAGTAAAATAATTCAAAAAACAGAAGGCAAAAAAAAAATATCGATGCACATATAAGTAGAAAGCACCATCATCAGAATATGATATAGCCAAGAAATTCACTAGGTTTTCATATAGAAGTAAGGACAACAAATTGAGAGTCATTCTAAATAGTCTATAACAAAATAATAGTTAACAAAACCCCATAAATTCAAACCACATACTACACATTCAAAAGGTGAAGCAGTAGACAGATCTACAAAATTTACAAAATTATAGCCAAATGAAAGCTTGAAGAGACTTATAGTCTCTAGGTGTCTAGGGGATTTCTCTAAGTGCATAATACCAAATCCCCTAAGTGCTTAAGAGGCATAAATTGTCAACACAAAGAGGCTCAAACAAGCATGAAATGCATAATCCACCATTCCATCGATACTATCGATGTGGAATGGATTCTCTAAGGTATCCTAAAGCCTTACTAGGATCAACAGAACTCTCCATGAAGAGGGAGAAAGAATAGGAGGCATAAAGCACCGAATTAAGGATTACACAAGTTTAGCATGCTCATCACACATGTTGCCATAGTCTAGATAATAGTAAAGTAGCCAAACCACACAATCCTCATATAAGATAGGTTCATTGCACATCAAAGAGTGGCTAAGTCTTAAAACATACAATCAACACATAGTAGCATAGACAACACATGTATTCATAAATCAACATAGGCTTTATTCATCATTAAAGGCATCACAAAGTCACATTGGACTAGGGCACACAACCCTAGTCCCCAACAAATGTCACTACTCACTAATCATCAAAATAAACATCATCAATTTACAAATTAAAGCACTAAACATAAGTAGAAGAGAGAGTAAGGATATGAATGCTCAATAGATGATTATCTTGCTTCTCCTTGACTCTTGATGATGACCCTTGATGAATTGGTGAGGATCTCTAGCAAAAAATGGATGATGGTGTAGAGGAGGTAGAGAGGAAATAAGAGTGATGGGTGGTGGTGGCTAGCTAAAAGATTACCTAAATGAGGTAAAGTAGGCTATATAAAGGCAAAAGGGAAATGAATGAACGGCTAGCTGATAGGAGCACAAAGTGTGACGTTTTTAATGTGTTTTCCCTACTATTTGGCTATGATTTAATTGTAACTTTGCTATTTTAGCTTAGTTTCCATATTTGAGTCCAAAATGATGTATTAATGTGAACATGTGCAGAAACGAAGTCTAATGGGCCTTTGCGAGGCCCATTAAGAGGTGGTCTGCCATGAGGCCCATTAAGAAGGGGGCCCACCAACAAGGCGGCCCAGACCCAAGATGGCAGGCCCAAATCCATGAAGGAAGGCCCAGGTTCACAAAGCATGAGGAAAGGCCCAAGCCCAGATTTTCGGACATTCTGCCTGTGCAGATCAGTCGACTTGCGAAGCCCATATCGCTCAATTGCACCGTCAGATCTAGCTGTAATTTTGATACACGCTGCATATGGATGTTAAGTATTCAGCATTAAAATTTCAGAATTATCGAACCGTCCACACGTCCAGAATTCCACTCCAAGTACGCACTGCTCAGTGCTGTCTGCTTTTTATTTCTTTCCTTTTCCTTTATTCTCAATGCTCCACTCACCCCCATATTTCCACCCATCTCACCTAACTATCTTTGTTTCTTTCTCTCCATACCATTAGTGTTTGATTTCTTTTACCTAAATAATTGGTTAATTGCCATATGACTACATTTCCACCATTCCACTTACCATTTCTTTTCTACCACTCACATTCCACTTCTCTTCCTTTTCTTTCTTTATTTCTTTCATTGTTTTCTTCTTCCTCTCTATTTTCCTATAAATAGGAGCCTATTTATCTTCACCAATTCACCAATTCACACCCCAATGGGGAGGGACAAACCCTCCTCTTTCTCTTCTCCATCATATTTTCCATTCTCTAGTATTTAGGGTTCTCAAGGCTTCAAGGAGGAGGAAAGGCGGCTGCACCATCACCATCATCACCATCAATTTCATCCATCATCATCACCACCTTGCTGCACACGGTTTGGATTACTTGCTTTCAAGGATTCAAGGTTTCGTGGTCTTCAAGTCTTCATGTTATTCCATATGGTGTAATCTGACTTTTCCTTTAATTATTCTTATGAATTCCTCTTTGTTGCTTGATTATTCTTTGTATTAGTTAACATGACATGATTTATATAATTTCCAGCCTATTTATATGAGTTTATTTAGTTATTGGATCCTAATTAATTAGTTCTTCTAGTAGCTTATGTGACTCCGTTTACTTGATTCTGAATTATAGAAAACTTTTATGTGTTTATGTTATAGGGATCGATACTTATAATATTTGCATATAATTGGAGCTAGAGTTAGGGATTACAATTCACCTAATAGTTTTGGAAACCTAATTCACGAGTAGTAAAGGCTTTGGACAAAGGTCGGTGTCAAATAAAAAGGATTGCGGACATATGGACTTTTCTATAATGGGTCGTGCACTTTAATTAGCAACTCTTTTCTATGCGTTAAATATGGTTTGATTAGCTAGCTTTCTAGACTAAGATGGCATGTTTAATTGGTTAATCTAGGTGCTTTCACTTAGGTTAATTTTCGTAGAGAGGTTTTATTTGGGGAATGGTTAGCTTCTAATTTTCCACATATGTTAATTTCGGTTTCATGGCTAGGGAACTTGGTTAATTTTCGGTCCAATAATTGGTAAACTTGTATACTTGTGGTTGAACTTTATATTCTTTATGTTCAATCCCATCTTATTTAATTTATTCTTTGTAGATTAATCATTTAGTTTAGATAAATCAATTTCTTTAACCCCCTTTTACTTTGTACATACGTATATATTCCTTATACTTGTTAATAATAATTCTTTATTTTATTTAATTCTTTGTGACATTTTTTGTTAGGTACACCCTTTGATCTCTGTTGTGAACGATACCCTACTATGCACTATACTACAACCGATAGGGTTTTTTTAAATTGATGCTCCTTTTGGGCGTGTCAATTTTTGGCGCCGTCGACGGGGATTGAAAATTCCTAACTATTATTTTGTGAATATTTGTGAATATTATTTGTTTATACTTGTTGATATTTTGTTACACTTAGTAATTATATTTAGGTGTCTTTTATATAGTTGATTATTTTTTGTTGTTGTAAGTTGTAACTTGAACAGAAATAGGTAAGGTCCTTTTGTTAATATTGGCCTAAACCCTTCATTTTTACCGTAAGGTTATTTGAGGTTGAGGGCGGCCTTTATTAACACTTGGAGAATTGTCGAACACTTAAGTGCTTTCTCAACTGAGTAAGGGGCACATGGATGGTGTCTAGGTCGAGACCCTGGGTGACAGGTTTTGGATTCAGAGGACTATAGACTGACGTAAGTCGATAGGGGTGTAAGCCTCCGTAGTCCACTAAATGAATCCTGCCCCTCGCTTATTCTCATATGATCTGGCCATTCGCCTTCTGAAAACACGGAAAGTCATTTAAGTCAAGGCATTGCACCTAGGCCGTAAGTCCACCTTGAGTTACCGCTTGGAATCAACTTTCATTTTTTTTCAACTATATTGAGGCAAAAGAAACTATTTTTGTACACTTAAGTGTATTGTGTAAATAAAATATACGTAGACATAGGAAAATTTATTCATT
Source organism: Rubus idaeus (assembly GCA_030142095.1). Taxonomy (NCBI): domain Eukaryota; kingdom Viridiplantae; phylum Streptophyta; class Magnoliopsida; order Rosales; family Rosaceae; genus Rubus; species Rubus idaeus. The sequence goes on along the minus strand of CM057968.1, from coordinate 17,018,998 downwards.
CATTTTGTATAGATAATTTGTGACACATTTTTAACTTTGTAAATATTTGTTTTGATTTTGTAAATTTTATTACTAACTTTTTATTTTGTATAGGAAATAATCCGGGTTTATCGGAAATTATACCACTTACATCGGAGCATACGTTTAGGAAGTCAAGGTTGAAAAACCTTGAGGTTGATGTCTTGTTGGTGATTTTTCGGTTTCCTCGGGAGTAAAAAGGTAAGTTTTCTTTTCGCTCTCGTTATTTATTTTAAAAATAAAAAAAAATATAAATAAATAAATAAATAAATAAAAAATAAAAAAATTTGTAATTGTAAATAAAAAAAAAGAGTGTTTTCTTTTGTTTTACTGTTGGTAATTATTTCTTTTTCTTATTTATAATTACTGTTTGTTTTATTTTTGGGCTTGTTAGTTAGTTAGTTTGTTATTGGGCCGTAGGCCCGTTTGTGTGATTGGTTAGGGTTTTAGGTTTCGTAAAATAAAATAAAAAATAAAAAAATAAAAAAAATTTAGCCCATTGGGCTCGTGTCATTCACGAAGCCCAAAACCCGTAACCCAAGCCCATTAGTGTGTCGGGCCGGTTCGTTTTTAGGCCCATTAGTTTAAGCCCACCAATAATGGGCCGGAGATTTCTTTGGCCCAGGCCCACTTTAAGGCCTAGACCATTCCGATGGCCCAGGCCCGTTTAAAGTGTCGGCAAGCGCGTGTGCTACGCGTTTTCACTGTTCACTTTACGACTTTTCGTAAAGTATTAAAAAAATAAAAAAATAAAAAATCGAAAATCAAGAAAAAAATGTGATTGGGCCGACGCACGACTTTTGCGTCGGCCGAATTGTTTAATAAACCGCGTGCGTGTCTACTGTAGACTTTACGACTTTCGTCGCTCGATCCACAATTTGCGGGTCTTCTGTCTGTGGCACGTGTGCGAGCGTGCGTCCGTTCCTTCCTTTCCCTTCTGTTTGCGTTAGTTTCCTTAGGTCATTTCACATTTTTCCTTAGTCTCTCTCTCTCTCTCTCGTTTTCTCTCTCGTGTTCTTCATCTGTTCTTGAGTTTTCCCAGAAAACCTCCCTAATTTCCAGAAGCTATCCTCCCTTGCCAACCCAAAAATGGCCAAGAGAGTGAATTCTTTCAGCGATTTGTTTCAGGCAGGTCCTTCAGAGAACCCAATCTTTGAAGGTCTGGCTGAAATAATTCCACCAGCATGCTCAATAGCGCCAATGCTAGCATGCCGACCGAGCCACTACCACAACCACAACCACTACCCCAAGCACCAATCCTGGTTGCTGATCCACCAGCCGAGCCGGAAGCCGCTCCTGTCTATAGGAGACTTCCGAGGACCAAATACACCAAAGCTCAGAGAGATGCACTGGCGGCTTTCTTTGCGGTGTATTCTCACCCCACCAAACCACAAAGAGAAAGATTTGGTCCGAAAATCGGACTAGAGGAGGACCAAGTCTACTATTGGGGGTCGAGAAATAGGAAGAAGTTCGGTATCCTTACGTCTGAGCAGCGTATTGCCGAGTTAGAGAGACGAAACGATGAGCTGGTGAGCAAGAACGAGGAGCTTCAGAATCAACGACTCGTCGATGCTCTCCATAGCGGCATTTGTCCCAATTGCGGAGGTCCTGTTCCGCACTCAGATGTGCCACGACGAAGGCTCGAAGTTGTTCCTCCACAACAAGAGCCTATTCTCGAGTTGTCCGACGATTCCATCGACATGGACCATTTGAGACGGGATATGCGGAGCCTCATGCCTACCCTAGTCGAGCGCCCATCCATACCTTTTCCATCTGACACCCTTCCCGGACCTGCTCATGATCTTGTCGGAGTCCACACCGACTTGATCTCGGATATCGCCCGCAAGGCCAAAGACGAGCTCCTGCTCATGGCCACTGCTGGATTTCCTTTGTGGATAACTTCACCGACTCCCGACACGTCTATTCATCCCGAGACTCTTAATAGGGCCGAGTACTTGCGAGTGTTTCAACGAGCTGAACCTGCTCCGTACTTCAAAGCCGAATCGTCGAGACACTCGACAACCATCCATCTTTATCCGACCACCATCGTTCAAATTCTCATGGATGTTGGTCGATGGTTGCCAGTCTTCTGTAGCATGATCACAAACGCCAAGACGTTGGAGATCCTTTCCTCCAGCAACGAAGAAGGCTACGAGGAGCATAAGCAGGTGATGTCGGCCGAGTTTCTGGTGCCATCTCACATCGTTTCGACTCGTGAAGTCCAGTTCGTTCGGCATTCTCACCAACAACTGGATGGAAGTTGGGTCGTTGTGGATGTCTCCGTGGATGAACTGCGTTCAAATCCAAAGCCTTCCGTGAGATCGATCTGCCGAAAACGCCCCTCCGGATGCCTGATACGTGATCTTCAGAATGGTTCTTCCTTGGTCACTCTTGGGTGGAGCACGTGGATGTACGCGAAAAGGAGATGAAGGCCAGTTTCGAACCTTTTGTTCATTCAGGGTTCGCTTTTGGTGCAAAGCGTTGGATCTCAACCCTCCAACGACAAGCCGAGCGCTATATGTGCGCCACAGGGATCCACACTTCACCTGGTGACTCTATCATCTCTCCTGAAGGAAGAAGAGGACTAGCGGAAATCGCAAAACAGATGACGATCTGTTTCTTCAACGACATCAGCAACTCCACATACCACCACTGGACTTGTTCGAACCGCACAAGAGACACTCGAATGGAGGTCAGGACCAACAAGCGAAGGGGTGATCCGAGCAAGCCCCCTGGAGTCAATCGTACTGCTGGTTGTTCTGTCGTGCATCTTTCCCATCACACCAGGATCTTTGAGTTCCTCAAAGACGTTCAGACAAGACCACTGTGGGATAGTATGTCGATGGACAGCTCTGTGCGTGTGCTAGCGAATTTCACCATCGGTCTTGACCCGCGCAATCAGATTTCGGTGCTCGCCATAGATAGTCACAACGACTTCCTCATTCTCCAGGAGTGTTGCACCGATGCAACGGGGTCGTCTGTGATTTATGCACCGATCAACCATTCCATTTTCCAGTGTTTGCTATCTGGAGTTCAACCGGAGCCGCTTATGTCTTCAGGCTTCTCCATTCTGCGTAACGTATCCGGAGCTGTACTTGACGGAACATTGCTGACTATAGTGTTCCAGATCTCGGTGAAGGCTACATCAGCCAAGTCTGCCGTGGAGTCGGCAACAACCCTTGTCCAGGACACACTTCAAAGGATCAGAGCCGCAGTCAATTAAGGAGCAAACGTTGGATGCAAGGCCCTGCTAGCCTTGTTTGTGACTGTTGGTGACTTGCTTCGGGAGGAGCTTAATGATCTTCAAGGGGGAGTATTTTCTATCTATTTTTCATTTTTACTTAACTGTTGTGTGTTTATTTATGTTTGTGTGTTTACTTCTGTTTGTGTGTTTAAATTCAATAACCATACTTGAATTTTTCATTTTCGTGAAATATCTGTCTAACATTGAGGACAATGTTTAATTCAAGTGTGGGGGGAAGGTTTATTAAAAAGAAAAGAAAAAATTTGAAAAATTCAAAAAATTCAAAAAAATAATTTATTTGTTTTCGTTTTCTACGGTAACAATATATCGACTAGATCATACTTACTCCCTTGGTAGCGTTGAACCTACCATTGCACTTAGTGAGTCCCTGTGGTCACGTATTGTTACCTACATTGAAAAATCAACAAAATCAAAAAATCAAAAATTACAAAAATATTTGTTTCTGTTTGTGTGTTTTTGTGTGTTTAGTTGTGTTATGTGTGTTGTGTTATTTCCAATTCCGATGATGAATTGAGTTTAATCTGTTGTGATTAGGAGAATGTTGATTATATGCCAAGGCTTTGTGTAGTTTGCTTTGGATTTAATATGCATAACTTATGATTGCTCGAAATTCTATGTTCACATAACCTGTTTCGATTAGTTGATTGCAATCTGAGAAGCACATTTGAACATACATTGTCATGCATACCCAGAAAATGTGAGGACTTGAGCCTATTGAATATTCACATGTATGCATATTTCATACATTTACTCGTTCTTCATGTGTGCACAATTCATGAGTCTTGAACCTAGAACTTGCTCAGAGACCTCTCGAAACTTTTTGTTAATCTGTAATGAATTAGAAATGAGTAAGGCATTAGTTGAGCACCATGGCCAAAGTATTCACCATCCATCTAAACACGAACTTTAGGAATAACCCTTTCGAACTAAACACTCATTAGCCGTTTCTTTTGTTCACCCACACCATCTCACCCTTGTTTTATTATGTTTGCAAGACGATGATAGTGACTTCTTATGTTCTTATGCTTCGGATTTGTATGGTAGTATACCAAAAGGCAAGTGTGGGGGTGTATTTTATTTTGTTGTATTTTTTCAAAGAAAGAAAAAAAAAATCAATCAAAAACAAAAAGAAGGAATAAAATTCCTCAAAGAAAAAAAAAGAGAAAAAAGAAAGAAAGAGAAATTCCAAAAATAGAGTTATTTTCTTGTATTATTTTCAATAAAAGGTTGGAGGTGAATAAGAAAGTTGTTTCGGGTATAACATAGGTATGAGTTTCAAAGTCGTTGATTTATCTTGCAAACATATGAAACATTTTTCATTTCCAGTCCCTTCATTCATTATTCACCATTCACCATTTACCATCCACCTTTTGGTCCCTGTTTCACCTTAAAGTCCTTATGATTTAATGAGTTGTAGATTGATTGTGGAGAGTTGGTCGATGAGCAAGCTTATGGGAACGTTACTTGTGCAATTGTTATGAGAGTAAACACTTAACCCTAAACACTGAGCCAAAATATTTAGTGATTCTTGTGAGGTTTAGTGGTTAATGTTGTTCATATGTGCCTATTGGATTGCTTGACATTAATTGTATACTTGGTTTTCACACACTTCACCCGAGCATAAATGAGATGTGCATGTTAAATGCTTAGCAAATTTCTTAGCCTTGGTATATAATTTTTATTCTCTTGATTATAACTCTTCTGAACTCGCTGAGGGTTATGGTTGGAAAGACCATTCTGTTTTGCGTTTCCTTTTCTGTTTTCTGTTGTTCTTGTGTTGCTAGAGGACTAGCAGTAGCTAAGTGTGGGGGAATTTGATAGGAGCACAAAGTGTGACGTTTTTAATGTGTTTTCCCTACTATTTGGCTATGATTTAATTGTAACTTTGCTATTTTAGCTTAGTTTCCATATTTGAGTCCAAAATGATGTATTAATGTGAACATGTGCAGAAACGAAGTCTAATGGGCTTTTTCGAGGCCCATTAAGAGGTGTGCAGCCGTGAGGCCCAAGATGAAGGCCCAAGAAGGGGGCCCAAACCCAAGAAAGAGGCCCAAACCCAAGATGGCAGGCCCAAATCCATGAAGGAAGGCCTAGGTTCACAAAGCATGAGGAAAGGCCCAAGCCCAGATTTTCGGACATTCTGCCTGTGCAGATCAGTCAACTTGCGAAGCCCATATCTCTCAATTGCACCGTCAGATCTAGCTGTAATTTTGATACACGCTGCATCTGGATGTTAAGTATTCGGCATTTAAATTTCAGAATCGTCCAACCGTCCACACGTCCAGAACTCCACTCCAAGTGCGCACTTGCTCGGTCTGCTCGCTCTTTATTTCTTTCCTTTTCCTTTATTCTCAATGCTCCACTCACCCCCATATTTCCACCCATCTCACCTAACTATCTTTGTTTCTTTCTCTCCATACCATTAGTGTTTGATTTCTTTTACCTAAATAATTGGTTAATTGCCATATGACTACATTTCCACCACCACTTACCATTTCTTTATCTCCCATTCACATTCCACTTCTCTTCCCTTTCTTTCTTTATTTCTTTCATTGTCTTCTTCTTCCTCTCCATTCTCCTATAAATAGCAGCCTCATTCTTCTCACAAATACACACCCCAATGGGGAGGGACAAACCCTCCTCTTTCTCTTCTCCATCATATTTTCCATTCTCTAGTATTTAGGGTTCTCAAGGCTTCAAGGAGGAGGAAAGGCGGCTGCACCATCACCATCATCACCATCAATTTCATCCATCATCATCACCACCTTGCTGCACACGGTTTGGATTACTTGCTTTCAAGGATTCAAGGTTTCGTGGTCTTCAAGTCTTCATGTTATTCCATATGGTGTAATCTGACTTTTCCTTTAATTATTCTTATGAATTCCTCTTTGTTGCTTGATTATTCTTTGTATTAGTTAACATGACATGATTTATATAATTTCCAGCCTATTTATATGAGTTTATTTAGTTATTGGATCCTAATTAATTAGTTCTTCTAGTAGCTTATGTGACTCTGTTTACTTGATTCTGAATTATAGAAAACTTTTATGTGTTTATGTTATAGGGATCGATACTTATAATATTTGCATATAATTGGAGCTAGAGTTAGGGATTACAATTCACCTAATAGTTTTGGAAACCTAATTCACGAGTAGTAAAGGCTTTGGACAAAGGTCGGTGTCAAATAAAAAGGATTGCGGACATATGGACTTTTCTATAATGGGTCGTGCACTTTAATTAGCAACTCTTTTCTATGCGTTAAATATGGTTTGATTAGCTAGCTTTCGGACTAAGATGGCATGTTTAATTGGTTAATCTAGGTGCTTTCACTTAGGTTAATTTTCGTAGAGAGGTTTTATTTGGGGAATGGTTAGCTTCTAATTTTCCACATATGTTAATTTCGGTTTCATGGCTAGGGAACTTGGTTAATTTTCGGTCCAATAATTGGTAAACTTGTATACTTGTGGTTGAACTTTATATTCTTTATGTTCAATCCCATCTTATTTAATTTATTCTTTGTAGATTAATCATTTAGTTTAGATAAATCAATTTCTTTAACCCCCTTTTACTTTGTACATACGTATATATTCCTTATACTTGTTAATAATAATTCTTTATTTTATTTAATTCTTTGTGACATTTTTTGTTAGGTACACCCTTTGATCTCTGTTGTGAACGATACCCTACTATGCACTATACTACAACCGATAGGGTTTTTTTAAATTGATGCTCCTTTTGGGCGTGTCAATTTTTGGCGCCGTCGACGGGGATTGAAAATTCCTAACTATTATTTTGTGAATATTTGTGAATATTATTTGTTTATACTTGTTGATATTTTGGACTTTTCTATAATGGGTTTATCCTTCAAATAAAAAGGATTGCGGACATATGGACTTTTCTATAATGGGTCGTGCACTTTAATTAGCAACTCTTTTCTATGCGTTAATTATGGTTTGATTAGCTAGCTTTCTAGACTAAGATGGCATGTTTAATTGGTTAATCTAGGTGCTTTCACTTAGGTTAATTTTCGTAGAGAGGTTTTATTTGGGGAATGGTTAGCTTCTAACTTTCCACATATGTTAATTTCGGTTTCATGGCTAGGGAACTTGGTTAATTTTCGGTCCAATGATTAATAAACTTGTGTATATGTGGCTGAACTTTATATACTTTGTGTTTCATCCCATCTCATTTAATTTATTCTTTGTAGTTTAATTAATTTATTTCATTCAATTTATCTTTTAAACCCCCTTACTTTGTACATATGTATATATTTATACTTTATACATGTTAATAATAATTCTTTATTTTATTTAATTCTTTGTGACAATTTTTGTTAGGTACACCCTTTGATCTCCGTTGTGAACGATACCCTACTATGCACTATACTACTACCGATAGGGTTTTTTTTAAATTGATGCTCCTTTTGGGCGTGTCAATTTTTGGCGCCGTCGACGTGGATTGAAAATGTTCCTAACCTAATATTTTTTTTTTGAATACTGTTTATAATTTTTTGTAATTATTACTGTTTTTAATACTTGTATATAATTACTGTTTACTTTTTATTGTTTATAATTTTTTTAACTGTTCATATTACTTGTTTATATTGCTTGTCTATATTACTTGTGAATAGTTGTTGTTATTACTTGTTTTTAATACTTGTTCATATTTTGTTACACTTAGTAATTTATTTAGGTGTCTTTTATATAGTTGATTATTTTTTTGTTGTTGTGAGTTGTAACTTGAAAGGAAATAGGTAAGGTCCTTTTGTTAATATTGGCCTAAACCCTTCATTTTTACCGTAAGGTTATTTGAGGTTGAGGGCGGCCTTTATTAACACTTGGAGAATTGTCGAACACTTAAGTGCTTTCTCAACTGAGTAAGGGGCACATGGATGGTGTCTAGGTCGAGACCCTGGGTGACAGGTTTTGGATTCAGAGGACTATAGACTGACGTAAGTCGATAGGGGTGTAAGCCTCCGTAGTCCACCAAATGAATCCTGCCCCTCGCTTATTCTCATATGATCTGGCCATTCGCCTTCTGAAAACACGGAAAGTCATTTAAGTCAAGGCATTGCACCTAGGCCGTAAGTCCACCTTGAGTTACCGCTTGGAATCAACTTTCATTTTTTTCAACTATATTAAGGAAAATGAAAATATTTTTGTACACTTAAGTGTATTGTGTAAATAAAATATACGTAGACATAGGAAAATTTATTCATTCATTTTGTATAGATAATTTGTGATACATTTTTAACATTGTAAATATTTTGGTTTTACTTTGTAAATTTTATTACTAATTTATTTTTAATTTTTATAGGGAATAATCCGGGTTTATCGGAAATTTTACCACATACATCGGAGCATACGTTTAGGAAGTCAAGGTTGAAAAACCTTGAGGTTGATGTCTTGTTGGTGATTTTCGGTTTCCTCGGGTGTAAAAAGGTAAGTTTTCTTTTAACTCTCGTTATTTATTTAAAAAATAAAAAAATAAAAAAATTTGTAATTGTAAATAATAAAAAAAAGAGTGTTTGTTTGTTTTATTATTTGTAATTATTTATTTTTACGGTTTATAATTACTGTTTGTTTTATTTTCGGGCTTGTTGTAGTTATTTGTTATTGGGCCTTAGGCCCATTTGTGTGATTGGTTAGTGTTTTAGGTTTCGAAAAGAAAAAAATAAAAAAAATAAAAAATAAAAAATTTAGCCCATTGGACTCGTGTCATTCATGAAGCCCAAAAAACCCGTAACCCAAGCCCATTAGTGTGTCGGGCCTGTTCGTTTTTAGGCCCATTAGTTTTAGCCCACCAATAATGGGCCGGAGATTTCTTTGGCCCAGGCCCACTTTAAGGCCCAGACCATTCCAATGGCCCAGGCCCGTTTAAAGTGTCGGCGAGCGCGTGTGCTACGCGTTTTCACTTGTTCACTTTACGACTTTTCGTAAAGTATTAAAAAAAATAATAAAAATTTGAAAAAAATAAAAAATAAAAAAAAATAAAAATTTGATTGGCCGACGCACGACTTTTGCGTCGGCCGAATTGTTTAATAAATCGTGCGCGCATTCCACTATTCCCTTTGCGACTTTCGTCGCTCGATCCGTAATTTTCGGATCTGTGTCTGTCGCACATGTGCGTGCGTGCGTCTGTTCCCTTCCCCTTCCCTTCTGTTTGCGTTAGTTTCCTTAGTCATTTCAAGCTTTTTCCCCTAGTTTCCCTACGTTTTCTCTCGCTTTCTCTCTTGTGTTCTTCGTGTTCTTCATCTGTTCTTGAGTTTTCCCAGAAAACCTCCCAATTCCAAGAAGCTATCCTCCCTTCCCAACCCAAAAATGGCCAAGAGAGTGAATTCTTTCAGTGATTTGTTTCAGGCAGGTCCTTCAGAGAACCCAATCTTTGAAGGTCTGGCTGAAATAATTCCACCGAGCATGCTCAATAGCGCCGATGCTAGCATGCCGACCGAGCCACAACCACAACTGCAACCACAACCACTACCCCAAGCACCAATCATGGTTGCTGATCCACCAGCCGAACCGGAAGCCGCTCCTGTCTATAGGAGACTTCCGAGGACAAAATACACCAAAGCTCAGAGAGATGCACTGGCGGCTTTCTTTGCGGTGTATTCTCACCCCACCAAGCCACAAAGAGAAAGATTTGGTCCGAAAATCGGACTTGAGGAGGACCAAGTCTATTATTGGGGGTCGAGAAATAGGAAGAAATTCGGTATCCTAACGTCTGAGCAACGTATTGCCGAGTTAGAGCGAAGAAACGATCAGCTGGTGAGCAAGAACGAGGAGCTTCAAATGCAGAATCAACGACTCATCGATGCTCTCCACAGCGGCATTTGTCCTAATTGCGGAGGTCCTGTTCCGCACTCAGATGTGCCACGACGAAGGCTCGAAGTTGTTCCTCAACAACAAGAGCATATTCTCGAGTTGTCCGATGATTCCATCGACATGGACCACTTAAGACGGGATGTGCGGAGCCTTATGCCTACCCTTGTCGAGCGCTCATCCATACCGTTGCCATCTGACACCCTTCCCGGACCTGCTCATGATCTTGTCGGAGTCCACACCGACTTGATCTCGGATATCGCCCGCAACGCCAAAGACGAGCTCCTGCTCATGGCCACTGCCGGATTTCCTTTGTGGATAACTTCACCGACTCCCGACACTTCCATTCATCCTGAAACTCTTAACCGCGCCGAGTACTTGCGAGTGTTTCAACGTGCTGAACCTGCACCGTACTTCAAATCCGAATCGTCGAGACACTCAGCAACCATCCATCTTTATCCGACCACCATCGTTCAGATCTTAATGGATGTTGGTCGATGGTTGCCAGTCTTCTGTAGCATGATTACAAATGCCCAAACGTTGGAGATCTTATCGTCCAACAACGAAGAAGGCTACGAGGAGCAGAAGCAAGTGATGTCGGCCGAGTTTCTGGTGCCATCTCACCTCGTCTCAACTCGTGAAGTCCAGTTCGTTCGGTACTCTCACCAACAACTGGATGGAAGTTGGGTCGTTGTGGATGTCTCCGTGGATGAATTGCGGACAAATCCAAAGCCTTCCGTGAGATCGATTTGTCGAAAACGCCCCTCCGGATGCCTGATACGTGATCTTCATAATGGATCTTCCTTGGTCACTTGGGTGGAGCACGTGGATGTACGCGAAAAGGAGATGAAGGCCAGTTTCGAACCTTTTGTTCATTCAGGGTTCGCTTTTGGTGCAAAGCGTTGGATCTCAACTCTCCAACGACAAGCCGAGCGCTACATGTGCGCCACAGGTATCCACTCTTCACCCGGTGACTCGATTATTTCTCTTGAAGGAAGAAGAGGCCTGGCGGAAATGGCAAAACAGATGACAGTCTGTTTCTTCAACGACATCAGCAACTCCACGTACCACCACTGGACTTGTTCGAATCGAACAAGAGACACTCGAATGGAGGTCAGGACCAACAAGCGAAGGGGAGATCCGAGCAAGCCCCCTGGAGTCAATCGTACTGCTGGTTGTTCCGTTGTTCATCTATCTCATCACACCAGGATCTTTGAGTTCCTCAAAGACGTTCAGACTAGACCAATGTGGGATAGTATGTCGATGGACAGCTCGGTACGTGTGCTAGCAAATTTCAGCATCGGTCTTGACCCGCGCAATCAGATTTCGGTGCTCGCCATAGATAGTCACAACGACTTCCTTATTCTTCAGGAGTGTTGCACCGATGCAACGGGGTCGTCTGTGATATACGCGCCGATCAACCATTCCATTCTCCAGTGTTTGCTATGTGGAGTTCAACCGGAGCCATTTCCGCTTATGTCTTCAGGCTTCTCCATTCTGCCTAACGTATCCGGAGCCATTCTTGATGGAACACTACTGACTATGGTGTTCCAGATCTCAGTGAGGGCTACATCAGCCAAGTCAGCCGTGGAGTCGGCAACTACCCTTGTCCAGGACACACTTCAAAGGATCAGAGCCGCAGTCAACTAAGGAGCAAACGTTGGATGCAAGGCCCTGCTAGCCTTGTTTGTGACTGTTGGTGACTTGCTTCGGGAGGAGCTTAATGATCTTCAAGGGGGAGTCTTTCTGTTTCCCTTTTCATTTACTTAACTGTTGTGTGTTTACTTCTGTTTATTTATGTTGTGTGTTTATTTCAGTTTGTGTGTTTACTTCGGTTGATTTCTGTTTGTGTGTTTAAATTCAATAACCATGCTTGAATTTTTCATTTTCGTGAAATATCTTTCTAACATTGAGGACAATGTTTAATTCAAGTGTGGGGGGAAGATTTATTTAAAAAGAAAAGAAAAAAAATTTGAAAAATAAAAAAGTTCAAAAAAATAATTTACTTGTTTTTGTTTTCTACGGTAACAATATATCGACTAGATCATACTTACTCCCTTGGTAGCGTTGAACCTACCATTGCACTTAGTAAGTCACTGTGGTGACGTATTGTTACCCTAATAAAAAAAATTGAAAAAAAAAAAAGTTTTGTAAGCTCGTTTGTTTCGCACCGGCTTTGGAGCTATCGAGTCTTAGAAAGTGTTTGTTTGTTTATTTGAGCTATATCAAAAAAAAAAATAAAAAAAAAAAAATCAAAAATTACAAAAATATTTGCTTCTGTTTGTGTGTTTTTGTGTGTTTATTTGTGTTATGTGTGTTGTTTTCTTTCCAATTCCGATGATGAATTGAGTTTAATTGTTATGATTTTAAGAATTTTTCTTATATGCTAAGGCTTTGTGTAGTTTGCTTTGGATTTAATTTGCATAACTTGTGATTGCTCGAAATTCCATGTTCACATAACCTGTTTCGATTAGTTGATTGCAATCCGAGAAGCACATTTAAACATACATTGTCATGCATACCCAGAAACTGTGAGGATTTGAGCCTATTGAATATTCACATGTATGCATATTTCATACATTTACTCGTTCTTCATGTGTGCACAATTCATGAGTTTTGAACCTAGAACTTGCTCAGAGACCTCTCGAAACTTTTTGTTAATCTGTAATGAATTAGAAATGAGTAAGGCATTAGTTGAGCACCATGGCCAAAATATTCACCATCCATTTAAACACGAACTTTAGGAAACCCCTTTTGAACTAATCACTCATTAGCCGTTTCTTTTGTTCATCCACACCATTTCACCGTTGTTTTATTGTGTTTGCAAGATGATGATAGTGACTTCTTGTGTTCTTATGCTTCGGGTTTTGATTTGTATGGTAGTATACCAAAAGGCAAGTGTGGGGGTGTATTTTATTTTGTTGTATTTGTTCAAAGAAAGAAAAAAAAATCAAAAACAAAAAGAAAGAATAATATTCCTCAAAGAAAAAAAAAAGAGAAAAAAGAAAGAAAGAGAAATTCCAAAAATTGAGTTATTTTCTTGTATTATTTTCAATAAAAGGTTGGAGGAGAATAAGAAAGTTGTTTCGGGTATAGCATAGGTATGAGTTTCAAAGTCGTTGACTTGTCTTGCAAACATGTGAAACATTTTTCATTTCCAGTCCCTTCATTCATCATTCACCATTCACTATTCACCATTCACCCTTTGACCCCTGTTTCACCCTAAAAGCCCTTATGATTTAATGATTTGTGGATTAATTGTGGAGATTTGGTCGATGAGCAAGCATATGGGAACACTACTTGTGTAATTGTTATGAGAGTAAACACTTAACCCTAAACATTGAGCGGAAATAATTAGTGAATCTTGTGAGCTTTAGTGGTTAATGTTGTTCATATGTGCCTATTTGATTGCATGAGATTAATTGTATACTCGGTTTTCACACACTCACCCGAGCATGAATGAGATGTGCAGGTTAAACACTTAGCAAATTCGTTAGCCTTGGTATATAATTTGTATTCTCTTGATTATAACTCTTCTGAACTCGCTGAGGGTTATGGTTGGAAAGACCATTCTGTTTTGTGTTTCCTTTTCTGTTTTCTGTTGTTCTTGTGTTGCTAGAGGACTAGCAGTAGCTAAGTGTGGGGGAATTTGATAGGAGCACAAAGTGTGACGTTTTTAATGTGTTTTCCCTACTATTTGGCTATGATTTAATTGTAACTTTGCTATTTTAGCTTAGTTTCCATATTTGAGTCCAAAATGATGTATTAATGTGAACATGTGCAGAAACGAAGTCTAATGGGCTTTTTCGAGGCCCATTAAGAGGTGTGCAGCCGTGAGGCCCAAGATGAAGGCCCAAACCCAAGATGAAGGCCCAAGAAGGGGGCCCAAACCCAAGAAGGAGGCCCAAACCCAAGATGGCAGGCCCAAATCCATGAAGGAAGGCCTAGGTTCACAAAGCATGAGGAAAGGCCCAAGCCCAGATTTTCGGACATTCTGCCTGTGCAGATCAGTCAACTTGCGAAGCCCATGTGGATGTTAAGTATTCGGCATTTAAATTTCAGAATCATCCAACCGTCCACACGTCCAGAATTCCACTCCAAGTGCGCACTGCTCAGTGCTGTCTGCTATTAATTTCTTTCCTTTTCCTTTATTCTCAATGCTCCACTCACCCCCATATTTCCACCCATCTCACCTAACTATCTTTGTTTCTTTCTCTCCATACCATTAGTGTTTGATTTCTTTTACCTAAATAATTGGTTAATTGCCATATGACTACATTTCCACCACCACTTACCATTTCTTTATCTCCCATTCACATTCCACTTCTCTTCCCTTTCTTTCTTTATTTCTTTCATTGTCTTCTTCTTCCTCTCCATTCTCCTATAAATAGCAGCCTCATTCTTCTCACAAATACACACCCCAATGGGGAGGGACAAACCCTCCTCTTTCTCTTCTCCATCATATTTTCCATTCTCTAGTATTTAGGGTTCTCAAGGCTTCAAGGAGGAGGAAAGGCGGCTGCACCATCACCATCATCACCATCAATTTCGTCCATCATCATCACCACCTTGCTGCACACGGTTTGGATTACTTGCTTTCAAGGATTCAAGGTTTCGTGGTCTTCAAGTCTTCATGCTATTCCATATGGTGTAATCTGACTTTTCCTTTAATTATTCTTATGAATTCCTCTTTGTTGCTTGATTATTCTTTGTATTAGTTAACATGACATGATTTATATAATTTCCAGCCTATTTATATGAGTTTATTTAGTTATTGGATCCTAATTAATTAGTTCTTCTAGTAGCTTATGTGACTCTGTTTACTTGATTCTGAATTATAGAAAACTTTTATGTGTTTATGTTATAGGGATCGATACTTATAATATTTGCATATAATTGGAGCTAGAGTTAGGGATTACAATTCACCTAATAGTTTTGGAAACCTAATTCACGAGTAGTAAAGGCTTTGGACAAAGGTCGGTGTCAAATAAAAAGGATTGCGGACATATGGACTTTTCTATAATGGGTCGTGCACTTTAATTAACAACTCTTTTCTATGCGTTAAATATGGTTTGATTAGCTAGCTTTCTAGACTAAGATGGCATGTTTAATTGGTTAATCTAGGTGCTTTCACTTAGGTTAATTTTCGTAGAGAGGTTTTATTTGGGGAATGGTTAGCTTCTAACTTTCCACATATGTTAATTTCGGTTTCATGGCTAGGGAACTTGGTTAATTTTCGGTCCAATGATTAATAAACTTGTGTATATGTGGCTGAACTTTATATACTTTGTGTTTCATCCCATCTCATTTAATTTATTCTTTGTAGTTTAATTAATTTATTTCATTCAATTTATCTTTTAAACCCCCTTACTTTGTACATATGTATATGTTGATTTTGACTTTGACTTTGACCGTCGGAGTTGACCATAGTTGATTTTTCTTGACTTTTCTGTTTTTTTGTCAATCTTCCGGAATTCTCTTGTGCTTCACTCCCGAAACTTGATGTTTGACTCTTTGACGCTCTAAAGTCAGGGTTGACCACGAGTCGACCACCGGTCCTCGGGTTGACTTTTCTTCACCTTTTGCCGGAAATTCACAAAAAGCTCCAAAACACACCTTTTTGCTCCCAATATCATTCCGATGCTCAATTTACCTACAAGTGTGCAAACACAGATTAGAGACTCTAAAATGTCTATTGAACTAGCATACTAATGATGATTAGAGGCCTAATTTGTATGCAAATTACATACAAATCAATGGTGGACATGGTTAGCTTTGTAGACCCTTCAACAATAGGTGCACTTGGGTGTGGGAATCCGACTGAAAGGTCGCGTGCTCTAGTAAATAGATTCATATCTGCAAAGAATGGCCAACACTTTATGTTGCCGTATAACTCAGGGTAAGTGGGTTTTTCCTCAAATTATCTAACTACCTAGAGTTGTCATTTAATATATAGTTATATATGCTACTGGATCTAACATATGTTTTTATTTATTTTGTTATGTTTGATAGGTGCATAAATGTACAACTTTTTATATCAATTTCTCTACATTTTTGTTGTTAGTTTCTCATAAATTTATGTTATTTAATTAGTTTTTGTGTTTGTAGGTTTCCTATTGCAAATAAAGAGAAAAGAAGATAACTTGAGGAAAATAAACAATGTGTTGGAAATTTACGAAGTCTAATGGGCTTTCTCGAGGCCCATTAAGAGGTGAGCTGCCGTGAGGCCCAAGATGAAGGCCCAAATCCATGAAGAAAGGCCCAAGCCCAAGAAAGAAGGCTTCACAAAGCATGAGGAAAGGCCCAAGCCCAGATTTTCGGACATTCTGCCTGTGCAGATTAGTCAACTTGCGAAGCCCATATCTCCCACTTGCACCGTTGGATCGTGCTGTAATTGTGATACACGCTGCATGTATGTGTTAGATATTCTGTATTAAAATTTGAGAATCATCCAACAGTTCAAACGTTCATTATTCCGTTCTAAGTGGGCACTGCTCAGTGCTGTCTGCTTTTTATTTCTTTATTTTCCTTTATTCTCAATGCTCCACTCACCCCCATATTTCCACCCATCTCACCACACTATCTTTGTTGCTTTCTCCCCACAACATTAGTGTTTGATTTCTTTTATTTAAATAAATGGTTAATTGCCATATGACTACATTTCCACCATTCCACTCACCATTTCTTTTCTACCACTCACATTCCACTTCTCTTCCTTTTCTTTCTTTATTTCTTTCATTATCTTCTTCTTCCTCTCCATTCTCCTATAAATAGCAGCCTCATTCTTCTCTTCAATTCACACCCCAATGGGGAGGGACAAACCCTCGTCTTTCTCTTCTCCTTCTCACATCATATTTTCCATTCAGTATTTAGGGTTTTCAAGACTTCATGGAGGAGAGGAGCTGTGTACACCATCACCACCAGCCATCGACCATCATCACCACCATCATCATCACCTTGGGAATCTCGGCTTTGAGTTGCTTGCTTTCAAGGATTCAAGAGTTCGTGGTCTTCGAGTTCTTCCTACTTTCCATATGGTGTACTTCAACTTAATCTTTAATTGCTCTTTTTGAGTTCCTCTTTGTTGCTTGTTTATCTTTTGTATTAGTTAACATGACATGATTTATATAATTTCCAGCCTATATATATGAGTTTATTTAGTTATTGGATCCTAATTAATTAGTTCTTCTAGTAGCTTATGTGACTCCGTTTACTTGATTCTGTTTTATAGAAAACTTTTATGTGTTTATGTTATAGGGTTCGAAACTTATAATATTTGCATATAATTGGAGCTAGAGTTAGGGATTACAATTCACCTAATAGTTTTGGAAACCTAATTCACGAGTAGTAAAGGCTTTGGACAAAGGTCGGTGTCAAATAAAAAGGATTGCGGACATATGAACTTTTCTATAATGGGTCGTGCACTTTGATTAACAACTCTTCTTCTATGCATTAAACATGGTTTGACTAGCTAGCTTTCTAGACTAAGATGGCATGTTTAATTGGTTAATCTAGGTGCTTTCACTTAGGTTAATTTTCGTAGAGAGGTTTTATTTGGGGAATGATTAGCTTCTAACTTTCCACATATGTTAAATTCGGTTTCATGGCTAGGGAACTTGGTTAATTTTCGGTCCAATAATTGGTAAACTTGTATACTTGTGGCTGAACTTTATATACTTTGTGTTTCATCCCATCTTATTTAATTTATTCTTTGTAATTTAATTAATTTATTTCATTCAATTTATCTCTTAAAGCCCCTTTTACTTTGTACATATGTATATATTCTTTATACTTGTTAATAATAATTCTTTATTTTATTTAATTTTTTGTGACATTTTTTGTTAGGTACACCCTTTGATCTCCGTTGTAAACGTACCCTACTATGCACTATACTACAACCGATAGGGTTTTTTTAAATTGACGCTTCCTTTTTGGACGTGTCAATTTTTGGCGCCGTCGACGGGGATTGAAAATTCCTAACTATTATTTTGTGAATATTTGTAAATAATACTTGTTTATACTTGTTGATATTTAGTTATACTTAGTTATTTATTTAGGTGTCTTTTATATAGTTGATTATTTTTTTGTTGTTGTAAGTTGTAACTTGAACGGAATAGGTAAGGTCCTTTTATTAATATTGGCCTAAACCCTTCATTTGTACCTTTTTAAGGTCACTTGAGGTTGAGGGCGGTCTTTATTAACACTTGGAGAATTGTCGAACACTTAAGTGCTTTCTCAACTGAGTAAGGGGCACATGAATGGTGTCTAGATATGATCGAGACCCTGGGTGACGGGTTTGTAAAATTGGATTCAGAGGACTATTGTCCACTAAATGAATGCTGCCTCTCGCTTATCTCTTGTGATCTGGCCATTCGCCTTCTGAAAACACGGAAAGTCATTTAAGTCAAGGCATTGCACCTAGGCCGCAAGTCCACCTTGAGTTACCGCTTGGAATCAACTTTCTTTTTTTTCAACTATATTCAGACAAAAGAAAATATTTTTGTACACTTTAGGTATATTGGATTAAACATGACTTTAAGATGGGTAGCTGTTTCAGTCCCATTGCACATTGAAGTCCTCTGTTCCCGTACCTAAGTGTATTGTGTAAATAAAATTTACTTAGACATAGGAAAATTTATTTATTCATTTTGTATAGATAATTTGTGATACATTTTTAACATTGTAAATATTTGTTTTTATTTTGTAAATTTATTACTAACTTTTTAATTTTGTATAGGAAATAATCCGGGTTTATCGGAAAATTATACCACATACATCGGAGCATACGTTTGGAAGTCAAGGTTGAAAAACCTTGAGGTTGATGTCTTGTTGGTGATTTTTCGGTTTTCTCGGGAGTGAAAAGGTAAGTTTTCTTTTCACTCTTTTTATTTGTTTAAAAATAAATAAATAAAAAGTACAATTTTTAATTGTAAAAAAAAAAAAAAAGTGCTTGTTTTGTTTTACTGTTTGTAATTATTTATTTTTACTGTTTATAATTACTGTTTATTTTATTTTTGGGCTTGTTGTAGTTATTTGTTATTGGGCCTTAGGCCCATTTGTGTGATTGGTTAGGGTTTTAGGTTTCGAAATAAAAAAAATCAAAAATAAAACATAAAAATCAAAAAATCAAAAATTTTTGCCCATTGGGCCCGTGTCATTCCCGAAGCCCAAAACCCGTAACCCAAGCCCATTTAGTGTGTCGGGCCTATTCGTTGTTAGGCCCATTAGTTAAGCCCACCAATAATGGGCCGAAGATTTATTTGGCCCTGGCCCACTTTAAGGCCCAAACCATTCTGATGACCCAAGCCCATTTAAAGTGTCGGCAAGCGCGTGTGCTACGCGTTTTCACTGTTCACTTTAGGACTTTTAGTAAAGTATTAAAAAAATAAAAAAATCAAAAATAGAAAATCAAAAAAATTTCGATTGGGCCGACGCACGACTTTTGCGTCGGCCGAATTGTTTAATCCGCACGCGTTTCTACTGTACGCTTTGCGACTTTCGTCGCCCGATCCACAATTTGCGGATCTGTGTCCGTGGCACGTGTGCGTGCGTGCGTTCGCTCCTTTCCCCTTCCCTTCTGTTTGCGTTAGTTTCCTTAGGACATTTCACGTTTTCCCTTAGTCTCTCTCAATTCTCTCTCTCATTGTTCTACGTGTTCTTCCGTGTTCTTGAGTTTTTCCCAGAAAATCTCTCAAACCCAGAAAAGCTTCCCTCCCTCCCAAACCACAATTGGCCAAAAGAGTTAATTCTTTCAGCGAGTTGTTTCAGGCAGGTCCTTCAGAGAACCCAATCTTTGAAGATCTGGCTGAAATCATTCCACCGAGCATGCTCAATAGCGCCGATGCTAGCATGCCGACCGAGCCACAACCGCAACCACTACCCCAAGCACCAATCTTGGTTGCTGATCCACCTGCCGAGCCGGAAGCCGCTCCTGTTTATAGGACACTTCCGAGGACGAAGTACACCAAAGCTCAGAGAGATGCACTGGCGGCTTTCTTTGCGGTGTATTCTCACCCCACAAAACCACAACGAGAAAGATTTGGTCCGAAAATCGAACTTGAGGAAGACCAGATCTATTATTGGGGGTCGAGAAATAGGAAGAAGTTCGGTATCCAGACGTCTGAGCAGCGTATCGCCGAGCTAGAGAGAAGAAACGATGAGCTGGTGAGCAAGAACGAGGAGCTTCAATTGCAGAATCAACGACTCGTCGATGCTCTCCACAGCGGCATATGTCCCAATTGCGGAGGTCCTGTTCCGCACTCAGATGTGCCTAGGCGAAGGCTCGAAGTTGTTCCGCACAACAAGAGCCTCTTCTCGAGTTGTCCGATGATTTGATCGACATGGACCACTTGAGACGGGATGTACGGAGCCTCATGCCAACACTTGTCGAGCGCCCATCCGTACCTGTTCCATCTGACCATCTTCCCGGACATGCTCACGATCTTGTCGGAGTCCACACCGACTTGATCTCGGATATCGCCCTCAAGGCCAAGCACGAGCTCATGCTCATGGCCACAGCCGGTTTTCCTTTGTGGATAACTTCACCGACTCCCGACACTTCTATTCATCCCGAAACTCTTAACCGTGTCGAGTACTTGCGAGTGTTTCAACATGCTGAACCTGCACCGTACTTCAAAGCCGAATCGTCGAGACACTCGGCAACCATCCATCTTCATCCGACCACTATCGTTGAGATTTTAATGGATGTTGGTCGATGGTTGCCCGTCTTCTGTAGCATGATCACAAACGCCAAGAGGTTGGAGATCCTATCCTCCAGCAACGAAGAAGGCTACAAGGAGCAGAAGCAAGTGATGTCGGCCGAGTTTCTGGTGCCATCTCACCTCGTTTCAACTCGTGAAGTCCAGTTTGTTCGGTATTCTCACCAACAACTGGATGGAAGTTGGGTCGTTGTGGATGCCTCCGTGGATGAATTGCGTTCAAATCCGAAGCCTTCCGTGAGATCTATTTGCCGAAAACGCCCCTCCGGATGCCTCATACGTGATCTTCAGAATGGTTCTTCCTTGGTCACTTGGGTGGAGCACGTGGATGTACGCGAGAAGGAGATGAAGGCCATTTTCGAACCTTTTGTTCATTCAGGGTTTGCTTTTGGTGCAAAGCGTTGGATCTCAACTCTCCAACGACAAGCCGAGCGCTACATGTGCGCCACAGGGATCCACACTTCACCCGGTGACTCTATCATCTCTCCTGAAGGAAGAAGAGGCCTGGAAGTAATGGCAAAACAGATGACGATCTGTTTCTTCAACGACATCAGCAACTCCACGTACCACCACTGGACTTGTTCGAACCGAACAAGAGACACTCGAATGGAGGTCAGGACCAACAAGCGAAGGGGTGATCCGAGCAAGCCCCCTGGAGTCAATCGTACTGCTGGCTGTTCTGTCTTGTACGTATCCCATCACACCAGGATCTTTGAGTTCCTCAAAGACGTTCAGACAAGACCAATGTGAGATAATATGTCGATGGACAGCTCTGTACGTGTGCTAGCAAATTTCACCATCGGTCTTTGATTCGCCCAAAATGAGCATCAATTTAAAAAAATCCCTATCGGTAGTAGTATAGTGCATAGTAGGGTATCGTTCACAACGAAGATCAAAGGGTGTACCTAACAAAAAATGTCACAAGAATTAAATAAAATAAAGAATTATTATTAACAAGTATAAAGAATATATACATATGTACAAAGTAAAAGGGGGTTTAAGATATAAATTGAATGAAATTAATTAATTAAATTACAAAGGATAAATTAAATAAGATGGGATGAAACATAAAGAATATAAAGTTCAGCCCCAAGTATACAAGTTTACCAATTATTGGACCGAAAATTAACCAAGTTCCCTAGCCATGAAACCGAAATTAACATATGTGGAAAGTTAGAAGCTAACCATTCCCCAAATAAAACCTCTCTACGAAAATTAACCTAAGTGAAAGCACCTAGATTAACCAATTAAACATGCCATCTTAGTCTAGAAAGCTAGCTAATCAAACCATATTTAACGCATAGAAAAGAGTTGTTAATTAAAGTGCACGACCCATTATAGAAAAGTCCATATGTCCGCAATCCTTTTTATTTGACACCGACCTTTGTCCAAAGCCTTTACTACTCGTGAATTAGGTTTCCAAAACTATTAGGTGAATTGTAATCCCTAACTCTAGCTCCAATTATATGCAAATATTATAAGTATCGATCCCTATAATATAAACACATAAAAGTTTTCTATAATTCAGAATCAAGTAAACAGAGTCACATAAGCTACTAGAAGAACTAATTAATTAGAATCCAATAACTAAATAAACTCATAAATATAGGCTGAAAATTATATAAATCATGTCATGTTAACTAATACAAAGAATAATCAAGCAACAAAGAGGAATTCATAAGAATAATTAAAGGAAAAGTCAGATTACACCATATGGAATAGCATGAAGACTTGAAGACCACGAAACCTTGAATCCTTGAAAGCAAGTAATCCAAACCGTGTGCAGCAAGGTGGTGATGATGATGGACGAAATTGATGGTGATGATGGTGATGGTGCAGCCGCCTTTCCTCCTCCTTGAAGCCTTGAGAACCCTAAATACTAGAGAATGGAAAATATGATGGAGAAGAGAAAGAGGAGGGTTTGTCCCTCCCCATTGGGGTGTGAATTGGTGAATTGGTGAAGAGAAATAGGCTCCTATTTATAGGAAAATGGAGAGGAAGAAGAAGACAATGGAAGAAATAAACAAAGAAAGGGAAAAGAAGTGGAATGTGAATGGGAGATAAAGAAATGGTAAGTGGTGGTGGAAATGGAATCATATGGCAATTAACCATTTATTTACCAAAAAGAAATTAAACACTAATGGTGTGGGCAGAAAGTAGAGGAAAGAATATAGGGGTGAGTGGAGCATTGAAAATAAAAGAAGAGGAAATAAATAAAAACGGACAGCACTGAGCAGTGCGCACTTAGAACGGAATCCTGCACGTTTCAACGGTTGGATGCTTCTGAAATTTTATTTGGCAATAACTGACATCCATGTGCAGTGTGTATCAAAATTACAGCTAGATCTGAAGGTGCAATTGAGAGATATGGGCCTCGAAAGTTGACCTATCTGCACAGGCAGATTGTCCGAAAATCTGGGCTTGGGCCTTTCCTCATGCTTTGTGAACTTGGGCCTTCCTTCTTGGGTTTGGGCCTCCTTCTTGGGTTTGGGCCTTCCATCTTGGGTTTGGGCCTTCCATCTTGGGCCTCATGGCAGACCACCTCTTAATGGGCCTCGCAAAAGCCCATTTGACTTCGTTTCTGCACATGTTCACATTAATACATCATTTTGGACTCAAATATGGAAACTAAGCTAAAATAGCAAAGTTACAATTAAATCATAGCCAAATAGTAGGGAAAACACATTAAAAACGTCACACTTTGTGCTCCTATCAGTCTTGACCCGCGCAATCAGATCTCGGTGCTCGCCATAGATAGTCACAACGACTTCCTCATTCTTCCGGAGTGTTGCACCGATGCAACAGGGTCGTCTGTGATTTATGCGCCGATCAACCATTCCATTTTCCAGTGTTTGCTATGTGGAGTTGAACCGGAGCCATTTCCACTTATGTCATCAGGCTTCTCCATTCTACCTAACGTATCCGGATGCATTCTTGATGGAACACTACTTACTATAGTCTTCCAGATCTCAGTGAAGGCTACATCAGCTAAATCTGCCGTGGAGTCGGCAACAACCCTCGTCCAGGACACACTTCAAAGGATCAGAGCCGCAGTCAACTAAGGAGTAAACGTTGGATGCACGGCCCTGCTAGCCTTGTTTGTGACTGTTGGTGACTTGCTTCGGGAGGAACTTCACGATCTTCAAAGGGGAGTCTTTCTGTTTCCCTTTTCATTTACTTAACTGTTGTGTGTTTACTTTTGTTTATGTTGTGTGTTTATTTCTGTATGTGTGTTTAAATTCAATAACCATGCTTGAATTTTTCATTTTCGTGAAATATCTATCTAACATTGAGGACAATGTTTAATTCAAGTGTGGGGGGAAGGTTTCAGTTTATTTTCTTAAAAAAAAAAATTTGAAAAATTGAAAAATTCAAAAAAATAATTTACTTGTTTTTGTTTTCTACCGTAACAATATATCGACTAGATCATACTTACTCTCTTGGTAGCGTTGAACCTACCATTGCACTAAGTAAGTCACTGTGGTCACGTATTGTTACCCTAATAAAAAAAATTGAAAAAAAAAAAAAATAGTTTTGTATGCTCGTTTGTTTCGCACTGTCTTTGGAGCTATTGAGTCTTAGAAAGTGCTTGTTTGTTTATTTGAGCTATATCAAAAAAAAAAATCAAAACAATCCAAAAAATCAAAAATGACAAAAATATTTGCTTCTGTTTTGTGTGTTATTGTTTGTTTTGTGCTTTGTTCTTTCCAATTCCGATGATGAATTGAGTTTAAATTGTTGTGATTAGGAGAATGTTTATTATATGTCAAGGCTTTGTGTAGTTTGCTTTGAATTTAATTTGCATAACTTATGAGTGCTCAAATTTCCATGTTCACATAACCTGTTTCGATTAATTGATTGCAATCCGAGAAGAACATTTGAACATACATTGTCATGCATACCCAGAAAATGTGAGGACTTGAGCCTATTGAATATTCACATGTATGCATATTTCATACATTTACTCGTTCTTCATGTGTGCACAATTCATGAGTTTTGAACCTAGAACTTGCTCAGAGACCTCTTGAAACTTTTTATTAATCTGGGATGAATTAGAAATGAGTAAGGCATTAGTTGAGCACCATGGCCAAAATATTCACCATCCATCTAAACACGAACTTTAGGAATCCCCTTTTGAACTAAACACTCATTAGCCGTTTCTTTTGTTCACCCACACCATCTCACCCTTGTTTTATTTATGTTTGCAAGACGATGATAGTGACTTCTTGTGTTCTTATGCTTCGGGTTTTGATTTGTATGGTAGTATACCAAAAGGCAAGTGTGGGGGTGTATTTTATTTTGTTGTATTTGTTTAAAGAAAGAAAAAATATCAAAAACAAAAAGAAGGAATAAAATTCCTCAAAGAAAAAAGAAAGAGAAAAAAGAAAGAGAAATTCCAAAAATAGAGTTATTTTCTTGTATTATTTTCAATAAAAGGTTGGAGGAGAATAAGAAAGTTGTTTCGGGTATAGTATAGGTATGAGTTTCAAAGTCGTTGACTTGTCTTGCAAACATGTGAAACATTTTTCATTTCCAGTCCCTTCATTCACCATTCACCCTTTGGCTCCCATTTCACCATTGAAAGCCCTTATGATCTAAAGATTTGTGGATTAATTGTAGAGAGTTGGTTAATGAGCAAGCCTATGGGAACATTACTTATGCAATTGTTATGAGAGTAAACACTTAACCCTAAACATTGAGCGGAAATATTTAGTGAATCTTGTGAGTTTTAGTGGTTAATGTTATTTCGATGTGCCTATTGGATTGCTTGACATTAATTGTATACTTGGTTTTCACACACTTCACCCGAGCATAAATGAGATGTACATGTTAAATGCTTAGCAAATTCTTTAGCCTTGGTATATAATTTTTATTCTCCTGATTATAATTTTTTTCAAACTCGCTGAGGGTTATGGTTGGAAAGAATATATGTTTTGTGTTTCCCTTTTCTGTTTTGTGTTGTTCTGTTTTAAGTTTTGTGTTGCTAAGGGACTAGCAAAAGTTAAGTGTGGGGGTATTTGATAGGTGCATAAATATAAAACTTTTTATATCAATTTCTCTACATTTTTGTTGTTAGTTTCTCATAAATTTATGTTATTTAATTAGTTTTTGTGTTTCTAGGTTTCCTATTGCAAATAAAGAGAAAAGAAGATAACTTGAGGAAAATAAACAATGTGTTGGAAATTTACGAAGTCTAATGGGCTTTCTCGAGGCCCATTAAGAGGTGATCTGCCGTGAGGCCCAAGATGAAGGCCCAAATCCATGAAGAAAGGCCCAAGCCCAAGAAAGAAGGCCCAAGTTCACAAAGCATGAGGAAAGGCCCAAGCCCAGATTTTCGGACATTCTGCCTGTGCAGATTAGTCAACTTGCGAAGCCCATATCTCCCACTTGCACCGTTGGATCATCCTGTAATTGTGAGACACGCTGCATGTGTGTGTTAGATATTCTGTATTATAATTTGAGAATCATCCAACCGTTCAAACGTTCATTATTCCGTTCTAAGTGGGCACTGCTCAGTGTTGTCTGCTTTTATTTCTTTCTTTTCCTTTATTCTCAATGCTCCACTCACCCCCATATTTCCACCCATCTCACCACACTATCTTTGTTGCTTTCTCCCCACAACATTAGTGTTTGATTTCTTTTATTTAAATAAATGGTTAATTGTCATATGACTACATTTCCACCATTCCACTCACCATTTCTTTTCTACCACTCACATTCCACTTCTCTTCCTTTTCTTTCTTTATTTCTTTCATTGTCTTCTTCTTCCTCTCCATTCTCCTATAAATAGCAGCCTCATTCTTCTCTTCAATTCACACCCCAATGGAGAGGGACAAACCCTCCTCTTTCTCTTCTCCTTCTCACATCATATTTTCCATTCTCTAGTATTTAGGGTTTTCAAGACTTCATGGAGGAGAGGAGCTGTGTACACCATCACCACCAGCCATCAACCATCATCACCACCATCATCATCACCTTGGGAATCTCGGCTTTGAGTTGCTTGCTTTCAAGGATTCAAGAGTTCGTGGTCTTCGAGTTCTTCCTACTTTCCATATGGTGTACTTCAACTTAATCTTTAATTGCTCTTTTTGAGTTCCTCTTTGTTGCTTGTTTATCTTTTGTATTTGTTAACATGACATGATTTATATAATTTTCAGCCTATATATATGAGTTTATTTAGTTATTGGATCCTAGTTAATTAGTTCTTCTAGTAGCTTATGTGACTCCGTTTACTTGATTCTGTTTTATAGAAAACTTTTATGTGTTTATGTTATAGGGTTCGAAACTTATAATATTTGCATATAATTGGAGCTAGAGTTAGGGATTACAATTCACCTAATAGTTTTGGAAACCTAATTCACGAGTAGTAAAGGCTTTGGACAAAGGTCGGTGTCAAATAAAAAGGATTGCGGACATATGGACTTTTCTATAATGGGTCGTGCACTTTGATTAACAACTCTTCTTCTATGCATTAAACATGGTTTGACTAGCTAGCTTTCTAGACTAAGATGGCATGTTTAATTGGTTAATCTAGGTGCTTTCACTTAGGTTAATTTTCGTAGAGAGGTTTTATTTGGGGAATGGTTAGCTTCTAACTTTCCACATATGTTAATTTCGGTTTCATGGCTAGGGAACTTGGTTAATTTTCGGTCCAATAATTGGTAAACTTGTATACTTGTGGCTGAACTTTATATACTTTGTGTTTCATCCCATCTTATTTAATTTATTGTTTGTAATTTAATTAATTTATTTCATTCAATTTATCTCTTAAACCCCCTTTTACTTTGTACATATGTATATATTCTTTATACTTGTTAATAATAATTATTTATTTTATTTAATTTTTTGTGACATTTTTTGTTAGGTACACCCTTTGATCTCCGTTGTGAACGATACCCTACTATGCACTATACTACAACCGATAGGGTTTTTTTAAATTGACGCTTCCTTTTTTGGACGTGTCAATGTTTAAGTTGTCATTGGATGTTGACTGTTGTAAATCCGGAAGACGAAATTATCTACTTCATGGATCCATTGAGGCGTCGACTATGCACTGGATAATGGCCAACCATTGTGGATAAGTAAGTTAAGCCCATTTACGATTTTTGGCACCTGAATTTTGAGTTTGGTTTTTGTTTGTTCTTATCTTAATTTAATTTATACTTGGTTGTTGTGATAATGTTGTAGTAGGATAAAAATTTACAATGCTTAGAGGAATAGGAGTGGCAAAACAACCATTGTGTGAAAAAACTTGTCGATATGTCTACTATTAATTTATAGGTTCCTTTTATACTACTTGGTATATGGTGTGTTGCACAATTGGGTATATAATGTGCTGTTTTTAGGGTATTCCGGCGCAACAAAACGAGAAGGACTGTGGCCTGTGGGTTATTCATAATGCAGTACATGAAGGACATAGTCGAAGATAAAAATTTGGAATTTGCTACAAAGGTAAAGACATTGAAATGTGACAAGTAGATTCGATGTCATATATAATTTAGAATATGCAATTTTCTGTTACATCATTTCTAGAAGATGTCTTTAACTTGTTCATGACATTTTGGATGCTGATTTTGTTTACACTGCAACTCTGTGAATTAAAAGTGTTTATATATATGTGGAATGGTTGTCCATAATTATTTTATGAGCTTTTTTGTTCATTTCAGTGGGATCGATGAGGGAATCGAGAGCTGATTTACAGTCAAAAAGATCTTAATATTGTGAGGGAAGAGTGGGCAAAGTTTGTCTTGAAGAATCACACCTAGATGCACACTGTGAAGTTGTCAAGGCTTGCTGATTTTGGTATATTTTGATTAAGAGCCCTAGCATTTAGGTAGATGTGCGTAGAAACATTTATGGACAAACTTATGTGTTGTGGTTATTGTTTCCTCATGTATAATGTGTGAAAACAATAGTTTAATTTAGGGCTAGGGATCAAATTAAATTGACAGATGACATGGATATGTTTTGGAGATTATGTAATTTCCTTCTTTTGGTAATTCGATTATGCTTTTGGCCATCAATATCCAGATTCAATGTCCTTATGTCTCAACAAATGCTTAACTAAAATGGTCATAAGAGCCATTAACAAACTACACTAAACTAACAAAGAACCATTGTCCAAGGGAATGCAGCACAATTAAATTAAAAGCAGAAACTGTTGTGTGAGCCATTGCTCAACAATACTTTTCATACAATTTTAATTGCCCCAATGGCAACAACACAACAATACTGTCTAAATTTCACTTGTATGCAAAGAAAAAGAATCACATTTTCAAACCAAATATATGTTATTCCAATGAGACGTTCCCAATGATTTGTATGTTATTTACATACAAATTAGGCCTCTAATCACTCTAGCAATGCTAATCCAAGGGCCGTTTAGTGTCTCTAATCCTTGAATTGCACCATTGTAGGGTTCATGAGCATCAGAATGATATTGGGAGCGAAAGGATGCATTTTGGAGCTTTTAGTGGATTTCCGGCTAAAGGACGAAAAGTCAACCCGATGTCCGAAAGTCAACTCGTGGTCAACCCCGACTTTAGAGCGTCAACATGAAGTCCCGAAAGGAAGTCGCAAGAGAATTCCGGAAGATTGGTCAAAAGTCAACCTTTGGTCAACTCCGAGGGTCATGGTCAAAGTCAAGACAAAGTCAACCTTGTGACTCATCACCAAAGGGTTCCAAAAATCAGATAAGGACTATGCTAGATATGGTGAGGTCATCCATTGATTATTCCTCCCTTTTATTCCCTAAAACATTTACCATTTTACCCTTCATTAAACCTTTTAGTCATTGGATCTAACCCTTAATTCATTTCCCTTTTGCCTATATATATACCTAGGTTACCTGATTTATCCCGAATCTTTTAGCTAGCCACCACCACCCATCACTCTCATTCCTCTCTACCTCCTCTACACCATCATCCATTTTTGCTAGAGATCCTCATCAATTCATCAAAGGAGCATCATCAATTAAGGGCCAAGGAGGAGCAAGAGAGCATCTATTGAGCATTCCTCATCTTTACTCTCTCTTTTCCTTATGTTTAGAGTTCATAATTGTAATTTGATGACGTTTATGTTGATGATTAGTGAGTAGTTACTTTGTTGGGGACTAGGTTTGTGTGCCCTAGTCCAATGTGACTTTGTGATGCTTGATTGATAAATAAATGTCTATATGTTTCATGAATATGTGTTTTGCCTAGTTGAATATGTGTTGAATGTGTATTTGAAGAATTGATCACTCTAGAGTATGCATTTAACCCATTTTGTATGAGAATGGTTTGGCTTGATCACTTGACTTTCCTCTAGACTAAGGCAATACATATTTGAGTCTATATGCTTCGATGCTTTACGCCTCTTAAGCACTTTGGGGGATTCAGTATTAGGTAACATAGAGGAATCTCCCATGACACCTAGAGAGTTTGAATGGCCCTAGTAAGGCATTTGAATACCTTAGGAAAGCATGGTCCTAGACCCATAGTATGGCTAGGATACGGGGCTTAACTTGTGGACACATTGGCATGATTGAGTTGGTTAATGCATTACTTGTTGCATTGGACTTGAAGTTTGCCCGAAAACTCCAACACTTACCGTATTTTGCACACATTTATCTTTATTGCTTGCATTACTTTCCTTGTTTGTTGATTGTCTTTGCATTTCACTATCTTTCAAAACCAAACACTACACCATATTTCACACATTGTCTAAATCACACACTCCACTCTTTCCACTTCTCACCTTTCCATCATAGCCAAAGCACTCGACCACACACACACTACATAGAGATTGGGGAGCCCATCGATCCTCGACGGAACGACAACCCTATCTTAAACTTTACTTACCCCACTATACTTTGACGAAGAGTCACCCAACACAATTTCAAAAAATAACATAGTGTGAAACATTTAACAAATACGGTGCTACCAAATATAAGTGGTTGGAAACAAGATTTGACAACAAAATCGAGATACAATCCATTACGTAAAGAAGTTTCAAACAACAGTTTTCTGAGAACATTATTGTATAATGTAAGAAGCGGCAATAGCATTTGTTAACTTTCACTATCTCCTTTATACATAGTCGACATTTAGGGAACATATATGTCTTTCATACTATAATCCAACAACATGTAATAACTAATTGTGATATAGGAAAACATTACAGACAATCCAATTTAGTCTAAATCTGTGATTTAATTCTTTTTTGGGCAACAAATTATAGCAGTTTATATTGATTATATTCCTTTCATACAACATATGTGCTCACTTCTTGAAAATTTGGCTGACTTCACACAACAACATAGTCTATATATAAATTGTATGTTCTCACAAAAGGTGACAGTTAATATCCGTCATCTAAATTGGTCCATCAGATGGCATGACCTATCTCAACAGAATTTTCATCGATCAGACAACATTTCAAAACTATCGTCTGATGCCATTTTTGTAGTAGTGTTTCTTAGGAAATTTCTCTAAGTTACTTAATACCAAATTCCCTAAAGTGCTTAAGAGGCATAAAGCATCGAACATAGGGACTCAAACAAGCAACACATGTATAATTCACCATTCCACCGATGCTATTGATGTGGAATGGATTCCTTTTAAGGTATCCTAAAGCCTTACTAAGGTCAATACGACTCTCCATGAAGAGGGAGAAATAAAGGAGGCTTAAAACACATGAATTAAGGATCATACATGAATAAAAAATGCTAATCATACATATTTCCATGGTTTAGAGGAGGGTAAAATTTCCAAACCAAAAAAATCTCACACAAGATAGATGAAATGCATATATAAGAGTGGCTAATTCTTCAAACACACATTCAATCACATAATATAGTAAACACTACATATATTCATGAATCACAAGGCTTTATTCATCATTTACAAGTATCACAAAGTCACATTGGACTAGGGCACAAAACCCTAGTCCCTAACAAAGTTACTACTCACTAATCATCAATATAAACATCATCAATTTACAAATTAAAGCTTTAGACATAAGTAGAAGTGAGAGTAAGGATGTAGAATGCTCAATAGGTGGTACTCTTGCTTCTTCTTGGCTTTTGATGATGTCTTTGATAAATTGGTGAGGATCCCCAACAGCTAGTGAATGGATGATGTAGTAGATAATTTTCCCTTATTTGTAGTACAAATTGTATTCCTAATCACGGGAATTAAGTGACTCCGAAGGCCCTTTGTTGCATTTAATGTGTGTTTTCATGTATTTAGGTCATTTGAGTGAGTTGAAGTAATTCGGCACAATAAGGTGCGTTTTGGCTACTTTTGGGCACATTTCCGAGAAGAGGACAAGAAGTCAACTGTGGCTTCTAGACATCAAAGATTGCACAAATCAACCTTCGGAAGACGTTGTCATTGAAGGTCTTGAAGAATCGAAGAAAGTAAGGAAAATGAAGAAATTACATTTCCGGCGATTTTTCCGGCCAACCACCACCACAAGAGGCGGCAGTACCGCTGGACCACCACCAGAGCTCCACCGCAGAAGGGGAGATTCCCTTGCACCAGCTATGCACATGTGTGTTACAGATCACACACCCACTCACCCACTCATCCCTCCACTAAGCCATTATTCCCTCCACTTCATATTTCTTTTGAATATCCTTTCATTCCACTCATATTTGCCATCTCATTCCACTAGGGAATTGATAGGAGCACAAAGTGTGACGTTCTTAATGTGTTTTCCCTACTATTTGGCTATGATTTAATTGTAACTTTGCTATTTTAGCTTAGTTTCCATATTTGAGTCCTAAATGACGTATTAATGTGAACATGTGCAGAAACGAAGTCTAATGGGCTTTCTCGAGGCCCATTAAGAGGTGGTCTGCCATGAGGCCCAAGAAGGGGGCCCAAGCCCGTGAAGGACAGGCCCAAACCCAAGAAGAAGGCCCAAATCCATGAAGGAAGGCCCAGGTTCACAAAGCATGAGGAAAGGCCCAAGCCCAGATTTTCGGACATTCTGCCTGTGCAGATCAGTCAACTTGCGAAGCCCATATCTCTCAATTGCACCGTCAGATCTAGCTGTAATTTTGATACACGCTGCATGTGGATGTTAGCTGCTCCCAAATAAAATTTCAGAATCATCCCACCGGTGGAACGTCCATTATGCCGCTCTAAGTGCGCACTGCTCAGTGCTGTCTGCTTTTTATTTCTTTCCTCTTCTTTTATTTTCAATGCTCCACTCACCCCTATATTCTTTCCTCTTCTTTCTGCCCACAATATTAGTGTTTGATTTCTTTTATTTAAATAAATGGTTAATTGCCATATGACTACATTTCCACCATTCCACTTACCATTTCTTTTCTACCACTCACATTCCACTTCTCCTCCCTTTCTTTCTTTATTTCTTTCATTGTCTTCTTCTTCCTCTCCATTCTCCTATAAATAGCAGCCTCATTCTTCTCACCAATTCACACCCCAATGGGGAGGGACAAACCCTCCTCTTTCTCTTCTCCATCTCACATCATATTTTCCATTCTCTAGTATTTAGGGTTTTCAAGTCTTCAAGGAGGAGGGGAGCTGTTTACACCATTACCACCAGCCATCAACCATCATCACCACCATCATCATCACCTTGGGAATCTCGGCTTTTGAGTTACTCGCGTGAGGATTTAAGAGTTTGTGATCTTCGAGTTCTTCCTACTTTCCATATGGTGTACTTCAACTTATTCTTTAATTACTCTTTTTGAGTTCCTCTTTGTTGCTTGATTATTCTTTGTATTAGTTAACATGACATGATTTATATAATTTTCAGCCTATATTTATGAGTTTATTTGATTGTTAGATCCTAATTAATTAGTTCTTCTAGCAGCTTATGTGACTCCGTTTATTTGATTCGGTTTTATTGAATCTTTTATGTGTTCTTGTTTTAAGGTTCGAAACTTAAGATGATTGCATGTAATTGGTGCTAGGATTAGGGTTTTAATTCTAATTCACAAGTAGTAAAGGCTTATCAAACGGGTCATAATCAAAATAAGAAGGATCGCGGATAGACGAGCGTTCGCTAGGTCGCGCACTTTAATTAACAACTCTTCTCCTATGCGTTAGATATGTTATTGATTGATCACCTTTGCATGTTTAATTGTTTAATCTAGATGAGCGTTCACTAGGTTAATTTTCATAGAAGATGTTTTATTTGGGGAATGATAACCCGTGTGGGCATTCCACATATGTTAGTTTCGGTTTCATGGCTAGGGAACTTGGTTAATTTTCGGTCTAATGATTGGTAAACTTGTGTATATGTGGCTGAACTTTATATACTTTGTGTTTCATCATCATATTTCATTTATTCTTTGTAATTTAATTAATTTATTTCATTCAATTTATCTCTCAATTCCCCTTTTTACTTTGTACATATGTATATATTTATACTTTATACTTGTTAATAATAATTCTTTATTTTATTTAATTCTTTGTGACATTTTTTGTTAGGTACACCCTTTGATCTCCGTTGTGAACGATACCCTACTTACACTATACTACCGATAGGGATTTTTTTAAATTGATGCTCCTTTGGGGCCTGTCAATTTTTGGCGCCGTCGACGGGGATTGAAAATTCCTAACTATTATTTTGTGAATATTTGTAAATAATACTTGTTTATACTTGTTGATATTTTTTTACACTTACTAATTTTACTTGTAGATATTTTACACTTAGTAATTATATTTAGGTGTCTTTTATATAGTTGATTATTTTTTGTTGTTGTAAGTTGTAACTTGAACGGAAATAGGTAAGGTCCTTTTATTAATATTGGCCTAAACCCTTCATTTGTACCGTAAGGTCACTTGAGGTTGAGGGCGGCCTTTATTAACACTTGGAGAATTGTCGAACACTTAAGTGCTTTCTCAACTGAGTAAGGGGCACATGAATGGTGTCTAGATATGATCAAGACTCTGGGTGACGGGTTTGTAAAATTGGATTCAGAGGACTAGTCCACTAAATGAATCCTGCCTCTCGCTTATCTCTTGTGATCTGGCCATTCGCCTTCTGAAAACACGGAAAGTCATTTAATTCAAGGCATTGCACCTAGGCCGTACGTCCACCTCGAATTACCGCTTGGAATCAACTTTATTTTTAACTATATTTTGGACAAATTAACATTACTTGTAAATAAAATTTACTTAGACATAGGATAATTTATTTATTCATTTTGTAAATATTTTGTTTTTAACTTGTAAACTTTATTACTAACTTTTTAATTTTTATAGGGAATAATCCAGGTTATTCGAAAATTTTACCACATACATCGGAGCATACGTTTAGGAAGTCAAGGTTGAAAAACCTTGAGGTTGATGTCTTGTTGGTGATTTTCGGTTTCCTCGGGAGTAAAAAGGTAAGTTTTCTTTTCACTCTCGTTATTTGTTTGTAAAATAAAATTAAAAAAATTAAAAAAAAAAATAGAAAAATTTTAATTGTAAAAAAAAGAGTGTTTGCTTCTACTGTTTGTAATTATCTATTTTTACTGTTTATAATTATTGTTTGTTTTATTTTTGGGCTTGTTGTGGTTATTTGTTATTGGGCCTTAGGCCCGTTTGTGTAATTGGTTAGGGTTTTAGGTTTCGAAAAGAAAAATAAAAATAAAAATAAAAAATAAAAAATTTGGCCCATTGGGCCCGTGTCATTCCCGAAGCCTGAAACCCGTAACCCAAGCCCATTTAGTGTGTCGGGCATGTTCGTTTTTAGGCCCATTAGTTTAAGCCCACCAATAATGGGCCGGAGATTTCTTTGGCCCAGGCCCACTTTAAGGCCCAGACCATTTCGATGGCCCGAGCCCGTTTAAAGTGTCGGCAACCGTTAGCGCGTTTTCACTGTTCACTTTACGACTTTCGCGTAAAGATTTAGTTAAATAAAAAGAAAAATTCTTATTGGACCGTCCCACGACTTTCGCGTCGGCTCGATAATAAAAAAAAATTAAAAAATTAAAAAATGAAAAAAAAAATTTGATTGGGCCGACGGACGACTTTTGCGTCGGCCGATTTGTTTAATAATCTGCATGCGTGTCAACTGTAGCCTTTGCGACTTTCGTCGCTCGATCCCCAATTTGCGGATCTGTGTCTGTGGCACGTGTGCGTGCGTGCGTCTGTTCCTTTCCCTTCGTTTGTGTTTGTGTGTTTCATTCCATTCATTTTGCATTCATTTTTACTTAGTTCCCTTTTATTCTCTCTAAATTTTCTCTCGTTTGTTCATACTGTTCTTCACTTGTTCTTCGCTGTTCTTAGTTATTTTTCCAGAAAGCTATCCTCTCTCCCAACCTAGAAATGGCCCAAAGAGTGAATTCTTTCAGTGAGTTGTTTCATTCTAGTCCTCCAGAGAGTGATTTCTTTGAAGGCTTGCATGAAATCATTCCACCAAGCATTCTAGATACTGTTAATGCTAGCATGCCGGATGTGCCAGAACCAGAACCAGAACCACAAGCACCAATCCAGGCTGCTGATCCACATGTTGTTGTTGTTGCTGGTCCTTCCCAGAAGCGTACGAGAGGCCCGAGGACGAGATTCACCAAGGACCAAAATGATGCGTTGACCGAGTTCTACACGGTGAATCCTCACCCACTCAAACTGCACGAGCAAGGTTTGCTATAGAACTCGGGTTAACCGAAAATAAGGTCTACAACCGGGGAAGGAGATTTCATGATAAGCACGGTATCCCGTCGAGGAGCAGATTTATGCCGATCTAATAAGAAGAAACGAGGAGGCGATGAGTAAGAATGAGGAGCTTCAAGAGCAGAACCAGAAACTCATCGATGCTCTTCATAGCGGCATTTGTCCCCGATGCGGAGGTCCCGTTCCGCACCCGGATGTGCAACGATCAAGGTTTGAAGTTGTTCCTCCGGAGCCTCTTCTTGTCTTGTCCGATGATTCAATCGACATGGATGACTTGCGAAGGGATGTGCGGAGCCTCATACCAACATTAGTCGAGCGCTCATCCTCTCATGTGCCATCGACAACATTCGGGACCTGCTCACTGATCTCGTTGGGTGTCATTCCGACCAGATCGCCGATATCGTGAACAAAGCCAAAGACGAACTCCTGCTCTTGGTCGCGGCTGGTTTTCCCCCGTGGATCTTTTCATCAAATCCCGCACTTCCATTCATCCCGAAACTCTTAATCATGCCGAGTACTTGCGAGTGTCTCAACGAGCCGAGCCTACACCATATTTCATATCGAAGCCTCGAGACACTCGCAACCATTCACTCGAATCCGACCACCATCGTTCAGATTTTAATGGATGTTGGTCAATGGTTGCTCGTCTTCGTAGCTTGGTCACCAATGCCCATACCTTGGAGGTCCCGTTCTCCGGGATAGAAGAAAGCTACAAGGAGCGAGTGCAAGTGATGTCTGCCGAGTTTCTAGTGCCAACACACAATGTTTCAACTCGTGAAGTTCGGTTTGTTCGTTCCTCTCACCAACAATTGGATGGAAGTTGGATTGTTGTGGATGTCTCTGTGGATGAAATGAGCTCAAATCCAAGGCCTTCCGTGAGATCAAGATGCCGAAAACGTCCTTCCGGATGCCCGATACGGGATCTGCGAATGGATCCTCCTTTGTCACGTGGGTGGAGCATGTTGATGTGCGAGAAAAAGATTTAACCCCCTTATTTAAACCTTTTGTTGAATCAGGTTTTGCATATGGAGCGAAGCGTTGGTTGGCACCTCTTCAACGACATGCCGAGCGCTACATGTGCGTGATGGGGATTCACACTTCACCCAGTGACTCAATCATTTCACCAGGAGGGAGAAGAAGCCTTGCTAAGATGGCAAACCAGATGGCGGTAAGTTTCTTCAACGACATCACCAAGTCGACTTACCATCATTGGACTGCATCAAACAAAACGGGAGACACACATATGGAGGTCAGGACCAATAAGCGAAGGGGTGATCCTAGCCAACCCCTTGGACTCGATCGTACTGCTGGCTGTTCTATCAAGCACTTCTCCCATCACACAAGAATCTTTGATTTTATCAGAGACGTACAGACAAGGCATTTATGGGATAATGTGTCGATAGACAGTTCAGTACATGTGCTTACAAACTTCACCACTGGTCTTGACCCACGAAATTCTATCTCCGTTTTGGGCATAAGTAATCACGTCGACTTCCTCATACTCCAGGAGTGCTTCACAGATTCAACGGGGTCGTACGTGATTTATGCGCCTATCGAACAAGCAACCTTCCAGTCCATGTTATGTGGAGTTGACCCGGAGCCTTTTCAATTGATGTCATCTGGCTTCTCCATTCTGCCTGATGTATCCGGAGACATACTTGATGGAACTCTATTGACGTTAGTGTTCCAGATCTCAGTGAAGGCAAATTCAGCCAGACGTGCTGTGGATTCGGCAACAGGCACGGTCCAAGACACGCTGAAAAGGATCAAATCCGCAGTCAATTAAGGAGCAAACGTTGGATGCAAGGCCCTGCTAGCCTTGTTTGTGACTGTTGGTGACTTGCTTTCGGGAGGAGCTTCACGATCTTCAAAGGGGAGTCTTTCTGTTTCCCTTTTCATTAACTTAACTGTTTTATGTTTATTTATGTTGTGTGTTTACTTCTGTTTGTGTGTTTAAATTCAATAACCATGCTTGAATTATTCATTTTCGTGAAATATCTGTCTAACATTGAGGACAATGTTTAATTCAAGTGTGGGGGGAAGGTTTATTAAAAAGAAAAGAAAAAATTTGAAAAATTCAAAAATTCAAAAAAATAATTTACTTGTGTTTGTTTTCTACGGTAACAATATATCGACTAGATCATACTTACTCCCTTGGTAGCGTTGAACCTACCATTGCACTAAGTAAGTCACTGTGGTCACGTATTGTTACCCTAATAAAAAAAAATTGAAAAAGAAAAAAAAAATAGTTTTGTAAGCTCGTTTGTTTCGCACTGGCTTTGGAGCTATCGAGTCTTAGAAAGTGCTTGTTTGTTTATTTGAGCTATATCATTTTAAAAAAAAATCAATCAAAAAAATCAAAAAAATCAAAAATTACAAAAATATTTGCTTCTGTTTTGTGTGTTTTGTGCTTTGTTCTTTCCAATCCCAAGGATGAATTGAGTTTAATTGTTGTGATTAGGAGAATGTTTATTATATGTCAAGGCTTTGTATAGTTTGCTTTGGATTTAATATGCATAACTTGTGATTGCTCGAAATTCCATGTTCACATAACCTGTTTCGATTAATTGATTGCAATCCGAGAAGCACATTTAAACATACATTGTCAGGCATACCCAGAAAATGTGAGGATTTGAGCCTATTGAATATTCACATGTATGCATCTTTCATACATTTACTCGTTCTTCATGTGTGCACAATTCATGAGTTTTGAACCTAGAACTTGCTCAGAGACCACTTGAAACATTTTGTTAATCTGTAATGAATTAGAGATGAGTAAGGCATTAGTTGAGCACCATGGCCAAAATATTCACCATCCATTTAAACACGAACTTTAGGAATCCCCTTTTGAACTAAACACTCATTAGCCTTTTCTTTTGTTCACCCACACCATCTCACCCTTGTTTTATTATGTTTGCAAGACGATGATAGTGACTTCTTGTGTTCTTATGCTTCGGATTTGTATGGTAATATACCAAAAGGCAAGTGTGGGGGTGCATTTTATTTTGTTGTAATTGTTCAAAGAAAGAAAAAAAAATTCAAAAACAAAAAGAAGGAATAAAGTTCCTCAAGAAAAAAAAAAGAAAAAAAAAAGAAAGAGAAATTCCAAAAATAGAGTTATTTTGTTGTATTATTTTCAATAAAAGGTTGGAGGAGAATAAGAGTTGTTTCAGGTTTAGCATAGGTATGAGTTTCAAAGTCGTTGATTTGTCTTGCAAACATGTGAAACATTTTTCATTTCTAGTCCTTTCATTTCATTTACCATTTTCCATTCACCATTCATTCACCCTTTGGCCCCATTACACCATTGAAAGTCCTTATGATTTAATGAGTTGTGGATTGATTGTGGAGAGTTGGTCGATGAGCAAGCTTATGGGAACATTATTTGTGCAATTGTTATGAGAGTAAACACTTAACCCTAAACACTGAGCGGAAATATTTAGAGATCATTGTGAGCTTTAGTGGTTAATGTTGTTCATATGTGCCTATTTGATTGCATGAGATTAATTGTATACTCGGTTTTCACACACTTCACCCGAGCATAAATGAGATGTACATGTTAAATGCTTAGCAAATTTGTTAGCCTTGGTATATAATTTTTATTCTCTTGATTATATCTCTTCTGAACTCGCTGAGGGTTATGGTTGGAAAGACCATTCTGTTTTGTGTTTCCTTTTCTGTTTTGTGTTGTTCTTGTGTTTGCTAGAGGACTAGCAATAGCTAAGTGTGGGGGAATTTGATAGGAGCACAAAGTGTGACGTTCTTAATGTGTTTTCCCTACTATTTGGCTATGATTTAATTGTAACTTTGCTATTTTAGCTTAGTTTCCATATTTGAGTCCTAAATGACGTATTAATGTGAACATGTGCAGAAACGAAGTCTAATGGGCTTTCTCGAGGCCCATTAAGAGGTGGTCTGCCATGAGGCCCAAGAAGGGGGCCCAAGCCCGTGAAGGACAGGCCCAAACCCAAGAAGAAGGCCCAAATCCATGAAGGAAGGCCCAGGTTCACAAAGCATGAGGAAAGGCCCAAGCCCAGATTTTCGGACATTCTGCCTGTGCAGATCAGTCAACTTGCGAAGCCCATATCTCTCAATTGCACCGTCAGATCTAGCTGTAATTTTGATACACGCTGCATGTAGATGTTAGCTGCTCCCAAATAAAATTTCAAAATCATCCCACCGGTGGAACGTCCATTATGCCGCTCTAAGTGCGCACTGCTCGTCTGCTGTCTGCTTTTTATTTCTTTCCTCTTCTTTTATTTTCAATGCTCCACTCACCCCTATATTCTTTCCTCTTCTTTCTGCCCACAATATTAGTGTTTGATTTCTTTTATTTAAATAAATGGTTAATTGCCATATGACTACATTTCCACCATTCCACTTACCATTTCTTTTCTACCACTCACATTCCACTTCTCCTCCCTTTCTTTCTTTATTTCTTTCATTGTCTTCTTCTTCCTCTCCATTCTCCTATAAATAGCAGCCTCATTCTTCTCACCAATTCACACCCCAATGGGGAGGGACAAACCCTCCTCTTTCTCTTCTCCATCTCACATCATATTTTCCATTCTCTAGTATTTAGGGTTTTCAAGTC
This sequence comes from Rubus idaeus, assembly GCA_030142095.1. Lineage (NCBI taxonomy): Eukaryota > Viridiplantae > Streptophyta > Magnoliopsida > Rosales > Rosaceae > Rubus > Rubus idaeus. The sequence continues at coordinate 16,977,962 of CM057968.1, read as the reverse complement.
TTCAAGGAGGAGGGGAGCTGTTTACACCATTACCACCAGCCATCAACCATCATCACCACCATCATCATCACCTTGGGAATCTCGGCTTTTGAGTTACTCGCGTGAGGATTTAAGAGTTTGTGATCTTCGAGTTCTTCCTACTTTCCATATGGTGTACTTCAACTTATTCTTTAATTACTCTTTTTGAGTTCCTCTTTGTTGCTTGATTATTCTTTGTATTAGTTAACATGACATGATTTATATAATTTTCAGCCTATATTTATGAGTTTATTTGATTGTTAGATCCTAATTAATTAGTTCTTCTAGCAGCTTATGTGACTCCGTTTATTTGATTCGGTTTTATTGAATCTTTTATGTGTTCTTGTTTTAAGGTTCGAAACTTAAGATGATTGAATGTAATTGGTGCTAGGATTAGGGTTTTAATTCTAATTCACAAGTAGTAAAGGCTTATCAAACGGGTCATAATCAAAATAAGAAGGATCGCGGATAGACGAGCGTTCGCTAGGTCGCGCACTTTAATTAACAACTCTTCTCCTATGCGTTAGATATGTTATTGATTGATCACCTTTGCATGTTTAATTGTTTAATCTAGATGAGCGTTCACTAGGTTAATTTTCATAGAAGATGTTTTATTTGGGGAATGATAACCCGTGTGGGCATTCCACATATGTTAGTTTCGGTTTCATGGCTAGGGAACTTGGTTAATTTTCGGTCTAATGATTGGTAAACTTGTGTATATGTGGCTGAACTTTATATACTTTGTGTTTCATCATCATATTTCATTTATTCTTTGTAATTTAATTAATTTATTTCATTCAATTTATCTCTCAATTCCCCTTTTTACTTTGTACATATGTATATATTTATACTTTATACTTGTTAATAATAATTCTTTATTTTATTTAATTCTTTGTGACATTTTTTGTTAGGTACACCCTTTGATCTCCGTTGTGAACGATACCCTACTTACACTATACTACCGATAGGGATTTTTTTAAATTGATGCTCCTTTGGGGCCTGTCAGGAATTCTGATTTGGCAGCCACCTGATTTGATGTATTTTTACCTACGTCATTAAATATTACCTAAATTCCTAACAATTGTCGTTGAATAGTATAATGGGAAATAAAGGTTTTTCCCACAGAAGATTGTTATATTTACTTTTTAATGTCACGAAAAATTAAATTAAATAAAGAATTATATTTACAAGTATAAAGAATAAAGAATATATATATATACAAAATTAAATAAACTATACAGTATTGTTTTTATTTACAAAAATATACATTATATACAAAAGTATTTTTGGGGGTTTTGATAATTTTGAAAACAATAAAAGAAATATTTTTGGATTTTTATTATTTTTGAAAACAAGAAACACACACACAAATATTGTTTTGAAGATTAACCAACTCCCTAGCCATGAATCCGAAACTAACATATGTAAGATGTTGGACCACCATACATCTCCCAAATAAAACTTTCCCTAACAATTAACTCCGAGACCACTCTGTCAGCTAATCACTAGAAAAAGAGTTGTTAATTCAAGTGCACGACCTAGCGGGACCGCCCAACTATCCGTGATCCTTATTATTTAGTTTCAACATTAAAGATAAAACCAAACAAACAAAATTCACATAAGCTGCTTGAAGAATTAATCAACTTCAATCCAACAATTATTACACAAAATAGAAAATAAACAAACAATAACATTTCCCAAAATTATTCACGAATAGTTAATTAAACAAAAATAAATTATAATAAATAAACGAGTTTGGGAAAAATGTTACTGTTGTGTCCATGAAAATGGACACTGTCTGGCAGGCGAAGGTGGTAGACTCAGCTATAAAAACGGACAATAATTTGGATGTGGCGGGTGTGCAAATCATTTGGGCTTGGGCCTGCAGTGGGTGTCCTTAGCAGAATGGACAATTTCAGAAATTGGGCTTTGGGCCTTGGGCTTTTGCATTTGGAGGCCCAAACTTCTTTTGTTGACCGGGTGGGTCAGCCCTTGACTTAATTCTGTTTGACTGCTGACTTTGACTTTTTCAACTCAGCTGCCAAGTCAGCATTTCTTCTTTGCAGCCCGTGAATCTCATTCATCATCATCGATTTCTTCTTCAGAACAGAGAACAAGGGGGCGGGAGAGAGAGTGGCAAGGAGCAGCAGCTGCACAGCATAGAAGGTGCGGCGGAGGCTTGCAAGGCTGCCGGCGGGATCTGTGAGCAGCGACGGAGGACGCGGCGGTAGCTGATTGGACACGGCGGGCTGAACGGCGCCGACAAGGATGGCAGGGACTGAAGATGGCGGCCACTAGAAATCTGGGAACAGCAGGGACGGAGCCATCACGGGATTGAACGCCGGCGGAGATTGCAGCGGTGACGGTGGCTGATATGGTGAGCTGCACGGAGGAGGCTTGAAGAACACGGCCTGGGCAAGGAAGGTGAGTACAGCAGCTTCTAATCCTGCAAAAGAAAAATATAAATGATTAGAAAATGAATGCTTGATTAATTGCAGGAAAACAGAGGAGATGGAAATTGAGATTGGCGTGAGGAATAGACGCGGCCTTGGTTGCAGGTTTGGCTGCCATGGCAGAGGAGAGGCACGGCTGAATATCATGGCCTCTGATGATTGATCAAAGCAGAAGAGCTGCAAGGGAGAATGGGTCGTGGCAGAGAGCATCAAAACCTGCAAAAGAAGAGCAAACATAATTAGATTGTGATTGTGTGGTTTAATTTGCTTGCAGGTGCTCTCCTTAAATAGGAAAGGATGGACAGAAACAGCCATGGAGCAGAGATGCTGCAATGGTGGAGTGAGTTGTGATGGTCTGCCGGTGGAGTGATGATTGAGCTGGAGAAGTGGGCAGCTGAAGAAAAATCCAAGTAAAGGGATTGGTGGTAACATGGGTAGCTGCATTAATGGAATCTGTTGTGGTAGTGATTGTGGATGCTCAAAAGCAACGGGAAGCAAGAGTGGGTTGATTAGCTGGAGAAGAATCCCAGCAAAATAAGAACGTGAACCCATGGAGCTGCAAACAAGAAAAATAAAAAGAATAAAATAAAATAATAAAATAATAAAACAAAAGAAAAATAAAATTAATAAATAAAACAAATAAATAAATAAAAGAAATAATTATTAGAGAAAATAATATGGTGGTTTGAATTGTGTTCCACCACCGCGTGTGGTGGTTGCGCCTCCTTATGTGGTGGTTCGCCGACAAATTGTCGGGATTCGGAACGGTTCCCGAAATCTTCGTACATTATTTTATTCCACAAATGAAAGTCACGGTTGACTTTCCGAATTACGCTGAAAACCTCCGAAATTCACCTTTTCTGTGCAGATTGACATTTTTCTGGTATTTTCCCTAAAAACACAAAAACAAATATTAAATAGACAATTAAGCTTTCGGAATAGCAAAATCCAGTAATTAAAGGCACTTTGTGAACGTATTTTACGTTCCCATCACCACCCCATAACCCTACACTACTAGAATTTTCCACATATAAATCGGTCAGAAACCGATGTTAAAACATTTTCTGACCGATGTGTCTGTGGGTGTAGAGAAAGATCCGAAAATTAGAGACATCGGTTACTGGCCGATGTCTAGAAAGTATTTGCACTTCGTTTTTTATACCCAACCGATGCAAATCAGCTCAAAAGATCATCAGTTGGGACGTTTAAATATTGTCAAAACTTTATATTACAACATTTAAAGTGTAGCCGCAATGAGATAATTATTCATTGGTACATCGTTATTGACATTTTAACCGATGTTTTTCAAGCTTTCGGACATCAGACAATATGAAGTATTGCATGTCTTTCATGTTTTTCTATAAGGAATCCGATATTGTAAACCATAATTAAAATCTTTTTCTCAATAAATATCGTTGTTCAGATACATAAAGAACATCGCTTGTTGCATTAATTTTCGATATTCATATAATTAATAGACATCGTTTCTTTTTTTAATTTTCGATGTTCATATAATTAATAGACATCGTTTCTTTTTTTAATTTACGATGTTCATATTCTTGATACGCATCGTTTCTTTCCTTAAATTGGGATGTCCATATATTGAAGAGACATTGTTTCTTTTGTTATGTTACGATGTTCATCCTTTTAGAAGATATGGATTTAATCCTTAATTTTCGATGTCCATTCATTTAAGAGACATCTTTTTGCTTTCATTCATTTCGATGTTCCGGGATTCATGCGACATCTATTTTCAGCTCGAACTGATTTGACATTGTTATTTTTAAAGCTAATTCATGTTGCTTAATTAATCTTATTCTTATCTATCTGATAGCTAGCAAATCAAATCCACATTTTTCAATCAAATCAACATTTCTCAAAAAACCATGAAAGAAGTTGCCAATTAAACTACACATTGGTAATTTCCATTGTATATTAATAGACAGAGAAAACTAGAAATTGACTAGGCCATGCACAAAATATAACTAAGAATGCAGTTTTGGTCCTAGGAAGCAAAATATACAGCTAGCTAATCCAACATGGGCTTCATAACAAAAACATCAAACTCAAACCTAAGACAAAAGCTAGCTAGCTGCATGCATGTTCTCTGAATCAACATACTCTCATCAGCATACTCTTGCACTACAACAGATTCTGCATGTAGTCGGCCACATCAATGCGCACCTTGTCAAGTAACTCTTGGGTGTATGCTTTTCGAGACTTTGCCGCCCACTAAAAAAAATATTGAAAGAAGTTGTAATCATCCAGCAAATAATAATATTTCAAATGCAGTTGTGTTTTTGTCAAACTATAAAACTTACCTTGTTCGGAAACCCTAACGAATCATCATGATACCAAGTCTATCTAACTTAATAGGTGTTATCTTCACTACTAGCTAATGGCATTTGTTGCAAAAATCAGTAAGAAATCAACTTGATATCAATAGTTTACTTCCGATTGCATAACAACCTAATTGTATCAACAAACTCAAAGAAAACTACACAAGAAAAAATTCTGAAGCCAAATCAATGCAAGTATCGAAATGAAAGCCCAATTTTATAGTTATATAATTCAGAAATAAAAATGATGAATAAGCGGTGATCATACCTCATTTAACTTTTCTAAGGTGCTTAGGCACATCAGTCCAAAAAAAAAAGGTGCTTAGGCACTAGATTTCGTTTTCGATTTCCTAAAAAGCCTAGTAAACATGGTTGGTGCTTTGCAATTTCTGCCTAAGTTCTTCCACTGCCTAAGTTCTTCTAATTCTCAAACTCATGAAAACTATGTTCAACCACTTCTTTGTAAGGCTTAGTGCTGCTCCAAACAACTTTCTATTTAATGTGCACTCAGTGTAGGATACTCTAACCATTCCTAAAATTGCAGGAGACCTAAAATTGTAGATTACAATTCCAAATAAAAAATGTAGAGACTAATCAAAAAAAGTTAGAAGGAAATTGTAGACTAATCAAAATTGTAGATTACGTCATTTGCAATGCAAGCAAAGAAACTATTAAATCCTTACTTTTCGATCTTGATTAAAGGTTAGAAGGAAAAAAAAAGTGCTATTGTGGTTGCCATACCTTGTTAATAGCTATTCCTCTAAGCTGTGCTCCATATGCTTTCATTGGTCCAAGTCCCTACAAGAGGGAATACATAAGCTGTGCTCCATATTTTCATACACATGAAACCAATTATATTCTACTTACATTAATATATGAAACCAATTGCATACATATATATCAGACTAGTCATCAATCTTATTGTATATATATTTGCAGTAATGAACATGTAATTGTATTGGCACTAAAGTCAAGTCTACACTTTTTACAGAATCTATAAGAGATGAAAAAACAAACTCACATTTTACAGCTATTAAGAAAGAAGAAGAAAAAATGTGCATCTAATACCAGCTGCCATTGTAGCAAGCATCTAATACCAGCGCCATTGTAAAATCTTGGTTCACTCAATAACAAGCTAATGCTTGTAAGTACTGCTGAAATATTCAATCATGGTTCCCATGCTCACATTAAATAGAATGAATAATATCCAACTAGAACTTATTTCCTCAAGGCTTTAGTCTCCCATACTGGACTTTAGCTCACACAATAATTAATAAGCAATCAAGTAATCAACCAACCAATAATTAACTTCTAAGAAACATAACACAAGCTTCTAGCCACTTCCAGATTAAACCTTATGGCTTTTGTTCTCTTACACCAATTCATCTACACCTTAATTAACCAATTGATGGCCAAACTTTCACACCACATCAGAACCAAAAGTTTCTACCCACAAAACTTGAGTTAAACAACTCAACTATACTAAACATCAACCACAAGATCTCAATTGCAACCAATTTTCAATTAAGATTATCAACAACTGTAATTATCCAAAAATTTCAGAATATCCAACCAAAATATCTACTTACCTTGATTATGATCCAAGTCCAACTCAAAAAAATTTCTTCAAAACCTCCTCTGCTTGTCTAATTTTACTCTTAACTTTCAAAAATTGACAAATCATATTTACAAAATCTGAAAATGCAGTGAAATGCATATTAGAATCCGAAGAAGCAAATCATAGACAAGGTTAGAATTTAAACTAAGCTTGGGTAGATTTACTTACTGCAAGTGTTACATATAGAGGGACATATGTATTAAAAAAAACAAGAATTTAAAGAAGAATGAGGAACTAGGGAAAATAATTTACTCACAATTAGAGGTGGACACTGGCGATAAGTGGTGCCATCTGGCTCAACAACCCAGCCAGCCTCGCGCGCTAGAGCTGTGAGTGCACGCAGCAGGGGGAAAGTTGTCGTATTGTTGGAGTCCGGCGAGCATACGACTCGTGATTGATCGGCAGAGATGTTCTCGACGCTTCGTGCGCTCCTTCTCCATCTCCCTCTCTCTCCTCCCCTTGGTGGAGGGAGGGATGGGGCTGACTGACCCCATGACAACTGTGGTGATGCTAATCTCTAGGCTGCATCGATCTGAATTATCTCTAGGTCGTCGCAGCAAGAATCGAGATCTGAAACTCCTCCTCCTCTTAACCTGAAGACTGACGAAGCTGGAGAAGAAGGTATGAGTGTTGGAGAAAACAGAGAGAAAGACGAAGGATTCTGGATCGGAGAAGAAGATTTATGATGGGTGGTTTTGGAGAAAAAGATTTTCAGTCGAGGGCTCAAGCTGGGCTGTGGAGTTTTGGAGACTAGGGTTTAGGGCTGAAAAATTCTAAGTGTTGTAAACATTGCAGGGGATATGGGGGGAACTGAAATTTTGTTCGGCGCCTTTACTTTATAAAACTTAGTGCTCCGTGTTTTTAGAATTTGAAGGCTTCCGCACAACTTTAAAAAAATGTCGCAGACATCGATTATTTTAGGGACTGATGTTATTGTCTATAACAGAAATCGATTATTTAAAAAGCGATGTAAATACAAACTATTACATCAGGTGCAATTCCAACCGATTTCTTTGAAGTGATGTATATGAGCATAATTCTAGTAGTGCTAATTCAGTCCCCCAATTCGTGCATAAGAAGGAGAGGAAGCCATAGAAGAAAAAAACCAAGCAAAGAGCTCTCAAATACTCTAGAGCAGCTGTCCCATCCGTCCGGACGTCCGGACGAACATACCCGTACACCTACTGTAATCGTCCATTTTCTCATAGTTCCGTCCAATTTTTAGAGTTCCATCCTTCACGGAAGTTGTTTCTAAGGCCCTCATTTACCTTAGGGACCAACTTTCATCATCGTTTGTGCACTTATATGCTCTGGATATCATCAAGAACAGCAAGGACCATCCAGAATCCTTGAGGTTTTGAGCAAGGAGGAGTGAGGAGAAGAAGAGGGTGCATGCAGCAACAAGCCAACTCTTGGGACAGCAAGGACCTGCTGGCTTTCTTCATGAGAATCTCTCAACCTATCTTTACTTTTGTTTTGTTCAATTAATTCTTAAAACTATTGATGTATTATTCAAGCATGTGTGTGTATAAATTCTTATGGTTGGGGACTAGGGTTGTATGCCCTAGTTCATTGATGATGGATTTTATAATTTGATGTTTTATGCATGTTGGTTGATTCTTGGATATGTTTATTGTCTATTTGTGTTAGATGCTTGCTTAGGTATATGTCAAATTCATGAGCATGTGTTTAATCCATTTTGGTGTGAGTTTGTAAGCATGACAACCTTATTAATTCTAGACAAATGACAATGAACATGATGAGTATGAGTGTGAGACTTGCCTTGTTTGATTTCCTATATGTCGATGTTTTACGCCTTAATTTGTTAACTCAAAGATCATAATATGACTTAGGTTAATAAATCAAGAGTTTTCCTGGACCGTGATTGGCATGAAAATAACTTAGAAAGACATGATCCTAGAATTAGGATGTGGAAATTGATTGAAGAATAGGTTTGTGTGTTAGTCCTCTTGATGCATGGTGCTTCAACCCTTCATTCACACTTGAATGCAAGGACTAATCCTTATGACCCTAATAAGGCATAAGACTACCATAGATTGCAGAACACATGTGCATAACATTGTATGTATGGACTGTGGGGATTGATACACAAACTTCTTCAACATGTGTATACATTAGGTTGTTAGTTCATTAGATATGAAAACTCATTCATTCTACCATTTCTATATCTTTCCATATTCACCTTCACCATTTGATCACACACACATCACAGAGTTGTTGGGCTTGTCACCTCAACAACACTTAAAAGCTATCAAACACATTCACTTGTGCTCATGTTTTCACTCTTTCACTTAGCATAGATTGGTCACTAAGTCACTGTTTTAGTTACAAGTCACTCAAGGGTGACACAACTTTGAACACTACATTCATGTTGCACATACTCCACTACACTTTGCATCCATCCATATCTTGTCTCATCATTTTAGTGCTAAGGAACTTGGTTACCACATAATTACCGAGTGGATTTTGGGCCTTCCAATCCCTTGGGTACCACAACCTCCGGTCTTTAATCTATACCATCCCCTATCTTTGACGATACAAGACATGATTTCAACGCGAACTTATCGTCTCGTGAGAGTAAGGATGTAGAATGCTCAATAAGTGGTACTCTTGCTTCTTCTTGGCTTTTGATGATGTCTTTGATAAATTGGTGAGGATCCCCAACAGCTAGTGAATGGATGATGTAGTAGATGATTTGCCCTTATTTGTAGTACAAATTGCATTCCTAATCACGGGAATTAAGTGACTCTGAAGGCCCTTTGTTGCATTTAATGTGTGTTTTCATGTATTTAGGTCATTTGAGTGAGTTGAAGTAATTCGGCACAATAAGGTGCGTTTTGGCTACTTTTGGGCACATTTCGGAGAAGAGGACAAGAAGTCAACCGTGGCTTCTAGACATCAAAGATTGCACAAATCAACCTTCGGAAGACGTTGTCATTCAAGGTCTTGAAGAATCGAAGAAAGGAAAGAAAATGAAGAAATTACATTTCCAGCGATTTTTCCGGCCAACCACCACCACAAGAGGCGGCAGTACTGCCGGACCACCACCGGAGCTCCACCAAAGAAGGGGAGATTCCCTTGCACCAGCTATGCACATGTGTGTTACAGATCACACACCCACTCACCCACTCATCCCTCCACTAAGCCATTATTCCCTCCACTTCATATTTATTTTGAATATCCTTTCATTCCACTCATATTTGCCATCTCATTCCACTAGGGAATTCTGATTTGGCAGCCACCCCATAACCCTAATTCAGTCCCCCAATTCGTGCATAAGAAGGAGAGGAAGCCATAGAAGAAAAAAACCAAGCAAAGAGCTCTCAAATACTCTAGAGCAGCCGTTGATAGGAGCACAAAGTGTGACGTTTTTAATGTGTTTTCCCTACTATTTGGATATGATTTAATTGTAACTTTGCTATTTGAATCCAAAATGATGTATTAATGTGAACATGTGCAGAAACGAAGTCTAATGGGCTTTTGCGAGGCCCATTAAGAGGTGGTCTGCCATGAGTCCCAAGAAGGAGGCCCAAACCCAAGAAGGAGGCCCAAACCCAAGATGGAAGGCCCAAATCCATGAAGGAAGGCCCAAGTTCACAAAGCATGAGGAAAGGCCCAAGCCCAGATTTTCGGACATTCTGCCTGTGCAGATTAGTCAACTTGCGAAGCCCATATCGCCCAATTGCACCGTGAGATCGTGCTGTAATTTTGATACACGCTGCATGTGGATGTTAGCGGTTCTCAAATAACATTTCAGAATCATCCAACCGGTGGAACGTCCATTATGCCGCTCTTTGTGCGCACTGCTCAGTGCTGTCTGCTTTTTATTTCTTTCCTCTTCTTTTATTTTCAATGGTCCACTCACCCCTATATTCTTTCCTCTTCTTTCTGCCCACATCATTAGTATTTAATTTATTTTACTTAAATAAATGGTTAATTGCCATATGACTACATTTCCACCATTCCACTCACCATTTATTTATCTCCCACTTAAATTCCACTTCTCTTCATTTTCTTTCTTTATTTCTTGCATTGTCTTCTTCTTCCTCTCCATTCTCCTATAACTAGCAGCCTCATTCTTCTCTTCAAACACACCCCAATGGGGAGGGACAAACCCTCCTCTTTCTCTTCTCACATCATATTTTCCATTCTCTAATACTATGGGTTTTCAAGACTTCAAGGAGGAGGAGAAGGCGTCTACACCATCACCACCAGCCCCTATTCAACATCACCATCACCATCATCACCTCGTCTTCACGGCTTGGATTACTTGTGGTCAAGGATTCAAGATGTGGTTTCAAGATCGTCATGCTATTCATACGGTGTATTTCGACTTAGCCTTTAAATTTATGCCTCTTTGTTGCTTGTTTATCCTTTCTATTAGTTAACATGACATGATTTATATAATTTTCCGCCTTTGTTTATGGGTTTATTTAATTGTTTGATCCTAATTAATTAGTTCTTCTAGTAGCTTATGTGACTCCGTTTATTTGATTCTATTTTAGTAGAGAACTTTTATATGTTTTTGTTTTAAGGTTGCAGACTTAAGATGATTGCATATAATTGGTGCTAGAATTAGGGTTTTAATTCTAATTCACAAGTAGTAAAGGCTTTGGAAAGATGTCGGAAACAAATAAAAAGGATCACGGATAGATGGGCGGTCCCACTAGGTTGTGCACTTTAATTAACAACTCTTCTTTTGTGCGTTGGACATGTTTTGATTAGCTACCTTTGCATGTTTGATTGGTTAATCTAGGTGCGGTCGCTTAGGTTAATTTTCATGAAAGTGGTTTTATTTGGCGAATGATAATTGGCGGTCCAGCATTCCACATATGTTAATTTCGGTTTCATGGCTAGGGAACTTGGTTAATTTTCGGTCCAATAATTGGTAAACTTGTATACTTGTGGCTGAACTTTATATACTTTGTGTTTCATCCAATCTTATTTAATTTAATTAATTTATTTCATTCAATTTTTCTCTTAAACCCCCTTTTACTTTGTACATATGTATATATTCTTTATACTTGTTAATAATAATTCTTTATTTTATTTAATTCTTTGTGACAATTTTTGTTAGGTACACCCTTTCATCTCCGTTGTGAACGATACCCTACTATGCACTATACTACTACCGATAGGGTTGTTTTAAATTGATGCTCCTTTTGGAGCCTATCAGCCGTCCCATCCGTCCGGATGTCCGGACGGACATACCCGTACACCTACTGTAATTGTCCATTTTCTCATAGTTCCGTCCATTTTTTAGAGTTCCATCCTTCACAGAAGTTGTTTCTAAGGACCTCATTTACCTTTGGGACCAACTTCCATCATCGTTTGTGCACTTATATGCTCTGGATATCATCAAGAACAGCAAGGACCATCCAGAATCCTTGAGGTTTTGAGCAAGGAGGAGTGAGGAGAAGAAGAGGGTGCATGGAGCAGCAAGCCAACTCTTGGGACAGCAAGGACCTGCTGGCTTTCTTCATGAGAATCTCTCAACCTATCTTTACTTTTGTTTTGTTCAATTAATTCTTGAAACTATTGATGTATTATTCAAGCATGTGTGTGTATAAATTCTTATGTGTGTGTATTACTCACTAATCATCAATATAAACATCATCAATTTACAAATTAAAGCTTTAGACATAAGTAGAAGTGAGAGTAAGGATGTAGAATGCTCAATAAGTGGTACTCTTGCTTCTTCTTGGATTTTGATCATGTCTTTGATAAATTAGTGAGGATCCCCAACAGCTAGTGAATGGATGATGTAGTAGACGTCATGGTAAGCAACTTCTATGAAGGGTGGAGGAAGAAAGGAGGTGAGGAAGTGGGTGAAAAAAGGTGGAGAAGGTGAGCAGCCGGCGCTAGTCGACCGGTAGAATAACGGGCCGAGAGAAAGGGAAAGGAAAGTGGGAGAGGAGGAAAGGGATGTGCAATGACCCGTATCTAAAGTAAGTTAATGAATAAATTTTATTTAGAATTTATGATAATTCGAGAAGGTTTTTAATTTCGGAAGTACATTTAGGGGGCTTCTGGGATGACTTTTTCTTTCGTTCAGAAATTGGATAAACTTCCGAGAGCGTGTTAAAACGAGTTATTATAAATGAAGTACGCTTAAAACGGAGTTCGTATGAAGAAGTTATGGTTCATGGAAGTCGGATTTTTAGTTTTGGAAGAAATTATTTAGAAAACTTCCGGAATGGGAAGTTTCCATTTGAGGAAACTCATTCTCTCTCCTCTCCCCCACGTCATTTTCTCTCTCCCCGCATCAGTTTTTCCAGCCAGTTTTGACCGGCGATTACTCATCGATCCGACCACCTCAAGGTATGAAATTGGTTCCAAAAGCTTCGTCTCCTCATCCTCTTCAAGTCTATACTAGTTTCATGTGTAGGAGGAGAAATCACTAGCGGCAAACCCCCGAAATCGTGAAAAGTGATTGGTTATCAAAATATAGTGATGAGTAATTTAGACTCGGGATTGTCGAACCACGGGGATTGGAGGCCTAAAACCTAATTAGTAAAATGTAATCTAATTTTCTTAACACAAATAACAATTTTTTAGGGTTTTTATTTTTATGAAGCACACAAAAGTTAACAAACTAATTGAACAAACAAAATAGAAATAATTAAACTATGAGAATAAATCACAAATTATGTTTTGGGTTTATTGAATAACACAAATCAAATCTCACAATAGTAAAACAAATTACTACACAAATATTCTCACAAATGTAATTCAAATACTAATCAAAACAAAAATAAAATTAAAACTTAATTAAAATAAGAGAGACAGAAAGAGAGTGGCTTATTGTGCTTGGACGGTGCGGTGAGCTGCTGTAGTGATGGTGGTGGTGTGAGATATGCAGATGAGGGGAAGCTTGGGTGTGGAGAGAAAGAACCGGGGTGCAGAGAATAGTAGAGAAAATGCAGAGAACAAGAAGAAGAAGAAGAAGAAGAAAAAGAAGAAGAAGAAGAAGAAAAAGAAGAAGAAGAAGAAGAAAAAGAAGAAGAAGAAGAAGAAGCAGGGGGAGAGGAGGAGAAGAGAGGGAGAAGAGAAAGAGGAGGGTTTGTGAATTGGTGAGAAATAGTGTTGTGAAGCCCTCTATTTATAGGAGAATGGAGAGGAAGAAGAAGACAATGAAAGAAATAAAGAAAGAAAAGGAAGAGAAGTGGAATTTAAGTGGGAGATAAAGAAATGGTAAGTGGTGGTGAAAATGTAGTCATATGGCAATTAACCATTTATTTAAGTAAAATAAATTAAACACTAATGGTGTGGGCAGAAAGAAGAGGAAAGAATAAAGGGGTGAGTGGAGCATTGAAAATAAAAGAAGAGGAAAGAAATAAAAAGCAGACAGCACTGAGCTATGCGCACTTGGAATGGAATTCTGGACGTTTGGACTTTGTGCTCCTATCAAATAAGTTACAATTAAATCATAGCTAAATAGTAGGGAAAACACATTAAAAACGTCACACTTTGTGCTCCTATCAAATACCCCCACACTTAGCTATTGCTAGTCCTCGAGCAAACACGAAACTTAAAACAGAACAACACAAAACAGAAAACGAAACACAAAACAAAATGGTATTTCCAACCATAACCCTCAGCGAGTTCGAAAGAATTATAATCAGAAGAATAAAAATTATATATCAAGGCTAAAGAATTTGCTAAGTCTTTAACCTGCACATCTCATTTATGCTCGGGTGAAGTGAGTGAAAACCAAGTATACAATTAATCTCATCCAATCCAATAGGCACATCAAAACAACATTAACCATTAAACCTCACAATGATCACTAAATATTTCCGCTCAGTGTTTAGGGTTAAGTGTTTACTCTCATAACAATTGCACAAGTAATGTTCTCATAGGCTTGCTCATCAACCAACTCTCCACAATTAATCCACAAATCATTAAATCATAAGGGCTTTCAATGGTGTAATTGGGCCAAAGGGTAGATGGTAAATGGTGAATAATGAATGAAGGGACTAGAAATGAAAAATGTTTCATATGTTTGCAAGACAAATCAACGACTTTGAAACTCATACCTATGCTATACCCGAAACAACTTTCTTATTCTCCTCCAACCTTTTATTGAAAATAATACAAGAAATAACTCTATTTTTGTGGCATTTTTTTGTTCACTTTTCTTTTCTTTTCTTGAGGAACTTTATTCCTTCTTTTTGTTTTTGATTTTTTGATTTTTTTCTTTGAACAAATACAACAAATAAATTGCACCCCCACACTTGCCTTTTGGTACATACTATACATCTTAAGCATAAGAACACAAGAAGTCACTATCATTGTCTTGCAAACACAATAAAACAAAGGTGAGATGGTGTGGGTGAACAAAAGAAACGGCTAATGAGTGTTTAGTTCAAAAGGGGATTCCTAAAGTTCGTGTTTAAATGGATGGTGAATATTTTGGCCATGGTGCTCAACTAATGCCTTAATCATTTTCAATTCATCACATATTAATAAAAAGTTTCAAGAGGTCTTTGAGCAAGTTCTAGGTTCAAAACTCATTAATTGTGCACACATGAAGAACGAGTAAATGTATGAATGATGCATACATGTGAATATTCAACAGGCTCAAATCCTCACATTTTCTGGGTATGCATGACAATGTATGTTTAAATGTGCTTCTCGGATTGCAATCAATTAATCAACACAGGTTATGTGAACATGGAATTTCGAGCAATCACAAGTTATGCAAATTAAATCCAAAGCAAATCACACAAAGCCTTAGCATATAATAAACATTCTCCTAATCACAACAAATTAAACTCAATTCATCATCGGGATTGGAAAGAACAAAACAAGAACACAAATAAACACACAAAAACACAAAACAGAAGTAAATATTTTTGTAATTTTTGATTTTTTGATTTTTTTGGATTTTTTTCAATTTACGTAACAATACGTGACCACAGGGACTTACTTAGTGCAATGGTAGGTTCAACGCTACCAAGGGAGTAAGTATGATCTAGTCGATATATTGTTACCGTAGAAAACAAAAACAAGTAAATTATTTTTTTGAATTTTTTCAAATTTTTCAATTTTTTTTCTTTTTAATAAACCTTTCCCCCACACTTGAATTAAACATTGTCCTCAATGTTAGACAGATATTTCATGAAATGATAAATTCAAGCATGGTTATTGAATTGAAAATACAAACAGAAATAAACAGACAAACAGAAATAAACACACAAATAAAAATAAACAGAAGTAAACACACAACAGTTAAGTAAATGAAAAACAGATAAGTTAGAAAAAACTCCCCCTTGAAGATCGTTAAGCTCCTCCCGAAGCAAGTCACCAACAGTCACAAACAAGGCTAGCAGGGCCTTGTATCCAACGTTTGCTCCTTAGTTGACTGCGGCACTGATCCGTTTGAGCGTATCCTGGACGAGTGTTGTTGTCGACTCCACGGCAGATTTGGCAGATGTAGCCTTCACTGAGATCTGGAACACTATAGTCTACAGTGTTCCATCAAGAATGCATCCGGATACATTAGGCAGAATGGAGAAGCCTGATGGCATCAATGAAAATGGCCCCGGGTCAGCTCCACATAGCAAAGACTGGAAAATAGAATGGTTGATCGGTGCATAAATCACAGACGACCCCGTTGCATCGGTGCAACACTCCTGGAGAATGAGGAATTCGTTGTGATTACTTAAGGCGAGCACCGAAATCTGGTTCCGCGGGTCAAGACCGATGGTGAAGTTTGCTAGCACTTGTACCGAGCTGTCCATCGACATACTATGCCATTGTGGTCTTGTCTGCACGTCTTTGAGGAACTCAAAGATTCTGGTGTGATGGGATAGATGAACGACAGAACAACCAGCAGTACGATTGACTCCAGGGGGCTTGCTCGGATCACCCCTTCTCTTGTTGGTCCTGACCTCCATTCTAGTCTCTCTTGTTCGGTTCGAACAAGTCCAATGATGGTACGTGGAGTTGCTGATATCGTTGAAGAAACAGATCGCCATCTGGTTTGCCATTTCTGCAAGGCCTCTTCTTCCTTCAGGCGAAATGATAGAGTCACCGGGTGAAGTGTGGATCCCTGTGGCGCACATGTAGCGCTCGGCTTGTCGTTGGAGGGTTGAGATCCAACGCTTTGCACCAAAAGCGAACCCAGAATGGACAAAGGGTTCGAAAATGGCCTTCATCTCCTTCTCGCGCACATCCACGTGCTCCACCCAAGTGACCAAGGAAGATCCATTCTGCAAGTCACGAATCAAGCATCCGGAAGGTCGTTTTCGGCATATAGATCTCACTAAAGGCTTTGGATTTGAGCGCAATTCATCCACGGAGACATCCACAACGACCCAACTTCCATCCAATTGTAGGTGAGAGTACCTAACAAACTGGACTTCACGAGTCGAAACGATGTGAGATG
Source organism: Rubus idaeus (assembly GCA_030142095.1). Taxonomy (NCBI): domain Eukaryota; kingdom Viridiplantae; phylum Streptophyta; class Magnoliopsida; order Rosales; family Rosaceae; genus Rubus; species Rubus idaeus. The sequence continues at coordinate 16,961,120 of CM057968.1, read as the reverse complement.
GCACCAGAAACTCGGCCGACATCACTTGCTTCAGCTCCTTGTAGCCTTCTGTGTTGTTGGAGGGTAAGATCTCCAACGTCTTGGCGTTTGTGACCATGTTACAGAAGACGGGCAACCATCGACCAACATCCATTAAAATCTCAACAATGGTGGTCGGATGAAGATGGATGGTTGCCGAGTGTCTCGACGATTCCTCTTTGAAGTATGGTGCAGGCTCACCTCGTTGAAACACTCGCAAGTACTCGGCCCGATTCAGAGTTTCAGGATGAATAGAAGTGCCGGGAGTCGGTGAAGAGATCCACAAAGGAAATCCGGCTGTGGCCATGAGCAGGAGCTCGTCTTTGGCCTTACGAGCGATATCCGAGATCAAATCGGTGTGGACTCCGACAAGATCATGAGCAGGTCCCGGAATGGTGTCAGATGGCAAAGGCAAGGATGGGCGCTCGACAAGTGTTGGCATGAGGCTCCGCACATCCCGTCTCAAGTGGTCCATGTCGATCGAATCATCGGACAACTCGAGAAGAGGCTCTTGTTGTGGAGGAATAACTTCGAGCCTTCGCCGTGGCACATCTGAGTGCGGAACAGGACCTCCGCAATTGGGACAGATGCCGCTGTGGAGAGCATCGACGAGTCGTTGATTCTGCAATTGAAGCTCCTCGTTCTTGCTCACCAGCTCATCGTTTCTTTTCTCTAGCTCGGCAATACGCTGCTAAGATGTATGGATACCGAACTTCTTCCTATTTCTCGTCCCCCAATAATAGATCTGGTCTTCTTCTAGTCCGATTTTTGGACCAAATCTTTCTCTTTGTGGCTTGGTGGGGTGAGAATACACCGCAAAGAAAGCCTGCAATGCTTCTCTCTGAGCCTTGGTGTATTTCGTCCTCGGAAGTCTCCTATAGACAAGAGCGGCTTCCGGCTCGGCGGGTGGATCAGCAACCAGGATTGGTGCTTGGGTTTGTGGTTGTGGCTCAGTCGGCATGATAGCATCGGAGCTATTCAGCATGCTCGGTGGAATTATTTCATCCAGGCCTTCAAAGATTTGACTCCCTGAAGGACCTGCCTGAAACAACTCGCTAAATGAATTCACTCTCTTGGCCATTTCTGGGTTGGAAAGGGAGGATAGCTCCTGGAAATTAAGAGTGTTTCTGGAAAACAAGCGAAAAACACACAAGAACAGGTGAAGAACAAACAATGACACTATGAACACTAGAGAGAAAAGGAGAGAAAAACAAAGGGGAAATACGCGAAATGACTCAAACTGACACAGGCGCAAGGGAAAGGAACAAACACACGCACGCACACGTGCCAACGACAGAGATCCACAAATTGCGGATCGGGTGACGAAAGTCGCAAAGGCTACAGTTGACACGCACGCGGTTTATTAAACAAATCGGCCCAATCAAATTTTTTTCATTTTTTTATTTTTTATTTTTTTTATTTAATTTTTTAATATTTTACAAAAAAGTCGTAAAGTGAACAGTGAAAACGTGTGAGACGCACGCGCTGACTTGCCGACACTTTAAACGGGCTTGAGCCATCGGAATGGTTTGGGCCTTAAAGTGGGCCTGGCCGCGTAGAGTACGGGCCATTATTGGTGGGTTTAACTAATGGGCCTAAAAACTAACAGGCCCGACACACTAACTGGGCATGAGGCCCAATAACAAACAAACAACAAACCCAAAAACAAAACAGTAACAAAAATTATAAACAGTAAAAATAAATAAACACAAGTAATAAAATTTACAAAATATTTACAAAGTTAGAAAATATCACAAATTATCTATACAAAATGAATCAATAAATTTTCCTATGTCTAAGTAAATTTTATTTACAAGTAAAGTTAAATTGTCCAAAATATAGTTAAAAATAAAGTTGATTCCAAGCGGTAACTCAAGGTGGACGTGCGGCTTAGGTGCAATGCCTTGACTTAAATGACTTTCCGTATTTTCAGAGGCGAATGGCCAGATCATATGAGAATAAGCGAGGGGCAGGATTCATTTAGTGGACTACGGAGGCAAGCCCCTATCGACTTTCGTCTGTCTATAGTCCTCTGAATCCAAAACCTGTCACCCAAGGTCTCGACCTAGACACCATCCATGTGCCCCTTACTCAGTTGAGAAAGCACTTAAGTGTTCGACAATTCTCCAAGTGTTAATAAAGGCCGCCTTCAACCTCAAGTGACCTTAAAAAGGTACAAATGAAGGGTTTAAGCCAATATTAATAAAAGGACCTTACCTATTTCCGTTCAAGTTACAACTTACAACAACTCAAATAATCAACTATACAAAAGACACCTAAGTAAAATTATTACTAAGTATGTGTAACAAAAATATTTACAAGTAAAATTAGTAAGTATAACAAAATATCTACAAGTATTATTTACAAATAGTAAAACACTTTTTTTTTTATAAATAACCGAAAAATAAACATGCAACCAATAAAATAGAAAAGGATAGAAATGCTCCCCCTTGAAGTGCATGCTTTCCGAAATAATCACCATCAATCACCAACAAACAAGGCTTCGAGGCCTTGCAATCCATAAGCTCACGACCTTTGGTGATGATCAACTATGAAGACTTCAAGCAGGAGAAAATGTGAGGTTGCCTCCTCATGAGCGCTTCTTTTTATAGACCTCAAAGCCGGTCTTCTCATACTCTTGGGTCAAGGTGGTGCAAAGTACATTTGCCTACCACCGAAATAACTCAAATAAGGATGACATTCATGAGTTTTCAACTTGTTTACTCCAATCCCCAAAATCTCTCTAAGGCATTGGATCGCCTCGAGTTGTACCTCACTGCATGCTGGGCTTCTCATCTTGAATGACTCGAATGGGGTAGGTAATAATCCTCGCCTATGTGGAGGAAGATAAGGTGTAGGCGGTATTCCTCGATCATGCTTGATGTGAACGTAAAATACGTTCACAAAGTGCCTTTAATTACTGGATTTTGCTATTCCGAAAGCTTAATTGTTTGTTTAATGTTTGTTTTCGTGTTTTTAGGGAAAATACCAGGAAAATGTTAATCTGCACAGAATAGGTGCATTTTGGAGGTTTTCAGCGTAAATCGGAAAGTCAACCGTGACTTTCACATGTGGAATAAAATAATGTACGAAGATTTCGGAAACCGTTCCGAATCCCGACAATTTGTCGGCGAACCACGACATAAGGCGGCGCAACCACCACACGCGGTGGTGGAACACAATTCAAACCACCATTTTATTTTCTCTAATAAATGTTTCTTTTATACATTTATTTTATAATTATTTCATTTCATTTATTTTATTACTTTTTCTTTTGATTTATTTTATAATTATTTTATAAATTCTTTTTATTTTATTTCTTTTGCAGCCACCATGTGTGCTCACGGTTTGATTCTTCATCCACCTTCACATCCATCAGCCCATGTTCCCTTCCTTTCCAGTCATTATTCCATCTCCACTCCATCACATGGCCGCAATTCCTTCCTCGGAATCAATTTCCGAACCACTCTTCCTTGGCTGTTTCTCCACTCTCCTTGCCTATTTAAGCCATCAACCATTCTGCAATAATCACCAATTCACACGATCATCATCTCGGTAGCCATTTTCAATCACACCATCACTACCATGGCAGCCCTCTGCCAATTCAATCATCTATGGCTACTCTCTGCAATTCACAATTTCATCAAATACCCGCAATTTCACAGTTCAACACATGCAATCATTAATCTAATTTTCTTTGTTTTTCTGTTTTTGCAGGTTTGGAAGCAGCTCGCCTTGCCGCTGCAATCAAGAAGCCCACTCAATCTTGGCCGCCCGTGCTCTTAGCCGTGCCTCCGCTGTTCTCACCGAACCGGCCATCTCGGTCCGGCGCCGCACCACATCGCCGTAATCTCTCTCTCTCACGACAGCGCCGTCAATAGCCGCTGTCCAGCCCCACCACGGCCGCGCCTGCCCTCTCCTCGCAAAGACCCAAATCACCGAGCCCAATGCTCTTTTTGCTCCGAAATCACCACCGCCGCCGCCAGGCCGTCACCGGAAATCCACCGTGCCCATCTATTTCCCGACGCTACCGTCGCTGAAATCTCCCAAAGCCGCAACCAGCCCAGATTTCCGAACCATATCGGCGTTCCTCCTTTGCCGCGCCGAGTCCACTCACGCCGCCGTGAAGTCCAGTTCTGCCGGCGTCGCTCCTTGCGTCGTCGCCGTCCCCGCCTCCTCACCGTGCCCTCTGCCGGTCCCGCCATCAAAGAAACAAAAGAAGTGGAGAAGAAATCATGATTAAGGAGAAAGAATGATAGAAAGGAGAAGTCTTGACCACGGGGCCGGGCACAAGCCGAAAAGAAAGGAAGAAAAGGAATGACCAAAAGGCCAACGGCCGAAAGAAAGAAGAAAGGGCATTTTTGGCATTTCCAGAAAACAGCAATGGGCTGTTGACTTCCTATGACCCGCATTGACCAGGCCCAAGCCCAATAGCCCAAGGTCCAATCTGAAATTACTAAGTGCACCCGCCACATCCAAATGCATTTTTACGATCTACTATAGCTGAGTCTGCCACCTTCGCCTGCCAGACAGTGTCCATTTTCATGGACACAACAGTAACATTTTTCCAAACTCTGTTTATTTATTATAATTTATTTTTGTTTAATTAACTATTCGTGAATAATTTTGGAAAATGTTATTGTTTGTTTATTTTCTATTTTGTGTAATAAATTGGATTGAAGTTGATTAATTCTTCTAGCAGCTTATGTGAATTTTGTTTGTTTAGTTTTATCTTTAATGTTGAAACTAAATAATAAGGATCGCGGATAGACGAGCGTTCGCTAGGTCGCGCACTTGAATTAACAACTCTTTTTCTATGCGTTAGACATGTTTAGATTAATCACCTTTGCATGTTTAATTGTTTAATCTAGATGAGCGTTCACTAGGTTGATTTCATGGGAGAAGTTTATTTGGAGAATGATAACCTGCGTAGGCATTCTACATGTGTTAGTTTCGGATTCATGGCTAGGGAGTTGGTTAATCTTCAAAACAATATTTGTGTGTGTGTTTCTTGTTTTCAAAAATAATAAAAATCCAAAAATATTTCTTTTATTGTTTTCAAAATTATCAAAAACCCCCAAAAATACTTTTGTATATAATGTATATTTTTGTAAATAGAAACAATACTGTATAGTTCATTTAATTTTGTATATATATATATTCTTTATTCTTTATACTTGTAAATATAATTCTTTATTTAATTTAATTTTTCGTGACATTAAAAAGTAAATATAACAATCTTCTGTGGGAAAAACCTTTATTTCCCATTATACTGTACAACGACAACTGTTAGGAATTTAGGTAATAATTAATGACCTGGGTTTAACTTCTAATCAATGCTCATAAATGGTGGAACTAGGCTTCACAACTTCTTGCCTTTGGGTAGATAGAAACTCAACAGGTTTGTGCACTTGTTCGAAGCTTGAAGTTTGTTGACCCATGAAGTGAGGATCCATGTCCAATTCAGGAAGGACACAAGCTAATGAAGTCTCAATCTTGTGAACAGGAAGAGGAACACTAAAACTGACAAGTTCGGACTCATATGTAGAAGCAGCAAAATCAATGTCATCATGCACATATGAGTGCATAAACTCATCAAACATGTCATCATCATCAGAATAAGAGAGCTCTGGTAGCTCTTGCTTCTTAACCACAATAGAAGGATGAACTTCAACTTGAGGCTTGGGAGGGTTTAAAGGACCGAAAATCCTTTCACTTTTTGCTTGATTCCCCTTCACCAAATCAACTGAAAACACCTCCTTGATGACATTAAGTGGAAAGGTGGGCTGGAGTACTTGCAACTTGACTTTTTCCCCCAAGACTTTGAGCTTCACAGTGCCTTTCTGAACATTAATCTTCGCACCGGCAATGGCCATAAAAGGACTACCAAGGATGATAGGCAATCCACTCTCTATCTTGGCGTCTTCATCCATATCCAAAATCACAAAATCTGCTGGAAGGATGAACTTGTCGACTCTAACCAACACATCTTCCACAATTCCCACCGGCATTCTGAATGTCTCATCTGCAAGTTGCAATGAAATCGAAGTAGGTTGCAGATTACCAATGGCTAGCTTCCGGAACGTTGCTAGAGGCATGATATTTATGCACGTGCATATATTCATAAGAGCTCCATCAAAAGATTTGTCACCAATTGTACACCCAATAACAAAGCTCGTAGGATCATGAATGCCACGTGATGCCCTTCGTTGAATGATTGCACTTGCCTCCTCCTTGAGCACAATTTTCTCCTCACCAAGGAATTTCTTCTTGTGCATGCATAGATTCTTGACAAATTCTGCATATGCTAGTACTTGACTGATGAGATCTAGCAGAGGAAGATTCACGTCCGCTTTCTTGAAAATATTGAACACTTCAGTCATTAGCCCCTTCTTCTTCTTTTTCTTTTTCTTGTTAGCAGCTTTATTCACTCCCTTTTTACTCTTTGAGAGCACAACATCACAATCATCCAATCCATTTTCCGGGAGTACTAATTCTTCCTCCCGGTTCCCATCCTTCTTTAATATGAAATTATGATGCATAACAGTATTATCAACATGGTTAAGAGGTACATTTTCTTCCCTCTTAACCCCACATGAATGCACATCAAAATCACCATAATGCACAAGTAAGGGATTTGGATCAAAGAACTCAGATGGTTGCAGATTTGTCAGTTCTTGATCGTGCTCAAATAAACGGTTGGCCTCAAATTGTTCTATCAATTGATCGATCTTTGCACTTCTTTCTTGAGTTTCACGCCACCGTTCGTCATTATCCGCTAAAGAGTTTTGCAATTGAGTCACCATTTCTTCAAGACACGAGAGTAAAGGATGTGATGGCTCAATGCATTGGTTTTCAAAGGACCACGGATATTCGAAACTTCTAGAATCATCCCACGTATAATTCCACTGTTCCATTGTTCGGGATGATCGGAATTGCACCTATAAAATTCAAGAAAAATGTAAACAGAAACTAAAATAACAAATATTGCACAAAATAAAATAAAATGCACATAAAAATTATATCTCACAAAAATAAAACAAAACAAAACAATTGCAAGAAAAATTTGGTTACAAATACTAATAGATCAAAGTTAAACCTAAATCCCCGGCAACGGCGCCATTTGATTGGTTATCAAAATATAGTGATGAGTAATTTAGACTCGGGATTGTCGAACCACGGGGATTGGAGGCCTAAAACCTAATTAGTAAAATGTAATCTAATTTTCTTAACACAAATAACAATTTTTTAGGGTTTTTATTTTTATGAAGCACACAAAAGTTAACAAACTAAATTGAACAAACAAAATAGAAATAATTAAACTATGAGAATAAATCACAAATTATGTTTTGGGTTTATTGAATAACACAAATCAAATCTCACAATAGTAAAACAAATTACTACACAAATATTCTCACAAATGTAATTCAAATACTAATCAAAAAAATTAAAAAATTAAAACTTAATTAAAATAAGAGAGACAGAAAGAGAGTGGCTTATTGTGCTTGGACGGCGCGGTGAGCTGCTGTAGTGATGGTGGTGGTGTGAGATATGCAGATGAGGGGAAGCTTGGGTGTGGAGAGAAAGAACCGGGGTGCAGAGAATAGAAGAGAAAATGCAGAGAACAAGAAGAAGAAGAAGAAAAAGAAGAAGAAGAAGAAGAAGAAGAAGAAGGGGGAGAGGAGGAGAAGAGAGGGAGAAGAGAAAGAGGAGGGTTTGTGAATTGGTGAGAAATAGTGTTGTGAAGCCCTCTATTTATAGGATAATGGAGGAGACAATGAAAGAAATAAAGAAAGAAAAGGAAGAGAAGTGGAATTTAAGTGGGAGATAAAGAAATGGTAAGTGGTGGTGAAAATGTAGTCATATGGCAATTAACCATTTATTTAAGTAAAATAAATTAAACACTAATGGTGTGGGCAGAAAGAAGAGGAAAGAATAAAGGGGTGAGTGGAGCATTGAAAATAAAAGAAGAGGAAAGAAATAAAAAGCAGACAGCACTGAGCTATGCACACTTGGAATGGAATTCTGGACGTTTGGACAGTTGGATGATTCGGAAATTTTAATGGCGAACACCTCACATCCACATGCAGCCTGTATACAAATTGCAGCTAGATCTGACGGTGCAATTGAGAGATATGGGCTTCTAAAGTTGACTGATCTGCACAGGCAGAATGTCCGAAAATCTGGGCTTGGGCCTTTCCTCATGCTTTGTGAACCTGGGCCTTCCTTCATGGATTTGGGCCTTCATCTTGGGCCTCACGGCAGCGCACCTCTTAATGGGCCTCGAAAAAGCTCATTAAGCTTCGTTTCTGCACATGTTCACATTAATACGTCATTTAGGACTCAATTATGGAAACTAAGCTAAAATAGCAAAGTTACAATTAAATCATAGCCAAATAGTAAGGAAAACACATTAAAAACGTCACACTTTGTGCTCCTATCAAAAAGTTGTCACTGTTGCCGATGATGTTTCCAGCCGAGTTAGGGGGAAAGGCTTATTAGGATTTGTAGCCCTCTTCACCATGAACTCAGTGCCACCAGTCTCGTCCCAAGGCGTTGCCGGACGGTGGTGGATCGAGGCCATGAAGTTCCGTCCACCCGGAGCTTCCGAGGCTGATTTCGGCCAATCCACTTCGATTTGGACTTCGTGGCAGGAGGACAAGTTGAACCATCGACCGAGGAGGTTTGTGGTTGGCGTGAGGTTTAGCCGAAAATCTGTGAGTGGACTTTTATTTTAAAATTAAGTGCGCATGCGATTCTTAAATTTAAAATAACTATTTTCTCGTATTAATTTTTTTACTTATCATATTTGAATTATGAATTTTGAGTCTCGAGCATGGATTGTATTCTCATTTTTGGATTCCCAATTTTATCAGATTTCTTAATTATGTCAGCTTTACTATTTCCAAACATTGGCTCGAGACTTGAATTATTGATCATTTACGAGAATTCTACCTTGTGATTGATTTTGATCCCTTCAGCGAGAAATTAATTTCATATTTTGTTATGAACTATTGAGATCCATGATTTATACCTATACATCTTGAGCATGAGTTCATTTTTCACTCATGTGATATTTGAAGTTACGGAATTTATTGAAGCAGATTCACTTTCTGTCCCAGAATTTTATTAAAGCTCGAGATAATATTGTTTGTTAGCTTTCGAGACTTACTATTCTATGAGAGTATTTTTGGCGAAATTTATTATTTGAGGCTTAATAATTTTAATTAGATATTTGAGGAAATGATTTTTCCTTCCGAGTGATTTTCCTTCGTGATGAGTTTCGTGTTAAGCCTCAATGATTTAAGAATTGATTTTGGGGAGAGTTTTCGATGTTTTCTATGAGAGGTTTCGGTGATTTTCCCTCTATTTGAGTTATCACCATATTGTTACCCGTAGTTGCATGCATGCTCGTTTTGAGGAAATGATTAGTGAGGGGACGGTTGTCCCCGGAGCCCATCCGTCTTTGTGACGAGGTGATGTCTTGTCTTTTGTGATAATTAAGTTCACCGGTGCCCAATGTTCGTTTTGCCTCTGTGGCGAGTGAATATGTACGGGAGATAATAAGACGTTGATTGTTAGTATGGTGTGATTACCTCTTCTCCCCATCATTTCGCCAATATTTTTAACGATTAAAAGTTCATGTTTCGAACTCTTTGATTTAAATAATTGCATGCACACTATTTTAAATAAAAAAATTTGGGAAGGTATAAATATTATTTTTCGATAATATTATTTTCGTCCTCTCACTCTAACGTTTTTTTAAAATGCTTTTCCCTGGGCCCTTCGTTTTTACTTGCCCTACAGGTTGCAAATTATTTAAGGTCGGGCCACACCATTGACTCATCGTCAAAGTATAGTGGGTAAGTATAGTTTAAAGAACGGGTTGTCGTTCCGTCGAGGATCATTGGGCTCCCCAATCTCTAGGTGGTGTGTGAAAGGTCAAATACACTAGCTATGGTGAAAAGGCAAGAAGTGGAAAGAGTGGAGTGTGTGATATAGACAATGAGTGGTGTGTAGTGGTGTTCGGTTTTGGAAAGATAGTGAAGTGCAAAGATAACAAACAAGTAAATAATGCAAGCAAGTAAAGGAAACATAAATGCAATAAATGGACATGTCGGGGTTTCAGGTTAGCCGAAATCCAAAAATGATGCTTAATGAACCAATTTAGTAGTCATGATTGTGCAATGAATGAATCAAGTTTCGTATTTTAGCCATGTTATGGGTCTAAAACCATCTTCTCTTATGTATTCATAGTGCCATGTTATGGGTCACTAGAACTCTCCCGATGTGGCTTGGGAGGCTAAGGGCACAAAGACTAAGAAGCTCAAACAAGGAGACCTCATCACATCTATTAACAATTGCCTAGAGAGAGTTAGGAGTCACCCCAACAATCTCAATCAAAATAGATTGCACACATGCTCAAAGAAGTGACTAAGTTCCCTAAACATGCACTCAACACAAATAGAATTGGATAATAGATATACTCATACATCAAAAAACATTCAAACATGGTTAATTCATCATTGCATCACATTGGACTAGGGCACACAACCCTAGTCCCCAACAAGGTTCACTACTCACTAATTAATAGAATAGACATCATCAATTTACACATTAAAGCTCTAGACATAAGGAAAAGAGAGAGAAAGATTGAGGAATGCTCAATGGTGGCCACTCTTCTTCTCCTTGGCTCGCTGATGATGCTCTTGCACGACTGGTGAGGCTCCCCAGCAGCTAGAGGTGGAGGAGGATGTGTGGAACACGTTTGGTGAAGGGTGGAAGGGGAAAGGAGGCGTGGAAGTGGGTGAAATGTGGTGGAGAAGCCGAGCCGCCGCCGGCCAGTCGACCGGTCGACGGGGGACCGTCGACCGGTCGACAGACGACCAGAAGCAAAGTGTGAAGGAAGGGAGGAAGAGAGGAAAGGGGAAGGGGAAGTGTTTGGGGCTGCTAGCTAAGGGGAAAGTGTCACCTAATTTAGGTAAAGAAAGCTATATATAGGCTAGGAGGAGGGGAATAGAGGGCTATGATGGAGTAGGGTTAGATCCAATGGCTAGAGGGATTAAATGAAGGGCAATGGGGTAAAATCCTATGGGAAACAAGGGGAATGAATAAACTAGGGGTGACCACACCATATCTAGCATACTCCTTGCTGATTTGGAAGCTTGTGTGGATGAGTCACAAGGTTGACTTCGTCGTTGACCTTGACCTTCGGAGTTGACCATGGTTGACTTTCCTTGACTTCTCGGTTTCTTGGTCAATCTTCCGGAATTCTCTTGCGCCTCACTTTCGGGACTTCATGTTGACTCGTTGACGCTCTCAAGTCGGGGTTGACCACGAGTTGACTTTTGGTCCTCGGGTTGACTTTTCGTCCTTTTGCCGGAAATTCACTAAAAGCTCCAAAATGCACCATTTTGCTCCCAATATCGTTCTGATGCTCGATTTACCTACAAGTGTGCAAACAAGGATTAGAGACTCACAAATGGCCATTGGACAAGCACAATAATGATGATTAGAGGCCTAATTTGTATGCAAATCACGTACAAATCAACCATGCAGTCGAGGCATTAGTGCACCATTGCTTCCCATTTCTTTAGAAGTCTCTTTTCTTAAATTTGTTTGTACAAAATTATTGTCGAGTCATTAGAATGTTCTGAATTACCAAACTATTAATGTATACAGTTTTTCAGAAGTAGTGAACTTTTGGTGTTATTGTGGAAGTTGTGATTGTTGTGAGCAAGCAGGCTTATGAGTTTGGTTGGTTTTGTTGGACTTTAGAAATGTTGATTTTGCATTTGCAGGTTTTGGGTAGTCCATTTTGGGGGAGGTTATGCCAAAGTTTTCGGTTCAAAATTCTCTTAAGGTGGGCCCCACAAGTCCACCTCGGATTCTAGGGTGGAGTCTGGGGTGGGTCCTATCAGGATGTGTGTGGGGTGAAGAGCTGAAAGTGGCTGCTGAAAAGATAACCTAAATGGGAAAGAACTAGCTTTATATAGGAGAGAGGGAGAAGGAATGGAATGTTATGATTAAGGCTAGGGAAATCTAAGGGCTAGAAGGAGAAAATGAAGGACAAGAGGATCAATGCATATGAAAACAAAAAGATTTTGACCTCATGGAATTTAGCATAGTCGTTGCTGATTTTGGAATCTCTTGTAGTGAGTCACAAGGTTGACTTCGTCATTGACTTTGATCTTGACCCTCAGAGTTGACCAAAGTTGACTTTTCTTGACATTTAGTTTTGTTGGTCAATCTTTCATAATTCTCTCGTGCTTTACTTTTGGGACTTGATGTGTGACTCTTTGACGCTCTAAAGTTGGGGTTGACCATGAGTTGACCGCCAGTCCTCGGGTTGACTTTTCGTCATTTTACCGAAAATGCACAAAAAACCTCCAAAATGCGTCATTTTGCTCCCAATATCATTCAGATGCTCAATTTCTCTGAGTGCAAAACATGGATTAGAGACTCTAAATGGCTATTGAATTAGTATTTTATAGTGGTTAGAGGCCTAATTTTTATGTAAATCACATACAAATCAATAGACCAGGTACCAAACTATCCAATTGACCTGGTACCAAACTTCATCACTTAATTTGTTAAGGACTAGAGTGATGAAGATACCCCCTACAAAATGGGCACATTAACAAACAAAAAAATGACAGAAGTACTGAAGTGTCAAACAGATTACAAATTCAGGTATCAAACTGTCCAATTGACCTGATACCAAACTGTTCAATTGTCCATACCTCAAGTACTATAGGAATTTACCCTAACGAAAATGAAAGAATGGTGAAACATAGCAAGCTGTTGCCAAAAAAAAGTAGATCCTTCCTAATTTCAAAGTTCAACGGCTTGATCGGTTGCAAGTCCAGAACTTAAAAAATAAAAAATAAAAAAAAATAAAATAAAAAAAGGAAAAGGAAAAGAGAGAGAGAGAGAGAGAGAGAGAGAGAGAGAGAGAAGAGAGAGAGAGAGATGAAAAAGGGGAAGAAGTCTCTACGAAGCTGTTTGCTTTCCCCAAATAAATCAGAGCGCAAAACCCTAATATCCGATTTGATTGATAATCTCTAAAATTAGGGTTTTCGAAGCCCCACTAATTGCCCAAATTTCTCCTCCACGACTTAAGGTTAGGGTTGTCTTTAAATTTGTATGTATCGTTCAACGATAGTAGTGTAATTCTGTGATAGAACATTTTTCTTCCTTATAGAGAATTGCATAATTTCATCATTATGATCCTAGTTTGTTTGAATTGGTCTGATTTGGCAATAATCGTATGATGCCAGCTGATATTTGGGCTCTTAGGATTATTCTTTGTCAGATTTTAAATAATAGGGAACATTGTTGAGGAAAACAAAAATAGTGACATTTATATCTGCATTTCCTTTCTTTTGTTAAAGATGAATACGGTAAAGGGGCTCAAGAAAATTGTTATTTCTATGGAGATTGGAGAAGAACTGTCTGGTGGCTGTTGAATATTATACATAGCACTGTATTGTGTATGACAACAAATAAGTTGTTTAATTCGAGAATGTGGATATAATAGTTTTATCTTTGATTCTTATTGTTTTATCTTGTTATGTGCTAGGTTGCGGCTGAAGGAAATATCTATGGCCAGCACTGGAGCCAAAAGGGAGCCTGAATGGATAGAGAGAGTGAAATCAGAGGGAGCTGTTCCACTTCTTGATGTAGACAGCTGTCAAAATGGCTGGGCTTCTCCACCTGGAGACAAGTTCATGGTCAGAGGCCCAGATTACTTGTCAACCAAGGTTAAAATTCCTGCCGGTGCGTATCTTCTAAAGCCTATTGGTTTTGATTGGATTAAAAGTTCTACAAAGATTGGGGAGATCTTAAAACATCCAAACAGTCGTGTCAGGAAGGTTATTGAGGATGAGTTTCTGACAGGTGATAAGCCTTTTGTTTGGGCTTTCAATCTTCAAGTTCCGAATAAGGATAACTATAGTGCTGTGGCATATTTTACAACCTCAGAGCCTATTCCCGAGGGGTCTTTGATGGATCAGTTCTTGAAAGGTGATGATGGGTTTAGGAATTCGAGGCTTAAATTGATTGCCAACATTGTCAAAGGCCCTTGGATTGTGAGAAAAGCAGTTGGGGAGCAGGCCATATGCATAATTGGGCGTGCCCTTTCTTGTAACTATTGTATATCGGACAGTTTCCTAGAAGTAGATGTAGATATTGGATCTTCCATGGTTGCAAGTGCAATAGTTCATCTGGCATTTGGTTATATAACAACATTAACTGTAGACCTTGCCTTTCTGATTGAGGGTCAAACTGAGTCAGAGCTTCCTGAACAGATCTTAGGTGCTGTAAGATTCTCTGACCTAGACCCTGCTGTGGCTAGGCCAACTGAACCATCATCTGATAGGAGTCTTGGCAGTTTGCAGTCTTCTCTGCCTACACGATTATGGAAGTCAATTGGGCAGGGTTTTTCCCACATTCTTCATCCAGGTGCCCAAGAAAATGGCTCTATATCAGGCTCACCACATGCTAATGGAATTGGGGATAATAAGGAAGGCAGTTTTGAAGAGATTAAGAAATGGTAAGTCAGAGCCTTTTATTTTCCCTTACCATTACGTAGAGTTTCTGTTGCGAAAGAGAAGCTTATGCAAATGCAGCTTCCTCATTAAACAATTGAGAAATAATAATAATACAAAACTTTGGAGTGACTTCGATGAACTTTTAATTATTTTCATTGCAGGTAGCATAGGTGTATTCATCTATTTATTTTCTCTGGTTTTTTCTTTTCTCTCTTGATCATAACTTTAGGAATAGTTATTCGACAGGTTTGGATGTGTACATGTTAGTATGAATCTTTTCCCAAAAAACATAAAAATAAATCCCATTTTTTGTCTGAGACTTTGCAGCCAGGTGATTTAATTATGTTGTTTTGTATGTGTATCGGTTTTTACAATGTGTGCGTTCCCATTTAGTTTAAGTTATGTTCTGTTGAACGAAACCGTGATACTGCACATCCTATTGGCTCTGTAAAAGATCTTGTTCTGCAATATTGCTGACAAATTGGCCTGTTTTAAGGTTGTTATCAATTCAAGGGAGACTGATACTCATGTAGTCTACTACCTGTTCAATACCTTTCATTTTGTCAGACTTGTCTAAACTACCACTTTTCACCATATTTTCCCCTTTTCTTCAAATGAGACGGTGGGAAATATTGGATAGTGAACTAATCATGATACTATCGCTTCTCTCAGAGAATATTTAGTTTCCCATCTGTTAATTTACCACTGCTAATAATTATGATCAAATGTATGACGACATCCTGCCAAGGAAAACTATGATGTCCTTATTTATTATTATTATTATTATTATTACTTATTTTATCATTTCTCCCCCAATTCTTGTTTATTTATTATTATTTTTAGTATCTCCTGAACCATGGCAATGTAGTCTCTGGCGTTCTTCACACTATATCCCTGGTTAATTGCCTACCAAAAATTATATTATGTGAAAATGTGCCATGGTGCTTCCCAGGAGGATATGAATGATATTTTAAGCTCAGAGTTGGGCCTGTAAATAGGTATCTCTCGAAATTTTTTGCTGAAAAATGTGGACATTATTTGATCTCTTAGCAAAACCACAAACTGGGCCTGTCTCTTTCAGAATGCATGCTTAGATTTGGTGATAGGCAAAAGGGTCTTTGTTTATTCATTTTCAGGGCTTGCAAAAGATTTACTGCTACACTAGCCCATTATGTTTAAACCTTACACATCCTTCTTGAAGCATTGTATTTCAGGATCAGTACAGTACCATTCTACAGAGCAAATTATTTGTTGCATTTATTTTTATCAACACAAACATTTACTCGTCTTTGTTTTACATTAGGATATTTATTTTCTCCATTGATACTTTTCTTCAACATGCAGATAAATGAAATGTAATGTGATGACGATGGAGCGGAGATATTAAAAGTTTGTAGAACTTTCTGATGTTATCGTATAGACAAGACTGCTTCACTTGATCTCATCTGCTTGTCTCTGCTTATCACATGCTGTGTCCATAGATGGGCACTCATGTCCTATTTCCCGTTAGCAAGATATTCAAACTATTGGTTTTCTAATTTATATAGGTAAAAGTACATATATATTTTTTTTATATTTTATATCTTAAAAAGTATCTATATAAATATCAGTGTCGCTCTGTGTACGTAGCAAACTATAGAACCTGGAATTGCACTTCATTGAATTTGTTGTGCAGTTGTGCTACTGAAGGAAAGCTATGCATGGTGGCATTCTCGCAGCAAATTCGTCTTTTTTTTTCTTTTCATTATTATCGTCTTCTTTTTTATTGTGCTTCAACCTGTGAGTCGCTTGAGCATTTTCCTGTCTTGGCCGGCCAATCTTTTCATGTATCTTTCCCATCATTTTCCTCCATGGAAGAAGCTTACCAGGAAAATTTTGCTCCGTCCCTGTTTCTCTCTTCTTGTTACTTATAAGTAATCCAACTTGGGGTTTTCATGTTACTTGTAAGTAATCCAACTCGGGGGGTTGTTGTATTGGAGGAACGATGTTTCTCTTTGTTTGGAGGGTACTCAGCATCATTTTTCCATCTACATCTTCACATAATTCCTTGCCAGCCTTTAATATTATGAGCCCTCCTCCCTCGGCTTGGAGAAAAGCCAATACTGATGGCTCGTTCGTGCAAAGCAATAGGCATTGCTTTGGCAGGGTTTTTCAAGATAAGGCAAGGTTCTCGACCTTCCTAAGCTCAACCGCTGCCAAGTTTGTGGCCTTTATTGAGACTGTACAAGTCGCTAGGGTTCAGAATTGGGATCACACATATCGATTAACATGCTCGAGTTTTGTTCTTCATTATAAAGCTCTCAGACCTTTCCTCTATCAGGACAAATTGAATGGTATAATTGTCTTTGGCGGAATTTACATCGGAGATTTTATTTGTTCTCATATATTCCATGAAGAAAAAACGGTTGCGGATGGTTTGGTTGATTACCATTAAGATTATTATTCTTGGTGGGTTGCATAAGCTGCAGTCCAACCCAAAATTTTAGTAAAATATTGATAAGTATAAGGCTAATATTGTAATCCTAGTTAGTAAATTCGCGAATAATACCTAAATAGTTCCCGTAAATATTTTCAAATTTCGTATTTTTGAAAAGATTAGTAAAAATACATGTACTTTTGAACAAAAAAAATATTATACACGTAAAACACTTTTTATTATGTATTATTATGTTTTTTACTGACGTAATTGAACAAAAATAAATATAAATTGATATTTAAATACTTAAAAATAATTCATTAATTAATAGGAGAGCGAAATTTACACCCCAAAAAATGAAATTCACACCCCTTTTAATTTTTTAATATTATTTTTCATTTGGAAGTGAAAGATAGTAGGAGACAAAATAAGAAATTTTCTTTGGAACTTTCAAACTCAACCGGAACTTTTAATGAGTTTTTTAAATATCAACTAACATTTAAAATCTCATCTCCGGAAAGACACCCCCACAAAATAATATTAAAAAATTAAAGGGGGTGTAGATTTCATTTTTTGGGGTGTAAATTTCACTTCTCATTTAATATTGTGCCAGAAGTTTTCAACGTACTAATAAATAAATTGTTCGAATAATACATGTACTTACTTATTTCCATTTAATATCCGTTTCTATTTCATAACTCAGTAACAGTCGTCCCTATTTTTTCCTTCATAATAAGAATAGAAAATGGATGAGTGTTCAGTTCTAGTTGATAACTGAAGTTCTTGAGCTAAACAAACAACACAAAAGCCCTGGCGCCCTACAAGTGCTTCAACCTGTTCTAGAAAACTAGCATTTAACACTTTTTCAAACCTACCTCCCACACACATTCCATTATCATCTCGAATAATAATGCCTTCACATCCAGATTGCTCACTTGATGAAAAATCCCCGTAGATTTTTTCTTTAGCATACCTAGTACGGTACCTACTGATGGATTTTTCCAACCAACTTACATTGACGAGAGGTAGGGGACTTGGGATTAGATCTGTGAAACTGAAAGTCATGGAGCCACGCATTGGATTGAAAGATAAGTCTCTAGTAGTCATCGATTTTTCAAATCCATTTGTTTCTTTCTGTCTCTCTCTTTTCGTCTCATCAAAATGTCATGAAGAAATACTTCACCATTTCAATGAATCCTTTACCTCCTCTTCTTGACTTCCTCCCCTTTTCTTTTTCACTACTCTGGACCTCGTCAACGTCCCGATTTACTTTTTCTAGCTCATTAACTTAGCAAATCATTCTAAGTTGTGCTAAATCTACAACGTACCATATATCAATTTACTCTTTTTGGTTCCCGATTTATAATGATTAACTTACAAAAATGAATTCCCAATTCATCAATCTACTCTTTTTGGTTTATCGATTAATCATTTCAACAATAAAAAAAATTCAATCGGTAACTTAGCAAATGATTCTAACTTGATGAGTTGTGATACATCGATCATTATTACAAGGACTAAATTCTTGTTACTATCCTGAACTTTAGCGGTGTGTTTGGATGAGGGAAAAAATGAGGGAATTTAATTAAAAATAAGGATTTTACAATTCTTCCAGTCGAATTTTAGTGTTTGGCTTCCTTATCCAGTGAAATTAGCAATTCCTATGGAAAATAATCGTGGAATTTGGGGAGGCAAATTCCTGACTTGAATTCCTCCCAAAATAGGTGTTTTTTCTGAATTCCTTCCATGCATGTTTAAATTCTTGTCATTTTAAAAATTTAAATGATGAAATCCAAACAATAGAATTATCAATTAACGGAATTTAAATTCATGGAATCATAATTCCCATCATTTGAGAATATCTGTGAAAATAGAAAATACTTCATCCAAACACACCGTAGGAGTCTAATCAATTCAGTTCTTGAATTTCTAATTTCATCATAATGGTCCATATACTTTCAATTTTCTCCCAATAGGTTTTCCGTCAGTTCACCGTTCAATTGAGACATTAACTCGCTGACGTCACAAGCAAAATCAACTTAGTTGGGCCCAAATGAACTGTTAAATACTCATTTATACCCCTTTGGAATGCCATGTCCATTTTTGCACTACAGTAATAAATTCGTTCATTTTCACTCAAATAAAAAATAATATGTCCACAAATAAATTTTTCCCAATATCTTTTAACTTTTTTACCCAAGCAACTTACCGCAAGAGTTGTTGACTTCATTTTTAGTTGAAGCCCAAGTGAGGAACACGTAATATGTCCAAAATATTCAGGTGTACCATTGAACCTGGTACACTAAAGTCGCACTCTAAGCAAAGAAATAGAAGTGTCAGATCCAAACAAAGTTTGATTTCACCACATAGTAACTAAGTTTAATAAAATTACCCTTGTGGGTTTTATAATTTACGAAGATATCCTGAAATTTTGACGGTCAACTTAAAGTCAGTAACTAAAGTGAATGACAATGCTGAATGTGAGTAATCAAAATGACATTTTAAAAAAATCAGTGAATTAAATGTGAAACAAGTCAAAACAATTCTCATAATAATTTCACATTGTTGGCACACATTTTTGCAGATTTCGTTCTCATATCAACTAAAATCCAGAAATTGAATCCTGAAAATCCAATCTGGTTTCTCATTTGACAAAAAAAAAAAAACCAGACAACCCAAAAAGTGAAAAACAAATTGATTCGAACCCCAAAGGAAGCCAAAATGCAAAGCTGCTTTACAAGCCTTTTTCTCCCAAACATTGTTTGAATTAAGTCGCACATACAATTTACAGAGTAGGATTTACCTGTTCATAATGAAACCGAACAATTATCTACATAAATATTAACAAAATAGTCTAAAATACTCGAAATAGTGCCGTCGTGGAAGACAACCCCTTTCCTCCAATACCCCAACAACAACTCCCCTCGCTCATATCTTGCCTTTGGGCATGAAAGGTAGAAGCATCTAAACATACTTAATCTGGTTGAATTTAACGCTAAAGAATGAAAAAATAACCAATTTCTGGGAGAATATGAAGAGGAAAGGAAAATTAACTATAGTTACATACAAATATATGATACAGACAGAGCCATTAACATCCAGCAGCTTTCAAGAATTTGTCATAAGGACTTGAAGGTGGTAATTTAAAAGAATGCTGTCCATACTCACGTGAACATAGGAGGAGCTGGTTTTTCACTTTGATTTGCTCCTTGGTTTTCAACTTTAGATCCCCTTTTGAAGATTCTAATGCCTGAAAGAAATCCAATTTTAAGAAAGAAAAAAAAAGAACAAAAAATGTGTAGTACACAAATGGACACACCAATCAAACAAAACACACAAAATTTAAAAAAAAAAATCAAAGATATGTTCTAGTGATTCCATGCCGTGTGATACTTCAAAATCAGTTCCTTCACGCATAACACAACTAAGGGCACAAGTTACGACAACATTAAGATGAAGGATACAAGTACAATTACAGAACTACATATGGAGAGGGGTAAATTCATATTGATGCATTGAGAGGAAGCAGCTTTTACTCATCCAATCCTAGGATGCTGAAATCATAACCTTCGAAAGTCGGAGAAATATTTTGTATCTACAGGAAAGGTCTAAGTCCAACTATCGTAGTTGTCAATGTGGTTCTGGTGAACTCTCTCTTAATCCTTATAGGAACAGTGAAATTATTATTTTTTTTACTTTTTAAATTAAAGGAGAATAAAGGGTTTTAGACCACTAAGCAGGCAAAAAGTTCACAAACATCCATACTCTGTAATTCTGAATTTACTAACCATGGGTGGTGAAGCATGGGAATTGTTTTCATTTTCACTGGAGAGAACTATTGCCTTTGTTTCCACTTGATGCTTGAAACTATGAAGAACTGCCATCTTTTGCTGTTTGCCCGTTACAAGGGCTTCACATTGGCTCTTCATTTGGTCATAAGGCACAGGCATTGTGGAAACTGGGAAGCTTGCAACTTGTTGGGCTGTTTCCAGAACCTGGTGGTACCACAAGCCCAAAATGTTATATCCAAGAAAATGTGAAGCTGGTACAGATATTTTGCTTACAAAAAAAATGGCTGGGCCTGCAATCTGACTACTGAAAGTCAATGGTTTTTGTCTATACCAGTGAGTATGGCCGGAACATAATTCGTAAGAAGTTAGAGATAGTATCAAGGAGCTTGTCTTACTGAATCCAGGAGCTGATTGACATTTAGAATGTCAAGGGTATTGATGGAGAGTGATGTTTTGCGGTCTGACTGACTTCCACTAGGTTCAGGGAAGGCTTCTTCGTCTGTCAAGGAACCTGGAGGCATGACCTGAGAGAAAACAACCTCTGTTATGTAATATAGTTGAAAGCCATGAAAACATTGATACAATTAAGAAATTTAACCTCATCAAAATCTGCAAAATCTATCTGGGCAAGAGGAGAACATGGTCGTGGTGTCTCCATGAATAGTGGAGCTCCTAATGGAAATGCATCATCTGGTGAAAAACCCTGTAAGAGTTGCTTCTTGATGCTAGACAATTCATCCTGTAGACAAGGTAACAGAAATAGAAAAGATTAAATACGAAACAGAAAAGCTAGGGGTCTGTTTTACTTCAAAATCATTAATAATTTAAAAGCCAAGGTATAATTATAAATATCTAGTCAAGCCTGATATACCTTAGTCTTAACCAAATCCATGGAGTTTCATAATACTTTTGTTAATAAAAACTAGCAAGCAGTTTCAAGCTATAGGGTAGCTACTCTCTAGATCTAATCAGTATAATGGGTGGGTGGCCAAGTTTTCCAGCTATGTGAATTATAATGCAGGCCAAATACAGTTCAAATTCTGTTTTGTCTATAAATAATAATGACAAATAAATAAACAAAGATTTCTTAGTTTGATTCAGCTTATTGGTGGCAATTACTTGCCGATTGCAATTTACCATCCAATATATTTCTTTTTAATATAACTTTTTTTCCATTAAAAGAATATAAATAAATAAATAAATAAGAGGGGTTGAAGGCTTGCAGCTTTTCCTTCTCTCTCTCGTTTTTTTTTTCCTGTTCTGTAAACAGTACAAGACAGTCAACACGATATACACTACAACATCTCTTTGCAAACAGAACCCAAAACGCAAACAAAACTAACAGCTGACTTCCAATCTGTCAAAATAGCAGATAAGAAGCATCCCTGAAATCAGTAAAAGCCAATGAACAACACGGAGATGACCAAAAGCCAACTCTGTCCCATACCTTGTCTACCGCAACCCTTCAATGACCCACTTATTTCCTTCCGTCCAAATAACCCAACAGACTGGTAACACAATACGCAGCCCAATTAAACTTTAGCCTTCTTACCACGAATTAACACCTTATGTTTTTCACCCAGCAAACGAAAAACAACTTGGAATTACCCAGAAATAGAGGATCCACATATCGGAAGTGTATCCCTTTGGATCAAGAAGGCATTTTTATTTTCCCAACATATTTACACCTGATTTTTTATGCTACTTCCTTTTTACTATATCTTACAGTGCCACAAGCAAATTACCACATAATGGAGATTACATCAAATTAACAATTTCCTAATTGTAAAGAATTGATGTTTGACATCAGAAATATCTTCAATAGCGGTCATCTATTGAAATATGCTCTATGCAAAACCATTTTCACATTCTTATGTTATCGTGGGTAGTTTATGTATAACTATCTTCCAGAAAATTCATTCTTTAGTTTTCTTGATGCTAAGGATACGTGTCCAACAAAAGAAATTTGTATGTTTTAGCCGATAATTAGGGCTTTGAAAGGGATGAAATATAGCATTTGTTGTACACATGTTAGGGACAAGTGATGACCCAAGAGAGGGAAACAGAATTTGTCAGGGTCCAGTTTTGAGTACTCCTGTCTATTCAACGATACCGGAATTCCCTATCTCATATTTAGACTTAGCTAATACAGGCAGGACCTCTGGCATACGCTAATTGTGTCAGCATATAATGTCAGTATCAAGGCAATTGTACCAGTCCCAATGCTTTCCATATATTGAATAAAACTATAAGAAAAAAAGAGCCCCAAACCATTGATCATATAAACAGTGTTACTGATTTGGGTTCTGACCAAGGTATGATAATTTCTAGAGTTACATACATTTTACCTCCCTGAACTTTACACCTAAAATAGTTTGTGCCCTCAAACTTTTAATTTGATCACATGTGCCCTTGCACTCTCCAATTTGATCAATTATAGCCAGCCGTTAATTAATTCATCAATTTCTTCGAAATAACTGACATGGCGAGCCCACTTAAGTCAATTTTTGGCCTTGGCCATGTAAATGGTGCGTTTCTGGTGGGATCCAAGGTCAAAAACTGGTATGAGTGAGATCGCAACATCAGCATTCACAGAAAATTTGACAGATTAGTTATCAATTGACTATGATTGATTAAATTGGAGAATACAAGGGCACATGTGATCAAATTAGAAATCCGGGGGCACAAACAATTTTTGGTGTAAACTTTAGGGAGGTAAAATGAAATTAACCCTAATGTCTATTACTCTGTTAGACATTAGATGAATACATCAAATCAAGGTAGTTGCACTAAAACCATTGAGATTATATAAGAGACCAAGTATATCACCTCTGACAATATGGCAAATTTAGTCATGAAGTGGGATATCACGGTTTCTTTCAACAGTTGGTCATCTAGTTCAATTGCTGAAAGAGACTTCCATGTAGCAACTTCAGCTTCATGTGATTCATAGGATAGCTTCTCCATACCAGAGTCAATAGAAACTGCCTGCAGTCCGATATCGTCAACCAACTGAAGACAAGGATCAACCTGTAAATTCAAAAATAAAAAAATTGACAAAAAGTAAAGCTCGGCAAAAAGACAGTTATATCAATGAATAAAATAAACATTGGAAGGGCATTAATCTGAAGGGTAAGAAGTAGAAACTAACCATTCTATCTGTCAATGATGCTTTAACAATGGGAATTAGCTCCGGGAAGTTCCCAGCCCGGGCTGAAGATATAAGCATGTACGACGCCAAGGTATAAAGAGACCTTCTACGAGATGGTAGCAAACCTCCTTCATTGAAAATTGTAAATTTCACATGTTAGGCCCACATATGTGGTATTGTTTCCTACATGTGAAGGTGAGTATTGAAATAGATGACACTCATCATGCCCTAATTGCTTAACAGTTTGGGAAATCAATGACTTATCAGATTTTCCATTTCTATACAAAATATAATAATAATAATTTAAGTAGTTAAATGTACAAGAGCTAAACCCCACTTGCACTTACAGTGTTACCATCATGATGCATTTTCTGCACCCAGTAGGTAGTCAACCAACAAAAGTATCATATGATGATAAATCCGACTTACCATCTTGATCCAAGGAAATAGTCCTCATGGAGAATGCCAGCTGGAAGCATCTTACTAAAGCCATATGACTTGAAGCCTGCCAAGACAAAAGAGGAAAAGAATTATCACTAACAGTTGCGAAAGGCCTTCGGGCAAAACAAATGAATAATTTTCACACTTGGTCAAGCCATCAAGTTAAGATAAATGTTGAAGACACTCCCTCAGTCCCTCCCATCTCCAATCTTACTCCTTTCCACTACTCCACTCTACAACTCCAAAACTCAACAGATGGTTCTTTCTAATTCTGAAGTTATTACATCTACATCTTAAACCATAGTTAACTACCAACTGACATCAAATCCTCTTCGCTAACAAATGGAATGCCTTGTTTTGGTTTTTATCATCAACCAGCTGCTGTAGTGGTACCCAAGTAACCAACCCGTTCCCCTGTAAGTGGTTGAGTTCTGTACAGATTGGGATGCAAATTTCAGTTTCAGCAATGTTCCAACTTCCTAAGTCTCGCATTTATCCTTTAAACCTCATGAATTCATTTGACACCATAAGTTTTTTGAGCTTTTACTTTTATTTTTAAGATATTCATTCTGAGTAGGTATGCAAAGAACAAAGAGGATGGCAAGCAAGGTAGTTTTGCCAAAACAACGATGGGGAAGCCATATCCTTTCTACAGGGTAGAGGAGCAGATGAAACTGAAGTGCAGTGGTGCTATGTGCTCTCTGAATCTTATCTCACCATTTGTGGGTTCATTCTATGCATTTCAGATTGTTCAATTTTCAGGTAGGCCCTATAACATAGTTAAATCTTTCTATAAAGTACTTCATGAAGATAGTATACACGTGTTCTGTCTAATTTTTGCTCGACTCCCCCACTATCTCCCTCTTTATGTGATTTAGGTCATACCCATAAACTCTTATCACAGATAGTCTGAACTTGGAATAGGAAATAAGTTAACAGAGATTTATTATTATTATCATTATTATTATTATTATTTTTTTTTTTTTTTTTTTGAGAATAGACAGATAACTTATCAGAGAAAAAGTATATACAAGGAGTGGATAAGGAATCCAAGTCCTACGGCTGAGAACAAATACAAAAAATCTGAAAGAGACTAACAAACAGATTACACAAGAAACCAGCCTCTCTTCACAACAGCTAACAGATCCATCATAATAGAAGAAAGAGCACAATTCCTAAAACAGCAGTAACCGATGCCCATAAAGCATACCAGAATCGCACTCGATCCCAAAGATCTTCTACTCCCACCCCTTCATCATTTTATAAAAATTCTTCTGTCAAGCTCCACTCTAAAAACAAAAAACAAAAAACAAAAGAACAAAAGAAACAAAAAACTGCTAGCAGCAAGCAGCATGGGGTTTTAGTTTTCTTTCATTTCCTCAAAGCCTGAAACAAAGTAATCAGCGGCTCAGAACACCCCTTTGGGATAACCCAACAAGCTCCAATCTCCCCAAACAACTCCCACCTCAATTGTAAGGAACAAGGGCAATGGAGATAAACATGATTATACTCTACTCAGCTTTACGGAAAAATGCACCAATGAGGCAAAAAACAAATAAAAGGCCTCCTTATAAGTTTGAACAGGGACATGGTCACATGTGTGCCCCTCCACAAATAGCGACCAGCCAAACCAAAACTATTAATTTTGGACGGACCTTTAATAGCCTCCTCTTCTCAAACTTAAACAGATGTATCTAATTAAGTAGATTCTAATGTCATGAAGACTCTTCAGAAACTTCATTTCAGAACCGCAGCAGTTGACACTAGAATTAATGCTTCTTACCATACCCAATAAGTAGATTCTAATTGCTGCAGATTTCATTGAGTAAATAACAACCATCAACAAGTGAGCTCCCAAACTAGGGACCAGTTTATATACACATCCAATTCATATATCATCAATATCATTGAAGACGGTGGGGCTACTACCACCCTACGTTCAATGTTTTCTATGAACTTCAAGGTTTACCCTTGATTCGGGAAAAACAAAAACAAAACAAAAGAAAAATAAATAACCCACTCATCCCATTAGCTACCATAAACTTCGTCATCAGTGGCCCTTCCCCTTCCAACTTCGCTATTGACCCCTCTTTCTGAACAGAGAGGAAAGATGGTGGCGTGACCTATATTGGGATGGAAAGTAATGCAATGGCCCAGACGCAGGCAGCAAGGGTCGATTCGGCGGCATCTTAGCACAGCAGTGCATCACGGTGAAGAGATCTGGGCGCTCATTATCATATCAGAGAGAGAGAGAGAAAGAGAGAGGAAAGGGACCAATCAGCGAGAAAGTTGGTGGCCACTAAAGCCATTGGGGGGAAGCTGCTCGGTTGAGTTAAATGTTTATTTTTATTTTTGATATGAAGTTAGGTGGGTTCATGTTTTTTTTTTCCCCAAAAAAAAATAAAGGCAAACTTGGAATTTTTAAGGAAAAAAAAAGTGTATACTGAGAAAACTGTTGGGTGTGGTAGCCTCCCCCATTCGAAAATTAGACGTACTGAACGAGAAAAGCCCACAGAGTCAATGGGTGTGCAAAGGAGAGTTGGGTGATTAAGATGGACATGCATTATGTGGTTGATTTTGTTTTTTGTCTTCTGTTTTTGTTTGGCTCTTTTTAGTTATTTGACATAATCTTCCTGTTGACTAGAGTGTTTCAAAGAAATTTTATTGTTTCAGGTCCATTTATTGTCTTGTCTTAAAAAGATATGATTTAGTGACCAAGTTTATTGCTTTATTCAAAGTAGACAGGGTAGACCTTGGAAGCATTAATACGAACATGCCACGCA
Source organism: Rubus idaeus (assembly GCA_030142095.1). Classification (NCBI taxonomy): domain Eukaryota; kingdom Viridiplantae; phylum Streptophyta; class Magnoliopsida; order Rosales; family Rosaceae; genus Rubus; species Rubus idaeus. The sequence goes on along the minus strand of CM057968.1, from coordinate 16,933,968 downwards.
AATAATAGGAGACGTTATTCTGCACTAGACGTTTATAAAAAATATATATATATAAGAAAACAGGATTATGTGGATCAAGATGTGCAGCATTTAAAAGATAAGAAGGGTGTTGGAAAATATTCATAGCTAAACCAATAACATAATAAAATATGCATCCAGTTCTCACCTTTGATCTGGTAAACAGTAAAGCAACATTATAAGAATGGGCCATTGCCTCAAAATTTGCAGGGGTATTCTCTGCAGATGTTGCCTGAACCCAGATTGATGAAAGCAAAAGACTCACTTGGTGACTGCTTAACCGAAGGGAAGGTAGTTCCTGGAAGTTTTCAGATAAGACATTTGATTAGATTTCAAATAAATACTTCCGCTCAACATATAAACTAAAACACTGACTTTTGAGTTTTAAACTACTATGATTGAAAGATGAGTTTAAGATCTCATACTGTTCTTCCACCCGTCAAAGCTCTCTTGAAGCTGCAAGATTTACCAGATTGGCTTTCACACACATCAGATATTCGACTTTCCTCTTCCCTCAATTCTCCATTCACGGGGGCTCCTGTGTCTTTCCCCTTATCCTTAATGGAGAAACTCCCATCCTTTACAATGTCCAATCTACTGACAAATGGAAACCCAGAAACAGCTTGCATAGAGTTCATTTTCTGCTTTAGCCAAGGAACAAGCACAATAGAGAAAATACTGTGTGCTCCAACTCGTGTTTCATGGTCTAGGTGAGCCATTGCTAGGAGTAATTGGTGAAACAGAGCATCAGGGAATGCCTGAAAAATTTATAAGTATAACGAGGATTAGACGGTTGAACAAAATTTGAACAATTGAAGTAAGATAGTGAAATCTGAAAAAGTGGCCCTTGCCTTCTTGTGATATGATACATTCGGAACAGAAGAGACCATCTTTGCAGTTAGATAAACAGCAGAGACTGTCGCCCTAGCTACAATAGTACTAGTTGAAATATTCTCCAGCACCACAGCCATCATGTCAAGTATGGGCCCCACATCTCCAACCTGTGAATGAGAAACAGTACTACTAGTATAACAACTTTGAAACAGTGGTCCATTGATACCCAAAAATAAATAAATAAACACACACACACAGAGATAAGAATAAGTACTGTGTCCTAAAATCTGGTTGATTTTCAAGTTTACTTTCTGTTTCATATTCTGGCTACTCTATGAACCAAATTAACTAATTATACATCTTTTACACAAGGCCTTGTGAGAACTTTCTGTTTTCATCCCAGGTTAAGAGCAACTTCCCTTAGAAAAGAAAGGAGATTCGGATGAAAATCAGTATGATGCAAGCAAGAATGACTATGAATATGATGACAAAGGGAGGATGGAATACAGGATGGCAACAGAAAGAAACTTCTAAAGGAGAGTAAAAAGATAAGAGATGACTATGATTGTGATTGCAACAAACTGTGAAAAAAAGGAGATATGAACATTGAAAATTGATCCTGGAGTCTTTCTCTGTCCTAATTATAGTAGTCACCAACCAGAACTCAGCACATGGTGAAATTGGACAAAGATCAATTATAAAGACTGAGAAAGATGGTGAAAATACAAACAAATACAATCTGTACTCAAGAATTTATACACTCCAACTTGAGTAAACCATAAGTCCACATACGTATCCAATCCAATTAACTTTTAGAAATATTTTTCTGATCCAACACAAGGTTAGATAATTCCAGAATACGAACCAAAATGTTAAAGCTGCAAAGATGAGTCGTGAACCTTTGCATTTAGCACTCCTTGAAAGTTTAAAACCACTGGTCCTGAGATTAGAGACTCAGAATACGGTCGGAATTCCTCAACTCATAAGCTTGACGAGGTTTAGAAAATGCACATGTTTCAAACCCCACAAGATCCCTCATCTCTCGATACTTTTTTTTTTGGGAACTAGCAATGTTAGAAAAGAATTATATCTTCCCTTCCTATCAAACCACCCAATTATGCCATGGAAAGACTATAGAGCTCAATATGGGGATTCTTCATAAAGATAATTCTTCTCTAGCCAAGCTTTGACTATTGCATCAAATGGTCAAAATAAGAAGAGCATTATCTTCAAATTACTAACTAATTGAGCAGACAAAATAAGAAGTGCATTATCTTATAAGATTTTTGAAAAAGTAGTAAATTATAAGCTTTATATAAAAGAGATAAACCTTATTTGACAGTTGTGAGATGCATCTCTCCAGTGCTGACTGAAGATCTTGGTTCCATTTATCTGTACTACTAGGGTTGGATACCTCAGCTTGATTTTGCAGGCATTTTCGTAAATGCTTTATCAGGTCAGATATTGCACCTATAATCGCAACTGATGCCTGCTGCTTTGCACTTTGTGCTATTTGGGTGGTGACATTTACAATATCAGTTTGTAAGCGAGGCTGTTTGACAACATTCTTATGATCCAAGTGCTTGACCATTATGGATAATAACAGATGGGAGTTATCTCCTGGTGTTCAAATAATAAAGATAAATCAATTGAACCATATGGATTGTTAAAAGAAAACAAAAAAAAAATCCAAACCTGATTCCTCTAAAAGTGACTGCAGATGCATTAAAATATAATAGGCAAGTGGTTTTTCCAGGGACCAATGATTCGCAGCATCAAAATTTTGAAAAAGGGGTTCAAGCACTCGACGCACTGTTGTAGCTTCCTTTGCCAATCTGGCTATATTACGCAAGCAAACCTTTGACCAGTAAGAGGGACTCTTGTTTGTGTCACTGTGAAAATGGCATGTGATCAAATAATGTTACGGCAACATAAACCATTCTTAGCAACACATGAAAGAGATCATAGGGAAAAAAAAAACTAACATTGTGGGATCCAAATCAGGGTTTTTCAATGAAGGAACCTTCTGACTAAAATCTGGAAAAGATGAATCGTGAACTTCTGCTTTTAGCACTCCTTGAACCCACTGGTCCTGAGATTCGGAATATTGTCCGTCTTCTTTTGCACTTCCAGGTTTAGTATGGATATCCGTGTAGTTGTCCAAAGTCACTGATATGATCTAATCCGGAACAGGAAAGAAATTTCAAATTTATAGCAAAAGTCAAGAATTATCTATAATTCATAGATTATCCAAAAGATATGATTGTTTTAACCATAGCGAACATTTTCTTTCTATCTTTTTTGAAGATGACCACTACTTTAAGAAAAATACTCCAATCCAAATCAATTTGGACATGCCCATCCAAACTCTCCCCTATATTTTAATTATGTAGTGTAATTGCATGACCAGAACCCTTCATATATTAAACCATTCTTTAGTCATCCAACTGCATCAAAGAAATGAATGGTGTCATGAGATTGTTAACTTGTACCAAAAACCATCCATTTGTCTGATACAGTTGGATCAGCAAATGATCTCGAATTTGGTTGATTTTACGTATAGATGATCTTTAAAGTGTGCTTTAGAAAATGCATGGTTCTGAATATCATAATACAATTCAGAATGTATGCAAATAACAAAGCTAGACGGATGTCTCCAAATTGATTTGGACAAGAGTATTGTCCTTAATTTAATGTTTTGTTCTTAATTTGGACAAAAGTATTGTCCTTAATTTGAACAAGAGGCATTGGAAGGTTCAGACTACTCACATTGTCAAAATCCATCGAGATATGCGAGTGCTCACCCATAAACCACACCTGCATATAAAGAGTACAGTAAAAAGAAAAATAGGTTTTAATTCAGTTGACCAAAGAGGATATAAAAAGTAGAAAATATGATGGATCAAAGAAAAATGACAAAGTAATAAATAATGTATTATATCGGAAAAACTGCTTTATTTATTCTTTGGAACCCCAGAAATATGTGTTGGGTTTTGGTAGACATTTCTTAAATTCCAAAAAAATGGTTTTAGTTTGGTAAGGCTAAATACTGAATTGAACCAATCGAAACACACCTATAAATATAGCTGTCACCAAACTCAATTTGGTATGGACACCCAAGGATGAAACTAACTGCATCATTACTACTCTATCAATGTTAAGTTTGACAATCTTGAATAACATGCATGCAACAATATTGAATATACAGGCAGACAAATTTACTAGTGTCATTAACTAAATATATATGTGAGATTGTAGACATATGTTTGGGTACGTTGAAAGCGGTCAAGGCAAAAGAATAGAAAGTGCAGTTGAATGTAAAAAGGCATGCATCCATATATGTCCGAAACAATTCATATAAGCTTATAGCCAAGCTAAAAAAAGGTAGTGTACCATAAAAGCCAGCGATTGCAATCCAGCTGAACGTAAATGTAGAGCTCTTTCATCATCTCCCACTTCTTGAGCCAATTCACACAGTTTAGGAATAAGGCCTTCTAGGTTGAACATGTGTGTACCGTCAATCTATTTTTATTTCAAAGAGTCAGTTTCACTTCACCAATGGAAAAAGTAGAGCAAACGCCTATGGGAATAAGCTAAATAAGTTGCATACAGTATTATACATTCTTTTTTTTTTTTTTGGTATTCTGTATTGTCTTTTTCTTTTTATTTTTTGGTTGAAAAGAAGACTCTCCTTTCAGTAACCAAAAAGTTCATAGTTGAGGTGATGAATCTCCTACAGACCCATTAAAAGTCCCTTAAATTCAAATATACCAAGTATGCAGCCAAGCGATTGGCATAATATACCTTACAGATCCAAGATTATTTGTAATTACCTGGCTATTTATAAAGTCAACAAGTGTGCAGACCCATTAAAAGTCCCTTAAATTCAAATATACCAAGTATGCAGCCAAGCGATTGGCATAATATACCTTACAGATCCAAGATTATTTGTAATTACCTGGCTATTTATAAAGTCAACAAGTGTATTGCAACCCAGAATCCGCATTTCATCATGTCGAGTTTGTTCTAAAAGAATCCGAACAATTCCTAGTAGACTACTGGCAAATAGTGGCCTGCAACCATTGAAGTGCAGAGATGAATGTCATCAAGTTTGGGGACCAGTGGAACTGTAGCAGTTAATTAACGGAACAAGTGTTTAAAAATAAGAGTATACATTACTTTGGAAAGAAACACTAAAATACATATAATATCAATGTTTAGTTCATTGTTCCTCTTCTCATTCTTCATGGCATATGGTCTATTTAACACAAAAACTGAAAATTCTAAAATGATGTAAACATAAGATAAGAAATTCATATATTTATAGATCAACATGTTACATGACAGCTCACGATGGCATTTAAGTTACTATCAAGGAATGGAATAAAGCAATCACTAACAACTACTAATAAGTTTGCCAGTGGTATGCTTGCAACAGAACTAACATGACTCATGTAATTCATGGGGATAAATCAATAATAAAGGATGATATATTAAAAAAAAAAAAAAACTTACAGCAGATATATTTAAAATTAATCACCAAGTGAAAATATAAAAACAAAATTGTATAAAATAATATTACTTCCAGATGAAAAGAAGTGGAAGAAAACAGAAACCACAGTACCCCTGTTCTTCTGTAATATCAACTACAACTAGACAAATTAAAAGTGCTACAAGGGATTGAGTTATTCATCAAGCCAAGTTGGAACTGATAAGATTGGGATTCTATCCCCCTGGACGATTAGCTATCCAGTATGATATGCATTAGTCAACTAGAAAATACAGTTTGATCAGTATATGGTTATCTTTCATCATTTGGAATCTTCACTTGCTAAAATGCGAATTTAATTATAATATTAAGGTACTCCAGACTTACATTTGCTCTTTACATGAAGATAGTAACTTCCTATAAATGCACAGTATGACTTTAACAGATCCAAAGTGTTCATTTCGCAAATCCTTGTAACATTTCTGCTCTAGATGATCAGTAATCTGTGGAGAGAAAGATTGATAGACATGAGATGGACCACAGGAGGCATTTCTTCTTATAACAAACCAAATAAAATCTTTGTCTAAGATGTATGGATGAAGTATAGCTTTTGGAAAGGATGAAATGCAGTTTTACAAATAAAAAATCATGTCATAATTTTGCCAAAATTCTACCATGCTCCTGGTTTTTCAACTGTTATATCCAGTGAAAAGTAGATCTAACGGTTGAAAACCCCAGAGCATAGTAGAAGTTCTCATAATTTTGAACTCTAAACTCTTCAGAGAAACTCATCAAAGAAACTATGCAGGGAAAAAAAAGTGTATGGAGAGAAAATCTTCTAGTTGGAAAAACAGGAAACGTAAATCAAAAACATCACCTTGGGGATTCGCAATGGGTTCTTCAAAGCATACTCGCAAAGTTTCCCAATTTTCCTGTCATTGGGTTCAGCGTCCTGCCAACCATAGTTTGAGAAGAATAAGCATATATGATTGCTATAAAAAAACCCACCAAACTGGTAAAGATGAAAGAAACAACAAATAGTGTTGGCATGAAGCTAAAATTCCACAACAAAGCTTCACCGCATTCAAAGTCTCAACACAATCACCAATGAAAATGAGCAATGAAGGTCTGTACTACACTGTCATGGTTCGACAACACAAGGGTGACTGAGTCATATCTTATTAGATTGAATATAAACTTATATTCAAGACTGAGCAACACCCAACTTACAAGTACCTAGTGGTATCACAATCTCAATGATATAAACCCAAAACTCAGCAATTCAGAAGTCGATTGATACATATCCCAGTTCCACAATTGCCAAGTCATCCAAAAATTCAGAAGAAAGCATCAAGATTATAAACTAATGACATAATATAAGCAGAGAATGAACCTGATTACGAGGGAAGATCTCAGCTAGCAACTTTTTGTAGCGTTTCACAGGCTGTCTTGACCTTGCACGCAATGAAGGACAGAAGAAACAGAGGTTACCGCAGGCGGGCACAACTCGCCTCGACATAACCCCCATTTTCTAACCCCTGCTCTGCCAATCAAGACAATCCAAATTTCAGATATCAATTTTGCATAAAACTCAAATGTGGTTTTGCACATGAAAATCCAGTTCAACTCAGCAGCATTCCAGGCCCCAATGTGATTTCAGAGTTTGAAGAATCAGAAAAATTAAAGGCTTAGGCAGAGCTCAGAATTCACGAAGAGAATTTATCAAGGACAGAATGATCCATACCTTTTTTAAGCGCAGATATTCCACTTTCTGGCACAATTAAGCGCTGGAGATTGCGATCTGGACTGGCGACAATAACAACGTTTCAAATTACAAAATGTCAAAGATATTAACGATGTAAATACCAATTCTTTCCAGAAAGTTTATGTAAAAAAATCGAACAACTTATGAATTTACCTCACACGATAGCCAAGGGGGAGCAGAGGTTTCAAATCCCCCCAGGCTTGTTTTTTCTTTTTCTCTGGCATTAATATTGAGAGAATAATTACATGTTAATTTCTATTCACAATCAGTTTTTATTTTGTTTCCAATTGGTCCATTTAAATTAATTTTTTTTATCAACTAAAAGTTAAAGCCGCTTATTTTATATCATGTTAAAGTATTTTTAGTAGATTCTCTATCTTAATTCCTTAGTTATTTTTTTTTCTCAAAAAAACAAACTTAGCTATTTTAGAAAGCATGTTTAGTTTTTCAACTATTTTAACAGCTGCACCAGCCTTCTAAGTGACTTTTTATTTTAGCTTTTAGCATATGCCTCCTAAATATAGAGAGCGAGATGAGGCTCTCTATCATTTTTGTTAATTTAAAATATTCTTTTCTAGTTGTTTTGTGTAATTATTAAATACACTTAAACTATTTTTTATTCATTAAAAAAATAATTTAAATTTAATACTAGGTAAAGTAGAGAGCATTAATGCATACATATTTTTAAACTGACTAGCCAAAATAGTTTTTTAGCTACTTTAACCAAAATAGCTTTTTAGAGCATCTCTAACAGTTTCTCTAAAAAATCTCTATTAGAGAGACTCAAAAGTTAAAATTTCTATAATTTTTATATCGTATCTCAAACAGTTTCTCTATTATATTCTCCATAATTTATTATCTACAATTGAATATAAAAAAAAAATTAGTTGAAAATGTATTCAAATAATTTATGGTGCAAATAAATATAATTTGAAGAGAGAGAGAGAGAAAAAAAAGATAAGAGCATTAAAGATTCAAAGAAAATGTTCCTATAATTTTTAGAGTTTACTGTAAGAGCATCATCCAACAGTTTCTCTAAAAAATCTCTATTATAGAGACTCAAAAGTTAATTAAAATCTTTATAATTTTTGTACCGTATCTCCAACAGTTTCTCTATCATATTCTCTATAATTTATTATTTATAATTGAATATGGTAATTTTTTTTATTTGAAAATATATTCAAATAATTTATGGGGAAATAAATATAATTTGAAGAGAGAGAAGAGAGAAGAGCATTAAAAATTCATAGAAGAAGTTTCTCTATAATTTTTAGAGTTTGCTGTAAATATAAGGATTTGTATTCTCTCTCTACTCACTATCTCTAAAATAAGGATAGGTATAAGGAACTGTTTGACCAAAAAAATGCTCATTTTTCATTAAACTAGATAAAAAAATAAATTATAGGAAAACGTTATTTAAGCCGGCGAATGCAATGAAAAGACAAATTATGCTTGAAAATGTAAGATATAATGTACAAGACCATGCATGTTCCACCAGAATGATCCACGAAGTTTATCTTCATAACAATTGCAGATAGTCGAAATTTTTTTTTCCCAAACTTATGTAAGGGAAAAAATGTACCTATTGGTATTAAATCCAATCTTAGAAATGGAAGCAACAGATATGATAACTTAACAAAAGCAAAACAAAAAAGTCATGATTGTAGATTATGATTGGACGAGAAACTTTTTCCATGTGACGGTCACACCATGTCAATTTTGTGACTTTCCAATAAAAACATGCCAAGTGGAATTTAATGCCATGTGTCATCTTTTTTTTTTAGCAATTAAATTAAATAAATATTTTTTCATGAAAATTAAAAAGTTGGTTGGAAAAAAAAAAGTGTTGTCACGCCCCAAATCCGAGACCGATATTTGTTTATATATCTGGTGCCCGAATTTAAGGTGTGATGTGTTTATCACTCATAATAGCAGTAATTAAAACTTTACCGCAACTACAAGTGATGATAATTTGGTACATCGAACATTTCATCCATTAAAATGTTACAAAAATTAACTAGAGTTTAGCATAAGTCTAATCGATCTTACAAATAATTACAAGAGGAAAAGTATTCCTTAACAGTACAAACAATTATACTAGCAACATTCATTTCTTTCATAGTTGGTAACATCCACACAAGCAGCACCACACAAGCATCCAATCACCATGTTCCATTTTCAAATTGATATCTTTGTACCTGCACAATCTATAAGGGTGTGAGCTTGCGGCTCAGTAGGGTATTAAATCCCTCAAGGTCAATTACCACAGTTAATTCAAGTGTGCCAATAATATCAGTAAATAAAATAATCACAAATAATATAAATACATCAGTGTGCATGATGTGCTTTAAATATAAAGTTTCCTTCACTACCCTTCGTCAATTCGTACTCTGGATCAAACAGACCTCGCACGTCCCATACCATGCATATTCCACTTGGTCCCGAATGACCCTTTGTACGAACCAACGCCCAACCTTTGTCATTCCAATTTCCAGAGTAACCGTACAATATTCATTTCAATGGGTCCGCAACCCGTATTCAATTCAAATCAATGGGCCCGCAGCCCTACCACTTTCTCCATAAATCATATATACCACATATTCAATATCCAATATCCAACATCGATCCTGGGATCCTATTTCCACCACCATCATCATTTCCAGTTTCTTTATTTGTGCAAGTGTATGCAAAAGAAATGAATAATATGTTAACACAACATATATAATATCAAGAAACATTCCATCGGCAAACTATTCATCAATATGTATAAGAACAACAATACATATATATATATATCTATATATATATGTAAGAACAATAATATATATCTATGTATATATATAAGAACAATAATAAAATTAACTACCAAAATAAGAAAATATTCATAATATTGTCTATTCCTAATTTATACACGAAAATTAAATATGATATAGTCCAATCACTGGGAAACTAGAATCCCTACCTTGGTCTTGACCTAGTTTTGCCAAAACTTCCTATCTCGTAGATCGATCGGAAACTCAATTCCTTGATCGTGACATAAAACAAAATCTAAGTTAGAACTTAGATAAATACTTGAATACTATAGAAATTTTCTAAAGAAAGGAACCTATAGTACCTTTCCTTCCTTCTTCATTCTCTTCTTCTTTTCTTCTCCGACTACTAAAACTTTCTTCTTCTTTTCTCTCTCTCTCTCTATCTCTCTCTCTCTCTCTTTCTTTCTTTCTTTCTTTCTCTCTTTTTCTCTCTCTATCTACTGCCTACTCTAAAGTTTTCTTCTATGAGAAAACTATGAATGCAAGTGTCCGGGTGTGCCTTCCTATTTATATAATGGAAGGAAAGAATCTACCTTACGTAAGGAATGATTTCATTCTTCCTTAAACAACTATTTCTAACAATAATCTAACATAATTAATCATAACCAAGTTTGCATTCAATTCATCCGGTTTGTTATGCTAAGCAAGCAAGTTGGTTATATACTATACTATAAAAATATATAAATTAGACATAGGCATAATTAACACCATCCCACTCATAAAGTTAAATATATAAACACTACATTCAATTTATTATTATTCTTATTATATATAAAAGTTAAACAGTCATCATAGGTATATTATACTATAACTATAATTGATATATGTTACTAGGCAACTTGCAAAGTTGCAGTTGATTACGTATCATACAAGATGTAGCCAACTTACAATTCAATCATAGATATGATACTATATCTATATATAACATATGAACATACATATATACATACATAACATATGGACATAATCAAACATATAATATAGACTATTTTATAACTAATATTTTATATGTAAAAGATAATCAAACACTTAAGTAATATTCCTCAAGTAAGAATAATCAATAATAATAATAGTGATCCTCACATATAGAATAAATTCTCGTTGACCATAACTATTTCATATGATCTCGAGATATATCGTGTCGCATGTTTACAAACTTGTATTGACGATCTGTACAACTTTCGTGAAGGAAGTCATCAGAGAAAATTAACGAATAAGAAAGTCAAATTTTGACCCCTAAGTAATTAATCATTCCAAAACACTATCACTTTACGGACAAGATAAGAAAAATTACTTCTCACCCTTAATTAAATCCAGAAATTTCTAATAAATTAAATATGGAATTTCAGGGTATTACATCCTACCCACCTTAAAAGAAAATTCGTCCTCGAATTTTACATACATAGGTTTTACTTTCCTTGGTAAAACTACGGCAACACAATAGAGTGGATTTACTTTTCCTTACCCATATTGTCTGGATCTATCTTAGGTAAAAGTCTCATCAAACTCTTCTCATCAAAATTAATCCTCAAGAGAACAAATCTTATATCTAAGTACTTCTTTTGCAAAGTCTTGTAGATCCATTAGTTGGAATCTTTAAGCCATAAATAATAATCGCCAATCCTCAAGTAATAAATAAATACTTAACTAAATCCTCAAATTCAAAATACTTATTTTCTAAATCCTCGATCAAATACTTACATTATTCATCTTAACACCTCTAAACCATTTACTTGCATTAATTCCGATACATAAGTCTCATGTCTCAATTTAATCCTCAAAATCCTCCAAGTAAATCTCAATTAATTGTATTCTTATGTCCTTAAAAATTTCGAATTAATTCCAACTTGGTCTGCAAATATAAATGTTCCTTCTTCAATTCAAACCTAAGAATCATTAAACAGCATGCATCAACAATTATTGTATCTCCAAAATCCACCAAAAATTCAAACTTAATTACTTCAAAAGTTAAAAACACGCTTCAGCGAGAATTTGAGTTCCATGAGGCGTACCTTTCACCTTACGATATCCTTCAATAATTGAATGCTACTTTAACATTTTACGTGTCGCGTTATCATTCCCACATTTCACTTTATCACTTTCACGTTCCGTGAATTACTCTTACTTTCCGCAAAATACTCTTACCTTCCGAAAATCACGTAGTATGTTCGCTATGCCAGTAACAGTTGAAGGTGAATTCCCTATATATACAAACTCTTCGCCACCGGTAAGGGATTAAACAAAACTTCTCAAATTACTTTGCAAATATGTTTAATGAACTAGCAGCTATTTTTGGTCAGGGTAACAAGTCCGACGATTTGGCAAAAACAACTCAGCCTATCGTATCCGGATATCCACAGCCTCCAACCACTGGAACGACGTCTGTTGTACCTTCTGGTACTTTTTCTGGAGCAGAGCTAGATGCTTACCAGTCGCGCCGTGCAAAAATACTGCACGAGGAAAACCAAATCCAGATGTTGAGGGCTTTCTTCGAGGTGTGTCAACTCCCAAATACCGAGCAGGTAATGGAACTGAGTTCCGATACGGGGTTTTCTCCTGATAGGGTTAGAAATTGGTTTAAGAGTCAGCTTGCCCGAGAGAGAGCCAAAACTGAAGGGGTTGTGATCTCAGCTTTAAGAGAGGAGATTAGTAAGCTTCGTGCTGAGCTTAGTCGCTACAAGGAAGCTCCTGAGAGTACCACCTGCCCTCACTGTGGTATATCGATTACTCCAGGCGAGATGCCCTTATCTCTTTCATCATCTTTTCCTATGCCTTCTGATTGGTTGTCAAAATATAGGAAATAGTAAATTAGACTCGGGATTGTCGAACCACGGGGATTGGAGGCCTTAAACCTAAATAATAATGTAACCTAATTTTCTAGCACTAAAATATATTTTTAGGGCTTTTCTGATTTTAACTAGGCAAACTAATAATCCTACAAAATTAAAATAAATAATGAGAACAAACTTAAATCACAAATATTTGAAGTAAACATTAATTTAGAAAATATTCAAATTAACCAAATATTCAAAATACAAATTAATCAAATAATTTCACACAACAAATATTTAAACAATTAAAATGAAATGAGTTTGAGAGAAAGAAATGCTCAATGAATTGTCGATGGAATTCGGGGCGCTCGGATGTAGAGATCAATGGGCTTGGGCCTGCGGGTGTCCTTAGCAGATTGGACTGGGCTTGACTTTGGGCTCGGAGGTAGACTTTGGTCAAAGGCCCAAATCAGAAAATCAATTTCAGCTTTGTTTTGTTGACCCGGTCAAGTCCGGTTTTGACTTCTCTTTGATTGTTGACTTTTCTTTTCTAGCCGCCGACCCGTGCTTTTGCTATCTCTTTTATTCTCATTTTCGGACCAGAGTGAGAGAGATTGTGAGGCTTGAGAGCGAGACCGGAAAGATCGACGGCAGCAAGGGAGATGGCTTTGTGCTGCCGGCAAGGGTGAGCACAGGATCGATGGCGCGGCGGTGACTGTCCAGTGAAGAGAAACGGCGCCGACGGAGAAGCGGCGGAGCGGTGAGGAGACCGGCTTCAGCGGTGCCGAGCAAGGGCTCGACGGTGATGGGTTTGGCAAAGCAAGGGGCGCCGGTGGCCTGCAGAGAGGAGACCGGCAGAGAGAACGGTGGCGCGGCAAGGATGCGTCGGTGTGCGGGTGATTCTGGAATCGGTGATGGACGATAGCGACGGCGGAGCTTGGGTTCGGAGATTAATTCTCCGGGCTTTGTGAATCCGAGATTGCTGTTTATGATTATAGAACTGTGATTGTGGATTTATTGCGGTATAGTGAGAACAAGGATGGGTGAAAGAGCTACGGGAGGTGCTGCTTTGTTGTAGAGATAAAACAGGAGGACCGAGATGGGTGAGGTGCGGCGGTGGTGAACTGCAGCGGCGCCGGCAAAGGAATTCTGGACTGGAGTTGTTTGTGATTGTGATTGATTGCTTTGTGAATAGAAATTTGCAGGAAGTGAATTGAATTGTGATGGTTGTGATGCTTGGTGGAATTGATGTTGTACACGGTAGCTTGGGTATGATGAGGAGAGAGTAGACCGGGGTGCAAAGAGAAGAAAGGAAGGGTGCAGAGAGGAAAAAGAAGGGGAAAGAAAGAAGAAGAAAAGAAGAAAAGAAGAAAGGAAGAAGAAGAAGAAGAGAAAGGGAAAGAAAGAAGGGGAGAAGAGATGATCCCCGGCCTGTCAAAAATGGGAAGAGGGAGCTGTATTTGAAGGAGAAGAATGATGGTGGAGAAACAGCTCACAAAGGTATAGGATTTGAATTCAAATAGCAATGGAGGGGAATTTGAATGATGATGGTGGAACCGTGGAAGACCAGCTCAAACACATGGAGAAGAGCTGGCAGAAGATGAACGAGTTGCTGCTAAAACACAAACAAAAGACAAACAAATAAAATAATTAAATGAAATTAAAAGAATTGATTATAAAATAAAATAAATAAAATAAAATAATAAAATAAATAAATAAAAATAAATACTAAAATAAAAATAAATATAAATAAGGGAAAATAAAATGGAGATTTCAAAATGTGTATTGCCACCGCGTGTGGTGGTTGCGCCTCCGTCCGTGGTGGCTTGCCGGCAAAATTGCCGGGATTTGGAACGGTTTCCAAAATCTTCGTACATTGTCCGTAATCCACTGCCGAGTGATGACCGGTGTCATCAGATAATCGAAAAGTCACGGTTGACTTTCCGATATAGCGCCGTAAACCTCCAAAATTCACCTTTTATGTGTAAATTAGCATTTTGCACATATTTTCCCCGAAAACACGAAAACAAACATTAAACGGACAAATAAGCTTTCGAGAATAGCATCAATCCAAGTATTTAGAGCACTTTGTGTACGTAATTTACGCACACATCACACCCCTACACTTGAACTTTTGCTAGTCCTCTAGCAAACACAGAACTAAAAACAGAAAGGGAAACACAAAACAAAAATTATTTCCAACCATAACCCTCAACGAGTTCAAAGAATTATAATCAGGAGAATAAAAATTATATACCAAGGCTCACGAATTTGCTAAGTATTTAACAGGGACATCTCATTCGTGCTCGAGTGAAGTGTGTGAAAACTGATTTGTTTGCGATTTGCATACAAATTAGGCCTCTAATCATCATTATTATGCTTGTCCAATGGCCATTTGTGAGTCTCTAATCCTTGTTTGCACACTTGTAGGTAAATTGAGCATCGGAACGATATTGGGATCAAAAGGAAGCATTTTGGAGTTTTTAGAGGATTTCCGGCAAAAAGACGAAAAGTCAACCCGAGGACCAAAAGTCAACTCGTGGTCAACCCCGACTTTGGAGCATCAAAGAGTCAAATGCCGAGTCCCGAGAGTGAAGCACAAGAGAATTCCGGAAGATTGACCGAAACCGAAAAGTCAACCAAGGTCAAAGTCAAGGTCCAAGTCAAGGTCAACCTTGTGATTCACAAATGTGCTCCCACATCATCAAGGACCACACTAGATTTGGTGAGGTGACATGTTGATTATTCCTCCCTTTTGTCATCCTTTGTGATTTCCCTTCCTTGCCCTTCATTAAACCTTTGAGCCCTTAGATTAAACCCTACTTCATCCTAGCCCTTTATTCTTTCCTCTCTAGCCTTTAAATACCTAGTACTTGCCCCATTAGGTCAGACCACCACTTCAGCCCCAAAATCCCTCACTTTTCATTTCCCCTTTCCTCTCTCCACCTTTTTCTTCGGATCTGCCTCTGCACGTCTGTCGACCGGTCGACGCACGGCTGAGCAGCCCGATTTTGCCACTTCCACACTTCCTCTCCTCCACCATCCTTCACCAAAGCTGTTCACCACGACGTTCTACACCTCCACCACCATTTTGGGTCGCTGAATTCCTCACAAGGCATCAAGATTCATCATCAAGGCTAGGAAGGAGCAAGAGGACACTTCATTGAGCATCCCTCATCTCTACTCTCTCTTTTCCTTATGTCTAGAGCTTTATTGTGTAATTTGATGATGTATATGTTGATGATTAGTGAGTAGTAACTTTGTTGGGGACTAGGGTTGTGTGCCCTAGTCCAATTTGACTATGTGATGCTTGATTTATGAATAAAATGCTTATGTGATTATGTGAATATGTGTGCTTACCCATTTCAATATGTGTTGGTTGCTTGTTCTTAGAATTTACCACCTCTGTGGCATGTTGACTAACTTATCTTGATGAGATTGTGTGAGATTGGTAACCTCACACACTCAAGGCAATTGGAAGCATATGTGATGAGTTGTAACTTGTTTGAGTTCCTAGTTTCGGTGCTCTTAGCCTCTTAAGCACTATAGGGGATTCGGTATTAGGTAACGTAGAGGAATCCCCTATGACACCTAGAGAGTTGGAATGACCCTAATAAGGCATTCGAATACCTTAAGAAACACGGTCCTAGACCCATAACATGGCTAGGATACGGGACTTGATTCACACACACATTGGCATGATTAATTCAATTGAAGCATTGCTAGTTACATTGGACTTGTGGTTTACCCGAAAACCCCAACACTTTCCTTATTGTGCACACACATCCATCTTTATTGCTTGCATTTACTTTAATTGTTTGTTTGTTGCTTGCATTTCACCATTGCTTTTCCCAAAACCAAACTCACTACACTCACACTTCACTCATTGTCACATACTCACCTTCACTTACTCTTTCCATTTCTCATCTATTCCATCATTGCTAGAGCATTTGATCACACAAATTACCAAGGGATTAAGGAGCCCATCGATCCTCGTTGGAACG
This sequence comes from Rubus idaeus, assembly GCA_030142095.1. Classification (NCBI taxonomy): domain Eukaryota; kingdom Viridiplantae; phylum Streptophyta; class Magnoliopsida; order Rosales; family Rosaceae; genus Rubus; species Rubus idaeus. Next base: position 16,917,274 of record CM057968.1, on the reverse strand, counting down.
ACAATCCCCCTTCACAATTTACTTACCATATACTTTGACGATTCGTCAAAAACCGAGTGTACAATCAATTTCAAGCAATCAAATAGGCACATATGAACAACATTAACCACTAAAGCTCACAAGATTCACTAAATATTTCCGCTCAGTGTTTAGGGTTAAGTGTTTACTCTCATAACAATTGCACAAGTAGTGTTCCCATAAGCTTGTTCATCAACCAACTCTCCACAATTAATCTACAAATCATTAAATCATAAGGGCTTTCAATGGTGTAATGGGGCCAAAGGTGAATGAATGGTGAATGGAAAATGGTAAATGAAATGAAAGGACCAGAAATGATAAATGTTTCACATGTTTGCAAGACAAATCAACGACTTTGAAACTCATACCTATGCTATACCCGAAACAACTTTCTTCTTCTCCTCCAACCTTTTATTGAAAATAATACAAGAAAATAACTCTATTTTATTATTATTTTTTTCTTGAGGAACTTTATTCCTTCGTTTTTTTTTCTTTTTTTTTTCTTTCTTTGAACAAATACAACAAAATAAATTGCACCCCCACACTTGCCTTTTGGTACATACTATGCATCTGAAGCATAAGAACACAAGAAGTCACTATCATTGTCTTGCAAACATAATAAAACATGGGTGAGATGGTGTGAGTGAACAAAAGAAACGGCTAATGAGTGATTAGTTCAAAAGGGGATTCCTAAATTCGTGTTTAGATGGATGGTGAATATTTTGGCCATGGTGCTCAACTAATGCCTTAATCATTTTCAATTCATCACAGATTAATAAAAAGTTTCAAGAGGTCTTTGAGCAAGTTCTAGGTTCAAAACTCATGAATTGTGCACACATGAAGAACGAGTAAATGTATGAATGATGCATATATACATGTGAATATTCAACAGGCTCAAATCCTCACATTTTCTGGGTATGCATGACAATGTATGTTCAAATGTGCTTCTCGGATTGCAATCAATTAATCAACACAGGTTATGTGAACATAGAAATTCGAGCAATCATAAGTTATGCAAATTAAATTCAAAGCAAACTACACAATGCCTTGACATATAATAAACATTCTCCAAATCACAACAATTAAACTCAATTCATCATTGGAATTGGAAAGAACAAAACACAACACAATAAAACACACAAACACACAAAACAGAAGCAAATATTTTTGATTTTTTTGATTTTTTTCAATTTACGTAACAATACGTGACCACAGGGACTCACTTAGTGCAATGGTAGGTTCAACGCTACCAAGGGAGTAAGTATGATTTAGTCGATATATTGTTACCGTAGAAAACGAAAACAAGTAAATTATTTTTTTGAATTTTTCAAATTTTTCAAATTTTTTCTTTTCTTTTCTTTTTAATAAACCTTCCCCCCACACTTGAATTAAACATTGTCCTCAATGTTGACAGATATTTCATGAAAATGAAAAATTCAAGCATGGTTATTGAATTTAAACACACAAACTAAAATAAACCGAAGTAAACACACAAACATAAATATACACACAACAGTTAAGTAAATGAAAAGGGAAACAGAAAAACTCCCCTTTGAAGATCGTGAAGCTCCTCCCGAAAGCAAGTCACCAACAGTCACAAACAAGGCTAGCAGGGCCTTGCATCTAACGTTTGCTCCTTAATTGACTGCGGCACTGATCCGTTTGAGCGTGTCCTGGAGGAGGGTAGTTGCCGACTCCACGGCAGATTTGGCAGATGTAGCCTTCACTGAGATCTGGAACACTATAGTCAGCAGTGTTCCATCAAGAATGCCTCCGGATACATTAGGCAGAATGGAGAAGCCTGATGACGTAAGTGGAAATGGCTCCGGTTCAACTCCACATAGCAAACACTGGAGAATGGAATGGTTGATCGGCGCATAAATCACAAACGACCCCGTTGCATCGGTGCAACACTCCTGGAGAATGAGGAAGTCGTTGTGATTATCTATGGCGAGCACGGAAATCTGATTGCGCTGGTCAAGACCGATTGTGAAATTTGCTAGCACACGTACCGAGCTGTCCATCGACATACTATCCCACATTGGTCTTGTCTGAACGTCTTTGAGGAACTCAAAGATTCTGGTGTGATGGGAAACGTGCAAGACAGAACAGCCAGCGGTACGATTTACTCCAGGGGGCTTGCTCGGATCACCCCTTCGCTTGTTGGTCCTGACCTCCATTCGAGTGTCTCTTGTTCGGTTTGAACAAGTCCAGTGATGGTACGTGGAGTTGCTGATGTCGTTGAAGAAACAGATCGCCATCTGGTTTGCCATTTCCGCTAGGCCTCTTTTTCCTTCGGGCGAAATGATTGAGTCACCGGGTGAAGTGTGGATCCCCGTAACGCACATGTAGCGCTCAACTTGTCTTTGAAGTGTTGAGATCCAACGCTTCGCACCAAAAGCGAACCCAGAATGGATAAAGGGTTCGAAAATGGGCTTCATCTCCTTTTCGCGCACATCCACATGCTCCACCCAAGTGACCAAGGAAGAACCATTCTGAAGATCACGTATCAAGCATCCGGAGGGGCGTTTTCGACAAATCGATCTCACTGAAGGCTTCAGATTTGTGCGCAATTCATCCACGGAGACATCCACAACGACCCAACTTCCATCTAGTTGTAGGTGAGAGTACCTAACAAACTGGACTTCACGAGTCGAAACGATGTGAGATGGCACCAGAAACTCAGCCGACATCACTTGCTTCTGCTCCTTGTAGCCTTCTGCGTTGTCGGAGGGTAGGATCTCCAACGTCTGGGCGTTTTTGATCATGCTACAGAAGACGGGCAACCATCGACCAACATCCATTAAGATCTGAACAATGGTGGTCGGATGAAGGTGGATGGTTGCCGAGTGTCTCGTGGATTCGGCTTTGAAGTACGGTGCAGGTTCGCAACGTTGAAACACTCGCAAGTACTCGGCGCGGTTAAGAGTTTCGGGATGAATAGACAGATCGGGAGTCGGTGATGATATCCACAAAGGAAAACCGGCAGTGGCCATAAGCATGAGCTCGTGTTTGGCCTTGCGGGCGATATCCGAGATCAAGTCGGTGTGGACTCCGACAAGATCGTGAGTAGGTCCCGAAATGGTGTCAGATGGCAAAGGTAAGGATGGGCGCTCGATAAGTGTAGGCATGAGGCTCCGCACATCCCGTCTCAAGTGGTCCATGTCGATCGAATCATCGGACAACTCGAGAAGAGGCTCTTGTTGTGGAGGAACAACTTCGAGCCTTCGCCTAGGCACATCAGAATGCGGGACAGGACCTCCGCAATTGGGACAGATGCCGCTGTGGAGAGCATCGACGAGTCGTTGATTCTGCAGTTGAAGCTCCTCGTTCTTGCTCACCAGCTCATCGTTTCTTCTCTCTAGCTTGATAATACGCTGCTCAGAAGTCTGGATACCGAACTTCTTCCTATTTCTCGACCCCCAATAATAAATCTGGTCTTCTTCTAGTCCGATTTTTGGACCAAATCTTTCTGGTTGTGGTTTGGTGGGGTGAGCATACACCGCAAAGAAAGCTGCTAGTGCATCTCTCTGAGCCTTGGTGTATTTCGTCCTCGGAAGTCTCCTATGGACAGGAGCGGCTTCCGGCTCGGCGGGTGAATCAAGAACGGGGTGGTGCTTGGGGGGCGTTGTGGTTGTGGCTCAGTCGGCATGCTAGCATCGGCGCTATTGAGCATGCTGGGTGGAAAGATTTCAGCCAGACCTTCAAAGATTGGGTTCTCTGAAGGACCTGCCTGAAACAACTCGCTGAAAGAATTAACTCTTTTGACCATTTCTGGGTTGGGAGGGAGGAAAGCTTCTGGGAATTGGGAGGTTTTTTGGGAAAACCTGAAGAACACGAGAGAAAGAGAGAGAGACTAAGGGAAACCTAAGGGAAATGCGTGAAATGAAACACACGAATAAAAGGTAAGGGAAGGAACGGACGCACACGTGCCACAGACACAGATCCGCAATTTACGGATCGAGCGACGAAAGTCGTAAAGTCTACAGTAGAAACGCGTGCGGCTTATTAAACAATTCGGCCGACGCGTAAGTCGTGCGTCGGCCCAATCAAATTTTTTTTGATTTTTGATTTTTGATTTTTTTGATTTTTTTTTTTAATACTTTACGAAAAAGTCGTAAAGTGAACAAGGAAAACGTGTGGCACACGCGCCGACGGTTCGCCGACACTTTAAACGGGATTGGGCCATCGAAATGGTTTAGGCCTTAAAGTGGGCCTGGGCCAAAGAAATCTCCGGCCCATTATTGGTGGGCTTAACTAATGGGCTTTAAACACTAACGGGCCCGACACACTATTTACAAGGGCTTAAGGCCCAATAACACAAACAAATGGGCCTAGGGCCCAATACTATTCTAATAGTAACTAAATAGGCTTGAGTTATGGGTTTTGGGCTTTGAAAATGACAAAGACCCATTGAGCCAAAAATTAATTAATTCAAAATTTATTTAATTTTTTTTTTCTTTTCAAAACACAAAACCCAAACCGAAATAACGAATGGGCCAAGGCCCAATACTATACAAATTGCAACAAGCCCAAAATAAACAGTAACTAAAAACTATAAAATAAAAAAAAATAAAAAATACAACAGTAAAAATAAATATGTACAAATAGTAAAACTAAAACTGATTTTTTTTGTTTTTTTTTTAAATACGTAAACAATAAAATAGATAAGGATAGAAATGCTCCCCCTTGAAGTGCATGCTTTCCGAAATAATCACCATCAATCACCAACAAACAAGGCTTCGAGGCCTTGCAATCCATAAGCTCATTACCTTCGGTGATGATCAATTGTACACACTTCAAATTGGAGCAAATATGGGGCTGCCTCCCCATGAGCGCTTCTTTTTATAGACCTCAAAGCCGGTCTTGTCACACTCTTGGGTTAAGGTGGTGCAAAGTACATTTGCCTACCACCGAAATAACTCAAATATGAATGACATTCATGAGTTTTCATCTTGTTTACTCCAATCCCTAAAATCTCCCTAAGGCATTGGATCGCCTCGAGTTGTACCTCACTGCATGGTGGGCTTCTCATCTTGAATGACTCGAATGGGGTGGGTAATAATCCTCGCCTATGTGGAGGAAGATAAGGTGTAAGCGGTATTCCTCAATCATGCTCATGAATGGTGGAAGTAGGCTTCACAACTTCTTGCATTTGGGTAGATAGAAACTCAACAGGTTTGTGCACTTGTTCGAAGCTTGAAGTTTGTTGACCCATGAAGTGAGGATCCATGTCCAATTCAGGAAGGACACATGCTAATGATGCCTCAATCTTGTGAACGGGCAGAGGGACACCAAAACTGTCAAGCTCGGACATAGATGTAGAAGTAGCAAAATCAATGTCATCATGCACATATGAGTGCACAAACTCATCAAATATGTCATCATCATCAGAATAAGAGAGCTTTGGTAGCTCTTGCTTCTCAACCACAACAGAAGGATGAACTTCAACTTGAGGCTTGGGAGGGTTTAAAGGACCGAAAATCCTTTCACTTTTTGTTTGATTCCCCTTGACCAAATCAACTGAAAACACCTCCTTGATGACATTAAGTGGAAAGGTGGGCTGGAGTACTTGCAACTTGACTTTTTCCCCCAAGACTTTGAGCTTCACGGTGCCTTTCTGAACATTAATCTTTGCACCGGCAATGGCCATAAAGGGACTACCAAGGATGATAAGCAATCCACTCTCTATCTTGGGGTCTTCATCCATATCCAAAATCACAAAATCTGCTGGAAGGATGAACTTGTCGACTCTAACCAACACATCTTCCACAATTCCCACCGGCATTCTGAATGTCTCATCTGCAAGTTGTACGGAAATCGAAGTAGGTTGCAGATTACCAATGGCTAGCTTCCGGAACGTTGCTAGATGCATGATATTGATGCACGTGCACATATCCATAAGAGCTCCATCAAAAGACTTGTCACCAATTGTACACCCAACAACAAAGCTCGTAGGATCATGAATGTGATAGGAGCGTATTTGTGTGCTCCATTGTGCTTAATTCTATATTACTTCTCTCACATTCCATCTTTATTCGGGTAATTTACGTTATTTTATGTTTTGTAGGACTCTTTGGGTGTTGAGGAATGAAAAGAAGCAAAAATGACAATTAAAAGCTAAGTTGGTGAATCTGCCTGTGCAGATCAGTCCACTTCGACAGAGAACTGGGAGCAGCTCATGATGAATTAGAAGATGTACCATATATGGATGAAAAGCCCCGGATGTCTATTTTCCAGAACTTCTAACTGTTTGTTATTTGGAGTCTTCTAGAAGAAGTTATGACTGTTTAAGTGAGCGAAGGTCAATCTGCCGCGAATCTGGAATCCTAATTCATTTAGGATTTGTGACTTCTCCTCATGGGCTTCGACTCCTATTGGGCTTGGACGAATTAAACCCTAACTTAGGGGTATTTAAACATCTCTTAATCAGCCGGGGTCAGAGGGTGATACCTAGAGAGCAAGTGCTGGAGAGCCGTGACGACCGCCTTTACCTTATTCCATCTTTCGGTTTTCTTAATACTTTTCTTATGGATTTTATTATTGCCATGACTATGTGTGGCTAATTTTCTTAGTAACTAGGGGCTGCTTCTAGCCCTAGACATGTGTAGTTTTTGATATTGGCGTTAATTGATAACTCTTTGGATGTTGGATATTTGCATGATTCATTGTTTATTCATCGATGAATTTCTAGTTTGTTTACTTTGAGTGCACGCTTAGTGAGCATATTAGGGTTTTATTGCTATGAATGTGTTGATGACCGTCCTTATCATAACATGTTCTAGAGTAGCACATGAATAATTGGTTTGTTCATATGAATCATCTTCTAGGTAATTAGAACAACATCAGTATCGAAGTTGCCTAGCATTATTCATAATCTTTTCGTTCTTAATGACTTCTGATTTGTTTAACTGTTCGGAAACATCATCCTAGGTTACTCATTGGAAGCTAAGTTAGGTTGTACACATCATGCACCTAATACACCAAGTATGAAAGATTGATAGGTTAAGTGCAACACATCATTGGCTTAATCTGAATAATGGTATTCAATTGAAGAAAAAGTTTAATGGTTAACATATCAAAAGCGAAGCATTGTCTTGTGGTGAATAGCTTGTCCCTGGTTACCTTGTTCTCATTGATTATCTATCATCATAAACTTACTCATAATTGGGATTAGTTTCCATAATTTATTTACTAGTTCGTTAGCTTAGTTAAACCCCCCCATCTTTTATATTATTGTAGTTTAGTAATTAGTTCAATCCTCTGCGGGAGACCCTTGCTTATCCATACTACTTCGTGACAAATCTTTATTTGCAAGGATTTAATTGAGTGCTAGTTTTAGCCCTACCAATTTTTGGCGCCGTGTCGCCGGGGATTGTTCTTTAATTACCTTACTAATTTAGTTTTCTTTATTTGTGTTTTCAGGTGTTTATGCAAGGTCGTCGTTCATTACGCTCAGAGCTTCTTCCTATAGACAACGAGCTTGAAAGAACTTTGAGAGAGCAGCGGCGTAACACCCTTGGTAGACAACCACCGCCTCTTCTACCACCACTGAAGCAAAAGCAAGAGATGGCTTTGGTGAATCAAACATTGAGGGAGCTTGCACAACCCACCACCACCGACTCTCCCTTGTGCATTGTGTATCCGACATTGGATACAAATTATGAGTTGCGATCGGGTACCATTCATCTGCTACCGCACTTTTGTGGACACTCTAATGAAGATCCTCACAAACACTTGAAGGAATTCCAAGTGGTGAGTGCTACTATGAAGCCTAATGGTGTTTCTGATGAGCAAGTGAAATTGCGGCTTTTCCCATTCTCCTTGAAGGACAAAGCAAAGGATTGGTTGTATGAACTACCTTCCGGCACTATCACCACATGGGAACAGATGGCAAGAATCTTCCTTGTCAAGTTCTTTCCGGCCAAGAGAGCTTCAGAGATTCGGAAGGAACTAGTGAGCATCCAACAAACTGACCGAGAGTTATTTCATGAGTATTGGGATCGATTCAAGAGGCTCATTGCTTCTTGTCCTCATCATGGGCTAGCAGACGCCAATTTGGTTCAGTACTTCTATGAAGGATTGGCACACACCGATAGGCTTATGGTTGATGCATCGAGTGGTGGAGCATTGATGAACAAAACAGCAGCTGAAGCAAAGACAATGCTAGAAGGCATGGCCACCAACTCACAACAATTTGGGTCTAGAAGAGAAGCTCCTAAAGCCTTTGTGAATGAAGTGAGACATTCTTCTCATATTGAGCAACAAATCACAGCTTTGACAAGCTTGGTGCAACAAGCACTAGTACCTCCAAGCATGGTGTGTGCGGTGTGCTCTATGGTAGGTCACGCATCTGAGACATGTCCAAGTGTTCTTGAGCAAGCTAATGCAATGGGAGGCTACCAAAGACCACAATATGGACAACAACCAATTCGACAATGGGGTGCTTATGCAAATCCTCAAGGTGGTCAATCAAGCTTTCCTCCACCACCAATGGGCCACAATCAAAGGGATACGGGTGCAAATACAACTCAAATGCTTGAAGCAAATCTCACCACCTACATCCAAATGAATGATAAGCGTATGGAAGCTATGCAGCAACAAATGGGGCAGATGATGCAACTCTTGAGTAAGAGGGAACCGGGTAGACTTCCTAGCCAAACGGAGGTTAATCCTAAGGGAACTCACCATGAACAAGTTAATGCGGTGACTTTGAGGAATGGTAGGCAACTTGTAGAGGTTCCCAAGAATCCAAAGAAGTTCGTAGAATCCGTGGTAGAAGGAGAGAACTCGGAGAATGCACTTGACGACGAGGAAGGCAAACGGACGTTAGTCCGTTCGACCGGTCGCCATTCTGGCGACCGGTCGCCCGAAAACAGAAAATATCCAGAAGAAAGTTCGACCGGTCGACCAACTCCTATCGACCGGTCGACGGAAGGCGAAAAGTATACTGAAGATCGGCGACCGGTCGACATTTCCGGCGACCGGTCGACCGAGAGTTCATCCAAAATTGAGAAAATAATCCCTACGGGTTTGGGATTTCTATCTGAGCCATCTCCACCTCTGAATCCTCACAAGGTAAGTAAAGTTGTTTCTGATACATATGTTACTCCTATTCCTTTTCCTCGTAGGTTTCAACAATCCAAGAAAGAGGAGCATGAGAAGGCAATCTTGGACACATTCCGGAAAGTCCAAGTAAACATACCACTCTTGGATGCAATCAAACAAGTGCCTAAGTATGCAAAGTTTTTGAAGGAGCTCTGTACCAACAAGAGAAGGTTTGGTAAATATGAAACTGTGGCTTTAAGTGAGGAGGTGTCTGCTGTGCTACAAAGAAAGCTCCCACCAAAGCTCAAGGATCCGGGGAGTTTCACCATACCTTGTACCATTGGTACAACCAGGTTTGAGCGTGCTTTATTAGACTTAGGAGCTTCTATAAATTTAATGCCATATTCTGTGTATGCAGCTCTTAATTTAGGTCCACTCAAGGAGACCAACGTCACCATCCAACTTGCCGATCGTTCATTGAAATATCCTAAAGGCATGATTGAAGATGTGTTGGTAAGTGTGGATGGACTAATTCTACCGGCAGATTTCTTTGTCTTGGATATGGAGGAAGCACCTGTGCGTACTTCATTGCCCTTAATCCTTGGACGCCCATTCATGAGAACGGCGAGGACAAAGATTGATGTTTTTGATGGCACTCTGACAATGACGGTGCTTGGAGAAACAGTTGGCTTCAATATCTTTGAAGCAATGAGGTATCCTACTACTACTGATAGTTGTTTTTCTACTGATGTGATTGATGAGATTGTTCAGGACACCTTCAATGCAACTGTTGTCAAAGATCCTTTAGAGACTGTTTTGGTGCATAATGTGGAGCGAGAGGTTCCAAGCAAAGATGAGAACACTATTGAGACCGTGGCTGCACTCAAGGTGGCACCACAACATGGTACCCATTCTAGCAAAGATCACAAACCAAAGAAGGGTCATAGTTCGACTACATCACCATCTATTCGTGTCACCAATGAATCTTCCTCCAAGAAGATCTCTCGTGGTGATCCCACTTATCCATACGGCCCGCCATTATTTCAGAACAAGACAATGCGTGTCCTTACAAAATCGGGATATGGTGGCTCCATCACCTTCGGATAGCCGTTGGTGTCGTCCGGCTGAGGACGTTAAACCAAGCGCTACTTGGGAGGCAACCCAATGCATGGCGATCGTGGCACTCCAATACAGATTTGCTTTCTCTCTCTATCTCCCTTGCTTGATTCTTTTCATTGCCTGCTTTTTCTTGTTTAACATTGAGGACAATGTTTGATTCAAGTGTGGGGGAGGGAATACATGATGATGATTATATTTGAGTAAATTTGAGTCCCATTTGAAAAAAAAAATATTTTAAAAACTCAGAAAATCCAAAAAGAGTCAATGTTTGTTATGTTTTGTTTTGTGTTTTAGGATACCTTCCAATGCAATGATGAGAATTGCACTTTGATTTCAATGGCTAAAGATGAGTTTAAGCATTGCTTTAGGTCTAAAATTTTATTCTTTGGTTAATCGATTTCTATGAGTGTTATGCTTGAACCACTTATGCACTTTTAGCCATGTTGATGTGATGAATTGGATTGAGAGAAGCATGTTAGGTCTTGTATGAACTTGTATAACCTTTGTGAGGCTTTGAGTCTTATTGTTATTCTTTTGGAGAGTTATACACTAATTCTTGCTTTCTTGTCGCTTATTCGTTGCATGATCTCATTATTCTTTGATTGATTGATTACTTGAATTCGACGCATATTGAGAACTAATTGCTAGAACTCACCTTGAGGCCTCTTGAAACTTTGTGTTGAAATGTGCGATGACTTTGATATGATTAAGGCATCTAGGAACTACCACCAAAGCCAAATTAAGCCTGTATCCTTAATCATGAGCCCCTAGATAACCCCTTTGAGCCTATGTGAGCCTTTTCTTTGTTAACCACATCACCATATTCCTTAAGCCTAGTATAGTTATATCCTACCCTATCCTAAGGAGGTAGTGGAGCTAATTTTTCAGAGATTCACATATGTTCAAGGTACTTTTTAAGCAAGATTAGTGGACTTGTCTCAAAGAGCAAGTGTGGGGGTGTGATTCATTGAAACATAAATTGGACTCAAGTGGAGTATTGCCGAAAAAAATATAGAAATAATAAAAAATAAAAAAAAAGTATTTGTGGCGGCATTGAAAAGAACAAAACAAAAAAAAATCTTGAGTTCAGTTTACATATTGTATTGTGGAAGAAAGGTTGTTTGCTTCATGAGATTCATTGTTATACCTTGATGAGTTATCATAGATTAATTGGAATCTCTAGCGTCTCATAAATGCTCTACTAGTTTCTTAGGATCTTTGTTATTTCCTATCCTTCGTTTCTGTATCCTTAACCCCATGGCCCTATTACAACCTTAATTAAGACCTTTTGATCTTGGAAGTTGCACTTTCGGCTTGTGGAGACTTGTGTTGAGGGGTGAGCCTATGGCATGTGTTCTATTCATTCAAGTAGTTGATATTCCTTTCATGAGATCATATTTAAATTTCCAGAAAGAGATTTTATTCTTGTTATGCATATGTGAGCTATTTGTTGTCTTGTATACATTATTCCTCTCACATATAACTTGAGTGAATGTATGAGAATTAGCCAGAAAATCTGAGTGAAAATTGAGTGATTATCCTTGTGAGGATGGAGTTAATACTTGGCTGAAGCATGGCGATTGAGGTTTGGTTCATTGTGTTAACTTATGGCTATTTCACACACTACATTTGAGCATGATGGTTATAGGGATTTATTAACTTTTGAATGAAGTTTTTAGGACCTGATGTGATGAATAAACTATTCTTGATGCTATTGACTTGTATGGTTCTCTGAGACAAATGTTGGAAGGTATAGATTGAGTCTTCGTTTATGTTCTGTTTAGTTGTTTTGCTCGAGGACTAGCAAAAACCAAGTGTGGGGGTATTTGATAGGAGCGTATTTGTGTGCTCCATTGTGCTTAATTCTATATTACTTCTCTCACATTCCATCTTTATTCGGGTAATTTACGTTATTTTATGTTTTGTAGGACTCTTTGGGTGTTGAGGAATGAAAAGAAGCAAAAATGACAATTAAAAGCTAAGTTGGTGAATCTGCCTGTGCAGATCAGTCCACTTCGACAGAGAACTGGGAGCAGCTCATGATGAATTAGAAGATGTACCATATATGGATGAAAAGCCCCGGATGTCTATTTTCCAGAACTTCTAACTGTTTGTTATTTGGAGTCTTCTAGAAGAAGTTATGACTGTTTAAGTGAGCGAAGGTCAATCTGCCGCGAATCTGGAATCCTAATTCATTTAGGATTTGTGACTTCTCCTCATGGGCTTCGACTCCTATTGGGCTTGGACGAATTAAACCCTAACTTAGGGGTATTTAAACATCTCTTAATCAGCCGGGGTCAGAGGGTGATACCTAGAGAGCAAGTGCTGGAGAGCCGTGACGACCGCCTTTACCTTATTCCATCTTTCGGTTTTCTTAATACTTTTCTTATGGATTTTATTATTGCCATGACTATGTGTGGCTAATTTTCTTAGTAACTAGGGGCTGCTTCTAGCCCTAGACATGTGTAGTTTTTGATATTGGCGTTAATTGATAACTCTTTGGATGTTGGATATTTGCATGATTCATTGTTTATTCATCGATGAATTTCTAGTTTGTTTACTTTGAGTGCACGCTTAGTGAGCATATTAGGGTTTTATTGCTATGAATGTGTTGATGACCGTCCTTATCATAACATGTTCTAGAGTAGCACATGAATAATTGGCTTGTTCATATGAATCATCTTCTAGGTAATTAGAACAACATCAGTATCGAAGTTGCCTAGCATTATTCATAATCTTTTCGTTCTTAATGACTTCTGATTTGTTTAACTGTTCGGAAACATCATCCTAGGTTACTCATTGGAAGCTAAGTTAGGTTGTACACATCATGCACCTAATACACCAAGTATGAAAGATTGATAGGTTAAGTGCAACACATCATTGGCTTAATCTGAATAATGGTATTCAATTGAAGAAAAAGTTTAATGGTTAACATATCAAAAGCGAAGCATTGTCTTGTGGTGAATAGCTTGTCCCTGGTTACCTTGTTCTCATTGATTATCTATCATCATAAACTTACTCATAATTGGGATTAGTTTCCATAATTTATTTACTAGTTCGTTAGCTTAGTTAAACCCCCCCATCTTTTATATTATTGTTTTAGTTATTGTAGTTTAGTAATTAGTTCAATCCTCTGCGGGAGACCCTTGCTTATCCATACTACTTCGTGACAAATCTTTATTTGCAAGGATTTAATTGAGTGCTAGTTTTAGCCCTACCAGAATGCCAGGTGATGCTCTTCGTTGAATGATTGCACTTGCCTCCTCCTTGAGCACAATTTTCTCCTCACCAAGGAATTTCTTCTTGTGCATACATAGATTCTTGACAAATTCTGCATATGCTGGTACTCGACTGATGAGATCTAGCAGAGGAAGATTCGCGTCTGCCTTCTTGAAAATATTGAACACTTCAGTCATTAGCCCATTCTTCTTCTTTTTCTTCTTTCCCGCAGCCTTTTGTCTTGGCTTGAGTGCAGTATGCCTTCCGGAAGGTACATAATCTTCCCATACGGCTTCCTTATCCACCACTTTGTTACTCCTTGGTAACACAGAATCATTCAATCCATTTCCCGGGAGTACATTTTGATCCTCCCGGTTCCCATCCTCCTTTAACATATAATTATGATGCATAACAATATTATCAACATGGTTGAGAGGTACATTTTCTTCCCTCTCAACCCCATATGAATGCACATAATTATCTTGCATAAATAATGGATTGGGATTAGAAAGCCTACTTGAGTTTCACGCCATTGTTCCTCGTCATCCGCTAAAGAATTTTGCAATTGAGCTGCCATTTCTTCAAGTAAAGAAAGTGACGGGTGTGACGGCTCGATGCATTGATTTTGAAAGTACCACGGATTAGGGGTGGGCACGGGTCGGGTCGGATCGGTTTCCGACCCAAACCGTATTCGGCCCGAATTGTTCGGTTCTCTCAATCTTCAAATCGGAACTGAATTTTTTTTACAGAGCCGAAATAATCGGTTGGGCCGAATTACATGTTCGGTCCTGTTCGGTTTCGGTTTTAAAGATAGTAATCGAAAGAGAAGAAAGGAAAAAAAATTAAGAGGAGGGAGGAGTTGCAGGTTGCAGAAGATGAAAGAAGATGGAAGAAGAAGACGAGAATAAAAAAAACCATAGGAAAGAGAGTGGGCCGTGGGGGGTCATTGGAGAGAGGAAAGAGGGGAAACAAAGAGAGAGAGAGAGGGTCAGAAAGAAAGAATAAAAAACCGGAGGAGCACGAGGGAGAGAGGGAGAGATAAAGAAAAGAATAAAAAAAATATAAAAAACTTGGGCAGAAAGTCAAAAAAGTCCGGAAGAAGGAGTGAGAAAATAATAAACAAAAGATAGAAAGTTGGAGAGAGATAGTGAGTCAGACACGTGAAGGAGAGTGATTGTGTGTGACAAGGTGCACAAGAACAAAACTCAACCAATTACAGGGTGACACATACTAAAAATTGAATATTTTGTATATATAATAAAAATAGCTCGGGTCGGGTGAAAACCAGTCGGTTTTGCAGTTCAAACCGATACCGACCCGTATGTAAACGGTTCCGGGTCGGTTATTTGTCTTTCTTGTCTCAATTAAAACGGGTCGGTTACCGACCCATATTTTCGGGTCGGATCGGTCGGTTTTGCAAGGTAAATTCGGTTTATGTCCACCCCTACCACGGATGCTCGAAGTTTCTAGAATCATCCCAAGAATAATTCCACTGTTCCATAGCTGAAAAATATGTACCTAAAAATTCCAAGAAAAATGTAAACAAGAACCAAAGAATAAAATAAAATAAAATACAAAAATTGCACACAAAAATAAAACAAAACAAGAAAATTGCAAGAAAAATTCGGTTACAAATACTAATAGATCAAAGTTAAACCTAAATCCTCGGCAACAGCGCCATTTGATTGGTTGTCAAAATATAGGAAATAGTAAATTAGACTCGAGATTGTCGAACCACGGGGATTGGAGGCCTTAAACCTAAATAATAATGTAACCTAATTTTCTAGCACTAAAATATATTTTTAGGGCTTTTCTGATTTTAACTAAGCAAACTAATAATCCTACAAAATTAAAATAAATAATGAGAACAAACTTAAATCACAAATATTTGAAGTAAACATTAATTTAGAAAATATTCAAATTAACCAAATATTCAAAATACAAATTAATCAAATAATTTCACACAACAAATATTTAAACAATTAAAATGAAATGAGTTTGAGAGAAAGAAATGCTCAATGAATTGTCGATGGAATTCCGGGGCGCTCGGATGTAGAGATCAATTGGGCTTGGGCCTGCGGGTGTCCTTAGCAGATTGGACTGGGCTTGACTTTGGGCTCGGAGGTAGACTTTGGTCAAAGGCCCAAATCAGAAAATCAACTTCAGCTTTGTTTTGTTGACCCGGTCAAGTCCGGTTTTGACTTCTCTTTGATTGTTGACTTTTCTTTTCTAGCTGCTGACCCGTGCTTTTGCTATCTCTTTTATTCTCATTTTCAGACCAGAGTGAGAGAGATTGTGAGGCTTGAGAGCGAGACCGGAAAGATCGACGGCAACAAGGGAGACGGCTTTGTGCTGCCGGCAAGGGTGAGCACGGGATCGATGGCGCGGCGGTGAGTGTCCAAGTGAAGAGAAACGGCGCCGGTAGAGAAGCGGCGGAGCAGGTGAGGAGACTGGCTTCGGCGGTGCCGAGCAAGGGCTCGACGGTGATGGGTTTGGCAAAGCAAGGGGCGCCGGTGGCGTGCACGGAGGAGACCGGCAGAGAGAACGGTGGCGCGGCAAGGATGCGTCGGTGCGCAGGTGATTCTGGAATCGGTGATGGACAGCAGCGACGGCGGAGCTTGGGTTCAGAGATTAATTCTCTGGGCTTTGTGAATCTGAGATTGCTGTTTGTGATTATAGAACTGTGATTGTGGATTTATTGCAGGTATAGTGAGAACAAGGATGGGTGAAAGAGCTACGGGAGGTGCTGCTGTTGTAGAGATAAAACAGAGGACTGAGATGGGTGAGGTGCGGCGGTGGTGAAGTGCAGCGGCGCCGGCAAAGGAATTCTGGACTGGAGTTGTTTGTGATTGTGATTGATTGCTTTGTGAATAGAAATTTGCAGGAAGTGAATTGAATTGTGATGGTTATGATGCTTGGTGGAATTGATGTTGTACACGGTAGCTTGGGTATGATGAGGAGAGAGTAGACCGGGGTGCAGAGAGAAGAAAGGAAGGGTGCAGAGAGGAAAAAGAAGGGGAAAGAAAGAAGAAGAAAAGAAGAAAAGAAGAAAGGAAGAAGAAGAAGAAGAGAAAGGGAAAGAAAGAAGGGGAGAAGAGATGATCCCCGGCCTGTCAGAAATGGGAAGAGGGAGCTGTATTTGAAGGACACTAAGCCACAAAATGCTTCAGACGACGGTGCAACTCTGTCCTCTGATGAAGTTCATTTATGTCGTCTACTAGCCTGATATCTGTAGGGGCTATCAAACAACAGACATTCTCCGTCGTCTGACATACAATCAAACAACGGATATTCTCTCTCGTCTGATTTACTATGAAACAACATACACTTCCCACAAACTGTTGTCTAATGAAACCCAAGTATTAATATTATAAGATCATTTGCGGTCCATAAGCCACTTCAAAGACAAGTATATGTCGTTTGAATGAACTTAGGAAGACATTATTTATTCCATGTCTGTTGTTTATAGCTAATCTCCAAGACATATATATGTTATGTGATAGTAAAGAACACTACAGTTTTGAGAAGTATATGTTGTTTGATAGTAAGTCAGACGACAGTTTTGAGAAGTATATATTGTTTGATAGTAACTCAGACGACAGTTTTTAGAAGTATATGTTGTTTGATAATCTTATCAACCATAACTTATTTCATGGAAACTGTCATTTTTAGTTAGTTCAAACAACAGATTTTGAGTCTCATTATGTGATTCCTTATTTCAATAGACAATAGTTATTGTCATTCTTATGTTTGTTATGAACCATATATACAACAAAACTCATTTGATCATAATTAATGCATTAAATTCACCAAAATAAATCCATGTTCTGTCTTTACATACACACCATCCATAATAAAGTTAAATTGTTCCATGAAATAAAATTCTAACTACTGCCCAATAACCTCTAGTTTTCTTGAAACTTGACAACATGTTTTGCCCACAAAGCTCGGACTTGATCAATGTCCTATGTGTAAACTTTATCAATTCTTCTTTCCCACTGCAATAATAAAAACTATAGAAGTTATACGCAGTCCATAAAATAAAATCAAATTTCATTCCTAAGTAGCTGATAAACTATTATGTCAATAGAAGCAAGATAATATGTTACTTAATGGTACATCGTACTAGAACCTGGTTCAAAGATTGTTATAAATAAAAGCAAAACTATAGAAGGTTTAAATCTTCATCGAAAAAGAAATAAAATACATCGCTCACCAATAAATAAATAATATTTTTTTACGATTCTTGATAGCACTCAACCGGTTGAAGACTTGAAGGGCAATAAAATGGTTCATGGCAGCCAACAACCAACAATTCCTGCACGAAAAATAAAAAAGCTAAATTGCAGCCAATAACCAATAAATAAGAAGTAGACCAGTAGCAAGCTATTAAAGCACACCCAAACCAAGCCTGTATACACTAATTGATTAGAATTCATCATCTTTTGTTTTCTACATAAAACTAGACCAGCAGACATACATACTTGAATATGTAACTAACCAAATCCATTCTTGTTCAAAGATGGGTCTCATAACTAATTTCAGAAATTCTGTGACAAACTCAAAACTTTGGAAATTCATAACTAATTTCAGAAAACTCCATTTTGGATGATTCTAGTTCTAAATGACTCTTTTAGATGTGTACTCAAACTCTTTAGAAGAAACCGACCTCAAATTACTAGTACATCAGTACAGTTTTGCAAAAATAAGTGACTGGGTCGAAAAACCAGAAAATTTGAAAATGTCTAAAATCCTTTCTTAGGCCAAAAGCTTCTCATAGCCCAATTTGTCAAGCAAGAAAAGCATTGTGATTCCTAAGCAATGTTCTTAAAGCTGCTTTGTTTCAAACCTTGGTAAAATCAAAACATAACCATTTAGCATAAAACATGTAAACCAAAACTAATTGCTTTAAGGCTATGTTTGTAAGCAAGATGTCAGGCTGAAATGAAAGAAAGTTTATCATTGAATTGGGATATAGAATACAAACTAAAGTGAAGAGAATTTCTCCATGTCCACAACAGCATATTAGGCTACCAGCTGTGTTTTTCCTTACCTGAAATTGGTCAGTAAAGAGGTATAAGTGTAAGCTTATTAGTCCAATACAAGCAATAGAAATAATAATGTATCAAAGAAACTGAGACAGGAAAGCAGAAGACATGAAGTCAAATCGGACTTGGTGATAATCTATGATGGAAAAAGAACATCTATGTTGTATGAGAAAACTAAGATAGCCATATAACAACCTTTGAGCTTGTCAATCTTTCTTCAAACCACCCCTTAACTTCTTGAACCTGTAAAAAAAAGAAATAATAATCATTATTGCAGCAACACAATCATATTTGCAAAACCAAGCCAATTAGCTCAATCTACTTCTTGTGAACAGCAAGCTCCTCAAATGAACGGGATTTGTATTTCTCAACCCATAACTCCAAAGGTATGAAGTATTCAAGAAACATTAAACTCAAAAAGAGAGAAAAAGGCAGATAAGATGATGATCATAAAAGAATTATTTCATTAAAAAATGATATGAAAATTTCAGCCAATTCATCACTTATAGGTTCACAAGCATGAATAGCTCAATTGTCATTATAGCCTTGGCATGCATATATAGCTCTCACGAGATGCATGAGAATATTCACTAGAAATTACGTTTATAAAGTTATCACTGAAATTGGAATAGCAATAATATAGAGCTGCACACCTAGCTCTGCAAACCAGCCTGTAATTATTCAATTCTGCTTTATACATTTACCCTTCCGAAATCTGCATTAGAGGACACAACACTCGTTGTCTCATGAGGACCTTTTTACTACTTGAAGCCAATAAGCAACACTATTTATGCGTAACAGCCAGAGATTAACTCAACTGAAAACAGGGTTTTAACAAATCATCCACATTTGTTCTTTCATTAAAAGAAGATTATCAAGAGTTATTCTTTTCCCTCCAACTACATTTCTAATCAATCAATCAAATAGACAGACAAAGAGTTAAACTAATAAGGGGCTGTTATGGCTGCTAAACGATTAGATATCATAAACATCTCTTTCTCTTCCAACAACTATAAAAATGAGCTAAATATGCAAACTTTAATCCACTTTATCATCAACTAAACAGATCATAACACAACCCAATAACTCAGTTAAGAACAAGTGTTAGAATCTCTTACGTCCTGAGTAGAAATCTTCAACCAGCTCGGAGGAGTCCTCTTGTAGGGCAGAGCCGAAGCTGAAATACCCTTACTGAAAATAAAAGCACAAAAAAAATTGAAAAATTGAAAATTCCTAGGACACCTTAGCCTTCTTAATTATAAGCAACCCGTTTCTATCAGGTTTCAGACATACGAGAACAACAGTAGCAGAAGGAGATCATCAGCAAAAGCATTAGGCAAATTGAGAGCTGGGAGAGTAAAGAATCAGAAACCCAATAAGCAAAAGTTCAGTTTTCTTGTAGCTAAAAATAAGTCTAGTACAAACTCTACTACCACTATTGTTCCATAAAAAGCTGGAAATGGAAACTCACATGTTCTTGACTCTGGATCCTCAAGGGAGCCATTACCATTTCCAGTACCCTCATTCTTCTACTTCAACTACTTTTGGAGAACCCAACATCGAATATGCAGGAAAAATGGGGGACAGCCACAACAACCACCACCGCCCAACGCCGTCGTTCGCTGCTTCACGATTGGGTTTGGGCATAAGGGCATCGTCCTCCACCGCGCCAGATCCGGAGCTGTACTTGACGGAACACTGCTGACTATAGTGTTCCAGATCTCGGTGAAGGCTACATCAGCCAAGTCTGCCGTGGAGTCGGCCACAACCCTTGTCCAGGACACACTTCAAAGGATCAGAACCGCAGTCAATTAAGGAGCAAACGTTGGATGCAAGGCCCTGCTAGCCTTGTTTGTGACTGTTGGTGACTTGCTTCGGGAGGAGCTTTATGATCTTCAAGGGGGAGTTTTTCTATAACTTATCTCTTTTTCATTTGTATATATGTTGTGTGTTTACTTCTGTTTATTTCTATTTGTGTGTTTATTTATGTA
The DNA here is from genome assembly GCA_030142095.1 of Rubus idaeus. Classification (NCBI taxonomy): domain Eukaryota; kingdom Viridiplantae; phylum Streptophyta; class Magnoliopsida; order Rosales; family Rosaceae; genus Rubus; species Rubus idaeus. Next base: position 16,896,831 of record CM057968.1, on the reverse strand, counting down.
TGTGTGTTTAAATTCAATAACCATACTTGAATTTTTCATTTTCGTGAAATATCTGTCTAACATTGAGGACAATGTTTAATTCAAGTGTGGGGGGAAGGTTTATTGAAAAGAAAAGAAAAAATTTGAAAAATTTGAAAAATTCAAAAAAATAATTTACTTGTTTTCGTTTTCTACGGTAACAATATATCGACTAGATCATACTTACTCCCTTGGTAGCGTTGAACCTACCATTGCACTTAGTAAGTCACTGTGGTCACGTATTGTTACACTAATAAAAAAAAAAATTGAAAAAAGAAAAAAAAAATTGCTTCTGTTGTTTATTTATTTGTTTGTTTTCGTTTTCTACGGTAACGGTATATCGACTAAATCATACTTATTCCCTTGGTAGCGTTGAACCTACCATTGCACTAAGTGAGTCCCTGTGGTCACGTATTGTTACCTACATTGAAAAATTAAAAAAAAATCAAAAAATCAAAAATTACAAAAATAATTGCTTCTGTTTTGTTGTTTTTGTGTGTTTTATTGTGTTGTGTTTTGTTCTTTCCAATTCCGATGATGAATTGAGTTTAATTGTTATGATTTTGAGAATGTTTATTATATGTCAAGGCTTTGTGTAGTTTGCTTTGAATTTAATTTGCATAACTTGTGATTGCTCGAAATTTCATGTTCACATAACCTGTTTCGATTAGTTGATTGCAATCCGAGAAGCACATTTAAACATACATTGTCATGCATACCCAGAAAATGTGAGGATTTGAGCCTATTGTATATTCACATGTATGCATATTTCATACATTTACTCGTTCTTCATGTGTGCACAATTCATAAGTTTTTGAACCTAGAACTTGCTCAGAGACCACTTGAAACATTTTGTTAATCTGTAATGAATTAGAAATGAGTAAGGCATTAGTTGAGCACCATGGCCAAAATATTCACCATCCATTTAAACACGAACTTTAGGAATCCCCTTTTGAACTGATCACTCATTAGCCGTTTCTTTTGTTCACCCACACCATTTCACCATTGTTTTACTGTGTTTGCAAGACGATGATAGTGACTTCTTATGTTTTATGCTTCGGATTTGTACGGTAGTATACCGAAAGGCAAGTGTGGGGGTGTATTTATTTTGTTGTATTTGTTCAAAGAAAAGAAAAAAAAAAATCAGAAATAAAAAGAAGGAATAAATTCCTCAAAGAAAAAAAAAATAGAAAAGAAAGAAAGAAAAAAAAAATGTCGAAAGAGAAATTCCAAAAATAGAGTTATTTTCTTGTATTGTTTTAATTTCAATAAAAGGTTGGAGGAGAATAAGAGTTGTTTCGGGTATAGCATAGGTATGAGTTTCAAAGTCGTTGACTTGTCTTGCAAACATGTAAAACATTTTTCATTTCCAGTCTTTTCACTTCATTTACCATTCACCATTTACCATCCACCCTTTGGTCCCTGTTTCACCTGAAAGACCTTATGATCTGATGATTTGTAGATTAACTGTAGAGAGTCGGTTAATGAGCAAGCATATGGGAACACTACTTGTGTAATTGTTTTGAGAGTAAACACTTAACCCTAAACACTGAGCGGAAATATTTAGTGAATCTTGTGAGGTTTAGTGGTTAATGTTGTTTCGATGTGCCTATTGGATTGCTTGACATTAATTGTATACTTGGTTTTCACACACTTCACCCGAGCATAAATGAGATGTACATGTTAAATGCTTAGCAAATTCTTTAACCTTGATATATAATTTTTATTCTCTTGGTTATAACTCTTTCGAACTCGCTGAGGATTATGGTTGGAAAGACCATCTGTTTTGTGTTTCCCTTTATGTTTTGTGTTGTTTTGTTCTGTGTTTGCTAGAGGACTAGCAATAGTTCAAGTGTAGGGGTGTGATGTGAACGTAAAATACGTTCACAATGTGCCTTTAATTACTGGATTTTGCTATTCCGAAAGCTTAATTGTCTGTTTAATGTTTGTTTTCGTGTTTTCAAGGAAAATACCAGGAAAATGTTAATCTGCACAGAATAGGTGCATTTTGGAGGTTTTCAGCGTAATTCGGAAAGTCAACCGTGACTTTCATTTGTGGAATAAAATAATGTACGAAGATTTCGGGAACCGTTCCGAATCCCGACAATTTGTCGGCGAACCACCACATAAGGCGGCGTAACCACCACACGCGGTGGCGATACACATTTTAATCCTCCATCTTATTTTCCCTTGTTTATATTTTATTTTTATTTATTTTACATATTTTTTTTATAATTATTTAATTTGTTATTCTATTTATTTCTTTTGTTTTATTTTATAATTATTATTATTTTTTAATTTCTTTTTATTTTAATTTTTCTTTTGTTTGATTCTCTCTTTGCAGCTCTCCCCCTTCCATGTTCACGATTCCATTTTCTAACTTGAGTTCATTTCCAGGCAGCATCTTCACCATCACTGCACCATCACACACCACTTTCACCTCACATGGAATCGCTCCCATGTTACCTCCCTACTGCATTTGAATTCAAAATCCCACTTCTTGCTTGGATTCTAGCTTCACCACCACTCCCTCTAGCATTTCCAGATCACCCACGAAGCTCCACCATCAATGAATATTCTCTCTGCTCCTTGGCTGTTCCCCCATTCCTTGCCTATTTAAGCCACCGTTCCTGCAAGCACAACTCACCAATTCACAACCATAGCCACAACTACTCACCCACACCCATAGAATTAATCCCTGCACCCAGCAAGCTTCAATCACACAAACACCATCATCGTAGCCATCTTCAATCACCATTAATCACTACCATGGCAGCCCACTGCCTCATCACCAATTCACCATTACGGCAGCTCCTCTGCCAATCACAATCCTCATGCTTCAGCCTGCAAGAATCAAATTCAATAATCAACAATCATCACTCTCTCCCTCACGGCACAACTCCTTCTGTTTCTTTTTTCCTTTACCTGCAATTACTCTACCATTTTTCTCTAATAATCTTCTTTTGTTTTGCGGGTTTGGTACCCATCGCCGGCGAGCCATCACCCTCTCGCCCAGAAATCCGATTCAAAGCTGCCGGCGTTGTTTTCATCTTCACCGTGCTCTCTCGCTGCTACTGCTTCGCCGTGAAGCCCAACCATCTCCGCCGGTTCCCGTGCTCAATTAACGCCATCTCGGTCCGTCGCCGCATCTCGCCGGAGTTGATCTCTGCTCTCGCCGCATCTCGCCGGAGTTGATCTCTGCTCTCACCGCATCGATTCCAGCCTCACAAAGCTCACCTGCCCCGATTCGCCGTCGACCGTCGATCTCGGCTTCATCACCGTACCAGCCCGGAACCCAAACCGCGCCGCACCTCACCGCCGTCGATCACGGCCTCTCATCCTCACGGCTCTCTCTCTCTTGCTATGAACTGAAGAAAAGAAGGAACGAAGACTGATGCTAAAAAGAGAGAGAAATTATGAGAGAAGCCTTGCACGGGTCAAACCCGTTGAAAAGTCAACCAAGGCAAAAGTCTACAACACGGCTTGGACCGGTCAACCAAAGAGAACTTGGGCCTTTGACCAAGTCAGCCTACCAAGCCCAATGTTCCAAATCTGCTAAGGACACCCACTTGGCCCAAGCCCAAAGTGCTCTCTACACCCGCCACATCCAAATACAAGTTACTTGTCCGATTATATAGCTGAGTCTGCCACCTTCGCCTGCCAGACAGTGTCCATTTTCATGGACACAACAGTAACATTTTTCCCAAACTCTGTTTATTTATTATAATTTATTTTTGTTTAATTAACTATTCGTGAATAATTTTGGGAAATGTTATTGTTTGTTTATTTTCTATTTTGTGTAATAATTGTTGGATTGAAGTTAATTGATTCTTCTAGCAGCTTATGTGAATTTTGTTTGTTTGGTTTTATCTTAAAATCAAATGATAAGGATCGCGGATAGACGAGCGTTCGCTAGGTCGCGCACTTGAATTAACAACTCTTTTTCTATGCGTTAGACATGTTTAGATTAATCACCTTTGCATGTTTAATTGTTTAATCTAGATGAGCGTTCACTAGGTTGAATTTCATGGGAGAGGTTTTATTTGGGGAATGATAACCCGCGTGGGCATTCCACATATGTTAGTTTCGGATTCATGGCTAGGGAGTTAGTTAATCTTCAAAACAATATTTGTGTGTGTTTTTCTTGTTTTCAAAAATAATAAAAATCCAAAAATATTTTATTTATTGTTTTCAAAAATCTCAAAAACCCCCAAAAATACTTTTGTATATAATGTATATTTTTGTAAATAGAAACAATACTGTATAGTTCATTTAATTTTGTATATATATATATTCTTTATTCTTTATACTTGTTAATATTAATTCTTTATTTAATTTAATTTTTCGTGACATTAAAAAGTAAATATAACAATCTTCTGTGGGAAAAACCTTTATTTCCCATTATACTTTACAACGACAATTGTTAGGAATTTAGGTAATAAATTAATGACCGCGGTAAAAAGCGTCATAATCAATTCACAAGTAGTAAAGGCTTTGGAAAGAGGTCAGAATGAAATAAGAAGGATCACGGATAGATGGGCGGTCCCACTAGGTCGTGCACTTTAATTAACAACTATTCTTTTATGCGTTGGACATGTTTTGATTAGCAACCTTTGCATGTTTGATTGATTAATCTAGGTGCGGTCGCTTAGGTTAATTTTCATGAAAGATGTTTTATTTGGGGAATGATAATTGGCGGTCCAGCATTCCACATATGTTAATTTTGGTTTCATGGCTAGGGAACTTGGTTAATTTTCGGTCCAATAATTGGTAAACTTGTATACTTGTGGCTGAACTTTATATTCTTTATGTTTCATCCCATCATATTTAATTTATTCTTTGTAATTTAATTAATTTATTTCATTCAATTTATCTCTTAAACCCCCTTTTACTTTGTACATATGTATATATTCTTTATACTTGTTAATAATAATTCTTTATTTTATTTAATTCTTTGTGACAATTTTTGTTAGGTACACCCTTTGATCTCCGTTGTGAACGATACCCTACTATGCACTATACTACTACCGATAGGGTTTTTTTAAATTGATGTTCCTTTTGGGCGTATCACACAGCAATGTCTGCACCGCCAAAGGACTGAGAAACTGCCGCGTCCGGCTCGCCGCCCACCTTACCATTGAATTCTGCAACGTGCAGGACCGGCTCTGATACGACAAGCCCAGCAAGGTCGTCGATTGGCTCATCGAGAAAGCCAAGTCCCCAATCGACGAGTTCGAGGAGCTACCGTCGTGGAACCCTTCTGCACAAACATCCTCGCCGCCGGTTGTTCCAATCTCGGCCACGCAGGACACTGAGAACGCGAGCCACCGCTTTTCGATGGTGGAGGCTCCAGTTTCTTCGCTCGATAATCGGAGAACGAAAATGGTGGGAGCGGCTTTGCGAAGCTAGTGAATCAAAACAGCTCAAATTTTATGCCGCCGTCGATGGACTCGAACTCATTTGCGGATACCAGCAAGTCCTTTTTCCCAATGGGTGCGGCGACGGCGGCAGAAATGATGTTGTTGCACCACGGCTACCCACCAGATTTGCTGTCGAGAACCGCAGTCAAAGCCTAGATCTCGCGATCGTCCGAAATGGGAAAAAAGAGTGAGAGGGAGAGAGTTTTGGGAAATTTGAAATGGGAAAATGAGTTTTGGGAAATTTGAAATGGGGAAAAGAGTTGCTAGGGTAATGAAGTAAGAGGGAAACGAAAATAAAAATTTCATTAAGTGTGGGAAGAGTGAAAACTTTTGGCCAAAAAAAAAAATGGTCGGCATAAGGCGGAGTTCATCAAACAACATATATCTGTTGTCTGCAATTTTCCAAATTTCTTAAATGAATACAGCGATGAGTTACACCATATTCAGACAACAGATTTAATTTATATGTCGTCTAAAAAATTCAGACGACGGAAAACACATTATATGTCGTCTGATGTGTGTCGTCTGAAGCAAAAATTGGCATAGTGGGAGAAGAATGATGGTGGAGAAACAGCTCACTGTATAGGATTTGAATTCAAATAGCAATGGAGGGGAATTTGAATGATGATGGTGGAACCGTGGAAGACCAGCTCAAACACATGGAGAAGAGCTGGCAGAAGATGAACGAGCTGCTGCTAAAACACAAACAAAAGACAAACAAATAAAATAATTAAATGAAATTAAAAGAATTGATTATAAAATAAAATAAATAAAATAAAATAATAAAATAAATAAATAAAAATAAATACTAAAATAAAAATAAATATAAATAAGGGAAAATAAAATGGAGATTTCAAAATGTGTATTGCCACCGCGTGTGGTGGTTGCGCCTCCGTCCGTGGTGGCTTGCCGGCAAAATTGCCGGGATTTGGAACGGTTTCCAAAATCTTCGTACATTGTCTGTAATCCACTGCCGAGTGATGACCGGTGTCATCAGATAATCGAAAAGTCACGGTTGACTTTCCGATATAGCGCTGTAAACCTCCAAAATTCACCTTTTATGTGTAAATTAGCATTTTGCACATATTTTCCCTGAAAACACGAAAACAAACATTAAACAGACAAATAAGCTTTCAGAATAGCATCAATCCAAGTATTTAGAGCACTTTGTGTACGTAATTTACGCACACATCACACCCCTACACTTGAACTTTTGCTAGTCCTCTAGCAAACACAGAACTAAAAACAGAAAGGGAAACACAAAACAAAAATTCTTTCCAACCATAACCCTCAACGAGTTCAAAGAATTATAATCAGGAGAATAAAAATTATATACCAAGGCTCACGAATTTGCTAAGTATTTAACAGGGACATCTCATTCGTGCTCGAGTGAAGTGTGTGCAAACCGAGTGTACAATCAATTTCAAGCAATCAAATAGGCACATATGAACAACATTAACCACTAAAGCTCACAAGATTCACTAAATATTTCCGCTCAGTGTTTAGGGTTAAGTGTTTACTCTCATAACAATTGCACAAGTAGTGTTCCCATAAGCTTGCTCATCAACCAACTCTCCACAATTAATCTACAAATCATTAAATCATAAGGGCTTTCAATGGTGTAATGGGGCCAAAGGTGAATGAATGGTGAATGCTCCGATCATGTTACAATCTCACCTGAGTGATCCACGGTTAGTCTGAAACAACTACTTTCTAGCCCGAAAAATTTCTATGGCTGGCGACCTATCACGCGCCCTCACGCGCTTGTCCAAAACCGTTCCCGAGAATGTGAAAACCGGTACAAGGACAATAAGAACAATTTTGAAATACAAATCCTTACACCCTAAGGGTTCACTTATAAAAACCACAACTTGCATAACAAATGGAAACACATGCACTACTTACCAACATAAAATACTAAATTAAGTATCGAATGAATAAAGGAAATGCCCACTTAAATTCTTTATCTTCAGAATAAGTGGAGTCTTCCTTTTATTTTGTATAATTAAATGTTTATAAGTTACAATCCAGCCATTTCTCTAATACAGACTATTGTATTCTTTTTATTGATATTCTCAAGTAGGACATCAACCTATACACAATATATCACCTAAGTTGATAACTCGTATGATCAAGTGATACAATAAATACATATATATATATACCAACCAATTCATCCAAATAAATTAACAAATATCAAATAAATCATCATATCAACTTCTAACTTAGTAAAGTCAATAAATAGAACAAATACATCGCAAAGAATTGTGACACATGCTATGTCAACTTAAAATTCAAGTATATGAATATACACATATATAAAATGTACCCGTCTATAACAAATTTATCTTAATAACATAAAATAATTTATATACTAATTCCTTGTATTTAACCCACATATATCAAGAACATTTTCAACTCAAATAATTCGGTCTCAAATGTAATCTTTCTTTCAATTAACTAGTAATGTATCATTCAATATTGAGCTTCATAAACTATAGTAAATCAATATTTACAAGCATAAATCAAACAATGATCTAAGCTAAGGAAAATTCAAGTTTTACTTTTTCATGTGCGTAACTCACCGTTAAAAATCACTACCGTTTAGATATAAAACTTTATGTAAAAATTATTGTAAAACTCACTGATTAGAAATCTCAAGAATGTCCACTCAGTAATTGTAATAATTTAAAACCTCCGCAATAGGATTTTAAGCTTTAGTGGTTGCATTGCACAATGTCATTCCATCGGCCTAAATGGATTGCATCTCTGCATGTATATGCCATCCAACTCAAGTCCTCCATCCTTTTATATAGGCAACTTTTTTAACAATCATTGGTAAAATTAATTAGCATTCTTTCAAAATTGTAAGAGTACAAACATGTCAAAATAAAATTCCCAATTTAAAATAAACTCTTGAATCATTACGTACTGTATTTTGTTGAGTAATACTTTTGAAATTATCCAGAATAAAAGTACATATTATAAGCTTCATTTTGATATAAATATCATTGAAAACGGATTAAAAATGAGTGAGATATGATCATTTGAAGTTATGAACAACATAAGAAATGTCCAGCGAGTATACTGGTTATGAACTTAGATGCAGAACTCGTCAACCGTTGGATTATTATGATTTTCGAATACTAACTAGAAGACACAATTTAGAACAACTCTTGAGAAGAAGTTATGATGATAAAAGTAACCAAAATAGGACGTTTTAGCTGCTGAAGTTGGCTCTCGGAAATAATACAGAAAAACATAATTTGCAGATTTAAATCATATTCTTCTCCACTTCGTCTTGATCATACAATTGGATAAATCTTTAAGATATAAGAACATAACAAATATTTTGTACTTCCTGTAAATCAATCTAGTTGATCATTCATATGTACACATATAGTCATATATATATATTCTCAAATCACACTTTTTTTTTCTAAACCAATCATAATTATTCCACAAAATTTGGAGTAAACTATCACTTATTAAAGTGATTCTTTGGTCAAGGCATAGATTAATAGTACTAGGAAGGAAACAATTAGCCGAACAATGTTTGATTGAACACAATCATAGATTATAATATTAGACAATACATAGTATTTTACTAAGCACAAATCAAAAGTAAAAGGTTCAATATTCCACTATTGTTTAGTGTGTGCACAACATAATCAACTACTAATCACATTCAAAAATAAGACAAATTATCATTGTCTTGTACATACTTATATATATCAAGAATGATCATAACGTAGTAACACACAACCACTTATAAAAAAAAACTGCTACTATAACAAATCATGATTATATGCACTTACTATTTTTTTTTAAATTACCTATTATATATACATCAAACACTAAACTTTTTACACCAAATATATATATATACACATCAAGTGATGATTATAGTATATAAATATATATCACATGCACAAACATATATTTATATCAATTCATGATTACAAGTGTTAATATATATATATAAAAAGTATGATCATGCATAACATGCAAAATCATTTATACACATCAATTCATGATTATAATATATATTACACACCAAAATATTATTGTGACTTGATGCACAAACGGGTTACACACACATATGTATATGTATATATCAATCCATGACTATAATACAACATACCATGTTTATAATATATTACATATCAAACAACTATATTATATTAAACATATATATATATACACACACATAACATGTCATGATTCTAGACTAATCATGCTTTCACATATTAACTCAATTTTAATAATTGTTACCTTTTTTTTCAGTTATTTTTAACCAAATGCTCTGATACCAACTTGTCAGGCCCCAAATCCGAGACCGATATTTGTTTATATATCTGGTGCCCGAATTTAAGGTGTGATGTGTTTATCACTCATAATAGCAGTAATTAAAACTTTACCGCAACTACAAGTGATGATAATTTGGTACATCGAACATTTCATCCATTAAAATGTTACAAAAATTAACTAGAGTTTAGCGGAAGTCTAATCGATCTTACAAATAATTACAAGAGGAAAAGTATTCCTTAACAGTACAAACAATTATACTAGCAACATTCATTTCTTTCATAGTTGGTAACATCCACACAAGCAGCACCACACAAGCATCCAATCACCATGTTCCATTTTCAAATTGATATCTTTGTACCTGCACAATCTATAAGGGTGTGAGCTTGCAGCTCAGTAGGGTATTAAATCCCTCAAGGTCAATTACCACAGTTAATTCAAGTGTGCCAATAATATCAGTAAATAAAATAATCACAAATAATATAAATACATCAGTGTGCATGATGTGCTTTAAATATAAAGTTTCCTTCACTACCCTTCGTCAATTCGTACTCTGGATCAAACAGACCTCGCACGTGAAGGAAGGCCCAAACCCAAGATGGCAGGCCCAAATCCATGAAGGAAGGCCCAGGTTCACAAAGCATGAGGAAAGGCCCAAGCCCAGATTTTCGGACATTCTGCCTGTGCAGATCAGTCAACTTGCGAGGCCCATATCTCTCAATTGCACCGTCAGATCTAGCTGTAATTTTGATACACACTGCATGTGGATGTTAAGTATTCGGCATTAACATTTCAGAATCATCCAACCGTCCACACGTCCAGAATTCCACTCCAAATGCGCACTGCTCAGTGCTGTCTGCTTTTTATTTCTTTCCTTTTCCTTTATTCTCAATGCTCCACTCACCCCCATATTTCCACCCATCTCACCTAACTATCTTTGTTTCTTTATCTCCATACCATTAGTGTTTAATTTCTTTTACCTAAATAAATGGTTCATTGCCATATGACTACATTTCCACCATTCCACTTACCATTTCTTTTCTACCACTCACATTCCACTTCTCTTCCTTTTTTTTTCTTTATTTCTTTCATTGTCTTCTTCTTCCTCTCCATTCTCCTATAAATAGCAGCCTCATTCTTCTCACCAAAACACACCCCAATGGGGAGGGACAAACCCTCCTCTTTCTCTTCTCCATCTCACACCATATTTTCCATTCTCTAGTATTTAGGGTTTTCAAGTCTTCAAGGAGGAGGGAGCTGTTTACACCATTACCACCAGCCATCAAGCATCATCACCACCATCATCATCACCTTGGGAATCTCGGCTTTTGAGTTACTCGCGTGAGGATTTAAGAGTTTGTGATCTTCGAGTTCTTCCTACTTTCCATATGGTGTACTTCAATTTATTCTTTAATTACTCTTTTCGAGTTCCTCTTTGTTGCTTGATTATTCTTTGTATTAGTTAACATGACATGATTTATATAATTTTCAGCCTATATTTATGAGTTTATTTGATTGTTAGATCCTAATTAATTAGTTCTTCTAGCAGCTTATGTGACTCCGTTTATTTGATTCGATTTTATTGAATCTTTTATGTGTTCTTGTTTTAAGGTTCGAAACTTAAGATGATTGCATGTAATTGGTGCTAGAATTAGGGTTTTAATTCTAATTCACAAGTAGTAAAGGCTTATCAAACGGGTCAGAATCAAAATAAGAAGGATCGCGGATAGACGAGCGTTCGCTAGGTCGCGCACTTTAATTAACAACTCTTCTCCTATGCGTTAGATATGTTATTGATTGATCACCTTTGCATGTTTAATTGTTTAATCTAGATGAGCGTTCACTAGGTTAATTTTCATAGAAGATGTTTTATTTGGGGAATGATAACCCGTGTGGGCATTCCACATATGTTAGTTTCGGTTTCATGGCTAGGGAACTTGGTTAATTTTCGGTCTAATGATTGGTAAACTTGTGTATATGTGGCTGAACTTTATATACTTTGTGTTTCATCATCATATTTTATTTATTCTTTGTAATTTAATTAATTTATTTCATTCAATTTATCTCTCAATTCCCCTTTTTACTTTGTACATATGTATATATTTATACTTTATACTTGTTAATAATAATTCTTTATTTTATTTAATTCTTTGTGACATTTTTTGTTAGGTACACCCTTTGATCTCCGTTGTGAACGATACCCTACTTACACCACTATACTACCGATAGGGTTTTTTTTAAATTGATGCTCCTTTTGGGCCTGTCAATTTTTGGCGCCGTTGCCGGGGATTGAAAATTCCTAACTATTATTTTGTGAATATTTGTGAATAATACTTGTTGATATTTTGTTACACTTACTAATTTTACTTGTATATATTTTGTTACACTTAGTAATTTATTTAGGTGTCTTTTATATAGTTGATTATTTTTTTGTTGTTGTAAGTTGTAACTTGAACGGAATAGGTAAGGTCATTTTATTAATATTGGCCTAAACCCTTCATTTGTACCTTTTTAAGGTCACTTGAGGTTGAGGGCGGCCTTTATTAACACTTGGAGAATTGTCGAACACTTAAGTGCTTTCTCAACTGAGTAAGGGGCACATGAATGGTGTCTAGATATGATCGAGACCCTGGGTGACGGGTTTGTAAAATTGGATTCAGAGGACTAGTCCACTAAATGAATCCTGCCTCTCGCTTATCTCTTGTGATCTGGCCATTCGCCTTCTGAAAACACGGAAAGTCATTTACGTCAAGGCATTGCACCTAGGCCGTAAGTCCACCTTGAGTTACCGCTTGGAATCAACTTTCATTTTTTTTCAACTATATTGAGGCAAAAGAAACTGTTTTTATACACTTTAGGTATATTGGATCAAACATGACTTTAAGATGGGTAGCTGTTTCAGTCCCATTGCACATTGAAGTCCTCTGTTCCCGTACCTAAGTGTATTGTGTAAATGAAATTTACTTAGACATAGGAAAATTTATTTATTCATTTTGTATAGATAATTTGTGATACATTTTTAACATTGTAGATATTTGTTTTTATTTTGTAAATTTATTACTAACTTTTTAATTTTGTATAGGGAATAATCCGGGTTATTCAGAAATTTTACCACATACATCGGAGCATACGTTTAGGAAGTCAAGGTTGAAAAACCTTGAGGTTGATGTCTTGTTGGTGATTTTCGGTTTCCTCGGGAGTAAAAAGGTAAGTTTTCTTTTCACTCTCGTTATTTTTTGTAAAAATAAAAAAAATAAAAAATAAAAAAGGAGAAAATTTTTAATTGTAAAAAAAAAAAGAGTGCTTGTTTTGTTTTACTGTTTGTAATTATTTATTTTTACTATTTATAATTACTGTTTGTTTTATTTTTGGGCTTGTTGTTTGTTTGTTATTGGGCCTTAGGCCCGTTTGTGTGATTGGTTAGGGTTTTTAGGTTTCGAAAAGAAAAATATAAAAATAATAAAAAATGTGGCCCATTGGGCCCGAGTCATTCCCGAAGCCTGAAACCCGTAACCCAAGCTCATTTAGTGTGTCGGGCCTGTTCGTTTTTAGGCCCATTAGTTTAAGCTCACCAATAATGGCCCGTTCTCTACGCGGCCAGGCCCACTTTAAGGCCCAGACCATTCCGATGGCCCAGGCCCGTTTAAAGTGTCGGCAACCGTTAGCGCGTGTGCTACGCGTTTTCACTGTTTACTTTACGACTTTCGCGTAAAGATTTGGTTAAATAAAAAGAAAAATTGTTATTGGACCGTCCCGCGACTTTCGCGTCGGCACGATAATTAAAAAAAAAAAAAATAATGAAAAAAAAATTTGATTGGGCCGACGGACGACTTTTGCGTCGGCCGATTTGTTTAATAATCTGCATGCGTGTCAATCGTAGCCTTTGCGACTTTCGTCGCTCGATCCGTAATTTGCGGATCTCGTCTTTGGCACGTGTGCGTGCGTGCGTCCGTTCCTTTCCCTTCGTTTGTGTTTGTGTGTTTCATTCCATTCATTTTGCATTCATTTTCACTTAGTTCCTTTTAGTCTCTCTAAATTTTCTCTCGTTTGTTCATATTGTTCTTCACTTGTTCTTCGTTGTTCTTAGTTATTTTTCCGGAAATCTATCCTCCCTCCCAACCTAGAAATGGCCAAAAGAGTGAATTCTTTCGGTGAGTTGTTTCATTCTAGTCCTCCGGAGAGTGATTTCTTTGAAGGCTTGGATGAAATCATTCCACCAAGCATTCTAGATACTGTTAATGCTAGCATGCCGGATGTGCCGAGAACCGGAACCACAAGCACCAATCCGAGCCGCTGATCCACATGTTGTTGTTGTTGCTGGTCCGTCCGAGAAGCGTACGAGAGGCCCGAGGACGAGATTCACCAAGGACCAAAATGATGCGTTGACCGAGTTCTACACGGTGAATCCTCACCCACTCAAACTGCACAGAGCAAGGTTTGCTATAGAACTCGGGTTAACCGAAAATAAGGTCTACAACTCGGGGAAGGAGATTTCATGATAAGCACGGTATCCCGTCAGAGGAGCAGATTTATGCCGATCTAATAAGACGAAACGAGGAGCTGATGAGTAAGAATGAGGAGCTTCAAGAGCAGAACCAGAAACTCATCGATGCTCTTCACAGCGGCATTTGTCCCCAGTGTGGAGGTCCTGTTCCGCACCCAGATGTGCATCGATCAAGATTCGAAGTTGTTCCTCCGGAGCCTCTTCTTGTCTTGTCCGATGATTCAATCGACATGGATGACTTGCGAAGGGATGTGCGGAGCCTCATGCCAACATTACTCGAGCGCTCATCCTCTCATGTGCCATCTGACAACATTACGGGACCTGCTCATGATCTCGTTGGGTTTCATTCCGACCAGATCGCCGATATCGTGAACAAAGCCAAAGACGAACTCCTTCTCTTGGCCGCGGCTGGTTTTCCCCTGTGGATCTTTTCATCAAATCCTAGCACTTCCATTCATCCTGAAATTCTTAATCATGCCGAGTACTTGCGAGTGTCTCAACGAGCTGAGCCTACACCATATTTCATATCAGAAGCCTCGAGACACTCAGCAACCATTCACCTGAATCCGACCACCATCGTTCAGATTTTAATGGATGATGGTCAATGGTTGCTCGTCTTCTGTAGCTTGGTCACCAATGCCCATACCTTGGAGGTCCTGTTCTCCGGGATAGACGAAAGCTACAAGGAGCGAGTGCAAGTGATGTCTGCCGAGTTCCTAGTGCCAACACACAACGTTTCAACTCGTGAAGTCCAGTTTGTTCGTTCCTCTCACCAACAATTGGATGGAAGTTGGATTGTTGTGGATGTCTCTGTGGATGAAATGAGCTCAAATCCAAGGCCTTCCGTGAGATCAAGATGCCGAAAACGTCCTTCCGGATGCCTGATACGGGATCTGCAGAATGGATCCTCTTTTGTCACGTGGGTGGAGCATGTTGATGTGCGAGAAAAAGATTTAACCCCTTTATTTAAACCTTTTGTTGAATCAGGTTTTGCATATGGAGCGAAGCGTTGGTTGGCACCTCTTCAACGACATGCCGAGCGCTACATGTGCGTGATGGGGATTCATGATTTGTATGCGATTTGCATACAAATTAGGCCTCTAATCATCATTATTGTGCTTGTCCATTGACCATTTGTGAGTCTCTAATCCTTGTTTGCACACTTGTAGGTAAATTGAGCATCGGAACGATATTGGGAGCGAAAGGATGTATTTTGGAGCTTTTAGTGGATTTCCGGCAAAAAGACGAAAAGTCAACCCGAGGACCAAAAGTCAACTCATGGTCAACCCCGCCTTTGGAGCATCAAAGAGTCAAGTGCCGAGTACCGAGAATGAAGCACAAGAGAATTCCGGAAGATTGACCAAGAAACCGAAAAGTCAACTATGGTCAACTCCGAAGGTCAAAGTCAAGGTCCAAGTCAAGGTCCAAGTCAAGGTCAACCTTGTGATTCACAAATGTGCTCCCACATCATCAAGGACCACACTAGATTTGGTGAGGTGACATGTTGATTATTCCTTCCTTTTGTCTCCCATAAGATTTTACCTCATTACCCTTCATTTAATCTCCTTAGCCATTGGATTTAACTCTAGCAATCCTAGCCTTTCATTCTTCCCTTCCCTTGCCTATATATAGTTTAGTTTTTGCCTCATTAGGGCATCTTTAGTCTTCCCAATCAGCCCCAAATCGACCTCACTTTCTCTCCCCCTTTCCTTCTCTCCATTTTCCCTTTCACCTCAGCCTCTGCACGCTCGTCGACCGGTCGACGACATCCTGTCGAACGGTCGACAGTCGACGGCCTCCGCCACTTCCGCTCGTTTTCGCCGCCTCCGCCACTTCTACCACCATCTGGGCAGCTTGGGATCCTCACTAGACATCAGGGACTCCATCTACACTCAAGAAGAAGAAGGATACACCATTGATTGAGCATTTCTCACCCCTTCTCTCTCTTGTATTCATGATTTTAGCTTGCTATTGTATTGTGATGATGCATACCTTGATGGATAGTGAGTAGTTACCTTGTTGGGGACTAGGGTTGTGTGCCCTAGTCCATTGTGATGTATTGATGAATTAACTATGTATGGATGCTTTGTGATGAATGGATATGTCTATTACCCAATTCAATTTGTGTTGAATGCATGTTTAGGGAATTTTGTCACTTCTTTGAGCATGTGTATAACCTATTTTGATTGAGTTTGTTGGGGTGACTCCTAACCCTCTCTAGGCAATTGATAGTAGATGTGATGAGGCCTCCTTGTTTGAGCTTCTAAGTCTTTGTGCCCTTCGCCTCCCAAGCCACATTGGGAGAGTTCTAGTGACCCATAACATGGCACTATGAATACATAAGAAAAGATGGTCTTAGACCCATAACATGGCTAAGATACGAAACTTGATTCAATCATTGCACAAGCATGAATACTAAATTGGTTCGTTAAGCATCTCATTTGGACTTAGGCTAACCCGAAAACCCCAACATTTTCCTTATTGTGCACACACTTTAATCTTCTTTGCTTGCTTAGTTTACTTGTTCGTTGTCTTACATTTCACCATCTCTTTACAAAACCAAACTCACTACACTCACACTTCACACATTGTCCATACACATATTCACGCACTCTTTCCATTTCTCATCCATTTCATCATAGCTAGAGCACTCATCACACACAAACCACCAAGGGATTAAGGAGCCCATCGATCCTCGTTGGAACGACAATCCCCTTTCAAAATTTACTTACCCCATACTTTGACGGTTCGTCAAATGGCGCCGCTGCCGGGGATCTAGGTTTAATCCTTAGTTTCATGGTAGTTTTGGTTGAGAATTTAGCTTTCTTTTGCTTTTGTTTGCATATTTCATTGTTGTGTTGTTTATATTGTGGTATTTCATTGCCTAGTTTGATAACCATCTAGTTTACCTTCATCCAATTTCTTGTATTACTTGTGTTCTTGAACTTATGAATATTGAATTCGTGCATTTGTTGGCTTAATTGTGTCTTAGGTTGCTTGTTTATTGTTGTTTGGGTTCCCTTGCACCTTTTGGGACCTTATTGGTTTAGGTATAAAAGGAGAAAATCACAAAAACATAGTTTCAGGGCACTTGTCGAACGGTCGACTCTGTTTCTCGACCCTTCGACGGAAATTCCCTGGACGAGTGTCGACCGGTCGACGACAGTCTGTCGAACGGTCGACGGGGAGCAATTTTGCTCCTTTGCTTTGTTTCTTTCACTCTTTGATATCATTACTTGTCTTCACCTCTTACTTGTATTCCTTACTTCGATTGTGGTATCTAATCATTGGTTATTGTGTTGTGAAGGTATATGAACCTTGCTTCAACCTCTCACACACGCATACAACTTAGAAGCGGAAAGATTTTAAGTGAGAACACAAGAGGAAGGCCAAGAGTGAGACGTAGACCGATTGTGAGACGTATACCGATTGTTTGTGAGAGTGCACCGCCTACATTTGAGCGCCACCAAGCACCTTTGGAGGGGCCGAGTCCCCAAGCAACAATGGGAGAACCAAATCCACCACCGGATCCACTCAACAACAACAATCCACCTCCCGTGAGACGCATGAGGGAGTACACTCTTCCTCATGTGGTGGATCACCCCTCTTGCATCATGCTACCACCGTGCAACACTCATTATGAAATCAAGTCTTCTACCTTGAGTATTATGCCTACTTTCCATGCCTTGAAGGATGAAAGCCCGTATGATCACCTCATGGAGTTTGAACAAGCTTGTACGACGGTGCAACTACATGGACTACCCGAGGATGGTCTCAAGCTTCGCCTATTCCCTTTCACATTGAAAGATGGAGCTAGGAAGTGGTTACTCAAGCTTCCACCAAGGTCCATTCACTCATGGTTTGAGTTGCAAGAAGCTTTCCTCTCAAAGTTCTTCCCACCTAGCAAGGCCGCCAAGGTTCGGGATTCTATTGTCAACTTCAAGCACCAATCGGGCGATGCTTTCTACGAGACTTGGGAAAGATTCAAGGATTTAGTGATGAGTTGCCCACACCATGGCTTGGAACAATGGTTTCTAGTTGATGTGTTCTACCGAGGGTTGTCTTCCGGGCAACGACAAAGAGTTGATACTTTTCGGGGATGCACAATAGCCGGTATGTCTCCCGATGAGGCATGGGACACATTTGAGGACCTAGCCACAAATTCCGAGCTATGGGATGACTTTGGGTCAAGAAGACTTCCTCCCACACAACCGGCACCTCAAGTAACAAGAGTTCACAATGTCTCGAGTGAATCATTGGGGGATGACATGATGAGAACCCAATTTGATAGGTTGGAAGCGGCTCTCAACAAGAAGATGGACATGCTCATGCAATCACAATCCAAGCCTCCCCCTCGACAAATCAATAGTGTTATCTCTTCACCACCTTGCTTTTATTGTGGCTCTCTTGGCCATCAAGCGGAGGAGTGTGCTTACATGGTTGAGGAAGAGAAGGAAGAGAGACAACAAGTGAACCAAGTGAGTTCCTATCCACAAGGTTCTTATCAATCGCCTTCAAAGCCTTACAACAACTTTGCACCTCGGAATGAGCAAGGGAGCACTCAAGGATACCAACCAAAATCTTTTGGAAACAATGCTCAACGGTATCAAGAGAGGTCTCAAGGGTATAACACTTACCAAGGAGGAGATAAGTATCAAGGGAGTGGCACATATGGAGGACATAGGAGCTCAACTTTTGGAGCACCTCCCGGGTTCTCTACTCAAGGAGGAAACACCTACCATCAAGGTGTCTCTTCATCTTTTGCTGCCCCAAGAAGCTCTCAAGCTCAAGAGTCCGCGGAGCCGTCAATGAAGGACATGATCGTCACCCTTGTGCAAGGCCAAGTGAAGAACAATGAAGCGAACTCGGCTCTTGAACAAGGGCAAAACATCTTACAACAAGGCTTGTCAAAGATTGAGTTGCAAATGGGCCAAATGGCCAAGGAGATTAGTGAGAGGCCAAGAGGTACCTTGCCTTCTAATGTGGAGCAAAATCCTAAGTTCAAGACCAAGGAGCAATGCAATGCTATCTTCACTTCTCATTCTGGTATCTCTCATGCTACTTATACTCCTACTCCCCTAATATCAAATGTTTTCACCCCTTCTCCTTTCATCCCCATTCATGAGAACTTTGATCATATGCATTACATGGAGGATGGGGCCAAGGAGGAAGAAAATGTACTCCTTGGCAATTATGGATTGAATGAGGAGGAGACTTGTGAGGAGAATGAAGGAGTAGTTCTTGGGAAAGGACTTGGCTACTTGTCTTTTGAGAATGATGTAACCTCTTATGGCGGAGTGAAGACGCAAGAAGGAGCATTGAGTGAGGAGACTCCTAGGCATGAGAATGTCATGGTTTCTAACCTTGGTGGTGAGGCTATGATGGCTATGGACCCACCAAGAACCATGAGCACCTCTAGGGAGCTCCTTGATGATGATGTGCATGTACACCAAGCGATGAAGATCACCCCCGATGAGAGGAGGAGCAAGAAGAAGACATTGACGAATGAGCTTCATGAAGTGTTCAAAAAGGTAGAGATTAATATCCCTTTGTTGGAGCTCATTTGCAAAGTGCCGGTCTATGCAAATTTCCTCAAGGACTTGTGCACCAAGAAGAAGCGGCTTGAGGAGCATGAAGTATACAAGATTGAAGGGCATATAAGCTCAATGATTCAACACAACATGCCACCAAAGAGAAAAGATCCCGGAAGCTTCACTATCGGATGTCAAATTGGTGAGACACACCTTGATGGAGCACTTATGGACCTAGGGGCAAGTGTCAATGTGATGCCTCTATCTCTCTATAAGAGGTTGAGCATTGGTGCTTTGCAACCTACCCCTATTGCACTTACCTTTGCGGATGGAAGCAAGCGAAGACCGGCGGGTGTAGTGGAAGATGTGCTAGTAAGAGTTGACAAATTTATTCTTCCCGCCGACTTTGTTGTGCTTGATATGGGTGATGACCCCAATGAAGACAATGGATTCCCCCTTATTTTTGGACGCCCTTTCATGGCTACGGCGGGAGTGAAGATCAATGTTTTAAAGGGAACCATTAGCTTCAAGGTGTTGGGGGAGAAAGTGAAGTTTGAAATGTTCAAGCCCATTCATCCACCGGAGGTAGTTGAGGAGGTGTTCTCTATTAACTTGGTGAAGGGAAATAGTGCTAAGAGTGAAAGGATCTTTGGTCCTTTGAATCCACCGCCTTTTGTTAAATCAAAGCCACCACCTCTTTCTCATAAAAATATACTTGGGAAGGATCCATTTCTTGAAGGAGCGACAAAGAAGAGCCCTCCCATGAATGAGCTACAAAAGGCGACAATCAAGGCCATGAGGGAGATGGTTGGCGAGGTAAGGAAGAAGAAGTATGCATGGCCTCAAACTTCAATTTCGATTTTCAATGGTATGAAGGGCTGCTTTGTGGGAAGCTTGGGAGATGGTGAGACAAGCCATACAGTGAGTGAGAAGAAGCTTTGCTTTGAGCCACCATAATCTCACCAAGGAGGAACCAAGACCGGCTTTTTAGGTCTATAAACCGAAGCGCTTGTGGGGAGGCAACCCCATTTGGAAAAGAAATTTTTGTTTTCAGCACTATTTAGTAATGAATAAAGGTTTTTGGGAGGTTGGGCGGAGCTAGGATATGGAGCTTTGGAGGGAGAAACCCCAAGAGGTGTTGATTAGCATTTGTCTACGAGAGGCCTGGGCAGAACAGTGACTTCGTAGACAGTTTTCTCCAAATCGGACCGTTGGAATGTAGTGAAACAAGTTGGGAAAGCTTCTTCTATGAGTCTTCTGTGCCCGGTTTAAATTTCTCTCTAAACAGACCGTTGGATCTGTCGCAATATTGGTTACAAAGAGGAGTGCTCGTTGCAGTTTGACTTTCTAAAGGGTCACTTTGACCGGTTCTTCATTGCATGTCCGGAAGGTGATTTCTGAGTTTCCAGTGGCCAAACTAAAGCTCTTTGAGTGTACTTTCCAACGCCACTGGAATCACTCAACTTGGATGCCTATTCTAGGGGCTATGCCCAAATCTTTGGGAGAAGGTCAATGCTGCATTGCTGCTTTCCCCTGTTTTCAAGTGATCCCGATGCAATCACACTCGCTAGTTCATTTGGCACCCGAGGAGCAAACACATGGAAGTCAGGGCCTTGTGCCCTGAGGTTGGTGTCTATTTGAGGTTTCTCGGCTAGATAAGGGAGTCTACAAAGGGGGTTTTCTTATCTCTATCTTCCGATTGCTATATGTTTTGTTATGTGTGCATTCGCCCGACTTCACTCTCCTCACTTTTACCAATTTGATTTTCTTTGCTTTTAAACTCCTCACAACACCGAGGACGATGTTGGTTTTAAGTGTGGGGGTGTGAGGTTGGGCTAAATTAAAGTGGTCTCACATTTTCGAATTTCGAACCACCAAAATTTTTCAATTTTTCAAAGTTTTCATCGAACAGTCGACCCTTCGGTCGACCGGTCGATGGGAATTCCCTGGACGTGTGTCGACCGGTCGACACAATGTGACGACCGGTCGACAGGTGCTTAAATTTTGAAAATTTTGAAACTTTGAAGTTTGTTTGGTGAGTTTTGATTGTCCCTTCCAACCCCAATGATGATTTTGAGCCCATTAGGTTATGAATTAAGTGAATAAAGAGCATGTGCTTAAACTTTATTGGATTGCCTTGTGATTAATTTATGTAATTGATGCGTGTTTGACACTTTGTGCACATTTGCTTTGTTGATTGATCATTTGCAACTAGAGAAGCATGTGTAGACGATGTATTGACTTGCATATACCCTTTATGGTTAGATTTTGAGCCTTATTGATATGTATGCATCATTCATACATCCTTGTTCTTCATGTGTGTGCATTCCATTAGTTTACGAGACCTAGAACTTGCTCAAAGACCGCTTGAGGTTATGTGTTAGTTTGCAACGAATTGGAAATGATTAAGGCACTAGATAAGCACCATGGCCAAACTTACATTCATCCCTTAAACACTAATCCACTAGGACTAACCCATTTGAGCCACATTCATCGTTTAACCTTTCACTTCACCACCCACATCACCATAACCCATATTTTAACTTAAACACTAGCCAACCTTGTTCCGAAATGTTAATAAGACAATGATTGTGACTTCTTGTTTCTTATATGCTTGAGAAATCTATGGGATTGTACAAAATGGCAAGTGTGGGGGTAGTAGAGTAGAAAGAGTTGAGGTTGTAAAGAAGAAAAGAAGTTGAGAAAATCAAAAAGAAAAAAAAAATGGTGTATAAAAATAAAGTTCAAAAGAAAGTCCCAAAGAAAAGAAAATACAAAATGAGAAATTGTTGTTGAGAAAAAGAAAGAGAAAAGGAGAAATGAAGAAAGAAAAAAAAAAAAAAAAGAAAAAAAAAGTTGTAGAAAAATAAAAGGTTTGAGGAGAATAAGGTTTAGGTTGTCGATTACTAAAGCATACGCAAAAGAAATGAGTTTCAAAGTCCTTGATTTGTCTTGTGAAGCATTAGGAACATTTGACTTTCCATTCCCTTCATTTCATGCTAACCCTTAACCTTTGGCCCCATTACAACCATGTGAAAGCCCTTTTGATCCAATAAGTTGTGAATTAATTAGTGGAAAGATGGTCATTGAGCAAGCTTATGGGGACGTTGCTTTTGGTTATGCTTTGAGAGTAAACACTTAACCCTAAACACAAGAGCGGAAAAATTTAGTGAACCATGTGAGTTTAGCGGTTAAGCATGTCGATGTGTGCCAATTTGATTGCTCTTGATTGATTATCTCATGGCTAGCACACACAACACCAAGCATGCATTGAATACATATCTTAATCACTTGGCAAAGCATGATGTTTATGTTGTGTGCTTGATTGAATCTTGATGAATAGCTTAGTGGGCTTATTGAGGATATGGTTGGAAAGGCAATTGAATTTGTGTTGATTGGATTGTTCATTCTATGTTTGCTTGAGGACAAGCAAAGCTTAAGTGTGGGGGTGTGATTTGTATGCGATTTGCATACAAATTAGGCCTCTAATCATCATTATTGTGCTTGTCCATTGACCATTTGTGAGTCTCTAATCCTTGTTTGCACACTTGTAGGTAAATTGAGCATCGGAACGATATTGGGAGCGAAAGGATGTATTTTGGAGCTTTTAGTGGATTTCGGCAAAAAGACGAAAAGTCAACCCGAGGACCAAAAGTCAACTCGTGGTCAACCCCGACTTTGGAGCATCAAAGAGTCAAGTGCCGAGTACCGAGAATGAAGCACAAGAGAATTCCGGAAGATTGACCAAGAAACCGAAAAGTCAACTATGGTCAACTCCGAAGGTCAAAGTCAAGGTCCAAGTCAAGGTCCAAGTCAAGGTCAACCTTGTGATTCACAAATGTGCTCCCACATCATCAAGGACCACACTAGATTTGGTGAGGTGACATGTTGATTATTCCTTCCTTTTGTCTCCCATAAGATTTTACCTCATTACCCTTCATTTAATCTCCTTAGCCATTGGATTTAACTCTAGCAATCCTAGCCTTTCATTCTTCCCTTCCCTTGCCTATATATAGTTTAGTTTTTGCCTCATTAGGGCATCTTTAGTCTTCCCAATCAGCCCCAAATCGACCTCACTTTCTCTCCCCCTTTCCTTCTCTCCATTTTCCCTTTCACCTCGGCCTCGCACGCTCGTCGACCGGTCGACGACATCTCGTCGAACGGTCGACGGTCGACGGCCTCCGCCACTTCCGCTCGTTTTCGCCGCCTCCGCCACTTCTACCACCATCTGGGCAGCTTGGGATCCTCACTAGACATCGGGGACTCCATCTACACTCAAGAAGAAGAAGGATACACCATTGATTGAGCATTTCTCACCCCTTCTCTCTCTTGTATTCATGATTTTAGCTTGCTATTGTATTGTGATGATGCATACCTTGATGGATAGTGAGTAGTTACCTTGTTGGGGACTAGGGTTGTGTGCCCTAGTCCATTGTGATGTATTGATGAATTAACTATGTATGGATGCTTTGTGATGAATGGATATGTCTATTACCCAATTCAATTTGTGTTGAATGCATGTTTAGGGAATTTTGTCACTTCTTTGAGCATGTGTATAACCTATTTTGATTGAGTTTGTTGGGGTGACTCCTAACCCTCTCTAGGCAATTGATAGTAGATGTGATGAGGCCTCCTTGTTTGAGCTTCTAAGTCTTTGTGCCCTTCGCCTCCCAAGCCACATTGGGAGAGTTCTAGTGACCCATAACATGGCACTATGAATACATAAGAAAAGATGGTCTTAGACCCATAACATGGCTAAGATACGAAACTTGATTCAATCATTGCACAAGCATGAATACTAAATTGGTTCGTTAAGCATCTCATTTGGACTTAGGCTAACCCGAAAACCCCAACATTTTCCTTATTGTGCACACACTTTAATCTTCTTTGCTTGCTTAGTTTACTTGTTCGTTGTCTTACATTTCACCATCTCTTTACAAAACCAAACTCACTACACTCACACTTCACACATTGTCCATACACATATTCACGCACTCTTTCCATTTCTCATCCATTTCATCATAGCTAGAGCACTCATCACACACAAACCACCAAGGGATTAAGGAGCCCATCGATCCTCGTTGGAACGACAATCCCCTTTCAAAATTTACTTACCCCATACTTTGACGGTTCGTCAATTCACACTTCACCTAGTGACTCAATCATTTCACCAGGAGGGAGAAGAAGCCTTTCTAAGATGGCAAACCAGATGGCGGTAAGTTTCTTCAACGACATCACCAACTCGACTTACCATCATTGGACTGCATCAAACAAAACGGGAGACACACATATGGAGGTCAGGACCAACAAGCGAAGGGGTGATCCTAGCCAACCCCTTGGACTCGATCGTACTGCTGGCTGTTCTGTCAAGCACTTCTCCCATCACACAAGAATCTTTGATTTTATCAGAGACGTACAGACAAGGCATTTATGGGATAGTGTGTCGATAGACAGTTCAGTACATGTGCTTACAAACTTCACCACTGGTCTTGACCCACGAAATTCTATCTCCGTTTTGGGCATAAGTAATCACGTCGACTTCCTCATACTCCAGGAGTGCTTCACAGATTCAACGGGGTCGTACGTGATTTATGCGCCTATCGAACAAGCAACCTTCCAGTCCATGTTATGTGGAGTTGACCCGGAGCCTTTTCAATTGATGTCATCTGGCTTCTCCATTCTGCCTGATGTATCCGGAGACGTACTTGATGGAACTCTACTGACGTTAGTGTTCCAGATCTCAGTGAAGGCAAATTCAGCCAGACGTGCTGTGGATTTGGCAACAGGCACGGTCCAGGACACGCTCAAAAAGATCAAAGCCGCAGTCAACTAAGGAGCAAACGTTGGATGCAAGGCCCTGCTAGCCTTGTTTGTGACTGTTGGTGACTTGCTTCGGGAGGAGCTTCACGATCTTCAAAGGGGAGTCTTTCTGTTTCCCTTTTCATTAACTTAACTGTTTTATGTTTATTTATGTTGTGTGTTTACTTCTGTTTGTGTGTTTAAATTCAATAACCATGCTTGAATTATTCATTTTCGTGAAATATCTGTCTAACATTGAGGACAATGTTTAATTCAAGTGTGGGGGGAAGGTTTATTAAAAAGAAAAGAAAAAATTTGAAAAATTCAAAAATTCAAAAAAATAATTTACTTGTGTTTGTTTTCTACGGTAACAATATATCGACTAGATCATACTTACTCCCTTGGTAGTGTTGAACCTACCATTGCACTTAGTAAGTCACTGTGGTCACGTATTGTTACCCTAATACAAAAAATTGAAAAAGAAAAAAAAATAGTTTTGTAAGCTCGTTTGTTTCGCACTGGCTTTGGAGCTATCGAGTCTTAGAAAGTGCTTGTTTGTTTATTTGAGCTATATCATTTAAAAAAAAATCAATCAAAAAAATCAAAAAAATCAAAAATTACAAAAATATTTGCTTCTGTTTGTGTGTTTTGTGCTTTGTTCTTTCCAATCCCAAGGATGAATTGAGTTTAATTGTTGTGATTAGGAGAATGTTTATTATATGTCAAGGCTTTGTGTAGTTTGCTTTGGATTTAATATGCATAACTTGTGATTGCTCGAAATTCCATGTTCACATAACCTGTTTCGATTAATTGATTGCAATCCAAGAAGCACATTTAAGCATACATTGTCATGCATACCCAGAAAATGTGAGGATTTGAGCCTATTGAATATTCACATGTATGCATCTTTCATACATTTACTCGTTCTTCATGTGTGCACAATTCATGAGTTTTGAACCTAGAACTTGCTCAAAGACCACTTAAAACGTTTTGTTAATCTGTGATGAATTAGAGATGATTAAGGCATTAGTTGAGCACCATGGCCAAAATATTCACCATCCATCTAAACACGAACTCTAGGAATCCCCTTTTGAACTAAACACTCATTAGCCTTTTCTTTTGTTCACCCACACCATCTCACCCTTGTTTTATTGTGTTTGCAAGACGATGATAGTGACTTCTTGTGTTTTTATGCTTCAGATTTCTATGGTAATATACCAAAAGGCAAGTGTGGGGGTGCATTTTATTTTGTTGTAATTGTTCAAAGAAAGAAAAAAAAATTCAAAAACAAAAAGAAGGAATAAAGTTCCTCAAGAAAAAAAGAAAAGAAAAAAAAAATAGAGTTATTTTCTTGTATTATTTTCAATAAAAGGTTGGAGGAGAATAAGAAAGTTGTTTCGGGTATAGCATAGGTATGAGTTTCAAAGTCGTTGATTTGTCTTGCAAACATGTGAAACATTTTTCATTTCCAGTCCCTTCATTCACCATTTACCATTCACCATTTACCATCCACCTTTGGTCCCTGTTTCACACTAAAAGCCCTTATGATTTAATGATTTGTGGATTAATTGTGGAGACTCGGTTAATGAGCAAGCATATGGGAACACTACTTGTGTAATTGTTTTGAGAGTAAACACTTAACCCTAAACACTGAGCGGAAATAATTAGTGAATCTTGTGAGCTTTAGTGGTTAATGTTGTTTTGATGTGCCTATTTGATTGCATGAAATTTTTTTTGTATACTCGGTTTTCACACACTTCACCCGAGCATGAATGAGATGTACATGTTAAATGCTTAGCAAATTTGTTAGCCTTGGTATATAATTTTTATTCCCCTGATTATAACTCTTATGAACTCGCTGAGGGTTATGGTTGGAAAGACCATTCTGTTTTGTGTTTCCTTTTCTGTTTTGTGTTGTTCTTGTGTTTGCTAGAGGACTAGCAGTAGCTAAGTGTGGGGGAATTTGATAGGAGCACAAAGTGTGACGTTTTTAATGTGTTTTCCCTACTATTTGGCTATGATTTAATTGTAACTTTGCTATTTTAGCTTAGTTTCCATATTTGAGTCCAAAATGATGTATTAATGTGAACATGTGCAGAAACGAAGTCTAATGGGCTTTTGCGAGGCCCATTAAGAGGTGGTCTGCCATGAGGCCCAAGATGAAGGCCCAAGCCCATGAAGGAAGGCCCAAACCCAAGATGGCAGGCCCAAATCCATGAAGGAAGGCCCAGGTTCACAAAGCATGAGGAAAGGCCCAAGCCCAGATTTTCGGACATTCTGCCTGTGCAGATCAGTCAACTTTCGAGGCCCATATCTCTCAATTGCACCGTCAGATCTAGCTGTAATTTTGATACACACTGCATGTGGATGTTAAGTATTCGGCATTAACATTTCAGAATCATCCAACCGTCCACACGTCCAGAATTCCACTCCAAATGCGCACTGCTCAGTCTTGTCTGCTTTTTATTTCTTTCCTTTTCCTTTATTCTCAATGCTCCACTCACCCCCATATTTCCACCCATCTCACCTAACTATCTTTGTTTCTTTCTCTCCATACCATTAGTGTTTAATTTCTTTTACCTAAATAAATGGTTCATTGCCATATGACTACATTTCCACCATTCCACTTACCATTTCTTTTCTACCACTCACATTCCACTTCTCTTCCCTTTTTTTTCTTTATTTCTTTCATTGTCTTCTTCTTCCTCTCCATTCTCCTATAAATAGCAGCCTCATTCTTCTCACCAAAACACACCCCAATGGGGAGGGACAAACCCTCCTCTTTCTCTTCTCCATCTCACATCATATTTTCCATTCTCTAGTATTTAGGGTTTTCAAGTCTTCAAGGAGGAGGGAGCTGTTTACACCATTACCACCAGCCATCAAGCATCATCACCACCATCATCATCACCTTGGGAATCTCGGCTTTTGAGTTACTCGCGTGAGGATTTAAGAGTTTGTGATCTTCGAGTTCTTCCTACTTTCCATATGGTGTACTTCAACTTATTCTTTAATTACTCTTTTCGAGTTCCTCTTTGTTGCTTGATTATTCTTTGTATTAGTTAACATGACATGATTTATATAATTTTCAGCCTATATTTATGAGTTTATTTGATTGTTAGATCCTAATTAATTAGTTCTTCTAGCAGCTTATGTGACTCCGTTTATTTGATTCGATTTTATTGAATCTTTTATGTGTTCTTGTTTTAAGGTTCGAAACTTAAGATGATTGCATGTAATTGGTGCTAGAATTAGGGTTTTAATTCTAATTCACAAGTAGTAAAGGCTTATCAAACGGGTCAGAATCAAAATAAGAAGGATCGCGGATAGACGAGCGTTCGCTAGGTCGCGCACTTTAATTAACAACTCTTCTCCTATGCGTTAGATATGTTATTGATTGATCACCTTTGCATGTTTAATTGTTTAATCTAGATGAGCGTTCACTAGGTTAATTTTCATAGAAGATGTTTTATTTGGGGAATGATAACCCGTGTGGGCATTCCACATATGTTAGTTTCGGTTTCATGGCTAGGGAACTTGGTTAATTTTCGGTCTAATGATTGGTAAACTTGTGTATATGTGGCTGAACTTTATATACTTTGTGTTTCATCATCATATTTTATTTATTCTTTGTAATTTAATTAATTTATTTCATTCAATTTATCTCTCAATTCCCCTTTTTACTTTGTACATATGTATATATTTATACTTTATACTTGTTAATAATAATTCTTTATTTTATTTAATTCTTTGTGACATTTTTTGTTAGGTACACCCTTTGATCTCCGTTGTGAACGATACCCTACTTACACCACTATACTACCGATAGGGTTTTTTTAAATTGATGCTCCTTTTGGGCCTGTCAGGCCCGCAGCCCTACCACTTTCTCCATAAATCATATATACCACATATTCCATATCCAATATCCAACATCGATCCCGGGATCCTATTTCCACCACCATCATCATTTCCAGTTTCTTTATTTGTGCAAGTGTATGCAAAGGAAATGAATAATATGTTAACACAACATATATAATATCAAGAAACATTCCATCGGCAAACTATTCATCAATATGTATAAGAACAACAATACATATATATATATATATATCTATATATATATGTAAGAACAATAATATATATATATGTATATATATAAGAACAATAATAAAATTAACTACCAAAATAAGAAAATATTCATAATATTGTCTATTCCTAATTTATACACGAAAATTAAATATGATATAGTCCAATCACTGGGAAACTAGAACCCCTACCTTGGTCTTGACCTAGTTTTGCCAAAACTTCCTATCTCGTAGATCGATCGGAAACTCAATTCCTTGATCGTGACATAAAACAAAATCTAAGTTAGAACTTAGATAAATACTTGAATACTATAGAAATTTTCTAAAGAAAGGAACCTATCGTACCTTTCCTTCCTTCTTCATTCTCTTCTTCTTTTCTTCTCCGACTACTAAAACTTTCTTCTTCTTTTCTCTCTCTCTCTCTCTCTCTTTCTTTCTTTCTTTCTTTCTCTCTTTTTCTCTCTCTATCTACTGCCTACTCTAAAGTTTTCTTCTATGAGAAAACTATGAATGCAAGTGTCCGGGTGTGCCTTCCTATTTATATAATGGAAGGAAAGAATCTACCTTACGTAAGGAATGATTTCATTCTTCCTCAAACAACTATTTCTAACAATAATCTAACATAATTAATCATAACCAAGTTTGCATTCAATTCATCCGGTTTGTTATGCTAAGCAAGCAAGTTGGTTATATACTATACTATAAAAATATATAAATTAGACATATGCATAATTAACACCATCCCACTCATAAAGTTAAATATATAAATACTGCATTCAATTTATTATTATTCTTATTATATATAAAAGTTAAACAATCATCATAGGTATATTATACTATAACTATAATTGATATATGTTACTAGGCAACTTGCAAAGTTGCAATTGATTACGTATCATACAAGATGTAGCCAACTTACAATTCAATCATAGATATGATACTATATCTATATATAACATATGAACATTGATAGGAGCACAAAATGTGACGTTTTTAATGTGTTTTCCTTACTATTTGGCTATGATTTAATTGTAACTTTGCTATTTTAGCTTAGTTTCCATATTTGAGTCCAAAATGATGTATTAATGTGAACATGTGCAGAAACGAAGTCTAATGGGCTTTTGCGAGGCCCATTAAGAGGTGAGCTGCCGTGAGGCCCAAGATGAAGACCCAAATCCATGAAGAAATGCCCAAGCCCAAGAAGGAAGGCCCAAGCCCAAGAAGGAAGTCCACAAAGCATGAAGGAAAGGTCCAAGCCCATTTTCGGAGAATCTGCCTGTGCAGATCAGTCAACTTTGGAAGTGCATATCTCCCACTTGCACCGTTGGATCCAGCTGTATTTTTGGCACACTCTGCATGTGTGGGTTAGATATTCTGTATTAAAATTTTAGAATGATCCAACCGTTAAAACGTGCATTATTCTTTTCTAAGTGGGCATAGCTCAGTGCTGCCTGCTTTTTATTTCTTTCATTTTCTTTTATTCTCATTGCTCCACTCACCACCATATTGCCATCCATCCCACCACACCATGTTTGTTTCTTTCTTCCCACACCATTAGTGTTTGATTTCTTTTATTTAAATAAATGGTTAATTGCCATATGACTACATTTCCACCATTCCACTCACCATTTCTTTATCTCCCACTTAAATTCCACTTCTCTTCCCTTTCTTTCTTTATTTCTTTCATTGTCTTTTTCTTCCTCTCCATTCTCCTATAAATAGCAGCCTCATTCTTCTCTTAAACACACCCCAATGGGGAGGGACAAACCCTCCTCTTTCTCTTCTCCATCTCACATCATATTTTCCATTCTCTAGTACTTAGGGTTTTCAAGTCTTCAAGGAGGAGGGGAGCTGTTTACACCATTACCACCAGCCATCAACCATCATCACCACCATCATCATCACCTTGGGAATCTCGGCTTTTGAGTTACTCGCGTGAGGATTTAAGAGTTTGCGATCTTCGAGTTCTTCCTACTTTCCATATGGTGTACTTCAACTTATTCTTTAATTACTCTTGTCGAGTTCCTCTTTGTTGCTTGTTTATTCTTTGTACTAGTGATTTGAGGATTTTACCTACGTCATTAAATATTACCTAAATTCCTAACAATTGTCGTTGTAAAGTATAATGGGAAATAAAGGGTTTTCCCACAGAAGATTGTTATATTTACTTTTCAATGTCACAATAAATTAAATTAAATAAAGAATTAATATTAACAAGTATAAAGAATAAAGAATATATATATATACAAAATTAAATGAACTATACAATATTGTTTCTATTTACAAAAATATACATTATATACAAAAGTATTTTTGGGGGTTTTGAGGTTTTTGAAAACAATAAAAGAAATATTTTTGGATTTTTATTCTTTTTGAAAACATGAAACACACACACAAATATTGTTTTGAAGATTAACCAACTCCCTAGCCATGAATCCGAAACTAACATATGTAAGATGCTGGACTACCATACATCTCCCAAATAAAACTTTTCCTAACAATTAACTCCGAGACCACTCTGTCAAGCTAATCAAAAGAAAAAGAGTTGTTAAGTCAAGTGCACGACCTAGCGGGACCGCCCAACTATCCGTGATCCTTATTATTTAGTTTCAACATTAAAGATAAAACCAAACAAACAAAATTCACATAAGCTGCTAGCAGAATCAATTAACTTCAATCCAACAATTATTACACAAAATAGAAAATAAACAAACAATAACATTTCCCAAAATTATTCACGAATAGTTAATTAAACAAAAATAAATTATAATAAATAAACGAGTTTGGGAAAAATGTTACTGTTGTGTCCATGAAAATGGACATTGTCTGGCAGGCGAAGGTGGCAGACTCAGCTATAAAAACGGACATAATTGTAACTTTGGATGTGGCGGGTGTAGAGATCAATTGGCATTGGGCCTTGGGGGTGTCCATAGCAAACAGCCCAGCCCATTCTTTTTGTTGACCTGGTTTAGCCCTTGTTGACTTTGACATTTCAAAGCTCTAAGTCTTCTTCTTTCCCCGTGCGGCTTCAGTAGATCAGTCTTCATTCTCCATCTCAAAACAGAGAGGACCATAGAGAGCAACGCCTGGCAGGTGACCGGCACGGCAAAGCAGGCTTTGTGGGGACGACGGCGAGAGGAGCACGGGCTCGGCGGTGAGCCGGGATCGAAGTCGGCGACGAGAGACGCCATGGCCGGGATCGGCGCCGAAGATGGAGGCACGGCCTGGTTTTGCAGGGAGACTTGGGAACGCGGCAAGAAGCAGCAGCAGGGTGGCGTCGGGCCATGGGTCCTTGGAATTGACGGCGGCGGCAGCTGATTGGACACGGGGCTGGTTGGCGCAGCGACGCGGATCCGAACTAAGGCACGGGTTCTTCGATTGCAGCGGTGGAAAGACCGGAGCTTGGGGGTTGCGGCCTGGGTTCAGCGGCGCGGATTGGAGGACAGGACTCGTACACGAGCAACTACAGTGGAGTGAGAGGCGTCCTGGAGCTGGGCTCTTGAGCTACAGGCAAATGCAGCAGCAGTGGTTTCATTGCTTCAAAACCTGCAAAAGAGAACAAGATAATTAGATTGTTGTGAATTTGTGCTTGCAGGTGTTCTCTTAAATAGCAGAGGAAGGGGAGAAGCAGCCAAGAAACAAAGTAGTGGAAGGGTTGGTGATGATGGAGTGCAGCAAGGATGGGAGAGATTGTGGAATTGCAGCTGAAAATGCTTGCCGGCAGTGGAGGAAATCCAGGGATAATTGGAGTGTAGTGTGATGTGGAGATGGTAGAGGGAGCCGGAACCATGTGAGGGAGGAATCTCGGTGATGGTAGAGAAGATGGTGTGCTCGGTGGTTGAAATGGAACAAAACTTGAATTCAAAATCAAAAAGAATTGAGAACGTGGTAGCTGAAAACAACAAAAGAAAGAATTAAAATAAATAACAAAAACAAACAAAACAAATATAACAAAAATATAAAAATAAAACAAAAGAAAAGTAAAGTAAAATAACAAAAGAAATTAAATGAAATAAATGTAAAATAAAATAATTATTAGAGGAAATCAAATGGTGGTTTGAATTGTGTTCCACCACCGCGTGTGGTGGTTGCGCAACCGTATGTGGTGGTTCGCCGACAAAATTGTCGGGATTCGGAACGGTTTCCGAAATCTTCGTACAATATTTTATTCCACATGGGAAAGTCACGGTTGACTTTCCGAATTACGCTGAAAACCTCCAAAATTCACCTTTTGTGTTGAATTTAGCATTTTTCTCATATTTCCCCTAAACACACGAAAACAAACATTAAATAGACAATTAAGCTTTCGGAATAGCAAAATCCAGTAATTAAAGGCACTTTGTGAACGTATTTTACGTTCACATCAACTAGTTAACATGACATGAAGTTTATAATTTTCATCCTATATTTTATGAGTTTATTTGATTCTTAGATCCTAATTAATTAGTTCTTCTAGCAACTAATGTGACTCCATTTATTTGATTCGGTTTTATTGAATCTTTTATGTGTTCTTGTTTTAAGGTTCGAAACGTAAGATGATTGCATGTAATTTGTGCTAGAATTAGGGTTTTAATTCTAATTCACAAGTAGTAAAGGCTTATCAAACGGGTCGGAATCAAAATAAGAAGGATCGCGGATAGACGAGCGTTCGCTAGGTCGCGCACTTTAATTAACAACTCTTCTCCTATGCGTTAGATATGTTATTGATTGATCACCTTTGCATGTTTAATTGTTTAATCTAGATGAACGTTCACTAGGTTAATTTTCATAGAAGAGGTTTTATTTGGGGAATGATAACCCGTGTGGGCATTCCACATATGTTAGTTTCGGTTTCATGGCTAGGGAACTTGGTTAATTTTCGGTCTAATGATTGGTAAACTTGTGTATATGTGGCTGAACTTTATATACTTTGTATTTCATCATCATATTTTATTTATTCTTTGTAGATTAATTAATTTATTTCATTCAATTTATTTCTTAAACCCCCTTTTTACTTTGTACATATGTATATATTTATACTTTATACTTGTTAATAATAATTCTTTATTTTATTTAATTCTTTGTGACATTTTTTGTTAGGTACACCCTTTGATCTCCGTTGTGAACGATACCCTACTTACACTATACTACCGATAGGGTTTTTTTTAAATTGATGCTCATTTTGGGCGTATCAAACATACATATATACATACATAACATATGGCCATAATCAAACATATAATATAGACTATTTTATAACTAATGTTTTATATGTAAAAGATAATCAAACACTTAAGTAATATTCCTCAAGTAAGAATAATCAATAATAATAATAGTGATCCTCACATATAGAATAAATTCTCGTTGACCATAACTATTTCATATGATCTCGAGATATATCGTGTTGCATGTTTACAAACTTGTATTGACGATCTGTACAACTTTCGTGAAGGAAGTCATCAGAGAAAATTAACGAATAAGAAAGTCAACTTTTGACCCCTAAGTAATTAATCATTCCAAAACACTATCACTTTACGGACAAGATAAGAAAAATAACTTCTCACCCTTAATTAAATCCAATATTTTCTAATAAATTAAATATGGAATTTCAGGGTATTACAAGTGTCCTCCTTCCTCTTTTCTTCACCAGAATCATGGCGGCGGTGTCGTAGTACCGAAGGGCTTGGAACCACAGGAGGACCACTCTGGCGAGAAGAATTGACTTGGCGGCCAAGAGTTTGTGCTGGGATTGAGTGATTAAAGTTAGAGAGAAGATGGGTTGATTCTGTTTTTGATGAAATAGATCTTTAATTGGAGGAAGAGGAGTTCGTGAAGTAAGAGAAAGAGAGTGTGAGGAGGAAGGAGAAGGGGAAAAGAGAGAAAGAAGGGGAGGAGCGAAGGAAAGGGAGCAGGGAATAGAGGGATCGAAGAGAGAGGAGGAGAAGGAAGAGGAGTGGCGGTACCACTTAGAAGGCTGTCTAGGCTGCAGCCTAGACAAGTTTTTGGGGGGAAAAAATCTAGGTTATATGGTTTTCCTTAAATCCAATTATATGGAAGAAGATAACGAAGAAGACGAACAATCAAAAGTTCAAAACTCACTGCCAGAATCACCGAGCTCGTTGAGTCGAGGACGAAGACGGATCTCGATATGGATTTATTCAGAGTTTCAGACGAAGACAAAGCTCATTTAGCAAGACGCACTAATTAAAAATGGAGGAAGAATGGTAGTTGATGTGGGTTTGGTTTATGTGCTCTAAGTCATGAATCATGGCACTTAATGAAAGAAGAAACCTGGGTTTTTATGGATTGAGAAGAAATCTGGGTTTGCTTAATTGAAAGGAGAAGAAATCTGGGTTTTTTTCGATTGAGAAGAAATCTGGTTTTTAATTAGTTCATTTGGATTTCTTTGGTATTTATTGCTGCATTTCAACTAAATGTCTGGTTTTTTCCGATTGCTGCACTAAATACTAAATATTCAGTACTGTTAGTGAATTAAACAAAAAAAATTACTTTGAAAGTTTGAATATTAGCCTGAGGAAGATATACTAATTAAAGAGAGGACTTATTGGTGGTGGTGAGGGGTTTGGGGTTGAGAGAAAAGGGGTTTGGTGTTTCAATAGAGTTGCGGATGGGGTTGAGGAAGAGAATGTGAGGCCG
Organism: Rubus idaeus; assembly: GCA_030142095.1. NCBI lineage: Eukaryota > Viridiplantae > Streptophyta > Magnoliopsida > Rosales > Rosaceae > Rubus > Rubus idaeus. Next base: position 16,860,530 of record CM057968.1, on the reverse strand, counting down.
GTGCTGCCAGTGGTGGTGGTGGTGATTGGCCAAGTTTTGATTGCTGGGTTTGATATTGGCCACGGAAAGAGGAAGCAAAGAAGGATTTTTTTTTTCAACCCATTTTTTTATTTTTATAAAAAAATTCATTTAATTTAATTGGTCAAATAAAAAAAGAGGACATGGATTTAAATTCCACTTGGCATCTTTTTATTGGAAAGTCACAAAATTGACATGGCGTGACTGTCACATAGAAAAATTTGTACTTTTTCTCTTTCCTTTCCTATGGTAGGATGAACTAATTTACTTCGTGAGTAGTTGCACTTGCTTTGTTATAACTTAAAAAAGATTTGAAGATTAATCTAACTCACTTGTGACCAATCAATATGGCCATCCTTCATTTTTGGAATTCCATCGACAGGAGAATCAGAGACTTATCTGGAGCTTGGAATCTATTCATTAAACAAGTATTAGAGTTTACACACGTACTAAGCAATATACAGCATATTTAACAAAATGTCTGAAATGCAGTATGAGTCATTCTAAATGGCTTCTAATACAATCTGACATTTTTTTCGAAGTAGTGTTAGTTCAGTGGTTAGAGCACCCACTACCTAAGATCAAGGTCATAGGTTCGAGTCACCATGGGGGTAGGAGTGAAATCTTTTGATCATCTTTTAATAAATAAAAAAAATCAGACATTTTTTTCTTTATAAAAAAAAATAAATAAAAAAAAGAACTTCCATTGAAAGTAGATGATACAAGAGCTATAGACAAGAAACTCGCAGCAGAAAAAAAAAAAGGATCAAGAAAGCTGTTGAGGGGGTTCTTTGATTTGCATGACTAGGCCCGAATTAACCCTAAGATGTGATCAAAGAGTTAATTCAGTACGTGATTCCATATTAAATAGGCTTGACAGCGTGAGCATGGTGTGGGAGCTAGAAACACAGTGCAGTGAAGTGAGAGAATTAGACAAAGCTTAACGGGGATATTTTGGGATTTTTAGGTGGGCTTGAGAGGTTTGAGAGGTGCAAGATTTGAGAGGTACAAGATTCGAGAGGTGCAGGATTTGAGAAGTGCAGGATTTGAGAAGGCTTGGGAGATTCAGGAAAGCTTGGGAAATTTGAGAAGGTTTGAGAGGTGCAGGAATGCATGTACACCCTGGTAGTTTCTTCGGATCTTGTTAGGTTACCCCTTCCATTACCAGGAGCTCCCCCTTTTATAGGCTTCATCAAGGAGTGGTGCATTTACTTCATGGTGGTGAGGTTGGTTGAAGGTAATCAATGCGAAATGCAGGAGCGTCTAAGATTAAATGCAACGGAAGCGAAATAAGCTAACTTTGACTGAGGTGGCTATCATTAATCAAAAAGTTGTGCAAGCGGTTGAGATTTAAATGCTAGATGTTGGATTGTTGGAAGTTCATGGCTCGAGGCAGCAGGAGCGTACTTTGGCTTTTACCGTTTTGATTTTTGGGTTTGAAATACGTGAGACGCGATTGGCGGTGAAATCCGTGAGGGAGCTAGGATGGTCAAGAGATGGATTGGATTTCATGGGCCTGGGTTTGGGCTTTGGTTTTGAGGGTGTCCAATTCCTACATTCACCATTCCATTTTCAACATAAGTCATTGGGCCTGGATTTTGGGCCCAAGACCAAAATCAGCAATAACTTAGATTAAAAATGGGCATCATGTGTTTCCGTTACCTTCCACACCATACCCACTTCTGTAAGCCCCAAAAGCGTGGTCGTGGCTTGGATCCACATGCGTGGCATAATAATTTGGCGTGATGAATTTAGATAAAATATATCGATTTATTGCATTTTTGGGTGTTATCGCATGCATATTTTCTTATCGGGCCTGAAATGTGTAAAAGACAGTGAGGTGCAGTAGTGTTCGGTTTTGGAAAGATAGTGAGGTGCAAATATAACAAACAAGTAAATAATGCAAGTAAGTAAAGGAAACATAAATGCAATAAATGGAAATGTCGGGGTTTCGGGTTAGCCGAAATCCAAAAATGATGCTTAATGAACCAATTTAGTAGTCATGCTTGTGCAATGAATGAATCAAGTTTCGTATTTTAGCCATGTTATGGGTCTAAAACCATCTTCTCTTATGTATTCATAGTGCCATGTTATGGGTCACTAGAACTCTCCCAATGTGGCTTGGGAGGCTAAGGGCACAAAGACTAAGAAGCTCAAACAAGGAGACCTCATCACATCTATTAACAATTGCCTAGAGAGAGTTAGGAGTCACCCCAACAATCTTAATCAAAATAGATTGCACACAAGCTCAAAGAAGTGACTAAGTTCCCTAAACATGCATTCAACACAAATATAATTGGATAATAGATATACTCATACATCACAAAACATTCAAACATGGTTAATTCATCATTGCATCACATTGGACTAGGGCACACAACCCTAGTCCCCAACAAGGTTCACTACTCACTAATTAATACAATAGACATCATCAATTTACACATTAAAGCTCTAGACATAAGGAAAAGAGAGAGAAAGATTGAGGAATGCTCAATGGTGGCCACTCTTCTTCTCCTTGGCTTATGATGATGCTCTTGCACGAATTGGTGAGGCTCCCCAGCAGCTAGAGGTGGAGGAGGATGTGTGGAACACGTTTGGTGAAGGGTGGAAGGGGAAAGGAGGCGTGGAAGTGGGTGAAATGTGGTGGAGAAGCCGAGCTGCCGCCGACCGTCGACCGGTCGATAGACAACCAGAAGCAAAGTGTGAAGGAAGGGAGGAAGATAGGAAAGGGGAAAGGGGAAGGGGAAGTGTTTGGGGGCTGCTAGCTAAGGGGAAAAGTATGACCTAATTTAGGTAAAGAAAGCTATATATAGGCTAGGAGGAGGGGAATGGAGGGCTATGATGGAGTAGGGTTAGGCCATCTCCAGTAAGGGTGCTATATGGTGACCTCTAGCCCTTTTAGGCATTTTGTGGTCTCCAACAAGGAATTTTTAGAGGGCTAGAGGGGTAAAATAAGGGCTAAGGGGGGAGCTAGAGGGCTGGAAATAGCCCTGGGGGTGACCCTTTGATGGAGCACAAGGGCTATAATTTAGTCATGTATTATTGGAGACCATCAAATTATAGCCCTCACTGTTTTAAAAAATAATATTATTTTGAGGGCTATAATTTAGCCCCGGGACCCAATTTAGCCCTCCTTACTGGAGATGGCCTTAGATCCAATGGCTAGAGGGACTAAATGAAGGGCAATGGGGTAAAATCCTATGGGGAACAAGGGGAAGGAATAAACTAGGGGTGACCACACCATATCTAGCATACTCCTTACTGATTTGGAAGCTTGTGTGGATGAGTCACAAGGTTGACTTCGTCGTTGACCTTGACCTTCGACTTGACCATGGTTGACTTTCCTTGACTTCTCGGTTTCTTGGTCAAAATTCCGGAATTCTCTTGCGCCTCACTTTCGGGACTTCATGTTGACTCGTTGACGCTCTCAAGTCGGGGTTGACCACGAGTTGACTTTTGGTCCTCGGGTTGACTTTTCGTCCTTTTGCCGGAAATCCACTAAAAGCTCCAAAATGCACCATTTTGCTCCCAATATCGTTCCGATGCTCGATTTACCTACAAGTGTGCAAACAAGGATTAAAGACTCACAAATGGCCATTGGACAAGCATAATAATGATGAATAGAGGCCTAATTTGTATGCAAATCACGTACAAATCACACCCCCACACTTAAGCTTTGCTTGTCCTCAAGCAAACATAGAATCAACAATCCAATCAACACAAATTCAATTGCCTTTCCAACCATATCTTCAATAAGCCCACTAAGCTATTCATCAAGATTCAATCAAGCACACAACATAAACATCATGCTTTGCCAAGTGATTAAGATATGTATCCAATGCATGCTTGGTGTAGTGTGTGCTAGCCAGGAAATAATCAATCAAGAGCAATCAAATTGACATATATTGACAAGCTTAACCGCTAAACTCACATGATTCGCTAAGTATTTCCACTCTTGTGTTTAGGGTTAAGTCTCTCAAAGCATAACCAAAAGCAACGTCCCCATAATCTTGCTCATTGACCAACTCTCCACTAATTAATTCACAACTTACTAGATCAAAAGGGCTTTCATATGGATGTAATGAGGCCAAAGGTTAGGGGTTAGCATGAAATGAAGGGATGGATAAATCAAGTGTTCCAAGCGTTTCACAAAACAACTCAAGGACTTTGAAACTCATTTTCTTTGAAAACAACCTAATCTTTTATTCTCCTCAACCTATTATTTCTAAAACAACCTCTATTTTTGGATTTTCTTTCTTCCTTTTTCTTCTTTTCTCTTTCTTTTTCTCAACAACAACTTCCCATTTTGTATTTTCTTTTTTCTTTTTGAACTTTATTTTTGAACACAACTTCTTTTGATTTTCTCAACTCTTTTCTTCTTTTGTATTTTTCTTTTCTTCCAACCATTTTCTTCTTCACAACACTCTAAACTATCTACCCCCACACTTGCTTTTCACGAACCCAAGAACACAAAGAACATGAGAAGTCACAATCGTTGTCTCACTAATACTTGGAACAAGGGATGGTTAGTGTTTAGGTTAGTAACATGGGTTAGACTTTTGTGGGTTAAACGAAGAAAAAGCTAATGATGAATGAGGCTCGAAATGAGGTAACCTAAAGGAGAGTGTTTAGAGGGATGAAAGTCAATTTGGCCATGGTACTTCTCTAGTGCCTTTATCATTTCCAATTCATTCCAAGTTAACACGTAGTCTCAAGTGGTCATTGAGCAAGTTCTAGGTCTCGTAAACTAGTGGAATGCACACACATGAAGAACAAGGATGTATGAATGATGCATACATATCAATAAGGCACAAAATCTCACCATAAAGGGTATATGCAAGTCAATACATCGTCTACAGATGCCTCTCTAAATGCAAATGATCAATCAACATGGCAAATGTGCGTAAAGTGTCAAACAAGCATCAATTACATAAATTAATCATAAGGCAAATCAATAAAGTTTAAGCACATGCTCTTTATTGATAGGAGCACAAAATGTGACGTTTTTAATGTGTTTTCCCTACTATTTGGCTATGATTTAATTGTAACTTTGCTATTTTAGCTTAGTTTCCATATTTGAGTCCAAAATGATGTATTAATGTGAACATGTGCAGAAACGAAGTCTAATGGGCTTTTGCGAGGCCCATTAAGAGGTGGTCTGCCATGAGGCCCAAGAAGGAGGCCCAAACCCAAGATGGAAGGCCCAAATCCATGAAGGAAGGCCCAAGTTCACAAAGCATGAGGAAAGGCCCAAGCCCAGATTTTCCGACATTCTGCCTGTGCAGATTAGTCAACTTTCGAGGCCCATATCTCCTAATTCAACCGTTGGATCCTGCTATACCTTTGATACACGCTGCATACGTGTGTTAGATATTCTGTATTAAATTTTTAGAATCATCCAACCGTTCAAACGTGTATTATTCCGTTCTAAGTGGGCATAGCTCAGTGCTGCCTGCTTTTTATTTCTTTCATGTTCTTTTATTCTCATTGCTCCACTCACCACCATATTGCCATCCATCCCACCACACCATGTTTGTTTCTTTCTTCCCACACCATTAGTGTTTGATTTCTTTTATTTAAATAAATGGTTAATTGCCATATGACTACATTTCCACAATTCCACTCACCATTTCTTTATCTCCCACTTAAATTCCACTTCTCTTCCCTTTCTTTCTTTATTTCTTTCATTGTCTTCTCTTCCTCTCCATTCTCCTATAAATAGCAGCCTCATTCTTCTCTTCAAACACACCCCAATGGGGAGGGACAAACCCTCCTCTTTCTCTTCTCCATCTCACATCATATTTTCCATTCTCTAGTATTTAGGGTTTTCAAGTCATCAGGGAGGAGGGGAGCTGTTTACACCATTACCACCAGCCATCAACCATCATCACCACCATCATCATCACCTTGGGAATCTCGGCTTTTGAGTTACTCGCGTGAGGATTTAAGAGTTTGTGATCTTCGAGTTCTTCCTACTTTCCATATGGTGTACTTCAACTTATTCTTTAATTACTCTTTTTGAGTTCCTCTTTGTTGCTTGTTTAGTCTTTGTACTAGTTAACATGACATGACGTTTATAATTTTCAGCCTATATTTTATGAGTTTATTTGATTGTTAGATCCTAATTAATTAGTTCTTCTAGCAGCCTATGTGACTCCGTTTATTTGATTCGGTTTTATTGAATCTTTTATGTGTTCTTGTTTTAAGGTTCAAAACTTAAGATGATTGCATGTAATTAGAGCTAGAATTAGGGTTTTAATTCTAATTCACAAGTAGTAAAGGCTTATCAAACGGGTCAGAATCAAAATAAGAAGGATCGCAGATAGACGAGCGTTCGCTAGGTCGCGCACTTTAATTAACAACTCTTCTCCTATGCGTTAGATATGTTATTGATTGATCACCTTTGCATGTTTAATTGTTTAACCTAGATGAGCGTTCACTAGGTTAATTTTCATAGAAGATGTTTTATTTGGGGAATGATAACCCGTGTGGGCATTCCACATATGTTAGTTTCGGTTTCATGGCTAGGGAACTTGGTTAATTTTCGGTCTAATGATTGGTAAACTTGTGTATATGTGGCTGAACTTTATATACTTTGTGTTTCATCATCATATTTTATTTATTCTTTGTAATTTAATTAATTTATTTAATTCAATTTATCTCTCAATTCCCCTTTTTACTTTGTACATATGTATATATTTATACTTTATGCTTGTTAATAATAATTCTTTATTTTATTTAATTTCTTGTGACATTTTTTTAGGTACACCCTTTGATCTCCGTTGTGAACGATACCCTACTTATACTATACTACCGATAGGGATTTTTTTAAATTGACGCTCCTTTTGGGCGAATCAATTTTTGGCGCCGTTGCCGGGGATTGAAAATATTCCTAACCTAATATTTTTTTTTGTGAATACTGTTTATAATGTTTTGTAATTATTACTGTTTTTATTACTTGTATATAATTACTGTTTACTTTTTATTGTTTATAATTTTACTATTTTTTTTAACTGTTCATATTACTTGTTTATATTACTTGTCTATATTACTTGTGACTAGTTGTTGTTATTACTTGTTTTTAATACTTGTTCATATTTTGTTACACTTAGTAATTTATTTAGGTGTCTTTTATATAGTTGATTATTTTTTTGTTGTTGTAAGTTGTAACTTGAACGGAAATAGGTAAGGTCCTTTTGTTAATATTGGCCTAAACCCTTCATTTTTACCGTAAGGTTATTTGAGGTTGAGGGCGGCCTTTATTAACACTTGGAGAATTGTCGAACACTTAAGTGCTTTCTCAACTGCGTAAGGGGCACATGGATGGTGTCTAGGTCGAGACCCTAGGTGACAGGTTTTGGATTCAGAGGACTATAGACAGACGAAAGTCGATAGGGGCTTGCCTCCGTAGTCCACCAAATGAATCCTGCCCCTCGCTTATTCTCATATGATCTGGCCATTCGCCTTCTGAAAACACGGAAAGTCATTTAAGTCAAGGCATTGCACCTAGGCCGTAAGTCCACCTTGAGTTACCGCTTGGAATCAACTTTCATTTTTTTTCAACTATATTGAGGCAAAAGAAACTGTTTTTGTACACTTTAGGTATATTGGATCAAACATGACTTTAAGATGGGTAGCTGTTTCAGTCCCATTGCACATTGAAATCCTCTGTTCCCGTACTTAAGTGTATTGTGTAAATAAAATATACTTAGACATAGGAAATTTTATTTATTCATTTTGTATAGATAATTTGTGACACATTTTTAACTTTGTAAATATTTTGTTTTTATTTTGTAAATTGATTACTAACTTTTTTATTTTGTATAGGGAATAATCCGGGTTATCAGAAATTCTACCACATACATCGGAGCATACGTTTTGGAAGTCAAGGTTGAAAAACCTTGAGATTGATGTCTTGTTGGTGATTTTCGGTTTCCTCGGGAGTAAAAAGGTACGTTTTCTTTTCACTCTCGTTATTTGTTTTTAAAAAAATAAAAATAAAATAAAAAAATTAGAAAATTTGTAATTGTATATAAAAAAAAAGAGTGCTTGTTTTGTTTTACTGTTTGTAATTATTTATTTTTACTTTTTATAATTACTGTTTGTTTTATTTTTGGGCTTGTTGTTTGTTTGTTATTGGGCCTTAGGCCCGTTTGTGTGATTGGTTAGGGTTTTAGGTTTCGAAAAGAAAAATAAAAAAAAATTTAGCCCATTGGGCTCGTGTCATTCACGAAGCCCAAAACCCGTAACCCAAGCCCATTAGTGTGTCGGGCCTGTTCGTTTTTAGGCCCATTAGTTAAGCCCACCAATAATGGGCCGAAGATTTCTTTGGCCCAGGCCCACTTTAAGGCCCAAACCATTTCGATGGCCCAAGCCCGTTTAAAGTGTCGGCAAGCGCGTGTGCTACGCGTTTTCACTGTTCACTTTACGACTTTTCGTAAAGTATTAAAACAATAAAAAAATAAAAATCGAAAATCAAGAAAGAATGTGATTGGGCCGACGCACGACTTTTGCGTCGGCCGATTTGTTTAATAAACCGCGTGCGTGTCTACTGTAGACTTTACGACTTTCGTCGCCCTATCCACAATTTGCGGGTCTTCTCGTCCGTGGCACGTGTGCGAGCGTGCGTTCGTTCCTTCCTTTCCCTTCGTTTGCGTTAGTTTCCTTAGGTCATTTCACATTTTCCCTTAGTCTCTCTCTCTCTCTCTCTCTCTCTCTCTCTCTCTCTCTCTCTCTCTCTGTCGCTAGTTCTTCGTGTTCTTGAGTTTTCCCGTAAAAACCTCCCAAATTCCCAGAAGCTATCCTCCCTTCCAAACCCGAAAATGGCCAAAAGAGTTAATTCTTTCGCCGATTTGTTTCGGTGCGGGTCCTTCGAGAACCCATCTTTGAAGGTCCGGCTGAAATAATTCCACCAAGCATGCTCAATAGCGCCGATGCTAGCATGCCGACCGAGCCACAACCGCAACCACTACCCCAAGCACCAATCCTGGTTGCTGATCCACCTACCCAGCCGGAAGCCGCTCCTATTTATAGGAGACTTCCGAGGACAAAGTACACCAAAGCTCAGAGAGATGCACTGGCGGCTTTCCTTGCGGTGTATTCTGACCCCACCAAGCCACAAAGAGAAAGATTTGGTCCGAAAATCGGACTAGAGGAGGACCAAGTCTATTATTGGGGGTCGAGAAATAGGAAGAAGTTCGGTATCCAGACGTCTGAGCAACGTATCGCCGAGCTAGAGAGAAGAAACGATGAGCTGGTGAGCAAGAACGAGGAACTTCAACTGCAGAATCAACGTCTCGTCGATGCTCTCCACAGCGGCATTTGTCCCAATTGCGGAGGTCCTGTTCCGCACTCAGATGTGCCACGGCGAAGGCTCGAAGTTGTTCCTCCACAACAAGAGCCTCTTCTCGAGTTGTCCGATGATTCGATCGACATGGACCACTTGAGACGGGATGTGCGGAGCCTCATGCCTACCCTTGTCGATCGCCCATCCATACCTTTGCCATCTGACACCCTTCCCGGACCTGCTCATGATCTTGTCGGAGTCCACACCGACTTGATCTCAGATATCGCCCGCAAGGCCAAAGACGAGCTCCTGCTCATGGCCACTGCTGGATTTCCTTTGTGGATATCATCACCGACTCCCGACACGTCTATTCATCCCGAGACTCTTAATAGGGCCGAGTACTTGCGAGTGTTTCAACGAGCTGAACCTGCTCCGTACTTCAAAGCCGAATCGTCGAGACACTCGGCAACCATCCATCTTTATCCGACCACCATCGTTCAAATTCTCATGGATGTTGGTCGATGGTTGCCAGTCTTCTGTAGCATGATCACAAACGCCCAAACGTTGGAGATCTTATCGTCCAGCAACGAAGAAAGCTACGAGGAGCAGAAGCAAGTGATGTCGGCAGAGTTTCTGGTGCCATCTCACATCGTTTCGACTCGTGAAGTCCAGTTCGTTCGGTATTCTCACCAACAACTGGATGGAAGTTGGGTCGTCGTGGATGTCTCCGTGGATGAACTGCGTTCAAATCCAAAGCCTTCCGTGAGATCGATTTTCCGAAAACGCCCCTCCGGATGCCTGATACGTGATCTTCAGAATGGTTCTTCCTTGGTCACTTGGGTGGAGCACGTGGATGTACGCGAAAAGGAAATGAAGGCCAGTTTCGAACCTTTTGTTCATTCAGGGTTCGCTTTTGGTGCAAAGCATTGGATCTCAACACTCCAACGACAAGCCGAGCGCTACATGTGCGTCACAGGGATCCACACTTCACCCGGTGACTCTATCATTTCGCCCGAAGGAAAAAGAGGCCTAGCGGAAATGGCAAACCAGATGGCGATCTGTTTCTTCAACGACATCAGCAACTCCACGTATCATCACTGGACTTGTTCAAACCGAACAAGAGACACTCGAATGGAGGTCATGACCAACAAGCGAAGGGGTGATCCGAGCAAGCCCCCTGGAGTCAATCGTACTGCTGGTTGTTCTGTCGTGCATCTTTCCCATCACACCAGGATCTTTGAGTTTCTTAAAGATGTTCAGATAAGACCAATGTGGGATAGTATGTCGATGGACAGCTCGGTGCGTGTGCTAGCAAATTTCACCATCGGTCTTGACCCGCGGAACCAGATTTCGGTGCTCGCCATAGATAGTCACAACGACTTTCTCATTCTTCAGGAGTGTTGCACCGATGCAACGGGGTCGTCTGTGATTTATGCACCGATCAACCATTCCATTCTCCAGTGTTTGCTATGTGGAGTTCAACCGGAGCCATTTCCGCTTATGTCTTCTGGCTTCTCCATTCTGCCTAACGTATCCGGAGCTATTCTTGACGGAACACGGCTCACTATAGTGTTCCAGATCTCGGTGAAGGCTACATCAGCCAAGTCTCCCGTGGAGTCGGCAACAACCCTTGTCCAGGACACACTTCAAAGGATCAGAACCGCAGTCAATTAAGGAGCAAACGTTGGATGCAAGGCCCTGCTAGCCTTGTTTGTGACTGTTGGTGACTTGCTTCGGGAGGAGCTTCACGATCTTCAAAGGGGAGTCTTTCTGTTTCCCTTTTTATTTACTTAACTGTTGTGTGTTTATTTCTGTTTGTGTGTTTACTTCGGTTTATTTTTGTTTGTGTGTTAAATTCATTAACCATGCTTGAATTATTCATTTTTGTGAAATATCTGTCTAACATTGAGGACAATGTTTAATTCAAGTGTGGGGGGAAGGTTTATTAAAAAGAAAAGAAAAAATTTGAAAAATTGAAAAAATTGAAAAAAATAATTTACTTGTTTTCGTTTTCTACCGTAACAATATATCGACTAAATCATACTTACTCCCTTGGTAGCGTTGAACCTACCATTGCACTTAGTAAGTCACTGTGGTCACGTATTGTTACCCTAATAAACAAAATTGAAAAAGAAAAAAAAATTGCTTCTGTTGTTTATTTATTTGTTTGTTTTCGTTTTCTACCGTAACAATATATCGACTAAATCATACTTACTCCCTTGGTAGCGTTGAACCTACCATTGCACTAAGTAAGTCACTGTGGTCACGTATTGTTACCTAAATTGAAAAAATCAAAAAAAAAAATCAAAAAAATCAAAAATTACAAAAATATTTGCTTCTGTTTGTGTGTTTTTGTGTTTTATTTGTGTTTTGTGTGTTGTTTTCTTTCCAATCCCGATGATGAATTGAGTTTAATTGTTATGATTTTGAGAATGTTTATTATATGTTAAGGATTTGTGTGATTTGCTTTGAATTTAATTTGCATAACTTAAGATTGCTCGAATTTCCATGTTCACGTAACCTGTTTCGATTAGTTGATTGCAATCCGAGAAGCACATTTAAACATACATTGTCATGCATACCCAGAAAATGTGAGGATTTGAGCCTATTGTATATTCACATGTATGCATCTTTCATACATTTACTCGTTCTTCATGTGTGCACAATTCATGAGTTTTGAACCTAGAACTTGCTCAGAGACCACTTGAAACATTTTGTTAATCTGTAATGAATTAGAAATGAGTAAGGCATTAGTTGAGCACCATGGCCAAAATATTCACCATCCATCTAAACACGAACTTTAGGAATCCCCTTTTGAACTAAACACTCATTAGCCGTTTCTTTTGTTCACCCACACCATCTCACCCTTGTTTTATTTATGTTTGCAAGACGATGATAGTGACTTATTGTGTTCTTATGCTTCGGGTTTTGATTTGTATGGTAGTATACCAAAAGGCAAGTGTGGGGGTGTATTTATTTTGTTGTATTTATTCAAAGGAAAAAAAAAATCAGAAATAAAAAGAAGAAAAAAAAATTGCTCAAAAAAAAAAAAAAAAAAAAGAAAGAAAAAAAAATGTCAGAAAGAGAAATTCCAAAAATAGAGTTATTTTCTTGTATTATTTTCAATAAAAGGTTGGAGGAAAATAAGAAAGTTGTTTCGGGTAGAGCATAGGTATGAGTTTCAAAGTCGTTGACTTGTCTTGCAAACATGTGAAACATTTTTCATTTCTAGTCCTTTCATTTCATTTACCATTCACCATTTACCATTCACCCTTTGGCCCCATTACACCATTGAAAGCCCTTATGATCTAATGAGTTGTAGATTAATTGTAGAGAGTTGGTTAATGAGCAAGCATATGTGAACACTACTTGTGTAATTGTTTTGAGAGTAAACACTTAACCCTAAACACCGAGCGGAAATATTTAGTGAATCTTGTGAGGTTTAGTGGTTAATGTTGTTTCGATGTGCCTATTGGATTGCTTGACATTAATTGTATATTCGGTTTTCACACACACACCCGAGCATAAATGAGATGTACATATTAAATGCTTAACAAATTCTTTAACCTTGGTATATAATTTTTATTCTCTTGATTATAATTCTTTCGAACTCGTTGAGGGTTATGGTTCGAAAGACCATTATGTTTTGTGTTGTTTTTGTGTTTGCTAGAGGACTAGCAGTAGTTAAGTGTGGGGGAATTTGATAGGAGCACAAAATGTGACGTTTTTAATGTGTTTTCCCTACTATTTGGCTATGATTTAATTGTAACTTTGCTATTTTAGCTTAGTTTCCATATTTGAGTCCAAAATGATGTATTAATGTGAACATGTGCAGAAACGAAGTCTAATGGGCTTTTGCGAGGCCCATTAAGAGGTGGTCTGCCATGAGGCCCAAGAAGGAGGCCCAAACCCAAGATGGAAGGCTCAAATCCATGAAGGAAGGCCCAAGTTCACAAAGCATGAGGAAAGGCCCAAGCCCAGATTTTCGGACATTCTGCCTGTGCAGATTAGTCAACTTGCGAGGCCCATATATCCTAATTCAACCGTTGGATCCTGCTATACGTTTGATACACGCTGCATACGTGTGTTAGATATTCTGTATTAAAATTTGAGAATCATCCAACCGTTCAAACGTGTATTAGTCCGTTCTAAGTGGGCATAGCTCAGTGCTGCCTGCTTTTTATTTCTTTCATTTTCTTTTATTCTCATTGCTCCACTCACCACCATATTGCCATCCATCCCACCATACCATGTTTGTTTCTTTCTTCCCACACCATTAGTGTTTGATTTCTTTTATTTAAATAAATGGTTAATTGACATATGACTACATTTCCACCATTCCACTCACCATTTCTTTATCTCCCACGTAAATTCCACTTCTCTTCCCTTTCTCTCTTTATTTCTTTAATTGTCTTCTCTTCCTCTCCATTCTCCTATAAATAGCAGCCTCATTCTTCTCTTCAAACACACCCCAATGGGGAGGGACAAACCCTCCTCTTTCTCTTCTCCATCTCACATCATATTTTCCATTCTCTAGTATTTAGGGTTTTCAAGTCTTCAGGGAGGAGGGGAGCTGTTTACACCATTACCACCAGCCATCAACCATCATCACCACCATCATCATCACCTTGGGAATCTCGGCTTTTGAGTTACTCGCGTGAGGATTTAAGAGTTTGTGATCTTCGAGTTCTTCCTACTTTCCATATGGTGTACTTCAACTTATTCTTTAATTACTCTTTTTGAGTTCCTCTTTGTTGCTTGTTTAGTCTTTGTACTAGTTAACATGACATGACGTTTATAATTTTCAGCCTATATTTTATGAGTTTATTTGATTGTTAGATCCTAATTAATTAGTTCTTCTAGCAGCCTATGTGACTCCGTTTATTTGATTCGGTTTTATTGAATCTTTTATGTGTTCTTGTTTTAAGGATCAAAACTTAAGATGATTGCATGTAATTAGAGCTAGAATTAGGGTTTTAATTCTAATTCACAAGTAGTAAAGGCTTATTAAACGGGTCAGAATCAAAATAAGAAGGATCGCGGATAGACGAGCGTTCGCTAGGTCGCGCACTTTAATTAACAACTCTTCTCCTATGCGTTAGATATGTTATTGATTGATCACCTTTGCATGTTTAGTTGTTTAACCTAGATGAGAGTTCACTAGGTTAATTTTCATAGAAGAGGTTTTATTTGGGGAATGATAACCCGTGTGGGCATTCCACATATGTTAGTTTCGGTTTCATGGCTAGGGAACTTGGTTAATTTTCGGGCTAATGATTGGTAAACTTGTGTATATGTGGCTGAACTTTATATACTTTGTGTTTCATCATCATATTTTATTTATTCTTTGTAATTTAATTAATTTATTTCATTCAATTTATCTCTCAATTCCCATTTTTACTTTGTACATATGTATATATTTATACTTTATACTTGTTAATAATAATTCTTTATTTTATTTAATTTGTTGTGACATTTTTTTAGGTACACCCTTTGATCTCCGTTGTGAACGATACCCTACTTACACTATACTACCGATAGGGATTTTTTTAAATTGATGCTCCTTTTGGGCGAATCATTTATCCACTTGATTCACAACCTAATGGGCTCAAAATCATCATTGGGGTTGAAAAGGACAATCAAAACTGACCAAACAAACTTCAAAGTTTCAAAATTCTCAAAATTTTCAATTTTAAGCACCTGTCGACCGTTCGACACATTGGCGTCGACCGGTCGACACACGTCCAGGGAATTCCCGTCGACCGTTCGACCAAAGGGTCGACTGTTCGATGAAAACTTTGAAAAATTGAAAAATTTTGGTGGTTCGAAAATGTGAGACAACTTTAATTTGGCTTAACCTCACCCCCACACTTAAAACCAACATTGTCCTCAATGTTGTGAGGAGTTTTAAAAGCAATGAAAACCAAATGGGTATAAGGCATGGGAGTGAAGTTGGGCGAATGCACACAAACACAAAACATATAGCAATCAGAAGATAGAGATAAGAGAAACCCCCTTTGTAGACTCCCTGAGCTTGCCGAGAAACCACAAATAGACACCAACATCAGGGCATAAAGCCCTGACTTCCATACGTTTGTTCCTCGGGTGCTAAATGAACTAGAGAGTGTGATTGCATCGGGATCACTTGAAAACAGGGGAAAACAGCAATGTAGCCTTGACCTTCTCCCAAATGTTTGGGCATAACTCCAAGAATAGGCTGCCAAGTTGAGTGAATCCAGTGGCATTGGAAAGTAGACTCCAAGAGCTTTAGTTTGGCCACTGGAAACTCAGCAATAGCCTTCCGGACATGCAATGAAGAACCGGTCAATGTGACCCTCTAGAAAATCAAACTGCAGTGAGCACTCCTCCTTTAAACTAATATTTCTATAGATCCAACGGTCTATTAAGAGCCAAATTTCAACTGGGCATAAAAGACTCATCGCAGAAGCTTCTCTAACTTGTTTCAGTGTATTCCAACGGTCAGATGTAGAGAAAACGGCCTCCAAAGTCACTGTTCTGCCTAGGCCTCTCTTAGACACATGCTAATCAACACTTCGGGTTTCTTCCTCCAAGAATGTGATCCAACGATCGATAAAAGGCATGAAACTCCACTTAGCTGATTTGAACGTAAAATACGTTCACAAAGTGCTCTAAATACTTGGATGGATGCTATTCTGAAAGCTTATTTGTCGGTTTAATGTTTGTTTTCGTGTTTTCAGGGAAAATATGTGAAAAATGTTATTTTACATATAAAAGGTGAATTTTGGAGATTTACAGCGCAATTTCGGAAAGTCAACCGTGACTTTTCGATAATCTGATGGCACCGGTCATCATTCGGAAGTGGAATATAACATTGTACGAAGATTTTGGAAACCGTTCCAAATTCCGGCAATATTGCCGGCGAACCACCACTCACGGAAGCGCAACCACCACACACGGTGGTGAAAGACAAATTAAATCTCCATTTTATTTTCCCTTGTTTATATTTATATTTATATTTATTTCATTTATTTTCTTTGTTATTTTATTTTTCTTTTATTTTATTTTTATTCCTTTTAAATTACATTTATTATTTTATTATTTTATTTTATATTTGTTTTGTTTGCAGGTGACATGTTACCCGTTTCCTCCCTTTGAATTCAAATCCATTTGAGCTGGTTTTCCAGCCAAGCACCATATCAGAGCTACCATGTTCTACTCAAAGTTGAATTTGAATTCAACTTTTGAGCTTATGCTCCACCAGCCGGCAGAAAATCATCTCCAGCTAGTCTTCCACCATCTCACTCACTCCTTCAATTTGAATTCAAATTCATCAATTCACCATCAACTGCACTGCTATTCTTTCTCTTTAAATACCAGAAACTATTCTAGTTTTTCTATGGCCGGGGGCCGGGGGCTTCTCCCCTAAGCTCCCCATCTCCTCCCTCCTCACCTTTCTTCCCAAGCGTCCGTGTATGGCCTCCTGTCATGCCTTCTTTCCTAGTCTCTCTCCATTCTTTCCCACTTCTTCACTGTTCCTCTCAAGTTCACAGCAAACATACTTCCCTTCTTTGTTCCTCATATATCTTCTCTGTTACTCACAGCAACTCTCTCCCTCCTCTCCTCCTTTCTCTCAAACACTATCTAAGCCCTTCTTCTTCCTCCCTCTGTTTACAATTCTGTCTGGAACTTCTCTGTAATCATCTTTCACCACATCACCAGTCAACACCACCGTTTCACTTCATAATCACCAAATCCACCATTTCTCCTTGTTCTCACTGTACCCGCAATAAATCCACAATCACAGTTCCATAATCACAAACAAAGAAACCCAAATTCACAAAGCCCACTGCTCATTCATCATCATCATGCCACCGCCATCACTCACCTGCTCCGCCGCTTCTCTGCCGGCGCCGTTTCCCATCTTCTCGCCGTCACCGATCAATTATGCCCAAGCATCCGGTCCTCGACGTCGATTTCCCCGGTTCCGAGCCCGTGCTCGCCTCTCGCTGTCTCCGATCCCGCGACGCCGCCATGCCCCTGCGTTCCACAAATCCGGTTCGCCGGCGTCGACCCACGAGCTCGTGCTCATCTCCGAACCGGATCCATCGCTGCTGTCTCCGTCCATCCCGAAACCGCGCCGGCGCCGCCACTCTGCCATCGCCGCTATTTAATCCTGGCGTCGTTGCTACCGGTCCTGACTGCTGCTCCCTCTCTCTTGCACGGGAAGAGAAGAAATGAAAAAAAAGAGATGGCTGCAAGCTGAACACGGGTCAAACTAAAAGAAAAGAAAAGAAGAAAACAGTCAGCGTTGAAGAGTCAAACTCGTGGAAGAAATTGGACTTGGGCTTGGACTTTTGACCAAGTCAAAGTCCAATCTGAAATTGCTATAGACACCCGCAGGCCCAAGCCCAAATGCTCTCTACACCCGAACTTTCCAAGCCTTCACCGAATTAAATGAGCATTTCTTTCTTTTTTTCTTAAACTCATTTAACTGTTTATTTTATTTTGTGTGAATTTATTTTGAATATTTGTTTGATTAGCATTTGGTTAATTTGAATATTGTGTGATTTAATTATTTTCTGAAAAATCCAAAAACATGTTATTCATTTATTTGTGTGTTTGTTTAATTATTTTTGGTGTGTTTTATTTAAGTGTGTTAGTCAAATTGTATTTGAATTTGTATTATTCTTGTTTAACTTTATTTGTTTGCAAATATATTAAAAAGCCAAAAATATTTCCTTTTATTTACTTCTTGTTTTCAAAAGAATATCAAAAACCCCAAAAACAATACTTTTGTATATATTGTACATTTTTGTAAATAGAAACAATATAGTTTAATTAATTTTGTGACATTAGAAAAATAAATATACAATCCTCTGTGGGAAAAACCTCTACTTCCCATTATACTATTCAACGACAAATTGTTAGGAAGTTTAGGTAATAATTAATGACGTCGGTAAAAACCGCAAATCATTTTGGCGCCGTTGCCGGGGATTGTTTTTAATATTTACGTTTTTTTACTTTTTACTTTTTACTATTTGTAAATAATACTTGTTAATTTATACTCAATAATTATACTTGTTCATATTTTTACACTTAGTAATAATTATACTTAGGTGTTCTGAGTACTGTTAATTATTTAAGTTGTTGTAGGTTGTAATTTGAACGGAAATAGGTAAGGTCCTTTTATTAATATTGGCCTAAATCCTTCATTTGTACCGTAAGGTCACTTGAGGTTGAGCGCAGCCTTTATTAACACTTGGAGAATTGTCGAACACTTAAGTGCTTTCTCAACTGAGTAAGGGGCACATGAATGGTGTCTAGATATGATCAATACTCTGGGTGACGGGTTTGTAAAATTGGATTCAGAGGACTATTGTCCACCAAATGAATTCTGCCTCTCGCTTATATCTTGTGATCTAGCCAATCGCCTTCTGAAAACACGGAAAATCATTTAAGTCAAGGCATTGCACCTAGGCCGTACGTCCACCTTGAATTACCGCTTGGAATCAACTTTGTTTTTAACTATATTTTGGACAATTTAACATTACTTGTAAATAAAATATACTTAGACATAGGAAATTTTATTTATTCATTTTGTATAGATAATTTGTAACACATTTTTAACTTTGTAAATATTTTGTTTTGTGATATGCGGTAAAACCGACGTCATTAATTATTACCTAAACTTCCTAACAATTTGAGTGCGGAACAGGACCTCCGCAATTGGGACAGATGCCGCTGTGGAGAGCATCGACGAGTCGTTGATTCTACAATTGAAGCTCCTCGTTCTTGCTCACCAGCTCATCGTTTCTTCTCTCTAACTCGGCAATACGCTGCTCAGACGTCTGGATACCGAACTTCTTCCTATTTCTCGACCACCAATAGTAGATCTGGTCTTCTTCTAGTTCGATTTTTGGACCAAATCTTTCTCGTTGTGGTTTGGTGGGGTGAGCATACACCGCAAAGAAAGCTGCTAGTGCATCTCTCTGAGCCTTGGTGTATTTCGTCCTCGGAAGTCTCCTATAGACAAGAGCGGCTTCCGGCTCGGCGGGTGGATCAGCAACCAGAATTGGTGCTTGGGGTTGTGGTTGTGGCTGTGGCTGGGTCGGCATGCTAGCATCGGTGCTATTAAGCATGCTGGGTGGAATGATTTCAGCCAGACCTTCAAAGATTGGGTTCTCTGAAGGACCTGCCTGAAACAACTCGCTGAAGGAATTAACTCTTTTGGCCATTTGTGGTTTGGGAGGGGAGGATAACTTCTGGGAATTGGGAGGTTTTCTGGGAAAACTCAAGAACACGAAGAACACGAGAGAGAAAACGAGAGAAAGAGAGAGAGACTAAGGGAAATGCGTGAATTGACCTAAGGAAACTAACGCAAACAGAAGGGAAGGGGAAAGACGAGCACACGCTCGCACACGTGCCAAAGACACAGATCCGGAATTTCCGGATCGAGCGACGAAAGTCGCAACGAAAACGACCGCGTGCCACAAAAATCGCAAAGGGAATAGTGGGCACGCGCGCGTAAATTATTAAACTAACTAATTTTTTTGTTTATTATTCGACCGACGACAAAGTCGTGTGTCGGCCCAATTACGATTTTTCAATTTTTTATTTATTTTTTATTTTTTTATCAAAACTTTACGAAAAAGTCGTAAAGTAAATAGTGAAACGAGTGCGAAACACGCGCCTCTTGCCGACACTTTAAATGGGCCTGGGCCATTGGAATGGTTTGGGCCTTAAAGTGGGCCTGGCCGCGTAGAGTACGGGCTATTATTGGTTGGCTTAACCTATTGGGCCTAAAAACGAACAGGCCCGACACACTAGATGGGCTTGTGTTACGGGTTTTGGGCTTCGGGAATGACACGGGCCCAATGGGCCAAATTTTTTATTATTATTATTATTATTATTTTTTATTTTGAAACCTAAAACCCTAACCAATCACACAAACGAATGGGCATAAGGCCCAATAATAAATAACAAACAAACAAGCCCAAAATAAACAATAATTATAAATAGTAAAAATAAATAATTACAAAACTGTAAAATAAAAACAAACACACTCTTTTTTTCTTTTTTCTTTTTTAAACAGAAAAATAATGAGAGTGAAAAGCAAACTTACCTTTTTACTCCCGAGGATACCGAAAATCACCAACAAGACATCAACCTCAAGGTTTTTTCAACCTTGACTTCCTAAACGTATGCTCCGATGTATGTGGTAAAATTTCCGAATAACCCGGATTATTCCCTATAAAAATGAAAAAGTTAGTAATAAAATTTACAAAATCAAAACAAAATATTTACAAAGTTAAAAATGTGTCACAAATTATCTATACAAAATGAATAAATAAAATTTCCTATGTCTACGTATATTTTATTTACAAGTAATGTTAATTTGTCCAAAATATAGTTAAAAACAAAGTTGATTCCAAGCGGTAATTCAAGGTGGACGTACGGCCTAGGTGCAATGCCTTGACTTAAATGACTTTCCGTGTTTTCAGAAGGCTAATGGCCAGATCACAAGAGATAAGCGAGAGGCAGGATTCATTTGGTGGACAATAGTCCACTGAATCCAATTTTACAAACCCGTCACCCAGAGTCTTGATCATATCTAGACACCATTCATGTGCCCCTTACTCAGTTGAGAAAACACTTAACTGTTCGACAATTCTCCAAGTGTTAATAAAGGCCGCCCTCAACCTCACGTGACCTTACGGTACAAATGAAGCGTTTAGGCCAATATTAATAAAAGGACCTTACCTATTTCCGTTCAAATTACAACCTACAACAACTTAAATAATTAACAGTATTCAGGATACCTAAGTATAATTACAAAGTGTAAAAATATAAACAAGTATAATTAGTGAGTATAACATTAACAAGTATTATTTACAAATAGTAAAAAGTAAAAAAGTAAATAGTAAAAACAATCCCCGGCGAGCCGGCGCCAAAATGATATGCGGTAAAACCGACGTTATTAATTATTACCTAAACTTCCTAACAATTTGTCGTTGAATAGTATAATGGGAAGTAAAGGTTTTTCCCACAGAGGATTGTTTATTTACTTTTCTAATGTCACGAAATTAACTAACATATATTGTTTCTATTTACAAAAATGTACAATATATACAAAAGTGTTCTTTTTGGGTTTTTGAAAATATTTTGAAAACAAGAAATAAATAAAAGAAAATATTTTTGGCTTTTTAATATTTTTGAAAACAAATAAAATAAAACAAGGGAATACAAATTCAAAAATTACAATTTAAACTACACACTTAAATAAAAGACACCAACAATAAAGAAATTAAACTAACACACAAATGAATTAAAAACATATTTTTGAGTTTTTCAATATATAATTAAATCACACAAATATTCAAATTAAACAAATATTCAAATAAATAAACACACAACAAATATTTAAACAAATAAAATGAAATGAGTTTAAGGGAGAGAAAAAGCTCAATGAATTTGGCGTGGATTTCGCGGAGCTCGGGTGTAAATAGCGATTGAGCTGGGCCTTGCGGGTATCTATAGCAATTGGGCTTTGGAGATCCAAATCAGAAAACAGCCCAACCCATTTTTTTGTTGACTTCGTTGACCCGGTTTAGCCCAAGACCTTCTTCTCTCCTTTGTTGACTTTTCAACATAAGTTTTTCTTCTATTTCTTCTCATCTCGCGCTAGCCTTTCTCTCATCTTCTATTCTTTCTATTTCTTCTTCTTTGCTGCAGAGACGGTGAGAGAGAGCTGTTGGGATGACGCCGTGCAGCAATGCCGTGGCGAGAGCAAAGAACTTGGTTTGGCGGCATCGAAGCGGCGCGGAAAGACCGAGCAGCGATAGGGAGCTTGGGCTGGCGTCGATGATGGCAGATTGGAAATGGGTCACCGGCAGGCATAGCAGGACAACGCCGGCAGTGGAGGCACGGGGTAGGTGGCGGCGAGAGGACTGGGCACGGGCTCGGTGGCGGCGGCGACGACAAATGAAGAGGCGCGGCAGCCGGGCTTGCGGCGGTGAACAGTAGGTGTGGTGGAATTGCAGCGGCGTCGATGATGGCAGCCACGATGAGTAACGGCGGCGGCCTGGGTCTTGTGGGAAGAGGCAAGAAAGCACGGCGGTGCTTTGGTTCTGCAATTAAATAGAGCACGTCAGTAGCAATTTCTTTTGTGTATTGTGCTTCTTGTTAATTGCAGGAGAGCTTGAATTGGATTTTCTGGTAATTGAAGGGATGGGTGTCTAGGTGATGGTGTTTGTGATGTTCGTATGTGATTGCAGATGGATTGGGTGATTGAGTGAAGATTTTTGTTAATTGAAAGAAGGGAGGCTGTGAATGGTTGTGATGGTGTTTCCGTGAGCAGTGGGCTCACGGTGGTGATTGAGATTAGGCAGAGGAGATTTGGGAAGAATTAGGGCTGAGATAGCTTGGGAAAGAATTGGGGAAAAAGAGAACATGATTGTTGCCGTGGGCTGTGAGAGGACAGAGGACAGAGAGATTATGGTTTCTGTGATTGCAGGAGAGTGTGGCCGGGGGGTAAATGGTGTTTGTAGGGAGTAACGGAGGAACGAGAGGACAGAGAGATTATGGTTTCGTGATTGCGGGAGAGTGTGGCCGGGGGGGGGGGGGGGGGGGGGTAAATGGTGTTTGCGGGGAGTAACGGAGGAACGAGAGGAGAGGAATAGAAATAGAGGGTGAGAGCAGAAGTGTAGCTAGGTGAGCTATCACACGTACGCCGAGAAAGGGAGGAGGAGAAGGGAGAAGGGAGAAGTCCCCCCCCGCCCGAGAATTGTAAACGAGAGAGCCGAGTATTTATAGATGAGGAAGTGATGGTCTGTGACCGTGGAGATGCAGCTGGAGACACAGCTCAAAAGGTGGAGAATTTGAATTCAAATGGAAGTGGGGGAATCTGCTGGTGGGATGATGAACTGGCTGGATTTGAATCCATGAGAGGAGTGGCGGGCTGCAGAGAATGGCTCGGCAAGAACGTGATCTGCACAACACAAACAAATAAAAAGAATAAAAAGAAAAAAAAACAAAATAAAATAAAAGAAAAATAAAATAATAAATAGAATAAATACAAAATAAATAAAGAAAAGAATAAAAATATAAAACATAAACAAGGGAAAATAAGTAGAGATTAAAAATAGATTTCATCACCGCGTGTGGTGGTTGCGCCTCCGTGAGTGGTGGTTCGCCGACAAATTTGTCAGGATTTGGAACAGTTTCCAAAATCTTCGTACGATATTATATTCCACCTCCGAATGATGACCGGTGTCATCAGGTAATTGAAAAGTCACGGTTGACTTTCCAAAATTGCGCTGTAAATCTCCAAAATTCACCTTTTATGTGTAAATTAGCATTTTTCACATATTTTCCCTGAAAACACGAAAACAAACATTAAATTGACAAATAAGCTTTCAGAATAGCATCCATCCAAGTATTTAGAGCACTTTGTGAACGTATTTTACGTTCACATCACACCCCCACACTTGAACTTTTGCTAGTCCTCTAGCAAACACAGAAGTAAACACAAAACAGAAAAGGAAACACAAAACAAAACTTCTTTCCAACCATAACCCTCAACGAGTTCAAAGAATTATAATCAGGAGAATAAAAACTATATACCAAGGCTCACGAATTTGCTAAGTATTTAACATGGACATCTCATTCGTGCTCGAGTGAAGTGTGTGAAAACCGAGTGTACAATTAATTTCAAGCAATCAAATAGGCACATATGAACAACATTAACCACTAAAGCTCACAAGATTCACTAAATATTTCCGCTCAGTGTTTAGGGTTAAGTGTTTACTCTCATAACAATTGCACAAGTAGTGTTCCCATAAGCTTGCTCATTAACCAACTCTCCACAATTAATCTACAAATCATTAAATCATAAGGACTTTCAATGGTGTAATGGGGCCAAAGGGTGAATGAATGGTGAATGAATGGTGAATGGTAAATGGAAGGGAAGGACTAGAAATGAAAAATGTTTCACATGTTTGCAAGACAAATCAACGACTTTGAAACTCATACCTATGCTATACCCGAAATAACTTTCTTATTCTCCTCCAACCTTTTATGGAAATTAAAAATAATACAATAACTCTATTTGTGGAATTTCTCTTTCTGACATTTTTTTTCTTTCTTTCTTTTCTATTTTTTTTTCTTTGAGGAATTTATTCTTTCTTTTTATTTCTGATATTTTTTTTTCTTTCTTTGAACAAATACAACAAAATAAAAAGCACCCCCACACTTGCCTTTTGGTACATACTATACATCCGAAGCATAAGAATATAAGAAGTCACTATCATCGTCTTGCAAACACAATAAAACAAGGGTGAGATGGTGTGGGTGAACAAAAGAAACGGCTAATGAGTGATTAGTTCAAAAGGGGATTCCTAAAGTTCGTCTTTAGATGGATGGTGAATATTTTGGCCATGGTGCTCAACTAATGCCTTAATCATTTTCAATTCATCATAGATTAATAAAAAGTTTCAAGAGGTGTTTGAGCAAGTTCTAGGTTCAAAACTCATGAATTGTGCACACATGAAGAACGAGTAAATGTATGAAGGATGCATACATGTGAATATTCAACAGGCTCAAATTCTCACAATTTCTGGGTATGCATGACAATGTATGTTCAAATGTGCTTCTCGGATTGCAATCAATTAATCAACACAGGTTATGTAAACATGGAATTTCGAGCAATCACAAGTTATGCAAATTAAATCCAAAGCAAATCACAGAAAGCCTTGACATATAATAAACATTCTCAAAATCATAACAATGAAACTAAATTCATCATTGGGATTGGAAAAAACAAAACACACCACAAATAAACACACAAAAACAGAAAACAGAAGCAAATATATTTGTAATTTTTGATTTTTTTGATTTTTTTTTTCAATTTACGTAACAATACGTGACCACAGTGACTTACTTAGTGCAATGGTAGGTTCAACGCTACCAAGGGAGTAAGTATGATTTAGTCGATATATTGGTACCGTAGAAAACAAAAACAAGTAAATTTTTTTTTTGAATTTTTTTTTTTCAAATTTTTCAAATTTTTTCTTTTCTTTTTAATAAACCTTCCCCCCACACTTGAATTAAACATTGTCCTCAATGTTAGACAAATATTCCATGAAATGAGAAATTCAAGCATGGTTATTGAGTTTAAACACACAACAGAAATAAACACACAAACAGTTTAGTAAATGAAAAACAGATAAGTTAGAAATAACTCCCCCTTGAAGATCGTTAAGCTCCTCCCGAAGCAAGTCACCAACAGTCACAAACAAGGCTAGCAGGGCCTTGCATCCAACGTTTGCTCCTTAGTTGACTGCGGCACTGATCCGTTTGAGCGTGTCCTGGACGAGGGTTGTTGCCGACTCCACGGCAGACTTGGTTGATGTAGCCTTCAATGAGATCTGGAACACTATAGTCAGCAGTGTTCCGTCAAGTATAGCTCCAGATACGTTAGGCAGAATGGAGAAGCCTGATGGCATAAGCAAAAATGGACCAGGGTCAGCTCCACATAACAAACACTGGAAAATGGAATGGTTGATCGGTGCATAAATCACAGACGACCCCGTTGCATCGGTGCAACACTCCTGGAGAATGAGGAAGTCGTTGTGATTATCTATAGCGAGCACCGAGATCTGGTTCTGCGGGTCAAGACCGATGGTGAAGTTTGCTAGCACACGTACCGAGCTGTCCATCGACATACTATCCCACAATGGTCTGGTCTGAACGTCTTTGAGGAACTCAAAGATTCTGGTGTGATGGGATACATGCGGGACAGAGTAGCCAGCAGTACAATTGACTCCAGGGGGCTTGCTCGGATCTCCCCTTCGTTTGTTGGTCCTGACCTCCATTCGAGTGTCTCTTGTTCGGTTCGAACAAGTCCAGTGATGATACGTGGAGTTGCTGATGTCGTTGAAGAAACAGACCGTCATCTGTTTTGCCATTTCCGCCAGGCCTCTTCTTCCTTCGGGCGAAATGATTGAGTCACCGGGTGAAGTGTGGATCCCTGTTGCGCACATGTAGCGCTCGGCTTGTCGTTGGAGAGTTGAGATCCAACGCTTTGCACCAAAAGCGAACCCTGAATGAACGAAAGGTTCGAAACCTTCATCTCCTTTTCGCGTACATCCACGTGCTCCACCCAAGTAACTAAGGAAGATCCATTCCCGCAAGTCTCGAATCGGCATCCGGATGGGCGTTTTCGGCATATAGATCTCACGGAAGGCTTCGGATTTGAGCGCAGTTCATCCACGGAGACATCCACAATGATCCAACTTCCATCCAGTTGTAGGTGGGAGTACCTAACAAACTGGACTTCACGAGTCGAAACGATGTTAGATGGCACCGAAACTCGGCCGACATCACTTGCTTCTCGCTCCTCGTAGCCTACTTGCGTTGTCGGAGGGTAGGATGTCCAACATTTGAGCGTTTGTGATCATGCTACAGAAGACGGGCAACCATCGACCAACATCCATTAAGATCTCAACAATGGTGGTCGGATGAAGGTGGATGGTTCTTCGAGTGTCTCGAGGATTCGGCTTTGAAGTACGGTGCGGGTTCGCAACGTTGAAACACTCGCAAGTACTCGGCACGGTTAAGAGTTTCGGGATGAATGGAAGTACCGGAGTCGGTGAAGATATCCACAAAGGAAAACCGGCGAGTGGCCATGAGCATGAGCTCGTGTTTGGCCTTGCAGGAGATATCCGAGATCAAGTCGGTGTGTGACGAACCGTCAAAGTATGGGGGAAGTATAGTTTATGAAAGGGGTTGTCGTTCCAACGAGGATCGATGGGCTCCTTAATCCATTGGTAATTTGTGTGATCTAATGCTCTAGCAATGATGGGATAGATGAGAAATGGAAAGAGTGAGTGAAGGTGAGTATGTGACAATGAGTGAAGTGTGAGTGTAGTGAGTTTGATTTTGTAAAGAGATGGTGAAACGCAAGACAACAAACAAGTAAACTAAGCAAGCAACAAACAGGCATCCAACGGTCTGTTTAGAGCAAAATTTACACCGGGCACAGAAGACTCATAGAAGAAGCGTTCCCAACTTGTTTCACTCCATTCCAACGGTCCGATGTGGATAAAACTATCTCCAAAGTCACTGTTCTGCCCAGGCCTCTCGTAGACAAATGCTAATCAACACCTCTTGGGGTTTCTCCCTCCAACGCTCCATATCCTAGCTCCTCCCAACCTCCCAAAACCTTTATTCATTACTAAATAGTGCTGAAAACAAAAATTTCTTTTCCACACTACAAGAAAAAATTGATTCAAGGACACTCGAAAAGAGTCATCTATTCTATATAAGGACTCACAAAAAAAGAGTCCTCTATCCGGGTGTCATCTAAAGTCCGAAACAAGGACACGTAAACTGTGTCCTCTTTTCCATACGAGGACACAGTTTAAGTGTCCTTACAACTTCCTTTCACGTGTCCTCTTTTCTCTATGAGGACACAGTTTGTGTGTCCTAAAAACTTCCTAAATCGTGTCCTTAAATCTATATGAGGACATCCAAAATGCATCCTCATATTGTCTAATATGTGTCCTCTTTTCTATATGAGGACACAATTTATGTGTCCTAAAAGCTCTGTAAATGGTGTCCTTAAATACATAAGAGGACACATAAAATGCATCCTCATATCATCTTATAAGTGTTCTCTTTTCTATACGAGGACACAATTTGTGTCCTAAATGCTTTATAAATGGTGTCCTTAAATATATCCGAGGACACTTAAAATACACTAACATTATCAAATATGTGTCCTCTTTTCTCTTCAATGACACAAAATGCAAAGGGATGCAAGTACCTTGATTTCATAAAAGTACAAAATTGATCAACATATATAACAACCATCCAATAAAAAGCTACAATTGATTAACTTATATATCTATGTACAAAGTTAAAAAACTCCAAATCAAAATCAAAGTCATCATATGAAATGTGAATTTGTTTTTGGTATCTCTTCCTAGCTCTAGATGTTGGTAGCATACCAATCTGAATAAAATTCTTCAATATCAACCTTTCTTTCTTCGGTCCAAGTTATTGGTCTATCCTTTCCACTTTGAGCACATTCTCTGTACTCTACAAGTCTCATTTCCCTGTACAAAAATGATAACAAAAACACGATGTCAGAAGGAGAGGTAAAAAGCTCTAGTGGTCAGTTATGTCAAACATCAAAATGTGTTCATCAACAATAAATACAGGTATATAGTTGCAATGAATTTTAGAAGCAAACCAATGGATTTGGCAAAGGAAATAGATATACAATTATTATAGTAATTAACCTTGTCCTAGAGATGTGCAGTAAATACAAGATGAAGAAACTTAACCAACCATTGTTGCTCCATTACTTCTCTTATCACTTATTTTAGCCCAAGGATAAAATGAGGTGGAGACTTTACTATACATAGAATATTAGAATGTAAATGCCAATATATCAACAAAGACAGTTTTGAAGCTGAAGACAGTTCTGTATTAACATAAAACTATTTTCTTAACTTTTGATATATAACAGAGAGAGAGAGAGAGAGCGAGAGAGAGAGAGAGAGAGCAACAAAGACCTGTTCCCTCTAGAGCCTTCTTGTCATCAGCAGTACGCAGTACTGTCCTGCCTTCAGTAATAACCTAAAATAGAAAAGTACGAGATCATTATTATACGTTAAAGAAAGAGTATGAATAAGATGTCACTAATGGAGCAGTACAATAAACAACTTTGAAAAAGAAACCCAAGAAAATAGAAACTTACATGCAGTTACACAAAATATAAGACATATTAGACTTCCATGCAGTTGAATAAAATAAAAATAGAAACTTATATACACGCTCAATGGTGTATGCATTCTATCCTGCACACAAATATCACAAGAAAATGAATGAGAAACTGATAATGGTAACACCGAAACCCAGAAAGAGAAATAGGTAGAAAGCCTACAATGCATAATAATACATATATAGAAGCCACACTCCCTTGAGCAAACTTTGGAAATTAGCCATGTTTGAGCTCAAAACCTAAATTCACCAAACTAAACTGTCCAGCCAAAAACTATACAAGATCACAAAAACCCTTAATTAAATTTTGGAATACAAATTTCAGCTGAAGTTAAAAATTATTAAAACCCAAGATGGTGAATTAACTAAACACGAACAAAGAAAAAAAAATATTGACAGCTAACAACACAATTTGTAAAGATGCTCAAGTAAATATAAATGTATGTATGTGTATATAAATATAAGAGAGAAAATTCTCTGACCTGTTCAGTCAAAGCACTATGCAGCTTCCTAACTTTCGACAAAATAGTTTTCAAAATTCCCACACCTGTAATTGATAACAGCAAGCACTGAGAATAAATTGTGCTACGGGGTACTTGCCCACAATCTGTAATTGATAGCAGCAGCATTCAAAATGCCTACAATCTGAAAAGAAAAAAACAGCAAGCATATACACAAAATTAAACTACAGATGGGGTACTTGCAGGTTATATTGTTGACAGAAAATGAAACCATAATTGGTACTGAGCCTAAGCATTCTATAATGATAATTTCACAAGATGCTTTGACTGCTTTCTAGATAGCTAAAGAACTAATGAAGTATGAGTGAATATATTTTCAATTGGATTTTTTTTGATAGCTAAAGAACTAAAAATGATGCCCATCGATTAACAACTATACAAGTACTGCTACTTCTATCAATATAATTAAAATCTTCAACTTATCCCAAACACTCTTCAGAATCGAATATGAAATCCACAATAGAAAGCCTCAGGGTTAAACAAATAATAGAGGTTAAAATTGACAACCTGGTTTTGATAATAGAGGTGAAGGTATTTCTAATCTTGCCCGAGTGGATCGTTTTCCTCCCCCTCTGTAATCGAGAACCTTTGGTTCCATTTCCAGCTAGAGTACACACTGTTTCATTAACAAAATCAGTCTCCCTACAATAACAAAAGCTATATTATGACAGGAACTTATTCATAAAATGTCAACCGATGGGTTAGTACCAATTCAATCACTATTTGTTCTGTAAAAGGGAAAAAAGCATGGGAAGCAAAACTTGAAATATAAATGATAAATCCTTTTAAAGTAATGTTTCGGGAAGGAGGGTGCTTTCAATTGTGAAGATTTCAGATAGCTCTTGTATTTAACTATTGATGATCCTTTTATTTCTTATGCTCTAATAGCTGGAAACACATGCAATTACACCTGTCAAATGAAAAAGGGATTCTCACCATCATGTACCTCAAAGCATGGTTTTCAGTATCGGCGACATAGAGAAGATTTTTCTTTGTGTTGTAAGCGAGGCCCTAGGAAAGTACATGACCAAAGGTTATATGCATACATCAAATACATGAAAATTCAGATGAAAAACCTCAGAAAGCATGCACACATTAATATGAGGAGACTACTTAGAAAGTAATCATAAAATAACTCTATGTCACAGACGCAGCACAATAGTTATAAAGTTTTAAGACAACTCATTTCTTACTTGAGGCCGATTAAAGGTGGCATCATCAAAAGAACCATCATGCAGACCTTCCTCTCCGGTACTTCCAATTTGGATAAGAAAGTTTTCATCTAGGTCGGTTAATAACAAAGCAAAAGAATTAAATTAGCAGGAAAAAAACATAAAAAAAAAATACGAGCATGCTGTAACCTATTAAGTAACTACATGTCTGTCATCATTTGCATTAGAATATAAACTAGCAGTCCATAGACAATTTGAGAGTTCATGTAGGGAGTACCTGATCGGTAAAGACCAGATCATAGAGGACTTAATTCTCAAAGACAATTTGAGAGTCCAGATGCAGAATCTCCAACACTTAATATATAAAAAATAAAAAACAAAATGGAAATTGAATCACAAGACAAATATAAATAAAATATAACAATATAAAGAAAAATTCAGCAAATTCAACGAAATAAAGCACTTGGCAGAAGATGATGTAGAGCTTCGTCGCCTTGAAATCACAACTGGGTTAAGAAATAAGAACACTCATGTACCATATTGAACTCATACCTCCGCTGCCTCGTTCTGCCTCGCTCTGCTTCGCATATCCTCGTCCCCTCGTGGGCTTTCTCAAGCTTGACTGTGATACATGGAGGTCGCTCTCTCTTAGCTAAAGAATTGAATACGACCATTGGGGGATCTGGATAAGAAATAGAAATTATAGATCTAGTGGCCTTGAAGTATAAAGGGGTCGTTGCTGTTGTGCTTGTGAAGATGAACATGCGTTTTTAGGGTTTTTGTTGATTTGGGTCTAGGGGCTGAAGATGAGAGGAGCAGATGAGAGAGAGAGAGAGTGCGTTTTTAGGGGTTTTGTGGATTTGGGTATAGGGTCCGAAGATGAGAGAGAGAGAGAGAGAGAGAGAGAGAGAGAGAGAGAGAGAGAGAGAGAGAGAGAGAGAGAGAGAGAGAGAGAGAGAGAGAGAGAGAGAGAGAGGAGCTGAAGATGAGAGATTGAGAGGAGACGCACTAGGTTTGGGTGAATGGAGAGAGAGAGAGAGACGGACAGACGGAGAAGCGCACGAGTTCAAATGGGCTGCCTAAATTTTCTGGGGTGTCCTAAATAACCTTTAAGGACACATCATAAATTATGTGTCATTATATGGTGTCCTTATAACCTTTTTTTCTTGTAGTGCCAAGTGGGGTTGCCTCCCCACAAGCGCTTCGGTTTGTAGACCTAAAAAGCCGGTCTTGGTTCCTCCTTGGCGAAATTATGGTGGCTCAAAGCAAAGCTTCTTCTCACTCAATGTATGGCATATCTCACCATCTCCAAAGCTTCCCACAAAGCAGCCCTTCATACCATTGAAAATCAAAATTGAAGTTTGGGGCCATGCATACTTTTTCTTCTTCACCTCTCCTACCATCTCTCTCATGGCCTTGATTGTCGCCTTTTGTAGCGCATTCATGGGAGGAGTCTTCTTTGTAGCTCCTTCAAGAAATGGATCCTTCCCAAGTATGTCTTCATGAGAAAGAGGTGGTGGCTTTGAGTAGTGGTCTTGAGCACGAGGTGTGGGCTTTGGTGGATTCAAAGGACCAAAAATCCTTTCACTCTTAGCACTATTGCCCTTCACCAAGTTAATAGAAAACACCTCCTCAACTACCTCCGGTGGATGAATGGGCTTGAACATTTCAAACTTCACTTTCTCCCCCAACACCTTGAAGCTAATGGTTCCCTTTAAAACATTGATCTTCACTCCCGCCGTAGCCATGAAAGGGCGTCCAAAGATAAGGGGAAATCCATTGTCTTCATTGGGGTTATCACCCATATCAAGCACAACAAAGTCGGCGGGAAGAATAAACTTGTCGACTCGTACTAGCACATCTTCCACTACACCCGCCGGTCTTCGCTTGCTTCCATCCGCAAAGGTAAGTGCGATAGGGGTAGGTTGCAAAGCACCAATGCTCAACCTCTTATAGAGAGATAGAGGCATCACATTGACACTTGCCCCTAGGTCCATAAGTGCTCCATCAAGGTGTGTCTCACCAATTTGACATCCGATAGTGAAGCTTCCGGATCCTTCCTCTTCGGTGGCATGTTGTGTTGAATCATTGAGCTTACATGCCCTTCAATCTTGTATACTTCATGCTCCTCAAGCCGCTTCTTCTTGGTACACAAGTCCTTGAGAAAATTTGCATAAACCGGCACTTTGCAAATGAGCTCCAACAAAGGGATATTAATCTCTACCTTTTTGAACACTTCATGAAGCTCATTCGTCAATGTCTTCTTCTTGTTCCTCCTCTCATCGGGGGTGATCTTCATCGCTTGGTGTACATGCACATCATCATCAAGGAGCTCCCTAGAGGTGCTCATGGTTCTTGGTGGGTCCATAGCCTTCATAGCCTCACCACCAAGGTTAGAAACCATGACATTCTCATGCCTAGGAGTCTCCTCACTCAATGCTCCTTCTTGTGTCCTCACTCCACCATAAGAGGTAACATCATTCTCAAAAGACAAGTAACCAAGTCCTTTCCCAAGCACTACTCCTTCATTCTCCTCACAAGTCTTCTCCTCACTCAATCCATAATTGCCAAGGAGTACATTTTCTTCCTCCTTGGCCCCATCCTCCATGTAATGCATATGATCAAAGTTCTCATGAATAGGAATGAAAGGAGAAGGGGTGAAAACATTTGATATTAGGGGAGTAGGAGTATAAGTAGCATGAGAGATACCGGAATGAGAGGTGAAGATAGCATTGCATTGCTTCTTGGTCTTGAACTTAGGGTTTTGCTCCACATTAGAAGGCAAGGTACCTCTTGGCCTCTCACTAATCTCCTTGGCCATTTGGCCCATTTGCAACTCAATCTTTGACAAGCCTTGTTGCAAGATGTTTTGCCCTTGTTCAAGAGCCGAGATCGCTTCATTGCTCTTCACTTGGCTTTGCACAAGGGTGGCGATCATGTCCTTCATTGACTGCTCCGCGGACTCTTGAGCTTGAGAGCTACTTGGGGCAGCAAAAGATGAAGAGGGACCTTGATGATAGGTGTTTCCTCCTTGAGTAGAGAACCCGGGAGGTGATCCAAAAGTTGAGCTCCTATGTCCTCCATATGTGCCATTCCCTTGATACTTATCTCCTCCTTGGTAAGTATTATACCCTTGAGATCTCTCTTGATACCTTTGAGCATTGTTTCCAAAAGGTTTTGGTTGGTATCCTTGAGTGCTCCCTTGCTCATTCCGAGGTGCAAAGTTGTTGTAAGGTTTTGAAGGCGCTTGATAAGAACCTTGTGAATAGGAACTCACTTGGTTCACTTGTTGTCTCTCTCCCTTCTCTTCCTCAACCATGTAAGCACACTCCTCCGCTTGATGGCCAAGAGAGCCACAATAGAAGCAAGATGGTGAAGAGATAACACTATTGACTTGTCGAGGAGGAGGCTTGGATTGTGATTGCATGAGCATGTCAATCTTCTTGTTGAGAGCCGCTTCCAACCTATCAAATTGGGTTCTCATCATGTCATCCCCCAATGTTTCACTTGAGACATTGTGGACTCTTGTTACTTGAGGTGCCGGTTGTGTGGGAGGAAGTCTTCTTGACCCAAAGTCATCCCATAGCTCGGAATTTGTGGCTAGGTCCTCAAATGTGTCCCATGCCTCATCGGGAGACATACCGGCTATTGTGCTTCCCCGAAAAGTATCAACTCTTTGTCGTTGCCCGGAAGATAACCCTCGGTAGAACACATCAACTAGAAACCATTGTTCCAAGCCATGGTGTGGGCAACTCATCACTAAATCCTTGAATCTCTCCCAAGTTTCATAGAAAGCATCGCCCGATTGGTGCTTGAAGTTGACAATAGAATCCCTAACCTTGGCGGCCTTGCTAGGTGGGAAGAACTTTGAAAGGAAAGCTTCTTGCAACTCAAACCATGAGTGAATGGACCTTGGTGGAAGCTTGAGTAACCACTTTCTAGCTCCATCCTTCAATGTGAAAGGGAATAGGCGAAGCTTGAGTCCATCCTCGGGTAGTCCATGTAGTTTCACCGTCGTACAAGCTTGCTCAAACTCCATAAGGTGATCGTATGGACTCTCATGTTTCAAGGCATGAAAGGTAGGCATAATGCTCAAGGTGGAAGACTTGATTTCATAATGAGTGTTGCACGGTGGTAGAATGATGCAAGAGGGGTGATCCACCACATGAGGAAGAGTGTACTCCCTCATGCGTCTCACGGGAGGTGGATTGTTGTTGTTGAGTGGATCCGGTGGTGGATTTGGTTCTCCCATTGTTGCTTGGGGAATCAGCTCCTCCAAAGGTGCTTGGTGGCGCTCAAGTGTAGGCGGTGCACTCTCACAAACAATCGGTATACGTCTCACAATCGGTCTACGTCTCACTCTTGGCCTTCCTCTTGTGTTCTCACTTAAAATCTTTCCGCTTCTAAGTTGTATTCGTGTGTGAGAGGTTGAAGCAAGGTTCATATACCTTCACAACACAATAATCAATGATTAGATACTACAATTGAAGCAAGGAATACAAGTATAAGAGGTGGAAACAAGCAATGATAACAAAGAGTGAAAGAAACAAAGCAAAGCAACAAAACTGCTCCCCGTCGACCGTTCGACAGACGGTCGTCGACCGGTCGACACACGTCCAGGGAATTTCCGTCGAAGGGTCGAGAAACAGAGTCGACCGTTCGACAAGTGCCCTGAAACTATATTTTTGTGATTTTCTCGTTTTATACCTAAACAAACAAAGTTCCAAAAGGTGCAAGGGAACCCAAATAACAATAAACAAGCAACCTAAAGCACAATTAAACCAACGAAAGTACGAATTCAATATTCACAAATTCAAAAACACATTTGATGGAAGAAACTAAATGGTTATCAAACTAGGCAATGAAATACCACAATATAAACAAACACAATAATGAAGTATGCAAACAAAAGCAAAAGAAAGCTAAAGTCTCAACCAAAACTACCAAGAAATCAACGATTAAACCTAGATCCCCGGCAGCGGCGCCATTTGACGAACCGTCAAAGTATGGGGGAAGTATAGTTTATGAAAGGGGTTGTCGTTCCAACGAGGATCGATGGGCTCCTTAATCCCTTGGTAATTTGTGTGATCTAATGCTCTAGCAATGATGGGATAGATGAGAAATGGAAAGAGTGAGTGAAGGTGAGTATGTGACAATGAGTGAAGTGTGAGTGTAGTGAGTTTGATTTTGTAAAGAGATGGTGAAACGCAAGACAACAAACAAGTAAACTAAGCAAGCAAAGAAGGTAAATGTGTGTGCACAATAAGGAAAATGTTGGGGTTTTCGGGTTAGCCTAAGTCCAATTACGATGCTTAACGAACCAATTTAGTAATTATGCTTGTGCGACGATTGAATCAAGTTTCGTATCTTAGCCATGTTATGGGTCTAAGACCATCTTCTCTTATGTATTCATAGTGCCATGTTATGGGTCACTAGAACTCTCCCAATGTGGCTTGGGAGGCGAAGGGCACAAAGACTTAGAAGCTCAAACAAGGAGGCCTCATCACATCTATTATCAAATGTCTAGAGAGGGTTAGGAGTCACCCCAACAATCTCAATCAAAATAGATTGCACACATGCTCAAGGAGGCCTCTTCTTCCTTCGGGCGAAATGATTGAGTCACCGGGTGAAGTGTGGATCCCTGTTGCGCACATGTAGCGCTCGGCTTGTCGTTGGAGAGTTGAGATCCAACGCTTTGCACCAAAAGCGAACCCTGAATGAACGAAAGGTTCGAAACCTTCATCTCCTTTTCGCGTACATCCACGTGCTCCACCCAAGTAACTAAGGAAGATCCATTCTGCAAGTCTCGAATCAGGCATCCGGATGGGCGTTTTCGGCATATAGATCTCACGGAAGGCTTCGGATTTGAGCGCAGTTCATCCACGGAGACATCCACAATGATCCAACTTCCATCCAGTTGTAGGTGGGAGTACCTAACAAACTGGACTTCACGAGTCGAAACGATGTTAGATGGCACCAGAAACTCGGCCGACATCACTTGCTTCTGCTCCTCGTAGCCTACTGCGTTGTCGGAGGGTAGGATGTCCAACATTTGAGCGTTTGTGATCATGCTACAGAAGACGGGCAACCATCGACCAACATCCATTAAGATCTCAACAATGGTGGTCGGATGAAGGTGGATGGTTGCTGAGTGTCTCGAGGATTCGGCTTTGAAGTACGGTGCAGGTTCGCAACGTTGAAACACTCGCAAGTACTCGGCACGGTTAAGAGTTTCGGGATGAATGGAAGTACCGGGAGTCGGTGAAGATATCCACAAAGGAAAACCGGCAGTGGCCATGAGCATGAGCTCGTGTTTGGCCTTGCAGGAGATATCCGAGATCAAGTCGGTGTGTGACGAACCGTCAAAGTATGGGGGAAGTATAGTTTATGAAAGGGGTTGTCGTTCCAACGAGGATCGATGGGCTCCTTAATCCATTGGTAATTTGTGTGATCTAATGCTCTAGCAATGATGGGATAGATGAGAAATGGAAAGAGTGAGTGAAGGTGAGTATGTGACAATGAGTGAAGTGTGAGTGTAGTGAGTTTGATTTTGTAAAGAGATGGTGAAACGCAAGACAACAAACAAGTAAACTAAGCAAGCAAAAAAGGTAAATGTGTGTGCACAAAAAAGTCCAATTACGATGCTTAACAAACCAATTTAGTAATTATGCTTGTGCGACGATTGAATCAAGTTTCGTATCTTAGCCATGTTATGGGTCTAAGACCATCTTCTCTTATGTATTCATAGTGCCATGTTGTGGGTCACTAGAACTCTCCCAATGTGGCTTGGGACGCGAAGGGCACAAAGACTTAGAAGCTCAAACAAGGAGGCCTCATCACATCTATTATCAAATGTCTAGAGAGGGTTAGGAGTCACCCCAACAATCTCAATCAAAATAGATTGCACACATGCTCAAAGAAGTAACTAAGTTCCCTAAACATGTATTCAACACAAATTAAAGTGGGTAATAGACATATCCATTCATCACAAAGCATCCATACATAATTAGTTCATCATTACATCACAATGGACTAGGGCACACAACCCTAGTCCCCAACAAGGTAACTACTCACTATCCATCAAGGGATGCATCATCACAAAACAATAGCAAGCTAAAATCATGAATACAAGAGAGAGAAGGGGTGAGAAATGCTCAATCAATGGTGTATCCTTCTTCTTCTTGGGTGTAGATGACGTCCCTGATGTCTGGTGAGGATCCCCAGCTGCCCAAATGGTGGTGGAAGTGGCGGAGGCGTCGGAAGTGAGCTGAGATGGAGGATTCCGCCGCGCATCGACAGGGTCGTCGACCTTGTGTCGACCGGTCGACGACGTGCGGAGGCCGATCCGAAGGAAAAGGTGGAGAGAGGAAAGGGGAAAGGAAAAGTGAGGGATTTTGGGGCTGAAGTGGTGGTCCGCCCTAATGGGGCAAGTACTAGGTATTTATAGGCTAGAGGGGAAGGAATAAAGGGCTAGGATGAAGTAGGGTTTAATCTAAGGGCTCAAAGGTTTAATGAAGGGCAAGGAAGGGAAATCACAAGGGAGGACAAAAGGGAGGAATAATCAACATGTCACCTCATCAAATCTAGTGTGGTCCTTGATGATGTGGGAGCACAATTGTGAATCACAAGGTTGACCTTGACTTTGACCTTGACTTTGACCTTCGGAGTTGACCATGGTTGACTTTTCGGTTTCGGTCAATCTTCCGGAATTCTCTTGTGCTTGACCCTCGGGACTCGGCATTTGACTCTTTGATGCTGGATAGGAGCATTATATGCTACGTTTTTAATATGTTTCCCCTATTATTTGGCTGCGTTTTATTGATTAACTTTGCTATTTTGCTTAGTTTTTATCTTTGAGTCCCTAAGTGATGAATATATATGAGCATGTGCGAAAATGAAGTTTTTAAGAAACTTTCCTGTTTTGACTTTCCTAATTGTTTTAGGAAACCTTCCTAATTTGAATCTTTCCTGTCTTGACCAGGAATCCTAAAGCAACCAGGAATCCTAATGGAAGTAGGAAACCTAGTTCATCCAGGAAAACTATTTTGTGCTCGGAATGGAAATCAAGGCTCGGAAAAATACGAAGCTTAATGGGCTTTTTCGGGGCCCATTAAGAGGTGGGCCGCCACGAGGCCCAAGTTAGAAGCCCAAATCCATAAGAAAAGCCCAAGAGAAGTCCATGTCGCAAACCCTAAACCCATTAGGGTTTGTGCCGCAATTACCAAGAGAGAAGGGAGAAGTGGCCGGCCTAATCCTTGTAGGATTAGGAGAGGTTAACGCAAGAAATAAATCAGAAAATAAAAAGGACTTCTTGCTCTCCAAGTTTTGATAATTCTATTAGGATTAGGAGTTTTATTTATTTAATTCTTTTACTAATTCCTAAAGGATTAATTTCAGATTTTCAAGGACGCATCAAGACACATTTGTGGCAAGATACAATGGAGGATTTGCGGCAACAACACAAGGGAATTAGGGTTTTGCCGCAAGGTTTCTTGGAGGACAAGAAGTGCCGCACCTTTTACAATCCAAGAGGGATTAGGAGACCAATTAAATCAGATTTTATTGAATGAATCAAGACTTAAAATCGGTAAGAAGGAGAGAAGGATTTCTTGGTGACTACTCAAAGGAATCTCGACCATTCAAGGATTAAATATTCAACGCTCAAGATTGCTTCTCAAGTTCCATGTTCTCCTATAAATAGAGGGGTTTCACAACATCATTCTTCACCAATTCACATTCGAGAACACCATTCCATAAGCTTCATAGTTTCGACTACATCCATCCATAGAGATTCTCGACCTCACTCTCTAGCATCTAGGGTTTTCAAAGCTTCAAGGAGGAGGAGTAGCGGCTGCACCATCACCATCACCTTCATTGAGACGTCCCATCTTCACCACCACCTTGCTGTTCACGTGTTGGATTGCTTGCTTTCAAGGATTCAAGGGTTCGTGGCTTCAAGTCTTCATGCTATTCCATATGGTGTATTTCGACTATGCCTTTAATTATTCTTTATGAATTCCTCTTTGTTGTTTGATAATCTTATTTGCTAGTTAACATAATATTAAGTTTATAATTTCCAGCCATGGATATGAGTTTGTTATATATATGATTCGAACCTTATTGATTTTCGAGAGTTGCTTATGTGTAAATTGTTTGTTTGATTCTGCTTTATGGAGAACTTTTATATGTTTATGTTATAGGGGTCGACACTTATAATATTGCATGTAATTGGAGCTAGAATTAGGGTTTTAATTCTAATTCACAAGTAGTAAAGGCTTTGGACAAAGGTCGGAATCAAATAAAGAGTATTGCAAATATATGGACTTATTCATACTAGGTTGTGCGCTTGAGTTAGCAATTCTTTTCGATGCTTTAAGACATGGGCTGATTATCTAACGTTTTAGACTAAGATGGCGTGTCTAATTGTTTGATCTAGGTGCTTTCACTTAGGTTAATTTCAGAGAAAAGATTAATTGGGGAATAATTGGCTTTCCGATATTTCACAAGGTTAACTCTGTTTACATGACTTAGAAAATTAGTAGAGTTCGAATTCATTGAGTGATGACTTGTGCCCTACGGTTTTAGGGGTTGTGACCTTAATGTTTCACCACATTCTTTTATTTTATTTCGTAATTTATTTGTTTAAATACTTAGTTTAATTCATACAATCTTCGAAACCCCCTTTACTTTGTATATATGTTTATAATTATTCTTTAATTTGTTAATAATACTTTGTGACATTCTTTGTTAGGTACACCCTCGATCTTCGTTGTGAACGATCCCTACTTACTTTATACTACCGATAGGGTTTTTAATTGATGCTTGCAAATATTCATATCAATTTTGGCGCCGTCGACGGGGATCGAAATTATACTTGTTTATATGCCTAACGTTTTATACTTGTTTATATTGTGACTTATACTTGTGATATTTTGTAACACTTAGTAATTTATTTAGGGTGTCCTATATGTGGTTGATTATTTGAGTTGTTGTAAGTTGTAACTTGAACGGAAATAGGTAAGGTCCTTTTGTTAATATTGGCCTAAACCCTTCATTTGTACCTTGCTAAGGTCACTTGAGGTTGAGGGCGGCCTTTATTAACACTTGGAGAGTTGCCACACACTTAAGTGCTTTCTCAACTGAGTAAGGGGCACATGGATGGTGTCTAGGTCGAGACCCTGGGTGACAGGTTTTGGATTCAGAGGACTATAGACTGACGTAAGTCGATAGGGGCTTTGCCTCCGTAGTACCACTAAATGAATCCTGCCCCTCGCTTATCTCTCATATGATCTGGCCATTCGCCTCTGAAAACACGGAAAGTTATTTAAGTCAAGGCAGAAGCCCCTAGGCCGTACGTTCCACCTTGGGTTACCGCTTGGAATCAACTTGGTTTTTGACTATGTTAAGGGCACCACCGAAATTGTTGTTACACTTAAGGTATATTAGATTAAACATGACTTTAAATTGGGTAGCTGCTTCAGTCCCATTGCACATTGAGGTCCTCTGTTCCCGTACCTAAGTGTATTGTGTGAATAAAATTAATTAGACAAAATAGGAAATTCATTCATTCTTTGATTATTTTCGTATATAATACCTACACTTGTATATTATACTTTGTATTTATTCTGTAAACTTTGTACTCACTTGTTTATTTTTGTATAGGTTTTAATGAATGTCCACTTCTGAACGTACGCCATTCTCTACTATTCAAGAACGCTTACAAAAGCTCAAGGAAGGCACTGGATTGTACATCCCTGAGGACCAACCTTTAGCACCCTTCGAAATTAAGTCAGAAGACTCAGATAATAACTCCTCACGTTCTCGTTCAGAAGAGGAGGAAGACCAATCTGAGGAAGAAAACGTTGCTGAAGATCAATGACAGGCCCAAAAATGAGCATCAATTTAAAAAAAATCCCTATCGGTAGTATAGTGGTGTAAGTAGGGTATCGTTCACAACGGAGATCAAAGGGTGTACCTAACAAAAAATGTCACAAAGAATTAAATAAAATAAAGAATTATTATTAACAAATATAAAGAATATATACACATGTACAAAGTAAAGGGGGGGAATTGAGTTATAAATTGAATGAAATAAATAAATTAAATCTACAAAGAATAAATTAAATATGATGATGAAACACAAAGTATATAAAGTTCAGCCACATATACACAAGTTTACCAACCATTAGACCGAAAATTAACCAAGTTCCCTAGCCATGAAACCGAAACTAACATATGTGGAATGCCCAC
Source organism: Rubus idaeus (assembly GCA_030142095.1). Classification (NCBI taxonomy): domain Eukaryota; kingdom Viridiplantae; phylum Streptophyta; class Magnoliopsida; order Rosales; family Rosaceae; genus Rubus; species Rubus idaeus. The sequence goes on along the minus strand of CM057968.1, from coordinate 16,818,516 downwards.
ACGGGTTATCATTCCCCAAATAAAACCTCTTCTATGAAAATTAACCTAGTGAACGCTCATCTAGATTAAACAATTAAACATGCAAAGGTGATCAATCAATAACATATCTAACGCATAGGAGAAGAGTTGTTAATTAAAGTGCGCGACCTAGCGAACGCTCGTCTATCCGCGATCCTTCTTATTTTGATTCCGACCCGTTTGATAAGCCTTTACTACTTGTGAATTAGAATTAAAACCCTAATTCTAGCACAAATTACATGCAATCATCTTAAGTTTCGAACCTTAAAACAAGAACACATAAAAGATTCAATAAAACCGAATCAAATAAACGGAGTCACATAAGCTGCTAGAAGAACTAATTAATTAGGATCTAACAATCAAATAAACTCATAAATATAGGCTGAAAATTATATAAATCATGTCATGTTAACTAATACAAAGAATAATCAAGCAACAAAGAGGAACTCAAAAAGAGTAATTAAAGAATAAGTTGAAGTACACCATATGGAAAGTAGGAAGAACTCGAAGATCACAAACTCTTAAATCCTCACGCGAGTAACTCAAAAGCCGAGATTCCCAAGGTGATGATGATGGTGGTGATGATGGTTGATGGCTGGTGGTAATGGTGTAAACAGCTTCCCTCCTCCTTGAAGACTTGAAAACCCTAAATACTAGAGAATGGAAAATATGATGTGAGATGGAGAAGAGAAAGAGGAGGGTTTGTCCCTCCCCATTGGGGTGTGAATTTGTGAGAAGAATGAGGCTGCTATTTATAGGAGAATGGAGAGGAAGAAGAAGACAATGAAAGAAATAAAGAAAGAAAAGGAAGAGAAGTGGAATGTGAGTGGTAGAAAAGAAATGGTAAGTGGAATGGTGGAAATGAAGTCATATGGCAATGAACCATTTATTTAGATAAAAGAAATCAAACACTAATGGTATGGAGAGAAAGAAACAAAGATAGTTAGGTGAGATGAGTGGAAATATGGGGGTGAGTGGAGCATTGAAAATAAAAGAAGAGGAAAGAAATAAAAAGCAGACAGCACTGAGCAGTGCGCACTTAGAGCGGCATAATGGACGTTCCACCGGTTGGATGATTCTGAAATTTTATTTGGGAGCAGTTAACATCCACATGCAGCGTGTATCAAAATTACAGCTAGATCTGACGGTGCAATTGAGAGATATGGGCTTCGCAAGTTGACTGATCTGCACAGGCAGAATGTCCGAAAATCTGGGCTTGGGCCTTTCCTCATGCTTTGTGAACTTGGGCCTTCCTCCATGGATTTGGGCCTTCCATCTTGGGCTTGGGCCTTCATCTTGGGCCTCATGGCAGACCACCTCTTAATGGGCCTCGCAAAAGCCCATTAGACTTCGTTTCTGCACATGTTCACATTAATACATCATTTTGGACTCAAATATGGAAACTAAGCTAAAATAGCAAAGTTACAATTAAATCATAGCCAAATAGTAGGGAAAACACATTAAAAACGTCACACTTTGTGCTCCTATCAAATTCCCCCACACTTAGCTACAGCTAGTCCTCTAGCAAACACAAAACTTTAAAACAGAACAACACAAAACAAAAAATGAAACACAAAACAAAATGGTCTTTCCAACCATAACCCTCAGCGAGTTCAGAAGAGTTATAATCAAGAGAATAAAAATTATATACCAAGGCTAACAAATTTGCTAAGCATTTAACATGTACATCTCATTCATGCTCGGGTGCAGTGTGTGAAAACCGAGTATACAAAAAATCTCAAGCAATCCAATAGGCACATCGAAACAACATTAACCACTAAACCTCACAAGATTCACTAATTATTTCCGCTCAATGTTTAGGGTTAAGTGTTTACTCTCATAACAATTACACAAGTAGTGTTCCCATATGCTTGCTCATCGACCAAATCTCCACAATCAATCCACAAATCATTAAATCATAAGGGCTTTTAAGGTAAAACAGGGGTCAAAGGGTGAATGGTGTATAGTGAATGGTGAATGATGAATGGAGGGACTGGAAATGAAAAATATTTCACATGTTTGCAAGACAAATCAACGACTTTGAAACTCATACCTATGCTATACCCGAAACAACTTTCTTATTCTCCTCCAACCTTTTATTGAAAATAATACAAGAAAATAACTCTATTTTTGGAATTTCTCTTTCTTTCTTTTTTTCTTTTTTTTTTTTTTGAGGAATTTTATTCCTTCTTTTTATTTCTGATTTTTTTTTCTTTTTTTTTTTTTTTTTTAAACAAATACAACAAAATAAAATGCACCCCCACACTTGCCTTTTGGTATATTACCATACAAATCCGAAGCATAAAAACACAAGAAGTCACTATCATCGTCTTGCAAACACAAATAAAACAAGGGTGAGATGGTGTGGGTGAACAAAAGAAACGGCTAATGAGTGTTTAGTTCAAAAGGGGATTCCTAAAGTTCGTGTTTAGATGGATGGTGAATACTTTGGCCATGGTGCTCAACTAATGCCTTAATCATCTCTAATTCATCACAGATTAACAAAATGTTTCAAGTGGTCTTTGAGCAAGTTCTAGGTTCAAAACTCATGAATTGTGCACACATGAAGAACGAGTAAATGTATGAAAGATGCATACATGTGAATATTCAATAGGCTCAAATCCTCACATTTTCTGGGTATGCATGACAATGTATGTTTAAATGTGCTTCTCGGATTGCAATCAATTAATCGAAACAGGTGATGTGAACATGGAATTTCGAGCAATCACAAGTTATGCATATTAAATCCAAAGCAAACTACACAAAGCCTTGACATATAATAAACATTCTCCTAATCACAACAATTAAACTCAATTCATCCTTGGGATTGGAAAGAACAAAGCACAAAACACACAAAACAGAAGCAAATATTTTTGTAATTTTTGATTTTTTGATTTTTTTGATTGATTTTTTTTTTTATAAATGATATAGCTCAAATAAACGAACAAGCACTTTCTAAGACTCGATAGCTCCAAAGCCAGTGCGAAACAAACGAGCTTACAAAACTATTTTTTTTTCTTTTTCAATTTTTTTTATTAGGGTAACAATACGTGACCACAGTGACTTACTTAGTGCAATGGTAGGTTCAACGCTACCAAGGGAGTAAGTATGATCTAGTCGATATATTGTTACCGTAGAAAACAAACACAAGTAAATTATTTTTTTGAATTTTTCAAATTTTTCAAATTTTTTTTTTCTTTTTAATAAACCTTCCCCCCACACTTGAATTAAACATTGTCCTCAATGTTAGACAGATATTTCACGAAAATGAATAATTCAAGTATGGTTATTGAATTTAAACACACAACATTTATACAAATGAAAAATTAAACACAAAATAAACAGAAAGGTTAAAGAAAAACTCCCCCTTGAAGATCGTGAAGCTCCTCCCGAAACAAGTCACCAACAGTCACAAACAAGGCTAGCAGGGCCTTGCATCCAACGTTTGCTCCTTAGTTGACTGCGGCTTTGATCTTTTTGAGCGTGTCCTGGACCGTGCCTGTTGCCAAATCCACAGCACGTCTGGCTGAATTTGCCTTCACTGAGATCTGGAACACTAACGTCAGTAGAGTTCCATCAAGTACGTCTCCGGATACATCAGGCAGAATGGAGAAGCCAGATGACATCAATTGAAAAGGCTCCGGGTCAACTCCACATAACATGGACTGGAAGCTTGCTTGATCGATAGGCGCATAAATCACGTACGACCCCGTTGAATCTGTGAAGCACTCCTGGAGTATGAGGAAGTCGACGTGATTACTTATGCCCAAAACGGAGATAGAATTTCGTGGGTCAAGACCAGTGGTGAAGTTTGTAAGCACATGTACTGAACTGTCTATCGACACACTATCCCATAAATGCCTTGTCTGTACGTCTCTGATAAAATCAAAGATTCTTGTGTGATGGGAGAAGTGCTTGACAGAACAGCCAGCAGTACGATCGAGTCCAAGGGGTTGGCTAGGATCACCCCTTCGCTTGTTGGTCCTGACCTCCATATGTGTGTCTCCCGTTTTGTTTGATGCAGTCCAATGATGGTAAGTCGAGTTGGTGATGTCGTTGAAGAAACTTACCGCCATCTGGTTTGCCATCTTAGCAAGGCTTCTTCTCCCTCCTGGTGAAATGATTGAGTCACTGGGTGAAGTGTGAATCCCCATCACGCACATGTAGCGCTCGGCATGTCGTTGAAGAGGTGCCAACCAACGCTTCGCTCCATATGCAAAACCTGATTCAACAAAAGGTTTAAATAAGGGGGTTAAATCTTTTTCTCGCACATCAACATGCTCCACCCACGTGACAAAGGAGGATCCATTCTGCAGATCCCGTATCAGGCATCCGGGAAGGACGTTTTCGGCATCTTGATCTCACGGAAGGCCTTGGATTTGAGCTCATTTCATCCACAGAGACATCCACAACAATCCAACTTCCATCCAATTGTTGGTGAGAGGAACGAACAAACCGGACTTCACGAGTTGAAACATCGTGTGTTGGCACTAGAAACTCGGCGACATCACTTGCACTCGCTCCTTGTAGCTTTCTTCTAACCCGGAGAACAGGACCTCCAAGGTATGGGCATTGGTGACCAAGCTACAGAAGACGAGCAACCATTGACCAACATCCATTAAAATCCGAACGATGGTGGTCGGATTCAGGTGAATGGTCGCCGAGTGTCTCGAGGCTTCGATATGAAATATGGTGTAGGCTCGCCTCGTTGAGACACTCGCAAGTACTCGGCATGATGATTAAGAGTTTCGGGATGAATGGAAGTGCCGGGATTTGAGAAATAGATCCATAGGGGAAAACCAGCAGCGCGACCAAGAACATGAGTTCGTCTTTGGCTTTGTTCACGATATCGGCGATCCGGTCGGAATGAAACCCAACGAGATCATGAGCAGGTCCCGAATGTTGTCGATGGCACACGAGAGGATGAGCGCTCGAGTAATGTTGGCACGAGGCTCCGCACATCCCTTCGCAAGTCATCCATGTCGATTGAATCATCGGACAAGACAAGAAGAGGCTCCGGAGGAACAACTTCGAATCTTGATCGATGCACATCCGGGTGCGGAACAGGACCTCCACACTCGGGGACAAATGCCGCCGTGAAGAGCATCGATGAGTTTCTGGTTCTGCTCTTGAAGCTCCTCATTCTTACTCATCAGCTCCTCGTTTCTTCTTATTAGATCGGCATAAATCTGCTCCTCCGACGGGATACCGTGCTTATCATGAAATCTCCTTCCCCGGTTGTAGACCTTATTTTCGCTTAACCCGAGTTCTATAGCAAACCTTGCTCGTGCAGTTTGAGTGGGTGAGGATTCACCGTGTAGAACTCGGTCAACGCATCATTTTGGTCCTTGGTGAATCTCGTCCTCGGGCCTCTCGTACGCTTCTGGGAAGGACCAGCATCAACAACAACATGTGGATCAGCAGCCTGGATTGGTGCTTGTGGTTCTGGTTCATCCGGCATGCTAGCATTAACAATATCTAGAATGCTTGGTGGAATGATTTCATCCAAGCCTTCAAAGAAATCACTCTCTGGAGGACTAGAATGAAACAACTCACTGAAAGAATTCACTCTTTGGGCCATTTCTAGATTGGGAGGGAGGATAGCTTTCTGGAAAAATAACTAAGAACAACGAAGAACAAGTGAAGAACAGTATGAACAAACGAGAGAAAATTTAGAGAGACTAAAAGGGAACTAAGTGAAAATGAATGCAGAATGAATGGAATGAAGCACATAGACACAAACCAAGGGAAAGGAACATACGCACGTACGCACACGTGCCACAGACACAGATCCGCAAATTGCGGATCGAGCGACGAAAGTCGCAAAGGCTACAGTTGACACGCATGCGGATTATTAAACAAATCGGCCGACGCAAAAGTCGTCCGTCGGCCCAATCAAATTTTTTTTATTTTTTTATTTTTTTATTTTTTTTTAATTATCGTGCCGACGCGAAAGTCGCGGGACGGTCCAATAAGAATTTTTCTTTTTATTTAACCAAATCTTTACGCGAAAGTCGTAAAGTGAACAGTGAAAACGCGTAGCACACGCGCTAACGGTTGCCGACACTTTAAACGGGCCTGGGCCATCGGAATGGTCTGGGCCTTAAAGTGGGCCTGGCCGCGTAGAGAACGGGCCATTATTGGTGAGCTTAAACTAATGGGCCTAAAAACGAACAGGCCCGACACACTAAATGGGCTTGGGTTACGGGTTTCAGGCTTCGGGAATGACACGGGCCCAATGGGCCACATTTTTTATTATTTTTATATTTTTCTTTTCGAAACCTAAAACCCTAACCAATCACACAAACGGGCCTAAGGCCCAATAACAAACTAACTAACTAACAAGCCCAAAAATAAAACAAACAGTAATTATAAATAGTAAAAAGAAATAATTACCAACAGTAAAACAAAAGAAAACACTCTTTTTTTTTTATATACAATTACAAATTTTCTAATTTTTTTTTATTTTATTTTTATTTAAAAAAAAAAATAACGAGAGTGAAAGAAAACTTACCTTTTTACTCCCGAGGAAACCGAAAATCACCAACAAGACATCAACCTCAAGGTTTTTCAACCTTGACTTCCTAAACGTATGCTCCGATGTATGTGGTAAAATTTCCGAATAACCCGGATTATTCCCTATACAAAATTAAAAAGTTAGTAATAAATTTACAAAATAAAAACAAATATCTACAATGTTAAAAAATGTATCACAAATTATCTATACAAAATGAATAAATAAATTTTCCTATGTCTAAGTAAATTTCATTTACACAATACACTTAGGTACGGGAACAGAGGACTTCAATGTGCAATGGGACTGAAACAGCTACCCATCTTAAAGTCATGTTTAATCCAATATACCTAAAGTGTACAAAAACAGTTTCTTTTGCCTCAATATAGTTGAAAAAAAAATGAAAGTTGATTCCAAGCGGTAACTCAAGGTGGACTTACGGCCTAGGTGCAATGCCTTGACGTAAATGACTTTCCGTGTTTTCGAAGGCGAATGGCCAGATCACAAGAGAATAAGCGAGAGGCAGGATTCATTTAGTGGACTAGGGGGAAGCCCCTATCCTTTCGTCGTAATCCTCTCGAATTTTACAAACCCGTCACCCGGGGTCTCGATCATATCTAGACACCATTCATGTGCCCCTTACTCAGTTGAGAAAGCACTTAAGTGTTCGACAATTCTCCAAGTGTTAATAAAGGCCGCCCTCAACCTCAAATAACCTTACGGTAAAAATGAAGGGTTTAGGCCAATATTAACAAAAGGACCTTACCTATTTCCGTTCAAGTTACAACTTACAACAACAAAAAAATAATCAACTATATAAAAGACACCTAAATAAATTACTAAGTGTAACAAAATATCAACAAGTATTAAAAACAAGTAATAACAACAACTATTCACAAGTAATATAGACAAGTAATATAAACAAGTAATATGAACAGTTAAAAAAAAAAGTAAAATTATAAACAATAAAAAGTAAACAGTAATTATATACAAGTAATAAAAACAGTAATAATTACAAAAAATTATAAACAGTATTCACAAAAAAAAAATATTAGGTTAGGAACATTTTCAATCCACGTCGACGGCGCCAAAAATTGACACGCCCCAAAAGAGCATCAATTTAAAAAAAATCCCTATCGGTAGTATAGTGGTGTAAGTAGGGTATCGTTCACAACGGAGATCAAAGGGTGTACCTAACAAAAAATGTCACAAAGAATTAAATAAAATAAAGAATTATTATTAACAAGTATAAAGTATAAATATATACATATGTACAAAGTAAAAAGGGGAATTGAGAGATAAATTGAATGAAATAAATTAATTAAATTACAAAGAATAAATAAAATATGATGATGAAACACAAAGTATATAAAGTTCAGCCACATATACACAAGTTTACCAATCATTAGACCGAAAATTAACCAAGTTCCCTAGCCATGAAACCGAAACTAACATATGTGGAATGCCCACACGGGTTATCATTCCCCAAATAAAACCTCTTCTATGAAAATTAACCTAGTGAACGCTCATCTAGATTAAACAATTAAACATGCAAAGGTGATCAATCAATAACATATCTAACGCATAGGAGAAGAGTTGTTAATTAAAGTGCGCGACCTAGCGAACGCTCGTCTATCCGCGATCCTTCTTATTTTGATTCCGACCCGTTTGATAAGCCTTTACTACTTGTGAATTAGAATTAAAACCCTAATTCTAGCACAAATTACATGCAATCATCTTAAGTTTCGAACCTTAAAACAAGAACACATAAAAGATTCAATAAAACCGAATCAAATAAACGGAGTCACATAAGCTGCTAGAAGAACTAATTAATTAGGATCTAACAATCAAATAAACTCATAAATATAGGCTGAAAATTATATAAATCATGTCATGTTAACTAATACAAAGAATAATCAAGCAACAAAGAGGAACTCAAAAAGAGTAATTAAAGAATAAGTTGAAGTACACCATATGGAAAGTAGGAAGAACTCGAAGATCACAAACTCTTAAATCCTCACGCGAGTAACTCAAAAGCCGAGATTCCCAAGGTGATGATGATGGTGGTGATGATGGTTGATGGCTGGTGGTAATGGTGTAAACAGCTCCCCTCCTCCTTGAAGACTTGAAAACCCTAAATACTAGAGAATGGAAAATATGATGTGAGATGGAGAAGAGAAAGAGGAGGGTTTGTCCCTCCCCATTGGGGTGTGAATTTGTGAGAAGAATGAGGCTGCTATTTATAGGAGAATGGAGAGGAAGAAGAAGACAATGAAAGAAATAAAGAAAGAAAAGGAAGAGAAGTGGAATGTGAGTGGTAGAAAAGAAATGGTAAGTGGAATGGTGGAAATGTAGTCATATGGCAATGAACCATTTATTTAGGTAAAAGAAATCAAACACTAATGGTATGGAGAGAAAGAAACAAAGATAGTTAGGTGAGATGAGTGGAAATATGGGGGTGAGTGGAGCATTGAGAATAAAAGAAGAGGAAAGAAATAAAAAGCAGACAGCACTGAGCAGTGCGCACTTAGAGCGGCATAATGGACGTTCCACCGGTTGGATGATTCTGAAATTTTATTTGGGAGCAGTTAACATCCACATGCAGCGTGTATCAAAATTACAGCTAGATCTGACGGTGCAATTGAGAGATATGGGCTTCGCAAGTTGACTGATCTGCACAGGCAGAATGTCCGAAAATCTGGGCTTGGGCCTTTCCTCATGCTTTGTGAACTTGGGCCTTCCTCCATGGATTTGGGCCTTCCATCTTGGGCTTGGGCCTTCATCTTGGGCCTTCATCTTGGGCCTCATGGCAGACCACCTCTTAATGGGCCTCGCAAAAGCCCATTAGACTTCGTTTCTGCACATTTCACATTAATACATCATTTTGGACTCAAATATGGAAACTAAGCTAAAATAGCAAAGTTACAATTAAATCATAGCCAAATAGTAGGGAAAACACATTAAAAACGTCACACTTTGTGCTCCTATCAATCAACTCCCCCAAAAAATCCAAACAACAAACTAACAAGGGGAGGGGGGCCCGTGTTCCTCCTTCCCCCCCCTCCCCTACCCACACCCGGAAGGGAAACGGGACGGAACTGAAGGGAGGGGTGGTTCCTTCCATCCCCCACTTCTCTTTCATAGCTAGAGACGAGCCCCCCCCCCCAATCAATTCAATTTATTTTTTTTTGGGGGGGGGCCTGGCCCTCAGGAAGGGAGTAGTAGTTTTTGGGGCTATGGAGTTTCTTCCTTCTTTCTCTATCGAAGAAGGGCCAGGTAACCTTTTCCCCCCCCCCCGCCCCCCTCCACCCAATGGGGGAAAGGGAGGGGGTTTTTTTCCCCAATTTTTTTCCCCCATAAAAGCTCACTATTTGGAGGAAGCAAATCCCCAATTTCCCCAACCTGGGGATGAGGCGTTTTGCACTTACTACGAGAGGTTCAAGACCTTGTTGTCGCCCTTCACATGGAATGAAGGAAGAGGCTTCTCACTTACTTTTATGAAGGATTACTTCCCCTAGACGTAGCCTTATGCTCCTTCTTTCATGGATAAAACTCCTACAATTGCTAAGGAGCTTCTTGCAAATCGTGCTCTCAACTACCAACAATATGAAGGGGCACTCTCCTCATCTAGGAGAGTTAATGAGGTAACTTCTCACTCTGCTTTAGAGGACAAGGTAAATAAAATGTCTACTTTGTTGTCTCAGGTTCTTCAAGCAAACAAAGGAGGAGGAGCATCTCAAGCTTGTGGGGTATGCTCTATGCAAGGGCATCACTCGGATCAAGCCCCCAATTAATCGAAAATGGTGGATGGGAATCTGCCAATGCAATTGGAGGATTTCAAGGAGGATATCAAGGGGGTCCCCAACGTCCTAGGTATGATCCTTATTCGAATACTTACAACCCCGGATGGAGGGACCACCCTAATTTCAAATGGAGCAACAATGATCAAGCTCAACAAGCCCCACAAGGGAATACCAACCGTTCCCAAGGCTTCCTTCCGAAGCCTCAGGTTCCTCAAAACTTTTCTTCTAGTCCTAATTCTAGTTCTAATGCTAACTATGATAAAATGTTTGAAGCTTTAACAAATTCTACTCAAGCATTAGTGCAAGGTCAACAGAATCAAGGAAAGGAGATAGCTGAGCTGAAAAAGCAAATGGACCAAGTGGTGGGCTTTATGAGCAAGATACACGAAAGTGGGAAGCTTCCTAGTGCAACAATCCCTAATCCTAAGGGAAATTTCGAAAGTGCTTCAGTTGTCATCACTAGGAGTGGAAGGGAATTTGAGGAAAGACCTCGCTCACCAAAGAAGAGGAATGCAAAGGACAAAGCACCGTCCCTACCCTTGGAAGAGGACCCTGCCACGTCTAAGGCAGAGGAAATACGAAACCACCCATGGAAAAGCAAGGTATGACTTCTAACTTGTCAAATTCGGTTAAGACTAACCCTCCTTCTCCTCCTTTGCCCTTTCCACGCAGATTTGATAGAACTAAGAGAGATGAGAGTGACCAAGCCATCTTGGAGACGTTTAAGAAGGTTCAACTCAATCTCCCTCTTTTGGAAGCTATTGAACAAATGCCTAAGTATGCTAAGTTCCTTAAGGAGCTTTGCACCACAAGGAGGAGGACTCGAGAAAAGGAGGTGGTTAAGGTAAGTAAGAATGTCTCGGCCATGCTACAAAAGAAATTGCCTACCAAGTGCTCGGATCCCGGAAGTTTCACCATTCCCTGCCAAATTGGTAACTCTAAATTTTCGAATGCCATGCTAGATTTAGGTGTTTCAATTAATTTGATGCCTTATTCTGTGTATGTCACTTTGGGATTAGGGGAACTAAAACCTGATAATGTCATTATCCAACTAGCTGATAGATCTAATGTCTACCCTAAGGGTATGTTGGAAGATGTGCTTGTCCAGGTAAACCATTTGATCTTTCCGGCGGATTTCTATGTCCTAGAGATGGAGGAGTCTCCCATAAGTTCCACGCCATTATTGCTAGGCCGGCCATTCATGAGCACGGCAAGGACTAAAATTGATGTGTACGCCGGAGCTTTAACGATGGAGTTTGATGGTGATGTGATTGGCTTCAACATCTTTGAAGCAATGAGGTATCCACTTGATATTCATAATTGTTTTTCTATTGATGTGTTGGACACTCTTGCGCAGGAAATGCTTGCCATTATGAAAGAGGATACCTTAGCCACAACACTTGAACAAGGAGTGGGCTACACTGAAAGTGGCGTGAGCATCCCTATGGAGGAGCTTTTGGAGACATGTGACGCTAAGGTTATGGACAATGTGTTCTCTCTTGAGGCCACACCCTATCAAGGTAAGTACGTTCCTCCCTTGTCCATTCCCTTATCCACTAACAAAGCTGTTCCTTCTGTAGTTAAAGCACCCGAGCTTGAACTCAAACCCCTACCGGATTATTTGAAGTATGCTTACTTAGGGGAGAAGGAGACGTTGCCTGTCATCATATCATCTGCACTTACATATGTTCAAGAGCAACGTTTGGTGAGTGTGCTTAAGGAGCATAAGACTGCTATTGGATGGACCCTAGCAGACATCAAGGGAATAAGCCCTACAACATGTGTCCATCGCATACTTCTTGAGGAGGGGACTAAACCCACTAGAGAGGCTCAACGCCGTCTCAACCCTCCAATGATGGAAGTTGTGAAGAAGGAGGTTATCAAACTCCTTGATTGTGGCGTTATCTACCCCATTTCAGACTCCAAATGGGTGTCACCAATCCAAGTGGTACCAAAGAAGTCCGGAGTCACTGTTGTTAAGAATGCTGAGAATGAGTTGGTGCCACAAAGGACCGTGACCGGACATCGAGTTTGCATTGACTATAGGAAGCTCAACGCCACTACTAGGAAGGATCACTTCCCTTTGTCGTTTATTGATCAAATGCTTGAGCGCTTGGCCGGTCATGACTACTATTGCTTTCTCGATGGATACTCCGGTTACAATCAAATTGCCATCGCGCATGAGGATCAAGAGAAAACGACCTTCACTTGTCCCTTTGGGACGTTTGCTTATCGTAGGATGCCCTTCGGACTCTGCAATGCACCAGGTACGTTCCAAAGATGTATGGTAAGCATCTTTTCTGATTTTATTGAAAAAATTATTGAAGTTTTTATGGATGACTTTTCGGTTTTTGGTGAAAACTTTGATAATTGCCTTGATAATTTGGAACTTATTCTTAAAAGGTGTGTTGAAACTAACCTTGTGCTAAATTGGGAAAAATGTCACTTTATGGTTAGACAAGGGATAGTCCTAGGTCACATTGTCTCTTCTAGGGGTATAGAAGTTGATAAAGCTAAAGTGGATCTTGTACGCTACTTACCCTCTCCCACTTCTGTGAGAGAGGTTCGTTCTTTTCTTGGACATGCAGGATTCTATCGCCGCTTCATCAAGGACTTTTCCAAGATTGCAAGACCCCTTTGCCGCTTACTACAAAAGGAGGTGACATTTAACTTTGACAAGGAGTGCCAAGGCGCTTTTGACAAGCTTAAGGAGCTTTTGACGTCATCACCTATCATGCAACCCCCGGATTGGTCTTTGCCCTTCGAGTTGATGTGTGACGCTTCTGATTATGCCGTGGGGGCTGTGCTAGGGCAACGCATGGATAAGAAGCCTTATGCTATTTATTATGCTTCTCGCACTCTTAATGATGCTCAATTGAATTATTCTACTACTGAAAAAGAGATGCTTGCTGTTGTGTTTGCCTTAGAGAAATTTCGTTCTTACTTACTTGGTACTAAAGTTGTTATTTACACTGATCATGCAGCTCTGAAGTACCTACTCTCCAAGAAGGAGGCGAAACCAAGGCTGATTAGATGGGTACTTCTACTTCAAGAGTTTGATGTGGAGATCAAAGACAAGAAAGGAAGTGAGAACGTGGTGGCTGATCATTTGAGCCGCTTGGTACATGAGGAAGACGCCATCCCCCTCGTGGAAACGTTTCCGGATGAACAACTCTTCGGAATTCAGGTTAGTGAACCATGGTATGCTGATATTGTGAACTATATTGTTTCTAAGAGAATTCCGGATACCATGTCGCATGCTCAAAGAGATAGACTTAAGAAAATTGCTAGGCAATATGTTTGGGATGATCCTTACTTGTGGAAATATGGTGCTGATCAGTTGATTAGGAGATGCATTCCTGAACATGAACAAAATGCTATTCTATCTTTTTGCCATTCTAAAGCATGTGGGGGGGGCACTTTGGTTCGAAAAAGACTGCTTTTAAGGTGTTAGAATCGGGTTTCTTTTGGCCAACTTTGTTTAAAGATGCATATGCATATTGTTTAACATGTGATAGGTGTCAAAGAACCGGTAATTTAGGACCTAGGGATCAGATGCCTTTAACTAATATTTCGGTGGTTGAAGTATTTGATGTTTGGGGAATAGATTTCATGGGCCCATTTCCTTCATCTTTTGGTTTTCTTTATATTCTCCTTGCTGTTGATTATGTTTCAAAGTGGGTGGAAGCAAAAGCCACCCGGACTAATGACGCCAAAGTTGTTTCAGATTTTGTGCAGTCTAACATTTTCTCTAGGTTTGGCATGCCAAGAGCAATCATCAGTGATGGAGGATCACACTTCTGTAACCGCACCATGGAGGCCTTGTTCAGGAAGTATGGCGTCACACATAAGGTTTCCACGCCTTATCATCCCCAAACGAATGGACAAGCTGAAGTTTCCAATCGTGAGATCAAGAGCATTTTGGAGAAAACGGTTAATCCTAACCGCAAGGATTGGAGCACAAGATTGGTGGATGCGTTGTGGGCCTATAGGACAGCGTACAAGACTCCCATTGGAATGTCCCCTTATCGAATTGTCTATGGCAAACCGTGCCATTTACCGGTGGAGTTGGAACACAAGGCTTGGTGGACCGTGCGGCAATTGAACATGGACATGAATGAGGCCGGGCTGAATAGGAAACTTCAAATGAGTGAGCTTGAACAAATTCGGAATGATGCATTTGAAAGTGCACGGATCTACAAGGAGAAAACAAAGGCATACCATGACAATATGCTTCGTGGGAAAACCTTTACCATTGGCCAAAAAGTTCTTTTGTTTCATTCTAGACTTAAGTTGTTTCCCGGTAAGCTTCGTTCTCGTTGGATAGGTCCTTTTGTTATTACTAAAATTTTTCCTCATGGTGCTTTTCAGATTAAAGGGATCAACACCGGCAATGAGTTCAAGGTGAATGGCCATCGCTTGAAACCCTACTTTGAGCCGTATACTGAGGAAGGAGACATTGAGGTCGTTGCTTTTGATGGAAACTAGCAAATGCGGCAAAGTCTAGGCTGAAGACTTTAAATATTAAGCGCTATTTGGGAGGCAACCCAATTCAACCACGACTATGGAGGAGCCGTCACACGCAGATTTGATTTCTCTATCTCTCTCTATTTGTTTTGGTTGAACTGTATATGTTTCCTTGTTCCATGCTTATCTTACCTATGCTATGTGCTTACATTGAGGACAATATAAGATTTAAGTGTGGGGGAAGGGTTTATGTTTTTGTTTCATTTTGTTTACATTTTTGTAAGCTCGTTTGTTTCGCACTAGCTTTGGAGCTATCGAGTCTTAGAAAGTGCTTGTTTTATTAAAAAAAAAAAAAAATCAGAAAATTTCGAAAATACAAAAAGAGTTTTTGTGATGGTTGTTTGTCGAGTCTTAGGATGCCCTTAACTGCCTAGGATGAGCTTAATCTTTGAAATCATGGTTGAAAAGTGGATCACAAGATCAAATATGTTGAATGCTATTCTTTGGTTAATTGATAAATATGGAAGATGTGTGAACATGTAGTAGATATGGTTTGCAACTTTGGTACAGAATTTGAGCATGTTAAAACAAAGTAATGAACCTTATGTGAGTTTTCGAGCTAAATGTGCTTTCTTTGTTGAGAGTTGTTTAAAAATCAGATCTTCTTTGGCTTACATTCGTTGTTAACCTCATTATTCTTCTATTTGATCAATTGCATGCCATAGAGTTTTAATGGACTAGAGAGTTTACTAGAACTTGCTTTTGAATTTTTCGAAACTTTTTTTCATAACATACTCTGATTTTGGAAAGGATTGAAGGCACTTAGGATTTCCACCATTGCCAAATAGCCATGTGTCCTTTATTTGAGTGCATGCGTGTACACCCCCTTAGTTAAACCTCTTTGAGCCTACGTTTAGCCTTTTCTTTCATCACCCACGATATCTTGACCCTAAACCTTAGTATAGTTATATCCTACCCTTTGTTCTAAGAACTTAGTGGAGCTATGCTTTGGTGATTGAACCATGTGATTGAAAACAAAAGAAAAAGAGGTGATTGGCGAAAATAAGTGTGGGGGAGGGATAGACTTGTTCATTACATATGTGTGCCGTGAAAAATAAAAAAAAAAGGAAAGAAAAAAAAAATTGTGTACGGCAAGGGAAGAAATAAAAAAAAATGGATTAATGTCCCCTTTCCCGAATGATTTAGGAGATTGGTTTGAAGTGAAGGTCTAATAGAAAATACTTGGCCTTTGTCCTTTATCATTTGTGTTTAGAATGACGTTTTGGGCCCAACAAGATGATATTTGGCCCGTTTTTGAGTGACATGGTTGTTTGAATGCTCTACTAAGTTTTTAGGACACTTTGTGATTTCCTTATCCTTTGTTTCTTTTAAACCGTGAGCCTTGGCCCCATTACAACCCTTAAAAGTCCTTCCTGATCCTTAAGATGAGTAGTCCTTGATCTGTGGAGATAAATTTCGAAAGTAAGCATATGGTTTTGGTTCATTTGTGCATGTAATCAATATCTTTCATGAGGTTTTTAAAATCTTTCACTAAAGTGCTTTCTTTGATTGATATATGTGAGCTATTTGAATGCCTTACAATTATTTCTCTCACATATCTTTGAGTGAAAAGCTTTTAAGCATGAGCCATGAATCTGAGTGAAAATAGAGAGCATACCCTTGTGAGGATAACTTGTTGAAACGTGCTGAGCTCCATTGATAACTATTGTTCTTCCAAGTCTTACTTGTTCATATGAATTCCATGCTTCTTAATTAACTCTCGAATTTCTTGTGACAATTTTTGGTTAAGTGCTAAGCTTGATTTTGTGAAAGTAAGAGATTTCTGAGGCAAAATGTTAAGGGCAATAGAAGTTTTCGTGTGAAATTGGTTGAGTTGCTAAGGGACTAGCAATAGTTAAGTGTGGGGGAATTTGATAGGAGCATTATATGCTACGTTTTTAATATGTTTCCCCTATTATTTGGCTGCGTTTTATTGATTAACTTTGCTATTTTGCTTAGTTTTTATCTTTGAGTCCCTAAGTGATGAATATATATGAGCATGTGCGAAAATGAAGTTTTTAAGAAACTTTCCTGTTTTGACTTTCCTAATTGTTTTAGGAAACCTTCCTAATTTGAATCTTTCCTGTCTTGACCAGGAATCCTAAAGCAACCAGGAATCCTAATGGAAGTAGGAAACCTAGTTCATCCAGGAAAACTATTTTGTGCTCGGAATGGAAATCAAGGCTCGGAAAAATACGAAGCTTAATGGGCTTTTTCGGGGCCCATTAAGAGGTGGGCCGCCACGAGGCCCAAGTTAGAAGCCCAAATCCATAAGAAAAGCCCAAGAGAAGTCCATGTCGCAAACCCTAAACCCATTAGGGTTTGTGCCGCAATTACCAAGAGAGAAGGGAGAAGTGGCCGGCCTAATCCTTGTAGGATTAGGAGAGGTTAACGCAAGAAATAAATCAGAAAATAAAAAGGACTTCTTGCTCTCCAAGTTTTGATAATTCTATTAGGATTAGGAGTTTTATTTATTTAATTCTTTTACTAATTCCTAAAGGATTAATTTCAGATTTTCAAGGACGCATCAAGACACATTTGTGGCAAGATACAATGGAGGATTTGCGGCAACAACACAAGGGAATTAGGGTTTTGCCGCAAGGTTTCTTGGAGGACAAGAAGTGCCGCACCTTTTACAATCCAAGAGGGATTAGGAGACCAATTAAATCAGATTTTATTGAATGAATCAAGACTTAAAATCGGTAAGAAGGAGAGAAGGATTTCTTGGTGACTACTCAAAGGAATCTCGACCATTCAAGGATTAATTATTCAATGATCAAGATTGTTTCTAGAGTTCCATGTTCTCCTATAAATAGAGAGGCTCCTCAACATATTCTTCACCAATTCACATTCGAGAACACCATTCCATAAGCTTCCAAAGTTTCGACTACAACCATCCATAGAAGTTCTCGAGCTCCCACTCTGTAGCATCTAGGGTTTTCAAAGCTTCAAGGAGGAGGAGTTAGCGGCTACACCATCACCATCACCTTCATCAAAAGACGTCCCATCTTCATCACCACCACCTTGCTGTTCACGTTTGGATTGCTTGCTTTCAAGGATTCAAGGGTTCGTGGCTTCAAGTCTTCATGCTATTCCATATGGTGTATTTCGACTATGCCTTTAATTATTCTTTATGAATTCCTCTTTGTTGTTTGATAATCTTATTTGCTAGTTAACATAATATTAAGTTTATAATTTCCAGCCATGGATATGAGTTTGTTATATATATGATTCGAACCTTATTGATTTTCGAGAGTTGCTTATGTGTAAATTGTTTGTTTGATTCTGCTTTATGGAGAACTTTTATATGTTTATGTTATAGGGGTCGACACTTATAATATTGCATGTAATTGGAGCTAGAATTAGGGTTTTAATTCTAATTCACAAGTAGTAAAGGCTTTGGACAAAGGTCGGAATCAAATAAAGAGTATTGCAAATATATGGACTTATTCATACTAGGTTGTGCGCTTGAGTTAGCAATTCTTTTCGATGCTTTAAGACATGGGCTGATTATCTAACGTTTTAGACTAAGATGGCGTGTCTAATTGTTTGATCTAGGTGCTTTCACTTAGGTTAATTTCAGAGAAAAGATTAATTGGGGAATAATTGGCTTTCCGATATTTCACAAGGTTAACTCCGTTTACATGACTTAGAAAATTAGTAGAGTTCGAATTCATTGAGTGATGACTTGTGCCCTACGGTTTTAGGGGTTGTGACCTTAATGTTTCACCACATTCTTTTATTTTATTTCGTAATTTATTTGTTTAAATACTTAGTTTAATTCATACAATCTTCGAAACCCCCTTTACTTTGTATATATGTTTATAATTATTCTTTAATTTGTTAATAATACTTTGTGACATTCTTTGTTAGGTACACCCTCGATCTTCGTTGTGAACGATCCCTACTTACTTTATACTACCGATAGGGTTTTTAATTGATGCTTGCAAATATTCATATCAATTTTGGCGCCGTCGACGGGGATCGAAATTATACTTGTTTATATGCCTAACGTTTTATACTTGTTTATATTGTGACTTATACTTGTGATATTTTGTAACACTTAGTAATTTATTTAGGGTGTCCTATATGTGGTTGATTATTTGAGTTGTTGTAAGTTGTAACTTGAACGGAAATAGGTAAGGTCCTTTTGTTAATATTGGCCTAAACCCTTCATTTGTACCTTGCTAAGGTCACTTGAGGTTGAGGGCGGCCTTTATTAACACTTGGAGAGTTGCCACACACTTAAGTGCTTTCTCAACTGAGTAAGGGGCACATGGATGGTGTCTAGGTCGAGACCCTGGGTGACAGGTTTTGGATTCAGAGGACTATAGACTGACGTAAGTCGATAGGGGCTTTGCCTCCGTAGTACCACTAAATGAATCCTGCCCCTCGCTTATCTCTCATATGATATGGCCATTCGCCTCTGAAAACACGGAAAGTTATTTAAGTCAAGGCAGAAGCCCCTAGGCCGTACGTTCCACCTTGGGTTACCGCTTGGAATCAACTTGGTTTTTGACTATGTTAAGGGCACCACCGAAATTGTTGTTACACTTAAGGTATATTAGATTAAACATGACTTTAAATTGGGTAGCTGCTTCAGTCCCATTGCACATTGAGGTCCTCTGTTCCCGTACCTAAGTGTATTGTGTGAATAAAATTAATTAGACAAAATAGGAAATTCATTCATTCTTTGATTATTTTCGTATATAATACCTACACTTGTATATTATACTTTGTATTTATTCTGTAAACTTTGTACTCACTTGTTTATTTTTGTATAGGTTTTAATGAATGTCCACTTCTGAACGTACGCCATTCTCTACTATTCAAGAACGCTTACAAAAGCTCAAGGAAGGCACTGGATTGTACATCCCTGAGGACCAACCTTTAGCACCCTTCGAAATTAAGTCAGAAGACTCAGATAATAACTCCTCACGTTCTCGTTCAGAAGAGGAGGAAGACCAATCTGAGGAAGAAAACATTGCTGAAGATCAAGCTCCACCAATGGCTGAAACAATAAGGCAACTTTCGAATGGCACTGAGGGAGAGGTTGTTCCGCTTTGCATCACATATCCGGAACCGGCTGAAGGAAAGGAATCGGACTTTGAATTGAAGAGTGGGTTCTTGCATCACCTACCTAAGTTCCATGGGCTTAATAGCGAGGATCCTAACAAGCATCTCAAGGAATTTCAGTTTGTTTGTGGGAGCATGTGCCCTAAGAATGGGGATATTAGTATTCTCAAGATGAAGGCATTTCCGTTCTCCCTTGATGATAGGGCAAAGACATGGCTATTTGACTTACCTGCCGGCCATGTCAACACTTGGGATAAGTTGAAGAGTGAGTTTCTCACTAAGTACTTTCCGGCATCAAAGGTCACTATCTTGAGGAAGCAAATAACCGGAATTCAACAAGCTGGGGATGAGACGTTTTGCACTTACTATGAGAGGTTCAAGAGCCTTGTTGCGTCATGCCCTTCACATGGAATGAAGGAAGAGAGCCTTCTCACTTACTTTTATGAAGGATTACTTCCCCTAGAGCGTAGCCTCTTGGATGCTGCAGCCGGCGGTTCTTTTATGGATAAAACTCCTACAATTGCTAAGGAGCTTCTTGCAAATCGTGCTCTCAACTACCAACAATATGAAGGGGCACTCTCCTCATCTAGGAGAGTTAATGAGGTAACTTCTCACTCTGCTTTAGAGGACAAGGTAAATAAAATGTCTACTTTGTTGTCTCAGGTTCTTCAAGCAAACAAAGGAGGAGGAGCATCTCAAGCTTGTGGGGTATGCTCTATGCAAGGGCATCACTCGGATCAATGCCCCCAATTAATCGAAAATGGTGGATGGGAATCTGCCAATGCAATTGGAGGATTTCAAGGAGGATATCAAGGGGGTCCCCAACGTCCTAGGTATGATCCTTATTCGAATACTTACAACCCCGGATGGAGGGACCACCCTAATTTCAAATGGAGCAACAATGATCGAAGCTCAACAAGCCCCACAAGGGAATACCAACCGTTCCCAAGGCTTCCTTCCGAAGCCTCAGGTTCCTCAAAACTTTTCTTCTAGTCCTAATTCTAGTTCTAATGCTAACTATGATAAAATGTTTGAAGCTTTAACAAATTCTACTCAAGCATTAGTGCAAGGTCAACAGAATCAAGGAAAGGAGATAGCTGAGCTGAAAAAGCAAATGGACCAAGTGGTGGGCTTCATGAGCAAGATACACGAAAGTGGGAAGCTTCCTAGTGCAACAATCCCTAATCCTAAGGGAAATTTTGAAAGTGCTTCAGTTGTCATCACTAGGAGCGGAAGGGAATTTGAGGAAAGACCTCGCTCACCAAAGAAGAGGAATGCAAAGGACAAAGCACCGTCCCTACCCTTGGAAGAGGACCCTGCCACGTCTAAGGCAGAGGAAATTACGAAACCACCCATGGAAAAGCAAGGTATGACTTCTAACTTGTCAAATTCGGTTAAGACTAACCCTCCTTCTCCTCCTTTGCCCTTTCCACGCAGATTTGATAGAACTAAGAGAGATGAGAGTGACCAAGCCATCTTGGAGACGTTTAAGAAGGTTCAACTCAATCTCCCTCTTTTGGAAGCTATTGAACAAATGCCTAAGTATGCTAAGTTCCTTAAGGAGCTTTGCACCACAAGGAGGAGGACTCGAGAAAAGGAGGTGGTTAAGGTAAGTAAGAATGTCTCGGCCATGCTACAAAAGAAATTGCCTACCAAGTGCTCGGATCCCGGAAGTTTCACCATTCCCTGCCAAATTGGTAACTCTAAATTTTCGAATGCCATGCTAGATTTAGGTGTTTCAATTAATTTGATGCCTTATTCTGTGTATGTCACTTTGGGATTAGGGGAACTAAAACCTGATAATGTCATTATCCAACTAGCTGATAGATCTAATGTCTACCCTAAGGGTATGTTGGAAGATGTGCTTGTCCAGGTAAACCATTTGATCTTTCCGGCGGATTTCTATGTCCTAGAGATGGAGGAGTCTCCCATAAGTTCCACGCCATTATTGCTAGGCCGGCCATTCATGAGCACGGCAAGGACTAAAATTGATGTGTACGCCGGAGCTTTAACGATGGAGTTTGATGGTGATGTGATTGGCTTCAACATCTTTGAAGCAATGAGGTATCCACTTGATATTCATAATTGTTTTTCTATTGATGTGTTGGACACTCTTGCGCAGGAAATGCTTGCCATTATGAAAGAGGATACCTTAGCCACAACACTTGAACAAGGAGTGGGCTACACTGAAAGTGGCGTGAGCATCCCTATGGAGGAGCTTTTGGAGACATGTGACGCTAAGGTTATGGACAATGTGTTCTCTCTTGAGGCCACACCCTATCAAGGTAAGTACGTTCCTCCCTTGTCCATTCCCTTATCCACTAACAAAGCTGTTCCTTCTGTAGTTAAAGCACCCGAGCTTGAACTCAAACCCCTACCGGATTATTTGAAGTATGCTTACTTAGGGGAGAAGGAGACGTTGCCTGTCATCATATCATCTGCACTTACATATGTTCAAGAGCAACGTTTGGTGAGTGTGCTTAAGGAGCATAAGACTGCTATTGGATGGACCCTAGCAGACATCAAGGGAATAAGCCCTACAACATGTGTCCATCGCATACTTCTTGAGGAGGGGACTAAACCCACTAGAGAGGCTCAACGCCGTCTCAACCCTCCAATGATGGAAGTTGTGAAGAAGGAGGTTATCAAACTCCTTGATTGTGGCGTTATCTACCCCATTTCAGACTCCAAATGGGTGTCACCAATCCAAGTGGTACCAAAGAAGTCCGGAGTCACTGTTGTTAAGAATGCTGAGAATGAGTTGGTGCCACAAAGGACCGTGACCGGACATCGAGTTTGCATTGACTATAGGAAGCTCAACGCCACTACTAGGAAGGATCACTTCCCTTTGCCGTTTATTGATCAAATGCTTGAGCGCTTGGCCGGTCATGACGTTGGGCCCGTGTCATTCCCGAAGCCCAAAACCCGTAACCCAAGCCCATTTAGTGTGTCGGGCCTATTCGTTTTTAGGCCCATTAGTTTAAGCCCACCAATAATGGGCCGGAGATTTCTTTGGCCCAGGCCCACTTTAAGGCCCAAACCATTTCGATGGCCCAAGCCCGTTTAAAGTGTCGGCAACCTTTGCGCGCGTTTCACACGCGTTTTCACTGTTCACTTTACGACTTTTCGTAAAGTATTAAAAAAATAAAATTAGAAAATCAAAAAAAAAATTTGATTGGGTCGACGCACGACTTTTGCTTCGGCCGAATTGTTTAATAAATCAAACGCGCGTGTCCACTATTCCCTTTGCGACTTTTGTTGCACGCGTCGTTTTATTTGCGACTTTTGTCGCTCGATCCGTAAATTGCGGGTCTTCTATCTTTGGCATGTGTGCGAGCGTGTGCGCGTCTTTCCCCTTCCCTTCTGTTTGCGTTAGTTTCCTTAGGTCATTTCACGCATTTCCCTTAGTCTCTCTCTCTTTCTCTCGTTTTCTCTCTCGTGTTCTTCATATTCTTGAGTTTTCCCAGAAAACCTCCCAATTCCCAGAAGCTATCCTCCCCTCCCAAACCACAAATGGCCAAGAGAGTGAATTCTTTCAGCGAGTTATTTCAGGCAGGTCCTTCAGAGAACCCGATCTTTGAAGGCTTGGCTGAAATCATTCCACCGAGCATGCTCAATAGCGCCGATGCTAGCATGCCGACCGAGCCACAACCGCAACCACTACCCCAAGCACCAATCCTGGTTGCTGATCCACCCGCCGAGCCGGAAGCTGCTCCTGTCCATAGGAGACTTCCGAGGACGAAATACACCAAGGCTCAGAGAGATGCACTAGCAACTTTCTTTGCGGTGTATGCTCACCCCACAAAACCACAACGAGAAAGATTTGTTCCAAAAATCGGACTAGAAGAAGACCAGATCTATTATTGGGGGTCGAGAAATAGGAAGAAGTTCGGTATCCAGACGTCTGAGCAGGGTATCGCCGAGCTAGAGAGAAGAAACGATGAGCTGGTGAGCAAGAACGAGGAGCTTCAATTGCAGAATCAACGACTAGTCGATGCTCTCCACAGCGGCATCTGTCCCAATTGCGGAGGTCCTGTTCCGCACTCAGATGTGCCTAGGCGAAGGCTCGAAGTTGTTCCTCCACAACAAGAGCCTCTTCTCGATTTTTCCGATGATTCGATCGACATGGACCACTTGAGACGGGATGTGCGGAGCCTTATGCCAACACTTGTCGAGCGCCCATCCGCACCTATTCCATCTGACCATCTTCCCGGTCTTGCTCATGATCTTGTCGGAGTCCACACCGACTTGATCTCGGATATCGCCCGCAAGGCCAAACACGAGCTCATGCTCATGGCCACTGCCGGTTTTCCTTTGTGGATATGTTCACCGACTCCCGATACTTCCATTCATCCCGAAACTCTTAACCGCGCCGAGTACTTGCGAGTGTTTCAACGTTGCGAACCAGCACCGTACTTCAAAGCCGAATCCTCGAGACACTCGGCAACCATCCATCTTCATCCGACCACCATCGTTGAGATCTTAATGGATGTTGGTCGATGATTGCCCGTCTTCTGTAGCATGATCACAAACACTCATACGTTGGAGATCCTACCCTCCGACAACGCGAGAAGGCTACAAGGACCAGAAGCAAGTGATGTCGGCCGAGTTTCGGGTGCCATCTCACATCGCTTCGACTCGTGAAGTCCAGTTCGTTCGGTACTCTCATCAACAACTAGATGGAAGTTGGATCGTTGTGGATGTCTCCGTGGATGAATTGCGCACAAATCCGAAGCCTTCAGTGAGATCAATATGCCGAAAACGCCCCTCCGGATGCTTGATACGTGATCTTCAGAATGGTTCTTCCTTGGTCATTTGGGTGGAGCACGTGGATGTACGCGAGAAGGAGATGAAGGCCATTTTCGAACCCTTTTTCCATTCTGGGTTCGCTTTTGGTGCAAAGCGTTGGATCTCAACACTCCAACGACAAGCCGAGCGTTACATGTGCGCCACGGGGATCCACACTTCACCCGGTGACTCTATCATATCTCCTGAAGGAAGAAGAGGCCTAGCGGAAATGGCAAAACAGATGACGATCTGTTTCTTCAACGACATCAGCAACTCCACGTATCATCACTGGACTTGTTCAAACCGAACAAGAGACACTCGAATGGAGGTCAGGACCAACAAGCGAAGGGGTGATCCGAGCAAGCCCCCTGGAGTCAATCGTACTGCTGGCTATTCTGTCTTGCACGTATCCCATCACACCCGAATCTTTGAGTTCCTCAAAGACGTTCAGACAAGACCAATGTGGGATAGTATGTCGATGGACAGCTCGATGCGTGTGCTAGCAAATTTCACCATCGGTCTTGACCCGCGGAACCAGATTTCGGTGCTCGCCATAGATAATCACAACGACTTCCTCATTCTTCAGGAGTGTTGCACCGATGCAACGGGGTCGTCTGTGATTTATGCGCCGATTAACCATTCCATTCTCCAGTGTTTGCTATGTGGAGTTGAACCAGAGCCATTTCCACTTATGTCATCAGGCTTCTCCATTCTGCCTAACGTATCTGGAGCTATTCTTGACGGAACTCTATTAACTATGGTGTTCCAGATCTCGGTGAAGGCTACATCAGCCAAATCTGCCGTGGAGTCGGCAACTACCCTCGTCCAAGACACACTTCAAAGGATCAGAGCCGCAGTCAATTAAGGAGCAAACGTTGGATGCAAGGCCCTGCTAGCCTTGTTTGTGACTGTTGGTGACTTGCTTCGGGAGGAACTTCACGATCTTCAAAGGGGAGTATTTCTGTTTCCTTTTTCATTTGTATATATGTTGTGTGTTTATTTCTGTTGGTGTGTTTATTTCTGTTTGTATTTTCAATTCAATAACCATGCTTGAATTTTTCATTTTCATGAAATATCTATCAACATTGAGGACAATGTTTAATTCAAGTGTGGGGGGAAGGTTTATTAAAAAGAAAAGAAAAAATTTGAAAAATTCAAAAAAAATAATTTACTTGTTTTCGTTTTCTACGGTAACAATATATCGACTAAATCATACTTACTCCCTTGGTAGCGTTGAACCTACCATTGCACTAAGTAAGTCACTGTGGTCACGTATTGTTACGTAAATTGAAAAAAATCAAAAAAATCAAAAATTACAAAAATATTTGCTTCTGTTTTCTGTTTTTGTGTGTTTATTTGTGGTGTGTTTTGTTCTTTCCAATCCCAATGATGAATTGAGTTTAAGTGTTATGATTTTGAGAATGTTTATTATATGTCAAGGCTTTGTGTAGTTTACTTTGGATTTAATTTGCATAACTTGTGATTGCTCGAAATTCCATGTTCACATAACCTGTGTTGATTAATTGATTGCAATCCGAGAAGCACATTTGAACATACATTGTCATGCATACCCAGAAAATGTGAGGACTTGAGCCTATTGAATATTCACATGTATGCATCATTCATACATCTACTCGTTCTTCATGTGTGCACAATTCATGAGTTTTGAACCTAGAACTTGCTCAAAGACCTCTTGAAAGTTTTTATTAATCTGTGATGAATTGAAAATGATTAAGGCATTAGTTGAGCACCATGGCCAAAATATTCACCATCCATCTAAACACGAACTTTAGGAAGCCCCTTTTGAACTTATCACTCATTAGCCGTTTCTTTTGTTCACCCACACCATCTCACCCTTGTTTTATTGTGTTTGCAAGACAATGATAGTGACTTCTTGTGTTCTTATGCTTCGGATGTATAGTATGTACCAAAAGGCAAGTATGGGGGTGCATTTTATTTTGTTGTATTTGTTCAAAGAAAGAAAAAAAAATCAAAAACAAAAAGAAGGAATAAAGTTCCTCAAGAAAAAAAAAGTGGAAAAAAAAAGCCACAAAAATAGAGTTATTTTCTTGTTTTATTTTCAATAAAAGGTTGGAGGAGAATAAAAAAGTTGTTTCGGGTATAGCATAGGTATGAGTTTCAAAGTCGTTGATTTGTCTTGCAAACATGTGGAACATTTATCATTTCTAGTCTTTCCCTTCCATTTACCATTCACCATTCATTCACCCTTTGGCCCCATTACACCATTGAAAGTCCTTATGATTTAATGATTTATAGATTAATTGTGGAGAGTTGGTTAATGAGCAAGCTTATGGGAACACTACTTGTGTAATTGTTATGAGAGTAAACACTTAACCCTAAACACTGAGCGGAAATATGTAGTGAATCTTGTGAGCTTTAGTGGTTAATGTTGTTCATATGTGCCTTTTTGATTGCTTGAAATTAATTGTACACTCGGTTTTCACACACTTCACTCGAGCACGAATGAGATGTCCATGTTAAATACTTAGCAAATTCGTGAGCCTTGGTATATAATTTTTATTCTCCTGTTTATAACTCTTGTGAACTCGTTGAGGGTTATGGTTGGAAAGAATTTCTGTTTTGTGTTTCCCTTTCTGTTTTGTGTTGTTTTGTTTTTAGTTTCGTTTTTGCTAGAGGACTAGCAAAAGTTCAAGTGTGGGGGTGTGATGTGAACGTAAAATACGTTCACAAAGTGCTCTAAATACTTGGATGGATGCTATTCTGAAAGCTTATTTGTCGGTTTAATGTTTGTTTTTGTGTTTTCAGGGAAAATATGTGAAAAATGTTAATTTACATATAAAATGTGAATTTTGGAGATTTACAGCGCAATTTCGGAAAGGCAACCGTGACTTTTCGATTATCTGGTGGCACCGGTCATCATTCGGAAGTGGAATATAACATTGTACAAAGATTTTGGAAACCGTTCCAAATTCCGGCAATATTGCCGGCGAACCACCACTCACGGAGGCGCAACCACCACACGCGGTGGTGAAAGACAAATTAAATCTCCATTTTATTTTCCCTTGTTTATATTTATATTTATTTCATTTATTTTCTTTGTTATTTTATTTTTATTTCTTTTAAATTATATTTATTATTTTATTATTTTATTTTATATTTGTTTTGTTTGCAGGTGACATGTTACCCGTTTCCTCCCTTTGAATTCAAATCCATTTGAGCTGGTTTTCCAGCCAAGCACCATATCAGAGCTACCACGTTCTACTCAAAGTTGAATTTGAATTCAACTTTTGAGCTTATGCTCCACCAGCCGGCAGAAAATCATCTCCAGCTAGTCTTCCACCATCTCACTCACTCCTTCAATTTGAATTCAAATTCATCAATTCACCATCAGCTGCACTGCTATTCTTTCTCTTTAAATACCAGAAACTATTCTAGTTTTTCTATGGCCGGGGGCCGGGGGCTTCTCCCCTAAGCTCCCCATCTCCTCCCTCCTCACCTTTCTTCCCAAGCGTTCGTGTATGGCCTCCTGCCATGCCTTCTTTCCTAGTCTCTCTCCATTCTTTCCCACTTCTTCACTGTTCCTCTCAAGTTCACAAGAAACACACTTCCCTTCTCTCGTTCCTCATATATCTTCTCTGTTACTCACAAAGAACTCTCTCCCTCCTCTCCTCCTTTCTCTCAAACACTATCTAAGCCCTTCTTCTTCCTCCCTCTGTTTACAATTCTTTCCGGAACTTCTCTCGTAATCATCTTTCACCACATCACCAGTCAACACCACCGTTTCACTTCATAATCACCAAATCCACCATTTCTCCATAATCACAAACAAAAAACCCAAATTCACAAAGCCCACTCGCTCATTCATCATCATCACGCCACCGCCATCACTCACCTGCTCCGCCGCTTCTCTGCCGGCGCCGTTTCCCATCTTCTCGCCGTCACCGATCAATTATGCCCAAGCATCCAGTCCTCGACGTCGATTTCCCCGGTCCCGAGCCCGTGCTCGCCTCTGCTGTCTCGGATCCCGCGACGCCGCCACGCCCCGCGTTCCACAAATCCGGTTCGCCGGCATCGACCCACGAGCCCGTGCTCATCTCCGAACCAGATCCACCGATGTCCTCTCCGCTGTTGTCTCCGTCCATCCCAGAAACCGCGCCGGCGCCGCCACTCTGCCATCGCCGCTATTTAATCCTGGCGTCGTTGCTACCGGTCCTCACTGCTGCTCCCTCTCTCTTGCACGGGAAGAGAAGAAATGAAAAAAAGAGATGGCTGCAAGCTGAACACGGGTCAAACTAAAAGAAAAGAAAAGAAGAAAACAGTCAGCGTTGAAGAGTCAAACTCGTGGAAGAAATTGGACTTGGGCTTGGACTTTTGACCAAGTCAAAGTCCAATCTGAAATTGCTATAGACACCCGCAGGCCCAAGCCCAAATGCTCTCTACACCCGAACTTTCCAAGCCTTCACCGAATTAAATGAGCATTTCTTTCTTTTTCTCTTAAACTCATTTAACTGTTTTATTTTATTTTGTGTGAATTTATTTTGAATATTTGTTTGATTAGTATTTGGTTAATTTGAATATTGTGTGATTTAATTATTTTATGAAAAACCCAAAAACATGTTATTCATTTATTTGTGTGTTTGTTTAATTATTTTTGGTGTGTTTTATTTAAGTGTGTTAGTCAAATTGTATTTGAATTTGTATTATTCTTGTTTAACTTTATTTGTTTGCAAATATATTAAAAAGCCAAAAATATTTCCTTTTATTTACTTCTTGTTTTAAAAAGAATTTCAAAAACCCCAAAAACAATACTTTTGTATATATTGTACATTTTTGTAAATAGAAACAATATAGTTTAATTAATTTTGTGACATTAGAAAAGTAAATATACAATCCTCTGTGGGAAAAACCTCTACTTCCCATTATACTATTCAACGACAAATTGTTAGGAAGTTTAGGTAATAATTAATGACGTCGGTAAAAACCGCAAATCATTAGCCCGGTGGCTAGGGTGTTCACCTTCACTGAACAATGAAGTACAAAAGCTCCTATGGTGAAGGAAAGCTCATCAATGGTAGTTTGCGCGACCTCCCTCAAAGTAATGGTGCACAGTTGATCAGCTCTGAGTACCACTGCTTTGGTACTGCAATTCTGGAGATCCAACGGTTGGAACTCAATAAAATTTGGACAGGGAACAGAAGACACACAGAGGAAACTATCATAAAATTGCAGCTCGATCCAACGGTTGAAAAGAGATAAAACTGCTTCCAAAGTGGACTGTTCCTCCCAGGCAGATTCTGAAAATCAAACAAAACAACACACAAATGAATTCTCTTCACCTAACCATCCATCATATTTCTCCCAACCACCCAAGAACCTTTATTCATTGAAAAAAACAAACTAAACAAAGATGCACATTACACACAAAAGCAAAAGAAAGCTAAAGTCTCAACCAAAACCACCAAGAAAGCAAAGATTAAACCTAGATCCTCGGCAGCGGCGCCATTTGACGAATCGTCAAAGTAGGGGGGGTAAGTATAGTTTATGAAAGGGGTTGTCGTTCCAACGAGGATCGATGGGCTCCCCAATCCCTTGGTAATTTGTGTGATCAAATGCTCTAGAAATAATGGAATAGATGAGAAATGGAAAGAGTGAGTGAAAGTGTATATGTGACAATGAGTAGTGTGTAGTAGTGTTCGGTTTTGGAAAGATAGTGAGGTGCAAAGATAACAAACGAGTAAATAATGCAAGTAAGTAAAGGAAACATAAATGCAATAAATGGAAATGTCGGGGTTTCGGGTTAGCCGAAATCCAAAAATGATGCTTAATGAACCAATTTAGTAGTCATGCTTGTGCAATGAATGAATCAAGTTTCGTATTTTAGCCATGTTATGGGTCTAAAACCATCTTCTCTTATGTATTCATAGTGCCATGTTATGGGTCACTAGAACTCTCCCAATGTGGCTTGGGAGGCTAAGGGCACAAAGACTAAGAAGCTCAAACAAGGAGACCTCATCACATCTATTAACAATTGCCTAGAGAGAGTTAGGAGTCACCCCAACAATCTTAATCAAAATAGATTGCACACAAGCTCAAAGAAGTGACTAAGTTCCCTAAACATGCATTCAACACAAATATAATTGGATAATAGATATACTCATACATCACAAAACATTCAAACATGGTTAATTCATCATTGCATCACATTGGACTAGGGCACACAACCCTAGTCCCCAACAAGGTTCACTACTCACTAATTAATACAATAGACATCATCAATTTACACATTAAAGCTCTAGACATAAGGAAAAGAGAGAGAAAGATTGAGGAATGCTCAATGGTGGCCACTCTTCTTCTCCTTGGCTCATGATGATGCTCTTGCACGAATTGGTGAGGCTCCCCAGCAGCTAGAGGTGGAGGAGGATGTGTGGAACACGTTTGGTGAAGGGTGGAAGGGGAAAGGAGGCGTGGAAGTGGGTGAAATGTGGTGGAGAAGCCGAGCCGCCGCCGACCGTCGACAGATGACCAGAAGCAAAGTGTGAAGGAAGGGAGGAAGAGAGGAAAGGGGAAAGGGGAAGAGGAAGTGTTTGGGGCTGCTAGCTAAGGGGAAAAGTATGACCTAATTTAGGTAAAGAAAGCTATATATAGGCTAGGAGGAGGGGAATAGAGGGCTATGATGGAGTAGGGTTAGATCCAATGGCTAGAGGGATTAAATGAAGGGCAATGGGGTAAAATCCTATGGGGAACAAGGGGAAGGAATAAACTAGGGGTGACCACACCATATCTAGCATACTCCTTGCTGATTTGGAAGCTTGTGTGGATGAGTCACAAGGTTGACTTCGTCGTTGACCTTGACCTTCGGAGTTGACCATGGTTGACTTTCCTTGACTTCTCGGTTTCTTGGTCAATTTATTTTCCCTTATTTAATTTTATTTTCCCTTATTTAATTTTATTAATTATTTAATTAATTAATTATTTATTTATCTTTTTGTTTTATTTTATTTTATTTTTTTTGTGAAGGATGAAGATCATTCTATTTTGTGATAAAGTAATTTCACAAGTGATAAAAGTGATAAAGTAATTTCACTATTGCTGAATATAATTCAGATATGCTTCAACTATGGTTATGCTTCAATTTTGTAAAGTAATTCTTACAGAAGCAGAATTAATAGAGAAAACCATCTCTACCTTCCCAGCTTCGGCACTTATATTGTACACACAATATTAATTAAAGTATATTGCCAAGCAACTTTCAATCAGCTTATCAATTATCTGCAAATAGCTGAAAACATGACAACGATCATGATGAATAACAATAATTAGGCCTGCCGGAACAAAGAGAGTTCCAAAAGTAAATTATGGCAAAAATGGCCAAAAGAGGACGAAACCCTAATTTCAAGGGTATGTAATTCTAATGGACAATCTGGTTCATATAATCGTCCCAATAAGGAAGGAAATTGCAACAACGTTGCACAAAATCGTGGGAACTATTGCACCACGTAAAAAGGGGCAAAGAGGAAGAGGCATGGGCCATGGAGGCCATGCCAACGCCGGAAAAGTAAAGCATGGAAATAAGGTGTCAAGAGCACCAATCTATCCTCCAAAGGCACATGGTGCCGAAACACTTTTTTTCCGACGAACGGTTCGTCGCTATAGCCCTTTACCAACAACCAGATCCTCGCTATTGGTAAACTATCTCTTACCAATAAACGGATCATCAATGAAGCATGTGTTGATAATGAGTTATGTATACTCTACTTCATAAGAAGCATTAAAAGATACCGTAGATGACACAGACGTCAATCTCACAATTGCATATTTTAAAGTCGACCAAAGTAACGAGAAGATTACAAAAGTTCCAGACCTCAATTTAATTGCAATTGTTTTTCCAAGTTTATTATGTAAAGGCTTATGATGCCTTATTTCAATTGACATTATGTAAAGGATTAGAATTTTCTGGACAAGACCTCGATGTAATCGTTGGCACATAATTAATAAATTTTCAATTTTCTTCAAAGAATGGCAAGTATTCTTCGAAATTTTATTTATGTCATAGACATATTTTTCGAATTTTCTCTAAGTACTGAGCAAATTTCGAATTTCTCCTCAATGTAATGAAGGATATTAGTGTCAACGGTTATTATTGGAAAACGTATTGGAAGAATGGACAAAAATACTTATGTATTATTTCTAATGGTTGCGGAAGAAAGCGCATCTTAGAAAAACTTATGTGTCGATCTTGTGGGTTATACTTAACCACTATTCGTTTTAGAGATGATCTCTTGGATTCTGACACATATAGGCTTTGACACGACTGCTTGGAATATCCATGTCGTGATTTGATGATCCGTATATTGAAAACCTCACACGGACATCCCTTTTATCGAGCTAATAGAAGCAAGAATCAAAAATTGATTCAAGGATATGAGACAGTTGAAAGCAAGCACAAAAATGCTGCTGTCCGACGCACGTCGACCGGTCGACCCAACATTTTCGAACGGTCGACACCCGTCCAAGGAGCATCGTCGAACGGTCGACCGGTCGATGCTTCCCTGCCCTTTTCGGGCCGTTTTTCCCCTAATGTGAACCCTGATTCAAACATTCATCAGGATGCCTCCTATGCTTCTATCGCCTTTATGGCCAATGGCTCATTCTGCAAAGCCTGTTCCTTGAACAAATTAGGATCGAGACCATCCTATGTTAAGGACATAAAAAAAATTATTTCATTCTTACATCGTATCCAAGGAAGATATTTGTGGACTTATCCAACCATAATGCGGACTTTTGAGATACTTTATGGTTTTGGTGGATGCATCGACATATTGGTCACATATCGTTTTATTGTCTACACACAATGCTGCTTATGCAAAACTTCTAGCACAAATTATACGCTTAAGGGCTCACCACCCAGATCATTCTATTTTGTCAAATATGACTTGACAATGCTAGAGAGTTTACATCACAGAAGTTTGATGATTATTGCATATTTATTGATATTAAAGTAAATATCTCGTACCCCATGTGCATACACAAAATGGTCTCGCAGAAGCCACCATTAAGAGATTTTAAAATGGTATCAGACATTGGTTATGCGCACCAATCTCCCATTATCTGCCTGGGGTTATGCAATATCGCATGCAGCTTTACTTACTCGTTTCTGACCCATTACCAATTAATCAACCATTTTATGCGTACCATATGGTAACTGGATATGAGCCGGATGTCTCACCTTTTACGCATATTTGATTACACGGTTTATGTGCCATATGCGCCCCCACAGCGCACTTAACTGGGTTCTCAGAAACGTTTAAGTATTTATGTTGGTAAAGAATCTCCAACTATTGTCCGCTACTTGATCCTTGGCAGGTGATCTCTTTACCGCTGAATTCGCGGATTGTCACTTTTGATGAGACAGTCTTCCCATCATTAGGGGGAGATAAGAACAAGTATGTTCAACAGGAACGACAGGAATTATCGTGGTCTGCCCCCACTATGTCTCATCTTGATCCCCAACTCAATATTCAGAACGTAGTAGATTCGATGCCTAATGCGTTTTCTGATATTGATAAAGTGACGAGATCAAATATACCAGCTGCAAACATGCCTGCAAGGTTGGAAATTCCCTAAAGGAAGAGGGGATATGGCGCCAATAATGGTGTCACAATCACACATAGTGGATGTGTGGTTGAGGCCGTGGTTCCCTAAAGGAAGAGGGTGATACCACTTGGTTCGATGGATACCCACCAAAGGAAGGAAGTGAGTTTGGCACATCCTAATCCATTCATCATCAATATCGAAACCGTCTCATGAGATTATCTCTGATTATGTCCATGAATCAATATTGGGGGACGCCTTAATGATTGAACCAATTTCAGAGAATAATAAAATCTCGATAAATGCATGCATGCTTGAGACGACATTATTAGATGATGTATTGCTCAAGAAATTATAGAGCACGATGACATCGAACCACGCTCTGTTGAAAAATATCAACGTAGAGCATATTGGCCTAAATGGAAAGATGCAATCCCAATTGAACTAGTTTCACTAACAAAGCAAAAAGGTATTTGGGTACGTAGTGCTAATGTTCCCAAGTGTAAAGCCTATTGGACATAAATAAGTCTTTGTTAGAAAGCGTAAAGAGAAGAATGAAGTCTTGAGATATAAGACTCGCCTCGTGATGCAAAGTTTCTCACAAACGCTCTGGGATTGACTACGAGAAGACATATTCACTCGTAAGGAATGATATTACATTCCGCTACCTTGTCAGTTTGGTAGTTTCCACAAATAACTTGACATGCAGCTTATAAATGTGGTTACAACATATCTCTATGGGGATCTAAATTCAGAGATATATATGAAGGTGCCTAATGGACTTCAATTACCCAAATCAAGTGACTCTAAACCACGGAGTGCGTTTTCGATAAGATTAAAATGCTCACTTTATGTGACTACTTGATTGGGAAGGGATATATAAATAATGGTTTATGCCCATGCGTGTTTATTAAGAGAACAAGTTCCGGATTTGCAATTATTATTGTCTATGTTGATGACATGAATTTAATTAGCACTCTCGAAGAACTGAGAGATATTGTTATGTATTTGAAATCCGAATTTGAGATGAAAGATCTTGGGAAACTCGGTTTCTAGGCCTTGTGCTAGAGCATCGAGATAGTGGAATATTAATCCACCAATTGGCTTGTGTCCACAAGATGTTAATGAGATTTAACATGGACAAAGTACATCCATTTTAGCACTCCCATGATCAATCGGACTCTAGATCGAAGGAATGATCAATTTCGTCAAAAGGATGATGACGAAGAAGTTTTATGGGCCGAAGTGCTATATCTAAGTGCAATAGGCGCATTATTGTACTTAAGCTCAATGCACTACACATCTCTTTTGTTGTGAACTTGTTAGCTAGATTTAGCTATGCACCCACGCAATGTCATTGAGTGGCATAAAGACAATATTTCGTTACCTTAAAGGTACAATTGATTTGGGCTTATTTTATCCCTACAGAGAGAGAGCCAAGTATGAAAAACTGGCTAAACATGCTACTGCCGACGACGATGGTCGACCGGTCGACGTACAACCGTCGAACGGTCGACACTCGGACAAAAAAGTTTTTACTCCCTATACCGAAAATTCTTGTGATCTTTTGGTTGATTTTTGCTGATATCGGGTACCTCTCTGACCCGCACAATGGTTGTTCCCAAATTGGTTATGTCTTTACCATGGGTAACACGGCGATATCTTGGAGGTCCACCAAGCAAACGTTAGTTGCTACTTCCTCGAATCATGCAGATATAATTGTTCTACATGAAATTGTTAATGTGTATGGTTGAGGTCTATTATTACACATATTCGAGGAATAAGTGGTTTGAGGTTTACCACTTAGGAACCTACTTGCATTTATGAGGATAATGCTGCTTGCATCGAGATGATGAAGCAAGGTTTCATTAAAGGGGACAATACCAAGCACATACATCGCCTAAGTATTTTTATAATCAGCAACTACAGACTCTCCTCAAAGATTCAAGTGAATCAAGTTAGATCCGAGGAGAATGTGGTAGATTTATTTACTAAGTCTTTGCCTAAAGTCCACATTTGAAAAACATGTTAAAAACATTGGTATGCTTAAGTTATCTAAGATCCCATGATTGTAGGAATCAGGGGGAAGTGCAGACTTGAGGGGGAGTCTGGCACATACATGTCACTTTCAAATGTGAAGGGTGCGTTGTACTCTTTTTCCCTTCGACCAAGGTTATTTTTTCCCACTGGGTTTTACTGTTACTTGGCAAGGTTTTTAACGAGACAACATGGAAAGCACCACCTTGGTGCGTTGTACTCTTTTTCCCTTCGACCAAGGTTATTTTTTCCCACTGGGTTTTACTGTTACTTGGCAAGGTTTTTAACGAGACAACATGGAAAGCACCACCTAGTTGTGACCGGCACAAGGGGGAGTGTTGAAGGAAAACATTATTGTGTGCCTTGTCAAACTAGGACTCTTAGTATAGGTTATCCTTCTAGAATATGGATTAGATATTTCCTACATCAATATGGATTGTATCTTGTATTCCTCTATATATAGAGGCCCTTTAATCATTAATAAAGTTGATCATATTCTGAGTATTCTCTACTATTTCTCTGTTATTTACGTTTTCCTTAAACAAATATATATTCAAATGAGCCAACAATTTTTAAAAATCTAAGTAACTATACATATTGAAATTGTTACCGAGGGGGAGAGAGAGAGAGAGAGAGAGAGAGAGAGAGAGAGAGAGAGAGAACAAAAATATATATATATATATATGAGAATAAATAATCATTCTTGCACACTTTGCTAAAAAAAATCACAATAGTTGAGGTAAAAAAAAATTCTTTTAATTGAATATTAATTTTTGAAACCCGACAGTTAGTGTTGTTTGATTATTTTTTTCATTGGCAAGATATTCATATTGTATAAATGAATGAAGATTTAAAAAAGAATGTAGATGTACATAGCAATTAAGTTAATATATGTAAATTATATGATTATGCTTGTTTTAGAAACCAGATAGTAAAAGATAGGAAGAGGAGGAGATGGAGTCTTTTAAGATTCATTCTCACGAGGCTTTTCATTTTTTACTACTTATTTTGGGCCAGTCTAAATCTCAACTTTTATAATTTACATATTCCTATGGTGAGTAACGCTCTAGAACTAACATGTTAGTTTCATATTATAAAGCTAATTAACCACACTTTTAACCTTTAGATTCATGTAACGATTCTGATTATGCTATAATTAATATCTAAATTAATATGTCATATCCAACTCAAAACTATAAAATGTTGAAAAAAAAAAATTAACATAATACTAAAACGCTAAATCCTAAAACCCTAAATTCTACACCCCAAACCCTAAACCCTAACCCCTAAACCCTAAACCCCAAACCCCTAAACCCCAAACCCCAAACCCCAAACCCTTAAACTCTAAACTCCAAACACTAAATCTAGATGTTGGGGTTTGTGGTTTAGGGTTTAGGGTTTAGGGGTTAGGGTATAGGGGTTAAGGTTTAGGATTTTTGGTCACTACTACAAAAACTGCTTCAGACGACAGTTTTGGACCGTTGTCTGATTGATAACCTTGCTGTTGAGAAAGGTCATGCCGTCTGATGACTCAACGATAATCTCGGGTTGGTTTTGAGTATCGCCGTCACAATGTAGAGGATGGTATAGATTAATGACCGGGGAAATATCGTACCCAAGGGATTGGAAGGCCCAAGATCCCTATTTGGTAAACAATGCAACCAAGATGTAATAGCACTAGAATGGTGAGATAAGGGATGAGCTATATACTACTGAAGTGGAATATGTGCAACATGCTTGTGTAGTGTTCAAAGGGGTGTCACTCTTGAGTGACAAGGACCAAGTACCAAAACAGTAGCTCAATGTGACCAATCTATTCTAAGTGAAAACAAGTAAAGTTCACAAGTGATTGTGAATGATAGCTTTGCAAAGTTGTTGAGGTGACAAGCCCAACAAGAGTGTGTTTGTGATCAAGTGATGAAGATGATTGGGGTTTCGGGTTTACCCTAATCCATATCTGATGAATAGACAATCCAATGTAAATACATGTTGTAAAGGTTCATGAGTAAATCCCACATTCCAACCATGTTATGGTATGGAAAAACAAGTGCAATCTAATGTCATCATGCCCAATTAGGTCATGAGAATCAAGTCTCACATTCAAACATGAATGGAGGTGAAGAACAAATGCAGCAAGGACTTACACAAAACCAATTGATGGATGAGTCAATTTCCATATCCTAATTCTAGGATCATATCTTTCTAAGTTATTTTCATGCCAACAACAGTTCATGAAAACTCTTGATTTATTAACCTAAGTCATATTATGATCTTTGAGTTAACAAATCAAGGCGTAAAGCATTGCCATATAGGAAATCAAACAAGACAAGTTAAGAACTCAAACTCATGCTTATCATACTCATTGTCAACTGTCCAAAGATCACAAGATAGCTAATCATGCAATCTCAACCAAGATAAATCCAATGCATGCTCACAAATTAGCTAGATTCATAAACAAGCATTAAACGTGGTTAAATTAGGCAATGAACGTACTCATCATCAACCAACATGAATAAAAATCAAATTATCATAACTTCATCATCAATGGACTAGGGCACACAACCCTAGTCCCCAATCTTAAAGGACTACTCACACATGTTCAAGGAATACATCAATATTGTCAAGAATGGAAACATAGATACAAAGAATAACAAGAGTAGGGTTAAGAAATTCTCAAGGGATGATGGTCAGCAGCTCCTTGGTGACTCCAAGTGTACATGACAGCCCCCTCTTAAACTCCTCTTCCTTTCCAAGCTTCTTCTCCCTCAAGTTTCTGGAATCTTGTGTTCTTGACGAATTCCCAGCTGTGGAGCTTTAAACGTGGTGGAATGGTGATGAAAGTTGGTTCCTAAGATAAATGGATGCCTTAGGAACAACTTTCGTGAAGGAAGGAAAGTGATTTGAGTAGTGGAAGGTGGTGAAAATGGAAGAACAAAACTGGGCAGTTTCTTGGTGTTCTTGGTGTTCTTGGTGTTCTTGGTGTTCTTGGTGTCTGAATGTGTAATGGGATGGCTGATTTTGGTATGGACGAATTGTGTAACTCAATTAGGGTTATGGGATGGCTGCCAACAGCTCTATTGCAGCCTCCAAATGAATTCTCAATAGAATATGTGAGTGCATTGGAAAAGTAATGGGAAGTGGAGGAAATTATGGATGAGTGGAGGGATTAGTGGACATGTGATCAGCCATGCACATGTGTGCAGCTGGTCAAGGTGGTCTTCTCTACATGTGGTGGAGCTCCGGTGGTGGTCCGGCGGTACTGCCGCCTCTTGTGGTGGTGGTTGGCCGGAAAAATCGCCGGAAATGCAATTTCTTCATTTTCCTTCCTTTCTTCAAGGCTTTCAATGGCAACGTCTTCCGAAGGTTGATTTATGAAATCTTCAATGTCTAGAAGCCATGGTTGACTTCTTGCCCTCTTCTCGGAAATGTGCCCAAAAGTAGCCAAAACGCACCTTTTTGTGCCGAATTACTTCAACTCACTCAAATGACCTAAATACATGAAAACACACATTAAATGCAACAAAGGGCCTTCGGAGTCACTTAATTCCCGTGATTAGGAATGCAATTTGCACTACAAATAAGGGCAAATCATCTGATACGCATTTGATACAACTGATTTTCTCCGTCGTCTGATACTATATCACACAACAGTTATTTTTCTTCTGTTGTCTGATGATGTCTATCAAACAACAGAAAAACTAATATTAGTGTTGTTTATTGTCTTGCAAGACAATTGCATTTTGCCTTTGCTGTTGAGGTGATTATTCTTCGACAATGTTTTTTATCTTGTTTATATCTTTCTATTCTATGTCGTACAATAGTCCATTTTTCATTTATGTCGTTTTTGTCTTAATCCGACTATTGTTTTCTTCTAAAAACTGTTGTCTTGTATTTGTTCACACAATAGATTTCATTTTGTTTTAGTTGTTTTGTGTTCCTTTTGGCAATGGTTATTTTTATCCTAGTGTGGTAGGATAGAAACCTATGCAATCACTTTCAAATGCTTCTGCTAGGATTATTATTCTCGTTCAAATGTAGAAAGTAAGAATTATCAACCAAAATATGAATATAAGCACATTCATTCATCCAAAACACATCAATCTCATTGTACTTCCACCAAATGACATACATTAGTCACTTCCACCTACACCTAAATCATACCCAATATACATCTAGTAAACCCAATACATGAAATCATCCACAAAGACATCATTAGTTAATTGCTTCAATGTTACCAAATTCAGTAATTCTATAATTGATGGTGCTTAGATATGATGTTTGACCATAAACCTTGCCAAATCAAACTTTACTTCATCAATATTCTGTTGATTGTAAACTTTATGCCCTCTTCTCTCCTACTGAAACAAATACAAAAGCACATAATTAACACGTTATATATAGGACTAATTTCTTGTTAATACCTTGAACTTTAGGGGCCTAATCAGTTCAGTCCCTGAACTTCTAATTTCATCAGTTCAGTCCCTATACTTTAAATTTTCATCAAATAGGTCCTTATGTCAACTCTTCATACCGTATCACAGCTGTATTACATGTGTATCACATGTGTATCACAGTATCAAAAAAACACATTTTTACTTAATTTTTTTTTCAAAAATCACCATCGAGTCCACAAACATGTCATGTCAAACTATATCACATGTGTATCACATGTATCACATGTATATCACAGGTGTATCACATGTGTATCGCACACGATTTCTGAAGAAAAAAAATGGAGTAAAATGTGATACACATGTGATACACGTGTGATACACATGTGATACAGTTGACATAAGGACCTATTTGATGAAAATTGAAAGTATAGGGACTGAACTGATGAAATTTGAAGTTCAGGGACTGAACTGATTAGACCCCTAAAGTACAAGGTATTAACAAGAATTTAATCCTTATATATATACACCATTTTAAAACAAACCTGTGAAGCACGTACACCATTTTATAACAAACCTGTGAAGTACACTTGTCTTATCTAGATGGACAAGTTTCCCATATTTGTCTAAACAAGTTTCAATGACGGAAGGAAACAAATTACACCAAATTAAATCAGTAACTAATTTACCAAGTTTTTCTTCAATTAATGGAATCCTCTGTCATTAAAGAAACAAATTACACCAAATTTATATGACAAAAATAGACCAAATTTCTGTGCTAACTCGAAACTTTGAAAATTTATAACTAATTCTAGAAAATTTCATTTTGGTTGATTCCAGTTGTAAATGACTCTTTAAGATGTCTACTGAAACTTTTTAGAAGAAATTGACCTCAAATTTCCAGTTCATTAGTACAGTTTTACAAAAGTAAGTGACTGGGTTGAAAATCCAGAAAATATGAAAATGGCTAAAATCCCTTTCTTTGGCCAAAAGCTTTCTCATAACCCAAGTTGTCAACTAAAAAAAGCATTGTAATTCCTAAGCAAAGTTAAGAGAGTGGGACTAAAAATTTAGTATTTGATTGATAGAGTGGTGAGTATTGTTTTGTCTCTCATTGATAACATAGTATAGTTGAAATGATCGAAGAATAACCTATGGACAATGATGAGGACATCGTTGTCAAACCCTTTAGGGTTTATGAGCGGAGGGAAGGGAAAAAGAGAACACCTAATACATCTCTATCTTTATGGCTGGATTAATTGTTCTCAAATTAATTACTTCAGCTATGGGGGAAGATTTAATAAGTCCAGTGTCTTTTCGAGTACTTAAATTCCAGTTTAAGAGTCTTGTTTGGTGAGAAGCCTAATTTGGTGAGAAGCTTGGGAGAGAATCCTAATTTCTTGTTTTCTATTCCTTATCCTATTGTTTCTTTTCTAATTTGCTCCTAACATTAGAGTTTGCTGATCCTGGTGTCTAAAGGCAGTAGTTATACTACATCAGTTTTGGTATCGAGGCTGGTCAAGCTCTGGTTTCTCTTAGCTCCAGCCTATAACTTCTTCAGCTATGGATCCTGCAACTTTGGCTCAAACTCTAGAACGTTTGACCAACCAAATAGGACAGCTTGAGATCAGAATTCAAGATCAAGCCACTGCTTCTGATCGTCGT
This sequence comes from Rubus idaeus, assembly GCA_030142095.1. NCBI lineage: Eukaryota > Viridiplantae > Streptophyta > Magnoliopsida > Rosales > Rosaceae > Rubus > Rubus idaeus. The sequence goes on along the minus strand of CM057968.1, from coordinate 16,776,124 downwards.
TTGGCAGAAATTGAAGCATCAATCCGCAATGAAGAAGAAAGTGTGGATGGAGGACCGAGGATGCAACCTAGAAGAAATGTTCGCAGCCAAAATGTTCACCATAACAATGAGCAAGATGGACATGATCCTGAAGAGAAAGCATTGAAGTCTATCAAGGTTGAGACTCCTAGTTATGATGGCAAGCTGAATCCGAAGGTTTTCCTGGATTGATTATCAGACTTGGATCATTATTTTGAATGGTATGAGTTGTCTGAAGCTCGCAAAGTCAGATCTGCAAAGATGAAATTGGTGGGCAAAGCTAAACATTGGTGGACCAATATGGAAAGACAAATACAGAGAGCAGGTGAAGAACCAATTACTCATTGGGATGAAATGAAAGAAAGGCTGAGGGAGAAATATGTTCCTTTGTCCTACCAATTAAGAGCGCTTGCTGGACCAATGGCAATCTCTGCATCAAGGGAACATGACGGCCGAAGAATTCATTGATAAATTTGAAAAATTTATGCTGAGGTGCAACGTGAACGAAGATCCATCAGTGACTCTTGCTCGTTTCAGAACTAGTCTGCGCCCAGAACTTCAAAGGGAGTTAATTCCTCATGATGTATATTCATTGGAGCGAGCATATCAGTTGGTACAAGAATTGGAGCGTTATTTGAAGACCACCACAACCACTACGAACAGGCAGTTTAATCTTCGGAATAAAGAATTTCGTCCCAGTTCATCTGGAACAAAACCATTTTCATTTCCTAATGTCTCTAATGCTGCCAATTCCCAGGTGAAAGTTGATAAAGGAAAGGGATTGCAACCTGATATTCGAGGAGGTGGATCTATGAGGTGCTATAAATGTCAAGGTTATGGTCACTACGCTGGACAATGTCTGCCAAAAGAGCAATCTCGAAGTCTATTTACAGCAAGCACAGAAGTAGAGGCTGATGCTCAAGGAGAATGGGAGGAAGAAGTTTATGAGCCTGAATTTCGTGAATCTATAGACATTATTCAAACAAGAATGGTTGTTGTCAGGTGCACTTTGGCTCAACCTAAGGGTACGGAGGACTAGCGAAGAACAAACATCTTTCACACCTATGTTAAGTATGGTGACAAGAATTGTAAAGTCATCATTGACAATGGAAGCTACATCAACGTTGTGTCTGCTCAAACCATTTCTCAGTTGGGCTTGTCCTTTATTGATCATCCTCAACCATATCGAGTAGCATGGATCGATACGTCATCTATCCCCGTAACACAATGGTGCCAGGTTCCTATTTCATTCTCTTCATATAAAGATATTGTTTGGTGTGATGTGGTGCCTATGGATGTAGGACATATTTTGTTGGGCAGACCATGGTTATATGACCTTGATGTTACCATTTCTGGTAGAACCAACTCATGTTCATTTATACATGAAGGAAAGAAAATCAAACTGAATCCACTCCAGCCAAAACTGAATTCGTTGACTCAATCAACATCGAATAAAGGAGAAAAGCAGATTAGTCAATCAAAAGCTCTTCATATTATCAGTCCAAGACACTTTGTGAGGGACACAAAAGATGCTTCCGTCATTTTTATCATATTTTCAAAAGAATCTCATCCTTTGACCAATGTAGAAATGCCTCTAATTGTGAAACCAGTCCTTGAAGAGTTTCAAGATGTGTTTCCTGAAGATCTTCCAAGTGAGCTTCCTCCCCTCCGTCATATTCAACATGCAATTGATCTGGTCCCAGGAGCAACATTACCTAATTTACCACATTATCGAATGAATCCAGCTGAGCATGCAGAATTAAAAAGACAAGTTGATGAGCTTCTTGCAAAAGGGTTCGTTCGAGAGAGCCTTGGTCCATGTGTTGTTCCTGCCCTCCTTACACCAAAAAAAGATGGCTCTTCGAGGATGTGTGTAGATAGTAGAGCCATTAACAGAATCATAGTGAAATATCGGTTTCCAATACCGAGACTTGATGACATATTGGATATGATAGCAGGAGCTACTATCTTCTCAAAGATCGATTTGAAAAGTGGTTATCACCAGATCCGTATCAGAACTGGTGATGAATGGAAGACGGCCTTCAAAAAAAAGGATGGGCTGTATGAATGGTTAGTCATGCCATTCGGACTAACTAATGCACCAAGAACTTTTATGAGGCCATTTATGGGTAAGTTTCTGGTTATGCTCCAAGCACTTTGGCTCAACCTAAGGGTACGGTGGACTAATGATGCAACAAAGGCTTTCCAGGAGATCAAAACCAGAATGGTAAATGCCCCTGTTATGCGCCTTCTTGATTTTACAAAACCATTTGAGGTTGCATGTGACGCTTCAGGTGTCGGAATTGGTAGAGTTTTGAGTCAAGAGGGACATCCTATTGCGTATTTCAGTGAGAAATTGAATGAAGCCAAGCTGAAGTATTCTACGTATGACAAGGAATTTTATGCAGTAGTTCAAGCCCTCAGATATTAGAGACATTACTTGCTGCCACAAGAATTTGTTTTATTTTCTGACCATGAAACTCTGCGCTATCTCAACTCACAGAAGAAATTAAACCCACGGCGTGCAAAATGGGTTGAATTTCTTCAAGAGTATACCTTTGTGCTGAAGCATAAATCTGGGGTGGAGAACAAACCAGCAGATGCTCTTAGCCGCAATAACTCACTTTTGCACACCATGAGTGTGGAAGTGATTGGATTTGACAAGATGAAGGAGGAGTATTTCAGTTGTCCAGATTTTGGAAGCTTATATTCAGCTCTTTTGGAGGACAAATCGAAAAGCACGGAGTTTGTAGTGCATGATGGGTTCCTCTTCAAAGGAACTAGACTTTGTATTCCTCACACATCAGTTAGAGACTTCCTAATCCTAGAGCTGCACGCTGGTGCGATAGCTGGACATTTTGGGAGAGACAAGACCATTGCTCTTATGGAGGATCGTTTCTATTGGCCTAGTCTTAAACGTGATGCTGCTAGAATTGTGGAGCGGTGCCGTACTTGTCAGTTAGCAAAGCACAAAAGGCAAAACATTGGGTTGTACACCCCATTGCCTGTCCCACAAGCCCCGTGGCAAGATATTAGTATGGATTTTGTGCTTGGATTGCCCAAGACTATAAAGCAACATGATTCTATGATAGGCCAAAAGCGTGCATCAATTTAAAACCCTAAAAAGCATTGAAGTATAGAATAAGTAAGGATCGTTCCAACGGAGATCGAGGGTGTACCTAACAAAGAATGTCACAAAGAATTATTATTAACAATTATAAACAAACTATTTACACATGTTACACAAAATTAAAGGGGGTTTGAGAATTGTTTAACGAAAACTAATTGACTAAACTACAAAGAATAAATTGAATGGAATGGAAAGATGAAACATAGATTAATTAATCAACAACCACAAGTATACAAATTAACCAATTATCGAATTGAAAATTAATTAAGTCCCTAGTCATAAATTCGAAATTAACATATGTAACATGTTGGACCACCACACATCTCCCAAATAAATATCTCCCTATGAATTTCAACCTAAGCGACCACACCTAGATTAAACAATTAAACATGCAAAGGTAGCTAATCTAAACATGTTCAACGCATAGAAAAATACTTGTTAATTAAAGTGCATGACCTAGTGAGACCACTCAACTATCCATGATCCTTCTTATTTGATTCCAACGTTAGAGACAAAATCAAACAAGCAAATTCACATAAACTACTAGAAGAATCAATTAATTTCAATCCAATAATTAAATAAACTTATATAAATAGGCTGAAAATTTACATAATCCATGAAAAGTTAACTAATACAAAGGTAATCAAGCAACAAAGAGGTATAAATTTAAAGGCTAAAACGTAATACATCATATGAATAAGTTGAAGATCTTGAAACCACAAAACCTTGAATCCTTGACCACAAGCAATCCAAGCCGTGAAGACAAGTTGGTGATGAAGATGGTGATGTCGAAAATATGGTTGGTGATGATGGTGATCAAGCCTTCTCCTCCTCCTTGAAGCCTTGAGAACCCTTGCACTAGAGAATGGAAGGTGGTAGCCTAGAGCCTTGTGTTTGCCGAATTTTCTATTGAGGAATGGTGTGTGGAATGTGTTGAGAAGCCCCTCTATTTATAGGAGAAACATGAAAACCCTTGATGCAATCCTAGCCCTCCATCTAGATATCGAAATCTTCTAGGGTTTATCTTTTATTGTTGCCGAAATTCCTTGGAGTAGCCACCAAGAAATCCTTCTCTTTTTTGCCGAAATTAAAACTAAATACATTCCCATAAAAATCTGATTTTCCTTCTTGTCTTGTCTTGGGCGGCACTCTCTCTTTTCCTCCAAGAAACTTTGTGGCAACAATATTTTCTCTTCTTGTTCCTTGCGGCAACAAACCCTAGTGGGCTAGGGTTTACTTCAAAGTCCATTAATCTTCAAGAAAAATCTGATTTATCCATGTAAACTCCAAGAGATTATTGCTTTCCTAGCGGCTTTGGGAATCCTTCTTCCTCTTAATAATGAGGTACAAACCCTAATGGATTTAGGGTTTGCGATAGTTGGTCCATGGGCTTGGGCTTTCCTCTACGGATTTGGGCCTCATCGTAGCCCACCTCTTAATGGGCCTCGAAAAAGCACATTAAGCTTCGTAATTTTTCGAGCTCCGATTCTCCGTTCCCAGCAGAGATAGTAATCCTGGTTGCACTAGGATTCCTACTCTCTCTAGGATTCCTGACGTCATTAGGATTCCTGGCAAAGTCAGGAAAGATACAAATTAGGAAAGTTTCCTAAAAACCTCATTCCCCCACATGTTCACATTCATAATCATTTAGGGACTCAAATATGGAAACTAAGCTAAAATAGCAAAGTTACAATTAAATCATAGCCAAATAGTAGGGAAAACATATTAAAAACGTCACATTATATGCTCCTATCATTCTATCTTTGTGGTTGTGGACCGCTTTTCTAAAATGGCCCATTTTCTACCATGTTCTAAGACATTTGATGCTTCTGGAGTGGCTAAGATTTTTATGGATGAGGTTGTTCGGTTGCATGGTCTGCCTAAAACTATAGTATCTGATCGTGATGTTCGATTCATGAGTTATTTTTGGAAGACTCTTTGACACATGATGGGCACCAAACTCAAGTTTTCATCCGCTTACCACCCAAAAACAGATGGGCAAACAGAAGTAGTGAATAGAAGTTTGGGAAATTTGCTACGAAGTCTGGTTGGTGAGCATATCAGGTCTTGGGATTCAATTTTACCTATTGTTGAGTTTGCATATAACAATTCAGTCAACATGACTATAAGTATGACCCTTTTTGAAGTTTTCTATGGTCACAAGCCCAGGGCTCCTATTGATCTCATTCCCATGGCCATTTCACATAGGCCATCTGAGTCGGCAAATGAATTTGCAAATCATATTCATGAGTTTCACACTGAGATTAATCGACGGATTAATAAAAGCAATGCGGAATATAAGAAAGCTGCTGATGTCCATCGAGCGTCCAAGGAATTTTCAGTGGGTGATTTTGTCATGGTTCGGGTTAGACCTGATCGATTCTCTAAAGGTGTGGCGAAGAAATTGCAAGGCCATAGCATTGGACCTTTTAAAATATTGCAGAGAGTTGGAACCAATGCGTATGTGTTAGAACTCCCTCCAGAAATGGGGATCAGTTCCACTTTTAATGTTCAAGACTTGCTTCCCTATAGAGAACATGTGGTCCCTTCACTTCCATTTTCTTCTGAATTTTCACCTATAACCCCACCTCTACCCCGCTCTAAAGCTCATAGTAGAGACAAGGTAGAGAACATTGTGGATGAGCAGGTGGTTTCAACAAGACAAGGTGGCTACCAGAAGTTCCTTATCAAATGGCAGGGCAGACCAGATTCTGACAACACTTGGTTAACTAAAGAGGAGCTGCAGCGCATTGATCCAGACATTCTGGAGAAATACTACAGTTTTATCTAACCAAAGACGAGTTCTTCTCCGCCTGGGAGAATTGATGAGGACATCGTTGTCAAACCCTTTAGGGTTTATGAGCGGAGGAAAGGGAAAAAGAGAACACCTAATTCATCTCTATCTTTATGGCTGGATTAATTATTCACAAATTAATTACTGCAGCTGTGGGGGAAGATTTAATAAGTCCAGTCACTGATTTGCCCTTATGTGTAGTGCAAATTGCATTCTTAATCACGGGAATTAAGTGACTCCGAAGGCCCTTTGTTGCATTTAATGTGTGTTTTCATGTTTCTAGGTTAATTATGTGAGTTGAAGTAATTCGGCACAAAAAGGTACATTTTGGCTACTTTTGGGCACATTTCCGAGAAGAGGACAAGAAGTCAACCGTGGCTTCTAGACATCAAAGATTGCACAAATTTACCTTCGGAAGACGTTGCCATTGAAGGCCTTGAAGAATCGAAGAGAGGAAGGAAAATGAAGAAATTGCATTTCCGGCGATTTTTCCGGCCAACCACCACCACAAGAGGCGGCAGTACCGCCAGACCACCACCGGAGCACCACTGATAAGTACGTAAATAGTGCCTATTTATGCACTTAGAGCGTCTTTAATTACTTGGATTAGGCCTTTCCGAGAGACTATTAGTATGTTTAATGTGTGTTTTCGTGCTTATAGGAAAAATATGCAGAAAATGTTAATTTGCACAAAAAGGTGCATTTTGGAGGTTTTAGCGCAATTCCGAAAATAACGGAAAGTCAACCGAGACTTTTGAATGAAATGACATCGGTCGTTTCTCGAATGTGGAAAACAGAGCGAGTACGAAGATTTCGAAAACCGTTTCGAATCCCGGCACACACCGGCGAACCACCACAATAAGAGGCGCAACCACCGCGGACGGTGGCGAAACACGGCTTTAAACCACCACTTTATTTTCCCATATTTATATTATATATATATTTATTTTTATTTTTATGTTTTCTTTTTATTTTAATAATTATTATTTTTGTTTTATTTCCTTTTCTTTTGACTTTGGCGAAAGAAGACAAATGCACCATAGACGGCCGCCAACCACCCTACGCCGACACCACCACCGCCTTGGATCCCACCTTCTTTTCCACCACCGACACCCCACTATGATCATGGATCCTTGACTTGCTAGTCACCTGTGTCCCCTTTCTGTATCTTCATAAGGGACGTCTGCAGGCTGGAAGTGTCACATTCACAATCAACAATCATCACCGTACTCATTCACAACCATCACCAATTCGATCACAAGCCATCACGGCCATCACCATGAATCACTTCCTCCAATCAACATCACAACCACATCCACTTCCTGCTTCCACCATGGCAATCAATCACATAACCCATTCCCTCGCCTCACGGCTCGATTGCCCAAGCAATCAACACCTGCAAGCAATCAAGAAAACACAATTACAGCTGCACAATCATCACCGCGCTATCACGGATCACCATCGACGCCGGCGTCGAACCGGTTCTCGTGCTCATCCTCACCGCCGGTCCTCGCGACCCGCGCGACCACGAACTGCGACCCCGACGCGGCTCCAATCAAATCCGTGCACTTCCTCCGTCGATTCACAACAACGCGGCCGACATCACTCACCGGAAATCGATCGAGCCCAAAAGCCCGAACCTGTGAACCACCGTGAATTCAAAACACCGGCAGCGCGATCTTCCGATGGCCACGATCACCAGCCGTGATCCTCTTCACTTCTTGTTCTGCCGGATCGCCGAGCCCGGCCACACCACGGCGTCGATCTCTCGATCATGTCGGCGTGCCCGGCATCAAAGCCCGGCTCAAATCCGGTTCTATTCTTCGATTCAAGGCCACGCCTTGCCCGGAACAAAGTCACCGTGCCTCTGCTCAGTCCCCGCGGTGATCTCGAGCCGAGCCACCGCCGGTCCTCACTCACCCACGGCGCCTTCTTCTCTGTCCGAGCCAAACCGCGTCCACCCGCGCCGCAATACCCATCTCCTGCTTTCTGGAGAAGATGATGAGATCGATGAAGAGAAGAAACCGGGAGGAAATCGCGAAAGCCGAGAGGAAAAAGAGAGAATTGAAAGAAAAGAAAAGAAACGAAGAAATGACGCATGAGAAAGAAGAAAAGAAGAAAAGTCAAAGTCAAAATCTGACTTGGGCTTTGGCCGGCCTTTGACCAAGCCCAATGGCCAATCCCATCTGATTTGGGCCTCCATTCCAAGCCCGGTCGATGTGGGCTCCTCAACAGCACCTGGCCCCGAAGAATCCAAAGCCCAACCGAAATGGGTACCCGCCACATCCAAAGACGGTTTCGATCACTGTCCACATAGCTGAGCCCTCCACCTACGCCAGAAGGGCAGTGTCGTCTTCACGCGCACATGGTTGAGTCGTCCACCCACACCCGACGACAAGTGTCCATTTTCATGGACACAACAGTCACAATTAAACATAGCAATTTATTTAAAAAATGAAGTTCAGGAGACCTAAACATGCTTTCATCTCATACAATTAAGCTCAATCTCGTCATCGGTGTTGGAAAATAACAAACAAACAAACAACAGAAGCAAATATTTTTTTCATTTTTTTATTTTTCTGATTTTTTTTTATTAGGGTAACAATACGTGACCACAGTGACTCACTTTGTGCAATGGTAGGTTCAACGCTACCAAGGGAGTGAGTATGCAAATAAAGTGAAACCTTCCCCCCACACTTGAATTAAACATTGTCCTCGATGTTAGACAAATAATTCAATGAAATGCAAAATTCAAGCATGGTTATTGAATTGAAAATACAAACAAACAGAAGTAAACACACAACAGTTATATAAATGGAAAAACAAATAAATAAAAGAAAAACTCCCCCTTGAAGTCCGTGAAGTCTAGCAGGGCCTTGCATCCAACGGTTTCTCCTTAATTGACTGCGGCACTGATCCTTCTGAGCGTGTCCTGGACGACGTTCGTTGCCGACTCCACATCAGATTTGGCTGATGTAGCCTTCACTGAGATCTGGAACACTATTGTCAGCAGTGTTCCATCAAGTATGCCTCCGGATACATTTGGTAGAATGGAGAAGCTTGATGGCATCAACGGAAATGGCTCCGGGTCAGCTCCACATAGCAAAGACTGGAAAATGGAATGATTTATCGGCGCATAAATCACAGACGACCCCGTTGCATCGGTGCAACACTCCTGGAGAATGAGGAAGTCGTTGTGATTGCCGATGGCGGGCACCGAGATCCGATTGCGATGGTCGAAGACCGGTGGTGAAGTTTGCGAGCACATGTACCGAGCTGTCCATCGACATACTATCCTACAATGGTCTTGTACGCACATCTTTGAGGAACTCAAAGATCCCGGTGTGATGGGATAGATGCGGGACGAACGACGAGCGCACGATTGACTCCGGGGGTTTGCTAGGATCACCCCTTCTCTTGTTGGTCCCGACCTCCATTTTTGTCTCTCTTGTTACGTTCGAACAAGTCCGGTGATGGTATGTGGAGTTACCGATGTCATTAAAGAAACGACCGCCATCTGTTTTGCCATTCTTTGCAAGGCCTCTTCTCCCTTCAGGTGAAATGATAGAGTCACTGGGTGAAGTGTGGTACCCCATGGCGCACATGTAGCGCTCGGCTTATCGTTGAAGGGTTGAGATCCAACGCTTTGCACCAAATGCGAACCCTGAGTGGACAAAAGGTTCGAAAATGGGCTTCATCTCTTTTTCACGCACATCCACGTGCTCCACCCAAGTGACAAGGGAGGATCCATTCTGAAGATCACGAATTAGGCCTCCGGAGGGACTTTTTCGGCATATCGATCTCACTGAAGGCTTTGGATTTGAACGCAATTCATCCACGGAGAAATCCACAACGATCCAACTTCCATCCAGTTGTTGGTGAGAGTACCTAACAAACTGGACTTCACGAGTTGAAACGATGTGAGATGCCACCAGAAACTCGGCCGACATAACTTGCTTTTGCTCCCTGTAGCTCTCTTCGGTGCCGGAGGATAGGACCTCCAAAGTTTGGGCATTTGTGACCATGCTACAGAAGGAAGGCAACCAGTGACCAACATCCATTAAAATCTGAACGATGGTGGTCGGATCAAGCTGGATGGTTGCCGAGTGTCTCGAGGATTCTGCTTTGAAGTACGGTGCAGGCTCACCTTGTTGAAACACTCGCGCAAGTATTCAACACGATTAAGAGTTTCAGGATGAATAGAAATGATGGGAGTCGGTGAAGATATCCACATAGGAAAACCGGCAGTGGCCATGAGCAGGAGCTCGTCTTTGGCCTTGCGAGCGATATCCTTGATCAAGTCGGTGTGGACTCTAACAAGATCATAAGCAGGTCCCGGCAGGTTGTCAGATGACACAGGCAAGGATGGGCGCTCGACTAGTGTTGGCTTGAGGCTCCGCACATCCCGTCATCGGACAACTCAAGAATAGGCTCTGGTTGTGGAGGAACAACTTCAAGCCTTGACTGTGGCACATCTGAGTGCGGAACAGGACCTCCGCAATTGGGACAGATGCCGCTGTGGAGAGCATCGAAGAGTTTTTGATTCTGCAATTGAAGCTCTTCATTCTTGCTCACCAGCTCATCGTTTATTCTCTCTAGCTCGGCAATTCGCTGCTCATTTGTCTGGATACCGAACTTTTCCTTTTCCTATTCCCCCAATAGTAGACTTGGTTGTGATCTAGCCCGATTTTCGGACCAAACCTTTCTCTTTGCGGTTTCGTTGGATGAGAATACACCTTGAAAAAGGCCTCCAATGCTTCGTTTTGAGCTTTGGTGTATTTTGACCTCGGGACTCTTCTATGGGTTGGAACAACTACAGGTTCAGCATGTGGATCAGCAGCTTGGATGGATGCTTGGGGTTGTGGTTCTGGCAAAATCGGCATGCTAGCATCGACGCTATTGAGCATGCAAGGTGGAAGAATTTCAGCTAGGCCTTTAAAGATTGGGCTCTCTAAAGGACCTGCCTGAAACAATTCACTGAAAGAATTCACTCTCTTTGCCATTTCTGATTTGGGAGGGAGGATGACTTTCTGGGATTGGGAGTATTTCTGGGAAAACTCAAGAACAAACAGTGAAAACACAAAGAACAATTGAAGAACACTATGAACACGATGAACACTCAGAGAGAAAACGAGAGAAAGATTAAACGAAGGGAAACTAAGTGAAAGTTTGAAAATGAAACAAACACACTGACTCGGGGAAGGGAATGGAAACTGACTCGTTACGCTAAAGTCACAGACAAGATCCACTAATTGCGGATCGGCGGAACGAAAGTCCTAAAGCGCACAGTGCCGAGCCACAAAAGTCATAAAGACAATAGTGGACACGCGTGCGGATTATTAAACAAACGATTTTTTTTCTTTATTATTAAACCGATGCAGAAGTCGTCGAACGGTCCAATAACAAATTTTCTTTTTATTTTATTTACAACTTTACGCAAAAGTCGTAAAGTGAACAGTCGAAAACACGTGTGGCACGCGTCGACACACTTATTGGATTGCCGACACTCTAAAATGGGCCTGGGCCATCGGTATGGTCTGGGCTTTAAAGTGGGCTGGACCAAAGAAAACTCCGGTCCATTATTGATGGGCTTAACTTAATGGGCCTAAACAAACAACATTTTTTTTTACTAAGGCTCGACAACAAACTAAAGCCCGACTCAACAACATGGGCTTGGGTTATGGGTTTTGGGCTTTAGTAATGACAAAGGCCCATTGGGCCAAAAATTATTGAAATGAATTTTTTTTTTTCAAAACCCAAACCGACAAAACAAATGGGCTTAAGGCCCAACACTATACAACAAGCCCAAAAATAAATAGTAACTATAAACAGTAAAAAAATAAAATAATTACAAACAGTAAAAATAAATAAACAAACACTTTTTTTTTAAACAAATTTTCTACTTTTTTTTTTAAACAAATTATGTACAACAAATAACGAGAGTGAAAAAGGAAACTTCCCTTTGACAAACTCCCGAGGATAGCCGGATCGCACCATAAACACCAACCTCAAGGCTCTCCAGCCTTGACTTCCAAACATTAGCTCCAAGTGCAAGATGATACAAATTCCGACCAGCCTGAATTATTTCCTATACAAAATAAAAAGTTAGTGACAATATTTACAAGATAAAAACAAAATATTTACAATGTTAAAAATGTATTATTTACAAAAAGAAAAACACTGTTTAGAAAAGCAAATAGTGCAAAACAATCCCCGGCGAGACGGCGCCAAAATTGATATATTTATTTTCGCACACCAAAAAGATGCACAAAAATAACATCAAGATAAACCCTACTGTGATATGAATATCGAATGTAGTATAGGAAAGTAGGGATCGTTACCCACAGGAGATTGTTTATTTGCTAATCTATGTCACGAAAATTAAACAATATATACAACAAAGAATTTATTTACAAATATATACAATATATACAAAAGATGTTTTTCGGTTTTTTGAAATAATTGAAATCAAGAAATAAATAAAAGAAATATTTTTGGATTTTTGTTTTTGAAAATTAAACTAAACAAAAATAGTATAACAAACATTACACACTTTTGATACGTTAACCTATAATTTCTTTTCAATTAAATGTCGTTACTCAGACTAAGCCAATGACATGTTGCACTTAATCTATTGTTCTCTCTTACTTGGTATGTTAGGTGCATGGCATGTATTCCCTAACTTAGCTTCTAAAATGCAACCTAGAATGGTATATTTATAGATTCAACATTAAGAAGTCATTAAGAAAAAAGAGAACGAATAACGCTAGGCAACTTCGACACTGATGTAGTTCTAATTGCCTAGAAGATGATTCATATAACAATAGCTTACACCGTTATTTGCTACTTCTAGAATATATGATGATATGGCGGTCCACATATAATCCTAGCAATAAAACCCTAGCATGTTTACTATGTTTGCAACCACAATAAAACAAAATAGCAATTTATCGATGTCAACGCAATGAATCAAACAAACATTCAATATCAGAAAAATTATAAATTAACGCTAATCAAGAGTAAAAAGGTTTAGGGATAAACCCTAAATTATTACACAATGTAATAAAACAAATATTTACACAATAACAATTACCCAAAATTATTCACACAATATTCAAATGCGGAAATTAAAATTAAACTTAAACAAATATAATAATTAAACGAGTTGGCTAAGTGTTACTGCTGTGTCCATGAAAATGGACACTTGTCGTCAGGTGTGGGTGGACGACTCAACCATGTGCGCGTGAAGACGGCACTGCCCTTCTGGCGTAGGTGGAGGGCTCAGCTATGTGGACAGTGATCGAAACCGTCTTTGGATGTGGCGGGTACCCATTTTAGTTGGGCTTTGGATTCTTCGGGGCCAGGTGCTGTTCGAGGAGCCCACATCAGACTGGGCTTGGAATGGAGGCCCAAATCAGATTGGATTGGCCATTAGGCTTGGTCAAACGCGAGTCAAAGCCCAAGTCGATTTTGACTTTGACTTTTCTTCTTTTCTTCTTTCTCATGCGTCATTCCTCCTGGTTTCTTCTCTTCATCGATCTCATCATCTTCTCCAGAGCAGAGAGATGGGTATTGCGACACAGGTGGACGCGGTTTGGCTCGGACAGAGAAGGACACGCCGTGGGTGAGTGAGGACTGGCGGCGGCTCGGCTTGAGATCACTGCAGGGACTGAGCAGAGGCACGGTGACTCTGTTGCGGGCAAGGCGCGGCCTTGAATCGAAGAATAGAACCGGATTTGAGCCGGGCTTTGATCGCCGGGCACGCCGACGGGATTGAGAGATTGACGCCGTGGTGTGGGCGGGCTCGGCGATCCGGCAGGAACAGACGGTGAAGAGGATCACGGCCGGTGATCGTGGCCACTCGGAAGATTGCGCTGCTGGTGTTTTGATTTCACGGTGGTTCACGGGCCCGGGCTTCGGGCTAGATCGATTTCCTGTGAGTGATGTCGGGTGCGTTGTTGTGAATCGACGGAGGAAGTGCACGGATTTGATTGGAGCCGCGTCGGGGTCGAAGTTCGTGGCGGCGCTGGTCGCGAGGACCGGCGGTGAGGATGAGCACGAGAACTGGTTTGACGCCGGCGTCGATGGTGATCTGTGATAGCAGCGGTGATGATTGTGCAGTTGTAATTGTGTTTTCTTGATTGCTTGCGGTGTTGATTGCTTGGGCAATTGAGCTGTGAGGCGAGGGAATGGGTTCTGTGATTGATTGCCATGGTGGAAGCAGGAAGTGGATGTGGTTGTGATGTTGATTGCAGGAAGTGATTCATGGTGATTGCCGTGATGGCTTGTGATCGAATTGGTGATGGTTGTGAATGAGTACGGTGATGATTGTTGATTGTGAATGTGACACTTCCAGTCTGCAGACGTCCCTTATGAAGATACAGAAAGGGGACACAGGTGACTAGCAAGTCAAGGATCCATGATCATAGTGGGGTGTCGGCGGTGGAGAAGAAGGTGGGATCCAAGGCGGTGGTGGTGTCGGCATGGGTGGTTGGCGGCTGTCTATGGTGCATTTGTCTTCTTTCTGCCAAAGTCAAAAGAAAAGGAAATAAAACAAAAATAATAATTATTAAAATAAAAAGAAAACATAAAAATAAAAATAAAAATATATATAATATAAATATGGGAAAATAAAGTGGTGGTTTAAACTGTGTTTCGCCACCGTCTGCGGTGGTTGCGCCTCTTATTGTGGTGGTTCGCCGGTGTGTGCCGGGATTCGAAACGGTTTTCGAAATCTTCGTACTCGCTCTGTTTTCCACATTCGAGAAACGACCGATGTCATTTCATTCAAAAGTCTCGGTTGACTTTCCGTTATTTTCGGAATTGCGCTAAAACCTCCAAAATGCACCTTTTTGTGCAAATTAACATTTTTTGCATATTTTCCCTATAAGCACGAAAACACACATTAAACATACTAATAGTCTCTCGGAAATGCCTAATCCAAGTAATTAAAGACGCTCTAAGTGCGTAAATACGCACTTATCAACCACCACAGAAGGGGAGATTCCCTTACACCAGCCACATGCATGTGTGTCACAGATCACACACCCACTAACCCTCTCACATGTCCACTCATCCATAATTTCCTCCACTTCACATTTTTTTCCATTACTTTTCCATATCCACTCACCTTTGCCAACTCACTCCACTAGGAAATCATTTGGAGGCTGAACTAGAGCTGTTGGCAGCCATCCCATAACCCTAATTCAGTTACATAATTCGTCCATACCAAGAGTCAGCCATCCCATTCCACATTCAGCCACCAAGAACACTAAGAACACCAAGAAACTGCCCAGTTTTGTTCCTCCATTTTCACCACCTTCCACTACTCAAATCACTTTCCTTCCTTCACAAAAGTTGTTTCTAAGGCATCCATTTATCTTAGGAACCAACTTTCACCACCATTCCACCATCATTACACCACGTTTCAAGCTCCACAGCTGGGAATTCGTCAAGAACACAAGATTCCAGAAACTTGAAGGAGAAGAAGCTTGGAAGGGAAGAGGAGTTTAAGAGGGGGCTGTCATCTACACTTGGAGTCACCAAGGAGCTGCTGGCCATCATCTCTTGAGAATTTCTTAACCCTACTCTTGTTATTCTTTGTATCTATGTTTCTATTCTTGACAATATTGATGTGTTCTTTGAACATGTGTGAGTAGTTCCTTAAGATTGGGGACTAGGGTTGTATGCCCTAGTCCATTGATGATGAATTTATGATACTTGATGTTTATGCATGTTGGTTGATTTTTGGATATGTTTATTGTCTATTTGTGTTAGATGCTTGCTTAGGAATATGTCAAAATTCATGAGCATGTGTTTAATCCATTTTGGTGTGAGTTTGTAAGCTTGACAACCTTATTTACTTTAGACAAATGACAATGAACATGATGAGTATGAGTGTGATACTTGACTTGTTTGATTTCCTAAGTCTTCATGCTTCAACCCTCCATTCATTCTTGAATGAGAGGACTAATTCATTGTGACCCTAATAAGGCACAATTGTTATCATAGAAGATGATCCTAGAAATAGGATATGGAAATTGATCCTTTTATCAACTTGATTTTGTGAGTTTATCCTCTTGATGAATGGTACTTCAACCCTTCATTCACACTTGAATGCAAGGACTAATCCTTATGACCCTAATAAGGCATAAGACTACCATAGATTGCAAAACACATGTGCATAACATTGTATGTATGGACTGTGGGGATTGATTCACAAACCTCTTTAATATGTATTTACATTGGTTATCTATTCATCGGATATGGATTAGAGTAAACCCGAAACCCCAATCATCTTCATCACTTGATCACAAACACACTCTTGTTGGGCTTGTCACCTCAACAACTTTGCAAAGCTATCATTCACAATCACTTGTGAACTTTACTTGTTTTCACTTAGAATAGATTGGTCACATTAAGCTACTGTTTTGGTCCTTGTCACTCAAGAGTGACACCCTTTTGAACACTACACAAGCATGTTGCACATACTCCACTTCACTAGTATATAGCTCATCCCTTATCTCACCATTCTAGTGCTATTACATCTTGGTTGCATTGTTTACCAAATAGGGATCTTGGGCCTTCCAATCCCTTGGGTACGATATTTCCCCGGTCATTAATCTATATCATTCTCTACACTTTGACGGCGATACTCAAAACCAACACGAGATTATTGTTGAGTCAGTCACTACTACAAAAAAAGCTTCACACGACGGGTACAAACCGTCGTCTGATGGACAAATTTTCCGTGGACTAAGCGGGCGACGACTATTGAGCATTCATACGACGGATATTCCCCGTTGTATATTAGTCATAGGGACGACGTAACAAAGTCTAAAACCATTGTGTGATTGTATAGGCTTAAATATCGGCATATTATCTGTTGTTGCATATTCATTCAGATAACGGATTCAATAAACTGCTATTGTTTGATGTTCAGTTAGAAGACAGTTTTACGCTAGTAGTTGTTGCCCAATTGTTATTCAGAAGACAGTTCGACTCTAGTAACCATCGTCCCATTTCCATTCAGACGACAGTTTTACTCTAGTAGACGTTGTACATATCATACATAAACCACACTTAAATTTGCAATTCCCATGATCTGTAACCTTTAAAAGCTAGTTATTATACATTGAGACGACACTTTTTTTTTTACTATTGTCGTAATGTTATGATTGTGGCCAACATTGAATTTCCCTGATTTGTGCTACCAAAACTAACCAAATTAATAGTGACAATTGAACCCAATATATTGTAGGATATTGTTGTTATAATCCAAAACAAATGTACCTAAATGGATTCAATAAAGAATAATGCTTATTGTATCTACAAAACAAGTTAACAAGGAGCACATCTCCCAAACATTCACAGATAAAACTTACAATAGCAAAATCATAGAATACAAAGAAAAATAAAGTGACCAGCTGGGATTTAATATTTGACATGCTGCCGCTTTGTCAAGTGTATAAAGGTCATCAACATTTCTTGCTTTTGATGCGGTTGGACCTCCAGATATTGATGTGAACGTAAAATACGTTCACAAAGTGCTTTTAATTACTGGATTTTGCTATTCCGAAAGCTTAATTGTCTGTTTAATGTTTGTTTTCGTATTTTTAGGGAAAATACCAGGAAAATGTTAATCTGCACAGAATAGGTGCATTTTGGAGATTTTCAGCGTAAATCGAAAAGTCAACCGTGACTTTCATTTGTGGAATAAAATATTGTACGAAGATTTCAGATTATTCCGAATCCCGACAAGTTTGTCGGTGAACCACCACATCAGGCGGCGCAATCACCACACGCGGTGGCGATACACATTTTACATCTCCATTATATTTTCCCTTGTTTATTTTATAATTTAATTATTTCATTTAATTTCTTTTGTTATTTTATTTTGTTTTATATTTATTTATTTTAATTATTTTCTTTTATTTCCTTTTCTTTTGTTTTGTTTTGTTTGCAGCCACGTTACTTGCTTCTCACATGGCTGGGATTCATTCAGCTCAATCAGTCCACTCCCTCACATGCCACCTTCAATTCCAGGCAGCATCTCCAGCACTCCACGATTCTTCTCCAGCTCAAGCATTCCACTCAGCCTCCCACTCCCTCTAGCATCTACAGATCACACTCCACCATAACCAACCCGTCCACTACTTCCTCTGCTTGGCTGCTTCCCCTTGCCCTTCCCTATTTAAGGAAGCCACCGTTCCTCCCAAATCACATCCATCAGTCATCACAAATCAATCACAGACTCACCCATTCACAACCAATCACCACCACCGTTACAATTACCATGGCCGGCTTCCCTAACCCGTGCCTTCTCTGCACCCAAGACTTCAATCATGCCTGGGCAGTCCTCTCTGCCTTCACCGTCGATTACCACCGACGCCGTGAAGCCACCTTTAGCTGCTGCCGTTACCAATCCAGCCACCAAGGCCGTATCTCCTTCTGTTTCTTTTTTCCCTCACCTGCAAACTCAATTAACAATTCAAGCAATTCTTTCTATCTAATTTTCTTTGTTTTTTCTGTTTTGCAGGTTTGGAAATTGGAAGCTGCTCTAAGCTTCAGCGCCTCCGTCGACAACGCCGTCACCTGAATCCATAGCCTCTCTGCAGCTCCGCCGCTTCTGCCATGGCCGTGCCTCTTCAATTTATTCTCGCCGCTGAACCCGTGCACTCCAGCTCCACATCTGTCGCCAGCTCAAAGCCAAGCACGACGTCGCCGCACATCATTGATCCCTGCCGGTCGGCGACGCCGCCATCGAAATCAACGACCCGGCCCGTGCTCAATCCGGACCGGTTTCTCGACCCGGTCCATGCGCCGCTTTCCTCTGCCATCGTCGCCGTTCCATACCAACCCGCCGCGCATCTCTGTTGCGGCTGCTGTTCGGGCGACGCAAAATCATCACCGCCCGCGTCCTCCTCCGTGACGTCGCCGCCGTGACGGGCTCCCGGCTCTCTCGCCCCTCTGTGAAGAAGTCCAGAAAAGAAAAGAAGAAACACGGGCCGGGAAGAAAGAAATGCGCAGAAGGAAAAAGAAGGAAAAGAAGGGCATTTTTGCCATTTCCTGAAAAGTCAGCTTGGGCCCTTTGACTTTGCTGTTGACCTGTTGACCGGCCCAATTACTTTCTACACCACCAATGGCCCAAAAGCTCAAAGCCCAATCTGCTAAGTGCACCCGCCACATCCAAAGTTCGAATTTCTAATAGCTGAGTCTGCCACCTTCGCCTGCCAGACAGTGTCCATTTTCATGGACACAACAGTAACATTTTTCCCAAACTCTGTTTATTTATTATAATTTATTTTTGTTTAAATTAACTATTCGTGAATAATTTTGGGAAATGTTATTGTTTGTTTATTTTCTATTTTGTGTAATAATTGTTGGATTGAAGTTAATTGATTCTTCTAGCAGCTTATGTGAATTTTGTTTGTTTGGTTTTA
This sequence comes from Rubus idaeus, assembly GCA_030142095.1. Classification (NCBI taxonomy): domain Eukaryota; kingdom Viridiplantae; phylum Streptophyta; class Magnoliopsida; order Rosales; family Rosaceae; genus Rubus; species Rubus idaeus. The sequence goes on along the minus strand of CM057968.1, from coordinate 16,756,740 downwards.
TCTTTAATGTTGAAACTAAATGATAAGGATCGCGGATAGACGAGCGTTCGCTAGGTCGCGCACTTGAATTAACAACTCTTTTTCTATGCTTTAAACATGTTTTAGATTAATCACCTTTGCATGTTTAATTGTTTAATCTAGATGAGCGTTCACTAGGTTGATTTCATGGGAGAAGTTTATTTGGGGAATGATAACCTGCGTAGGCATTCTACATGTGTTAGTTTCGGATTCATGGCTAGGGAGTTAGTTAATCTTCAAAACAATATTTTTGTGTGTGTTTCTTGTTTTCAAAAATAATAAAAATCCAAAAATATTTCTTTTTATTGTTTTCAAAATTATCAAAAACCCCCAAAAATACTTTTGTATATAATGTATATTTTTGTAAATAGAAACAATACTGTATATTTTGTATATATATATTCTTTATTCTTTATACTTGTTAATATTAATTCTTTATTTAATTTAATTTTTCGTGACATTAAAAAGTAAATATAACAATCTTCTGTGGGAAAAACCTTTATTTCCCATTATACTTTACAACGACAACTGTTAGGAATTTAGGTAATAATTAATGACCGCGGTTTTACCTCTAATCAGATATTCAATCTTCAAGAAAACCAAGTAAGTCTTTTATAAAGGTTCCTGCTTTTGATGCGGTTGTGTTTTTCTCGGGGATTTAAAAACTTCCCTTCTTCTACATCCCGACCCCTCTTATGGCGTGGGACTTTCTTGGTGAAATTTATGAGCAAAAAGACAATAAGCTATACCTATTTCGAAAGATTATGAGAAGTATTAGGGGAGTGATCGAGCTTTATATCACTTGCGATATATGTAAGTCATGAGCACCCCTAATGTTATCATTCTTTAGTAAAAGTTAAAGAGCTTTAAATGAATCATGGGGATTCATATTATATGCTATGATAAAGTAAATTCATGAGCATCCAAGAAAATCTTTGTGATAAAGTAAATTCACAAAGACATCAAATTCGACCAATTTTTGGTCATGGCTTATTCATTACTAGACTCACCTACGTAGGTGTGATTTAGGTGAGGGATTGGAATCAGTGGTATTGAGAGAGCTTTGCTCCACCGACATTCCTCTTTCTTATCTGGTCATGCTTGCGTGGAGCTATCGAACGGTTTAAGCTATGGCCATATCCATCTTGGTCTTGTTCTAATCCGAAAATACTTGGAAATTTTATTTAGTATTCGTGGATGTCTTTTTATGACTGCGGAACTAAGGTATCTTCTTATTGTGATAAAGTAATTTCACAAGTGATAAAAGTGATAAAGTAATTTCACAAGTGATAAAAGTGATAAAGTAATTTCACTATTGCTGAATATAATTCAGATATGCTTCAACTATGGTTATGCTTCAATTTTGTAAAGATGATTCTTACAGAAGCAGAATTAATAGAGAAAACTCTCTCTACCTTCCTAGCTTCGGCACTTATATTGTACATACAATATCGTTTAATGTATATTGCCAAGCAACTTTCAATCAGCTTATCAATTATCTGCAAATAGCTGAAAACATGACACGATCATGATGAACAACAATAATTAGGCCTGCCGGAACAAAGAGAGTTCCAAAAGTAAATTATGGCAAAAATGGCCAAAAGAGGATGAAACCCTAATGTCAATGGTACGTAATTCTAATGGACAATATGGTTCATATAATCGTCCCAATAAGGAAGGAAATTGCAATAATGTTGCACAAAATCGTGGGAACTATTGCACCACGTAAAAAGGGGCAAGGAGGAAGAGGCATGGGCCATGGAGACCATGCCAACGCCGGCAAAGTAAAGCGTGGCAATAAGGTGTCAAGAGCACCAATCTATCCTCCAAAGGCACATAGTGCTGAAATACCTTTTCCCGACGAACGGTTCGTCGCTATAGCCCTTTACCAACGAAAAGATCCTCGTTATTGGTAATCTATCTTTTATCAATGAACGGATCGCCAATGAAGCATGTGTTGATAATGAGTTATATATACTCCACTTTATGAGAATCATTCGAAGATACCAGAGATGACACGGGCTTCAATCTCACAATTGCATATTTTATAGTCAACCAAAGTAACGAGAAGACTACAGAAGTTCCAGACTTCAATTAAATTGCAATTGTTTTTCCAAGTTTATAATGTAATGGCATTCTTGCCTTAAATAATTTGACGATTGTCATAGTTACTTTGGATTAGATTTTCTGGACAAGACCTCGATGTAATCGTTGGCTTATGAATAATAAATCTTTGATTTTTCCTCCAAGTACTGAGAAAATTTCGACTAATATGTCATAGTATCAATTCATAAGTGCCAAACAGACCTGTTCTCATTCAGTTACTCACGTTCAGAAAAACCCTAGGGAGATAGACACCATTTTCTCTCGCCAAACCTTGCAAAAACACACACAGACGTACCAAGCGCCCGGACGCCGATACCATCCGCCCGGATGCCCAGTACGTCTGCCGTTTTTGTTCTTCCATTTTCACCACCTTCCACCACCCATCTCACTTCGATCCCTTCACGAAATATCTTCCACACACCCCATACACTACAGCCATACACTTTCCACCACCATTCCATCGATCTACCTTCACCACAAGTTGCCATCCATCAAGAGGAGCAAGGAATCGGAAGCTAGACTTGCTAGAGCTTGAAGGAGGAGAGAAGAACAAAGAGGAGGCCTGCATATATCTTTGGAGTCACCAAGGAGCTGCTGGCTACGACCCTTGAGCAATTCTTAACTCTTTCTTTCTTTAGTTTTATGTTTATGTTTCCATCTTTGAGATTAATGATGTATTTGACAATGAGTTGTGAGTAGTTCATTAGATTGGGGGCTAGGGTTGTGTGCTCTAGCCCATGATGATGTTTTGATGATTTCTCTTGAGTATGCATGATGAATTCGTTTCTGGATATGTTCATTGGTTAAATGCGGTTTTGTTTGATGCATGTTTATGAATCTAATTAGTTCTCAAGCATGTGTTCAACTTAACTTAATGTTAGGATTCTATGTAATTACATTTTATCTTATGTGTTTGCAATGAGCATGATGAGTTTATGTCAATGGACTGAGTTTGTTTGAATCTTGATTCTTGAATCTCTATGCCTAGGAAGTTTGTTTGAGACCCTAACAAGGCTTGGATGAATAGACTAGGAGTATTTGTGACCCTAATAAGGCACAAAATAGGCCTAGAAGAATCAATCCTAGAACCATAACATGGCTAGGATAGGGGTTTGATCCTTAGTGAATTCATTGTTGCATGTTCTTGAGAGTTGTCATACATTTGATTGGGGTAGAGTGAACCCGAAACCCCAATCGTTTCCATCCATTTGATCACACAGAAATCACACTTTTGTTGGGCTTGTCACCTCAACAACACACAAAGCTATCAACACATTCACTTGTGTTCTTGTTACCACAACCTCACTTAGATTAGATTGGTTACTTAGCTACTGTCCTTGTCACTTTAAGTCACTGTTTTGGTCCTTGTCACTCAAGAGTGACACCCCTTTGATCACTACACTTGCATGTTGCACATACTTCACTTCTAAGTACATAAACCATCTCTAATCACACCACTTCTAGTGCATTGTATACCTTGTTTGCATTTGTTCACCAAGTAGGGATCTTGGGCCTTCCAATCCCTTGGGTACGACAACCCCTGGTCACAATTTACCATCCACTACACTTTGACGGCGATACTCAAAACCAACCCGAACTTATCGTTGAGTCAGATTATCATATGGAAACGTATTGTAAGAATGGACAAAATACTTATGTATTATTTCTATGGTTGCGGAAGTACGCGCATCTTAGAAGGACTATATGTCAACAGAAGCAAGAATCAAAAGTTGATTCAAGGAGACAAAACAGTCATGCCACAAAGCAAAGTGGGTGCTGTCCGACGCACGTCGACCTGTCGAGCTACAAGGGCCGAACGGTCGACCACCCTTCTGGATGAATCAGCTCGATCCAGCGTGCATCGTCGACCGGTCGATGACATTGTCGAACGGTCGACAACCGTCCAGAGAGCATCGTCGAACGGTCGAACCCCCCTCGTCGACCGGTCGGCTACTTCCGAAAAACAAATTCGGGCGACCGTTCCTTCCCTGATATGCACTTGGATTCAGATCTGCATCAGGACGCCTCCTATGCTTCTATAGCCTCTATGGCCATAGGCTCATTTTTGCAAAGCCTATTCCTTATGCAAATTAGGATCGAGACCATCCTACGCTAAGGACACAAAAGAAATACTATTCCATTCTTACATCGTATCCAAGGAAATATTTGTAGACTCATCCACTCATATTGCGGACTTTTTGAGATATTTTATGATTTTGGTGGATGCATCGACATACTGGTCACATGTCGCTTAATTGTCTACACGCAATGCTGCAAAACTTCTAGCACCAGTTATACGCTTAAGGGCTCACCACCCAGATCATCCTTTTATGTCAAATATGTCTTGACAATGCTAGAGAGTTTACATCACAGAAGTTTGATGATTATTACATTGGGATTAAAGTAAATATCTCATACCCCATGAGCATAAAAAAAATGGTCTCGGACATTGGTTATGCGCACCAATCTCCCATTTTCTGCTTGGGGTTATGCAATATCGCATGCAGCTTTACTTATTCGTTTTCAGACCCATATCAATCAACCGTTTTATGCGTACTAGATGGTAACTGGATATGAGCCGGATGTCTCACCTTTTTACGCATATTTAATTGCGCGGTTTATGTGCCAATTGCGCCCCCACAGCGCACTACAATTGGGTCTTCCGAAACGTTTAAGTATTTATGTTGGTAAAGAATCTCCAACTATTGTCCGCTACTTGATCCTTGGCAGGCGATCTCTTTACTGCTGAATTCGCGGATTGTCACTTTTGATGAGACAGTCTTCCCATCGTTAGGGGGAGATAAGAACAAGTATGTTCAACAGGAACGACATGAATTGTCGTGGTCTGTCCCCACTATGTCTCATCTTGATCCCCAACTCAATATTCAGAACGTAGTAGATTTGATGCCTAATGCGTTTTCTGATATTGATAAAGTGACGAGATCAAATATACCAGCTGCAAACATGTCTGCAAGGTTGGAAATTCCCTAAAGGAAGAGGGGATATGACGCCAATAATGGTGTCACAATCACACATAGTGGATGTGTGGTTGAGGCCGTGGTTCCCTAAAGGAAGAGGGTGATACCACTTGGTTCGATGGATACTCACCAAAGGAAGGAAGTGAGTTTGGCACAGCCTAATCCATTCATCATCAATATCGAAACCGTCTCATGAGATTATCTTTGATTATGTCCATGAATCAATATTGGGGGACGCCTCAATGATTGACCCAATTTCAGAGAATAATAAAATCTCGATAAATGCATGCATGCTTGAGACGACATTATTTGATGATGTATTGCTCAAGAAATTATAGAGCACGATGACATCGAACCACGCTCTGTTGAAAAATATCAACGTAGAGCATATTGGCCTAAATGGAAAGATGCAATCCCGATTGAACTAGTTTCACTAACAAAGCAAAAAGGTATTTGGGTACGTAGTGCTAACGTCCTCAAGTGTAAAGCCTATTGGACATAAATAAGTCTTTGTTAGAAAGCGTAAAGAGAAGAAAGAAGTCTTGAGATATAAGACTCGCCTCGTGGCGCAAGGTTTCTCACAAACGCTCTGGGAATGACTACGAGAAGACGTATTCACTCGTAAGGAATGATATTTCATTCCGCTACCTTGTCAGTTTGGTAGTTTCCACAAAAAACTTGACATGCAGCTTATAAATGTGGTTACAACATATCTCTATGGGGATCTAAATTCAGAGATATATATATATATATGAAGGTGCCTAATGGACTTCAATTACCCACATCAAGTGACTCTAAACCACGGAGTGCGTTTTCGATAAGATTAAAATGCTCACTTTATGTGACTACTTGATTGGGAAGGGATATATAAATAATGGTTTATGCCCATGCGTGTTTATTAAGAGAACAAGTTCCGGGTTTGCAATTATTATTGTCTATGTTGATGACTTGAATTTAATTGGCACTCTCGAAGAACTGAGAGATATTGCTACATATTTGAAATCCGAATTTGAGATGAAAGATCTTGGGGAACTCGGTTTCTAGGCCTTGTGCTAGAGCATCGAGATAGTGGAATATTAATCCACCAATTGGCTTGTGTCCACAAGATGTTAATGAGATTTAACATGGACAAAGTACATCCATTTTAGCACTCCCATGATCAATCGGACCCTAGATCGAAGGAATGATCAATTTCGTCTAAAGGATGATGACGAATAAAATATATGGGCCGAAATGCTATATCTAAGTGCAATAGGCGCATTATTGTACTTAAGCTCAATGCACTACACATCTCTTTTGTTGTGAACTTGTTAGCTAGATTTAGCTATGCGCCCACGCAACGCCATTTGGAGTGGCATAAAGACAATATTTCGTTACCTTAAAGGTACAATTGATTTGGGCTTATTTTATCCCTACAGAGAGACAAAAACGTATGGCAAAATGGTTGCCACATATACTGCTGCCGACGACCATCGACCGGTCGAGGCACGACTATCGAACGGTCGAGGTTCGGACAAAATAGCTTCTATTTCTTTCATCGAAAATCTTTGTGGTGTTTTGGTTGGTTTTGCTGATATCGGGTATCTCTTTGACCCGCACAAAGGTTTTTATAATCAGCAACAACAAGCTCTCCTCAAGATTCAAGTGAATCAAGTTAGATCCGAGGAGAATGTGGCGGATTTATTTACTAAGTCTTTGCCTAAATCCACGTTTGAAAAACATGTTAAAAGCATTGGTATGCTTAAGTTATCTGAGATCCCATGATTGTAGGAATCAGGGGGAGATGCAGACTTGAGGGAGAGTCTGGTACATACATGTCACTTTCAAATGTGAAGGGTGCGTTGTACTCTTTTTCCCTTCGACCAAGGTTATTTTTTCCCACTGGGTTTTATTGTTACTTGGCAAGGTTTTTAATGAGACAACATGGAAAACACCATCTAGTTGTGACCGGCACAAGGGGGAGTGTTGTAGGATAACATTATTGTGTGCCTTGTCAAACTATGACTCTTAGTATAGGTTATCCTTCTAGAATATGGATTAGATATTTCCTACATCAATATGGATTGTATCTTGTATTCCTCTATATATAGAGGTCATTTATTCATTAATAAAGTTGATCATATTCTCTACTATTTCTCTGTTATTTACGTTTCCCTTAAACATTAGCTATATTTAACTTTTAAACATTTTAACAAAAAAAAATACTTTCATTGTTGGAGATGCTCTAAAGCGCCACCACCTCCGACCACTTCCGATCCTCCAAACCTATTGGGCTTTGAAGCCCTCCATCCCAGCAACCTCGTGGTACCCTCAATTTTCAACTTTGACCGCCGTACGTGGAGGATTGAGGTCGTCGACTTTTCGATTTTTGGAACTTCCGGCATCAATATCTCTCGATCTACTTTGAATCTCACCTTGATGTAGTTACATAATTTCATCCTTGGACTGTGCTCTACATGTTGATATAAATTTTGTGGTCATTGGAGATGGTTGACGGCGATGCCGAGGGAGAGGAGAGAGAGGTTTTTTTTTTCAAATTTTTTTTTTACCGAAAATTGACTGTAGGTACCATTTAGGATGAAAACGAAAAGTTCAGGTACCATTTAAGATAAAAACGAAAAGTTCGGGTACTGGTTGTGATCAAAAGTGAAGTTCAGGTACCATGTATATAATTCACGTAAAGTTCAGGTACCATTTGTGATAAAAACCCTTTTCTTTTTTAACAATTTAATGAATTTTGAATGAAATATAATTAATATTTTAAAGTAGATATTAATTATGGTATAATTTAAATCATTAGATGAATCTAATGGTTTAGAGTATGGTTAGCTTCAGATTATGAAACTAACATGTTAGTTTTAGAGCGCTACTCTTCTATGGTTTAGTGAGTAATTTTAATTTAAAAAGTAAATAAAAAATATAAAGAATATAGAAGGTCAAATAAACAAATTTGAAAGTCGGAATAGAAATTTTTTTTAAAATTGAGATTTTGGCGATAGAAGCGTAAATTAAGCTGGCCAAAAACAAATAGTGAAAAATGAAAAGCCTCGTGAGAATGAATCGTAAAAGACTCCATGTCCTCCTCTTCCTATCTTTCACTGTCTGGTTCTCTCTCAATGGATAGTGAGGCTCTCCTCCCTGTTGGTAAGGATCTTTGATCATTTCCTCTTCGTTCCGCGTTCTTTCTTTTTTGGTAATCTGGGTTATTTACGCTTTCAAGAAATTTAAATTGGGTGTTTTTTTTTAATCATCTTAGATTGATTGATCTGGGTTCTTTTCTGCAGACTTTCAATTACACGCACAGCCCCAAGAGGAAATTTGGGATTTTTCTGATAGAGCATTGGTATGGGAGTTTAATTTATCTGATAACGGATCAATATCTAGACTTTGTCTTATTATTTTCTTTACCTCTAGCCTTAGAATCAACATTTTAGCCTTATGCCCTCATCATTACAAATGAAATGATCCATACAAATTCAAATGAGATTGATTTTTCTATGTTTTTTTTCCTGGTTGATTGCAGATTAAGAGTGGAATTTAGTTTATTTATTTTCTGCAACACAGAAGAAAGAAAGTCAGGTATGTATATAATATTTTTTATAATATATAGGGTTTATATTCTCTTGACCTCTCTTTTGATTTGCATTTAGGTTCTGATTAATCTTATTGTGCATGTTTTGTATGATTTTTTTTCCTGTCAAATTGCAGATTTAGGAGTTGGCTTTTCTGTTCTCTCTGCGAGCAACTTTGAAAATGAAGACAGTGTGTTGCAATTCTTAAGACCCAAATGAGCACCCAGCCATTGGCTCCCAAAGGTTAATTGTGTTTCCCTTGAGATGTTATTGTTGTAGGCTCGGACAACTTGCAATGTTTCTAATTACTTCTATCTTCATGTTTTGCCGTCTCTTGGTAGCATGACCTTGGGATTTTTTACTTGTTAACTATGTTTGGTTTCTTTTGGTTCCAGGTTCTATACTTTTTTATTTGTGTTTTTTGTTATTCTTTTTTCATTCCTAGTCCATGTTTGGTTCTGCCCTTAAGTTCTTGCGTTAATGCATTTGGTACTCTGAGCTATTACTTCTTTTTAATATGTGTAATTCTTAATTCTTCTTATATTCGGGGTTCTTTTAGTTTTGTACTTATCTGTTTCCCTAAAGCCATGGTGGCATGGGGGAAGCATATACAATCCCTCATTCTTCTGTAGGTAAGAATGTTATACATGTAAGATCGATAAAATATGTATGTTCCTGAAATATATAATTATGCTTAGTGTTATCAGTAGTGGAATCAGTTTGTTACATAAGTTTTTATGAAATTTGAGATCAGCTTTATGTTTTTGCAGTTCAGAGCATGCAAGTATGGCCAGTTGATAAAATCATTATGCATCAGACATCAGGTAAGCATTATAACTTCTAAAGTCAAGAACTTGTAGCATAAATTTGCATGCAACTTAATTTTTTGTCTGTAATTAAATTACCACGTAAATTTGCATCTTATTCATGTTTGTATTTATGGAATTGAGCACGAAACTAGTCTGAATAGGATTTTTGATAGAGGTAATTTTTTCTTGCTTGATTTTCTTTGCCTGTCATTGAGGACCAAACAACTTTTCTTCTTATTCATGATTGTATGCATTTATGGAGCTTTGCTTTATTTCCTAATGGTTCAGGTAAACAAAATGCTTAAGCCAGAGAAGTGGCAGGCAACATTTGATTGCGATGGGAAGAATTCTGGATTTCAGAAGGCACTCAAATTAATAGTATTGGGGGTATGTTGGTGTACCATTGAACATAATTTAGGTGTTGTATGCAGGGAGTTCCTTAATACATTTCTGTTCCATCTGCCTCTAGTTTATTTATGAGAAATTTTGTGTTCAAGGCTTCAAGCAAGGAGGGTCATTCTTGGGGGTTATCAATGTCTGTTTTTAACAACCATTCACTTCTTTCAACTATTGCATAAGCATGAAGCTTTCTGGTGGGATCTATTAGCATATTGGCTAACCGTAGTCTGGTTGACTGTTCTTGTTTTGCTCATTATGGAGAACTTTGTTTTAGAATTGAAAGCTAATTTTGTATGACCTATCTGTAGCATATGGGAGGTCTCCTTAAAGACTTTCTAAATTATAATTATGGTGGGTTTTGTGCTGCATGATAGGGGGTGGATCCGTCTATAAGACCAGAAGTCTGGGAGTTTTTACTTGGTTGTTATGCTCTGGGTAGCACAGCAGAGTCTCGAAGGCAGTTGCGGATAGCTCGGAGGTCTCTTTTTTTTCTTTTCAGTTTTTAATGACATTTCCCTTAACTTCTTCAATAGGATATGCATGATCAAATGCATCTATAAGTTTCTGTGGCTGCATGTGAAAAATGTAATATATGGGAACCCCAAACTCTCACTTGTCCATTGAACATGTGGCGGGCAAGTGGTCACTAACTCCAGCCCCTCATCTTTCAGCACCCTTCGAGTGGTCAACTGATGAGTGAAAGTGAAAAGGAAAATGGTGTCATGTGGATAGGTCTCATTGAGGGGATATGGCACCTTTCCATTCACTCAAAAGGAAATGCAAAATTTACTCTGAACTTTTACAAATTATTCTACCTCATGACAGGACTGCTTGTGTGGCTTGTCATGCATTTTACTTAACATCAACTTATGCATGGGTTGCATGTAGCGTAAAACGCTGGCAAGTCAGGTGGCATGCTAGTCATGGTGGAAGACAATTCTGTGAATTCTGTTGGTGTAGCCTTATTCAGAATATATACAGGGACTAAATATTTAGAAAAGGGGGCACAAGTTGTAATTCAATATCTGTTTAATTCTCTGTATAGATTAAAATGCACTTCAACATTTTTAATTATCTGAACTACATTTTTGTTTTTTTGGATTTGTTTGTATTGAACTACTTTGTAAACATTCATACGCAGGGAACGCTATAGGGACCTGATTAAGCAGTGCCAGATGATGCATTCTAGTATTGGAACGGGCTCACTTGCTTATGTTGTGGGGTCCAAGGTTATGGATGTGAGGGCACTGTCCAAAGACGATGAAAGGAGGGAATCTAAAGTTGAACATAGTCAAGCTTCTTTTGATAATACTAACAAAGTAGAGAATTATTGTGATAGGATTAATAGTTGTACAGATACGTCATATGCATCCCAGCAAGAGAGTTCTAGTGATTCAGCTGACCTTGCCAGCGTGAGGGAAAGCACAGACAGTGTAGCATATGATTCTTCTTGTTTCATACATACTTCAAGTCCTCATGACTGCAGCTCCCTAAAGGTAGGGAGAGAAGCAGATGGAACAAAATATGTACCTCAAAGTTATTTTGATTTACCTCCTTTACCTGTCACTGATCTGTTTGGTAAGAGTGAAGAACATGAAAACCAAGGTGGGATGCATGATGATAAACTTTCTTCAGAAGGTAAATCAAGCTTGAAAGGGGGCAGAATGCACAGTTTTCAAATCAATAACAATGTAGAATTAGTTATTGAATCAAATTGCTCACCACCCAACAATGTTTCACGGAACACTAACTCTGAAATTGAAATGGTTCGTCCTGATGACAATCGATCAGTATTGCAGTCCAATAATATGGATAATAAGACAGAAATTGTAAACAGATTGAGGATATCAGATGTACCAGAAACAGAATTCAGAAATACAACCTTGTCTCAAGGAGGGGCTGTGAGTGAAGACAGAGTATCTGAATGGCTTTGGACTCTCCATCGAATAGGTAAGTAATCTTACTCTTATCTGTTCTTACTTGAGAATTTTTGTTGATCTCGTTGATGGATATTTTATTTTATTTTGTCTGAAGCTTTGATGGATATCTTTAAAGTTTAAACCATTGTTTTCAGCTTACAATTTGGTTCTTTTCAGTTGTTGATGTGGTAAGAACAGATAGTCATCTTAAATTCTACGAGGATACGAAAAATTTAGCCAGGATGTCAGATATTCTTGCTGTTTATGCATGGGTTGATCCAGCAACTGGTTATTGTCAAGGTTGTGTTTTGTTTCTTACTGTTCTTTCTCTAGTCATATGATTTCTCTCTTATGGTTATCCCTAATGAACAGTTTTCTCAAAAGCTGTAGTTGTAAGTTTTAGTTTTGAATTGAAAATTGTTATCTTAGGTATGAGTGACTTGCTGTCTCCTTTTGTGGTTCTCTTTGAGGATAATGCTGATGCCTTTTGGTGCTTTGAGATGCTTCTAAGGAGAATGGTATTATAGTCTTGACAAATATCTCGAATTAGTTAAATTCTTTGTTCCATCACTGAGATTTTTCTTTTCAAACCTTCCCTCCAGCGTGAAAATTTTCAGATGGAAGGACCAACTGGAGTAATGAAGCAGTTGCAAGCATTATGGCATATCTTGGAACTTACAGACAGGGAAATGTTCACTCACTTGTCACATATAGGTGCAGAAAGCCTGCATTTTGCATTCCGGATGCTGCTGGTACTTTTCCGTCGGGAGTTATCATTTGGTGATGCTCTCTGTATGTGGGAGGTTTGTGCTCTTTAGTTCTTTGTGCTCGACATGACAGATTATTCTATGAATTTATGATCACTTAATATGGGCAATAAGACCTACTTCACTGATATATGTATTATAATATTGATAAACTATGGCATCGATTCAATGAAATGTACTTATACATATATGTGCTCTGTATGAATTGGGTGTTTTATATAAGTGATAACTGGTGGATTTGCTTATCTTCACATTCTGCAGATTTGTGGTCAAAGGGAGAGATTTCATATCACTGGGTCTAGGGTTTAGGGCATATTTCATTTTATTGTAGTGCAATTCTGGAGCTTGACATAATCCACAAAAAGAAAAAGTATCATTGGTCTATGGGAGTGTGTAGTTGCAGGAAGAAAACTGGATCTATCAAGTTAGAAGATGTAGTGCATTTGACGAGCTTGACATAATCAACAAAAAGAAAAAAGTATCATTGGATCTATGAAGTTAGAAAATCTCATTTTCCATGCACATATGAAGCTAGAGCATTTAATATGTTTTTAAATTCAGTTGTATCAAATGCAGATGATGTGGGCTTCTGATTTTCAAGAATCATTGGTTTACAATTTAGACAACTGTCTGGAAGCCTTGGTGGTAGAGCTTCCTAGGGTTTCAGAAACAGAAATTAGGGTTGAAAGCATTGAGAATAGTGGTGATACGAAGGGCATCTCACAGACAAATCATGGAAATGTAGAACGCTCCCTGTCTGACAACATTGGAATGAAATCTGCATCAACATATCATTTTTGTGGTTTGACTAGGAATTTTTGGTCAAGGAATGATCGCATGCACATGTGCACTGCGGTCTCATCAACTAAGAATGGTGATGATGAGTTACCAGTCTTCTGTGTTGCAGCAATCCTCATCATGAACCGTCAGAAAATCATTCGTGAGACACATTCAATTGATGATATGATAAAGGCAAGTGTATTATATTGATTATTGAGTTTTATATTAGACCGCAGATTATTCCTCTCATTTTTTTTTTCATTTAGTTGTTTGTTTTCTGTCTGTCATTGACTACTTTTACCTGATCTAGATCAATTACTGTTTAATTTTTGTTTTTGTTTATCTTTTGTATTTGTATTGTTGATGATAAACAGTCTGTATGAATAAAATTAGAGATCAATGAGCGAGAAGTCCACGAAAATTCGAATATGCACCTTCATAAAGATACAAATCACATTCAATTCAAAACTCGCTTCCAATCAAGATAAGTTAGACTGAAAAGCTTTAAAAGGCTATGACTGAGTGTCCAAAAAAACCTAAGAACCTGATCATCTCCCAAATAAAATATAGTTTCTATTTCCTGTCATAAGAGAAAAAAAAAACAATTGCAAGATATCTAATATCCGACATAGCCAGAGATGCCGTGTTTTTGTTGGAATACTTCTCTGCCAACAAGAAATAACAATTTCAAGGGCACATGTACATGCACGCCACTCCAAACACATTCAACAGCCACTACAAAATTTTCCTGGTCAATACACTACAGAAAGGTTCAGCACTGTTCATATTTCACAGCACACTTCTATGTGGCAAAGATAAGCAAAAGGCCTCTGGGAATGTCACAAATATTATTTACCCATGAACCACCAACTAATGAAAATTTGAACTTACGGTACTCCAGCATTCCATATCAAGGTGCTCTAATATCATTGTGATGATTGAAAAACCAATATCTTCCATCCAAGTGACTCAGATTTAGGGGAACCTATCTAAGTATACATATAATCAGATGGTTATGAATTCCAATTTTGTTTTTTCTTTTGAATTTGCAAACTCAGACTCTTTACTGGTTTTTATTCGGAGTTCCTTTACATGCAAAAATGGGTGACCAAGTTTCTCTTGCTGTTATTTGTCCACAATTCACATTTTCACTCAACATGTACAGTGACTAGTTAGTACCATGAGCTTGCACCACGTTTTATTCACATGGAAATCAGGCAATGTAAGTTGCATGTGTGAATATAATTTCTCTAGGCATGACTCATTTTCTCCAAGGAAGTCCTTATCTGAAATCCTCTCTTTCCCTCCAGGTTTTCATTTTTTTATTTTATTATTATTATTATTATTATTTTTTTTTTTTGCAATTTGGGTCTAAAAGGATATGTGATCTTGTGGTGTTGAGGGGAAATCTTTTTGTTCATTATTTGAAATAATTTGACTCTTGTTGAATGCCTTGCAGATTTTTAATGATAAGTTGCTGAAAATCAATGTCAAAAGATGCATTCGCACAGCAGTCAAGCTTCGAAAGAAATATTTCTACAAGGTTAGATTCTTTTTTATTACTTTTTTTGAGAAAGAAACTGAGCTTTTATTACGGGCAAAAAACCATAGGACTTGAGGACAAGAAATCATCAAAACAAACTAAAAGAATTCATGACTAACAGAAAACCCAACACTATTAAGACTACTGCTTTCCAATCTAACATTAAGGCTGAAAGGGAGTAGTTTCTAAACACAGGGGTAACCGATGCCCACATGGCAGACCAGAAACAAATTCGATCCCAAAGTACTTCTACACACAACTTGGGAAAATCATCAAAAATTCTCCTGTTACGCTCCAACCAAATAACCCAAAAAACAGCCAACATTCTACAGCTCCAAAAGGTAAAGATAGCGACTGAGCTTAACGAATGCTTAACAAATCATAACAGCTTTTAGGAATGACCCAGATAACACCAAACTCCTTGAAGAATCTCCACCAGATTTGAATAGAAAAAAGGACAATGAAGGAATAAATGATCAACACTCTCTTCCCCAGACTTGCAGAGTATACACCTCTGAGGGGATAATGAAATGGTGTTCTCTTTTGAATGTTGTTACATGCATCTACTTTTCCATGAGCCACAAACCAAGCAAGAATATGAACCTTAGAAGGAGCTTTAGCTTTCCAGATTTGATCAACTAGATCAAAATCAGGGAAGTCAGGATTATTGCCAAAAACGCTTCTGTAAGACTTTCATGAGAAGGACCCATCCCTTTTAAACTCCAGCGTCTAGCATCCCCACTTGCAAGATACAAACAAGCGCTCTCCAGCTTTGCAGACAAAGAAGCAAACTCCGCAGTCTCCAAATCATTTAGATTTCTTCTAAAACCGAAGTTCCAGTTATATGGAAACTCAGAAATGTCTACAAACCCTGCAATCTTCCCATTGTGCTTGCAAGACAATCTTAATAATCTGGGAAACAATAATTTCAAGGGTTCATCCTCCAACCATTTATCCTCCCTAAATCTCACCTTTTCCCAGCAACACTCCAAAAAAGAAGAAAACCTTTAGAAATCTCTTAAGGCCCTATGCCACAAAGGTTCTGGCTCTATAGGAATCTTCATAACCACTTACCAAGCAAGGCCTTGTTTCTTTTAACCAAGTTTCCCACCCCAAGACCTCCCTTCTCTTTTCTTCTGGCCACCAACTCCCATGTTATTAAATGGTCTTTCTTTCCTTCCTCTGAACCCTCCCACATAAAATTTCTCATCAATTGCTCGAGACTCCTTGCCACCCCAATTGGCAATTTGAGGGAGACAAATAATAAATTGGTATACTTCTCAACACTGCCCTAATTAAAGTAAGTCTTCCTCCTCTAGATAGGTAGGCATTTTTTCAGCTCTGAAGATGCTTTCCCATCTTTTCCCATAACTGGGTTCCCAAAATTCAGTGTTCTTGGGTTCCCACCCAAGGGAAGGCTCAAGTACTGTACTTGAGGCCAAGTGCCAACTTCACAACCCCGAGACTGAGCCAACATTTCAATTTTTCTTTCGTCTGAATTAATGCCTACTAAAGAACATTTTGCCTTGTTAATTTTCAGACCTGAAATAATACCGAAAAAATTCAGTAACTCCAGAAAATGAGACCAACTTCATTCTGACCCTTCCAAAAAAAAGATTGTGTTGTCTGCGAATTGGAGATTCTGATATCTCTACTGCTGCCCTCCAACCACCAAGCCTCTAATCATATGCAATTCTTGAGCCTTCTGATTCTTTTTTATTACTTTTCTCTCTAACTATATTAATGTGAGGGCCTCGTAGCGGTTATTTTGTGAGATTTAAAGAGAGTTTTGGGTTTTTTTTTTCCCATGACCCTTCATATGGGACACTTATATGTCCCTCGGACCTGCCTTTTTTCATTATTTTAAAGTTATTGGCAATAAGAAAAACCATTATGTAAAGTTTTTTTGAAAACAAGTCCATGGCCCATGGTCTTGGGCCAAAGCCTGGCTGGTCAAATCATGAGACTAAGACACTGGCCAATAACGGAAATCGACTGCTTATTATGGCTATGTATGGTAGTACCACCTTTGTTGCATGAAACCTTGTATATTGCTTCATGGATGCTCTTTGTGAACCTCAACTTGTGCTTGAACCAGCTTATCAAGAGAAACAGCCCTTCAGCTCGGAATGGTGACTAGGCTCGTTTCATTCCCAGATATTACATCAATAGCACTGTGGTAGTGTGATCTGATTATAGTCTGCAATTTGTAGATTGGTCCAGTTATTTGCACTTAAGTTATCTCCGTCACATTCTTTGCAAGGTAAATACTTTATGTGTGTATCTCCACCAGTTTCAGCTGATTCAGATATGTTTCTAGATGATGGTTTTCACCTTTTGTTTTTATTTTGGGTACACCCATAACATTCAATTGCATGATGAATTTTGGTTATGAATTTGAATGAAACAAATTGTTTCTCTAAGGATGGTCATGTATGGTATGTGAAAAAGTGGTTGTGTTATTTTGGAATTGTAAAAAAGGCTCCGGATTTATCTTATGTAGAAGGGTGGAATTTAGATATATGTTATATATTTTATATTAATGGGATTTCTGTGAGGGCACATTGGTTGGGATTTTTGTGGCTCTACATCATGTCCATTGATATTGAATTTATGTTGTGATCTCAAATCAGAATGATGATTTGGACTCTTGCACTGGTCACATAGATAAGTTTTGGTCTTTTGTTTAATTGTTTCCCATAGAAGGTTGGTTTGTTTGTGTTATTTATTTATTTTTAACTGAAGTCACTTTGTATCACAGTGGCGGACCATGCCCAAATTTGGGTTACTATTTGTTCAAGAATCAGATGAAAAATATTTTAAAATTCAATTTAACGCTTGCTAGCAAATATTGGTCTGTCAATTAAAGGATTTCAGTGAACAATTTATTTGCTCATGGATCCCATAGTTCTGCAATTTATCCATTTGTTCTAAGCAAAAAAAAGTTTCTCTAGTTGCGGGTATGTTCTGCTGTACCTTTTATTTTATATTTTATTAAACTAGAGTAAGCCAATAACTTTCTGCAACAACCTTAGTGAAGAGCATATTTTTCTTTTTTTTTATCACAGTTAGTTGATCCTTACCGGAGCTTATATTATTATCCTTTTGTTTTGCCTTTATTTTTGAATCCAGCAGAGGAAGAAGTTTCTGTGCTTTTGCCCATGGAGGTCTGATTGGTTAGCTTTTGACGGATACCTGTTACAGGTCTGAGAAACTTGATTATTTTCTAATTTTGTAAATTACATTATGTTATGAAGAGGAAAGTGGGTGCCAATGGTGCCATGGGATGTGATATTTTGTGGACCAAGTACTTTAGAGAGAAATTATACAAAATTGAAATTTGAGATACTTTTATTTTGTGAATTGGAAATGTACTTTTTCATTAGGCCATTATGAATTATTTATGCTTGGTTCACAAAAGCACAATAAGAGCCATCAGTCTGAACAACAATATTGCCCTTGCTCTTCTCAATATCAGATGCCAACCCCATCCTAGTGGTTTGGAATTCGGCAGTTCCGGCGTATCTGTCCCTGGTTTCCTGTCAAAACCTTGATAGCGCCCATTCTGCTCATTGAGAGAGCAAATGACCTTCGAAAGTCTTCAAAACCGGCAGCAAATTCATCGGTGATATCCTTAGTGTCGTTACCAAACAGTAGCTGCTGGTCAACTCCCAGCACAGCTTTGTTGGATAGAACTCTGGAGTAGTAGGATTGTGTAAATGTGTTATTGGCCCCAGATTGTGGGTTTAGGTACACCAGCGGGTCGCTCTGTCCCTCTTTGGTTCTGGGCGGGCATAGCTTTCTCATGGAGGATAAGAATGAACTGTCCATGCTTGGGTCTGGCCTTTTTGTGCCATTAAAATTGTAGAGCCGATCCAAAATGAAGCGACAATGTGTTTTGCCCATTGTATGTGAACCTGAACGTACAAGAGAAAACCTTAAATTTGAACTGTTGTTTCATTCTGATATTTGATATTTTCCTCGTTTTGGTTTGTTTTGTATGCCCTTTTTTACTAGTAAGTGATTGCTAATACATGTTTTTGATTATAAAAACAAGGAATGATTAAAAAGAAAGGTTGTTGTTGGAATTGGAATTGGATGAATAAAAGTTGCTCGAGTTTATTCACCTAGAAGAGTAGTCATATCCAACACATTCAAGCCTCTGGATTTGAAGTAGTCAAGTGAAGCCTGCCATGAGATGGAGGGTGAGGGAAGGTCGACTGATGATTTGCTTGATGTTAGAGCATCCCTTCGTCCTGTAAAAACGGGATAAGACGGTGCACCTGCCTATAGGATGGATAGATTCAAATGCAAGGTTGGAGATCAATGAAATGAAATTAGCAAGAGGTGGAGTATTACAAAGTTCAGATGCAAGGTTGGAGATAAATGAAATGAAATTAGTAAGAGGTGGAGTACCAAATGAAGAGCATCCCTGGTGGCGAGGTTGAGAATATCAGCACACGAGACGGCACCGGGGCAGCGTTGTTCAAGAACTGTTTTGATCTTGTCGATGATAACAAAACCTCCTAGTCCCCAATTTTGTGGTGCAGTTTTTTCTGAATTTGGACCATCCAACAGTACTGATGCATCACAACCCTGCATTTAAATTTAACGCCATTTAGTTCAAATACCAATCCTCTGATTATTTATATATATATATGCTCCAAGAGAAGAGAGGAGGGAAGTGTGTTGACTAACCCTAACTATGTTCTTTACTAATAATGCTTACTAACTTGAATACTACAGTCTACAGCTAAGAAGAGGTTGATGCAAGAGATGAGTCGTAACAAAAGATGGAGAAAACAAACAAATAGTTAATTGATGGATAAATGTGTACGTACAGTCACAAAGCAGTCGGAGTAGAGCAACCGGAGAAGCTTAGGGGTGATGCTTGTATCATTGTTCCAAAACAATTGGACTTGGTGCCGGATATAAACTTCTGCGTTATCGCATGTGTTATACACTTTGTAGAAATGCCAAACCAACTTATTTGGCTGTGGTGGTGGTGGTGGTGATTTTGCAGAAGGAGCCGACGTAGCCAAGGATGACACCGACGACACAAACACTGTAAGTGGAAGGATCACAAGAAACACAAATATTCTTTGGCTTCTCGTCATTGTTTTCATCATCTCCTCCCACCAAAAACCTAGCGACGTACCCTGTGTACTACTATCTAGCTGCTAGAAAATGCAATGGTTTCATATATACAGCCCTTACGAGATATATAGCTTATATTAGATGAAAGAAGAAACCTAAACCGACAAATGCTGCCATGTTGGCCGGGGATAATCCTAGCTAAGTATTGTTAATTAAGGCCGGCAAGAGGCACCGTTTGACGGAAGAGTGGGGGATCCAAGTCGATCACATGGCCAGTGGAATTTGCATTCATTCTACGCCATCGATTTTCTCTTTCTCTTCTTCTGCGCGCTAACCCAAATTCAAAACTACTCAATAAATCAATCGTAGTCAGCAAGGAATACGCAAGAATCGAAGTCGACTGTATGGGTTTGTGAGCTTAGCAGCTGGCCTTCCTTCCTTGCCTTCCATTGGGGATTTACTTTTTTAGTCTTACTAATTTACTATGACAAATTTTGTGATCCCATCAAGTCTTTACATGCCCCAAGTGCATAATAAATTATAAATTTACAAAGGACGGTCATCGACTTGGTTCATTTAGCAAGCGAACAAATTGTGTAAGATAATGAGAATGCAATAATCAAAAGGCAATCAAACAAGTAAATAAAACAATATCAAGTAAAGGAAATGCAAGATAGATAGAAAATTGGGGAACTCAGGTCAACCTGGGACGTGAGCAACACACTCTCTAACATCTGTGGCCAACATTAGTTAGCCAACACGCTCGTCAACAATCAAAACCAGAGATCCAAAAAATCACTATGCCAAAAATTGATTCAGACGACACACCTCAGACAACAGAAAACACATTTTCTGTTGTCTGAGTTTTTTAGACGACATATAAATTAAATCTGTTGTCTGAATTTGCTATAGTCTGTTATAATTTTCATTTCAAAAATTGGGTTAATTTGAGACAACAGACTATTGTTGTCTCATAAGCTAGCTTTAATTCTTCTCTCTCCTCGTGCAATTTTTTTTCTTTGGCATAACATATGAAGTCCACTTTTTGTTTTGGTTACAGAAGTCCACTTTAGTTTTCCCTTGGCGAAAATAGAATTTTTGTTTCCCTCCTGATCATTCCCTCTCAACTTAAATTTTCGTTTCCCTCTTCTCTCACACCGTTTTGCTCTGAAATTCCAAAGCCCTAGAATCTCAAACCCGACACCTCCTCCACCAATTTAATGACCTAGCTTTGCCGGTCCTTCCTGTTCCCTCTTCCGCACTTGTCTCATGCTCAATCTCCCTCTCTTGTTCTCTCCTCTGCCACGATCTCCCTCTCTCATTTACCATCAGGCACCAAATCCTTTGCTTTGATTCTGGTATTGCAATAAAGAGTCGCGAAGCACTAATACCCTGCGACTGCATCCAATTGCCGTCGCAAAGCTTTATCTATTCTTTTTACAAACACAAATCTACCCTTTGATTAGAAGAAACCCTTTCCCTCAGCCTCCTCTTTCTTCTTTCTCCATCTCGATCTGACTGGTCGAGCCATCGAGCACCATTATTTGCAGGGACTTAGCCTCCCACATGCCTTCAGCTCCATTTCCCATCTCCTCTGTCTTAGGTCCATTAACCGCTGAATCCCCAGGCGTCGGCCTGTAAGAGATTGGGGGTCCAGAAGCTGCGGCTAGGCTTCCAACGATTACGCCGCTCACAAAGTGCAAGCTCCGGCTACTGAAGCTGGAGCGAATCAAAGATTACCTCCTGATGGAGGAAGAGTTCGTCACCAACCAGGAGCGGCTTAAGCCTCAAGAAGAGAAAGCTAAGGAGGACAGATCTAAGGTCGACGATCTCCGTGGTTCGCCTATGAGCGTTGGGAATCTGGAGGAGCTCATCGATGAGAACCATGCCATTGTTTCGTCCTCGTTTGGGTCTGAGTACTATGTGGGAATTCTGTCCTTCGTGGATAAGGATCAATTGGAGCTGGGGCTGTGCAATTTTAATGCACATTAAGGTAATTAGAGTTTTGGGCTTTTAGGGTTTTAATTCGGTTGAGATTATTTGCAATTTTTGTGTGTTTAGATTGTGATGGTTATGAGTGTTTAGTGTTTATTTGTTGGAAATTTGAACTGGATAAATTTTGTTGGTATGTTTGGTAGCTTAGTAGGCGCGTTTGGGAAAGGTTGGAACTTCTTCTTCGAATTTCTGTCAAAGTCGACCGCTTACGAGGTGGTGAGGAAGGTTGAAATAGAAGTACGTGAGTTCCAAAGAGCATTGCTTTTTTAGTGTACATAATTAGATATAGATGAACATTTTCGTTGCAATTGTGCTCATTAGTATCCCTGGTTTGTAATTCATGTAGTTGTGGATTGCTAAGGAATTTACTGAATTAAATAGGTTAAGCTTTAGCTGGCAGTTTGTGAAACCAGTTTCTTCACGTTATTTTGGAAAGCTAATGCTTACTTATTTGCAGTTGTTCGCTTGGTTGCTAAATATCATTTCTGGTTGTGGGAACTGAGCTCAGGGTAGCTATGATTGTGATCATGCACAAGCAAAAATCTTGTTGTCTTGTGCAGGATAATCATTAATATTTTAACAGGGAAACAAGATTATGTTATGACAGTTAATTGTGCGCTCGCCATGCTTTTTAGCTGAATTGCCATGTCTTTTTGTCCTAGTGTTGGCTAACCATTTTCATATCATAAACCTTTCTATTTCTTATCTTTTACAGGTTGCAAAAGAAGCTTTGTTCTTACCGATGATAATTTTAGCACAATTGTTGCTGCTGTTGATGAGGGCATATCTATTTACAATAATATGAAAGCCTTTATCAGGTTCGTATGTGTGGAGACTTGGACTTAATTAGCTTATAATAGCAATTTAAAATTTTGTTTTCCTTGCTTTGTTTGGTGTGGATTCTATTTTTTAAAATTTTTGGTGGTTAGCTGTGTTATGAATTGTTTGGTGATTTTTTTTAGTTCTGTGGGAATATCTGGTATTGTACTAGAAGCATCCAGATCACCTATCTAGATTGAAAACACATGGTCTGCTCTCCTCCATCGATTAAGTCTGTTCCTTAAGTAGCTTCTAAAGTGACTGTTTCAGGCCTTTGGTATGTTCCTTAAGTAGCTTCTAAGTAGTTTCCTCTATTGCTAATGATGCCAAGCATGCACGAAGTTCATTTGTTGCGGCAATTTATTGTTATTCTATAACAATATAAAGAATTTTAAGTGTAAGTGTTACTTAATTATTGCAGTCATTTCATCTGCTTCAGGTAAGGGGTCTTCAGCTATTTTCTAACTTCAATGTGTCTTCTATATATATCATTTTCATGAAAAGGAAAGAGGTTGGCTGTTTTCTAAATATTCAACCTATTTCTTCCAGACCTCATTATCTGGTTCTTATAGATTGTTGTTTAGTCTACCTGTGATGATCTTTATGTTGTTTCATAAATAATTGAGATTTAGTTTGGTACAACTAGTTAGATATGTAAGAAAGAAGAATAGGTTTAATTGTAACTAAGAGTCATCAAAGCCCTTAAATACAAATTGGTCAGAATATTGTCTGTTTTTCTTATATGACAGTTTCTGACCCAACGACCTAATTACTAAAACCAGTACTGTTATGTCCATTATTTGAAGTTAATGTCTTTATAAAAGTTTTAGTAGATATGTTAAAGATCATTTCAGAATTGGAATCTCCAAAAAAAGAGTTTTGTAGATTAAGTTATGAAATTTTGAAGTTGAGGATTTGCAGCTGGAAATTCTTTAACCTTATGCACTATCATTGATGATGTTAATTCGTCATTTCCTATCAAAGATTGTGATAATGATTATCATGATGCGTATGATTCAATCTTTGAAAGCTTATGAGTTTGTGTTCACTTATATTTGGTTTTACTTTTTATTTATAACAATCTTTGAACCAGTTTCTAGTACCATGTACCATTAAGTAACATATTATCTTGCTTTTATTGCAGTGGGAAAGAAGAATTGATAAAGTTTACACACAGATGGACATTGATCAAGTCCGAGCTTTGTGGGCAAAACATGTTGTCAAGTTTCAAGAAAACTAGAGGTTATTGGGCAGTAGTTAGGATTTTATTTCATGGAACAATTTAACTTTATTATGGATGTTTATTGTGGATGTACTGTGGTGTGTATGTAATGACGGAACATGGATTTATTTTGGTAAATTTAATGCAATTATGATCAAATGGGTTTTGTTGTATATATGGTTCATAACAAACATCAGAATGATAATAACTATTGTCTATTGAAATAAGGAATCACATAATGAAACTCAAAATCTGTTGTTTGAACTAACTAAAAATGACAGTTTCCACGAAATAAGTTATGGTTGATAGGACTATCAAATAATATATACTTCTAAAAACTGTCGTCTGATTTACTATCAAACAACATATACTTCTCAAAACTATAGTGCTCTTGACTATCACACGACATATATATGTCTTTGAGATTAGCTATAAACAACATATACTTCTCAAAACTGTCGTTTGATTTACTATCAAACAACATATACTTCTCGAAACTATAGTGCTTTTTACTATCACACAACATATATATGTCTTTGAGATTAGCTATAAACAACAGACATGGAATAAATAATGTCTTCCTAAGTTCATTCAAACGACATATAACTGTCTTTGAAGTGGCTTACAGACCACAAATGATCCTACAATATTAATACTTGGGTTTTATTAGACGACAATTTGTGGGAAGCGTCTGTTGTTTGATAGCAAATCAGACGACAGATAATCTCTGTTGTTTGATTATATATCAGACGACGAAGAATATCTGTTGTTTGATGGTGCTAACAGATATCAGGCTCGTAGACGACAGCAAATTAGTTCATCAGACGACAGAACTGCCCCGTCGTCTGAAGCATTTTGTGGCTTAGTGAATGTAGTCTATGAGCTACATGGTTTGTGGTTGGAGAAGCAAATTGGAGATGAACATGTGGTACGTGATGCTTTGAGAAGGTCTTTAATATCTTGACATCCCAATGTAGACAAGTCTTTTTGTGCTGCATTGATAGCATTGACTACAATAAGGCTGATAGCCTGAAGAATATGTATATATATTGGTTGTGATTGTCATTAACAGTTAACATATGGTATCAAAGCACACAATCACGATTGTATAGATCGTTTATTGCTATGTATGTTTTACAAAAATAGTTTTGAAATTAACAATGTTTTTTTTTTGTAACGCTAAAAGGAAAAAATATCCTTCCAAAAAAAAAAAAGGATAGCTGGCCAAGAAACTTTTTGAGGCATGCAAGCTCTATTGACCCGGATCAATTGCACTGAGGCCCAACTAAAAACCAATTTTTATTTGAAAATTAATAAAAATTGGTTGGCTGATCCTTTCACCAAGGTTCTAACTGTTGTTACATTCAAGCTTCATATTTTAGAAATTGGTGTTCTACCAAATATGGATACAAAGAGCAAATGCACCCATCCGTCAAGGGCAATTGTCAATTTGCCAAGCCAATAGGTCATTTGCCAATTCAATATTCATCTAAATTGACAATTGCCTTCAGTTTTCAAATGCAGCAATAAAAGGCAATTCAAATGTCAATACACTATTTGAACATATATATTTGATTTATTAATTAATTTATGAATGAAATTAAACTTAAAATTTAATTAATTAATTAAATTACAAATGAGATTAATTAATATAACATTTAATTTTCATAAATAATATAGTGGATTTTTAAATTACTTTTTACTCTATAAATCTACATAACACGTATCAATGCCAAATTTGAAATTATTCATAACAAATATTTTAGATATCAAATTAGAGTTCGGTCCAATCTCTCAATGACACGTGTCAACTACAGATTTTGTTATCTTAAGAAAAAATATCTAGGATTTCAAATAAGATTTCGGACCAATTTTTTCTTGCCACGTGTCAATTATAGAATCGTTATCTTAAAAAAAAAATCTCCAAAATATATAGGATTTGCAACCAAATATTTTGAAATCTCATACAAGCAAAGTAAAAACGTTGTGCTAGGGTTTCACCGCCCAACTAGGGTTTTTTGAATTTTCACACAATCTTATGTGTTTGTAGGTTTCCGATTGCTGATTATGATCACTATGAATCTTTTGGCTTGGAATTGCCGAGGTATTGCCAATCGTCAGACACACCATGCTTTAAAGATCTTGATCACGAAACATCAGCTTAATCTCGTTTTCCTTTGCGACACTCATTGTTCTAAACAGCAACACGAAACTCTTCCTAAGGCGCTGGGTCTCCCTCATTTAGCCCGTTTTGACCGGGTTAATCAATCTGGGGGTGTTGCCTTGCTTTGGGACGATTCTGATACTGTTCATGTTTGAAAAACTGAGTATTTCTTCATTGACGTTGATCTTTCTTCACCTGGTATTGATCCCTGGAGATTTACGGGTTTTTATGGTCACCCGGAGACTGGGCAGCGCCACATCTCCTGGGATCTTCTTCGTTCCCTAGCTCAGCCTACCTCTGCTCGTTTTTATGATTACTTCCAGAATATATTTAAGGGTGATATTCCTGATGTCCATGCCCAAGACATTGTTCTACAGGCAACCCAACCTCATGTTACCGCTTCTATGAACCTTTCTCTTGGGGCTCCTTACACCATGAATGAGGTTAAAACTGCTCTCTTTCAGATGCACCCTTCCAAGGCACCTGGCCCTGGTGGCATGTCCCCTTTCTTTTTCCAAAAGTATTGGGATTTGGTCGGTTTGGATGTTAGTAATGCGGCGATCCATTTTCTCACTACAAAGGAAGTACCTCCTGCTTTGAATTTTACTCATGTGGTCCTTATCCCCAAGGTTAAAGAACCTCAAGATATGTCTCATCTAAGACCCATTGCTTTGTGCAATGTCATCTACAAAATTGCTTCTAAGGTGTTGGCTAATCGCTTGAAAATCTTTTTGCCTACTATCATTGCCTCCGAGCAGAGTGCTTTTGTACCAAACCGTCTTATTTCTGATAATACTTTGGTTGCCTCAGAGTTGGCTCATTTTATGCATAATCTTTGCCGTTGTAAAGAAGGCTTTATGGCATTGAAATTAGATATTAGCAAGGCTTATGACCGCTTAGAGTGGCATTTCTTGCAGAGGATTTTGCAGAGGTTGGGGTTTGATGAGGAATGGATTGAGCTTAGTATGACTTGTCTCTCTACAGTCCATTACTCTTTCCTTATTAATGGTGAGCCTCGGGGTTATGTGGCTCATAGTCGTGGTCTTCGTCAAGGTGACCCACTTTCTCCTTATTTGTTCATCCTTTGTGTTGAAGCTCTGCTCTTATCTCTAAATTTGTCTCTAATGGATCCTTACAAGGTTTAAAGGTTTATGATGGTGCTCCTGTTATCAGTCACTTACTTTTTGCAAATGACAGTATGATTTATTCCCAGGCTACAACTCAGGATTGTCTAATTTTGAAGCATATTCTGGATATCTATGCCCGTGCTTCTGGGCAACAGATTAATTTGCAGAAAAGTAATGTGGTGTTCAGTGGTAGTGTCCTACCTCATATACGGCAGTCTTTGGCTCAGTTGCTTGGGGTTGAGAAGGTCTCCTATCATGAGAAATATCTTGGCCTCCCCACTCATGTGGGACGTTCTATAAGTGAAGCGTTTGCTTTTCTCAAGGACAGATTAACCAAAAAGCTGACAGGTTGGAGGGCTAAGTTATTGAGCAGTGCTGGTTGGGAGGTTAACTACAGGAAAAGTGGTCATTTACGGCGTGCAAAGTGCGCCGTAAATGACTTTTTACGGCGTGCAAAAGCACGCCGTTATTGACCGCGCCGTAAATAACATTAGTCATTTACGACGTGCATTTTGCACGCCGTAAATGATAATTTACGGCACGCAATGGACGTCGTAAATAATCATTTATGGCGCGCAAATGCATGCCGTAAATAAGCTTTATGCACGCCATAAATATCATTTCATAAAATAAAAAAATCAGCTAATTCCTTGTTGTTTCTGTGTTATCCAAGCATTGCAAAAAGAAATTGTACATCCAATTGTTTTAAAATTTAATTCATATAAAACTTGTTCAATGTACATACAATTGCTTTGAAAGCAATCACAAATGGTTACAACTTAAAATAGAAAAATTATGTATACAAGAACTGCAAGTAGCAAGTATGGCAGTCCAGACCTATGATCTTGCCAAAGCACAGTAAAGTAGATCTCCATTACATCAATATCTTCTCTGCCAGCAGCATGACTCTTGTAGTTATCACCACGACATATAGGAAGAATGTTGCTATCTTTTAAAGAGCATCACTACTTTCCTGGAGAGCTACATTAGTGTTTCTACCTGAATTGAAAGGTATTTGTTGTCACCATGAAAGATTCTACCGTTTCAGCAGAGGGCGCTGTAAAGGCAGAAAATATAGTCAAAAATTGTATAAACTGTCTTTTTGTCAATAATAAGATCTGAATTGCAGAAGCCAAGGAGGTTTAATTCTTAACAGCACACTAAAGCTTACATTTGAATATGCTTAAATAAGTAACAACTAACAATTAATGAAAAAGATTACAATTAGAGTACCTTCAGGTATCGCCCACCAAAGTATATATATTTGTGTCCTGTAACAGAGGAACTCCAAACAGCAAGGTTCATTGGTCTAGACAGAATGAAAAGCTAAGTGGAATTAGAATCAACAAACATAACAGATATAGGAAATAAACTTCTTATAGAACTTGCGAAGAATAAAAAGAAAACCATCTTTAGAAATTGCTAATAGGGTTTAGCTCAGTAAAAATAAACTAGCAGTAAATGATTAGCAGTAGATGAAGCAAGCAAAGTACTGTATTCCATTTCATGTTTGTATATTTCAAATACACAAACCAAGTTAAAAATGCATCTGAGTACAACCTTGGCCCAATTCAACATCAGAAAAGTAGATCAACTTATCCTCACCAATCATAATTTCATCAATGAGGTTGCAACGCCCAATCTTAACCATGGATACAATTTCACCACCAGTTACCAAGGCCAAATGTTCAATGCCATCAAAAATAGCATGCTCAATGAAAGTATTGAAGGATAGAAAGTGTTCAAAAACTAAACCAAACAAACCTGGAGTTAAAACAATGCTAGTTTCAGTCCTACTAAGGGAAAAAAAAAATTTAACATGAAAGAAATCAACCTTGAACTCTGATAAGAATCCAAGCTTCTTCCTCTTGTCAGTACTCAAAACAAATTCTCAAGTTGTCAACAGGTTACAACATCTAACCCGACCACTTCAGTCTATAACTAATCAAAAATTTCAAGGGCCTTTGTATTAGATTTTCTCCTTTGCTAACCAAATTCATCAACCCAGGGAAGTAAATAACTTTAGCAATCCAATACACAAGAGCAGGCACAACATATGTGGAACCATTCACATCAATTGATAACCAGATAAAGAGATAGTAATGAAATTTATTGAAATTGAGCTAACTCACATTGACCTGAGGCTCCAACCACTGCACCAAGTCCAAGTTCTCCCTACCGCATTTCTTATAAGCCTTCATACTCCATAGCTTCTCTCAAAATCAAAGGAATACCCAATCGAACCCAAAATTGGCTAAGCAACCTTCGTACTATTGACTTTTGGACCAAACCTTGGACGGAGAGTTTGAGAGGAGCCGACGGCAATCCCGATCAAGAACACTCGAAAATCCCGATTCCAGACACATGAACGGCGGCTAAAGGCATCGGAGATCGAAGAGTCGCTGAAAGCAACGACACCAAAGCAAAGAATCGGATCTGAGAGGTTATAGATATCCAGATCTGGAAGTGGGAGCTTCGGAGCAGATGAGAACGCATCGAAACAAAAGCAGAAAGAGAAACAAGAATGAAAAAGGGACGCAAGATGCCTCAGATGTAGGTCGTAGAGGGCGGAGACGCTCGCCACCGACGACACCAGGAAGGAGAGAAAACCCAGACCTCACCACTTTGTTTTTTTTTATCAGCTCAATTTGAGGTTGCGGAAGGGATGATAAGAGCATTTATATGCGACTTGTACATTATGAATTTCTATATTTTCTTAGCTAATTTCTTATTTATTTGTGTTATTTATTTATGTTTTCATATTTTGTAGGATTTTGGAGCAATATAATAAAATTGAGTCAAAACAAGAAAAAGAAGCGAAAATGGCAAAGGAGATTGAAAGGTGACTGCAATCCTGAAGCAGATCGAGCGAAATAGCCAACTTTGAGGAATAAACTGCACTGATCCACAATGAACTAAAAAATGTGCCTTATATGGATGGAAAGCTATGGATGTCTACTTTCCAAATAATTTTACGGTTCATGAAGATCTATTTTCTGGAGAGAAATATTCATATTTGAATAGACAAAGGTCAATCTGCCAGAAAGCAGAAAATTTTCCCGCAATAAGCCCACTTTGGAAGGCTGCCATTTTTGATCCAGTGGGAACTATGTGGGTTTCCAACTCTCCAATTCAAGCCCTATGAGTCTAGTTTCCAATGCTTCCAGTCTCATCTGAAAAGCTATTGTAATAAGATAGATAGCCCAATGTGAATAGTCGGAGGTCAAATCACAAAGAAATCAGCTTCTTTAGGATTCTTGTCTTTTCTCTTGAATCCTTCTTTCATTCAAATTTCAAATTTCAAATTTTCTACTCATTTAGGATTCCAGCTACTCTCCATCTGATTTTGAATTATCTTTCTTTTCTTTTTTATTGTTTTTCTTTTTCTTATTTTAATATTTTTCTCCTCACCTTTGTCCGCTCTTCCTCCCTATAAATACCACACTCCCTTCTTCTTCTTCTTCTTCTTCTTCACACCAAAGAGGTGAGACAAAATCCCTCTTTCTCACTTCTCCCTGTTCCTACTTCTTCTTATGTTT
Source organism: Rubus idaeus (assembly GCA_030142095.1). Taxonomy (NCBI): domain Eukaryota; kingdom Viridiplantae; phylum Streptophyta; class Magnoliopsida; order Rosales; family Rosaceae; genus Rubus; species Rubus idaeus. The sequence goes on along the minus strand of CM057968.1, from coordinate 16,725,886 downwards.
ATGTTTATGTTTAAGTTTATGTTTATGTAATTGATAACGGCCTTTATGGAGGGTTTTACATTCTTGTAATGAATAACCACCTTTATGGAGGGTTTTATATTTATGTTATATGTTGTTATTATTAACTTGTGTACTTAAATACCACCTTTATGGAGGGTTCTATGTTCTTGTTTATAAGTATGTGTAACTAATTTTCTTAGTTAGGGGTTGCTTTGAAGCTCCGTTCATGATTGCAAACATGTTGTGACATTCCAATTAATCTCTTTTATCTATGGATGAGAACCTTGTTACTAAATATGTCATTGATGAATTCCTTATATGTTTACTTTGGATGCATACGTAGTAAGCATGTTAGCAGTTTTATAGCTATGAATATGTGATGTCTGCTTCTTGTTAAATAAGATTCCTCACATGTTTTAGAGTGGCACTTGTTAATTACGGTTAACATGTAACTTGGTTCCTAAGATAAGCAAGACAACACCAGTACTTGTGATGCTTTATGATGACTCAAACCCTTTTAAAACTTAATGATTTATACTTGTTAAATCTAGTAAGGCGTCCTTCTAGGTTACTCGTTAGGAAATACGTTAAGGGTAGAGCGTCTCTCTCTTACCATGCAAAGTAAGAAAGTAATAATAGGTTATGTTCAAGCATACCGAGCTAACCTGGGCATCTTCATCCAGAAATAAAAGAGTTAAATTGGAACACAATGTGTGAGCATGATTGTTGGTGGTGGATAGCAGTTTCCCTAACTATTTTCTCTCATTGATATTTTTCTCAATTTATCTTTTATTAGCTTCTGTTCTCTGTATTTCCGGATTTTATTAAAATATCAAATCAACTTCAAAAATTCTGAAATTTTGTATGCGTCTTCATTAGTGTGTCTACAGTTAGGGTATTTAATTTCATAATTCTCTGTATTATTTGAGTCTGTCTAACATTCATATCTTTCTGTTTAGGTCAGTATTAAGTCGTTATAGTATAGAGTCTTGTTTAGTCTGCAGTTAAGTCCCATTCCCTTGCGGGAACGATCCCTACTTTCCATACTACATTCCATATTTATATCCATAGTAGGGTTTATCTTGAGATTATTTTTGTGCATCCTTTTGGTGTGCGAAAATAACCATATCAATTTTAGCGCCGTGTCGCCGGGGAATGTTTAACTTGATTGTAGATTTTTGTTTGTGTTTTAGATTTTTTTGGTTTTCATAATGCAGAGATTCTGTGTATGCTCTATGTGCCATATCACTGACCATTCCAAGGAGACATGTCCAAGAATGCAACATGATCTTGGGTGGTGCCCTCAGCCTAACTCATGGTGGAACAACAATCAGATTGCATTTCAGTTTCCTCAAATTGCACACCAAGTTCATCAGCCATCACCACCTCGGAGGCAATCACTTGAAGAGGTTGTTTATTCTTTGGCTCAAGAGACTCAAGAATATATGCAATGGTCCCGAGACTTAAACCAACGCATGGCAGAGATGAGTCCAAATTTCTCTTTTCCAACTATTGAGGAGGCAGTCACGAGCACACCTCAACCTCTTGATTATTTCTCTTTTCCAACCTTGAATGAGGAAGCTATTTATTTTGATGACCGTTATGAACAACAGCTTGACGTTGAGCGTTCTGAGGATCATGAATTCTGCTATTCAACATAGTTCGTTGGAGTTAGTGATTTTGATGAGTCCTTTTGGGATGAGGAATTGTTTAATAACAAGGAAGGTGAAATTGCGCTTAATGAGAATGAGTTCCAAGTTCCAGAAGCAATTTTGATTCCTCATGAAGACAAGAGGCCATGAGCGATTTCTTTGAAGAGGAATCAATCATAATTCCTTCAATTGAGCGTCTCTCTACACCACATGAATATCCATGGTTTCAAGATCATGTGGAGATGGTGATAAGTGAACATCATAAACCATCGGTGGAGATCTTTCTTGCCTTGCACATTGAGCTTACAAAGAGGAGGTGGAGATGGAGGAAAAGAAAGATAAAGGAAAGGTTGGGGCCTTACATTTCCATTGTGAGTAAAGGGCCGAGGTTGCTATCAAGGGCACATGCAACATCTTTGATGAAAATTAAGCATATAATGGCACCAAGACCTAAACCTCCTGATTACTCTTAACGAGCATCTTCGTCTAGCTGAAGACGTTAAGCGAAGCGCTATTTGGGAGGCAACCCAAGTATGAAGGAATATTCAGGGACGTTTTCTTTTAAACTATTTACTTGTGTTTTGCTTTCCCTCATTTTCTTTTGCATTTTTTGTGTGTTTCATCTTTGCTCCATTGAGGACAATGTCTAGTTTAAGTGTGGGGGGAAGGTTAGTTGTATTCTTAGTGTCATCGGGTCGTTGTGTTATTAAAAAAAAAAATATATAGTTGGTTTTAGTCAAGTAAAAGCTCGTTTGTTTCATTGTAAGTAAATAAAAAAAATAGTTTTCTTATGTTTGTGTTAGTTCCTTCTAACTCCGATGATGAGATTGAACTTAAAGGGCTAAAAAAGCATGTTTGGGTTTCGTGAACTTCATTTTTCAAAACAAATTGTTATGGATCAATTGTTTGATTTCATTTGTGATGACAATGCATTGAAATGAGAGAAGCATCGTGAGACTTGTGAGAACTATATTTGCCATTTTGTGAGTTTTGAGCTTCATGAAAGTGCATTCAAAGTTCTAAGCACTTTGTTCTTCATGTGTGATCAATTTTATGCTATGCATCTCTAGAACTTGCTTAATATCTTGCGAAACTTTATGTCACACTTCTGCATCTTGTAAATGACTTAGGCAATTAGGAATCCACCATGGCCAAATGAGCATCTATCCAAAAATAAAAATAAATTTTTTTTATGTTATTCCTTTAGTTTGCCATTTTGTGCCTTGTGTTAGCCTTTCAATTCTTTGCACCACAAATGTCTATTTACCCTTAACTTAAACACTTGTCTTACCCTTTTCAAGTTTTCTTGATGAGCAATATGAGATTGATTATTTCATGATGCTAAAAGAAGCAAGTTTGGGTATCTGAAAAAGAATAAGTGTGGGGGTATCAATTTTTGCAGAGAATTATCAATAAAATCTGCCATCGTAGTCTCGAATGTGTACTCTTGTGGCAGTTAAAAAAAGAAAAAGAAAAAAGAAAGAGTTCTTCATGTACAATAAGTAGTGTTGGGAGAGTGGTTAAGGAAATGAACCACTTGAAGCATCTTAAGTTCAAAATCTCAAAAGGATTATTGCTCATTAAGTTTGCTTGAAATTTGCTATTCCATTCCATTTCGTTTCTTTTACCCCTCGCCCTAAGCCTCGTTACATTCCAATAAAAGTCTTTTCGATCCAAGATGTATTTTTTGTGATAAGTGGAGATTAGATTGAAGATCAAGCAAAGGTCAATCTGCCAGAAAGCAGCAAATTTTCCCGCAATAAGCCCACTTTGGAAGACTTCCATTTTTGATCCAATGGGAACTATGTGGGTTTCGAACTCTCCAATTCAAGCCCTATGAGTCTAGTTTCCAATGCTTCCAGTCTCATCTGAAAAGCTATTATAATAAGAGAGGTAGCCCAATGTGAATAGTCGGAGGTCAAATCACAAAGAAATCAGCTTTTTTAGGATTCTTGTCTTTTCTCTTGAATCCTTCTTTCATTCAAATTTCAAATTTCAAATTTCCTACTCATTTAGGATTCCAGCTACTCTCCATCTGATTTTGAATTATCTTTCTTTTCATTTTTATTGTTTTTCTTTTTCTTATTTTAATATTTTTCTCCTCACCTTTGTCCCCTCTTCCTCCCTATAAATACCACACTCCCTTCTTCTTCTTCTTCACACCAAAGAGGTGAGATAAACTCCCTCTTTCTCACTTCTCCCTCTTCCTACTTCTTCTTATGTTTATGTTTATGTTTAAGTTTATGTTTATGTTTAAGTTTATGTTTATGTAATTAATAACCACCTTTATGGAGGGTTTTACATTCTTGTAATGAATAACCACCTTTATGGATGGTTCTATGTTTGTGTTTATAAGTATGTGTAACTAATTTTCTTAGTTAGGGGCTGCTTTGAAGCTCCGTCCATGGTTGCAAACATGTTGTGACATTCCAATTAATTTCTTTTATCTATAGATGAGAACCTTGTTACTAAATATGTCATTAATTGATGAATTCCTTATATGTTTACTTTAGATGCATACTTAGTGAGCATGTTAGGAGTTTTATAGGTATGAATATGTGATGCATGGTTCTTGTTAAATAAGATTCCTCACATATTTTAGAGTGGCACTTGTTAATTACGGTTAACATGTAACTTGGTTCCTAGGATAAGTAAGACAACACCAGTACTTGTGATGCTTTGTGATGACTCAAACCCTTTTAAAACTTAATGATTTCGATCTACTTGTTAAATCTAGTAAGGCGTCCTTTTAGGTTTCTCGTTAGGAAATACGTTAAGGGTAGAGCGTCTCTCTCTTAACATGCAAAGTAAGAAAGTGGTAATAGGTTATGTTCAAGCATACCGAGCTAACCTGGGCATCTTTATCCATAAATAAAAGAGTTAAATTGAAACACAATGTGTGAGCATGATTGTTGGTGGTGGATAGCAGTTTCCCTAACTATTTTCTCTCATTGATATTTTTCTCAATTTATCTTTTATTAGCTTCTGTTCTCTATATTTCCGGATTTTATTAAAATAACAAATCAACTTCCAAAATTTTGAAATTTTGTATGCATCTTCATTAGTATGTCTAGAGTCAGGGTGTTTAATTTCATAATTTTCTGTATTATTTTATTTTGTCTAACATTCATATCTTTCTGTTTAGGTCAGTATTAAATCGTTATAGTATAGAGTCTGGTTTAGTCTGCAGTTAAGTCCCATTCCCTTGCGGGAACGATCCCTACTTTCCATACTACATTCAATATTTATATCCATAGTAGGGTTTATCTTGAGATTATTTTTGTGCATCTTTTTGGTGTGTAAAAATAACATATCAAGGGAGAACAAAAATCATGGGGGGACTTTTTAAATTTTAACTCAATTTTTCGCGGCCTCAAAACAGAAAGGATTACGGCGTGAGGCAAGAGCACGCGGTAAAAGAATCAAGGAAAATCCTATATTCACTACGTGCAGCTAATACGCGTCATGAAAGAACAAAAAAATATCATTTATGGCGTGTAATAAAAGTACGCCGTGAATAACTCTTATTAACGGCGCACAAAAATGCACGCCGTAAATTTCGCGTCGTGAAAAGTCTAATTTCTTGTAGTCATGTACGTTCTAATCAAAGTTGTCGCTCAGGCTATGCCTTTATATGCTATGAATTGTTATCTTCTTCCTCAAAACCTTTGTCAAGAACTTCATTAGCTTTGTGCCCAATTTTGGTGGGGATCTAAAGAAGATAAACGTGCTATGCATTGGAGGGCTTGGGATGCCTTATGTAAACCCAAATCTATGGGTTGTATGGGTTTTAGGCATTTATTTGCTTTCAATCTGGCTATGCTTGCAAAACAGGGATGACGATTTATTCAAAATCCTAATTCTCTGGTTAGTCGTTTATTTAAAGCGATTTATTTTCCACACTCCTCGTTTTGGAATGCAGATACTGGTCTTACGCCTTCTTATGCTTGCTGTAGCATTTTACATTGGAGGGATGTGTTGAATGTTGGTATTCGTCGTCATATTGGTGATGGGAGATCCACTAATATTTGGACTGAACTGTGGCTTACTAGGGAAGATATTTCTCCTTATTTCAGCCCAAGTTTTCATCTTGTGTCTGAGCTTTTCTCTGCTTCGGGTACTTGGAATCTGCCGCTGCTTTCTGAGCTTTTCCCTTCAGCTCTTGTTAACAAGATACTATCTATTCCGCTTAGTGTCAATACTCATCCTGATAAATGGATTTGGGGAGTCGATAAATGTGGTATTTTTTCTGTGAAGTCTGCTTATCACGTGGCATGTGCACAAGTTTTTAGTGAAACTTCTTCGTCTCCAAATCCCTCTGCTGATTTGTGGAATGGTATCTGACGCAACGATAATTTCGGGTTAAAAATGTGGTTTTGCGTATCGTCGTCAAAGTGTAGTAGATGGTATATTTGAGACCGGGGGATGTCATACCCAAGGGATTGGAAGGCCCAAGATCCCTATTTGGTAAACAATGTAACCGAAATGCTTGACACTAAAATGGTGAGATAAGAGATGGATTATGTACTTGTGAAGTAGATTATGTGCAACATGATGCAGTGTTCATAGATTGTGTTCATGGATATGTAACTTGTAACCAAAACAGTAAGTAAAGGAAGCAAATGTGACTAGCTAAAGCAAGTGTATGAGCTTACAAACTCAATACAATTGGAGTGTGTGTTATTGATCAAATGGATGAGGTAGTTGGGGTTTCGGGTTTAACCTAACCCACTCCGATGTATGATAAACCACTTTGTTATGAACACAAGATTGATTAACAAACCAAAATCCTCAAACCTTAGCACTAGAAAGAGTACATAAGATTTAGTTTCACAATTTATCCCTCATGTCTAATAGATTCATGAGGGGCTCTCAATCAATTTGCTTAAGCTCATTGAGTCCCTAAGTTCATCAAAAGAGGCATAGGATCCAGAAACATCTAGGATTTCAAACAAGCTAGGCCTAAGCTTAACTCATCACATGCATTGCCAATAGTCTAGAATTTAGAGAGGCACTACACTCCACAAATTCAACCAATATAAGTCTAACACATGCTCTTCAAGTAGTGAAGTATCCAAACATGCATCCAACATAATTAATCTAGACAATGAACATGTTCATATCACAATCAAGGTTCATAAACATCACAGTAAATCAATACATCATCATGGGCTAGGGCTCACAACCCTAGCCCCCAACAAAGAGACTACTCACACATGCTTGAAGTATACATCATTATTACAAATATAAACATATGAAAGTCTAAACAAAAGTAAAGAGAGGGTTGAGAAAATCTTAGTGATGAACTCCAGCAGCTCCTTGATGTTCCAGGTGTGATGCTAGGCTCCCCACTCCTCACTCCTTCTAGCTTCCAAAACTCCAGAAATGCAGTTTCTTCTTCTTGATGTCTCCAACGAACTGTGCAGTATATGAGGTGGAATGGTGCTGAAAGTTAGTTTGCTAGACAGATTAACGTCTTAGGAACAACTTTCGTGAAGGACCCGAAGTGATTCAGATGGTGGAAGGTGGTGAAAATGGCCAATTCGTGACTGAGGTCGGGTGGTTCCGAATTCACTGTTTTTGAGAGAGTTCTTGGCTATTTTCTGTGTGGGTGCTTGAATGAATCTCCCTCTGATTCCAGCTCCTCTTTGATCTCTGTCCTCTCTTCCCTTTTGCAGCTGGCAGCCACCTCTCCCTTGTCTTCACTCCTCCCAAGTCAAAGGCAAGGAAAATTTGACAAAAAACTTTCTTCCATTTCAACATGGTAGGCTCCCAAGCCTTTTAGGTATCCCAATGCAATGTGATGGCTGGGTTGACAATGTGTGCAGCTGAAATTTGAATTGCACCACCTCAAGTGGTGGTGGTGGTGGTGGTTATGTCGCCGGTTGTGGTGGTTATTCTTCGGATAGTCATTGAAGCTCGGAGTTGCAATAAAAAGCCTCCAAAATGCACATTTTAGTGCAAATAGTCACCACACACTTATTTGACCTGTATAAGTAAAAACACATATTAAATATAACAAAACAGCTCTCGGAAAGGCCTAATCCAAGTAATTAGAGATAGATTTGACACGTAAAATACAGACAAATCAGTATCTGGTCTGCTCAAGTGCTAGGCAAGGCAAAATTGTGCTTGGAAAGCCTGTGCTAATATCTTGCCTACCCGGGGTCAGCTTAGTGAGATGGATGTTGATATTGATACTCAGTGTCCTTTATGTGATGAGGAGGTCGAAACACCGATGCATGCATTGCGTGATTGTACGATTGCTTCTGAGGTTCTTTCTATAGCGCCATTAGCATTGGTAACTTCAGCAACTCTACATTCTTGTGTTCATTCTTGGTTGCTTAATCAGTTTCATCATCTATCCAAATCCTCTTTTCCCCTTCTTCTTATGTTGTTGTGGGCAATTTGGCGTAACCGTAATTCCAGAGTGAGGGATGAGGTTTTGAAATCTTCTTCTAACATTGTTCCTGTGACTTTAGGTTGGTGGGAAGAGTTTCGTTCAGCTCATGGTTCTTCCCATGTCCCTCAATAGCCTCGGATGCACAAATGGAAGCCTCCTCTTTTAGGCTTTGTCAAGCTCAATGTGGACGCTTCTTATAATCTTATTTCGGGTGGTGCCGGTTTGGGTGGTGTCGGTTTGGGTGGTGTCTTCAGGGATTCTCAAGGTATAGTTTTAAGTGGCTTTCCTGCTTTTCACGCTTCTGTTTCTTCTGCTAAACATGGTGAGCTGCTGGCTTTGTTAGTAGGAATGCAAGAGGCTTGCCATCGTCATCTGGCACCATTAATTGTGGAATCTAACTGCTTGAATATTGTCCAAGCCTTACACTCTTGATGTTTTGGACTTTTCTGAGTTGGGTTTTCTTCTTGATGATCTTCGTCAGTGATGTGAACGTAAAATACGTTCACAAAGTGCCTTTAATTACTGGATTCTGCTATTCCGAAAGCTTAATTGTCTGTTTAATGTTTGTTTTCGTGTTTTTAGGGAAAATACCAGGAAAATGTTAATCTGCACAGAATAGGTGCATTTTGGAGTTTTTCAGCGTAAATCGGAAAGTCAACCGTGACTTTCATTTGTGGAATAAAATAGTGTACGAAGATTTCGGAAACCGTTCCGAATCCCGACAATTTTGTCGGCGAACCACCACATAAGGCGGCGCAACCACCACACGCGGTGGCGATATACATTTTAAATCTCCATTATATTTTCCCTTATTTTATATTTTATTATTTGTGTTTCTTTTTGTTATTTTATTTTTCTGTTATTTTATTTTATTTATTTCTTTAATTTTCTTTTGGTTTGTTGTTTTATTTTGTTTGATTTCTCTTTACTGCAGCCATGTTACACGCCGCCCACTTCTCCAGCTACAGTCCATTTTTTCCCTGGTTTTCCTCCACTGCCGGCACCTCCTCCTTGGCTTCTAGTTTCACCAACCTTCCCCACCATCACCTACTACTTCCACCATAGCCTGCAGATTCCCTCTGCGTTGGCTGTTTCCCCCTCCCATTCTCTATTTAAGAGAAGTTTCAGCTTCACATCATCATCAACCAATCTCAATCACCACAAGCAACTCACGGCAATCACCATAATCAAAAATCATGCAGCAGCCCTTGTCCCTTCTGCCATCACCATGGCTCTCTGCACTCAATTCAATCAATTTTCCTGCAAATTCACAGTTCAATTCAAGCATTCATCAATCATATTCTTTCAATCTAATTATGCTTGTTTTTCTTTTGTTTTGCAGATTTAAGAAGCTGCTCTCTCACCGTGAAGCCACAAAGCAGCACCGCCTCTGTTCAAGGCACCCATGCTTTTCTTCTTGGCACCCCTCAAGGCCGGACCACCTCCAGACGCGTCCCCGTGCCCAGCCCAGCTCGCCTCCGCGCCATCTCGCTGCAATTCCAGCTGGCCCATGCCGGATTTGTAATCACCTGCAAGTCGCCGACAGCCCGGACCCCGTGGTCAAGCTCCGCCGCTTCTCAAAGCCGCGCCGTTCTCATGCTTCGCTCAATCCGCCGGCGGCCATCGCAACTCCTCTCTTCGTCGTCGATTTCACTAAGACATCCATGCCGGCGACCCAGATTGCTCGTCGACGCCGGCCGTGACTTTCCGTCACCGTCATGCTCTAGCCCCGCACCTCTGCTATTCCGCCACCGGCAGCTCTCTCTTGTGTGCAGAAATGAAGAAGGAAGATGAATGAAAGAAGAGAGAAAATCAAGCACGGGTCCGATGCCAATTGAGAAAAGAAAGAACTGAAAAACAAGGGTTGAATAGTCAACCATGGAGAAAGAGACGCACGGGAAAAGAAGAAAAAGTCAAAGTCAAAGTCAGTCAACTTGGGCTTGACCGGTCAACAGAAAATTGGGCCCAAGCCCAAAGCCCAAAGTGCAAGCCCAATGCCATTTCAGCCCCGATTGCTAAGTACACCCGCCACATCCAAAGTCCGATTATATAGCTGAGTCTGCCACCTTCGCCTGCCAGACAGTGTCCATTTTCATGGACACATTAGTAACATTTTCCCAACCCTCGTTTATTTATTATATTTTATTTTTGTTTAATTTTATTTTCTGTACTTTAATTAATGTGAATAAATGTTGGGATAAATTGTTACTATTTGTTTTATTTTCTATTTTGTGTAATAATTGTTGGATTGAAGTTGATTGATTCTTCTAGCAGCTTATGTGAATTTTGTTTGTTTAGTTTTATCTTTAATGTTGAAACTAAATAATAAGGATCACGGATAGTTGGGCGGTCCCGCTAGGTCGTGCACTTGAATTAGCAACTCTTTTTCTAGTGATTAGCTTGACAGAGTGGTCTCGGAGTTAATTGTTAGGGAAAGTTTTATTTGGGAGATGTATGGTGGTCCAGCATCTTACATATGTTAATTTCGGATTCATGGCTAGGGAGTTGGTTAATCTTCAAAACAATATTTGTGTGTGTGTTTCTTGTTTTCAAAAACAATAAAAATCCAAAAATATTTCTTTTATTGTTTTTAAAATTATCAAAAACCCCCAAAAATACTTTTGTATATAATGTATATTTTTGTAAATAGAAACAATACTGTATAGTTTATTTAATTTTGTATATATATATATTCTTTATTCTTTATACTTGTTAATATAATTCTTTATTTAATTTATTTTATTGTGACATTGAAAAGTAAATATAACAATCCTCTGTGGGAAAAACCTTTATTTCCCATTATACTTTACAACGACAATTGTTAGGAATTTAGGTAATATTTAATGACGTAGGTAAAAATTCTCTGATCAGTCAGCTGTTAAGTGCGGCTTATGTTGCTTCTTTGATTCATGTACGTCGGTCTGCTAATGCTCTGCTAATGCAGTAGCACATCTCTTAGCTAGGGAAGCTGGTGTTAATCACCATTTTCTTAAGTTTTTCTCTGTAGCCCCTTCTGATAGGCTAAAAGCAAGCATCAATTTAAAAACTCTATCGGTATTATAAAGTAAGTAGGGATCGTTCACACCAAGAATCGAGTGTGTACCTAACAAAGAATGTCACAAAGATTTATTAACAAATATATACACATGTTACACGAGATTAAGGGGGATTGAGAGATTGATTCAATGAAATAATTAATTAAACTACAAGGAATAAATTGAATAAGATGTGATGAAACATAAAGAACATAAATTACAACCATAGGTATACAAGTCTACCAATTATTGAACCGAAATTAACCAATTCCCTAGCCATGAATCCGAAATTAACATATGTGGAATGCCACACGAGGTTTATCATTCCCCAAATAAACCTCTTCTACGAAAATTAACCTTAGTGAACGCTCATCTAGATTAACCAATCAAACATGCAAAGTTAGCTAATCAAAACATGTCTAACGCATAGAAGAAGAGTTGTTAATTAAAGTGCACGACTATAGTGAGAACGCTCATCTATCCGCGATCCTTTTTATTTGATTCAAACAAACGGAAACACATAAGCTACTAGAAGAATTAACTAAATTCGATTCAATAACAAAATAAACGCATATAAATAGGTTGGAAATTACATAATTCATGTCATTTGATTTGTTATCAAAATATAGTGATGAGTAATTTAGACTCGGGATTGTCGAACCACGGGGATTGGAGGCCTAAAACCTAATTAGTAAAATGTAATCTAATTTTCTTAACACAAATAACAATTTTTTAGGGTTTTTATTTTTATGAAGCACACAAAAGTTAACAAACTAAATTGAACAAACAAAATAGAAATAATTAAACTATGAGAATAAATCACAAATTATGTTTTGGGTTTATTGAATAACACAAATCAAATCTCACAATAGTAAAACAAATTACTACACAAATATTCTCACAAATGTAATTCAAATACTAATCAAAACAAAAATTAAATTAAAACTTAATTAAAATAAGAGAGAGAGAGAGAGAAAGAGAGTGGCTTATTGTGCTTGGACGGCGCAGTGAGCTGCTGTAGTGATGGTGGTGGTGTGAGATATGCAGATGAGGGGAAGCTTGGGTGTGGAGAGAAAGAACCGGGGTGCAGAGAGTAGAAGAGAAAATGCAGAGAAGAAGAAGAAGAAGAAGAAGAAGAAGAAGAAGAAGAAGAAGAAGAAGAAGAAGAAGAAGAAGAAGAAGGGGGAGAGGAGGAGAAGAGAGGGAGAAGAGAAAGAGGAGGGTTTGTGAATTGGTGAGAAATAGTGTTGTGAAGCCCTCTATTTATAGGAGAATGGAGAGGAAGAAGAAGACAATGAAAAAAATAAAGAAAGAAAGGGAATAGAAGTGGAATGTGAATGGGAGATAAAGAAATGGTAAGTGGTGGTGGAAATGTAGTCATATGGCAATTAACCATTTATTTAAGTAAAATAAATTAAACACTAATAGTGTGGGCAGAAAGAAGAGGAAAGAATAAAGGGGTGAGTGGAGCATTGAAAATAAAAGAAGAGGAAAGAAATAAAAAGCAGACAGCACTGAGCTGTGCGCACTTGGAGTGGAATTCTGGACGTTTAGACGGTTGGATGATTCTGAAATTTTAATGCCGAACACCTAACATCTACATGCAGCGTGTATCAAACTTACAGCGACATCTGACGGTGAAATTGAGAGATATGGGCTTCGCAAGTTGACTGATCTGCACAGGCAGAATGTTCGAAAATCTGGGCTTGGGCCTTTCCTCATGCTTTGTGAACCTGGGCCTTCCTTCATGGATTTGGGCCTTCACCTTGGATTTGGGCCTTCATCTTGGGCCTCACGGCAGCGCACCTCTTAATGGGCCTCGAAAAAGCCCATTAAGCTTTGTTTCTGCACATGTTCACATTAATACGTCATTTAGGACTAAACACTCATTAGCCTTTTCTTTTGTTCACCCACACCATCTCACCCTTGTTTTATTGTGTTTGCAAGACGATGATAGTGACTTCTTGTGTTCTTATGCTTCGGTTTTTGATATGTATGGTAGTATACCAAAAGGCAAGTGTGGGGGTGTATTTATTTTGTTGTATTTGTTCAAAGAAAGAAAGAAAAAATCAGAAATAAAAAGAAGGAATAAATTCCTCAAAAAAAAAAAAAAAAAAAAAAAAAAAAGAAAAAAAAAGAAAGAGAAATTCCAAAAATAGAGTTAATTGTATTGTTTTTATTTTCAATAAAAGGTTGGAGGAGAATAAGAGTTGTTTCGGGTTTAGCATAATTATGAGTTTCAAAGTCGTTGATTTGTCTTGCAAACATGTGAAACATTTTTCATTTCGAGTCCTTTCACTTCATTGACCATTCACCATTTACTATCCACCCTTTGGTCCCTGTTTCACCTGAAAGTCCTTATGATCTGATGATTTGTGGATTAATTGTAGAGAGTTGGTTAATGAGCAAGCATATGGGAACACTACTTGTGTAATTGTTTTGAGAGTAAACACTTAACCCTAAACACTGAGCGGAAATATTTAGTGAATCTTGTGAGGTTTAGTGGTTAATGTTGTTCATATGTGCCTATTGGATTGCTTGACATTAATTGTATACTTGGTTTTCACACACTTCACCCGAGCATAAATGAGATGTACATATTAAATGCTTAGCAAATTCTTTAACCTTGGTATATAATTTTTATTCTCTTGATTATAATTCTTTCGAACTCGCTGAGGATTATGGTTGGAAAGACTGTCTGTTTTGTGTTTCCCTTTCTGTTTTGTGTTGTTTTGTTTTGTGTTTGCTAGAGGACTAGCAATAGTTCAAGTGTAGGGGTGTGATGTGAACGTAAAATACGTTCACAAAGTGCCTTTAATTACTGGATTTTGCTATTCCGAAAGCTTAATTGTCTGTTTAATGTTTGTTTTCGTGTTTTCTGGGAAAATATGAGAAAAATGTCAATTTGCACATAATAGGTGAATTTTGGAGATTTTCAGTGTAATTCCGAAAAGTCAACCGTGACTTTTCAGATATCAAAATGACACCGGTCATTTTGAGGATGTGGGCCCAGTTAATGTACGAAGATTTCGGAAACCGTTCCGAATTCCGGCAAGTTTGTCGGCGAACCACCACATCAGGCGGCACAACCACCACACGCGGTGGCAGAATATATTTTAAATCTCCATTTTACTTTCCCATGTTTATATTTTATATTTATTTGATTTTAATTTGTTTTATTATTATTTTAATTAATTATTTATTTTGTTTTTATTTTTGTACAGTTTTTCTTCTCCACCGAGCCGCCCATGTTCTTGGAATCAATCTCCAGCACTCCACGATTTCATCCAGCTGCATATTCCCTCTCCACTAGCAGATCACCCACCATCCCTCACATGGCTTCAATTCCATTCCCATCTTCCTCTGCGTTGGATGCCACAATCACAGCACAATATTCTTCTCCTTCGTTGGCTGCTTCTCCCCTTCCCCTCTCTATTTAAAGAGAGCTCCTGCAACAGTCTTCCTCACCAATTCACAATTCACAGCAGCTCCTGCATCGACAGAAACCATCCAATGGCAATATCTCTCCACACCTCCTCTGCCTCAATTTTCCTGCAAACATCAATTATATTCTTTCTATCTTATTATGTTTGTTTTTCTTTTGCAGGTTTGGAAACCAAGCTGCCCGTGCTTTCCTTCGCAGCAAAGCCCAGTCCAATTAGCCACCGCCGCCGTCAAATCCAAGGACCCAAAGCGCCGGCGTCGCAAATCACCATTTCTGCCGTCGAACCAAGCCCAGCCGGCGCCACATCATCCTCTGCCCAATCGAGCCCGTGCTCGATCTATCTCCGCGCCGGTCTCTCTGTCATCACCGTCGCTACTGCTCACTGCCCAGCCACCATCGTGATCTTTGCTGCTGCTATTTCTCGCCCGCGTTAATCCTCCGCAATCCTACACCGGCAACAGCACATCACCGCGCAGCTCCGACCCCGTAGCTGCTGTTCCCTGCCACTTTTAATTCCAGCCAGCGCCGTGCTCGTTCCGGCGCCGTCTCCAGATTCCCGATCCTCTCATCAGCCCCGCCGGCAATCTTGCAAGCTCCGCCGCACCTTCTATGTTGTGCAGCTGCTGCTCCTTGCCGCTCCCTCTCCTGCCCAGAAATCGCGAAGAACGAGAGAAGAAGAAATGAAATGGCTGCAAGTTAATGCTGACTTGGCAATTTCAGCGTTGAAAAGTCAATGGGCTAAAGACTTGGGCTGGACCGGTCAACAAGAGAGAAAGAAGTTTGGGCCTCCAAGCCCAATTGCCAAAAGTCCAAGCCCAATGTTCAAATTTGCTATCTACACCCAATGCCCAAGCTGAAATTGCTCTCGGCACCCGCCACATCCAAATTTGTTCGATTTTATAGCTGAGTCTGCCACCTTCGCCTGCCAGACAGTGTCCATTTTCATGGACACATTAGTAACATTTTCCCAACCCTCGTTTATTTATTATATTTTATTTTTGTTTAATTTTATTTTCCGTACTTTAATTAATGTGAATAAATGTTGGGATAAATTGTTACTATTCGTTTTATTTTCTATTTTGTGTAATAATTGTTGGATTGAAGTTGATTGATTCTTCTAGCAGCTTATGTGAATTTTGTTTGTTTGGTTTTATCTTTAATGTTAAAACTAAATAATAAGGATCACGGATAGTTGGGCGGTCCCGCTAGGTCGTGCACTTGAATTAGCAACTCTTCTTCTATGCGTTAGACATGTTTAGATTAATTACCTTTGCATGTTTAATTGTTTAGCCTGTCAGGGTGGTCTCGGGGTTAATTTTCATAGTGAGGTTTTATTTGGGAGATGTATGGTGGTCCAGCATCTTACATATGTTAGTTTCGGATTCATGGCTAGGCAGTTGGTTAATCTTCAAAACAATATTTGTGTGTGTTTCTTGTTTTCAAAAAGAATGAAAATCCAAAAATATTTCTTTTTATTGTTTTCAAAATTATCAAAACCCCCAAAAATACTTTTGTAAATAATGTATATTTTTGTAAATAGAAACAATACTGTATAGTTTATTTAATTTTGTATATATATATATTCTTTATTCTTTATACTTGTTAATATAATTCTTTATTTAATTTAATTTTTCGTGACATTGAAAAGTAAATATAACAATCTTCTGTGGGAAAAACCTTTATTTCCCATTATACTTTACAACGACAATTGTTAGGAATTTAGGTAATAATTTAATGACGTCGGTTTTACGATTAATCAAGAATGTGGTGGTGAATTATGTTATGGAGCAGCCTTTATATAGGAGAAATCATGGAACCCTTGATGCAATCCTAGCCGTCCATGAGAAATCTGAAATCTTCTCGAAATCTCTCTCTTGATGTGGCCGAAATCTTCTTGTGTGGTGGCCAAGAAATCCATGTAGCAACCCTAGTATTATTGCTGAAATTCCCCCTATTATTTCCTTTAGCGACGAACCTTACGTTGGCAAAAGATATGGCTGAATTTCCTCCTTGTAATCTTGCCAAAAATCTATCTAAATACATCCCAAAAATCTGATTGGTATCATAAATAAATTAGGTAATTAAATCCTTGTAAACTTTGGGAAAGTAAAAAGATTTAATAAAATAAAACTCCTTATCCTTTTTGGAATGTAAATTGCGGCAAGACTCTCCTTCTCCCTCTAGAAGAATGTGGCAACAACCCTAATGGATTAGGGTTTCACCTCATGGTCCATTGGACTTGGGCCTAGTAAATGGGCCTCACGGATTGGGCCTTGACAAAGCTCAATGGCTTCTTGAAATCCATCTTTTCCTTTCCGCTCCGAGATAAAACAACAATCCTAGTTGCAATAGGATTCCTGTCAAAGTCAGGAAAGAATAAAAATTAGGGAAGTTTCTATTTATCAAATAGGAAAGATTTCAAATGAGGAAAGTTTCCTAAAACAAATAGGAGAGTCAAAACAGGAAAGTTTCCTAAAAACCTTATTTTTATTTGTTTACTCATTCTAACATCATTTAGGGACTCAAAGATGGAAACTAAGCTAAAATAGCAAAGTTACTAATTGTTACTAATAAAGCGCAGCCAAATAATGTCACACTTTGTGCTCCTATCACCTTCTTTTTTGGAGGCAACTCTTTCTCTTGACTGTCATGATGCTTAATCAATGAATTTTATTCTTTCCCCTAAAAAAAAAATATATGATTTGTGATAAGATTTTTGGCCAATCTCCATATGTCACGTGTCCTTATCTTAACTTTATATCTACCAAATTTGGTAATAAATAAGCTTCATACTACATGGTATACTCACACATTCCTCTCATTCTACAATTCCATGTCTTTTTCCAAAAGTTTTCTTCCAACCACACACCTCTTCCCATTCCTCATATTTTTCATGGGGGATTTGAGCGATTGGTTGTTAGCTAGGCAACGGGAAACTACAAAAGACCTTGAGCGCATTCAAGCGACAAACTCTCAAGCAGCTGTGATGTTGGTGCAGTATCAATCCTCCGAGGCAATGAGAGGACGTGGTTCACGTCCTGGTCGTGCCCTGAATGTCGAAAGACATAGGCAAGGATGAGGTTACTTTCTCATGGAGGATTATTTCATCGAACGACCTATGTACGGGCCATCAGATTTTTGAAGGCGGTACAAAATGCAAAAACTTGTATTCCAGCACATTATGGAGGACATTTGCAACCTCGATAGTTTCTAGAGGCAAAAACCAGATGCTGTTGGCAAGATGAGATTGCTTCTCGAACAGAAAATCACAACTGCTCAACGGATGCTTGCATATGGTGCAGCTGCCGATCAATGCAATGAAATTACTAGGATGGGAGCATCTACTACGCTAAAGTGTCTGAAGAAATTTTGTGAACAAGTTGAGAGTCTTTACTCAAGTTGGTTTCTTTATGCTCCGACAGCTTGGGCTGGAGCTTACTCAGGCCGAAAGGGTAGATCAATAATTATTCTTGAGGCGGTGGAATCCCATGACACGCATATATGGCACGCGTTTTTCGGAACTCCTGGAGCTCAAAATGATCTCAACGTTCTTGGTGCGTCTCAAGTGTTCGAGCGAGTCATCCACATACAGCGTGTATCAAAATTACAGCTAGATCTGACGGTGAAATTGAGAGATATGGGCTTCTCAAGTTGACTGATCTACACAGGCAGAATGTCCGAAAATCTGGGCTTGGGCCTTTCCTCATGCTTTGTGAACCTGGGCCTTGCTTCATGCATTTGGGCCTTCACCTTGGATTTGGGCCTTCATCTTGGGCCTCACGGCAGCGCACCTCTTAATGGGCCTCGAAAAAGCCCATTAAGCTTCGTTTCTGCACATGTTCACATTAATACGTCATTTAGGACTCAATTATGGAAACTAAGCTAAAATAGCAAAGTTACAATTAAATCATAGCCAAATAGTAGGGAAACCACATTAAAAACGTCACACTTTGTGCTCCTATCAAATACCCCCACACTTAGCTATTGCTAGTCCTCGAGCAAACACGAAACTTAAAACAGAACAACACAAAATAGAAAACGAAACACAAAATAAAATGGTCTTTCCAACCATAACCCTCAGCGAGTTTGAAAGAATTATAATCAGAAGAATAAAAATTATATATCAAGGCTAAAGAATTTGCTAAGTCTTTAACCTGCACATCTCATTTATGCTCGGGTGAAGTGAGTGAAAACCAAGTATACAATTAATCTCATTCAATCCAATAGGCACATCAAAACAACATTAACCACTAAACCTCACAATGATCACTAAATATTTCCGCTCAGTGTTTAGGGTTAAGTGTTTACTCTCATAACAATTGCACAAGTAATGTTCCCATAGGCTTGCTCATCAACCAACTCTCCACAATTAATCCACAAATCATTAAATCATAAGGGCTTGCAATGGTGTAATTGGGCCAAAGGGTAGATGGTAAATGGTGAATAATGAATGAAGGGATTAGAAATGAAAAATGTTTCACATGTTTGCAAGACAGATCAACGACTTTGAAACTCATACCTATGCTATACCCGAAACAACTTTCTTATTCTCCTCCAACCTTTTATTGAAAATAATACAAGAAATAACTTTTTTTTTGTGACTTTTTTTTTCACTTTTTTTTTTCTTTTCTTGAGGAACTTTATTCCTTCTTTTTGTTTTTGATATTTTTTTTTCTGTCTTTGAACAAATACAACAAAATAAAAAGCACCCCCACACTTGCCTTTTGGTATATTACCAAACAAATCCGAAGCATAAGAACACAAGAAGTCACTATCATTGTCTTGCAAACTGATTTGCACTTATTTATAGCGCAAATTGTATTCCTAATCACGAGAGTTAAGCTTATCCGAAGGCATTTTGTTACCACTAATATGCGTTTTCATGATTTCAGGTTACTTAGGTGACTTGAGGTAATTCGGCACAAGAAGGTGCATTTTGACTACTTTTGGGCACACTTCCGAGAAGAGGACGAGAAGTCAACTGTGGCTTCTAGGCATTGAAGATTGCACAAATTTACCTTCGGAAGACGTTGCCATTGAAGGCCTTGAAGAATCGAAGAAAGGAAGGAAAATGAAGAAATTGCATTTCCGGCGATTTTTCCGGCAAACCACCACCACAAGAGGCGGCAGCACCGCCGGACCACCACCGGAGCACCACCACAACATGAGAGAGTCTCCTACACCAGCCATGCACATGTGTGATGATGTGAACGTAAAATACGTTCACAAAGTACTCTAAATACTTGGATGGATGCTATTCTGAAAGCTTATTTGTCGGTTTAATGTTTGTTTTCGTGTTTTCAGGGAAAATATGTGAAAAATGCTAATTTACACATAAAAGGTGAATTTTGGAGATTTACAGCGCAATATCGGAAAGTCAACCGTGACTTTTCGATTACCTGATGACACCGGTCATCATTCGGAGGTGGAATATAACATTGTACGAAGATTTTGGAAACCGTTCCAAATCCCGGCAATTTTGCCGGCAAACCACCACTCACGGAGGCGCAACCACCACACGCGGTGGTGAAACATATTTTAAATCTCCATTTTATTTTCCCTATGTTTATGTTTTATATTTATATTTATTTTACTTCTATTTTAGTTTTTATTTTTATTTCATTTAATTTCTTTTATTTTATTATTTTATTTTATATTTATTCCTTTTTGTTTCTTTTTATTTTAAATCTTTTGTTTGTATTTTGCAACACGTTCACCGGCCAGCTCCTTCATGGATCTTGAGCTGGCCTCCCACCATCAACAGAATATTTCACCCGCTCACATGAATTCAAATCCATCCAACTCCTCCCATGTTACCTGGTTTGAATTCAAATTGAATTCCAGATCACTTGTCCCTCTCTGCACTGCTATTCCTTCCCTTTAAATACCCAGCTCTGATTTCATTTCTCTTCAGCCGGGGTTCATCCCTGCGCTCACAAACTCTTTCGCCTTCTTTTCCTCCCCACCCTTCTCTGGCGTCCGTGCTAGCTCTCATAGCTAGCCTTCTGTCCTTATGGTTACTCTCTGCAATCCCTTCTCAAAGCGTCCGTGCACAGTGCCACCATGGCTGTGCCTTCTCTTCTCCCCCTTCTCTGTTCCTCTCCGGTCAAACACAAATCCTCTCTTCCTCCTCTCTTCTTTCTAGAATTATCTAAGTCCTTATTCTTCCTCTGTTCTTGTTCTCAAAATTCACAGGCAGCTCCTCTGCCCAATCCAGTTCACCACAGAAACTCACTCACAGCCTCCCTTCTTCTAATTAACAAATCTTTTCACTCACTGACGAACCGTCAAAGTATGGGGTAAGTAAATTGTGAAGGGGGATTGTCGTTCCAACGAGGATCGATGGGCTCCTTAATCCCTTGGTGGTTTGTGTGTGATGAGTGCTCTAGCTATGATGGACTATATGAGAAATGGAAAGAGTGTGTGAAGGTGAGTATGTGACAATGAGTGATGTAGTGGTGTCAAGATTGGTTTTGGAAAGATAATGATGCAAATGAAATGAAACAGCCAAAAAGTAAGGAAAGCAAGCAAGTAAATAACGTAAAGTGTGCGCAATGTATGAGAATGTTGGGGTTTTCGGGTTAGCCTAAGTCCAATTACGATGCTTAACGAACCAATTTAGTAATTATGCTTATGCAATGGATGAATCAAGTTTCGTATCTTAGCCATGTTATGGGTCTAAGACCATCTTTTCTTATGTATTCATAGTGCCATGTTATGGGTCACTAGAACTCTCCCAATGTGGCTTGGGAGGCGAAGGGTTCAAAGACTTAGAAGCTCAAACAAGGGGTCCTCATCACATCTACTATCAATTGCCTAGAGAGAGTTAGGAGTCACCCCAACAAACTCAATCAAAATAGGTTATACACATGCTCAAAGAGGTGACAAAGTTCCCTAAACATGCATTCAACACAAATTGAATTGGGTAATAGACATATCCATTCATCACAAAGCATTCATACATAGTTAATTCATCAATACATCACAATGGACTAGGGCACACAACCCTAGTCCCCAACAAGGTAACTACTCACTATCCATCAAGGGATGCATCATCACAAAACAATAGCAAGCTAAAATAATGAATACAAGAGAGAGAAGGGGTGAGAAATGCTCAATCAATGGTGTATCCTTCTTCTTCTTGAGTGTAGATGGCGTCCCTGATGTCTGGTGAGGATCCTAAGCTGCCCAGATGGTAGTAGAAGTGGCGGAGGCGGCGAAAACGAGCGGAAGTGGCGGAGGCCGTCGACCGTCGACCGTTCGACGGGATGTCGTCGACCGGTCGACGAGCGTGCAGAGGCTGAGGTGAAAGGGAAAATGGAGAGAAGGAAAGGGGGAGGGAAAGTGAGGTCGATTTGGGGCTGATTGGGAAGACTAAAGATGGCCTAATGAGGCAAAAACTAAACTATATATAGGCAAGGGAAGGGAAGAATGAAAGGCTAGGATTGCTAGGGTTAAATCCAATGGCTAAGGAGATTAAATGAAGGGTAATGAGGTAAAATCTTATGGGAGACAAAAGGAAGGAATAAGCTAGGGTGACCTCACCATATCTAACATACTCCATGATGCTTTGGAAGCTTCTTGATGAGTCACAAGGTTGACCTTGACTTGGACTTTGACTTTGACCTTCGGAGTTGACCATAGTTGACTTTTCGGTTTCTTGGTCAATCTTCCGGAATTCTCTTGTGCTTCATTCTCGGGACTCGGCATTTGACTCTTTGATGCTCCAAAGTCGGGGTTGACCACGAGTTGACTTTTCGGTCCTCGGGTTGACTTTTCGTCCTTTTGCCGGAAATTCACTAAAATTGATTATATGGTAAGGCTTTGTGTGATTTGCTTTGGATTTAATTAGCATAACTTATGATTGCTCGAAATTTCATGTTCACATCGCCTGTGTTAATTAATTGATTGCAATCCGAGAAGCACATTTGAACATACATTGTCATGCATACCCAGAAATTGTGAGGATTTGAGCCTGTTGAATATTCACATGTATGCATCTTTCATACATTTACTCGTTCTTCATGTGTGCACAATTTATGAGTTTTTGAACCTAGAACTTGCTCAGAGACCGCTTGAAACTTTTTATTAATCTGTGATGAATTGAAAATGATTAAAGCATTAGTTGAGCACCATGGCCAAATATTCACCATCCATTTAAACACGAACTTTAGGAACCCCTTTTGAACTGATAACTCATTAGCCGTTTCTTTTGTTCACCCACATCATCTCACCCTTGTTTTATTGTGTTTGCAAGACAATGATAGTGACTTCTTGTGTTATTATGCTTCGGATGTATAGTATGTACCAAAAGGCAAGTGTGGGAGTGCATTTTATTTTGTTGTATTTGTTCAAAGAAAGAAAAAAAAATATATATATATCAAAAAAAAAAACAAAAAAGAGGAATAAAATTCCTCAAGAAAAGAAAAAAAAGTGGAAAAGAAAAAAAAAATGCCACAAAAATAGAGTTATTTTCTTGTATTGTTTTAATTTCAATAAAATGTTGGAGGAAAATAGGAAAGTTGTTTCGGGTTTAGCATAGGTATGAGTTTCAAAGTCGTTGATTTGTCTTGCAAACATGTGGAACATTTATCATTTCTAGTCTTTCCCTTCCATTTACCATTTACCATTCATTCACCATTCATTCACCCTTTGGCCCCATTATACCATTGAAAGCCCTTATGATTTAATGATTTGTGGATTAATTGTAGAGAGTTGGTTGATGAGCAAGCTTGTGGGAACACTACTTGTGTAATTGTTATGAGAGTAAACACTTAACCCTAAACACTGAGCGGAAATATTTAGTGAATCTTGTGAGTTTTAGTGGTTAATGTTGTTCATTTGTGCCAATTTGATTGCATGAGATTAATTGTACACTCGGTTTTCACACACTTCACTCGAGCACGAATGAGATGTCCATGTTAAATACTTAGCAAATTCGTGAGCCTTGCTATATAATTTTTATTCTCCTGTTTATAACTCTTGTGAACTCGTTGAGGGTTTTGGTTGGAAAGAATTTCTGTTTTGTGTTTCCTTTTCTGTTTTTGTGTTGTTCTGTTTTTAGTTCCGTGTTTGCTAGAGGACTAGCAAAAGTTCAAGTGTGGGGGTGTGATGTGAACGTAAAATACGTTCACAAAGTACTCTAAATACTTGGATGGATGCTATTCTGAAAGCTTATTTGTCGGTTTAATGTTTGTTTTCGTGTTTTCAGGGAAATTATGTGAAAAATGCTAATTTACACATAAAAGGTGAATTTTGGAGATTTACAACGCAATATCGGAAAGTCAACCGTGACTTTTCGATTACCTGATGACACCGGTCATCATTCGGAGGTGGAATATAACATTGTACGAAGATTTTGGAAACCGTTCCACATCCCGGCAATTTTGCCGGCAAACCACCACTCAAGGAGGCGCAACCACCATACGCGGTGGTGAAACATATTTTAAATCTCCATTTTATTTTCCCTATGTTTATGTTTTATATTTATATTTATTTTACTTCTATTTTAGTTTTTATTTTTATTTCATTTAATTTCTTTTATTTTATTATTTTATTTTATATTTATTCCTTTTTGTTTCTTTTTATTTTAAATCTTTTGTTTGTATTTTGCAGCACGTTCACCGGCCAGCTCCTTCATGGATCTTGAGCTGGCCTCCCACCATCAACAGAATATTTCACCCGCTCACATGAATTCAAATCCATCCAACTCCTCCCACGTTACCTGGTTTGAATTCAAATTGAATTCCAGATCACTTGTCCCTCTTTGCACTTCTATTCCTTCCCTTTAAATACCCGGCTACGATTTCATTTCTCTTCAGCCGGGGTTCATCCCTGCGCTCACAAACTCTTTCCCCTTCTTTTCCTCCCCACCCTTCTCTGGCGTCCGTGCTAGCTCTCATAGCTAGCCTTCTGTCCTTATGTTTACTCTCTGCAATCCCTTCTCAAAGCGTCTGTGCACAGTGCCACCATGGCTGTGCCTTCTCTTCTTCCCCTTCTCTGTTCCTCTCCGGTCAAACACAAATCCTCTCTTCCTCCTCTCTTCTTTCTAGAATTATCTAAGCCCTTATTCTTCCTCTGTTCTTGTTCTCAAAATTCACAGGCAGCTCCTCTGCCCAATCCAGTTCACCACAGAAACTCACTCACAGCCTCCCTTCTTCTAATTAACAAATCTTTTCACTCACTCCCCCAATCCATCTACAATCACACACAAACATCACAACCATCATCACCTTCACCCCAGCACAATTTATCTGCAAATTAATCAAATCAAGTGCACAAACAATTAATAAATGTATGATTAATTTCAGGACACATCAAGCCCAACTCTGCCGGCGTCGTTACTGCCATCTGTAATTCCCAGCTCTGGCGGCACTGAAATCCCACCACGGCCGCAGCTCCCTTGCCCTGACGGTGACCCAAAGCCGTTGTCTTCTGTCACCGACGTCTCCCATCTGCTTCGCCGAGCCGGTGCCGTGCTCCCATAGACCGCGTCGTTCACCTCTCGATGAGCCCAGCAAGATGCACCCCGTGCCTCTTCCATTTTCGGCGTCTCTCTCACCAAACTGCAGCGCCGCACCTCCGGGCGCCATCGATCCCGTGTCCTGCCACCTGCGCCGCGACGCCGACGACCCCCGATCACACTGCCGCGCCGTTGCCTCCGTCCCCCAATCCACAAAGCCCGGGCGGCGCTAATCCTTCTTCGCCGTCGCTCCCATCTCGTCGCCTGCTGTTCCCGCCGCCGTCAGTCCTGCCGGTGTCACTCTCTCTCTGCACGGGAAGAAAGAAGAAAGAATGAGATGAGAAGCAAGAGAGAGAGCACGATTTGATGCTGAGGAAGAATAGAATGAATTAATCAATTCATGTTGAAAAGTCAAAAGTCAGCCAAAGGGAAGACCATGGCTTGGGCTGGAGACCGGAATGAAGGAAAAGAAAGTCATTGACTTTCTTAATTGGGCCTCAAAAACCCATTGACCAAACGCCCAAGGCCCAAGCCCGTGCACCCGAGCTCCCCGAACTTCATCGAAAATCCGGCGAATCCGATAAGATCCTTCGCCGGAATTAAATGAGCATTTCTCTCTCAAACTCAATTTATTTAAATATTTGTTGTGTGTTTATTTATTTGAATATTTGTTTAATTTGAATATTTGTGTGATTTAATTATATATTGAAAAACCCAAAAATATGTTATTCATTTATTTGTGTGTTTGTTTAATTATTTTTGGTGTGTTTTATTTAATTGTGTTAGTTTAAATTGTATATTTGAATTTGTATTTTCCTTGTTTTATTTTATAAAAATCCAAAAATATTTTCTTTTATTTATTTCTTGTTTTCAAAAGAATTTCAAAAACCCAAAAATATTACTTTTGTATATTGTGTACATTTTTTTAAATAGAAACAATATAGTTAATTAATTTCGTGACATTAGAAAAGTAAATAAACAATCCTCTGTGGGAAAAACCTTTACTTCCCATTATACTATTCAACGACAAATTGTTAGGAAGTTTAGGTAATAATTAATGACGTCGGTTTTACCGCATATCATGTGACACAGGTCACACATCCATTCATCATCCACCAACCCTCTCACATGTCCACTCACCATTATTCCCTCCACTTCCCTTTTCTTTTCCATTTCTTTTCTCTCCACTCATCCATTCCATGTCATCCCACTAGGAATCCCTAGTGCAACCTTGGAGGCTCACCAGACCCTCCCCTACCATTCCCATCCAGTTACTCACGTTCAGAAAAACCCTAGATAGAACCACCCCATTTTCTCTCGGCAAAGCTTGCTGAAACACACACAGACGCACCAAGCGCCCGGACGCCGATACCATCCGCCCGGACTCCTAGTACGTCTGCCGTTTTTGTTCTTCCATTTTCACCACCTTCCACCACCCATCTCACTTCCATCCCTTCACGAAATATCTTCCACACATCCCAAACACTACAACCATACACTTTCCACCACCATTCCATAGAGTTACCTTCACCACAAGTTGCCATCCATTGAGACATCAAGAGTTGGGAAGCTTGGAGATAAGTTGGAGCTTGTAGAGGAAGAGGGGAGTTCAAGGAGGCTTGCTACATACTTGGAGTCACCAAGGAGCTGCTGGCCATCGATATCTTGAGCATTTTCTCAACTTCTTCACTCTTACTTTGAACTTATGCTTTCTTATTTGAGATTATTGATGTATATGACAATGAGTTGTGAGTAGTTCATTAGGTTGGGGGCTAGGGTTGTGTGCTCTAGCCCATGATGATGTTTTGATGATTTCTCTTGAGTATGCATGATGAATTCATTTCTGGATATGTTCATTGGTTAAATACGGTTTTGTTTGATGCTTGTTCATGAATCTAATTAATTCTCAAGCATGTGTTAAACTTAACTTGATTGGATTCTATGTTGATTACATTTTATCCTAAGTGTTTGCAATGAGCATGATGAGTTTATGTCAATGGACTGAGTTTGTTTGAATCTTGATTCTTGAATCTCTATGCCTAGGAAGTTTGTTTGAGACCCTAACAAGGCTTGGATAAATGGACTAGGAGTATTGATTTGCACTAATTTATAGCGCAAATTGTATTCTTAATCACGAGAGTTGAGCTTACCCGAAAGCATTTTGTTACTACTAATATGCGTTTTCACGATTTCAGGTTACTTAGGTGACTTGAGGTAATTCGGCACAAGAAGGTGCATTTTGACTACTTTTGGGCACACTTTCGAGAAGAGGACAAGGAGTCAACCGTGGCTTCTAGACATTGAAGATTGCATGAATTCACCTTCGGAAGACGTTGTCATTGAAGGCCTTGAAGAATCGAAGAAAGGAAGGAAAATGAAGAAATTGCATTTCCGGCGATTTTTCCGGCCAACCACCACCACAAGAGGCGGCACCGCTGCCGGACCACCACCGGAGCACCACCACAGAAGGAGAGAGTCTCCTACACCAGCTGCACACATGTGCATGGCTGATGACATGTCCACTAGTTCCCCCACTCACCCACAAATTCCTCCACTTCACCTTTCTTTTCCATTTCTTTTCCCACCACTCACCTTTGTTTACTCTCTCCACTAGGAAACCCTAGTGAACCCTTGGAGGCTGTTGAGACCAACCAGACCCTGCTCTCACTCAGTTACTCACGTTCAGAAAAACCCTAGGGAGATAGACACCATTTTCTCTCGCCAAACCTTGCAAAAACACACACAGACGTACCAAGCGCCCGGACGCCCAGTACGTCTGCCGTTTTTGTTCTTCCATTTTCACCACCTTCCACCATCCATCTCACTTCCATCCCTTCACGAAATATCTTCCACACATCCCAAACACTACAACCATACACTTTCCACCACCATTCCATCGTTCTACCTTCACCACAAGTTGCCATCCATTGAGACATCAAGAGTTGGGAAGCTTGGAGATTAGTTGGAGCTTGTAGAGGAAGAGGGGAGTTCAAGGAGGCTTGCTACATACTTGGAGTCACCAAGGAGCTGCTGGCCATCGACATCTTGAGCACTTTCTCAACTTCTTCACTCTTACTTTGAACTTATGCTTTCTTATTTGAGATTATTGATGTATATGACAATGAATTGTGAGTAGTTCATTAGATTGGGGGCTAGGGTTGTGTGCTCTAGCCCATGATGATGTTTTGATGATTTCTCTTGAGTATGCATGATGAATTCGTTTCTGGATATGTTCATTGGTTAAATACGGTTTTGTTTGATGCATGTTTATGAATCTAATTAGTTCTCAAGCATGTGTTCAACTTAACTTAATGTTAGGATTCTATGTAATTACATTTTATCCTATGTGTTTGCAATGAGCATGATGAGTTTATGTCAATGGACTGAGTTTGTTTGAATCTTGATTCTTGAATCTCTATGCCTAGGAAGTTTGTTTGAGACCCTAACAAGGCTTGGATGAATAGACTAGGAGTATTTGTGACCACTAATAAGGCACAAAATAGGCCTAGAAGAATCAATCCTAGAACCATAACATGGCTAGGATAGGGGTTTGATCCTTAGTGAATTCATTGTTGCATGTTCTTGAGACTTGTCATACATTTGATTGGGGTAGAGTGAACCCGAAACCCCAATCGTTTCCATCCATTTGATCACACAGCAATCACACTTTTGTTGGGCTTGTCACCTCAACAACACACAAAGCTATCAACACATTCATTTGTGTTCTTGTTACCACAATTTCACTTAGATTAGATTGGTTACTTAGCTACTGTCCTTGCCACATTTGGTTACTGTTTTGGTCACAAGTCACCCAAGGGTGACACACTTTGAACACTACAAATCCATGTTGCACATACTTCACTTCTAAGTACATAAACCATCTCTAATCACACCACTTCTAGTGCATAGTACATCTTGTTTGCATTTGTTCACCAAGTAGGGATCTTGGGCCTTCCAATCCCTTGGGTACGACAACCCCTGGTCACAATTTACCATCCACAACACTTTGACGGCGATACTCATAAACAACCCCTCCGGTATCATCGAGTCAAATGGCGCCGCTGCCGGGGATTGAGGTTCATCCTTGATTCCTTGGTGACCCGCATCCGGGGTGTCTTTGCACTATTCTTGTAGTATAAATTGTTTGATATATGTGTCTTAGTGTTTGTTGTGTCTTTGATTCATAGCATAATTGTGTTTGTTGTTGTTTTTGCTTCCAAGTTGTTCCTAAGCATAGTTTTTGCTACTGTTTGTGTTTCCCAATTTTTGTTAGTATAGTAAATCAATCCAGAAAATTCTAAAAATTTGTGTGCTAGTTCTTTTGTGTGTCTAGTTGTTGTGTTTAAAATTTGGTTGTGTTTCGTTAAGGTTTGCTTAGGTAAATTGTGATTTGTTTCTCTGTTGCCCTGTGAAGTTGTTCACAGTGGCAATTTTCGTAATTATTTCTGAACTCTCTGTAACTGAAATTCACTTAATCCGTCCGAGCACCCATTGTGACGTCCGGACGCCCTTGATACAGAAGCCATTTCCCGACGAATCCGTCCGGACGCGAAGCCTAGCGTCCGATCGTCTGGGACCATTTTTTGTGAAACTGTTTTGTGCATTTTGCTTCCAATTGCTTCCAATTCCATTGTGTCATTGTTTCCTTACTTCTAAGTGTTGATTATACCTACTCTTTGTGTGTTTACAGGTACATGAATGTGTCCTCCACTTCTAGTGATCAAATTGTGTTGAGAAGTGGGAGAGTTTTGAGTGAAGACACAAGAGGAAGACCAAGTGGAAGAGGAAGAGGAAGAGGAAGAGGTAGACCAAGGAGAACTGAGAGTGCTCCACCAGTTACATATCTTCCAGAGCAGCCTACACCACCCAAAGAGACAATGGGGGATGTGAACAACAATGATCAAGTGCCTCCCATTGATGAAGTGGAGCTGCCATTGAGTCATTACTCAAATCCGAGCGTTGTCAACGCACCATCTTGTATTATCCATCCGCATCCACAAATTGCATACGAGATCAAGCATTCGATCTTGTCCATTCTGCCTACCTTCCATGGAGTTGAGAAGGAGCGACCAAATGATCACATGGTCGATTTTGATGCCATTTGCAGCACCCTAAATAGAGGAGGATTGACATATGATGAATTGAAGCTTAGACTCTTTCAATTCTCACTCAAGGCAAAGGCAAAGATTTGGTTCCACAAGCTAAAGCCAAGAAGCATCCGTTCTTGGGATGACATGCAGAAGGTGTTCCTCAACACCTATTACCCTCATCATCGCACTACTGCCATGAGGATTCAGCTCACTACTTTCATGCAAGGTGAGCGTGAATCTATCTATGATGCTTGGGAGCGTTTCAAAGACTTGGAGCTTGGTTGTCCACATCATGGAATCAGCAAATGGCAGCTTGTTTCCTCATTCTATGATGGTCTATTCGATGATGACCGGAGAAGACTTGACAACGCTTGTGGTGGCAGCTTTCAAAGGAAAGGACCTAATGCCGCTTGGGACATCATTGAGGAGCTCTCTAATCAATCCGGGCAGTGGGACAACCATGACCGGAGGAGAGACACAAGGCTTAGGGAAAGAGAAGAGCCACATCTTGGTGGAAGAGAACCAAGAGGAGTTGAGGCAAGGACAAGAGCAGTCCAAGGTGTCTCCCAAATTCAGCAAGTGGATGATCTTATGAATGCAAAGTTTGAGCAACTAGAGGCTGCCATGAACACCAAACTTGATCTCTTGCTCAAAGCACATGGCAATGCAGCTCCTCCTCATCCAAGTGAGCAAGTAAAGGCAGTGGCTGTTTCATGTTCATATTGTGGTTCCTTGGAGCATGAAACCATTGAATGCCAATACTATGCAGCCACCATTCAACAAGGAGTATTGGATGAGAAATTGTACCAAGTGGATAATTATAATCCGGAGCACCACTCCTCACAGCTCAACAATCATCCTCATTACTCATATGGCAAGAGGCATGTGGAGAATGCAGCCCTAACCAATAGCCAAGGCCATCAAGGGGGCAGTACCTATCAAGGAGGAAACAACTACCAAGGAGGTAGATTTGTTGGAGGAAGGTTTCAAGGAGGAAACCAATCTTATCAAGGAGGGAGAGCACAAGGGTTCCAAGGCCCTAACACCTATCAAAGAGGAGCTCCTAATCCTATGTATGCTCAGGAGGCAAGCACCTCACAAGCTCCTCCAAGACAAAGCACATACCAAGCACCTCCCGGATTTGAGCACAAGAGGGAGAACTACCATGCTCAATCAAATGATTCAAGGGAGCCTACATTCAAAGAGATACTCACTGCCCTCTCTGCAAGCCAGCTCAAGACCGATCAGAGTGTGTCCATAGTGTCCCAAGGATTGAGCAAATTGGAGCTTCAAGTGGGGCAACTCTCCAAGCAACTCCAATCAAGGCAACAAGGTGGACTACCTTCACAACCGGAGCAAAATCCGAGGCATGAGAGTGTGAAGGCGATCACCACCCTTCGTTCAGGTAGGTCTTACGACAACCTTGTGAATTATGACCCCCATGCTCATATATATGCCCCCCCTTCTTCTACAACATTCATGGGACCTTGTTTACATTCTGAATTTTCATTTGAGGAGAATGGGGCCGGATGGGAAGAAAATGTACCATCCGGCAATTTGGAGCGTGATTATGTTGTTGGGACTTTGAGGAGAAACAAGGGGGAGGATAAGGAAGCCGGTAGGGAAGAAAATGTACCTACCGGAGGAGCATTGAATCGAGAACTGAATCAAGAGAGTTCTCTGCCAGTCAATCCGTCCGGACGCCAAGCAGTGTCGTCCGGACACCCTTCAGTCAGTGAGGAAAGCTCGCCCAATCCGTCCGGACGCCAAGCAGTGCCGTCCGGACGCCTGCCAAAGAGAGAAGAATTTTTGCAGCCCTCGACAAATCCGCCCGGACGCCAGGAATGGGCGCCCGGACGCCGGTCAGCCCAGACTGAAATTTCAGAAAATTCGACGAATCCGTCCGAACGCCAAGATGTAGCGTCCGATCGTCTGGGGCCTGAACAGAAAAGAAATTCTACCCGAGAGGAGAATGTTGAAGTGTCCAAGCCTTCATCTATTAGTGTCTTCAATCATGAAGATGGCACACCATTGGGGGATGAATTTGGGCAGTTGTCTCTTGATCATGAGTTTGACAAGAGGGATTACAACAAGAGGAAGAGCAAGAATGTCACATTTGACAAAGCGGATGGCAAGTTGAAGAGTGCACAAGTGCCAAGCCATGACATTCCTAGGAGATGTAACTTGAGCATACCTCCTTTGCATGTAACAACTCATCAAGTGCCTCTTCCATTTCCACAAGCTCAAAGGAAGGAGGATTTACAGAAGAAGAACAACAAGTATCGCAAGGAGTTCATTGAGTTGTTCAAAAAGGTTAACATCAATATCCCTCTCCTTGATGCTATCAAGCAATTCCCTCCCTATGCCAAATTCTTGAAGGAGTTGTGTACCAACAAGAGGAAGTTCTTGAAGGATGAACAAATTATTTTGAGTGAGGATGTCTCTGCTGTCCTACAAGGCAAGCTTCCTCCCAACCTTAAGGATCCCGGTTCATTCACGGTCCCTTGCATCATAGGCAACAAGGGATTCGACAAGGCAATGTTGGACTTGGGAGCATCGATAAATCTGATGCCTTATGATGTATACAAGACCCTTGCACTAGATGACATCAAGCCGGTGAAGATTTCACTCAAGCTTGCTGACCGGAGCCAAGTTGTGCCCAAGGGAATTGTTGAGGATGTTCTAGTTAAGATTGGAGAACTCCTCAAACCGGCTGATTTTGTGATCCTTGACATGAAGGACATTGTAAGTGGAGGAGAAGAGGAGATGCCTATCCTCTTTGGAAGGCCTTTCATGGCCACAGCCGGTACTAAGATTGATGTGAAGGAGGGAATCCTCACAATGACGGTTTTTGACACCACCATTGGTTTTCGAATCTTCGATGCCATAAGAAGTCCGCTGCCCTTGGGGGACTGTTTTCGGATAGATGTGTTGTGGGATGCCGTTGCTACATCATTCATTGAATCCAACTCTAGAGATGCGTTGGAGACTTCGATTGCTTACCCCGACATGGAGTTCCTTGATGAGGAGATAGTGGATGCAACATTTGCATTGACCACTATGCCATCT
Source organism: Rubus idaeus (assembly GCA_030142095.1). Taxonomy (NCBI): domain Eukaryota; kingdom Viridiplantae; phylum Streptophyta; class Magnoliopsida; order Rosales; family Rosaceae; genus Rubus; species Rubus idaeus. The sequence goes on along the minus strand of CM057968.1, from coordinate 16,692,730 downwards.
ACTTCCATCCCCTATCATATTGAGACTTCACCATCGTGGGCACCAAAGTTGCAGCCCTCTATTGTGTCACCTCCTAAGCTGGAAATGAAGCTACTGCCCTCCTTATTGAAGTATGCATACTTAGGTGAAGATGAGACACTTCCCATTGTCTTGTCTTCCAAGCTTTCCACAAGTGAAGAGGAGAAATTGCTTGCTGTTTTGAGGGAACACAAGGCTTCTTTTGGGTGGACAATTGCAGATATTAAGGGTATAAGTGCAAGTGTGTGCACTCACAACATCTATATGGAAGAGGGCAGCAAGCCAACAAGAGATGCCCAAAGGAGATTGAACCCACCAATGATGGAGGTGGTGAAGAATGAAGTCACAAAGCTCCTTGATCATGGAGTTATCTACCCCATCTCCGATTCTAAATGGGTGTCACCGGTTCAAGTGGTGCCTAAGAAGGGAGGGCTGACCATTGTGAAGAATGACAAGGGAGAGGACATCCCTCAAAGAGTCCAAAGTGGTTGGAGAGTATGTATTGACTACCGGAAGCTTAATACCGCCACAAGGAAAGATCATTTCCCCCTTCCTTTCATTGATCAAATGCTTGAGAGGTTGGCTGGACATTCCCATTTCTGTTTCCTTGATGGGTACAGTGGCTATAATCAGATTGTGATAGCTCCCGAGGACCAAGAGAAGACCACATTTACATGTCCTTTTGGCACCTTCGCCTACCGTCGAATGCCCTTCGGTTTATGCAATGCACCGGCCACATTTCAAAGGTGTATGATGGCCTTATTTCATGACATGACGGAGAACTTTATGGAGATTTTCATGGATGATTTTTCTGTCCATGGGAATTCTTTTGAGGAGTGCCTAGCACACTTGGCCCTTGTGCTAGAGAGATGTGTGGAGACAAACCTAGTGCTTAATTGGGAGAAGTCTCACTTCATGGTAGAAGAAGGCATTGTGCTTGGCCATGTGATTTCCAAGAGGGGAATTGAAGTTGACAAAGCTAAGATAGAGCTTATGCAGAAACTGCCTCCTCCGGTTAATGTGAAGGGAGTGAGGAGTTTCATGGGACATGCCGGTTTTTACCGGAGGTTTATAAAGGACTTCTCCAAGATTTCGAAGCCGTTGTGTGATCTACTCTCCAAGGATGTTGCTTGGAGCTTTGATGAGAAGTGCATGTCGGCATTTGAGGAGATTAAGGAGCTATTGATTAGTGCTCCTATCATGTGTGTGCCGGATTGGACGCTCCCCTTTGAGCTCATGTGTGATGCATCCGATTATGCTATGGGTGCTGTTTTGGGGCAGCGGACAGAGAAGAGGCTGCATGCTATCTACTATGCTTCTCGGACATTGAATGATGCTCAAGTGAACTACACCACAACCGAGAAGGAGCTCCTAGCTATTATCTTTGCTTTGGAGAAGTTTCGGAGCTATCTTATAGGCTCCAAGGTGATTGTTCATACCGATCACGCTGCATTGAGGTACTTGATGACCAAGAAGGATGCAAAGCCCCGCCTCATTCGTTGGATGTTATTATTGCAAGAATTTGACTTGGAGATCCAAGATAAACCGGGTAGAGAGAATGTAGTAGCGGATCACCTCTCAAGACTTGTTGGGGGAGGTGATGATTCAGCCATTCCTTTGGTTGAAGGCTTTCCGGATGAGCAGATCTTTGCCATTACCACCGCTATGGAGCTGCCATGGTACTCAATCTTAGTTAATTACTTGGCTAGTGGTGGTACATATAGACCGGAGGGAGCTACTCACCATGAGTTGAGAAAGCTCAAGAGAGATGCCCAATCATTCATTTGGGATGACCCCTACCTATGGAAGGAGGGGAAGGATCAGATTTGGAGGAGGTGTATACCGGAGAGTGAAGTTCCACTGATTTTGGAACATTGTCACAACCACACATGGGGTGGACACTTCGGAGGAAAGAAGACGGCTTTCAAGGTCTTGCAAGCTGGATTTTATTGGCCTTCACTCTTCAAGGACTGTCATGAGTATGCCCTCCGATGTGATCGCTGCCAAAGAGTTGGCAATATATCAAGAAGAGACCAGCTGCCCCTCACCAACATATTTGAGCTAGAAATCTTTGATACTTGGGGTATTGATTTCATGGGACCCTTTCCTAGCTCTTATGGGTTCCTATACATTTTGGTGGCAGTCGATTATGTGTCTAAATGGGTAGAGGCACAAGCAACAAGGACCAATGATGCTGCTGTGGTCACAAAGTTCCTCAAGGAACACATACTTACAAGGTTTGGCACACCTCGATTTATCATAAGTGATGGAGGTTCTCACTTCATCAACAAGAGCTTTACTGCTCTCATGACTAAGTATGGAGTCAAGCATAAGGTTGCCACACCTTATCACCCACAGACCAGTGGCCAAGTTGAGGTCTCTAATCGAGAAATCAAGTCTATTTTGGAGAAGGCTGTCAACACTACTAGGAAGGATTGGAGCACAAAACTTCTTGATGTGTTGTGGGCTTATAGAACTGCATACAAGACCCCTTTGGGTATGTCTCCCTATAGACTTATCTATGGCAAAGCTTGCCACATGCCAGTAGAGCTGGAGCACCGAGCATTTTGGGCTGTAAAGGCCATGAATTGGGACTTAAGAGCAGCCGGTGATAAGAGGAGGTTGGACTTGAATGAGCTTGCTGAAATCCGCAATGAAGCTTATGAGAGTGCAGCCTTGTTCAAGGATAAGACCAAGGTCTGGCATGACAAGAACCTCAAGAAGAAGGAGTTTGTTCCCGGTAACAAAGTGTTGCTCTACAACTCAAGATTGAAGTTGTTTCCGGGAAAGCTACGCTCAAGATGGAGCGGTCCTTATGAAGTTGTGAAAGTATTCCCACACGGAGCTGTGGAAGTGAAGAACCTCCAAGATGGAGGCATATTCAAGGTGAATGGGCATAGACTGAAGCTGTACCATGGTGGTACGTTTGATGCTCAAGAGGAGGTTGAACGGTTCACCGAAGTTTCCCATGTCACCTAGGAAGAGAAAGACCGGCTTGAGGGTCTCTAAAAACAAGCGCTCATGGGGAGGCAGCCCCATATCCCCGAATCTTGAAGTACATCATGATTAGCATCACCAAAGGTCGTGAGCATTGGATTGTAAGGTCTTGAAACCTTGTTGTTGGTGATTGTTCGTGTCTAAACGGAAAGCATGCGCTTCGAAGGGGAGTACTTCTATCTTTCTTTGTTTTCATTCTTGTTTGTTTTGTGTGTTTGTGATTGTTTGTCATGTTTTCTCACCCAAAGTTTATTGTTAAATTCACTTATCACATTGGGGACAATGTTAAGTTTAAGTGTGGGGGTGAGATTGGGTTCGTTTTGGCCAAAATGTTTCAATTCTTTCGAATTTTGTCAAGTTCCAGTAGCTAATCCGTCCGGACACCCTACTAGTGTCCGGACGCCCATAAGTCTGGGAGGTAAACCCGAGTGATCCGTCCGGACGCCCCTACTAGGCGCCCGGACGCCCTATGTAATCCCAGAAAACATGCTCTCTGCCACTTGATCCGCCCGGACGCCAGGAATGGGCGCCCGGACGCCAGAACCCCTGATTGTGAAATTTTGGCTTTTCTGTGTGTTTTTGTGCATTGTTCATGTTTTGTGTCCATTTTCTCCGATCCCAATGATGAATTGAGCTTACTTTGTTGTGTTCTAGAGACTGTGATCATTGTTAAAGCTTGATATGATTTGCTTTGAGTTTAATATGCATGATTCTTGATTGCTTGATCACCATGTACACTTCACCTTTGTTGATTCGTTGATTGCAATCCGAGAAGCACACTTGACATGTCAATGCATACCCAGAAATTGTGAGGTTTTGAGCCCATTGAATATGCACATGTATGCATCTTACATGTTTCTCTTTGTTCTTCATGTGTGAACATTGCATAAGGTTTGGACCTAGAACTTGCTCAAAGACCGCTTGAAGCTTTTGATTGATCCATTTTGAGTTAGAAATGACTAAGGCATTAGTTGAACACCATTGCCAAATTGACCATCATCCATATGAATTTGAACTCTAGGAATAGCCCACTTTGAGCCATATACATCATTAGCTTTCCTTTGTCCACCCACTTCACACACATTCATTCCACCACTTCAAATATACCATCACCATTGTGTTTACAAGACTTTGATAGTGACTTCTTATCCTTAAATGCTTGAGAGTTGATGATTGTACCTAAAAGGAAAGTTTGGAGGAGTTGTTTAATTCAGTTTTATTGTTCAAAGAAAGAAAGAAAGAAAATCAAAAACAAAAAGAAGGAATGAAGTTCCTCAAGAAAAGAAAAATAGAAAATGAGAAAGAAAGAAAAATCCAAAAAGAAAGTAGTTTGTGAATAAGGTTGGAGGAGAATAAGAAAATCATTTTGGTTGAAGCATTTGGTTGAGTTTCAAAGTCGTTGATATGTCTTGTGAACACTTAGCACCACTCATATTTCCATTCCATTCCATTCACCCATTGGCCCCGTTTTACCATTGTAAGTCCTTGAGATCTAACAATTTATGGTTCGATTTGTAGAGAGTTGGTTGATGAGCAAGCATATGGGAACATTCTTTGTGCATTTGTTATGAGAGTAAACACTTTGACCCTATACACTTGAGCGGAAATACTTAGTGATCTTTGCGAGAGTCGTGGTTAATGTCTTTAGTGTGCCTATTTGATTGCATGAGATGGATTGTACGTTGGTTTCCACACACTTCACCGAGCATGATTGAATTGCGCTTGTTAAATGCTTAGCAAATTTGTGAAGCCTTGATTTGTGATCTTATGTCTCTTGTTTACAACATCCCGAGCTCGTTGAGGACTATGGTTGGAGAAAATTTTGTTTGAATTCTGTTTTTCCCTTTCGCGTGTTGTATTGTATTTCCCTTATTGTTTTATGTTGTGTTTGCTTGAGGACAAGCAAGATTCAAGTGTGGGGATGTGATTTGCACTAATTTATAGCGCAAATTGTATTCTTAATCACGAGAGTTGAGCTTACCCGAAGGCATTTTGTTACTACTAATATGCGTTTTCACGATTTCAGGTTACTTAGGTGACTTGAGGTAATTCGGCAGAAGAAGGTGCATTTTGACTACTTTTGAGAAGAGGACAAGGAGTCAACCGTGGCTTCTAGACATTGAAGATTGCATGAATTCACCTTCGGAAGACGTTGTCATTGAAGGCCTTGAAGAATCGAAGAAAGGAAGGAAAATGAAGAAATTGCATTTCCGGCGATTTTTCCGGCCAACCACCACCACAAGAGGCGGCACCGCTGCCGGACCACCACCGGAGCACCACCACAGAAGGAGAGAGTCTCCTACACCAGCTGCACACATGTGCATGGCTGATGACATGTCCACTAGTTCCCCCACTCACCCACAAATTCCTCCACTTCACCTTTCTTTTCCATTTCTTTTCCCACCACTCACCTTTGTTTACTCTCTCCACTAGGAAACCCTAGTGAACCCTTGGAGGCTGTTGAGACCAACCAGACCCTGCTCTCACTCAGTTACTCACGTTCAGAAAAACCCTAGGGAGATAGACACCATTTTCTCTCGCCAAACCTTGCAAAAACACACACAGACGTACCAAGCGCCCGGACGCCGATACCATCCGCCCGGACGCCCAGTACGTCTGCCGTTTTTGTTCTTCCATTTTCACCACCTTCCACCATCCATCTCACTTCCATCCCTTCACGAAATATCTTCCACACATCCCAAACACTACAACCATACACTTTCCACCACCATTCCATCGTTCTACCTTCACCACAAGTTGCCATCCATTGAGACATCAAGAGTTGGGAAGCTTGGAGATTAGTTGGAGCTTGTAGAGGAAGAGGGGAGTTCAAGGAGGCTTGCTACATACTTGGAGTCACCAAGGAGCTGCTGGCCATCGACATCTTGAGCACTTTCTCAACTTCTTCACTCTTACTTTGAACTTATGCTTTCTTATTTGAGATTATTGATGTATATGACAATGAATTGTGAGTAGTTCATTAGATTGGGGGCTAGGGTTGTGTGCTCTAGCCCATGATGATGTTTTGATGATTTCTCTTGAGTATGCATGATGAATTCGTTTCTGGATATGTTCATTGGTTAAATACGGTTTTGTTTGATGCATGTTTATGAATCTAATTAGTTCTCGAAGCATGTGTTCAACTTAACTTAATGTTAGGATTCTATGTAATTACATTTTATCCTATGTGTTTGCAATGAGCATGATGAGTTTATGTCAATGGACTGAGTTTGTTTGAATCTTGATTCTTGAATCTCTATGCCTAGGAAGTTTGTTTGAGACCCTAACAAGGCTTGGATGAATAGACTAGGAGTATTTGTGACCCTAATAAGGCACAAAATAGGCCTAGAAGAATCAATCCTAGAACCATAACATGGCTAGGATAGGGGTTTGATCCTTAGTGAATTCATTGTTGCATGTTCTTGAGAGTTGTCATACATTTGATTGGGGTAGAGTGAACCCGAAACCCCAATCGTTTCCATCCATTTGATCACACAGCAATCACACTTTTGTTGGGCTTGTCACCTCAACAACACACAAAGCTATCAACACATTCATTTGTGTTCTTGTTACCACAATTTCACTTAGATTAGATTGGTTACTTAGCTACTGTCCTTGCCACATTTGGTTACTGTTTTGGTCACAAGTCACCCAAGGGTGACACACTTTGAACACTACAAATCCATGTTGCACATACTTCACTTCTAAGTACATAAACCATCTCTAATCACACCACTTCTAGTGCATAGTACATCTTGTTTGCATTTGTTCACCAAGTAGGGATCTTGGGCCTTCCAATCCCTTGGGTACGACAACCCTGGTCACAATTTACCATCCACTACACTTTGACGGCGATACTCACAAACAACCCCTCCGGTATCATCGAGTCAAGTATTTGTGACCCTAATAAGGCACAAAATAGGCCTAGAAGAGTCAATCCTAGAACCATAACATGGCTAGGATAGGGGTTTGATCCTTAGTGAATTCATTGTTGCATGTTCTTGAGAGTTGTCATACATTTGATTGGGGTAGAGTGAACCCGAAACCCTAATCGTTTCCATCCATTTGATCACACAACAATCACACTTTTGTTGGGCTTGTCACCTCAACAACACACAAAGCTATCAACACATTCATTTGTGTTCTTGTTACCACAATTTCACTTAGATTAGATTGGTTACTTAGCTACTGTCCTTGCCACATTTGGTTACTGTTTTGGTCACAAGTCACCCAAGGGTGACACACTTTGAACACTACAAATCCATGTTGCACATACTTCACTTCTAAGTACATAAACCATCTCTAATCACACCACTTCTAGTGCATAGTACATCTTGTTTGCATTTGTTCACCAAGTAGGGATCTTGGGCCTTCCAATCCCTTGGGTACGACAACCCCTGGTCACAATTTACCATCCACTACACTTTGACGGCGATACTCACAAACAACCCCTCCGGTATCATCGAGTCAAGTATTTGTGACCCTAATAAGGCACAAAATAGGCCTAGAAGAGTCAATCCTAGAACCATAACATGGCTAGGATAGGGGTTTGATCCTTAGTGAATTCATTGTTGCATGTTCTTGAGAGTTGTCATACATTTGATTGGGGTAGAGTGAACCCGAAACCCTAATCGTTTCCATCCATTTGATCACAAAACAATCACACTTTTGTTGGGCTTGTCACCTCAACAACACACAAAGCTATCAACACAAACACTTGTGTTCTTGTTACCACAATTTCATCTAGATTAGATTGGTTACTTAGCTACTGTCCTTGTCACTTTAAGTCACTGTTCTGGTCCTTGTCACTCAAGAGTGACACCCCTTTGATCACTACACTTGCATGTTACACATACCTCACTTCTAAGTACATAAACCATCTCTAATCACACCACTTCTAGTGCATTGTATACCTTGTTTGCATTTGTTCACCAAGTAGGAATCTTGGGCCTTCCAATCCCTTGGGTACGACAACCCCTGGTCACAATTTACCATCCACTACACTTTGACGGCGATACTCACAAATAACCCCTCCGGTATCATCGAGTCAAATGGCGCCGTTGCCGGGGATTGAGGTTCATCCTTGATTCCTTGGTGCTATTCTTGTAGTATAAATTGTTTGATATATGTGTCTTAGTGTTTGTTGTGTCTTTGATTCATAGCATAATTGTGTTTGTTGTTGTTTTTGTTTCCAAAGTGCTCCTAAGCGCATTGTTTGCTACTGTGTGTTTTTCCCGATTTTTGTTAGCATAGTAAATCAACCCAGAAAATTCTAAAAATTTGTGTGCTAGTTCTTATGTGTGTCTAGTTGTTGTGTTTAAAATTTGGTTGTGTTTCGTTAAGGTTTGCTTAGGTAAATTGTGATTTGTTTCTCTGCTGCCCAGTGAAGTTGTTCACAGTGGCATTGTTCGTAATTAGTTTTGAACTCTCTGTAACTGAAATTCATTTAATCCGTCCGGGCACCCATTGTGACGTCCGGACGCCCTTGAGAAAGAAGCCTATTCCCGACGAATCCGTCCGGACGCCCACTATAGCGTCCGATCGTCTGGGACCATTTTGTGAAACTGATTTGTGCTATTTGCTTCCAATTGCTTCCAATTCCATTTTGTCATTGTTTCCTTGCTTCTAAGTGTTGATTATACTTACTCTTTGTGTGTTTACAGGTACATGAACGTGTCCTCTACTTCTACCCCTCAAATCGTATTGAGAAGTGGGAGAGTTTTGAGTGAAGACACAAGAGGAAGACCAAGTGGAAGAGGAAGAGGAAGAGGTAGACCAAGGAGAACTGAGAGTGCTCCACCAGTTACACACCTTCCAGAGCACCCTACACCACCCAAAGAGACAATGGGGGATGTGAACAACAATGATCAAGTGCCTCCCATTGATGAAGTGGAGCTACCATTGAGTCATTACTCAAATCCTAGCGTTGTCAACGCACCATCTTGTATTGTCCATCCATATCCACAAATTGCATACGAGATCAAGCATTCGATCTTGTCCATTCTGCCTACCTTCCATGGAGTTGAGAAGGAGCGACCATATGATCACATGGTCGATTTTGATGCCATTTGCAGCACCCTAAACAGAGGAGGATTGACATATGATGAATTGAAGCTTAGACTCTTTCAATTCTCACTCAAGGCAAAGGCAAAGATTTGGTTCCACAAGCTAAAGCCAAGAAGCATCCGTTCTTGGGATGACATGCAGAAGGTGTTCCTCAACACCTATTACCCTCATCATCGCACTACTGCCATGAGGATTCAGCTCACTACATTCATGCAAGGTGAGCGTGAATCTATCTATGATGCTTGGGAGCGTTTCAAAGACTTGGAGCTTGGTTGTCCACATCATGGAATCAGCAAATGGCAGCTTGTTTCCTCATTCTATGATGGTCTATTCGATGATGACCGGAGGAGACTTGACAACGCATGTGGTGGCAGCTTTCAAAGGAAAGGACCTAATGCCGCTTGGGACATCATTGAGGAGCTTTCTATTCAATCCGGGCAGTGGGACAACCATGACCGGAGAAGAGACTCAAGGATAAGGGAAAGAAAAGAGCCACATCTTGGTGGAAGAGAACCAAGAGGAGTTGAGCCAAGGACAAGGGCAGTCCAAGGTGTCTCCCAAATTCAGCAAGTGGATGATTTAATGAATGCCAAGTTTGAGCAACTTGAGGCTGCCATGAACACCAAGCTTGATCTCTTGCTCAAGGCACATGGCAATGCAGCTCCTCCTCATCCAAGTGAGCAAGTCAAGGCAGTGGCTGTTTCATGTTCATATTGTGGTTACTTGGAGCATGAAACCATTGAATGCCAATACTATTCAGCCACCATTCAACAAGGAGTGTTGGATGAGCAATTGTACCAAGTGGACAATTATAATCCGGAGCACCACTCCTCACAGCTCACCAATCATCCTCATTACTCCTATGGCAAGAGGCATGTGGAGAATGCAGCCCTAACCAACAGCCAAGGCCATCAAGGGGGCAGTACCTATCATGGAGGAAACAACTACCAAGGAGGTAGATTTGTTGGAGGAAGGTTTCAAGGAGGAAGGTTTAAAGGAGGAAACCAATCTTATCAAGGAGGGAGAGCACAAGGGTTTCAAGGCCCTAACACCTATCAAAGAGGAGCTCCTAATCCTATGTATGCTCAGGAGGCAAGCACCTCACAAGCTCCTCCAAGACAAAGCACATATCAAGCACCTCCCGGATTTGAGCACAAGAGGGAAAACTACCATGCTCAATCAAATGATTCAAGGGAGCCTACATTCAAAGAGATACTCACTGCCCTCTCTGCAAGCCAGCTCAAGACCGATCAGAGTGTGTCCATAGTGTCCCAAGGATTGAGCAAATTGGAGCTTCAAGTGGGGCAACTCTCCAAGCAACTCCAATCAAGGCAACAAGGTGGACTACCTTCACAACCGGAGCAAAATCCGAGACATGAGAGTGTGAAGGCGATCACCACCCTTCGTTCAGGTAGGTCTTACGACAACCATGTCAATTATGACCCCCATGCTCCCATACATGCCCCATCTTCATCTACAACTTTCATGGAACCTTGTTTAAATTCAATTTATTTTTGAGGAGAATGGGGCCGGATGGGAAGAAAACGTACCATCCGGCAATTTGGAGCGTGAAATTGTTGTTGGGACTTTGAGGAGAGACAAGGGGGAGGATAAGGAAGCCGGTAGGGATGAAAATGTACCTACCGGAGGAGCATTGAATCGAGAACTGAATCAAGAGAGTTCTTTGCCAGCCAATCCGTCCGGACGCCAAGCAGTGCCGTCCGGATGCCTGACAATCAGAGAAGAAAAATTGCAGCCCTCGACAAATCCGCCCGGACGCCAGGAATGGGCGCCCGGACGCCAGGCAGCTCAAACAAATTTTTCAAGGAATCCGTGTAATCCGTCCGGACGCCAAGAGGTAGCATCCGATCGTCTGGGGCCTGAACAGAAAAGAAATTCTACCCGAGAGGAAAATGTTGAAGTGTCCAAGCCCTCATCTATTAGTGTCTTCAATCATAAAGATGGCACACCATTGGGGGAGGAATTTGGGAAGTTGTCTCTTGATCATGAGTTTGACAAGAGGGATTACAACAAAAGAAAGAGCAAGAATGTCAAATTTGACAATGATGATGGCAAGTTGAAGAGTGCACAAGTGCCAAGCAATGATGTTCCTAGGAGATGTAACTTGAGCATACCTCCTTTGCATGTAACAACTCATCAAGTGCCTCTTCCATTTCCTCAAGCTCAAAGGAAGGAGGATTTACAGAAGAAGAACAACAAGTACCGGAAAGAATTCATTGAGTTGTTCAAGAAGGTTAACATCAACATTCCCCTTCTAGATGCTATCAAGCAATTCCCTCCCTATGCCAAGTTTTTGAAGGAGTTGTGCACCAATAAGAGGAAGTTCTTGAAGGATGAACAAATTATATTGAGTGAGGATGTCTCTGCTGTCCTACAAGGAAAGCTTCCTCCCAAGCTTAAGGATCCCGGTTCATTCACGGTCCCTTGCATCATAGGCAACAAGGGATTCGACAAGGCAATGTTGGACTTGGGAGAATCGATAAATCTGTATACAAGACCCTTGCACTAGATGACATCAAGCCGGTGAAGATTTCACTCAAGCTTGCTGACCGGAGCCAAGTTGTGCCCAAGGGAATTGTTGAAGACGTTCTTGTCAAGATTGGAGAACTCCTCATACCGGCTGATTTTGTGATTCTTGACATGAAGAACATTGTCAGTGGAGGAGAAGAGGAGATGCCTATCCTCTTTGGAAGGCCTTTCATGGCCACAGCCGGTACTAAGATTGATGTGAAGGAGGGAATCCTCACAATGACGGTTTTTGACACCACCATTGGTTTTCGAATCTTCGATGCCATAAGAAGTCCGCTGCCCTTGGGGGACTGTTTTCGGATAGATGTGTTGGGGGATACCGTTGCTACTTCTTTCATTGAATCCAACTCTAGAGATCCGTTGGAGACTTTTATTGCCTATCCCGACATGGAATTCCTTGATGAAGAAATAGTGGATGCAACATTTGCATTGACCACTATGCCATGTACTTCTATCCCCTATCATATTGAGACTTCACCATCATGGGCACCAAAGTTGCAGCCCTCTATTGTGTCACCTCCTAAGCTTGAGATGAAGCTACTGCCCTCCTCATTGAAGTATGCATACTTGGGTGAAGATGAGACACTTCCCATTGTCTTGTCTTCCAAACTTTCCACTTGTGAAGAGGAGAAATTGCTTGCTGTTTTGAGGGAACACAAGGCTGCTTTTGGGTGGACCATTGCAGATATTAAGGGCATAAGTGCAAGTGTATGCACTCATAACATATACATGGAAGAGGGCAGCAAGCCTACAAGAGATGCCCAAAGGAGATTGAACCCACCAATGATGGAGGTGGTGAAGAATGAAGTCACAAAGCTCCTTGATCATGGAGTTATCTACCCCATCTCCGATTCTAAATGGGTGTCACCGGTTCAAGTGGTGCCTAAGAAGGGAGGGCTGACCATTTTGAAGAATGACAAGGGTGAGGACATCCCTCAAAGAGTCCAAAGTGGTTGGAGAGTATGTATTGACTACCGGAAGCTTAATACCGCCACAAGGAAAGATCATTTCCCCCTTCCTTTCATTGATCAAATGCTTGAGAGGTTGGCTGGACATTCCCATTTCTGTTTCCTTGATGGGTATAGCGGCTATAATCAAATTGTGATAGCTCCCGAGGACCAAGAGAAGACCACTTTCACATGTCCTTTTGGCACCTTCGCCTACCGTCGAATGCCTTTCGGTTTATGCAATGCACCGGCCACATTTCAAAGGTGTATGATGGCATTGTTTCATGACATGACGGAGAACTTTATGGAGATTTTCATGGATGATTTTTCTGTCCATGGGAATTCTTTTGAGGAGTGCCTAGCACACTTGGCTCTTGTGCTAAGGAGATGTGTGGAGACAAGCCTTGTGCTTAATTGGGAGAAGTGCCACTTCATGGTAGATGAGGGCATTGTGCTTGGCCATGTGGTTTCCAAGAGAGGGATTGAGGTTGACAAAGCTAAGATTGAGCTTATGCAGAAACTGCCTCCTCCGGTTAATGTGAAGGGAGTGAGGAGTTTTATGGGACATGCCGGTTTTTACCGAAGGTTTATAAAGGACTTCTCAAGGATATCAAAGCCATTGTGTGATCTACTCTCCAAGGATGTTGCTTGGAGCTTTGATGAGAAGTGCATGACGACATTTGAGGAGATTAAGGAGCTATTGATTAGTGCTCCTATCATGTGTGTGCCGGATTGGACGCTCCCCTTTGAGCTCATGTGTGACGCATCCGATTATGCTATGGGTGCTGTTTTGGGGCAGCGGACAGAGAAGAGGCTACATGCTATCTACTATGCTTCTCGGACATTGAATGATGCTCAAGTGAACTACACCACAACCGAGAAGGAGCTCCTAGCTATTATCTTTGCTTTGGAGAAGTTTCGGAGCTATCTTATAGGCTCCAAGGTGATTGTGCATACCGATCACGCTGCATTGAGGTACTTGATGACCAAGAAGGATGCAAAGCCCTGCCTCATTCGATGGATGTTATTATTGCAAGAGTTTGACTTGGAGATCCAAGATAAACCGGGTAGAGAGAATGTTGTAGCGGATCACCTCTCAAGACTTGTTGGGGGAGGTGATGATTCAGCCATTCCTTTGGTTGAACGCTTTCCGGATGAGCAGATCTTTGCCATTACCACCGCTATGGAGCTGCCATGGTACTCAATCTTAGTCAATTACTTGGCTAGTGGTGGTACATATAGACCGGAGGGAGCTACTCACCATGACTTGAGGAAGCTCAAGAGAGATGCCCAATCATTCATTTGGGATGACCCCTACCTATGGAAGGAGGGGAAGGATCAGATTTGGAGGAGGTGTATACCGGAAAGTGAGGTTCCACAGATTTTGGAATATTGTCACAACCACACATGGGGTGGACACTTTGGAGGAAAGAAGACGGCTTTCAAGGTCTTGCAAGCCGGATTTTATTGGCCTTCACTCTTCAAGGACTGTCATGAGTATGCCCTCCGATGTGATCGCTGCCAAAGAGTTGGCAATATATCAAGAAGAGACCAGCTGCCCCTCACCAACATATTTGAGCTAGAAATCTTTGATACTTGGGGTATTGATTTCATGGGACCCTTTCCTAGCTCTTATGGGTTCCTATACATTTTGGTGGCAGTGGATTATGTGTCTAAATGGGTAGAGGCACAAGCAACAAGGACCAATGATGCTGCTGTGGTCACAAAGTTCCTCAAGGAACACATACTTACAAGGTTTGGCACACCTCGGTTTATCATAAGTGATGGAGGTTCTCACTTCATCAATAAGAGCTTTACTGCTCTCATGACTAAGTATGGAGTCAAGCATAAGGTTGCCACACCTTATCACCCACAGACCAGTGGCCAAGTTGAGGTCTCTAATCGAGAAATCAAGTCTATTTTGGAGAAGGCTGTCAACACTACTAGGAAGGATTGGAGCACAAAACTTCTTGATGTGTTGTGGGCTTATAGAACTGCTTACAAGACCCCTTTGGGTATGTCTCCCTATAGACTTGTCTATGGCAAAGCTTGCCACATGCCAGTAGAGCTGGAGCACCGAGCATTTTGGGCTGTAAAGGCCATGAATTGGGACTTAAGAGCAGCCGGTGACAAGAGGAGGTTGGACTTGAATGAGCTTGCTGAAATCCGCAATGAAGCTTATGAGAGTGCAGCCTTGTTCAAGGATAAGACCAAGGTCTGGCATGACAAGAACCTCAAGAAGAAGGAGTTTGTTCCCGGTAACAAAGTGTTGCTATACAACTCAAGATTGAAGTTGTTTCCGGGAAAGCTACGCTCAAGATGGAGCGGTCCTTATGAGGTTGTGAAAGTATTCCCACACGGAGCTGTGGAAGTGAAGAACCTCCAAGATGGAGGCATATTCAAGGTGAATGGGCAGAGGTTGAAGTTGTACCATAGTGGTACGTTTGATGCTCAAGAGGAGGTTGAACGGTTCACCGAAGTTTCCCATGTCACCTAGGAGGAGAAAGACCGGCTTGAGGGTCTCTAAAAACAAGCGCTCATGGGGAGGCAGCCCCATATCCCCGACTTTTGAAGTACATCATGATAAGCATCACCAAAGGTCGTGAGCATTGGATTGCAAGGTCTTGAAACCTTGTTGTTGGTGATTGTTCGTGTCTAAACGGAAAGCATGCGCTTCGAAGGGGAGTATTTCTATCTTTTCTTGTTTTCATTATTGTTTGTTTTGTGTGATTGGATTGTTTGTCATGTTTTCTCACCCAAAGTTTATTGTTGAATTCACTTATCACATTGGGGACAATGTTCAGTTTAAGTGTGGGGGTGAGATTGGGTTCGTTTTTGCCAAAATGTTTCAAATTTTTTCGATTTTTGTCAAGTTCCAGTAGCTAATCCGCCCGGACACCCTGCTAGTGTCCGGACGCCCACAAGTCTGGGAGGAAAACCCGAGTGATCCGTCCGGACGCCCCTACTAGGCGCCCGGACGCCCTATGTAATCTCAGAAAACCTGCTCTCTGCCACTTGATCCGCCCGGACGCCCAAACAAGGCGCCCGGACGCCAGAGCCCCTGATTGTGAAATTTTGGCATTTTTGTTTGTTTTTGTGTGTTGTTTGTGTTTTGTGTCTATTTTCTCTGATCCCAATGATGAATTGAGCTTAGTTTGTTGTCTTCTAGAGACTGTGATCACTGTTGAGGCTTGATATGATTTGCTTTGAGTTTAATATGCATGATTCATGATTGCTTGATTACTATGTACACTTCACCTTTAGGAATAGCCCACTTGAGCCATATACATCATTAGCTTTCCTTTGTTCACCCACATCACACACATTCATTCCACCACTTCAAAAGACTCATTCCATTGTGTTTACAAGACTTTGATAGTGACTTCTTATCCTTAAATGCTTGAGAGTTGATGATTGTACTAAAACAGGAAAGTTTGGAGGAGTTGTTAGTTTATTGTTATTGTTCAAAGAAAGAAAGAAAGAAAATCAAAAACAAAAAGAAGGAATAAAGTTCCTCAAGAAAAATAAAGAAAAAAATAGAAAATGAGAAAGAAGAAAAATCCAAAAAGAAAGTAGTTTGTGAATAAGGTTGGAGGAGAATAAGAAAATCATTTTGGTTGAAGCATTTGGTTGAGTTTCAAAGTCGTTGAGATGTCTTGTGAACACTTAACACCACTCATATTTCCATTCCATTCCATTCACCCATTGGCCCCGTTTTACAATTGTAAGTCCTTGAGATCTAACGATTTATGGTTCGATTTGTAGAGAGTTGGTTGATGAGCAAGCATATGGGAACATTCTTTGTGCATTCGTTATGAGAGTAAACACTTTGACCCTATACACTTGAGCGGAAATACTTAGTGATCTTTGCGAGAGTTGTGGTTAATGTGGTTTGTGTGCCTATTTGATTGCATGAGATGGATTGTACGTTGGTTTCCACACACTTCACCGAGCATGATTGAATTGCGCTTGTTAAATTCTTAGTAAATTTGTGAAGCCTTGATTTGTGATCTTATGTCTCTTGTTTACAACATCCCGAGCTCGTTGAGGACTATGGTTGGAGAAAATTTTGTTTGAATTCTGTTTTTCCCTTTCTTGTGTTGGATTGTGTTTCCCTTATTGTTTTATGTTGTGTTTGCTTGAGGACAAGCAAGATTCAAGTGTGGCGGTGTGATTTGCACTTATTTATAGTGCAAATTGTATTCCTAATCACGAGAGTTAAGCTTATCCGAAGGCATTTTGTTACCACTAATATGCGTTTTCATGATTTCAGGTTACCACTAATATGAGGTAATTCGGCACAAGAAGGTGCATTTTGACTACTTTTGGGAACACTTCCGAGAAGAGGACGAGAAGTCAACCGTGGCTTCTAGGCATTGAAGATTGCACAAATTTACCTTCGGAAGACGTTGCCATTGAAGGCCTTGAAGAATCGAAGAAAGGAAAGAAAATGAAGAAATTGCATTTCCGGCGATTTTTCCGGCAAACCACCACCACAAGAGGCGGCAGCACCGCCGGACCACCACCGGAGCACCACCACAGCAGGAGAGAGTCTCCTACACCAGCCATGCACATGTGTGACACAGGTCACATATCCATTCAGCCATCCACCAACCCTCTCACATGTCCACTCACCATTATTCCCTCCACTTCCCTTTTCTTTTCCATTTCTTTTCTCTCCACTCATCCATTCCATGTCATCCCACTAGGAATCCCTAGTGCAACCTTGGAGGCTCACCAGACCCTCCCCTACCATTCCCATTCAGTTACTCACGTTCAGGAAGAAACCCTAGATAGAACCACCCCATTTTCTCTCGGCAAAGCTTGCTGAAACACACACGACGCACCAAGCGCCCGGACGCCGATACCATCCGCCGGACTCCCGCACGTCTGCCGTTTTTGTTCTTCCATTTTCACCACCTTCCACCACCCATCTCACTTCCATCCCTTCACGAAATATCTTCCACACATCCCAAACACTACAACCATACACTTTCCACCACCATTCCATAGAGTTACCTTCACCACAAGTTGCCATCCATTGAGACATCAAGAGTTGGGAAGCTTGGAGATAAGTTGGAGCTTGTAGAGGAAGAGGGGAGTTCAAGGAGGCTTGCTACATACTTGGAGTCACCAAGGAGCTGCTGGCCATCGACATCTTGAGCATTTTCTCAACTTCTTCACTCTTACTTTGAACTTATGCTTTCTTATTTGAGATTATTGATGTATATGACAATGAGTTGTGAGTAGTTCATTAGGTTGGGGGCTAGGGTTGTGTGCTCTAGCCCATGATGATGTTTTGATGATTTCTCTTGAGTATGCATGATGAATTCGTTTCTGGATATGTTCATTGGTTAAATACGGTTTTGTTTGATGCTTGTTCATGAATCTAATTAATTCTCAAGCATGTGTTAAACTTAACTTGATTGGATTCTATGTTGATTACATTTTATCCTAAGTGTTTGCAATGAGCATGATGAGTTTATGTCAATGGACTGAGTTTGTTTGAATCTTGATTCTTGAATCTCTATGCCTAGGAAGTTTGTTTGAGACCCTAACAAGGCTTGGATAAATGGACTAGGAGTATTTGTGACCCTAATAAGGCACAAAATAGGCCTAGAAGAGTCAATCCTAGAACCATAACATGGCTAGGATAGGGGTTTGATCCTTAGTGAATTCATTGTTGCATGTTCTTGAGAGTTGTCATACATTTGATTGGGGTAGAGTGAACCTGAAACCCTAATCGTTTCCATCCATTTGATCACACAACAATCACACTTTTGTTGGGCTTGTCACCTCAACAACACACAAAGCTATCAACACAAACACTTGTGTTCTTGTTACCACAATTTCATCTAGATTAGATTGGTTACTTAGCTACTGTCCTTGTCACTTTAAGTCACTGTTCTGGTCCTTGTCACTCAAGAGTGACACCCCTTTGATCACTACACTTGCATGTTGCACATACCTCACTTCTAAGTACATAAACCATCTCTAATCACACCACTTCTAGTGCATTGTATACCTTGTTTGCATTTGTTCACCAAGTAGGGATCTTGGGCCTTCCAATCCCTTGGGTACGACAACCCCTAGTCACAATTTACCATCCACTACACTTTGACGGCGATACTCACAAATAACCCCTCCGGTATCATCGAGTCACAAAC
Organism: Rubus idaeus; assembly: GCA_030142095.1. Lineage (NCBI taxonomy): Eukaryota > Viridiplantae > Streptophyta > Magnoliopsida > Rosales > Rosaceae > Rubus > Rubus idaeus. The sequence continues at coordinate 16,673,985 of CM057968.1, read as the reverse complement.
ACAATAAAATAAGGGTGAGATGGTGTGGGTGAACAAAAGAAACGGCTAATGAGTGTTTAGTTCAAAAGGGGATTCCTAAAGTTCGTGTTTAAATGGATGGTGATATTTTGGGCATGGTGCTCAACTAATGCCTTAATCATTTTCAATTCATCACAGATTAATAAAAATTTTCAAAAGGTCTTTGAGCAAGTTCTAGGTTCAAAACTCATGAATTGTGCACACATGAAGAACGAGTAAATGTATGAATGATGCATACATGTGAATATTCAACAGGCTCAAATCCTCACATTTTCTGGGTATGCATGACAATGTATGTTTAAATGTGCTTCTCGGATTGCAATCAATTAATCAACACAGGTTATGTGAACATGGAATTTCGAGCAATCACAAGTTATGCAAATTAAATCCAAAGTAAATCACACAAATTAAGCCTTAGCATATAATAAACATTCTCCTAATCACAACAAATTAAACTCAATTCATCATCGGGATTGGAAAGAACAAAACAAGAACACAAATAAACACACAAAAACACAAAACAGTAGTAAATATTTTTGTAATTTTTGATTTTTTGGATTTTTTTGGATTTTTTTCAATTTACGTAACAATACGTGACCACAGGGACTTACTTAGTGCAATGGTAGGTTCAACGCTACCAAGGGAGTAAGTATGATCTAGTCGATATATTGTTACCGTAGAAAACAAAAATAAGTAAATTATTTTTTTCAATTTTTTCAATTTTTTCAATTTTTTTTCTTTTTAATAAACCTTTCCCCCACACTTGAATTAAACATGGTCCTCAATGTTAGACAGATATTTCATGAAATGATAAATTCAAGCATGGTTATTGAATTGAAAATACAAACAGAAATAAACAGACAAACAGAAATAAACACACAAATAAAAATAAACAGAAGTAAACACACAACAGTTAAGTAAATGAAAAACAGATAAGTTAGAAAAAAACTCCCCCTTGAAGATCGTTAAGCTCCTCCCGAAGCAAGTCACCAACAGTCACAAACAAGGCTAGCAGGGCCTTGCATCCAACGTTTGCTCCTTAGTTGACTGCGGTACTGATCCGTTTGAGCGTGTCCTGGACGAGTGTTGTTGCCGACTCCACGACAGATTTGGCAGATGTAGCCTTCACTGAGATCTGGAACACTATAGTCAGCAGTGTTCCATCAAGAATGCATCCAGATACATTAGGCAGAATGGAGAAGCCTGATGGCATCAATGGAAATGGCCCCGGGTCAGCTCCACATAGCAAACACTGGAGAATGGAATGGTTGATCGGCGCATAAATCACAGACGACCCCGTTGGATCGGTGTAACACTCCTGGAGAATGAGGAAGTCGTTGTGATTATCTATGGCCAATACTGAAATCTGATTGCGCGGGTCAAGACCGATGGTGAAGTTTGCTAGCACACGTACCGAGCTGTCCATCGACATACTATCCCATTGCGGTCTTGTCTGCACATCTTTGAGGAACTCAAAGATTCTGGTATGATGGGATAGATGCACGACAGAACAGCCAGCAGTACGATTGACTCCAGGGGGCTTGCTCGGATCTCCGCTTCTCTTGTTGGGCCTGACCTCCATTTGAGTCTCTCTTGTTCGGTTCGAACAAGTCCAATGATGGTACGTGGAGTTGCTGATATCGTTGAAGAAACAGATCGCCATCTAGTTTGCCATTTCTGCAAGGCCTCTTCTTCCTTCAGGCGAAATGATAGAGTCACTGGGTGAAGTGTGGATCCCTGTGACGCACATGTAGCGCTCGGCTTGTCGTTGGAGAGTTGAGATCCAACGCTTTGCACCAAAAGCGAACCCGGAATGAACAAAAGGTTCGAAAATGGCCTTCATCTCCTTCTCGCGCACATCCACGTGCTCCACCCATGTGACCAAAGAAGATCCATTCTGCAAGTCTCGAATCAGGCATCCGGATGGGCGTTTTCGGCAAATCGATCTCACTGAAGGCTTCGGATTTGAGCGCAGTTCATCCACGGAGACATCCACAACGACCCAACTTTCATCCAGTTGTTGGTGAGAGTACCTAACGAACTGGACTTCACGAGTTGAAACGATGTGAGATGGCACCAAAAACTCGGCCGACATCACTTGTTTCTGCTCCTTGTAGCCTTCTGCGTTGTTGGAGGGTAGGATCTCCAACGTCTGGGCGTTTGTGACCATTCTACAGAAGACGGGCAACCATCGACCAACATCCATTAAAATCTCAACAATGGTGGTCGGATGGAGGTGAATGGTTGCCGAGTGTCTCGAGGATTCCGCTTTGAAGTATGGCGCAGGCTCGCCACGTTGAAACACTCGCAAGTATTCGGCGCGGTTAAGAGTTTCGGGATGAATGGAAGTGCCGGGAGTCGGTGAAGATATCCACAAAGGAAATCCGGCTGTGGCCATGAGCAGGAGCTCGTCTTTGGCCTTACGGGCGATATCCGAGATCAAATCGGTGTGGACTCCGACAAGATCATGAGCAGGTCCCGGAATGGTGTCAGATGGCAAAGGCAAGGACGGGCGCTCGACAAGTGTTGGCATGAGGCTCCGCACATCCCGTCTCAAGTGGTCCATGTCGATCGAATCATCGGACAACTCGAGAAGAGGCTCTTGTTGTGGAGGAACAACTTCGAGCCTTCTCCGTGGCACATCTGAGTGCGGAACAGGACCTCCGCAATTGGGACAGATGCCGCTGTGGAGAGCATCGACGAGTCGTTGATTCTGCAGTTGAAGCTCCTCGTTCTTGCTCACCAGCTCATCGTTTCTTTTCTCTAGCTCGGCAATACGCTGCTCAGATGTATGGATACTGAACTTCTTCCTATTTCTCGTCCCCCAATAATAGATCTGGTCTTCTTCTAGTCCGATTTTTGGACCAAATCTTTCTCTTTGTGGCTTGGTGGGGTGAATACACCGCAAAGAAAGCCTGCAATGCTTCTCTCTTAGCCTTGGTGTATTTCGTTCTCGGAAGTCTCCTATAGACAGGAGGGGCTTCCGGCTCGGCGGGTGGATCAGCAACCAGGATTGGTGCTTGGGTTTGTCGTTGTGGCTCAGTCGGCATGATAGCATCGGAGCTATTCAGCATGCTCGGTGGAATTATTTCATCCAGGCCTTCAAAGATTTGACTCCCTGAAGGACCTGCCTGAAACAACTCGCTGAATGAATTCACTCTCTTGGCCATTTCGGATTGGAAAGGGAGGATAGCTCTCGGAAATTAAGAGTGTTTCGGAAAACAAACGAAGAACACACAAGAACAGTGAAGAACAAACAAGTGACACTATGAACACTAGAGAGAAAAGGAGAGAAAAACAAAGGGGAAATACGCGAAATGACTCAAACTGACACGAGACGCAAGGGAAAGGAACAAACACACGCACGCACACGTGCCAACGACGAGATCCACAAATTGTGGATCGGGCGACGAAAGTCGCAAAGGCTACGATTGACACGCACGCGGTTTATTAAACAAATCGGCCGACGCAAAAGTCGTGCGTCGGCCAAATCACATTTTTTTCATTTTTTTTTATTTTTTATTTTTTATTTTATTTTTTTAATACTTTACGAAAAAGTCGTAAAGTGAACAGTGAAAACGCGTGAGACGCACGTGCTGACTTGCCGACACTTTAAACGGGCTTGGGCCATCGGAATGGTTTGGGCCTTAAAGTGGGCTTGGCCGCGTAGAGTACGGGCCATTATTGGTGGGTTTAACTAATGGGCCTAAAAACTAACAGGCCCAACACACTAACTGGGCATGAGGCCCAATAACAAACAAACAACAAACCCAAAAACAAAACAGTAACAAAAATTATAAACAGTAAAAATAAATAAACACAAGTAATAAAATTTACAAAATATTTACAAAGTTAGAAAATATCACAAATTATCTATACAAAATGAATCAATAAATTTTCCTATGTCTAAGTAAATTTTATTTACAAGTAAAGTTAAATTGTCCAAAATATAGTTAAAAATAAAGTTGATTCCAATCGGTAACTCAAGGTGGACGTGCGGCCTAGGTGCAATGCCTGAACTTAAATGACTTTCCGTGTTTTCAGAGGCGAATGGCCAGATCATATGAGAATAAGCGAGAGGCATGATTCATTTAGTGGACTACGGAGGCAAGCCCCTATCGACTTTCCTCTGTCTATAGTCCTCTGAATCCAAAACCTGTCACCCAGGGTCTCGACCTAGACACCATCCATGTGCCCCTTACTCAGTTGAGAAAGCACTTAAGTGTTCGACAATTCTCCAAGTGTTAATAAAGGCCTCCCTCAACCTCAAGTGACCTTAAAAAGGTACAAATGAAGGGTTTAGGCCAATATTAATAAAAGGACCTTACCTATTTCCGTTCAAGTTACAACTTACAACAACTTAAATAATCAACTATACAAAAGACACCTAAGTAAAATTATTACTAAGTATGTGTAACAAAAATATTTACAAGTAAAATTAGTAAGTATAACAAAATATCCACAAGTATTATTTACAAATAGTAAAACACATTTTTTTTTTATAAATAACCGAAAAATAAACATGCAACCAATAAAATAGAAAAGGATAGAAATGCTCCCTCTTGAAGTGCATGCTTTCCGAAATAATCACCATCAATCACCAACAAACAAGGCTTCGAGGCCTTGCAATCCATAAGCTCACGACCTTTGGTGATGATCAACTATGAAGACTTCAAGCAGGAGCAAATGCGAGGTTGCCTGCTCATGAGCGCTTCTTTTTATAGACCTCAAAGCCGGTCTTCTCATACTCTTGGGTCAAGGTGGTGAAAAGTACATTTGCCTACCACCGAAATAACTCAAATAAGGATGACATTCATGAGTTTTCATCTTGTTTACTCCAATCCCCAAAATCTCTCTAAGGCATTGGATCGCTTCGAGTTGTACCTCACTGCATGCTGGGCTTCTCATCTTGAATGACTCGAATAGGGTAGGTAATAATCCTTGCCTATGTGGAGGAAGATAAGGTGTAGGCGGTATTCCTCGATCATGCTCATAAATGGTGGAACTAGGCTTCACAACTTCTTGCCTTTGGGTAGATAGAAACTCAACAGGTTTGTGCACTTGTTCGAAGCTTGAAGTTTGTTGACCCATGAAGTGAGGATCCATGTCCAAATCAGGAAGGACAGAAGCTAATGAAGTCTCAATCTTGCGACCAGGAAGTGACGAACCCGTCAAAGTATGGGGTAAGTAGATTGTGAAGGGGGATTGTCGTTCCAACGAGGATCGATGGGCTCCTTAATCCCTTGGTGGTTTGTGTGTGATGAATGCTCTAGCTATGATGGAATAGATAAGAAGTGGAATGAGTGAGTGAATGTGAGTATGTGACAATGAGTGATGTAGTGGTGTCAAGATTGGTTTTGGAAAGATAATGATGCAAATGAAATGAAGCAACCAACAAGTAAGGAAAGCAAGCAAGTAAATAATGTAAAGTGTGCGCAATGTATGAGAATGTTGGGGTTTTCGGGTAAACCACAAGTCCAATGTAACTAGCAATGCTTCAATCGAATTAATCATGCCAATGTGTGTGTGAATCAAGCCCCGTATCCTAGCCATGTTATGGGTCTAGGACCGTGTTTCTTAAGGTATTCGAATGCCTTATTAGGGTCATTCCAACTCTCTAGGTGTCATAGGGGATTCCTCTACGTTACCTAATACCGAATCCCCTAAAGTGCTTAAGAGGCGTAAAGCATCGAAACTAGGGACCCAAACAAGTTACAACTCATCACATATGCTTCCAATTGCCTTGAGTGTGTGAGGTTACCAATCTCACACAATCCCATCAAGATAGGTTAGTTAACATGCCAAAGAGGTGGTAAATTCTAAGAACAAGCAACCAACACATATTGAAATGGGTAAGCACACATATTCACACAATCACAAAGGCCTTTTATTCACAAATCAAGCATCACATAGTCGAATTGGACTAGGGCACACAACCCTAGTCCCCAACAGAGTTACTACTCACTAATCATCAACATATACATCATCAAATTACACAATAAAGCTCTAGACATAAGGAAAAGAGAGAGTAGAGATGAGGAATGCTCAATAGGTGCTCTCTTGCTCCTCCTTGGCTTTGATGATGAACCTTGATGCCTTGGTGAGTGATTCAGCGACCCAAAATGGTGGTGGAGGTGGAGAACGTCGTGGTGAATGATGTGAACGTAAAATACGTTCACAAAGTGCCTTTAATTACTGGATTTTGCTATTCCGAAAGCTTAAATGTTTGTTTAATGTTTGTTTTCGTGTGTTTAGGGGAAATATGAGAAAAATGCTAAATTCAACACAAAAGGTGAATTTTGGAGGTTTAGCGCATTCCGAAAATATTAAAAGTCAACCGTGACTTTTCTCTGATGACACCGGTCATCTCTCGGAAGTGGATTACAGACAGTGTACGAAGATTTCGGAAACCGTTCCGAATTCCGGCAAGTTTGTCGGCGAACCACCACATCAGACGGCGCAACCACCACACGCGGTGGTGGAACACAATTCAAACCACCATTTTATTTTCCCTAATAATTATTTTATTTATTTACTTCATTTAATTTATTTTGTTATTTTATTTCTCTTGTTTTATTTTATAAATATTTCTTTTTGTTATTTTATTTTTGTTAATTTTGTTTGTGTTTGTTTGCAGCCACGTTTATTCTCACTCCACCGCCGGCAAGCATTTACAGATCACAATTCCATTCTTGGGAGCATCTCCAGCTCCTTTTCTTTATTTTTCTCTTGGCTTCAATCACCATTCCACGATACCAGCACCATCACATGGTTTCAATTCCCTCACATGGAATCAATCAGTGCAGCTGATGTGAACGTAAAATACGTTCACAAAGTGCCTTTAATTACTGGATTTTGCTATTCCGAAAGCTTAATTGTCTGTTTAATGTTTGTTTTCGTATTTTTAGGGAAAATACCAGGAAAATGTTTATCTGCACAGAATAGGTGCATTTTGGAGGTATTCAGCGTAATTCGGAAAGTCAACCGTGATTTTCAATTGTGGAATAAAATATTGTACGAAGATTTTGGGAACCGTTCCGAATCCCGACAATTTGTCGGCGAACCACCACATTAGGCGGCGCAACCACCACACGCGGTGGCGAAACATAATTTTAATCCTCCATCTTATTTTCCCTTGTTTATATTTTATGTTTATTTCTTTTACATATTCCTTTTATATTTATTTCATTTGTTATTTTATTTCTTTTCTTTATTTTATAATTACTTCATTTCTTTTATTATTCTTTTATTTTATTTTGTTTTCTTTGTTTTCTTTTTCTTTTCTCTCTTTGATGCAGCCATGTTACCACTTCACATATCACCACGAAATTCCAGCTGCATCTTCGTGTCTTCTTGCCAAGCAATACCTTCACCAACCATCTCCACCACCAAAACACTACAGTCCATAATTCCCTGGTTTTCCTCCACTGCCGGCAAGCATTATCACTCCCTCTAGCATCTCCAGCTCTCCATCGCACTCCACTATTCTACTTCCTTCCTTGGCTGTTCTGCTCTTCCTCTCCTATTTAAACAGCTCACTCGCAAGCACAAATTCACACAATCACAATCTAATTTTCTCTCGTTTTTCTGTTTTGCAGATTTGAGATAATGCAATTCCGGAAGAGCCCGTGCCCAGTCTGCCATGCTCAACTAAAAAGCCCAGAATTTCTATTCATCCGAAGCAGCCCAGCCGCACCACGGCGTCTCTACTCGCCTCCATTCACCGTCGGCAACAAAGCCCAATGGCCAAGAAACTCAATTTCCATCTCCTCTGCTTTTCTTTTCCTGCAAATTCACAATCAATCAAGCAATCTAATTATTTTCTTTTGTTTTGCGGGATTGGAAGCAGCTCACCCACCATCGAATCCGTCGATGCCCGAAGCCCAATACCGGCGTCGTTCCTGCCTTGTCACCTGCCGTGAGTCTCTTGCTCTGCCGCGACGCCGACGACACCCCCCCCAGCTCACGCCCATGCCTACGCCGCTACTGCCGACGACCCCGATTCCAGTCCTCTGCCGGCGTCTCTCTCTCACCGAGCCCGTGCTCTCTCGCTCTTGCCGCGTTCCCTTACGGCTGCTGTTCACCGCCGCAAATCCCAGCTGCCGCGCCTCTTCATTTGCCGTCGACGTCGCCATCGATCCCAAACCACGAGCCCATGCCCGGTCCTGTTCAGCTCTCTGCGTTTTTCGCCGCTGCAAGCCATGAATCCCGGCTCCGTCACTCATCGCCGCCGCCCGTGGATTTCCCTCTCTCACGGTGTTGTCTCTTGCTCTGTCCTGCTTTGCTATGAAGAAGAAGAGTTAAATGAAATAGAAAAGAAACAGATGCAAATCGGGAGAAAAGAATGACCACGGGAATGAATAGAATTTCGAGTTGACTTTTCAACTCAAAGAAGAAGGCCACGGGTCAACAAGAGGAAGAATGAATCCTTCGCGTTGAAAAAGTCAGCCAAGGAAAGTCTTGGTCAACATGGGCTGCTCCAGTCAACATGGACCGGTCAACACTTTCTGATTTGGGCCTAAGCCCAAAAGCCCAATGGTCCAGCCCAAATCTGCTCTCCGCACCCGCCACATCCAAAGTCCGTTTTTAATAGCTGAGTCTGCCACCTTCGCCTGCCAGACAGTGTCCATTTTCATGGACACAACAGTAACATTTTTCCCAAACTCGTTTATTTATTATAATTTATTTTTGTTTAATTAACTATTCGTGAATAATTTTGGGAAATGTTATTGTGTAAATATTTGTTTATTTTTGCATAATAATTTTGTGATTTGATTTTTCTTAAGTTACTTTTGTGTGATTGTTTGTTTGATTCTGTTTTACGGAAATCTTTTATGTGCTTTTGTTATAGGGTTCGAAACTTATAATATTTGCATGTAATTGGAGCTAGAGGTAGGAATCCGATTCACCTAATAGTTTTGGAAACCTAATTCACAAGTAGTAAAGGCATTGGACAAATGTCGGAATCAATTAAAAAGGATTACAAATAGATGGACTTTTCCATACTAGGTTGTGCACTTGAATTAACGATTCTTTTCGATGCTTTGAACATGGATTGACTAGCTAGCTTTCTAGACTAAGATGGCATGTTTAATTGATTGATCTAGGTGCTTTCACTTAGGTTAATTTTCAGAGAGAAGTCTAATTGGGAAATAATTAGCTTTCTAATATTTCACAATGTTAGTTTCGATCATATGACTTAGAGAAATCAATATTTGTGTGTGTTTTTCTTGTTTTCAAAAATAATAAAAATCCAAAAATATTTCCTTTTAATTATTTATTGTTTTCAAAAATCTCAAAAACCCCCAAAAATACTTTTGTATATAATGTATATTTTTGTAAATAGAAACAATACTGTATAGTTCATTTAATTTTGTATATATATATATATTCTTTATTCTTTATACTTGTTAATAATAATTCTTTATTTAATTTAATTTTTCGTGAGATTAAAAAGTAAATATAACAATCTTCTGTGGGAAAAACCTTTATTTCCCATTATACTTTACAACGACAACTGTTAGGAATTTAGGTAATAATTAATGACGTAGGTAAAAACCGTCTAATCAGCAGCTCCCATACAACATCTCCTTTCCGCACCACTTCTCTGAGATTCCTCCCACTCTCCCAATCCAGCAAATCATCCACCCATCCTTGCTGCAATCCATCATCACCAACCCTTCCACTACTTCGTTTCTTGGCTGCTTCTCCCCTTCCCATTCTCTATTTAAGCAACCCCCCGCAAGCACAAAATCACAATCAATCTAATTATCTTCCTTCTGTTTTCTCTTTTGCGGGTTTGAGAGCTCTCGGCGTCCTCCGTCCACGGATCACGGCACCTCCATGACCCGTGCCCATCACATGCCGTCATCCTCAATCGACGCTTCGCCGGGCCGCCACCGACCGTCGTCTCTTTGCTATCCCGGCGCCGTTTCCCTCCGGCCAAGACCGGCGAACCCGCCGACGCCGTGCTCATTCTCAAAGCCGCACCGCACCAGTCCGTGCCTCCTCACCATGACGGCATCGCTGCCACCGTATCCGCCGGAACCCGCGTTCTCTGCCGTCGTTCCTAGCCGCTCCCGGCGTCGATTTCATCTGAACCCAATACCGTGCCGCCATGAAGCCACCAATTCCAGGCCGTGACTCCTGCCAAACCACCGTCGACCTCCCGCGCCATCTACAGATCCGCGCGTCCACCCCTGCAGTCCTCTGACCGGCGACCAGATCTCCCTTGCCGTGCTTCACCGGTGACCCAAGCACCTTCTCTCTCTCTGTACTCAAAGATCGATTAGAATGAGAGAGGAGATTGATTAGAATGAAAAAGAGAAGTTCTGCACGGGTAATGAAGAAGAGAGGAAAAGCAGAGTTGAAAAAGTCAACACTGAAGGCAAAATTCTCGGTCAAAACTGAAGCAAGGAAAGTCAAATTTGACTTTGTCAAATTTGGGCTGTTTACTATCTACACCCCAAGGCCCAATGCCCAATTGCTCTCTGCACCCGCCACATCCAAAAATTACGATCAAATAGCTGAGTCTGCCACCTTCGCCTGCCAGACAGTGTCCATTTTCATGGACACAACAGTAACATTTTTCCCAAACTCGTTTATTTATTATAATTTATTTTTGTTTAATTAACTATTCGTGAATAATTTTGGGAAATGTTATTGTTTGTTTATTTTCTATTTTGTGTAATAATTGTTGGATTGAAGTTGATTGATTCTCCTAGCAGCTTATGTGAATTTTGTTTGTTTGGTTTTATCTTTAATGTTAAAACTAAATAATAAGGATCACGGATAGTTGGGCGGTCCCGCTAGGTCGTGCACTTGAATTAACAACTCTTTTTCTAGTGATTAGCTGACAGAGTGGTCTCGGAGTTAATTGTTAGGGAAAGTTTTATTTGGGAGATGTATGGTGGTCCAGCATCTTACATATGTTAGTTTCGGATTCATGGCTAGGGAGTTGGTTAATCTTCAAAACAATATTTGTGTGTGTTTCTTGTTTTCAAAAATAATAAAAATCCAAAAATATTTCTTTTATTGTTTTCAAAATTATCAAAACCCCCAAAAATACTTTTGTATATAATGTATATTTTTGTAAATAAAAACAATACTGTATAGTTTATTTAATTTTGTATATATATATTCTTTATTCTTTATACTTGTAAATATAATTCTTTATTTAATTTAATTTTTCGTGACATTAAAAAGTAAATATAACAATCTTCTGTGGGAAAAACCTTTATTTCCCATTATACTATTCAACGACAATTGTTAGGAATTTAGGTAAATAATTAATGAACCTCGGTTTTTACCGCTAATCAGTGAACAGGTTTGATGAAGGATGGTGGAGGAGAGGAGGTGTGGAAGTGGCAGAATCGGGCTGCTCGGCCGCGCGTCGACCGGTCGTCGACCTTCGTCGACCGGTCGACGGACGTGCAGAGGCTGATCCGAAGAGGGAGGGGGAGAGAGGAAAGGGGAAAGGAAAAGTGAGGGATTTTGGGGCTGAAGTGGTATCGACCTAATGGGGCAAGTACTAAGTATTTATAGGCTAGAGAGGAAAGAATAAAGGGCTAGGATGAAGTAGGGTTTAATCTAAGGGCTCGAAAGGTTTAATGAAGGGCAAGGAAGGAAAATCACAAGGGAGGACAAAAGGGAGGAATAATCAACATGTCACCTCACCAAATCTAGTGTGGTCCTTGATGATGTGGGAGCACATTTGTGAATCACAAGGTTGACCTTGACTTGGACCTTGACTTTGACCTTCGGAGTTGACCATAGTTGACTTTTCGATTTCTCGGTCAATCTTCCGGAATTCTCTTGTGCTTCATTCTCGGGACTCGGCCTTTGACACTTTGATGCTCAAAAGTCGGGGTTGACCACGAGTTGACTTTTGGTCCTCGGGTTGACTTTTCGTCTTTTTGCCCGGAAGTCCACTAAAATGCTCCAAAATGCTCCCTTTTGATCCCAATATCGTTCCGATGCTCAATTTACCTACAAGTGTGCAAACAAGGATTAGAGACTCACAAATAGCCATTGGACAAGCACAATAATGATGATTAGAGGCCTAATTTGTATGCAAATCGCATACAAATCACACCCCCACACTTAAGCTTTGCTTGTCCTCAAGCAAATAGAATCAACAATCCAATCAACACAAATTCAATTGCCTTTCCAACCATATCCTCAATAAGCCCACTAAGCTACTCATCAAGATTCAATCAAACACACAACATAAACATCATGCTTTGCCAAGTGATTAAGATATGTATTCAATGCATGCTTGGTGTTGTGTGTGCTAGCCATGAGATAATCAATCAAGAGCAATCAAATTGGCACATATCGACATGCTTAACCGCTAAACTCACATGGTTCACTAAATATTTCCGCTCTTGTGTTTAGGGTAAAGTGTTTGCTCTCAAAGCATAACCAAGAGCAACGTCCCCATAAGCTTGCTCAATGACCATCTTTCCACTAATTAGTTCACAACTTATTGGATCAAAAGGGCTTTCACATGGTTGTAATGGGGCCAAAGGGTAAGGGTTAGCATGAAATGAAGGGAATGGAAAGTCAAATGTTCCTAATGCTTCACAAGACAATTCAAGGACTTTGAAACTCATTTCTTTTGCGTATGCTTTCGTAATCGACAACCTAAACCTTATTCTCCTCAAACCTTTTATTTATTCACTTTTTTTTTTTCTTTTTCTTACTTTCTTCCTTTCTCATTTTTCTCTTTCTTTTTTCTCAACAACAATTTCCCATTTTGTATTTTCTTTTCTTTGGGACTTCCTTTTTGAACTTTATTTTTATACACCACTTTTCTTTTTGATTTTCTCCACTTCTTTTCTTCTTTACAACCTCAATTCTTTCTATCTAACTACCCCCACACTTGCCATTTTGTACAATCCCATAGATTTCCCAAGCATAAAAGAAACAAGAAGTCACAATCATTGTCTTATTAACATTTCGGAACAAGGATGGCTAGTGTTTAAGTTAAAACATGGGTTAGGATGATGTGGGTGGTGAAATGAAAGGCTAAACGATGAATGTGGCTCAAATGGGTTAGTCCTAGTGGATTAGTGTTTAAGGGATGAATGTTAGTTTGGCCATGGTGCTTAACTAGTGCCTTAATCATTTCCAATTCGTTGCAAACTAACACATAGCCTCAAGCGGTCTTTGAGCAAGTTCTAGGTCTCGTAAACTAATGGAATGCACACACATGAAGAACAAGGATGTATGAATGATGCATACATATCAATAAGGCTCAAAATCTCACCATAAAGGGTATATGCAAGTCAATACATCGTCTACACATGCTTCTCTAGTTGCAATTGATCAATCAATAAGGCAAATGTGCACAAAGTGTCAAGCAAGCATCAATTACATAAATTAATCACAAGGCAATCCAATAAAGTTTAAGCACATGCTCTTTATCCACTTAATTCATAACCTACGGGCTCAAATTCATCATTGGGGTTGAAAAGGACAATAAAAACACACCAAACAAACTTCAAAGTTTCAAAATTCTCAAAATTTTCAACTTTAAGCACCTGTCGACCGGTCGTCACATTATTGTCGACCGGTCGACACACGTCCAGGGAATTGCGTCGACCGTTCGACCCAAAGGTCGACCGTCCGATGAAAACTTTTGAAAAATTGAAAAATTTTGGTGGTTCGAAAATGTGAGACAACTTTAATTTAGCCCAACCTCACACCCCCACACTTAAGACCAACATCGTCCTCGGTGTTGTGAGGAGTTTAAAAGCAAAGAAAATCACATTGGTAAAAGTGAGGAGAGTGAAGTCGGGCGAATGCACACATAACAAAACATAAAGCAATCGGAAGATAGAGATAAGAAGACCCCCTTGTAGACGACTCCCTTAGCTAGCCAAGAAACCTCAAATAGACACCAACCTCAGGGCACAAGGCCCTGACTTCCATATGTTTGCTCCTCGGGTGTCAAATGAACTAGCGAGTGTGATTGCATCGGGATCACTTGAAAACAGGGGAAAGCAGCAATGCAGCATTGACCTCCTCCCAAAGATTTGGGTATAACTCCAAGAATAGGCATCCAAATTGAGTGATTCCAGTGGCGTTGGAAAGTACACTCAAAGAGCTTTAGTTTTGCCACTGGAAACTCAGAAATAGCCTTCCGGACATGCAATGAAGAACCGGTCAAAGTGACCCTCCAGAAAGTCAAACTGCAGTGAGGACTCCTCCTTAAAACCAATATTGCGACAGATCCAACGGTCTGTTTAGAGAGAAATTTACACCGGGCACAGAAGACTCATAGAAGAAGCTTTCTCAAGTTGGTTCACTGCATTCCAACGGTCCGATGTGGAGAAAAATGTCTCCAAAGTCACTGTTCTGCCCAGGCCTCTCGTAGACACATGCTAATCAACACCTCGTGGGGTGTCTCCCTCCAAAGCTCCATATCCTAGCTCCTCCCAACCTCCCAAAACCTTTATTCATTACTAAATAGTGCTGAACACAAAAATTTCTTTTCCAAGTGGGGTTGCCTCCCCACAAGCGCTTCGGTTTAGAGACCTAAAAAGCCGGTCTTGGTTCCTCCTTGACGAAATTATGGTGGCTCAAAGCAAAGCTTCTTCTCACTCAATGTATGACTTGTCTCACCATCTCCAAGGCTTCCCACAAAGCAACCCTTGATACCATTGAAAATTGACTTCGAAGGTGGTGGCCAAGCATACTTTTTCTTCTTCACCTCTCCTACCATCTCTCTCATGGCCTTGATTGTCGCCTTTTGTAGCGCATTCATGGGAGGAGTCTTCTTTGTAGCTCCTTCAAGAAATGGATCCTTCCCAAGTATGTCTTCATGAGAAAGAGGTGGTGGCTTTGAGTAGTAGTCTTGAGCACGAGGTGTGGGCTTCGGTGGATTCAAAGGACCAAAAATCCTTTCACTCTTAGCACTATTGCCCTTCACCAAGTTAATAGAAAACACCTCCTCAACTACCTCCGGTGGATGAATGGGCTTGAACATTTCAAACTTCACTTTCTCCCCCAACACCTTAAAGCTAATGGTTCCCTTTAAAACATTGATCTTCACTCCCGCCGTAGCCATAAAAGGGCGTCCAAAGATAAGGGGAAATCCATTGTCTTCATTGGGGTCATCACCCATATCAAGCACAACAAAGTCGGCGGGAAGAATAAATTTGTCCACTCTTACTAGCACATCTTCCACTACACCCGCCGGTCTTCGCTTGCTTCCATCCGCAAAGGTAAGTGCAATAGGGGTAGGTTGCAAAGCACCAATGCTCAACCTCTTATAGAGAGATAGAGGCATCACATTGACACTTGCCCCTAGGTCCATAAGTGCTCCTTCAAGGTGTGTCTCACCAATTTGACATCCGATAGTGAAGCTTCCGGGATCTTTTCTCTTTGGTGGCATGTTGTGTTGAATCATTGAGCTTATATGCCCTTCAATCTTGTATACTTCATGCTCCTCAAGCCGCTTCTTCTTGGTGCACAAGTCCTTGAGGAAATTTGCATAGACCGGCACTTTGCAAATGAGCTCCAACAAAGGGATATTAATCTCTACCTTTTTGAACACTTCATGAAGCTCATTCGTCAATGTCTTCTTCTTGTTCCTCCTCTCATCGGGGGTGATCTTCATCGCTTGGTGTACATGCACATCATCATCAAGGATCTCCCTAGAGGTGTTCATGGTTCTTGGTGGGTCCATAGCCTTCATAGCCTCACCACCAAGGTTAGAAACCATGACACTCTCATGCCTAGGAGTCTCCTCACTCAATGCTCCTTCTTGTGTCTTCACTCCACCATAAGAGGTAATATCATTCTCAAAAGACAAGTAACCAAGTCCTTTCCCAAGCACAACTCCTTTATTCTCCTCATAAGTCTCCTCCTCATTCAATCCATAATTGCCAAGGAGTACATTTTCTTCCTCCTTGGCCCCATCCTCCATGCAATGCATATGATCAAAGTTCTCATGAATAAGAATGAAAGGAGAAGGGGTGAAAACATTTGATATTAGGGGAGTAGGAGTATAAGTAGCATGAGAGATACCGGAATGAGAAGTGAAGATAGCATTGCATTGCTCCTTGGTCTTGAACTTAGGGTTTTGCTCCACATTAGAAGGCAAGGTACCTCTTGGCCTCTCACTAATCTCCTTGGCCATTTGGCCCATTTGCAACTCAATCTTTGACAAGCCTTGTTGCAAGATGTTTTGCCCTTGTTCAAGAGCCGAGATCGCTTCATTGCTCTTCACTTGGCTTTGCACAAGGGTGGCGATCATGTCCTTCATTGATGGCTCCGCGGACTCTTGAGCTTGAGAGCTACTTGGGGCAGCAAAAGATGAAGAGACACCTTGATGGTAGGTGTTTCCTCCTTGAGTAGAGAACCCGGGAGGTGCTCCAAAAGTTGAGCTCCTATGTCCTCCATATGTGCCACTCCCTTGATACTTATCTCCTCCTTGGTAAGTGTTATACCCTTGAGACCTCTCTTGATACCTTTGAGCATTGTTTCCAAAAGATTTTGGTTGGTATCCTTGAGTGCTCCCTTGCTCATTCCGAGGTGCAAAGTTGTTGTAAGGTTTTGAAGGCGATTGATAAGAACCTTGTGGATAGGAACTCACTTGGTTCACTTGTTGTCTCTCTTCCTTCTCTTCCTCGACCATGTAAGCACACTCCTCCGCTTGATGGCCAAGAGAGCCACAATAGAAGCAAGGTGGTGAAGAGATAACACTATTGACTTGTCGAGGGGAGGCTTGGATTGTGATTGCATGAGCATGTCTATCTTCTTGTTGAGAGCCGCTTCCAACCTATCAAATTGGGTTCTCATCATGTCATCCCCCAATGATTCACTTGAGACATTGTGAACTCTTGTTACTTGAGGTGCCGGTTGTGTGGGAGGTAGTCTTCTTGACCCAAAGTCATCCCGTAGCTCGGAATTTGTGGCTAGGTCCTCGAAATGTGTCCCGTGCCTCATCGGGAGACATACCGGCTATTGTGCATCCCCGAAAAGTATCAACTCTTTGTCGTTGCCCGGAAGACAACCCTCGGTAGAACACATCAACTAGAAACCATTGTTCCAAGCCATGGTGTGGGCAACTCATCACTAAATCCTTGAATCTTTCCCAAGTCTCATAGAAAGCATCGCCCGATTGGTGATTGAAGTTGACGATAGAATCCCTAACCTTGGCCGCCTTGCTAGGTGGGAAGAACTTTGAAAGGAAAGCTTCTTGCAACTCAAACCATGAGTGAATGGACCTTGGTGGAAGCTTGAGTAACCACTTCCTAGCTCCATCCTTCAATATGAAAGGGAATAGGCGAAGCTTGAGACCATCCTCGGGTAGTCCATGTAGTTTCACTGTCGTACAAGCTTGCTCAAACTCCATAAGGTGATCGTATGGGCTCTCATCTTTCAAGGCATGAAAGGTAGGCATAATGCTCAAGGTGGAAGACTTGATTTCATAATGAGTGTTGCACGGTGGTAGAATGATGCAAGAGGGGTGATCCACCACATGAGGAAGAGTGTACTCCCTCATGCGTCTCACGGGAGGTGGATTGTTGTTGTTGAGTGGATCCGGTGGTGGATTTGGTTCTCCCATTGTTGCTTGGGGAATCGGCTCCTCCAAAGGTGCTTGGTGGCGCTCAAATGTAGGCGGTGCACTCGCACAAACAATCGGTCTACGTCTCACAACCGGTCTACGTCGCACTCTTGGCCTTCCTCTTGTGTTCTCACTTAAAATCTTTCCGCTTCTAAGTTGTATGCGTGTGTGAGAGGTTGAAGCAAGGTTCATATACCTTCACAACACAATAATCAATGATTAGGTACCACAATTGAAGCAAGGAATACAAGTATAAGAGGTGAAAACAAGCAATGATAACAAAGAGTGAAAGAAACCAAGCAAAGCAACAAAACTGCTCCCCGTCGACCGTTCGACAGATGGTCGTCGACCGGTCGACACACGTCCAGGGAATTTTCGTCGAAGGGTCGAGAAACAGAGTCGACCGTTCGACAAGTGCCCTGAAACTATATTTTTGTGTTTTTCTCCTTTTATACCTAAACAAATAAGGTCCCAAAAGGTGCAAGGGAACCCAAACAACAATAAACAAGTAACCTAAGACCCAATTAAACCAACGAAAGTACGAATTCAATATTCACAAGTTCAAAAACACACTTGATGCAAGAAACTAAATGAAAGTAAACTAGATGGTTATCAAACTAGGCAATGAAATACCACAATATGAACAAACACAACAAGGAAATATGCAAACAAGGGCAAAAGAAAGCTAAAGTCTCAACCAAAACAACCAAGAAATCAACGATTAAACCTAGATCCCCGGCAGCGGCGCCATTTGACGAACCCGTCAAAGTATGGGGTAAGTAGATTGTGAAGGGGGATTGTCGTTCCAACGAGGATCGATGGGCTCCTTAATCCCTTGGTGGTTTGTGTGTGATGAATGCTCTAGCTATGATGGAATAGATAAGAAGTGGAATGAGTGAGTGAATGTGAGTATGTGACAATGAGTGATGTAGTGGTGTCAAGATTGGTTTTGGAAAGATAATGATGCAAATGAAATGAAGCAACCAACAAGTAAGGAAAGCAAGCAAGTAAATAATGTAAAGTGTGCGCAATGTATGAGAATGTTGGGGTTTTCGGGTAAACCACAAGTCCAATGTAACTAGCAATGCTTCAATCGAATTAATCATGCCAATGTGTGTGTGAATCAAGCCCCGTATCCTAGCCATGTTATGGGTCTAGGACCGTGTTTCTTAAGGTATTCGAATGCCTTATTAGGGTCATTCCAACTCTCTAGGTGTCATAGGGGATTCCTCTCGTTACCTAATACCGAATCCCCTAAAGTGCTTAAGAGGCGTAAAGCATCGAAACTAGGGACCCAAACAAGTTACAACTCATCACATATGCTTCCAATTGCCTTGAGTGTGTGAGGTTACCAATCTCACACAATCTCATCAAGATAGGTTAGTTAACATGCCAAAGAGGTGGTAAATTCTAAGAACAAGCAACCAACACATATTGAAATGGGTAAGCACACATATTCACACAATCACAAAGGCCTTTTATTCACAAATCAAGCATCACATAGTCGAATTGGACTAGGGCACACAACCCTAGTCCCCAACAGAGTTACTACTCACTAATCATCAACATATACATCATCAAATTACACAATAAAGCTCTAGACATAAGGAAAAGAGAGAGTAGAGATGAGGAATGCTCAATAGGTGCTCTCTTGCTCCTCCTTGGCTTTGATGATGAACCTTGATGCCTTGGTGAGTGATTCAGCGACCCAAAATGGTGGTGGAGGTGGAGAACGTCGTGGTGAACAGGTTTGATGAAGGATGGTGGAGGAGAGGAGGTGTGGAAGTGGCAGAATCGGGCTGCTCAGCCGCGCGTCGACCGGTCGTCGACCTTCTGTCGACCGGTCGACAGACGTGCAGAGGCTGATCCGAAGAGGAAGGGGGAGAGAGGAAAGGGGAAGGAAGACTTGGGAATTTTGGGGCTGAAGTGGTATCTGACCTAATGGGGCAAGTACTAAGTATTTATAGGCTAGAGAGGAAAGAATAAAGGGCTAGGATGAAGTAGGGTTTAATCTAAGGGCTCAAAGGTTTAATGAAGGGCAAGGAAGGAAAATCACAAGGGAGGACAAAAGGGAGGAATAATCAACATGTCACCTCACCAAATCTAGTGTGGTCCTTGATGATGTGGGAGCACATTTGTGAATCACAAGGTTGACCTTGACTTGGACCTTGACTTTGACCTTCGGAGTTGACCATAGTTGACTTTTCGGTTTCTCGGTCAATCTTCCGGAATTCTCTTGTGCTTCATTCTCGGGACTCGGCCTTTGACACTTTGATGCTCAAAAGTCGGGGTTGACCACGAGTTGACTTTTGGTCCTCGGGTTGACTTTTCGTCTTTTTGCCGGAAGTCCACTAAAATGCTCCAAAATGCTCCCTTTTGATCCCAATATCGTTTCGATGCTCAATTTACCTACAAGTGTGCAAACAAGGATTAGAGACTCACAAATAGCCATTGGACAAGCACAATAATGATGATTAGAGGCCTAATTTGTATGCAAATCGCATACAAATCAGGAAGAGGGACACTAAAACTGTCAAGCTCGGACTCATATGTAGAAGCAGCAAAATCAATGTCATCATGCACATATGAGTGCACAAACTCATCAAACATGTCATCATCATCAGAATAAGAGAGCTCTGGTAGCTTTTGCTTGATTCCCCTTCACCAAATCAACTGGAAACACCTCCTTGATGACATTAAGTGGAAAGGTGGGCTGGAGTACTTGCAACTTGACTTTTTCCCCCAAGACTTTGAGCTTCACGGTGCCTTTCTGAACATTAATCTTCGCACCGGCAATGGCCATAAAGGGACTACCAAGGATGATAGGCAATCCACTCTCTATCTTGGGGTCTTCATCCATATCCAAAATCACAAAATCTGCTGGAAGGATGAACTTGTCGACTCTAACCAACACATCTTCCACAATTCCCACCGGCATTCTGAATGTCTCATCTGCAAGTTGCACTGAGATTGAAGTAGATTGCATGGTGCCAATGGCTAGCTTCCGGAACGTTGCTAGAGGCATGATATTGATGCACGTGCACATATCCATAAGAGCTCCATCAAAAGATTTGTCACCAATTGTACACCCAATAACAAAGCTCGTAGGATCATGAATGCCACGTGATGCCCTTCGTTGAATGATTGCACTTGCCTCCTCCTTGAGCACAATTTTCTCCTCACCAAGGAATTTCTTCTTGTGCATGCATATATTCTTGACAAATTCTGCATATGCTGGTACTCGACTGATGAGATCTAGCAGAGGAAGATTCACGTCCGCTTTCTTGAAAATATTGAACACTTCAGCCATTAGCCCCTTCTTCTTCTTTTTCTTTTTCTTGTCAGCAGCTTTATTCACTCCCTTTTTACTCTTTGAGAGCACAACATCACAATCATCCAATCCATTTTCCGGGAGTACTAATTCTTCCTCCCGGTTCCCATCCTCCTTTAATATGAAATTATGATGCATAACAGTATTATCAACATGGTTAAGAGGTACATTTTCTTCCCTCTTAACCCCACATGAATGCATGACGAACCGTCAAAGTATGGGGTAAGTAGATTGTGAAGGGGGATTGTCGTTCCAACGAGGATCGATGGGCTCCTTAATCCCTTGGTGGTTTGTGTGTGATGAGTGCTCTAGCTATGATGAAATAGATGAGAAATGGAAAGAGTGCGTGAATATGTGTATGGACAATGTGTGAAGTGTGAATGTAGTGAGTTTGGTTTTGTAAAGAGATGGTGAAATGCAAGACAACGAACAAGTAAACTAAGCAAGCAAAGAAGATTAAAGTGTGTGCTCAATAAGGAAAATGTTGGGGTTTTCGGGTTAGCCTAAGTCCAAATGAGATGCTTAACGAACCAATTTAGTATTCATGCTTGTGCAATGATTGAATCAAGTTTCGTATCTTAGCCATGTTATGGGTCTAAGACCATCTTTTCTTATGTATTCATAGTGCCATGTTATGGGTCACTAGAACTCTCCCAATGCGGCTTGGGAGGCGAAGGGCACAAAGACTTAGAAGCTCAAACAAGGAGGCCTCATCACATCTACTATCAATTGCCTAGAGAGGGTTAGGAGTCACCCCAACAAACTCAATCAAAATAGGTTATACACGTACTCAAAGAAGTGACTAATTTCCCTAAACATGCATTCAACACAAATTGAAGTGGGTAATAGACATATCCATTCATCACAAAGCATCCATACATAATTAGTTCATCATTACATCACAATGGACTAGGGCACACAACCCTAGTCCCCAACAAGGTAACTACTCACTATCCATCAAGGTATGCATCATCACAATACAATAGCAAGCTAAAATCATGAATACAAGAGAGAGAAGGGGTGAGAAATGCTCAATCAAGGGTGTATCCTTCTTCTTCTTGAGTGTAGATGGAGTCCCCGATGTCTAGTGAGGATCCCAAGCTGCCCAAATGGTGGTAGAAGTGGCGGAGGCGTCGGAAGTGAGGGCGAGATGGAGGATTCCGCCGCGCGTCGACCGGTCGTCGACCTTGTGTCGACCGGTCGATGGTCGTGCAGAGGCTGATCCGAAGAGAGAAGGTGGAGAGAGGAAAGGGGAAGGAAGACTTGGGAATTTTGGGGCTGAAGTGGTATATGACCTAATGGGGCAAGTACTAAGTATTTATAGGCTAGAGAGGAAAGAATAAAGGGCTAGGATGAAGTAGGGTTTAATCTAAGGGCTCAAAGGTTTAATGAAGGGCAAGGAAGGAAAATCACAAGGGAGGACAAAAGGGAGGAATAATCAACATGTCACCTCACCAAATCTAGTGTGGTCCTTGATGATGTGGGAGCACATTTGTGAATCACAAGGTTGACCTTGACTTGGACCTTGACTTTGACCTTCGGAGTTGACCATAGTTGACTTTTCGATTTCTCGGTCAATCTTCCGGAATTCTCTTGTGCTTCATTCTCGGGACTCGGCCTTTGACACTTTGATGCTCAAAAGTCGGGGTTGACCACGAGTTGACTTTTGGTCCTCGGGTTGACTTTTCGTCTTTTTGCCGGAAGTCCACTAAAATGCTCCAAAATGCTCCAAAATGCTCCCTTTTGATCCCAATATCGTTCCGATGCTCAATTTACCTACAAGTGTGCAAACAAGGATTAGAGACTCACAAATAGCCATTGGACAAGCACAATAATGATGATTAGAGGCCTAATTTGTATGCAAATCGCATACAAATCACACCCCCACACTTAAGCTTTGCTTGTCCTCAAGCAAATAGAATCAACAATCCAATCAACACAAATTCAATTGCATTTCCAACCATATCCTCAATAAGCCCACTAAGCTACTCATCAAGATTCAATTAAACACACAACATAAACATCATGCTTTGCCAAGTGATTAAGATATGTATTCAATGCATGCTTGGTGTTGTGTGTGCTAGCCATGAGATAATCAATCAAGAGCAATCAAATTGGCACATATCGACATGCTTAACCGCTAAACTCACATGATTCACTAAATGTTTCCGCTCTTGTGTCTAGGGTTAAGTGTTTGCTCTCAAAGCATAACCAAAAGCAACGTCCCCATAAGCTTGCTCAATGACCATCTTTCCACTAATTAATTCACAACTTATTGGATCAAAAGGGCTTTCACATGGTTGTAATGGGGCCAAAGGGTAAGGGGTAGCATGAAATGAAGGGAATGGAAAGTCAAATGTTCCTAATGCTTCACAAGACAAATCAAGGACTTTGAAACTCATTTCTTTTGCATATGCTTTCGTAATCAAGCAACCTAACTCTATTCTTCTCCAACCTTTTATTTTTCTACAACTTTTTTGTTTTTTTTTTTTTTCTTTCTTCCTTTCTCCTTTTCTCTTTCTTTTTCTCAACAACAATTTCCCATTTTGTATTTTCTTTTCTTTGGGACTTTCTTTTTGAACTTATTTTTATACACCACTTTTCTTTTTGATTTTCTCAACTTCTTTTCTTCTTTACAACCTCAATTCTTTCTATCTAACTACCCCCACACTTGCCATTTTGTACAATCTCATAGATTTCCCAAGCATATAAGAAACAAGAAGTCACAATCATTGTCTTATTAACATTTCGGAACAAGGGTAGGCTAGTGTTTAAGTTAAAACATGTGTTAGGATGATGTGGGTGGTGAAATGAAAGGTTAAACGATGAATGTGGCTCAAATGGGTTAGTCCTAGTGGATTAGTGTTTAAGGGATGAATGTAAGTTTGGCCATGGTGCTTATCTAGTGCCTTAATCATTTCCAATTCGTTGCAAACTAACACATAGCCTCAAGCGGTCTTTGAGCAAGTTCTAGGTCTCGTAAACTAATGGAATGCACACACATGAAGAACAAGGATGTATGAATGATGCATACATATCAATAAGGCCCAAAATCTCACCATAAAGGGTATATGCAAGTCAGTACATCGTCTACACATGCTTCTCTAGTTGCAAATGATCAATCAACAAGGCAAATGTGCACAAAGTGTCAAGCAAGCATCAATTACATAAATTAATCACAAGGCAATCCAATAAAGTTTAAACACATGCTCTTTATCCACTTAATTCATAACCTAACGGGCTCAAATTCATCATTGGGGTTGAAAAGGACAATAAAAACACACCAAACAAACTTCAAAGTTTCAAAATTCTCAAAATTTTCAACTTTAAGCATATGTCGACCGGTCGTCACATTGTGGTCGACCGGTCGACACACGTCCAGGGAATTCCGTCGACCGGTCGACCAAAGGGTCGACAGTTCGATGAAAACTTTGAAAAATTGAAAAATTTTGGTGGTTTGCAAATGTGAGACAACTTTAATTTAGCCCAACCTCACACCCCCACACTTAAAACCAACATCGTCCTCGGTGTTGTGAGGAGTTTAAAAGCAAAGAAAATCACATTGGTAAAAGTGAGGAGAGTGAAGTCGGGCGAATGCACACATAACAAAACATTTAGCAATCGGAAGATAGAGATAAGAAAACCCCCTCGTAGACGACTTCCTTAGCTAGTCAAGAAACCTCAAATAGACACCAACCTCAGGGCACAAGGCCCTGACTTCCATATGTTTGCTCCTCGGGTGCCAAATGAACTAGCGAGTGTGATTGCATCGGGATCACTTGAAAACAGGGGAAAACAACAATGCAGCAATGACCTTCTCCCAAAGATTTGGGTATAGCCCCTAGAATAGGCATCCAAGTTGAGTGATTCCAGTGGCGTTGGGAAGTACGCTCAAAGAGCTTTAGTTTGGCCACTGGAAACTCAGAAATCACCTTCCGGACATGCAATGAAGAGCCGGTCAAAGTGACCCTCTAGAAAGTCAAACTGCAACGAGCACTCCTCTGTTAAACCAATATTGCGACAGATCCAACGGTCTGTTTAGAGAGAAATTTAAACCGGGCATAGAAGACTCATAGTAGAAGCTTTCTCAACTTGTTTCACTGAATTTCAACGGTCCGATGTGAAGAAAACTGTCACGGAAGTCACTGTTCTGCCCAGGCCTCTCGTAGACAAATGCTAATCAACACCTCTTGGGTTTCTTCCTTCAAATCTTCTTATCCTAGCACCTCCCAACCTCCCAAAAACCTTTATTCATTACTAAATAATGCTAAGAACAAGAATTTATTTTCCAAATGGGGTTGCCTCCCCACAAGCGCTTCGGTTTATAGACCTAAAAAGCCGGTCTTGGCTCCTCCTTGGTGAATTATGGTGGCTCAAAGCAAAGCTTCTTCTCACTCACTGTGTTGCTTGTCTCACCATCACCATGGCTTCCCACAAAGCAGCCCTTCATACCATTGAAAATCGAAATTGAAGTTTGGGGCCATGCATACTTCTTCTTCTTCACCTCTCCTACCATCTCTCTCATGGCCTTGATTGTCGCCTTTTGTAGCGCATTCATGGGAGGAGTCTTCTTTGTAGCTCCTTCAAGAAATGGATCCTTCCCAAGTATGTCTTCATGAGAAAGAGGTGGCGGCTTTGAGTAGTGGTCTTGAGCACGAGATGTGGGCTTCGGTGGATTCAAAGGACCAAAAATCCTTTCACTCTTAGCACTATTGCCCTTCACCAAGTTAATAGAAAACACCTCCTCAACTACCTCCGGTGGATGAATGGGCTTGAACATTTCAAACTTCACTTTCTCCCCCAACACCTTGAAGCTAATGGTTCCCTTTAAAACATTGATCTTCACTCCCGCCGTAGCCATGAAAGGGCGTCCAAAGATAAGGGGGAATCCATTGTCTTCATTGGGGTTTTCACCCATATCAAGCACAACAAAGTCGGCGGGAAGAATAAACTTGTCAACTCTTACTAGCACATCTTCCACTACACCCGCCGGTCTTCGCTTGCTTCCATCCGCAAAGGTAAGTGCAATAGGGGTAGGTTGCAAAGCACCAATGCTCAGCCTCTTATAGAGAGATAGAGGCATCACATTGACACTTGCCCCTAGGTCCATAAGTGCTCCATCAAGGTGTGTCTCACCAATTTGACATCCGATAGTGAAGCTTCCGGGATCTTTTCTCTTTGGTGGCATGTTGTGTTGAATCATTGAGCTTATATGCCCTTCAATCTTGTATACTTCATGCTCCTCAAACCGCTTCTTCTTGGTGCACAAGTCCTTGAGGAAATTTGCATAGACCGGCACTTTGCAAATGAGCTCCAACAAAGGGATATTAATCTCTACCTTTTTGAACACTTCATGAAGCTCATTCGTCAATGTCTTCTTCTTGCTCCTCCTCTCATCGGGGGTGATCTTCATCGCTTGGTGTACATGCACATCATCATCAAGGAGCTCCCTAGAGGTGTTCATGGTTCTTGGTGGGTCCATAGCCTTCATAGCCTCACCACTGATAGGAGCACAAAGTGTGACGTTTTTAATGTGTTTTCCCTACTATTTGGCTATGATTTAATTGTAACTTTGCTATTTTAGCTTAGTTTCCATATTTGAGTCCAAAATGATGTATTAATGTGAACATGTGCAGAAACGAAGTCTAATGGGCTTTTGCGAGGCCCATTATGAGGTGGTCTGCCATGAGGCCCAAGATGAAGGCCCAAATCCATGAAGATGAAGGCCCAAACCCAAGATGGAAGGCCCAAATCCATGAAGGAAGGCCCAAGTTCACAATGCATGAGGAAAGGCCCAAGCCCAGATTTTCGGACATTCTGCCTGTGCAGATTAGTCAACTTGCGAAGCCCATAACTCCCAATTGAACCGTCCGATCTAGCTGTAATTTTGATACACGCTGCATGTGCGTGTTAGATATTCTGTATTAAAATTTGAGAATCATCCAACCGTTCAAACGTGCATTATTCCGTTCTAAGTGGGAATAGCTCAGTGCTGCCTGCTTTTTATTTCTTTCCTCTTCTTTTATTTTCAATGCTCCACTCACCCTTATATTCTTCCCTCTTCTTTCTACCCATACCATTAGTGTTTGATTTCTTTTACCTAAATAAATGGTTAATTGCAACCCATTACATTTCCACCATGCCACTTACCATTTCTTTATCTCCCACTTAAATTCCACTTCTCTTCTCTTTCTTTCTTTATTTCTTTCATTGTCTTCTTCTTCCTCTCCATTCTCCTATAAATAGCAGCCTCATTCTTCTCTTAAACACACCCCAATGGGGAGGGACAAACCCTCCTCTTTCTCTTCTCCATCTCACATCATATTTTCCATTCTCTAGTATTTAGGGTTTTCAAGTCTTCAAGGAGGAGGGAAGCTGTTTACACCATTACCACCAGCCATCAACCATCATCACCACCATCATCATCACCTTGGGAATCTCGGCTTTTGAGTTACTCGCGTGAGGATTTAAGAGTTTGTGATCTTCGAGTTCTTCCTACTTTCCATATGGTGTACTTCAACTTATTCTTTAATTACTCTTTTTGAGTTCCTCTTTGTTCCTTGTTTATTCTTTGTATTAGTTAACATGACATGATTTATATAATTTTCAGCCTATATTTATGAGTTTATTTGATTGTTAGATCCTAATTAATTAGTTCTTCTAGCAGCTTATGTGACTCCGTTTATTTGATTCGGTTTTATTGAATCTTTTTATGTGTTCTTGTTTTAAGGTTCGAAACTTAAGATGATTGCATGTAATTGGTGCTAGAATTAGGGTTTTAATTCTAATTCACAAGTAGTAAAGGCTTATCAAACGGGTCGGAATCAAAATAAGAAGGATCGCGGATAGACGAGCGTTCGCTAGGTCGCGCACTTTAATTAACAACTCTTCTCCTATGCGTTAAATATGTTATTGATTGATCACCTTTGCATGTTTAATTGTTTAATCTAGATGAGCGTTCACTAGGTTAATTTTCATAGAAGAGGTTTTATTTGGGGAATGATAACCCGTGTGGGCATTCCACATATGTTAGTTTCGGTTTCATGGCTAGGGAACTTGGTTAATTTTCGGTCCAATGATTAATAAACTTGTGTATATGTGGCTGAACTTTATATATTTTGTGTTTCATCCCATCTTATTTAATTTATTTTTTGTAATTTAATTAATTCATTTCATTCAATTTATCTCTCAATTCCCCTTTTTACTTTGTACATATGTATATATTTATACTTTATACTTGTTAATAATAATTCTTTATTTTATTTAATTCTTTGTGACATTTTTTGTTAGGTACACCCTTTGATCTCCGTTGTGAACGATACCCTACTATGCACTATACTACTACCGATAGGGTTTTTTTAAATTGATGCCACCTTTTGGGCGTGTCAATTTTTGGCGCCGTCGACGTGGATTGAAAATATTCCTAACCTAATATTTTTTTTGTTAATACTGTTTATAATTTTTTGTAATTATTACTGTTTTTATTACTTGTATATAATTACTGTTTACTTTTTATTGTTTATAATTTTACTATTTTTTTTAACTGTTCATATTACTTGTTTATATTACTTGTCTATATTACTTGTGACTAGTTGTTGTTATTACTTGTTTTTAATACTTGTTCATATTTTGTTACACTTAGTAATTTATTTAGGTGTCTTTTATATAGTTGATTATTTTTTTGTTGTTGTAAGTTGTAACTTGAACGGAAATAGGTAAGGTCCTTTTATTAATATTGGCCTAAACCCTTCATTTTTACCGTAAGGTTATTTGAGGTTGAGGGCGGCCTTTATTAACACTTGGAGAATTGTCGAACACTTAAGTGCTTTCTCAACTGAGTAAGGGGCACATGGATGGTGTCTAGGTCGAGACCCTAGGTGACGGGTTTTGGATTCGAGAGGACTATAGACGCGAAAGAGTCGATAGGGGCTTGCCTCCGTAGTCCACCAAATGAATCCTGCCTCTCGCTTATCTCTTGTGATCTGGCCATTCGCCTTCTGAAAACACGGAAAGTCATTTAAGTCAAGGCATTGCACCTAGGCCGTAAGTCCACCTTGAGTTACCGCTTGGAATCAACTTTCATTTTTTTTCAACTATATTCAGGCAAAGGAAAATATTTTTGTACACTTAAGTGTATTGTGTAAATAAAATATACGTAGACATAGGAAAATTTATTCATTCATTTTGTATAGATAATTTGTGACATATTTTTAACTTTGTAAATATTTTGTTTTTATTTTGTAAATTTATTACTAACCTTTTTATTTTGTATAGGAAATAATCCGGGTTTATCGGAAATTTTACCACATACATCGGAGCATACGTTTAGGAAGTCAAGGTTGAAAAACCTTGAGGTTGATGTCTTGTTGGTGATTTTCGGTTTCCTCGGGAGTAAAAAGGTAAGTTTTCTTTTCACTCTCGTTATTTATTTTAAAAAAATAAAAAATAAAAAAAAAAAAAAAAATTAGAAAATTTGTAATTGTATATAAAAAAAAAAAAAGTGTTTGTTTTGTTTTACTGTTTGTAATTATTTATTTTTACTGTTTATAATTACTGTTTGTTTTATTTTTGGGCTTGTTGTAGTTAATTGTTATTGGGCCTTAGGCCCGTTTGTGTGATTGGTTAGGGTTTTAGGTTTCGTAAAATAAAAAAATAAAAAAAAATAAAAAATAAAAAATTTTGGCCCATTGGGCCCGTGTCATTCCCGAAGCCCAAAACCCGTAACCCAAGCCCATTTAGTGTGTCGGGCCTGTTCGTTTTTAGGCCCATTAGTTTAAGCCCACCAATAATGGGCCGGAGATTTCTTTGGCCCAGGCCCACTTTAAGGCCCAAACCATTTCGATGGCCCAGGCCCGTTTAAAGTGTCGGCGAGCGCGTGTGCGACGCGTTTTCACTTGTTCACTTTACGACTTTTCGTAAAGTATTAAAAAAATAAAAAAAAATAAAAATTCGAAAATCAAAAAAAAATTTTGATTGGGCCGACGCACGACTTTTGCGTCGGCCGAATTGTTTAATAAATCGTGCGCGCGTTCCTTATTCCCTTTGCGACTTTCGTCGCTCGATCCGTGATTTACGGATCTTTGTCTTCGACTTTGGACACGCGTCCGTCCATTCCGTTCCCTTCCCCTTCGGTTTGCGTTAGTTCCCTTAGGTCATTTCACGCGTTTCTCTCTCTCTCTCTCTCTCTCTCTCTCGTTTTCTCTTGTTGTTCTTCGTGTTCTTGAGTTTTTCCCGAAAAACCTCCCAAATCCCGAAGCTTTCCTCCCTTCCCAACCCGAAATGGCCAAAAGAGTGAATTCTTTCGGTGATTTGTTTCGGGCGGGTCCTTCGAGAGTCCCGAATCTTTGAAGGTTCGGATGAAATAATTCCACCAAGCATGCTCGATAGCGCCGATGCTAGCATGCCGACCGAGCCACAACCGCAACCACTACCCCAAGCACCAATCATGGTTGCTGATCCACCCGTTGAGCCGGAAGCCGCTCCTGTCTATAGGAGACTTCCGAGGACAAAATACACCAAAGCTCAGAGAGATGCACTTGCGGCTTTCTTTGCGGTGTATTCTCACCCCACGAAGCCACAACGAGAAAGATTTGGTCCGAAAATCGGACTTGAGGAGGACCAGGTCTATTATTGGGGGTCGAGAAATAGGAAGAAGTTCGGTATCCTGACGTCTGAGCAGCGTATCGCCGAGCTAGAGAGAAGAAACGATCGAGCTGGTGAGCAAGAACGAGGAGCTTCAACTTCGGAATCAACGACTCGTCGATGCTCTCCACGGCGGCATCTGTCCCCGATTGCGGAGGTCCTGTTCCGCACTCGGATGTGCCTAGGCGAAGGCTCGAAGTTGTTCCTCCACAACAAGAGCCTCTTCTCGAGTTGTCCGATGATTCCATCGACATGGACCACTTGAGACGGGATGTGCGGAGCCTCATGCCTACATTTATCGAGCGCCCATCCATACCTTTGCCATCCGACACCCTTCCCGGACCTGCTCGCTGATCTTGTCGGAGTCCACACCGACTTGATCTCGGATATCGCCCGCAAGGCCAAACACGAGCTCCTGCTCGCTGGCCACTGCCGGATTTCCTTTGTGGATAACTTCACCGACTCCCGACACGTCTATTCATCCCGAGACTCTTCATAGGGCCGAGTACTTGCGAGTGTTTCAACGAGCTGAACCTGCTCCGTACTTCAAAGCCGAATCGTCGAGACACTCGGCAACCATCCATCTTTATCCGACCACCATCGTTCGGATCTTAATGGATGTTGGTCGATGGTTGCCGGTCTTCGTAGCATGATTACAAACGCCAAGACGTTGGAGATCCTTTCCTCCAGAACGAAGAAGGCTACGAGGAGCATATGCGGGTGATGTCGGCCGAGTTTCGGTGCCATCTCACCTCGTTTCGACTCGTGAAGTCCGGTTCGTTCGGTATTCTCACCAACAACCGGATGGAAGTTGGGTCGTTGTGGATGTCTCCGTGGATGAATTGCGTTCAAATCCAAAGCCTTCCGTGAGATCGATTTGCCGAAAACGCCCCTCCGGATGCCCGATACGTGATCTTCATAATGGATCTTCCTTAGTCACTTGGGTGGAGCACGTGGATGTACGCGAGAAGGAGATGAAGGCCGAGTTTCGAACCATTTGTTCATTCGGGGTTCGCTTTTGGTGCAAAGCGTTGGATCTCAACTCTCCAACGACAAGCCGAGCGCTACGTGTGCGCCACGGGTATCCACTCTTCACCCGGTGACTCGATTATTTCTCTTGAAGGAAGAAGAGGACTTGCGGAAATGGCAAAACGGATGACAATCTGTTTCTTCAACGATATCGCAACTCCACGTACCACCACCGGACTTGTTCGAACCGAACAAGAGACACTCGAATGGAGGTCGGGACCAACAAGCGAAGGGGTGATCCGAGCAAGCCCCACGGAGTCAATCGTACTGCTGGTTGTTCCGTTGTTCATCTATCCCATCACACCAGGATCTTTGAGTTCCTCAAAGACGTTCGAACAAGACCATTATGGGATAGTATGTCGATGGACAGCTCGGTGCGTGTGCTAGCAAATTTCACCATCGGTCTTGACCCGCGGAACCAGATTTCGGTGCTCGCCATAGATAGTCACAACGACTTCCTTATTCTTCGGGAGTGTTGCACCGATGCAACGGGGTCGTCCGTGATTTATGCGCCGATTAACCATTCCATTCTCCGGTGTTTGTTATGTGGAGTTCAACCGGAGCCATTTCCGCTTATGTCTTCGGGTTCTCCATTCTGCCTAACGTATCCGGAGCTATTCTTGATGGAAGTCTACTTACTATAGTGTTCCGGATCTCGGTGAAGGCTACATCGGCCAAGTCTGCCGTGGAGTCGGCAACTACCCTTGTCCGGGACACACTTCAAAGGATCGAGCCGCGGTCAATTAGGAGCAAACGTTGGATGCAAGGCCCTGCTAGCCTTGTTTGTGACTGTTGGTGACTTGCTTCGGGAGGAGCTTCACGATCTACAAGGGGGAGTTTTTCTTTAACTTATTTGTTTCCTTCATTTGTATATATGTTGTGTGTTTACTTCGTTTGTATGTTGTTTAAATTCAATAACCATGCTTGAATTTTTCATTTTCGTGAAATATCTGTCTAACATTGAGGACAATGTTTAATTCAAGTGTGGGGGGAAGGTTTATTAAAAAGAAAAGAAAAAATTTGAAAAATTGAAAAAATTCAAAAAAATAATTTACTTGTTTTCGTTTTCTACCGTAACAATATATCGACTAGATCATACTTACTCCCTTGGTAGCGTTGAACCTACCATTGCACTTAGTAAGTCACTGTGGTCACGTATTGTTACCCTAATAAAAAAAAATTGAAAATAAAAAAAAATAGTTTTGTAAGCTCGTTTGTTTCGCACTGGCTTTGGAGCTATCGAGTCTTAGAAAGTGCTTGTTTGTTTATTTGAGCTATATCAAAAATAAAAATATAATCAAAAAAATCAAAAAATCAAAAATGACAAAAATATTTGCTTCTGTTTTGTGTGTTATTGTTTGTTTTGTGCTTTGTTCTTTCCAATTCCGATGATGAATTGAGTTTAAATTGTTATGATTTTGAGAATGTGGATTATATGCTAAGGCTTTGTGTAGTTTGCTTTGAATTTAATTTGCATAACTTATGAGTGCTCGAATTTCCATGTTCACATAACCTGTTTCGATTAATTGATTGCAATCCGAGAAGCACATTTAAACATACATTGTCATGCATACCTAGAAACTGTGAGGATTTGAGCCTATTGAATATTCACATGTATGCATATTTCATACATTTACTCGTTCTTCATGTGTGCACAATTCATGAGTTTTGAACCTAGAACTTGCTCAAAGACCACTTGAAACGTTTTATTAATCTGTGATGAATTAAAGATGATTAAGGCATTAGTAAAACACCATGGCCAAACTGACTTACAGCCCTGTAAACACTAATCCTTTAGGTTAACCTCTTTTGAGCCTAACATGTTTTTAGCCTTTTTCTTTGTTAACCCGCTTACTCCTAACCTGTTTTTAGCTTAAACACTAACCTGCCTTTGTTCCAACATGTGTTAAAGAGACAATTTTGTGACTTGTGGTGGTATTTTGTGCTTGAAAAGTCTTCTGGTTTGTGAAAGAAGTAAGTGTGGGGGTGTTGTTAAAAAAAAAATGTTGGGTAAAAAAAAATATATATATATATACAAAAAGAAAAAAAAAAAAAAAAAAAAAAAAAAAGAATAAGAAGTTTTTGTTCTGAAAGTGTGAAAGATTGGAGGTGAATAAAAGTTTGGTTGTTTGATTGTTTAAGCATATAGAAAACAAGTCACAAAATTGTTTTGTGGAACACTCGGGACATTTTGTTTTTCCTATCCCTTCGTTTCTTTTAACCCCTAACCTTTGACCCCATTACACCATTGAAAGCCCTTATGATTTAATGATTTGTGGATTAATTGTGGAGAGTTGGTTAATGAGCAAGCTTATGGGAACATTACTTGTGTAATTGTTTTGAGAGTAAACACTTAACCCTAAACACTGAGCGGAAATATTTAGTGATCATTGTGAGTTTTAGTGGTTAATGTTGTTTTTATGTGCCTATTGGATTGTATGAGATTGATTGTATACTTGGTTTTCACACACTTCACCCGAGCATGAATGAGATGTACATGTTAAATGCTTAGCAAATTCTTTAGCCTTGGTATATAATTTTTATTCTGTTGATTACAACTGTTGTGAACTCGCTGAGGATTATGGTTGGAAAGAATATATGTTTTGTGTTTCCCTTTTCTGTTTTGTGTTGTTCTGTTTGACGTTTTGTGTTGCTAAGGGACTAGCAATAGCTAAGTGTGGGGGAATTTGATAGGAGCACAAAGTGTGACGTTTTTAATGTGTTTTCCCTACTATTTGGCTATGATTTAATTGTAACTTTGCTATTTTAGCTTAGTTTCCATATTTGAGTCCAAAATGATGTATTAATGTGAACATGTGCAGAAACGAAGTCTAATGGGCTTTTGCGAGGCCCATTATGAGGTGGTCTGCCATGAGGCCCAAGATGAAGGCCCAAATCCATGAAGATGAAGGCCCAAACCCAAGATGGAAGGCCCAAATCCATGAAGGAAGGCCCAAGTTCACAATGCATGAGGAAAGGCCCAAGCCCAGATTTTCGGACATTCTGCCTGTGCAGATTAGTCAACTTGCGAAGCCCATAACTCCCAATTGCACCGTCCGATCTAGCTGTAATTTTGATACACGCTGCATGTGCGTGTTAGATATTCTGTATTAAAATTTGAGAATCATCCAACCGTTCAAACGTGCATTATTCCGTTCTAAGTGGGAATAGCTCAGTGCTGCCTGCTTTTTATTTCTTTCCTCTTCTTTTATTTTCAATGCTCCACTCACCCTTATATTCTTCCCTCTTCTTTCTACCCATACCATTAGTGTTTGATTTCTTTTACCTAAATAAATGGTTAATTGCAACCCATTACATTTCCACCATGCCACTTACCATTTCTTTATCTCCCACTTAAATTCCACTTCTCTTCTCTTTCTTTCTTTATTTCTTGCATTGTCTTCTTCTTCCTCTCCATTCTCCTATAAATAGCAGCCTCATTCTTCTCTTAAACACACCTCAATGGGGAGGGACAAACCCTCCTCTTTCTCTTCTCCATCTCACATCATATTTTCCATTCTCTAGTATTTAGGGTTTTCAAGTCTTCAAGGAGGAGGAGAAGGCGTTTACACCATCACCACCAGCCATCAACCATCATCACCACCATCATCATCACCTTGGGAATCTTCACGGCTTGTGAGTTACTTGCGGTCAAGGATTTAAGAGTTTGTGATCTTCGAGTTCTTCCTACTTTCCATATGGTGTACTTCGACTTATCCTTTAATTACTCTTTTTGAGTTCCTCTTTGTTGCTTGTTTATTCTTTGTATTAGTTAACATGACATGATTTATATAATTTTCAGCCTATATTTATGAGGTTTATTTGATTGTTAGATCCTAATTAATTAGTTCTTCTAGTAGCTTATGTGACTCCGTTTATTTGATTCTGGTTTTATTAGAAACTTTTATATGTGTTCTTGTTTTAAGGTTCGCAAACTTAAGATGATTGCATATAATTGGTGCTAGAATTAGGGTTTTAATTCTAATTCACAAGTAGTAAAGGCTTATCAAACGAGGTCGGAATCAAAATAAGAAGGATCACGGATAGACGGGCGGTCCCCTAGGTCGTGCACTTTAATTAACAACTCTTCTCCTATGCGTTAGATATGTTATTGATTGATCTACCTTTGCATGTTTAATTGTTTAATCTAGGTGAGCGTTCACTTAGGTTAATTTTCATGAAAGAGGTTTTATTTGGGGAATGATAACCCGTGTGGGCATTCCACATATGTTAATTTCGGTTTCATGGCTAGGGAACTTGGTTAATTTTCGGTCCAATGATTGGTAAACTTGTGTATATGTGGCTGAACTTTATATACTTTGTGTTTCATCCCATCTTATTTAATTTATTCTTTGTAATTTAATTAATTTATTTCATTCAATTTATCTCTCAAACCCCCTTTTACTTTGTACATATGTATATATTTATACTTTATACTTGTTAATAATAATTCTTTATTTTATTTAATTCTTTGTGACATTTTTTGTTAGGTACACCCTTTGATCTCCGTTGTGAACGATACCCTACTATGCACTATACTACTACCGATAGGGTTTTTTTAAATTGATGCCACCTATTGTGGGCGTGTCAATTTCCTTGAAAAAACAAAAAATTCAACTAAAAAAAAATATTAGGTTAGGAATATTTTCAATCCCCGGCAACGGCGCCAAAAATTGACACGCCCACAATAGGTGGCATCAATTTAAAAAAACCCTATCGGTAGTAGTATAGTGCATAGTAGGGTATCGTTCACAACGGAGATCAAAGGGTGTACCTAACAAAAAATGTCACAAAGAATTAAATAAAATAAAGAATTATTATTAACAAGTATAAAGTATAAATATATACATATGTACAAAGTAAAAAGGGGAATTGAGAGATAAATTGAATGAAATGAATTAATTAAATTACAAAGAATAAATAAAATATGATGATGAAACACAAAGTATATAAAGTTCAGCCACATATACACAAGTTTACCAATCATTAGACCGAAAATTAACCAAGTTCCCTAGCCATGAAACCGAAACTAACATATGTGGAATGCCCACACGGGTTATCATTCCCCAAATAAAACCTCTTCTATGAAAATTAACCTAAGTGAAAGCACTCTAGATTAACCAATTAAACATGCCACTATAGAAAGTGATCAATCAATAACATATCTAACGCATAGAAGAAGAGTTGTTAATTAAAGTGCACGACCCATTAGCGAACAGTCCATATCCGCGATCCTTCTTATTTTGATTCCGACCCGTTTGATCCAAGCCTTTACTACTTGTGAATTAGAATTATAAACCCTAATTCTAGCACCAATTATATGCAAATATCTTAAGTTTCGAACCTTAAAACAAGAACACATAAAAGATTTCAATAAAACCGAATCAAATAAACGGAGTCACATAAGCTACTAGAAGAACTAATTAATTAGGATCCAACAACCAAATAAACTCATAAATATAGGCTGAAAATTATATAAATCATGTCATGTTAACTAATACAAAGAATAAACAAGGAACAAAGAGGAACTCATAAGAAGAGTAATTAAAGAATAAGTCAGAGTACACCATATGGAATAGTAGGAAGACTTGAAGATCACGAAACTCTTAAATCCTCGAAGCGAGTAATCAAAAGCCGAGTCCAGCAAGGTGATGATGATGATGGTGAAATTGATGGTGATGACTGGTGGAATGGTGAACAGCCTCCCTCCTCCTCCTTGAAGACTTGAAAACCCTAAATACTAGAGAATGGAAAATATGATGTGAATGGAGAAGAGAAAGAGGAGGGTTTGTCCCTCCCCATTGGGGTGTGTTTAAGAGAAGAATGAGGCTGCTATTTATAGGAGAATGGAGAGGAAGAAGAAGACAATGAAAGAAATAAAGAAAGAAAGAGAAGAGAAGTGGAATTTAAGTGGTAGATAAAGAAATGGTAAGTGGAATGGTGGAAATGTAGCATATGGGTCAATTAACCATTTATTTAGGTAAAAGAAATCAAACACTAATGGTATGGGTAGAAAGAAGAGGAAAGAATATAAGGGTGAGTGGAGCATTGAAAATAAAAGAAGAGGAAAGAAATAAAAAGCAGGCAGCACTGAGCTATTCCCACTTAGAACGGAATAATGCACGTTTGAACGGTTGGATGATTCTCAAATTGTAATACAGAATATCTAACACGCACATGCAGCGTGTATCAAAA
Organism: Rubus idaeus; assembly: GCA_030142095.1. Taxonomy (NCBI): domain Eukaryota; kingdom Viridiplantae; phylum Streptophyta; class Magnoliopsida; order Rosales; family Rosaceae; genus Rubus; species Rubus idaeus. The sequence continues at coordinate 16,636,192 of CM057968.1, read as the reverse complement.
TTACAGCTAGATCGGACGGTGCAATTGGGCGTTATGGGCTTCGCAAGTTGACTAATCTGCACAGGCAGAATGTCCGAAAATCTGGGCTTGGGCCTTTCCTCATGCATTGTGAACTTGGGCCTTCCTTCATGGATTTGGGCCTTCCATCTTGGGCCCTTCTCTTCTGGATTTGGGCCTTCATCTTGGGCCTCATGGCAGACCACCTCATAATGGGCCTCGCAAAAGCCCATTAGACTTCGTTTCTGCACATGTTCACATTAATACATCATTTTGGACTCAAATATGGAAACTAAGCTAAAATAGCAAAGTTACAATTAAATCATAGCCAAATAGTAGGGAAAACACATTAAAAACGTCACACTTTGTGCTCCTATCAACCACCAAGGTTAGAAACCATGACACTCTCATGCCTAGGAGTCTCCTCACTCAATGCTCCTTCTTGTGTCTTCACTCCACCATAAGAGGTAATATCATTCTCAAAAGACAAGTAACCAAGTCCTTTCCCAAGCACAACTCCTTTATTCTCCTCATAAGTCTCCTCCTCATTCAATCCATAATTGCCAAGGAGTACATTTTCTTCCTCCTTGGCCCCATCCTCCATGCAATGCATATGATCAAAGTTCTCATGAATAGGAATGAAAGGAGAAGGGGTGAAAACATTTGATATTAGGGGAGTAGGAGTATAAGTAGCATGAGAGATACCGGAATGAGAAGTGAAGATAGCATTGCATTGCTCCTTGGTCTTGAACTTAGGGTTTTGCTCCACATTAGAAGGCAAGGTACCTCTTGGCCTCTCACTAATCTCCTTGGCCATTTGGCCCATTTGCAACTCAATCTTTGACAAGCCTTGTTGCAAGATGTTTTGCCCTTGTTCAAGAGCCGAGATCGCTTCATTGCTCTTCACTTGGCTTTGCACAAGGGTGGCGATCATGTCCTTCATTGATGGCTCCGCGAACTCTTGAGCTTGAGAGCTACTTGGGGCAGCAAAAGATGAAGAGACACCTTGATGGTAGGTGTTTCCTCCTTGAGTAGAGAACCCGGGAGGTGCTCCAAAAGTTGAGCTCCTATGTCCTCCATATGTGCCACTCCCTTGATACTTATCTCCTCCTTGGTAAGTGTTATACCCTTGAGACCTCTCTTGATACCTTTGAGCATTGTTTCCAAAAGATTTTGGTTGGTATCCTTGAGTGCTCCCTTGCTCATTCCGAGGTGCAAAGTTGTTGTAAGGTTTTGAAGGCGATTGATAAGAACCTTGTGGATAGGAACTCACTTGGTTCACTTGTTGTCTCTCTTCCTTCTCTTCCTCAACCATGTAAGCACACTCCTCCGCTTGATGGCCAAGAGAGCCACAATAGAAGCAAGGTGGTGAAGAGATAACACTATTGACTTGTCGAGGGGGAGGCTTGGATTGTGCTTGCATGAGCATGTCTATCTTCTTGTTGAGAGCCGCTTCCAACCTATCAAATTGGGTTCTCATCATGTCATCCCCCAATGATTCACTTGAGACATTGTGAACTCTTGTTACTTGAGGTGCCGGTTGTGTGGGTGGTAGTCTTCTTGACCCAAAGTCATCCCATAGCTCGGAATTTGTGGCTAGGTCCTCAAATGTGTCCCATGCCTCATCGGGAGACATACCGGCTATTGTGCATCCCCGAAAAGTATCAACTCTTTGTCGTTGCCCGGAAGACAACCCTCGGTAGAACACATCAACTAGAAACCATTGTTCCAAGCCATGGTGTGGGCAACTCATCACCAAATCCTTGAATCTTTCCCAAGTCTCATAGAAAGCATCGCCCGATTGGTGCTTGAAGTTGACAATAGAATCCCGAACCTTGGCCGCCTTGCTAGGTGGGAAGAACTTTGAAAGGAAAGCTTCTTGCAACTCAAACCATGAGTGAATGGACCTTGGTGGAAGCTTGAGTAACCACTTCCTAGCTCCATCCTTCAATGTGAAAGGGAATAGGCGAAGCTTCGAGACCATCCTCGGGTAGTCCACGTAGTTTCACCGTCGTACGAAGCTTGCTCAAACTCCATAAGGTGATCGTATGGGCTCTCATCTTTCAAGGCATGAAAGGTAGGCATAATGCTCAAGGTGGAAGACTTGATTTCATAATGAGTGTTGCACGGTGGTAGAATGATGCAAGAGGGGTGATCCACCACATGAGGAAGGGTGTACTCCCTCGTGCGTCTCACGGGAGGTGGATTGTTGTTGTTGAGTGGATCCGGTGGTGGATTTGGTTCTCCCATTGTTGCTTGGGGAATCGGCTCCTCCAAAGGTGCTTGGTGGCGCCCAAATGTAGGCGGTGCACTCTCACAAACAATCGGTATACGTCTCACAATCGGTCTACGTCTCACTCTTGGCCTTCCTCTTGTGTTCTCACTTAAAATCTTTCCGCTTCTAAGTTGTATGCGTGTGTGAGCGGTTGAAGCAAGGTTCATATACCTTCACAACACAATAATCAATGATTAGGTATCACAATTGAAGCAAGGAATACAAGTATGAGAGGTGAAAACAAGCAATGATAGCAAAGAATGAAAGAAACCAAGCAAAGGAACAAAAATGTTCTCGGTCGACCGTTCGACGGACCGGCGTCGACCGGTCGACACTCGTCCGGGGAATTTCCGTCGAAGGGTCGAGAAACGAGTCGACCGTTCGACAAGTGCCCTGAAACTATGTTTTTGTGATTTTCTCCTTTTATACCTAAACCAATAAGGTCCCAAAAGGTGCAAGGAAACCCAAACAACAATAAACAAGCAACCTAAGGCACAATTAACTCATCAAATGCACGAATTCAATATTCACAAGTTCACGAACACAAGTAATACAAGGAATTGGATGAAAGTAAACTAGATGGTTATCAAACTAGGCAATGAAATACCACAATATAAACAAACACAACAAGGAAATATGCAAACAAAAGCAAAAGAAAGCTAAAGTCTCCACCACAACTACCAAGAAATCAGCGATTAAACCTAGATCCCCGGCAACGGCGCCATTTGACGAACCGTCAAAGTATGGGGTAAGTAGATTGTGAAGGGGGATTGTCGTTCCAACGAGGATCGATGGGCTCCTTAATCCCTTGGTGGTTTGTGTGTGATGAGTGCTCTAGCTATGATGAAATAGATGAGAAATGGAAAGAGTGCGTGAATATGTGTATGGACAATGTGTGAAGTGTGAATGTAGTGAGTTTGGTTTTGTAAAGAGATGGTGAAATGCAAGACAACGAACAAGTAAACTAAGCAAGCAAAGAAGATTAAAGTGTGTGCTCAATAAGGAAAATGTTGGGGTTTTCGGGTTAGCCTAAGTCCAAATGAGATGCTTAACGAACCAATTTAGTATTCATGCTTGTGCAATGATTGAATCAAGTTTCGTATCTTAGCCATGTTATGGGTCTAAGACCATCTTTTCTTATGTATTCATAGTGCCATGTTATGGGTCACTAGAACTCTCCCAATGCGGCTTGGGAGGCGAAGGGCACAAAGACTTAGAAGCTCAAACAAGGAGGCCTCATCACATCTACTATCAATTGCCTAGAGAGGGTTAGGAGTCACCCCAACAAACTCAATCAAAATAGGTTATACACATGCTCAAAGAAGTGACTAATTTCCCTAAACATGCATTCAACACAAATTGAAGTGGGTAATAGACATATCCATTCATCACAAAGCATCCATACATAATTAGTTCATCATTACATCACAATGGACTAGGGCACACAACCCTAGTCCCCAACAAGGTAACTACTCACTATCCATCAAGGTATGCATCATCACAATACAATAGCAAGCTAAAATCATGAATACAAGAGAGAGAAGGGGTGAGAAATGCTCAATCAAGGGTGTATCCTTCTTCTTCTTGAGTGTAGATGGAGTCCCTGATGTCTAGTGAGGATCCCAAGCTGCCCAAATGGTGGTAGAAGTGGCGGAGGCGTCGGAAGTGAGCTGAGATGGAGGATTCCGCCGCGCGTCGACCGGTCGTCGACCTTGTGTCGACCGGTCGATGGTCGTGCGAGGGCTGATCCGAAGAGAGAAGGTGGAGAGAGGAAAGGGGAAGGAAGACTTGGGAATTTTGGGGCTGAAGTGGTATATGACCTAATGGGGCAAGTACTAAGTATTTATAGGCTAGAGAGGAAAGAATAAAGGGCTAGGATGAAGTAGGGTTTAATCTAAGGGCTCAAAGGTTTAATGAAGGGCAAGGAAGGAAAATCACAAGGGAGGACAAAAGGGAGGAATAATCAACATGTCACCTCACCAAATCTAGTGTGGTCCTTGATGATGTGGGAGCACATTTGTGAATCACAAGGTTGACCTTGACTTGGACCTTGACTTTGACCTTCGGAGTTGACCATAGTTGACTTTTCGATTTCTCGGTCAATCTTCCGGAATTCTCTTGTGCTTCATTCTCGGGACTCGGCCTTTGACACTTTGATGCTCAAAAGTCGGGGTTGACCATGAGTTGACTTTTGGTCCTCGGGTTGACTTTTCGTCTTTTTGCCGGAAGTCCACTAAAATGCTCCAAAATGCTCCCTTTTGATCCCAATATCGTTCCGATGCTCAATTTACCTACAAGTGTGCAAACAAGGATTAGAGACTCACAAATAGCCATTGGACAAGCACAATAATGATGATTAGAGGCCTAATTTGTATGCAAATCGCATACAAATCAATGCACATCAAAATCACCATTATGCACAAGTAAGGGATTTGGATCAAAGAACTCACATGGTTGCAGATTTGTCAGTTCTTGATCGTGCTCAAATAAACGGTTGGCCTCAAATTGCTCTATCAATTGATCGATCTTTGCACTTCTTTCTTGAGTCTCACGCCACCGTTCGTCATTATCCGCTAAAGAGTTTTGCAATTGAGTCACCATTTCTTCAAGACACGAGAGTAAAGGATGTGATGGCTCAATGCATTGGTTTTCAATGGACCACGGATATTCGAAACTTCTAGAATCATCCCTCGTATAATTCCACTGTTCCATTGTTCGGGATGATCGGAATTGCACCTATAAAATTCAAGAAAAATGTAAACAGAAACTAAAATAACAAATATTGCACAAAATAAAATAAAATGCACATAAAAATTATATCTCACAAAAATAAAACAAAACAAAACAATTGCAAGAAAATTTTGGTTACAAATACTAATAGATCAAAGTTAAACCTAATTCCCCGGCAACGGCGCCATTTGATTGGTTATCAAAATATAGTGATGAGTAATTTAGACTCGGGATTGTCGAACCACGGGGATTGGAGGCCTAAAACCTAATTAGTAAAATGTAATCTAATTTTCTTAACACAAATAACAATTTTTTAGGGTTTTTATTTTTATGAAGCACACAAAAGTTAACAAACTAAATTGAACAAACAAAATAGAAATAATTAAACTATGAGAATAAATCACAAATTATGTTTTGGGTTTATTGAATAACACAAATCAAATCTCACAATAGTAAAACAAATTACTACACAAATATTCTCACAAATGTAATTCAAATACTAATCAAAACAAAAATAAAATTAAAACTTAATTAAAATAAGAGAGAGACAAAGAGAGTGGCTTGTTGTGCTTGGACGGCGCGGTGAGCTGCTGTAGTGATGGTGGTGGTGTGAGATATGCAGATGAGGGGAAGCTTGGGTGTGGAGAGAAAGAACCGGGGTGCAGAGAATAGAAGAGAAAATGCAGAGAAGAAGAAGAAGAAGAAGAAGAAGAAGAAGAAGAAGAAGAAGAAGAAGAAGAAGAAGAAGAAGAAGGGGGAGAGGAGGAGAAGAGAGGGAGAAGAGAAAGAGGAGGGTTTGTGAATTGGTGAGAAATAGTGTTGTGAAGCCTTCTATTTATAGGAGAATGGAGAGGAAGAAGAAGACAATGAAAAAAATAAATAAATAAAGGGAATAGAAGTGGAATGTGAATGAGAGATAAAGAAATGGTAAGTGGTGGTGGAAATGTAGTCATATGGCAATTAACCATTTATTTAAGTAAAAGAAATTAAACACTAATAGTGTGGGCAGAAAGAAGAGGAAAGAATAAAGGGGTGAGTGGAGCATTGAAAATAAAAGAAGAGGAAAGAAATAAAAAGCAGACAGCACTGAGCTATGAACACATGGAGTGGATTTGTGGACGTTTGGACGGTTGGATGATTCTGCAATTTTAATGCCGAATACCTCACATCCACATGCAGCGTGTATCAAAATTACAGCTAGATCTGACGGTGCAATTGAGATATATGGGCTTCTCAAGTTGACTGATCTGCACAGGCAGAATGTCCGAAAATCTGGGCTTGGGCCTTTCCTCATGCTTTGTGAACCTGGGCCTTCCTTCATGCATTTGGGCCTTCACCTTGGATTTGGGCCTTCATCTTGGGCCTCACGGCAGCGCACCTCTTAATGGGCTTCGAAAAAGCCCATTAAGCTTCGTTTCTGCACATGTTCACATTAATACGTCATTTAGGACTCAATTATGGAAACTAAGCTAAAATAGCAAAGTTACAATTAAATCATAGCCAAATAGTAGGGAAACCACATTAAAAACGTCACACTTTGTGCTCCTATCAAGAAGTTAACGCAAAAAGAATATAAAATCCTAAAGGAACTAGGGTTTGCCGCATCCTATAATCCAAAAGGGATTAGGAGTCTAATAAAATCAGATTTTCATGGGATGTATCTAGTCCTAATTTCGGCAAGAAGGAGAGAAAGATTTCTTGGTGACTACTCAAGGAAATCTCGGCCACACAAGGAGATTTTTAATGAACGATCAAGATTGCTCCTAGGGTTCCATGTTCTCCTATAAATAGAGGGCTTCACAACACAATTCCTCACCACTTCCTAGCCGAGAATACCATTCCATACACTCTCATAGTTTCGGCAACTACACCATCCAAAGTTCTCGGCTCCACTCTCTAATACCTAGGGTTTTCAAAGCTTCAAGGAGGAGGAGATAACGGCTGCACCATCACCACCATCATCATCAACGTGCCATCACTATCACCACCTCAAGGTCACGGCTTGGATTACTTGTGCAAGGATTCAAGGGTTGGCTTCGAGTTCTTCATGCTTTCATATGGTGTATTTCGACTATGCCTTTAATTATTCTTTATGAATTCCTCTTTGTTGTTTGATAATTCTATGTATTAGTTAACATAACATTGAGTTTATAATTTCCAGCTTTGTTTATATGAATTTATTTAATTATTGGATTGAAGTTAATTAATTCTTCTAGCAGCTTATGTGAATTTGTTTATTTGGTTTTGTCTTTAATGTTGAAATCAAATAAAAAGGATCATGGATAGATGAGCGTTCACTAGGTCGTGCACTTTAATTAACAACTCTTTTTCTATGCGTTAGACATGTTTTGATTAGCTACCTTTGCATGTTTAATTGGTTAATCTAGATAAGCGTTTACTAGGTTAATTTTCATAGAAGAGGTTTTATTTGGGGAATGATAACCCGCGTGGGCATTCTACATATGTTAATTTCGAATTCATGGCTAGGGAGTTAATTAATTTTTAGATTAATAATTGGTAGGTTTATATACTTAGGGTTGTGAGTTATATAATTCTTGTTCCATTCCATTTAATTTATTCTTTGTAGTTTAGTTAATTTTCATAAAATTATTCTTAAACTCCCTTTGATTTCGTGTAACATGTGTGAATTCTTTATTTATATTTGTAAATATTAATTCTTTGTGACATTTTTTGTTAGGTACACCCTCGATCTCCGTTGGAACGATCCCTACTTATTCTATACTAAATGCTTTTTAGGGTTTTAGATTGATGCTTGCTTTTAGCCTATCAGTAGCCGATGTTTTATATGTTCTAACTTTAAACTGATATCCATTTAACTAGTGCGGTGCAATTTTAAGAACCTAAATTTCGATTTGGTGCGATTCGGGCATAATTCGTTGACAGTTTTTCGGTGTCAAAAGCCTACCCCTACTTGAATCAAAATTTCGTTTGATACACATTAATGACATGTTTACTTACTTGGAATGAAAATGAGAATGAATCGGAATTCATTCCGATAAAATCATTCATAATACCTACCCCTCATTGGTAATCAAACTCCGGATATTCAGGAATAAATTTCTTTTTTTAATCACTTTTTTGTGGGATACACAACCATTCCGATTCATGTGCATGTTAGTAAACACAAGAGAACTCAATTCCTTTATTCTTATACCCATTTCAAGTAAGTAAACATGTCATAAGTGATTAAGGTATACTTGTGTAACACTCAACTATAGTACGTACGGAATCTATGGATGTCATATGATCGCACAATCGATGCCCTAATGAGGCCCCTTCTCCTTGATGAGGTCAAAACTGCAGTCTTTGATTTGGGTGCTCTCAAGGCTCCTGGTTCATATGGGTTTTCAGGTATCTTTTATCAAACCTATTGGGAAATCATCAACTCAGTGATTCACCATGCCACTTCCCACTCTTTGGAAACGACCACCTTTCTTCCTGCCATAAACCGTACTTTTTTGACACTCATCCCAAAACAGCCCTCTCCAAAGACGGCAGCCCACTTTCATCCAATTGGTTTGTGCAATTTCTCCTATAAAATTCTGGAAAAGTTTTGGCAAATCATCTCAAACCTCTCATGCCTTCCTTGATTTCGGAAAACCAGTCAGCTTTTGTGTCGGGTCATCAGATTTAGGATAATATCATTGTGGCTCATGAAGTTTTTCACCATCTTAAACTTCAAAGATGGGATGCTTATGGATCCTTTGCTCTCAAACTGGATATGAATAAGGCTTATGATCGGGTCGAGTGGTCTTTTCTAGAGGCAGTTTTGAAAAAAATGTGCTTCAACCCTTCTTGGGTTATGCTTGTTATGGCTTGTATCAAATCAGTCACTCTCTCGCTTTTGGTAAATGGGAAGCCAGAACCCTTTTTTTCTCCTCAATGGGGCCTTCGTCAAGGAGATCCCCTTTCGCCTTTCTTGTTCCTTTTTGTCAATGATGTGTTATCACTCATGTTGCGCAAGGCCTGTGCTTCGAATGTACTTGAACCGGTAAAACTGGGAAATAATGGCCCCCTGGTTAGCCACTTGTTCTTTGCAGACGATTCGCTCTTTTTCATGAAAGCCTCTCTTGCCAATTGTGAACAACTATCTGATCTGCTTCATGTTTTTTGTCAAGCGTCAGGGCAACTGATCAATACGGATAAATCGACACTCTTTTTTTTTTTTTTACCAAATACTGCTCCTGAAATTATCCATCTTCTCAGTTCAGTTTTGGGTATGCGAGCAATTCATGATCCTGGTAAATATTTGGGTCTCCCGACTATTTGGGGAAGATCCAAGGTGGCAGCCCTCGGTTACATCAAGGAAACAATTTTGAAAAAGATACAAGGCTGGAAGCAAGTCTCTCTCTCTCTCTCCAGCTGGTAAGGAAATCCTGCTTAAATCTGTTGCAGCAGCTATTCCTACCTATCCTATGAACTGTTTCAAATTTCCTAAATATGTGTGCACTCAAATCAATGCGGCTATGGCTCGCTTTTGGTGGGGTAATCGTGTTGGAAATAGCATTCACTAGAAAAAATGGGAACTTCTCTGTCTCCCAAAATGTGAAGGAGGATTAGGTTTCCGCGACCTTGCAAATTTCAATGACGCCCTCCTTGCAAAACAGGATTGGCGAATTCTTCAAAATCCTCAAGCTCTTTGGGTTCTAGTCTTCTTTCAGGTCGCTCTTTAATCCAGCAAGGCTCTTGTTGGCAAATTGGTAATGGCTCTATTCTAAATATTTGGCACCATCCATGGATTCCCAATTTACCAAACTACACTTTATCTATCAACGCTTTAGCTCCCATCAGCTTGTCTCTGAGCTAATTGATTTGGACTTTCCCCGATGGAATCTTGCACCCATTATACATTTACTATCTCCGACAGAGACTCAGGCTATTCATGTCATTCAGTTAAGCCCAGACCTTACTACAGATTATTTGATTTGGCCTCGAGATAGATCTGGTAATTACTCAGTCCGCTCTGGGTATCATTTCCGCCATTCCTCTACTTCTCGGGGTTTGACACACCACCCAAACACCTCTCATCAAGTTAACCCTTCGGTTTGGACATGGATTTGGAAGGTTAATACTCTCCCCAAAATCAAAATCTTCTTATGGCGTTTGGTAAGCAATGCTTTGGCTACGAAAGATAATCTTTTCTTTCGTCATTTGGCCCCCTCTCCTCTGTGTCCTTTTTGTCACAATTTTCCTGAAACTGCTGAACACCTCTTATTCACCTGTGAATGGACTCTTAAAGTTTGGTTTGCGCATCCCATAGGTTACTGAGTTCCAGTTAATCAAATTTCCACAGCAGATAAATGGTTAGATCTTTTTTTCTCTTATGATCCTGGTTTCGGTTCGGCTTCATCGGTTCTATCTACACAGGTGACTTTTTTACTTTGGCACATTTGGAGGCACCGGTGTCACTGTATTTTCACACCTTCTCAACTAGATTCTACCATGGTTGCTTTGAAGGCTTTTCAAGCGGCGTCAGAATTCTTGTCTACTCCCAGGCCGTACAAGCCCACTCAGATTCCGACTCCCTCCTCCGATCCGCGCTGGTTTCACCCAATCTCTGGAACTTTCAAAATCAATACTGATGCTTCTTGGGATGCCTCTACTTTAAATTCGGGGATTGCAGCTATTCTTCGGGACTCCACGGGCACTTTGATAGATGATTTTTCGTCGTCTTGTTCGGCAATTTCAGCTGAGGCCGCTGAAGCTCTTGCAATCTTGGCATGTCTCGATCTTGCAGCCTCTAGATTGTTGTCCTCCTTTACTCTGGAAGCTGATTCTCTTTCCCTTGTCTCAGCATTATCCAACCCCCTTACAGTAGTTGACTGGTCAGTGGTGGCTCCCCTCCATCATATCAGATTAAAAGTTTCTGCTTTCTCTTCAGTTAGCTGGTCTTGGACCAGCAGAGTAGCAAATTCTGCAGCAGATCACGTTGCACGTTTGGCTGCACGGAGGATGTGCCCATCCGATTGGGTTCACAACCCTCCTTCCTCCCTTCATCATATTTTATTATTTGATGCTTGTTCTGACCCTCCTTGATGAGCGGTCTTGTTTGTTTTTGCCTTTTTGGCTTTTATTATTTGCCTTCTTGGCAAGAAAGGAAATCAGAAAAAAGGCAGGGGCAAACTCGTCAGACCACTTGAAAGTTACTGTTCATAAGCCTCCAATGAGAAATTTTTCCAAGAGCCGGTCACTCCAAATAGATTATGTGACCGGCCAATGAGATATCACCACGTGAAAAAAGCGCACAGTTCAGCATTCCACTAATTAATCTCAGCTTCAAACGTTAACACTACAGTCTGTTAACTCCTTCAGGCAATTTTAATATACAAAGTGGTCTCTCATTTTATTTTGTCTCCTCCTCTAAACCAATTAAATATACAATATAATATAAATAGCCTATGCTGCCTGTAAAAAGTATTATCAGAATCAAGGCATGTCGCCCACTCACCCATGCTGCTAGATTGCTTGTGAAGAGTTGGTTGCGCACTCGTGTTTAAGCTAGCTGGTTACTAACTCTAAAAATATTATTCATCGTCTTCAAAAAATTTCGTTCATGTTTAAGCTACGCACTAGCTCCAGAAATACTCTTCATCTTCTTCATAGTTCATAAGTTCTAAATAAATCTTCCTAAACATATAAGTTCAACACCGAAGTTTTAGTTTTGGGTTTATATCATATGAGAGAGAGAGTGAGAGACTCCGGATAACCCAAACGAAGATTGCTACACCTTACTTCTTGGATATTCTAAACCATTTTGACTTTTTCATCTGCAACTATGAGTTTAGAGAAGAATTATCAAGGTAAACTTCAAAAACCCATGAATTACCATTCTTAATTTCATAGATAAGTTCATGGCAGATTATGAGATTGTATATTTTTTTTGTACGTTTTGTATTCTCTCAAGTCTGTTACTTGTTTTGCTTCTCTTATGTAGTTATAGATGTTGAAAGTTATGAAGAAACAAATGGTCAAACAGCAGAGCCAATGATCGTTAATCGTCAAGCTAATTCTGATGATGATGATTTGTATGGGATGGTTGTGAATAGTCCAGAAGAAGCTTATAAACTCTACAATCAGTATGCTATTAGACTTGGGTTTAGTATTCGCAAGACACAAAGGAGGAGCATAAATAATATTTTACGACAAGTTAATTTTGCATGTTCAAAAGAAGGTTTTCGAGTAGAAAGTGACCCTTCAGAGGTGAAAAAGACTGATAGGTTGGATACTCGAACAGGTTGTCTAGCTAGAATTCGGTTTTCGTTGCAAGACGATAATGTTTGGAAGGTCACTCTCTTTGATCGTGAACATAACCATGAGTTTGCAAGTCCAGTAGAAAGACAGTTTTTACGATCAAACCGAAACATTACAAAGGCTCAAGCTGGGGTGATTAAATTAATGGTGAGTGCAGGTATAAGGACTACAAATACATATTCATATTTAGCCGAAGAAGTTGGAGGATCTCAAAATGTTGGATTTACAAAGACTGATTGCTACAATCTGGTTAGTAGAGAAAAATTGATTATGCTAGAAGCAGGGGATGCACAAAGCTTGATCAATCTTTTCAAGCGAAAGCAAGTTGAAGATCCTATGTTTTTCTATACAGTGCAAGTGGATCAAGAAAACCGGATGACAAACTTTTTCTGGAGAGATGGAAGGTCAAGAATGGATTTTGAATGTTTCGGCGACGTGGTGGTATTTGATACGACATATCGTACAAATAAATATAATATGATTTGTGCTCCTTTTGTTGGTGTTGACCAGCACTGGAAAAATATGTTCTTTGGTTGTGCTTTTTTGTTAGATGAGACAACTTCCTCATTCGTTTAGTTATTTCAGACGTTCTTAGAATCCATGGGAAACAAAAAGCCAAAGACTATTTTTACTGATCGCTGTCAGGCAATGGCAAATGCCATTGAGGAAGTTTTTCCTGAGACCCGCCATCGTTTATGTTTGTGGCACATATCAAGGAATGCAACACAAAACTTGAGAAGCATGTTTGCAAATCCTGGGTTTAAAGAACTATTCAACAAATGGCTTTTTGGTCGTGAGACAGAATTGGAATTTGAGTCTACGTGGAATGAAATAATTGTGAAGTTTAAGCTTGAAGGGAATACATGGCTCAAAACAATATATGACCTCCGTGAAAAATGGTGTTCATTGTTTAGCAAAGATACTTTTTCTGCTGGGATATTGTCTACACAAAGAAGTGAGAGCACGAACAATGTTTTTAATCGCATGGCTACTAAAACGATGACTCTTACTGAATTTGTGAATCATTATTTTAAACAGGCGGAACAAATGCGATCAAGTGAATTAGAAGAAACTTTTCGCTGCAACAATGGGATACCTTCTAGAGCTGCTAGAAGTAGTGGAATCAAGAAGCAGGCCGGTATTGTCTACACACGAAAAATTTACAATTTATTTGAAAATGAGTTCATTTCTAGCTTGGCTGTAAAGATGCATGAAGTAGAAAATGATGGTACTCTCCATACATTTGAACTTAACGAGGAGGAGCACAAAAGAGTTTATGTGGTACAATTTAATTCGATAACTTCAACCATCACTTGTAGTTGCAAAATGTTTGAATCTATGGGTTGGTTGTGTCGTCATTCTCTAAGGGTATTGAATGTCAGAAATATTACTCAGATACCAGCACAATATATATTGAAGCGGTGGACAAAAGATGCAAAGATAGGACTAGATGGAAGTGATGGATCATTACAGGTGAAGGATAAATCTACAGTGACATTACGTCGAAATAGTTTAATGCGAATGGCTTGCAGTATAATCAGTGAGGGAGCACAGACAGAAATTACAAGCAAAATTGCATTGCAAAAGTTGACAGAACTATCTGAGTTGATAGACAAAGAAATGAAGAAGATAAAGTTGGATGATGTCAGAAAAGAAATCTCTGAAGTTTTGAATGATGATTTGGGTGATAATAATGGAAATGAAAGACAAATCTTAAATCCCTTAGGTGTGTGGCCAAAAGGGATGAGTAATACCAGAAAGAAAGGATTGATAGAGATGTTTCACCAGAAAAATGCATCAAAAGCAACCGACTCATCTAGTAAGTAAACTAAACATTATAAGTTTTAATATACAATATGCTAATAATATCTTGTCATTAAGTATATGTATTTTTGTTTTGTAGAGAAGATCAAGTGACTCAACGATAAGTTCGGGTTGGTTTTGAGTATCGCCGTCAAAGTGTAGTGGATGGTGTAGATTAAGACCGGGGGATTATCGTACCCAAGGGATTGGAAGGCCCTAAAATCACCTTGGTAAAGTGTGTGGTAACCAAGCTATTCTAGCACTAAAATGGTGAGATAAGAGATGAGCTATATACTAGTGTAGTGAAGTATGTACACATGGTTGTAGTGTTCATATTTTTGGTGTTTTCAAAGAGAACATGCAAGAAAGTAAATAAGTAACAATTGCAGATTTGATAAACAAAGTTATTGAGCTTACAAACTCAATTTCAATAGCTAGTGTACATCTCAAATTACAAGAATTAAATCAATGAAACTAAAAGGTAAAAGAGTTAGAGAATGCTCAATGATGTTTCCAAGACTTCTCCTCCTCTTTTATGAACTCCTCCTTGCTCCAAGTCTCAATCCTTGCAATCTTTGATGTCGTTGTGGGGGCTGTTTTGGTGAGGTGAGGGGTAGCACGAATTTGGTGGTGAGAATGGAAGAGAGAAAAGAGTGAGGAAGGTAGAAGAAGAAAGAAAGAAAGGGTGAAGAAGGTGGCCGGAAGTGATAGGGAAAGTGGCCTGAATTTAGAATGGGAAGAAGAGAAAAGAAGAAGAAGAAAGAGAGGAGAAGAAGGAGAGGGAGAAGGGGAAGAAGGGGGCTGCTGTGTTCTATGCTAGAATGAGATTATCCTCTTCATGTGTGGCTGCTAGGGTAGTCATAGCAGCTGCAATCTTTCTTAGTTTAAGCAAAAGGGAGAGCCACTCACATAAAGAAATGTGAAGTGGAGGAAATTATGGGTTAGTGGAGGGATAAGTGGACATGTGGATGAGTGTGTGTGTGAGCTGTGCCACACATGTGTGCAGCTGAAGTAGGAGAGTCTCTCCTTCTGTGGTGGTGCTCCGGTGGTGGTGCCGCCTCTTGTGGTGGTGGTTTGCCGGAAAAATCGCCGGAAATGCAATTTCTTCATTTTCCTTCCTTTCTTCGATTCTTCAAGGCCTTCAATGGCAACGTCTTCCGAAGGTAAATTCATGCAATCTTCAATGCCTAGAAGCCACGGTTGCCTTCTTGTCCTCTTCTCGGAAGTGTGCCCAAAAGTAGTCAAAATGCACCTCTTTGTGCCGAATTACCTCAAGTCACCTAAGTAACCTGAAATCATGAAAACGCATATTAGTAGTAACAAAATGCCTTCGGATAAGCTTAACTCTCGTGATTAGGAATACAATTTGCGCTATAAATAAGTGCAAATCACACCCCCACACTTGAACCTTGCTTGTCCTCAAGCAAACACAACATAAAACAATAAGGGAAACACAATGCAAAACAAGAAAGGGAAAAACAAAATTCAAACAAAATTCTCTCCAACCATAGTCCTCAACGAGCTCGGGATGTTGCAAACAAGAGACATAAGATCACAAATCAAGGCTTCACAAATTTGCTAAGAATTTAACAAGCGCAATTCAATCATGCTCGGTGAAGTGTGTAGAAACCAATGTACAATCCATCTCATGCAATCAAATAGGCACACCAAACACATTAACCACAACTCTCGCAAAGATCACTAAGTATTTCCGCTCAAGTGTATAGGGTCAAAGTGTTTACTCTCATAACAAATGCACGAAGAATGTTCCCATATGCTTGCTCATCAACCAACTCTCTACAAATCGAACCATAAATCGTTAGATCTCAAGGACTTAAAATGGTAAAACGGGGCCAATGGGTGAATGGAATGGAATGGAAATATGAGTGGTGCTCAGTGTTCACAAGACAAATCAACGACTTTGAAACTTAACCAAATGCTTCAACCAAATTATTTTCTTATTCTCCTCCAACCTTATTCACAAACTACTTTCTTTTTGGATTTTTCTTCTTTATTTTTTTCTTTATTTTTCTTGAGGAACTTTATTCCTTCTTTTTGTTTTTGATTTTCTTTCTTTCTTTGAACAATAACAAAAATAAAACAACTCCTCCAAACTTTCCTTTTAGTACAAGCATCAACTCTCAAGCATTTAAGGATAAGAAGTCACTATCAAAGTCTTGTAAACACAATTGTGATGGTCTTTTGAAGTGGTGGAATGAATGTGTGTGAAGTGGGTGAAAAAAGGAAAGCTAATGATGTATATGGCTCAAGTGGGCTATTCCTAGAGTTCAGATTCATATGGATGATGGTGAATTTGGCAATGGTGTTCAACTAATGCCTTAGTCATTTCTAACTCAAAATGGATCAATCAAAAGCTTCAAGCGGTCTTTGAGCAAGTTCTAGGTCCAAACCTTATGCACTGTTCACACATGAAGAACAAATAGAAACATGTAAGATGCATACTGATAGGAGCACAAAGTGTGACGGTTTTAATGTGTTTTCCCTACTATTTGGCTATGATTTAATTGTAACTTTGCTATTTTAGCTTAGTTTCCATATTTGAGTCCAAAATGATGTATTAATGTGAACATGTGCAGAAACGAAGTCTAATGGGCTTTTGCGAGGCCCATTAAGAGGTGGTCTGCTGTGAGGCCCAAGATGTAGGCCCAAGCCCAAGATGGAAGGCCCAAATCAATGAAGGAAGGCCCAGGTTCACAAAGCATGAGGAATGGCCCAAGCCCAGATTTTCGGACAATCTGCCTGTGCAGATAGGTCAACTTGCGAGGCCCATATCTCTCAATTTCACCGTCAGATCTAGCTGTAATTTTTATACACGCTGCACATGGATGTCAGTTATTCCCAAATAAAAGTTTAGAAGCATCCAACCGTTGAAACGTGCAGGATTCCGTTCTAAGTGCGCACTGCTCAGTGCTGTCCGTTTTTATTTCTTTCCTCTTCTTTTATTTTCAATGCTCCACTCACCCCTATATTCTTTCCTCTTCTTTCTGCCCACACCATTAGTGTTTAATTTCTTTTTGGTAAATAAATGGTTAATTGCCATATGATTCCATTTCCACCACCACTTACCATTTCTTTATCTCCCATTCACATTCCACTTCTTTTCCCTTTCTTTGTTTATTTCTTCCATTGTCTTCTTCTTCCTCTCCATTTTCCTATAAATAGGAGCCTATTTCTCTTCACCAATTCACCAATTCACACCCCAATGGGGAGGGACAAACCCTCCTCTTTCTCTTCTCCATCATATTTTCCATTCTCTAGTATTTAGGGTTCTCAAGGCTTCAAGGAGGAGGAAAGGCGGCTGCACCATCACCATCATCACCATCAATTTCGTCCATCATCATCACCACCTTGCTGCACACGGTTTGGATTACTTGCTTTCAAGGATTCAAGGTTTCGTGGTCTTCAAGTCTTCATGTTATTCCATATGGTGTAATCTGACTTTTCCTTTAATTATTCTTATGAATTCCTCTTTGTTGCTTGATTATTCTTTGTATTAGTTAACATGACATGATTTATATAATTTCCAGCCTATTTATATGAGTTTATTTAGTTATTGGATCCTAATTAATTAGTTCTTCTAGTAGCTTATGTGACTCTGTTTACTTGATTCTGAATTATAGAAAACTTTTATGTGTTTATGTTATAGGGATCGATACTTATAATATTTGCATATAATTGGAGCTAGAGTTAGGGATTACAATTCACCTAATAGTTTTGGAAACCTAATTCACGAGTAGTAAAGGCTTTGGACAAAGGTCGGTGTCAAATAAAAAGGATTGCGGACATATGGACTTTTCTATAATGGGTCGTGCACTTTAATTAACAACTCTTTTCTATGCGTTAAATATGGTTTGATTAGCTAGCTTTCTAGACTAAGATGGCATGTTTAATTGGTTAATCTAGGTGCTTTCACTTAGGTTAATTTTCGTAGAGAGGTTTTATTTGGGGAATGGTTAGCTTCTAACTTTCCACATATGTTAATTTCGGTTTCATGGCTAGGGAACTTGGTTAATTTTCGGTCCAATGATTAATAAACTTGTGTATATGTGGCTGAACTTTATATACTTTGTGTTTCATCCCATCTCATTTAATTTATTCTTTGTAGTTTAATTAATTTATTTCATTCAATTTATCTCTTAAACCCCCTTACTTTGTACATATGTATATATTTATACTTTATACATGTTAATAATAATTCTTTATTTTATTTAATCTTTGTGACATTTTTTGTTAGGTACACCTTTTGATCTCCGTTGTGAACGATACCCTACTTACACCACTATACTACCGATAGGGTTTTTTTAAATTGATGCTCCTTTTGGGCCTATCAATTTTTGGCGCCGTCTCGCCGGGGATTGTTTTTACTTTTTACTTTTTACTTTTTACTATTGACTTTTTACTATTTGTAAATAATACTTGTTAATTTTATTTATACTCACTAATTATACTTGTTTATATTTTGTAACACTTAGTAATTTATTTAGGTGTCTTTTATATAGTTGATTATTTTTTTGTTGTTGTAAGTTGTAACTTGAACGGAAATAGGTAAGGTCCTTTTGTTAATATTGGCCTAAACCCTTCATTTTTACCGTAAGGTTATTTGAGGTTGAGGGCGGCCTTTATTAACACTTGGAGAATTGTCGAACACTTAAGTGCTTTCTCAACTGAGTAAGGGGCACATGGATGGTGTCTAGGTCGAGACCCTGGGTGACAGGTTTTGGATTCAGAGGACTATAGACTGACGTAAGTTGATAGGGGTGTAAGCCTCCGTAGTCCACCAAATGAATCCTGCCCCTCGCTTATCTCTCATATGATCTGGCCATTCGACTTCTGAAAACACGGAAAGTCATTTAAGTTAAGGCATTGCACCTAGGCCGCACATCCACCTTGAGTTACCGCTTAGAATCAACTTTCATTTTTTTTCAACTATATTCAGGCAAAGGAAAATATTTTTGTACACTTAAGTGTATTGTGTAAATAAAATATACGTAGACATAGGAAAATTTATTCATTCATTTTGTATAGATCATTTGTGACATATTTTTAACTTTGTAAATATTTTGCTTTTATTTTGTAAATTTATTACTAACTTTTTTATTTTGTATAGGAAATAATCCAGGTTTATCGGAAATTCTACCACATACATCGGAGCATACGTTTAGGAAGTCAAGGTTGAAAAACCTTGAGGTTGATGTCTTGTTGGTGATTTTCGGTTTCCTCGGGAGTAAAAAGGTAAGTTTTCTTTTCACTCTCGTTATTTATTTAAAAATAAAAAAATAAATAAATAAAAAATAAAAAAATTTGTAATTGTAAATAAAAAAAAAAGAGTGTTTCCTTCTACTGTTTGTAATTATTTCTTTTTACTATTTATAATTACTGTTTGTTTTATTTTTGGGCTTATTAGTTTGTTTGTTTGTTATTGGGCCTTAGGCCCGTTTGTGTGATTGGTTAGTGTTTTGGGTTTCGAATAAAAAGAAAAAAAGAAAAAAATAAAAAATTTGGCCCATTGGGCCCGTGTCATTCCCGAAGCCCAAAACCCGTAACCCAAGCCCATTAGTGTGTCGGGCCTGTTCGTTTTTAGGCCCATTAGTTTAAGCCCACCAATAATGGGCCGGAGTTTTCTTTGGCCCAGGCCCACTTTAAGGCCCAAACCATTTCGATGGCCCAAGCCCGTTTAAAGTGTCGGCAAGCGCGTGTGCTACGCGATTTCACTGTTCACTTTACGAATTTTCGTAAAGTATTAAAAAAATAAAAAAATAAAAAATCGAAAATCGAAAAAAAATTTGATTGGGCCGACGCACGACTTTTGCGTCGGCCGATTTGTTTAATAAACCGCGTGCGTGTCTACTGTAGACTTTACGACTTTCGTCGCTCGATCCGGAAATTACGGGTCTTCTGTCTGTGGCACGTGTGCGAGCGTGCATCCGTTCCTTCCTTTCCCTTCTGTTTGCGTTAGTTTCCTTAGGTCATTTCGTGTTTCCCTTAGTCTCTCTCTCTCATTCTCTCTTATCTCGTCTCGTTTTTCTCTAACTGTTCTTCGTGTTCTTAGTTAGTTTTCCCAAAAAACCTCTTAATTCCCAGAAGCTATCCTCCCTTCCCAAACCACAAATGGCCAAGAGAGTGAATTCTTTCAGCGACTTATTTCAGGCAGGTCCTTCAGAGAACCCAATCTTTGAAGGCTTGGCTGAAATAATTCCACCGAGCATGCTCAATAGCGCAGATGCTAGCATGCCGACCGAGCCACAACCACAACCACAACCCCAAGCACCAATCCTGGTTGCTGATCCACCTACCGAGCCGGAAGCCGCTCCTGTCTATAGGAGACTTCTGAGGACAAAGTACACCAAAACTCAGAGAGATGCACTAGCGGCTTTCTTTGCGGTGTATTCTCACCCCACCAAGCCACAACGAGAAAGATTTGGTCCAAAAATCGGACTAGATGAGGACCAAGTCTATTATTGGGGGTCGAGAAATAGGAAGAAATTCGGTATCTTGACTTCTGAGCAACGTATTGCCGAGTTAGAGCGAAGAAACGATCAGCTGGTGAGCAAGAACGAGGAGCTTCAAATGCAGAATCAACGACTTCCCTTAGTTCCCTTAGGTCATTTCACGTTTTCCCTTAGTCTATCTCTCTTTCTCTCGTTTTCTCTCTCGTGTTCTTCATCTGTTCTTGAGTTTTCCCAGAAAACCTCCCAAATCCCAGAAGCTTTCCTCCTTCCCAACCCAGAAATGGCCAAAAGAGTTAATTCTTTCAGCGATTTGTTTCAGGCAGGTCCTTCAGAGAACCCAATCTTTGAAGGTCTGGCTGAAATAATTCCACCAAGCATGCTCAATAGCGCCGATGCTAGCATGCCGACCGAGCCACTACCACAACCACAACCACTACCCCAAGCACCAATCCTGGTTGCTGATCCACCAGCCGAGCCGGAAGCCGCTCCTGTCTATAGGAGACTTCCGAGGACAAAGTACACCAAAGCTCAGAGAGATGCACTGGCGGCTTTCTTTGCGGTGTATTCTCACCCCACCAAGCCACAACGAGAAAGATTTGGTCCAAAAATCGGACTAGTGGAGGACCAAGTCTATTATTGGGGGTCGAGAAATAGGAAGAAGTTCGGTATCATTACATCTGAGCAGCGTATTGCCGACCTAGAGAGAAGAAATGACGAGCTGGTGAGCAAGAACGAGGAGCTTCAAATGCAGAATCAACGACTCGTCGATGCTCTCCACAGCGGCATCTGTCCCAATTGCGGAGGACCTGTTCCGCACTCAGATGTGCCTAGGCGAAGGCTCGAAGTTGTTCCTCCACAACAAGAGCCTATTCTTGAGTTGTCCGATGATTCCATCGACATGGACCACTTAAGACGGGATGTGCGGAGCCTCATGCCTACACTTGTCGATCGCCCATCCATACCTTTGCCATCTGACACCCTTCCCGGACCTGCTCATGATCTTGTCGGAGTCCAGACCGACTTGATCTCGGATATCGCCCGTAAGGCCAAAGACGAGCTCCTGCTCATGGCCACTGCCGGTTTTCCTCTATGGATTTCTTCACCGACTCCCGACACGTCTATTCATCCCGAGACTCTTCATAGGGCCGAGTACTTGCGAGTGTTTCAACGAGCTGAACCTGCTCCGTATTTCAAAGCCGAATCGTCGAGACACTCGGCAACCATTCACCTTTATCCGACCACCATCGTTCAAATCTTAATGGATGTTGGTCGATGGTTGCCCGTCTTCTGTAGCATGATCACAAACGCCAAGACGCTGGAGATCTTATCCTCCAACAACGAAGAAGGCTACGAGGAGCAGAAACAAGTGATGTCGGCCGAGTTTCTAGTGCCATCTCACCTCGTTTCAACTCGTGAAGTCCAGTTTGTTCGGTATTCTCACCAACAACTGGATGGAAGTTGGGTCGTTGTGGATGTCTCCGTGGATGAATTGCGCACAAATCCGAAGCCTTCCGTGAGATCTATTTGCCGAAAATGCCCCTCCGGATGCCTGATACGTGATTTGCATAATGGATCTTCCTTAGTTACTTGGGTGGAGCATGTGGATGTACGCGAAAAGGAGATGAAGGCCAGTTTCGAACCATTTGTTCATTCAACGACAAGCCGAGCGCTACATGTGCGCCATAGGTATCCACACTTCACCCGGTGACTCGATCATTTCTCCTGAAGGAAGAACAGGCTTGGCGGAAATGGCAAAACATATGACAATCTGTTTCTTCAACGACATCAGCAACTCCACGTACCACCACTGGACTTGTTCGAACCGAACAAGAGACACTTGAATGGAGGTCAGGACCAACAAGCGAAGGGGTGATCCGAGCAAGCCCCCTGGAGTCAATCGTACTGCTGGCTGTTCTGTCTTGCACGTATCCCATCACACCAGGATCTTTGAGTTCCTCAAAGACGTTCAGACAAGACCAATGTGGGATAGTATGTCGATGGACAGCTCTGTACGGGTGCTAGCAAATTTCACCATCGGTCTTGACCCGCGCAATCAGATTTCGGTGCTCGCCATAGATAGTCACAACGACTTCCTTATTCTTCAGGAGTGTTGCACCGATGCAACGGGGTCGTCTGTGATTTATGCGCCGATCAACCATTCCATTCTCCAGTGTTTGTTATGTGGAGTTCAACCGGAGCCATTTCCGCTTATGTCTTCAGGCTTCTCCATTCTGCCTAACGTATCCGGAGCTGTACTTGACGGAACACTGCTGACTATAGTGTTCCAGATCTCGGTGAAGGCTACATCAGCCAAGTCTGCCGTGGAGTCGGCAACTACCCTTGTCCAGGACACACTTCAAAGGATCAGAGCCGCAGTCAATTAAGGAGCAAACGTTGGATGCAAGGCCCTGCTAGCCTTGTTTGTGACTGTTGGTGACTTGCTTCGGGAGGAGCTTAATGATCTTCAAGGGGGAGTATTTTCTATCTATTTTTCATTTTTACTTAACTGTTGTGTGTTTATTTATGTTTGTGTGTTTAAATTCAATAACCATGATTGAATTATTCATTTTCGTGAAATTTCTGTCTAACATTGAGGACAATGTTTAATTCAAGTGTGGGGGGAAGGTTTATTAAAAAGAAAAGAAAAAATTTGAAAAATTTGAAAAATTCAAAAAAATAATTTACTTGTTTTTGTTTTCTACGGTAACAATATATCGACTAGATCATACTTACTCCCTTGGTAGCGTTGAACCTACCATTGCACTTAGTAAGTCACTGTGGTCACGTATTGTTACCCTAATAAAAAAAAAATTTGAAAAAGAAAAAAAAAATTGCTTCTGTTGTTTATTTATTTGTTTGTTTTCGTTTTCTACGGTAACGGTATTTCGAATAGATCATACTTACTCCCTTGGTAGCGTTGAACCTACCATTGCACTTAGTGAGTCCCTGTGGTCACGTATTGTTACCTACATTGAAAAATCAAAAAAATTACAAAAATATTTGCTTATGTTTGTGTGTTTTTGTGTGTTTAGTTGTGTTATGTGTGTTGTGTTCTTTCCAATTCCGATGATGAATTGAGTTTAATCTGTTGTGATTAGGAGAATGTTGATTATATGCCAAGGCTTTGTGTAGTTTGCTTTGGATTTAATATGCATAATTTGTGATTGCTCGAACTTCCATGTTCACATAACCTGTTTCGATTAATTGATTGCAATCCGAGAAGCACATTTAAACATACATTGTCATGCATACCCAGAAAATGTGACGACTTGAGCCTATTGAATATTCACATGTATGCATATTTCATACATTTACTCGTTCTTCATGTGTGCACAATTCATGAGTTTTTGAACCTAGAACTTGCTCAGAGACCGCTTGAAACTTTTTATTAATCTGTGATGAATTAGAAATGATTAAGGCATTAGTTGAGCACCATGGCCAAAATATTCACCATCCATCTAAACACGAACTTTAGGAATCCCCTTTTGAACTAAACACTCATTAGTCGTTTCTTTTGTTCACCCACACCATTTCACCTTGTTTTATTTGTGTTTGCAAGACGATGATAGTGACTTCTTATGTTTTTATGCTTCGGATTTGTATGGTAATATACCAAAAGGCAAGTGTGGGGGTGTATTTATTTTGTTGTATTTGTTCAAAGAAAAAAAAAATATATCAGAAAAAAAAAAAGAGAAGGAATAAATTCCTCAAAGAAAAAAAATATATAGAAAAGAAAGAAAGAAAAAAAAATGTCAGAAAGAGAAATTCCAAAAATAGAGTTATTTTATTTTCTTGTATTGTTTTAATTTCAATAAAAGGTTAGAGGAAAATAAGAGTTGTTTCGGGTTTAGCATAGGTATGAGTTTCAAAGTCGTTGATTTGTCTTGCAAACATGTGAAACATTTTTCATTTCGAGTCCTTTCACTTCATTTACCATTCACCCTTTGGTCCCTGTTTCACCTGAAAGTCCTTATGATCTGATGAGTTGTAGATTAACCGTGGAGAGTTGGTTGATGAGCAAGCATATGGGAACGCTACTTGTGTAATTATTTTGAGAGTAAACACTTAACCCTAAACACTGAGCGGAAATATTTAGTGAATCTTGTGAGGTTTAGTGGTTAATGTTGTTCATATGTGCCTATTGGATTGCTTGACATTAATTGTATACTCGGTTTTCACACACTTCACCCGAGCATAAATGAGATGTGCAGGTTAAACACTTAGCAAATTCGTTAGCCTTGGTATATAATTTGTGTTCTCCTGATTATAACTGTTGTGAACTCGCTGAGGGTTATGGTTGGAAAGACCATTCTGTTTTGTGTTTCCTTTTCTGTTTTGTGTTGTTCTTGTGTTTGCTAGAGGACTAGCAATAGCTAAGTGTGGGGGAATTTGATAGGAGCACAAAGTGTGACGGTTTTAATGTGTTTTCCCTACTATTTGGCTATGATTTAATTGTAACTTTGCTATTTTAGCTTAGTTTCCATATTTGAGTCCAAAATGATTTATTAATGTGAACATGTGCAGAAACGAAGTCTAATGGGCTTTTGCGAGGCCCATTAAGAGGTGGTCTGCTGTGAGGCCCAAGATGTAGGCCCAAGCCCAAGATGGAAGGCCCAAATCAATGAAGGAAGGCCCAGGTTCACAAAGCATGAGGAATGGCCCAAGCCCAGATTTTCGGACAATCTGCCTGTGCAGATAGGTCAACTTTCGAGGCCCATATATCTCAATTTCACCGTCAGATCTAGCTGTAATTTTTATACACGCTGCACATGGATGTCAGTTATTCCCAAATAAAAGTTTAGAAGCATCCAACCGTTGAAACGTGCAGGATTCCGTTCTAAGTGCGCACTGCTCAGTGCTGTCCGTTTTTATTTCTTTCCTCTTCTTTTATTTTCAATGCTCCACTCACCCCTATATTCTTTCCTCTTCTTTCTGCCCACACCATTAGTGTTTAATTTCTTTTTGGTAAATAAATGGTTAATTGCCATATGATTCCATTTCCACCACCACTTACCATTTCTTTATCTCTCATTCACATTCCACTTCTTTTCCCTTTCTTTGTTTATTTCTTCCATTGTCTTCTTCTTGCTCTCCATTTTCCTATAAATAGGAGCCTATTTCTCTTCACCAATTCACCAATTCACACCCCAATGGGGAGGGACAAACCCTCCTCTTTCTCTTCTCCATCATATTTTCCATTCTCTAGTATTTAGGGTTCTCAAGGCTTCAAGGAGGAGGAAAGGCGGCTGCACCATCACCATCATCACCATCAATTTCGTCCATCATCATCACCACCTTGCTGCACACGGTTTGGATTACTTGCTTTCAAGGATTCAAGGTTTCGTGGTCTTCAAGTCTTCATGCTATTCCATATGGTGTAATCTGACTTTTCCTTTAATTATTCTTATGAATTCCTCTTTGTTGCTTGATTATTCTTTGTATTAGTTAACATGACATGATTTATATAATTTCCAGCCTATTTATATGAGTTTATTTAGTTATTGGATCCTAATTAATTAGTTCTTCTAGTAGCTTATGTGACTCTGTTTACTTGATTCTGAATTATAGAAAACTTTTATGTGTTTATGTTATAGGGATCGATACTTATAATATTTGCATATAATTGGAGCTAGAGTTAGGGATTACAATTCACCTAATAGTTTTGGAAACCTAATTCACGAGTAGTAAAGGCTTTGGACAAAGGTCGGTGTCAAATAAAAAGGATTGCGGACATATGGACTTTTCTATAATGGGTCGTGCACTTTAATTAACAACTCTTTTCTATGCGTTAAATATGGTTTGATTAGCTAGCTTTCTAGACTAAGATGGCATGTTTAATTGGTTAATCTAGGTGCTTTCACTTAGGTTAATTTTCGTAGAGAGGTTTTATTTGGGGAATGGTTAGCTTCTAACTTTCCACATATGTTAATTTCGGTTTCATGGCTAGGGAACTTGGTTAATTTTCGGTCCAATGATTAATAAATTTGTGTATATGTGGCTGAACTTTATATACTTTGTGTTTCATCTCATCTCATTTAATTTATTCTTTGTAGTTTAATTAATTTATTTCATTCAATTTATCTCTTAAACCCCCTTACTTTGTACATATGTATATATTTATACTTTATACATGTTAATAATAATTCTTTATTTTATTTAATCTTTGTGACATTTTTTGTTAGGTACACCCTTTGATCTCCGTTGTGAACGATACCCTACTTACACCACTATACTACCGATAGGGTTTTTTTAAATTGATGCTCCTTTTGGGCCTATCACATACATGTGCATATTCAATGGGCTCAAAACCTCACATTTTCTGGGTATGCATGGCAATACATGTCAAGTGTGCTTCTCGGATTGCAATCAACGAATCAACAATGGTGAAGTGTACATGGTGATCAAGCAATCAAGAATCATGCATATTAAACTCAAAGCAAATCATATCAAGCCTCAACAATGATCACAGTCTCTAGAACACAACAAAGTAAGCTCAATTCATCATTGGAATCGGAGAAAATAGACACAAAACACAAACAACACACAAAAGCAAACAAAAATGCCAAAATTTCACAATCAGGGGCTCTGGCGTCCGGGCGCCTAGTTTGGGCGTCCGGGCGGATCAAGTGGCAGAGAGCATGTTTTCTGGGATTACATAGGGCGCCCAGACGGATTACACGATTCTTACCTCCCAGACTTGTGGGCGTCTGGACACTAGCAGGGTGTCTGGACGGAATAGCTACTGGAACTTGACAAAAAATGAAAATTTTGAAACATTTTGGCTAGAACGAACCCAATTCTCACCCCCACACTTAAACTTAACATTGTCCCCAATGTGATAAGTGAATTTAACAATAATATTTGGGTGAGAGATATGACAAACAACACACAAAACAAACAAACAAAACACAAAACATAAAACACAAAACAAAACAATTAACAAAAAACAAACAAATGTGAGTGAAGTAAAATGAAAACTTCCTTATGGCGATCTCCACAATGATATTCAGTAGGCACCAACAATCACCAACCTCAAGGCATAAAGCCTTGACTTCCATACGTAAGCTCCAAGTGTGCTCCATGGTGAATATTGTTGAGCAAGAGTGAGTACAGTGAATCAGCTTTGACCTCTCCCCTTTCCCAGGGGCATAACTCCAATGGTAGGAATAGGAATGTAGGGATTCTGGTAGTATTGAAAAATAGACTCAAATGGCTTCATGTCAGCCACTGGAAATACCCCAAACGCCTACTGGAGGATAAAACACGCACGGGTCAAAGTGAGGGCTGAGAAAGTCAACTCAGGCCTGAGTACCACTCATTGATAGCTGAATATCTAGAGATCCAATGGTCCGATCACCATGAAATTTAAACCGGAGGTAGTAGACACATAGGGGAACAACGTTTATGAACAGCTCAGCTCATTCTAACGGCTAGGATGAGAGAAAAGACCCCCGTAAATCGTCTGACCTGCACAGGCAGATTCTGGACATATTGCAAAATGACTTATGTGAGCTCCCCATTCCGGAACTCCGAACTTAACTCCTTCAAAACCTCTGAAACTTCCTTATTGATGGAAATCAGAACTTAAAATGCTATGGGGTTGCCTCCCCACAAGCGCTTTCCTTTATAGACTTCAAGCCGGTCTTGTTTCTTCATCTTGTTGCTCATGGAGGCTCAAAGCACTCCTTGCCACCGAAACAATTCATAAATGGTGTGGCTATGGACTTGCAGCTTTGAAACAGAGGCCATTCTTGCATCTTCATCTTATTCACTGAAATCCCTAGAATCTCCCTTAAGCATTGGATCGCTTCTAGTTGTACCTCACTCAATGGAGGACTTTTCTTCTTGTATAACTCATATGTCTCGAAATTGAGAGGTGTAGGGAACAATCTATGCTCCTGAAGATGAAGAGAGGGTCTTGGCAGCAGTCCTCTCCTATGAATAGGATAATGAGGTGTAGGCAACAAACCCTTCATGTTCTCAAGAGTGGGAGGTGTAGAGGACACATGTTCTTCTTTTGCAAGGGATGTTGTAGACTCACTAGGCTCATGGACTTGCTCCACATTTGATACTTCTTCCTCAATGAGTGTAGGAACAACAATGTCAAACATATCATCATCACTATCCGTAGAAGAAGGCTCTTGTTGCTCATGGGCAGCAACCAAAGGGGGAGGATTAAATTCTTTCACTAGAGGCTCTAGTGGATTCAATGGACCAAAGATCCTCTCACCTTTAGCTTGATCACCTCTCACCAAATCAATTGCAAACACTTCTTGGATAACCTCTAGGGGATAGCTAGGTTGAAACACTTGTAGCTTCACTTTTTCTCCTAGCACCTTGAGGCATATTGTACCTTTTTGCACATTTATTTTGACACCCGTCATAGCCATAAATGGTTTTCCAAGGATGATAGGACACTCCCCGTCCATATTAACATCCTTATTCATGTCCAACACCACAAAATCAGCCGGAAGAATAAACTTGTTGACTCTTATCAAAACATCTTCAACAATTCCAACCGGGAGTCTAGTAGCTCCATCCACCAATTCCAATGAAACCGAAGTAGTCTTCAAAGGACCAATGGCTAGCCTTTGGTATGTGGATAGAGGCATGATGTTAATACTTGTACCCATGTCCATGATAGTTCCATCAAAAGACTCCTTGCCAATTCTGCACCCTACAATGAAGCTTCCAAAATCTTGCTTCCTTTGAGGCAACCGATGTTGAATGATTGCACTCACCTCCTCATGTAGCTGAAATTTCTCATTGGC
Organism: Rubus idaeus; assembly: GCA_030142095.1. Classification (NCBI taxonomy): domain Eukaryota; kingdom Viridiplantae; phylum Streptophyta; class Magnoliopsida; order Rosales; family Rosaceae; genus Rubus; species Rubus idaeus. The sequence continues at coordinate 16,606,874 of CM057968.1, read as the reverse complement.
TGCAAATCTCCTCTTGTGCAAACAAAGATTCTTGAGAAATTGGGCATAAGCTGGTACATTATCAATGAGTTTTAGTAAAGGGACATTCACATCTGCCCTCTTGAACGTTTCAAATAGTGAACTCATCAATCCATGCTTCTTCTTCCGCTTTCTCTTGGACAACTCAAGTGGTGGAGAGGAGATAATAGGCTCTCTTGACCCTTCATATTCTTGTGCATGCACATTGTCACTCATTTCTTCCTCCGTGGATGACACAATTTCCTTTGTAGAAGGTGGATCATGCCTAGCAGCCTCCCTAGAGGAGTGTATGACCAAAGAGGGGTCCCTAGCCGTCATGACCTCTCCCTCTTCTGTAATGGTCAGCTCTTCCTCATGCCTAGAAGTACCTCTACTCAATGATCTCTCATATTTCCTCCTCTCATAGTCTCTATGCTCATAATCATCCAATGACAAGTGTCCAACAACTCTCCCAAGTGAAATGTCTTCCTCCTCACTCCTTTCACCAACATTCACATCATCAAATCCATTTCCCGGGAGTACATTTTCTTCCTCCCGGTTCCCATCCTCCATATAATTAAATGACTATGCATATTATTATTCAACAAATGGCCAAGAGGTACATTTTCTTCCCTCTTGGCCCCATATGTATGCACATCATCATCATCATTATGCACAAGTCATGGATTTGGATCATAAAGCTTACTTGAGTGAAGAGTCGTGAGTTCATGATCTTGCTCAAGTAAATTGTGTACAGAAGCTTGACACCTCTCACTAGAAGCTTGCAATTGAGCTAACATATCTGCCAAGCTTGGCTCATTAGGTTCATACTCATGTGCTTGTTGGAACTCCGGTGGTGCAGCGAATATACTAGAACCATCATGTGAACTCCAATGATCATTAGAGAAATATGGATTGTTGTGGGAGTCATGGCCTTCATATTGGTATCCCCCATGATCTTGGTATGGTTGCTCTTCAAGATGTGGTTGAGATATCATTCCAATGCTATATCGATCATCTTGATGCTCAAATCTCCTAGTCTCTTCCCATTCTTGCCTCCATCTATCCATGTGTGAAGTAGATGATTCACTCAAGTACCTTTAATATCACAACAAAAGGCTTAGAATCAACTTTTAATCAATAAAACCAATGTATACAAGATATGGAACCGAATGGAAGCAACAAACAACAGAGAACAATCAAAACAGTCTCTGGATAGCTCCCAGGCGATCAGACGGAGTGGATCCGTCCGAACGGATTACACGGGAACTGACTATCAGACTCTTGGGCGTCCGGACGGAGGTAGGGCGTCCGGACGGATTTGCAAATTGCAAAAATGAAGCTGCAACCCGAGAGTTCGAAATTAATTACGAAAAATGTCACCCAGCGACCAGTACTCGGAAACCAATTTTTTTACCTAACCTATACTTAACCAAATGACCTGAAAATTTAACCACATATACTAGACACAGTAGCACAAAAAGTTTTAGAATTTTCTGAGTTGATTTACTATTTTAAAAAAAATTGAGAAAACAGAGGACAGTAGCTAAACGAAAACTGAAAACAGATTTTGAGAACTTCCCTAGATAGGCAAGGGAACTAACCTAGCTTGAATTGAAGCAAACTAAGATGCAACCACACACTTATGAACAGCAAGAACAACACTTGACACAAGCTAAAAACAAATTCAACATACAATGCAAAGAAGGAAATTACACAAACAAACAACTAGATGCAAACTTAAGGAAACACAAACACTTATGAACAAACAACTACAAAACAGTTATCAAACAATCTAGACTAAAGAATAGTGCTAAGAACAACCCGGAAACGATTACCAAGAGATTAAGGTTAAACCTCAATCCCCGGCAACGGCGCCATTTGACTCAACGATAAGTTCGGGTTGGTTTTGAGTATCGCCGTCAAAGTGTAGTGGATGGTGTAGATTAAGACCGGGGGATTATCGTACCCAAGGGATTGGAAGGCCCTAAAATCACCTTGGTAAAGTGTGTGGTAACCAAGCTATTCTAGCACTAAAATGGTGAGATAAGAGATGAGCTATATACTAGTGTAGTGAAGTATGTGCACTGGTTAGCGGTAAAACCTACGTCATTAATTATTACCTAAATTCCTAACAATTGTCGTTGTAAAGTATAATGGGAAATAAAGGTTTTTCCCACAGAGGATTGTTATATTTACTTTTTAATGTCACAATAAATTAAATTAAATAAAGAATTAATATTTACAAGTATAAAGAATAAAGAATATATATATATACAAAATTAAATGAACTATACAGTATTGTTTCTATTTACAAAAATATACATTATATACAAAAGTATTTTTGGGGGTTTTTGAGATTTTTGAAAACAATAAAAGAAATATTTTTGGATTTTTATTCTTTTTGAAAACAAGAAACACACACACAAATATTGTTTTGAAGATTAACCAACTCCCTAGCCATGAATCCGAAATTAACATATGTAAGATGCTGGACCACCATACATCTCCCAAATAAAACCTCACTATGAAAATTAACCCCGAGACCACCCTGACAGGCTAAACAATTAAACATGCAAAGGTAATTAATCTAAACATGTCTAACGCATAGAAGAAGAGTTGCTAATTCAAGTGCACGACCTAGCGGGACCGCCCAACTATCCGTGATCCTTATTATTTAGTTTTAACATTAAAGATAAAACCAAACAAACAAAATTCACATAAGCTGCTAGAAGAATCAATTAACTTCAATCCAACAATTATTACACAAAATAGAAAATAAACAAACAATAACACTTCCCAAAATTATTCACGAATAGTTAATTAAACAAAAATAAATTATAATAAATAAACGAGTTTGGGAAAAATGTTACTGTTGTGTCCATGAAAATGGACACTGTCTGGCAGGCGAAGGTGGCAGACTCAGCTATTCGAAAACGTATTATTTGGATGTGGCGGGTGCAGAGAGCAATTGGCATTGGGCCTTGAGGGTGTACATAGCAGATTGGGCTTGAAGGTCAATGGGTCAACAGGTCAAAGCCCAAGTCAAATTGACTTTGACTTTGAATTTCTTTCTTCTTCTTTTTTTCTTCCCCATTTCTTCTTTTTCCCCGTGCGGTTCGTGCGTCCTCACATTTTCTTCTGTTCTTCTCCTTTGCTGCAGAGACCAGCCCCGAGCTAGAGAGAGGGAGCGGTGAGAGAGATCGCCATGGTGGTGGTCGGGGATCAACGCCGGATTGGGACGCGGTGCCGGTAAGGGAGCAGCGGAGAGTCAGCGATGATGTGAACGTAAAATACGTTCACAAAGTGCCTTTAATTACTGGATTTTGCTATTCCAAAAGCTTAATTGTCTGTTTAATGTTTGTTTTCGTGATTTTAGGGAAAATACCAGGAAAATGTTAATCTGCACAGAAAGGTGAATTTTGGAGATTTTCAGCGTAAATCGGAAAGTCAACCGTGACTTTCACATGTGGAATAAAATATCGTACGAAGATTTCGGGAACCGTTCCGAATCCCGGCAAGTTTGTCGGCAAACCACCACATACGGAGGCGCAACCACCACACGCGGTGGTGGAACACAATTCAAATCTCTACTTTATTTTCCCTTGTTTATGTTTTATATTTATTTTTATATTCTATTTTAGTTTTCACTTTTATTTTATTTAATTTCTTTTGTTATTTTTGTTTTATTTTTAATTTTGTTTAATTTGTTTAATTTTGTTTATTGTTATTTCTTTGTCTGCAGTGGCCGTTCCATGACCAATACACACCCCAATGGGGAGGGACAAACCCTCCTCTTTCTCTTCTCCATCTCACATCATATTTTTCATTCTCTAGTATTTAGGGTTTTCAAGTCTTCAAGGAGGAGGGGAGCTGTTTACACCATTACCACCAGCCATCAACCATCATCACCACCATCATCATCACCTTGGGAATCTCGGCTTTTGAGTTACTTGCGTGAGGATTTAAGAGTTTGTGATCTTCGAGTTCTTCCTACTTTCCATATGGTGTACTTCAACTCATTCTTTAATTACTCTTTTTGAGTTCCTCTTTGTTGCTTGTTTATTCTTTGTACTAGTTAACATGACATGACGTTTATAATTTTCAGCCTATATTTTATGAGTTTATTTGATTGTTAGATCCTAATTAATTAGTTCTTCTAGCAGCTTATGTGACTCCGTTTATTTGATTCGGTTTTATTGAATCTTATATGTGTTCTTGTTTTAAGGTTCGAAACTTAAGATGATTGCATGTAATTGGTGCTAGAATTAGGGTTTTAATTCTAATTCACAAGTAGTACAGGCTTATCAAACGGGTCGGAATCAAAATAAGAAGGATCGCGGATAGACGAGCGTTCGCTAGGTCGAGCACTTTAATTAACAACTCTTCTCCTATGCGTTAGATATGTTATTGATTGATCACCTTTGCATGTTTAATTGTTTAATCTAGATGAGCGTTCACTAGGTTAATTTTCATGGAAGAGGTTTTATTTGGGGAATGATAACCCGTGTGGGCATTCCACATATGTTAGTTTCGGTTTCATGGCTAGGGAACTTGGTTAATTTTCGGTCTAATGATTGGTAAACTTGTGTATATGTGGCTGAACTTTATATATTTTGTGTTTCATCATCATATTTTATTTATTCTTTGTAATTTAATTAATTTATTTCATTCAATTTATCTCTCAATTCCCCTTTTTACTTTGTATATATGTATATATTTATACTTTATACTTGTTAATAATAATTCTTTATTTTATTTAATTCTTTGTGACATTTTTTGTTAGGTACACCCTTTGATCTCCGTTGTGAACGATACCCTACTTACACTATACTACCGATAGGGATTTTTTTAAATTGATGCTCATTTTGGGCGTGTCAATTTTTGGCGCCGGCTCGCCGGGGATTGTTTTTACTATTTACTTTTGACTTTTGACTTTTTACTGTTGACTTTGACTATTGACTATTGACTTTTTACTATTTGTAAATAATACTTGTTAATTTTATTTATTCTCACTTGATTATACTTGTTTATATTTTTACACTTAGTAATTATATTTAGGTGTCTTTTTTATAGTTGATTATTTTTTTGTTGTTGTAAGTTGTAACTTGAACGGAATAGGTAAGGTCCTTTTGTTAATATTGGCCTAAACCCTTCATTTTTACCGTAAGGTTATTTGAGGTTGAGGGCGGCCTTTATTAACACTTGGAGAATTGTCGAACACTTAAGTGCTTTCTCAACTGAGTAAGGGGCACATGAATGGTGTCTAGATATGATCAAGACTCTGGGTGACGGGTTTGTAAAATTGGATTCAGAGGACTTGTCCACTAAATGAATCCTGCCTCTCGCTTATCTCTTGTGATCTGGCCATTCGCCTTCTGAAAACACGGAAAGTCATTTAAGTCAAGGCATTGCACCTAGGCCGTAAGTCCACCTTGAGTTACCGCTTGGAATCAACTTTCATTTTTTTTCAACTATATTCAGGCAAAAGAAAATATTTTTGTGTAAATAAAATATACGTAGACATAGGAATATACGTAGACATAAAATATACTTAGACATAGGAAATTTTATTCATTCATTTTGTATAGATAATTTGTGACACATTTTTAACTTTGTAAATATTTTGTTTTTATTTTGTAAATTTATTACTAACCTTTTTATTTTGTATAGGAAATAATCCGGGTTTATCGGAAATTTTACCACATACATCGGAGCATACGTTTAGGAAGTCAAGGTTGAAAAAACCTTGAGGTTGATGTCTTGTTGGTGATTTTCGGTTTCCTCGGGAGTAAAAAGGTAAGTTTTCTTTTCACTCTCGTTATTTGTTTTTGAAAAATAAAAATAAAAAAAAATAAAAAAATAAAAAAAAAATTTAATTGTAAATAAAAAAATAAAAAAATAAAAAAAAGAGTGCTTGTTTTTGTTTTACTGTTTTGAAATTGTTCATAATTACTGTTCCTATTTACTATTTATTTTGGGCTTGTTTGTTAGTTTCTTTGTTATTGGGCCTTAGGCCAGTTTGTGTGATTGGTTAGTGTTTTAGGTTTCGTAAAAAAAAAATAAAAAAATAAAAAATAAAAAAATTTTAGCCCATTGGGCTCGTGTCATTCACGAAGCCCAAAACCCGTAACCCAAGCCCATTAGTGTGTCAGGCCTGTTCGTTTTTAGGCCCATTAGTTAAGCCCACCAATAATGGGCCGGAGTTTTCTTTGGCCCAGGCCCACTTTAAGGCCCAGACCATTTCGATGGCCCAAGCCCGTTTAAAGTGTCGGCAAGCGCGTGTGCTACGCGTTTTCACTGTTCACTTTACGACTTTTCGTAAAGTATTAAAAAATAAAAATAAAAAAATAAAAAATGAAAATGAAAAAAATTTGATTGGGCCGACGCACGACTTTTGCGTCGGCCGAATTGTTTAATAAACCGCGTGCGTATCTACTGTAGACTTTACGACTTTCGTCGCTCGATCCGGAAATTGCGGGTCTTCTGTCTGTGGCACGTGTGCGAGCGTGCGTCTGTTCCTTCCTTTCCCTTCTGTTTGCGTTAGTTCCCTTAGGTCATTACGCGATTTCCCTTAGCCTTTCTCTCTCTCTCGTTTTCTCTCGTTGTTCATCTGTTCTTCATCTGTTCTTCCGTTTTTCCCAGAAAACCTCCCAAACCCAGAAAAGCTTTCCTCCCTTCCCAACCTAGAAATGGCCAAAAGAGTCAATTCTTTCAGCGACTTGTTTCAGGCAGGTCCTTCAGAGAACCCAATCTTTGAAGGTCTGGCTGAAATAATTCCACCGAGCATGCTCAATAGCGCCGATGCTAGCATGCCGACCGAGCCGCAACCGCAACCACTACCCCAAGCACCAATCCTGGTTGCTGATCCACCTGCCGAGCCGGAAGCCGCTCCTGTTTATAGGAGACTTCCGAGGACAAAGTACACCAAAGCTCAGAGAGAAGCACTGGCGGCTTTCTTTGCGGTGTATTCTCACCCCACCAAGCCACAACGAGAACGATTTGGTCCGAAAATCGGACTAGAGGAGGACCAAGTCTATTATTGGGGGTCGAGAAATAGGAAGAAGTTCGGTATCCAGTCTTCCGAGCAGCGTATTGCCGAGCTAGAGAAAAGAAACGATCACCGGTGAGCAAAAACGAGGAGCTTCAAATGCGGAATCAAAAACTCGTTGATGCTCTCCACAGCGGCATCTGTCCCACCGGCGGAGGTCCCGTTCCGCACTCGATGTGCCTAGGCGAAGGCTCGAAGTTGTTCCTCAACAACAAGAGCCTATTCTTGAGTTGTCGATGATTCCATCGACATGGACCACTTGAGACGGGATGTGCGGAGCCTCATGCCTACCCTAGTCAAACGCCCATCCGTACCCGTGCCATCTAATCTTCCGGACCTGCTCATGATCTTGTCGGAGTCCACACCGACTTGATCTCGGATATCGTCCGTAAGGCCAAACACGAGCTCCCGCTCATGGCCACCGCTGGATTTCCTTTGTGGATAACTTCACCGACTCCCGACACGTCTATTCATCCCGAGACTCTTCATAGGGCCGAGTACTTGCGAGTGTTTCAACGAGCCGAACCTCGCTCCGTACTTCAAAGCCGAATCGTCGAGACACTCGGCAACCATCCATCTTTATCCGACCACCATCGTTCGGATCTTAATGGATGTTGGTCGATGGTTGCCAGTCTTCTGTAGCATGATCACAAACGCCAAGACGTTGGAGATCCTTTCCTCCAGCAACGAAGAAGGCTACGAGGACCAGAAGCAAGTGATGTCGGCCGAGTTTCTGGTGCCATCTCATATCGTTTCGACTCGTGAAGTCCAGTTCGTTCGTTACTCTCAATTACAACTGGATGGAAGTTGGATCGTTGTGGATGTCTCCGTGGATGAACTGCGCTCAAATCCGAAGCCTTCCGTGAGATCGATTTGCCGAAAACGCCCCTCCGGATGCCTGATACGTGATTTGCATAATGGATCTTCCTTAGTTACCTGGGTGGAGCACGTGGATGTACGCGAGAAGGAAATGAAGGCCAGTTTCGAACCATTTGTTCATTCAGGGTTCGCTTTTGGTGCAAAGCGTTGGATCTCAACCCTCCAACGACAAGCCGAGCGCTACATGTGCGCCACAGGTATCCACTCTTTACCCGGTGACTCGATTATTTCTCTTGAAGGAAGAAGAGGACTTGCGGAAATGGCAAAACAGATGACAATCTGTTTCTTCAACGATATCAGCAACTCCACGTACCACCACTGGACTTGTTCGAATCGAACAAGAGACACTCGAATGGAGGTCAGGACCAACAAGAGAAGGGGTGATCCGAGCAAGCCCCCTGGAGTCAATCGTACTGCTGGTTGTTCCGTTGTTCATCTTTCCCATCACACCAGGATCTTTGAGTTCCTCAAAGATGTGCATACGAGACCGCTTTGGGATAGTATGTCGATGGACAGCTCTGTACGTGTGCTAGCGAATTTCACCATCGGTCTTGACCCGCGCAATCAGATTTCGGTGCTCGCCATAGATAGTCACGACGACTTCCTCATTCTCCAGGAGTGTTGCACCGATGCAACGGGGTCGTCTGTGATTTATGCACCGATCAACCATTCCATTTTCCAGTGTTTGCTATCTGGAGTTCAACCGGAGCCATTTCCGCTTATGTCTTCAGGCTTCTCCATTCTGCCTAACGTATCCGGAGCTGTACTTGACGGAACACTGCTGACTATAGTGTTCCAGATCTCAGTGAGGGCTACATCAGCCAAGTCTGCCGTGGAGTCGGCAACAACCCTTGTCCAAGACACACTTCAAAGGATCAGAACCGCAGTCAATTAAGGAGCAAACGTTGGATGCAAGGCCCTGCTAGCCTTGTTGGTGACTGTTGGTGACTTGCTTCGGGAGGAGCTTAATGATCTTCAAGGGGGAGTCTTTCTGTTTCCCTTTTCATTTACTTAACTGTTGTGTGTTTATTTATGTTTGTGTGTTTACTTCTGTTTGTGTGTTTAAATTCAATAACCATACTTGAATTTTTCATTTTCGTGAAATATTTGTCAACATTGAGGACAATGTTTAATTCAAGTGTGGGGGGAAGGTTTATTAAAAAGAAAAGAAAAAATTTGAAAAATTCAAAAATTCAAAAAAAATAATTTACTTGTTTTTGTTTTCTACGGTAACAATATATCGACTAAATCATACTTACTCCTTTGGTAGCGTTGAACCTACCATTGCACTTAGTAAGTCACTGTGGTCACGTATTGTTACCCTACATTGAAAAATCAAAAAATCAAAAATTACAAAAATATTTGCTTCTGTTTTGTGTTTTTGTGTGTTTTATTGTGTTGTTTTCTTTCCAATCCCGATGATGAATTGAGTTTAATTGTTATGATTTTGAAAATGTTGATTATATGCTAAGGCTTTGTGATTTGCTTTGGATTTAATTTGCATAACTTGTGATTGCTCGAAATTCCATGTTCACATAACCTGTTTGATTAGTTGATTGCAATCCGAGAAGCACATTTGAACATATATTGTCACGCATACCCAGAAAATGTGAGGACTTAGAGCCTATTGAATATTCACATGTATGCATCATTCATACATTTACTCGTTCTTCATGTGTGCACAATTCATGAGTTTTGAACCTAGAACTTGCTCAAAGACCACTTGAAACTTTTTATTAATCTGTGATGAATTAGAAATGAGTAAGGCATTAGTTGAGCACCATGGCCAAAATATTCACCATTCATTTAAACACGAACTTTAGGAATCCCCTTTTGAACTGATCACTCATTAGCCGTTTCTTTTGTTCACCCACACCATTTCACCCTTGTTTTATTTATGTTTGCAAGACGATGATAGTGACTTCTTATGTTTTTATGCTTCGGATTTGTATGGTATATACCAGAAGGCAAGTGTGGGGGGTGTATTTATTTTGTTGTATTTGTTCAAAGAAAAAAAAAATCAGAAAAAAAAAGAAGGAATAAATTCCTCAAAGAAAAAAAAATAGAAAAGAAAGAAAAAAAAATGTGAGAAAGAAATTGCAAAAATAGAGTTATTTTGTTGTATTGTTTTATTTTCAATAAAAGGTTGGAGGAGAATAAGAGTTGTTTCGGGTATAGCATAGGTATGAGTTTCAAAGTCGTTGATTTGTCTTGCAAACATGTGAAACATTTTCCATTTCGAGTCCTTTCACTTCATTTACCATTCACCATTTACCATTCACCTTTGGTCCCTGTTTCACCTGAAAGTCCTTATGATCTGATGATTTGTAGATTAATTGTAGAGAGTGGGTCAATGAGCAAGCATATGGGAACACTACTTGTGTAATTGTTTTGAGAGTAAACACTTAACCCTAAACACTGAGCGGAAATATTTAGTGATCATTGTGAGGTTTAGTGGTTAATGTTGTTTCAATGTGCCTATTGGATTGCTTGACATTAATTGTATACTTGGTTTTCACACACTTCACCCGAGCATAAATGAGATGTGTATATTAAATGCTTAGCAAATTCTTTAACCTTGGTATATAATTTTTATTCTCTTGATTATAATTTTTTTCGAACTCGCTGAGGATTATGGTTGGAAAGACCGTCTGTTTTGTGTTTCCCTTTCTGTTTTGTGTTGTTTTGTATTCTGTGTTTGCTAGAGGACTAGCAATAGTTCAAGTGTAGGGGTGTGATGTGAACGTAAAATACGTTCACAAAGTGCCTTTAATTACTGGATTTTGCTATTCCAAAAGCTTAATTGTCTGTTTAATGTTTGTTTTCGTGATTTTAGGGAAAATACCAGGAAAATGTTAATCTGCACGTAAAGGTGAATTTTGGAGATTTTCAGCGTAAATCGGAAAGTCAACCGTGACTTTCACATGTGGAATAAAATATCGTACGAAGATTTCGGGAACCGTTCCGAATCCCGGCAAGTTTGTCGGCAAACCACCACATACGGAGGCGCAACCACCACACGCGGTGGTGGAACACAATTCAAATCTCTACTTTATTTTCCCTTGTTTATGTTTTATATTTATTTTTATATTCTATTTTAGTTTTCACTTTTATTTTATTTAATTTCTTTTGTTATTTTTGTTTTATTTTTAATTTTGTTTAATTTGTTTAATTTTGTTTATTGTTATTTCTTTGTCTGCAGTGGCCGTTCCATGACCAATACACACCCCAATGGGGAGGGACAAACCCTCCTCTTTCTCTTCTCCATCTCACATCATATTTTTCATTCTCTAGTATTTAGGGTTTTCAAGTCTTCAAGGAGGAGGGGAGCTGTTTACACCATTACCACCAGCCATCAACCATCATCACCACCATCATCATCACCTTGGGAATCTCGGCTTTTGAGTTACTTGCGTGAGGATTTAAGAGTTTGTGATCTTCGAGTTCTTCCTACTTTCCATATGGTGTACTTCAACTCATTCTTTAATTACTCTTTTTGAGTTCCTCTTTGTTGCTTGTTTATTCTTTGTACTAGTTAACATGACATGACGTTTATAATTTTCAGCCTATATTTTATGAGTTTATTTGATTGTTAGATCCTAATTAATTAGTTCTTCTAGCAGCTTATGTGACTCCGTTTATTTGATTCGGTTTTATTGAATCTTATATGTGTTCTTGTTTTAAGGTTCGAAACTTAAGATGATTGCATGTAATTGGTGCTAGAATTAGGGTTTTAATTCTAATTCACAAGTAGTACAGGCTTATCAAACGGGTCGGAATCAAAATAAGAAGGATCGCGGATAGACGAGCGTTCGCTAGGTCGAGCACTTTAATTAACAACTCTTCTCCTATGCGTTAGATATGTTATTGATTGATCACCTTTGCATGTTTAATTGTTTAATCTAGATGAGCGTTCACTAGGTTAATTTTCATGGAAGAGGTTTTATTTGGGGAATGATAACCCGTGTGGGCATTCCACATATGTTAGTTTCGGTTTCATGGCTAGGGAACTTGGTTAATTTTCGGTCTAATGATTGGTAAACTTGTGTATATGTGGCTGAACTTTATATATTTTGTGTTTCATCATCATATTTTATTTATTCTTTGTAATTTAATTAATTTATTTCATTCAATTTATCTCTCAATTCCCCTTTTTACTTTGTATATATGTATATATTTATACTTTATACTTGTTAATAATAATTCTTTATTTTATTTAATTCTTTGTGACATTTTTTGTTAGGTACACCCTTTGATCTCCGTTGTGAACGATACCCTACTTACACTATACTACCGATAGGGATTTTTTTAAATTGATGCTCATTTTGGGCGTGTCAAGCGACGGCGTGGTGAGCTGCTGAAATTGGCCTGGGCTTTGCGGTGATGCGAGCGACGAGCACGGCGCTGGGCTGATGAGATGTTGGCTGCCGGCGTACTGAAGCAGAGGTGGCGCGGCTCGGGGAAGCTCATGGTGGATTGGAGACGCCATGGTTGTGATCGAGGTGCCCAAATTAATTGGGTAGCAGCTTCGGAAACTGAAGACGACGCCGGCATGATTGACGGCGAAGGAGGACCGGATGTGCGCAGCGGCGGCGTCGACCGGGCCGGAGATGGGATGGGGTTGCAGGCAGTGAGATTGCAGGTGTGGTGGCAGTGAGTGATTGGTGATGGCTGCCATGGCTGGAATGGGTCAACGGCGAAGGACAGGGGCCGGAGAGAGCAGTGCACGGTGGGTTCCGCAAATCGAGCGAGAGGCATCGATGGCGTAGCAACTTCCAAACCTGCAAAACAGAAAAACAAAGAAAATTAGATTGATGACTGCTTGTGTTGAACTGTGAATTTGCAGGTGAAAGAAAGAGAAATTGTGAATTGCAGAGAGTAGCCAGAGATGATTGGGGAAACATGGTGTCAATTTGTGGTGTGGATGAATTGAGCGGAACCTGCAAAAGAGAGAAAGAATATGATTATGTGATTGATGATGGTGAATTGTGCTTGCAAGGGCTTCTCTTAAATAGAGAAGGGAAGGGGGAAACAGTCAAGAGAGAGTGGGATAGGTTGGTGATAGGCCCAAAATGAGCATCAATTTAAAAAAACCCTATCGGTAGTAGTATAGTGCATAGTAGGGTATCGTTCACAACGGAGATCAAAGGGTGTACCTAACAAAAATTGTCACAAAGAATTAAATAAAATAAATAATTATTATTAACAAGTATAAAGTATAAATATATACATATGTACAAAGTAAAAGGGGGTTTAAGAGATAAATTGAATGAAATTAATTAATTAAATTACAAAGAATAAATTAAATAAGATGGGATGAAACATAAAGAATATAAAGTTCAGCCACAAGTATACAAGTTTACCAATTATTGGACCGAAAATTAACCAAGTTCCCTAGCCATGAAACCGAAATTAACATATGTGGAATGCTGGACCGCCAATTATCATTCCCCAAATAAAACCACTTTCATGAAAATTAACCTAAGCGACCGCACCTAGATTAACCAATCAAACATGCAAAGGTAGCTAATCAAAACATGTCCAACGCATAAAAGAAGAGTTGTTAATTAAAGTGCACGACCTAGTGGGACCACCCATCTATCCGTGATCCTTCTTATTTCATTCCGACCTCTTTCCAAAGCCTTTACTACTTGTGAATTAGAATTAAAACCCTAATTCTAGCACCAATTATATGCAATTATCTTAAGTTTGCAACCTTAAAACAAAAACATATAAAAGTTATCTACTAAAACAAAATCAAATAAACGGAGTCACATAAACTACTAGAAGAACTAATTAATTAGGATCCAACAATTAAATAAATCCATAAACAAGGGCTGAATATTATATAAATCATGTCATGTTAACTAATACAAAGAATAATCAAGTAACAAAGAGGCATAAATTTAAAGGCTAAGTCGAAATACACCGTATGAATAGCATGAAGATCTTGAAGCCACATCTTGAATCCTTGACCACAAGTAATCCAGCCGTGAAGACAAGGTGATGATGGTGATGGTGATGTTGAATAGGGGCTGGTGGTGATGGTGTAGACGCCTTCTCCTCCTCCTTGAAGTCTTGAAAACCCATAGTATTAGAGAATGGAAAATGTGAGATGAGAAGAGAAAGAGGAGGGTTTGTCCCTCCTCATTGAGGTGTGAATTGGTGAGAAGAATGAGGCTGCTATTTATAGGAGAATGGAGAGGAAGAAGAAGACAATGCAAGAAATAAAGAAAAGAAAAGGAAGAGAAGTGGAATGTGAGTGGTAGAAAAGAAATGGTAAGTGGAATGGTGGAAATGTAGTCATATGGCAATGAACCATTTATTTAGGTAAAAGAAATCAAACACTAATGGTATGGAGAGAAAGAAACAAAGATAGTTAGGTGAGATGGGTGGAAATATGGGGGTGAGTGGAGCATTGAGAATAAAGGAAAAGGAAAGAAATAAAAAGCAGACAGCACTGAGTAGTGCGCACTTGGAGTGGAATTCTGGACGTGTGGACGGTTGGATTATTCTGAAATTTTAATACCGAATACTTAACATCCACATGCAGCGTGTATCAAAATTACAGCTAGATCTGACGGTGCAATTGAGAGATATGGGCCTCGCAAGTTGACTGATCTGCACAGGCAGAATGTCCGAAAATCTGGGCTTGGGCCTTTCCTCATGCTTTGTGAACCTGGGCCTTCCTTCATGGATTTGGGCCTGCCATCTTGGGTTTGGGCCTTCCTTCATGGGCTTGGGCCTTCATCTTGGGCCTCATGGCAGACCACCTCTTAATGGGCCTCGCAAAAGCCCATTAGACTTCGTTTCTGCACATGTTCACATTAATACATCATTTTGGACTCAAATATGGAAACTAAGCTAAAATAGCAAAGTTACAATTAAATCATAGCCAAATAGTAGGGAAAACACATTAAAAACGTCACACTTTGTGCTCCTATCAAATTCCCCCACACTTAGCTACTGCTAGTCCTCTAGCAAACACAAGAACAACACAAAACATAAAAGGAAACACAAAACAGAATGGTTTTTCCAACCATAACCCTCAGCGAGTTCAAAAGAGTTATAATCAAGAGAATAAAAATTATATACCAAGGCTAACAAATTTGCTAAGCATTTAACATGTATATCTCATTCATGCTCAGGTGAAGTGTGTGAAAACCGAGTATACAAAAAATTTCATGCAATCAAATAGGCACATCGAAACAACATTAACCACTAAAGCTCACAAGATTCACTAATTATTTCCGCTCAGTGTTTAGGGTTAAGTGTTTACTCTCAAAACAATTACACAAGTAACGTTCCCATAAGCTTGCTCATCGACCAACTCTCCACGGTTAATCCACAAATCATTAAATCATAAGGACTTTTAGGGTGAAACAGGGGCCAAAGGGTGGATGGTAAATAGTGAATGGTAAATGAAGTGAAATGAAAGGACTCGAAATGAAAAATGTTTCACATGTTTGCAAGACAAGTCAACGACTTTGAAACTCATACATATGCTAAACCCGAAACAACTCTTATTTTCCTCCAACCTTTTATTGAAAGTAATACAAGAAAATAACTCTATATTTTTTTTTCTTTCGACATTTTTTTTTCTTTTCTATTTCTTTTTTCTTTGAGGAATTTATTCCTTCTTTTTATTTCTGATTTTTTTTTTCTTGAACAAATACAACAAAATAAATACACCCCTACACTTGCCTTTTGGTATACTACCATACAAATCAAAACCCGAAGCATAAGAACACAAGAAGTCACTATCATTGCCTTACAAACATAAATAAAACAAGGGTGAAATGGTGTGGGTGAACAAAAGAAATGGCTAATGAGTGTTTAGTTCAAAAGGGGATTCCTAAAGTTCGTGTTTAGATGGATGGTGAATATTTTGGCCATGGTGCTCAACTAATGCCTTACTCATTTCTAATTCATCACAGATTAACAAAATGTTTCAAGTGGTCTTTGAGCAAGTTCTAGGTTCAAAACTCATGAATTGTGCACACATGAAGAACGAGTAAATGTATGAAATATGCATACATGTGAATATTCAATAGGCTCAAATCCTCACAGTTTCTGGGTATGCATGACAATGTATGTTTAAATGTGCTTCTCGGATTACAATCAATTAATCGAAACAGGTTATGTGAACATGGAAATTCGAGCAATCACAAGTTATGTATATTAAATCCGAAGCAAATCACACAAATCCTTAACATATAATAAACATTCTCAAAATCATAACAATTAAACTCAATTCATCATCGGAATTGGAAAGAACAAAGCACAAAACAAACAATAACACACAAAACAGAAGCAAATTTTTTGTCATTTTTGATTTTTTGGATTTTTTTTTTATTTTTCAATGTAGGTAACAATACGTGACCACAGGGACTTACTTAGTGCAATGGTAGGTTCAACGCTACCAAGGGAGTAAGTATGATTTAGTCGATATACCGTTACAGTAGAAAACGAAAACAAGTAAATTATTTTTTTGAATTTTTGAATTTTTCAAATTTTTTTCTTTTCTTTTCAATAAACCTTCCCCCCACACTTGAATTAAACATTGTCCTCAATGTTGACAAATATTTCACGAAAATGAAAAATTCAAGTATGGAATTTAAACACACAAACTAAAATAAACACACAAATAGAAATAAACAGAAGTAAACACACAACAGTTAAGTAAAAATGAAAAGGGAAACAGAAAGACTCCCCCTTGAAGATCGTAAAGCTCCTCCCGAAGCAAGTCACCAACAGTCACAAACAAGGCTAGCAGGGCCTTGCATCCAACGTTTGCTCCTTAATTGACTGCGGCTCTGATCCTTTGAAGTGTGTCCTGGACAAGGGTAGTTGCCGACTCCACGGCAGACTTGGCTGATGTAGCCTTCACTGAGATCTGGAACACTATGGTAAGTAGAGTTCCATCAAGTATAGCTCCGGATACGTTAGGCAGAATGGAGAAGCCAGAAGACATAAGCGGAAATGGCTCCGGTTGAACTCCAGATAGCAAACACTGGAAAATGGAATGGTTAATCGGCGCATAAATCACAGACGACCCTGTTGCATCGGTGCAACACTCCTGAAGGATGAGGAAGTCGTTGTGACTATCTATGGCGAGCACCGAAATCTGGTTCCGCGGGTCAAGACCGATGGTGAAATTTGCTAGTACACGCACCGAGCTGTCCATCGACATACTATCCCATTGCGGTCTTGTCTGCACGTCTCTGAGGAACTCAAAGATCCTGGTGTGATGGGAGAGATGAACGACAGAACAACCAGCAGTACGATTGACTCCAGGGGGCTTGCTCGGATCACCCCTTCGCTTGTTGGTCCTGACCTCCATTCGAGTGTCTCTTGTTCGGTTCGAACAAGTCCAGTGATGGTACGTGGAGTTGCTGATATCGTTGAAGAAACAGACTGTCATCTGTTTTGCCATTTCTGCTAGTCCTCTTCTTCCTTCAAGAGAAATAATCGAGTCACCGGGTGAAGAGTGGATACCGTGGCGCACATGTAGCGCTCGGCTTGTCGTTGGAGGGTTGAGATCCAACGCTTTGCACCAAAAGCGAACCCCTGAATGAACAAAAGGTTCGAAACTGGCCTTCATCTCCTTCTCGCGTACATCCACGTGCTCCACCCAAGTGACCAAGGAAGATCCATTATGCAAATCACGTATCAGGCATCCGGAGGGGCGTTTTCGGCATATAGATCTCACGGAAGGCTTCGGATTTGTGCGCAATTCATCCACGGAGACATCCACGACGACCCAACTTCCATCCAGTTGTTGGTGAGAATACCGAACGAACTGGACTTCACGAGTCGAAACGAGATGAGATGGCACCAGAAACTCGGCCGACATCACCTGCATATGCTCCTCGTAGCCTTCTTCGTTGCTGGAGGAAAGGATCTCCAACGTCTTGGCGTTTGTGATCATGCTACAGAAGACTGGCAACCATCGACCAACATCCATTAAGATCTGAACGATGGTGGTCGGATAAAGATGGATGGTTGCCGAGTGTCTCGACGATTCGGCTTTGAAGTACGGAGCAGGTTCAGCACGTTGAAACACTCGCAAGTACTCGGCCCTATGAAGAGTCTCGGGATGAATAGACGTGTCGGGAGTCGGTGAAGTTATCCACAAAGGAAATCCGGCAGTGGCCATGAGCAGGAGCTCGTGTTTGGCCTTACGGACGATATCCGAGATCAAGTCGGTGTGGACTCCGACAAGATCATGAGCAGGTCCGGGAAGGGTGTCAGATGGCAAAGGTATGGATGGGCGCTCGATAAATGAAGGCATGAGGCTCCGCACATCCCGTCTTAAGTGGTCCATGTCGATGGAATCATCGGACAACTCAAGAATAGGCTCTTGTTGTGGAGGAACAACTTCGAGCCTTCGCCTAGGCACATCTGAGTGCGGAACAGGACCTCCGCAATTCGGACAAATGCCGCTGTGGAGAGCATCGACGAGTCGTTGATTCTGCATTTGAAGCTCCTCGTTCTTGCTCACCAGCTGATCGTTTCTTCGCTCTAACTCGGCAATACGTTGCTCAGACGTCAGGATACCGAATTTCTTCCTATTTCTCGACCCCCAATAATAGACTTGGTCCTCCTCTAGTCCGATTTTCGGACCAAATCTTTCTCTTTGTGGCTTGGTGGGGTGAGAATACACCGCAAAGAAAGCCGCAAGTGCATCTCTCTGAGCTTTGGTGTACTTTGTCCTCGGAAGTCTCCTATAGACAGGAGCGGCTTCCGGCTCGGCTGGTGGATCAGCAACCAGGATTGGTGCTTGGGGTAGTGGTTGCGGTTGCGGTTGTGGTTGTGGCTCGGTCGGCACGCTAGCATCGGCGCTATTGAGCATGCTCGGTGGAATTATTTCAGCCAGACCTTCAAAGATTGGGTTCTCTGAAGGACCTGCCTGAAACAAGTCGCTGAAAGAATTGACTCTTTTGGCCATTTGTGGGTTTGGGAGGGGAGGATAGCTTCTAGGAATTGGGAGGTTTCTGGGAAAACTGAAGAACACGAAGAACACGAGAGAGAAAACGAGAGAGAGAGAGAGAGACTAAGGGAAACCTAAGGGAAATGCGTGAAATGAAACACACGAACAGAAGGGAAGGGAAGGGAACGGACGCACGCTCGCACACGTGCCACAGACAGAAGACCCGCAATTTCCGGATCGAGCGACGAAAGTCGTAAAGTATACAGTAGACACGCACGCGGTTTATTAAACAATTCGGCCGACGCAAAAGTCGTGCGTCGGCCCAATCAAATTGTTTTTCAGTTTTCATTTTTTATTTTTTTATTTTATTTTTTTAATACTTTACGAAAAGTCGTAAAGTGAACAGTGAAAACGCGTGTGAAACACGCGCAAAGGTTGCCGACACTTTAAACGGGCCTGGGCCATCGAAATGGTTTGGGCCTTAAAGTGGGCCTGGGCCAAAGAAATCTCCGGCCCATTATTGGTGGGCTTAACTAATGGGCCTAAAAACGAACAGGCCCGACACACTAATGGGCTTGGGTTACGGGTTTTGGGCTTCGTGAATGACACGAGCCCAATGGGCTAAATTTTTTATTTTTTATTTTTTTCTCTTTATTCGAAACCCAAAACACTAACCAATCACACAAACGGGCCTAAGGCCCAATAACAAACAAACTAACTAACAAGCCCAAAAATAAAACAAACAGTAATTATAAATAGTAAAAAGAAATAATTACCAACAGTAAAACAAAAGAAAACACTCTTTTTTTTTATTTACAATTAATTTGTTTTTTAATTTTCTTTTTCTTTTTTCTTTTTTTATTTTTTTTATTTTTAAAATAAATAACGAGTGTGAAAGAAAACTTACCTTTTTACTCCCGAGGAAACCGAAAATCACCAACAAGACATCAACCTCAAGGTTTTTCAACCTTGACTTCCTAAACGTATGCTCCGATGTATGTGGTAGAATTTCCGATAAACCCCGATTATTTCCTATACAAAATAAAAAGGTTAGTAATAAATTTATAAAAATAAAAACAAAATATTTACAAAGTTAAAAATATGTCACAACTTATCTATACAAAATGAATAAATTTTCCTATGTCTACGTATATTTTAATTACACAATACACTTAAGTGTACAAAAATATTTTCCTTTGCCTTAATATAGTTGAAAAAAAAATGAAAGTTGATTCCAAGCGGTAACTCAAGGTGGACTTACGGCCTAGGTGCAATGCCTTGACTTAAATGACTTTCCGTGTTTTCAGAAGGCGAATGGCCAGATCACAAGAGATAAGCGAGAGGCAGGATTCATTTAGTGGACTAGTCCTCTGAATCCAATTTTACAAACCCGTCACCCAGGGTCTCGATCATATCTAGACACCATTCATGTGCCCCTTACTCAGTTGAGAAAGCACTTAAGTGTTCGACAATTCTCCAAGTGTTAATAAAGGCCGCCCTCAACCTCAAGTGACCTTACGGTACAAATGAAGGGTTTAGGCCAATATTAATAAAAGGACCTTACCTATTCCGTTCAAGTTACAACTTACAACAACAAAAAATAATCAACTATATAAAAAACACCTAAATAAATTACTAAGTGTAACAAAATATCAACAAGTATAAATTTACAAGTGTTATTTACAAGTATTATTGACAAGTAATATAAACAAGTAATATGAACAGTAAAAAAAAATAGTAAAATTATAAACAATAAATAATTACAAAAACAGTATTCACAAAAAAAAAATATTAGGTTAGGAACATTTTCAATCCCCGTCGACGGCGCCAAAAATTGACACGCCCAAAATGAGCATCAATTTAAAAAAACCCTATCGGTAGTAGTATAGTGCATAGTAGGGTATCGTTCACAACGGAGATCAAAGGGTGTACCTAACAAAAATTGTCACAAAGAATTAAATAAAATAAATAATTATTATTAACAAGTATAAAGTATAAATATATACATATGTACAAAGTAAAAGGGGGTTTAAGAGATAAATTGAATGAAATTAATTAATTAAATTACAAAGAATAAATTAAATAAGATGGGATGAAACATAAAGAATATAAAGTTCAGCCACAAGTATACAAGTTTACCAATTATTGGACCGAAAATTAACCAAGTTCCCTAGCCACGAAACCGAAATTAACATATGTGGAATGCTGGACCGCCAATTATCATTCCCCAAATAAAACCACTTTCATGAAAATTAACCTAAGCGACCGCACCTAGATTAACCAATCAAACATGCAAAGGTAGCTAATCAAAACATGTCCAACGCATAAAAGAAGAGTTGTTAATTAAAGTGCACGACCTAGTGGGACCACCCATCTATCCGTGATCCTTCTTATTTCATTCCGACCTCTTTCCAAAGCCTTTACTACTTGTGAATTAGAATTAAAACCCTAATTCTAGCACCAATTATATGCAATTATCTTAAGTTTGCAACCTTAAAACAAAAACATATAAAAGTTATCTACTAAAACAAAATCAAATAAACGGAGTCACATAAACTACTAGAAGAACTAATTAATTAGGATCCAACAATTAAATAAATCCATAAACAAGGGCTGAATATTATATAAATCATGTCATGTTAACTAATACAAAGAATAATCAAGTAACAAAGAGGCATAAATTTAAAGGCTAAGTCGAAATACACCGTATGAATAGCATGAAGATCTTGAAGCCACATCTTGAATCCTTGACCACAAGTAATCCAGCCGTGAAGACAAGGTGATGATGGTGATGGTGATGTTGAATAGGGGCTGGTGGTGATGGTGTAGACGCCTTCTCCTCCTCCTTGAAGTCTTGAAAACCCATAGTATTAGAGAATGGAAAATGTGAGATGAGAAGAGAAAGAGGAGGGTTTGTCCCTCCTCATTGAGGTGTGAATTGGTGAGAAGAATGAGGCTGCTATTTATAGGAGAATGGAGAGGAAGAAGAAGACAATGCAAGAAATAAAGAAAAGAAAAGGAAGAGAAGTGGAATGTGAGTGGTAGAAAAGAAATGGTAAGTGGAATGGTGGAAATGTAGTCATATGGCAATGAACCATTTATTTAGGTAAAAGAAATCAAACACTAATGGTATGGAGAGAAAGAAACAAAGATAGTTAGGTGAGATGGGTGGAAATATGGGGGTGAGTGGAGCATTGAGAATAAAGGAAAAGGAAAGAAATAAAAAGCAGACAGCACTGAGTAGTGCGCACTTGGAGTGGAATTCTGGACGTGTGGACGGTTGGATTATTCTGAAATTTTAATACCGAATACTTAACATCCACATGCAGCGTGTATCAAAATTACAGCCAGATCTGACGGTGCAATTGAGAGATATGGGCCTCGCAAGTTGACTGATCTGCACAGGCAGAATGTCCGAAAATCTGGGCTTGGGCCTTTCCTCATGCTTTGTGAACCTGGGCCTTCCTTCATGGATTTGGGCCTGCCATCTTGGGTTTGGGCCTTCCTTCATGGGCTTGGGCCTTCATCTTGGGCCTCATGGCAGACCACCTCTTAATGGGCCTCGCAAAAGCCCATTAGACTTCGTTTCTGCACATGTTCACATTAATACATCATTTTGGACTCAAATATGGAAACTAAGCTAAAATAGCAAAGTTACAATTAAATCATAGCCAAATAGTAGGGAAAACACATTAAAAACGTCACACTTTGTGCTCCTATCAGTTGGTGATGGTGGTGGAGCTAGAATCCAAAGGAAAAGGGAAGTGGCTGCTGTAATTGGTGGTGTGCGGTGGTTGAAGTGGAATAGTGGAGATGGTAGGTGATGCTAGCAGCCAAGGGTGGTGTGCTCGGTGGTGGTGGCTGCAAAGTTTCAAAACAAAAACAAATACAAAATAAAAATAAATAAATAAACAAATAAAAATAAATATAAAATCAAAAGTAAATAAAATTAATAAATATAAACATAAAAATAAATATAAATATAAACATGGGAAAATAAAAATGGAGATTTGAATTATGTTTCGCCACCGCGTGTGGTGGTTGCGCCGCCTAATGTGGTGGTTCGCCGACTAAATTGTCGGGATTCGGAACGGTTCCCGAAATCTTCGTACAATATTTTATTCCACAAATGAAAGTCACGGTTGACTTTTCGATTTACGCTGAAAACCTCCAAAATTCACCTTTTGTGTTGAATTTAGCATTTTTCTCATATTTTCCCTAAAAACACAAAAACAAATATTAAACAGACAATTAAGCTTTCGGAATAGCAAAATCCAGTAATTAAAGGCACTTTGTGAACGTATTTTACGTTCACATCATGCACATGGTTGTAGTGTTCATATTTTTGGTGTTTTCAAAGAGAACATGCAAGAAAGTAAATAAGTAACAATTGCAGATTTGATAAACAAAGTTATTGAGCTTACAAACTCAATTTCAATAGCTAGTGTACATCTCAAATTACAAGAATTAAATCAATGAAACTAAAAGGTAAAAGAGTTAGAGAATGCTCAATGATGTTTCCAAGACTTCTCCTCCTCTTTTATGAACTCCTCCTTGCTCCAAGTCTCAATCCTTGCAATCTTTGATGTTGTTGTGGGGGCTGTTTTGGTGAGGTGAGGGGTAGCACGAATTTGGTGGTGAGAATGGAAGAGAGAAAAGAGTGAGGAAGGTAGAAGAAGAAAGAAAGAAAGGGTGAAGAAGGTGGCCTGAAGTGATAGGGAAAGTGGCTTGAATTTAGAATGGGAAGAAGAGAAAAGAAGAAGAAGAAAGAGAGGAGAAGAAGGAGAGGGAGAAGGGGAAGAAGGGGGCTGCTGTGTTCTATGCTAGAATGAGATTATCCTCTTCATGTGTGGCTGCTAGGGTAGTCATAGCAGCTGCAATCTTTCTTAGTTTAAGCAAAAGGGAGAGCCACTCACATAAAGAAATGTGAAGTGGAGGAAATTATGGGTTGGTGGAGGGATAAGTGGACATGTGGATGAGTGTGTGTGTGAGCTGTGCCACACATGTGTGCAGCTGAAGTAGGAGAGTCTCTCCTTCTGTGGTGGTGCTCCGGTGGTGGTGCCGCCTCTTGTGGTGGTGGTTTGCCGGAAAAATCGCCGGAAATGCAATTTCTTCATTTTCCTTCCTTTCTTCGATTCTTCAAGGCCTTCAATGGCAACGTCTTCCGAAGGTAAATTCATGCAATCTTCAATGCCTAGAAGCCACGGTTGCCTTCTTGTCCTCTTCTCGGAAGTGTGCCCAAAAGTAGTCAAAATGCACCTCTTTGTGCCGAATTACCTCAAGTCACCTAAGTAACCTGAAATCATGAAAACGCATATTAGTAGTAACAAAATGTCTTCGGATAAGCTTAACTCTCGTGATTAGGAATACAATTTGCGCTATAAATAAGTGCAAATCATCAAGCTACCAAGTAGTGCAGACCATTGTTCATTGACAAAGAAAAATAGAAAAGGTTCAGAGACATTAATATCATTTGGTGGTGCTAACCTTAATAATCAGCAGGTACTACTGATGTACACTTCGAAAAATAATTAAATTTTGTCCATGGTATTATCTAAAGTTCTAGATATTAATTATATATTTTTAATAATATCATATAACAGTTTCCTACTCGGTTGCCAACAAATAATGTTCCAACTCATTTTCCTCAGGTCTATCAGGTACCTTAACTTATAGATTGAAAGCTAATTTTTTTTTTAGGAAAATATACTTCAAAATGTGCTGATGATGTAGTAATTACTTTTTGTTTTTACTTTCAGAATCCCACTTGGACATTTTCTCAACATAATTTTCACTACCCAAGTATGCTTCCAACTTATGATTATCGACCATGGTTGATTCAGGTATTGTATGCATATAATTATAGATTATTGAAGTTTAAAATCACTTGGATGTGATCATATTGAATTTTTTTTGTGTGATTATCAGCAAAGTTCATCCTCAAGTCAAAGAGCAACTCATCCAAATTTATGTGATAGTGAGCAACAACCGATTACAAGAGAGTAATGCCAGGGAAAAGATGCTCGTGCAAAAAAAAAAAAGAAGCATTTTCAAGGAAAACAAAACTAGAAGGCAACAATAGTTAGAGCTTCGATAGAATTTGTTTTGTTAAGCGAATTTTTTTTTTATCAATTTTGTTAAATGACTTTGTTATCTAATTTAATTTTATAATTTGTATTGGTTGTCTATCAACTGTTTTTTTTAGGCAGAAGATACTTTATTTTAGAATTTGTACTGCTTGTATGAAAAATTATTCACTTCCGGTTATGGTGTTTTTATTTTTGGCTGGAATGCTTCAATTTGAAGCTCAAAATAGTAGATAATATACAAAGAGACAAGGAAGGCAAAACATGCAGAGGAAAAACTAGAAAGTTGCATGATAAAAGCAAAGTAAAAAAGCTACAGGAAGCTAAAGATGAAGTTTTGTCCATCCCCCCTCCCTCATCGTCCTCTCAATCAATCAATCAATCAGTTCTGATATAATCAGCCACAAGTGTATGAGGAGACAAGCAGCATAAGCTATTTATATTATATTGTATATTTAATTGGTTTAGAGGAGGAGATAAAATGAAATGAGAGACCACTTTGTATATTAAAATTGCCTGAAGGAGTTAACGGACTGTAGTGTTAACTTTTGAAGCTGAAATTAGTGGAATGCTGAACTGTGCACTTTTTCCATGTGGTGATATCTCATTGGCCGGTCACATAATCTATTTGGAGCGACTAGCTCTTGGAAAAATTTCTCCCCTATTCCTTTAGTATAGTTATGATTTATGATTTACTATATATTAAGGGAGAAGCAGAAATCACTGTTCATAGACTGTTCATCCGATGGGAGATTACGGTTTTGCTCGTAATTGACTTTTTATTTACAGTCCTGCCCTCACTCTCTCTTTTTTTTTTTTTTCCTCTCTTTTCTCTTCTTTTCTATTCTTCTTCCTTCGACATTAACTCTCTCACTCAGACCAGCCATCACCGCCGAGATCTACGGATCCCTCTCTCCCTCTCGAAATCGAAATCAAAAGAAGAGAAAGAAGAGGAGAAGGAAGAACCGTTCAATTCCAAAAGGCCCTGTTTCCACTGTGACAACAAAATTAGGGTTTCGTTTCCACTGAATTTCCAACTTCATTTCTCTTCTCTCACCCAAAACCTCTCTCAAGGTACGATTTTCTATTATCAACCCTCTCTTTTTTTGGGATCGTGTTGTATTTTCCCAAGTTATTGTTAGTTGGATCGGTAATTTTGCTGGGTTTTCACTTAGAATGAAAACAATTTAGATTGCATGTTATGATTCTGGGTTTGGTAAGCTTTGATTGTGGGTTTGATTGGGTTTTCTCTTTTTTTTTCCTTCTTTTTTTCCTTCTTGGGGAATTGAATTTTGACAAATTCTAATCTATGTTGATGTTAATTGATCTGAGGGAAAGATGGGATAAAGGCCTACTAGGACAATTGAAACGGAGCAGATTATACACTTGAATGGATTTTTGATAATTGCAAATTTTTTGATTTGTTTCTGATCAACGATGCTTTCTTCCACATAAGTTTGTGGTTTTACACTTATGTAATCTTTCAAGTTTTCATCTCCAGTAATTGATTTTTTTACAGGTTACGGGGTCAATTCCATTGCTTTGGGATCAAATTGTTGATCTAACATATAAGCCTAAGTTCGAAATTGTGCGACTTGAGGAAGCTGTGAGTTGACAAGTACTTCTTTTCTTATCTATTGTTCTTGATCTGTAGTATTTTATCTTTAGGTTTTATTCAAATTTCGGAGTTCATGGATTGTTTGTTTTTCTTTTCAGTATTCAAATTTTGGGGTTTATTACTCCTCTAACAATCGATAATATTGGTTTGGGTTTTCTGAAAAATTCCAAGCACAGGTTCATACTTTAGTCTTAATTTCACTTCTCTTCTTTCTCTCCTGGTAGCTGTATTTATTCTTAGGATTTTAGTCAATTTTGGGGATTTCTGGATTTTATATTACTGAGGAGCATTTTGCTGCTAAAGGACTTAGCATTGTGGGTTATTCCCGCGCCAACGAGAGATTTGATGATCATGAGCTTGGAAGTTCAGTTTTTGTATTTTTTTTTCTCTGTTTTCTTCACTTCTTTGGGCTTTTTTTTTATGACATCCTGGAGTAAATAGTATGAAATTACATTATCCTAATATACATTATTATGTCAGTCTATCCTTCTCTCTAACCAATTGCAGTTATTTGTTTTCATTGCAGATAAGAGAGCAGCAAGTATGATTGTCGCTTGAAGCGGAACAAAAAAAAAGTGTACGAGGTAGGTAATAAAAATTCCAATTTTCTATTTGAACGCTATGATCGTAAATATGAATTTTCACTCATTGTGATTCTTTTCTTTTTTACATAACTAATGGTAATCATGGTACAATCGGTTCCTAGAATCTGTCCTCTGTTTAATATGTTATTTTTTTTTTGTCAATCTTTTAATATATATTCAGTTTCCCTTATTAACCCGTGAGTTACTGTTCACACATATTGTTTGTTGGTTTGATTAGTATTGATCTCTTACTGTTCACATAATACATTTGAAAGCTTATATATGTTTTCATGCATGTATTCAGGACAAGTAAATTACTTCAATTTACTTTGATTTTCAGAGGTTTTTGGTTGGATTTGCTTAAGGCGAGGATTGCTGTAAGGTTTTAGTCAGACAATCATTACATATACAGGTCTGTTCAGTTTTGTTTTTAATTATCCTGTGGTTAAGAACTTTAACCATTTGGATTTTCTTTATTTTTTTATATCCATATATATTTTTATTTTGTGAATCTAATGAGGTTTTAAAGGAAAATTGGTCTGTATTCCAATGTACAAGATAATACACAAGCAGTAAACCATGTATATACAAATACGTTCTGCTTGCTTGAGTTTTTTTTATAAAATTTCTAGAAACCTTGAGATATTGTTGATATAGTGATTTGGTTGTTGGAGTGAGATATTAGGTGATTTTAACATGTCACCATGGGATAGTGTTTGTTCAAGTATCTGGAAAACAGAATAAGTTGGATTATGATTGAGTTGGCTGATGTTTTGTTTAAGTATCTACAAATTTAATGATAATCAGAAATTTATCTCCTTTCTTATCAGCAATTTAGTTCCTACTAAATTACTTCAATTTATTTGATTTTCAGAGTTTTTTGGTTAGATTTGCTCAAGGCGAACATTGGTGTAAGGTTTCAGTCATCCCTCCTCAAGTAATCATTGCATATACAGGTTCATTCAGTTTTCCTTTTCATTATCCAGTGGTTCAGAACTTTGAGCATTTGGGTTTTCTTCATTTTTCTATATATGGTATTTTTTTTAAAAGGAAAATGATATATATTCCACTGTGGACGTTCAAATAAATTTATAAGATAATATACAAGTTGTAAACCATGTATAGATAAATCAATTAAACAAGATAATAGCTGCCTAGAAGTTCAAATAAATCAGTTTGATTGACGCATTTTTTCTTTTTAATTTGGTTTTCAGAATATATAAATTTTCCATACCATATTGTGCTTTGCTTTTGTTGATCTTTAATTTGAGCTAAGAGGTTTTTCTTTTGCTTGGTTTTGGTTAGTGGGTCAGTGCATTTACGCTTAAAGGAAGGAGCTTTTTGGAGTTTCAGAGAATTAGGGTTTGGCTAGGCATCTATTTCTGAACTCAATTTCATTGAGCAGCTATCATAGTGAATTGGCCGAGATTGGAATCATTCTGAGAGGTATGATTTCTTCCGCTGAAATGCTGAAAAATTCAGTGATGTTAACTGGTTGGATTTGGTTAAAGCAATGTATTATCGCTAATTAAGTTAGATGTGCTTTTGAGATTTGGTTTTAAGTTATCTTGCCTTGGTTGTCTATTTGGCCGATCTTGACTTTGTTGTGCATTTGGTCAATCTGTTTATTGCTAATTAAGTTAGATATGCTTTTGAGATTTGGTTTTAAGTTATCTTGCCTTGGTTGTGTATTTGGCCGATCTCGGCTCTGTTGTACATTTGGTCAATCTGTTTAGATTGGGTTAAAATGGGGTGTTGTCAGTGTTTAAGTTAGATGTGCCTTTAAGATTTAGTTTAAGTTAGATAACTAGAATATTGTTAATTAAAAGCAAAATCTTGAATTCATGTTTCGATTATAACTAAAGCAAAGATCTTCAGGATATTGTGTTCTTTTTCTCTAATTTATTATGCTATGAATAGATTGTGCAACACTATGATCTTAATTGGGCCTCTTTTCTTTCATATGGTGTTTATGCTCAACTATCCTATTTGCTTATTTGCATGTGTGCATAGGGAAGAGCTTTTCTACAAACTAAAGAGGTCTGTGATATATATATCTTCTCATGTTGCTTTCTGATTGATAGATCTCTGGAGAATCATTGTTATAACAATATGTGAATTAAGTTGCTGTTTTGATTTTACCAGTTTTTTTATTTTAACCATTGTTATCTCTTCGAGTTTTTCATCTCAGCAAACGTATTTATCAAAGTTTCTTATTTGTTTTTCCATAAAAAATTAAGAACTTTTGGTTGTAATCAAATGTCGGAAATTCTTTCATTAGCTTTTGCTTAAAAGTATAATAGGGAAGTCCTCCTATTCGTTCTTTGTTTGGAAATATTAGCAACTTCAACTTTTGCCTTAAAATGATGGAAGTAGGACTCAAAATACTAATCTCTTTCAGGAAATGCAAGATGCAAATAGGGATTTAGACCAATATACAAGCTGATTTGGAAACCTCACCCTTGGATCGTGTTCATTTAATACAGAAAGAAGGCTAAACCATAAGTTGGCGAGTCTCATTAATCAGGAAGATGTTTATTGAGCTCACAGGGGAAAAAGGAAGAAACAGAAGTAGAAGGGGAGAAACAGGGAAGGTAAGAAGATAACTTCTAAAGTGTTGGCTATGCTTGATGAATCCTATTATCAGTTGCAGATGAAAACATATGTATATGACAGTTGCCAGAAGTAGTAGGTTGGAAATAATCACTATAATCTGGTAGCTAAGTTGTTAATTGTAAACTCATTTTGTATAAAATATTATTTATATGCTCGGATTTTGTATGTACTCAGCTGTCTGCAGATAGATGACAAAGCCTCAATTTGTGCTTTACCTTTGAGGAACCCGCTGAAAGCATACATATACAAGTATGAGTTAGCTAGCAACAGAAGAGTATGAATCCCAAGATTTTTGTGGTTATTAAGGGACATATATGCATGTTTAGCTGATAATCATTTTTTCCTTCATTTTTTGTACTTGCATCGTTTTGGTTTTTAACATATTGTAACTAAAGAGATCTTAAACCCGCGGCTAGGCGCGGGCACTCTTTCTGTTAGTTCTGCTATGTATAACAATCTTTCCTTTTATAGGTTGGTCATTTCCTTGCTATTCATAACCATCTTTCAAACACGATTTCTACAGTTTCTCTTTGCTTTGTCAAGTTTGTAATACCAATTGAAAATACACTACCGCTTCTAAAGCCGCAGCAATGCGCGGCCCTACTGCCTAGTATCAATCAAGATCCTTGAATATATAAACTTGAATTCAACATGTGTTAGTCAAGGGCTGCCTGCCTAACTTATTATCATAATGTCACCCGTGAGTTGCTGAAAGACCAATAGAATCCACCATGTCACCAACACTATCCCTCTGTGTCGTTATGCAACAGGTCGTTCGGAAAACTCTCCGGTGAGAAACTGAATTTGATACAAAGCAACCTCAGTGCCGCCTCCATCGCACTTTCAAGTTTCAACCGTGGCGGTGGCGGACTCCATCTCATCAATCTCTTTCCTGGTAAGTATATATTTCCTTGGTTATTTGGGTGATTGATTCGAATTCCAGGCGGTTCAAATTTGTGGGAGACATGATACAATGCTTTTCCCTTTTTTCTTTGCATATGGATTCCACACATAAACAATGTTTGTGCTGGGTATGGAATTTTGATGTTTTTGCACCATTTTTTTTTTTGGGTTTATAAATTCTCTGGTAATGTCAAGTCTAGTCTTTATACAAAATAATAACTTGAGAAATTTCAATCTATTTTGGCACTAGGAAAAGAAGTTAGTTTAGAGGTTCATCCATGGAGGCCCTTCACCTTAGCTCACCCCATTCAGCTGTCCTCCGACCAAAACGATTGAAATCATTCTCTCAAGGGACCCAGAAGGTTAGCACACGCCGTCCCACCAATTCGCTGTTCATCACTGCCACATTGTCCCGACCAACGACTGAGATTTCAGCTGAACCCTCCTCCTCCTCAACTAGCCTACCTCACCTCTTGACTCCGTCGCCGCCGCCCAAGCGGGTCTCCTCCAGCTCGTTACAGTATGAACCGGGGTTCCTTGGGGCAGTACCGGACCGTACAGTTGCAAATGGAAACGGCGACATAGTAGACGCTCTGGGATCTTTGACCAACATATTGACGTCAAAAGTGTATGATGTGGCTATTGAATCGCCGTTGGAGCTGGCTACCAAGCTGTCCGAGCGGTTGGGAGTCAACGTTTGGCTCAAGAGGGAAGATTTGCAGCCGGTAAGTTTGTGTAGCAATACCAAGTTGAAATTGGTTATCTGAATTTACAAAATTTGATTATGTTCTGCTTGTTATGAGAAGGTGTTTTCGTTCAAGCTTCGTGGAGCTTATAACATGATGGCTAAGATTCCAAGGGAACAATTGGATAGGGGCGTTATATGCTCATCGGCCGGAAACCATGCGCAAGGAGTTGCATTGTCTGCCAAGAAATTGGGTTGCAATGCAGTCATTGCAATGCCTGTGACTACACCAGAAATTAAGGTACTTTATTTGGCACTACACTTGTTACTTTAATTATAATATTTGGCCTTTGGCTTTTGCTTTCACAGTTGTAGGCTATTAAGTAGGAAAATTGCACACTCCTTTGGTTTAGCATTGTTTTTTATACACTGCACACTTCTGAAATTAACACTACCACTTGTTTTAATATTTAACCTATCGAATATTCAAATTGTTTATTGCTTGTGGACAGTGGCAATCTGTTGAGAGATTGGGTGCCACAGTTGTTCTTATAGGGGATTCCTACGATGAGGCTCAAGCTTATGCTAAGAAGCGGGCTAAGGAGGAGGGACGGAGCTTCATACCTCCTTTTGATCACCCAGACATTATCATGGGCCAGGGGACAGTTGGAATGGAAGTTATGCGTCAAACAAAAGAGCCATTGCATGCAATTTTTGTGCCGATCGGGGGTGGTGGCCTAATAGCTGGTATTGCTGCATACGTTAAGAGGGTATCTCCAGAGGTTGGTTCTAGTGTTCTAGGCTTTCTACTCATATCTGTTTAGTTTAGATTGAATGGCTTATTGGGCAAGTCACTTCTTCAAGTTTGTTATGTTTTATGGGAATTTTGGTTTTTAAATGCTTCAATTTTGAAAGTGTACTGATTGTGATATCTTTCAAACAGGTGAAGATTATTGGTGTGGAGCCCTCCGATGCGAATGCAATGGCATTATCTTTACATCACGGAGAGAGAATAATGTTGGACCAAGTTGGAGGTTTTGCAGACGGTGTAGCTGTGAAAGAGGTGGGTGAAGAAACCTTCCGACTATGCAAAGAATTGATAGATGGTGTAGTTCTCGTAAGTCGGGACGCTATCTGTGGTTCAATAAAGGTAAACTCATTTCCTATCTTCAATCTTGAATGAGGGAGAGTCCTTTGCTTATCATGCATTGATAGGTAGTTGGCTTATTAAATAAAACTTCTGAGTGCTGACTGCAGTTGCATCTTATGGAATCTAAACTCACCTCTATATATGTCCGAAACCATGCATATGATAATCTTTTTGTGGTGTTAAAGTTAATTTTCAAGAATGTTTTTGTAGTTACAAATCACGTGAAAAATGAAGTCTGACATTAATAGTCAAGATTATTCATAACAGTGAGAATCTGCTTGGATTAAGGATTTGGGAATATACCCGCGGTTATAGATATTCTGTTTTCCTACAGAAGAAAAAAAAAAGTAGGGGAGTGAAGGTTCTGTTTCTGCATGGATGGTTTTTAGCAGTTATTGTGTGTTGTATATAGCTTTCAAATTGTCATATATCAAAGTTAGAATTGTCCTGGATACATAGCCAAAAAATTGGTAACCACCTTGGAGTTCCTTGAAACAATCTTACTATTGCTGATATTGTAGAAAGACTTGTCTTCTCACTGGTCTACTTGTCTTGCTTGTTCTTATGATTGCCCACTTTCCCTTGTTATTCTATATTCATGCTTTGACTTCTGATGTCATACCAAGGGTGGCTGCTTTGTGGTCTAATTTGGCATCAGAGAGGTGTGTGTTATTATGCGATTTCTTTTTTTGCTCAAAAGTAACCTCATTTCTGTGTTTGACTATTTGTGTTACTGATTACTTAAAATAATTTGGTACTAGTTATCTCAGTGAGAACTGATGGAATGCTGGCTTATTACTTGAAAGCTGTGGCATCTTAGACTTCACAAGCATAGTGTTGGTTTTGTAGGATATGTTTGAGGAGACTAGAAGCATTTTAGAACCAGCAGGTGCTCTTGCTCTGGCTGGAGCTGAAGCATACTGCAAGTATTATGGTCTTAAAGGAGAAAATGTTGTTGCAATAACAAGTGGGGCAAATATGAACTTTGATAAATTGAGAGTGGTGACTGAACTTGCCAATGTTGGTCGGCAACAAGAGGCTGTACTTGCAACCCTTATGCCAGAGGTGCCTGGGAGCTTTAAACGTTACTGTGAACTGGTATGCCAATTGAGATTTTGTCAGTTCTTTTATTCCCCTTACTAGTGGTACAATGTTCTTCATGATCTGAATCATTTTGATTGGCAGGTTGGTCCAATGAATATTAGTGAATTCAAATACAGATATAATTCTGATAAAGAGGCTGTCGTACTGTACAGGTAAGTGAGATATTTGGGCCAAATCTTTTTTATTCACATTTCCCCAAATTTTGGGCCAATTTCTCACAGCCTGTAGATGTATTTTCTTAGGAATTAGTTATACATGGAAGTGAGATATTTATTTATCCTTTTATACTATGTGCAGTGTTGGTGTGCACACAGCTTCTGAACTTCAAGCAATGCAAGAGCGGCTGGAGTCTGCTCAACTCAAAACTGTCAATCTCACGAAAAGTGACTTAGTTAAAGATCACTTACGTTACTTGGTAATTCCTCCCCACACAATCGTCTTCTCTCTCTCTCTCTCTCTCTCTCTCTCTCTATATATATATATATATATATATGATCAAAACTCCTTAACATAACAAGTTAAGGACCTCCTTATCAGAGAATCACTTTATATATATATATGTACATATAGTCATATATATATATGTACATATAGTCATATATATATATGTACATATATATATATATATAGATATACATACATATCTGTATGTATGTATATTTGCACTTATAGGAGTATTCTCTTGCCAAAGAGTAAAGTATATTATATATTGGGAAAGAGTATAGAAATATCTATTAATGTCAATGCTATAGATTGAGAAAAAGAGTAGCATCCTTTCCTGCTTACCTACAAGCTTGCATTTCTGGTCCTGAGTTTTCTTTGTTCTGGATCTGTTTCAGATGGGGGGCAGAACAAATGTTCAAAATGAGGTTCTTTGTCGCTTTGTCTTCCCAGAAAGGCCTGGTGCTCTGATGAAGTTCTTGGACTCGTTTAGTCCTCGTTGGAATATTAGTTTGTTCCACTACCGCGGACAGGTTGGAATTCAGCATTTCTTTGTTTTTATGTATTATATATATATATGTGTGTGTGTGTGTGTATAATATATCAATATATGGATTATGTTTGGGGAATTTTAACTTGCTTTTCTTTTGTGGTGATGGACAATATTTAATTGTGTGTGTGTGTTTCCTCTACCCTAGGGTGAAACTGGGGCAAATGTCTTGGTTGGAATCCAAGTTTCCAAGAGCGAGATTGATGTGTTCCATGCTCATGCCAGTTCTCTTGGGTATGACTACGTAGTAGTGACCAATGATATTGACTTCAAGCTTTTGATGCATTGATAAGGACCAGCTGTTACAGATTCCTGCGAGTAGGGAAAGGGAGTCACACTTGCTATGTTCTGTATTGTTTTTTTCCTTTTGGAAATATCATGTCTATTTCCCCAAATTTAATGCGTTTTTCTCTCTTAGAAGATAAAGAGAAATATTTAGTCAAGGGGAATGTATGAAGTTTTCTTATTTGTGCATCTCTGTATCGAAATTCTAGTCAGTGTACGTACTATGTTTGAATGCGAAAAGTGGTGGCGTTCCAAAATTCTCTGATCAATGTAATCTATGATTCTTGATAAGTACAAAAATAACACTGTTTTATAAAAAACAGAATGCCGGTGATCTTTCCTTCAGCAACTCAGAGCTACACCACTAGCTGAAGAGAGCTTAGATAGCTGAAGAGAGCTTAGAGCAGCCGAAGCAATCGTGACTATATAAACGCACAAGGAAACACACTAAATTAGTGCTATCAAATGGGGTACAAATTAATGCATCTCTTAGCACTTAATCTGCTAAGCAATACAAATGTATAATCTCTTCTCGTATAAGACAGACTTAATTAGTATGGCTGATTAGATACAAATAGGTTTTCTAATTAGTGTTTCATGACGTTTAAAAACGGCAAGAGATAATTTTTACTTTTTTGTGTGAAATTATTGCTATATAAGAACATTTTTTTTGTTTCGCCCCGAGCCTTAAAATCCTTAAGACCAGCTGGCGTCATATACTTTTTCTTTTGTACAAATTAATTTAGCAAGTCAAGTCGTTTGTATTGCCTTACAACATGAACTTTGTTTTAGTTTTTCAGTGGTATTCTTTCCTCGGTTCGGAGTTTTGTCTCACCGAGTTTTAACGAGGCCACTTGTAGTTTAAGTTTGCGAAGAAGTGAAGATATTTTTGCACTTTTTCTGATTTCTGGTTATAAGTATGTATTTTTGTGAAAATTATAGGCAACACACCTAATTAATAGTAATGAGCTTTTGTTTCCTGACTTTTATATTAAGTTGTGGATTGCCACTTTTCACTATCTTGTACTTATATTATGTGTAATTGTATCTCATCTCCACTACTATAAATGGAGGCATAAGATTTTGGTGTCAAATGCTTCACCAATTTTTTAATTGCCACAAATTCCTTTCAGAATAAAAAAAATTCTTCATAATAATCATTTAAAAGGGTCATAATGGTAAAAAAAAAAACCAACATAATTATAAAAAGAAAAATGACTAAATTCAGTTTACCCCCATGAGGTTTGGGTCAAAAATCATGTTAGTTCCTGGAGTTTTAATTTAATCAGAAACACCCATACACTCTCAATTTTAATCAACTGTGTCCAAAATTAAATATTCCGTCCAAATCAACGTTAAATGCTGACGTGGCTTGCACAATTTTTCCATTTTTCCCAATCTACCCCTCTTCCTTTCTTCTTCCTGAATTTTTTTTTATTTTCCGGGTCAACCCTACAAGAACCTTCATTTCCCCAGTGAATGCCTTCACTACCCACACTTCCCTCCCTCCTCACTGTCGTCGATGAGCGACCCAGCTCCGGCCACCAGAGAATGGCGCACCACCCTCGATCGGAAGCTCTTCCTCCGAGCAACCAATTTCCAGAGGTAGTGGACGACGTCGTAGCCCTTACGAGGCGCAGCAACCATGTGAAGTTCCGAAAATAAACCCGATCGGAGGTGACTTTTCCGACCACCCCAGCAGCTCATACCACTCTTGTTGGAATCGAAACAACCCCAGCATCCTCGTGGTGCCCATCGATCACGGCGGCGAGTGCTCTAGAGCAAGATAGCTTGGCGTTGACTTTTCAGATCCGAGAGGTTTCGAGATTCCGATCAAGCCAAGATGAATTGATCCTCGTTGCATGTATAAAACTAGTTGGGTTTCTTGTCCTGATCATGTTGGTATGAATTTCTAAACCACCCGAGGGAGATGGTTGAGATGATCGGGACTTGGGAGGAGGGAGGGAGGGGAGAGAGAGAGAGAGAGAGAGAGAGAGAGAGAGAGGGAGTGCAGGTCGACCTGGAAAAGAAAAAAAATAATTCAGGAAGAAGAAAGGAAGAGAGGGGGTAGTTTGGGAAAAAGGGAAAAATTGTGCAAGCCACGTCAGCATTTAATGTTAAATTAAAACTCTAGGGACTAACATTGGGTAAAAGGGAAAAGGGCAAAAGGGAAAAATTGTGCAAGCCACGAAATATTTAATTTTGGACACGGTTGATTAAAATTGAGAGTGTAGGGGTGTTTCTGATTAAATTAAAACTCTATGGACTAACATGATTTTTGCCCCAAACCTCAGGAGGGGTAAACTGAATTTAGTCCAAAGAAAAAAAAGGAAGAAGTGGAGATTTTCACTCTTTTTTGTTTTCTCCTTCACAAATAATATGTATAGGATAATTCTTAGGGTGACCGTTCACTCACCCCTCTACTTAATATAGTTTCACTCTATAAGTTTACAGTCCAACCGTTCATGTCATAAATTATCTTTCGTAGATCACCTCTGCAAAAAATCAATCGAATCAGAGATCTTTTGGTCACTCATTCATATGAAATAAGTAGACGGTTCATTATAATAGTAGTAATTGTTGTCAGATCTAATTACGAAAAGCCGAAGATGTTACACAGGGATTGGGGTTATCGATCTGGATGCTTGGAGTTTATTCACGAAAACATGTTTGGGGATTTCGATCCGGATGTTTGTTCAGGTGATTTGTTACCATTGGCTGTATTTTGACGCAAGTAAAGTTTAATAAAAGTGGGGGTTGGCATGGTTTTGGCGGTTTGGAGGTGCTATGGCCAAAACGGGCCAAACCTTGCCAATTTTCTTTTTTCTACAACTTTGCAAGTTCCCAAACTTCACCAATAGTAAAACAAGATATTTAAAAAGTGTTCCACTTGATCTCACTCAAAAAGCTTGGATCGTTTGTGAGTTATGAATTTTCTATTTTTAATACTTTGGAAAATCATAAATCATAAACGACTCGAGTTTTTCGAGTTCTGTCAATTGAAACACCTTTTAGAAATCATTTGTTACCATTGGGTGTATTTTGATGCAAGTAAAGTTTAATAAAAGTGGGGGTTGGCATGGTTTCGGCGGTTTGGAGGTGCTATGGCCAAAACGGGCCAAACCTTGCCAATTTTCTTCTTTCTACAACTTTGCAAGTTCCCAAACTTCACCAATAGTAAAACAAGATATTCAAAAGGTGTTCCACTTGATCTCACTCAAAAATCTTATCTCGTTTGTGAGTTATGAGTTTTCTCTTTTTAATACTTTGGAAAATCATAAATCATAAACGACTCGAGTTTTTCGAGTTCCGTCAATTGGAACACCTTTTAGAAATTATTTTTACCATAAGGTGTATTTTGACGCAAGTAAAGTTTAATAAAAGTGGGGGTTGGCATGGTTTTGGCGGTTTGGAGGGGTTATGGCCAAAACGGGCCAAACCTTGCCAATTTTCTTCTTTCTACAACTTTGCAAGTTCCCAAACTTCACCAATAGTAAAACAAGATATTTAAAAGGTGTTCCACTTGATCTCACTCAAAAAGCTTGGATCGTTTGTGAGTTATGAATTTTGTCTTTTTAATACTTTGGAAAATTATAAATCATAAACGACTCGAATTTTTCGAGTTCCGTCAATTGGAACACCTTTTAGAAATCATTTTTTACGATTGGGTGTATTTTGACGCAGTTAAAGTTTAATAAAAGTGGGAGTTGTCATGGTTTTGGCGGTTTGGAGGTGCTATGGCCAAAACGGGTCAAACCTTGCCAATTCACTACTAGAATAATGGACTCAGACAACACATGTTTAACGACAGCAAACAGAATAACTGTTGTCCCAAAAAATCAGACGACATCAAAAAAAATTCTATTGTGTGATAAAGTTCAAAATCATATATCAGACGACATTGAGAAATATTCTATTGTGTGAGAAACTTCCAAACAATATACATAGTAGTGTAAGTTTGATGTTGTCTCATTACTAAAAAAAGACAATAGATTTTTTGTGTGCTGTTGTGTCATCGCCTTGCTTCAAACAACAGTTATTTCGTTGAAGTTGTGCAATATTTCTTAAGACAATAGCCGAATATTTTATGTTGTCTAAATTTTATTATTGTTTTATTAAGTCTTCACCTACTTATTGTATTTTATCTCAATGTAGTCTTGCAAAAAAACTGATGGGTTAGAAAACCCTAACACTTTCACCAGCCTCCCTCATTTCCTCTCTCTCTTTCTCGTTTTCTCTCTCCCCGACTTGTCTCTCTCTGACTTCTTCATTGTTGCCGCTGGAAATCATAGCCTCCGGCCACTAGTGACGACACCACCTACATGGCTACACCAAATGATTCAAGGCTCAATGGCATGCGACGCCACCTTATCACCATCCATGCCCTTAAACCACCGTACCCGACATCACCGTCCGTCGCCGATCGCTAGCCCCGAATAGCATCCGACACCACCACTACTGTCGATCGACTCAGAAGATGATGGGGAATCAAACACCGAAGCCCCTTCACGATCTGAGGCTGAAAAACAATTCTACGCCCGTGAAGCCTTGCAGGGCTGCCGTCCAAGGCTACTGGACTTACAAACTAACTCGATTAGGTAATTTTCGAGCCCTCTCTTACGTTCAAACCCTATTTTCGAATAATTTTAGAAATGTAATTCCAAATTTATTTGGATCGTAGAACTAGGGTTTGTGGAATTAAAATTTGGAAGCTAAAGGGGCTAGTACAATTACTGGATAAATTTGGAGTGGGGTAAGAGAATCCCAGTTCTCTTCTGTAGGTTTTCGTTTTGGTATAGTGTCATGTTGATAATGGAATATTGTTTGATTTGGTGAAGAGAGAGCAGAGTACATGAGGACAGAGGATACCATTAAAGGAAATGATTAGTTTACTGGGTTCTTACTCTTTTTAGCAGTTGGTTTATCTTCTATATTATTGACACGCCCAAAAAGAGCATCAATTTAAAAAAACCCTATCGGTAGTAGTATAGTGCATAGTAGGGTATCGTTCACAACGGAGATCAAAGGGTGTACCTAACAAAAAATGTCACAAAGAATTAAATAAAATAAAGAATTATTATTAACAAGTATAAAGAATATATACATATGTACAAAGTAAAAGGGGGTTTAAGAGATAAATTGAATGAAATAAATTAAGTAATACAAAGAATAAATTAAATAAGATGAGATGAAACATAAAGAATATAAAGTTCAGCCACAAGTATACAAGTTTACCAATTATTGGACCGAAAATTAACCAAGTTCCCTAGCCATGAAACCGAAATTAACATATGTGGAATGCTGGACCGCCAATTATCATTCCCCAAATAAAACATCTTTTACGAAAATTAACCTAAGCGACTGCACCTAGATTAACCAATCAAACATGCAAAGGTAGCTAATCAAAACATGTCCAACGCATAAAAGAAGAGTTGTTAATTAAAGTGCACGACCTAGTGGGACCGCCCATCTATCCGTGATCCTTTTTATTTGTTTCCGACCTCTTTCCAAAGCCTTTACTACTTGTGAATTAGAATTAAAACCCTAATTCTAGCACCAATTATATGCAATCATCTTAAGTTTGCAACCTTAAAACAAAAACATATAAAAGTTGTCTACTAAAATAGAATCAAATAAACGGAGTCACATAAGCTACTAGAAGAACTAATTAATTAGGATCCAACAATTAAATAAACCCATAAACAAAGGCTGAAAATTATATAAATCATGTCATGTTAACTAATACAAAGGATAAACAAGCAACAAAGAGGCATAAATTTAAAGGCTAAGTCGAAATACACCGTATGAATAGCATGAAGATCTTGAAGCCACATCTTGAATCCTTGACCACAAGTAATCCAAGCTGTGAAGACAAGGTGATGATGGTGATGGTGATGTTGCATAGGGGCTGGTGGTGATGGTGTAGACGCCTTCTCCTCCTCCTTGAAGCCTTGAAAATCCTAAATACTAGAGAATGGAAAATATGATGTGAGAAGAGAAAGAGGAGGGTTTGTCCCTCCCCATTGGGGTGTGTTTTGAAGAGAAGAATGAGGCTGCTATTTATAGGAGAATGGAGAGGAAGAAGAAGACAATGCAAGAAATAAACAAAGAAAAGGAAGAGAAGTGGAATGTGAGTGGTAGAAAAGAAATGGTAAGTGGAATGGTGGAAATGTAGTCATATGGCAATGAACCATTTATTTAGGTAAAAGAAATTAAACACTAATGGTGTGGGCAGAAAGAAGAGGAAAGAATATAGGGGTGAGTGGAGCATTGAAAATAAAAGAAGAGGAAAGAAATAAAAAGCAGACAGCACTGAGCAGTTCCCACTTAGAACGGAATAATGCACGTTTGAACGGTTGGATGATTCTCAAATTTTAATACAGAATATATAACACACACATGCAGCGTGTATCAAAATTACACCCGGATCCAACGGTGAAATTGGGAGATATGGGCTTCGCAAGTTGACATATCTGCACAGGCAGATTGTCTGAAAATGGGCTTGGGCCTTTCTTCTTGGGCTTGGGCCTTTCTTCATGGATTTGGGCCTTCATCTTCATGGATTTGGGCCTTCATCTTCATGGATTTGGGCCTTCATCTTGGGCCTCACGGTAGCTCACTTCTTAATGGGCCTCGAAAAAGCCCATTAGACTTCGTAAATTTCCGAGCTCCGATTTTCTGCACGTATTCACATTTATATATCATTTAGGGACTCAAATATGGAAACTAAGCAAAAATAGCAAAGTTACAATGAAATCATAGCCAAATAGTAGGGAAAATACATTAAAAACGTCACACTTTGTGCTCCTATCAATTATGATAATGATGTCCCAATGATGATGTAGATGAAATATGAAGAAACCTTTTTTTGTATTTTTGTTTTCCAAAGCATTCAATAACTGTATGGCTATTTTGCCTTTTAAATTTCCAAGTTTATGGGCTTATGAGTGTTTCTGTTGGCAGGATAAAACTAGCTCTCATAATAATGGAAGGGCGTATGTCAATAGAGCACAAGATGTGGTTTCTAGTATGTTTGCAAAAGGTTCAGCGATTGGCCAAGATGCTGTGAACAAGGCTAAAACATTTTATGAAAAGCATTGGTTGAGATCATGATGTATGTCTATATATTCTTTGTCAAATTTTGGGGTACTGCTCTTACCAAAATCTATTGCTTGTGTACGTATATGGCTTATGTCTTATGGTACTTTCAGTTGGGTTCTATTTTGCTTAGTTATATCATAAGTTGAAGTTGGACAACAATCAAAATAAATACTTCAAACTAGATATGCTTAGTTATTTCATAGGTTTAGTGCTAAGTTAACTAACCAATTGGGACTTCACTAATTGAACCTCATGCCGGTGGTGTGGGGTGATGGAGATTGTGCCTTTGTTAGATGCTCAAATGTAAGTATCCATCTTTTTTCCTTTGTCCACTAACCTAATTTATTGAACATAAACGATAATTAAGTTTCTGGTTTGCTAGTCTACTTAATTAAGTTTCCCTTGTCCAAATTAAGTTTCTTGTTTGCTAGTCTAATTAAGTTTTTTG
Organism: Rubus idaeus; assembly: GCA_030142095.1. Classification (NCBI taxonomy): domain Eukaryota; kingdom Viridiplantae; phylum Streptophyta; class Magnoliopsida; order Rosales; family Rosaceae; genus Rubus; species Rubus idaeus. The sequence continues at coordinate 16,564,443 of CM057968.1, read as the reverse complement.
CAGGGTCTTTGAACCTTATTTGCTGCCACATAAGTTATTTATTCCAAGACACAAGAGGCCAAAGAAACCAAATTGATTCAAAAGCGTTGTAGATCGTTATCTTAATGGCATTTGAAATGCCCTTTTAGGAGTTAGGTATGCTTCACTCCTCTCTGTTTTTATCTCTATATGGTATCAATTTGAGACCTTCTATATTAAATGTCTTCCTCTGTTTATTTTTTATTTTTCTTGTTCACAATGCATGGTTGTTGATTTCGTCTTCCCAAAGAGTGATACGTTCAATTCACATACACGCAGTACTTAAAGACGAGGCATGTTAATAAATTTCCTTTGATGTTTCTCTAATAGCCTATTGGATTCTTTGTGGAGTTCTCTTTAGTTTATATTCCAAATCTCAATTCAATAATAGACTTTCTTTCATTTCAGCCTAACATATGTTGATCCATTTTTTTTTCTAATTCTTCTTCTGACCTTGTGCTGTAAATGTACCTGAAGAGTTGAAGAGAAAGAAGAAAGAATTGCTGCAGGCACATTGCTTGGAACAACTTATACGTATGTTGTTGGTAGGGCACCCAAGACAAAGCAGGAGCCAAAATGGTGGATTTGCTAAGAGGTCAGAAAGCAGATAAGGTGGATGCCACTCTACAATCTCACAAATTGGAAGCTATATATATATATATATGCAGGCCTTTAGGTTTAGATTAATGTGCATGACACATTTATTGATAAGTTTATGTTTTGTGGTTAGTGTTTCATTATTTTGGGATGAAAACATTCACCGACGATGACATGTTTTGTTGGATACATATTATGAATGAATGTGTGTTTTGGATATGTGGTTCATTTGGTTGTGGTTGGTTTGGTTATATATGCTTAGGTTTTTAAATATCCAGAAATTTTATAGTCAGAACATTCACACTTAGACCACTCTTTACTAACAAAAAACTATTGTCCAATAGAATTGAACACAATGAAATCGAATGCAAGCAAAAACTGTTGTCCGAGTCAATCAACTACAATACTTTTCAAAAGAAAGCAAGCAAAAACTGTTGTCTGAGTCGATCAACTACAATACTTTTCAATAGAAAATAGTAGTCAGATTGATACATAAACTACATAAATAAAAATTAGACCATTGTATGATACAGAAAAGAAAGACATAAGCAAGGAAAAAAACATTGCAGAAGAAGATTCACCTCAACAGAAAGTCAGAAATGAAACAATGCAATTGTCTTCCAAGAAAATAGACAGCACTAAAACTCGTTATTCTGTTGTTTGATATAATCATCAGACGACAGGTTTTATACCAACTGTTGTATGAGAAAGTATCAGACGACGGCGAAAATCCGTTGTATCATATGTGCATCAGACGGCATGACCTATCTCAACAGAATTTTCAGCAATCAGACAACGGTCCAAAACTGTCGTCTGAAGCCATTTTTCTAGTAGTGATTTTCTACCCTAAACAACTTTGCAAGTTCCCAAACTTCACCAATAGTAAAACAAGATAATTAAAAGGTGTTCCACTTGATCTCACTCAAAAATCTTGGATCGTTTGTGAGTTACGAATTTTCTGTTTTTAATAGTTTGGAAAATCATAATTCATAAACGACTCAAGGTTTTCGAGTTCCGTCAATTGGAACACCTTTTAGAAATCATTTATTAACATTGGGTGTATTTTGACACAAGTAAAGTTTAATAAAAGAGGGGGTTGGCATGATTTTGGCGGTTTGGAGGTGCTATGGCCAAAACGGGCCAAACCTTGCCAATTTTCTTCTTTCTACAACTTTGCAAGTTCCCAAACTTCACCAATAGTAAAACAAGATATTTAAAAGGTGTTCCAGTTGATCTCACTCAAAAAGCTTGGATCGTTTGTGAGTTATGAAGTTTTTCTTTTTAATACTTTGGAAAATCATTAATCATAGACGACTCGAGTTTTTCGAGTTCTGTCAATGGGAACACCTTTTAGAAATCATTTGTTACCATTGGGTGTATTTTGACGCAAGTAAAGTTTAGTAAAAGTAGGGCTTGGCATGATTTTGGCGGTTTGGAGGTGCTATGGCCAAAACGGGCCAAACCTTGCCAATTTTCTTTTTTCTACAACTTTGCAAGTTTCCAAACTTCACCAATAGTAAAACAAGATATTTAAAAGGAGTTCCACTTGATCTCACTGAAAAAGCTTGGATCATTTATGAGTTATAAATTTTCTCTTTTTAATACTTTGGAAAATTATAAATCATAAACGACTCGAGTTTTTCGAGTTCCGTCAATTGGAAAACCTTTTAGAAATCATTTTTTATCATTGGGTGTATTTTGACGCAAGTAAAGTTTAATAAAAATGGGGGATGGCATGGTTTTGTCGGTTTAGAGGTGCTATGGCCAAAACGGGCCAAACCTTGCCAATTTTCTTCTTTCTAAAACTTTGCAAATTCCCAAACTTCACCAATAGTAAAACAAGATATTTAAAAGGTGTTCCACTTGATCTCACTCAAAAAGCTTGGATCGTTTGTGAGTTATGAATTTTCTATTTTTGATACTTTGGAAAATCATAAATCATAAACGACTCGAGGTTTTCGAGTTCCGTCAATTGGAATACCGTTTAGAAATCATTTGTTATCATTGGCTGTATTTTGACGCAAGTAAAGTTTAATAAAAGTGGGGGTTGGCATGGTTTTGGCGGTTTGGAGGTGGTATGGCCAAAACGGGCCAAACCTTGCCAATTTTCTTCTTTCTACAACTTTGCAAGTTCCCAAACTTCACCAATAGTAAAACAAAATATTTAAAAGGTGTTCCACTTGATGTCACTCAAAAAGCTTGGATCGTTTAAGAGTTATGAAGTTTTTCTTTTTAATACTTTGAAAAATCATTAATCATAAACGACTCGAGTTCCGTCAATTGGAACACCTTTTAGAAATCATTTGTTACCATTGGGTGTATTTTGACGCAAGTAAAGTTTAATAAAAGTGGGGGTTGACATGGTTTTGGCGGTTTGGAGGTGCTATGGCCAAAACGGGCCAAACCTTGCCAATTTTCTTTTTTTCTACAACTTTGCAAGTTCCCAAACTTCACCAATTGTAAAACAAGATATTTAAAAGGTGTTCCACTTGATCTCACTCAAAAACTGATGTGAATGTAAAATACGTTCACAAAGTGCCTTTAATTACTGGATTTTGCTATTCCGAAAGCTTAATTGTTTGTTTAATATTTGTTTTTGTGTTTTTAGGGAAAATATGAGAAAAATGTCAATTTCAACACAAAAGGTGAATTTTGGAGATTTTCAGCGTAAATCGGAAAGTCAACCGTGACTTTCATTTGTGGAATAAAATATTGTACGAAGATGTCGGAAACCATTCTGAATCCCGACAAATTTGTCGGCGAACCACCACATAAGGCGGCGCAACCACCACACGCGGTGGCGAAACACAAATTCAAATCTCCATTTTATTTTCCCATGTTTATATTTATGTTTATATTTTATATTTATATTTATTTTTGATTATATGCATATTTATTTCAAATAATTGTTTGTTTATTTATTTACTTTATTTTCTTTTGTTTTGTGTTTTGTCTACAGCTCACCACCGAGCCTTCCATTACCGGTCACCAACCCATTCCACCACCGGCCTTGGCTTCTAGCTTCACCTACTTCCCCCACTTCACCAAACTCCTTCCACCACCACTACCACTGTTATTTCTCTTGGACCGTAGCCGTCTAGCTTCACCTTCTTCATCTATTTAAGGAAGCTACAATTCAGCACCACCATCATCAGTTCATCTCATCATCACCACCAAATACCCACTGCACCCAATAAACTTCTATTGACACCCATCTCCACCGGCAACATCAATTTCCCTCTCTGCCAGGCCGTGCTCATCACTACCATCACGTCTTCTCTGCCAATTCCAAACCTGCAACCAATTTAATTTTTCTTTTCTGCAAATTCACAATCAAGAAATCACAATCTAATTATCTTTATCTTTATCTTTATCTTTGTTTTGCGAGGCCCATTAAGAGGTGGTCTGCCATGAGGCCCAAGATGAAGGCCCAAGCCCTTGAAGGAAGGCCCAATCCCAAGATGGCAGGCCCAAATCCATGAAGGAAGGCCTAGGTTCACAAAGCATGAGGAAAGGCCCAAGCCCAGATTTTCGGACATTCTGCCTGTGCAGATCAGTCAACTTGCGAAGCCCATATCTGATGTGAACGTAAAATACGTTCACAAAGTGCCTTTAATTACTAGATTTTGCTATTCTGAAAGCTTATTTGTCTGTTTAATATTTGTTTTTGTGTATTTAGGGAAAATATGAGAAAAATGTCAATCTGCACAGAAAAGGTGAATTTTGGAGGTTTTCAGCGTAAATCGGAAAGTCAACCGTGACTTTCATTTGTGGAATAAGATATTGTACGAAGATTTCGGAAACCGTTCCGAATCCCGACAATTTGTCGGTGAACCACCACATAAGGCGGCGCAACCACCACACGCGGTGGCGAAACACAAATTAAATCTCCATTTTTATTTTCCCGTGTTTATATTTATATTTTTATTTTTATTTCTGTCTATATTTATACTTATTCTTATATTTATGTTTATATTTTATTTTTATATTTTATTTTTATTTTATATTTATTTGTTTGTTTATGTGTTTATTTATTTTATATTTGTTTTGTTTTGGATTTTTGTTACAGTCACCACCTCCATCAAGCCACCTTGGCTGCTAGCTTCACCAAACATCTCCACCGAGCCTTCCACTGCCGGCACCAACTATCTCCACTTCACCAACCTCCTTCCACCACCACTACAGTCCATCACTCCACTTCCTTCTATGCGTTGGCTGTTCCCCCTCCCATTCTGCTATTTAAGGCAGCCCCTGCAACACAATTAAACAAGCAATCAATCTAATTATCTTTCTTCTTGTTTTTGCAGGTTTGGAAGCTCTGCACGTCAAGCCCGGAAACTACAAATGCCGAGCCTCATCCCAAACTCCAGATCTGGAAGCAGCACCGCCTCTGTTCAAGGCACCCATGCTTTTCTTCTTGGCACCCCTCAAGTCCAGACTCTCTGCCAGGCCCAATGCCCAATTACTCTCTGCACCCGCCACATCCAAATTAGTTCCGATTTTATAGCTGAGTCTGCCACCTTCGCCTGCCAGACAGTGTCCATTTTCATGGACACAACAGTAACATTTTTCCCAAACTCTGTTTATTTATTATAATTTATTTTTGTTTAATTAACTATTCGTGAATAATTTTGGGAAATGTTATTGTTTGTTTATTTTCTATTTTGTGTAATAAATTGGATTGAAGTTGATTAATTCTTCTAGCAGCTTATGTGAATTTTGTTTGTTTAGTTTTATCTTTAATGTTGAAACTAAATAATAAGGATCGCGGATAGACGAGCGTTCGCTAGGTCGCGCACTTGAATTAGCAACTCTTTTTCTATGCGTTAGACATGTTTAGATTAATCACCTTTGCATGTTTAATTGTTTAATCTAGATGAGCGTTCACTAGGTTGATTTCATGGGAGAAGTTTATTTGGAGAATGATAACCTGCGTAGGCATTCTACATGTGTTAGTTCCGGATTCATGGCTAGGGAGTTAGTTAATCTTCAAAACAATATTTGTGTGTGTGTTCCTTGTTTTCAAAAATAATAAAAATCCAAAAATGTTTCCTTTTATTGTTTTCAAAATCTCAAAAACCCCCAAAAATACTTTTGTATATAATGTATATTTTTGTAAATAGAAACAATATTGTATAGTTTATTTAATTTTGTATATATATATATTCTTTATTCTTTATACTTGTTAATAATAATTCTTTATTTAATTTAATTTTTTTCGTGACATTAAAAAGTAAATATAACAATCTTCTGTGGGAAAAACCTTTATTTCCCATTATACTTTACAACGACTATTGTTAGGAATTTAGGTAATAAATTAATGACGTAGGTTTTACCTCTAATCAATATCTCTCAATTGCAGCGTCAGATCTAGCTGTAATTTTGATACACGCTGCATGTGGATGTTAAGTATTCGGCATTAAAATTTCAGAATCATCCAACCGTCCACACGTCCAGAATTCCACTCCAAGGGCGCACTGCTCAGTGCTGTCTCCTTTTTATTTCTTTCCTTTTCCTTTATTCTCAATGCTCCACTCACCCTCTATATTCTTTCCTCTTCTTTCTGCCCACACCATTAGTGTTTGATTTCTTTTATTTAAATAAATGGTTAATTTCCATATGACTACATTTCCACCATTCCACTTACCATTTCTTTTCTACCACTCACATTCCACTTCTCTTCCCTTTCTTTCTTTATTTCTTTCATTGTCTTCTTCTTCCTCTCCATTCTCCTATAAATAGCAGCCTCATTCTTCTCTTCAAACACACCCCAATGGGGAGGGACAAACCCTCCTCTTTCTCTTCTCCATCTCACATCATATTTTCCATTCTCTAGTATTTAGGGTTTTCAAGTCTTCAAGGAGGAGGTGAGCTGTTTACACCATTACCACCAGCCATCAACCATCATCATCACCTTGGGAATCTCGGCTTTTGAGTTACTCGCGTGAGGATTTAAGAGTTTGTGATCTTCGAGTTCTTCCTACTTTCCATATGGTGTACTTCAACTTATTCTTTAATTACTCTTTTTGAGTTCCTCTTTGTTGCTTGTTTATTCTTTGTACTAGTTAACATGACATGACATTTATAATTTTCAGCCTATATTTTATGAGTTTATTTGATTGTTAGATCCTAATTAATTAGTTCTTCTAGCAGCTTATGTGACTCCGTTTATTTGATTCGGTTTTATTGAATCTTTTATGTGTTCTTGTTTTAAGGTTCAAAACTGATTTGTCGTAAAACCGCGATCATTAATTATTACCTAAATTCCTAACAATTGTCGTTGTAAAGTATAATGGGAAATAAAGGTTTTTCCCACAGAAGATTGTTATATTTACTTTTCAATGTCACGAAAAATTAAATAAAATAAAGAATTATTATTAACAAGTATAAAGAATAAAGAATAAAGAATATATATATATATACAAAATTAAATAAACTATACAGTATTGTTTCTATTTACAAAAATATACATGATATACAAATGTATTTTTGGGGGGTTTTTATATTTTTGAAAACAATAAATAAATAAAAGGAATATTTTTGGATTTTTATTATTTTTGAAAACATATTAAAACACACACAAATATTGATTTCTCTAAGTCATATGACCGAAATTAACATTGTGAAATATTAGAAAGCTAATTATTTCCCAATTAGACTTCTCTCTGAAAATTAACCTAAGTGAAAGCACCTAGATCAATCAATTAAACATGTCATCTTAGTCTAGAAAGCTAGCTAGTCAATCCATGTTCAAAGCATCGAAAAGAATCGTTAATTCAAGTGCACAACCTAGTATGGAAAAGTCCATCTATTTGTAATCCTTTTTAATTGATTCCGACTTTTGTCCAAAGCCTTTACTACTTGTGAATTAGGTTTCCAAAACTATTAGGTGAATCGGATTCCTAACTCTAGCTCCAATTACATGTAAACATCATAAGTGTCGACCCCTATAACATAAACATATAAAAGATTTCCGTAAACTTGAATCAAATAAAAAATCACAAAAGCAACTTAGAAAAATCAAATCACAATTATTATGCAAAAATAGAAAATAAACAAATATTTACACAATAACATTTCCCAAAATTATTCACGAATAGTTAATTAAACAAAAATAAATTATAATAAATAAACGAGTTTGGGAAAAATGTTACTGTTGTGTCCATGAAAATGGACACTGTCTGGCAGGCGAAGGTGGCAGACTCAGCTATAAAATCGGAACTTTGGATGTGGCGGGTGTGGCGGGTGTGATTAGCAGATTGGACTGGGCCTTGGGCAAGAATTGGTGAGACTGGGCTCGATGTGTCGCGGCAGAGGAGAGGCACGGCTGAATTTCATGGCCTGTGATGATTGATCATAGCAGAAGAACTGCAAGGGAGAAAGGCTCGTGGCAGAGAGCATCCCAACCTGCAAAAGAAGAACAAACATAATAGAGAGAAGAAGATGAATTGCTTTGTGATTTGTGATTTGATTGCAGGAGCTCGTTGGTCTTAAATAGAGGAAGGAAAGGAGAAGCAGCCAAGAATTTGGTGGGAGCACAGAATGGTGGAAGAGAGCTGGAGATGCTCTGCCGTGATGGAATAGTGGAGCACTTGATTGATTCCAAGAACATGGGCGGCTCGGTGGAGAAGAAAAACTGTACAAAAATAAAAACAAAATAAATAATTAATTAAAATAATAATAAAACAAATTAAAATCAAATAAATATAAAATATAAACATGGGAAAATAAAATGGAGATTTAAAATATATTCTGCCACCGCGTGTGGTGGTTGTGCCGCCTGATGTGGTGGTTCGCCGACAAACTTGCCGGAATTCGGAACGGTTTCCGAAATCTTCGTACATTAACTGGGCCCACATCCTCAAAATGACCGGTGTCATTTTGATATCTGAAAAGTCACGGTTGACTTTTCGGAATTACACTGAAAATCTCCAAAATTCACCTATTATGTGCAAATTGACATTTTTCTCATATTTTCCCTAAAAACACAAAAACAAATATTAAACAAACAATTAAGCTTTTGAAATAGCAAAATCCAGTAATTAAAGGCACTTTGTGAACGTATTTTACGTTCACATCAAAAACTTAAGATGATTGCATGTAATTGGTGCTAGAATTAGGGTTTTAATTCTAATTCACCAGTAGTAAAGGCTTATCAAACGGGTCGGAATCAAAATAAGAAGGATCGCGGATAGACGAGCGTTCGCTAGGTCGCGCACTTTAATTAACAACTCTTCTCCTATGCGTTAGATATGTTATTGATTGATCACCTTTGCATGTTTAATTGTTTAATCTAGATGAGCGTTCACTAGGTTAATTTTCATAGAAGAGGTTTTATTTGGGGAATGATAACCCGTGTGGGCATTCCACATATGTTAGTTTCGGTTTCAAGGCTTGGGAACTTGGTTAATTTTCGGTCTAATGATTGGTAAACTTGTGTATATGTGGCTGAACTTTATATACTTTGTGTTTCATCATCATATTTTATTTATTCTTTGTAATTTAATTAATTTATTTCATTCAATTTATCTCTCAATCCCCCTTTTTACTTTGTACATATGTATATATTTATACTTTATACTTGTTAATAATAATTCTTTATTTTATTTAATTCTTTGTGACATTTTTTGTTAGGTACACCCTTTGATCTCCGTTGTGAACGATACCCTACTTACACTATACTACCGATAGGGATTTTTTTAAATTGATGCTCCTTGTGGGCGTGTCAATTTTTGGCGCCGTCGACGGGGATTGAAAATTCCTAACTATTATTTTGTGAATATTTGTGAATAATACTTGTTTATTGATGTGAACGTAAAATACGTTCACAAAGTGCCTTTAATTACTGGAATTTGCTATTCCGAAAGCTTAATTGTCTGTTTAATGTTTGTTTTCGTGATTTTAGGGAAAATACGAGGAAAATGTTAATCTGCACAGAATAGGTGCATTTTGGAGGTATTCAGCGTAATTTGGAAAGTCAACCGTGACTTTCATTTGTGGAATAAAATAATGTACGAAGATTTCGGGAACCGTTCCGAATCCCGACAATTTGTCGGCGAACCACCACATAAAGCGGCGCAACCACCACACGCGGTGGCAAAACCCATTTTAAATCTCCATATTATTTTCCCTTGTTTATTTTATAATTTAATTATTTCATTTAAATTCTTTTGTTATTTTATTTTGTTTTATAATTATTTATTTTAATTATTTTCTTTTATTTCTTTTTCTTTTTGATTTGTTTCGCATCTACCATGTGCTCACGATGCCACCATCTCCAATTCACACCATGTTAAGCTCAATCACCATTTCCACTTCACCAACCATCTCCACCACCATCATACTACAGTCCATATTTCCCTGGTTTTCCTCCACTGCCGGCAGCATATTCTCCAATCCATCACTGCCTTTCCAGCTTCACACACATGCTTCATAGCCTGCAGATTCCCTCTGCGTTGGCTGCTTCTCTGATAGGAGCACAAAGTGTGACGTTTTTAATGTATTTTCCCTACTATTTGACTATGATTTCATTGTAACTTTGCTATTTTTGCTTAGTTTCCATATTTGAGTCCCTAAATGATATATAAATGTGAATACGTGCAGAAAATCGGAGCTCGGAAATTTACGAAGTCTAATGGGCTTTTTCGAGGCCCATTAAGAAGTGAGCTACCGTGAGGCCCAAGATGAAGGCCCAAATCCATGAAGAAGAAAGGCTCAAGCCCAAGAAGAAAGGCCCAAGCCCAAGAAGAAAGGCCCAAGCCCAAGAAGGAAGGTCCAAGCCCATTTTCGGACAATCTGCCTGTGCAGATATGTCAACTTGCGAAGCCAATATCTCCCAATTGCACCGTTGGATCCAGCTGTAATTTTGATACACGCTGCATGTGTGTGTTATATATTCTGTATTAAAATTTGAGAATCATCCAACCGTTCAAACATGCATTATTCCGTTCTAAGTGGGAACTGCTCAGTGCTGTCTGCTTTTTATTTCTTTCCTCTTCTTTTATTTTCAATGCTCCACTCACCCCTATATTCTTTCCTCTTCTTTATGCCCACAATATTAGTGTTTGATTTCTTTTATCTAAATAAATGGTTCATTGCCATATGACTTCATTTCCACCATTCCACTTACCATTTCTTTTCTACCACTCACATTCCACTTCTCTTCCTTTTCTTTCTTTATTTCTTTCATTGTCTTCTTCTTCCTCTCCATTCTCCTATAAATAGCAGCCTCATTCTTCTCTTGAAACACACCCCAATGGGGAGGGACAAACCCTCCTCTTTCTCTTCTCTTCTCACATCATATTTTTCATTCTCTAGTATTTAGGGTTTTCAAGTCTTCAAGGAGGAGGAGAAGGCGTCTACACCATCACCACCAGCCCCTATTCAACATCACCATCACCATCATCACCTTGTCTTCACGGCTTGGATTACTTGTGGTCAAGGATTCAAGATGTGGTTTCAAGATCTTCATGCCATTCTGACACGCCCAAATATGAGCATCAATTTAGAAAAAACCCTATCGGTAGTAGTATAGTGCATAGTAGGGTATCGTTCACAACGGAGATCAAAGGGTGTACCTAACAAAAATTGTCACAAAGAATTAAATAAAATAAAGAATTATTAACAAGTATAAAGTATAAATATATACATATGTACAAAGTAAAAAGGGGATTGAGTCATAAATTGAATGATATGAATTAATTAAATTACAAAGAATAAATTAAATAAAATGGGATGAAACATAAAGAATATAAAGTTCAGCCACAAGTATACAAGTTTACCAATTATTGGACCGAAAATTAACCAAGTTCCCTAGCCATGAAACCGAAATTAACATATGTGGAAAATTAGAAGCTAACCATTCCCCAAATAAAACCTCTCTACGAAAATTAACCTAAGTGAAAGCACCTAGATTAACCAATTAAACATGCCATCTTAGTCTAGAAAGCTAGCTAGTCAAACATGTTTAACGCATAGAATAAGAGTTGTTAATCAAAGTGCACGACCCATTATAGAAAAGTCCATATGTCCGCAATCCTTTTTATTTGACACCGACCTTTGTCCAAAGCCTTTACTACTCGTGAATTAGGTTTCCAAAACTATTAGGTGAATTGTAATCCCTAACTCTAGCTCCAATTATATGCAAATATTATAAGTTTCGAACCCTATAACATAAACACATAAAAGTTTTCTATAAAACAGAATCAAGTAAACGGAGTCACATAAGCTACTAGAAGAACTAATTAATTAGGATCCAATAACTAAATAAACTCATAAATATAGGCTGAAAATTATATAAATCATGTCATGTTAACTAATACAAAAGATAATCAAGCAACAAAGAGGAACTCATAAGAGAATTTAAAGAATAAAGTCGAATTACACCATATGGAGAGCATGAAAAACTCGAAGACCACGGATCTTTGAATCCTTGAAAGCAAGCAATCCAAAGCCGAGATTCCCAAGGTGATGATGGTGATGAACACGTGTGGTTGATGGCTGGTGGTGATGGTGACATCTCCTTCTTCTCCTCCTTGAAGCCTTGAAAACCCTAAATACTAGAGAATGGAAAATATGATGTGAGAGGGAGAAGAGAAAGAGGAGGGTTTGTCCCTCCCCATTGGGGTGTGAATTGGTGAAGAGAAATAGGCTCCTATTTATAGGAAAATGGAGAGGAAGAAGAAGACAATGGAAGAAATAAACAAAGAAAGGGAAAAGAAGTGGAATGTGAATGAGAGATAAAGAAATGGTAAGTGGTGGTGGAAATGGAATCATATGGCAATTAACCATTTATTTACCAAAAAGAAATTAAACACTAATGGTGTGGGCAGAAAGAAGAGGAAAGAATATAGGGGTGAGTGGAGCATTGAAAATAAAAGAAGAGGAAAGAAATAAAAACGGACAGCACTGAGCAGTGCGCACTTAGAACAGAATCCTGCACGTTTCAACGGTTGTATTCTTCTGAAATGTTATTTGACAATAACTGACATCCATGTGCAGCGTGTATCAAAATTACAGCTAGATCTGACGGTGTAATTGAGAGATATGGGCCTCGCAAGTTGACCTATCTGCACAGGCAGATTGTCCGAAAATCTGGGCTTGGGCCTTTCCTCATGCTTTGTGAACTTGGGCCTTCCTTCATGGATTTGGGCCTTCCATCTTGGGTTTGGGCCTTCCATCTTGGGTTTGGGCCTTCCATCTTGGGCCTCATGGCAGACCACCTCTTAATGGGCCTCGCAAAAGCCCATTAGACTTCGTTTCTGCACATGTTCACATTAATACATCATTTTGGACTCAAATATGGAAACTAAGCTAAAATAGCAAAGTTACAATTAAATCATAGCCACAAAGTAGGGAAAACACATTAAAAACGTCACACTTTGTGCTCCTATCAAATTCCCCCACACTTAGCTACTGCTAGTCCTCTAGCAAACACAAGAACAACATAAAACAGAAAAGGAAACACAAAACAGAATGGTCTTTCCAACCATAAGCCTCAGCGAGTTCAGAAGAGTTATAATCAGGAGACTAAAAATTATATACCAAGGCTAACAAATTTGCTAAGCATTTAACATGTACATCTCATTTATGCTCGGGTGAAGTGTGTGAAAACCGAGTATACAATTAACGTCATGCAATCAAATAGGCACATATGAACAACATTAACCACTAAAGCTCACAATGATCACTAAATATTTCCGCTCAATGTTTAGGGTTAAGTGTTTACTCTCATAACAATTGCACAAGTAATGTTCCCATATGCTTGCTCATTAACCAACTCTCTACAATTAATCCACAAATCATTAGATCATAAGGACTTTTTAGGTGAAACAGGGACAAAGGGATGAATGGTAAATGGTGAATGGTAAATGAAGTGAAAGGACTCGAAATGAAAAATGTTTCATATGTTTGCAAGACAAATCAACGACTTTGAAACTCATACCTATGCTAAACCCGAAACAACGCTCTTATTTTCCTCCAACCTTTTATTGAAAATAATACAAGAACTCTATTTTTGGAATTTCTCTTTCTGACATTTTTTTTCTTTCTTTTCTATTTTTTTTTTCTTTGAGGAATTTATTCCTTCTTTTCTATTTTTTCTTTCTTTTCTGATTTTTTTTTTCTTTCTTTCTTTGAACAAATACAACAAAATAAATACACCCCCACACTTGCCTTTTGGTATACTACCATACAAATCCGAAGCATAAAAACATAAGAAGTCACTATCATCGTCTTGCAAACACAATAAAACAAAGGTGAGATGGTGTGGGTGAACAAAAGAAACGGTAATGAGTGTTTAGTTCAAAAGGGGATTCCTAAAGTTCGTGTTTAGATGGATGGTGAATACTTTGGCCATGGTGCTCAACTAATGCCTTAATCATCTCTAATTCATCACAGATTAACAAAATGTTTCAAGTGGTCTCTGAGCAAGTTCTAGGTTCAAAACTCATGAATTGTGCACACATGAAGAACGAGTAAATGTATGAAAGATGCATACATGTGAATATTCAATAGGCTCAAATCCTCACAGTTTCTGGGTATGCATGACAATGTATGTTCAAATGTGCTTCTCGGATTGCAATCAATTAATCGAAACAGGTTATGTGAACATGGAAATTCGAGCAATCATAAGTTATACAAATTAAATTCAAAGCAAACTACACAAAGCCTTAGAATATAATCAACATTCTCAAAATCATAACAGATTAAACTCAATTCATCATCGGGATTGGAAAAAACAAAACACAACACAAATAAACACACAAAAACACAAAACAGAAGCAAATATTTTTGTAATTTTTGATTTTTTGATTTTTTTGATTTTTCAATGTAGGTAACAATACGTGACCACAGGGACTCACTAAGTGCAATGGTAGGTTCAACGCTACCAAGGGAGTAAGTATGATCTAGTCGATATACCGTTACCGTAGAAAACGAAAACAAACAAATAAATAAACAACAGAAGCAATTTTTTTTTCTTTTTCAAATTTTTTTTATTAGGGTAACAATACGTGACCACAGTGACTTACTAAGTGCAATGGTAGGTTCAACGCTACCAAGGGAGTAAGTATGATCTAGTCGATATATTGTTACCGTAGAAAACAAAAACAAGTAAATTATTTTTTTGAATTTTTTTATTTTTCAAATTTTTTTTCTTTTCTTTTTAAATAAATCTTCCCCCCACACTTGAATTAAACATTGTCCTCAATGTTAGACAGATATTTCACAAAAATGAATAATTCAAGCATGATTATTGAATTAAATTACACAAACAGAAGTAAACACACAAACATAAATCAACAGAAGTAAACACACAACATATATACAAATGAAAAAGATAGGTTAAAGAAAATCTCCCCCTTGAAGATCATTAAGCTCCTCCCGAAGCAAGTCACCAACAGTCACAAACAAGGCTAGCAGGGCCTTGCATCCAACGTTTGCTCCTTAATTGACTGCGGCTCTGATCCTTTGAAGTGTGTCCTGGACAAGGGTAGTTGCCGACTCCACGGCAGACTTGGCTGATGTAGCCTTCACCGAGATCTGGAACACTATAGTCAGCAGTGTTCCGTCAAGTACAGCTCCGGATACGTTAGGCAGAATGGAGAAGCCTGAAGACATAAGCGGAAATGGCTCCGGTTCAACTCCAGATAGCAAACACTGGAAAATGGAATG
The DNA here is from genome assembly GCA_030142095.1 of Rubus idaeus. Classification (NCBI taxonomy): domain Eukaryota; kingdom Viridiplantae; phylum Streptophyta; class Magnoliopsida; order Rosales; family Rosaceae; genus Rubus; species Rubus idaeus. The sequence continues at coordinate 16,549,155 of CM057968.1, read as the reverse complement.
GTTGATCGGTGCATAAATCACAGACGACCCCGTTGCATCGGTGCAACACTCCTGAAGAATAAGGAAGTCGTTGTGACTATCTATGGCGAGCACCGAGATCTGGTTCCGTGGGTCAAGACCGATGCTGAAATTTGCTAGCACACGCACCGAGCTGTCCATCGACATACTATCCCACAATGGTCTCGTCGAACGTCTTTGAGGAACTCAAAGATTCTGGTGTGATGAGATAGATGAACAACGGAACAACCAGCGGTACGATTGACTCCGGGGGGCTTGCTCGGATCTCCCCTTCGCTTGTTGGGTCCCGACCTCCATTCGAGTATCTCTTGTTCGGTTCGAACAAGTCCAAGGATGATACGTGGAGTTGCGATATCGTTGAAGAAACAGATTGTCATCCGCTTTGCCATTTCCGCAAGTCCTCTTCTTCCTTCAAGAGAAATAATCGAGTCACCGGGTGAAGAGTGGATACCCGTGGCGCATATGTAGCGCCCGACTTGTCGTTGGAGGGTTGAGATCCAACGCTTTGCACCAAAAGCGAACCCTGAATGAACAAAAGGTTCGAAACTGGCCCTCATTTCCTTCTCGCGTACATCCACGTGCTCCACCCAAGTGACCAAGGAAGATCCATTATGAAGATCACGTATCAGGCATCCGGAGGGGCGTTTTCGGCAAATCGATCTCACGGAAGGCTTTGGATTTGAACGCAATTCATCCACGGAGACATCCACGACGACCCAACTTCCATCCAGTTGTTGGTGAGAATACCGAACGAACTGGGCTTCACGAGTTGAAACGAGGTGAGATGGCACCAGAAACTCGGCCGACATCACTTGCTTCTGCTCCTCGTAGCCTTCTTCGTTGCTGGAGGAAAGGATCTCCAACGTCTTGGCGTTTGTGATCATGCTACAGAAGACTGGCAACCATCGACCAACATCCATTAAGATCTGAACGATGGTGGTCGGATAAAGATGGATGGTTGCCGAGTGTCTCGACGATTCGGCTTTGAAGTACGGAGCAGGTTCAGCTCGTTGAAACACTCGCAAGTACTCGGCCCTATGAAGAGTCTCGGGATGAATAGACGTGTCGGGAGTCGGTGAAGTTATCCACAAAGGAAATCCGGCAGTGGCCATGAGCAGGAGCTCGTCTTTGGCCTTGCGGGCGATATCCGAAATCAAGTCGGTGTGGACTCCGACAAGATCATGAGCAGGTCCGGGAAGGGTATCAGATGGCAAAGGTATGGATGGGCGTTCGACTAGGGTAGGCATGAGGCTCCGCACATCCCGTCTTAAGTGGTCCATGTCGATGGAATCATCGGACAACTCAAGAATAGGCTCTTGTTGTGGAGGAACAACTTCGAGCCTTCGCCTAGGCACATCTGAGTGCGGAACAGGACCTCCGCAATTGGGACATATGCCGCTGTGGAGAGCATCGACGAGTCGTTGATTCTGCATTTGAAGCTCCTCGTTCTTGCTCACCAGCTGATCATTTCGTCTCTCTAGCTCGGCGATACGTTGCTCAGACGTCAGGATACCGAACTTTTTCCTATTTCTCGACCCCCAATAATAGACTTGGTCCTCTTCTAGTCCGATTTTTGGACCAAATCTTTCTCGTTGTGGCTTGGTGGGGTGAGAATACACCGCAAAGAAAGCCGCCAGTGCTTCTCTCTGAGCTTTGGTGTACTTTGTCCTCGGAAGTCTCCTATAGACAGGAGCGCCTTCCAGCTCGGCAGGTGGATCAGCAACCAGGATTGGTGCTTGGGGTAGTGGTTGTGGCTGTGGTAGTGGCTCGGTCGGCATGCTAGCATCGGCGCTATTGAGCATGCTCGGTGGAATTATTTCAGCCAAGCCTTCAAAGATTGGGTTCTCTGAAGGACCTGCCTGAAACAAATCACTGAAAGAATTCACTCTTTTGGCCATTTCTGGGTTGGGAAGGGAGGATAACTTTCTGGGAATTAGGGAGGTTTCTGGGAAAACTGAAGAACACGAAGAACACACGAGAGAGAAAACAAGAGAGAGAGTGAGAGAGACTAAGGGAAAACGCGTGAAATGACCTAAGGCACTAACGCAAAACAGAAGGGAAGGGAAACGAATGGACGGACGCGTGTCCAAAGTCGAAGACAAAGATCCGTAAATCACGGATCGAGCGACGAAAGTCGCAAAGGGAATAGTGGAACGCGCGCACGATTTATTATACAATTCGGCCGACGCAAAAGTCGTGCGTCGGCCCAATCACATTTTTTTCATTTTCATTTTTTATTTTTTTATTTTATTTTTTTAATACTTTACGAAAAGTCGTAAAGTGAACAGTGAAAACGCGTGTGAAACACGCGCAAAGGTTGCCGACACTTTAAACGGGCTTGGGCCATCGAAATGGTCTGGGCCTTAAAGTGGGCCTGGGCCAAAGAAATCTCCGGCCCATTATTGGTGGGCTTAACTAATGGGCCTAAAAACGAACAGGCCCGACACACTAAAATGGGCTTGGGTTACGGGTTTTGGGCTTCGTGAATGACACGAGCCCAATGGGCTAAATTTTTTATTTTTTATTTTTTTATTTTTTATTTTACGAAACCTAAAACCCTAACCAATCACACAAATGGGCCTAAGGCCCAATAACAAATAACTACAACAAGCCCGAAAATAAAACAAACAGTAATTATAAACAGTAAAAATAAATAATTACAAATAATAAAACAAACAAACACTCTTTTTTTTATTATTTACAATTACAAATTTTTTTATTTTTTTATTTTTTAAATAAATAACGAGAGTTAAAAGAAAACTTACCTTTTTACACCCGAGGAAACCGAAAATCACCAACAAGACATCAACCTCAAGGTTTTTCAACCTTGACTTCCTAAACGTATGCTCCGATGTATGTGGTAAAATTTCCGATAAACCCGGATTATTCCCTATAAAAATTAAAAATAAATTAGTAATAAAATTTACAAAGTAAAACCAAAATATTTACAATGTTAAAAATGTATCACAAATTATCTATACAAAATGAATGAATAAATTTTCCTATGTCTACGTATATTTTATTTACACAATACACTTAATTGTACAAAAAATATTTTCATTTTCCTTAATATAGTTGAAAAAAATGAAAGTTGATTCCAAGCGGTAACTCAAGGTGGACTTACGGCCTAGGTGCAATGCCTTGACTTAAATGACTTTCCGTGTTTTCAGAAGGCGAATGGCCAGATCATATGAGAATAAGCGAGGGGCAGGATTCATTTGGTGGACTACGGAGGCTTACACCCCTATCGACTTACGTCAGTCTATAGTCCTCTGAATCCAAAACCTGTCACCTAGGGTCTCGACCTAGACACCATCCATGTGCCCCTTACTCAGTTGAGAAAGCACTTAAGTGTTCGACAATTCTCCAAGTGTTAATAAAGGCCGCCCTCAACCTCAAATAACCTTACGGTAAAAATGAAGGGTTTAGGCCAATATTAACAAAAGGACCTTACCTATTCCGTTCAAGTTACAACTTACAACAACAAAAAAATTATCAACTATATAAAAGACACCTAAATAAATTACTAAGTGTAACAAAATATGAACAAGTATTAAAAACAAGTAATAACAACAACTATTCACAAGTAATATAGACAAGTAATATAAACAAGTAATATGAACAGTTAAAAAAATAGTAAAATTATAAACAAAAAAAAAGTAAACAGTAATTATATACAAGCAAAAAAAATATTAGGTTAGGAACATTTTCAATCCCCGGCAACGGCGCCAAAAATTGACACGCCCAAATATGAGCGTCAATTTAGAAAAAACCCTATCGGTAGTAGTATAGTGCATAGTAGGGTATCGTTCACAACGGAGATCAAAGGGTGTACCTAACAAAAAATGTCACAAAGAATTAAATAAAATAAAGAATTATTAACAAGTATAAAGTATAAATATATACATATGTACAAAGTAAAAAGGGGATTGAGTCATAAATTGAATGATATGAATTAATTAAATTACAAAGAATAAATTAAATAAAATGGGATGAAACATAAAGAATATAAAGTTCAGCCACAAGTATACAAGTTTACCAATTATTGGACCGAAAATTAACCAAGTTCCCTAGCCATGAAACCGAAATTAACATATGTGGAAAATTAGAAGCTAACCATTCCCCAAATAAAACCTCTCTACGAAAATTAACCTAAGTGAAAGCACCTAGATTAACCAATTAAACATGCCATCTTAGTCTAGAAAGCTAGCTAGTCAAACATGTTTAACGCATAGAATAAGAGTTGTTAATCAAAGTGCACGACCCATTATAGAAAAGTCCATATGTCCGCAATCCTTTTTATTTGACACCGACCTTTGTCCAAAGCCTTTACTACTCGTGAATTAGGTTTCCAAAACTATTAGGTGAATTGTAATCCCTAACTCTAGCTCCAATTATATGCAAATATTATAAGTTTCGAACCCTATAACATAAACACATAAAAGTTTTCTATAAAACAGAATCAAGTAAACGGAGTCACATAAGCTACTAGAAGAACTAATTAATTAGGATCCAATAACTAAATAAACTCATAAATATAGGCTGAAAATTATATAAATCATGTCATGTTAACTAATACAAAAGATAATCAAGCAACAAAGAGGAACTCATAAGAGAATTTAAAGAATAAAGTCGAATTACACCATATGGAGAGCATGAAAAACTCGAAGACCACGGATCTTTGAATCCTTGAAAGCAAGCAATCCAAAGCCGAGATTCCCAAGGTGATGATGGTGATGAACACGTGTGGTTGATGGCTGGTGGTGATGGTGACATCTCCTTCTTCTCCTCCTTGAAGCCTTGAAAACCCTAAATACTAGAGAATGGAAAATATGATGTGAGAGGGAGAAGAGAAAGAGGAGGGTTTGTCCCTCCCCATTGGGGTGTGAATTGGTGAAGAGAAATAGGCTCCTATTTATAGGAAAATGGAGAGGAAGAAGAAGACAATGGAAGAAATAAACAAAGAAAGGGAAAAGAAGTGGAATGTGAATGGGAGATAAAGAAATGGTAAGTGGTGGTGGAAATGGAATCATATGGCAATTAACCATTTATTTACCAAAAAGAAATTAAACACTAATGGTGTGGGCAGAAAGAAGAGGAAAGAATATAGGGGTGAGTGGAGCATTGAAAATAAAAGAAGAGGAAAGAAATAAAAACGGACAGCACTGAGCAGTGCGCACTTAGAACAGAATCCTGCACGTTTCAACGGTTGGATTCTTCTGAAATTTTATTTGGCAATAACTGACATCCATTTGCAGCGTGTATCAAAATTACAGCTAGATCTGACGGTGTAATTGAGAGATATGGGCCTCGCAAGTTGACCTATCTGCACAGGCAGATTGTCCGAAAATCTGGGCTTGGGCCTTTCCTCATGCTTTGTGAACTTGGGCCTTCCTTCATGGATTTGGGCCTTCCATCTTGGGTTTGGGCCTTCCATCTTGGGTTTGGGCCTTCCATCTTGGGCCTCATGGCAGACCACCTCTTAATGGGCCTCGCAAAAGCCCATTAGACTTCGTTTCTGCACATGTTCACATTAATACATCATTTTGGACTCAAATATGGAAACTAAGCTAAAATAGCAAAGTTACAATTAAATCATAGCCACAAAGTAGGGAAAACACATTAAAAACGTCACACTTTGTGCTCCTATCACATTCATACGGTGTATTTCGACTTAACCTTTAAATTTATGCCTCTTTGTTGCTTGTTTATCCTTTGTATTAGTTAACATGACATGCTTTATATAATTTTCAGCCTTTGTTTATGGGTTTATTTAATTGTTGGATCCTAATTAATTAGTTCTTCTAGTAGCTTATGTGACTCCGTTTATTTGATTCTGTTTTAGTAGATAACTTTTATATGTTTTTGTTTTAAGGTTGCAAACTTAAGATGATTGCATATAATTGGTGCTAGAATTAGGGTTTTAATTCTAATTCACAAGTAGTAAAAGCTTTGGAAAGAGGTCGGAAACAAATAAGAAGGATCACGGATAGATGGGCGGTCCCACTAGGTCGTGCACTTTAATTAACAACTCTTCTTTTATGCGTTGGACATGTTTTGATTAGCTACCTTTGCATGTTTGATTGGTTAATCTAGGTGCGGTCGCTTAGGTTAATTTTCATGAAAGTGGTTTTATTTGGGGAATGATAATTGGCGGTCCAGCATTCCACATATGTTAATTTCGGTTTCATGGCTAGGGAACTTGGTTAATTTTCGGTCCAATAATTGGTAAACTTGTATACTTGTGGCTGAACTTTATATACTTTGTGTTTCATCCCATCTTATTTAATTTATTCTTTGTAATTTAATTAAATTATTTCATTCAATTTATCTCTTTAACCCCCTTTTTACTTTGTACATATGTATATATTTATACTTTATACTTGTTAATAATTATTTATTTTATTTTATTTCTTGTGACATTTTTTGTTAGGTACACCCTTTGATCTCCGTTGTGAACGATACCCTACTATGCACTATACTACTACCGATAGGGTTTTTCTAAATTGATGCTCCTTTTGGGGCCTGTCATTCTCCCCTTCCATTCTCTATTTAAGGAGAGCTCCAGCAACCGTCTTCCTCACCAATTCACAATTACAAACCATGGGAATTCTCAATTCCAAATGCCCAAGCATCTCTGCCGTGCTTCTCTGCCTCACCACCGCTGCACATCACCGTTTCAGCCGGCGCCGCATCTTACTCCCCATTCCTGCAATCAATTCAAGTTCTCTTTTGCAATTCCTGCAAACAGCAATTATATTCTATCAATCTAATTATTTCTTTGTTTTTCTGTTTTGCAGGTTTGAACGTTGCTACTGCCATCGCTGCTGCCAAATCAATAGCCCATGCCGGTCTGCTCTTCTGTCAATAACGCCGCCGGCCGTATCTATTCCTCAATCCCATCGCCGGAATCACCATCGAAGAACCCGTGCCCATCTAATTCCCGACGCTACAGCTGCTGCAATTCCTTCGCCGCGTCGTCAATCCAAAAGCCCAAGACGCCGCCGTCCTTCAAGTACCCGAGAGACCCGCGTCTCTTCTTCCGCCGCTGCAGTTCCTCCTCCGCCATCAATTCCCGGTGCCGTTTCAATTTCCAGAAATTCCGTGTTGCTGCTCTTGCTCTGCCGCGACGCCGACAACGCCCCCTCCCTCTCTCGCTGCACCCATGGCCACCGGCGTCCCTCTCCCTACTGCTCTCTGCCATCGCTGCTTGTTGTCGCAGCTCCCTGCTCTCTTGCTCTTGTCTGCAGAAAAGAATGAAAGAAGAAATGAACCAGAAATCGTGAAAGAGATGGAGAAGAGAAGAGCTGCAATGCTGACATGGCACAATAATTAATCAAATGCTGAGTTGAAAAGTCAACATAGAGGAAATGAAGTGCACGGGCTGAATTGCTGAAGAGCTGAAATTTTGGGGTTGAAAAGTCAACCTTGAGAGCAAGCTTGGGCTGGACCAAAACAGAAAATTAATTGGGCCTCAAAGCTGATAGGAGCACAAAGTGTGACGTTTTTAATGTATTTTCCCTACTATTTGGCTATGATTTAATTGTAACTTTGTTATTTTTGCTTAGTTTCCATATTTGAGTCCCTAAATGATATATAAATGTGAATACGTGCAGAAAATCGGAGCTCGGAAATTTACGAAGTCTAATGGGCTTTTTCGAGGCCCATTAAGAAGTGAGCTACCGTGAGGCCCAAGATGAAGGCCCAAATCCATGAAGATGAAGGCCCAAATCCATGAAGAAAGGCTCAAGCCCAAGAAGAAAGGCCCAAGCCCAAGAAGGAAGGTCCAAGCCCATTTTCGGACAATCTGCCTGTGCAGATATGTCAACTTGCGAAGCCAATATCTCCCAATTGCACTGTTGGATCCAGCTGTAATTTTGATACACGCTGCATGTGTGTGTTATATATTCTGTATTAAAATTTGAGAATCATCCAACCGTTCAAACGTGCATTATTCCGTTCTAAGTGGGAACTGCTCAGTGCTGTCTGCTTTTTATTTCTTTCCTCTTCTTTTATTTTCAATGCTCCACTCACCCCTATATTTTTTCCTCTTCTTTCTGCCCACAATATTAGTGTTTGATTTCTTTTATCTAAATAAATGGTTCATTGCCATATGACTTCATTTCCACCATTCCACTTACCATTTCTTTTCTACCACTCACATTCCACTTCTCTTCCTTTTCTTTCTTTATTTCTTTCATTGTCTTCTTCTTCCTCTCCATTCTCCTATAAATAGAAGCCTCATTCTTCTCACCAATTCACACCCCAATGGGGAGGGACAAACCCTCCTCTTTCTCTTCTCTTCTCACATCATATTTTCCATTCTCTAGTATTTATGGTTTTCAAGTCTTCAAGGAGGAGGAGAAGGCGTCTACACCATCACCACCAGCCCCTATTCAACATCACCATCACCATCATCACCTTGTCTTCACAGCTTGGATTACTTGTGGTCAAGGATTCAAGATGTGGCTTCAAGATCTTCATGCTATTCATACGGTGTATTTCGACTTAGCCTTTAAATTTATTCCTCTTTGTTGCTTGTTTATCCTTTGTATTAGTTAACATGACATGATTTATATAATATTCAGCCCTTGTTTATGGATTTATTTAATTGTTGGATCCTAGTTAATTAGTTCTTCTAGTAGCTTATGTGACTCCGTTTATTTGATTCTATTTTAGTAGAGAACTTTTATATGTTTTTGTTTTAAGGTTGCAAACTTAAGATGATTGCATATAATTGGTGCTAGAATTAGGGTTTTAATTCTAATTCACAAGTAGTAAAGGCTTTGGAAAGAGGTCGGAAACAAATAAAAAGGATCACGGATAGATGGGCGGTCCCACTAGGTCGTGCACTTTAATTAACAACTCTTCTTTTATGCGTTGGACATGTTTTGATTAGCTACCTTTGCATGTTTGATTGATTAATCTAGGTGCGGTCGCTTAGGTTAATTTTCATGAAAGATGTTTTATTTGGGGAATGATAATTGGCGGTCCAACATTTCACATATGTTAATTTCGGTTTCATGGCTAGGGAACTTGGTTAATTTTCGGTCCAATAATTGGTAAACTTGTATACTTGTGGCTGAACTTTATATACTTTATGTTTCATCCCATTTTATTTAATTTATTCTTTGTAATTTAATTAATTCATTTCATTCAATTTATGACTCAATCCCCCTTTTACTTTGTACATATGTATATATTTATACTTTATACTTGTTAATAATAATTCTTTATTTTATTTAATTCTTGTGACAATTTTTGTTAGGTACACCCTTTGATCTCCGTTGTGAACGATACCCTACTTACACCACTATACTACCGATAGGGTTTTTTTTTTAATTGATGCTCATATTGGGCATATCAATTTTTGGCGCCGTTGACGGGGATTGAAAATATTCCTAACCTAATATTTTTTTTTGTGAATACTGTTTATATTTTTTTTTGTAATTATTACTGTTTTTATTACTTGTATATAATTACTGTTTACTTTTTATTGTTTATAATTTTACTATTTTTTTTAACTGTTCATATTACTTGTTTATATTACTTGTCTATATTACTTGTGACTAGTTGTTGTTATTACTTGTTTTTAATACTTGTTCATATTTTGTTACACTTAGTAATTTATACTTAGGTGTCTTTTATATAGTTGATTATTTTTTGTTGTTGTAAGTTGTAACTTGAACGGAAATAGGTAAGGTCCTTTTGTTAATATTGGCCTAAACCCTTCATTTTTACCGTAAGGTTATTTGAGGTTGAGGGCGGCCTTTATTAACACTTGGAGAATTGTCGAACACTTAAGTGCTTTCTCAACTGAGTAAGGGGCACATGAATGGTGTCTAGATATGATCAAGACTCTGGGTGACGGGTTTGTAAAATTGGATTCAGAGGACTTGTCCACTAAATGAATCCTGCCTCTCGCTTATCTCTTGTGATCTGGCCATTCGCCTTCTGAAAACACGGAAAGTCATTTAAGTCAAGGCATTGCACCTAGGCCGTAAGTCCACCTTGAGTTACCGCTTGGAATCAACTTTCATTTTTTTTTCAACTATATTCAGGCAAAAGAAAATATTTTTGTGTAAATAAAATATACGTAGACATAGGAATATACGTAGACATAGGAATATACGTAGACATAAAATATACTTAGACATAGGAAATTTTATTCATTCATTTTGTATAGATAATTTGTGACACATTTTTAACTTTGTAAATATTTTGTTTTTATTTTGTAAATTTATTACTAACCTTTTTATTTTTGTATAGGAAATAATCCGGGTTTATCGGAAATTTTACCACATACATCGGAGCATACGTTTAGGAAGTCAAGGTTGAAAAACCTTGAGGTTGATGTCTTGTTGGTGATTTTCGGTTTCCTCGGGAGTAAAAAGGTAAGTTTTCTTTTCACTCTCGTTATTTATTTTAAAAAAAAATAATAATAAAAATAAAAAAATAAATTTGTAATTGTAAATAAAAAAATAAAAAAAGAGTGCTTGTTTTTGTTTTACTGTTTTGAAATTGTTTATTTTTACTGTTTGTTTTACTTGTGGGCTTGTTTGTTGTTTATTTGTTATTAGGCCTTAGGCCCGTTTGTGTGATTGGTTAGGGTTTTAGGTTTCGTAAAATAAAAAATAAAAAATAAAAAAAATTTAGCCCATTGGGCTCGTGTCATTCACGAAGCCCAAAACCCGTAACCCAAGCCCATTTAGTGTGTCGGGCCTGTTCGTTTTTAGGCCCATTAGTTAAGCCCACCAATAATGGGCCGGAGATTTCTTTGGCCCAGGCCCACTTTAAGGCCCAGACCATTTCGATGGCCCAAGCCCGTTTAAAGTGTCGGCAAGCGCGTGTGCTACGCGTTTTCACTGTTCACTTTACGACTTTTCGTAAAGTATTAAAAAAAAATAAAAAAATAAAAAATCGAAAATCAGAAAAAAAATTTGATTGGGCCGACGCACGACTTTTGCGTCGGCCGAATTGTTTAATAAACCGCGTGCGTGTCTACTGTAGACTTTACGACTTTCGTCGCTCGATCCGGAAATTACGGGTCTTCTGTCTGTGGCACGTGTGCGAGCGTGCGTCCGTTCCCTTCCCTTCCCTTCTGTTCGTGTGTTTCATTTCACGCATTTCCTTAGGTTTCCCTTAGTCTCTCTCTCTCTCTCTCTCGTTTTCTCTCTCGTGTTCTTCGTGTTCTTCAGTTTTCCCAGAAAACTCCCAAATTCCCAAAAGCTATCCTCCCTTCCCAACTCAAAAATGGCCAAGAGAGTCAATTCTTTCAGTGATTTGTTTCAGGCAGGTCCTTCAGGGAGTCAAATCTTTGAAGGCCTGGATGAAATAATTCCACCGAGCATGCTCAATAGCGCCGATGCTAGCATGCCGATCCAGCCACAACCACAACCGCAGCCACTACCCCAAGCACCAATCCTGGTTGCTGATCCACCCGCCGAGCCGGAAGCCGCTCCTGTCTATAGGAGACTTCCGAGGAGCAAATACACCAAAGCTCAGAGAGAAGCACTGGCGGCTTTCTTTGCGGTGTATTCTCACCCCACCAAGCCACAACGAGAAAGATTTGGTCCAAAAATCGGACTAGAAGAAGACCAAGTCTACTATTGGGGGTCGAGAAATAGGAAGAAGTTCGGTATCCAGTCTTCCGAGCAGCGTATTGCCGAGCTAGAGAAAAGAAACGATCAGCTGGTGAGCAAAAACGAGGAGCTTCAAATGCAGAATCAACGACTCGTCGATGCTCTCCACAGCGGCATATGTCCCAATTGCGGAGGTCCTGTTCCGCACTCAGATGTGACACGGCGAAGGCTCGAAGTTGTTCCTCCACAACAAGAGCCTCTTCTCGAGTTGTCCGATGATTCGATCGATATGGACCACTTAAGACGGGATGTGCGGAGCCTCATGCCTACACTTGTCGAGCGCCCATCCATACCTTTGCCATCTGACACCCTTCCCGGACCTGCTCATGATCTTGTCGGAGTCCACACCGACTTGATCTCGGATATCGCCCGCAAGGCCAAAGACGAGCTCCTGCTCATGGCCACTGCCGGTTTTCCTTTGTGGATAACTTCACCGACTCCCGACACGTCTATTCATCCCGAGACTCTTCATAGGGCCGAGTACTTGCGAGTGTTTCAACGAGCTGAACCTGCTCCGTACTTCAAAGCCGAATCGTCGAGACACTCGGCAACCATCCATCTTTATCCGACCACCATCGTTCGGATCTTAATGGATGTTGGTCGATGGTTGCCCGTCTTCTCGTAGCATGATCACAAACGCCAAGACGTTGGAGATCCTATCCTCCAACAACGAAGAAGGCTACGAGGAGCGAAGCAAGTGATGTCGGCCGAGTTTCGGTGCCATCTCACCTCGTTTCGACTCGTGAAGTCCGGTTCGTTAGGTACTCTCACCAACAACCGGATGGAAGTTGGGTCGTTGTGGATGTCTCCGTGGATGAATTGCGTTCCAATCCGAAGCCTTCCGTGAGATCGATCTGCCGAAAACGCCCCTCCGGATGCCCGATACGTGATCTTCATAATGGATCTTCCTTGGTCACTTGGGTGGAGCACGTGGATGTACGCGAGAAGGAGATGAAGGCCAATTTCGAACCTTTTGTTCATTCGGGGTTCGCTTTTGGTGCAAAGCGTTGGATCTCAACACTCCAACGACAAGCCGAGCGCTACATGTGCGCCACGGGTATCCACACTTCACCCGTGACTCTATCATTTCTCTCGAAGGAAGAAGAGGCTCGGCGGAAATGGCAAAACAGATGACAATCTGTTTCTTCAACGATATCGCAACTCCACGTACCACCACTGGACTTGTTCGAACCGAACAAGAGACACTCGAATGGAGGTCGGGACCAACAAGCGAAGGGGTGATCCGAGCAAGCCCCCCGGAGTCAATCGTACTGCTGGATGTTCCGTCGTGCATCTTTCCCATCATACCGGGATCTTTGAGTTCCTCAAAGACGTGCGACAAGACCAATGTGGGATAGTATGTCGATGGACAGCTCGGTACGTGTGCTAGCAAACTTCACCATCGGTCTTGACCCACGGAACCAGATTTCGGTGCTCGCCATAGATAGTCACAACGACTTCCTCATTCTTCAGGAGTGTTGCACCGATGCAACAGGGTCGTTCGTGATTTATGCGCCGATCAGCCATTCCATTCTCCGGTCGTTGCTATGTGGAGTTGAACCGGAGCCATTTCCGCTTATGTCTTCGGGCTTCTCCATTACCGCCTAACGTATCCGGAGCTGTACTTGACGGAACTCTGCCGACTATAGTGTTCCGGATCTCGGTGAAGGCTACATCGGCCAAGTCTGCCGTGGAGTCGGCAACTACCCTTGTCCAGGACACACTTCAAAGGATCGGAGCCGCAGTCAATTAAGGAGCAAACGTTGGATGCAAGGCCCTGCTAGCCTTGTTTGTGACTGTTGGTGACTTGCTTCGGGAGGAGCTTCACGATCTTCAAGGGGGAGTATTTCTGTTTCCTTTTTCATTTGTATATATGTTATGTGTTTATTTTTGTTGGTGTGTTTATTTCTGTTTGTATTTTCAATTCAATAACCATACTTGAATTTCTCATTTTCGTGAAATATCTGTTTAACATTGAGGACAATGTTTAATTCAAGTGTGGGGGGAAGGTTTATTAAAAAGAAAAGAAAAAATTTGAAAAATTCAAAAATTCAAAAAAATAATTTACTTGTTTTTGTTTTCTACGGTAACAATATATCGACTAAATCATACTTACTCCCTTGGTAGCGTTGAACCTACCATTGCACTAAGTAAGTCACTGTGGTCACGTATTGTTACGTAAATTGAAAAAAATCAAAAAAATCAAATAAAAAAAAAATTTACAAAAATATTTGCTTCTGTTTTGTGTTTTTGTGTGTTTTGTACTTTGTTCTTTCCAATTCCGATGATGAGTTGAGTTTAATTTGTTGTGATTAGGAGAATGTTGATTATATGGTAAGGCTTTGTGTGACTTGCTTTGGATTTAATTTGCATAACTTATGATTGCTCGAAATTCCATATTCACATAACCTGTTTCGATTAGTTGATTGCAATCCGAGAAGCACATTTGAACATACATTGTCATGCATACCCAGAAAATGTGAGGACTTGAGCCTATTGAATATTCACATGTATGCATATTTCATACATTTACTCGTTCTTCATGTGTGTACAATTCATGAGTTTTGAACCTAGAACTTGCTCAAAGACCACTTGAAACATTTTATTAATCCGTGATGAATTAGAGATGATTAAGGCATTAGTTGAGCACCATGGCCAAAGTATTCACCATCCATCTAAACACGAACTTTAGGAATCCCGTTTTGAACTAAACACTCATTAGCCGTTTCTTTTGTTCACCCACACCATCTCACCCTTGTTTTATTTATGTTTGCAAGACGATGATAGTGACTTCTTGTGTTCTTATGCTTTGGATTTGTATGGTAGTATACCAAAAGGCAAGTGTGGGGGTGTATTTATTTTGTTGTAATTGTTCAAAAAAAAAAAAATCAGAAATAAAAAGAAGGAATAAATTCCTCAAAAAAAAAAAATAGAAAAGAAAGAAAGAAAAAAAAAATGTCGAAAGAGAAATTCCAAAAATAGAGTTATTGTATTGTTTTTATTTTCAATAAAAGGTTAGAGGAGAATAAGAAAGTTGTTCGGGTATAGCATAGGTATGAGTTTCAAAGTCGTTGATGTGTCTTGCAAACATGTGAAACATTTTCCATTTCGAGTCCTTTCACTTCATTGACCATTCACCATTTACCATTCATCCTTTTGTCCCTGTTTCACCTAAAAAGCCCTTATGATCTGATGATTTGTGGATTAATTGTGGAGAGTCGGTTAATGAGCAAGCTTATGGGAACGTTACTTGTGTAATTGTTTTGAGAGTAAACACTTAACCCTAAACATTGAGCGGAAATAATTAGTGAATCTTGTGAGGTTTAGTGGTTAATGTTGTTTCGATGTGCCTATTTGATTGCATGAGATTAATTGTATACTCGGTTTTCACACACTTCACCCGAGCATAAATGAGATGTACATGTTAAATGCTTAGCAAATTTGTTAGCCTTGGTATATAATTTTTATTCTCCTGATTATAACTCTTTTGAACTCGCTGAGGGTTATGGTTGGAAAGACCATTATGTTTTGTGTTTCCCTTTTCTGTTTTGTGTTGTTTTGTTTTAAGTTTTCTGTTGCTAAGGGACTAGCAATAGCTAAGTGTGGGGGAATTTGATAGGAGCACAAAGTGTGACGTTTTTAATGTATTTTCCCTACTATTTGGCTATGATTTAATTGTAACTTTGTTATTTTTGCTTAGTTTCCATATTTGAGTCCCTAAATGATATATAAATGTGAATACGTGCAGAAAATCGGAGCTCGGAAATTTACGAAGTCTAATGGGCTTTTTCGAGGCCCATTAAGAAGTGAGCTACCGTGAGGCCCAAGATGAAGGCCCAAATCCATGAAGATGAAGGCCCAAATCCATGAAGAAAGGCCCAAGCCCAAGAAGAAAGGCCCAAGCCCATTTTCAGACAATCTGCCTGTGCAGATATGTCAACTTGCGAAGCCCATATCTCCCAATTTCACCGTTGGATCCGGGTGTAATTTTGATACACGCTGTATGTGTGTGTTATATATTCTGTATTAAAATTTGAGAATCATCCAACCGTTCAAACGTGCATTATTCCGTTCTAAGTGGGAACTGCTCAGTGCTGTCTGCTTTTTATTTCTTTCCTCTTCTTTTATTTTCAATGCTCCACTCACCCCTATATTCTTTCCTCTTCTTTCTGCCCACACCATTAGTGTTTAATTTCTTTTACCTAAATAAATGGTTCATTGCCATATGACTACATTTCCACCATTCCACTTACCATTTCTTTTCTACCACTCACATTCCACTTCTCTTCCTTTTCTTTGTTTATTTCTTGCATTGTCTTCTTCTTCCTCTCCATTCTCCTATAAATAGCAGCCTCATTCTTCTCTTCAAAACACACCCCAATGGGGAGGGACAAACCCTCCTCTTTCTCTTCTCTTCTCACATCATATTTTCCATTCTCTAGTATTTATGGTTTTCAAGTCTTCAAGGAGGAGGAGAAGGCGTCTACACCATCACCACCAGCCCCTATTCAACATCACCATCACCATCATCACCTTGTCTTCACAGCTTGGATTACTTGTGGTCAAGGATTCAAGATGTGGCTTCAAGATCTTCATGCTATTCATACGGTGTATTTCGACTTAGCCTTTAAATTTATTCCTCTTTGTTGCTTGTTTATCCTTTGTATTAGTTAACATGACATGATTTATATAATATTCAGCCCTTGTTTATGGATTTATTTAATTGTTGGATCCTAGTTAATTAGTTCTTCTAGTAGCTTATGTGACTCCGTTTATTTGATTCTATTTTAGTAGAGAACTTTTATATGTTTTTGTTTTAAGGTTGCAAACTTAAGATGATTGCATATAATTGGTGCTAGAATTAGGGTTTTAATTCTAATTCACAAGTAGTAAAGGCTTTGGAAAGAGGTCGGAAACAAATAAAAAGGATCACGGATAGATGGGCGGTCCCACTAGGTCGTGCACTTTAATTAACAACTCTTCTTTTATGCGTTGGACATGTTTTGATTAGCTACCTTTGCATGTTTGATTGATTAATCTAGGTGCGGTCGCTTAGGTTAATTTTCATGAAAGATGTTTTATTTGGGGAATGATAATTGGCGGTCCAACATTTCACATATGTTAATTTCGGTTTCATGGCTAGGGAACTTGGTTAATTTTCGGTCCAATAATTGGTAAACTTGTATACTTGTGGCTGAACTTTATATACTTTATGTTTCATCCCATTTTATTTAATTTATTCTTTGTAATTTAATTAATTCATTTCATTCAATTTATGACTCAATCCCCCTTTTACTTTGTACATATGTATATATTTATACTTTATACTTGTTAATAATAATTCTTTATTTTATTTAATTCTTGTGACAATTTTTGTTAGGTACACCCTTTGATCTCCGTTGTGAACGATACCCTACTTACACCACTATACTACCGATAGGGTTTTTTTTTTAATTGATGCTCATATTGGGCATATCAATTTTTGGCGCCGTTGCCGGGGATTGAAAATATTCCTAACCTAATATTTTTTTTTGTGAATACTGTTTATATTTTTTTTTGTAATTATTACTGTTTTTATTACTTGTATATAATTACTGTTTACTTTTTATTGTTTATAATTTTACTATTTTTTTTAACTGTTCATATTACTTGTTTATATTACTTGTCTATATTACTTGTGACTAGTTGTTGTTATTACTTGTTTTTAATACTTGTTCATATTTTGTTACACTTAGTAATTTATACTTAGGTGTCTTTTATATAGTTGATTATTTTTTGTTGTTGTAAGTTGTAACTTGAACGGAAATAGGTAAGGTCCTTTTGTTAATATTGGCCTAAACCCTTCATTTTTACCGTAAGGTTATTTGAGGTTGAGGGCGGCCTTTATTAACACTTGGAGAATTGTCGAACACTTAAGTGCTTTCTCAACTGAGTAAGGGGCACATGAATGGTGTCTAGATATGATCAAGACTCTGGGTGACGGGTTTGTAAAATTGGATTCAGAGGACTTGTCCACTAAATGAATCCTGCCTCTCGCTTATCTCTTGTGATCTGGCCATTCGCCTTCTGAAAACACGGAAAGTCATTTAAGTCAAGGCATTGCACCTAGGCCGTAAGTCCACCTTGAGTTACCGCTTGGAATCAACTTTCATTTTTTTTCAACTATATTCAGGCAAAAGAAAATATTTTTGTGTAAATAAAATATACGTAGACATAGGAATATACGTAGACATAGGAATATACGTAGACATAAAATATACTTAGACATAGGAAATTTTATTCATTCATTTTGTATAGATAATTTGTGACACATTTTTAACTTTGTAAATATTTTGTTTTTATTTTGTAAATTTATTACTAACCTTTTTATTTTTGTATAGGAAATAATCCGGGTTTATCGGAAATTTTACCACATACATCGGAGCATACGTTTAGGAAGTCAAGGTTGAAAAACCTTGAGGTTGATGTCTTGTTGGTGATTTTCGGTTTCCTCGGGAGTAAAAAGGTAAGTTTTCTTTTCACTCTCGTTATTTATTTTAAAAAAAAAATAATAATAAAAATAAAAAAATATATTTGTAATTGTAAATAAAAAAATAAAAAAAGAGTGCTTTTTTTTGTTTTACTGTTTTGAAATTGTTTATTTTTACTGTTTGTTTTACTTGTGGGCTTGTTTGTTGTTTATTTGTTATTAGGCCTTAGGCCCGTTTGTGTGATTGGTTAGGGTTTTAGGTTTCGTAAAATAAAAAATAAAAAAATAAAAAATAAAAAATAAAAAAATTTAGCCCATTGGGCTCGTGTCATTCACGAAGCCCAAAACCCGTAACCCAAGCCCATTAGTGTGTCGGGCCTGTTCGATTTTAGGCCCATTAGTTAAGCCCACCAATAATGGGCCGGAGATTTCTTTGGCCCAGGCCCACTTTAAGGCCCAGACCATTTCGATGGCCCAAGCCCGTTTAAAGTGTCGGCAAGCGCGTGTGCTACGCGTTTTCACTGTTCACTTTACGACTTTTCGTAAAGTATTAAAAAAATAAAAAAATAAAAAATCGAAAATCAGAAAAAAATTTGATTGGGCCGACGCACGACTTTTGCGTCGGCCGAATTGTTTAATAAACCGCGTGCGTGTCTACTGTAGACTTTACGACTTTCGTCGCTCGATCCGGAAATTACGGGTCTTCTGTCTGTGGCACGTGTGCGAGCGTGCGTCCGTTCCCTTCCCTTCCCTTCTGTTCGTGTGTTTCATTTCACGCATTTCCTTAGGTTTCCCTTAGTCTCTCTCTCTCTCTCTCTCGTTTTCTCTCTCGTGTTCTTCGTGTTCTTCAGTTTTCCCAGAAAACTCCCAAATTCCCAAAAGCTATCCTCCCTTCCCAACTCAAAAATGGCCAAGAGAGTCAATTCTTTCAGTGATTTGTTTCAGGGAGTCCTTCAGGGAGTCAAATCTTTGAAGGCCTGGATGAAATAATTCCACCGAGCATGCTCAATAGCGCCGATGCTAGCATGCCGATCCAGCCCACAACCACAACCGCAGCCACTACCCCAAGCACCAATCCTGGTTGCTGATCCACCCGCCGAGCCGGAAGCCGCTCCCGTCTATAGGAGACTTCCGAGGAGCAAATACACCAAAGCTCGGAGAGAAGCACCGGCGGCTTTCTTTGCGGTGTATTCTCACCCCACCAAGCCACAACGAGAAAGATTTGGTCCAAAAATCGGACTAGAAGAAGACCAAGTCTACTATTGGGGGTCGAGAAATAGGAAGAAGTTCGGTATCCGATCTTCCGAGCAGCGTATTGCCGAGCTAGAGAAAAGAAACGATCAGCCGGTGAGCAAAAACGAGGAGCTTCAAATGCGGAGAATCAACGACTCGTCGATGCTCTCCACAGCGGCATATGTCCCATTGCGGAGGTCCCGTTCCGCACTCGGATGTGACACGGCGAAGGCTCGAAGTTGTTCCTCCACAACAAGAGCCTCTTCTCGAGTTGTCCGATGATTCGATCGATATGGACCACTTAAGACGGGATGTGCGGAGCCTCATGCCTACACTTGTCGAGCGCCCATCCATACCTTTGCCATCCGACACCCTTCCCGGACCTGCTCGCTGATCTTGTCGGAGTCCACACCGACTTGATCTCGGATATCGCCCGCAAGGCCAAAGACGAGCTCCTGCTCATGCGGCCACCGCCGGTTTTCCTTTGTGGATAACTTCACCGACTCCCGACACGTCTATTCATCCCGAGACTCTTCATAGGGCCGAGTACTTGCGAGTGTTTCAACGAGCTGAACCTGCTCCGTACTTCAAAGCCGAATCGTCGAGACACTCGGCAACCATCCATCTTTATCCGACCACCATCGTTCAGATCTTAATGGATGTTGGTCGATGGTTGCCCGTCTTCTGTAGCATGATCACAAACGCCAAGACGTTGGAGATCCTATCCTCCAACAACGAAGAAGGCTACGAGGAGCAGAAGCAAGTGATGTCGGCCGAGTTTCTGGTGCCATCTCACCTCGTTTCGACTCGTGAAGTCCAGTTCGTTAGGTACTCTCACCAACAACTGGATGGAAGTTGGGTCGTTGTGGATGTCTCCGTGGATGAATTGCGTTCCAATCCGAAGCCTTCCGTGAGATCGATCTGCCGAAAACGCCCCTCCGGATGCCTGATACGTGATCTTCATAATGGATCTTCCTTGGTCACTTGGGTGGAGCACGTGGATGTACGCGAGAAGGAGATGAAGGCCAATTTCGAACCTTTTGTTCATTCAGGGTTCGCTTTTGGTGCAAAGCGTTGGATCTCAACACTCCAACGACAAGCCGAGCGCTACATGTGCGCCACAGGTATCCACACTTCACCCGGTGACTCTATCATTTCTCCTGAAGGAAGAAGAGGCCTGGCGGAAATGGCAAAACAGATGACAATCTGTTTCTTCAACGATATCAGCAACTCCACGTACCACCACTGGACTTGTTCGAACCGAACAAGAGACACTCGAATGGAGGTCAGGACCAACAAGCGAAGGGGTGATCCGAGCAAGCCCCCTGGAGTCAATCGTACTGCTGGATGTTCTGTCGTGCATCTTTCCCATCATACCAGGATCTTTGAGTTCCTCAAAGACGTGCAGACAAGACCAATGTGGGATAGTATGTCGATGGACAGCTCGGTACGTGTGCTAGCAAACTTCACCATCGGTCTTGACCCACGGAACCAGATTTCGGTGCTCGCCATAGATAGTCACAACGACTTCCTCATTCTTCAGGAGTGTTGCACCGATGCAACAGGGTCGTCTGTGATTTATGCGCCGATCAGCCATTCCATTCTCCAGTCGTTGCTATGTGGAGTTGAACCGGAGCCATTTCCGCTTATGTCTTCAGGCTTCTCCATTCTGCCTAACGTATCCGGAGCTGTACTTGACGGAACTCTGCTGACTATAGTGTTCCAGATCTCGGTGAAGGCTACATCAGCCAAGTCTGCCGTGGAGTCGGCAACTACCCTTGTCCAGGACACACTTCAAAGGATCAGAGCCGCAGTCAATTAAGGAGCAAACGTTGGATGCAAGGCCCTGCTAGCCTTGTTTGTGACTGTTGGTGACTTGCTTCGGGAGGAGCTTCACGATCTTCAAGGGGGAGTATTTCTGTTTCCTTTTTCATTTGTATATATGTTATGTGTTTATTTTTGTTGGTGTGTTTATTTCTGTTTGTATTTTCAATTCAATAACCATACTTGAATTTCTCATTTTCGTGAAATATCTGTTTAACATTGAGGACAATGTTTAATTCAAGTGTGGGGGGAAGGTTTATTAAAAAGAAAAGAAAAAATTTGAAAAATTCAAAAATTCAAAAAAATAATTTACTTGTTTTTGTTTTCTACGGTAACAATATATCGACTAAATCATACTTACTCCCTTGGTAGCGTTGAACCTACCATTGCACTAAGTAAGTCACTGTGGTCACGTATTGTTACGTAAATTGAAAAAAAATCAAAAAAATCAAATAAAAAAAAAATTTACAAAAATATTTGCTTCTGTTTTGTGTTTTTGTGTGTTTTGTACTTTGTTCTTTCCAATTCCGATGATGAGTTGAGTTTAATTTGTTGTGATTAGGAGAATGTTGATTATATGGTAAGGCTTTGTGTGACTTGCTTTGGATTTAATTTGCATAACTTATGATTGCTCGAAATTCCATATTCACATAACCTGTTTCGATTAGTTGATTGCAATCCGAGAAGCACATTTGAACATACATTGTCATGCATACCCAGAAAATGTGAGGACTTGAGCCTATTGAATATTCACATGTATGCATATTTCATACATTTACTCGTTCTTCATGTGTGTACAATTCATGAGTTTTGAACCTAGAACTTGCTCAAAGACCACTTGAAACATTTTATTAATCTGTGATGAATTAGAGATGATTAAGGCATTAGTTGAGCACCATGGCCAAAATATTCACCATCCATCTAAACACGAACTTTAGGAATCCCGTTTTGAACTAAACACTCATTAGCCGTTTCTTTTGTTCACCCACACCATCTCACCCTTGTTTTATTTATGTTTGCAAGACGATGATAGTGACTTCTTGTGTTCTTATGCTTCGGATTTGTATGGTAGTATACCAAAAGGCAAGTGTGGGGGTGTATTTATTTTGTTGTAATTGTTCAAAAAAAAAAAATCAGAAATAAAAAGAAGGAATAAATTCCTCAAAAAAAAAAATAGAAAAGAAAGAAAGAAAAAAAAAATGTCAGAAAGAGAAATTCCAAAAATAGAGTTATTGTATTGTTTTTATTTTCAATAAAAGGTTAGAGGAGAATAAGAAAGTTGTTCGGGTATAGCATAGGTATGAGTTTCAAAGTCGTTGATGTGTCTTGCAAACATGTGAAACATTTTCCATTTCGAGTCCTTTCACTTCATTGACCATTCACCATTTACCATTCATCCTTTTGTCCCTGTTTCACCTAAAAAGCCCTTATGATCTGATGATTTGTGGATTAATTGTGGAGAGTCGGTTAATGAGCAAGCTTATGGGAACGTTACTTGTGTAATTGTTTTGAGAGTAAACACTTAACCCTAAACATTGAGCGGAAATAATTAGTGAATCTTGTGAGGTTTAGTGGTTAATGTTGTTTCGATGTGCCTATTTGATTGCATGAGATTAATTGTATACTCGGTTTTCACACACTTCACCCGAGCATAAATGAGATGTACATGTTAAATGCTTAGCAAATTTGTTAGCCAAGGTATATAATTTTTATTCTCCTGATTATAACTCTTTTGAACTCGCTGAGGGTTATGGTTGGAAAGACCATTATGTTTTGTGTTTCCCTTTTCTGTTTTGTGTTGTTTTGTTTTAAGTTTTCTGTTGCTAAGGGACTAGCAATAGCTAAGTGTGGGGGAATTTGATAGGAGCACAAAGTGTGACGTTTTTAATGTATTTTCCCTACTATTTGGCTATGATTTAATTGTAACTTTGTTATTTTTGCTTAGTTTCCATATTTGAGTCCCTAAATGATATATAAATGTGAATACGTGCAGAAAATCGGAGCTCGGAAATTTACGAAGTCTAATGGGCTTTTTCGAGGCCCATTAAGAAGTGAGCTACCGTGAGGCCCAAGATGAAGGCCCAAATCCATGAAGATGAAGGCCCAAATCCATGAAGATGAAGGCCCAAATCCATGAAGAAAGGCCCAAGCCCAAGAAGAAAGGCCCAAGCCCATTTTCAGACAATCTGCCTGTGCAGATATGTCAACTTGCGAAGCCCATATCTCCCAATTTCACCGTTGGATCCGGGTGTAATTTTGATACACGCTGTATGTGTGTGTTATATATTCTGTATTAAAATTTGAGAATCATCCAACCGTTCAAACGTGCATTATTCCGTTCTAAGTGGGAACTGCTCAGTGCTGTCTGCTTTTTATTTCTTTCCTCTTCTTTTATTTTCAATGCTCCACTCACCCCTATATTCTTTCCTCTTCTTTCTGCCCACACCATTAGTGTTTAATTTCTTTTACCTAAATAAATGGTTCATTGCCATATGACTACATTTCCACCATTCCACTTACCATTTCTTTTCTACCACTCACATTCCACTTCTCTTCCTTTTCTTTGTTTATTTCTTGCATTGTCTTCTTCTTCCTCTCCATTCTCCTATAAATAGCAGCCTCATTCTTCTCTTCAAAACACACCCCAATGGGGAGGGACAAACCCTCCTCTTTCTCTTCTCTTCTCACATCATATTTTCCATTCTCTAGTATTTATGGTTTTCAAGTCTTCAAGGAGGAGGAGAAGGCGTCTACACCATCACCACCAGCCCCTATTCAACATCACCATCACCATCATCACCTTGTCTTCACAGCTTGGATTACTTGTGGTCAAGGATTCAAGATGTGGCTTCAAGATCTTCATGCTATTCATACGGTGTATTTCGACTTAGCCTTTAAATTTATTCCTCTTTGTTGCTTGTTTATCCTTTGTATTAGTTAACATGACATGATTTATATAATATTCAGCCCTTGTTTATGGATTTATTTAATTGTTGGATCCTAGTTAATTAGTTCTTCTAGTAGCTTATGTGACTCCGTTTATTTGATTCTATTTTAGTAGAGAACTTTTATATGTTTTTGTTTTAAGGTTGCAAACTTAAGATGATTGCATATAATTGGTGCTAGAATTAGGGTTTTAATTCTAATTCACAAGTAGTAAAGGCTTTGGAAAGAGGTCGGAAACAAATAAAAAGGATCACGGATAGATGGGCGGTCCCACTAGGTCGTGCACTTTAATTAACAACTCTTCTTTTATGCGTTGGACATGTTTTGATTAGCTACCTTTGCATGTTTGATTGATTAATCTAGGTGCGGTCGCTTAGGTTAATTTTCATGAAAGATGTTTTATTTGGGGAATGATAATTGGCGGTCCAACATTTCACATATGTTAATTTCGGTTTCATGGCTAGGGAACTTGGTTAATTTTCGGTCCAATAATTGGTAAACTTGTATACTTGTGGCTGAACTTTATATACTTTATGTTTCATCCCATTTTATTTAATTTATTCTTTGTAATTTAATTAATTCATTTCATTCAATTTATGACTCAATCCCCCTTTTACTTTGTACATATGTATATATTTATACTTTATACTTGTTAATAATAATTCTTTATTTTATTTAATTCTTGTGACAATTTTTGTTAGGTACACCCTTTGATCTCCGTTGTGAACGATACCCTACTTACCACTATACTACCGATAGGGTTTTTTTTTTAATTGATGCTCATATTGGGCATATCAAAAGCCCATTGCAGCAAAAGCCCAATGCCAATTGCTAAGTGCACCCGCCACATCCAAATATGTCCGATTTTATAGCTGAGTCTGCCACCTTCGCCTGCCAGACAGTGTCCATTTTCATGGACACAACAGTAACATTTTTCCTAAACTCTGTTTATTTATTATAATTTATTTTTGTTTAATTAACTATTCGTGAATAATTTTGGGAAATGTTATTGTTTGTTTATTTTCTATTTTGTGTAATAATTGTTGGATTGAAGTTAATTGATTCTTCTAGCAGCTTATGTGAATTTTGTTTGTTTAGTTTTATCTTTAATGTTGAAACTAAATAATAAGGATCGCAGATAGACGAGCGTTCGCTAGGTCGCGCACTTGAATTAACAACTCTTTTTCTATGCGTTAGACATGTTTAGATTAATCACCTTTGCATGTTTAATTGTTTAATCTAGATGAGCGTTCACTAGGTTGATTTCATGGGAGAAGTTTATTTGGGGAATGATAACCCGCGTGGGCATTCTACATGTGTTAGTTTCGGATTCATGGCTAGGGAGTTGGTTAATCTTCAAAACAATTTTTGTGTGTGTGTTTCTTGTTTTCAAAAATAATAAAAAATCCAAAAATATTTCCTTTTAATTATTTATTGTTTTCAAAAATCTCAAAAACCCCCAAAAATACTTTTGTATATAATGTATATTTTTGTAAATAGAAACAATACTGTATAGTTTATTTAATTTTGTATATATATATATTCTTTATTCTTTATACTTGTTAATAATAATTCTTTATTTAATTTAATTTTTCGTGACATTAAAAAGTAAATATAACAATCTTCTGTGGGAAAAACCTTTATTTCCCATTATACTTTACAACGACAACTGTTAGGAATTTAGGTAATAATTAATGACCGCTGTAAAAATACCTCTAATCATTTATACTTGTTGATATTTGTGAATAATACTTGTATATATTTGGTTACACTTAGTAATTATATTTAGGTGTCTTTTATATAGTTGATTATTTTTTCTTGTTGTAAGTTGTAACTTGAACGAAAATAGGTAAGGTCCTTTTGTTAATATTGGCCTAAACCCTTGGAGAATTGTTAATATTTACCGTAAGGTTATTTGAGGTTGAGGGCGGCTTTTATTAACACTTGGAGAATTGTCGAACACTTAAGTGCTTTCTCAACTGAGTAAGGGGCACATGGATGGTGTCTAGGTCGAGACCCTGGGTGACAGGTTTTGGATTCAGAGGACTATAGACTGACGTAAGTCGATAGGGGTGTAAGCCTCCGTAGTCCACTAAATGAATCCTGCCCCTCGCTTATCTCTTATATGATCTGGCCATTCGCCTTCTGAAAACACGGAAAGTTATTTAAGTCAAGGCATTGCACCTAGGCCGTAAGTCCACCTTGAGTTACCGCTTGGAATCAACTTTCATTTTTTTTCAACTATATTCAGACAAAGGAAAATGTTTTTGTACACTTTAGGTATATTGGATTAAACATGACTTTAAGATGGGTAGCTGTTTCAGTCCCATTGCACATTGAAGTTCTCTGTTCCCGTACCTAAGTGTATTGTGTAAATAAAATTTACTTAGACATAGGAAATTTTATTCATTCATTTTGTATAGATAATTTGTGACACTTTTTTTTTAACATTGTAAATATTTTGTTTTTATTTTGTAAATTTATTACTAACTTTTTAATTTTGTATAGGAAATAATCCGGGTTTATCGGAAATTATACCACATACATCGGAGCATACGTTTGGAAGTCAAGGTTGAAAAACCTTGAGGTTGATGTCTTGTTGGTGATTTTCTGGTATCCTCGGGAGTAAAAAGGTAAGTTTTCTTTTCACTCTCGTTATTTATTTGTTAAAAAATAAAAAATAAAAAATATTAGAATATCTGTAATTATGAAAAAAAAAGAGTGTTTGTTTTGTTTTTCTATTTGTATTTATTTATTTTTACTGTTTATAATTATTGTTTGTTTTGGGCTTGTTTGTTAGTTTGTTTTGTTATTGGGCCTTAAGCCCATTTGTTTTGTTGGTTAGGGTTTTAGGTTTCGAAAAGGAAAAAAAAAATAATAATAATAAAATATTTGGCCCATTGGGCCCGTGTCATTCCCGAAGCCTGAAACCCGTAACCCAAGCCCAATTAGTGTGTCGGGCCTTTACTTTTTAGGCCCATTAGTTTAAGCTCACCAATAATGGGCCGGAGTTTTCTTTGGCCCAGGCCCACTTTAAGGCCCAGACCATTCCGATGGCCCAGTCCCGTTTAAAGTGTCGGCAACCGTTAGCGCGTGTGCTACGCATTTTCACTGTTCACTTTACGACTTTTTCGTAAAGTATTAAAATAAAAAAAAATTAAAAAAAATGAAAAAAAAAAATTCTTATTGGACCGTCCCGTGACTTTCGCGTCGGCTCGATAATTAATTAAAAAAATAAAAAATAAAAAATGAAAAAAAAAATTTGATTGGGCCGACGGACGACTTTTGCGTCGGCCGATTTGTTTAATAATCCGCATGCGTGTCAATCGTAGCCTTTGCGACTTTCGTCGCTCGATCCGCAATTTGCGGATCCGTGTCCGTGGCACGTGTGCGTACGTGCGTCTGTTCCTTTCCCTTGGTTTGTGTCTATGTGCTTCATTCCATTCATTTTGCATTCATTTTCACTTAGTTCCCTTTTAGTCTCTCTAAATTTTCTCTCGTTTGTTCATACTGTTCTTCACTTGTTCTTCGTTGTTCTTAGTTATTTTTCCAGAAAGCTATCCTCCCTCCCAACCTAGAAATGGCAAAAAGAGTGAATTCTTTCAGTGACTTGTTTCATTCTAGTCCTCCAGAGAGTGATTTCTTTGAAGGCTTGGATGAAATCATTCCACCAAGCATTCTAGATACTGTTAATGCTAGCATGCCGGATGTGCCAGAACCAGAACCAGAACCACAAGCACCAATCCAGGTTGCTGATCCACCTGTTGTTGTTGTTGCTGGTCCTTCCCAGAAGCGTACGAGAGGCCCGAGGACGAGATTCACCAAAGAGCAAAATGATGCGTTGACTGACTTTTACACGGTGAATCCTCACCCACTCAAACTGCAAAGAGCAAGGTTTGCTATAGAACTCGGGTTAAATGAAAATAAGGTCTACAACTGGGGAAGGAGATTTCATGATAAGCACGGTATCCCGTCAGAGGAGCAGATTTATGCCGATCTAATAAGAAGAAACGAGGAGCTGATGAGTAAGAATGAGGAGCGTCAAGAGCAGAACCAGAAACTCATCGATGCTCTTCACAGCGGCATTTGTCCCCAGTGTGGAGGTCCTGTTCCGCACCCAGATGTGCAACGATCAAGGTTTGAAGTTGTTCCTCCGGAGCCTCTTCTTGTCTTGTCCGATGATTCAATCGACATGGATGACTTGCGAAGGGATGTGCGGAGCCTCATGCCAACATTAGTCGAGCGCTCATCCTCTCATGTGCCATTTGACAATATTCCGGGACCTGCTCATGATCTCGTTGGGTTTCATTCCGACCAGATCGCCGATATCGTGAACAAGGCCAAAGACGAACTCCTTCTCTTGGCCGTGGCTGGTTTTCCCCTGTGGATCTTTTCATCAAATCCCAGTACTTCCATTCATCCCGAAACTCTTAATCATGCCGAGTACTTGCGAGTGTCTCAACGAGCTGAGCCTACACCATATTTCATATCAGAAGCCTCGAGACACTCAGCAACCATTCACCTGAATCCGACCACCATCGTTCAGATTTTAATGGATGTTGGTCAATGGTTGCTCGTCTTCTGTAGCTTGGTCACCAATGCCCATACCTTGGAGGTCCTGTTCTCCGGGATAGAAGAAAGCTACAAGGAGCAAGTGCAAGTGATGTCTGCCGAGTTCCTAGTGCCAACACACAATGTTTCAACTCGTGAAGTCCAGTTTGTTCGTTCCTCTCACCAACAATTGGATGGAAGTTGGATTGTTGTGGATGTCTCTGTGGATGAAATGAGCTCAAATCCAAGGCCTTCCGTGAGATCAAGATGCCGAAAACGTCCTTCCGGATGCCTGATACGGGATCTGCAGAATGGATCCTCCTTTGTCACGTGGGTGGAGCATGTTGATGTGCGAGAAAAAGATTTAACCCCCTTATTTAAACCTTTTGTTGAATCAGGTTTTGCATATGGAGCGAAGCGTTGGTTGGCACCTCTTCAATGACATGCCGAGCGCTACATGTGTGTGATGGGGATTCACGCTTCACCCAGTGACTCAATCATTTCACCAGGAGGGAGAAGAAGCCTTGCTAAGATGGCAAACCAGATGGCGGTAAGTTTCTTCAACGACATCACCAACTCGACTTACCATCATTGGACTGCATCAAACAAAATGGGAGACGCACATATGGAGGTCAGGACCAACAAGCGAAGGGGTGATCCTAGCCAACCCCTTGGACTCGATCGTACTGCTGGCTGTTCTGTCAAGCACTTCTCCCATCACACAAGAATCTTTGATTTTATCAGAGACGTACAGACAAGGCATTTATGGGATAGTGTGTCGATAGACAGTTCAATACATGTGCTTACAAACTTCACCACTGGTCTTGACCCACGAAATTTTATCTCCGTTTTGGGCATAAGTAATCACGTCGACTTCCTCATACTCCAGGAGTGCTTCACAGATTCAACGGGGTCGTACGTGATTTTTGCGCCTATCGAACAAGCAACCTTCCAGTCCATGTTATGTGGAGTTGACCCGGAGCCTTTTCAATTGATGTCATCTGGCTTCTCCTTTCTGCCTGATGTATCCGGAGACGTACTTGATGGAACTCTACTGACGTTAGTGTTCCAGATCTCAGTGAAGGCAAATTCAGCCAGACGTGCTGTGGATTCGGCAACAAGTGTCGTCCAAGACACGCTCAAAAGGATCCGAGCCGCAGTCAATTAAGGAGCAAACGTTGGATGCAAGGCCCTGCTAGCCTTGTTTGTGACTGTTGGTGACTTACTTCGGAGGAGTTTCACGATCTTCAAAGAGGAGTCTTTCTGTTTCCCTTTTCATTTACTTAACTGTTGTGTGTTTATTTTTGTTGGTGTGTTTATTTCTGTTTGTATTTTCAATTCAATAACCATGCTTGAATTTTTCATTTTCGTGAAATATTTGTCAACATTGAGGACAATGTTTAATTCAAGTGTGGGGGAAGGTTTATTAAAAAGAAAAGAAAAAAAAAATTTGAAAAATTTGAAAAATTCCAAAAAATAATTTACTGTGTTTGTTTTCTACGGTAACAATATATCGACTAGATCATACTTACTCCCTTGGTAGCGTTGAACCTACCATTGCACTAAGTAAGTCACTGTGGTCACGTATTGTTACCCTAATAAAAAAAATTGAAAAAGAAAAAAAAATAGTTTTGTAAGCTCGTTTGTTTCGCACTGGCTTTCGAGCTATCGAGTCTTAGAAAGTGCTTGTTCGTTTATTTGAGCTATATCATTTAAAAAAAAAATCAATCAAAAAAAATCAAAAAATCAAAAATTACAAAAATATTTGCTTCTGTTTTGTGTGTTTTGTGCTTTGTTCTTTCCAATCCCAAGGATGAATTGAGTTTAATTGTTGTGATTAGGAGAATGTTTATTATATGTCAAGGCTTTGTGTAGTTTGCTTTGGATTTAATATGCATAACTTGTGATTGCTCGAAATTCCGTGTTCACATAACCTGTTTCGATTAATTGATTGCAATCCGAGAAGCACATTTAAACATACATTGTCATGCATACCCAGAAAATGTGAGGATTTGAGCCTATTGAATATTCACATGTATGCATCTTTCATACATTTACTCGTTCTTCATGTGTGCACAATTCATGAGTTTTGAACCTAGAACTTGCTCAAAGACCACTTGAAACGTTTTGTTAATCTGTGATGAATTAGAGATGATTAAGGCATTAGTTGAGCACCATGGCCAAAATATTCACCATCCATCTAAACACGAACTTTAGGAATCCCCTTTTGAACTAAATACTCATTAGCCTTTTCTTTTGTTCACCCACACCATCTCACCCTTGTTTTATTGTGTTTGCAAGACGATGATAGTGACTTCTTGTGTTTTTATGCTTCGGATTTGTATGGTAATATACCAAAAGGCAAGTGTGGGGGTGCATTTTATTTTGTTTTAATTGTTCAAAGAAAGAAAAAAAAATCAAAAACAAAAAGAAGGAATAAAGTTCCTCAAGAAAAAAAGAAAAGAAAAAAAAAAGAAAAGAAAAAAAAATAGAGTTATTTTCTTGTATTATTTTCAATAAAAGGTTGGAGGAGAATAACAAAGTTGTTTCGGGTATAGCATAGGTATGAGTTTCAAAGTCGTTGATTTGTCTTGCAAACATGTGAAACATTTTTCATTTCCAGTCCCTTCATTCACCATTTACCATTCACCATTTACCATCCACCTTTGGTCCCTGTTTCACACTAAAAGCCCTTATGATTTAATAATTTGTGGATTAATTGTGGAGAGTTGGTTAATGAGCAAGCTTATGGGAACATTACTTGTGCAATTGTTATGAGAGTAAACATTTAACCCTAAACACTGAGCGGAAATATTTAGTGATCATTGTGAGGTTTAGTGGTTAATGTTATTTCGATGTGCCTATTGGATTGCTTGACATTAATTGTATACTTGGTTTTGACACACTTCACCCGAGCATAAATGAGATGTTCATGTTAAATGCTTAGCAAATTCGTTAGCCTTGGTATATAATTTTTATTCTCTTGATTATAACTCTTCTGAACTCGCTGAGGGTTATGGTTGGAAAGACCATTCTGTTTTGTGTTTCCTTTTCTGTTTTGTGTTGTTCTTGTGTTTGCTAGAGGACTAGCAGTAGCTAAGTGTGGGGGAATTTGATAGGAGCACAAGCTGTGACGTTTTTAATGTGTTTTCCCTACTATTTTGCTATGATTTAATTGTAACTTTGCTATTTTAGCTTAGTTTCCATATTTGAGTCCAAAATGATGTATTAATGTGAACATGTGCAGAAACGAAGTCTAATGGGCTTTTGCGAGGCCCATTAAGAGGTGGTCTGCCATGAGGCCCAAGATGAAGGCCCAAGCCCTTGAAGGAAGGCCCAATCCCAAGATGGCAGGTGATAGGCCCAAAAGGGCGTCAATTTAAAAAAATCCCTATCGGTAGTATAGTGTAAGTAGGGTATCGTTCACAACGGAGATCAAAGGGTGTACCTAACAAAAATGTCACAAAGAATTAAATAAAATAAAGAATTATTATTAACAAGTATAAAGAATATATACATATGTACAAAGTAAAAGGGGGTATTGAGAGATAAATTGAATTAAATAAATTAATTAAATTACAAAGAATAAATAAAATATGATGATGAAACACAAAGTATATAAAGTTCAGCCACATATACACAAGTTTACCAATCATTAGACCGAAAATTAACCAAGTTCCCTAGCCATGAAACCGAAACTAACATATGTGGAATGCCCACACGGGTTATCATTCCCCAAATAAAACCTCTTCTATGAAAATTAACCTAGTGAACGCTCATCTAGATTAAACAGTTAAACATGCAAAGGTGATTGATACGCTCAAAATGAGCGTCAATTTAAAAAAAACCCTATCGGTAGTAGTATAGTGCATAGTAGGGTATCGTTCACAACGGAGATCAAAGGGTGTACCTAACAAAAATTGTCACAAAGAATTAAATAAAATAAATAATAATTATTAACAAGTATAAAGTATAAATATATACATATGTACAAAGTAAAAGGGGGGTTTAAGAAATAAATTGAATGAAATAAATTAATTAATCTACAAAGAATAAATGAAATAAGATGGGATGAAACATAAAGAATATAAAGTTCAGCCACAAGTATACAAGTTTACCAATTATTGGACCGAAAATTAACCAAGTTCCCTAGCCATGAAACCGAAATTAACATATGTGGAATGCTGGACCGCCAATTATCATTCCCCAAATAAAACCACTTTCATGAAAATTAACCTAAGCGACCGCACCTAGATTAACCAATCAAACATGCAAAGGTAGCTAATCAAAACATGTCCAACGCATAAAAGAAGAGTTGTTAATTAAAGTGCACGACCTAGTGGGACCGCCCATCTATCCGTGATCCTTCTTATTTGTTTCCGACCTCTTTCCAAAGCCTTTACTACTTGTGAATTAGAATTAAAACTCTAATTCTAGCACCAATTATATGCAATCATCTTAAGTTTGCAACCTTAAAACAAAAACATATAAAAGTTATCTACTAAAACAGAATCAAATAAACGGAGTCACATAAGCTACTAGAAGAACTAATTAATTAGGATCAAACAATTAAATAAACCCATAAACAAAGGCTGAAAATTATATAAATCATGTCATGTTAACTAATACAAAGGATAAACAAGCAACAAAGAGGCATAAATTTAAAGGCTAAGTCGAAATACACCGTATGAATAGCATGAAGATCTTGAAACCACAAACTCTTGAATCCTTGACCACAAGTAATCCAAGCCGTGAAGACAAGGTGATGATGGTGATGGTGATGTTGAATAGGGGCTGGTGGTGATGGTGTAGACGCCTTCTCCTCCTCCTTGAAGCCTTGAAAACCCTAAGTACTAGAGAGTGGAAAATGAGAAATGGGAAGAGAAAGAGGAGGGTTTGTCCCTCCCCATTGGGGTGTGTTGAAGAGAAGAATGAGGCTGCTATTTATAGGAGAATGGAGAGGAAGAAGAAGACAATGCAAGAAATAAAGAAAGAAAGGGAAGAGAAGTGGAATTTAAGTGGGAGATAAAGAAATGGTAAGTGGCATGGTGGAAATGTAATGGGTTGCAATTAACCATTTATTTAGGTAAAAGAAATCAAACACTAATGGTATGGGTAGAAAGAAGAGGGAAGAATATAAGGGTGAGTGGAGCATTGAAAATAAAAGAAGAGGAAAGAAATAAAAAGCAGGCAGCACTGAGCTATTCCCACTTAGAACGGAATAATGCACGTTTGAACGGTTGGATGATTCTCAAATTTTAATACAGAATATCTAACACGCACATGCAGCGTTTATCAAAAATACAGATAGATCGGACGGTGCAATTGGGAGTTATGGGCTTCGCAAGTTGACTAATCTGCACAGGCAGAATGTCCGAAAATCTGGGCTTGGGCCTTTCCTCATGCTTTGTGAACTTGGGCCTTCCTTCATGGATTTGGGCCTTCATCTTCATGGATTTGGGCCTTCATCTTGGGCCTCACGGCAGCTCACTTCTTAATGGGCCTCGAAAAAGCCCATTAGACTTCGTAAATTTCCGAGCTCTTGCTTACTTTCCTCAACTTATCTTCTTTTCTCTTTATTTGCAATTGGAAACCTACAAACACAAAAACTAAATAAATAACACAAATTTATGAGAAACTAACAACAAAAATGTAGAGAAATTGATATAAAAAGTTGTACAATTATGCACCTATCAAATACCCCCACACTTAGCTATTGCTAGTCCCTTAGCAACACAAAACTTAAAACAGAACAACACAAAACAGAAAAGGAAACAGAAAACAAATATTTTTTTCCAACCATAACCCTCAGCGAGTTCACAAGAGTTATAATCAGGAGAATACAAATTATATACCAAGGCTAACGAATTTGCTAAGTCTTTAACATGCACATCTCATTTATGCTCGGGTGAAGTGTGTGAAAACCAAGTATACAATTAATTTCAAACAATCCAATAGGCACATATGAACAACATTAACCACTAAACCTCACAATGATCACTAAATATTTCCGCTCAATGTTTAGGGTTAAGTGTTTACTCTCATAACAATTGCACAAGTAATGTTCCCATAAGCTTGCTCATTAACCAACTCTCCACAATTAATCTACAACTCATTAGATCATAAGGACTTTCAAGGGTATAACAGGGACCAAAGGGTGGATGGTAAATGGTGAATGGTAGATGAAGTGAAATGACTTGAAATGAAAAATGTTTCACATGTTTGCAAGACAAATCAACGACTTTGAAACTCATACCTATGCTATACCTGAAACAACTCTTATTTTCCTCCAACCTTTTATTGAAAATAATACAAGAAAATAACTATCTCTTTTTATTTTTTCTTTTTTTTTTTCTATATTTTTTTTTTTCTTGAGGAACTTTATTCCTTCTTTTTGTTTTTTTGTTTTTCTTTCTTTCTTTCTTTGAACAAATACAACAAAATAAAATGCACCCCCACACTTGCCTTTTGGTATACTACCATACAAATCAAAACCCGAAGCATAAGAACATAAGAAGTCACTATCATCGTCTTGCAAACATAAATAAAACAAGGGTGAGATGGTGTGGGTGAACAAAAGAAACGGCTAATGAGTGTTTAGTTCAAAAGGGGATTCCTAAAGTTCGTGTTTAGATGGATGGTGAATACTTTGGCCATGGTGCTCAACTAATGCCTTACTCATTTCTAATTCATTACAGATTAACAAAATGTTTCAAGAGGTCTCTGAGCAAGTTCTAGGTTCAAAAACTCATGAATTGTGCACACATGAAGAACGAGTAAATGTATGAAATATGCATACATGTGAATATTCAATAGGCTCAAATCCTCACATTTTCTGGGTATGCATGACAATGTTTGTTCAAATGTGCTTCTCGGATTGCAATCAATTAATCAAAACAGGTTATGTGAACATGGAATTTCGAGCAATCACAAGTTATGCATATTAAATCCAAAGCAAATTATACAAAGCCTTAGCATATAATCAATATTTTCCTAATCACAACAAAGTAAACTCAATTCATCCTTGGGATTGGAAAGAAGAAAGCACATAACACAAATAAAACACACAACAGAAGTAAATATTTTTGTAATTTTTGATTTTTTGATTTTTTTTTATTTTTCAATGTAGGTAACAATACGTTACCACAGGGACTCACTTAGTGCAATGGTAGGTTCAACGCTACCAAGGGAGTGAGTGTGATATAGTCGATATACCGTTACCGTAGAAAACGAAAACAAACAAATAAATAAACAACAGAAGCAATTTTTTTTTCTTTTTCTATTTTTTTTTATTAGGGTAACAATACGTGACCACAGTGACTTACTAAGTGCAATGGTAGGTTCAACGCTACCAAGGGAGTAAGTATGATCTAGTCGATATATTGTTACCGTAGAAAACAAAAACAAGTAAATTATTTTTTTGAATTTTTCAAATTTTTCAAATTTTTTTCTTTTCTTTTCAATAAACCTTCTCCCCACACTTGAATTAAACATTGTCCTCAATGTTAGACAAATATTTCACGAAAATGAATAATTCAAGCATGGTTATTGAATTTAAACACACAAACAGAAGTAAACACACAAACTAAAATAAACACACTAACTGAAATAAACACACAACAATTAAGTAAATGAAAAGGGAAACAGAAAGACTCCCCTTTGAAGATCGTGAAGCTCCTCCCGAAGCAAGTCACCAACAGTCACAAACAAGGCTAGCAGGGCCTTGCATCCAACGTTTGCTCCTTAATTGACTGCGGCTCTGATCCTTTGAAGTGTGTCCTGGACAAGGGTTGTTGCCGACTCCACGGCAGATTTGGCTGATGTAGCCTTCACCGAGATCTGGAACACTATGGTAAGTAGAGTTCCGTCAAGAATAGCTCCGGATACGTTAGGCAGAATGGAGAAGCCTGAAGACATAAGCGGAAATGGCTCCGGTTGAACTCCAGATAGCAAACACTGGAAAATGGAATGGTTAATCGGCGCATAAATCACAGACGACCCCGTTGCATCGGTGCAACACTCCTGAAGGATGAGGAAGTCGTTGTGACTATCTATAGCGAGCACCGAGATCTGGTTCCGCGGGTCAAGACCGATGGTGAAGTTTGCTAGCACACGCACCGAGCTGTCCATCGACATGCTATCCCACATTGGTCTAGTCTGAACGTCTTTGAGGAACTCAAAGATCCTGGTGTGATGGGAAAGATGCACGACAGAACAACCAGCAGTACGATTGACTCCAGGGGGCTTGCTCGGATCACCCCTTCGCTTGTTGGTCCTGACCTCCATTCGAGTGTCTCTTGTTCGGTTCGAACAAGTCCAGTGGTGGTACGTGGAGTTGCTGATGTCGTTGAAGAAACAGATCGTCATCTGTTTTGCCATTTCCGCAAGTCCTCTTCTTCCTTCAAGAGAAATAATCGAGTCACCGGGTGAAGAGTGGATACCTGTGGCGCACATGTAGCGCTCGGCTTGTCGTTGGAGGGTTGAGATCCAACGCTTTGCACCAAAAGCGAACCCTGAATGAACAAAAGGTTCGAAACTGGCCTTCATCTCCTTTTCGCGTACATCCACGTGCTCCACCCAAGTGACCAAGGAAGATCCATTATGAAGATCACGTATCAGGCATCCGGAGGGGCGTTTTCGGCATATAGATCTCACGGAAGGCTTCGGATTTGTGCGCAATTCATCCACGGAGACATCCACGACGACCCAACTTCCATCCAGTTGTTGGTCAGAGTACCGAACGAACTGGACTTCACGAGTCGAAACGAGGTGAGATGGCACCAGAAACTCGGCCGACATCACCTGCATATGTGATAGGAGCACAAAGTGTGACGTTTTTAATGTATTTTCCCTACTATTTGGCTATGATTTAATTGTAACTTTGCTATTTTTGCTTAGTTTCCATATTTGAGTCCCTAAATGATATATAAATGTGAATACGTGCAGAAAATCGGAGCTCGGAAATTTACGAAGTCTAATGGGCTTTTTCGAGGCCCATTAAGAAGTGAGCTACCGTGAGGCCCAAGATGAAGGCCCAAATCCATGAAGATGAAGGCCCAAATCCAAGAAGAAAGGCCCAAGCCCAAGAAGAAAGGCCCAAGCCCAAGAAGGAAGGTCCAAGCCCATTTTCGGACAATCTGCCTGTGCAGATATGTCAACTTGCGAAGCCCATATCTCCCAATTGGACCGTTGGATCCAGCTGTAATGTTTATACACGCTGCATGTGTGTGTTATATATTCTGTATTAAATTTTGAGAATCATCCAACCGTTCAAACGTGCAGGATTCCGTTCTAAGTGCGCACTGCTCAGTGCTGTCTGCTTTTTATTTCTTTCCTCTTCTTTTATTTTCAATGCTCCACTCACCCATATATTCTTTCCTCTTCTTTCTTCCAACACTATTAGTGCTTAATTTCTTTTACCTAAATAAATGGTTCATTGCCATATGACTAAATTTCCACCATTCCACTTACCATTTCTTTTCTACCACTCACATTCCACTTCTCTTCCTTTTCTTTCTTTATTTCTTTCATTGTCTTCTTCTTCCTCTCAATTCTCCTATAAATAGCAGCCCCATTCTTCTCACCAATTCATACCCCAATGGGGAGGGACAAACCCTCCTCTTTCTCTTCTCCATCATATTTTCCATTCTCTAGTATTTAGGGTTCTCAAGGCTTCAAGGAGGAGGAAAGGCGGCTTAGGGTTTAGGGTTTAGGGTTTAGGGATCGATACTTATAATATTTGCATTATGTGACGGCTTAGCTTATGTGACTCTGTTTACTTGATTCTGAATTATAGAAAACTTTTATGTGTTTATGTTATAGGGATCGATACTTATAATATTTGCATATAATTGGAGCTAGAGTTAGGGATTACAATTCACCTAATAGTTTTGGAAACCTAATTCACGAGTAGTAAAGGCTTTGGACAAAGGTCGGTGTCAAATAAAAAGGATTGCGGACATATGGACTTTTCTATAATGGGTCGTGCACTTTAATTAACAACTCTTTTCTATGCGTTAAATATGGTTTGATTAGCTAGCTTTCTAGACTAAGACGGCATGTTTAATTGGTTAATCTAGGTGCTTTCACTTAGGTTAATTTTCGTAGAGAGGTTTTATTTGGGGAATGGTTAGCTTCTAACTTTCCACATATGTTAATTTCGGTTTCATGGCTAGGGAACTTGGTTAATTTTCGGTCCAATGATTAATAAACTTGTGTATATGTGGCTGAACTTTATATACTTTGTGTTTCATCCCATCTCATTTAATTTATTCTTTGTAGTTTAATTAATTTATTTCATTCAATTTATCTCTTAAACCCCCTTACTTTGTACATATGTATATATATTTATACTTTATACATGTTAATAATAATTCTTTATTTTATTTAATCTTTGTGACATTTTTTGTTAGGTACACCCTTTGATCTCCGTTGTGAACGATACCCTACTTACACCACTATACTACCGATAGGGTTTTTTTAAATTGATGCTCATTTTGGGCGTGTCAATTTTTGGCGCCGTCGACGTGGATTGAAAATATTCCTAACCTAATATTTTTTTTTTATTTGTGAATACTGTTTATAATTTTTTGTAATTATTATTGTTTTCATTACATGTATATAATTACTGTTTACTTTTTATTGTTTATAA
This sequence comes from Rubus idaeus, assembly GCA_030142095.1. Lineage (NCBI taxonomy): Eukaryota > Viridiplantae > Streptophyta > Magnoliopsida > Rosales > Rosaceae > Rubus > Rubus idaeus. Next base: position 16,509,821 of record CM057968.1, on the reverse strand, counting down.
TTTTACTATTTTTTTTAACTGTTCATATTACTTGTTTATATTACTTGCCTATATTACTTGTGACTAGTTGTTGTTATTACTTGTTTTTAATACTTGTTCATATTTTGTTACACTTAGTAATTTATTTAGGTGTCTTTTATATAGTTGATTATTTTTTTGTTGTTGTAAGTTGTATCTTGAACGGAAATAGGTAAGGTCCTTTTGTTAATATTGGCCTAAACCCTTCATTTTTACCGTAAGGTTATTTGAGGTTGAGGGCGGCCTTTATTAACACTTGGAGAATTGTCGAACACTTAAGTGCTTTCTCAACTGAGTAAGGGGCACATGGATGGTGTCTAGGTCGAGACCCTGGGTGACAGGTTTTGGATTCAGAGGACTATAGACTGACGTAAGTCGATAGGGGTGTAAGCCTCCGTAGTCCACTAAATGAATCCTGCCCCTCGCTTATTCTCATATGATCTGGCCATTCGCCTCTGAAAACACGGAAAGTCATTTAAGTCAAGGCATTGCACCTAGGCCGTAAGTCCACCTTGAGTTACCGCTTGGAATCAACTTTCATTTTTTTTTCAACTATATTAAGGCAAAGGAAAATATTTTTGTACACTTAAGTGTATTGTGTAAATAAAATATACGTAGACATAGGAAATTTTATTTATTCATTTTGTATAGCTAATTTGTGACATATTTTTTAACTTTGTAAATATTTTGTTTTTATTTTGTAAATTTATTACTAACCTTTTTATTTTGTATAGGAAATAAATCCGGGTTTATCGGAAATTTTACCACATACATCGGAGCATACGTTTAGGAAGTCGAGGTTGAAAAACCTTGAGGTTGATGTCTTGTTGGTGATTTTCCGTTTCCTCGGGAGTAAAAAGGTAAGTTTTCTTTTCACTCTCGTTATTTATTTAAAAATAAAAATAAAAAAAATAAAAAATAAAAATAAAAAAATTTGTAATTGTAAAAAAAAGAAAAAAAAAGTGTTTGTTTGTTTGGTTTACTCTTTTTATTTATTTATTTTTACTATTTATAATTACTGTTTGTTTTATTTTTGGGCTTGATTGTTGTTATTTGTTATTGGGCCTTAGGCCCATTTGTGTGATTGGTTAGGGTTTTAGGTTTCGTAAAAAAAAAAAAATAATAATAATAATAAAAAAAATTTAGCCCATTGGGCTCGTGTCATTCACGAAGCCCAAAACCCGTAACCCAAGCCCATTTAGTGTGTCGGGCCTGTTCGTTTTTAGGCCCATTAGTTAAGCCCACCAATAATGGGCCGGAGTTTTCTTTGGCCCAGGCCCACTTTAAGGCCCAAACCATTTCGATGGCCCAAGCCCGTTTAAAGTGTCGGCAAGCGCGTGTGCTACGCGTTTTCACTGTTTACTTTACGACTTTTCGTAAAGTATTAAAAAAATAAAAAAAAATAAAAAATCGAAAATCAAAAAAAAATGTGATTGGGCCGACGCACGACTTTTGCGTCGGCCGAATTGTTTAATAAGCCGCATGCGTTTTCACTGTACGCTTTGCGACTTTCGTCGCCCGATCCGCAATTTGCGGGTCTTCTGTCTTTGGCACGTGTGCAAGCGTGCATGCGTGCGTCCACTCCTTTCTCCTTCCCTTCTGTTTGCGTTAGTGCCTTAGGTCATTTCACGCGTTTTTCCTTAGTCTTTCCCTTTCTCTCTCTCGTTTTCTCTCTCGTGTTCTTCGTGTTCTTCAGTTTTCCCAGAAAATCTCCCAAATCCCAGAAGTTTTCCTTCCTTCCCAACCCAGAAATGGCCAAACGAGTGAATTCTTTCAGTGATTTGTTTCAGGCAGGTCCTTCAGAGAACCCAATCTTTGAAGGCTTGGCTGAAATAATTCCACCGAGCATGCTCAATAGCGCCGATGCTAGCATGCCGACCGAGCCGCAACCACAACCGCAACCACTACCCCAAGCACCAATCATGGTTGCTGATCCACCTATTGAGCCGGAAGCCGCTCCTGTCTATAGGAGACTTCCGAGGTCGAAGTACAGCAAAGCTCAGAGAGAAGCACTGGCGGCTTTCTTTGCGGTGTATTCTCACCCCACGAAACCACAACGAGAAAGATTTGGTCCGAAAATCGGACTTGAGGAGGACCAAGTCTACTATTGGGGGTCGAGAAATAGGAAGAAGTTCGGTATCCAGTCTTCCGAGCAGCGTATTGCCGAGCTAGAGAGAAGAAACGATCAGCTGGTGAGCAAGAACGAGGAGCTTCAAATGCAGAATCAAAGACTCGTCGATGCTCTCCACAGCGGCATCTGTCCCAATTGCGGAGGTCCTGTTCCGCACTCAGATGTGCCTAGGCGAAGGCTCGAAGTTGTTCCTGCACAACAAGAGCCTCTTCTCGAGTTGTCCGATGATTCGATCGACTTGGACCACTTGAGACTGGATGTGCGGAGCCTCATGCCTACACTTATCGAGCGCCCATCCATACCTTTGCCATCTGACACCCTTCCCGGACCTGCTCATGATCTTGTCGGAGTCCACACCGACTTGATCTCGGATATCGCCCGCAAGGCCAAAGACGAGCTCCTGCTCATGGCCACTGCCGGATTTCCTTTGTGGATAACTTCACCGACTCCCGACACGTCTATTCATCCCGAGACTCTTAATAGGGCCGAGTACTTGCGAGTGTTTCAACGTGCTGAACCTACACCGTACTTCAAATCTGAATCATCAAGACACTCGGCAACCATCCATCTTTATCTGACCACCATCGTTCAGATCTTAATGGATGTTGGTCGATGGTTGCCAGTCTTCTGTAGCATGATCACAAATGCCAAGACGTTGGAGATCCTTTCCTCCAGCAATGAAGAAGGCTACGAGGAGCATAAGCAGGTGATGTCGGCCGAGTTTCTGGTGCCATCTCATCTCGTTTCAACTCGTGAAGTCCAGTTTGTGCGGTATTCTCACCAACAACTGGATGGAAGTTGGGTCGTCGTGGATGTCTCCGTGGATGAATTGCGCACAAATCCGAAGCCTTCCGTGAGATCTATATGCCGAAAACGCCCCTCCGGATGCTTGATACGTGATTTGCATAATGGATCTTCCTTGGTCACTTGGGTGGAGCACGTGGATGTACGCGAGAAGGAGATGAAGGCCAGTTTCGAACCTTTTGTTCATTCAGGGTTCGCTTTTGGTGCAAAGCGTTGGATCTCAACTCTCCAACGACAAGCCGAGCGCTACATGTGCGCCACAGGTATCCACACTTCACCCGGTGACTCTATCATTTCGCCTGAAGGAAGAAGAGGCCTGGCGGAAATGGCAAAGCAGATGACAGTCTGTTTCTTCAACGACATCAGCAACTCCACGTACCATCACTGGACTTGTTCGAACCGAACAAGAGACACTCGAATGGAGGTCAGGACCAACAAGCGAAGGGGTGATCCGAGCAAGCCCCCTGGAGTCAATCGTACTGCTGGCTGTTCTGTCTTACACGTATCCCATCACACCAGGATCTTTGAGTTCCTCAAAGATGTGCATACGAGACCGCTGTGGGATAGTATGTCGATGGACAGCTCGGTGCGTCTGCTAGCAAATTTCACCATCGGTCTTGACCCGCGGAACCAGATCTCGGTGCTCGCCATAGATAATCACAACGACTTCCTTATTCTTCAGGAGTGTTGCACCGATGCAACGGGCTCGTCTGTGATTTATGCACCGATCAACCATTCCATTTTCCAGTGTTTGCTATCTGGAGTTCAACCGGAGCCATTTCCGCTTATGTCTTCTGGCTTCTCCATTCTACCTAACGTATCCGGAGCTGTACTTGATGGAACTATACTTACCATAGTGTTCCAGATCTCAGTGAAGGCTACATCAGCCAAGTCTGCTGTGGAGTCGGCAACTACCCTTGTCCAGGACACACTTCAAAGGATCAGAGCCGCAGTCAATTAACGAGCAAACGTTGGATGCAAGGCCCTGCTAGCCTTGTTTGTGACTGTTGGTGACTTGCTTCGGGAGGAGCTTAATGATCTTCAAGGGGGAGTATTTTCTATCTATTTTTCATTTTTACTTAACTGTTGTGTGTTTATTTATGTTTGTGTGTTTACTTCTGTTTGTGTGTTTAAATTCAATAACCATACTTGAATTTTTCATTTTCGTGAAATATATGTCTAACATTGAGGACAATGTTTAATTCAAGTGTGGGGGGAAGGTTTATTAAAAAGAAAAGAAAAAATTTGAAAAATTCAAAAAATTCAAAAAAATAATTTATTTGTTTTCGTTTTCTACGGTAACAATATATCGACTAAATCATACTTACTCCCTTGGTAGCGTTGAACCTACCATTGCACTTAGTAAGTCACTGTGGTCACGTATTATTACCTTAATAAAAAAAATTTGAAAAAGAAAAAAAAAATTGCTTCTGTTGTTTATTTGTTTGTTTGTTTTCGTTTTCTACGGTAACGGTATATCGACTATATCACACTCACTCCCTTGGTAGCGTTGAACCTACCATTGCACTAAGTGAGTCCCTGTGGACACGTATTGTTACCTACATTGAAAAATAAAAAAAAAATCAAAAAATCAAAAAAATACAAAAATATTTGCTTCTGTTTGTGTGTTTTTGTGTGTTTATTTGTATTCGTGTTCTGTTCTTTCCAATCCCGATGATGAATTGAGTTTAATTGTTGTGATTAGGAGAATGTTTATTATATGTCAAGGCTTTGTGTGATTTGCTTTGGATTTAATTTGCATAACTTGTGATTGCTCGAAATTTCATGTTCACATAACCTGTGTTAATTAGTTGATTGCAATCCGAGAAACACATTTGAACATACATTGTCATGCATACCCAGAAATTGTGAGAATTTGAGCCTGTTGAATATTCACATGTATGCATTATTCATACATTTACTCATTCTTCATGTGTGCACAATTCATGAGTTTTTGAACCTAGAACTTGCTCATTGACCTCTCGAAACTTTTTATTAATCTGTGATGAATTGAAAATGATTAAGGCATTAGTTGAGCACCATGGCCAAATATTCACCATCCATCTAAACACGAACTTTAGGAACCCCTTTTGAACTGATAACTCATTAGCCGCTTCTTTTGTTCACCCACACCATCTCACCCTTGTTTTATTTATGTTTGCAAGACGATGATAGTGACTTCTTGTGTTCTTATGCTTCGGGTTTTGATTTGTATGGTAGTATACCAAAAGGCAAGTGTGGGGGTGTATTTATTTTGTTGTATTTGTTCAAAGAAAAAAAAAATCAGAAATAAAAAGAAGGAATAAATTCCTCAAAGAAAAAAATAGAAAAGAAAAAAAAAAGAAAAAAAAAAGAAAGAAAGAGAAATTCCACAAAAATAGAGTTATTTTCTTGTATTGTTTTAATTTCAATAAAAGGTTGGAGGAGAATAAGAGTTGTTTCGGGTATAGCATAGGTATGAGTTTCAAAGTCGTTGATTTGTCTTGCAAACATGTAAAACATTTTTTCATTTCGAGTCCTTTCACTTCATTTACCATTCACCATCCACCATTTGGTCCCTGTTTCACCTAAAAAGTCCTTATGATCTGATGATTTGTGGATTAATTGTAGAGAGTTGGTCGATGAGCAAGCATATGGGAACACTACTTGTGTAATTGTTTTGAGAGTAAACACTTAACCCTAAACACTGAGCGGAAATATTTAGTGATCATTGTGAGCTTTAGTGGTTAATGTTGTTTCGATGTGCCTATTGGATTGCATGAGATTAATTGTACACTTGGTTTTCACACACTTCACCCGAGCATAAATGAGATGTGCATGTTAAAGACTTAGCAAATTCGTTAGCCTTGGTATATAATTTGTATTCTCCTGATTATAACTCTTCTGAACTCGCTGAGGGTTATGGTTGGAAAGAATATATGTTTTGTGTTTCCCTTTTCTGTTTTGTGTTGTTTTGTTTTAAGTTTTGTGTTGCTAAGGGATTAGCAATAGCTAAGTGTGGGGGAATTTGATAGGAGCACAAAGTGTGACGTTTTTAATGTATTTTCCCTACTATTTGGCTATGATTTAATTGTAACTTTGCTATTTTTGCTTAGTTTCCATATTTGAGTCCCTAAATGATATATAAATGTGAATACGTGCAGAAAATCGGAGCTCGGAAATTTACGAAGTCTAATGGGCTTTTTCGAGGCCCATTAAGAAGTGAGCTACCGTGAGGCCCAAGATGAAGGCCCAAATCCATGAAGATGAAGGCCCAAATCCAAGAAGAAAGGCCCAAGCCCAAGAAGAAAGGCCCAAGCCCAAGAAGGAAGGTCCAAGCCCATTTTCGGACAATCTGCCTGTGCAGATATGTCAACTTGCGAAGCCCATATCTCCCAATTGGACCGTTGGATCCAGCTGTAATTTGTATACACGCTGCATGTGTGTGTTATATATTCTGTATTAAATTTTGAGAATCATCCAACCGTTCAAACGTGCAGGATTCCGTTCTAAGTGCGCACTGCTCAGTGCTGTCTGCTTTTTATTTCTTTCCTCTTCTTTTATTTTCAATGCTCCACTCACCCATATATTCTTTCCTCTTCTTTCTTCCAACACTATTAGTGCTTAATTTCTTTTACCTAAATAAATGGTTCATTGCCATATGACTACATTTCCACCATTCCACTTACCATTTCTTTTCTACCACTCACATTCCACTTCTCTTCCTTTTCTTTCTTTATTTCTTTCATTGTCTTCTTCTTCCTCTCAATTCTCCTATAAATAGCAGCCCCATTCTTCTCACCAATTCATACCCCAATGGGGAGGGACAAACCCTCCTCTTTCTCTTCTCCATCATATTTTCCATTCTCTAGTATTTAGGGTTCTCAAGGCTTCAAGGAGGAGGAAAGGCGGCTGCACAATCACCATCATCACCATCAATTTCGTCCATCATCATCACCACCTTGCTGCACACGGTTTGGATTACTTGCTTTCAAGGATTCAAGGTTTCGTGGACTTCAAGTCTTCATGCTATTCCATATGGTGTAATCTGACTTTTCCTTTAATTATTCTTATGAATTCCTCTTTGTTGCTTGATTATTCTTTGTATTAGTTAACATGACATGATTTATATAATTTCCAGCCTATTTATATGAGTTTATTTAGTTATTGGATCCTAATTAATTAGTTCTTCTAGTAGCTTATGTGACTCTGTTTACTTGATTCTGAATTATAGAAAACTTTTATGTGTTTATGTTATAGGGATCGATACTTATAATATTTGCATATAATTGGAGCTAGAGTTAGGGATTACAATTCACCTAATAGTTTTGGAAACCTAATTCACGAGTAGTAAAGGCTTTGGACAAAGGTCGGTGTCAAATAAAAAGGATTGCGGACATATGGACTTTTCTATAATGGGTCGTGCACTTTAATTAACAACTCTTTTCTATGCGTTAAATATGGTTTGATTAGCTAGCTTTCTAGACTAAGATGGCATGTTTAATTGGTTAATCTAGGTGCTTTCACTTAGGTTAATTTTCGTAGAGAGGTTTTATTTGGGGAATGGTTAGCTTCTAACTTTCCACATATGTTAATTTCGGTTTCATGGCTAGGGAACTTGGTTAATTTTCGGTCCAATGATTAATAAACTTGTGTATATGTGGCTGAACTTTATATACTTTGTGTTTCATCCCATCTCATTTAATTTATTCTTTGTAGTTTAATTAATTTATTTCATTCAATTTATCTCTTAAACCCCCTTACTTTGTACATATGTATATATATTTATACTTTATACATGTTAATAATAATTCTTTATTTTATTTAATCTTTGTGACATTTTTTGTTAGGTACACCCTTTGATCTCCGTTGTGAACGATACCCTACTTACACCACTATACTACCGATAGGGTTTTTTTAAATTGATGCTCATTTTGGGCGTGTCAATATGCTCCTTGTAGCCTTCTTCGTTGCTGGAGGAAAGGATCTCCAACGTCTTGGCGTTTGTGATCATGCTACAGAAGACTGGCAACCATCGACCAACATCCATTAAGATCTGAACGATGGTGGTCGGATAAAGATGGATGGTTGCCGAGTGTCTCGACGATTCGGCTTTGAAGTACGGAGCAGGTTCAGCTCGTTGAAACACTCGCAAGTACTCGGCCCTATTTAGAGTCTCGGGATGAATAGAAGTGTCGGGAGTCAGTGAAGATATCCACAAAGGAAAACCGGCAGTGGCCATGAGCATGAGCTCGTGCTTGGCCTTGCGGGCGATATCCGAGATCAAGTCGGTGTGGACTCCGACAAGATCATGAGCAGGTCCGGGAAGGGTGTCAGATGGCAAAGGTATGGATGGGCGATCGACAAGTGTAGGCATGAGGCTCCGCACATCCCGTCTTAAGTGGTCCATGTCGATGGAATCATCGGAAAACTCAAGAATAGGCTCTTGTTGTTGAGGAACAACTTCGAGCCTTCGCCTAGGCACATGTGAGTGCGGAACAGGACCTCCGCAATTGGGACATATGCCGCTGTGGAGAGCATCGACGAGTCGTTGATTCTGCATTTGAAGCTCCTCGTTCTTCCTCACCAGCTGATCGTTTCTTCTTTCTAGCTCGGCAATACGCTGCTCAGATGTAATGATACCGAACTTCTTCCTATTTCTCGACCCCCAATAATAGACTTGGTCCTCCTCTAGTCCGATTTTCGGACCAAATCTTTCTCTTTGTGGCTTGGTGGGGTGAGAATACACCGCAAAGAAAGCCGCCAGTGCTTCTCTCTGAGCTTTGGTGTACTTGGTCCTCGGAAGTCTCCTATAAACAGGAGCGGCTTCCGGCTCGGTAGGTGGATCAGCAACCATGATTGCTGCTTGGGGTAGTGGTTGTGGCTGTGGTTGTGGCTCGGTCGGCATGCTAGCATCGGCGCTATTGAGCATGCTTGGTGGAATTATTTCAGCCAAGCCTTCAAAGATTGGGTTCTCTGAAGGACCTGCCTGAAACAAGTCGCTTAAAGAATTCACTCTCTTGGCCATTTGTGGTTTGGGAGGGAGGGAAGCTTCTGGGATTTGGGAGGTTTTTCTGGGAAAACTAACTAAGAACACGAAGAACACGATGAACAAGCGAGAGAAAACGAGAGAGAATGAGAGAGAGAAAGGGAAAACGTGAAATGCCCTAAGGAAACTAACGCAAACCGAAGGGGAAGGGAACGGAATGGACGGACGCGTGTCCAAAGTCGAAGACAAAGATCCGTAAATCACGGATCGAGCGACGAAAGTCGCAAAGGGAATAGTGGAACGCGCGCACGATTTATTAAACAATTCGGCCGACGCAAAAGTCGTGAGTCGGCCCAATCAAATTTTTTTCATTTTCTATTTTTTATTTTTTTTAGTTTTTATTTTTTATTTTTTTTTATTTTTTAATACTTTACGAAAAGTCGTAAAGTGAACAGTGAAAACGCGTAGCACACGCGCTTGCCGACACTTTAAACGGGCCTGGGCCATCGGAATGGTCTGGGCCTTAAAGTGGGCCTGGGCCAAAGAAATCTCCGGCCCATTATTTGTGGGCTTAACTAATGGGCCTAAAAACGAACAGGCCCGACACACTAATGGGCTTGGGTTACGGGTTTTGGGCTTCGTGAATGACACGAGCCCAATGGGCTAAATTTTTTTTTTTTTTTTTTATTTTTTTATTTTACGAAACCTAAAACCCTAACCAATCACACAAATGGGCCTAAGGCCCAATAACAAATAACTACAACAAGCCCGAAAATAAAACAAACAGTAATTATAAACAGTAAAAATAAATAATTACAAATAATAAAACAAACAAACACTCTTTTTTTTATTATTTACAATTAAAAAATTTTTTATTTTTTTATTTTTTAAATAAATAACGAGAGTTAAAAGAAAACTTACCTTTTTACACCCGAGGAAACCGAAAATCACCAACAAGACATCAACCTCAAGGTTTTTCAACCTTGACTTCCTAAACGTATGCTCCGATGTATGTGGTAAAATTTCCGATAAACCCGGATTATTTCCTATACAAAATAAAAAGTTAGTAATAAAATTTACAAAATAAAAACAAAATATTTACAAAATGAATAAATAAAATTTCCTATGTCTAAGTATATTTTATTTACAAGTAATGTTAAATTGTCCAAAATATAGTTAAAAACAAAGTTGATTCCAAGCGGTAATTCGAGGTGGACGTACGGCCTAGGTGCAATATCTTGACGTAAATGACTTTCCGTGTTTTCAGAAGGCGAATGGCCAGATCACAAGAGATAAGCGAGAGGCAGGATTCATTTAGTGGACAAGTCCTCTGAATCCAATTTTACAAACCCGTCACCCAGAGTCTTGATCATATCTAGACACCATTCATGTGCCCCTTACTCAGTTGAGAAAGCACTTAAGTGTTCGACAATTCTCCAAGTGTTAATAAAGGCCGCCCTCAACCTCAAATAACCTTACGGTAAAAATGAAGGGTTTAGGCCAATATTAACAAAAGGACCTTACCTATTTCCGTTCAAGTTACAACTTACAACAACAAAAAATAATCAACTATATAAAAGACACCTAAATAAATTACTAAGTGTAACAAAATATGAACAAGTATTAAAAACAAGTAATAACAACAACTAGTCACAAGTAATATAGACAAGTAATATAAACAAGTAATATGAACAGTTAAAAAAAACAGTAAAATTATAAACAATAAAAAGTAAACAGTAATTATATACAAGTAATAAAAACAGTAATAATTACAAAAAATTATAAACAGTATTCACAAAAAAAAAAAATTAGGTTAGGAATATTTTCAATCCCCGTCGACGGCGCCAAAAATTGACAGGCCCAGAATGAGCGTCAATTAAAAAAAACCCTATCGGTTGTAGTATAGTGGTAAGTAGGGTATCGTTCACAACGGAGATCAAAGGGTGTACCTAACAAAAATTGTCACAAAGAATTAAATAAAATAAATAATAATTATTAACAAGTATAAAGTATAAATATATACATATGTACAAAGTAAAAGGGGGGTTTAAGAAATAAATTGAATGAAATAAATTAATTAATCTACAAAGAATAAATGAAATAAGATGGGATGAAACATAAAGAATATAAAGTTCAGCCACAAGTATACAAGTTTACCAATTATTGGACCGAAAATTAACCAAGTTCCCTAGCCATGAAACCGAAATTAACATATGTGGAATGCTGGACCGCCAATTATCATTCCCCAAATAAAACCACTTTCATGAAAATTAACCTAAGCGACCGCACCTAGATTAACCAATCAAACATGCAAAAGTAGCTAATCAAAACATGTCCAACGCATAAAAGAAGAGTTGTTAATTAAAGTGCACGACCTAGTGGGACCGCCCATCTATCCGTGATCCTTCTTATTTGTTTCCGACCTCTTTCCAAAGCCTTTACTACTTGTGAATTAGAATTAAAACCCTAATTCTAGCACCAATTATATGCAATCATCTTAAGTTTGCAACCTTAAAACAAAAACATATAAAAGTTATCTACTAAAACAGAATCAAATAAACGGAGTCACATAAGCTACTAGAAGAACTAATTAATTAGGATCAAACAATTAAATAAACCCATAAACAAAGGCTGAAAATTATATAAATCATGTCATGTTAACTAATACAAAGGATAAACAAGCAACAAAGAGGCATAAATTTAAAGGCTAAGTCGAAATACACCGTATGAATAGCATGAAGATCTTGAAACCACAAACTCTTGAATCCTTGACCACAAGTAATCCAAGCCGTGAAGACAAGGTGATGATGGTGATGGTGATGTTGAATAGGGGCTGGTGGTGATGGTGTAGACGCCTTCTCCTCCTCCTTGAAGCCTTGAAAACCCTAAGTACTAGAGAGTGGAAAATGAGAAATGGGAAGAGAAAGAGGAGGGTTTGTCCCTCCCCATTGGGGTGTGTTGAAGAGAAGAATGAGGCTGCTATTTATAGGAGAATGGAGAGGAAGAAGAAGACAATGCAAGAAATAAAGAAAGAAAGGGAAGAGAAGTGGAATTTAAGTGGGAGATAAAGAAATGGTAAGTGGCATGGTGGAAATGTAATGGGTTGCAATTAACCATTTATTTAGGTAAAAGAAATCAAACACTAATGGTATGGGTAGAAAGAAGAGGGAAGAATATAAGGGTGAGTGGAGCATTGAAAATAAAAGAAGAGGAAAGAAATAAAAAGCAGGCAGCACTGAGCTATTCCCACTTAGAACGGAATAATACACGTTTGAACGGTTGGATGATTCTCACATTTTAATACAGAATATCTAACACGCACATGCAGCGTGTATCAAAAATACAGATAGATCGGACGGTGCAATTGGGAGTTATGGGCTTCGCAAGTTGACTAATCTGCACAGGCAGAATGTCCGAAAATCTGGGCTTGGGCCTTTCCTCATGCTTTGTGAACTTGGGCCTTCCTTCATGGATTTGGGCCTTCATCTTCATGGATTTGGGCCTTCATCTTGGGCCTCACGGCAGCTCACTTCTTAATGGGCCTCGAAAAAGCCCATTAGACTTCGTAAATTTCCGAGCTCTTGCTTACTTTCCTCAACTTATCTTCTTTTCTCTTTATTTGCAATTGGAAACCTACAAACACAAAAACTAAATAAATAACACAAATTTATGAGAAACTAACAACAAAAATGTAGAGAAATTGATATAAAAAGTTGTACAATTATGCACCTATCAGTGATCAATCAATAACATATCTAACGCATAGGAGAAGAGTTGTTAATTAAAGTGCGCGACCTAGCGAACGCTCGTCTATCCGTGATCCTTCTTATTTTGATTCTGACCCGTTTGATAAGCCTTTACTACTTGTGAATTAGAATTAAAACCCTAATTCTAGCACCAATTACATGCAATCATCTTAAGTTTCGAACCTTAAAACAAGAACACATAAAAGATTCAATAAAACCGAATCAAATAAACGGAGTCACATAAGCTGCTAGAAGAACTAATTAATTAGGATCTAACAATCAAATAAACTCATAAATATAGGCTGAAAATTATATAAATCATGTCATGTTAACTAATACAAAGAATAATCAAGCAACAAAGAGGAACTCAAAAAGAGTAATTAAAGAATAAGTTGAAGTACACCATATGGAAAGTAGGAAGAACTCGAAGATCACAAACTCTTAAATCCTCACGCGAGTAACTCAAAAGCCGAGATTCCCAAGGTGATGATGATGGTGGTGATGATGGTTGATGGCTGGTGGTCATGGTGTAAACAGCTCCCCTCCTCCTTGAAGACTTGAAAACCCTAAATACTAGAGAATGGAAAATATGATGTGAGATGGAGAAGAGAAAGAGGAGGGTTTGTCCCTCCCCATTGGGGTGTGAATTGGTGAGAAGAATGGGGCTGCTATTTATAGGAGAATGGAGAGGAAGAAGAAGACAATGAAAGAAATAAAGAAAGAAAAGGAAGAGAAGTGGAATGTGAGTGGTAGAAAAGAAATGGTAAGTGGAATGGTGGAAATGTAGTCATATGGCAATGAACCATTTATTTAGGTAAAAGAAATTAAGCACTAATAGTGTTGGAAGAAAGTAGAGGAAAGAATATAGGGGTGAGTGGAGCATTGAAAATAAAAGAAGAGGAAAGAAATAAAAAGCAGACAGCACTGAGCAGTTCCCACTTAGAACGGAATAATGTACGTTTGAACGGTTGGATGATTCTCAAATTTTAATACAGAATATCTAACACACACATACAGCGTGTATCAAAATTACAGCAGGATCCAACGGTGCAATTGGGAGATATGGGCTTCGCAAGTTGACTAATCTGCACAGGCAGAATGTCCGAAAATCTGGGCTTGGGCCTTTTCTCATGCTTTGTGAACTTGGGCCTTCCTTCATGGATTTGGGCCTGCCATCATGGATTTGGGCCTCCTTCTTGGGTTTGGGCCTTCCATCTTGGGCCTCATGGCATACCATCTCTTAATGGGCCTCGCAAAAGCCCATTAGACTTCGTTTCTGCACATGTTCACATTAATACATCATTTTGGACTCAAATATGGAAACTAAGCTAAAATAGCAAAGTTACAATTAAATCATAGCCAAATAGTAGGGAAAACACATTAAAAACGTCACACTTTGTGCTCCTATCAAATTCCCCCACACTTAGCTATTGCTAGTCCTCTAGCAAACACAAGAACAACACATAACAGAAAAGGAAACACAAAACAGAATGGTCTTTCCAACCATAACCCTCAGCGAGTTCATAAGAGTTATAATCCGAATAATATAAATTATATACCAAGGCTAACGAATTTGCTAAGCATTTAACATGTACATCTCATTCATGCTCGGGTGAAGTGTGTGAAAACCGAGTATACAATTAATCGCATGCAATCCAATAGGCACATCTACACAACATTAACCACTAAAGCTCACAATGATCACTAAATATTTCCGCTCAGTGTTTAGGGTTAAGTGTTTACTCTCAAAACAATTACACAAGTAACGTTCCCATAAGCTTGCTCATTAACCAACTCTCCACAATTAATCCACAAATCATTAGATCATAAGGGCTTTTAGGGTGAAACAGGGGTCAAAGGGTGAATGGTGAATAGTGAATGGTGAATGATGAATAAAGGGACTGGAAATGAAAAATGTTTCACATGTTTGCAAGACAAGTCAACGACTTTGAAACTCATACCTATGCTATAACCGAAACAACTTTCTTATTCTCCCCCAACTTTTTATTGAAAATAATACAAGAAAATAACTCTATTTTTTTTTTCTTTCTTTTCTTTTTTTTTTTTTTTTTTTCTTGAGGAACTTTATTCCTTCTTTTTGTTTTTGATTTTTTTTTCTTTCTTTGAACAATTACAACAAAATAAAATGCACCCCCACACTTGCCTTTTGGTATATTACCATACAAATCCGAAGCATAAGAACATAAGAAGTCACTATCATCGTCTTGCAAACACAAATAAAACAAGGGTGAGAAGTTGTGGGTGAACAAAAGAAACGGCTAATGAGTGTTTAGTTCAAAAGGGGATTCCTAAAGTTCGTGTTTAGATGGATGGTGAATACTTTGGCCATGGTGCTCAACTAATGCCTTACTCATTTCTAATTCATCACAGATTAACAAAATGTTTCAAGTGGTCTGTGAGCAAGTTCTAGGTTCAAAACTCATGAATTGTGCACACATGAAGAACGAGTAAATGTATGAAATATGCATACATGTGAATATTCAATAGGCTCAAATCCTCACATTTTCTGGGTATGCATGACAATGTATGTTTAAATGTGCTTCTCGGATTGCAATCAATTAATCGAAACAGATTATGTGAACATGGAATTTCGAGCAATCACAAGTTATGCATATTAAATCCAAAGCAAACTACACAAAGCCTTGACATATAATAAACATTCTCCTAATCACAACAATTAAACTCAATTCATCCTTGGGATTGGAAAGAACAAAGCACAAAACACACAAAACATAAGCAAATATTTTTGTAATTTTTGATTTTTTGATTTTTTCAAATTTTTTTTTTTCAATTTACGTAACAATACGTGACCACAGGGACTCACTTAGTGCAATGGTAGGTTCAACGCTACCAAGGGAGTAAATATGATCTAGTCGATATACCGTTACCGTAGAAAACGAAAACAAACAAATAAATAAACAACATAAGCAATTTTTTTTTTTTTTTTTTGTTTATTAGGGTAACAATACGTGACCACAATGACTTACTAATTGCAATGGTAGGTTCAACGCTACCAAGGGAGTAAGTATGATTTAGTCGATATATTGTTACCGTAGAAAACGAAAACAAGTAAATTATTTTTTTGAATTTTTTGAATTTTTCAAATTTTTTCTTTTCTTTTTAATAAACTTTCCCCCCACACTTGAATTAAACATTGTCCTCAATGTTAGACAGATATTTCACGAAAATGAAAAATTCAAGCATGGTTATTGAATTTAAACACACAAACATAAATAAACACACAACAATTAAGTAAATAAAAAGGGAAACAGAAAGACTCCCCCTTGAAGATCGTAAAGCTCCTCCCGAAGCAAGTCACCAACAGTCACAAACAAGGCTAGCAGGGCCTTGCATCCAACGTTTGCTCCTTAATTGACTGCGGCTCTGATCCTTTTGAGCGTGTCCTGGACCGTGCCTGTTGCCAAATCCACAGCACGTCTGGCTGAATTTGCCTTCACTGAGATCTGGAACACTAACGTCAGTAGAGTTCCATCAAGTACGTCTCCGGATACATCAGGCAGAATGGAGAAGCCAGATGACATCAATTGAAAAGGCTCCGGGTCAACTCCACATAACATGGACTGGAAGGTTGCTTGATCGATAGGCGCATAAATCACGTACGACCCCGTTGAATCTGTGAAGCACTCCTGGAGTATGAGGAAGTCGACGTGATTACTTATGCCCAAAACGGAGATAGAATTTCGTGGGTCAAGACCAGTGGTGAAGTTTGTAAGCACATGTACTGAACTGTCTATCGACACACTATCCCATAAATGCCTTGTCTGTACGTCTCTGATAAAATCAAAGATTCTTGTGTGATGGGAGAAGTGCTTGACAGAACAGCCAGCAGTACGATCGAGTCCAAGGGGTTGGCTAGGATCACCCCTTCGCTTGTTGGTCCTGACCTCCATATGTGCGTCTCCCGTTTTGTTTGATGCAGTCCAATGATGGTAAGTCGAGTTGGTGATGTCGTTGAAGAAACTTACCGCCATCTGGTTTGCCATCTTAGCAAGGCTTCTTCTCCCTCCTGGTAAAATGATTGAGTCACTAGGTGAAGTGTGAATCCCCATCACGCACATGTAGCGCTCGGCATGTCGTTGAAGAGGTGCCAACCAACGCTTCGCTCCATATGCAAAACCTGATTCAACAAAAGGTTTAAATAAGGGGGTTAAATCTTTTTCTCGCACATCAACATGCTCCACCCACGTGACAAAGGAGGATCCATTCTGCAGATCCCGTATCAGGCATCCGGAAAGACGTTTTCGGCATCTTGATCTCACGGAAGGCCTTGGATTTGAGCTCATTTCATCCACAGAGACATCCACAACAATCCAACTTCCATCCAATTGTTGGTGAGAGGAACGAACAAACTGGACTTCACGAGTTGAAACGTTGTGTGTTGGCACTAGAAACTCGGCAGACATCACTTGCACTTGCTCCTTGTAGCTTTCTTCTATCCCGGAGAACAGGACCTCCAAGGTATGGGCATTGGTGACCAAGCTACAGAAGATGAGCAACCATTGACCAACATCCATTAAAATCTGAACGATGGTGGTCGGATTCAGGTGAATGGTTGCTGAGTGTCTCGAGGCTTCTGATATGAAATATGGTGTAGGCTCAGCTCGTTGAGACACTCGCAAGTACTCGTCATGATTAAGAGTTTCAGGATGAATGGAAGTGCTGGGATTTGAGGAATAGATCCATAGGGGAAAACCAGCAGCGACCAAGAGCATGAGTTCGTCTTTGGCTTTGTTCACGATATCGGCGATCTGGTCGGAATGAAACCCAACGAGATCATGAGCAGGTCCCGGAATGTTGTCACATGGCACATGAGAGGATGAGCGCTCGAGTAATGTTGGCATGAGGCTCCGCACATCCCTTCGCAAGTCATCCATGTCGATTGAATCATCGGACAAGACAAGAAGAGGCTCCGGAGGAACAACTTCGAATCTTGATCGATGCACATCTGGGTGCGGAACAGGACCTCCACACTGGGGACAAATGCCGCTGTGAAGAGCATCGATGAGTTTCTGGTTCTGCTCTTGAAGCTCCTCATTCTTACTCATCGGCTCCTCGTTTCTTCTTATTAGATCGGCATAAATCTGCTCCTCCGACGGGATACCGTGCTTATCATGAAATCTCCTTCCCCGGTTGTAGACCTTATTTTCAGTTAACCCGAGTTCTATAGCAAACCTTGCTCCGTGCAGTTTGAGTGGGTGAGGATTCACCGTGTAGAACTCGGTCAACGCATCATTTTGGTCCTTGGTGAGTCTCGTCCTCGGGCCTCTCGTACGCTTCGGGAAGGACCAAGAAGAAAGCAACAACATGTGGATCATCAGCCGGATTGGTGCTTGTGGTTCGGTTCTGGTTCCGCACATCCGGCATGCTAGCATTCACGGTATCTAGAATGCTTGGTGGAATGATTTCATCCAAGCCTTCAAAGAAATCACTCTCCGGAGGACTAGAATGAAACAACTCACCGAAAGAATTCACTCTTTTGGCCATTTCTAGGTTGGGAGGGAGGATAGCTTTCTGGAAAAATAACTAAGAACAACGAAGAACAATTGAAGAACAGTATGAACAAACGAGAGAAAATTTAGAGAGACTAAAAGGGAACTAAGTGAAAATGAATGCAAAATGAATGGAATGAAGCACACAAACACAAACGAAGGGAAAGGAAACAAACGCACGTACGCACACGTGCCACAGACACAGATCCGCAAATTGCGGATCGAGTGACGAAAGTCGCAAAGGCTACAGTTGACACGCATGCGGATTATTAAACAAATCGGCCGACGCAAAAGTCGTCCGTCGGCCCACTCAAATTTTTTTTTCATTTTTTATTTTTATTTTTTTAATTATCGTGCCGACGCGAAAGTCGCGGGACGGTCCAATAAGAATTTTTCTTTTTATTTAACCAAATCTTTACGCGAAAGTCGTAAAGTGAACAGTGAAAACGCGTAGCACACGCGCTAACGGTTGCCGACACTTTAAACAGGCCTGGGCCATCGGAATGGTCTAGGCCTTAAAGTGGGCCTGGCCGCGTAGAGAACGGGCCATTATTGGTGAGCTTAAACTAATGGGCCTAAAAAGTAAAGGCCCGACACACTAATTGGGCTTGGAAATGACACGAGCCCAATGAGCTAAATTTTTGTTTTTTTTTTTATATATTTTTTTTTTCGAAACCCAAAACACTAACCAACACACAAACGGGCTTAAGGCCCAATACTAACAAACCAACAAACAAACAAACCCAAAAACAAAACAGAAACAGTAATTATAAACAGTAAAATAAACAAACACTCTTTTTTTTTATATTTCCAATTACAAATTTTCTAAATTTTTTTTTTCTTTTTTCAAAAACAAATAACGAGAGTGAAAAGAAAACTTACCTTTTTATTCCCGAGGAAACCGAAAATCACCAACAAGACATCAACCTCAAGGTTTTTCAACCTTGACTTCCTAAACGTATGCTCCGATGTATGTGGTAGAATTTCCGATAAACCCGGATTATTTCCTATACAAAATAAAAAGGTTAGTAATAAATTTACAAAATAAAAACAAAATATTTACAAAATTAAAAATATGTCACTAATTATCTATACAAAATGAATGAATAAATTTTCCTATGTCTACGTATATTTTATTTACACAATACACTTAAGTGTACAAAAATATTTTCCTTTGCCTGAATATAGTTGAAAAAAAATGAAAGTTGATTCCAAGCGGTAACTCAAGGTGGACTTACGGCCTAGGTGCAATGCCTTGACTTAAATGACTTTCCGTGTTTTCAGAGGCGAATGGCCAGATCATATGAGAATAAGCGAGGGGCAGGATTCATTTAGTGGACTACGGAGGCTTACACCCCTATCGACTTACGTCAGTCTATAGTCCTCTGAATCCAAAACCTGTCACCCAGGGTCTCGACCTAGACACCATCCATGTGCCCCTTACTCAGTTGAGAAAGCACTTAAGTGTTCGACAATTCTCCAAGTGTTAATAAAGGCCGCCCTCAACCTCAAATAACCTTACGGTAAAAATGAAGGGTTTAGGCCAATATTAACAAAAGGACCTTACCTATTTCCGTTCAAGTTACAACTTACAACAACAAAAAAATAATCAACTGTATAAAAGACACCTAAATATAATTACTAAGTGTAAAATATCTACAAGTAAAATTAGTAAGTGTAACAAAATATCAACAAGTATAAACAAGTATTATTCACAAATATTCACAAAATAATAGTTAGGAATTTTCAATCCCCGTCGACGGCGCCAAAAATTGACAGGCTACAATGTAGCGTCAATTTAAAAAAATCCCTATCGGTAGTATAGTGTAAGTAGGGTATCGTTCACAACGGAGATCAAAGGGTGTACCTAACAAAAATGTCACAAAGAATTAAATAAAATAAAGAATTATTATTAACAAGTATAAAGAATATATACATATGTACAAAGTAAAAGGGGGTATTGAGAGATAAATTGAATTAAATAAATTAATTAAATTACAAAGAATAAATAAAATATGATGATGAAACACAAAGTATATAAAGTTCAGCCACATATACACAAGTTTACCAATCATTAGACCGAAAATTAACCAAGTTCCCTAGCCATGAAACCGAAACTAACATATGTGGAATGCCCACACGGGTTATCATTCCCCAAATAAAACCTCTTCTATGAAAATTAACCTAGTGAACGCTCATCTAGATTAAACAGTTAAACATGCAAAGGTGATCAATCAATAACATATCTAACGCATAGGAGAAGAGTTGTTAATTAAAGTGCGCGACCTAGCGAACGCTCGTCTATCCGCGATCCTTCTTATTTTGATTCTGACCCGTTTGATAAGCCTTTACTACTTGTGAATTAGAATTAAAACCCTAATTCTAGCACCAATTACATGCAATCATCTTAAGTTTCGAACCTTAAAACAAGAACACATAAAAGATTCAATAAAACCGAATCAAATAAACGGAGTCACATAAGCTGCTAGAAGAACTAATTAATTAGGATCTAACAATCAAATAAACTCATAAATATAGGCTGAAAATTATATAAATCATGTCATGTTAACTAATACAAAGAATAATCAAGCAACAAAGAGGAACTCAAAAAGAGTAATTAAAGAATACGTTGAAGTACACCATATGGAAAGTAGGAAGAACTCGAAGATCACAAACTCTTAAATCCTCACGCGAGTAACTCAAAAGCCGAGATTCCCAAGGTGATGATGATGGTGGTGATGATGGTTGATGGCTGGTGGTCATGGTGTAAACAGCTCCCCTCCTCCTTGAAGACTTGAAAACCCTAAATACTAGAGAATGGAAAATATGATGTGAGATGGAGAAGAGAAAGAGGAGGGTTTGTCCCTCCCCATTGGGGTGTGAATTGGTGAGAAGAATGGGGCTGCTATTTATAGGAGAATGGAGAGGAAGAAGAAGACAATGAAAGAAATAAAGAAAGAAAAGGAAGAGAAGTGGAATGTGAGTGGTAGAAAAGAAATGGTAAGTGGAATGGTGGAAATGTAGTCATATGGCAATGAACCATTTATTTAGGTAAAAGAAATTAAGCACTAATAGTGTTGGAAGAAAGAAGAGGAAAGAATATAGGGGTGAGTGGAGCATTGAAAATAAAAGAAGAGGAAAGAAATAAAAAGCAGACAGCACTGAGCAGTGCCCACTTAGAACGGAATAATGTACGTTTGAACGGTTGGATGATTCTCAAATTTTAATACAGAATATCTAACACACACATGCAGCGTGTATCAAAATTACAGCTGGATCCAACGGTGCAATTGGGAGATATGGGCTAATCTGCACAGGCAGAATGTCCGAAAATCTGGGCTTGGGCCTTTTCTCATGCTTTGTGAACTTGGGCCTTCCTTCATGGATTTGGGCCTGCCATCATGGATTTGGGCCTCCTTCTTGGGTTTGGGCCTTCCATCTTGGGCCTCATGGCATACCATCTCTTAATGGGCCTCGCAAAAGCCCATTAGACTTCGTTTCTGCACATGTTCACATTAATACATCATTTTGGACTCAAATATGGAAACTAAGCTAAAATAGCAAAGTTACAATTAAATCATAGCCAAATAGTAGGGAAAACACATTAAAAACGTCACACTTTGTGCTCCTATCAGCAGGCCCAAATCCATGAAGGAAGGCCTAGGTTCACAAAGCATGAGGAAAGGCCCAAGCCCAGATTTTCGGACATTCTGCCTGTGCAGATCAGTCAACTTGCGAAGCCCATATCTCTCAATTGCAGCGTCAGATCTAGCTGTAATTTTGATACACGCTGCATGTGGATGTTAAGTATTCGGCATTAAAATTTCAGAATCATCCAACCGTCCACACGTCCAGAATTCCACTCCAAGGGCGCACTGCTCAGTGCTGTCTCCTTTTTATTTCTTTCCTTTTCCTTTATTCTCAATGCTCCACTCACCCTCTATATTCTTTCCTCTTCTTTCTGCCCACACCATTAGTGTTTGATTTCTTTTATTTAAATAAATGGTTAATTTCCATATATATGACTACATTTCCACCATTCCACTTACCATTTCTTTTCTACCACTCACATTCCACTTCTCTTCCCTTTCTTTCCTTATTTCTTTCATTGTCTTCTTCTTCCTCTCCATTCTCCTATAAATAGCAGCCTCATTCTTCTCTTCAAACACACCCCAATGGGGAGGGACAAACCCTCCTCTTTCTCTTCTCCATCTCACATCATATTTTCCATTCTCTAGTATTTAGGGTTTTCAAGTCTTCAAGGAGGAGGGGAGCTGTTTACACCATTACCACCAGCCATCAACCATCATCATCACCTTGGGAATCTCGGCTTTTGAGTTACTCGCGTGAGGATTTAAGAGTTTGTGATCTTCGAGTTCTTCCTACTTTCCATATGGTGTACTTCAACTTATTCTTTAATTACTCTTTTTGAGTTCCTCTTTGTTGCTTGTTTATTCTTTGTACTAGTTAACATGACATGACGTTTATAATTTTCAGCCTATATTTTATGAGTTTATTTGATTGTTAGATCCTAATTAATTAGTTCTTCTAGCAGCTTATGTGACTCCGTTCATTTGATTCGGTTTTATTGAATCTTTTATGTGTTCTTGTTTTAAGGTTCAAAACTTAAGATGATTGCATGTAATTGGTGCTAGAATTAGGGTTTTAATTCTAATTCACCAGTAGTAAAGGCTTATCAAACGGGTCGGAATCAAAATAAGAAGGATCGCGGATAGACGAGCGTTCGCTAGGTCGCGCACTTTAATTAACAACTCTTCTCCTATGCGTTAGATATGTTATTGATTGATCACCTTTGCATGTTTAATTGTTTAATCTAGATGAGCGTTCACTAGGTTAATTTTCATAGAAGAGGTTTTATTTGGGGAATGATAACCCGTGTGGGCATTCCACATATGTTAGTTTCGGTTTCATGGCTTGGGAACTTGGTTAATTTTCGGTCTAATGATTGGTAAACTTGTGTATATGTGGCTGAACTTTATATACTTTGTGTTTCATCATCATATTTTATTTATTCTTTGTAATTTAATTAATTTATTTCATTCAATTTATCTCTCAATCCCCCTTTTTACTTTGCATATGTATATATTTATACTTTATACTTGTTAATAATAATTCTTTATTTTATTTAATTCTTTGTGACATTTTTTGTTAGGTACACCCTTTGATCTCCGTTGTGAACGATACCCTACTTACACTATACTACCGATAGAGATTTTTTTAAATTGATGCTCCTTGTGGGCGTGTCAATTTTTGAACGCTACCAAGGGACTAAGTATGATCTAGTCGATGTATTGTTACCGTACAAAAAAAAAAACAAGTAAATTATTTTTTTGAA
This sequence comes from Rubus idaeus, assembly GCA_030142095.1. Taxonomy (NCBI): domain Eukaryota; kingdom Viridiplantae; phylum Streptophyta; class Magnoliopsida; order Rosales; family Rosaceae; genus Rubus; species Rubus idaeus. Next base: position 16,486,267 of record CM057968.1, on the reverse strand, counting down.
TTTTTCAATTTTTTCAATTTTTTTTTTTAATAAAATAAACTGAAAATCCTTCCCCCCACACTTGAATTAAACATTGTCCTCAATGTAAGACAAATATGTGCAATTAATGAATAATTCAAGCATGGTTATTGAATTGAAAAACAAAACAGAAGTAAACACACAACAGTTATACAAATGAAAAACAGATAGGTTAAAGAAAAACTCCCCTTTGTAGATCGTGAAGCTCCTCCCGAAGCAAATCACCGACAGTCACAAACAAGGCTAGCAGGGCCTTGCATCCAACGTTTGCTCCTTAATTGACTGCGGCACTGATCCGTTTGAGCGTGTCCTGGACGAGGGTAGTTGCCGACTCCATGGCAGATTTGGCAGATGTAGCCTTCACTGAGATCTGGAACACTATAGTCAGCAGTGTTCCATCAAGAATGCCTCCGGATACATTAGGCAGAATGGAGAAGCCTGATGACATAAGTGGAAATGGCTCCGGTTCAACTCCACATAGCAAACACTGGAGAATGGAATGGTTGATCGGCGCATAAATCACAGACGACCCCGTTGCATCGGTGCAACACTCCTGGAGAATGAGGAAGTCGTTGTGATTATCTATGGCGAGCATCGAAATCTGATTGCGCTGGTCAAGACCGATTGTGAAATTTGCTAGCACACGTACCGAGCTGTCCATCGACATACTATCCCACATTGGTCTTGTCTGAACATCTTTGAGGAACTCAAAGATTCTGGTGTGATGGGAAACGTTCAAGACAGAACAGCGAGCAATACGATTTACTCCAGGGGGCTTGCTCGGATCACCCCTTCTCTTGTTGGTCCTGACCTCCATTCGAGTCTCTCTTGTTCGGTTCGAACAAGTCCAGTGAAGAAACAGATCGCCATCTGTTGCCATTTCCGCTAGGCCTCCTTTTCCTTCGGGCGAAATGATAGAGTCACCGGGTGAAGTGTGGATCCCTGTGACGCACATGTAGCGCTCGGCTTGTCGTTGGAGAGTTGAGATCCAACGCTTTGCACCAAATGCGAACCCTGAATGAACAAAAGGTTCGAAAATGGCCTTCATCTCCTTCTCGCGTACATCCACGTGCTCCACCCAAGTGACCAAGGAAGATCCATTATGAAGATCACGTATCATGCATCCGGAGGGGCGTTTTCGGCAAATCGATCTCACGGAAGGCTTTGGATTTGTGCGCAATTCATCCACGGAGACATCCACAACGACCCAACTTCCATCCAGTTGTAATTGAGAGTACCGAACGAACTGGACTTCACGAGTCGAAACGATGTGAGATGGCACCAGAAACTCGGCCGACATCACTTGCTTCTGGTCCTTGTAGCCTTTTGCGTTGTCGGAGGGTAGGATCTCTAACGTCTGGGCGTTTGTGATCATGCTACAGAAGACGGGCAACCATCGACCAACATCCATTAAGATTTCATAGATGGTGGTCGGATGAAGATGGATGGTTGCTGAGTGTCTCGAGGATTCGTCTTTGAAGTACGATGCAGGTTCGCTGATGTGAACGTAAAATACGTTCACAAAGTGCCTTTAATTACTGGATTTTGCTATTTCGAAAGCTTAATTGTCTGTTTAATGTTTGTTTTCGTGTTTTTAGGGAAAATACCAGGAAAATGATAATCTGCACAGAATAGGTGCATTTGGAGGTTTTCAGCGTAATTCGGAAAGTCAACCATGACTTTTACATGTGGAAGAAAATATTGTACGAAGATTTCGGACCATTCCGAATCCCGACAATTTGTCGGCGAACCACCACACAAGGCGGCGCAACCACCACACGCGGTGGTGGAACACAATTCAAACCACCATTTTATTTTCTCTAATAATTATTTCTTTTATATATTTATTTTTATTTTATTTGTTTCTATTTTTGTTTTGTTTTATTTTATAACTATTTCTTTTGATTTCTTTTTGTTATCTTTCTTTTTCTTTTGTTGTTGCAGCTAACATGTTCACGTTCTTTGCATTGCAGGCTGCCCACTTCTCCAACTCAAGCTCCTCCACTCCCTCACATGGCTTCAATTCCACAACAGATTCCATCCTAGCTAGTTCACTCCTCCACTCCCTCACATGGCCTCAATTCCATCCGGAAATCAATCTACAGCTCACTCCACCATCACCAACCATTCCACTACTTCCTTCCCTCGGCCGCATCTCCCTTTCTTCACCTATTTAAGGAAGTCCTAATCTACTGCAATAATCACCAATTCACACGATCATCATCTCGTAGCCATCTTCAATCACGCCATCACTACCATGGCAGCCCTCTGCCAATTCAATCATCTATGGCTACTCTCTGCAATTCACAATTTCATCAAATACCTGCAATTTCACAGTTCAACACAAGCAATCATCAATCTAATTTTCTTTGTTTTTCTGTTTTTGCAGGTTTGGAAGCAGCTCGCCTTGCCGCTGCAATCAAGAAGCCCAGCCATCACCGCCGGCACCTTTCAATTCCGTCGCCGGCAAACCATCGTGCCACCGCATCATCACTATTCTGCCGTGCCCAGTCCATTTTGCTGCTCACCATCTCGCCGTCGCTCTCTCCGTCCGCCGGCTTACCAAATTCCGTGCCGGAAACCCATCTCCCATGGCGTCTCTCTGCTCTCGCTGCCTTCGTTTGATCGCAAATCCGTCGCACAATTCGACGACGCCGTCGAACCCAGAAACCCAGGCCGCCGGCAATCTCAATTTCAGCTGCTATTCCCGCCGCACCGCACGACCCGGTCTCCTTGTTGTTGTTTCAGCCGCTCACCGTAGCTCCCACCGGCGTCTAGAGCTCTCTCTCGCTACTGGTCTCCACGGGCTGAAAGAAGAATGAAAGAAGAAATGAAGGAAAAGAAGAAGGCAAAGCCGACTTGGCATGGTCAACCCGTAAGGAAGAAAGAAGAAAAGTCAAAAGTCAACTTGGGCTTTGACCCACCTGTTGACCGGCCCAATTGCAGCAAGCCCAATGTTCAAATATGTTAAGGACACCCCAAGGCCCAAGCCCAATTGCTTTGCGCACCCGCCACATCCAAAGTCCGATTTTAATAGCTGAGTCTGCCACCTTCTGATATGCGGTTTTACCGACGTCATTAATATTACCTAAACTACCTAACAATTTGTCGTTGAATAGTATAATGGGAAGTAGAGGTTTTTCCCACAGAGGATTGTTTATTTACTTTCCTAATGTCACAAAATTAATTAAACTATATTGTATCTATTTACAAAAATGTACAATATATACACAAGTAATATTTTTGGGTTTTTGAAATATTTTGAAAACAATAAATAAATAAAAGTAAATATTTTTGGCTTTTTAATATATTTGCAAACAAACAAAGTTAAACAAATTCAAATACAATTTAACTAACACACTTAAATAAAACACACCAACAATAAAGAACTTAAACTAATACACAAATGAATTAAAAACATTATTTTGGGTTTTTCAATATATAATTAAATCACACCAATATTCAAATTAAACAAATATTCAAAATAAAAATTAATCAAATAAAAATAAAATAATAAAATCACACAACTTAAAATTAAAAAGAGTTTGAGAAAGAAATGCTCATTTAATTCCGGCGAAGGATCTTATCGGATTCGCCGGGTTTTCGATGAAGTTCGGGGAGCTTGTAACAGATTGGGCTTGGGCCTGAAATTGGGTAATTGAGCTTTTTGGGCTTTGAGGCCCAATTGAGAAAGTCAGCTTGGCTTGTTGACCCGGTCAGCCCCTGTTGACCGTGACATTTCTCATCACACCCAACAATTAACTCTCTGCACCCTTTGACTTTTCAAAGGCAATTTCTTCTTTCTTTGCTGCGTGTTTTCTTCTCTTCCATCTCATCTCTCTTTCTATTTTTCTTCTTTCTTCCTTGCAGACCAGAACGTGAGAGAGGGATGAGAGCACGGCAAAGAATTTCAACGGTGCCGGCGGGGCAAAGCAGAGGCGGCATCGATTTTGGGCTCGGTGCTGAAGATGCCGGCAGAGAAGAGTGGCGGCGTGAAGAGTTTCGATGGCCTGGCTGGGTTCTTCCGATCGATGGGTGCGTCGGCATCTAGAAGCAGCGGCAAGGGATAATCGACGCCGTGGCTGAGGCACGGTGCCGGACAGAGATGCGGCGAAGAACAGAACCACGGGCTGGGCAAAGAAGCGGCGACGCGTTGGTGCTAGTCGCCGGCGTGCTTGGCGGTGATTGATGGCAGAGACGCGGGGGCGCAGAGGGCGACGGTGGGCTTTGGAAAACCGGCGGAGGCAGAGGAACGCGGCGTGCAGAGATCGACGCCGGTGGTGCGTAAGCTTGGAGCGACCGGAGATAGCGGCCAAGATGAGGCCGGTGAGCACGGGCTCACTGAGATGGGAAGCAACGCCGGCAGTGAATTGAGAATCACGGCAGAGAGGATGGCAGCTGGCTTGGCGGCGAAGCTGAAGGGACGCCGTGGGTGAAATAGAGACCAGCCCGTGCACGATGAAATTCCAGCTGCAATAAAATCATACTTTTGTTAATTGTTCATGAAATTGAATTAATTAAATTGCAGAAGAATTATGGTGGGGTGAAGATGATGATGTTTGTGATGATTGTGGGTGATTGTAGATGGATTGGGGGAGTGAGTGAAAAGTTATGTTAATTAGAAGACAGAGATGGAGCTGTTGGTGTTTCTGTGAGCAGGGGCTCACGGTGGTGATTGGGTGATTTCTGGGCAGTGAGCTTGTGAAATTGAGAAGTGATGGTGATTGAGAATTTGATTGCAGGCAGAGAAGGGGAAGTGAAGAAGGGGGAGAAAAGAAGGCACAGCCAAGTGTGGCTGTGCACGGACGCTTTGAAGACAGAAGACAGAGAGAGTAAGTGTTGCAGGGAGAGAGTAATTAGAACAGAAGGTGTAGCTGTGAGAGCTACACACGGACGCCAGAGAAATATGGAGGGGAAAAAGAAATGGGAAAGAGTTGGTGGCGCGGGGAGAAGCCCCGGCCAAGGAATAAGGGAATAGCTACTGGGTATTTATAGAGGAGGAAATGATGGTCTCGGCAGACAATGATGATAGTGAAATAATGGGAGGCCAAGTGGAACAGCTAAACATCCATGAATGATTTGAATTCAAAGAGGAGCAGCCATGTGAGGGAGGAATATCAGTGAAGTGGAGATGCTGCCGGCATGAGTAGTGGGGTGAGCTGGAAATGGATTTTGAATCCAAAGAGAGGAGCGGCAAATGGGTAACATGGCTGCAACAAAGAAACAAAATAAACAAAATAAAATAAAAGAAAAGAAATTAAACAAAACTAAAAATAAAATAACAAAAGAAAGTAAATGAAATAAAAATGAAAACTAAAATAGAATATAAAAATACAGAATAAAAATAATATAAAATATAAACAAGGGAAAATAAAGTAGAGATTAAAAATGGATTTCATCACCGCGTGTGGTGGTTGCGCCTCCGTGAGTGGTGGTTCGCCGGCAAAATTGTCGGGATTCGAAACGTCTTTCGAAATCTTCGTACAATGTTATATTCCACTTCTGAATGATGACCGGTGTCATCAGATAATCGAAAAGTCACGGTTGACTTTCCGATATTGCGCTGTAAATCTCCAAAATTCACCTTTTATGTGTAAATAAGCATTTTTCACATATTTTCCCTGAAAACACGAAAACAAACATTAAACCGACAAATAAGCTTTCAGAATAGCATCCATCCAAGTATTTAGAGCACTTTGTGAACGTATTTTACGTTCACATCACCTTCGCCTGCCAGACAGTGTCCATTTTCATGGACACAACAGTAACATTTTTCCCAAACTCGTTTATTTATTATAATTTATTTTTGTTTAATTAACTATTCGTGAATAATTTTGGGAAATGTTATTGTTTGTTTATTTTCTATTTTGTGTAATAATTGTTGGATTGAAGTTAATTGATTCTTCTAGCAGCTTATGTGAATTTTGTTTGTTTGGTTTTATCTTTAATGTTAAAACTAAATAATAAGGATCACGGATAGTTGGGCGGTCCCGCTAGGTCGTGCACTTGAATTAACAACTCTTTTTCTATTGATTAGCTGACAGAGTGGTCTCGGAGTTAATTGTTAGGGAAAGTTTTATTTGGGAGATGTATGGTGGTCCAGCATCTTACATATGTTAGTTTCGGATTCATGGCTAGAGAGTTGGTTAATCTTCAAAACAATATTTGTGTGTGTTTTTCTTGTTTTCAAAAATAATAAAAATCCAAAAATATTTCCTTTTAATTATTTATTGTTTTCAAAAATCTCAAAAACCCCCAAAAATACTTTTGTATATAATGTATATTTTTGTAAATAGAAACAATACTGTATAGTTTATTTAATTTTGTATATATATATATTCTTTATTCTTTATACTTGTTAATATAATTCTTTATTTAATTTAATTTTTCGTGACATTGAAAAGTAAATATAACAATCTTCTGTGGGAAAAACCTTTATTTCTCATTATACTTTACAACAACAATTGTTAGGAATTTAGGTAATAATTAATGACGTAGGTAAAATCCTCAAATCATTTTGGCGCCGGCTCGCCGGGGATTGTTTTTACTATTGACTTTTTACTATTGACTATTGACTATTGACTATTGACTATTGACTATTAACTATTGACTTTTTACTATTTGTAAATAATATTTGTTAATTTTATACTCACTTGATTATACTTGTTTATATTTTTACACTTAAGTGTATTGTGTAAATCAACTAGGTATCCTGAATATAGTTGATTATTTTTTTGTTGTTGTAAGTTGTAACTTGAACGGAAATAGGTAAGGTCCTTTTATTAATATTGGCCTAAACCCTTCATTTTTACCATAAGGTTATTTGAGGTTGAGGGCGGCCTTTATTAACACTTGGAGAATTGTCGAACACTTAAGTGCTTTCTCAACTGAGTAAGGGGCACATGGATGGTGTCTAGGTCGAGACCCTGGGTGACAGGTTTTGGATTCAGAGGACTATAGACTGACGTAAGTCGATAGGGGCTTGCCTCCGTAGTCCACCAAATGAATCCTGCCCCTCGCTTATTCTCATATGATCTGGCCATTCGCCTTCTGAAAACACGGAAAGTCATTTAAGTCAAGGCATTGCACCTAGGCCGTAAGTCCACCTTGAGTTACCGCTTGGAATCAACTTTCATTTTTTTTCAACTATATTCAGGCAACGGAAAATATTTTTGTACACTTAAGTGTATTGTGTAAATAAAATATACGTAGACATAGGAAAATTTATTCATTCATTTTGTATAGATAATTTGTGACATATTTTTAACTTTGTAAATATTTTGTTTTTATTTTGTAAATTTATTACTAACCTTTTTATTTTGTATAGGAAATAATCCGGGTTTATCGGAAATTTTACCACATACATCGGAGCATACGTTTAGGAAGTCAAGGTTGAAAAACCTTGAGGTTGATGTCTTGTTGGTGATTTTCGGTTTCCTCGGGAGTAAAAAGGTAAGTTTTCTTTTCACTCTCGTTATTTATTTGATTTTAAAAAAAAATTTGAAAATTTGTAATTGTAAATAAAAAAATAAAAAAAGAGTGTTTGATTTTGTTTTACTGTTTTGTAATTATTTCTTTTTACTATTTATAATTACTGTTTATTTTATTTTTGGGCTTGTTGTAGTTATTTTTTATTGGGCCTTAGGCCCGTTTGTGTGATTGGTTAGGATTTTAGGTTTCGAAATAAAAATATAAAAATAAAAAAATAAAAAATTTGGCCCATTGGGCCCGTGTCATTCCCGAAGCCCAAAACCCGTAACCCAAGCCCATTAGTGTGTCGGGCCTGTTCGTTTTTAGGCCCATTAGTTTAAGCCCACTAATAATGGGCCGGAGATTTCTTTGGCCCAGACCATTTCGATGGCCCAGGCCCGTTTAAAGTGTCGGCAAGCGCGTGTGCTACGCGTTTTCACTGTTCACTTTACGACTTTTCGTAAAGTATTAAAAAATAGAAAATAAAAATAAAAAATAAAAAAAACGAAAATCAAAAAAATTTTGATTGGGCCGACGCACGACTTTTGCGTCGGCCGAATTGTTTAATAAATCGTGCGCGTCCGTCCACTATTCCCTTTGCGACTTTCGTCGCTCGATCCGTGATTTACGGATCTATGTCTTCGACTTTGGACACGCGTCCGTCCATTCCGTTCCCTTCCCCTTCGGTTTGCGTTAGTTCCCTTAGGTCATTTCACGCGTTTTCCCTCTCTCTCTCTCATTCTCTCTCGTTTTCTTGAGTTTTTCCCAGAAAACCTCCCAAATCCCAGAAGCTTTTCTCCCCTCCCAAACCACAAATGGCCAAAAGAGTCAATTCTTTCAGTGATTTGTTTCAGGCAGGTCCTTCAGAGAACCCGATCTTTGAAGGCTTGGCTGAAATAATTCCACCGAGCATGCTCAATAGCGCCGATGCTAGCATGCCGACCGAGCCACAACCACAACCGCAACCACTACCCCAAGCACCAATCATGGTTGCTGATCCACCAGCCGAGCCGGAAGCCGCTCCTGTCTATAGGAGACTTCCGAGGACCAAATACACCAAAGCTCAGAGAGATGCACTGGCGGCTTTCTTTCCGATGTATTCTCACCCCACCAAGCCACAAAGAGAAAGATTTGGTCCAAAAATCGGGCTAGAGGAGGACCAAGTCTATTATTGGGGGTCGAGAAATAGGAAGAAGTTTGGTATCCTTACGTCTGAGCAACGTATTGCCGAGTTAGAGCGAAGAAACGATCAGCTGGTGAGCAAGAACGAGGACCTTCAATTGCAGAATCAACGACTCGTCGATGCTCTCCACAGCGGCATTTGTCCCAATTGCGGAGGTCCTGTTCCGCACTCAGATGTGCCTAGGCGAAGGCTCGAAGTTGTTCCTCCACAACAAGAGCCTATTCTTGAGTTGTCCGATGATTCCATCGACATGGACCACTTGAGACGGGATGTGTGATGTGAACGTAAAATATGTTCATAAAGTGCTCTAAATACTTGGATGGATGCTATTCTGAAAGCTTATTTGTTGGTTTAATGTTTGTTTTCGTGTTTTCAGGGAAAATATGGTAAAAATGATAATTTGCACATAAAAGGTGCATTTGGTGGTTTACAGCGCAATATCGGAAAGTCAACCGTGACTTTTCGATTATCTGATGACACCGGTCATCATTCGGAGGTGGAATATAACATTGTACGAAGATTTTGGAAACCGTTCCAAATCCCGGCAATTTTGCCGGCGAACCACCACTCACAGAGGCGCAACCACCACACGCGGTGGCGATGCACATTTTGGAACCACCATTCTATTTTCTCTAATAATTCTTTCTTGTTTATATTTATTTTATAAATATTCCATTTGTTATTTTATTTATTTCTTTTGTTTTATTCTTTATTTAATTATTTAATTTCTTTTTATTAATTTATTATCTTTTTCTTTTGTTTGGTTTCTCTTTGCAGCTAGCACGTTACCCTCATTTTCTCTTTGAATTCAAATACTGCAATTGAGCTGTTTGTCCACCACTGCCGGCAGAGCATCTTTCAAATCCCTTGGCTTCTAGCACAGCTCACTCCATCCATCCCTCCATTACTGCTTCCACCTTCCGATTCCCTCTTCAAATACTAGTCTCAATTCCATTTTTGAATGGGTCGGGGCTTCTCCCCGCGCCACAATCTCTTTCCACCATCCTCTCACCCCTCCATCTTCCTCAAGCTACCGTGTATGGCTCACCCAGCCATGCCTTCTGTCCTAACCCCTTTGTTCACTCTCTCTCGTCCTCCAAAGCGTCGGTGCATAGCCACACTTGGCTATGCCTTCTCTTCTTCCTCCTCTCGTTCCTCTCTCGCAATTCATCTCTCCTCTCCTCACTTCTTTCAAAAGCTACCTAAGCACCGTCTTCTTTCCCCCTTCTGCAATTCACCCACTCGCAATCAATTCCACAAACTCTCCGTTCTCTCGTTCCTCACTAAAATCAATCAATCTCCAATCAATCTCTTCTTTTCTTCCCCTCTCGTTACAATTACTCACCACTAATCTCGTGCTCGGTTTCAATTTGCAGGACCCATCGCCGCCATCACCATTTCAAGCGACACCGTGGCTGCTCTTTGCTCTGCCGCGCCTCCGTCGCTACACCATGGAATCACCATCACGGCCTCCTCTGCCCCGCTTCGTTCTCGGCCACGGAATCAATTGCTCGCCACCGCCCGGCCTCCTTGCTCCTCACGGCTTCTTCGACGCCGCCATCGATTTCAGTCCAGCCGGTCCTTCAAGATCACCTCGGCGTCGCTCCTCACGCCGAGCCAAGCCCAAGCTGCCACCGCAAGGCCCAGCCCCCGAATTCCTTAGCCCACGAGCCCGTGCTCCTCTCCTCGCCGTCGACCCGGGCGCCGTTCCTCTCTCTCACGCCGCCGTGAGTTTCAATAAATGCCCACCGGAAATCCTGCCGGATCGATCCGTCGATCACAATCAACCCGGTCCGCCGCGCCGTTCTCATCCCGCTGCTGCCTCTGCCATCACACCGTCGCCGATCCTCTCGCGACGCCTCGCCCGAAACTCGAGCCTAGTCACCGAAGCCGCAGCCGGCGCCTCTAAGCCCGGCGCCATCTCGCCATCGGCGGTTTCGATCCTTGCAATCAAACCGTGTTCCCTCTCGCCTTGAATTCGCGAAGAAGAAGTGAAAGCTAATGCTGACATGGAGAGGAATGGATGAGAACCAATGAGAAGCTAGGTTGACTTTTCAACCAAAGGGAAGGAAGCCACGGACTAAACCGTAAAGGAAGAATTGGGCTTGGGCTCTTTGACCAAGTCAAGGCCCATGGTCCAATTGCTATCTACACCCGCAGGCCCAAGCCCAAAGTGCTCTCTACACCCGAATCTCGAAATCTTGGCGAATCCGATAAGATCCTTCGCCGGAATTTTAATGAGCATTTCTTTTCTCTCAAACTCTTTTTAATTTTATGTTGTGTGATTTATTTGTTTATTTATTTGAATATTTGTTTAATTTGAATATTTGTGTGATTTAATTATATATTGAAAAACCCAAAAATATGTTATTCATTTATTTGTGTGTTTGTTTAATTATTTTTGGTGTGTTTTATTTAATTGTGTTAGTTTAAATTGTATATTTGAATTCGTATTTTCCTTGTTTTATTTTATAAAAATCCAAAAATATTTTCTTTTATTTATTTCTTGTTTTCAAAAGAATTTCAAAAACCCAAAAAGATTACTTTTGTATATTGTGTGGAGCCTCATGCCTACCCTAGTCGAGCGCCCATCCGCACCTATTCCATCTGACCATCTTCCCGGACCTGCTCATGATCTTGTCGGAGTCCACACCGACTTGATCTCGGATATCGCCCGCAAGGCCAAAGACGAGCTCCTGCTCATGGCCACTGCCGGTTTTCCTCTATGGATTTCTTCACCGACTCCCGACACGTCTATTCATCCCGAGACTCTTCATAGGGCCGAGTACTTGCGAGTGTTTCAATGTGCTGAACCTGCACCGTACTTCAAAGCCGAATCGTCGAGACACTCGGCAACCATCCATCTTTATCCGACCAGCATCGTTCAAATTCTCATGGATGTTGGTCGATGGTTGCCAGTCTTCTGTAGCATGATCACAAACGCCAAGACGTTGGAGATCCTATCCTCCAGCAACGAAGAAGGCTACGAGGAGCAGAAGCAAGTTATGTCGGCCGAGTTTCTGGTGCCATCTCACATCGTTTCGACTCGTGAAGTCCAGTTCGTTCGGTATTCTCACCAACAACTGGATGGAAGTTGGGTCGTTGTGGATGTCTCCGTGGATGAATTGCGTTCAAATCCAAAGCCTTCCGTGAGATCGATTTGCCGAAAACGCCCCTCCGGATGCCTGATACGTGATCTTCATAATGGATCTGCCTTAGTTACTTGGGTGGAGCACGTGGATGTACGCGAGAAGGAGATGAAGGCCAGTTTCGAACCTTTTGTTCATTCAGGGTTCGCTTTTGGTGCAAAGCGTTGGATCTCAACCCTCCAACGACAAGCCGAGCGCTACATGTGCGCCACAGGTATCCACACTTCACCCGGTGACTCTATCATCTCTCCTGAAGGAAGAAGAGGACTAGCGGAAATGGCAAAACAGATGACGATCTGTTTCTTCAACGACATCAGCAACTCCACGTACCACCACTGGACTTGTTCGAATCGAACAAGAGACACTCGAATGGAGGTCAGGACCAACAAGCGAAGGGGAGATCCGAGCAAGCCCCCTGGAGTCAATCGTACTGCTGGCTGTTCTGTCGTACATCTTTCCCATCACACCAGGATCTTTGAGTTCCTCAAAGACGTTCAGACAAGACCACTGTGGGATAGTATGTCCATGGACAGCTCCGTACGTGTGCTAGCAAATTTCAGCATCGGTCTTGACCCGCGGAACCAGATCTCGGTGCTCGCCATAGATAGTCACAACGACTTCCTTATTCTTCAGGAGTGTTGCACCGATGCAACGGGGTCGTCTGTGATATACGCGCCGATCAACCATTCCATTCTCCAGTGTTTGTTATGTGGAGTTCAACCGGAGCCATTTCCGCTTATGTCTTCTGGCTTCTCCATTCTGCCTAACGTATCCGGAGCTGTACTTGACGGAACACTGCTGACTATAGTGTTCCAGATCTCGGTGAAGGCTACATCAGCTAAGTCTGCCGTGGAGTCGGCAACAACCCTTGTCCAGGACACACTTCAAAGGATCAGAGCCGCAGTCAATTAAGGAGCAAACGTTGGATGCAAGGCCCTGCTAGCCTTGTTTGTGACTGTTGGTGACTTGCTTCGGGAGGAGCTTAATGATCTTCAAGGGGGAGTTTTTCTTTAACCTATCTTTTCCATTTGTATATATGTTGTGTGTTTACTTCTGTATATATTTGTGTGTTTATTTCGGTTGGTGTGTTTACTTATGTTTGTGTGTTTAAATTCAATAATCATGCTTGAATTATTCATTTTTGTGAAATATCTGTCTAACATTGAGGACAATGTTTAATTCAAGTGTGGGGGGAAGGTTTATTAAAAAGAAAAGAAAAAATTTGAAAAGTTTGAAAAATTCAAAAAAATATTTTACTTGTTTTCGTTTTCTACTGTAACGGTATCTCGACTAAATCATACTTACTCCCTTGGTAGCGTTGAACCTACCATTGCACTTAGTAAGTCACTGTGGTCACGTATTGTTACGTAAATTGAAAAAAATCAAAAAATCTGAAAAATTACAAAAATATTTGCTTCTGTTTGTGTGTTTTTATGTGTTTTATTGTGTTGTGTTTTGTTCTTTCCAATTCCGATGATGAATTGAGTTTAATTGTTATGATTTGGAAAATGTTTATTATATGCTAAGGCTTTGTGATTTGCTTTGGATTTAATTTGCATAACTTGTGATTGCTCGAATTTCCATGTTCACTTAACCTGTTTCGATTAGTTGATTGCAATCCGAGAAGCACATTTGAACATACATTGTCATGCATACCTAGAAAATGTGAGGACTTGAGCCTATTGAATATTCACATGTATGCATATTTCATACATTTACTCGTTCTCCATGTGTGCACAATTCATGAGTTTTTGAACCTAGAACTTGCTCAGAGACCGCTTGAAACATTTTGTTAATCTGTGATGAATTAGAAATGAGTAAGGCATTAGTTGAGCACCATGGCCAAAATATTCACCATCCATCTAAACACGAACTTTAGGATCCTCTTTTGAACTAAACACTCATTAGCCGTTTCTTTTGTTCACCCACACCATCTCACCCTTGTTTTATTGTGTTTGCAAGACGATGATAGTGACTTCTTGTTTTTTATGCTTCGGATTTGTATGGTAGTATACCAAAAGGCAAGTGTGGGGGTGTATTTATTTTGTTGTATTTGTTCAAAGAAAGAAAGAAAGAAAAAATCAGAAATAAAAAGAAGGAATAAAATTCCTCAAGAAAAAAAAAGAAAAAAAAATGTGGAAAAGAAAAAGAAAAAGAAAATACCACAAAAATAGAGTTATTTTATTTACTTGTATTATTTTCAATAAAAGGTTAGAGGAGAATAAGAAAGTTGTTTCGGGTTTAGCATAGGTATGAGTTTCAAAGTCGTTGATTTGTCTTGCAAACATGTAAATCATTTTTCATTTCGAGTCCTTTCACTTCATTTACCATTCACCCTTTGGTCCCTGTTTCACCTGGAAGTCCTTATGATCTGATGATTTGTAGATTAATTGTAGAGAGTTGGTTAATGAGCAAGCATATGGGAACACTACTTGTGTAATTGTTTTGAGAGTAAACACTTAACCCTAAACACCGAGCGGAAATATTTAGTGAATCTTGTAAGGTTTAGTGGTTAATGTTGTTTCGATGTGCCTATTGGATTGCTTGACATTATTTGTATACTTGGTTTTCACACACTTCACCCGAGCATAAATGAGATGTACATGTTAAATGCTTAGTAAATTCTTTAACCTTGGTATATAATTTTTATTCTCTTGATTATAATTCTTTCAAACTCGCTGAGGATTATGGTTGGAAAGACCGTCTGTTTTGTGTTTCCCTTTCTGTTTTGCGTTGTTTTGTATTCTGTGTTTGCTAGAGGACTAGCAATAGTTCAAGTGTAGGGGTGTGATGTGAACCACCACACAAGGCGGCGCAACCACCACACGCGGTGGTGGAACATACGTTCACAAAGTGCCTTTAATTACTGAATTTTGCTATTCCGAAAGCTTAATTGTCTGTTTAATGTTTGTTTTCGTGTTTTTAGGGAAAATACCAGGAAAATGATAATCTGCACATAATAGGTGCATTTGGAGGTTTTCAGCGTAATTCGGAAAGTCAACCATGACTTTTACATGTGGAAGAAAATATTGTACGAAGATTTCGGACAATTCCGAATCCCGACAATTTGTCGGCGAACCACCATACAAGGCGGCGCAACCACCACACGCGGTGGTGGAACACAATTCAAACCACCATTTTATTTTCTCTAATAATTATTTCTTTTATATATTTATTTTTATTTTATTT
Source organism: Rubus idaeus (assembly GCA_030142095.1). Taxonomy (NCBI): domain Eukaryota; kingdom Viridiplantae; phylum Streptophyta; class Magnoliopsida; order Rosales; family Rosaceae; genus Rubus; species Rubus idaeus. The sequence continues at coordinate 16,471,258 of CM057968.1, read as the reverse complement.
GTTTCTATTTTTGTTTTGTTTTATTTTATAACTATTTCTTTTGATTTCTTTTTGTTATCTTTCTTTTTCTTTTGTTGTTGCAGCTAACATGTTCACGTTCTTTGCATTGCAGGCTGCCCACTTCTCCAACTCAAGCTCCTCCACTCCCTCACATGGCTTCAATTCCACAACAGATTCCATCCTAGCTAGTTCACTCCTCCACTCCCTCACATGGCCTCAATTCCATCCGGAAATCAATCTACAGCTCACTCCACCATCACCAACCATTCCACTACTTCCTTCCCTTGGCCGCATCTCCCTTTCTTCACCTATTTAAGGAAGTCCTAATCTACTGCAATAATCACCAATTCACACGATCATCATCTCAGTAGCCATCTTCAATCACGCCATCACTACCATGGCAGCCCTCTGCCAATTCAATCATCTATGGCTACTCTCTGCAATTCACAATTTCATCAAATACCTGCAATTTCACAGTTCAACACAAGCAATCATCAATCTAATTTTCTTTGTTTTTCTGTTTTTGCAGGTTTGGAAGCAGCTCGCCTTGCCGCTGCAATCAAGAAGCCCAGCCATCACCGCCGGCACCTTTCAATTCCGTCGCCGGCAAACCATCGTGCCACCGCATCATCACTATTCTGCCGTGCCCAGTCCATTTTGCCGCGCCGAGCCCGTGCTCGTCATGATCCACCGTCGATCTGCTCACCATCTCGCCGTCGCTCTCTCCGTCCGCCGGCTTACCAAATTCCGTGCCGGAAACCCATCTCCCATGGCGTCTCTACTGCTCTCGCTGCCTTCTGTTTGATCGCAAATCCGTCGCACAATTCGACGACGCCGTCGAACCCAGAAACCCAGGCCGCCGGCAATCTCAATTTCAGCTGAGTCTGCCACCTTCGCCTGCCAGACAGTGTCCATTTTCAAAACAATATTTGTGTGTGTTTTTCTTGTTTTCAAAAATAATAAAAATCCAAAAATATTTCCTTTTAATTATTTATTGTTTTCAAAAATCTCAAAAACCCCCAAAAATACTTTTGTATATAATGTATATTTTTGTAAATAGAAACAATACTGTATAGTTTATTTAATTTTGTATATATATATATTCTTTATTCTTTATACTTGTTAATATAATTCTTTATTTAATTTAATTTTTCGTGACATTGAAAAGTAAATATAACAATCTTCTGTGGGAAAAACCTTTATTTCCCATTATACTTTACAACGACAATTGTTAGGAATTTAGGTAATAATTAATGACGTAGGTAAAAATTCTTCTAATCATTCGCAACGTTGAAACACTCGCAAGTACTCGGCGCGGTTAAGAGTTTCGGGATGAATAGACAGATCGGGAGTCGGTGATGATATCCACAAAGGAAAACCGGCAGTGGCCATGAGCATGAGCTCGTGCTTGGCCTTGCGGGCGATATCCGAGATCAAGTCGGTGTGGACTTCGACAAGATCGTGAGCAAGTCCCGGAATGGTGTTAGATGGCAAAGGCAAGGATGGGCGCTCGATAAGTGTAGGCATGAGGCTCCGCACATCCCGTCTCAAGTGGTCCATGTCGATCGAATCATCGGACAACTCGAGAATAGGCTCTTGTTGTGGAGGAACAACTTCGAGCCTTCGCCTAGGCACATGAGAATGCGGAACAAGACCTCCGCAATTGGGACAGATGCCGCTGTGGAGAGCATCGACGAGTCGTTGATTCTGCAGTTGAAGCTCCTCGTTCTTGCTCACCAGCTCATCGTTTCTTCTTTCTAGCTCGGAAATACGCTGCTCGGAAGTCTGGATACCAAACTTTTTCCTATTTCTCGACCCCCAATAATAGATCTGGTCTTCTTCTAGTCCGATTTTTGGACCAAATCTTTCTCGTTGTGGTTTGGTGGGGTGAGCATACACCGCAAAGAAAGCCGCCAGTGCTTCTCTCTGAGCCTTGGTGTATTTCGTCCTCGGAAGTCTCCTATAGACAGGAGCGGCTTCCGGATCGGTGGGTGAATCAGCAACCAGAATTAGTGCTTGGGGTTGTGGTTGTGGTTGTGGCTCAGTCGGCATGCTAGCATCGACGCTATTGAGCATGCTGGATGGAATGATTTCAGCCAGACCTTCAAAGATTGGGTTCTCTGAAGGACCTGCCTGAAACAACTCGCTGAAAGAATTAACTGTTTTGGCCATTTCTGGGTTGGGAGGGGAGGATAGCTTTTCTGGGTTTGGGAGATTTTCTGGGAAAAATGACTAAGAACACGAAGAACAGATGAAGAACAACGAGAGAGAATGAGAGAGAGACTAAGGGAAATCTAAGGGAAATTGTGAAAGTGAAACAAACACACAAACACAAGGGAAGGAACAAACGCGCGCACGTACACGTGCCAACGACACAGATCCGCAATTTACGGATCGGGCGATGAAAGTCGCAAAGAAAACGACCGCGTGCCACAAAAGTCGTAAAGACAATAGTGGACACGCGCGTGGAAATTATTAAACTAACTAATTTTTTTGTTTATTATTCGGCCGACACCGAAGTCGTTCGTCGGCCCAATAACAATTTTTTAATTTTTTAATTTTTAATTTTTTTAATCAAAACTTTACGAAAAAGTCGTAAAGTGAACAGTGAAGCGCGTGTGACACACGCGCCAACACGATTATTGTTGCCGACACTTTAAATGGGCTTGGGCCATCGAACACGGTCTGGGCTTTAAAGTGGGCTAGGCCGAAGAAAAATTTGGGCCGTTATTTCGGGCTAACCTAATGGGCCTAAACAAACAAAAGTTTTTTTTTTTTTTTTAAACAACGCCCGACACTATTTACATGGGCTTAAGGCCCAATAACACAAACAAATGGGCCTAGGGCCCAATACTATTCTAATAGTAACTAAATGAGCTAGGGTTATGGGTTTTGGGCTTTGAAAATGACAAAGGCCCAATGGGCCAAAAATTAATTAATTAAAATTTTTTTTTTTTTTTTCAAAACACAAAACCCAAACCGAATTAACAAATGGGCCAAAGCCCAATACTGTACAAATAGTAACAAGCCCAAAATAAATAAACAGTAACAGTAAAAATAAAAATAAAATACAAACAGTAAAATAAAAAAATAAATAAAAAAATAAACAAATAATAAATTTACACTAATATTTTTTTTTTTTTAAATAACAAAAACAATAAACACTAAACAAATAATGAGAATAAGAAAAAGGGAACTTTCCTTAATCGAACTCCCGAGGCGAGCCGGAAAACACCATCAAGACACCAACCTCAAGGTTTTTTCAACCTTGACTTCCAAACGTTAGCTCAGATGTAAGGTGCTGTAATTTCCGACGTACCTGAAATTACAAATAAAACACTGTTTAGAAAAGTAAATAGTACTAACAATCCCCGGCGAGACGGCGCCATTTGATTTAGGTAAAAACCGTCATCAATTTATTTTACCTAAACTTCCTAACAATTTGTCGTTGAAAAGCATAATGGGAAGTAAAATTAAGAAATATATAAGTAAACAAATATTTACAAATACTCAAATTAAGAAAAATACTCGCATAAATTAATTTACAAAAGAGAAAATGTTTTTGGGTTTTCTTAAATAATTCAAGCAAATAATAATTGATTCAAATTACAAATTAACAAATGTAATTTTCACACCAAAATAATAATAAAATCACACAAATATTTAATTAAACAAACTGAAATTAAAAAGAGAGAGTTTAGAAATTTCTCAATTAATTCGGCGAGGGATCTGATCGGACTCGCCATGAATTCGGTGAAGCTCGGAGATTCGGGTGTGCATAACAAATTGGGCTTGGGCCTTGGATGTGCCAGATATTGGGCCCAACAGGTCCTGGGCCAAACTGTTCAAAAGCCCAAAAGAAATTGGGTTTGGTCAATGGGTCAAAGCCCAAACCCATTTCTTTTTATTTTGTTTTTCTCTTCACACCCATGAAAATGACTTTTATACCCAAGGTCTTTCTTTGACCTTTGATCCGTGCAGCCAGCCCGTGTATTCTCTTCTGTTGCTCTTTCTTTTTCTTCATTCTCACTAAACACAGAGACGAGAGAGTGATTCGTGGTCCGCCGAGCAGTGGAGAGCAGGCGGCGGGTTTCTGGGCTGAAGGTGGTGACGGCGAGAGGGACGCCGGCGAATTGATGGCACGGTCTCGTGCCGTGGACAAATGGATCGAGCAAGGCAAGGCAGAGGTGCGTGCGGTGCTGAAGGCGGGATCGATCGCCGGAGGCGGCGAGGAAATCGGCACGGGATAAGGGCGGCGGCGGCGTCGTTGGTGATGGTTATTGTGATTGGGTGTAGTGAGCTCGGTGAGAGAGTAACAGAGAGGTGCAGCGAAGAGAGAGAGAGAGCTCAGAGGAGGCTTCGGTGGTGTGAGCTGGGGACGCTGGCGGCGTCGGCGCACGGGCTTGGGAAGCCAGCGGTGATGCTTTGAATTGATTGCTTTGCAGATTGTTGCTTGTGAATTGAAAACTTGTGTGATTGTTGTGAATTGTGATTCAATTGCAGGTGATTAATGGTGATTGAGCAGAGGAGCTGCCGTGAAGTGAAGAGGCGGCAGCACCGCCGGACCACCACCGAGCACCACCACAGCAGGAGAGAGTCTCCTACACCGGCCATGCACGTGTGTGACACAGGTCACACATCCATGCAGCCATCCACCAACCCTCTCACATGTCCACTCACCATTATTCCCTCCACTTCCCTTTTCTTTTCCATTTTTTTTCTCTCCACTCATTCATTCCATGTCATCCCACTAGGAATCCCTAGTGCAACCTTGGAGGCTCACCAGACCCTCCCAAATCATTCCCATTCAGTTACTCACGATTAGGAACAAACCCTAGGGGAGCAAAGCCATTTTCTCTCGGCAAAGCTTCCTGAAACCATAGCAGACGTGCAAGGCGCCCGGACGCCGATACAATCCGCCCGGACGCCCAAGCTTCTGCCCGGGTTTGTTCTTCCATTTTCACCACTTTCCACAACCCATCTCACTTCGATCCCTTCACGAAATATCTTCCACACATCCCAAACACTCCAACCATACACTTTCCACCACCATTCCATCGACCTACCTTCACCACAAGTTGCCATCCATTGAGACATCAAGAGTTAGGAAGCTTGGAGATAAGTTGGAGCTTGTAGAGGAAGAGGGGAGTTCAAGGAGGCTTGCTACATACTTGGAGTCACCAAGGAGCTGCTGACCATCGACATCTTGAGCATTTTCTCAACTTCTTCAATCTTACTTTGAACTTATGCTTTCTTATTTGAGATTATTGATGTATATGACAATGAATTGTGAGTAGTTCATTAGATTGGGGGCTAGGGTTGTGTGCTCTAGCCCATGATGATGTTTTGATGATTTCTCTTGAGTATACATGATGAATTCGTTTCTGGATATGTTCATTGGTTAAATGCGGTTTTGTTTGATGCATGTTTATGAATCTAATTAGTTCTCAAGCATGTGTTCAACTTAACTTAATGTTAGGATTCTATGTTAATTACATTTTATCCTATGTGTTTGCAATGAGCATGATGAGTTTATGTCAATGGACTGAGTTTGTTTGAATCTTGATTCTTGAATCTCTATGCCTAGGAAGTTTGTTTGAGACCCTAACAAGGCTTGGATGAATAGACTAGGAGTATTTGTGACCCTGATAAGGCACAAAATAGGCCTAGAAGAGTCAATCCTAGAACCATAACATGGCTAGGATAGGGGTTTGATCCTTAGTGAATTCATTGTTGCATGTTCTTGAGAGTTGTCATACATTTGATTGGGGTAGAGTGAACCCGAAACCCTAATCGTTTCCATCCATTTGATCACACAGCAATCACACTTTTGTTGGGCTTGTCACCTCAACAACACACAAAGCTATCAAGACAAACACTTGTGTTCTTGTTACCACAATTTCATCTAGATTAGATTGGTTACTTAGCTACTGTCCTTGTCACTTTAAGTCAATGTTCTGGTCCTTGTCACTCAAGAGTGACACCCCTTTGATCAATACACTTGCATGTTGCACATACCTCACTTCTAAGTACATAAACCATCTCTAATCACACCACTTCTAGTGCATTGTATACCTTGTTTGTATTTGTTCACCAAGTAGGGATCTTGGGCCTTCCAATCCCTTGGGTACGACAACTCCTGGTCACAATTTACCATCCACTACACTTTGACGGCGATACTCACAAACAACCCCTCCGGTATCATCGAGTCATGAGCTGAGGAAGTAACAGAGAAAGGAGGGTGAGAGCAGAAGGCACAGCTGGGAGAGCTGTACACGGAAGCCATAAGAAGGTGGCACGGGGAGGAGGTAGAAGGCCCCCGGCCAAAGAAAATTGGGGCAGAAGTTGGGTATTTGAAGAGATGAATCATTAGAGAGTGGTTTGAATTTTGAAATGGAAGAGAGGGAGTGAAATTGGCAGCTGGAATTGATGTGAACGTAATATACATTCACAAAGTGCTCTAAATACTTGGATGGATGCTATTCTGAAAGCTTATTTGTCGGTTTAATGTTTGTTTTCGTGTTTTCAGGGAAAATATGTGAAAAATGCTTATTTACACATAAAAGGTGAATTTTGGAAATTTACTGCACAATTTCGGGAAAGTCAACCGTGACTTTCAGATGTAATGATAACAGCGGTTATCATTGAGAAGTGGAATATAATATTGTAAGAAGATTTTGGAAACCGTTCCAAATCCCGGCAATTTTGCCGGCGAACCACCACAGACGGAGGCGCAACCACCACACGCGGTGGTGAAAGACAAATTAAATCTCCACTTTATTTTCCCTTGTTTATGTTTATTCTTATTCTTTCTTATTTTTATTTCTATTTTAGTATTTATTTAATTTAATTTCTTTTTATTATTTTATTTATTTCTTTTATTTATTTTGTTTCTTTTTATTATTTCTTTTGTTTGTTTGTTTTGCAGCCACGTTCTTCAACTTTCACGGCTCTTCCATTCTCCAGCTTGGGACTCCACCATCATCACCAATTGATTCCCCACTCCAATTTGAATTCAAACTTGTCGCCGGCAAGCATCTCCACTCGTGACACACCATTTCAGCTTCCACTATTTCCTTCCCACTGATTTGGCTTCTAGCAGACCCTTCCTCTTCAAATACCCAAACCAATTCATTTCTCACTGGCCGGGGCTTCTCCCCGCGCCACCAACTCTTTCCCCCTCCACCATTTCCCAAGCGTCCGTGTGTCTCTCTCACGGCTACACCTTCTCGTCCTAATCACTCACCTTCACAAACACTCTTCTCTCGGTTCCTCTCGCTCTTCTCCTCGCGTCCGTGTACGGCTCACACGGCCGTGCCTTCTCTTCTCCTCCTTCCCTTTCTTTCCCCGCCTATCTCAGCCCTTCTTCTTTTCTTCCCCCTCCCGTTACTTTCTGAAAACATAACTTCTCCCTCACCTCTCTCTCTCGTTCTGCAAAATCTCTTTCAATTAACAAACATTTTCATTCACGGCCCCAATTCACTGCGAAACAATTAATCAACACCTCCCCCAATTTCTCTGTTCCTTTAATTAACTTTTAATCTGCAGGTACCCAAGCTCGCACCGCTCATACCCGCTCACCACTGCTGGCGACCTGATATGTTTCCATGCACTGCTTGTCCTCTGCTGTCCAGCGCCGTTCTCGTCACTCACCACCGCACGGTCTGTAGCTTCCGGCGCTGCTCGATTCCTCGCCATCGCTGCTCACAAATCTGCCGTACCAGTCCACTCTGTTGCCGCTGCTCTCTCTTCAAAGCCCATGCTTTGCCGCTGCTCCAAGCGTCGATCGGCGCCTTCCTGCTGTAATCAATTGTGCCCAGCTCGTTCTCTCACCGGCGTCGACCTTGTGCCCAGTAAAACCGTGAAGCCGCTGCAATTTCGTGCGGCCAATCCAGCGCCGGCATCCCTCCACGGAGCCCCCCTCTGTCACGGCCTCACTCACTCTTTTTCTCTGTGTGTGCAGCAAAAAGAAAGGAAAACTGCAAAGAAGAAAAATTGAGAAGAAGCAGCACGGTGAGAGAAAAGCTTGTCACGGGCTGAAGAGGGCTGAAGAGATGAAAAGAATGAATTAATCAATGGAGGGTTGAAAAGTCAAAGAAAATAAGAAAGAAGAAGCCACGGGTTAGATGAGAGAAAGGCTGAAATGAAATCAGCTTTGAAAAGTCAAAGAGAATACATGCCAAAACCGGGCTGGGCTCTAGAAGAAAGAGAAAGAAAAAGTCAAAGGCCCAATATGCTATGGACACCCCAAGGCCCAAGCCCAATTTGTTCTCTACACCCGAAACCCGAGTTTCCCGATCCTTCACCGAATTAAATGAGCATTTCTTTTCTCTCAAACTCATTTTAATTTTATTTGTTTAAATATTTGTTGTGTGATTTTATTTGATTAATTTGTATTTGGATAATTTAATTTGTGTAATTTGAATATTGTGTGATTTAATTATATTATGAAAAACCCAAAAATATGTTTTTGATTCATTTGTATGTTAGTTTAATTGTTTTATATTTGGTGTGTTTTATTTAAGTGTGTTAGTTTAAATTGTATGTTAATTTGTATTTTTCTTGTTTTATTTTCAAAAACATTAAAAACCAAAAATATTTCCTTTTATTTATTTCTTGTTTTCAAAAGAATTTCAAAAACCCAAAAAGATCACTATTGTATATATTGTACATTTTTGTAAATAGAAACTATATAGGTTAGTTAATTTCGTGACATTAGAAAAGTAAATAAACAATCTCCTGTGGGAAAAACCTTTACTTCCCATTATACTATTCAACGACAAATTGTTAGGAAGTTTAGGTAATAATTAATGACGTCGGTTTTACCGCATATCAGGAATCCAAGAGAAGGATTGGGGTGTGGCCGGCAAGGTTGTGATGGATGAACCTGCAAAGTCAAAGCCAGTTTAGAAAGTCAAAAACACAAAAGAAATAATAAAATCAAATAAAATCAAAAATTAAAATATATATTTAATTAATTAATTAAATAAAAATAGAAATAAACAATAATTAAAAAGGGAAATAAATAGAGGTTTAGAAAATATATTTTGCCACCGCGGGTGGTGGTTGCGCCGCCTCATGTGGTGGTTCGCCGGCAAAATTGCCAGCATTCGAAACGTCTTTCGAAATCTTCGTACATGCTTTGAAATCCACATCAGAGAAATGACCGGTGTCATTTGAATATCGAGAAGTCAGGGTTGACTGTTCGATTCAATCTTCAGATTCGCGCTAAAACCTCTAAAATGTACCTTTTGTACAAATAAAACGTTTTGTTCGTATTTTCCCTGAAACACACTAAAACAATATTAAATATACAAAATAGGCTTTTGGACTAACATAATCCAAGCGATTAAGGTACTTTGTGCACGTATTTTACGTTCACATCAGGTCTTTTTTGGTGAATGGTTAGCTTCTAACTTTCCACATATGTTAATTTCGGTTTCATGGCTAGGGAACTTGGTTAATTTTCGGTCCAATAATTGGTAAACTTGTATACTTGTGGCTGAACTTTATATAGTTTGTGTTTCATCCCATCTTATTTAATTTATTTATTTCATTCAATTTATCTCTTAAACCCCCTTTTACTTTGTACATATGTATATATTCTTTATACTTGTTAATAATAATTCTTTATTTTATTTAATTCTTGGTGACATTTTTTGTTAGGTACACCCTTTGATCTCCGTTGTGAACGATACCCTACTATGCACTATGCTACTACCGATAGGGATTTTTTTAAATTGATGCTCATTTTGGGCCTGTCAAGCGCCTCCGTGAGTGGTGGTTTGCCGACAAAATTGCCAGGATTTGGAACGGTTTCCAAAATCTTCGTACAATGTTATATTCCACTTCCGAATAATGACCGGTGTCATCAGATAATTGGAAAGTCACGGTTGACTTTCCGAAATTGCGCTGTAAATCTCCAAAATTGACCTTTTATGTGTAAATTAGCATTTTTCACATATTTTCCCTGAAAACACGAAAACAAACATTAAACCAACAAATAAGCTTTTAGAATAGCATCCATCCAAGTATTTAGAGCACTTTGTGAACGTATTTTACGTTCACATCACACCCCCACACTTGAACTTTTGCTAGTCCTCTAGCAAACACGAAACTAAAGACAAAACAACACAAAACAGAAAGGGAAACACAAAACAAAAATTCTTTCCAACCATAACCCTCAACGAGTTCAAAAGAATTATAATCAGGAGAATAAAAACTATATACCAAGGCTCACGAATTTGCTAAGCATTTAACATGGACATCTCATTCATGCTCGGGTGAAGTGTGTGGAAACCGAGTGTACAATTAATTTCAAGCAATCAAATAGGTACATATGAACAACATTAACCACTAAAGCTCACAAGATTCACTAAATATTTTCGCTTAGTGTTTAGGGTTAAGTGTTTACTCTCATAACAATTACACAAGTAGTGTTCCCATAAGCTTGCTCATCAACCAACTCTCCACAATTAATCTATAAATCATTAAATCATAAGGGCTTTCAGTGGTGTAATGAGGCCAAAGGGTGAATGGTGAATCATGAATGGTGAAAAATGAATGAAGGGACTAGAAATGAAAAATGTGTCACATGTTTGCAAGACAAATCAACGACTTTGAAACTCATACCTATGCTATACCCGAAACAACTTTCTTATTCTCCTCCAACCTTTTATTGAAAATAATACAAGAAAATAACTCTATTTTTGGAATTTCTCTTTCTTTTTTTCTTTTTTTCTTTTTTTTCTTTGAGGAATTGTATTCCTTCTTTTTGTTTTTGATTTTTTTTTCTTTCTTTGAACTAATTCAACAAAATAAAATGCACCCCCACACTTGCCTTTTGGTATATACCATACAAAACCGAAGCATAAGAACACAAGAAGTCACTATCATTGTCTTGCAAACACAATAAAACATGGGTGAGATGGTGTGGGTGAACAAAAGAAACGGGTAATGAGTTATCAGTTCAAAAGGGCATTCCTAAAGTTCGTGTTTAGATGGATGGTGAATATTTTGGCCATGGTGCTCAACTAATGCCTTACTCATTTCTAATTCATTACAGATTAACAAAATGTTTCAAGTGGTCTCTGAGCAAGTTCTAGGTTCAAAACTCATGAATTGTGCACACATGAAGAACGAGTAAATGTATGAAAGATGCATACATGTGAATATTCCATAGGCTCAAATCCTCACATTTTCTGGATATGCATGACAATGTATGTTCAAATGTGCTTCTCGGATTGTAATCAATTAATCAACACAGGTTATGTGAACATGGAATTTCGAGCAATCACAAGTTATGCAAATTAAATTCAAAGAAAATCACACAAAGCCTTAACATATAATCAACATTCTCCTAATCACAACAATTAAACTCAATTCATCATCGGGATTGGAAAGAACAAAACACACCACAAATAAACACACAAAAAACAGAAAACATAAGCAAATATTTTTGTAATTTTTGATTTTTTTGATTTTTTTCAATTTACGTAACAATACGTGACCACAGTGACTTACTTAGTGCAATGGTAGGTTCAACGCTACCAAGGGAGTAAGTATGATTTAGTCGATATATTGTTACCATAGAAAACAAAAACAAGTAAATTATTTTTTTGAATTTTTCAAATTTTTTCAAATTTTTTCTTTTCTTTTTAATAAACTTTCCCCCCACACTTGAATTAAACATTGTCCTCAATGTTAGACAGATATTTCACAAAAATGAGAAATTCAAGCATGGTTATTGAATTGAAAATACAAACAGAAATAAACAAACCAACAAAAATAAACACACAACATATATACAAATGAAAAAGATAGGTTAAAGAAAATCTCCCCTTTGAAGATCATGAAGCTCCTCTCGAAGCAAGTCACCAACAGTCACAAACAAGGCTAGCAGGGCCTTGCATCCAACGTTTGCTCCTTAGTTGACTGCGGTACTGATCCGTTTGAGCGTGTCCTGGACGAGTGTTGTTGCCGACTCCACGGCAGATTTAGCTGATGTAGCCTTCACCGAGATCTGGAACACCATAGTCAGTAGTGTTCCATCAAGAATAGCTCCGGATACGTTAGGCAGATTGGAGAAGCCTGATGACATAAGTGGAAATGGCTCTGGTTCAACTCCACAGAGCAAACACTGGAGAATGGAATGGTTAATCGGCGCATAAATCACAGACGACCCCGTTGCATCGGTGCAACACTCCTGAAGAATGAGGAAGTCGTTGTGATTATCTATGGCTAGCACCGAAATCTGGTTCCGCGGGTCAAGACCGATGGTGAAATTTGCTAGCACACGCACCGAGCTGTCCATCGACATACTATCCCACATTGGTCTTGTCTGAACATCTTTGAGGAATTCAAAGATTCTGGTGTGATGGGCTACGTGCAGGACAGAACAGCCAGCAGTACGATTGACTCCAGGGGGCTTGCTCGGATCTCCCCTTCGCTTGTTGGTCCTGACCTCCATTCGAGTGTCTCTTGTTCGGTTCGAACAAGTCCAATGATGATACGTGGAGTTGCTGATGTCGTTGAAGAAACAGATCGTCATCTGTTTTGCCATTTCCGCTAGGCCTCTTCTTCCTTCAGGAGAAATGATCGAGTCACCGTGTAAAGTGTGGATCCCTGTGGCGCACATGTAGCGCTCGGCTTGTTGTTGAAGAGTTGAAATCCAACTCTTTGCACCAAAAGCGAACCCAGAATGGACAAAGGGTTCGAAAATGGCCATCCATGTGCTCCACCCAAGTGACTAAGGAAGAACGATTCTGAAGATCACGTATCAAGCATCCGGAGGGGCCTTTTCGGCAAATCGATCTCACTGAAGGCTTCGGATTTGTGCGCAATTCATCCACGGAGACATCCACAACGATCCAACTTCCATCCAGTTGTTGATGAGAGTACCGAACGAACTGGACTTCACGAGTCGAAACGATGTGAGATGGCACCATAAACTCGGCCGACATCACTTGCTTCTAGTCCTTGTAGCCTTCTGCGTTGTCGGAGGGTAGGATCTCCAACGTCTGAGCGTTTGTGATCATGCTACAGAAGACGGGCAACCATCGACCAACATCCATTAAGATCTCAACGATGGTCGTCGGATGAAGATGGATGGTTGCCGAGTGTCTCAAGGATTCGGCTTTAAAGTACGGTGCTGGTTCACAACGTTGAAACACTCGCAAGTACTCGGCGCGGTTAAGAGTTTCGGGATGAATGGGAGTGGCCATGAGTGGGAGTCGGTGAACATATCCACAAAGGAAAACCGGGAGTGGCCATGAGTATGAGCTCGTGTTTGGCCTTGCGGGCGATATCCGTGATCAAGTCGGTGTGGACTCCGACAAGATCATGAGCCGGTCCGGGAAGATGGTCAGATGGAATAGGTGCGGATGGGTGCTCGACTAGTGTAGGCATGAGGCTCTGCACATCCCGTCTCAAGTGGTCCATGTCGATCGAATCATCGGACAACTCGAGAAGAGGCTCTTGCTGTGGAGGAACAACTTCGAGCCTTCGCCTATGCACATCTGAGTGCGGAACAGGACCTCCGCAACTGGGACAGATGCCGCTGTGGAGAGCATCGACGAGTCGTTGATTCTGCAGTTGAAGCTCCTCGTTCTTGCTCACCAGCTCATCGTTTCTTCTTTCTAGCTCGGCAATACGCTGCTCAGAAGTCTGGATACCGAACTTCTTCCTATTTCTCGACCCCCAATAACAGACTTGGGCTTCCTCAAGTCCGATTTTCGGACGAAATCTTTCTCGTTGTGGTTTCGTGGGGTGAGAATACACTACAAAGAAAGCTGCCAGCGCATCTCTCTAAGCCTTGGTGTATTTCGTCCTCGGAAGTCTCCTATAGACAGGAGCGGCTTCCGGCTCGGCGGGTGGATCAGCAACCAGGATTGGTGCTTGGGGTAGTGGTTGCGGTTGTGGTTGTGGCATGGTCGGCATGCTAGCATCGGCACTATTGAGCATGCTGGGTGGAATGATTTCAGCCAGACCTTCAAAGATTGGGTTCTCTGAAGGACCTGCCTGAAACAACTCGCTCAAGGAATTAACTCTTTTGGCCATTTGTGGTTTCGGAGGGGAGGATAGCTTCTGGGAATTGGGAGGTTTTCCGGGAAAACTCAAGAACACGAAGAACTAGCGAGAGAAAACGAGAGAGAGAGAGAGAGAGAGAGAGACTAAGGGAAACCTAAGGGAAATGCGTGAAATGAAACACACGAACAAAAGGAAAGGGGAAAGACGCGCACACGCTTGCACACGTGCCAAAGACAGAAGACCCGCAAATTGTGGATCGGGCGACGAAAGTCGTAAAGTCTACAGTAGACATGCACGCGGTTTATTAAAGAAATCGGCCGACGCAAAAGTCGTGCGTCGGCCCAATCAAATTTTTTTCAATTTTTTTATTTTTTATTTTTATTTTTATTTTATTTATTTTTTTAATACTTTATGAAAAAATCGTAAAGTGAACAGTGAAAACGCGTGAGACGCACGCGCTGACTTGCTGATTGGTCATCAAAATATAGGAAATAGTAATTTAGACTCGGGATTGTCGAACCACGGGGATTGGAGGCCTAAAACCTAATTAGTAAAATGTAATCTAATTTCCTTAACACACAATAATTGACAAATTAAGATAAACAAATCTAAACAAAAATATAAATAATTAAACTAAAAATAAACTTAACTCACAAATAATCAAATAACATATTTTTGGGTTTTTCAATATTAATTAAACACACAATTCAAACCAATCAAATATTTAAAATACAAAATAATCAAATAAATTCACACAACAAATATTTAAACAAATAAAAATAAAATGAGTTTAAGTTTCAGAAATTTCTCATTGAATTCGACAAGGCTCGGGAACTTGGGTGTAGAGAGCAATTGCACTTGGGCTTGGGCCTTGGGCTTTTGGCAATTGGACCCATTCTCTTCTTTCCGGTCAAGCCCGTGTTGACCTTTACTTCTTTGACTTTTCAACTGCGTTTAATCCCCTCTTTGACCCGTGTTTGAACTCTAGTTTCAGACTTTCAATTTCTTCATCTCATTTCTTCTTCACAGCAGAAGAGGGAAACGCTCGAGCTGCAGGTGACCGGCACGGAGGAAGTTAGAGAAGCAAGCCGTGGATTTGTGAGTGGCGGCGCAGCGCAGGTGGCGCGACGAGCTTGAGGCACGAGAAGAGAGGAGGTACGGGCAGATCGATCGACGGCGAGAGAAGAGCAGGTGGTGAATCCGAGCCGGGTCTCCGTCTTGATTGCAGGCGGTGGTTTGGGAACGGTGAGACCACGGGCTCGGAACGGCGCGGCATTGGAGGTGCGGCGGAGCGGGGATGCCGGCGAGAGCTGCGGTGGCCTGGTGTGACCGGACTTTGCAGCGCGGTGAGAGATGTGGACGGCAGAAGCGGCGCCGATGGCTGGTGAGAGGCGCGGCCGGAGACGGCGGCGGTGAACAAGAGCTAGGAGAGATGCCGAGATGGTGAGAAGCCGGCGGACGAAGAGAGAGCGAGCCGGGATTGACGGCAGATCGAGCACGGGCTCGGCGTGGCGGGGAGCTTTGGCAATCCGAGAAGTCGGCGGTGATGCACGGTTTCTGGGTAGAGGAGACCGGCGCCGACGTTGATGCTTGCGGTGGTGATTGGATTTCCGGGGCGTGGGCGACGCGGGTTTGAGAGTGAGCAAGGGAGATTGGCGGTGGAGATTGAGTTAATTGCGGGGACTGTGGCTTGGGTTGTTTGATTGTGTAAGTGGTGAATTGAAAATGAATTGGTACGGTGGTGATGTGGTGGTGGCCGAGATGAGAAGGGCAGTGATCGTGGTGATTGCTAGATGGATGAAGAGAGAAAGAACGAGAGAGAGATTGGTCCGTGGGTGTAGAGAGAGAGAGATATGGGTGTAGAGATTAGAACAGAAAAGAAAGAAAAAGAAAAGAAAGAAGAAAAGAAAAGGGAGAAGAAAGGGAAGAAGGAGAAGAAGTGACCGGGGAGGAGTAGAGAAGAGGAGATGATCATAATCTATCGATTGCAGGGACTAAATATAGGCACGAGAGAAATTGTGGTGGAGCTAGAATTGGTGGAAGAGATCCAGCTAAAAAGCTGGATTTGAATTCAAAGAGGAGTGGGGGGAGAATATGTTGGTGGTGATGGAAACCAGCTAAGAAAAGCTGTGGACGTGATTGTTAATTGCGAGAGGATGGAGCGGGTGAAGAACATGGTGGCTGCAAAACAGATTTAAAAGAAAAATAAATAAAATAATAAAAAGAAAATAATTAAATAAATTAATTATAAAATAAATACTAAACTATAAATCAAAATCAAAATAAAATAAAATATAAACAAGGGAAAATAAAATAGAGATTTAAAATATGTATCGCCACCGCGTGTGGTGGTTGCGCCTCCGTGAGTGGTGGTTCGCCGGCAAATTGCCGGGATTCAGAACGGTTTCCAAAATCTTCGTACATTGTCTATAATCCACTGTCGAGTGATGACCGGTGTCATCAGATAATCGAAAAGTCACGGTTGACTTTCCGATATTGCGCTGTAAATCTCCAAAATTCACCTTTTATGTGTAAATTAGCATTTTTCACATATTTTCCCTGAAAACACGAAAACAAACATTAAACCGACAAATAAGCTTTCAGAATAGCATCCATCCAAGTATTTAGAGCACTTTATGAACGTATTTTACGTTCACATCACACCCCTACACTTGAACTTTTGCTAGTCCTCTAGCAAACACAGAACTAAAAACAGAACAACACAAAAACAGAAAGGGAAACACAAAACAGAAATTATTTCCAACCATAACCCTCAACGAGTTCACAAGAGTTATAAATAGGAGAATAAAAATTATATACCAAGGCTCACGAATTTGCTAAGTATTTAACATGGACATCTCATTCGTGCTCGAGTGAAGTGTGTGAAAACTGAGTGTACAATTAATTTCAAGCAATCAAATAGGCACATATGAACAACATTAACCACTAAAGCTCACTAGATTCACTAAATATTTCCGCTCAGTGTTTAGGGTTAAGTGTTTACTCTCATAACAATTACACAAGTAATGTTCCCATAAGCTTGCTCATCAACCAACTCTCTACAATTAATCCACAAATCATTAAATCATAAGGGCTTTCAATGGTGTAATGGGGCCAAAGGGTGAATGAATGGTAAATGAATGGTAAATGGAAAGACTAGAAATGATAAATGTTCCACATGTTTGCAAGACAAATCAACGACTTTGAAACTCATACATATGCTATACCCGAAACAACTCTTATTTTCCTCCAACCTTTTATTGAATTCAAAAATAATACAACAAAATAAATCTATTTTTGGAATTTCTTTTTTTTTTTTTTTTTTTCTTTGAGGAATTTTATTCCTTCTTTTTATTTCTGATTTTTTTTTCTTCTTTTCTTTGAACAATACAACAACATAAATACACCCCCACACTTGCCTTTTGGTACATACTATACATCCGAAGCATAAGAACACAAGAAGTCACTATCATCGTCTTGCAAACACAATAAAACAAGGGTGAGATGGTGTAGGTGAACAAAAGAAACGGCTAATGAGTGTTTAGTTCAAAAGGGGATCCTAAAGTTCGTGTTTAAATGGATGGTGAATATTTTGGCCATGGTGCTCAACTAATGCCTTAATCATTTTCAATTCATCACAGATTAATAAAAAGTTTCGAGAGGTCAATGAGCAAGTTCTAGGTTCAAAAACTCATGAATTATGCACACATGAAGAACGAGTAAATGTATGAATAATGCATACATGTGAATATTCAACAGGCTCAAATTCTCACAATTTCTGGGTATGCATGACAATGTAAGTTCAAATGTGCTTCTCGGATTGCAATCAATTAATCAACACAGGTTATGTGAACATGGAATTTCGAGCAATCACAAGTTATGCAAATTAAATCCAAAACAAATCACAGAAAGCCTTACCATATAATCAAAATTCTCCAAATCACAACAATTAAACTCAAATCATCATCGGGATTGGAAAGAACAAAACACACCACAAATAAATACACAAAAACAGAAAACAGAAACAAATATTTTTGTAATTTTTGATTTTTTTGATTTTTTTTTATTTTTTTCAATTTACGTAACAATACGTGACCACAGGGACTCACTTAGTGCAATGGTAGGTTCAACGCTACCAAAGGAGTGAGTATGATCTAGTCGAGATACCGTTACAGTAGAAAACGAAAACAAGTAAATTATTTTTTTGAATTTTTCAAATTTTTCAAATTTTTTCTTTTCTTTTTAATAAACCTTCCCCCACACTTGAATTAAACATTGTCCTCAATGATAGACAGATATTTCACGAAAATGAAAAATTCAAGTATGGTTATTGAATTTAAACACACAACAGAAATAAACACACAAACAGAAATAAAACAGAAGTAAACACACAACATTTATACAAATGAAAAATTAAACAAAAAGGTTAAAGAAAAACTCCCCTTTGAAGATCATTAAGCTCCTCCCGAAGCAAGTCACCAACAGTCACAAACAAGGCTAGCAGGGCCTTGCATCCAACGTTTGCTCCTTAGTTGACTGCGATTCTGATTCGTTGAAGTGTGTCCTGGACGAGTGTTGTTGCCGACTCCACGGCAGATTTAGCTGATGTAGCCTTCACCGAGATCTGGAACACCATAGTCAGTAGTGTTCCATCAAGAATAGCTCCGGATACGTTAGGCAGAATGGAGAAACCTGAAGACATAAGCGGAAATGGCTCCGGTTGAACTCCACATAACAAACACTGGAGAATGGAATGGTTGATCGGCGCATAAATCACAGACGACCCCGTTGCATCGGTGCAACACTCCTGAAGAATGAGGAAGTCGTTGTGATTATCTATGGCGAGCACCGAAATCTGGTTCCGCGGGTCAAGACCGATGGTGAAATTTGCTAGCAGACGCACCGAGCTGTCCATCGACATACTATCCCACAGCGGTCTCGTATGCACATCTTTGAGGAACTCAAAGATCCTGGTGTGATGGGATAGATGCACGACCGAACAACCAGCGGTACGATTGACTCCAGGGGGCTTGCTCGGATCTCCCCTTCGCTTGTTGGTCCTGACCTCCATTCGAGTGTCTCTTGTTCGGTTCGAACAAGTCCGGTGATGATACGTGGAGTTGCTGATGTCGTTGAAGAAACGGATCGCCATCTGGTTTGCCATTTCCGCTAGGCCTCTTTTTCCTTCGGGCGAAATGATAGAGTCACCGGGTGAAGTGTGGATCCTCGTGACGCACATGTAGCGCTCGGCTTGTCGTTGGAGAGTTGAGATCCAACGCTTTGCACCAAAAGCGAACCCAGAATGGACAAAGGGTTCGAAAATGGCCTTCATTTCCTTCTCGCGCACATCCACGTGCTCCACCCAAGTGACTAAGGAAGATCCATTCTGCAAATCTCGAATCAAACATCCGGAGGGGCGTTTTCGGCAAATCGATCTCACTGAAGGCTTCGGATTTGAGCGCAGTTCATCCACGGAGACATCCACAACGATCCAACTTCCAT
The DNA here is from genome assembly GCA_030142095.1 of Rubus idaeus. Lineage (NCBI taxonomy): Eukaryota > Viridiplantae > Streptophyta > Magnoliopsida > Rosales > Rosaceae > Rubus > Rubus idaeus. Next base: position 16,451,728 of record CM057968.1, on the reverse strand, counting down.
CCAGTTGTAGGTGGGAGTACCTAACAAACTGGACTTCACGAGTCGAAACGATGTTAGATGGCACCAGAAACTCGGCCGACATCACTTGCTTTTGGTCCTTGTAGCCTACTGCGTTGTCGGAGGGTAGGATCTCCAACATTTGAGCGTTTGTGATCATGCTACGAGAAGACGGGCAACCATCGACCAACATCCATTAAGATCTCAACAATGGTGGTCGGATGAAGGTGGATGGTTGCCGAGTGTCTCGAGGATTCCGATTTGAAGTATGGCGCAGGCTCGCCACGTTGAAACACTCGCAAGTACTCGGCCCTATTTAGAGTCTCGGGATGAATAGAAGTTTCGGGAGTCGGTGAACATATCCACAAAGGAAAACCGGCGATGGCCGTGAGCATGAGCTCGTGCTTGGCCTTGCGGGCGATATCCGAGATCAAGTCGGTGTGGACTCCGACAAGATCGTGAGCAGGTCCCGGAAGATGGTCGGATGGAATAGGTAAGGATGGGCGCTCGATAAGTGTAGGCATGAGGCTCCGCACATCCCGTCTCAAGTGGTCCATGTCGATCGAATCATCGGACAACTCAAGAAGAGGCTCTTGTTGTGGAGGAACAACTTCGAGCCTTCGCCTAGGCACATCAGAATGCGGAACAGGACCTCCGCAATTGGGACAAATGCCGCTCTGGAGAGCATCGACGAGTCGTTGATTCTGCAGTTGAAGCTCCTCGTTTTTGCTCACCAGCTGATCGTTTCTTCTTTCTAGCTCGGCAATACGCTGCTCGAAGTCCGGATACCGAACTTCTTCCTATTTCTCGACCCCCAATAGTAGACTTGGTCTTCTTCTAGTCCGATTTTTGGACCAAATCTTTCACGTTGTGGTTTGGTGGGGTGAGAATACACCGTAAAGAAAGCCGCCAGTGCTTCTCTCTGAGCTTTGGTGTATTTCGTCCTCGGAAGTCTCCTATAGACGGAGCGGCTTCCGGCTCGGCGGGTGGATCGGCAACCGGGATTGGTGCTTGGGGTAGTGGTTGCGGTTGTGGTTGTGGGCCGGGTCGGCATGCTAGCATCGGCGCTATTGAGCATGCTCGGTGGAATGATTTCAGCCGGACCTTCAAAGATGGGTTCTCCGAAGGACCTGCACTGAAACAACTCGCTAAAGGAATTTACTTTCTTGGCCATTTGTGGTTTGGGAGGGAAGGATAGCTTACGGGAATTGGGAGGTTTTCTGGGAAAACTCAAGAACACGATGAACAAGCGAGAGAAAACGAGAGAGAGAGAGAGAGAAAGACTAAGGAAAACGTGTGAAATGCCTAAGGAAACTAGCGCGAAACGAAGGGAAGGGGAAAGGAGCGGACGCACGCATGCACGCTCGCACACGTGCCGAGGAGACGGAAGACCCGCAAATTGCGGATCGGGCGACGAAAGTCGCAAAGCGTACGTGAAAACGCATGCGGCTTATTAAACAAATCGGCCGACGCAAAAGTCGTGCGTCGGCCCAATCAATTTTTTTTCATTTTCATTTTTTATTTTTTTTATTTTTATTTTTTTAATACTTTACGAAAAGTCGTAAAGTGAACAGTGAAAGCGCGTGTGAAACACGCGCAAAGGTTGCCGACACTTTAAACGGGCTTGGGCCATCGAAATGGCTTGGGCCAAAGAAATCTCCGGCCCATTATTGGTGGGCTTAAACTAATGGGCCTAAAAACGAACATGCCCGACACACTAAATGGGCTTGGGGCCCAATAACAAACAAACAACAAACCCAAAAGCAAAACAGTAACAAAAATTATAAACAGTAAAAATAAACACAACTAATAAAATTTACAAAATATTTACAAAGTTAGAAAATATCACAAATTATCTATACAAAATGAATAAACAAATTTTCTTATGTCTAAGTAAATTTTATTTACAAGTAAAGTTAGTAAGTAAAACAAAATATCTACAAGTATTATTCACAAAAAGTAATTTTTAATTTTTTTTAATAACTGAAAAATAAACATGCAACCAATAAAATAGAAAAGGATAGAAATGCTCCCCCTTGAAGTGCATGCTTTCCGAAATAATCACCATCAATCACCAACAAACAAGGCTTCGAGGCCTTGCGATCCATAAGCTCACGACCTTTGGTGATGATCAACTATGAAGACTTCAAGCTAGAGCAAATGTGAGGTTGCCTCCTCATGAGCGCTTCTTTTTATAGACCTCAAAGCCGGTCTTCTCACACTATTGGGTCAAGGTGGTACAAAGTACATTTGCCTACCACCAAAACAGCTGAAATATGGATGACATTCATGAGTTTTCATCCTGTTTCCTCCAATCCCCACAATCTCTCTAAGGCATTGGATCGCCTCGAGTTGTACCTCACTGCATGGTGGGCTTCTCATCTTGAATGACTCGAACGGGGTAGGTAATAATCCTCGCCTATGTGGAGGAATATAAGGTATAGGCGGTATTCCTCGATCATGCTCATGAATGGTGGAAGTAGGCTCCACAACTTCTTGCCTTTGGGTAGATAGAGACTCAACAGGTTTGTGCACTTGTTCGAAGCTTGAAGTTTGTTGACACATGAAGTGAGGATCCATGTCCAATTCAGGAAGGACACAAGCTAATGATGCCTCAGCTTTGTGAACAGGTAGAGGGACACTAAAACTGTCAAGCCCGGACTCATATGTAGAAGCAGCAAAATCAATATCATCATGCACATATGAGTGTACAAACTCATCAAACATGTCATCATCATCAGAATAAGAGAGCTCTGGTAGCTCTTGCTTCTCAACCACAATAGAAGGATGAACTTCAACTTTAGGCTTGGGAGGATTTAAAGGACCGAAAATCCTTTCACTCTTTGCTTGATTCCCCTTCACCAAATCAACTGAAAACACCTCCTCGATGACATTAAGTGGAAAGGTGGGCTGGAGTACTTGCAACTTGACTTTTTCCCCCAAAACTTTGAGCTTCACGGTGCCTTTCTGAACATTAATCTTTGCACCGGCAATGGCCATAAAGGAATTACCAAGGATGATAGGCAATCCACTCTCTATCTTGGGGTCTTCATCCATATCCAAAATCACAAAATCTGCTGGAAGGATGAACTTGTCGACTCTAACCAACACATCTTCCACAATTCCCACCGGCATTCTGAATGTCTCATCTGCAAGTTGCACTGAAATCGAAGTAGGTTGCAGATTACCAATGGCTAGCTTCCGGAACGTTGCTAGAGGCATGATATTGATGCACGTGCACATATCCATAAGAGCTCCATCAAAAGACTTGTCACCAATTGTACACCCAACAACAAAGCTCGTAGGATCGTGTATGTCACGTGATGCCCTTCGTTGAATGATTGCACTTGCCTCCTCCTTGAGCACAATTTTCTCCTCACCAAGGAATTTTTTCTTGTGCATGCATATATTCTTGACAAATTCTGCATATGTTGGTACTCGACTGATGAGATCTAGCGAGAGGAAGATTCACGTCCGCTTTCTTGAAAATATTGAACACTTCGGTCATTAGCCCCTTCTTCTTCTTTTTCTTTTTCTTGTCAGCAGCTTTATTCACTCCTTTTTTACTCTTTGAGAGCACAACATCACAATCATCCAATCCATTTTCCGGGAGTACTAATTCTTCCTCCCGGTTCCCATCCTCCTTTAATATGAAATTATGATGCATAACAGTATTATCAACATGGTTAAGAGGTACATTTTCTTCCCTCTTAACCCCACATGAATGCACATCAAAATCACCATTATGCACAAGTAAGGGATTTGGATCAAAGAACTCACATGGTTGCAGATTTGTCGGTTCTTGATCGTGCTCAAATAAACGGTTGGCCTCAAATTGCTCTATCAATTGAACGATCTTCGCACTTCTTTCTTGAGTTTCACGCCACCGTTCGTCATTATCCGCTAAAGAGTTTTGCAATTGAGTCACCATTTCTTCAAGACACGAGAGTAAAGGATGTGATGGCTCAATGCATTGGTTTTCAATGGACCACGGATATTCGAAACTTCTAGAATCATCCCACGTATAATTCCACTGTTCCATTGTTCGGGATGATCGAATTGCACCTATAAAATTCAAGAAAAAATGTAAACAGAAACTAAAATAACAAATATTGCACAAAATAAAATAAAATGCACATAAAAATTATATCTCACAAAAATAAAACAAAACAAAACAATTGCAAGAAAAATTTGGTTACAAATATTAATAGATCAAAGTTAAACCTAAATCCCCGGCAACGGCGCCATTTGATTGGTCATCAAAATATAGGAAATAGTAATTTAGACTCGGGATTGTCGAACCACGGGGATTGGAGGCCTAAAACCTAATTAGTAAAATGTAATCTAATTTCCTTAACACACAATAATTGACAAATTAAGATAAACAAATCTAAACAAAAATATAAATAATTAAACTAAAAATAAACTTAACTCACAAATAATCAAATAACATATTTTTGGGTTTTTCAATATTAATTAAACACACAATTCAAACCAATCAAATATTTAAAATACAAATTAATCAAATAAATTCACACAACAAATATTTAAACAAATAAAAATAAAATGAGTTTAAGTTTCAGAAATTTCTCATTGAATTCGACAAGGCTCGGGAACTTGGGTGTAGAGAGCAATTGCACTTGGGCTTGGGCCTTGGGCTTTTGGCAATTGGACCCATTCTCTTCTTTCCGGTCAAGCCCGTGTTGACCTTTACTTCTTTGACTTTTCAACTGCGTTTAATCCCCTCTTTGACCCGTGTTTGAACTCTAGTTTCAGACTTTCAATTTCTTCATCTCATTTCTTCTTCACAGCAGAAGAGGGAAACGCTCGAGCTGCAGGTGACCGGCACGGAGGAAGTTAGAGAAGCAAGCCGTGGATTTGTGAGTGGCGGCGCGGCGCAGGTGGCGCGACGAGCTTGAGGCACGAGAAGAGAGGAGGTACGGGCAGATCGATCGACGGCGAGAGAAGAGCAGGTGGTGAATCCGAGCCGGGTCTCCGTCTTGATTGCGGCGGTGGTTTGGGAACGGTGAGACCACGGGCTCGGAACGGCGCGGCACCGGAGGTGCGGCGGAGCGGGGATGCCGGCGAGAGCTGCGGTGGCCTGGTGTGACTGGACTTTGCAGCGCGGTGAGAGATGTGGACGGCGAAGCGGCGCCGATGGCTGGTGAGAGGCGCGGCCGAGACGGCGGCGGTGAACAAGAGCTAGGAGAGATGCGAGATGGTGAGAAGCCGGCGGACGAAGAGAGAGCGAGCCGGGATTGACGGCAGATCGAGCACGGGCTCGGCGTGGCGAGGAGCTTTGGCAATCCGAGAAGTCGGCGGTGATGCACGGTTTCTGGGTAGAGGAGACCGGCGCCGACGTTGATCTTTGCGGTGGTGATTGGATTTCGGGCGATGGGCGACGCGGGTTTGAGAGTGAGCAAGGGAGATTGGCGATGGAGATTGAGTTAATTGCGGGGACTGTGGCTTGGGTTGTTTGATTGTGTAAGTGGTGAATTGAAAATGAATTGGTACGGTGGTGATGTGGTGGTGGGCGAGATGAGAAGGGCGGTGATCGTGGTGATTGCTAGATGGATGAAGAGAGAAAGAACAGAGAGAGAGATTGGTCCGTGGGTGTAGAGAGAGAGAGATATGGGTGTAGAGATTAGAACAGAAAAGAAAGAAAAAGAAAAGAAAGAAGAAAAGAAAAGGGAGAAGAAAGGGAAGAAGGAGAAGAAGTGGCCAGGGAGGAGTAGAGAAGAGGAGATGATCATAATCTATCGATTGCGGGGACTAAATATAGGCACGAGAGAAATTGTGGTGGAGCTAGAATTGGTGGAAGAGATCCAGCTAAAAAGCTGGATTTGAATTCAAAGAGGAGTGGGGGGAGAATATGTTGGTGGTGATGGAAACCAGCTAAGAAAAGCTGTGGACGTGATTGTTAATTGCGAGAGGATGGAGCGGGTGAAGAACATGGTGGCTGCAAAACAGATTTAAAAGAAAAATAAATAAAATAATAAAAAGAAAATAATTAAATAAATTAATTATAAAATAAATACTAAACTATAAATCAAAATCAAAATAAAATAAAATATAAACAAGGGAAAATAAAATAGAGATTTAAAATATGTATCGCCACCGCGTGTGGTGGTTGCGCCTCCGTGAGTGGTGGTTCGCCGGCAAATTGCCGGGATTCAGAACGGTTTCCAAAATCTTCGTACATTGTCTATAATCCACTGTCGAGTGATGACCGGTGTCATCGGATAATCGAAAAGTCACGGTTGACTTTCCGATATTGCACTTGTAAATCTCCAAAATTTACCTTTTATGTGTAAATTAGCATTTTTCACATATTTTCCCTGAAAACACGAAAACAAACATTAAACCGACAAATAAGCTTTCAGAATAGCATCCATCCAAGTATTTAGAGCACTTTATGAACGTATTTTACGTTCACATCACTTGCCGACACTTTAAACGGGCTTGGGCCATCGGAATGGTTTGGGCCTTAAAGTGGGCCTGACAGCGTAGATTACGGGCCATTATTGGTGGGTTTAACTAATGGGCCTAAAAACTAACAGGCCCGACACACTAAATGGGCATGAGGCCCAATAACAAACAAACAACAAACCCAAAAGCAAAACAGTAACAAAAATTATAAACAGTAAAAATAAACACAAGTAATAAAATTTACAAAATATTTACAAAGTTAGAAAATATCACAAATTATCTATACAAAATGAATAAATAAATTTTTCCTATGTCTAAGTAAATTTTATTTACAAGTAAAGTTAAATTGTCCAAAATATAGTTAAAAATAAAGTTGATTACAAACGGTAACTCAAGGTGGACGTGCGGCCTAGGTGCAATGTCTTGACTTAAATGACTTTCCGTGTTTTCAGAGGCGAATGGCCAGATCATATGAGAATAAGCGAGGGGCATGATTCATTTAGTGAACTACGGAGGCAAGCCCCTATCGACTTTCGTCTGTCTATAGTCCTCTGAATCCAAAACCTGTCACCCAGGGTCTCGACCTAGACACCATCCATGTGCCCCTTACTTAGTTGAGAAAGCACTTAAGTGTTCAACAATTCTCCAAGTGTTAATAAAGGCCGCCCTCAACCTCAAGTGACCTTAAACAGGTACAAATGAAGGGTTTAGGCCAATATTAATAAAAGGACTTTACCTATTTCCGTTCAAGTTACAACTTACAACAACTTAAATAGTTAACTATACAAAAGACACCTAAGTAAAATTATTACTAAGTATGTGTAACAAAAATATTTACAAGTAAAATTAGTAAGTATAACAAAATATCTACAAGTATTATTTACAAATAGTAGAACACATTTTTTTTTAAATAAATAACCGAAAAATAAACATGCAACCAATAAAATAGAAAAGGATAGAAATGCTCCCCCTTGAAGTGCATGCTTTCCGAAATAATCACCATCAATCACCAACAAACAAGGCTTCGAGGCCTTGCGATCCATAAGCTCACGACCTTTGGTGATGATCAACTATGAAGACTTCAAGCTAGAGCAAATGTCAGGTTGCCTCCTCATGAGCGCTTCTTTTTATAGACCTCAAAGCCGGTCTTCTCACACTCTTGGGTCAAGGTGGTGCAAAGTACATTTGCCTACCACCGAAATAACTCAAATATTCATGAGTTTTCATCCTGTTTACTCCAATCCCCAAAATCTCTCTAAGGCATTGGATCGCCTCGAGTTGTACCTCACTGCATGGTGCTTCTCATCTTGAATGACTCGAACGGGGTAGATAATAATCCTCACTTATGTGGAGGAATATAAGGTATAGGCGGTATTCCTCGATCATGCTCATGAATGGTGGAAGTAGGCTTCACAACTTCTTGCCTTTGGGTAGATAGAGACTCAACAGGTTTGTGCACTTGTTCGAAGCTTGAAGTTTATTGACACATGAAGTGAGGATCCATGTCCAATTCAGGAAGGATGATAGGAGCACAAAGTGTGACGTTTTTAATGTATTTTCCCTACTATTTGGCTATGATTTCATTGTAACTTTGCTATTTTTGCTTAGTTTCCATATTTGAGTCCCTAAATGATATATAAATGTGAATACGTGCAGAAAATCGGAGCTCGGAAATTTACGAAGTCTAATGGGCTTTTTCGAGGCCCATTAAGAAGTGAGCTACCGTGAGGCCCAAGATGAAGGCCCAAATCCATGAAGATGAAGGCCCAAATCCATGAAGAAAGGCTCAAGCCCAAGAAGAAAGGCCCAAGCCCAAGAAGAAAGGCCCAAGCCCAAGAAGGAAGGTCCAAGCCCATTTTCGGACAATCTGCCTGTGCAGATATGTCAACTTGCGAAGCCAATATCTCCCAATTGCACCGTTGGATCCAGCTGTAATTTTGATACACGCTGCATGTGTGTGTTATATATTCTGTATTAAAATTTGAGAATCATCCAACCGTTCAAACGTGCATTACTCCGTTCTAAGTGGGAACTGCTCAGTGCTGTCTGCTTTTTATTTCTTTCCTCTTCTTTTATTTTCAATGCTCCACTCACCCCTATATTCTTTCCTCTTCTTTCTGCCCACAATATTAGTGTTTGATTTCTTTTATCTAAATAAATGGTTCATTGCCATATGACTTCATTTCCACCATTCCACTTACCATTTCTTTTCTACCACTCACATTCCACTTCTCTTCCTTTTCTTTCTTTATTTATTTCATTGTCTTCTTCTTCCTCTCCATTCTCCTATAAATAGCAGCCTCATTCTTCTCTTGAAACACACCTCAATGGGGAGGGACAAACCCTCCTCTTTCTCTTCTCCCTCTCACATCATATTTTCCATTCTCTAGTATTTAGGGTTTTCAAGTCTTCAAGGAGGAGGAGAAGACGTCTACACCATCACCACCAGCCCCTATTCAACATCACCATCACCATCATCACCTTGTCTTCACGGCTTGGATTACTTGTGGTCAAGGATTCAAGATGTGGCTTCAAGATCTTCATGCTATTCATACGGTGTATTTCGACTTAGCCTTAAAATTTATGCCTCTTTGTTGCTTGTTTATCCTTTGTATTAGTTAACATGACATGATTTATATAATTTTCAGCCTTTGTTTATGGGTTTATTTAATTGTTGGATCCTAATTAATTAGTTCTTCTAGTAGCTTATGTGACTCCGTTTATTTGATTCTATTTTAGTAGATAACTTTTATATGTTTTGGTTTTAAGGTTGCAAACTTAAGATGATTGCATATAATTGGTGCTAGAATTAGGGTTTTAATTCTAATTCACAAGTAGTAAAGGCTTTGGAAAGAGGTCGGAAACAAATAAGAAGGATCACGGATAGATGGGCGGTCCCACTAGGTCGTGCACTTTAATTAACAACTCTTCTTTTATGCGTTGGACATGTTTTGATTAGCTACCTTTGCATGTTTGATTGGTTAATCTAGGTGCGGTCGCTTAGGTTAATTTTCATGAAAGTGGTTTTATTTGGGGAATGATAATTGGCGGTCCAGCATTCCACATATGTTAATTTCGGTTTCATGGCTAGGGAACTTGGTTAATTTTCGGTCCAATAATTGGTAAACTTGTATACTTGTGGCTGAACTTTATATTCTTTATGTTTCATCCCATCTTATTTAATTTATTCTTTGTAATTTAATTAATTCATATCATTAAATATATGACTCAATCCCCTTTTTACTTTGTACATATGTATATATTTATACTTTATACTTGTTAATAATAATTCTTTATTTTATTTAATTCTTTGTGACAATTTTTTGTTAGGTACATCCTTTGATCTCCGTTGTGAACGATACCCTACTACGCACTATACTACTACCGATAGGGTTTTTTTAAATTGATGCTCCTTTTGGGCCTATCAAAGGACACAAGCTAATGATGCCTCAACTTTGTGAACAGGCAGAGGGACACTAAAATTATCAAGCCCGGACTCATATGTAGAAGAAGCAAAATCAATATCATCATGCACATATGAGTGTACAAACTCATCAAACATGTCATCACCATCAGAATAAGAGAGCTCTGGTAGCTTTTGCTTCTCAACCACAATAGAAGGATGAACTTCAACTTTAGGCTTGGGAGGATTTAAAGGACCGAAAATCCTTTCACTCTTTGCTTGATTCCCCTTCACCAAATCAACTGAAAACACCTCCTTGATGACATTAAGTGGAAAGGTGGGCTGGAGTACTTGCAACTTGACTTTTTCCCCCAAAACTTTGAGCTTTACGGTGCCTTTCTGAACATTAATCTTTGCACCGGCAATGGCCATAAAGGAACTACCAAGGATGATAGGCAACCCACTCTCTATCTTGGGGTCTTCATCCATATCCAAAATCACAAAATCTGCTGGAAGGATGAATTTGTCGACTCTAACCAGCACGTCTTCCACAATTCCCACTGGCATTCTAAATGTCTCATCTGCAAGTTGCACTGAGATTGAAATAGGTTGCAGGGTACCAATGGCTAGCTTCCGGAACGTTGCTAGAGGCATGATATTGATGCACGTGCACATATCCATAAGAGCTCCATCAAAAGACTTGTCACCAATTGTACACCCAACAACAAAGCTCGTAGGATCGTGTATGCCACGTGATGCCCTTCGTTGAATGATTGCACTTGCCTCCTCCTTGAGCACAATTTTGTCCTCACCAAGGAATTTCTTCTTGTGCATGCATATATTCTTGAAAAATTCTGCATATGCTGGTACTCGACTGATGAGATCTAGCAGAGGAAGATTCACGTGTGCTTTCTTGAAAATATCGAACATTTTAGTCATTAGCCCCTGCTTCTTCTTTTTCTTCTTTCCAGCAGCTTTTTGTCTTGGCTTCAGTGTCGCATGCCTTCCGGAAGGTACATAATCTTCCCCTCCGGCTTCCTTATCCACCACTTTGTTAGTCCTTGGTAACACTAGATCACAATCCTCCAATCCATTTCCCGGGAGTACATTTTGATCCTCCCGGTTCCCATCCTCCTTTAATATGAAATCATGATGCATAACAGTATTATCAACATGGTTAAGAGGAACATTTTCTTCCCTCTTAACCCCACATGAATGCACATCAAAATCACCATTATGCACAAGTAAGGGATTTGGATCAAAGAACTCACATGGTTGCAGATTTGTCAGTTCTTGATTGTGCTCAAATAAACGGTTGGCCTCAAATTGCTCTATAAATTGATCGATCTTTGCACTTCTTTCTTGAGTTTCACGCCATTGTTGAGCAACATCCGCTAAAGAATTTTGCAATTGAACTGCCATTTCTTCAAGTAAAGAAAGTTACGGGTGTGACGGCTCGATGCATTGATTTTGAGAGTACCACAGATGCTCGAAGTTTCTAGCATCATCCCAAGAATAATTCCACTGTTCCATAGCTGAAAAATATGTACCTAAAAATTTCCAAGAAAAATGTAAACAAGAACCAATGAATAGAATAAAATAAAATAAATTGCACACGAAAATATTTCTCACAAAAATAAAACAAAACAAGAAAATTGTAAGAAAAATTCGGTTACAAATACTAATAGATCAAAGTTAAACCTAAATCCCCGGCAACGGCGCCATTTGATTGGTTGTCAAAATATAGGAAATAGTAAATTAGACTCGGGATTGTCGAACCACGGGGATTGGAGGCCTAAAACCTAATTAGTAAAACGTAACCTGATAGGAGCACAAAGTGTGACGTTTTTAATGTATTTTCCCTACTATTTGGCTATGATTTCATTGTAACTTTGCTATTTTTGCTTAGTTTCCATATTTGAGTCCCTAAATGATATATAAATGTGAATACGTGCAGAAAATCGGAGCTCGGAAATTTACAAAGTCTAATGGGCTTTTTCGAGGCCCATTAAGAAGTGAGCTACCGTGAGGCCCAAGATGAAGGCCCAAATCCATGAAGATGAAGGCCCAAATCCATGAAGAAAGGCTCAAGCCCAAGAAGAAAGGCCCAAGCCCAAGAAGAAAGGCCCAAGCCCAAGAAGGAAGGTCCAAGCCCATTTTCGGACAATCTGCCTGTGCAGATATGTCAACTTGCGAAGCCAATATCTCCCAATTGCACCGTTGGATCCAGCTGTAATTTTGACACACGCTGCATGTGTGTGTTATATATTCTGTATTAAAATTTTAGAATCATCCAACCGTTCAAACGTGCATTATTCCGTTCTAAGTGGGAACTGCTCAGTGCTGTCTGCTTTTTATTTCTTTCCTCTTCTTTTATTTTCAATGCTCCACTCACCCCTATATTCTTTCCTCTTCTTTCTGCCCACAATATTAGTGTTTGATTTTTTTTATCTAAATAAATGGTTCATGGCCATATGACTTCATTTCCACCATTCCACTTACCATTTCTTTTCTACCACTCACATTCCACTTCTCTTCCTTTTCTTTCTTTATTTCTTTCATTGTCTTCTTCTTCCTCTCCATTCTCCTATAAATAGCAGCCTCATTCTTCTCTTGAAACACACCCCAATGGGGAGGGACAAACCCTCCTCTTTCTCTTCTCCCTCTCACATCATATTTTCCATTCTCTAGCTAGTATTTAGGGTTTTCAAGTCTTCAAGGAGGAGGAGAAGACGTCTACACCATCACCACCAGCCCCTATTCAACATCACCATCACCATCATCACCTTGTCTTCACGGCTTGGATTACTTGTGGTCAAGGATTCAAGATGTGGCTTCAAGATCTTCATGCTATTCATACGGTGTATTTCGACTTAGCCTTTAAATTTATGCCTCTTTGTTGCTTGATTATTCTTTGTATTAGTTAACATGACATGATTTATATAATTTTCAGCCTTTGTTTATGGGTTTATTTAATTGTTGGATCCTAATTAATTAGTTCTTCTAGTAGCTTATGTGACTCCGTTTATTTGATACTATTTTAGTAGATAACTTTTATATGTTTTTGTTTTAAGGTTGCAAACTTAAGATGATTGCATATAATTGGTGCTAGAATTAGGGTTTTAATTCTAATTCACAAGTAGTAAAGGCTTTGGAAAGAGGTCGGAAACCAATAAAAAGGATCACGGATAGATGGGCGGTCCCACTAGGTCGTGCACTTTAATTAACAACTCTTCTTTTATGCGTTGGACATGTTTTGATTAGCTATCTTTGCATGTTTGATTGGTTAATCTAGGTGCGGTCGCTTAGGTTAATTTTCATGAAAGTGGTTTTATTTGGGGAATGATAATTGGCGGTCTAGCATTCCACATATGTTAATTTCGGTTTCATGGCTAGGGAACTTGGTTAATTTTCGGTCCAATAATTGGTAAACTTGTATACTTGTGGCTGAACTTTATATACTTTGTGTTTCATCCCATCTTATTTAATTTATTCTTTGTAATTTAATTAATTTATTTCATTCAATTTATCTCTTAAACCCCCTTTTACTTTGTACATATGTATATATTCTTTATACTTGTTAATAATAATTCTTTATTTTATTTAATTCTTTGTGACAATTTTTGTTAGGTACACCCTTTGATCTCCGTTGTGAACGATACCCTACTTACCACTATACTACCGATAGGGTTTTTTTAAATTGATGCCCCTTTTGGGCGTGTCAATTTTTGGCGCTGTCGACGGGGATTGAAGATTCCTAACTAATATTTTTTTTGTGAATATTTGTGAATAATATTTGTTTATACTTGTTGATATTTTGTTACACTTAGTAATTTTATTTTGGTGTCTTTTATATAGTTGATTATTTTTTATTGTTGTAATTGTAACTTGAACGGAATAGGTAAGGTCCTTTTGTTAATATTGGCCTAAACCCTTCATTTGTACCGTAAGGTTATTTGAGGTTGAGGGCGGCCTTTATTAACACTTGGAGAATTGTCGAATACTTAAGTGCTTTCTCAACTGAGTAAGGGGCACATGGATGGTGTCTAGGTCGAGACCCTAGGTGACAGGTTTTGGATTCAGAGGACTATAGACTGACGTAAGTCGATAGGGGTGTAAGCCTCAGTAGTCCACTAAATGAATCCTGCCCCTCGCTTATCTCTCATATGATCTGGCCATTCGCCTTCTGAAAACACGGAAAGTCATTTAAGTCAAGGCATTGCACCTAGGCCGCACGTCCACCTTGAGTTACCGCTTGGAATCAACTTTCCTTTTTTTTCAACTATATTCAGACAAAAGAAAATATTTTTGTACACTTAAGTGTATTGTGTAAGTAAAATATACGTAGACATAGGAAAATTTATTCATTCATTTTGTATAGATAATTTGTGACATATTTTTAACTTTGTAAATATTTTGTTTTTATTTTGTAAATTTATTACTAACCATTTTATTTTGTATAGGAAATAATCCGGGTTTATCGGAAATTCTACCACATACATCGGAGCATACGTTTAGGAAGTCAAGGTTGAAAAACCTTGAGGTTGATGTCTTGTTGGTGATTTTCGGTTTCCTCGGGAGTAAAAAGGTAAGTTTTCTTTTCACTCTCGTTATTTGTTTTTGAAAAAGTAAAAAATAAAAAAATTAGAAAATTTGTAATTGTATATAAAAAAAAAGAGTGCTTGTTTTGTTTTACTGTTTGTAATTATTTATTTTTACTGTTTATAATTACTGTTTGTTTTATTTTTGGGCTTGATTGTTGTTATTTGTTATTGGGCCTTAGGCCCATTTTTGTGATTGGTTAGGGTTTTAGGTTTCGTAAAATAAAAAATAAAAAATATAAAAAAAATAAAAAATAAAAAATTTGGCCCATTGGGCCCGTGTCATTCCCGAAGCCCAAAACCCGTAACCCAATCCCATTAGTGTGTCGGGCCTGTTCGTTTTTAGGCCCATTAGTTAAGCCCACCAAATAATGGGCCGGAGATTTCTTTGCCCCAGGCCCACTTTAAGGCCTAGACCATTCCGATGGCCCAAGCCCGTTTAAAGTGTCAGCAAGCGCGTGTGCTACGCGTTTTCACTGTTCACTTTACGACTTTTCGTAAAGTATTAAAAAAATAAAAAAATAAAAAATCGAAAATCAAGAAAAAATGTGATTGGGCCGACGCACGACTTTTGTGTCGGCCGATTTGTTTAATAAGCCGCGTGCGTGTCTACTGTAGACTTTACGACTTTCGTCGCCCGATCCACAATTTGCGGGTCTTCTGTTTGTGGCACGTGTGCGAGCGTGCGTTCGTTCCTTCCTTTCCCTTCTGTTTGCGTTAGTTCCCTTAGGTCATTTCACGCATTTCTCTCTCGTTTTCTCTCGCTTTCTCTCGTTTGTTCTTCGTGTTCTTCATCTGTTCTTGAGTTTTCCCAGAAAACCTCCCAATTCCAAGAAGCTATCCTCCCTTCCCAACCCAGAAATGGCCAAACGAGTGAATTCTTTCAGTGATTTGTTTCAGGCAGGTCCTTCAGAGAACCCAATCTTTGAAGGTCTGTCTGAAATAATTCCACCGAGCATGCTTAATAGCGCTGATGCTAGCATTCCGACCGTGCCACAACCACTACCCCAAGCACCAATCCTGGTTGCTGATCCACCCGTTGAGCCGGAAGCCGCTCCTGTCTATAGGAGACTTCCGAGGACAAAGTACACCAAAGCTCAGAGAGAAGCACTGGCGGCTTTCTTTGCGGTGTATTCTCACCCCACCAAACCACAACGTGAAAGATTTGGTCCAAAAATCGGACTAGAAGAAGACCAAGTCAATTATTGGGGGTCGAGAAATAGGAAGAAGTTCGGTATCATTACATCTGAGCAGCGTATTGCCGAGCTGGAAAGACGAAACGATGAGCTGGTGAGCAAAAACGAGGAGCTTCAACTGCAGAATCAACGACTCGTCGATGCTCTCCACAGCGGCATCTGTCCCAATTGCGGAGGTCCTGTTCCGCACTCAGATGTGCCTAGGCGAAGGCTCGAAGTTGTTCCTCCACAACAAGAGCCTCTTCTCGAGTTGTCCGATGATTCGATCGATATGGACCACTTGAGACGGGATGTGCGGAGCCTCGTGCCTACCCTAGTCGAGCGCCCATCCATACCTTTGCCATCTGACACCCTTCCCGGACCTGCTCACTGATCTTGTCGGAGTCCACACCGACTTGATCTCGGATATCGCCCGCAAGGCCAAAGACGAGCTCCTGCTCATGGCCACTGCCGGATTTCCTTTGTGGATAACTTCACCGACTCCCAACACGTCTATTCATCCCGAGACTCTTAATGGGCCGAGTACTTGCGAGTGTTTCAACGAGCCGAACCTCGCTCCGTACTTCAAATCTGAATCCTCGAGACACTCGGCAACCATTCACCTTTATCCGACCACCATTGTTCAAATTCTCATGGATGTTGGTCGATGGTTGCCGATCTTCGTAGCATGATTACAAACGCCCGGACGTTGGAGATCCTTTCCTCCGACAACGAAGATGGCTACAAGGAGCGAAGCAAGTGATGTCGGCCGAGTTTCTGGTGCCATCTCACCTCGTTTCAACTCGTGAAGTCCAGTTCGTTCGGTATTCTCACCAACAACTGGATGGAAGTTGGGTCGTCGTGGATGTCTCCGTGGATGAATTGCGCACAAATCGGAAGCCTTCCGTGCGATCGATTTGCCGAAAACGCCCCTCCGGATGCCTGATACGTGATCTTTATAATGGATCTTCCTTGGTCACTTGGGTGGAGCACGTGGATGTACGCGAAAAGGAGATGAAGGCCATTTTCGAACATTTCGTTCATTCAGGGTTCGCATTTGGTGCAAAACGTTGGATCTCAACCCTCCAACGACAAGCCGAGCGCTACATGTGCGCCACAGGTATCCACACTTCACCCGGTGACTCGATCATTTCGCCCGAAGGAAGAAGAGGCCTGGCGGAAATGGCAAAACAGATGACGATCTGTTTCTTCAACGACATCAGCAACTCCACATACCACCACCTGGACTTGTTCAAACCGAACAAGAGACACTCGAATGGAGGTCGGGACCAACAAGCGAAGGGGTGATCCGAGCAAGCCCCCGGAGTCAATCGTACTGCTGGTTGTTCCGTTGTTCATCTATCTCATCACACCAGAATCTTTGAGTTCCTCAAAGACGTTCGAACTAGACCAATGTGGGATAGCATGTCGATGGACAGCTCGGTACGTGTGCTAGCAAATTTCACCATCGGTCTTGACCCGCGGAACCAGATCTCGGTGCTCGCCATTGATAATCACAACGACTTTCTCATTCTCCGGGAGTGTTGCACCGATGCAACGGGGTCGTCTCGTGATTTATGCGCCGATTAACCATTCCATTCTCCAGTCGTTGTTATGTGGAGTTCAACCGGAGCCATTTCCGCTTATGTCTTCTGGCTTCTCCATTCTGCCTAACGTATCCGGAGCTATTCTTGATGGAAGTCTACTTACTATAGTCTTCCAGATCTCGGTGAAGGCTACATCAGCCAAGTCTGCCGTGGAGTCGGCAACTACCCTTGTCCAGGACACACTTCAAAGGATCAGAGCCGCAGTCAATTAAGGAGCAAACGTTGGATGCAAGGCCCTGCTAGCCTTGTTTGTGACTGTTGGTGACTTGCTTCGGGAGGAGCTTCACGATCTTCAAGGGGAGTTTTTCTTTAACTTATTTGTTTTGCATTTGTATATATGTTGTGTGTTTACTTCTGTTTGTGTGTTTAAATTCAATAGTCATGCTTGAATTTTTCTTTTTCGTGAAATATTTGTCTAACATTGAGGACAATGTTTAATTCAAGTGTGGGGGAAAGGTTTATTAAAAAGAAAAGAAAAAATTTGAAAAATTGAAAAAATTCAAAAAAATAATTTACTTGTTTTCGTTTTCTACGGTAACAATATATCGACTAGATCATACTTACTCCCTTGGTAGCGTTGAACCTACCATTGCACTTAGTAAGTCACTGTGGTCACGTATTGTTACCCTAATAAAAAAAAATTTTGAAAAAGAAAAAAAAATTTGCTTCTGTTTTGTTGTTTTTGTGTGTTTTATTGTGTTTTGTGTTTTGTTCTTTCCAATTCCGATGATGAATTAAGTTTAATTGTTGTGATTAGGAGAATGTTTATTATATGTCAAGGCTTTGTGTAGTTTGCTTTGGATTTAATATGCATAACTTGTGATTGCTCGAATTTCCATGTTCACATCACCGGTGTTAATTAATTGATTGCAATCCGAGAAGCACATTTAGACATACATTGTCATGCATACCCAGAAAATGTGAGGACTTGAGCCTATTGTATATTCACATGTATGCATCATTCATACATTTACTCGTTCTTCATGTGTGCACAATTCATGAGTTTTTGAACCTAGAACTTGCTCAGAGACCGCTTGAAACATTTTGTTAATCTGTGATGAATTAGAAATGAGTAAGGCATTAGTTGAGCACCATGGCCAAAGTATTCACCATCCATCTAAACACGAACTTTAGGAATCCCCTTTTGAACTAAACACTCATTAGCCGTTTCTTTTGTTCACCCACACCATCTCACCCTTGTTTTATTTATGTTTGCAAGACGATGATAGTGACTTCTTGTGTTCTTATGCTTCGGGTTTTGATTTGTTTGGTATTATACCAGAAGGCAAGTGTGGGGGTGTATTTATTTTGTTGTAATTGTTCAAAGAAAAAAAAAATCAGAAATAAAAAGAAGGAATAAATTCCTCAAAAAAAAAAATAGAAAAGAAAGAAAGAAAAAAAAAATGTCAGAAAGAGAAATTCCAAAAATAGAGTTATTGTATTGTTTTTATTTTCAATAAAAGGTTAGAGGAGAATAAGAAAGTTGTTCGGGTATAGCATAGGTATGAGTTTCAAAGTCGTTGATTTGTCTTGCAAACATGTGAAACATTTTCCATTTCGAGTCCTTTCACTTCATTGACCATTCACCATTTACCATTCATCCTTTTGTCCCTGTTTCACCTAAAAAGCCCTTATGATCTGATGATTTGTGGATTAATTGTGGAGAGTCGGTTAATGAGCAAGCATATGGGAACACTACTTGTGTAATTGTTTTGAGAGTAAACACTTAACCATAAACACTGAGCGGAAATATTTAGTGAATCTTGTGAGGTTTAGTGGTTAATGTTGTTTCAATGTGCCTATTGGATTGCTTGACATTAATTGTATACTTGGTTTTCACACACTACACCCGAGCATAAATGAGATGTGCATGTTAAAGACTTAGCAAATTCGTTAGCCTTGGTATATAATTTGTATTCTCCTGATTATAACTCTTCTGAACTCGCTGAGGGTTATGGTTGGAAAGAATATATGTTTTGTGTTTCCCTTTTCTGTTTTGTGTTGTTTTATTTTAAGTTTTGTGTTGCTAAGGGACTAGCAATAGCTAAGTGTGGGGGAATTTGATAGGAGCACAAAGTGTGACGTTTTTAATGTATTTTCCCTACTATTTGGCTATGATTTCATTGTAACTTTGCTATTTTTGCTTAGTTTCCATATTTGAGTCCCTAAATGATATATAAATGTGAATACGTGCAGAAAATCGGAGCTCGGAAATTTACAAAGTCTAATGGGCTTTTTCGAGGCCCATTAAGAAGTGAGCTACCGTGAGGCCCAAGATGAAGGCCCAAATCCATGAAGATGAAGGCCCAAATCCATGAAGAAAGGCTCAAGCCCAAGAAGAAAGGCCCAAGCCCAAGAAGAAAGGCCCAAGCCCAAGAAGAAAGGCCCAAGCCCAAGAAGGAAGGTCCAAGCCCATTTTCGGACAATCTGCCTGTGCAGATATGTCAACTTGCGAAGCCAATATCTCCCAATTGCACCGTTGGCTCCAGCTGTAATTTTGATACACGCTGCATGTGTGTGTTATATATTCTGTATTAAAATTTGAGAATCATCCAACCGTTCAAACGTGCATTATTCCGTTCTAAGTGGGAACTGCTCAGTGCTGTCTGCTTTTTATTTCTTTCCTCTTCTTTTATTTTCAATGCTCCACTCACCCCTATATTCTTTCCTCTTCTTTCTGCCCGCAATATTAGTGTTTGATTTCTTTTATCTAAATAAATGGTTCATTGCCATATGACTTCATTTCCACCATTCCACTTACCATTTCTTTTCTACCACTCACATTCCACTTCTCTTCCTTTTCTTTCTTTATTTCTTTCATTGTCTTCTTCTTCCTCTCCATTCTCCTATAAATAGAAGCCTCATTCTTCTCACAAATTCACACCCCAAAGGGGGAGGGACAAACCCTCCTCTTTCTCTTCTCCATCTCACATCATATTTTTCATTCTCTAGTATTTAGGGTTTTCAAGACTTCAAGGAGGAGGAGAAGGCGTCTACACCATCACCACCAGCCCTATTTCAGCGTCACCATCACCATCACCATCACCACCTTGTCTTCACAGCTTGGATTACTTGTGGTCAAGGATTCAAGATGTGGGTTCAAGATCTTCATGCTATTCATACGGTGTATTTCGACTTAGCCTTTAAATTTATGCCTCTTTGTTGCTTGATTATTCTTTGTATTAGTTAACATGACATGATTTATATAATTTTCAGCCTTTGTTTATGGGTTTATTTAATTGTTGGATCCTAATTAATTAGTTCTTCTAGTAGCTTATGTGACTCCGTTTATTTGATACTATTTTAGTAGATAACTTTTATATGTTTTTGTTTTAAGGTTGCAAACTTAAGATGATTGCATATAATTGGTGCTAGAATTAGGGTTTTAATTCTAATTCACAAGTAGTAAAGGCTTTGGAAAGAGGTCGGAAACAAATAAAAAGGATCACGGATAGATGGGCGGTCCCACTAGGTCGTGCACTTTAATTAACAACTCTTCTTTTATGCGTTGGACATGTTTTGATTAGCTATCTTTGCATGTTTGATTGGTTAATCTAGGTGCGGTCGCTTAGGTTAATTTTCATGAAAGTGGTTTTATTTGGGGAATGATAATTGGCGGTCCAGCATTCCACATATGTTAATTTCGGTTTCATGGCTAGGGAACTTGGTTAATTTTCGGTCCAATAATTGGTAAACTTGTATACTTGTGGCTGAACTTTATATACTTTGTGTTTCATCCCATCTTATTTAATTTATTCTTTGTAATTTAATTAATTTATTTCATTCAATTTATCTCTTAAACCCCCTTTTACTTTGTACATATGTATATATTCTTTATACTTGTTAATAATAATTCTTTATTTTATTTAATTCTTTGTGACAATTTTTGTTAGGTACACCCTTTGATCTCCGTTGTGAACGATACCCTACTTACCACTATACTACTGATAGGGTTTTTTTAAATTGATGCCCCTTTTGGGCGTATCATAACCTAATTTTCTTAACACAAATAACAATTTTTAGGGTTTTTCTTATTTTTCTAAACACACAATAATTAACAAATTAATCTAAACAAACAAAATATAAATAATTAAACTAAAAACTTGACAAAATTCACAAATTGAGTTTTTGGGTTTTTCAATAAAAAGATTAAATCGCACAATATCAAATTAAACAAATATTACACAACTTAAATTATCCAAATAAAAATAAAATAATAATTTCACACAAGTTAAAATTAAAATTAAAAAGAGTTTAAGAAATTTCTCATTGAATTCGGCAATGGCTCGGGAATCGCTGGTGTAGAGATCAATTGGGCTTGGGCCTGTGAACAGTAGAAAAGCCCAAGAGAAAGTCAGTTGACTTTCCTTTGGTCTCTACCCGTGTTCCACTTGCTCGTGACTAGACTTCACTTCTTAGGTTGAAAAGTCAACCTAAATTTTCTTTCTCATTTCGTGTTCTCCAGCCAGCTCCTTAATTCCTCTCTTTGGTTTTCTTCTTCTTCACAGCAAAACAGGACAGAGAGAGCGGCAGGGAGGTGGTGACGTCGTCACGGCGCTAGTGAGGAGGACTGCTTGGATCGACGGCGCCGGAGATGGTGAGACGCGGGGTTGGGCTTTGGCGGCGACGGTACCGGTGCTGCAATTGAAATCGAGCAGCGAGCGGTGGTGATGGAGGACAACAGAGGCGCCGGTGATCTGGTAGTGTGAGATCGACGGCGTCGGGGTCCGAGTGGCGGCGCGATCTAGGCGAGCCGAGAAGCACGGGGATGGCGAGAAGGGACGCCGGCGGCGGGGAGATATCGAGCCCGGGCTCGTGCGGTGAATTGAATCAGCGGTGGTGCTGCTGGGCTTGAACGGCGCGGGCCGTGAAGCTGGTGGGGCAGAGCTGGGCTCTAAAGATGGAATCGACCGGTGGAGACAGAACCAGCGACGGTGGTGATTGCAGGCACGGGCCTGGGCTTTGGCGTAGCAGAGAGCAGAGCACGGTGAAATTCAATCTGCAATTAAAACACACTTTTGTTAATTGCAAACTATGATTGTGATGAACTGATTATGGTGGTGGTATTAATTGGAGGTGATGGAGAGGGGGGGCTCCGATGAGCTTGAGTTGGTGATGGTGACAGTGAAGAGAGGAAGAACAGAGAGTGAAATTGGAGGTGGGTGTGGAGAGAAAGTGACGGGTGCAGAGAGAATAAAAGAAGAAAAGAAAAGGAAGAAGAAGGAAGAAGAAGGAAGAAGAAGAAAGAAGAAGAGAAAAGAAGAGCCCCCCGGCCTGCAATCAATGGAGCAGAAATTTCTCTTAAATAGAAGACAAAGATGGGAATCTGCAGTGATGGTGGAGAATTTTGAATGGAGTAGTGGCTGCAAGCTGGTGATGATTTCTGCAATGGTGGAAGACCAGCTCAAAAGAATGGGGTTTGAATTCAAAATAAAGGGGGCGGGTGAATTTGAGTGTTGATGGAAAACCAACTAGAGAAGAACGAACATGGTGGCTGCAAACCAAACAGAATAAAATAAATAAAAGGAAAAATAAACAAAAAGAAATAAAATAATAAAATAAAATAAATAATAAAATAAATACTAAGATACAAATAAATAAATAAAATATAAAATATAAAATATAAACAAGGGAAAATAAAGTAGAGATTTAATTTGTATTTCACCACCGCGTGTGGTGGTAGCGCTGATAGGTGCATAAATGTACAACTTTTTATATCAATTTCTCTACATTTTTGTTGTTAGTTTCTCATAAATTTATGTTATTTAATTAGTTTTTGTGTTTGTAGGTTTCCTATTGCAAATAAAGAGAAAAGAAGATAACTTGAGGAAAATAAACAATGTGTTGGAAATTTTACGAAGTCTAATGGGCTTTCTCGAGGCCCATTCACCCAAATCGACGCCGCCGTTCATGCCGCGCTGCCATCGTTGATCCCTGAAGCCACCGCTACAAACGGTCCTGCTGCAATTAATGAAAAAAAAAAAAAAAAGAGAAGAAGAAAGCAGCAACCCAATCAAATCAAACCGGCGACCCAATCTTCAATATCGATGACGCCGTCGAGCCCGAATCTGGCGTCGTCCTCGCCTTGCCGTGTTGCTGCCCCCGTCAGCTCCGCCGTTCTGCAAATACCCAAGGCCGCCTTCCTCACGGTCATCCTCGTGCCTCGCCGCGTCGCCCGGTTCTCTGCCCCGCCCCTTCCCTGCGCCGTCGTCGATCTCAAGCCACCGGGCTGTTCTGAAAGATAGAAGAAAATAAAGAAGCAAAGAAGAGAAGAGGATGAAATTGATGAAAAGAGAAACACGGGAAAGGAGAAGGACGTGCAGAAAAGAAGGGAAAAAGAAAGAAAAAAAAGAAAAAAAAAGAGGAAAAGTCAAAAACAGCCCTCCCGAGCCTTTGACCTGTTGACCGGCCCAATTACTTTCTACACCACCAATGGCCCAAGCAATTGCTCTCTACACCCTCTGCAGGCCCATTCTCAAGCCCAATCCGTATTGAGCACCCGCCACATCCAAATACAAATTACGATCTACTATAGCTGAGTCTGCCACCTTCGCCTGCCAGACAGTGTCCATTTTCATGGACACAACAGTAACATTTTCCCAAACTTTGTTTATTTATTATAATTTATTTTTGTTTAATTTATTTTCTGCAATAACTATTCGTGAATAATTTTGGGAAATGTTATTGTGTAAATATTTGTTTATTTTCTATTTTTGCATAATAATTGTGATTTGATTTTTCTAAGTTGCTTTTGTGTGATTATTTTTTTGATTCTGTTTTACGGAAAACTTTTATGTGCTTTTGTTATAGGGTTCGAAACTTATAATATTTGCATGTAATTGGAGCTAGAGTTAGGAATCCGATTCACCTAATAGTTTTGGAAACCTAATGCACAAGTAGTAAAGGCTTTGGACAAAGGTCGGAATCAAATAAAAAAGATTGCAATTAGATGGACTTTTCCATACTAGGTTGTGCACTTGAATTAACGATTCTTTTCGATGCTTTGAACATGGTTTGACTAGCTAGCTTTCTAGACTAAGATGACATGTTTAATTGATTGATCTAGGTGCTTTCACTTAGGTTAATTTTCAGAGAGAAGTCTACTTGGGAAATAATTAGCTTTCTAATGTTTCACAATGTTAATTTCGATCATATGACTTAGAGAAATCAATATTTGTGTGTGTTTTAATATGTTTTCAAAAAGAATAAAAATCCAAAAATATTTCCTTTTATTTATTTATTGTTTTCAAAAATATCAAAACCCCCAAAAATACTTTTGTATATAATGTATATTTTTGTAAATAGAAACAATATTGTATAGCTTATTTAATTTTTGTATATATATATATTCTTTATTCTTTATACTTTTTAATAATAATTCTTTATTTAATTTAATTTATTGTGACATTGAAAAGTAAATATAACAATCCTCTGTGGGAAAAACCTCTATTTCCCATTATACTTTACAACGACAATTGTTAGGAATTTAGGTAATAATTAATGACCACGGTTTTACCGCAAATCATTTTGGCGCCGTCTCGCCGGGGATTGTTTTTACTATTTACTTTTTACTATTTGTAAATAATACTTGTTAATTTTATACTCACTAATTATACTTGTTTATATTTTTACACTTAGTAATTATATTTAGGTGTCTTTTATATAGTTGATTATTTTTTGTTGTTGTAAGTTGTAACTTGAACGGAAATAGGTAAGGTCCTTTTATTACTATTGGCCTAAACCCTTCATTTTTACCGTAAGGTTATTTGAGGTTGAGGGCGGCCTTTATTAACACTTGGAGAATTGTCGAACACTTAAGTGCTTTCTCAACTGAGTAAGGGGCACATGGATGGTGTCTAGGTCGAGACCCTGGGTGACAGGTTTTGGATTCAGAGGACTATAGACTGACGTAAGTCGATAGGGGTGTAAGCCTCCGTAGTCCACTAAATGAATCCTGCCCCTCGCTTATTTAATTTAGTGGACTACGGAGGTTTACACCCCTATCGACTTACGTCAGTCTATAGTCCTCTGAATCCAAAACCTGTCACTCTGGGTCTCGACCAAGACACCATCCATGTGCCCCTTACTCAGTTGAGAAAGTACTTAAGTGTTCGACAATTCTCCAAGTGTTAATAAAGGCCGCCCTCAACCTCAAATAACCTTACGGTAAAAATGAAGGGTTTAGGCCAATATTAATAAAAGGACCTTACCTATTCAGTTCAAGTTACAACTTACAACAACAAAAAAATAATCACCAACAATTACAAAATTACAAAATTTTTTATTTACAATTACAAATTTTTTTATTTTTTATTTTTTTATATTTTTTTTAAAAATAAATAACGAGAGTGAAAAGAAAACTTACCTTTTTACTCCCGAGGAAACCGAAAATCACCAACAAGACATCAACCTCAAGGTTTTTCAACCTTGACTTCCAAAACGTATGCTCCGATGTACGTGGTAAAATTTCCGATAAACCCGGATTATTCCTATACAAAATAAAAAGGTTAGTAATAGATTTACAAAATAAAAACAAAATATTTACAAAGTTAAAAATATGTCACAAATTATCTATACAAAATGAATGAATAAAATTTCCTATGTCTAAGTAAATTTTATTTACACAATACACTTAAGTGTACAAAAATATTTTCCTTTGCCTAAATATAGTTGAAAAAAAATGAAAGTTGATTCCAAGCGGTAACTCAAGGTGGACGTACGGCCTAGGTGCAATGCCTTGACTTAAATGACATTCCGTGTTTTCAGAAGGCGAATGGCCAGATCATATGAGAATAAGCGAGGGGCAGGATTCATTTAGTGGACTACGGAGGTTTACACCCCTATCGACTTACGTTAGTCTATAGTCCTCTGAATCCAAAACCTGTCACTCAGGGTCTCGACCTAGACACCATCCATGTGCCCCTTACTCAGTTGAGAAAGTACTTAAGTGTTCGACAATTCTCCAAGTGTTAATAAAGGCCGCCCTCAACCTCAAATAACCTTACGCTAAAAATGAAGGGTTTAGGCCAATATTAATAAAAGGACCTTACCTATTCAGTTCAAGTTACAACTTACAACAACAAAAAAATAATCAACTATATTCAGGATACCTATGTAAATTACTAAGTGTAACAAAATATGAACAAGTATTAAAAACAAGTAATAACAACAACTATTCACAGGTAATATATACAAGTAATATAAACAAGTAATATGAACAGTTAAAAAAAATAGTAAAATTATAAACAATAAAAAGTAAACAGTAATTATATACAAGTAATAAAAACAGTAATAATTACAAAAAATTATAAACAGTATTAACAAAAAAAAAATATTAGGTTAGGAACATTTGCGTCGGCCGAATTGTTTAATAAGCCGCGTGCGTGTCAACTGTAGCCTTTGCGACTTTCGTCGCCCGATCCACAATTTGCGGGTTTTCTGTCTTTGGCACGTGTGCGAGCGTGTGCGTGTCTTTCCCTTTCCCTTCGTTTGCGTTAGTTCCCTTAGGTCATTTCACGTTTTCCCTTAGTCTCTCTCTCTCTCTCTCTCTCTCTCTCTCTCTCTCTCTCTCTCCGTTTTCTCTTTCGTGTTCTTCATCCGTTCTTGAGTTTTTCCCGAAACCTCCCAATTTGAAGCTATCCTCCCCTCCCAAACCACAAATGGCCAAAAGAGTGAATTCTTTCGCGATTTGTTTCGAGCGAGGTCCTCCGAGAACCCATCTTTGAAGGTCCGGCTGAAATAATTCCACCCGAGCATGCTTAATAGCGCCGATGCTAGCATGTCGATCGAGCCACAACCGCAACCGCAACCACTACCCCAAGCACCAATCCTGGTTGCTGATCCACCTGCCGAGCCGGAAGCCGCTCCTGTCTATAGGAGTCTTCCGAGGACAAAATACACCAAAGCTCAGAGAGATGCACTGGCGGCTTTCTTTGCGGTGTATTCTCACCCCACGAAACCACAACGAGAAAGATTTGGTCCAAAAATCGGACTAGAAGAGGACCAGATCTATTATTGGGGGTCGAGAAATAGGAAGAAGTTCGGTATCCAGACGTCTGAGCAGCGTATCGCCGAGCTAGAGAGAAGAAAAGATGAGCTGGTGAGCAAGAACGAGGAGCTTCAATTGCAGAATCAACGACTCGTCGATGCTCTCCACAGCGGCATCTGTTCCAATTGCGGAGGACCTGTTCCGCACTCAGATGTGCCTAGGCGAAGGCTCGAAGTTGTTCCTCCACAACAAGAGCCTATTCTCGAGCTGTCTGACGATTCGATCGACATGGACCACTTAAGACGGGATGTGCGGAGCCTCATGCCTACCCTTGTCGAGTGCCCATCCATACGTTTGCCATCTGACACCCTTCCCGGACCTGCTCATGATCTTGTCGGAGTCCACACCGACTTGATATCGGATATCGCCCGCAAGGCCAAAGACGAGCTCCTGCTCATGGCCACTGCCGGATTTCCTTTGTGGATAACTTCACCGACTCCCGGTACGTCCATTCATCCCGAAACTCTTAATAGGGCCGAGTACTTGCGAATGTTTCAACGAGCTGAACCTGCACCATA
Organism: Rubus idaeus; assembly: GCA_030142095.1. NCBI lineage: Eukaryota > Viridiplantae > Streptophyta > Magnoliopsida > Rosales > Rosaceae > Rubus > Rubus idaeus. The sequence goes on along the minus strand of CM057968.1, from coordinate 16,423,950 downwards.
CTTCAAGGCGGAATCCTCGAGACACTCGGCAACCATCCATCTTTATCCGACCACCATCGTTCAAATTCTCATGGATATTGGTCGATGGTTGCCAGTCTTCTGTAGCATGATCACAAACGCCCGAACGTTGGAGATCCTATCCTCCAGCAACGAAGAAGGCTACGAGGAGCAGAAGCAAGTGATGTCGGCCGAGTTTCAAGTGCCATCTCACCTCGTTTCAACTCGTGAAGTCCAGTTTGTTCGGTATTCTCACCAACAACTGGATGGAAGTTGGGTCGTTGTGGATGTCTCCGTGGATGAATTGCGCACAAATCCGAAGCCTTCCGTGAGATCGATTTGCCGAAAACGCCCCTCCGGATGCCTGATACGTGATCTTCAGAATGGTTATTCCTTGGTGACACGCCCAAAATGAGCGTCAATTTAAAAAAAAACCCTATCGGTAGTAGTATAGTGCATAGTAGGGTATCGTTCACAATGGAGATCAAAGGGTGTACCTAACAAAAAATGTCACAAAGAATTAAATAAAATAAAGAATTGTTATTAACAAGTATAAAGTATAAATATATACATATGTACAAAGTAAAGGGGGTTTAAGAGATAAATTAATTAATCTACAAAGAATAAATTAAATAAGATGAGATGGAACATAAAATATATAAAGTTCAGCCACAAGTATATAAGTTTACCAATTATTGGACCGAAAATTAATCAAGTTCCCTAGCCATGAAACCGAAATTAACATATGTGGAAAGTTAGAAGCTAACCATTCCCCAAATAAAACCTCTCTACGAAAATTAACCTAAGTGAAAGCACCTAGATTAACCAATTAAACATGCCATCTTAGTCTAGAAAGCTAGCTAGTCAAACCATGTTTAACGCATAGAAGAAGAGTTGTTAATCAAAGTGCATGACCCATTATAGAAAAGTCCATATGTCCGCAATCCTTTTTATTAGACACCGACCTTTGTCCAAAGCCTTTACTACTCGTGAATTAGGTTTCCAAAACTATTAGGTGAATTGTAATCCCTAACTCTAGCTCCAATTATATGCAAATATTATAAGTTTCGAACCCTATAACATAAACACATAAAAGTTTTCTATAAAACAGAATCAAATAAACTGAGTCACATAAGCTACTAGAAGAACTAATTAATTAGGATCCAATAACTAAATAAACTCATATATATAGGCTGGAAATTATATAAATCATGTCATGTTAACTAATACAAAAGATAAACAAGCAACAAAGAGGAACTCATAAGAGAATTTAAAGAATAAGTTGAAGTACACCATATGGAAAGTAGGAAGAACTCGAAGACCACGAACTCTTGAATCCTTGAAAGCAAGCAATCGAAAGCCGAGATTCCCAAGGTGATGATGATGGTGGTGATGATGGTTGATGGCTGGTGGTAATGGTGTAAACAGCTCCTCTCCTCCTTGAAGTCTTGAAAACCCTAAATACTAGAGAATGGAAAATGTGATGTGAGAGGGAGAAGAGAAAGACGAGGGTTTGTCCCTCCCCATTGGGGTGTGAATTGGTGAATTGGTGAAGAGAAATAGGCTCCTATTTATAGGAAAATGGAGAGGAAGAAGAAGACAATGGAAGAAATAAACAAAGAAAGGGAAAATAAGTGGAATGTGAATGGGAGATAAAGAAATGGTAAGTGGTGGTGGAAATGGAATCATATGGCAATTAACCATTTATTTACCAAAAAGAAATTAAACACTAATGGTGTGGGCAGAAAGAAGAGGAAAGAATATATGGGTGAGTGGAGCATTGAAAATAAAAGAAGAGGAAAGAAATAAAAACGGACAGCACTGAGCAGTGCGCACTTAGAACGGAATCCTGCACGTTTCAACGGTTGGATGCTTCTGAAATGTTATTTGGGAATAACTGACATCCATGTGCAGCGTGTATAAAAATTACAGCTAGATCTGACGGTGAAATTGAGAGATATGGGCCTCGCAAGTTGACCTATCTGCACAGGCAGATTGTCCGAAAATCTGGGCTTGGGCCATTCCTCATGCTTTGTGAACCTGGGCCTTCCTTCATTGATTTGGGCCTTCCATCTTGGGCTTGGGCCTACATCTTGGGCCTCACAGCAGACCACCTCTTAATGGGCCTTGCAAAAGCCCATTAGACTTCGTTTCTGCACATGTTCACATTAATACATCATTTTGGACTCAAATATGGAAACTAAGCTAAAATAGCAAAGTTACAATTAAATCATAGCCAAATAGTAGGGAAAACACATTAAAACCGTCACACTTTGTGCTCCTATCAAATTCCCCCACACTTAGCTATTGCTAGTCCTCTAGCAAACACAAGAACAACACAAAACAGAAAAGGAAACACAAAACAGAATGGTCTTTCCAACCATAACCCTCAGCGAGTTCACAACAGTTATAATCAGGAGAATACAAATTATATACCAAGGCTAACGAATTTGCTAAGTGTTTAACCTGCACATCTCATTTATGCTCGGGTGAAGTGTGTGAAAACCGAGTATACAATTAATGTCAAGCAATCGAATAGGCACATATGAACAACATTAACCACTAAACCTCACAAGATTCACTAAATATTTCCGCTCAGTGTTTAGGGTTAAGTGTTTACTCTCAAAACAATTACACAAGTAGTGTTCCCATATGCTTGCTCATTAACCAACTCTCCACGGTTAATCTACAACTCATCAGATCATAAGGACTTTCAGGTGAAACAGGGACCAAAGGGTGAATGGTAAATGAAGTGAAAGGACTCGAAATGAAAAATGTTTCACATGTTTGCAAGACAAATCAACGACTTTGAAACTCATACCTATGCTAAACCCGAAACAACTCTTATTTTCCTCTAAGCTTTTATTGAAATTAAAACAATACAAGAAAATAAAATAACTCTATTTTTGTGGTATTTTTTTTTCTTTTCCACATTTTTTTTTCTTTTCTTTTTCCTTCAGGAATTTTATTCCTTCTTTTTATTTCTGATTTTTTTTTTCTTTCTTTGAACAAATACAACAAAATAAAATACACCCCCACACATGCCTTTTGGTATACTACCATACAAATCCGAAGCATAAGAACATAAGAAGTCACTATCATCGTCTTGCAAACACAATAAAACAAGGGTGAAATGGTGTGGGTGAACAAAAGAAACGGCTAGATCTGACGGTGGATGCTTCTAAAATTTTATTTGGGAATAACTGACATCCATGTGAAGCGTGTATAAAAATTACAGCTAGATCTGACGGTGAAATAATCAGATATGGGCCTCGCAAGTTGACCTATCTGCACAGGCAGATTGTCCGAAAATCTGGGCTTGGGCCTTTCCTCATGCTTTGTGAACTTGGGCCTTCCTTCATGGATTTGGGCCTTCCTTCATGGATTTGGGCCTTCCATCTTGGGTTTGGGCCTCCTTATTGGGTTTGGGCCTTCCATCTTGGGCCTCATGGCAGACCACCTCTTAATGGGCCTCGCAAAAGCCCATTAGACTTCGTTTCTGCACATGTTCACATTAATACATCATTTTGGACTCAAATATGGAAACTAAGCTAAAATAGCAAAGTTACATTTAAATCATAGCCAAATAGTAGGGAAAACACATTAAAAACGTCACACTTTGTGCTCCTATCACTTGGTCACTTGGGTGGAGCACGTGGATGTACGCGAGAAGGAGATGAAGGCCAGTTTCGAACCTTTTGTTCATTCAGGGTTCGCTTTTGGTGCAAAGCGTTGGATCTCAACCCTCCAACGACAAACCGAGCACTACATGTGCGCCACAGGAATCCACACTTCACCCGGTGACTCTATCATCTCTCCTGAAGGAAGAAGAGGACTAGCGGAAATGGTAAAACAGATGACGATCTGTTTCTTCAACGACATCAGCAACTCCACGTACCACCACTGGACTTGTTCGAACCGAACAAGAGACACTCGAATGGAGGTCAGGACCAACAAGCGAAGGGGAGATCCGAGCAAGCCCCCTGGAGTCAATCGTACTGCTGGTTGTTCTGTCGTGCATCTTTCCCATCACACCAGGATCTTTGAGTTCCTCAAAGACGTTCAGACTAGACCAATGTGGGATAGTATGTCGATGGACAGCTCGGTACGTTTGCTAGCAAATTTCACCATCGGTCTTGACCCGCGCAATTGATATGCGGTAAAACCGACGTCATTAATTATTACCTAAATTCCTAACAATTGTCGTTGAATAGTATAATGGGAAGTATAGGTTTTTCCCACAGAGGATTGTTTATTTACTTTTCTAATGTCACGAAATTAATTAAACTATATTATTTCTATTTACAAAAATGTACAATATATACACAAGTATTCTTTTTGGGTTTTTGAAATTCTTTTGAAAACAATAAATAAATAAAGGAAAATGTTTTTGGATTTTTAATCTCTTTGAAAATAAAATAAAACAAGAACAATATAAATTAAACTAACAATTTAAACTAACACACAAATTAATCAAGTAACATATTTTTGGGTTTTTCAATATTAAATCACACAAATATTCAAAATACAAATTAATCAAATAAAAATAAAATAATAAATTCACACAACTTAAAATTAAAAAGAGTTTGAGAAAGAAATGCTCATTTAATTCCGGCGAGGGATCTAATCGGACTCGCCGGATTTTCGATGATGTTCGGGGAGCTCGGGTATCCTTAGCAGAATTGGACTGGGCCGCGGGTGTCTAGCAATATGGGCTTGGACTTTGACCTTGGTCAAAGGCCCAAACCAAATCCATTTTTCTTTGTTTTCTTCCGGTCAAACCCGGTTCTCTTTCTTTTGCGTTTCTTGACTTTTCAACCTCATTCTTTCTTCTTTTTCTTTAGCTCAGTTCCAGCCCGTGGTGGCTTTTCTTCATTTCAGCTTTCATTTCTGCAGTTTCTCTCTCAAAGCAGAGAGGGGGATGATGTGAACGTAAAATACGTTCACAAAGTGCCTTTAATTACTGGATTTTGCTATTCTGAAAGCTTATTTGTTTGTTTAATATTTGTTTTTGTGTTTTTAGGGAAAATATGAGAAAAATGTCAATTTCAACACAAAAGGTAAATTTTGGAGATTTTAAGCGTAATTCGGAAAGTCAACCGTGACTTTCATTTGTGGAATAAAATATTGTACGAAGATTTCGGAAACCGTTCCGAATTCCGACAATTTTGTCGGCGAACCACCACATAAGGCAGCGCAACCACCACACGCGGTGGCGATACACATTTTGAAACCACCATTTTATTTTCTCTAATAATTGTTTCTTTTATATATTTATGTTTTGTATATTTCTTTTATTTTATTTTTCTTTAGTTTTGTTTTATAATTATTTTATTTCTTTGTTTTATTTTTGTCTTTCATTTGTTGTTTGCAGCAGCCATGTTACAGCCGGTTTCTCTCTTGGATTGTTCTCCAATTTTTGAGCTGTAACTCCACCATTGCCATTGCCAGACACCAACCACTTCACCAATTCAATTCCCTCACATGGAATCAATTTCCAGCTCAATTCATCACGATTCCTTCTCCCTTGGCCTCTAGCTTCACCAACAACCTTCTCCACTTCACCTACTGCCTCCACCAAAATCCCACCACCACTACAGTCCACTACTCCAGCTCTTCCTCACATGGCTGCTCCTCACCTTCCTTGCCTATTTAAGCAACATCTCCTGCAACCATTTCAATCACAATCAAGTAATCATCTTCTAATTAATTCTGTTCTTATTTTGCAGGAATGGAAGTCCCCAAGCTGCTGCCCGTGTCAAACCATGCCGGCAACTCTCTCATCAAGCCCGTGCCCAGCAGTTTTCTCCTCTGCCATGGCCGCATTAAGCCCACCGCATCACCCATTCACCCAAATCGACGCCGCCGTTTATGCCGCGCTGCCATCGTTGATCCCCGAAGCCACCGCTACAAACGGTCCTGCTGCAATTAATGAAAAAAAAAGAAAAGAGAAGAAGAAAGCAGCAACCCAATCAAATCAAACCGGCGACCCAATCTTCAATATCGATGACGCCGTCGAGCCCAGAATCTGGCGTCGTCCTCGCCTTGTCGTGTTGCTGCCCACGCTGCCGCCGCCGTTGAAGAACCACGGCCCGCGCCTCTCTTGCACCGGACCCGTCAGCTCCGCCGTCTGCAGTCTCGCCGTCGTCGTCCTCTGCCTCCACAAACTGCAGCTGCTGTCCGGCCACCTCTCCGCTGCGCCGTGCTCGCTGCTCTGCCACGATTCCAGCCCGCGCCACCGTCGATTCTCCCATCGCCGTTCCAGCTCTCTCTCACAGTTTCTCTATCTCTCTCGCACGGGTTAGATAAAGAAGATGATTAAAGGAAAGGAGATAGCTGCTGGTCTGGTACGGGAAGAAAAAGCAAGATTGAAAGCTTAGTTGAAAAGTCAACTAAGGAGAGAAATGAAGAAGAAACGCATGGGCTGATTCCAAATCAAAGGGAGACCGGGTCAAAGAAAGTCAAACTCACAATTGGGCCTCCAAGCCCAATTGCCTCAAAGCCCAAAAGCCCACTTGGCCCAATTTCAGAAAATGCCCAATTGATTTGTGCACCCGCCACATCCAAAGTTACGATCTACTATAGCTGAGTCTGCCACCTTCGCCTGCCAGACAGTGTCCATTTTCATGGACACAACAGTAACATTTTTCTCAAACTCGTTTATTTATTATAATTTATTTTTGTTTAATTAACTATTCGTGAATAATTTTGGGAAATGTTATTGTTTGTTTATTTTCTATTTTGTGTAATAAATTGGATTGAAGTTGATTAATTCTTCTAGCAGCTTATGTGAATTTTGTTTGTTTGGTTTTATCTTTAATGTTGAAACTAAATGATAAGGATCGCGGATAGACGAGCGTTCGCTAGGTCGCGCACTTGAATTAACAACTCTTTTTCTATGCTTTAAACATGTTTTAGATTAATCACCTTTGCATGTTTAATTGTTTAATCTAGATGAGCGTTCACTAGGTTGATTTCATGGGAGAAGTTTATTTGGGGAATGATAACCTGCGTGGGCATTCCACATGTGTTAGTTTCGGATTCATGGCTAGGGAGTTAGTTAATCTTCAAAACAATATTTGTTTGTGTTTCTTGTTTTCAAAAATAATAAAAATCCAAAAATATTTCCTTTATTGTTTTCAAAAATCTTAAAAACCCCCAAAAATACTTTTGTATATAATGTATATTTTTTTGTAAATAGAAACAATACTGTATAGTTTATTTAATTTTGTATATATATATATTCTTTATTCTTTATACTTGTAAATATTAATTCTTTATTTAATTTAATTTTTCGTGACATTAAAAAGTAAATATAACAATCTTCTGTGGGAAAAACCTTTATTTCCCATTATACTTTACAACGACAACTGTTAGGAATTTAGGTAATAATTAATGACCGCGGTTTTACATCAAATCAGGGGATGAGAGCTGCCGGCGTCAAGGGTGAGCACGGGGATAGCATCGCTAAGCTCTGGAAATTCCGACGCGGCAGATGGCTTGCAGCGGAGAAGAGGTGCCGTGGTCTGAGGAAGAGCGGCGCGGCCTAGCAGGCGAGGTGAGCAACGGGCTCGGAGCGGCGAGGAGATCTGCGCGGGCTGGAGGCCTGAGTTCGTCGGCGGCGGAGCTGGAATTTCGGCGCCGTGAGATGAACAGCAGCGGCGCGGTGTGAGGAAGAAGGCACGGCCTGGGATCGAAGACAGCAACGCCGTGACGAAGAGCTGGACCGCCGGCGGTGATGGCAGAGGACAGAGAGGACTGGGTACGCCGGGAGATTGAGCGACGACGCCGGAACAGTCCAGCAGGGCTCGGATTGAGCTTGGCAACATCGACGGCGATGGGTTCTGCAATTACATGTTGTGTGCTTTTGTTAATTGCAGGTGAGCTTTAGTGAAGGAGCTGCCAAAGTAAACATGTGATTGTTAGCATCCGGGAGTGATAGTCTCGAATTGGGAACTGTGAATTGAAATTTGATTGGGAAATTGGTGATTGATTAATTAGACTGTGAAGTGTTTGCAGGGAAGAAAAAGAACGAGAACAGAGGATTGGGGAAGAAGATGGGGCTGAGATAGTGATTGAGAGATTGGAGGAGAGGAGAGCAGAGAGTTTGCAGAGAAGGGAATAAGGGAGACAACATGGTGATGAAGTGACCGTAGACCGTGATTGCAAGTGATTTGTCGGGAGCGAGAAGAGAAGAGACGAGAGAGGGGAGAAAAGAAGGCACGGGAGAGGAGCTCCTGCACACGGAGGCTTGAGAACGAGAGAGAGTGAGTAACCGGAGAGAAGGCAGCTAGGTGAGCTACACGGACGCTTGAGAACATGGAGGGGGAAAAGAGAAGGGGAGATTTGGTGGCGCGGGGAGAAGCCCCGGCCAAGGAAGAATGAAACAGAGATGGCTATTTATGGATGGTGATTGGAAGAGGAACGGAGGAAGCAATAGTGGATTGATGAACTGGAGAGAATCAATTTGAATTCAAATTGAAGTGGAGGGGAAGCTGCTGGTGGGATTTGAACGTGAAGAACAGCTGGAGATGCTGCCGGCTGGAGAAGATGGAGAGAAGAAACCGTGAACATGGGCTGCAACAAACAAAAGTCAAAAGAAATAAATAAATAAAATAAAATAAAATAAAATAATGAAAGGAAATAAATATAAAATAAAATAAAAGAAAAATAAAATAACAAAAGAAATAATTATAAAATAAATACTAAAATAAAAATATAAATAAATATAAACAAGGGAAAATAAAATAGAGATTTAATTTGTCTTTCACCACCGCGTGTGGTGGTTGCGCCTCCGTGAGTGGTGGTTCGCCGGCAAAATTGCCGGGATTCGAAACGTTTTTCGAAATCTTCGTACAATATTATATTCCACTTCCAAATAATGACCGGTGTCATCAGATAATCGAAAAGTCACGGTTGACTTTCCGATATTGCGCTGTAAATCTCCAAAATTCACCTTTTATGTGTAAATTAGCATTTTTCACATATTTTCCCTGAAAACACGAAAACAAACATTAAACCAACAAATAAGCTTTCAGAATAGCATCCATCCAAGTATTTAGAGCACTTTATGAACGTATTTTACGTTCACATCACACCCCCACACTTGAACTTTTGCTAGTCCTCTAGCAAACACAGAACTAAAAACAGAACAACACAAAAACAGAAAGGGAAACACAAAACTGAAATTCTTTCCAACCATAACCCTCAACGAGTTCAAAGAATTATAATCAGGAGAATAAAAACTATATACCAAGGCTCACGAATTTGCTAAGTATTTAACATGGACATCTCATTCGTGCTCGAGTGAAGTGTGTGAAAACCGAGTGTACAATTAATTTCAAGCAATCAAATAGGCACATATGAACAACATTAACCACTAAACCTCACAAGATTCACTAAATATTTCCGCTCAGTGTTTAGGGTTAAGTGTTTACTCTCATAACAATTGCACAAGTAATGTTCCCATAAGCTTGCTCATTAACCAACTCTCTACAATTAATCCACAAATCATTAAATCATAAGGGCTTTCAATGGTGTAATGGGGCCAAAGGGTGAATGAATGGTGAATGAATGGTAAATGGTAAATGGAAGGGAAAGACTAGAAATGATAAATGTTCCACATGTTTGCAAGACAAATCAACGACTTTGAAACTCATACCTATGCTAAACCCGAAACAACTTTCCTATTTTCCTCCAACCTTTTATTGAAATTAAAACAATACAAGAAAATAACTCTATTTTTGTGGCATTTTTTTTTTCTTTTCCACTTTTTTTTTTCTTTTCTTGAGGAACTTTATTCCTTCTTTTTGTTTCTGATATATATATTTTTTTTCTTTCTATGAACAAATACAACAAAATAAAATGCACCCCCACACTTGCCTTTTGGTACTACCATACAAATCAAAACCCGAAGCATAAGAATATAAGAAGTCACTATCATCGTCTTGCAAACACAATAAAACATGGGTGAGATGGTGTGGGTGAACAAAAGAAGCGGCTAATGAGTTATCGGTTCAAAAGGGGTTCCTAAAGTTCGTGTTTAGATGGATGGTGAATATTTGGCCATGGTGCTCAACTAATGCCTTAATCATTTTCAATTCATCACAGATTAATAAAAAGTTTCGAGAGGTCAATGAGCAAGTTCTAGGTTCAAAAACTCATGAATTGTGCACACATGAAGAACGAGTAAATGTATGAATAATGCATACATGTGAATATTCAACAGGCTCAAATTCTCACAATTTCTGGGTATGCATGACAATGTATGTTCAAATGTGCTTCTCGGATTGCAATCAACTAATTAACACAGGTTATATGAACATGAAATTTCGAGCAATCACAAGTTATGCAAATTAAATCCAAAGCAAATCACACAAAGCCTTGACATATAATAAACATTCTCCCAATCACAACAATTAAACTCAATTCATCATCGGGATTGGAAAGAACAAAACACACCACAAATAAACACACAAAAACAGAAAACAGAAGCAAATATTTTTGTAATTTTTGATTTTTTGATTTTTTTGATTTTTTCAATTTACGTAACAATACGTGACCACAGTGACTTACTTAGTGCAATGGTAGTTTCAACGCTACCAAGGGAGTAAGTATGATTTAGTCGAGATACCGTTACAGTAGAAAACAAAAACAAGTAAATTATTTTTTTTAATTATTGAATTTTTCAAATTTTTTCTTTTCTTTTTAATAAACCTTCCCCCCACACTTGAATTAAACATTGTCCTCAATGTTAGACAGATATTTCACGAAATGAAAAATTCAAGTATGGTTATTGAATTTAAACACACAACAGAAATAAACACACAAACAGAAATAAAACAGAAGTAAACACACAACATTTATACAAATGAAAAATTAAACAAAAATAAACAGAAAGGTTAAAGAAAAACTCCCCTTTGAAGATCATTAAGCTCCTCCCGAAGCAAGTCACCAACAGTCACAAACAAGGCTAGCAGGGCCTTGCATCCAACGTTTGCTCCTTAGTTGACTGCGGTACTGATCCGTTTGAGCGTGTCCTGGACGAGTGTTGTTGCCGACTCCACGGCAGATTTAGCTGATGTAGCCTTCACCGAGATCTGGAACACCATAGTCAGTAGTGTTCCATCAAGAACAGCTCCGGATACGTTAGGCAGAATGGAGAAGCCTGAAGACATAAGCGGAAATGGCTCCGGTTGAACTCCACATAACAAACACTGGAGAATGGAATGGTTAATCGGCGCATAAATCACAGACGACCCCGTTGCATCGGTGCAACACTCCTGAAGAATGAGGAAGTCGTTGTGACTATCTATGGCGAGCACCGAAATCTGGTTCCGCGGGTCAAGACCGATGGTGAAATTTGCTAGCACACGCACCGAGCTGTCCATCGACATACTATCCCACAGCGGTCTAGTCTGAACGTCTTTGAGGAACTCAAAGATCCTGGTGTGATGAGATAGATGAACGACGGAACAACCAGCAGTACGATTGACTCCAGGGGGCTTGCTCGGATCTCCCCTTCGCTTGTTGGTCCTGACCTCCATTCGAGTGTCTCTTGTTCGGTTTGAACAAGTCCAGTGATGATACGTGGAGTTGCTAATGTCGTTGAAGAAACAGATCGCCATCTGGTTTGCCATTTCCGCTAGGCCTCTTTTTCCTTCGGGCGAAATGATAGAGTCACCGGGTGAAGTGTGGATCCCTGTGACGCACATGTAGCGCTCGGCTTGTCGTTGGAGAGTTGAGATCCAACGCTTTGCACCAAAGGCGAACCCAGAATGGACAAAGGGTTCGAAAATGGCCTTCATTTCCTTCTCGCGCACATCCACGTGCTCCACCCAAGTAACTAAGGAAGATCCATTCTGCAAGTCTCGAATCAAACATCCGGAGGGGCGCTTTCGGCAAATCGATCTCACTGAAGGCTTCGGATTTGAGCGCAGTTCATCCACGGAGACATCCACAACGATCCAACTTCCATCCAGTTGTAGGTGGGAGTACCTAACAAACTGGACTTCACGAGTCGAAACGATGTTAGATGGCACCAAAAACTCGGCCGACATCACTTGCTTCCTCTCCTCGTAGCCTACTGCGTTGTCGGAGGGTAGGATCTCCAACGTTTGAGCGTTTGTGATCATGCTACAGAAGACGGGCAACCATCGACCAACATCCATTAAGATCTCAACAATGGTGGTCGGATGAAGGTGGATGGTTGCCGAGTGTCTCGAGGATTCCGATTTGAAGTATGGCGCAGGCTCGCCACGTTGAAACACTCGCAAGTACTCGGCCCTATTTAGAGTCTCGGGATGAATAGAAGTGTCGGGAGTCGGTGAAGATATCCACAAAGGAAAACCGGCAGTGGCCATGAGCATGAGCTCGTGCTTGGCCTTGCGGGCGATATCCGAGATCAAGTCGGTGTGGACTCCGACAAGATCATGAGCAGGTCCAGGAAGATGGTCAGATGGAATAGGTACGGATGGGCGCTCGATAAGTGTAGGCATGAGGCCCCGCACATCCCGTCTCAAGTGGTCCAAGTCGATCGAATCATCGGACAACTCGAGAAGAGGCTCTTGTTGTGGAGGAACAACTTCGAGCCTTCGCCTAGGCACATCTGAGTGCGGAACGGGACCTCCGCATCGGTGGGACAGATGCCGCCGTGGAGAGCATCGACGAGTCTTTGATTCTGCATTTGAAGCTCCTCGTTCTTGCTCACCAGCTGATCGTTTCTTCTTTCTAGCTCGGCAATACGCTGCTCAGAAGTCCGGATACCGAACTTCTTCCTATTTCTCGACCCCCAATAGTAGACTTGGTCTTCTTCTAGTCCGATTTTTGGACCAAATCTTTCACGTTGTGGTTTGGTGGGGTGAGAATACACCGCAAAGAAAGCCGCCAGTGCTTCTCTCTGAGCTTTGGTGTATTTCGTCCTCGGAAGTCTCCTATAGACGGGGAGCGGCTTCCGGCTCGGCGGGTGGATCAGCGAACCGGGATTGGTGCTTGGGGTAGTGGTTGCGGTTGTGGTTGTGGCTGGGTCGGCATGCTAGCATCGGCGCTATTGAGCATGCTCGGTGGAATGATTTCAGCCAGACCTTCAAAGATTGGGTTCTCTGAAGGACCTGCCTGAAACAACTCGCTAAAGGAATTTACTTTCTTGGCCATTTGTGGTTTGGGTGGGAAGGATAGCTTCTGGGAATTGGGAGTTTTCTGGGAAAAAAGACTAAGAACACAGATGAACACTATGAACTAGCGAGAGAAAACGAAAGAGAGAGAGATTAAGGGAAAACGTGAAATGCCTAAGGAAACTAGCGCAAACAGAAGGGAAGGGGAAAGGAGCGGACGCACGCATGCACGCTCGCACACGTGCCAGAGACAGAAGACCCGCAAATTGCGGATCGGGCGACGAAAGTCGCAAAGCGTACAGTGAAAACGCATGCGGCTTATTAAACAAATCGGCCGACGCAAAAGTCGTGCGTCGGCCCAATCAATTTTTTTCATTTTCATTTTTTATTTTTTTTTATTTTTATTTTTTAATACTTTACGAAAAGTCGTAAAGTGAACAGTGAAAACGCGTGCAAAACACGCGCTTGCCGACACTTTAAACGGGCTTGGGCCATCGAAATGGTTTGGGCCTTAAAGTGGGCCTGGGCCAAAGAAAACTCCGGCCCATTATTGGTGGGCTTAAACTAATGGGCCTAAAAACGAACAGGCCCGACACACTAAATGGGCTTAGGTTAAGGGTTTTGGGCTTCGTGAATGACACGAGCCCAATGGGCTAAATTTTTTTTTATTTTTTTATTTTTTTATTTTACGAAACCAAAAACCCTAACCAATCACACAAACGAATGGGCCTAAGGCCCAATAAATAACAAACAAACAAGCCCAAAACAAACAAACAGTAATTATAAAAAGTGAAAATAAATATTTACAAAACAGTAAAACAAACAAACACACTTTTTTTTTATTTACAATTAAATTTTTTTTCAAATTTTTTTTATTTTATTTTTTATTATTTTTTTTATTTTTTTAAAACAAACAAATAACAAAAATGAAAAGAAAACTTACCTTTTTAGTCCCGAGTAAACCGAAAAATCACCAACAAGACATCAACCTCAAGGTTTTTTTTAACCTTGACTTCCTAAACGTATGCTCCGATGTATGTGGTAAGATTTCTGAATAACCCGGATTATTCCCTATAAAAATTAAAAAGTTAGTAATAAAATTTACAAGTTAAAAATAAAATATTTACAAAAATAAAAATAATGTCACAAATTATCTATACAAAATGAATAAATAAAATTTCCTATGTCTAAGTATATTTTATTTACAAGTAATGTTAATTTGTCCAAAATATAGTTAAAAACAAAGTTGATTCCAAGCGGTAATTCGAGGTGGACGTACGGCCTAGGTGCAATATCTTGACTTAAATGACCTTCCGTGTTTTCAGAAGGCGAATGGCCAGATCACAAGATATAAGCGAGAGGCAGGATTCATTTAGTGGACAAGTCCTCTGAATCCAATTTTACAAACCCGTCACCCAGAGTCTTGATCATATCTAGACACCATTCATGTGCCCCTTACTCAGTTGAGAAAGCACTTAAGTGTTCGACAATTCTCCAAGTGTTAATAAAGGCCGCCCTCAACCTCAAGTGACCTTACGGTACAAATGAAGGGTTTAGGCCAATATTAATAAAAGGACCTTACCTATTTCCGTTCAAATTACAACCTACAACAACTTAAATAATTAACAGTATTCAGGAACCTAAGTGTAATTACTAAGTGTAACAAAATATACAAGTATAATTAGTAAGTATTATTTACAAGTATTATTTACAAATAGTAAAAAGTAAAAAAAAAAAGTAAATAGTAAAAACAATCCCCGGCGAGCCGGCGCCAAAATGATATGCGGTAAAACCGACGTCATTAATTATTACTGATTAGAGGTTTTTACACCGCGGTCATTTTTTATTACCTAAATTCCTAACAATTGTCGTTGTAAAGTATAATGGGAAATAAAGGTTTTTCCCACAGAAGATTGTTATATTTACTTTTTAATGTCACGAAAAATTAAATTAAATAAAGAATTATATTAACAAGTATAAAGAATAAAGAATATATATATATACAAAATTAAATAAACTATACAGTATTGTTTCTATTTACAAAAATATACATTATATACAAAAGTATTTTTGGGGGTTTTTGAGATTTTTGAAAACAATAAATAATTAAAAGGAAATATTTTTGGATTTTTTATTATTTTTTGAAAACAAGAAACACACACACAAATATTGTTTTGAAGATTAACCAACTCCCTAGCCATGAATCCGAAACTAACACATGTAGAATGCCCACGCGGGTTATCATTCCCCAAATAAACTTCTCCCATGAAATCAACCTAGTGAACGCTCATCTAGATTAAACAATTAAACATGCAAAGGTGATTAATCTAAACATGTCTAACGCATAGAAAAAGAGTTGTTAATTCAAGTGCGCGACCTAGCGAACGCTCGTCTATCCGCGATCCTTATCATTTAGTTTCAACATTAAAGATAAAACCAAACAAACAAAATTCACATAAGCTGCTAGAAGAATCAATTAACTTCAATCCAACAATTATTACACAAAATAGAAAATAAACAAACAATAACATTTTCCAAAATTATTCACGAATAGTTAATTAAACAAAAATAAATTATAATAAATAAACAGAGTTTGGGAAAAATGTTACTGTTGTGTCCATGAAAATGGACACTGTCTGGCAGGCGAAGGTGGCAGACTCAGCTATTAAAATCGGAACTATTTGGATGTGACGGGTGCACAGAGCAAATTTGACTAGGCATTGGGGTGTCCATTGCAATTTCGGACATTGGGCTTTTGGGCATTGGGCCGGTCAACAAGGGTCAAAGCCCAAGTCAAATTTTGACTGACTTTGACTTTGACTTTTTCTTCTTTTCCTTTCTTCTTTTCCCGTGCTGTTCTTTCTTTTCTCTTGCGATTTTCTTCTTTGCTTCTGCTTTCTTTCTTTTCTGCACAAAGACAAGAGAGAGACTGGGCATGGTGGGTCGTCGACGGCAGAGGCTTAGGCAGGGGACTGGCGGCGTCGGCGAAGTGCGGCGGAGCAAGGAAGAATCAGGGACGCCGGTATGGGAAGTCGGCGATAGCAGCAGCGCGGACTGGAATTTGGATAGGGAAAACAGCGGCAATTGCGGCGCCGGCAGCTGGTGAGATGCGGCGAAGCTTGGGCGACGACGGCGACCACGGACATGGCTGCTGTGACGGGAATTGGTTGACGGCAGAGGAGGATTGGGATGGGTTCTCGGCGTCATAGCAAAGGAGACCAGCTGGGCTTATTCCGTCAGGGTTGGGTGCGTCGCGGCCAGCAAGGATTGATGGCAGAGACGGAGCCGGGTGGATTAGAATTGGCAGAGCAGAGCTGGGCTTGTGAGAGAGCAGCTGCGGTGATGATGAATTGGGCTTCACGGGCTGGACTGCCATGGGTTGCAGCGTCGATGTGGAAGGCTGGAACGACTCCGGTGAGATGAACAGAGACCGGAGAAGAGACATGGGTCTCTTGAGATTGAAGCGACGCCGGACTGGAATTGAATGGCAGGAGCTGCATATTGGGCCTGGGATTGGCGACACGGCGAAGGAATTTCAGCAGCTTCAAAATCTGCAAAACAAAATAAGATAATTAGAGAGATGATTTCATAATTGTAAATTTGCAGGAAAACAAAAGAAAAGAAAAGAAAACTTGAATTGATTGCAGGTATGGCTGCCATGGTTGGAATTGAATTGTGAATTGGTGAGGAATTGCAGGGGCAGGAACTCCCTTAAATAGAGAAGGGAAGTGATAGTTGCAGTGGAAGGCCAACGCAGAGGGAATTAGCAAGCTGTAGAACAGTCCAGGAAAGGGAAGTGATAGTGGACTGTAGTGGTAGTGAGTGGGTATCGCTGGTGGAGGAAAATGGGGATGCTAGGGGGAGTGGTGGTGAGCAGTAGATGGTGTGCTCGGTGGTTGAAGTGGAACAGCTCACATGGAGAATAAACGTGGTACCTGCAAACAACCAAAAGAAAAGAAAATAAAAGAAAATAATTAAAATAAATAATTATAAAATAAAACAAAATAAAATAACAAAAGAAATTAAATGGAATAATTAAATTATAAAATAAACAAGGGAAAATATAATGGAGATGTAAAATGTGTATCGCCACCGCGTGTGGTGGTTGCGCCGTCTTATGTGGTGGATCGCCGACAAATTGTCGGGATTCGGAATAATCTGAAATCTTCGTACATTATTTTATTCCACAAATGAAAGTCACGGTTGACTTTCCGATTTACGCTGAAAATCTCCAAAATTCACCTTTTGTGTTGAATTTAGCATTTTTCTCATATTTCCCCTAAAAACACAAAAACAAATATTATACAAACAAATAAGCTTTCGAAATAGCAAAATCCAGTAATTAAAGGCACTTTGTGAACGTATTTTACGTTCACATCACACCCCTACACTTGAACTATTGCTAGTCCTCGAGCAAACACAGAACAAAACAACACAAAACAGAAAGGGAAACACAAAACAGACAGTCTTTCCAACCATAATCCTCAGCGAGTTCGAAAGAATTATAATCAAGAGAATAAAAATTATATACCAAGGTTAAAGAATTTGCTAAGCATTTAACATGTACATCTCATTTCTGCTCGGGTGTGTGTGTGAAAACCAAATATACAATTAATCTCATGCAATCCAATAGGCACATATGAACAACATTAACCACTAAACCTTACAAGATTCACTAAATATTTCCGCTCAGTGTTTAGGGTTAAGTGTTTACTCTCAAAACAATTACACAAGTAGTGTTCCCATATGCTTGCTCATCAACCAACTCTCCACAATTAATCCACAAATCATTAAATCATAAGGACTTTCAGGTGAAACAGGGACAAAAGGATGAATGGTAAATGGTAAATGGTAAATGAAGTGAAAGGACTCGAAATGAAAAATGTTTTACATGTTTGCAAGACAAATCAACGACTTTGAAACTCATACCTATGCTAAACCCGAAACAACTCTTATTCTCCTCCAACCTTTTATTGAAAATAAAACAAGAAAATAACTCTATTTTTGGAATTTCTCTTTTTTTTTTCTTTTCCACATTTTTTTCTTTTCTATTTTTTTTTCTTTGAGGAATTTATTCCTTCTTTTTATTTCTGATTTTTTTTTTCTTTCTTTGAACAAATACAACCAAATAAATACACCCCCACACTTGCCTTCTGGTATACTACCGTACAAATCAAAACCCGAAGCATAAGAATATAACAAGTCACTATCATCGTCTTGCAAACACAATAAAACATGGGTGAGATGGTGTGGGTGAACAAAAGAAGCGGCTAATGAGTTATCAGTTCAAAAGGGGTTCCTAAAGTTCGTGTTTAGATGGATAGTGAATATTTGGCCATGGTGCTCAACTAATGCCTTACTCATTTCTAATTCATCACAGATTAATAAAAAGTTTCAAGAGGTCTCTGAGCAAGTTCTAGGTTCAAAACTCATGAATTGTGCACACATGAAGAACGAGTAAATGTATGAAATATGCATACATGTGAATATTCAATAGGCTCAAATCCTCACATTTTCTGGGTATGCATGACAATGTATGTTCAAATGTGCTTCTCGGATTGCAATCAACTAATCGAAACAGGTTATGTGAACATGAAATTTCGAGCAATCATAAGTTATGCAGATTAAATCCAAAGCAAACTACACAAAACCTTAGCATATAATCAATATTTTCCAAATCATAACAATTAAACTCAATTCATCATCGGGATTGGAAAGAAAACAACACATATAACACAAATAAACACACAAAAACACACAAACAAAAGCAAATATTTTTGTAATTTTTGATTTTTTGATTTTTTTGATTTTTCAAAGTTGGTAACAATACGTGACCACAGGGACTCACTTAGTGCAATGGTAGGTTCAACGCTACCAAGGGAGTGAGTGTGATATAGTCGATATACCGTTACCGTAGAAAACGAAAACAAACAAATAAATAAACAACAGAAGCAATTTTTTTTCTTTTTCAATTTTTTTTATTAGGGTAACAATACGTGACCACAGTGACTTACTAAGTGCAATGGTAGGTTCAACGCTACCAAGGGAGTAAGTATGATTTAGCCGATATATTGTTACCGTAGAAAACAAAAACAAGTAAATTATTTTTTTGAATTTTTCAGATTTTTCAAATTTTTTCTTTTATTTTTAATAAACCTTCCCCCCACACTTGAATTAAACATTGTCCTCAATGTTAGACAGATATTTCACGAATATGAATAATTCAAGCATGATTATTGAATTTAAGCACATAAACTAAAATAAACCGAAGTAAACACACAAACAGAAATAAACACAAAACAATTAACTAAATGAAAAGGGAAACAGAAAGACTCCCCCTTGAAGATCATTAAGCTCCTCCCGAAGCAAGTCACCAACAGTCACAAACAAGGCTAGCAGGGCCTTGCATCCAACGTTTGCTCCTTAGTTGACTGCGGCTCTGATCCGTTGAAGTGTGTCTTGGACAAGGGTAGTTGCCGACTCCACGGCAGACTTGGCTGATGTAGCCTTCACCGAGATCTGGAACACCATAGTCAGTAGTGTTCCGTCAAGAACAGCTCCGGATACGTTAGGCAGAATGGAGAAGCCTGAAGACATGAGCGGAAACGGCTCCGGTTGAACTCCACATAACAAACATGATGTGAACGTAAAATACGTTCACAAAGTGCCTCTAATTACTGGATTTTGCTATTCCGAAAGCTTAATTGTCTGTTTAATGTTTGTTTTCGTGTTTTTAGGGAAAATATGAGAAAAATGCTAAATTCAACACAAAAGGTGAATTTGGAGGTTTTCAGCGCATTCCGAAAATATTAAAAGTCAACCGTGACTTTTCTCTGATGACACCGGTCATCTCTCGGAAGTGGATTACAGATATTGTACGAAGATTTCGGGAACCGTTCCGAATCCCGACAATTTGTCGGCGAACCACCACATACGGAGGCACAACCACCACACGCGGTGGTGGAACACAATTCAAACCACCATTTATTTTCTCTAATATATATTTATTTTATTTATTTAAATTCTTTTATTATTTTATTTTTCTTTTATTTTATTTTATTATTATTTCTTTATCTTTCTTTTGTTTTATTAATTTTCTTTTTTCTCTTCTTTGTTTTCTTTTCTTTTTCTTTGCAGACTTCACATGTTCACGATTTTTCTCTCCATTGATTCCCTCCCTCACATGGTTTCAATTCATCACGATTCCACCCAGTCCACTTCACCTACCAGCCATGTTACCACGCCATCTCCACTTCAACTACAGTCCATTCCTCACATGGCTGCTCCTCACATGGAATCAAACAATTCCAGCTGCAAGCTTCCACTGTTCCATGTTCCAGCTCACTACCAATACACACCCCAATGGGGAGGGACAAACCCTCCTCTTTCTCTTCTCCATCATATTTTCCATTCTCTAGTATTTAGGGTTCTCAAGGCTTCAAGGAGGAGGAAAGGCGGCTGCACCATCACCATCATCACCATCAATTTCGTCCATCATCATCACCACCTTGCTGCACACGGTTTGGATTACTTGCTTTCAAGGATTCAGGGTTTCGTGGTCTTCAAGTCTTCATGCTATTCCATATGGTGTAATCTGACTTTTCCTTTAATTATTCTTATGAATTCCTCTTTGTTGCTTGATTATTCTTTGTATTAGTTAACATGACATGATTTATATAATTTCCAGCCTATTTATATGAGTTTATTTAGTTATTGGATCCTAATTAATTAGTTCTTCTAGTAGCTTATGTGACTCTGTTTACTTGATTCTGAATTATAGAAAACTTTTATGTGTTTATGTTATAGGGATCGATACTTATAATATTTGCATATAATTGGAGCTAGAGTTAGGGATTACAATTCACCTAATAGTTTTGGAAACCTAATTCACGAGTAGTAAAGGCTTTGGACAAAGGTCGGTGTCAAATAAAAAGGATTGCGGACATATGGACTTTTCTATAATGGGTCGTGCACTTTAATTAACAACTCTTTTCTATGCGTTAAATATGGTTTGATTAGCTAGCTTTCTAGACTAAGATGGCATGTTTAATTGGTTAATCTAGGTGCTTTCACTTAGGTTAATTTTCGTAGAGAGGTTTTATTTGGGGAATGGTTAGCTTCTAACTTTCCACATATGTTAATTTCGGTTTCATGGCTAGGGAACTTGGTTAATTTTCGGTCCAATGATTGATAGACTTGTGTATATGTGGCTGAACTTTATATACTTTGTGTTTCATCCCATCTTATTTAATTTATTCTTTGTAATTTAATTAATTTATTTCATTCAATTTATCACTCAATCCCCCCCTTTTACTTTGTACATATGTATATATTCTTTATACTTGTTAATAATAATTCTTTATTTTATTTAATTCCTGTGACATTTTTTGTTAGGTACACCCTTTGATCTCCGTTGTGAACGATACCCTACTTACCACTATACTACAACCGATAGGGTTTTTTTAAATTGATGCTCCCTTTGGGGCGTGTCAATTTTTGGCGCCGTCGACGTGGATTGAAAATGTTCCTTACCTAATATTTTTTTTTGTTAATACTGTTTATAATTTTTTGTAATTATTACTGTTTTTATTACTTGTATATAATTACTGTTTACTTTTTATTGTTTATAATTTTACTTTTTTTTAACTGTTCATGTTACTTGTTTATATTACTTGTATATATTACTTGTGAATAGTTTTTGTTATTACTTGTTTTTAATACTTGTTCATATTTTGTTACACTTAGTAATTTATTTAGGTGTCTTTTATATAGTTGATTATTTTTTGTTGTTGTAAGTTGTAACTTGAACGGAAATAGGTAAGGTCCTTTTGTTAATATTGGCCTAAACCCTTCATTTTTACCGTAAGGTTATTTGAGGTTGAGGGCGGCCTTTATTAACACTTGGAGAATTGTCGAACACTTAAGTGCTTTCTCAACTGAGTAAGGGGCACATGGATGGTGTCTAGGTCGAGACCCTGGGTGACAGGTTTTGGATTCAGAGGACTATAGACAGACGAAAGTCGATAGGGGCTTGCCTCCGTAGTCCACCAAATGAATCCTGCCCCTCGCTTATTCTCATATGATCTGGCCATTCACCTTCTGAAAACACGGAAAGTCATTTAAGTCAAGGCATTGCACCTAGGCCGTAAGTCCACCTTGAGTTACCGCTTGGAATAAACTTTCATTTTTTTTCAACTATATTGAGGCAAAAGAAACTATTTTTGTACACTTAAGTGTATTGTGTAAATAAAATATACTTAGACATAGGAAATTTTATTCATTCATTTTGTATAGATAATTTGTGACACATTTTTAACTTTGTAAATATTTTGTTTTTATTTTGTAAATTTATTACTAACCTTTTTATTTTGTATAGGAAATAATCCGGGTTTATCGGAAATTTTACCACATACATCGGAGCATACGTTTAGGAAGTCAAGGTTGAAAAACCTTGAGGTTGATGTCTTGTTGGTGATTTTCGGTTTCCTCGGGAGTAAAAATGTAAGTTTTCTTTTCACTCTCGTTATTTATTTGATTTAAAAAAATAAAAAAATAAAAAAAAATAGAAAATTTGTAATTGTAAATAAAAAAAAAGAGTGTTTGTTTTTGTTTTACTGTTTTGAAATTATTTATTTTTACTGTTTATAATTACTGTTCATATAATTTGTTTTGGGCTTGTTAGTTAGTTTGTTTGTTATTGGGCTCTAGGCCCGTTTGTGTAATCGGTTAGGGTTTTAGGTTTCGTAAAAAAAATAAAAAAATAAAAAATAAAAAATAAATAAAAATTTTGGCCCATTGGGCCCGTGTCATTCACGAAGCCCAAAACCCGTAACCCAAGCCCATTTAGTGTCTCGGGCCTGTTCGTTTTTAGGCCCATTAGTTAAGCCCACCAATAATGGGCCGGAGTTTTCTTTGGCCCAGGCCCACTTTAAGGCCCAGACCATTCCGATGGCCCAAGCCCGTTTAAAGTGTCGGCAAGCGCGTGTGCTACGCGTTTTCACTGTTCACTTTACGACTTTTCGTAAAGTATTAAAAAAATAAAAAAATAAAAAAATCGAAAATCAAGAAAAAATTTTGATTGGGCCGACGCACGACTTTTGCGTCGGCCGAATTCTTTAATAAGCCGCGTGCGTGTCTACTGTAGACTTTACGACTTTCGTCGCTCGATCCGGAAATTACGGGTCTTCTATCTGTGGCACGTGTGCGAGCGTGCGTCCGTTCCCTTCCTTTCTGTTCGTGTGTTTCATTTCACGCATTTCCTTAGGTTTCCCTTAGTCTCTCTCTCTCTCTCTCTCTCGTTTTCTATCTCTCGTGTTCTTCGTGTTCTTCAGTTTTCCCAGAAATGGCCAAAAGAGTGAATTCTTTCAGTGATTTGTTTCAGGCAGGTCCTTCAGAGAACCCAATCTTTGAAGGTCTGGCTGAAATAATTCCACCGAGCATGCTCAATAGCGCCGATGCTAGCATGCCGACCGAGCCACTACCACAACCGCAACCACTACCCCAAGCACCAATCTTGGTTGCTGATCCACCTATTGAGCCGGAAGCCGCTCCTGTTTATAGGAGACTTCCGAGGACAAAGTACACCAAAGCTCAGAGAGAAGCACTGGCGGCTTTCTTTGCGGTGTATTCTCACCCCACGAAACCACAACGAGAAAGATTTGGTCCGAAAATCGGACTTGAGGAGGACCAAGTCTATTATTGGGGATCGAGAAATAGGAAGAAATTCGGTATCCTGACGTCTGAGCAACGTATCGCCGAGTTAGAGAGACGAAATGATCAGCTGGTGAGCAAGAACGAGGAGCTTCAACTTCTGAATCAACGACTCGTCGATGCTCTCCACAGCGGCATCTGTCCTAATTGCGGAGGTCCTGTTCCGCACTCAGATGTGCCTAGGCGAAGGCCCTGTTCCGCACTCAGATGTGCCTAGGCGAAGGCTCGAAGTTGTTCCTCCACAACAAGAGCCTATTCTCGAGTTGTCCGATGATTCCATCGACATGGACCACTTGAGACGGGATGTGCGGAGCCTCATGCCTACCCTAGTCGAGCGCCCATCCATACCTTTGCCATCTGACACCCTTCCCGGACCTGCTCACTGATCTTGTCGGAGTCCACACCGACTTGATCTCGGATATCGCCCGCAAGGCCAAAGACGAGCTCCCGCTCACGGCCACCGCTTGGATTTCCTTTGTGGATAACTTCACCGACTCCCGACACGTCTATTCATCCCGAGACTCTTCATAGGGCCGAGTATTTGCGAGTGTTTCAACGAGCTGAACCTGCTCCGTACTTCAAAGCCGAATCGTCGAGACACTCGGCAACCATCCATCTTTATCCGACCACCATCGTTCGGATCTTAATGGATGTTGGTCGATGGTTGCCGATCTTCGTAGCATGATCACAAACGCCAAGACGTTGGAGATCCTTTCCTCCGAAGAACGAAGAAGGCTACGAGGAGCATATGCGGTGATGTCGGCCGAGTTTCGGTGCCATCTCACATCGTCTCAACACGTGAAGTCCAGTTCGTTCGGTACTCTCACCAACAACCGGATGGAAGTTGGGTCGTCGTGGATGTCTCCGTGGATGAATTGCGTTCCAATCCAAAGCCTTCCGTGAGATCGATTTGCCGAAAACGCCCCTCCGGATGCCCGATACGTGATCTTCGTAATGGATCTTCCTTGGTCACTTGGGTGGAGCACGTGGATGTACGCGAGAAAGAGATGAAGGCCAGTTTCGAACCTTTTGTTCACTCAGGGTTCGCTTTTGGTGCAAAGCGTTGGATCTCAACCCTCCAACGACAAGCCGAGCGCTACATGTGCGCCACGGTATCCACTCTTCACCCGGTGACTCGATTATTTCTCTTGAAGGAAGAAGAGGACTTGCGGAAATGGCAAAACATATGACGATCTGTTTCTTCAATGACATCAGCAACTCCACGTACCACCACTGGACTTGTTCGAACCGAACAAGAGACACTCGAATGGAGGTCAGGACCAACAAGCGAAGGGGTGATCCGAGCAAGCCCCCTGGAGTCAATCGTACTGCTGGTTGTTCCGTTGTTCATCTATCTCATCACACTAGGATCTTTGAGTTCCTCAAAGACGTGCAGACAAGACCACAATGGGAGAGTATGTCGATGGACAGCTCTGTGCGTGTGCTAGCAAATTTCACCATCGGTCTTGACCCGCGGAACCAGATCTCGGTGCTCGCTATAGATAGTCACAACGACTTCCTCATCCTTCAGGAGTGTTGCACCGATGCAACAGGGTCGTCTGTGATTTATGCGCCGATTAACCATTCCATTTTCCAGTGTTTGCTATCTGGAGTTCAACCGGAGCCATTTCCGCTTATGTCTTCAGGCTTCTCCATTCTGCCTAACGTATCCGGAGCCATTCTTGATGGAACACTACTGACTATGGTGTTCCAGATCTCAGTGAAGGCTACATCAGCTAAGTCTGCCGTGGAGTCGGCAACTACCCTTGTCCAGGACACACTTCAAAGGATCAGAGCCGCAGTCAATTAAGGAGCAAACGTTGGATGCAAGGCCCTGCTAGCCTTGTTTGTGACTGTTGGTGACTTGCTTCGGGAGGAGCTTCACGATTTTCAAAGGGGAGTCTTTCTGTTTCCCTTTTCATTTACTTAACTGTTGTGTGTTTATTTCTGTTTGTGTGTTTAAATTCAATAACCATGCTTGAATTTCTCATTTCGTGAAATATTTGTCAACATTGAGGACAATGTTTAATTCAAGTGTGGGGGAAGGTTTATTAAAAAGAAAAGAAAAAATTTGAAAAATTCAAAAATTCAAAAAAATAATTTACTTGTTTTCGTTTTCTACGGTAACAATATATTGACTAAATCATACTTACTCCCTTGGTAGCGTTGAACCTACCATTGCACTTAGTAAGTCACTGTGGTCACGTATTGTTACGTAAATTGAAAAATCAAAAAAATCAAAAAATCAAAAATTACAAAAATATTTGCTTTTGTTTGTGTGTTTTTGTGTGTTTATTTGTGTTATGTGTGTTGTTTTCTTTCCAATCCCGATGATGAATTGAGTTTAATTGTTATGATTTTGAGAATGTTTATTATATGTTAAGGATTTGTGTGATTTGCTTCGGATTTAATATGCATAACTTGTGATTGCTCGAATTTCCATGTTCACATAACCTGTTTCGATTAATTGATTGCAATCCGAGAAGCACATTTGAAGATACATTGTCATGCATACCCAGAAAATGTGAGGACTTGAGCCTATTGAATATTCACATGTATGCATATTTCATACATTTACTTGTTCTTCATGTGTGCACAATTCATGAGTTTTTGAACCTAGAACTTGCTCAGAGACCGCTTGAAACTTTTTATTAATCTATAATGAATTAGAAATGACTAAGGCATTAGTTGAGCACCATGGCCAAAATATTCACCATCCATTTAAACACGAACTTTAGGAATCCCCTTTTGAACTGATCACTCATTAGTCGTTTCTTTTGTTCACCCACACCATTTCACCCTTGTTTTATTTATGTTTGCAAGACGATGATAGTGATTTCTTGTGTTCTTATGCTTCGGGTTTTGATTTGTATGGTAGTATACCAAAAGGCAAGTGTGGGGGTGTATTTATTTTGTTGTATTTGTTCAAAGAAAGAAAAAAAAAATCAGAAATAAAAAGAAGGAATAAAGTTCCTCAAGAAAAAAAAAAAAAAAAAAAAAAGAATAGAAAAAAAAAGAGAAATTCCAAAAATAGAGTTATTTTGTTGTATTATTTTTGAATTCAATAGAAGGTTGGAGGAGAATAAGAAAGTTGTTTCGGGTTTTGCATAGGTATGAGTTTCAAAGTCGTTGACTTGTCTTGCAAACATGTAAAACATTTATCATTTTCGAGTCCTTTCACTTCATTTACCATTCACCATTTACCATCCACCATTTGGTCCCTGTTTCACCTGAAAGTCCTTACGATCTGATGAGTTGTAGATTAATTGTAGAGAGTCGGTTAATGAGCAAGCATATGGGAACACTACTTGTGTAATTGTTTTGAGAGTAAACACTTAACCCTAAACACCGAGCGGAAATATTTAGTGAATCTTGTAAGGTTTAGTGGTTAATGTTGTTTTTATGTGCCTATTGGATTGCATGAGATTAATTGTATATTCGGTTTTCACACACTTCACCCGAGCATAAATGAGATGTACATATTAAATGCTTAGCAAATTCTTTAACCTTGGTATATAATTTTTATTCTCTTGATTATAATTTTTTCGAACTCGCTGAGGATTATGGTTTGAAAGACCAGTCTGTTTTGTGTTTGCTCGAGGACTAGCAATAGTTCAAGTGTAGGGGTGTGATGTGAACGTAAAATACGTTCACAAAGTGCCTCTAATTACTGGATTTTGCTATTCCGAAAGCTTAATTGTCTGTTTAATGTTTGTTTTCGTGTTTTTAGGGAAAATATGAGAAAAATGCTAAATTCAACACAAAAGGTGAATTTGGAGGTTTTCAGCGCATTCCGAAAATATTAAAAGTCAACCGTGACTTTTCTCTGATGACACCGGTCATCTCTCGGAAGTGGATTACAGATATTGTACGAAGATTTCGGGAACCGTTCCGAATCCCGACAATTTGTCGGCGAACCACCACATACGGAGGCACAACCACCACACGCGGTGGTGGAACACAATTCAAACCACCATTTATTTTCTCTAATATATATTTATTTTATTTATTTAAATTCTTTTATTATTTTATTTTTCTTTTATTTTATTTTATTATTATTTCTTTATCTTTCTTTTGTTTTATTAATTTTCTTTTTTCTCTTCTTTGTTTTCTTTTCTTTTTCTTTGCAGACTTCACATGTTCACGATTTTTCTCTCCATTGATTCCCTCCCTCACATGGTTTCAATTCATCACGATTCCACCCAGTCCACTTCACCTACCAGCCATGTTACCACGCCATCTCCACTTCAACTACAGTCCATTCCTCACATGGCTGCTCCTCACATGGAATCAAACAATTCCAGCTGCAAGCTTCCACTGTTCCATGTTCCAGCTCACTACCAATACACAACAAAATAAAATGCACCCCCACACTTGCCTTTTGGTATATTACCATACAAATCCGAAGCATAAAAACACAAGAAGTCACTATCATCGTCTTGCAAACACAATAAAACAAGGGTGAGATGGTGTGGGTGAACAAAAGAAAAGGCTAATGAGTGTTTAGTTCAAAAGGGGATTCCTAAAGTTCGTGTTTAGATGGATGATGAATACTTTGGCCATGGTGCTCAACTAATGCCTTACTCATTTCTAATTCATCACAGATTAACAAAATGTTTCAAGTGGTCTTTGAGCAAGTTCTAGGTTCAAAACTCATGAATTGTGCACACATGAAGAACGAGTAAATGTATGAAAGATGCATACATGTGAATATTCAATAGGCTCAAATCCTCACATTTTCTGGGTATGCATGACAATGTATGTTTAAATGTGCTTCTCGGATTGCAATCAATTAATCGAAACAGGTTATGTGAACATGGAATTTCGAGCAATCACAAGTTATGCATATTAAATCCAAAGCAAGCTACACAAAGCCTTGACATATAATAAACATTCTCCTAATCATAACAATTAAACTCAATTCATCATTGGAATTGGAAAGAAAACAACACACATAACACAAATAAACACACAAAAACACACAAACAGAAGCAAATATTTTTGTAATTTTTGATTTTTTTGACTTTTTTTGATTTTTTTTTTAAATGATATAGCTCAAATAAACAAACAAGCACTTTCTAAGACTCGATAGCTCCAAAGCCAGTGCGAAACAAACGAGCTTACAAAACTATTTTTTTTTCTTTTTCAATTTTTTTTTATTAGGGTAACAATACGTGACCACAGTGACTTACTTAGTGCAATGGTAGGTTCAACGCTACCAAGGGAGTAAGTATGATCTAGTCGATATATTGTTACCGTAGAAAACAAACACAAGTAAATTATTTTTTTGAATTTTTGAATTTTTCAAATTTTTTCTTTTCTTTTTAATAAACCTTCCCCCCACACTTGAATTAAACATTGTCCTCAATGTTAGACAGATATTTCACAAAAATGAATAATTCAAGCATGGTTATTGAATTTAAACACACAAACAGAAGTAAACACACAACATAAATAAACATAAAACAGTTAAGTTAATGAAAAGGGAAACAGAAAGACTCCCCTTTGAAGATCGTGAAGCTCCTCCCGAAGGTAGTCACCAACAGTCACAAACAAGGCTAGCAGGGCCTTGCATCCAACGTTTGCTCCTTAGTTGACTGCGGCTTTGATCCTTTTGAGCGTGTCTTGGACGACACTTGTTGCCGAATCCACAGCACGTCTGGCTGAATTTGCCTTCACTGAGATCTGGAACACTAACGTGAGTAGAGTTCCATCAAGTATGTCTCCGGATACATCAGGCAGAATGGAGAAGCCAGATGACATCAATTGAAAAGGCTCCGGGTCAACTCCACATAACATGGACTGGAAGGTTGCTTGATCGATAGGCGCATAAATCACGTACGACCCCGTTGAATCTGTGAAGCACTCCTGGAGTATGAGGAAGTCGACGTGATTACTTATGCCCAAAACGGAGATAGAATTTCGTGGGTCAAGACCAGTGGTGAAGTTTGTAAGCACATGTACTGAACTGTCTATCGACACACTATCCCATAAATGCCTTGTCTGTACGTCTCTGATAAAATCAAAGATTCTTGTGTGATGGGAGAAGTGCTTGACAGAACAGCCAGCAGTACGATCGAGTCCAAGGGGTTGGCTAGGATCACCCCTTCGCTTGTTGGTCCTGACCTCCATATGTGTGTCTCCCGTTTTGTTTGATGCAGTCCAATGATGGTAAGTCGAGTTGGTGATGTCGTTGAAGAAACTTACCGCCATCTGGTTTGCCATCTTAGCAAGGCTTCTTCTCCCTCCTGGTGAAATGATTGAGTCACTGGGTGAAGTGTGAATCCCCATCACGCACATGTAGCGCTCGGCATGTCGTTGAAGAGGTGCCAACCAACGCTTCGCTCCATATGCAAAACCTGATTCAACAAAAGGTTTAAATAAGGGGGTTAAATCTTTTTCTCGCACATCAACATGCTCCACCCACGTGACAAAGGAGGATCCATTCTGCAGATCCCGTATCAGGCATCCGGAAGGACGTTTTCGACATCTTGATCTCACGGAAGGCCTTGGATTTGAGCTCATTTCATCCACAGAGACATCCACAACAATCCAACTTCCATCCAATTGTTGGTGAGAGGAACGAACAAATTGGACTTCACGAGTTGAAACGTTGTGTGTTGGCACTAGGAACTCGGCAGACATCACTTGCACTCGCTCCTTGTAGCTTTCTTCTATCCCGGAGAACAGGACCTCCAAGGTATGGGCATTGGTGACCAAGCTACAGAAGATGAGCAACCATTGACCAACATCCATTAAAATCTGAACGATGGTGGTCGGATTCAGGTGAATGGTTGCTGAGTGTCTCGAGGCTTCTGATATGAAATATGGTGTAGGCTCAGCTCGTTGAGACACTCGCAAGTACTCGGCATGATTAAGAGTTTCGGGATGAATGGAAGTGCTGGGATTTGATGAAAAGATCCACAGGGGAAAACCAGCCGCGGCCAAGAGAAGGAGTTCGTCTTTGGCTTTGTTCACGATATCGGCGATCTGGTCGGAATGAAACCCAACGAGATCATGAGCAGGTCCCGGAATGTTGTCAGATGGCACATGAGAGGATGAGCGCTCGACTAATGTTGGCATGAGGCTCCGCACATCCCTTCGCAAGTCATTCATGTCGATTGAATCATCGGACAAGACAAGAAGAGGCTCCGGAGGAACAACTTCGAATCTTGATCGATGCACATCTGAGTGCGGAACAGGACCTCCACACTGGGGACAAATGCCGCTGTGAAGAGCATCGATGAGTTTCTGGTTCTGCTCTTGAAGCTCCTCATTCTTACTCATCAGCTCCTCGTTTCTTCTTATTAGATCGGCATAAATCTGCTCCTCTGACGGGATACCGTGCTTATCATGAAATCTCCTTCCCCAGTTGTAGACCTTATTTTCAGTTAACCCGAGTTCTATAGCAAACCTTGCTCTGTGCAGTTTGAGTGGGTGAGGATTCACCGTGTAGAACTCGGTCAACGCATCATTTTGGTCCTTGGTGAATCTCGTCCTCGGGCCTCTCGTACGCTTCTGGGAAGGACCAGCAACAACAACAACATGTGGATCAGCAGCCTGAATTGGTGCTTGTGGTTCTGGTTCTGGTTCTGGCACATCCGGCATGCTAGCATTAACAGTATCTAGAATGCTTGGTGGAATGATTTCATCCAAGCCTTCAAAGAAATCACTCTCTGGAGGACTAGAATGAAACAACTCACTGAAAGAATTTACTCTTTTGGCCATTTCTAGGTTGGGAGGGAGGATAACTTTCTGGAAAAATAACTAAGAACAACGAAGAACAAGTGAAGAACAGTATGAACAAATGATTAGATGTAA
Source organism: Rubus idaeus (assembly GCA_030142095.1). NCBI lineage: Eukaryota > Viridiplantae > Streptophyta > Magnoliopsida > Rosales > Rosaceae > Rubus > Rubus idaeus. The sequence goes on along the minus strand of CM057968.1, from coordinate 16,392,310 downwards.
AACCGCGGTCATTAATTTTTACCTAAATTCCTAACAGTTGTCGTTGTAAAGTATAATGGGAAATAAAGGTTTTTCCCACAGAAGATTGTTATATTTACTTTTTAATGTCACGAAAAATTAAATTAAATAAAGAATTATTATTAACAAGTATAAAGAATAAAGAATATATATATATACAAAATTAAATAAACTATACAGTATTGTTTCTATTTACAAAAATATACATTATATACAAAAGTATTTTTGGGGGTTTTTGTGGTTTTTGAAAACAATAAAGGAAATATTTTTGGATTTTTATTATTTTTGAAAACAAGAAACACACACACAAATATTGTTTTGAAGATTAACCAACTCCCTAGCCATGAATCCGAAACTAACATATGTAAGATGCTGGACCACCATACATCTCCCAAATAAAACTTTCCCTAACAATTAACTCTGAGACCACTCTGTCAGCTAATCACTAGAAAAAGAGTTGTTAATTCAAGTGCACGACCTAGCGGGACCGCCCAACTATCCGTGATCCTTATTATTTAGTTTTAACATTAAAGATAAAACCAAACAAACAAAATTCACATAAGCTGCTAGAAGAATCAATCAACTTCAATCCAACAATTATTACACAAAATAGAAAATAAACAAACAATAACATTTCCCAAAATTATTCACGAATAGTTAATTAAACAAAAATAAATTATAATAAATAAACGAGTTTGGGAAAAATGTTACTGTTGTGTCCATGAAAATGGACACTGTCTGGCAGGCGAAGGTGGCAGACTCAGCTATAAAAACGGACAAGTATTTGGATGTGGCGGGTGTGCAAAGCAATTGGGCTTGGCCTTGATTTGGGCTGGTCAACGGATTTGGTCAACAGGTCAAAGGCCCAGCTGACTTTCTTCCTCACTTTGACCCGTGCGTCCCTTGGCTTGTTTGACTTTTGACCAGCTCCAAGTCAGCATTACATCTCTCTTCTTCATATTCACGATTTCTTCATTCCAGAACAGAGAGAGACAGCTAGAGGTCCGGTGGAATCGACGGCAAGAATTGGAGGACCGGCAAGGAGAAGGTACGGCGAGAGCATCGAGCAGAGGCGCGGTGGTCATGGGAAGACTGCAGCGACGGCGATTGATGATTGGACGGTTGGGATTTCTGGGCTTGGTGAGCGACGTCGACGGCAGTAGCGGCGATGGATAGAGATGCGGCGAAGACTATGGACAGCAGCGGCGGCGGGGCGACGGCGACGGCATCTTCCGGCTTGTGGGATCGACGCCGTGATAGGAACGACGCCGGAACTGGGCACGGCAGAAAGGGCACGGAGGAAGCAGGGGATCGTTCTGGGCTGCTGCAATGGGTCTCCAAGCCTGCAAAACAAAACAAACGCAATTAGATAAAAAGAATATAATTGTGATTGCTTGAATTGAATTGAAGAGATAAGTAGAGGAGGAGGTACGGCCTTGGTGAGATGATGCCATTGTGAATTGGTGATTGAATTGCAGAAGGGGTGCTTCCTTAAATAGGGAAAGGAAGGACAGAAGCAGCCAAGGAGATGGTGGTGGTTGAGAGCTGGAGATGCTCTGCCGTGATGGAATAGTGGAGGAAAATTAGGGAGAATTGGACTGTAGTATGATGGTGGTGGAGCTGGTTGATTGAGCTGGAAATTGATTCCATGTGAGGGAATGGAGGAGGAGATGGCGTGATCTGGAGATGGATCCCAGCTAAGAACGTGAACATGCTGCAGACAAAACAAAGACAAAAATAACAAAATAAAATAACAAAAAGAAATAAAATAAATAATTATAAAATAAAATAAAACAAAAGAAATAAAATAACAAATGAAATAATTATAAAAGAAATATGTAAAATAAATAAAATATAAACAAGGGAAAATAATATGGAGAATTAAAATGTGTATCGCCACCGCGTGTGGTGGTTGCGCCGCCTTATGTGGTGGTTCGCCGACAAATTTGTCGGGATTCGGAACGGTTTCCGAAATCTTCGTACAATATTTTATTCCACAAATGAAAGTCACGGTTGACTTTCCGATTTACGCTTAATACCTCCAAAATACACCTATTTTGTGCAGATAAACATTTTCCTGGTATTTTCCCTAAACACACGAAAACAAACATTAAACAGACAATTAAGCTTTCAGAATAGCAAAATCCAGTAATTAAAGGCACTTTGTGAACGTATTTTACGTTCACATCAACAAACGAGAGAAAATTTAGAGAGACTAAAAGGGAACTAAGTGAAAATGAATGCAAAATGAATGGAATGAAGCACACAAACACAAACGAAGGGAAAGGAAACAAACGCACGTACGCACACGTGCCACAGACACAGATCCGCAAATTGCGGATCGAGCGAAGAAAGTCGCAAAGGCTACAGTTGACACGCATGCGGATTATTAAACAAATCGGCCGACGCAAAAGTCGTCCGTCGGCCCAATCAAAATTTTATTTTTTTCATTTTATTTTTTTTATTTTTTTTATTATCGAGCCGACGTGAAAGTCGCGGGACGGTCCAATAAGATTTTTTCTTTTTATTTAACCAAATCTTTACGCGAAAGTCGTAAAGTGAACAGTGAAAACGCGTGTCACACGCGCTGACGCTTGCCGACACTTTAAACGGGCCTGGGCCATCGGAATGGTCTGGGCCTTAAAGTGGGCCTGGGCCGAAGAAAACTCCGGCCCATTATTGGTGAGCTTAAACTAATGGGCCTAAAAACGAACAGGCCTGACAAACTAAATGGGCTTGGGTTACGGGTTTCAGGCTTCGGGAATGACACGGGCCCAATGGGCCAAATTTATTATTTATTATTTTTTATTTTTCTTTTCGAAACCTAAAACCCTAACCAATCACACAAACGGGCCTAAGGCCCAATAACAAACAAACAACAAGCCCTAAAATAAAACAAACAGTAATTATAAATAGTAAAAATAAATAATTACAAACAGTAAAACAAAACAAACACTCTTTTTTTTTATATACAATTACAAATTTTCTATTTTTTTTTTTTTTTTTTTTTTACAAACAAATAACGAGAGTGAAAAGAAAACTTACTTTTTACTCCCGAGGAAACCGAAAAATCACCAACAAGACATCAACCTCAAGGTTTTTCAACCTTGACTTCCTAAACGTATGCTCCGATGTATGTGGTAAAATTCCGATAACCTGGATTATTCCCTATAAAAATTAAAAAGTTAGTAATAAATTTACAAAATAAAAACAAAATATTTACAAAGTTAAAAAAAATGAATCAATGAATGAATAAAATTTCCTATGTCTAAGTAAATTTTATTTACACAATACACTTAAGTACGGGAACAGAGGACTTCAATGTGCAATGAGACTGAAACAGCTACCCATCTTAAAGTCATGTTTAATCCAATATACCTAAAGTGTACAAAAATATTTTCTTTTGCCTTAATATAGTGACACGCCACAATGTAGCGTCAATTTAAAAAAACCCTATCGGTAGTATAGTGTAAGTAGGGTATCGTTCACAACGGAGATCAAAGGGTGTACCTAACAAAAAATGTCACAAAGAATTAAATAAAATAAAGGATTATTATTAACAAGTATAAAGTATAAATATATACATATGTACAAAGTAAAAAGGGGAATTGAGAGATAAATTGAATGAAATAAATTAATTAAATTACAAAGAATAAATTAAATGAGATGGGATGAAACACAAAGTATATAAAGTTCAGCCACATATACACAAGTTTATTAATCATTGGACCGAAAATTAACCAAGTTCCCTAGCCATGAAACCGAAATTAACATATGTGGAAAGTTAGAAGCTAACCATTCCCCAAATAAAACCTCTCTACGAAAATTAACCTAAGTGAAAGCACCTAGATTAACCAATTAAACATGCCATCTTAGTCTAGAAAGCTAGCTAGTCAAACCATATTTAACGCATAGAAAAGAGTTGTTAATTAAAGTGCACGACCCATTATAGAAAAGTCCATATGTCCGCAATCCTTTTTATTTGACACCGACCTTTGTCCAAAGCCTTTACTACTCGTGAATTAGGTTTCCAAAACTATTAGGTGAATTGTAATCCCTAACTCTAGCTCCAATTATATGCAAATATTATAAGTATCGATCCCTATAACATAAACACATAAAAGTTTTCTATAAAACAGAATCAAGTAAACAGAGTCACATAAGCTACTAGAAGAACTAATTAATTAGGATCCAATAACTAAATAAACTCATATAAATAGGCTGGAAATTATATAAATCATGTCATGTTAACTAATACAAAGAATAATCAAGCAACAAAGAGGAATTCATAAGAATAATTAAAGGAAAAGTCAGATTACACCATATGGAATAGCATGAAGACTTGAAGACCACGAAACCTTGAATCCTTGAAAGCAAGTAATCCAAACCGTGTGCAGCAAGGTGGTGATGATGATGGACGAAATTGATGGTGATGATGGTGATGGTGCAGCCGCCTTTCCTCCTCCTTGAAGCCTTGAGAACCCTAAATACTAGAGAATGGAAAATATGATGGAGAAGAGAAAGAGAAAGAGGAGGGTTTGTCCCTCCCCATTGGGGTGTGTATTTGTGAAGAGAAATAGGCTCCTATTTATAGGAAAATGGAGAGGAAGTAGAAGACAATGAAAGAAATAAACAATGAATGTGAGTGGAAATGTAGTCATATGGCAATGAACCATTTATTTAGGTAAAAGAAATCAAACACTAATGGTATGGAGAGAAAGCAACAAAGATAGTGTGGTGGGATGGATAGCAATATGGTGGTGAGTGGAGCAATGAGAATAAAAGAAAATGAAAGAAATAAAAAGCAGGCAGCACTGAGCTATTCCCACTTAGAACGGAATAATTCATGTTTGGACGGTTGGATGATTCTCAAATTTTAATACAGAATATATAACACACACATGCAGCGTGTATCAAAATTACAGCTGGATCCAACGGTGTAATTGGGAGATATTGGCTTCGCAAGTTGACACATCTGCACAGGCAGATTGTCCGAAAATGGGCTTGGACCTTCCTTCTTGGGCTTGGGCCTTTCTTCTTGGGCTTGGGCCTTTCTTCTTGGGCTTGAGCCTTTCTTCCTGGATTTGGGCCTTCATCTTGGGCCTCACGGCAGCTCACTTCTTAATGGGCCTCGAAAAAGCCCATTAGACTTCGTAAATTTCCGAGCTCCGATTTTCTGCACGTATTCACATTTATATATCATTTAGGGACTCAAATATGGAAACTAAGCAAAAATAGCAAAGTTACAATGAAATCATAGCCAAATAGTAGGGAAAATACATTAAAAACGTCACACTTTATGCTCCTATCATATAGTTGAAAAAAAAAGAAAGTTGATTCCAAGCGGTAACTCAAGGTGGACTTACGGCCTAGGTGCAATGCCTTGACTTAAATGACTTTCCGTGTTTTCAGAAGGCGAATGGCCAGATCATATGAGAGATAAGCGAGGGGCAGGATTCATTTAGTGGACTACGGAGGCTTACACCCCTATCGACTTACGTCAGTCTATAGTCCTCTGAATCCAAAACCTGTCACCCAGGGTCTCGACCTAGACACCATCCATGTGCCCCTTACTCAGTTGAGAAAGCACTTAAGTGTTCGACAATTCTCCAAGTGTTAATAAAGGCCGCCCTCAACCTCAAATAACCTTACGGTAAAAATGAAGGGTTTAGGCCAATATTAACAAAAGGACCTTACCTATTTCCGTTCAAGTTACAACTTACAACAACAAAAAATAATCAACTATATAAAAGACACCTAAATAAATTACTAAGTGTAACTAAATATCAACAAGTATTATTCACAAAATATCAACAAGTATAAACAAGTATTATTCACAAATATTCACAAAATAATAGTTAGGAATTTTCAATTCCCCGGCAACGGCGCCAAAAATTGACACGCCCAAAAAGGAGCATCAATTTAAAAAAACCCTATCGGTAGTAGTATAGTGCATAGTAGGGTATCGTTCACAACGGAGATCAAAGGGTGTACCTAACAAAAAATGTCACAAAGAATTAAATAAAATAAAGAATTATTATTAACAAGTATAAAGTATAAATATATACATATGTACAAAGTAAAAAGGGGAATTGAGAGATAAATTGAATGAAATAAATTAATTAAATTACAAAGAATAAATAAAATATGATGATGAAACACAAAGTATATAAAGTTCAGCCACATATACAAAAGTTTACCAATCATTAGACCGAAAATTAACCAAGTTCCCTAGCCATGAAACCGAAACTAACATATGTGGAATGCCCACACGGGTTATCATTCCCCAAATAAAACCTCTTCTATGAAAATTAACCTAGTGAACGCTCATCTAGATTAAACAATTAAACATGCAAAGGTGATCAATCAATAACATATCTAACGCATAGGAGAAGAGTTGTTAATTAAAGTGCGCGACCTAGCGAACGCTCGTCTATCCGCGATCCTTCTTATTTTGATTCCGACCCGTTTGATAAGCCTTTACTACTTGTGAATTAGAATTAAAACCCTAATTCTAGCACAAATTACATGCAATCATCTTAAGTTTCGAACCTTAAAACAAGAACACATAAAAGATTCAATAAAACCGAATCAAATAAACGGAGTCACATAAGCTGCTAGAAGAACTAATTAATTAGGATCTAACAATCAAATAAACTCATAAAATATAGGCTGAAAATTATAAACGTCATGTCATGTTAACTAGTACAAAGAATAAACAAGCAACAAAGAGGAACTCAAAAAGAGTAATTAAAGAATGAGTTGAAGTACACCATATGGAAAGTAGGTAGAACTCGAAGATCACAAACTCTTAAATCCTCACGCGAGTAACTCAAAAGCCGAGATTCCCAAGGTGATGATGATGGTGGTGATGATGGTTGATGGCTGGTGGTAATGGTGTAAACAGCTCCCGTCCTCCTTGAAGACTTGAAAACCCTAAATACTAGAGAATGGAAAATATGATGTGAGATGGAGAAAAGAAAGAGGAGGGTTTGTCCCTCCCCATTGGGGTGTGAATTGGTGAATTGGTGAAGAGAAATAGGCTCCTATTTATAGGAAAATGGAGAGGAAGAAGAAGACAATGAAAGAAATAAAGAAAGAAAAGGAAGAGAAGTGGAATGTGAGTGGTAGAAAAGAAATGGTAAGTGGAATGGTGGAAATGAAGTCATATGGCAATGAACCATTTATTTAGATAAAAGAAATCAAACACTAATATTGTGGGCAGAAAGAAGATGAAAGAATATAGGGGTGAGTGGAGCATTGAAAATAAAAGAAGAGGAAAGAAATAAAAAGCAGACAGCACTGAGCAGTGCGCACTTAGAACGGAATCCTGCACGTTTCAACGGTTGGATGGTTCTGAAATTTTAATACCGAACGCCTAACATCCACATGCAGCGTGTGTCAAAATTACAGCTAGATCTGACGGTGCAATTGAGAGATATGGGCCTCGCAAGTGGACCTATCTGCACAGGCAGATTGTCCGAAAATCTGGGCTTGGGCCTTTCCTCATGCTTTGTGAACCTGGGCCTTCCTTCATGGATTTGGGCCTTCTTCTTGGGTTTGGGCCTTTCCTTCATGGGCTTGGGCCCCCTTCTTGGGCCTCATGGCAGACCACCTCTTAATGGGCCTCGAGAAAGCCCATTAGACTTCGTTTCTGCACATGTTCACATTAATACGTCATTTAGGACTCAAATATGGAAACTAAGCTAAAATAGCAAAGTTACAATTAAATCATAGCCAAATAGTAGGGAAAACACATTAAGAACGTCACACTTTGTGCTCCTATCAACTTCCTAAACGTATGCTCCGATGTATGTGGTAGAATTTCCGATAAACCCGGATTATTTCCTATACAAAATAAAAAGGTTAGTAATAAATTTACAAAATAAAAACAAAATATTTACAAAGTTAAAAATGTATCACAAATTATCTATACAAAATGAATGAATAAATTTTCCTATGTCTACGTATATTTTATTTACACAATACACTTAAGTGTACAAAAATATTTTCCTTTGCCTTAATATAGTTGAAAAAAAATGAAAGTTGATTCCAAGCGGTAACTCAAGGTGGACTTACGGCCTAGGTGCAATGTCTTGACTTAAATGACATTCCGTGTTTTCAGAAGGCGAATGGCCAGATCATATGAGAATAAGCGAGGGGCAGGATTCATTTAGTGGACTACGGAGGCAACCCTTATCGACTTTCGTCTGTCTATAGTCCTCTGAATCCAAAACCTGTCACCCAGGGTCTCGACCTAGACACCATCCATGTGCCCCTTACTCAGTTGAGAAAGCACTTAAGTGTTCGACAATTCTCCAAGTGTTAATAAAGGCCGCCATCAACCTCAAATAACCTTACGGTAAAAATGAAGTGTTTAGGCCAATATTAACAAAAGGACCTTACCTATTTCCGTTCAAGTTACAACTTACAACAAAAAAAAAATAATCAACTATATAAAAGACACCTAAATAAATTACTACCTGTAACAAAATATGAACAAGTATTAAAAACAAGTAATAACAACAACTATTCACAAGTAATATAGACAAGTAATATAAACAAGAAATATGAACAGTTAAAAAAAATAGCAAAATTATAAACAATAAAAAGTAAACCGTAATCATATACAAGTAATAAAGACAGTAATAATTACAAAAAATTATAAACAGTATTCACAAAAAAATATTAGGTTAGGAACATTTTCAATCCACGTCGACGGCGCCAAAAATGATTTGATGTATTTTTACACCGCGGTCATTAATTATTACCTAAATTCCTAACAATTGTCGTTGTAAAGTATAATGGGAAATAAAGGTTTTTCCCACAGAAGATTGTTATATTTACTTTTTAATGTCACGAAAAATTAAATTAAATAAAGAATTATATTTACAAGTATAAAGAATTATATTTACAAGTATAAAGAATAAAGAATATATATATATACAAAATTAAATAAACTATACAGTATTGTTTCTATTTACAAAAATATACATTATATACAAAAGTATTTTTGGGTGTTTTGATAATTTTGAAAACAATAAAAGAAATATTTTTGGATTTTTATTCTTTTTGAAAACAAGAAACACACACACAAATATTGTTTTGAAGATTAACTAACTCCCTAGCCATGAATCCGAAATTAACATATGTAAGATGCTGGACCACCATACATCTCCCAAATAAAACCTCACTATGAAAATTAACCCCGAGACCACCCTGACAGGCTAAACAATTAAACATGCAAAGGTAATTAATCTAAACATGTCTAACGCATAGAAGAAGAGTTACTAATTCAAGTGCACGACCTAGCGGGACCGCCCAACTATCCGTGATCCTTATTATTTAGTTTTAACATTAAAGATAAAACCAAACAAACAAAATTCACATATGCTGCTAGAAGAATTAATCAACTTCAATCCAACAATTATTACATAAAATAGAAAATAAACAAACAATAACATTTCCCAAAATTATTCACGAATAGTTAATTAAACAAAAATAAATTATAATAAATAAACGAGTTTGGGAAAAATGTTACTGTTGTGTCCATGAAAATGGACACTGTCTGGCAGGCGAAGGTGGCAGACTCAGCTATTAAAATCGAACATAATTTGGATGTGGCGGGTGCAGAGAGCAATTGGGCTTGGACCTTGGGGTGCCCATAGTAAACAGCCCCAAATTCTTTTCTCTTGCTTTTCCCGTATTGCCCTTGTTTGACTTTTCAAAACAGCTTCTCTCTATTCATTTGAGACTTTGACCCGTGCCTCTCTTCTCTTGCTGTTTCTCTTCTTTGATTCCTTCATTTGAACACAGAGAGGGACGTTGACCGAGCCGGGCTCGTGCGTGGGCGAGAGGATGGCGATGGAAGTGCCGACGGTGGCGTCATCTGGATTTGACGGTGGCGTGATTCTGCAGACGGGAACAAGGGATTGGATGGAGGCGCGGATGAAATTGGATCTGCAGCAGAGGTGGAGGACTCGGCACGACGACGGCGCGGTGTGGGGGATACGGCGTGGACTGGAAGTCAGCAGCGGCGCGGGTTAAGGAATCTGGCGGCGTCAATGGTGGCTGGGCTCGACGGGTGACACGCTCAAAAGGAGCATCAATTTAAAAAAATCCCTATCGGTAGTATAGTGTAAGTAGGGTATCGTTCACAACGGAGATCAAAGGGTGTACCTAACAAAAAATGTCACAAAGAATTAAATAAAATAAAGAATTATTATTAACAAGTATAAAGTATAAATATATACATATGTACAAAGTAAAAAGGGGAATTGAGAGATAAATTGAATGAAATAAATTAATTAAATTACAAAGAATAAATAAAATATGATGATGAAACACAAAGTATATAAAGTTCAGCCACATATACACAAGTTTATTAATCATTGGACCGAAATTAACCAAGTTCCCTAGCCATGAAACCGAAACTAACATATGTGGAATGCCCACACGGGTTATCATTCCCCAAATAAAACCTCTTCTATGAAAATTAACCTAGTGAACGCTCATCTAGATTAAACAATTAAACATGCAAAGGTGATCAATCAATAACATATCTAACGCATAGGAGAAGAGTTGTTAATTAAAGTGCGCGACCTAGCGAACGCTCGTCTATCCGCGATCCTTCTTATTTTGATTCCGACCCGTTTGATAAGCCTTTACTACTTGTGAATTAGAATTAAAACCCTAATTCTAGCACCAATTACATGCAATCATCTTAAGTTTCGAACCTTAAAACAAGAACACATAAAAGATTCAATAAAACCGAATCAAATAAACGGAGTCACATAAGCTGCTAGAAGAACTAATTAATTAGGATCTAACAATCAAATAAACTCATAAATATAGGCTGAAAATTATATAAATCATGTCATGTTAACTAATACAAAGAATAAACAAGCAACAAAGAGGAACTCAAAAAGAGTAATTAAAGAATAAGTTGAAGTACACCATATGGAAAGTAGGAAGAACTCGAAGATCACAAACTCTTAAATCCTCACGCGAGTAACTCAAAAGCCGAGATTCCCAAGGTGATGATGATGGTGGTGATGATGGTTGATGGCTGGTGGTAATGGTGTAAACAGCTCCCCTCCTCCTTGAAGACTTGAAAACCCTAAATACTAGAGAATGGAAAATATGATGTGAGATGGAGAAGAGAAAGAGGAGGGTTTGTCCCTCCCCATTGGGGTGTCAATTGGTGAGAAGAATGAGGCTGCTATTTATAGGAGAATGGAGAGGAAGAAGAAGACAATGAAAGAAATAAAGAAAGAAAGGGAAGAGAAGTGGAATGTGAATGGGAGATAAAGAAATGGTAAGTGGTGGTGGAAATGTAGTCATATGGCAATTAACCAATTATTTAGGTAAAAAGAAATCAAACACTAATGGTATGGAGAGAAAGAAACAAAGATAGTTAGGTGAGATGGGTGGAAATATGGGGGTGAGTGGAGCATTGAGAATAAAGGAAAAGGAAAGAAATAAAAAGCAGACAGCACTGAGCAGTGCGCACTTGGAGTGGAATTCTGGACGTGTGGACGGTTGGATGATTCTGAACTTTTAATGCCGAATACTTAACATCCACATGCAGCGTGTATCAAAATTACAGCTAGATCTGACGGTGCAGTTCAGATATATGGGCTTCGCAAGTTGACTGATCTGCACAGGCAGAATGTCCGAAAATCTGGGCTTGGGCCTTTCCTCATGCTTTGTGAACCTGGGCCTTCCTTCATGGATTTGGGCCTGCCATCATGGATTTGGGCCTCCTTCTTGAGTTTGGGCCCCCTTCTTGATGGGCCTCATGGCAGACCACCCCTTAATGGGCCTCGCAAAAGCCCATTAGACTTCGTTTCTGCACATGTTCACATTAATACATCATTTTGGACTCAAATATGGAAACTAAGCTAACATAGCAAAGTTACAATTAAATCATAGCCAAATAGTAGGGGAAACACATTAAAAACGTCACACTTTGTGCTCCTATCAAATTCCCCCACACTTAGCTATTGCTAGTCCTCTAGCAAACACACAACTTTAAAACAGAACAACAGAAAACACAAAACGAAACACAAAACAAAATGGTCTTTCCAACCATAACCCTCAGCGAGTTCAGAAGAGTTATAATCAAGAGAATAAAAATTATATACCAAGGCTAACAAATTTGCTAAGCATTTAACATGTACATCTCATTCATGCTCGGGTGCAGTGTGTGAAAACCGAGTATACAAAAAATCTCAAGCAATCCAATAGGCACATCGAAACAACATTAACCACTAAACCTCACAAGATTCACTAAATATTTCCGCTCAGTGTTTAGGGTTAAGTGTTTACTCTCAAAACAATTACACAAGTAGTGTTCCCATATGCTTGCTCATCGACCAAATCTCCACAATTAATCCACAAATCATTAAATCATAAGGGCTTTCAATGGTGTAATGGGGCCAAAGGGTGAATGGTTAATAGTGAATGAAGGGACTGGAAATGAAAAATATTTCACATGTTTGCAAGACAAATCAACGACTTTGAAACTCATACCTATGCTATACCCGAAACAACTTTCTTATTCTCCTCCAACCTTTTATTGAAAATAAAAGCAAGAAAATAACTCTATTTTTGACATTTGTCTTTCTGACATTTTTTTTCTTTCTTTCTTTTCTCTTTTTTTTTTCTTGAGGAACTTTATTCCTTCTTTTTGTTTTTGATTTTTTTTTTCTTTCTTTGAACAAATACAACAAAATAAAATGCACCCCCACACTTGCCTTTTGGTATACTACCATACAAATCAAAACCCGAAGCATAAGAACACAAGAAGTCACTATCATCGTCTTGCAAACATAAATAAAACAAGGGTGAGATGGTGTGGGTGAACAAAAGAAACGGCTAATGAGTGTTTAGTTCAAAAGGGGATTCCTAAAGTTCGTGTTTAGATAGATAGTGAATACTTTGGCCATGGTGCTCAACTAATGCCTTAATCATCTCTAATTCATCACAGATTAACAAAACGTTTCAAGTGGTCTCTGAGCAAGTTCTAGGTTCAAAACTCATGAATTGTGCACACATGAAGAACGAGTAAATGTATGAAAGATGCATACATGTGAATATTCAATAGGCTCAAATCCTCACATTTTCTGGGTATGCATGACAATGCATGTTTAAATGTGCTTCTCGGATTGCAATCAATTAATCGAAACAGGTTATGTGAACATGGAATTTCGAGCAATCACAAGTTATGCATATTAAATCCAAAGAAAACTACACAAAGCCTTGACATATAATAAACATTCTCCTAATCACAACAATTAAACTCAATTCATCCATGGGATTGGAAAGAACAAAGCACAAAACACACAAAAAAGAAGCAAATATTTTTGTAATTTTTGATTTTTTGATTTTTTTTGATTGATTTTTTTAAAAATGATATAGCTCAAATAAACGAACAAGCACTTTCTAAGACTCGATAGCTCCAAAGCCAGTGCGAAACAAACGAGCTTACAAAACTATTTTTTTTTCTTTTTCAATTTTTTTTATTAGGGTAACAACACGTGACCACAGTGACTTACTTAGTGCAATGGTAGGTTCAACGCTACCAAGGGAGTAAGTATGATCTAGTCGATATATTGTTACCGTAGAAAACAAACACAAGTAAATTATTTTTTTGAATTTTTTGAATTTTTCAAATTTTTTCTTTTCTTTTTAAATAAACCTTCCCCCCACACTTGAATTAAACATTGTCCTCAATGTTAGACAAATATTCCACGAAAATGAAAAATTCAAGCATGGTTATTGAATTTAAACACACAAACAGAAATAAACACACAATAGTTAAGTAAAATAGAACGGTTAAAGAAAAACTCCCCCTTGAAGATCGTTAAGCTCCTCCCGAAGGTAGTCACCAACAGTCACAAACAAGGCTAGCAGGGCCTTGCATCCAACGTTTGCTCTTTAGTTGACTGCGGCTTTGATCTTTTTGAGCGTGTCCTGGACCGTGCCTGTTGCCAAATCCACAGCACGTCTGGCTGAATTTGCCTTCACTGAGATCTGGAACACTAACGTCAGTAGAGTTCCATCAAGTACGTCTCCGGATACATCAGGCAGAATGGAGAAGCCAGATGACATCAATTGAAAAGGCTCCGGGTCAACTCCACATAACATGGACTGGAAGCTTGCTTGATCGATAGGCGCATAAATCACGTACGACCCCGTTGAATCTGTGAAGCACTCCTGGAGTATGAGGAAGTCGACGTGATTACTTATGCCCAAAACGGAGATAGAATTTCGTGGGTCAAGACCAGTAGTGAAGTTTGTAAGCACATGTACTGAACTGTCTATCGACACACTATCCCATAAATGCCTTGTCTGTACGTCTCTGATAAAATCAAAGATTCTTGTGTGATGGGAGAAGTGCTTGACAGAACAGCCAGCAGTACGATCGAGTCCAAGGGGTTGGCTAGGATCACCCCTTCGCTTGTTGGTCCTGACCTCCATATGTGCGTCTCCCGTTTTGTTTGATGCAATCCAATGATGGTAAGTCGAGTTGGTGATGTCGTTGAAGAAACTTACCGCCATCTGGTTTGCCATCTTAGCAAGGCTTCTTCTCCCTCCTGGTGAAATGATTGAGTCACTGGGTGAAGTGTGAATCCCCATCACGCACATGTAGCGCTCGGCATGTCGTTGAAGAGGTGCCAACCAACGCTTCGCTCCATATGCAAAACCTGATTCAACAAAAGGTTTAAATAAGGGGGTTAAATCTTTTTCTCGCACATCAACATGCTCCACCCACGTGACAAAGGAGGATCCATTCTGCAGATCCCGTATCAGGCATCCGGAAGGACGTTTTCGGCATCTTGATCTCACGGAAGGCCTTGGATTTGAGCTCATTTCATCCACAGAAACATCCACAACGACCCAACTTCCATCCAGTTGTTGGTGAGAGGAACGAACAAACTGGACTTCACGAGTTGAAACGTTGTGTGTTGGCACTAGAAACTCGGCAGACATCACTTGCACTCGCTCCTTGTAGCTTTCTTCTATCCCGGAGAACAGGACCTCCAAGGTATGGGCATTGGTGACCAAGCTACAAAAGATGAGCAACCATTGACCAACATCCATTAAAATCTGAACGATGGTGGTCGGATTCAGGTGAATGGTTGCTGAGTGTCTCGAAGCTTCTGATATGAAATATGGTGTAGGCTCAGCTCGTTGAGACACTCGCAAGTACTCGGCATGATTAAGAATTTCAGGATGAATGGAAGTGCTGGGATTTGAGGAATAGATCCATAGGGGAAAATCAGCAGCGACCAAGAGCATGAGTTCGTCTTTGGCTTTGTTCACGATATCGGCGATCTGGTCGGAATGAAACCCAACGAGATCATGAGCAGGTCCCGGAATGTTGTCGATGGCACATGAGAGGATGAGCGCTCGAGTAATGTTGGCATGAGGCTCCGCACATCCCTTCGCAAGTCATCCATGTCGATTGAATCATCGGACAAGACAAGAAGAGGCTCCGGAGGAACAACTTCGAATCTTGATCGATGCACATCCGGGTGCGGAACAGGACCTCCACACCGGGGACAAATGCCGCCGTGAAGAGCATCGATGAGTTTCTGGTTCTGCTCTTGAAGCTCCTCATTCTTACTCATCAGCTCCTCGTTTCTTCTTATTAGATCGGCATAAATCTGCTCCTCCGACGGGATACCGTGCTTATCATGAAATCTCCTTCCCCGATTGTAGACCTTATTTTCGGTTAACCCGAGTTCTATAGCAAACCTTGCTCGTGCAGTTTGAGTGGGTGAGGATTCACCGTGTAGAACTCGGTCAACGCATCATTTTGGTCCTTGGTGAATCTCGTCCTCGGGCCTCTCGTACGCTTCGGGAAGGACCAGCAACAACAACAACATGTGGATCAGCAGCTGGATTGGTGCTTGTGGTTCTGGTTCCGGTTCTGCACATCCGGCATGCTAGCATTAACGAGTATCTAGAATGCTTGGTGGAATGATTTCATCCAAGCCTTCAAAGAAATCACTCTCTCGGAGGACTAGAATGAAACAACTCACTGAAAGAATTCACTCTTTTGGCCATTTTAGGTTGGGAGGGAGGATAGCTTTCTGGAAAAATAACTAAGAACAACGAAGAACAAGTGAAGAACAATATGAACAAACGAGAGAAAATTTAGAGAGACTAAAAGGGAACTAAGTGAAAATGAATGCAAAATGAATGGAATGAAGCACATAGACACAAACCAAGGGAAAGGAACAGGACGCACGTACGCATACGTGCCACGGACACGGATCCGCAAATTGCGGATCGAGCGACGAAAGTCGCAAAGGCTACGATTGACACGCATGCGGATTATTAAACAAATCGGCCGACGCAAAAGTCGTCCGTCGGCCCAATCAAATTTTTTTTTTATTTTTTATTTTTTTATTTTTTAATTATCGTGCCGACGCGAAAGTCGCGGGACGGTCCAATAAGAATTTTTCTTTTTATTTAACCAAATCTTTACGCGAAATTCGTAAAGTGAACAGTGAAAACGCGTAGCACACGCGCTAACGGTTGCCGACACTTTAAACGGGCCTGGGCCATCGGAATGGTCTGGGCCTTAAAGTGGGCCTGGCCGCGTAGAGAACGGGCCATTATTGGTGAGCTTAAACTAATGGGCCTAAAAACTAAATGCCCGACACACTAATTGGGCTTGGGTTACGGGTTTTGGGCTTCGGGAATGACATGGGCCCATTGGGCCAAATTTTTTTTTTTTTTTTTTTTTTTTCGAAACCTAAAACCCGAACCGACAAAACAAATGGGCTTAAGGCCCAATACTAACAAACAACAAGCAAACAAACAAGCCCAAAACAAAATAGAAACAGTAATTATAAACAGTAAAAATAAATAATTACAAACAGTAAAACAAAACAAGCACTCTTTTTTTTTATATACAATTACAAATTTAATAATATTTTTTTTTTTTTTTTAAAAAAAAATAATTAAATAACTAGAGTGAAAAAGAAACTTACCTTTTTACTCCCGAGGATACCAGAAAATCACCAACAAGACATCAACCTCAAGGTTTTTTAACCTTGACTTCCTAAACGTATGCTCCGATGTATGTGGTAAAATTTTCCGATAAACCCGGATTATTTCCTATACAAAATTAAAAAGTTAGTAATAGAATTTACAATATAAAAACAAAATATTTACAAAGTTAAAAATGTATCACAAATTATCTATACAAAATGAATAAATAAATTTTCCTATGTCTAAGTAAATTTTATTTACACAATACACTTAGGTACGGGAACAGAGGACTTCAATGTGCAATGGGACTGAAACAGCTACCCATCTTAAAGTCATGTTTAATCCAATATACCTAAAGTGTACAAAAACATTTTTCTTTGCTTCAATATAGTTGAAAAAAATGAAAGTTGATTCCAAGCGGTAACTCAAGGTGGACATGCGGCCTAGGTGCAATGCCTTGACGTAAATGACTTTCCGTGTTTTCAGAAGGCGAATGGCCAGATCACAAGAGATAAGCGAGAGGCAGGATTCATTTAGTGGACTAGTCCTCTGAATCCAATTTTACAAACCCGTCACCCAGGGTCTCGATCATATCTAGACACCATTCATGTGCCCCTTACTCAGTTGAGAAAGCACTTAAGTGTTCGACAATTCTCCAAGTGTTAATAAAGGCCACCCTCAACCTCAAGTGACCTTACGGTAAAAATGAAGGGTTTAGGCCAATATTAATAAAAGGACCTTACCTATTTCCGTTCAAGTTACAACTTACAACAACAAAAAATAATCAACCATATTTAGGATACCTAAGTATAATTACTAAGTGTAAAATAAATACAAGTAAAATTAGTAAGTGTAACAAAATATCAACAAGTATAAACAAGTATTATTCACAAATATTCACAAAATAATAGTTAGGAATTTTCAATCCCCGTCGACGGCGCCAAAAATTGACACGCTCAAAAGGAGCATCAATTTAAAAAAATCCCTATCGGTAGTATAGTGTAAGTAGGGTATCGTTCACAACGGAGATCAAAGGGTGTACCTAACAAAAAATGTCACAAAGAATTAAATAAAATAAAGAATTATTATTAACAAGTATAAAGTATAAATATATACATATGTACAAAGTAAAAAGGGGAATTGAGAGATAAATTGAATGAAATAAATTAATTAAATTACAAAGAATAAATAAAATATGATGATGAAACACAAAGTATATAAAGTTCAGCCACATATACACAAGTTTATTAATCATTGGACCGAAAATTAACCAAGTTCCCTAGCCATGAAACCGAAACTAACATATGTGGAATGCCCACACGGGTTATCATTCCCCAAATAAAACCTCTTCTATGAAAATTAACCTAGTGAACGCTCATCTAGATTAAACAATTAAACATGCAAAGGTGATCAATCAATAACATATCTAACGCATAGGAGAAGAGTTGTTAATTAAAGTGCGCGACCTAGCGAACGCTCGTCTATCCGCGATCCTTCTTATTTTGATTCCGACCCGTTTGATAAGCCTTTACTACTTGTGAATTAGAATTAAAACCCTAATTCTAGCACCAATTACATGCAATCATCTTAAGTTTCGAACCTTAAAACAAGAACACATAAAAGATTCAATAAAACCGAATCAAATAAACGGAGTCACATAAGCTGCTAGAAGAACTAATTAATTAGGATCTAACAATCAAATAAACTCATAAATATAGGCTGAAAATTATATAAATCATGTCATGTTAACTAATACAAAGAATAAACAAGCAACAAAGAGGAACTCAAAAAGAGTAATTAAAGAATAAGTTGAAGTACACCATATGGAAAGTAGGAAGAACTCGAAGATCACAAACTCTTAAATCCTCACGCGAGTAACTCAAAAGCCGAGATTCCCAAGGTGATGATGATGGTGGTGATGATGGTTGATGGCTGGTGGTAATGGTGTAAACAGCTCCCCCTCCTCCTTGAAGACTTGAAAACCCTAAATACTAGAGAATGGAAAATATGATGTGAGATGGAGAAGAGAAAGAGGAGGGTTTGTCCCTCCCCATTGGGGTGTCAATTGGTGAGAAGAATGAGGCTGCTATTTATAGGAGAATGGAGAGGAAGAAGAAGACAATGAAAGAAATAAAGAAAGAAAGGGAAGAGAAGTGGAATGTGAATGGGAGATAAAGAAATGGTAAGTGGTGGTGGAAATGTAGTCATATGGCAATTAACCAATTATTTAGGTAAAAAGAAATCAAACACTAATGGTATGGAGAGAAAGAAACAAAGATAGTTAGGTGAGATGGGTGGAAATATGGGGGTGAGTGGAGCATTGAGAATAAAGGAAAAGGAAAGAAATAAAAAGCAGACAGCACTGAGCAGTGCGCACTTGGAGTGGAATTCTGGACGTGTGGACGGTTGGATGATTCTGAAATTTTAATGCCGAATACTTAACATCCACATGCAGCGTGTATCAAAATTACAGCTAGATCTGACGGTGCAGTTGAGAGATATGGGCTTCGCAAGTTGACTGATCTGCACAGGCAGAATGTCCGAAAATCTGGGCTTGGGCCTTTCCTCATGCTTTGTGAACCTGGGCCTTCCTTCATGGATTTGGGCCTCCTTCTTGAGTTTGGGCCCCCTTCTTGATGGGCCTCATGGAAGACCACCTCTTAATGGGCCTCGCAAAAGCCCATTAGACTTCGTTTCTGCACATGTTCACATTAATACATCATTTTGGACTCAAATATGGAAACTAAGCTAACATAGCAAAGTTACAATTAAATCATAGCCAAATAGTAGGGGAAACACATTAAAAACGTCACACTTTGTGCTCCTATCAACGGGATCGACACGGCCTGGGCTTGAATTTCTGGGCAGTGGCGTTGATTTTTGGCTGCGGGCAGCTTGCAGGGTGATGTCGCCGGCATCGTGGCAAAGCAGGCGGCGGCGAGAGTATTTGTGAGACGCGGCCTTGGACTGGATTGATGAGCACGGGTTCTTCAATTGCTGGGCAGAAAAGAACAGGGGCAGTCGGCGGCTTGCTTTCAAACCTGCAAAACAAAGATAAAGAGACATAATTAGATTGTTGTTGTGTGATTTTGTGCTTGCAGGTGTTCACTTAAATAGAGAATGGGAAATGGTGATCGATTGGAGTGGAAGGTGGAAGCAGGAAGGGAGATGCTTCCAGTGGGGTGAGCATCGTGGAGTGATCTGGAAAGGAGAGATTGTGGAAGGGCAGCTGTAGATGCTTGCCGGCAGTGGAGGAAAACCAGGGAGAATTGGAGTGTAGTGATTAGAGGTAGACGGTGAAGGTCGTGGGATTGGGTTGGTGGAGCTAGCAGCCAAGGGCGGCTCGGTGGAGCTGCAAAAATCCAAAATCCAAACAAAAGAAATAATTAAAATAAAATAACAAAAATAAACAAAATAATTATAAATATAAAAATAAAACAAAAGAAAAGAAAAGTAAAATAACAAAAGAAATTAAAATGAAATAAATGTAAAATAAAACAATAGAAATAAAATAACAAAAAGAAACAAAGATAATTAAAAATATAAATAAAATATAAACAAGGGAAAATAGAATGGAGATTTAAAATGTGTATCGCCACCGCGTGTGGTGGTTGCGCCGCCTTATGTGGTGGTTCGCCGACAAATTATCGGGATTCGGAATGGTTCCCGAAATCTTCGTACATTATTTTATTCCACAAATGAAAGTCACGGTTGACTTTTCGAATTACGCTGAAAACCTCCAAAATGCACATATTCTGTGCAGATAAACATTTTCCTGGTATTTTCCCTAAAATCACGAAAACAAACATTAAACAGACAATTAAGCTTTCGGAATAGCAAAATCCAGTAATTAAAGGCACTTTGTGAACGTATTTTACGTTCACATCACACCCCTACACTTGAACTATTGCTAGTCCTCGAGCAAACACAGAATACAAAACACACAAAACAGAAAGGGAAACACAAAACAGACGGTCTTTCCAACCATAATCCTCAGCGAGTTCGAAAGAATTATAATCAAGAGAATAAAAATTATATACCAAGGCTAAAGAATTTGCTAAGCATTTAATATGTACATCTCATTTATGCTCGGGTGTGTTTGTGAAAACCAAATATACAATTAATGTCAAGCAATCCAATAGGCACATCGAAACAACATTAACCACTAAACCTCACAAGATTCACTAAATATTTCCGCTCAGTGTTTAGGGTTAAGTGTTTACTCTCAAAACAATTACACAAGTAACGTTCCCATATGCTTGCTCATCGACCAACTCTCTACAATTAATCTACAACTCATTAGATCATAAGGTCTTTCAATGGTGTAATGAGGCCAAAGGGTGAATGGTAAATGGTGAATGGAAAATGGTAAATGAAATGAAAGGACTCGAAATGATAAATGTTTTACATGTTTGCAAGACAAGTCAACGACTTTGAAACTCATACCTATGCTAAACCCGAAACAACTTTCTTATTTTCCTCCAACCTTTTATTGAAAATAATACAAGTAAATAAAATAACTCTATTTTTGTGGTATTTCTCTTTCTGACATTTTTTTTTCTTTCTTTCTTTTCTATTTTTTTTTTTTGAGGAATTTATTCCTTCTTTTTATTTCTGATTTTTTTTTTCTTTGAACAATTACAACAAAATAAATACACCCCCACACTTTATGCCTTCTGGTATAATACCAAACAAATCAAAACCCGAAGCATAAGAACACAAGAAGTCACTATCATCGTCTTGCAAACATAAATAAAACAAGGGTGAGATGGTATGGGTGAACAAAAGAAACGGCTAATGAGTGTTTAGTTCAAAAGGGGATTCCTAAAGTTCGTGTTTAGATGGATGGTGAATACTTTGGCCATGGTGCTCAACTAATGCCTTACTCATTTCTAATTCATCACAGATTAACAAAATGTTTCAAGTGGTCTTTGAGCAAGTTCTAGGTTCAAAACTCATGAATTGTGCACACATGAAGAACGAGTAAATGTATGAAATATGCATACATGTGAATATTCAATAGGCTCAAATCCTCACAGTTTCTGGGTATGCATGACAATGTATGTTCAAATGTGTTTCTCGGATTGCAATCAATTAATTAACACCGGTGATGTGAACATGGAAATTCGAGCAATCACAAGTTATGCATATTAAATCCAAAGCAAACTACACAAAGCCTTGACATATAATAAACATTCTCCTAATCACAACAATTAAACTTAATTCATCATCGGAATTGGAAAGAACAAAACACAAAACACAATAAAACACACAAAAACAACAAAACAGAAGCAAATATTTTTGTAATTTTTGATTTTTTGATTTTTTTGATTTTTCAATGTAGGTAACAATACGTGACCACAGGGACTCACTTAGTGCAATGGTAGGTTCAACGCTACCAAGGGAGTAAGTATGATCTAGTCGATATATTGTTACCGTAGAAAACAAAAGCAAGTAAATTATTTTTTTGAACTTTTTTATTTTTCAAATTTTTTTTCTTTTCTTTTTAAATAAATCTTCCCCCCACACTTGAATTAAACATTGTCCTCAATGTTAGACAGATATTTCACGAAAATGAAAAATTCAAGCATGGTTATTGAATTTAAACACACAAACAGAAATAAACAGAAGTAAACACACAAACTGAAATAAACACAAAACAGTTAAATAAATGAAAAGGGAAACAGAAAGACTCCCCTTTGAAGATCGTAAAGCTCCTCCCGAAGCAAGTCACCAACAGTCACAAACAAGGCTAGCAGGGCCTTGCATCCAACGTATGCTCCTTAGTTGACTGCGGTTCTGATCCGTTGAAGTGTGTCCTGGACAAGGGTAGTTGCCGACTCCACGGCAGACTTGGCTGATGTAGCCCTCACTGAGATCTGGAACACCATAGTCAGTAGTGTTCCATCAAGTACGGCTCCGGATACGTTAGGCAGAATGGAGAAGCCTGAAGACATAAGCGGAAATGGCTCCGGTTGAACTCCAGATAACAAACACTGGAGAATGGAATGGTTGATCGGTGCATAAATCACAGACGACCCCGTTGCATCGGTGCAACACTCCTGAAGAATAAGGAAGTCGTTGTGACTATCTATGGCGAGCACCGAAATCTGGTTCCGCGGGTCAAGACCGATGGAAAAGTTTGCTAGCACACGTACCGAGCTGCCCATCGACATACTATCCCACATTGGTCTAGTCTGAACGTCTTTGAGGAACTCAAAGATCCTGGTGTGATGGGAAAGATGCACGACAGAACAACCAGCAGTACGATTGACTCCAGGGGGCTTGCTCGGATCACCCCTTCGCTTGTTGGTCCTGACCTCCATTCGAGTGTCTCTTGTTCGGTTCGAACAAGTCCAATGGTGGTACGTGGAGTTGCTGATGTCGTTGAAGAAACAGACTGTCATCTGTTTTGCCATTTCCGCAAGTCCTCTTTGATAGGAGCACAAAGTGTGACGTTTTTAATGTGTTTTCCCTACTATTTGGCTATGATTTAATTGTAACTTTGCTATTTTAGCTTAGTTTCCATATTTGAGTCCAAAATGATGTATTAATGTGAACATGTGCAGAAACGAAGTCTAATGGGCTTTTGCGAGGCCCATTAAAAGGTGGTCTGCCATGAGGCCCATTAAGAAGGGGGCCCAAATCCATGAAGGAAGGCCCAAGTTCACAAAGCATGAGGAAAGGCCCAAGCCCAGATTTTTGGACATTCTGCCTGTGCAGATCAGTCAACTTGAGAAGCCCATATCTCTCAATTACACCGTCAGATCTAGCTGTAATTTTGATACACGCTGCACATGGATGTCAGTTATTCCCAAATAAAATTTCAGAAGCATCCAACCGTTGAAACGTACAGGATTCTGTTCTAAGTGCGCACTGCTCAGTGCTGTCCGTTTTTATTTCTTTCCTCTTCTTTTATTTTCAATGCTCCACTCACCCCTATATTCTTTCCTCTTCTTTCTGCCCACACCATTAGTGTTTAATTTCTTTTTGGTAAATAAATGGTTAATTGCCATATGATTCCATTTCCACCACCACTTACCATTTCTTTATCTCCCATTCACATTCCACTTCTTTTCCCTTTCTTTGTTTATTTCTTCCATTGTCTTCTTCTTCCTCTCCATTTTCCTATAAATAGGAGCCTATTTCTCTACACCAATACACACCCCAATGGGGAGGGACAAACCCTCCTCTTTCTCTTCTCACATCATATTTTCCATTCTCTAGTATTTAGGGTTTTCAAGACTTCAAGGAGGAGGAGAAGGCGTCTACACCATCACCACCAGCCCTATTTCAACGTCACCATCACCATCACCACCTTGTCTTCACAGCTTGGATTACTTGTGGTCAAGGATTCAAGATGTGGCTTCAAGATCTTCATGCTATCCATACGGTGTATTTCGACTTAGCCTTTAAATTTATGCCTCTTTGTTGCTTGTTTATCCTTTGTATTAGTTAACATGACATGATTTATATAATATTCAGCCCTTGTTTATGGATTTATTTAATTGTTGGATCCTAATTAATTAGTTCTTCTAGTAGTTTATGTGACTCCGTTTATTTGATTTTGTTTAAGTAGATAACTTTTATATGTTTTTGTTTTAAGGTTGCAAACTTAAGATGATTGCATATAATTGGTGCTAGAATTAGGGTTTTAATTCTAATTCACAAGTAGTAAAGGCTTTGGAAAGAGGTCGGAACAAATAAAAAGGATCACGGATAGATGGGCGGTCCCACTAGGTCGTGCACTTTAATTAACAACTCTTCTTTTATGCGTTGGACATGTTTTGATTAGCTACCTTTGCATGTTTGATTGGCTAATCTAGGTGCGGTCGCTTAGGTTAATTTTCATGAAAGATGTTTTATTTGGGGAATGATAATTGGCGGTCCAGCATTCCACATATGTTAATTTCGGTTTCATGGCTAGGGAACTTGGTTAATTTTCGGTCCAATGATTGGTAAACTTGTATACTTGTGGCTGAACTTTATATATTTTATGTTCCATCCCATCTTTTTTAATTTATTCTTTGTAGATTAATTAATTTATCTCTTAAACCCCCTTACTTTGTACATATGTATATATTTATACTTTATACATGTTAATAATAATTCTTTATTTTATTTAATTCTTTGTGACAATTTTTGTTAGGTACACCCTTTGATCTCCGTTGTGAACGATACCCTACTATGCACTATACTACTACCGATAGGGTTTTTTTTAAATTGATGCTCATTTTGGGCGTGTCAATTTTTGGCGCCGTCGACGGGGAATTGAAAATGTTCCTAACCTAATATTTTTTTTTGTGAATACTATTTTTGTAATTATTTATTGTATATAATTTTACTATTTTTTTTAACTGTTCATATTACTTGTTTATATTACTTGTCAATAATACTTGTTAATTTTATATATACTTACTAATTTTACTTGTAGATATTTTACACTTAGTAATTATATTTAAGTGTCTTTTATATAGTTGATTATATTTTTTGTTGTTGTAAGTTGTAACTTGAACGGAAATAGGTAAGGTCCTTTTATTAATATTGGCCTAAACCCTTCATTTTTACCGTAAGGTTATTTGAGGTTGAGGGCGGCCTTTATTAACACTTGGAGAATTGTCGAACACTTAAGTGCTTTCTCAACAGAGTAAGGGGCACATGGATGGTGTCTAGGTCGAGACCCTGGGTGACAGGTTTTGGATTCAGAGGACTATAGACAGACGAAAGTCGATAGGGGCTTGCCTCCGTAGTCCACCAAATGAATCCTGCCCCTCGCTTATTCTCATATGATCTGGCCATTCGCTTTCTGAAAACACGGAAAGTCATTTAAGTCAAGGCATTGCACCTAGGCCGTAAGTCCACCTTGAGTTACCGCTTGGAATCAACTTTCATTTTTTTTCAACTATATTCAGGCAAAGGAAAATATTTTTGTACACTTAAGTGTATTGTGTAAATAAAATATACGTAGACATAGGCAAATTTATTCATTCATTTTGTATAGATAATTTGTGACATATTTTTAACTTTGTAAATATTTTTTTTTTTTTTGTAAATTTATTACTAACTTTTTAATTTTTATAGGGAATAATCCAGGTGATCGGAAATTATACTACATACATCGGAGCATACGTTTAGGAAGTCAAGGTTGAAAAACCTTGAGGTTGATGTCTTGTTGGTGATTTTCGGTTTCCTCGGGAGTAAAAAGGTAAGTTTTCTTTTCACTCTCGTTATTTATTTGATTTAAAAAATAAAAAAATAAAAAAATAAAAAAAAAATAGAAAATTTGTAATTGTAAATAAAAAAAAAGAGTGTTTGTTTTTGTTTTACTGTTTTGAAATTATTTATTTTTACTGTTTATAATTACTGTTCATATAATTTGTTTTGGGCTTGTTAGTTAGTTTGTTTGTTATTGGGCTCTAGGCCCATTTGTGTGATTGGTTAGGGTTTTAGGTTTCGTAAAAAATAAAAAATAAAAAATAAAATTTTTTTTTTTTTTTTTGGCCCATTGGGCTCGTGTCATTCACGAAGCCCAAAGCCCTTAACCCAAGCCCATTTAGTGTGTCGGGCCTGTTCGTTTTTAGGCCCATTAGTTAAGCCCACCAATAATGGGCCGGAGATTTCTTTGGCCCAGGCCCACTTTAAGGCCCAGACCATTCCGATGGCCCAAGCCCGTTTAAAGTGTCGGCAACCTTTGCGCGTGTTTCACACGCGTTTTCACTGTTCACTTTACGACTTTTCGTAAAGTATTAAAAAAATAAAATAAAAAAATAAAAAATCGAAAATCAAGAAAAAAATTTGATTGGGCCGACGCACGACTTTTGCGTCGGCCGAATTGTTTAATAAACCGCGTGCGTGTCTACTGTAGACTTTACGACTTTCGTCGCCCGATCCACAATTTGCGGGTCTTCTGTCTGTGGCACGTGTGCAAGCGTACGTGTCTTTCCCTTCCCTTCGTTTGCGTTAGTTCCCTTAGGTCATTTCACGTTTTCCCTTAGTCTCTCTCTCTCTTCTCTCGTTTTCTCTTTCGTGTTCTTCATCTGTTCTTGAGCTTTTCCCGAAACCTCCCAATTCCCGAAGCTTTCCTCCCTTCCCAAACCACAAATGGCCAAAAGAGTTAATTCTTTCGGTGATTTGTTTCGGGCGTGTCCTTCAGAGAACCCAATCTTTGAAGGCTCGGATGAAATAATTCCACCAAGCATGCTCAATAGCGCCGATGCTAGCATGCCGACCCAGCCACAACCACAACCGCAACCACTACCCCAAGCACCAATTTTGGTTCCGTGATCCACCCGTTGAGCCGAAGCCGCTCCCCGTCTATAGGAGACTTCCGAGGACCAAATACACCAAAGCTCGAGAGAGAAGCACCGGCGGCTTTCTTTGCGGTGTATTCTCACCCCACCAAGCCACAAAGAGAAAGATTTGGTCCAAAAATCGGATTAGAGAAGACCAAGTCTATTATTGGGGGTCGAGAAATAGGAAGAAGTTCGGTATCCTTACGTCCGAGCAGCGTATTGCCGAGCTAGAGAGACGAAATGATCGAGTGGTGAGCAAGAACGAGGAGCTTCAACTTCGAATCAACGACTCGTCGATGCTCTCCACAGCGGCATCTGTCCCAATTGCGGAGGTCCTGTTCCGCACTCAGATGTGCCACGGCGAAGGCTCGAAGTTGTTCCTCCACAACAAGAGCCTATTCTTGAGTTGTCCGATGATTCCATCGACATGGACCACTTAAGACGGGATGTGCGGAGCCTCATGCCTACCCTAGTCGATCGCCCATCCATACCTTTGCCATCTGACACCCTTCCCGGACCTGCTCATGATCTTGTCGGAATCCACACCGACTTGATCTCGGATATCGCCCGCAAGGCCAAAGACGAGCTCCTGCTCATGGCCACTGCCGGATTTCCTTTGTGGATAACTTCACCGACTCCCGACACGTCTATTCATCCCGAGACTCTTCATAGGGCCGAGTACTTGCGAGTGTTTCAACGAGCTGAACCTGCACCGTACTTCAAGTCGGAATCCTCGAGACACTCGGCAACCATCCATCTTTATCCGACCACCATTGTTCAAATTCTCATGGATGTTGGTCGATGGTTGCCAGTCTTCTGTAGCATGATCACAAACGCCAAGACGTTGGAGATCCTTTCCTCCGACAACGAAGATGGCTACGAGGAGCAGAAGCAAGTTATGTCGGCCGAGTTTCTGGTGCCATCTCACCTCGTTTCGACTCGTGAAGTCCAGTTTGTTCGGTATTCTCACCAACAACTGGATGGAAGTTGGGTCGTTGTGGATGTCTCCGTAGATGAATTGCGTTCAAATCCGAAGCCTTCCGTGAGATCTATTTGCCGAAAACGCCCCTCCGGATGCCTGATACGTGATCTTCAGAATGGTTCTTCCTTAGTCACTTGGGTGGAGCACGTGGATGTACGCGAGAAGGAGATGAAGGCCATTTTCGAACCTTTTGTTCATTCAGGGTTCGCATTTGGTGCAAAGCGTTGGATCTCAACCCTCCAACGACAAGCCGAGCGCTACCATGTGCGCCACAGGTATCCACTCTTCACCCGTGACTCGATTATTTCTCTTGAAGGAAGAAGAGGACTTGCGGAAATGGCAAAACAGATGACGATCTGTTTCTTCAACGACATCGCAACTCCACGTACCACCACCGGACTTGTTCGAACCGAACAAGAGACACTCGAATGGAGGTCGGGACCAACAAGAGAAGGGGTGATCCGAGCAAGCCCCCGGAGTCAATCGTACCGCCGGTTGTTCCGTCGTTCATCTATCTCATCACACCGGGATCTTTGAGTTTCTCAAAGACGTTCGACGAGACCAATGTGGGATAGTATGTCGATGGACAGCTCGGTACGTGTGCTAGCAAATTTCACCATCGGTCTTGACCCGCGGAACCAGATTTCGGTGCTCGCCATAGATAGTCACAACGACTTCCTCATCCTTCAGGAGTGTTGCACCGATGCAACGGGGTCGTCTGTGATTTATGCGCCGATCAACCATTCCATTCTCCAGTGTTTGTTATGTGGAGTTCAACCGGAGCCATTTCCGCTTATGTCTTCAGGCTTCTCCATTCTGCCTAACGTATCCGGAGCTGTACTTGACGGAACACTGCTGACTATAGTGTTCCAGATCTCGGTGAAGGCTACATCAGCCAAGTCTGCCGTGGAGTCGGCAACTACCCTTGTCCAGGACACACTTCAAAGGATCAGAGCCGCAGTCAATTAGGAGCAAACGTTGGATGCAAGGCCCTGCTAGCCTTGTTTGTGACTGTTGGTGACTTGCTTCGGGAGGAGCTTCACGATCTACAAGGGGGAGTTTTTCTTTAACTTATTTGTTTTTCATTTGTATATATGTTGTGTGTTTACTTCTGTTTGTATGTTTAAATTCAATAACCATGCTTGAATTTTTCATTTTCGTGAAATATCTGTCTAACATTGAGGACAATGTTTAATTCAAGTGTGGGGGGAAGGTTTATTAAAAAGAAAAGAAAAAATTTGAAAAATTGAAAAAATTCAAAAAAATAATTTACTTGTTTTCGTTTTCTACGGTAACAATATATCGACTAGATCATACTTACTCCCTTGGTAGCGTTGAACCTACCATTGCACTTAGTAAGTCACTGTGGTCACGTATTGTTACCCTAATAAAAAAAAATTGAAAAAGAAAAAAAAATTGCTTCTGTTGTTTATTTATTTGTTTGTTTTCGTTTTCTACAGTAACGGTATATCGACTAGATCATACTTACTCCCTTGGTAGCGTTGAACCTACCATTGCACTAAGTAAGTCACTGTGGTCACGTATTGTTACCCTAATAAAAAAATTGAAAATAAAAAAAAATAGTTTTGTAAGCTCGTTTGTTTCGCACTGGCTTTGGAGCTATCGAGTCTTAGAAACTGCTTGTTTGTTTATTTGAGCTATATCAAAAATAAAAATATAATCAAAAAAATCAAAAAATCAAAAATGACAAAAATATTTGCTTCTGTTATTGTTTGTTTTGTGCTTTGTTCTTTCCAATTCCGATGATGAATTGAGTTTAAATTGTTGTGATTAGGAGAATGTTTAATATATGTCAAGGCTTTGTGTAGTTTGCTTTGGATTTAATATGCATAACTTGTGATTGCTCGAATTTCCATGTTCACATAACCTGTTTCGATTAATTGATTGCAATCCGAGAAGCACATTTGAACATACATTCGCATGCATACCCAGAAACTGTGAGGATTTGAACCTATTGAATATTCACATGTATGCATATTTCATACATTTACTCGTTCTTCATGTGTGCACAATTCATGAGTTTTGAACCTAGAACTTGCTCAAAGACCACTTGAAACAATTTGTTAATCTGTGATGAATTAGAGATGATTAAGGCATTAGTAAAGCACCATGGCCAAACTGACTTACAGCCCTGTAAACACTAATCCTTTAGGTTAACCTCTTTTGAGCCTAACATGTTTTTAGCCTTTTTCTTTGTTAACCCGCTTACTCCTAACCTGTTTTTAGCTTAAACACTAACCTGCCTTTGTTCCAACATGTGTTAAAGAAACAATTTTGTGACTTGTGGTGGTATTTTGTGCTTGAAAAGTCTTCTGGTTTGTGAAAGAAGTAAGTGTGGGGGTGTTGTAAAAAAAAAATGTTGTGTAAAAAAAAAATTACAAAAAAAAAAAAAAAAAAAAAAAAAAGAAGAAGAAAGAAAAAAAAAATAAGAAGTTTTTGTTCAGAAAGTGTGAAAGATTGGAGGTGAATAAAAGTCTGGTTGGTTGTTTGATTGTTTAAGCATATAGAAAACAAGTCACAAAATTGTTTTGTGGAACACTCGGGACATTTTGTATTTCCTTTCCCTTCGTTTCTTTTAACCCCTAACCTTTGGCCCCATTACACCATTGAAAGCCCTTATGATTTAATGAGTTATAGATTAATTGTAGAGAGTTGGTCGATGAGCAAGCATATGGGAACATTACTTGTGTAATTGTTTTGAGAGTAAACACTTAACCCTAAACACTGAGCGGAAATATTTAGTGATCATTGTGAGTTTTAGTGCTTAATGTTGTTTTTATGTGCCTATTGGATTGTATGAGATTGATTGTATACTTGGTTTTCACACACTTCACCCGAGCATGAATGAGATGTACATGTTAAATGCTTAGCAAATTCTTTAGCCTTGGTATATAATTTTTATTCTGTTGATTACAACTGTTGTGAACTCGCTGAGGATTATGGTTGGAAAGAATATATGTTTTGTGTTTCCCTTTTCTGTTTTGTGTTGTTCTGTTTGACGTTTTGTGTTGCTAAGGGACTAGCAATAGCTAAGTGTGGGGGAATTTGATAGGAGCACAAAGTGTGACGTTTTTAATGTGTTTTCCCTACTATTTGGCTATGATTTAATTGTAACTTTGCTATTTTAGCTTAGTTTCCATATTTGAGTCCAAAATGATGTATTAATGTGAACATGTGCAGAAACGAAGTCTAATGGGCTTTTGCGAGGCCCATTAAAAGGTGGTCTGCCATGAGGCCCATTAAGAAGGGGGCCCAAATCCATGAAGGAAGGCCCAAGTTCACAAAGCATGAGGAAAGGCCCAAGCCCAGATTTTTGGACATTCTGCCTGTGCAGATCAGTCAACTTGAGAAGCCCATATCTCTCAATTGCACCGTCAGATCTAGCTGTAATTTTGATACACGCTGCACATGGATGTCAGTTATTCCCAAATAAAATTTCAGAAGCATCCAACCGTTGAAACGTACAGGATTCTGTTCTAAGTGCGCACTGCTCAGTGCTGTCCGTTTTTATTTCTTTCCTCTTCTTTTATTTTCAATGCTCCACTCACCCCTATATTCTTTCCTCTTCTTTCTGCCCACACCATTAGTGTTTAATTTCTTTTTGGTAAATAAATGGTTAATTGCCATATGATTCCATTTCCACCACCACTTACCATTTCTTTATCTCCCATTCACATTCCACTTCTTTTCCCTTTCTTTGTTTATTTCTTCCATTGTCTTCTTCTTCCTCTCCATTTTCCTATAAATAGGAGCCTATTTCTCTACACCAATACACACCCCAATGGGGAGGGACAAACCCTCCTCTTTCTCTTCTCACATCATATTTTCCATTCTCTAGTATTTAGGGTTTTCAAGACTTCAAGGAGGAGGAGAAGGCGTCTACACCATCACCACCAGCCCTATTTCAGCGTCACCATCACCATCACCACCTTGTCTTCACAGCTTGGATTACTTGTGGTCAAGGATTCAAGATGTGGCTTCAAGATCTTCATGCTATCCATACGGTGTATTTCGACTTAGCCTTTAAATTTATGCCTCTTTGTTGCTTGTTTATCCTTTGTATTAGTTAACATGACATGATTTATATAATATTCAGCCCTTGTTTATGGATTTATTTAATTGTTGGATCCTAATTAATTAGTTCTTCTAGTAGTTTATGTGACTCCGTTTATTTGATTTTGTTTAAGTAGATAACTTTTATATGTTTTTGTTTTAAGGTTGCAAACTTAAGATGATTGCATATAATTGGTGCTAGAATTAGGGTTTTAATTCTAATTCACAAGTAGTAAAGGCTTTGGAAAGAGGTCGGAACAAATAAAAAGGATCACGGATAGATGGGCGGTCCCACTAGGTCGTGCACTTTAATTAACAACTCTTCTTTTATGCGTTGGACATGTTTTGATTAGCTACCTTTGCATGTTTGATTGGCTAATCTAGGTGCGGTCGCTTAGGTTAATTTTCATGAAAGATGTTTTATTTGGGGAATGATAATTGGCGGTCCAGCATTCCACATATGTTAATTTCGGTTTCATGGCTAGGGAACTTGGTTAATTTTCGGTCCAATGATTGGTAAACTTGTATACTTGTGGCTGAACTTTATATATTTTATGTTCCATCCCATCTTTTTTAATTTATTCTTTGTAGATTAATTAATTTATCTCTTAAACCCCCTTACTTTGTACATATGTATATATTTATACTTTATACATGTTAATAATAATTCTTTATTTTATTTAATTCTTTGTGACAATTTTTGTTAGGTACACCCTTTGATCTCCGTTGTGAACGATACCCTACTATGCACTATACTACTACCGATAGGGTTTTTTTTAAATTGATGCTCATTTTGGGCGTGTCACTCTTCTTCCTTCAGGAGAAATGATAGAGTCACCGGGTGAAGTGTGGATACCTGTGGCGCACATGTAGCGCTCGGCTTGTCGTTGGAGGGTTGAGATCCAACGCTTTGCACCAAAAGCGAACCCTGAATGAACAAATGGTTCGAAACTGGCCTTCATCTCCTTCTCGCGTACATCCACGTGCTCCACCCAAGTGACTAAGGAAGATCCATTATGAAGATCACGTATCAGGCATCCGGAGGGGCGTTTTCGGCAAATCGATCTCACGGAAGGCTTTGGATTTGAACGCAATTCATCCACGGAGACATCCACAACGACCCAACTTCCATCCAGTTGTTGGTGAGAATACCGAACAAACTGGACTTCATGAGTTGAAACGAGGTGAGATGGCACCCGAAACTCGGCCGACATCACCCGCTTCGCTCCTCGTAGCCTTCTTCGTTCTTTGGAGGATAGGATCTCCAACGTCTTGGCGTTTGTAATCATGCTACGAAGATCGGGCAACCATCGACCAACATCCATTAAGATCCGAACGATGGTGGTCGGATAAAGGTGAATGGTTGCCGAGTGTCTCGACGATTCGGCTTTGAAGTACGGAGCAGGTTCAGCTCGTTGAAACACTCGCAAGTACTCGGCCCTATGAAGAGTCTCGGGATGAATAGACGTGTCGGGAGTCGGTGAAGTTATCCACAAAGGAAAACCGGGCCGTGGCCATGAGCACGAGCTCGTGCTTGGCCTTGCGGACGATATCCGAGATCAAGTCGGTGTGGACTCCGACAAGATCATGAGCAGGTCCGGAAGGGTGTCGATGGCAAAGGTATGGATGGGCGCTCGACAAGGGTAGGCATGAGGCTCCGCACATCCCGTCTTAAGTGGTCCATGTCGATGGAATCATCGGAAAACTCAAGAATAGGCTCTTGTTGTTGAGGAACAACTTCGAGCCTTCGCCTAGGCACATCTGAGTGCGGAACAGGACCTCCGCAATTGGGACAGATGCCGCTGTGGAGAGCATCGACGAGTCGTTGATTCAGAAGTTGAAGCTCCTCGTTCTTCCTCACCAGCTGATCGTTTCTTTTCTCTAGCTCGGCAATACGCTGCTCGGAAGACTGGATACCGAACTTCTTCCTATTTCTCGACCCCCAATAATAGACTTGGTCCTCCTCAAGTCCGATTTTCGGACCAAATCTTTCTCGTTGTGGCTTGGTGGGGTGAGAATACACCGCAAAGAAAGCCGCCAGTGCTTCTCTCTGAGCTTTGGTGTACTTCGACCTCGGAAGTCTCCTATAGACAGGAGCGGCTTCCGGCTCAACAGGTGGATCAGCAACCATGATTGGTGCTTGGGGTAGTGGTTGTGGTTGCGGTTGTGGCTCGGTCGGCATGCTAGCATCAGCGCTATTGAGCATGCTCGGTGAAATTATTTCAGCCAGACCTTCAAAGATTGGGTTCTCAGAAGGACCTGCCTGAAACAAATCGCTGAAGGAATTAACTCTTTTGGCCATTTCTGGGTTGGGAAGGGAGGATAGCTTTTGGGAATTAGGATGTTTTCTGGGAAAACTCAAGAACAGATGAAGAACATGATGTGAACGTAAAATACGTTCACAAAGTGCCTTTAATTACTGGATTTTGCTATTCCGAAAGCTTAATTGTCTATTTAATATTTGTTTTCGTGTTTTTAGGGAAAATACCAGGAAAATGTTTATCTGCACAGAATAGGTGCATTTTGGAGGTATTCAGCGTAAATCGGAAAGTCAACCGTGACTTTCATTTGTGGAATAAAATATTGTACGAAGATTTCGGGAACCGTTCCGAATCCCGACAATTTGTCGGCGAACCACCACATAAGGCGGCGCAACCACCACACGCGGTGGCGATACACATTTTAAACCTCCATCTTATTTTCCCTTGTTTATATTTTATGTTTATTTATTTTACATATTTCTTTTATAATTATTTCATTTGTTATTTTATTTCTTTTGTTTTATTTTATAATTATTTCTTTTATTTGTTTTTGTTATTTTATTTTATTTTTGTTTTGTTTGTTTTCTTTTTCTTTTGTCTGCAGCTCACCACCGTAACCACCATCCTTGGCTTCTACCTTCACCAACCATCTCCACTGCCGGCAGCATCTTCACCTACTACCTCCACCAAAATCCCACCACCACTACAGAGCATCTACAGCTCACTCATCTCTGCTCCTTGGCTGCTTCTTCCCATTCCATTCTCTATTTAAGCAACATCTCCTGCAAGCAATTTAATCATCAATCAATTAACATTCTGTCTTGTTTTTCTTTTGCAGGTATGGAAGCCCAGTCGCCATGCCTCTGCCCCTGCAAACCCGCCGCTACCACAAGCAAGCAGTCAACTCAGTCTCACAGTGTCTCTCTCTTGGATTGCCACCACCGTGCTTCATCACCAAACAATCAAACACGTCCAAGCCACCTGCAATTCAGAATTCACAAGAGCCTAGATCTACCCACTTCGCCCCGCCGATCTCATCACCCAGGCCGTGTCTCTTCTCTAGCTGGAATTCAAATTTCAATTAATCACAAGCTACTACTAATCCCGTGCTCAATTTTGTTTTGCAGGTTTGTCAGCTGCCGGCGCCGCAATCGCCGCTGTTTTCCCTACCCATTCCCGTGCAGCTGCTGCCGTCGCTAAGCCCAGCTCGCCAAATTATCGCCGGCGCCGTGCCCAGTTCCTCGCCGCTGCTGTCTTCGTTACGGCGTCCTTCTCTCGCCCAGTTCCCATGCTCGATCCGGCGTTGAACCCGTGAAGTCCAGCTCCGCACCGCTTCCACCGCCGGCGATTCTCTTGTCGTCCCTCGCTGCTCTTCGTTTCGTCGCCGGCGTTGGCCCATCTACTGCAGCTGCTATTCCTGTCGCCGCAAGCTTCCTCCGTCGATGCTCTCTGCCGTCTTAATTCCAACCTCCGCACCAGCTCAGCGTTGCCCAGCCACGCCCTTGCTTCCCACCGGCCTCTCTCTCGCTCACCTGCAGAAAAGAAAGAAACAGAAGCAAAGAAGATGAATCAAAAGAAAATGAAGCTGCTGGTTTGCACGGGTTGAAGAAGATGATGAATTGAATAAAGGAAGTCCCGCATGGGCTGTTTTGGAAAGAAGAAAAAGAGAAAAAGTCAAAGTCAAAATGGGCCCTTGACTCTTTGACCATGCCAGGCCCATTTCAGCCCAAAGGCCTCCAAGCCCATTGCTGCAAGCCCAAGCCCAATGCCCAAAGTGTTCTCTCGCACCCGCCACATCCAAATTTATGATCGTAAAAATAGCCGAGTCTCGCCACCTTCGCACGCTGACGGTGTCCATTTTCATGGACACATTAGTAACATTTTCTCAACCCTCGTTTATTTATTATATTTTATTTTTGTTTAATTTTATTTTCCGTACTTTAATTAATGTGAATAAATGTTGGGATAAATTGTTACTATTTGTTTTATTTTATATTTTGTGTAATAATTGTTGGATTGAAGTTAATTGATTCTTCTAGCAGCTTATGTGAATTTTGTTTGTTTGGTTTTATCTTTAATGTTAAAACTAAATAATAAGGATCACGGATAGTTGGGCGGTCCCGCTAGGTCGTGCACTTGAATTAGCAACTCTTCTTCTATGCGTTAGACATGTTTAGATTAATTACCTTTGCATGTTTAATTGTTTAGCCTGTCAGGGTGGTCTCGGGGTTAATTTTCATAGTGAGGTTTTATTTGGGAGATGTATGGTGGTCCAGCATCTTACATATGTTAATTTCGGATTCATGGCTAGGGAGTTGGTTAATCTTCAAAACAATATTTGTGTGTGTGTTTCTTGTTTTCAAAAAGAATAAAAATCCAAAAATATTTCTTTTATTGTTTTCAAAAATCTCAAAAACCCCCAAAAATACTTTTGTATATAATGTATATTTTTGTAAATAGAAACAATACTGTATAGTTCATTTAATTTTGTATATATATATATTCTTTATTCTTTATACTTGTAAATATAATTCTATATACTTGTAAATATAATTCTTTATTTAATTTAATTTTTCGTGACATTAAAAAGTAAATATAACAATCTTCTGTGGGAAAAACCTTTATTTCCCATTATACTTTACAACGACAATTGTTAGGAATTTAGGTAATAATTTAATGACGTAGGTAAAATCCTCTAATCATTTTGGCGCCGGCTCGCCGGGGATTGTTTTTACTATTTACTTTTGACTTTTTACTATTGACTATTGACTATTGACTTTTTACTATTTGTAAATAATACTTGTTAATTTTATTTATACTCACTTGATTATACTTGTTTATATTTTTACACTTAGTAATTATATTTAGGTGTCTTTTATATAGTTGATTATTTTTTTGTTGTTGTAAGTTGTAACTTGAACGGAATAGGTAAGGTCCTTTTGTTAATATTGGCCTAAACCCTTCATTTTTACCGTAAGGTTATTTGAGGTTGAGGGCGGCCTTTATTAACACTTGGAGAATTGTTGAACACTTAAGTGCTTTCTCAACTGAGTAAGGGGTACATGAATGGTGTCTAGATATGATCAAGACTCTGGGTGACGGGTTTGTAAAATTGGATTCAGAGGACTTGTCCACTAAATGAATCCTGCCTCTCGCTTATCTCTTGTGATCTGGCCATTCGCCTTCTGAAAACACGGAAAGTCATTTAAGTCAAGGCATTGCACCTAGGCCGTAAGTCCACCTTGAGTTACCGCTTGGAATCAACTTTCATTTTTTTTCAACTATATTCAGGCAAAAGAAAATATTTTTGTGTAAATAAAATATACGTAGACATAGGAATATACGTAGACATAGGAATATACGTAGACATAAAATATACGTAGACATAGGAATATACGTAGACATAGGAATATACGTAGACATAGGAATATACGTAGACATAAAATATACGTAGACATAGGAAAATTTATTTATTCATTTTGTATAGATAATTTGTGACATATTTTTAACTTTGTAAATATTTTGTTTTTATTTTGTAAATTTATTACTAACCTTTTTATTTTGTATAGGAAATAATCCGGGTTTATCGGAAATTTTACCACATACATCGGAGCATACGTTTAGGAAGTCAAGGTTGAAAAACCTTGAGGTTGATGTCTTGTTGGTGATTTTTGGTTTCCTCGGGAGTAAAAAGGTAAGTTTTCTTTTCATTCTTGTTATTTATTTGATTTAAAAAAAAATAAAAAAATTTGTAATTGTAAATAATAAAAAAAAGAGTGTTTGTTTGTTTTATTATTTGTAATTATTTATTTTTACTGTTTATAATTACTGTTTGTTTTATTTTCGGGCTTGTTGTAGTTATTTGTTATTGGGCCTTAGGCCCATTTGTGTGATTGGTTAGGGTTTTAGGTTTCGTAAAATAAAAAATAAAAAATAAAAAATAAAAAATTTAGCCCATTGGGCTCGTGTCATTCATGAAGCCCAAAAACCCGTAACCCAAGCCCATTAGTGTGTCGGGCCTGTTCGTTTTTAGGCCCATTAGTTAAGCCCACAAATAATGGGCCGGAGATTTCTTTGGCCCAGGCCCACTTTAAGGCCCAGACCATTCCGATGGCCCAGGCCCGTTTAAAGTGTCGGCAAGCGCGTGTGCTACGCGTTTTCACTGTTCACTTTACGACTTTTCGTAAAGTATTAAAAAATAAAAACTAAAAAATAAATAAAAAATAGAAAATGAAAAAAATTTGATTGGGCCGACGCACGACTTTTGCGTCGGCCGAATTGTTTAATAAACCGCGTGCGTGTCTACTGTAGACTTTACGACTTTCGTCGCTCGATCCGGAAATTACGGGTCTTCTGTCTGTAGCACGTGTGCGAGCGTGCGTCCGTTCCCTTCCCTTCCCTTCGTTCGTGTGTTTCATTTCACGCATTTCCTTAGGTTTCCCTTAGTCTCGCTCTCTCTCTCTCGTTTTCTCTCTCTCGTGTTCTTCGTGTTCTTCAGTTTTCCCGGAAAATCTCCCAAATCCCGAAGTTTTCCTTCCTTCCCAACCCGAAATGGCCAAAAGAGTGAATTCTTTCGGCGATTTGTTTCGAGCGGGTCCTTCGAGAGAACCCAATCTTTGAAGACTTGGCTGAAATAATTCCACCGAGCATGCTCGATAGCGCCGATGCTAGCATGCCGACCGAGCCACTACCACGGCCACAACCACTACCCCAAGCACCAATCCCGGTTGCTGATCCACCCGCCGAGCCGAAGCCGCTCCCCGTCTATAGGAGACTTCCGAGGACAAAGTACACCAAAACTCGAGAGATGCAGTTGCGGCTTTCTTTGCGGTGTATTCTCACCCCACCAAGCCACAACGAGAAAGATTTGGTCCGAAAATCGGACTTGAGGAGGACCAGGTCTATTATTGGGGGTCGAGAAATAGGAAGAAGTTCGGTATCATTACGTCTGAGCAGCGTATTGCCGAGTTAGAGAGACGAAATGATCAACTGGTGAGCAAGAACGAGGAGCTTCAACTTTTGAATCAACGACTCGTCGATGCTCTCCACAGCGGCATATGTCCCAATTGCGGAGGTCCTGTTCCGCACTCAGATGTGCCTAGGCGAAGGCTTGAAGTTGTTCCTCAACAACAAGAGCCTATTCTCGAGTTGTCCGACGATTCCATCGACATGGACCACTTGAGACGGGATGTGCGGAGCCTCATGCCTACAATTATCGAGCGCCCATCCATACCTTTGCCATCTGATACCCTTCCCGGACCTGCTCATGATCTTGTCGGAGTCCACACCGACTTGATCTCGGATATCGTCCGTAAGGCCAAACACGAGCTCCTGCTCATGGCCACTGCCGGATTTCCTTTGTGGATAACTTCACCGACTCCCGACACGTCTATTCATCCCGAGACTCTTCATAGGGCCGAGTACTTGCGAGTGTTTCAACGTGCTGAACCTGCACCGTACTTCAAATCTGAATCGTCGAGACACTCGGCAACCATCCATCTTTATCCGACCACCATCGTTCAAATTCTCATGCATGTTGGTCGATGGTTGCCAGTCTTCTGTAGCATGATCACAAACGCCAAGACGTTGGAGATCCTTATTGGGGGTCGAGAAATAGGAAGAAGTTCGGTATCATTACGTCTGAGCAGCGTATTGCCGAGTTAGAGAAACGAAATGATCAGCTGGTGAGCAAGAACGAGGAGCTTCAACTTTTGAATCAACGACTCGTCGATGCTCTCCACAGCGGCATATGTCCCAATTGCGGAGGTCCTGTTCCGCACTCAGATGTGCCTAGGCGAAGGCTTGAAGTTGTTCCTCAACAACAAGAGCCTATTCTCGAGTTGTCCGACGATTCCATCGACATGGACCACTTGAGACGGGATGTGCGGAGCCTCATGCCTACAATTATCGAGCGCCCATCCATACCTTTGCCATCTGATACCCTTCCCGGACCTGCTCATGATCTTGTCGGAGTCCACACCGACTTGATCTCGGATATCGTCCGTAAGGCCAAACACGAGCTCCTGCTCATGGCCACTGCCGGATTTCCTTTGTGGATAACTTCACCGACTCCCGACACGTCTATTCATCCCGAGACTCTTCATAGGGCCGAGTACTTGCGAGTGTTTCAACGTGCTGAACCTGCACCGTACTTCAAATCTGAATCGTCGAGACACTCGGCAACCATCCATCTTTATCCGACCACCATCGTTCAAATTCTCATGCATGTTGGTCGATGGTTGCCAGTCTTCTGTAGCATGATCACAAACGCCAAGACGTTGGAGATCCTTTCCTCCAGCAACGAAGAAGGCTACGAGGAGCATATGCAGGTGATGTCGGCCGAGTTTCGGTGCCATCTCACATCGTCTCAACTCGTGAAGTCCAGGTTCGTTCGGTACTCTCACCAAGAATCGGATGGAAGTTGGGTCGTCGTGGATGTCTCCGTGGATGAATTGCGTTCCAATCCAAAGCCTTCCGTGAGATCGATTTGCCGAAAACGCCCCTCCGGATGCCCGATACGTGATCTTCATAATGGATCTTCCTTGGTCACTTGGGTGGAGCACGTGGATGTGCGCGAAAAGGAGATGAAGGTCAGTTTCGAACCTTTTGTTCATTCAGGGTTCGGTTTTGGTGCAAAGCGTTGGATCTCAACCCTCCAACGACAAGCCGAGCGCTACATGTGCGCCACAGGTATCCACTCTTCACCCGGTGACTCGATTATTTCTCTTGAAGGAAGAAGAGGACTTGTGGAAATGGCAAAACAGATGACGATCTGTTTCTTCAACGATATCAGCAACTCCACGTACCACCACTGGACTTGTTCGAACCGAACAAGGGACACTCGAATGGAGGTCAGGACCAACAAGCGAAGGGGAGATCCGAGCAAGCCCCCTGGAGTTAATCGTACTGCTGGTTGTTCCGTCGTTCATCTATCTCATCACACCAGGATCTTTGAGTTCCTCAAAGACGTGCAGACAAGATCACAATGGGATAGTATGTCGATGGACAGCTCTGTACGTGTGCTAGCAAATTTCACCATCGGTCTTGACCCGCGGAACCAGATTTCGGTGCTCGCCATAGATAGTCACAACGACTTCCTCATTCTTCAGGAGTGTTGCACCGATGCAACGGGGTCGTCTGTGATTTATGCGCCGATTAACCATTCCATTTTCCAGTGTTTGCTATCTGGAGTTCAACCGGAGCCATTTCCGCTTATGTCTTCAGGCTTCTCCATTCTGCCTAACGTATCCGGAGCTGTTCTTGATGGAACACTATTGACTATGGTGTTCCAGATCTCGGTGAAGGCTACATCAGCTAAATCTGCCGTGGAGTCGGCAACAACACTCGTCCAGGACACACTTCAACGGATCAGAGCCGCAGTCAACTAAGGAGCAAACGTTGGATGCAAGGCCCTGCTAGCCTTGTTTGTGACTGTTGGTGACTTGCTTCGGGAGGAGCTTAATGATCTTCAAGGGGGAGTTTTTCTTTAACCTTTCTGTTTCTTTCTGTTTCCCTTTTTCATTTGTATATATGTTGTGTGTTTACTTCTGTTTATTTCTATTGGTGTGTTTATTTCTGTTGTGTGTTTATTTCAGTTTGTGTGTTTACTTCTGTTTATTTTTGTTTGTGTGTTTAAATTCAATAACCATGCTTGAATTATTCATTTTCGTGAAATATTTGTCAACATTGAGGACAATGTTTAATTCAAGTATGGGGGGAAGGTTTATTGAAAAGAAAAGAAAAAATTTGAAAAATTTGAAAAATTCAGAAAAAAATAATTTACATGTTTTCGTTTTCTACTGTAACGGTATATCGACTAAATCATACTTACTCCCTTGGTAGCGTTGAACCTACCATTGCACTTAGTAAGTCACTGTGGTCACGTATTGTTACGTAAATTGAAAAATAAAAAAAAATCAAAAAAATCAAAAATTACAAAAATATTTGCTTCTGTTTGTGTGTTTTTGTGTGTTTATTTGTGTTATGTGTGTTGTTTTCTTTCCAATTCCGATGATGAATTGAGTTTAATTGTTATGATTTTGAGAATGTTTCTTATATGCTAAGGTTTTGTGTAGTTTGCTTTGGATTTAATTTGCATAACTTGTGATTGCTCGAATTTCCATGTTCACATAACCTGTTTCGATTAATTGATTGCAATCCGAGAAGCACATTTAAACATACATTGTCATGCATACCCAGAAAATGTGAGGATTTGAGCCTATTGTATATTCACATGTATGCATAATTCATACATTTACTCGTTCTTCATGTGTGCACAATTCATGAGTTTTTGAACCTAGAACTTGCTCAGAGACCGCTTGAAACATTTTGTTAATCTGTAATGAATTAGAAATGAGTAAGGCATTAGTTGAGCACCATGGCCAAAATATTCACCATCCATCTAAACACGAACTTTAGGAATCCCCTTTTGAACTAAACACTCATTAGCCGTTTCTTTTGTT
Source organism: Rubus idaeus (assembly GCA_030142095.1). Classification (NCBI taxonomy): domain Eukaryota; kingdom Viridiplantae; phylum Streptophyta; class Magnoliopsida; order Rosales; family Rosaceae; genus Rubus; species Rubus idaeus. The sequence continues at coordinate 16,349,211 of CM057968.1, read as the reverse complement.
CACCCACACCAATTCACCGTTGTTTTATTATGTTTGCAAGACGATGATAGTGACTTCTTATGTTTTTATGCTTCGGATTTGTATGGTAGTATACCAAAAGGCAAGTGTGGGGGTGCATTTATTTTGTTGTATTTGTTCAAAAAGAGAAAAAAAAATCAGAAATAAAAAGAAGGAATAAATTCCTCATAGAAAAAAAAAAGAAAAAAAAAAAGAAAGAAAGAGAAATTCCAAAAATAGAGTTATTTTATTGTATTGTTTTATTTTCAATAAAAGGTTGGAGGAGAATAAGAAAGTTGTTTCGGGTATAGCATAGGTATGAGTTTCAAAGTCGTTGACTTGTCTTGCAAACATGTAAAACATTTTTCATTTCGAGTCCTTTCACTCCATTTACCATTCACCATTTACCATCCACCCTTTGGTCCCTGTTTCACCTGAAAGACCTTATGATCTGATGATTTGTAGATTAACTGTAGAGAGTTGGTTAATGAGCAAGCATATGGGAACACTACTTGTGTAATTGTTTTGAGAGTAAACACTTAACCCTAAACACTGAGCGGAAATAATTAGTGAATCTTGTGAGGTTTAGTGGTTAATGTTGTTCATATGTGCCTATTGGATTGCTTGACATTAATTGTATACTTGGTTTTTCACACACTACACCCGAGCATAAATAAGATGTACATGTTAAATGCTTAGCAAATTCTTTAACCTTGGTATATAATTCTGTCGAACTCGCTGAGGATTATGGTTGGAAAGACCGTCTGTTTTGTGTTTCCCTTTCTGTTTTGTGTTGTTTTGTTGTGTTTGCTAGAGGACTAGCAATAATTCAAGTGTAGGGGTGTGATGTGAACGTAAAATACGTTCACAAAGTGCCTTTAATTACTGGATTTTGCTATTCCGAAAGCTTAATTGTCTATTTAATATTTGTTTTCGTGTTTTTAGGGAAAATACCAGGAAAATGTTTATCTGCACAGAATAGGTGCATTTTGGAGGTATTCAGCGTAAATCGGAAAGTCAACCGTGACTTTCATTTGTGGAATAAAATATTGTACGAAGATTTCGGGAACCGTTCCGAATCCCGACAATTTGTCGGCGAACCACCACATAAGGCGGCGCAACCACCACACGCGGTGGCGATACACATTTTAAACCTCCATCTTATTTTCCCTTGTTTATATTTTATGTTTATTTATTTTACATATTTCTTTTATAATTATTTCATTTGTTATTTTATTTCTTTTGTTTTATTTTATAATTATTTCTTTTATTTGTTTTTGTTATTTTATTTTATTTTTGTTTTGTTTGTTTTCTTTTTCTTTTGTCTGCAGCTCACCACCGTAACCACCATCCTTGGCTTCTACCTTCACCAACCATCTCCACTGCCGGCAGCATCTTCACCTACTACCTCCACCAAAATCCCACCACCACTACGAGAGCATCTACAGCTCACTCATCTCTCGCTCCTTGGCTGCTTCTTCCCATTCCATTCTCTATTTAAGCAACATCTCCTGCAAGCAATTTAATCATCAATCAATTAACATTCTGTCTTGTTTTTCTTTTGCGGGTATGGAAGCCCGGTCGCCATGCCTCTGCCCCTGCAAACCCGCCGCTACCACAAGCAAGCGGTCAACTCGGTCTCACGGTGTCTCTCTCTAGGATTGCCACCACCGTGCTTCATCACCAAACAATCAAACACGTCCAAGCCACCTGCAATTCAGAATTCACAAGAGCCTAGCTCTACCCACTTCGCCCCGCCGATCTCATCACCCGTGCCGTGTCTCTTCTCTAGCTGGAATTCAAATTTCAATTAATCACAAGCTACTACTAATCCCGTGCTCAATTTTGTTTTGCAGGTTTGTCAGCTGCCGGCGCCGCAATCGCCGCCGTTTTCCCTACCCATTCCCGTGCAGCCGCTCGCCGTCGCTAAGCCCAGCTCGCCAAATCATCGCCGGCGCCGTGCCCAGTTCCTCGCCGCTGCTGTCTTCATTACGGCGTCCTTCTCTGCCCAGTTCCCATGCTCGATCCGGCGTTGAACCCGTGAAGTCCAGCTCCGCACCGCTTCCACCGCCGGCGATTCTCTTGTCGTCCCTCGCTGCTCTTCGTTTCGTCGCCGGCGTTGGCCCATCTACCGCAGCTGCTATTCCCGTCGCCGCAAGCTTCCTCCGTCGATGCTCTCTGCCGTCTTAATTCCAACCTCCGCACCGGCTCGGCGCCGTTTGCTTTTGCCCGCCCACGCCCTTGCTTCCCACCGGCCTCTCTCTCGCTCACACGAAAAAAGAAAGAAACGAAGCAAAGAAGATGAATCAAAAGAAAATGAAGCTGCTGGTTTGCACGGGTTGAAGAAGATGATGAATTGAATAAAGGAAGTCCCGCATGGGCTGTTTTGGAAAGAAGAAAAAGAGAAAAAGTCAAAGTCAAAATGGGCCCTTGACTCTTTGACCATGCCAGGCCCATTTCAGCCCAAAGGCCTCCAAGCCCATTGCTGCAAGCCCAAGCCCAATGCCCAAAGTGTTCTCTGCACCCGCCACATCCAAATTTATGATCGTAAAAATAGCTGAGTCTGCCACCTTCGCCTGCCAGACAGTGTCCATTTTCATGGACACATTAGTAACATTTTCCCAACCCTCGTTTATTTATTATATTTTATTTTTGTTTAATTTTATTTTCCGTACTTTAATTAATGTGAATAAATGTTGGGATAAATTGTTACTATTTGTTTTATTTTATATTTTGTGTAATAATTGTTGGATTGAAGTTAATTGATTCTTCTAGCAGCTTATGTGAATTTTGTTTGTTTGGTTTTATCTTTAATGTTAAAACTAAATAATAAGGATCACGGATAGTTGGGCGGTCCCGCTAGGTCGTGCACTTGAATTAGCAACTCTTCTTCTATGCGTTAGACATGTTTAGATTAATTACCTTTGCATGTTTAATTGTTTAGCCTGTCAGGGTGGTCTCGGGGTTAATTTTCATAGTGAGGTTTTATTTGGGAGATGTATGGTGGTCCAGCATCTTACATATGTTAATTTCGGATTCATGGCTAGGGAGTTGGTTAATCTTCAAAACAATATTTGTGTGTGTGTGTTTCTTGTTTTCAAAAAGAATAAAAATCCAAAAATATTTCTTTTATTGTTTTCAAAAATCTCAAAAACCCCCAAAAATACTTTTGTATATAATGTATATTTTTGTAAATAGAAACAATACTGTATAGTTCATTTAATTTTGTATATATATATATTCTTTATTCTTTATACTTGTAAATATAATTCTTTATACTTGTAAATATAATTCTTTATTTAATTTAATTTTTCGTGACATTAAAAAGTAAATATAACAATCTTCTGTGGGAAAAACCTTTATTTCCCATTATACTTTACAACGACAATTGTTAGGAATTTAGGTAATAATTTAATGACGTAGGTAAAATCCTCTAATCAGAACACGAAAGAGAAAACGAGAGAGAGAGAGACTAAGGCACTAACGCAAACCGAAGGGGAAGGGAACGTAAATCACGGATCGAGCGACGAAAGTCGCAAAGGGAATAGTGGAACGCGGGCACGATTTATTAAACAAATCGGCCGACGCAAAAGTCGTGCGTCGGCCCAATCAAATTTTTTTGAATTTTCTATTTTTTTATTTTTTTATTTTATTTTTTTAATACTTTACGAAATGTCGTAAAGTGAACAGTGAAAACGCGTGTGAAACACGCGCAAAGGTTGCCGACACTTTAAACGGGCTTGGGCCATCGAAATGGTCTGGGCCTTAAAGTGGGCCTGGGCCAAAGAAATCTCCGGCCCATTATTGGTGGGCTTAACCTAATGGGCCTAAAAACGAACAGGCCCGACACACTAATGGGCTTGGGTTACGGGTTTTGGGCTTCGTGAATGACACGAGCCCAATGGGCTAAAAAAAATTTTATTTATTTTTTTATTATTTTTTTTTTTTATTTTACGAAACCTAAAATCTTAACCAATCACACAAACAAATGGGCTTAAGGCCCAATAACAAATAACTACAACAAGCCCGAAAATAAAACACACATTAATTATAAACAGTAAAAATAAATAATTACAAACAGTAAAACAAAACAAACACACTTTTTTTTTCTTTTTACAATTACAAAATTTTTTATTTTTTATTATTTTTTTTTTTCTAACAAATAAAAAGAGTGAAAAGAAAACTTACCTTTTTACTCCCGAGGAAACCGAAAATCACCAACAAGACATCAACCTCAAGGTTTTTCAACCTTGACTTCCTAAACGTATGCTCCGATGTATGTGGTAGAATTTCCGATAAACCCGGATTATTTCCTATACAAAATAAAAAGGTTAGTAATAAATTTACAAAATAAAAACAAAATATTTACAAAGTTAAAAATGTATCACAAATTATCTATACAAAATGAATGAATAAATTTTCCTATGTCTACGTATATTTTATTTACACAATACACTTAAGTGTACAAAAATATTTTCCTTTGCCTTAATATAGTTGAAAAAAAATGAAAGTTGATTCCAAGCGGTAACTCAAGGTGGACTTACGGCCTAGGTGCAATGTCTTGACTTAAATGACATTCCGTGTTTTCAGAAGGCGAATGGCCAGATCATATGAGAATAAGCGAGGGGCAGGATTCATTTAGTGGACTACGGAGGCAAGCCCCTATCGACTTTCGTCTGTCTATAGTCCTCTGAATCCAAAACCTGTCACCCGGGGTCTCGACCTAGACACCATCCATGTGCCCCTTACTCAGTTGAGAAAGCACTTAAGTGTTCGACAATTCTCCAAGTGTTAATAAAGGCCGCCCTCAACCTCAAATAACCTTACGGTAAAAATGAAGGGTTTAGGCCAATATTAACAAAAGGACCTTACCTATTTCCGTTCAAGTTACAACTTACAACAACAAAAAAATAATCAACTATATAAAAGACACCTAAATAAATTACTAAGTGTAACAAAATATGAACAAGTATTAAAAACCAGTAATAACAACAACTAGTCACAAGTAATATAGACAAGTAATATAAACAAGTAATATGAACAGTTAAAAAAAATAGTAAAATTATAAACAATAAAAAGTAAACCGTAATTATATACAAGTAATAAAAGCAGTAATAATTACAAAAAATTATAAACAGTATTCACAAAAAAAAATATTAGGTTAGGAATATTTTCAATCCACGTCGACGGCGCCAAAATGATTTGAGGTATTTTCACCGCGGTCATTAATTATTACCTAAATTCCTAACAATTGTCGTTGTAAAGTATAATGGGAAATAAAGGTTTTTCCCACAGAAGATTGTTATATTTACTTTTTAATGTCACGAAAAATTAAATTAAATAAAGAATTATATTTACAAGTATAAAGAATTATATTTACAAGTATAAAGAATAAAGAATATATATATATACAAAATTAAATAAACTATACAGTATTGTTTCTATTTACAAAAATATACATTATATACAAAAGTATTTTTGGGGGTTTTGATAATTTTGAAAACAATAAAAGAAATAGTTTTGGATTTTTATTCTTTTTGAAAACAAGAAACACACACACAAATATTGTTTTGAAGATTAACTAACTCCCTAGCCATGAATCCGAAATTAACATATGTAAGATGCTGGACCACCATACATCTCCCAAATAAAACCTCACTATGAAAATTAACCCCGAGACCACCCTGACAGGCTAAACAATTAAACATGCAAAGGTAATTAATCTAAACATGTCTAACGCATAGAAGAAGAGTTGCTAATTCAAGTGCACGACCTAGCGGGACCGCCCAACTATCCGTGATCCTTATTATTTAGTTTTAACATTAAAGATAAAACCAAACAAACAAAATTCACATAAGCTGCTAGAAGAATTAATCAACTTCAATCCAACAATTATTACATAAAATAGAAAATAAACAAACAATAACATTTCCCAAAATTATTCACGAATAGTTAATTAAACAAAAATAAATTATAATAAATAAACGAGTTTGGGAAAAATGTTACTGTTGTGTCCATGAAAATGGACACCGTCCGTGTGCGAAAGGTGGCAGAGTCGGCTATTAAAATCGAACATAATTTGGATGTGGCGGGTGCAGAGAGCAATTGGGCTTGGACCTTGGGGTGCCCATAGTAAACAGCCCCAAATTCTTTTCTCTTGCTTTTCCCGTATTGCCCTTGTTTGACTTTTCAAAACAGCTTCTCTCTATTCATTTGAGACTTTGACCCGTGCCTCTCTTCTCTTGCTGTTTCTCTTCTTTGATTCCTTCATTTGAACACGAGAGAGGGACGTTGACCGAGCCGGGCTCGTGCGTGGGCGAGAGGATGGCGATGGAAGTGCCGACGGTGGCGTCATCCGGATTTGACGGTGGCGTGATTCTGCGACGAGAACAAGGGATTGGATGGAGGCGCGGATGAAATTGGATCTGCAGCAGAGGTGGAGGACTGGGCACGACGACGGCGCGGTGTGGGGGATACGTGATGTGAACGTAAAATACGTTCACAAAGTGCCTTTAATTACTGGATTTTGCTATTCCGAAAGCTTAATTGTTTGTTTAATGTTTGTTTTCGTGTGTTTAGGGAAAATACGAGGAAAATGTTTATCTGCACAGAATAGGTGAATTTTGGAGATTTTCAGTGTAATTCCGAAAAGTCAACCGTGACTTTTCAGATATCAAAATGACACCGGTCATTTTGAGGATGTGGGCCCAGTTAATGTACGAAGATTTCGGAAACCGTTCCGAATCCCGGCAAGTTTGTCGGCGAACCACCACATCGGGCGGCACAACCACCACACGCGGTGGCGGAATATATTTTAAATCTCCATTTTATTCTCCCATATTTATATTTTATATTTATTTGATTTTAATTTGTTTTATTATTATTTTAATTATTTATTTATTTTGTTTTTATTTTTGTACAGTTTTCTTCTCCACCGAGCCGCCCATGTTCTTGCAATCAATCATTCCTCACATGGTTCCAATTCCCCCGGTTTTCCTCCACTGCCGGCAACCATTACGGAGATTCTACAGCTCTCCATCGCACTCCACTATTCTACTTCCTTCCTTGGCTGCTTCTCATTCCCCTCGCTATTTAAGCAGCCTTGCAATTCACAATCAAATCAATCATCCGTCTCTAATTATTTCTGTTCTTGTTTTGCAGGTTTGGATGCTCTTCAGGCCGTGCCTCGCAGCATCATTACCATGAGCCCGTGCTCAATTCACCACAACCAATCACGGCTCTGCCATCAACAGACGCCATACCGCAAATCAACAAATCCATGGCAGCCCATAATCAATTCGAAGATACCAAGAGCTGCGAGCCCGGCCATGAATCATCATTGCCGCCGCAAGCTTCCCTTGCCGCGCCACCCAATCACCACCGCCGGAATTACAGACCGCCGTGAATACCCGGTGATCCCATCTCGGATCCATGCGCACATCACCGATCGATCGATCGATTCCGGCGGCGCCGTTTCAAATTCCACCACGCCGGAGCTCTCTCGTCCTCTGCCATCACTGCCGTCGATTTCAATGGAGCCCAGTCCTCTTCCGTCAAGCCCACCTCGAGCTGCTCCTCGGTGCCGCTTCGTTCTTCACCGCCAAGCCTTCGGCGCCGCCGTCGGAAATCCCATCGGCCGTGCGCCCGCCATCATCTCGCCGCCGCGACCGCCGCTCCTTGCCTCCCGCCATCTCTTACCTCCAGCTCACTGTCTGCTTTGATAAGAAAAGGAAAGAGATGAGAATGAAAGAAAGAGACACACGGGGAAGGCCAAAATGAATAAAGAAAGAAGGGGCAAAAGAGGAAAAACGCGCAGAAGAAAGTCAGCTAAGTCTTTTGGGCCTTTGACCCATTGACTTTGTTGACCAGCCCCCAAGCCCATTGCAGCAAGCCCAAGCCCAAGGCCCAATTTGATCTCTGCACCCGCCACATCCAAAGTTACGATCTACCAATAGCTGAGTCTGCCACCTTCGCCTGCCAGACAGTGTCCATTTTCATGGACACAACAGTAACATTTTTCCCAAACTCTGTTTATTTATTATAATTTATTTTTGTTTAATTAACTATTCGTGAATAATTTTGGGAAATGTTATTGTTTGTTTATTTTCTATTTTGTGTAATAATTGTTGGATTGAAGTTAATTAATTCTTCTAGCAGCTTATGTGAATTTTGTTTGTTTGGTTTTATCTTTAATGTTAAAACTAAATAATAAGGATCACGGATAGTTGGGCGGTCCCGCTAGGTCGTGCACTTGAATTAGCAACTCTTCTTCTATGCGTTAGACATGTTTAGATTAATTACCTTTGCATGTTTAATTGTTTAGCCTGTCAGGGTGGTCTCGGGGTTAATTTTCATAGTGAGGTTTTATTTGGGAGATGTATGGTGGTCCAGCATCTTACATATGTTAATTTCGGATTCATGGCTAGGGAGTTGGTTAATTTTCAAAACAATATTTGTGTGTGTGTTTCTTGTTTTCAAAAATAATAAAAATCCAAAAATATTTCTTTTATTGTTTTCAAAATTATCAAAAACCCCCAAAAATACTTTTGTATATAATGTATATTTTTGTAAATAGAAACAATACTGTATAGTTCATTTAATTTTATATATATATATATTCTTTATTCTTTATACTTGTTAATAATAATTCTTTATTTAATTTAATTTTTCGTGACATTAAAAAGTAAATATAACAATCTTCTGTGGGAAAAACCTTTATTTCCCATTATACTTTACAACGACAATTGTTAGGAATTTAGGTAATAATTAATGACCAAAATGATTAGATCGATTTTCACCGTGGTCATTAATTATTACCTAAATTCCTAACAATTGTCGTTGTAAAGTATAATGGGAAATAAAGGTTTTTCCCACAGAAGATTGTTATATTTACTTTTTAATGTCACGAAAAATTAAATTAAATAAAGAATTATTATTAACAAGTATAAAGAATAAAGAATATATATATATATAAAATTAAATGAACTATACAGTATTGTTTCTATTTACAAAAATATACATTATATACAAAAGTATTTTTGGGGGTTTTTGATAATTTTGAAAACAATAAAAGAAATATTTTTGGATTTTTATTATTTTTGAAAACAAGAAACACACACACAAATATTGTTTTGAAAATTAACCAACTCCCTAGCCATGAATCCGAAATTAACATATGTAAGATGCTGGACCACCATACATCTCCCAAATAAAACCTCACTATGAAAATTAACCCCGAGACCACCCTGACAGGCTAAACAATTAAACATGCAAAGGTAATTAATCTAAACATGTCTAACGCATAGAAGAAGAGTTGCTAATTCAAGTGCACGACCTAGCGGGACCGCCCAACTATCCGTGATCCTTATTATTTAGTTTTAACATTAAAGATAAAACCAAACAAACAAAATTCACATAAGCTGCTAGAAGAATTAATTAACTTCAATCCAACAATTATTACACAAAATAGAAAATAAACAAACAATAACATTTCCCAAAATTATTCACGAATAGTTAATTAAACAAAAATAAATTATAATAAATAAACAGAGTTTGGGAAAAATGTTACTGTTGTGTCCATGAAAATGGACACTGTCTGGCAGGCGAAGGTGGCAGACTCAGCTATAAGATCGTAACTTTGGATGTGGCGGGTGCAGAGATCAAATTGGGCCTTGGGCTTGGGCTTGCTGCAATGGGCTTGGGGGCTGGTCAACAAAGTCAATGGGTCAAAGGCCCAAAAGACTTAGCTGACTTTCTTCTGCGCGTTTTTCCTCTTTTGCCCCTTCTTTCTTTATTCATTTTGGCCTTCCCCGTGCGTCTCTTTCTTTCATTCTCATCTCTTTCTTTTTCTTATCAAAGCAGACAGGAGCTGGAGGTAAGAGATGGCAGGAGGCAAGGAGCAGCGGTCGCCGGCGGCGAGATGATGGCAGCAGCGCACGGCCGATGGGATTTCCGACGGCGGCGCCGAAGGCTCGGCGGTGAAGAACGAAGCGGCACCGAGGAGCAGCTCGAGGTGGGCTTGACGGAAGAGGACTGGGCTCCATTGAAATCGACGGCGATGGCAGAGGACAGAGAGAGCTCCGGCGTGGTGGAATTTGAAACGGCGCCGCCGGAATCGATCGATCGATCGGTGATGTGCGGCATGGATCCGAGATGGGATCACCGGGTATTCACGGCGGTCCGTAATTCCGGCGGTGGTGATTGGGTGGCGCGGCAAGGGAAGCTTGCGGCGGCAATGATGATTCATGGCCGGGCTCGCAGCTCTTGGTATCTTCGAATTGATTATGGGCTGCCATGGATTTGTTGATTTGCAGGTATGGCGTCTGTTGATGGCAGAGCCAGTGATTGGTTGTGGTGAATTGAGCACGGGCTCATGGTAATGATGCTGCAGAGGCACGGCCTGAAGAGCATCCAAACCTGCAAAACAAGAACAGAAATAATTAGAGACAGATGATTGATTTGATTGTGAATTGCAAGGCTGCTTAAATAGCAGAGGGGAATGAGAAGCAGCCAAGGAAGGAAGTAGAATAGTGGAGTGCGATGGAGAGCTGTAGAATCTCTGTAATGGTTGCCGGCAGTGGAGGAAAACCTGGGGGAATTGGAACCATGTGAGGAATGATTGATTGCAAGAACATGGGCGGCTCGGTGGAGAAGAAAAACTGTACAAAAATAAAAACAAAATAAATAAATAATTAAAATAATAATAAAACAAATTAAAATCAAATAAATATAAAATATAAATATGGGAGAATAAAATGGAGATTTAAAATATATTCTGCCACCGCGTGTGGTGGTTGTGCCGCCTGATGTGGTGGTTCGCCGACAAACTTGCCGGGATTCGGAACGGTTTCCGAAATCTTCGTACATTAACTGGGCCCACATCCTCAAAATGACCGGTGTCATTTTGATATCTGAAAAGTCACGGTTGACTTTTCGGAATTACACTGAAAATCTCCAAAATTCACCTATTCTGTGCAGATAAACATTTTCCTCGTATTTTCCCTAAACACACGAAAACAAACATTAAACAAACAATTAAGCTTTCGGAATAGCAAAATCCAGTAATTAAAGGCACTTTGTGAACGTATTTTACGTTCACATCACACCCCTACACTTGAACTATTGCTAGTCCTCTAGCAAACACAAAACAAAACAACACAAAACAGAAAGGGAAACACAAAACAGACGGTCTTTCCAACCATAATCCTCAGCCAGTTCGAAAGAATTATAATCAAGAGAATAAAAATTATATACCAAGGTTAAAGAATTTGCTAAGCATTTAATATGTACATCTCATTTATGCTCGGGTGTGTGTGTGAAAACCAAGTATACAATTAATGTCAAGCAATCCAATAGGCACATCGAAACAACATTAACCGCTAAACCTCACAAGATTCACTAAATATTTCCGCTCAGTGTTTAGGGTTAAGTGTTTACTCTCATAACAATTACACAAGTAGTGTTCCCATATGCTTGCTCATTAACCAACTCTCTACAATTAATCCACAAATCATCAGATCATAAGGACTTTTAGGTGAAACAGGGACAAAAGGGTGAATGGTAAATGATGAATGGTAAATGGTGAATGGTAAATGAAGTGAAAGGACTCGAAATGAAAAATGTTTCACATGTTTGCAAGACAAGTCAACGACTTTGAAACTCATACCTATGCTATACCCGAAACAACTTTCTTATTCTCCTCTAACCTTTTATTGAAAATAATACAAGTAAATAAAATAACTCTATTTTTGTGGTATTTTTTTCTTTTTCTTTTCCACATTTTTTTTTCCTTTTCTTTTTTTTTTCTTGAGGAATTTTATTCCTTCTTTTTTATTTCTGATTTTTTTTTTTTTTGAACAAATACAACAAAATAAATACACCCCCACACTTGCCTTTTGGTATACTACCATACAAATCAAAACCCGAAGCATAAGAACACAAGAAGTCACTATCATCGTCTTGCAAACATAAATAAAACAAGGGTGAGATGGTGTGGGTGAACAAAAGAAACGGCTAATGAGTGTTTAGTTCAAAAGGGTTATTCCTAAAGTTCGTGTTTAGATGGATGGTGAATACTTTGGCCATGGTGCTCAACTAATGCCTTACTCATTTCTAATTCATCACAGATTAACAAAATGTTTCAAGTGGTCTTTGAGCAAGTTCTAGGTTCAAAACTCATGAATTGTGCACACATGAAGAACGAGTAAATGTATGAAATATGCATACATGTGAATATACAATAGGCTCAAGTCCTCACATTTTCTGGGTATGCATGACAATGTATGTTCAAATGTGCTTCTCGGATTGCAATCAACTAATCGAAACAGGTTATGTGAACATGAAATTTCGAGCAATCATAAGTTATGCAAATTAAATCCGAAGCAAACTACACAAAGCCTTAGCATATAACCAACATTCTCAAAATCATAACAATTAAACTCAATTCATCATCGGGATTGGAAAGAAAACAACACACATAACACAAATAAACACACAAAAACACACAAACAGAAGCAAATATTTTTGTAATTTTTGATTTTTTGATTTTTTTGATTTTTCAATGTAGGTAACAATACGTGACCACAGGGACTCACTAAGTGCAATGGTAGGTTCAACGCTACCAAGGGAGTAAGTATGATTTAGTCGATATATTGTTACCGTAGAAAACAAAAACAAGTAAATTATTTTTTTGAATTTTTCAGATTTTTCAAATTTTTTCTTTTATTTTTAATAAACCTTCCCCCCACACTTGAATTAAACATTGTCCTCAATGTTAGACAGATATTTCACGAAAATGAAAAATTCAAGCATGGTTATTGAATTTAAACACACAAACAGAAGTAAACACACAACATATATACAAATGAAAAAGATAGGTTAAAGAAAATCTCCCCCTTGAAGATCATTAAGCTCCTCCCGAAGCAAGTCACCAACAGTCACCAACAAGGCTAGCAGGGCCTTGCATCCAACGTTTGCTCCTTAGTTGACTGCGGTTCTGATCCTTTGAAGTGTGTCCTGGACAAGGGTTGTTGCCGACTCCACGGCAGACTTGGCTGATGTAGCCCTCACTGAGATCTGGAACACCATAGTCAGTAGTGTTCCGACAAGTACAGCTCCGGATACGTTAGGTAGAATGGAGAAGCCAGAAGACATAAGCGGAAATGGCTCCGGTTGAACTCCAGATAGCAAACACTGGAAAATGGAATGGTTAATCGGCGCATAAATCACAGACGACCCCGTTGCATCGGTGCAACACTCCTGAAGAATGAGGAAGTCGTTGTGACTATCTATGGCGAGCACCGAAATCTGGTTCCGCGGGTCAAGACCGATGGTGAAGTTTGCTAGCACACGTACGAGCTGTCCATCGACATACTATCCCACAATGGTCTTGTACGCACGTCTTTGAGGAACTCAAAGATCCCGGTGTGATGAGATAGATGAACGACGGAACAACCAGCGGTACGATTGACTCCGGGGGGCTTGCTCGGATCACCCCTTCTCTTGTTGGTCCCGACCTCCATTCGAGTGTCTCTTGTTCGGTTCGAACAAGTCCAGTGATGGTACGTGGAGTTGCGATGTCGTTGAAGAAACGATCGTCATCTGTTTTGCCATTTCCGCAAGTCCTCTTCTTCCTTCAAGAGAAATAATCGAGTCACCGGGTGAAGAGTGGATACCTGTGGCGCACATGTAGCGCTCGGCTTGTCGTTGGAGGGTTGAGATCCAACGCTTTGCACCAAAAGCGAACCCTGAATGAACAAAAGGTTCGAAACTGGCCTTCATCTCCTTTTCGCGCACATCCACGTGCTCCACCCAAGTGACCAAGGAAGATCCATTATGAAGATCACGTATCAGGCATCCGGAGGGGCGTTTTCGGCAAATCGATCTCACGGAAGGCTTTGGATTGGAACGCAATTCATCCACGGAGACATCCACGACGACCCAACTTCCATCCAGTTGTTGGTGAGAGTACCGAACGAACTGGACTTCACGAGTCGAAACGATGTGAGATGGCACCAGAAACTCGGCCGACATCACTTGCATATGCTCCTCGTAGCCTTCTTCGTTGTTGGACGAAAGGATCTCCAACGTCTTGGCGTTTGTGATCATGCTACAGAAGACTGGCAACCATCGACCAACATCCATGAGAATTTGAACGATGGTGGTCGGATAAAGATGGATGGTTGCCGAGTGTCTCGACGATTCGGCTTTGAAGTACGGTGCAGGTTCAGCTCGTTGAAACACTCGCAAGTACTCGGCCCTATGAAGAGTCTCGGGATGAATAGACGTGTCGGGAGTCGGTGAAGTTATCCACAAAGGAAATCCGGCAGTGGCCATGAGCAGGAGCTCGTGTTTGGCCTTACGGACGATATCCGAGATCAAGTCGGTGTGGACTCCGACAAGATCATGAGCAGGTCCGGGAAGATGGTCAGATGGAATAGGTGCGGATGGGCGCTCGACTAGTGTAGGCATGAGGCTCCGCACATCCCGTCTCAAGTGGTCCATGTCGATCGAATCATCGGACAACTCAAGAAGAGGCTCTTGTTGTGGAGGAACAACTTCGAGCCTTCGCCTAGGCACATCTGAGTGCGGAACAGGACCTCCGCAATTGGGACATATGCCGCTGTGGAGAGCATCGACGAGTCGTTGATTCTGCATTTGAAGCTCCTCGTTCTTGCTCACCAGCTGATCGTTTCTTTTCTCTAGCTCGGCAATACGCTGCTCGGAAGACTGGATACCGAACTTCTTCCTATTTCTCGACCCCCAATAATAGACTTGGTCCTCCTCAAGTCCGATTTTCGGACCAAATCTTTCTCGTTGTGGCTTGGTGGGGTGAGAATACACCGCAAAGAAAGCCGCAAGTGCATCTCTCTGAGCTTTGCTGTATTTGCTCCTCGGAAGTCTCCTATAGACAGGAGCGGCTTCCGGCTCGGCAGGTGGATCAGCAACCAGGATTGGTGCTTGGGGTAGTGGTTGCGGTTGTGGTTGTGGCTCGGTCGGCATGCTAGCATCGGCGCTATTGAGCATGCTCGGTGGAATTATTTCAGCCAAGCCTTCAAAGATTGGGTTCTCTGAAGGACCTGCCTGAAACAAGTCGCTGAAAGAATTGACTCTTTTGGCCATTTCTGGGTTGGGAAGGGAGGATAACTTTCTGGGAATTAGGGAGGTTTCTGGGAAAACTGAAGAACACGAAGAACACGAGAGAGAGAAAACGAGAGAGAGAGAGAGAGAGACTAAGGGAAACCTAAGGAAATGCGTGAAATGAAACACACGAACAGAAGGGAAGGGAAGGGAACGGACGCACGCTCGCACACGTGCCACAGACAGAAGACCCGTAATTTCCGGATCGAGCGACGAAAGTCGTAAAGTCTACAGTAGACACGCACGCGGTTTATTAAACAATTCGGCCGACACAAAAGTCGTGCGTCGGCCCAATCACATTTTTTCTTGATTTTCGATTTTTTATTTTTTTTATTTTTTTAATACTTTACGAAAAGTCGTAAAGTGAACAGTGAAAACGCGTAGCACACGCGCTTGCCGACACTTTAAACGGGCTTGGACCATCGGAATGGTCCGGGCCTTAAAGTGGGCTTGGGCCAAAGAAAACTCCGGCCCATTAATACGGCGTGGACTGGAAGTCGCAGCGGCGCGGGTTAAGGAATCCGGCGGCGTCAATGGTGGCCGGGCTCGACGGGATCGACACGGCTCGGGCTTGAATTTCGGGCAGTGGCGTTGATTTTTGGCTGCTGGCAGCTTGCGGGGTGATGTCGCCGGCATCGTGGCAAAGCAGGCGGCGGCGAGAGTATTTGTGAGACGCGGCCTTGGACTGGATTGATGAGCACGGGTTCTTCAATGCTTGGGCAGAAAAGAACAAGGGCGAGTCGGCGGCTTGCTTTCAAACCTGCAAAACAAAGATAAAGAGACATAATTAGATTGTTGTTGTGTGATTTTGTGCTTGCAGGTGTTCACTTAAATAGAGAATGGGAAATGGTGATCGATTGGAGTGGAAGGTGGAAGCGGGAAGGGAGATGCTTCCGGTGGGGTGAGCATCGTGGAGTGATGCGGAAAGGAGAGATTGTGGAAGGGCAGCTGTAGATGCTTGCCGGCAGTGGAGGAAAACCAGGGAGAATTGGAGTGTAGTGATTAGAGGTAGACGGTGAAGGTCGTGGGATTGGGTTGGTGGAGCTAGCAGCCAAGGGCGGCTCGGTGGAGCTGCAAAAATCCAAAATCCAAACAAAAGAAATAATTAAAATAAAATAACAAAAATAAACAAAATAATTATAAATATAAAAATAAAACAAAAGAAAAGAAAAGTAAAATAACAAAAGAAATTAAAATGAAATAAATGTAAAATAAAACAATAGAAATAAAATAACAAAAAGAAACAAAGATAATTAAAAATATAAATAAAATATAAACAAGGGAAAATAGAATGGAGATTTAAAATGTGTATCGCCACCGCGTGTGGTGGTTGCGCCGCCTTATGTGGTGGTTCGCCAACAAATTGTCGGGATTCGGAATGGTTCCCGAAATCTTCGTACATTATTTTATTTCACAAATGAAAGTCACGGTTGACTTTTCGAATTACGCTGAAAACCTCCAAAATGCACATATTCTGTGCAGATAAACATTTTCCTGGTATTTTCCCTAAAATCACGAAAACAAACATTAAACAGACAATTAAGCTTTCGGAATAGCAAAATCCAGTAATTAAAGGCACTTTGTGAACGTATTTTACGTTCACATCACGGTATTAAGCTTCCGGTAGTCAATACAAACTCTCCAACCACTTTGTACTCTTTGAGGGATGTCTTCTCCCTTGTCATTCTTCACAATGGTCAGCCCTCCCTTCTTAGGCACCACTTGAACTGGTGACACCCACTTAGAATCGGAGATTGGATAGATAACTCCATGATCAAGGAGCTTTGTGACTTCATTCTTCACCACCTCCATCATTGGTGGGTTCAATCTCCTTTGGGCATCTCTTGTAGGCTTGCTGCCCTCTTCCATATATATGTTGTGAGTGCACACACTTGCACTTATACCCTTAATATCTGCAATTGTCCACCCAAAAGCAGCCTTGTGTTCCCTCAAAACAGCAAGCAATTTCTCCTCTTCACTTGTGGAAAGCTTGGAAGACAAGACAATGGGAAGTGTCTCATCTTCACCTAAGTATGCATACTTCAATGAAGAGGGCAGTAGCTTCATTTCCAGCTTAGGAGGTGATACAATAGAGGGCTGCAACTTTGGTGCCCATGATGGTGAAGTCTCAATATGATAGGGGATGGAAGTAGATGGCATAGTGGTCAATGCAAATGTTGCATCCACTATCTCCTCATCAAGGAACTCCATGTTGGGGTAAGCAATAGATCTCCAACGCATCTCTAGAGTTGGATTCAATGAATGATGTAGCAACGGCATCCCCCAACACATCTATCCGAAAACAGTCCCCCAAGGGCAGCGGACTTCTTATGGCATCGAAGATTCGAAAACCAATGGTGGTGTCAAAAACCGTCATTGTGAGGATTCCCTCCTTCACATCAATCTTAGTACCGGCTGTGGCCATGAAAGGTCTTCCAAAGAGGATAGGCATCTCCTCTTCTCCTCCACTTACAATGTCCTTCATGTCAAGGATCACAAAATCAGCCGGTATGAGGAGTTCTCCAATCTTAACTAGAACATCCTCAACAATTCCCTTGGGCACAACTTGGCTCCGGTCTGCAAGCTTGAGTGAAATCTTCACCGGCTTGATGTCATCTAGTGCAAGGGTTTTGTACACATCATAGGGCATGAGGTTTATTGATGCCCCCAAGTCCAACATAGCCTTGTCGAATCCCTTGTTGCCTATGATGCAAGGGACCGTGAATGAACCGGGATCCTTAAGCTTGGGAGGAAGCTTGCCTTGTAGGACAGCAGAGACATCCTCACTCAATATGATTTGTTCATCCTTCAAGAACTTCCTCTTGTTGGTGCACAACTCCTTCAAAAACTTGGCATAGGGAGGGAATTGCTTGATAGCATCTAGAAGGGGAATGTTGATGTTAACCTTCTTGAACAACTCAATGAATTCTTTCCGATACTTGTTGTTCTTCTTCTGTAAATCCTCCTTCCTTTGAGCTTGAGGAAATGGAAGAGGCACTTGATGAGTTGTTACATGCAAAGGAGGTACACTCAGATTACATCTCCTTGGAATGTCATTGCTTGGCACTTGTGCACTCTTCAACTTCCCTTCCTCCTTGTCAAATGTGACATTCTTGCTCTTTCTCTTGCTATAATCTCTCTTGTCAAACTCATGATCAAGAGATAGCTGCCCAAATTCATCCCCCAATGGTGTGCCATCTTCATGATTGAAGACACTAATAGATGAAGGCTTGGACACTTCAACATTTTCCTCTCGGGTAGAATTTCTTTTCTGTTCAGGCCCCAGACGATCGGACGCTACCTCTTGGCGTCCGGACGGATTACACGGATTTTCTGAAAAATTTGTCTGAGCTGCCTGGCGTCCGGGCGCCCATTCCTGGCGTCCGGGCGGATTTGTCGAGGGCTGCAATTTTTCTTCTCTGATTGATAGGCGTCCGGACGGCACTGCTTGGCGTCCGGACGGATTGGGCGAGATCTCCTCACTGACTGAAGGGTGTCCGGACGGCACTGCTTGGCGTCCGGACGGATTGACTGGCAGAGAACTCTCTTGATTCAGTTCTCGATTCAATGCTCCTCCGGTAAGTACATTTTCTTCCCTACCGGCTTCCTTATCCTCCCCCTTGTTTCTCCGCACATTTCCAACAACAACATCACTCTCCAAATTGCCGGATGGTACATTTTCTTCCCATCCGGCCCCATTCTCCTCAAAAATAAATTCTGAATTTAAACAAGGTTCCATGAATGTTGTAGAAGAAGGGGGGCATATATATGAGCATGGGGGTCATAATTCACAAGGTTGTCGTAAGACCTACCTGAACGAAGGGTGGTGATCGCCTTCACACTCTCATGCCTCGGATTTTGCTCCGGTTGTGAAGGTAGTCCACCTTGTTGCCTTGATTGGAGTTGCTTGGAGAGTTGCCCCACTTGAAGTTCCAGTTTGCTCAATCCCTGGGACACTATGGACACACTTTGATCTGTCTTGAGCTGGCTTGCAGAGAGGGCAGTGAGTATCTCCTTGAATGTAGGCTCCCTTGAATCATTTGATTGAGCATGGTAGTTCTCCCTCTTGTGCTCAAATCCGGGAGGTGCTTGGTATGTGCTTTGTCTTGGAGGAGCTTGTGAGGTGCTTGCCTCCTGAGCATACATAGGATTAGGAGCTCCTCTTTGATAGGTGTTAGGGCCTTGAAACCCTTGTGTTCTCCCTCCTTGATAAGATTGGTTTCCTCCTTGAAACCTTCCTCCAACAAATCTACCTCCTTGGTAGTTGTTTCCTCCTTGATAGGTACTGCCCCCTTGATGGCCTTGGCTGTTGGTTAGGGCTACATTCTCCACATGCCTCTTGCCATAGGAGTAATGAGGATGATTGGTGAGCTGTGAGGAGTGGTGCTCCGGATTATAATTGTCCACTTGGTACAATTGCTCATCCAATACTCCTTGTTGAATGGTGGCTGAATAGTATTGGCATTCAATGGTTTCATGCTCCATGGAACCACAATATGAACATGAAACAGCCACTGCCTTTACTTGCTCACTTGGATGAGGAGGAGCTGCATTGCCATGTGCCTTGAGCAAGAGAACAAGTTTGGTGTTCATGGCAGCCTCTAGTTGCTCAAACTTGGCATTCATTAGATCATCCACTTGTTGGATTTGAGAGACACCTTGGACTGCTCTTGTCCTTGCCTCTACTCCTCTTGGTTCTCTTCCACCAAGATGTGGCTCTTCTCTTTCCCTTATCCTTGAGTCTCTTCTCCGGTCATGGTTGTCCCACTGCCCGGATTGAATAGAAAGCTCCTCAATGATGTCCCAAGCGGCATTAGGTCCTTTCCTTTGAAAACTGCCACCACATGCGTTGTCAAGTCTCCTCCGGTCATCATCAAATAGACCGTCATAGAATGAGGAAACAAGCTGCCATTTGCTGATTCCATGGTGTGGACATCTGATAGGCTACAAGTGTGCATCAATTTAAAACCCTAAAAGCATTGTAGTAAAGAATAAGTAGGGATCATTCCAATGGAGATCGAGGGTGTACCTAACAAAGAATGTCACAAAGAATTAATATTTACAAATATAAACAAAATATGTACACAAAATCAAGGGGTGATTGAGAATTGTTTACGAAAATTAAGTAACTAACTACAAAGAATGAATTAAATGGAATAAATCGATGGAACATAGATCAATTAATCAACATCTTAAGTATACTCATTTATCAATTATCAGATTGAAACTTAACTAAATCCCTAGTCATGAATTCGAAATTAACACATGTAAGATGTTGGACCACCATACATCTCCCAAATAAATATCTCTCTATGAATTCCAACCTAAACGACCACACCTAGGTTAAACAATTAAACATGCAAAGATAGCTAGCCTAAACATGTTCAACGCATAGAAACATACT
Source organism: Rubus idaeus (assembly GCA_030142095.1). Taxonomy (NCBI): domain Eukaryota; kingdom Viridiplantae; phylum Streptophyta; class Magnoliopsida; order Rosales; family Rosaceae; genus Rubus; species Rubus idaeus. Next base: position 16,328,672 of record CM057968.1, on the reverse strand, counting down.
TGTTAATTAAAGTGCATGACCTAGTGAGACCACTCTACTATCCATGATCCTTCTCATCTGATTCTATCACTTAAGGAAAAATCAAACAAGCAAATCCACATAAACTACTAGAAGAATCAATCAACTTCAATCCAACAACCAAATAAACTTGTATAAATAATCTGGAAATTTAAATGATCCATGAAATGTTAACTAATACAAAGGTAATCAAGCAACAAAGAGGTATGAATTTAAAGGTTAAAACGTAATACACCATATGAAATAGTTAAGATCTTGAAACCACAAAACCTTGAATCCTTGACCACAAGTGATCCAAGCTGTGAAGACAAGTTGATGATGAAGATGGTGATGTCGAAATATGGCTGGTGATGATGGTGATTACGCCTTCTCCTCCTCCTTGAAGCCTTGAGAACCCTTGCACTAGAGAATGGAGCTAAGAACCTTGGATGGAGTAGCTGCTGAAACTATGAGAGAGTATGGAATGATATTCTTAGTTGTGAATTGGTATGGAAGTGAGTTGTGAAGCCCTCTATTTATAGGAGAACATGGAACCCTAGCCTTGATCCTAGCCCTTCAAAATTAATCCCTTGAATGGCTGAGATTGCTTTGAGTAGTCCCAAGAAATATCCCTCCTCTTCTTGCCATGATCAGGTCTAGATACATCCCACAATATCTAATTTTATTCTTGGGGGTGGGTGGAGCATTGAGAATAAAAGAAAATTAAAGAATTAAAAAGTAGACAGCACTGAGCTCAGTGCACTTAGAACAGCATAATGGACGTTCCACTGGTTGGATTATCCTGAAATTTTAATACAGAATACCTAACACACATGTGCAGCTTGTATTAAAATTTCAGCTCGATCGGACGGTCCAATTAGGAGATATGGGCTTCAGAAGTGGACTGATCTGCACAGGCAGAATGTCCGAAAATGGACTTGGACCTTTCCTTCATGCTTTGTGGACTTGGGCTTTCCTTCATGGATTTGGGCCTCCATCTTGGGCCTCACGGCAGCTCACCTCTTAATGGGCCTCGAAAAAGCCCATTAGACTTCGTAAATTTCCGAGCTCCGATTTTCCGTTCTGAGCTGAAATAGTAATCCTAGTTGCATTAGGATTCCTACTCCCTTTATGATTCCTGTCAGAGTCAGGAAAGAATTCAAATTAGGAAAGTTTCATAATATCTTCATTTTAATTCATTCCTTCAATTAAATCATCATTTAGGGACACAAAGGTAGAAACTAAGCTAAATAGCAAAGTTAACCAATAAAACGCAGCCAAATAGTAGGGAAAATATATTAAAAACGTCACACTTTGTGCTCCTATCAAATTCCCCCACACTTAGCTATTGCTAGTCCCTTAGCAACACAATCATACTCCACACAAAAATTCTATTGCCCTTAACTTATTGCCTCAGAAATCTCTTACTTTCATGGAATCAAGTTTAGCACTTAACCAAAATTTGTCACAGGAAATTCGAGAGTTAATTAACAATCATGGAATTCATATGAACAAGTAAGACTTGGAAGAACAATGGTTATGCAATGGAGCTCAACATGTTACAAACAAGTTATCCTCACAAGGGTATGCTCTCTATTATACTTAGATTCATGGCTCTAGCTTAAAAGCTTTTCACTCAAAGATATGTGAGAGAAATTATTGTAAGGCATTCAAATAGCTCACATATATCAATCAAAGAAAGCATTTTAGTGAAAGATTTTCAAAACCTCATGAAAGATATCGACTACATGCACAAATGGACCTCAACCATATGCTCAACTTTCGAATTAAACTCCACAGATCAAGGTCTACCCATTTTAAGGATCAAGAAGGACTTTATAAGGATATAACGGGGCCAAGGCTCACGGTTTAGAGAAACAAAGGATAGGGTAATCACAAAGTGTCCTAAAAACTTAGTAGAGCATCCAAATAACCATGTCACTCAAAAACGGGAAAAATATCATTTTGTTGGGCCCAAACTTCATTCTAACCACAAATGATAAAGGACAAAGGCCAAGTATTTATTTTAGACCTTCACTTCAAAACAACCTCCTAAATCATCGGGAAAAGGGGACATTAATCCATTTTTTTCTTCAATTTTTCTTTTCTTGCCGTACATGTATTTTTCTTTTCCTTTTCTTTATTTTTCACGGCATACATATGTAATGGACAAGTCTATCCCTCCCCCACACTTATTTTTGTCAATTCCCTCTTTTCTTTTGTCTTTCTTTCACAAAGCTCAATCATCAAAGCATAGCTCCACTAAGTTCGTAGAACAAGGGTAAAGATATGACTATACTAAGGTTCATGGTCAAGATATCATGGGTGAAGAAAGAAAAGGCTAAATGTAAGCTCAAAAAGGTTAACTAAGGGGTGCACACACGTGTACACAAATAAGGGACACATGGCTTTTTGGCATTGGTGGAAATCCTAAATGCCTTCAATCCTTTCCAAAATCAGAGTATGTTATGACTATAAGTTTCGAAAAATTCAAAAGCAAGTTCTAGTAAACTCTATAGTCCATTGAAAATCTATGGCATGCAATTGATCAAGTAGAAGAATAATGAGGTTAACAATGAGTTTTAAAGCCAAAGAAGATCTGATTTTAAACAACTCTCAACAAAGAAAGCACATATAGCTCGAAAGCTCACATAGGGTTCATTAACTTGTCTTCACATGCTCAAATTCTGTACCAAAGTTACAAACCATATCTACTACATGTTCATACATCTTCCATATTCATCAATTAACCAAAGAATGATATTCAACAATTTGATCTTGTGATCCACTTTTCAACCATGATTTCAAAGATTAAACTCATCCTAGGCAGTTAAGGGCATCCTAAGACTCAACCAACCATCACAAAAACTCTTTTTGTATTTTTCGATTTTCTGAATTTTTTTTATTTTTTTTTATAAAAGGTAAAATGTAAACAAAAGGTAAAATGTAAACAAAACAAAAACCTAAACCCTTCCCCCACACTTAAACCTTATATTGTCCTCAATGTAAGCACAAAAACATATGTAAGGCAAGTATTGAGAAAGTAAAACAGATACAGTTCAACCAAAAGAAGTAAAGAGAGAGATAGAGAAAGCAAATCTGCGTTGATGGCTCCTTCACATATTTGGTTGAATTGGGTTGCCTCCCAAATAGCGCTTAATGTTTAAAGTCTTCAGCCTAGACTTTGCCATACGTCACTAATCTTGGCTCTCCCTAGCCATGACGTCTTCCTCATTCCTCCTTTGAGGTGCAAAAGTGATGGACTCCTCATTATGGTCATAAGCCTCGTAATACGGCTTCAATCGATGTCCATTCACTTTGAACTCATTGCCGGATTGGCCTCCTTTAATCTGCACAGCCCCATGGGGAAAAATATTAGTAACAACAAAAGGTCCAATCCAACGAGAACGAAGCTTACCGGGAAAAAGTTTAAGTCTAGAGTGAAATAAAAGAACTTTCTGCCCCACAACAAAGTGTTTCCCACGAATCATGTTATCATGGAAAGCCTTTGTCTTTTCCTTGTAAATCCGAGCACTCTCAAATGCATCATTCCTTATTTCCTCAAGCTCATTCAATTGCAATTTCCTCTGAATCCCGGCCTTCATCCATGCTCATGTTGAATTGCTTCACGGCCCACCAAGCTTTGTACTCCAACTCCACCGGTAGATGGCAAGCCTTGCCATAAACAAGCCTATAAGGTGACATTCCAATGGGAGTCTTGTAAGCCGTCCTATAAGCCCATAATGCATCCACCAACCTAGAGCTCCAGTCCTTGCGGTTAGGGTTGATCGTCTTCTCCAATATGTTCTTGATTTCACGATTGGAAACCTCCGCTTGCCCACTGGTTTGGGGGTGATAGGGTGTAGAAACCTTATGTGTAACGCCATACCTCTTGAACAAGGCCTCAATCGTGCGGTTGCAAAAATGTGAGCCTCCATCACTTATGATCACTCTTGGCATGCCAAACCTAGAGAAAATGTTAGACTGCACAAAATCCGCAACAACTTTAGAATCATTAGTCCGGGTGGCCTTAGCTTCCACCCATTTTGAGACATAGTCAACGGCAAGGAGAATGTAAAGAAACCCATAAGATGAAGGAAAAGGTCCCATAAAATCTATGCCCCAAACATCAAATAATTCAACAGCTTGAATATTAGTTAATGGCATTTGATCTCTAGAACTAAGATTTCCCATTCTTTGGCACCTATCACAAGTCAAGCAAAACGCATATGCATCTTTAAACAAAGTTGGCCAAAAGAATCCCGATTCTAACACCTTATAAGCAGTCTTTTTAGACCCAAAATGTCCCCCACATGCTTCAGAATGACATAAAGACAATATAGCACGTTGCTCATGTTCAGGCACACATCTCCTAATTAACTGATCAGAACAATGTTTCCACAAATAGGGATCATCCCAAACATATTCTTTAGCAACCTTCCTAAGTCTATCTTTTTGTGCATGTGACATGGTATTAGGAATTTGTCTAGAGACAATATAGTTCACAATATCAGCATACCATGGTGTACTTACCTCTATTCCGAAGAGTTGTTCATCCGGAAATGTTTCCACAAGGGGGATTAAGTCCTCTTCATGCACTAGGCGGCTCAAGTGATCAGCCACCACGTTCTCACTCCCTTTCTTGTCCTTGATCTCCACGTCAAACTCTTGAAGGAGTAGCACCCATCGAATCAACCTAGGCTTGGCCTCCTTTTTCGACAAGAGGTACTTCAAAGCTGCATGGTCAGTGTAAACAATTACTTTAGTACCAAGCAAGTAAGAACGAAATTTTTCAAGGGCAAAAACAACAGCTAGCAACTCTTTTTCAGTAGTAGAATAATTTAATTGAGCATCATTAAGAGTTCTAGAAGCATAGTAAATGGCATAAGGCTTCTTATCCATGCGTTGCCCTAGCACAGCTCCCACGGCATAATCTGATGCATCACACATCAATTCAAAGGGCAAAGACCAATCCGGGGGTTGCATGATCGGTGATGAAGTCAATAACTCCTTGAGCTTGTCGAACGCTCCTTGGCAGTCCTTTTCAAATTCAAACGCCACTTCCTTTTGTAGTAGACGGCAAAGGGGTCTTGCAATCTTTGAAAAGTCCTTGATAAAGCGACGATAAAATCCTGCATGTCCAAGAAAAGAACGAACCTCTCTCACGGAAGTGGGAGAGGGTAAGTGTCGTACAAGATCAACCTTAGCTTTATCTACTTCTATACCCCTAGAAGAGACAATATGACCTAGGACTATCCCTTGTCTAACCATAAAATGACATTTTTCCCAATTTAGCACAAGGTTAGTTTCAACACACCTCTTAAGTATTAGTTCCAAATTTCCAAGGCAATTATCAAAGTTTTCACCAAAAACTGAAAAGTCATCCATAAAAACTTCAATAATTTTCTCAATAAAATCAGAAAAGATGCTTACCATACATCTTTGGAACGTACCTGGTGCATTGCAAAGTCCAAAAGGCATGCGACGATAAGCAAACGTCCCAAAGGGACAAGTGAAGGTTGTTTTCTCTTGATCCTCGTGCGCAATAGCAATCTGATTGTAACCGGAGTATCCATCAAGGAAGCAATAGTAGTCATGGCCCGCCAAGCGCTCAAGCATCTGATCAATGAATGGCAAAGGAAAGTGATCTTTCCTTGTGGTGGCGTTGAGCTTCCTATAGTCAATGCAAACTCGATGGCCGGTCACGGTCCTTTGTGGCACCAACTCATTTTCAGCATTCTTCACAACAGTGACTCCGGACTTCTTTGGTACCACTTGGATAGGTGACACCCATTTGGAGTCTGAAATGGGGTATATGACGCCACAATCAAGGAGTTTGATAACCTCCTTCTTCACAACTTCCATCATTGGAGGGTTGAGACGACGTTGAGCCTCTCTAGTTGGTTTAGTCCCCTCCTCAAGAAGTATCCTATGGACACAAGTCGTAGGGCTTATTCCCTTGATATCTGCTAAGGTCCATCCAATAGCAGTCTTATGCTCCTTAAGCACTTTCACTAACCGCTCCTCTTGACTAGATGTAAGGGCAGATGACACAATAACGGGCAAAGTCTCCTTATCTCCCAAATAAGCATACTTCAAATAATCCGGTAAAGGCTTGAGTTCAAGCACGGGTGCCTGAACAACTGAGGGAAGTGCTTTATTAGTGGATAAGGGAATGGACAAAGGAGGAGTATACTTACTTTCGTAGGGTTGGATCTCAAGGGAGAAAACGTTATCCATAACCTCCTTTGCACAAGTGTCCAATAGCTCCTCCATAGGTATGCTTGCGCCATCCTTGGTGTATCCCACGCCTTGCTCAAGTGTTGGGGCCAAAGTGTCCTCCCTTATGATATCTAGCATATTCTGCGCAAGGGTATCCAAAACATCAATAGAAAAACAACTATGAACATCAAGGGGATACCTCATGGCTTCAAAGACATTGAACCCAATCACTTCTCCATCGAATTCCATTGTGAGGGAACCGGCGTATACATCGATCTTTGTCCTTGCAGTTCTCATGAATGGCCGGCCTAGAAGTAATGGTGTGGCTACCACGGGGGTCTCCTCCATTTCTAGGACATAAAAGTCAGCGGGAAAGATCAATTGGTCCACCTGCACAAGAACATCCTCCAACATACCCTTAGGGTAAACATTAGACCTATCGGCTAGTTGGATAATCACATTGTCATGCTTAAGTTCCCCTAATCCCAAAGTCACATATACGGAATAGGGCATCACATTAATTGAAGCGCCTAAATCTAGCATACAATTCGAAAACTTAGAGTTACCAATTTGGCATGGGATAGTGAAACTTCCGGGATCCGGACATTTAGGAGGTAGCTTCCTTTGTATCATTGCGGACACATTCTTGTTTAGCTTAACCACCTCCTTTTCTCGATTCATTCTCCTTGTGGTGCACAGCTCCTTGAGGAATTTTGCATATCTAGGAAGGGTTTTGATTGCTTCCAATAGAGGAAGATTGATTTGCACCTTCTTGAAAGTTTCCAAGATAGCTTGGTCACTCTCATCCTTCTTTGATTTGTCAAACCTACTAGGAAAGGGCAAAGAAGAGGGAACAATGTTAGGTGAAACCGAACTTGCTAAGTTAGGGTTTATACCTTTCTTTTCACTAGATGACGCAAACCTCTCCTCTTTCCTTGATGTGGCAGGGTCCTCCTCAAGAGTAATTGGCGCAGGGTCCTTTTTCTTAGTCACCTTAGGTCTGTCCTCAAACTCTCTTCCGCTCCTAGTGGTCACAATGGAAGCATTTTCGAATTGTCCCTTAGGATTTGGGATTGTGGCACTAGGAAGCTTCCCATTCTCGTGGATCTTGCTCATAAAACCCACTACTTGATCCATTTGCTTCTTAAGCTCAGCTATCTCCTTTCCTTGATTCTGTTGCCCTTGCACTAAAGCTTGAGTAGAACTCGTTAGTGCTTCAAACATTTTATCATAATTGGCACTAGAATTAGAATTAGGATTAGAAGGAGAAGAAAAGTTTTGTGGAACCTGAGGCTTCTGAAAGAAGCCTTGTGGACGTCCTCCTTGTTGAGGTTGTTGAACTTGATCATTGCCGCCCCACTTGAAGTTAGGATGGTCCCTCCATCCGGGGTTATAGGTATTTGAGAATGGATCATACCTTTGACGTTGAGGACCTCCTTGGCCTCCTTGGTACCCTCCTTGGTATCCTCCAATTGCATTGGCAGATTCCCATCCACCATTCTCAATTAGTTGAGGGCATTGATCCGAGTGATGCCCTTGTATAGAGCATACTCCACAAGCTTGAGATATGCCTCCTCTTTTGTTCACTTGAAGTACCTGAGATAACAAAGTAGACATTTTATTTACCTTGTCCTCTAAAGTAGAGTGAGAGGTTACCTCATTAACTCTCCTAGATGAGGATAGTGCCCCTTCATATTGTTGGTAGTTGAGAGCACGGTTTGCAAGTAACTCCTTAGCCATTATAGGAGTTTTATCCATGAAAGAACCACCGGCCGCCGCATCCAAAAGACTACGTTCCAAGGGAAGAAGTCCCTCATAGAAATATGTGAGAAGGCTCTCTTCCTTCATCCCATGTGAAGGACATGACGCAACAAGGCTCTTGAACCTCTCATAATAAGTGCAGAACGTTTCATCCCCAGCTTGTTGAATTCCAGTTATTTGTTTCCTCAAGATAGTGACCTTTGATGCTGGAAAGTACTTAGTGAGAAACTCACTCTTCAACTTATCCCAAGTGTTGACATGGCCGGCAGGTAAGTCAAATAGCCATGTCTTTGCCCTATCATCAAGAGAGAAAGGAAATGCCTTCATTTTGAGTATGTTGATATCCCCATTCTTAGGACACATGCTCCCACAAACAAACTGAAACTCCTTAAGATGCTTGTTGGGATCCTCGCTATTAAGCCCATGGAACTTGGGTAGGTGATGCAAGAACCCACTTTTCAATTCAAAGTCAGCTTCTTTTCCTTCAGCCGGTTCCGGATATGTGATGCAAAGCGGAACAACTTCTCCCTCAGTACCATTCGAAAGTTGCCTAATTGTTTCAGCCATTGGTAGTGCTTGATCTTCAGCAACGTTTACTTCCTCAGGTATGTCTTCCTCCTCTTCTGAACAAGAACGTGAGGAGTTGTTACCCGATTCTTCAGAGTAACTTTGTAGAAATGACTCTTTGCTTTCCCTTAACCTTTGGATCCTTTGTTGAATAGTAGAGAGTGGTGAGAGTTCAGAGGACATTCATTAATACCTAAACAAAAGTTTACAAAGTTAGTACAAGGTTTACAAAATAAATACAAGATATATTATACAAGTATAAGTAATATGTACGAAAATAATAAATGAAATTCCTATTTGTGTATATTAATTTTATTCACACAATTACGTTTTCGTTTGTACCCTTTACATAGTCAAAAACCAAGTTGATTCCAAACGGTAACCCAATGTGGAACGTGCGGCCTAGGTGCAATGCCTTGACTTAAATGACTTTCCGTGGTTTCAGAAGGCGAATGGCCAGATCATATGAGAATAAGCGAGGGGCAGGATTCATTTAGTGGTACTACGGAGGCAAGCCCCTATCGACTTTCGTCTGTCTATAGTCCTCTGAATCCAAAACCTGTCACCAAGGGTCTCGACCTAGACACCATCCATGTGCCCCTTACTCTGTTGAGAAAGCACTTAAGTGTTCGACAATTCTCCAAGTGTTAATAAAGGCCGCCCTCAACCTCAAGTGACCTTTGCAAGGTACAAATGAAGGGTTTAGGCCAATATTAACAAAAGGACCTTACCTATTTCCGTTTCAAGTTACAACTCACAACAACTCAAATAATCAACCACATAACGGACACCTAAATAAATTACTAAGTGTTACAAAATCAGTAAGTATAATTCTCAAATATTCACAAGTATAAAACGTCACAAGTATAAATGTTAGGCATATAAACAATATTTTTGATCCCCGTCGACGGCGCCAAAAATTGATAGGCTACAAGTGTGCATCAATTTAAAACCCTAAAAGCATTGTAGTAAAGAATAAGTAGGGATCATTCCAACGGAGATCGAGGGTGTACCTAACAAAGAATGTCACAAAGAATTAATATTTACAAATATAAACAAAATATGTACACAAAATCAAGGGGTGATTGAGAATTGTTTACGAAAATTAAGTAACTAACTACAAAGAATGAATTAAATGGAATAAATCGATGGAACATAGATCAATTAATCAACATCTTAAGTATACTCATTTATCAATTATCAGATTGAAACTTAACTAAATCCCTAGTCATGAATTCGAAATTAACACATGTAAGATGTTGGACCACCATACATCTCCCAAATAAATATCTCTCTATGAATTCCAACCTAAACGACCACACCTAGGTTAAACAATTAAACATGCAAAGATAGCTAGCCTAAACATGTTCAACGCATAGAAACATACTTGTTAATTAAAGTGCATGACCTAGTGAGACCACTCTACTATCCATGATCCTTCTCATCTGATTCTATCACTTAAGGAAAAATCAAACAAGCAAATCCACATAAACTACTAGAAGAATCAATCAACTTCAATCCAACAACCAAATAAACTTGTATAAATAATCTGGAAATTTAAATGATCCATGAAATGTTAACTAATACAAAGGTAATCAAGCAACAAAGAGGTATGAATTTAAAGGTTAAAACGTAATACACCATATGAAATAGTTAAGATCTTGAAACCACAAAACCTTGAATCCTTGACCACAAGTGATCCAAGCTGTGAAGACAAGTTGATGATGAAGATGGTGATGTCGAAATATGGCTGGTGATGATGGTGATTACGCCTTCTCCTCCTCCTTGAAGCCTTGAGAACCCTTGCACTAGAGAATGGAGCTAAGAACCTTGGATGGAGTAGCTGCTGAAACTATGAGAGAGTATGGAATGATATTCTTAGTTGTGAATTGGTATGGAAGTGAGTTGTGAAGCCCTCTATTTATAGGAGAACATGGAACCCTAGCCTTGATCCTAGCCCTTCAAAATTAATCCCTTGAATGGCTGAGATTGCTTTGAGTAGTCCCAAGAAATATCCCTCCTCTTCTTGCCATGATCAGGTCTAGATACATCCCACAATATCTAATTTTATTCTTGGGGGTGGGTGGAGCATTGAGAATAAAAGAAAATTAAAGAATTAAAAAGTAGACAGCACTGAGCTCAGTGCACTTAGAACAGCATAATGGACGTTCCACTGGTTGGATTATCCTGAAATTTTAATACAGAATACCTAACACACATGTGCATCTTGTATTAAAATTTCAGCTCGATCGGACGGTCCAATTAGGAGATATGGGCTTCAGAAGTGGACTGATCTGCACAGGCAGAATGTCCGAAAATGGACTTGGACCTTTCCTTCATGCTTTGTGGACTTGGGCTTTCCTTCATGGATTTGGGCCTCCATCTTGGGCCTCACGGCAGCTCACCTCTTAATGGGCCTCGAAAAAGCCCATTAGACTTCGTAAATTTCCGAGCTCCGATTTTCCGTTCTGAGCTGAAATAGTAATCCTAGTTGCATTAGGATTCCTACTCCCTTTATGATTCCTGTCAGAGTCAGGAAAGAATTCAAATTAGGAAAGTTTCATAATATCTTCATTTTAATTCATTCCTTCAATTAAATCATCATTTAGGGACACAAAGGTAGAAACTAAGCTAAATAGCAAAGTTAACCAATAAAACGCAGCCAAATAGTAGGGAAAATATATTAAAAACGTCACACTTTGTGCTCCTATCACCTGCAAAAACAGAAAAACAAAGAAAATTAGATTAATGATTGCATGTGTTGAACTGTGAAATTGCAGGTATTTGATGAAATTGTGAATTGCAGAGAGTAGCCATAGATGATTGAATTGGCAGAGGGCTGCCATGGTAGTGATGGTGTGATTGAAAATGGCTACTGAGATGATGATCGTGTGAATTGGTGATTATTGCAGAATGGTTGATGGCTTAAATAGGCAAGGAGAGTGGAGAAACAGCCAAGGAAGAGTGGTCTGGAAATTGATTCCAGGAAGGAATTGCGGCCATGTGATGGAGTGGAGATGGAATAATGACTGGAAAGGAAGGGAACATGGGCTGATGGATGTGAAGGTGGATGAAGAATCAAACCGTGAGCACACATGGTGGCTGCAAAAGAAATAAAATAAAAAGAATTTATAAAATAATTATAAAATAAATCAAAAGAAAAAGTAATAAAATAAATGAAATGAAATAATTATAAAATAAATGTATAAAAGAAACATTTATTAGAGAAAATAAAATGGTGGTTTGAATTGTGTTCCACCACCGCGTGTGGTGGTTGCGCCGCCTTATGTCGTGGTTCGCCGACAAATTGTCGGGATTCGGAACGGTTTCCGAAATCTTCGTACATTATTTTATTCCACATGTGAAAGTCACGGTTGACTTTCCGAATTACGCTGAATACCTCCAAAATGCACCTATTTTGTGCAGATAAACATTTTCCTGGTATTTTCCCTAAAAACACAAAAACAAATATTAAACAAACAATTAAGCTTTCGGAATAGCAAAATCCAGTAATTAAAGGCACTTTGTGAACGTATTTTACGTTCACATCAGCAGTGGGCGGCGTCGAAGCGGCGTGGCTTAGAGGCGCCGGTGGCGGAATCAGAGACTGCTGCAAGGTAAGATGGGTCGACGCCGAGAGGAGCCGACGGACGGGCAAGTGAGGATTCAGCGACGGCGATTGCAGCAGCAAATGAAAAACGGCGCCGGCGAAGAAGATATCGGTGAGCTGCTACGGTGATGGAGTGGGTTAGATCAAGGACGCCAGGCGGTGGCTTTTGAGATCGACGGCGTTGACTGGGCTGCTGGAAGTGGCCTGGGATCGATGGCAGTGCAGCGGTGATGAGCTGGCCGGCGGCAACTGGGCTGTGCGGTGGTGATGATGGTGTTTAGGTGAAGACGACGCCGGCGTCAAGCTGGAACGGCGACGGAGCAGAAGAGGGACGCCGGCATCGCAAGCTGCAGTTAAACACACTTTTATTAATTGATTGTGAATTTAAATTGATTAACTAGCAGATTAATTATGGTGGAATGAAGGTGATGATGGGTGTGATGATTATGGGTAATTGCAGATGAATTGGAGGCTTGAGTGAAGAGATTTGTTAATTAGAAGACAGGAGGCCGTGAGTGGTGATGATGGTGCTTCCGTGAGCAGTGGGCTCACGGTGGTGATGGATTGCAGGAGTAACAGAGAGGGGAAAGAAGAAAGGGCTTAGATAGCTTAGGACAGAAGAGAGGAGAGGATGAGATTGTTGCCGTGAGCTGTGAGGAGTGATTTGTTGCAGGAGCAGAAGACAAGAGCCAGAGGGGGGAGAAAAGAAGGCACAGGAGAGGAGCTCCTGCACACGGACGCCAGAGAACAGAGAGAGTTGATTGCAGAATAGAGAGTAACCAGAGAGAGAAGGCTAGCTATGAGAGCTAGCACGGACGCCAGAGAAGGGTGGGGAGGAAAAGAAGGGGAAAGAGTTTGTGGCGCGGGGAGGAGCCCCGGCCAAAGAAAACAGAGACAGAGCTGGGTATTTATAGAGGGAGGAAGTAGCAGTGCAGAGAGGGAGAAGTGATCTGGAATTCAATTTGAATTCAAATTGAAGTGGGGAATCTGTGATGATGGTGGAATGAGCTCGGTGGAGTGAGCTGGAGATGTCGTGAGATGAAGATGGTGGTGGCTGGGTAACATGGCTGCTGCAAATGAACATGGATACTGCAAATCACAAACAAATAAAATAATAAAAAGAAACAAATAAAATAAATATAAAATAAACAAAAGAAATAAATAAAATAACAAAACAAATAATTATAAAATAAAAATTAAAGTAGAATAAAAATAAATATAAACAAGGGAAAATAAAATAGAGATTTAAAATATGTTTCACCACCGCGTGTGGTGGTTGCGCCTCCGTGAGTGGTGGTTCGCCGGCAAAATTGCCGGGATTCGAAACGTCTTTCGAAATCTTCGTACAATGTTATATTCCACTTCCAAATAATGACCGGTGTCATCAGATAATCGGAAAGTCACGGTTGACTTTCCGAAATTGCGCGGTAAATCTCCAAAAATCACCTTTTATGTGTAAATTAGCATTTTTCACATATTTTCCCTGAAAATACGAAAACAAACATTAAACCGACAAATAAGCTTTCAGAATAGCATCCATCCAAGTATTTAGAGCACTTTGTGAACGTATTTTACGTTCACATCAGCTACTAGAAGAACTAATTAATTAGGATCCAACAATTAAATAAACCCATAAACAAAGGCTGAAAATTACATAATTCATGTTGTGTTAACTAATACAAAAGATAAACAAGCAACAAAGAGGCATAAATTCAAAGGTTAAGTCGAAATACACCGTATGAATAGCATGAAGATCTTGAAACCACATCTTGAATCCTTGACCACAAGTAATCCAAGCCGTGAAGACAAGGTGATGATGGTGATGGTGATGTTGAATAGGGGCTGGTGGTGATGGTGTAGACGCCTTCTCCTCCTCCTTGAAGTCTTGAAAACCCATAGTATTAGAGAATGGAAAATGAGAAATGAGAAGAGAAAGAGGAGGGTTGATGTGAACGTAAAATACGTGCACAAAGTACCTTAATCGCTTGGATTATGTTAGTCCAAAAGCCTATTTTGTATATTTAATATTGTTTTAGTGTGTTTCAGGGAAAATACGAACAAAACGCTTTATTTGTACAAAAGGTACATTTTAGAGGTTTTAGCGCGAATCTGAAGATTGAATCGAAAAGTCAACCGTGACTTCTCGATATTCAAATGACACCGGTCATTTCTCTGATGTGGATTTCAAAGCATGTACGAAGATTTCGAAAGACATTTCGAATCCTGGCAATTTTGCCGGCGAACCACCACATGAGGCGGCGCAACCACCACCCGCGGTGGCAAAATATATTTTCTAAAGCTCTATTTATTTCCCTTTTTAATTATTGTTTATTTCTATTTTTATTTAATTAATTAATTATTTATTTATTTATTTTAATTTTTAATTTGATTTGATTTTATTATTTCTTTTGTGTTTTTGACTTTCTAAACTGGCTTTGACTTTGCAGGTTCATCCATCACAACCTTGCCGGCCACACCCCAATCCTTCTCTTGGATTCCAGCTGCCAATTTCACTCCCTCTCTTCCATTTCAAAATTCAAACCACTCTCTAATGATTCATCTCTTCAAATACCCAACTTCTACCCCAATTTTCGAGGCCGGGGCCTTCTACCTCCTCCCCGTGCCACCCTTCTCTCGGCGTCCGTGTACAGCTCTCCCAACTGTGCCTTCTCTTCTCACCCATCTCTCTCTCGGTTACTCTCAATTCTTCAATCACAGTCTCTGTCCCTCAAAGCTTCCGTGCACAGCCACACTTGGCTGTGCCTTCTCTTCTTCCCCCTCTCGTTTCTTCTTTCCTTCCTCTGCAAACAATAATCACAAATCACAAACAACACCTCCGTCCTTCTTTTCAATTAATCAATCACACGAACAGTTTTCATAATCACAAATTCTCTCTCTCTTGCACCCTTCAATTCACAAATCTGCAAGCAATTGAATCACAATTCAATTAACCATCAAAGATCCCAACATCATCTCACCGTGCGTCGCCGCTTCCCGTGCCTTCTCTCGTGCACGCCGCCGACGAGCCCATGCTCTTCAATTCAGAATTCGGTCTCACAGCCGGACACCCAATCCTCTGCTCAGCTCATCATCGAGCCCTTGCTCTCTGCTACGCCGGTCCTCATGACCCGCGCCGTCAACCACGACGCTCTCTCGCCCGTGCTTCGCCGGCATCAATTCCCGCACCGTCTGCGCCTTCTCTCGCCGACCCGGCCTTGCCGGCAAACCAATCGGCAGCGCCGACCCCTTGCTGCCCCCACTGTTCACTGCCCAGAAATCCAAGTTCTCGACGCACCTCGTCCCTCGCCGTCAACGCCCGAGTCCAGGCCGCCAAGCCCGTGCTCGCCTCACTCGATCCCAGCTCTGCCGCCACCGGCGCCGCACCGTCCGCATCCCTCCATCGAAGCTGCTCTCACCATCACGGCGTCTCTGCCACGAATCCCACGATCCCAGCCGGCAAGCCTCCAGGTCTCATCTCTCTCTGCTCTGGAGAGAAAGAAAGAATGACAAAATGTAGAGATGAGAAGAAAAGCACCGGTTCTAGAAGAAGACCACGGTCAGAATAGCTGACCGGGTGTAGTCATGAAATAAACGGGTGTGAGGAGAAAAAAGAAGAAAAGGAAGAAAAAGGAAAAAGAAATAGAATGGGTTTGGGCTTTGACCCATTGACCAAACCCAATTCTATTGGGCTTCGAATAGTTTGGCCCAGGACCTGTTGGGTCCAATATCTGGCACATCCAAGGCCCAAGCCCAAAGTGCTCTTTACACCCGAATCTCTGAGCCTTCACCGACTACACGGCGAGTCCGATCAGATCCCTCGCCGAAATTAAATGAGATTTCTAAACTCTTTCTTTTTAATTTCAGTATTTGTTTAATTTGAATATTGTGTGATTTAATTATATATTGAAAAACCCAAAAATATGTTATTCATTTATTTGTGTGTTTGTTTAATTATTTTTGGTGTGTTTTATTTAATTGTGTTAGTTTAAATTGTATATTTGAATTTGTATTTTCCTTGTTTTATTTTATAAAAATCCAAAAATATTTCCTTTGATTTATTTCTTGTTTTCAAAATATTTTCAAAAACCCAAAAATAACATCTTTGTATATATTGTATATTTTGTAAATAGAAACAATATAGTTATTTAATTTCGTGACATTAGAAAAGTAAATAAACAATCCTCTGTGGGAAAAACCTTTACTTCCCATTATACTATTCAACGACAAATTGTTAGGAAGTTTAGGTAAATAAATTGATATCGGTTTTTACCGTAAATCAAATGGCGCCGTCTCGCCGGGGATTGTTAGTACTATTTACTTTTCTAAACAGTGTTTTATTTGTAATTTCAGGTACGTCGGAAATTACAGCACCTTACATCGGAGCTAACGTTTGGAAGTCAAGGTTGAAAAAACCTTGAGGTTGGTGTCTTGATGGTGTTTTCCGGCTCGCCTCGGGAGTTCGATTAAGGAAAGTTCCCTTTTTCTTATTCTCGTTATTTGTTTAGTGTTTATTCTTTTTGTTATTTAAAAAAAAAAAAAAAAAAAAAATTAGTGTAAATTTATTTTTTGTTCATTTTTATTTATTTATTTATTGTACTGTTTGTATTTTATTTTTATTTTTACTGTTACTGTTTATTTATTTTGGGCTTGTTACTATTTGTACAGTATTGGGCTTTGGCCCATTTGTTAATTCGGTTTGGGTTTTGTGTTTTGAAAAAAAAAAAAAGTTTTTAATTAATTAATTTTTAGCCCATTGGGACTTTGTCATTTTCAAAGCCCAAAACCCATAACCCAAGCCCATTTAGTTACTATTAGAATAGTATTGGGCCTTAAGCCCATGTAAATAGTGTCGGGCCTTGTTTAAAAAAAAAAAAAAAAAAACTTTTGTTTGTTTAGGCCCATTAGGTTAGCCCAGAAATAACGGCCCAAGTTTTTCTTCGGCCCAGCCCACTTTAAAGCCCAGGCCGTGTTCGATGGCCCAAGCCCATTTAAAGTGTCGGCAACAATAATCGCATTGGCACGTGTGTCACACGCGCTTCACTGTTCAATTTACGACTTTTTCGTAAAGTTTTGATTAAAAAAAATTAAAAATTAAAAAATTGTTATTGGGCCGACGAACGACTTCGGTGTCGGCCGAATAATAAACAAAAAAATTAGTTAGTTTAATAATTTCCGCACGCGTGTCCACTATTCCTTTTGCGACTTTTGTGGCACGCGGTCGTTTTCGTTGTGACTTTCGTTGCTCGATCCGGAAATTCCGGATCCGTGTCTCGTGGCACGTGTGCGTGCGTGCGTCCGCTCCTTTCCCCTTCCCTTCGTTTGCGCGTAGTTTCCTTA
Source organism: Rubus idaeus (assembly GCA_030142095.1). Lineage (NCBI taxonomy): Eukaryota > Viridiplantae > Streptophyta > Magnoliopsida > Rosales > Rosaceae > Rubus > Rubus idaeus. The sequence goes on along the minus strand of CM057968.1, from coordinate 16,311,178 downwards.
GGCATTTCACACGTTTCCCTTAGTTTCTCTCTCTCTCTCTCTCTCTCTTCTCTCCCCCGTTGTTCTTCATCGTGTTCTTCGTGTTCTTCCGTTTTTCCCGAAAAACCTCCCAAACCCAGAAAAGCATTCCTTCCTCCCAAACCACAAATGGCCAAAAGAGTTAATTCCTTCAGCGAGTTGTTTCAGGCAGGTCCTTCAGAGAACCCTATCTTTGAAGGTCTGGCTGAAATCATTCCACCCAGCATGCTCAATAGCGCCGATGCTAGCATGCCGACCGAGCCACAACCACAACCGCAACCACTACCCCAAGCACCAATCCTGGTTGCTGATCCACCCGCCGAGCCGGAAGCCGCTCCTGTCTATAGGAGACTTCCGAGGACGAAATACACCAAGGCTCAGAGAGATGCGCTGGCAGCTTTCTTTGCGGTGTATTCTCACCCCACGAAACCACAACGAGAAAGATTTGGTCCAAAAATCGGACTAGAAGAAGACCAGGTCTACTATTGGGGGTCGAGAAATAGGAAGAAGTTCGGTATCCAGACGTCTGAGCAGCGTATTGCCGAGCTAGAGAGAAGAAACGATCAGCTGGTGAGCAAGAACGAGGAGCTTCAAATGCAGAATCAACGACTAGGCGAATTGCGGAGGTCCTGTTCCGCACTCAGATGTGCCTAGGCGAAGGCTCGAAGTTGTTCCTTGACACGCCCAAAAGGAGCATCAATTTAAAAAAAACCCTATCGGTAGTAGTATAGTGCATAGTAGGGTATCGTTCACAACGGAGATCAAAGGGTGTACCTAACAAAAAATGTCACAAGAAATTAAATAAAATAAAGAATTATTATTAACAAGTATAAAGAATATATACATATGTACAAAGTAAAAGGGGGTTTAAGAGATAAATTGAATAAAATAAATTAATTAAATTACAAAGAATAAATTAAATAAGATGGGATGAAACATAAAGAATATAAAGTTCAGCCACAAGTATACAAGTTTACCAATTATTGGACCGAAAATTAACCAAGTTCCCTAGCCATGAAACCGAAATTAACATATGTGGAATGCTGGACCGCCAATTATCATTCCCCAAATAAAACCACTTTCATGAAAATTAACCTAAGCGACCGCACCTAGATTAATCAATCAAACATGCAAAGGTAGCTAATCAAAACATGTCCAACGCATAAAAGAAGAGTTGTTAATTAAAGTGCACGACCTAGTGGGACCACCCATCTATCCGTGATCCTTCTTATTTCATTCCGACCTCTTTCCAAAGCCTTTACTACTTGTGAATTAGAATTAAAACCCTAATTCTAGCACCAATTATATGTAATCATCTTAAGTCTGCAACCTTAAAACAAAAACATATAAAAGTTCTCTACTAAAACATAATCAAATAAACGGAGTCACATAAGCTACTAGAAGAACTAATTAATTAGGATCCAATAACTAAATAAACTCATAAATATAGGCTGAAATTATATAAATCATGTCATGTTAACTAATACAAAGAATAATCAAGCAACAAAGAGGCATAAATTTAAAGGCTAAGTCGAAATACACCGTATGAATAGCATGAAGATCTTGAAGCCACAAACTCTTGAATCCTTGACCACAAGTAATCCAAGCCGTGAAGACAAGGTGATGATGGTGATGGTGATGTTGAATAGGGGCTGGTGGTGATGGTGTAGACGCCTTCTCCTCCTCCTTGAAGTCTTGAAAACCCTAAGTACTAGAGAATGGAAAATGAGAAATGAGAAGAGAAAGAGGAGGGTTTGTCCCTCCCCATTGGGGTGTGTTTCAAGAGAAGAATGAGGCTGCTATTTATAGGAGAATGGAGAGGAAGAAGAAGACAATGAAAGAAATAAAGAAAGAAAAGGAAGAGAAGTGGAATGTGAGTGGTAGAAAAGAAATGGTAAGTGGAATGGTGGAAATGAAGTCATATGGCAATGAACCATTTATTTAGATAAAAGAAATCAAACACTAATATTGTGGGCAGAAAGAAGAGGAAAGAATATAGGGGTGAGTGGAGCATTGAAAATAAAAGAAGAGGAAAGAAATAAAAAGCAGACAGCACTGAGCAGTTCCCACTTAGAACGGAATAATGCACGTTTGAACGGTTGGATGATTCTCAAATTTTAATACAGAATATATAACACACACATGCAGCGTGTATCAAAATTACAGCTGGATCCAACGGTGCAATTGGGAGATATTGGCTTCGCAAGTTGACATATCTGCACAGGCAGATTGTCCGAAAATGGGCTTGGACCTTCCTTCTTGGGCTTGGGCCTTTCTTCTTGGGCTTGGGCCTTTCTTCTTGGGCTTGAGCCTTTCTTCATGGGCTTGAGCCTTTCTTCATGGATTTGGGCCTTCATCTTGGGCCTCACGGTAGCTCACTTCTTAATGGGCCTCGAAAAAGCCCATTAGACTTCGTAAATTTCCGAGCTCCGATTTTCTGCACGTATTCACATTTATATATCATTTAGGGACTCAAATATGGAAACTAAGCAAAAATAGCAAAGTTACAATGAAATCATAGCCAAATAGTAGGGAAAATACATTAAAAACGTCACACTTTGTGCTCCTATCAAATTCCCCCACACTTAGCTATTGCTAGTCCCTTAGCAACACAAAACTTAAAACAAAACAACACAAAACAGAAAAGGGAAACACAAAACATATATTCTTTCCAACCATAACCCTCAGCGAGTTCAGAAGAGTTATAATCAGGAGAATACAAATTATATACCAAGGCTAACGAATTTGCTAAGTCTTTAACATGCACATCTCATTTATGCTCGGGTGAAGTGTGTGAAAACCAAGTATACAATTAATGTCAAGCAATCCAATAGGCACATCGAAACAACATTAACCACTAAACCTCACAAGATTCACTAAATATTTCCGCTCAGTGTTTAGGGTTAAGTGTTTACTCTCAAAACAATTACACAAGTAGTGTTCCCATATGCTTGCTCATTAACCGACTCTCCACAATTAATCCACAAATCATCAGATCATAAGGGCTTTTTAGGTGAAACAGGGACAAAAGGATGACTGGTAAATGGTGAATGGTCAATGAAGTGAAAGGACTCGAAATGGAAAATGTTTCACATGTTTGCAAGACAAATCAACGACTTTGAAACTCATACCTATGCTATACCCGAACAACTTTCTTATTCTCCTCTAACCTTTTATTGAAAATAAAAACAATACAATAACTCTATTTTTGGAATTTCTCTTTCTGACATTGTTTTTTTTCTTTCTTTTCTATTTTTTTTTTTTGAGGAATTTATTCCTTCTTTTTATTTCTGATTTTTTTTTTCTTTGAACAATTACAACAAAATAAATACACCCCCACACTTGCCTTCTGGTATAATACCAAACAAATCAAAACCCGAAGCATAAGAACACAAGAAGTCACTATCATCGTCTTGCAAACATAAATAAAACAAGGGTGAGATGGTATGGGTGAACAAAAGAAACGGCTAATGAGTGTTTAGTTCAAAAAGGGATTCCTAAAGTTCGTGTTTAGATGGATGGTGAATACTTTGGCCATGGTGCTCAACTAATGCCTTACTCATTTCTAATTCATCACAGATTAACAAAATGTTTCAAGTGGTCTTTGAGCAAGTTCTAGGTTCAAAACTCATGAATTGTGCACACATGAAGAACGAGTAAATGTATGAAATATGCATACATGTGAATATACAATAGGCTCAAATCCTCACATTTTCTGGGTATGCATGACAATGTATGTTTAAATGTGCTTCTCGGATTGCAATCAACTAATCAAAACCGGTGATGTGAACATAGAATTTTCGAGCAATCATAAGTTATGCAAATTAAATCCAAAGCAAACTACACAAAACCTTAGCATATAATCAACATTCTCAAAATCATAACAATTAAACTCAATTCATCATCGGGATTGGAAAGAAAAAAGCACAAAACAAACAATAACACACAAAACAGAAGCAAATATTTTTGTCATTTTTGATTTTTTGAATTTTTTTGATTTTTTTTTTTGATATAGCTCAAATAAACAAACAAGCACTTTCTAAGACTCGATAGCTCCAAAGATAGTGCGAAACAAACGAGCTTACAAAACTATTTTTTTTTTTCAATTTTTTTTTATTAGGGTAACAATACGTGACCACAGTGACTTACTTAGTGCAATGGTAGGTTCAACGCTACCAAGGGAGTAAGTATGATCTAGTCGATATATTGTTACCGTAGAAAACGAAAACAAGTAAATTATTTTTTTGAATTTTTTCAATTTTTCAAATTTTTTCTTTTCTTTTTAAATAAACCTTCCCCCCACACTTGAATTAAACATTGTCCTCAATGTTAGACAGATATTTCACGAAAATGAAAATTCCAAGCATGGTTATTGAATTTAAACACACACACAAAAATAAACACACAAATAGTAAACACACAAACACAAAATAAACAGAAAAAGGTTAAAGAAAAACTCCCCCTTGAAGATCATAAGCTCCTCCCGAAGCAAGTCACCAACAGTCACAAACAAGGCTAGCAGGGCCTTGCATCCAACGTTTGCTCCTTAATTGACTGCGGCTCTGATCCTTTGAAGTGTGTCCTGGACAAGGGTAGTTGCCGACTCCACGGCAGACTTGGCTGATGTAGCCTTCACTGAGATCTGGAACACTATAGTCAGCAGTGTTCCGTCAAGTATAGCTCCGGATACGTTAGGCAGAATGGAGAAGCCAGAAGACATAAGCGGAAATGGCTCCGGTTGAACTCCACATAGCAAACACTGGAGAATGGAATGGTTAATCGGCGCGTATATCACAGACGACCCCGTTGCATCGGTGCAACACTCCTGAAGAATAAGGAAGTCGTTGTGACTATCTATAGCGAGCACCGAAATCTGGTTCCGCGGGTCAAGACCGATGCTGAAATTTGCTAGCACACGCACCGCGCTATCCATCGACATACTATCCCACATTGGTCTAGTCTGAACGTCTTTGAGGAACTCAAAGATCCTGGTGTGATGGGAAAGATGCACGACAGAACAACCAGCAGTACGATTGACTCCAGGGGGCTTGCTCGGATCACCCCTTCGCTTGTTGGTCCTGACCTCCATTCGAGTGTCTCTTGTTCGGTTCGAACAAGTCCAGTGGTGGTACGTGGAGTTGCTGATGTCGTTGAAGAAACAGATCGTCATCTGTTTTGCCATTTCCGCCAGGCCTCTTCTTCCTTCAAGAGAAATAATCGAGTCACCGGGTGAAGAGTGGATACCTGTGGCGCACATGTAGCGCTCGGCTTGTCGTTGGAGAGTTGAGATCCAACGCTTTGCACCAAAAGCGAACCCTGAATGAACAAAAGGTTCGAAACTGGCCTTCATCTCCTTTTCGCGTACATCCACGTGCTCCACCCAAGTAACCAAGGAAGATCCATTATGAAGATCACGTATCAGGCATCCGGAGGGGCGTTTTCGGCAAATCGATCTCACGGAAGGCTTTGGATTTGAACGCAATTCATCCACGGAGACATCCACGACGACCCAACTTCCATCCAGTTGTTGGTGAGAATACCGAACAAACTGGACTTCACGAGTCGAAACGAGGTGAGAAGGCACTAGAAACTCGGCCGACATAACTTGCTTATGCTCCTTGTAGCCATCTTCGTTGTCGGAGGAAAGGATCTCCAACGTCTTGGCATTTGTGATCATGCTACAGAAGACGGGCAACCATCGACCAACATCCATTAAGATCTGAACGATGGTGGTCGGATAAAGATGCATGGTTGCCGAGTGTCTCGACGATTCGGATTTGAAGTAAGGAGCAGGTTCAGCTCGTTGAAACACTCGCAAGTACTCGGCCCTATTAAGAGTTTCGGGATGAATAGACGTGTCGGGAGTCGGTGATGATATCCACAAAGGAAATCCAGCAGTGGCCATGAGCAGGAGCTCGTCTTTGGCCTTGCGGGCGATATCCGAGATCAAGTCGGTGTGGACTCCGACAAGATCATGAGCAGGTCCGGGAAGATGGTCAGATGGCACAGGTACGGATGGGCGCTCGACTAGTGTTGGCATGAGGCTCCGCACATCCCTTCTCAAGTGATCCATGTCGATGGAATCATCGGACAACTCGAGAATAGGCTCTTGTTGTGGAGGAACAACTTCGAGCCTTCGCCTAGGCACATCCGAGTGCGGAACAGGACCTCCGCAATCGGGGACATATGCCGCTCGTGGAGAGCATCGACGAGTCGTTGATTCCCGCATTTGAAGCTCCTCGTTCTTGCTCACCAGCTGATCGTTTCTTCTTTCTAGCTCGGCAATACGCTGCTCAGATGTAATGATACCGAACTTCTTCCTATTTCTCGACCCCCAATAATAGACTTGGTCCTCCTCTAGTCCGATTTTTGGACCAAATCTTTCTCGTTGTGGTTTCGTGGGGTGAGAATACACCGCAAAGAAAGCCGCCAGTGCTTCTCTCTGAGCCTTGGTGTATTTTATCCTCGGAAGTCTCCTATAGACAGGAGCGGCTTCCGCTCGGGCGGTGGATCAGCAACCAGGATTGGTGCTTGGGGTAGTGGTTGCGGTTGTGGTAGTGGCTCGGTCGGCATGCTAGCATCGGCGCTATTGAGCATGCTCGGTGGAATTATTTCAGCCGGACCTTCAAAGATCGGGTTCTCCGAAGGACCCGCCCGAAACAAATCGCCGAAAGAATTAACTCTTTTGGCCATTTCGGGTTGGGAAGGGAGGATAACTTTCTGGGTATTGAGAGTATTTCGGGAAAAACTCAAGAACACGGAAGAACACGAGAGAACAGAGAGAGAGAGAGAGAGAGAGAGACTAAGGGAAAACGTGAAATGACCTAAGGATACTAACGCAAACCGAAGGGAAGGGAAGGGAACGGACGCACGCTCGCACACGTGCCAAGTCGAAGACAAAGACCCGTAAATCACGGATCGAGCGACGAAAGTCGTAAAGTCTACAGTAGACACGCACGCGGCTTTATTAAATAATCCGGCCGACGCAAAAGTCGTGCGTCGGCCCAATCAAATTTTTTTCATTTTCGATTTTTTTTTTTTTTTTTTTTTAATACTTTACGAAAAGTCGTAAAGTGAACAGTGAAAACGCGTAGCACACGCGCTTGCCGACACTTTAAACGGGCCTGGGCCATCGAAATGGTTTGGGCCTTAAAGTGGGCCTGGGCCAAAGAAATCTCCGGCCCATTATTGGTGGGCTTAACTAATGGGCCTAAAAACGAACAGGCCCGACACACTAAATGGGCTTGGGTTATGGGTTTTGGGCTTCGTGAATGACACGAGCCCAATGGGCTAAATTTTTTATTTTTTATTTTTTTTTTATTTTACGAAACCTAAAACCCTAACCAATCACACAAATGGGCCTAAGGCCCAATAACAAATAACAACCATCAAGCCCAAAAATAAAACAAACAGTAATTATAAACAGTAAAAATAAATAATTACAAAGAGTAAAACAAACAAACAAACACTCTTTTTTTTTTTTTTACAATTACAAATTTTTTTTTCTTTATTTTTTTTTTTTTTAAATAAATAACGAGAGTGAAAAGAAAACTTACCTTTTTACTCCCGAGGAAACCGAAAATCACCAACAAGACATCAACCTCAAGGTTTTTCAACCTTGACTTCCTAAACGTATGCTCCGATGTATGTGGTAAAATTTCCGATAAACCCGGATTATTTCCTATACAAAATAAAAAGGTTAGTAATAAATTTACAAAATAAAAACAAAATATTTACAAAGTTAAAAATGTGTCACAAATTAGCTATACAAAATGAATGAATAAAATTTCCTATGTCTACGTATATTCCTATGTCTACGTATATTTTATTTACACAAAAATATTTTCTTTTGCCTGAATATAGTTGAAAAAAAAGAAAGTTGATTCCAAGCGGTAACTCAAGGTGGACTTGCGGCCTAGGTGCAATGCCTTGACTTAAATGACTTTCCGTGTTTTCAGAAGGCGAATGGCCAGATCACAAGAGATAAGCGAGAGGCAGGATTCATTTAGTGGACTAGTCCTCTGAATCCAATTTTACAAACCCGTCACCCAGGGTCTCGATCATATCTAGACACCATCCATGTGCCCCTTACTCAGTTGAGAAAGCACTTAAGTGTTCGACAATTATCCAAGTGTTAATAAAGGCCGCCCTCAACCTCAAATAACCTTACGGTAAAAATGAAGGGTTTAGGCCAATATTAATAAAAGGACCTTACCTATTTCCGTTCAAGTTACAACTTACAACAACAAAAAATAATCAACTATATAAAAGACACCTAAATATAATTACTAAGTGTAAAAGATCTACAAGTAAAATTAGTAAGTATATATAAAATTAACAAGTATTATTGACAAGTAATATAAACAAGTAATATGAACAGTTAAAAAAAATAGTAAAATTATATACAATAAATAATTACAAAAATAGTATTCACAAAAAAAATATTAGGTTAGGAACATTTTCAATCCCCGGCAACGGCGCCAAAAATTGACACGCCCAAAAGGAGCATCAATTTAAAAAATACCCTATCGGTAGTAGTATAGTGCATAGTAGGGTATCGTTCACAACGGAGATCAAATGGTGTACCTAACAAAAAATGTCACAAGAAATTAAATAAAATAAAGAATTATTATTAACAAGTATAAAGAATATATACATATGTACAAAGTAAAAGGGGGTTTAAGAGATAAATTGAATAAAATAAATTAATTAAATTACAAAGAATAAATTAAATAAGATGGGATGAAACATAAAGAATATAAAGTTCAGCCACAAGTATACAAGTTTACCAATTATTGGACCGAAAATTAACCAAGTTCCCTAGCCATGAAACCGAAATTAACATATGTGGAATGCTGGACCGCCAATTATCATTCCCCAAATAAAACCACTTTCATGAAAATTAACCTAAGCGACCGCACCTAGATTAATCAATCAAACATGCAAAGGTAGCTAATCAAAACATGTCCAACGCATAAAAGAAGAGTTGTTAATTAAAGTGCACGACCTAGTGGGACCGCCCATCTATCCGTGATCCTTCTTATTTCATTCCGACCTCTTTCCAAAGCCTTTACTACTTGTGAATTAGAATTAAAACCCTAATTCTAGCACCAATTATATGTAATCATCTTAAGTTTGCAACCTTAAAACAAAAACATATAAAAGTTCTCTACTAAAACATAATCAAATAAACGGAGTCACATAAACTACTAGAAGAACTAATTAATTAGGATCCAACAGTTAAATAAACTCATAAATATAGGCTGAAAATTATATAAATCATGTTGTGTTAACTAATACAAAAGATAAACAAGCAACAAAGAGGTATAAATTTAAAGGCTAAGTCGAAATACACCGTATGAATAGCATGAAGATCTTGAAGCCACAAACTCTTGAATCCTTGACCACAAGTAATCCAAGCCGTGAAGACAAGGTGATGATGGTGATGGTGATGTTGAATAGGGGCTGGTGGTGATGGTGTAGACGCCTTCTCCTCCTCCTTGAAGTCTTGAAAACCCTAAGTACTAGAGAATGGAAAATGAGAAATGAGAAGAGAAAGAGGAGGGTTTGTCCCTCCCCATTGGGGTGTGTTTCAAGAGAAGAATGAGGCTGCTATTTATAGGAGAATGGAGAGGAAGAAGAAGACAATGAAAGAAATAAAGAAAGAAAAGGAAGAGAAGTGGAATGTGAGTGGTAGAAAAGAAATGGTAAGTGGAATGGTGGAAATGAAGTCATATGGCAATGAACCATTTATTTAGATAAAAGAAGGGGAGTGAAATCCACACCCCCTAATTTGTAATCCACACCCCCACTATCATTTTTTAATATTATTTATCTCTCAATGTCGTGAAGTTCCCAATATACCCTTCGCTCTCTCTTTTAGAGACTTGACAGAAATGCAAAAAAAATCTTTTTACATGTCTGCAATGGATTTCGAACCTCTGACCTTCTCCTCGCAAACTAGCACCTCATCCACCCAGGTACACATTCCTCCCGTAAATATATATACACAACATAATAGTTATAAGTTAATAGTGGTGAACCAGACTCACTTATTCACTTCTTTAATTTATTTATTCAAATTTTTTTGTAATTTTTTTAATTTGAAATTTTAACATTCATTTAAAATTTCAAAATTTATTTGTTGATTATTTTTAACGAATGTTCAAATTACATATATATTTTTTATATTTTTATAAAATATTTTTTAATATTTTTTAATGAATATTCAAATTTCAAATATATTTTTATACCTATTATTATAAAATTTACTTCTTCTTTTGTTTTTTTGTCAAATATTGATATAAAATTTACACCCCACCCCCCTAAAATGATTAACGAAATATGATATTTTAAAAAAATTATTCAATTTTTTTTTGTAATTTTTTTAATTTGAAATTTTAACATTCATTTAAAATTTCAAAATTTATTTGTTGATTATTTTAAATGAATGTTCAAATTTCAAATATATTTTTTATATTTTTAATGAATATTCAAATTTCAAATATATTTTTATACCTATTATTATAAAATTTACTTCTTCTTTTTTTTTGTCAAATATTGATATAAAATTTACACCCCACCCCCCTAAAATGATTAACGAAATATGATATTAAAAAAAAATTATTCAACTTTTTTAGTAATTTATTTCATTCAAAATTTCAAATTAAAAAAATTTGAATAAATAAATTAAAGAAGTGAATAAGTGAGTCTGGTTCACCACTATTAACTTATAACTATTATGTTGTGTATATATATTTACGGGAGGAATGTGTACCTGGGTGGATGAGGTGCTTGTTTGCAAGGAGAAGGTCAGAGGTTCGAAATCCCTTACAGACATGTAAAAACATTTTTTTTGCATTTCTGTCAAGTCTCTAAAAGAGAGAGCCAAGGGTATATTGGGAACTTCACGACATTGAGGGATAAATAATATTAAAAAATGATAGTGGGGGTGTGGATTACAAATTAGGGGGTGTGGATTTCACTCCCCTAAAAGAAATCAAACACTAATATTGTGGGCAGAAAGAAGAGGAAAGAATATAGGGGTGAGTGGAGCATTGAAAATAAAAGAAGAGGAAAGAAATAAAAAGTAGACAGCACTGAGCAGTTCCCACTTAGAACGGAATAATACACGTTTGAACGGTTGGATGATTCTCAAATTTTAATACAGAATATATAACACACACATGCAGCGTGTATCAAAATTACAGCTGGATCCAACGGTGCAATTGGGAGATATTGGCTTCGCAAGTTGACATATCTGCACAGGCAGATTGTCCGAAAATGGGCTTGGACCATCCTTCTTGGGCTTGGGCCTTTCTTCTTGGGCTTGGGCCTTTCTTCTTGGGCTTGAGCCTTTCTTCTTGGGCTTGAGCCTTTCTTCATGGATTTGGGCCTTCATCTTGGGCCTCACGGTAGCTCACTTCTTAATGGGCCTCGAAAAAGCCCATTAGACTTCGTAAATTTCCGAGTTCCGATTTTCTGCACGTATTCACATTTATATATCATTTAGGGACTCAAATATGGAAACTAAGCAAAAATAGCAAAGTTACAATGAAATCATAGCCAAATAGTAGGGAAAATACATTAAAAACGTCACACTTTGTGCTCCTATCATTCCTCCACAACAAGAGCCTCTTCTCGAGTTGTCCGATGATTCGATCGACATGGACCACTTGAGACGGGATGTGCGGAGCCTCATGCCTACACTAGTCGAGCGCCCATCCGCACATATTCCATCTGACCATCTTCCCGGACCTGCTCATGATCTTGTCGGAGTCCACACCGACTTGATCTCGGATATCGCCCGCAAGGCCAAGCACGAGCTCATGCTCATGGCCACTGCCGGTTTTCCTTTGTGGATATCTTCACCGACTCCCGACACTTCTATTCATCCCGAAACTCTAAATAGGGCCGAGTACTTGCGAGTGTTTCAACGTGGCGAACCTGCGCCATACTTCAAATCAGAATCCTCGAGACACTCTGCAACCATTCACCTTCATCCGACCACCATCGTTGAAATCTTAATGGATGTTGGTCGATGGTTGCCCGTCTTCTGTAGCATGATCACAAACGCTCAAATGTTGGAGATCCTACCCTCCGACAACGTAGTAGGCTACGAGGAGCAGAAGCAAGTGATGTCGGCCGAGTTTCTGGTGCCATCTAACATCGTTTCGACTCGTGAAGTCCAGTTCGTTAGGTACTCCCACCTACAACTGGATGGAAGTTGGATCGTCGTGGATGTCTCCGTGGATGAACTGCGCTCAAATCCGAAGCCTTCAGTGAGATCGATTTGCCGAAAGCGCCCCTCCGGATGTTTGATTCGAGATTTGCAGAATGGATCTTCCTTAGTCACTTGGGTGGAGCACGTGGATGTGCGCGAGAAGGAGATGAAGGCCATTTTCGAACCCTTTGTCCATTCTGGGTTCGCTTTTGGTGCAAAGCGTTGGATCTCAACTCTCCAACGACAAGCCGAGCGCTACATGTGCGTCACAGGGATCCACACTTCACCCGGTGACTCTATCATTTCGCCCGAAGGAAAAAGAGGCCTAGCGGAAATGGCAAACCAGATGGCGATCTGTTTCTTCAACGACATCAGCAACTCCACGTATCATCACTGGACTTGTTCGAACCGAACAAGAGACACTCGAATGGAGGTCAGGACCAACAAGCGAAGGGGAGATCCGAGCAAGCCCCCTGGAGTAAATCGTACTGCTGGTTGTTCCGTCGTTCATCTATCTCATTACACCAGGATCTTTGAGTTCCTCAAAGACGTTCAGACTAGACCACTGTGGGATAGTATGTCGATGGACAGCTTGGTGCGTCTGCTAGCAAATTTCACCATCGGTCTTGACCCGCGGAACCAGATTTCGGTGCTCGCCATAGATAGTCACAACGACTTCCTCATTCTTCAGGAGTGTTGCACCGATGCAACGGGGTCGTCTGTGATTTATGCGCCGATCAACCATTCCATTCTCCAAGTGTTTGTTATGTGGAGTTCAACCGGAGCCATTTCCGCTTATGTCATCGAGCTTCTCCATTCTGCCTAACGTATCCGGAGCTATTCTTGATGGAACACTACTGACTATGGTGTTCCGGATCTCGGTGAAGGCTACATCGCCTAAATCTGCCGTGGAGTCGGCAACAACACTCGTCCGGACACATTGAAACGGATCGGTGCCGCAGTCAACTAAGGAGCAAACGTTGGATGCAAGGCCCCTCTAGCCTTGTTTGTGACTGTTGGTGACTTGCTTCGGGAGGAGCTTCATGATCTTCAAGGGGAGTATTTCTGTTTCCTTTTTCATTTGTATAACTGTTGTGTGTTTACTTCTGTTTTGTTTTTCAATTCAATAACGATGCTTGAATTATTCATTAATTGCACATATCTGTCTTACATTGAGGACAATGTTTAATTCAAGTGTGGGGGGAAGGAAATTATTTGCAAAAACCAAAAAAAAAAATTGAAAAATTTGAAAAATTCAAAAAAATAATTTACTTGTTTTTGTTTTCTACGGTAACAATATATCGACTAAATCATACTTACTCCCTTGGTAGCGTTGAACCTACCATTGCACTAAGTAAGTCCCTGTGGTCACGTATTGTTACCTAAATTGAAAAAAAATCAGAAAAATGAAAAAATTTCAAAAGAAAAAAAAAATAAAATTTGTTTCTGTTTGTGTGTTTGTTGTACTGTTTTTGTGATTTCCAACACCGATGATGAGATTGAGCTTAATTGTATGAGATGGAAGCATGTTTAGGTCTCCTGAACTTCATTTTTTTTAATAAATTGCTATGGGACTTTGCATGTACACTATTATTGTCAGATTGATGCATTAAATTGTGAGAAGCATAGAGAGATTTGTGTGAGCTATACTTACCATATTGTGAGCTTCGAGCTTAATGAAAGTGCATTCATAATTCTTTGCACTTTGTTCTTCATGTGTGATCAAGCTTATGTGATATGTATCTCTAGAACTTGCATAATATCTTGTTGAAACTTTCTGTCATGCATTTTACATCTTGGAAATGATCAAGGCATTAGGAATCCACCATGGCCAAATGAGCATTTGTCCCGAAATTTATATCATTAGTTTGCCATTTTGTGCCTATATGTTTAGCCTTTCATTTCTTCGCACCATAAATGTCTACCCTTAACTTAAACACTTGCCTTACCCTTTCCGAGCTATCTTAGTGAGTAATTTGAGATTACTTATGTTCTGATGCTGAAATGTGTATGTTCTGGGAGTTTGGAAAAGAATAAGTGTGGGGGTGTGACTTTGTAAATTGTTGTATTTGTTTATGTTTCGATTAAAAAAAAAAAAAAAAAAAAAATCGAAACAGAAAAGAAAAAAAAAATAGAAAGAAAAAAAAAAAAAAAAAAGAGAGAGTTAATTATATTGTGTTTAGTTTCAATTAAATTCAATAACTGTGTTTAGGTGAGTGATTGTTCAGGATGAGTATAGCATCTTACTGTTTCTAATTTACTAAATCTCAATTGTGATTACTTACTAAGATGCTCGGAATTTGTGATTCCCTTCCACTTCATTTCTGTAACCCCTCGCCTTAAGCCCCGTTTCACCTGAATAAAAGTCCTTTTGATCTAAGATGTATGTGTATGATTTTGTAGAGATAAGATTGACGTGCAAGCATATGGCGGCATTTGCATAAGTTTGCTTGAGTGGTAGTGTAGCTAACCGATAAACAGTTGTGTGAAAATCAGAGTGAATATCCTGTGAGTTTATGGTTGCACAGTTTCGATATGCATGCTTACTTTGGTGCATTGAAATGACAATACTTCACACACTTCACTTTTGCATATGTCCCGTAGCTGAAAACATTTTTGAGACCTAACTTCTTTCATTTTCTAACTTAATTGTGTTCTCTGAGGTAATTGTTGGAAAATTGTTTTGTGTTTCCTTTCTGTTTTGTTTAAATTGTATATATCTGTTCTCTGTTTGCTAGAGGACTAGCAATAGTTCAAGTGTGGGAGTGTGATGTGAACGTAAAATACGTGCACAAAGTACCTTAATCGCTTGGATTATGTTAGTCCAAAAGCCTATTTTGTATATTTAATATTGTTTTAGTGTGTTTCAGGGAAAATACGAACAAAACGCTTTATTTGTACAAAAGGTACATTTTAGAGGTTTTAGCGCGAATCTGAAGATTGAATCGAAAAGTCAACCGTGACTTCTCGATATTCAAATGACACCGGTCATTTCTCTGATGTGGATTTCAAAGCATGTACGAAGATTTCGAAAGACATTTCGAATCCTGGCAATTTTGCCGGCGAACCACCACATGAGGCGGCGCAACCACCACCCGCGGTGGCAAAATATATTTTCTAAACCTCTATTTATTTCCCTTTTTAATTATTGTTTATTACTATTTTTATTTAATTAATTAATTAATTAAATATTTATTTTAATTTTTGATTTGATTTTATTTTATTATTTCTTTTGTGTTTTTGACTTTCTAAACTGGCTTTGACTTTGCAGGTTCATCCATCACAACCTTGCCGGCCACACCTCAATCCTTCTCTTGGATTCCAGCTGCCAATTTCACTCCCTCTCTTCCATTTCAAAATTCAAACCACTCTCTAATGATTCATCTCTTCAAATACCCAACTTCTACCCCAATTTTCTGAGGCCGGGGGCCTTCTACCTCCTCCCCGTGCCACCCTTCTCTGGCGTCCGTGTACAGCTCTCCCAGCTGTGCCTTCTCTTCTCACCCATCTCTCTCTGGTTACTCTCAATTCTTCAATCACAGTCTCTGTCCCTCAAAGCTTCCGTGCACAGCCACACTTGGCTGTGCCTTCTCTTCTTCCCCCTCTGTTTCTTCTTTCCTTCCCTGCAAACAATAATCACAAATCACAAACAACACCTCCGTCCTTCTTTTCAATTAATCAATCACACGAACAGTTTTCATAATCACAAATTCTCTCTCTCTGCACCCTTCAATTCACAAATCTGCAAGCAATTGAATCACAATTCAATTAACCATCAAAGATCCCAACATCATCTCACCGTGCGTCGCCGCTTCCCGTGCCTTCTCTGTGCACGCCGCCGACGAGCCCATGCTCTTCAATTCAGAATTCAGTCTCACAGCCGGACACCCAATCCTCTGCTCAGCTCATCATCGAGCCCTTGCTCTCTGCTACGCCGGTCCTCATGACCCGCGCCGTCAACCACGACGCTCTCTGCCCGTGCTTCGCCGGCATCAATTCCCGCACCGTCTGCAGCTTCTCTCGCCGACCCAGCCTTGCCGGCAAACCAATCAGCAGCGCCGACCCCTTGCTGCCCCCACTGTTCACTGCCCAGAAATCCAAGTTCTCAGACGCACCTCGTCCCTGCCGTCAACGCCCAGAGTCCAGGCCGCCAAGCCCGTGCTCGCCTCACTCGATCCCAGCTCTGCCGCCACCGGCGCCGCACCGTCCGCATCCCTCCATCGAAGCTGCTCTCACCATCACGGCGTCTCTGCCACGAATCCCACGATCCCAGCCGGCAAGCCTCCAGGTCTCATCTCTCTCTGCTCTGGAGAGAAAGAAAGAATGACAAAATGTAGAGATGAGAAGAAAAGCACCGGTTCTAGAAGAAGACCACGGTCAGAATAGCTGACCGGGTGTAGTCATGAAATAAACGGGTGTGAGGAGAAAAAAGAAGAAAAGGAAGAAAAAGGAAAAAGAAATAGAATGGGTTTGGGCTTTGACCCATTGACCAAACCCAATTCTATTGGGCTTCGAATAGTTTGGCCCAGGACCTGTTGGGTCCAATATCTGGCACATCCAAGGCCCAAGCCCAAAGTGCTCTTTACACCCGAATCTCTGAGCCTTCACCGACTACACGGCGAGTCCGATCAGATCCCTCGCCGAAATTAAATGAGATTTCTAAACTCTTTCTTTTTAATTTCAGTATTTGTTTAATTTGAATATTGTGTGATTTAATTATATATTGAAAAACCCAAAAATATGTTATTCATTTATTTGTGTGTTTGTTTAATTATTTTTGGTGTGTTTTATTTAATTGTGTTAGTTTAAATTGTATAATTGAATTTGTATTTTCCTTGTTTTATTTTATAAAAATCCAAAAATATTTCCTTTGATTTATTTCTTGTTTTCAAAATATTTTCAAAAACCCAAAAATAACATCTTTGTATATATTGTATATTTTGTAAATAGAAACAATATAGTTATTTAATTTCGTGACATTAGAAAAGTAAATAAACAATCCTCTGTGGGAAAAACCTTTACTTCCCATTATACTATTCAACGACAAATTGTTAGGAAGTTTAGGTAAATAAATTGATATCGGTTTTTACCGTAAATCAAGGGTTTGTCCCTCCCCATTGGGGTGTGAATTGGTGAGAAGAATGAGGCTGCTATTTATAGGAGAATGGAGAGGAAGAAGAAGACAATGCAAGAAATAAAGAAAGAAAAGGAAGAGAAGTGGAATGTGAGTGGTAGAAAAGAAATGGTAAGTGGAATGGTGGAAATGTAGTCATATGGCAATGAACCATTTATTTAGGTAAAAGAAATTAAACACTAATGGTGTGGGCAGAAAGAAGAGGAAAGAATATAGAGGTGAATGGAGCATTGAAAATAAAAGAAGAGGAAAGAAATAAAAAGCAGACAGCACTGAGCAGTTCCCACTTAGAACGGAATAATGCACGTTTGAACGGTTGGATGATTCTCAAATTTTAGTACAGAATATATAACACACACATGCAGTGTGTATCAAAATTACAGCTGGATCCAACGGTGCAATTGGGAGATATTGGCTTCGCAAGTTGACATATCTGCACAGGCAGATTGTCCGAAAATGGGCTTGGGCCTTTCCTCATGCTTTGTGAACTTGGGCCTTCCTTCATGGATTTGGGCCTGCCATCTTGGGTCTGGGCCTTCCATCTTGGGCCTCATGGCAGACCACCCCCTAATGGGCCTCGAGAAAGCCCATTAGACTTCGTTTCTGCACATGTTCACATTAATACATCATTTTGGACTCAAATATGGAAACTAAGCTAAAATAGCAAAGTTACAATTAAATCATAGCCAAATAGTAGGGAAAATATATTAAAAACGTCACACTTTGTGCTCCTATCAAATTCCCCCACACTTAGATATTGCTAGTCCCTTAGCAACACAAAACGTAAAA
Source organism: Rubus idaeus (assembly GCA_030142095.1). Taxonomy (NCBI): domain Eukaryota; kingdom Viridiplantae; phylum Streptophyta; class Magnoliopsida; order Rosales; family Rosaceae; genus Rubus; species Rubus idaeus. The sequence goes on along the minus strand of CM057968.1, from coordinate 16,293,014 downwards.
CAGAACAACACAAAACAGAAAAGGGAAACACAAAACATATATTCTTTCCAACCATAATCCTCAGCGAGTTCACAACAGTTGTAATCAACAGAATAAAAATTATATACCAAGGCTAAAGAATTTGCTAAGCATTTAACATGTACATCTCATTCATGCTCAGGTGAAGTGTGTGAAAACCAAGTATACAATCAATCTCATGCAATCCAATAGGCACATCGAAACAACATTAACCACTAAAGCTCACAATGATCACTAAATATTTCCGCTCAGTGTTTAGGGTTAAGTGTTTACTCTCATAACAATTGCACAAGTAACGTTCCCATAAGCTTGCTCATCAACCAACTCTCCACAATTAATCCACAAATCATTAGATCATAAGGACTTTCAATGGTGTAATGGGGCCAAAGTTTAGGGGTTAAAAGAAACGAAGGGAAAGGAAATACAAAATGTCCCGAGTGTTCCACAAAACAATTTTGTGACTTGTTTTCTATATGCTTAAACAATCAAACAACCAAACTTTTATTCACCTCCAATCTTTGACACTTTCAGAACAAAAACTTCTTCTTCTTTTTTTTTTTTTTTTTTTTTTTTTTTTGTAATTTTTTTTTTTTACGCAACATTTTTTTTTTACAACACCCCCACACTTACTTCTTTCACAAACCAGAAGACTTTTCAAGCACAAAATACCACCACAAGTCACAAAATTGTCTCTTTAACACATGTTGGAACAAAGGCATGTTAGTGTTTAAGCTAAAAACAAGTTAGGAGTAAGCGGGTTAACAAAGAAAAAGGCTAAAAAGATGTTAGGCTCAAAAGAGGTTAACCTAAAGGATTAGTGTTTACAGGGCTGTAAGTCAGTTTGGCCATGGTGCTTTACTAATGCCTTACTCATTTCTAATTCATTACAGATTAACAAAAAGTTTCAAGCGGTCTCTGAGCAAGTTCTAGGTTCAAAAACTCATGAATTGTGCACACATGAAGAACGAGTAAATGTATGAAATATGCATACATGTGAATATACAATAGGCTCAAATCCTCACAGTTTCTGGGTATGCATGACAATGTATGTTCAAATGTGCTTCTCGGATTGCAATCAATTAATCAACACAGGTTAAGTGAATATGGAAATTCGAGCAATCACAAGTTATGCAAATTAAATTCAAAGCAAACTACACAAAGCCTTGACATATAATAAACATTCTCAAAATCATAACAATTAAACTCAATTCATCATCGGGATTGGAAAGAATAAAACAAAAAACACAAATAAACACACAAAAACACAAAACAGAAGCAAATATTTTTGTAATTTTTGATTTTTTGATTTTTTTTTATCATATAGCTCAAATAAACGAACAAGCACTTTCTAAGACTCGATAGCTCCAAAGCCAGTGCGAAACAAACGAGCTTACAAAACTATTTTTTTTTCTTTTTCAATATTTTTTTTATTAGGGTAACAATACGTGACCACAGTGACTTACTAAGTGCAATGGTAGGTTCAACGCTACCAAGGGAGTAAGTATGATCTAGTCGATATATTGTTACCGTAGAAAACAAAAACAAGTAAATTATTTTTTTGAACTTTTTTATTTTTCAAATTTTTTTTTCTTTTCTTTTTAAATAAATCTTCCCCCCACACTTGAATTAAACATTGTCCTCAATGTTAGACAGATATTTCACGAAAATGAAAAATTCAAGCATGGTTATTGAATTTAAACACACAAACAGAAATCAACCGAAGTAAACACACAAACTGAAATAAACACACAACATAAACAGAAGTAAACACACAACAGTTAAGTAAATGAAAAGGGAAACAGAAAGACTCCCCCTTGAAGATCATTAAGCTCCTCCCGAAGCAAGTCACCAACAGTCACAAACAAGGCTAGCAGGGCCTTGCATCCAACTGATAGGAGCACAAAGTGTGACGTTTTTAATGTGTTTTCCCTACTATTTGGCTATGATTTAATTGTAACTTTGCTATTTTAGCTTAGTTTCCATATTTGAGTCCAAAATGATGTATTAATGTGAACATGTGCAGAAACGAAGTCTACTGGGCTTTTGCGAGGCCCATTAAGAGGTGGTCTGCCATGAGGCCCAAGATGAAGGCCCAAGCCCATGAAGGAAGGCCCAAGCCCAAGATGGAAGGCCCAAATCCATGGAGGAAGGCCCAAGTTCACAAAGCATGAGGAAAGGCCCAAGCCCAGATTTTCGGACATTCTGCCTGTGCAGATCAGTCAACTTGCGAAGCCCATATCTCTCAATTTCACCGTCAGATCTAGCTGTAATTTTGATACACGCTGCATGTGGATGTTAGCTACTCCCACATAAAATTTCAGAATCATCCAACCGGTGGAACGTCCATTATGCCGCTCTAAGTGCGCACTGCTCAGTGCTGTCTGCTTTTTATTTCTTTCCTCTTCTTTTATTTTCAATGCTCCACTCACCCCTATATTCTTTCCTCTTCTTTCTGCCCACAATATTAGTGTTTGATTTCTTTTACCTAAATAAATGGTTCATTGCCATATGACTACATTTCCACCATTCCACTTACCATTTCTTTTCTACCACTCACATTCCACTTCTCTTCCCTTTCTTTCTTTATTTCTTTCATTGTCTTCTTCTTCCTCTCCATTCTCCTATAAATAGCAGCCTCATTCTTCTCACCAATACACACCCCAATGGGGAGGGACAAACCCTCCTCTTTCTCTTCTCCATCTCACATCATATTTTCCATTCTCTAGTATTTAGGGTTTTCAAGTCTTCAAGGAGGAGGGGAGCTGTTTACACCATTACCACCAGCCATCAACCATCATCACCACCATCATCATCACCTTGGGAATCTCGGCTTTTGAGTTACTCGCGTGAGGATTTAAGAGTTTGTGATCTTCGAGTTCTTCCTACTTTCCATATGGTGTACTTCAACTTATTCTTTAATTACTCTTTTTGAGTTCCTCTTAGTTGCTTGATTATTCTTTGTATTAGTTAACATGACATGATTTATATAATTTTCAGCCTATATTTATGAGTTTATTTGATTGTTAGATCCTAATTAATTAGTTCTTCTAGCAGCTTATGTGACTCCGTTTATTTGATTCGGTTTTATTGAATCTTTTATGTGTTCTTGTTTTAAGGTTCGAAACTTAAGATGATTGCATGTAATTGGTGCTAGAATTAGGGTTTTAATTCTAATTCACAAGTAGTAAAGGCTTATCAAACGGGTCGGAATCAAAATAAAAAGGATCGCGGATAGACGAGCGTTCGCTAGGTCGCGCACTTTAATTAACAACTCTTCTCCTATGCGTTAGATATGTTATTGATTGATTACCTTTGCATGTTTAATTGTTTAATCTAGATGAGCGTTCACTAGGTTAAATTTCATAGAAGAGGTTTTATTTGGGGAATGATAACCCGTGTGGGCATTCCACATATGTTAGTTTCGGTTTCATGGTTAGGGAACTTGGTTAATTTTCGGTCTAATGATTGGTAAACTTGTGTATATGTGGCTGAACTTTATATACTTTGTGTTTCATCATCATATTTTATTTATTCTTTGTAATTTAATTAATTTATTTCATTCAATTCCCCTTTTTACTTTGTACATATGTATATATTTATACTTTATACTTGTTAATAATAATTCTTTATTTTATTTAATTCTTTGTGACATTTTTTGTTAGGTACACCCTTTGATCTCCGTTGTGAACGATACCCTACTTACACCACTATACTACCGATAGGGTTTTTTAAAATTGATGCTCCTCTTGGGGCGTATCACCAACGTTTGCTCCTTAATTGACTGCGGCTCTGATCCTTTGAAGTGTGTCCTGGACAAGGGTAGTTGCCGACTCCACGGCAGACTTGGCTGATGTAGCCTTCACTGAGATCTGGAACACTATAGTCAGCAGTGTTCCGTCAAGAATGGCTCCGGATACGTTAGGCAGAATGGAGAAGCCTGAAGACATAAGCGGAAATGGCTCCGGTTGAACTCCACATAGCAAACACTGGAGAATGGAATGGTTAATCGGCGCGTATATCACAAACGACCCCGTTGCATCGGTGCAACACTCCTGAAGAATAAGGAAGTCGTTGTGACTATCTATGGCGAGCACCGAAATCTGGTTCCGCGGGTCAAGACCGATGGTGAAGTTTGCTAGCACACGTACCGAGCTGTCCATCGACATACTATCCCATTGTGGTCTTGTCTGCACGTCTTTGAGGAACTCAAAGATCCTGGTGTGATGAGATAGATGAACGACGGAACAACCAGCAGTACGATTGACTCCAGGGGGCTTGCTCGGATCACCCCTTCGCTTGTTGGTCCTGACCTCCATTCGAGTGTCTCTTGTTCGGTTCGAACAAGTCCAGTGGTGGTACGTGGAGTTGCTGATATCGTTGAAGAAACAGATTGTCATCTGTTTTGCCATTTCCGCCAGGCCTCTTCTTCCTTCAGGCGAAATGATAGAGTCACCGGGTGAAGTGTGGATACCTGTGGCGCACATGTAGCGCTCGGCTTGTCGTTGGAGGGTTGAGATCCAACGCTTTGCACCAAAAGCGAACCCTGAATGAACAAAGGGTTCGAAACTGGCCTTCATCTCCTTCTCGCGTACATCCACGTGCTCCACCCAAGTGACCAAGGAAGATCCATTCTGAAGATCACGTATCAGGCATCCGGAGGGGCGTTTTCGGCAAATCGATCTCACGGAAGGCTTTGGATTTGTGCGCAATTCATCCATGGAGACATCCACAACGACCCAACTTCCATCCAGTTGTTGGTGAGAATACCGAACAAACTGGACTTCACGAGTTGAAACGAGGTGAGATGGCACTAGAAACTCGGCCGACATCACTTGCTTATGCTCCTCGTAGCCTTCTTCGTTGCTAGAGGATAATATCTCCAGCGTCTTGGCGTTTGTGATCATGCTACAGAAGACGGGCAACCATCGACCAACATCCATTAAGATCTCAACGATGGTGGTCGGATGAAGATGGATGGTTGCCGAGTGTCTCGAGGATTCGGCTTTGAAGTACGGTGCAGGTTCAGCACGTTGAAACACTCGCAAGTACTCGGCGCGGTTAAGAATTTCGGGATGAATGGAAGTATCGGGAGTCGGGGAAGTTATCCACAAAGGAAATCCGGCAGTGGCCATGAGTAGGAGCTCGTGTTTGGCCTTACGGACGATATCCGAGATCAAGTCGGTGTGGACTCCGACAAGATCATGAGCAGGTCCCGGAAGATTAGATGGCACAGGTATGGATGATAGGAGCACAAAGTGTGACATTTTTAATGTGTTTCCCCTACTATTTGGCTATGATTTAATTGTAACTTTGCTATTTTAGCTTAGTTTCTATATTTGAGTCCTAAATGACGAATTAATGTGAACTTGTGCAGAAACGAAGTCTAATGGGCTTTTTCGAGGCCCATTAAGAGGTGGTCTGCCATGAGCCCAAGATGGAAGGCCCAAACCCAAGAAGGAGGCCCAAACCCAAGATGGAAGGCCCAAATCCATGAAGGAAGGCCCAAGTTCACAAAGCATGAGGAAAGGCCCAAGCCCAGATTTTCGGACATTCTGCCTGTGCAGATTAGTCAACTTGCGAAGCCCATATCTCCCACTTGCACCGTTGGATCGTGCTGTAATTTTTATACACGCTGCATGTGTGTGTTAGATATTCTGTATTAAAATTGGAGAATCATCCAACCGTTCAAACGTGAATTATTCCGTTCTAAGTGGGCACTGCTCAGTGCTGTCTGCTTTTTATTTCTTTCCTCTTCTTTTATTTTCAATGCTCCACTCACCCCTATATTCTTTCCTCTTCTTTCTGCCCACAATATTAGTGTTTGATTTCTTTTACCTAAATAAATGGTTCATTGCCATATGACTACATTTCCACCATTCCACTTACCATTTCTTTTCTACCACTCACATTCCACTTCTCTTCCTTTTCTTTCTTTATTTCTTGCATTGTCTTCTTCTTCCTCTCCATTCTCCTATAAATAGCAGCCTCATTCTTCTCTTCAAACACACCCCAATGAGGAGGGACAAACCCTCCTCTTTCTCTTCTCATCTCATATTTTCCATTCTCTAATACTATGGGTTTTCAAGACTTCAAGGAGGAGGGGAAGGCGTCTACACCATCATCACCAGCCCTATTTCAACATCACCATCACCATCACCACCTTGTCTTCACAGCTTGGATTACTTGTGGTCAAGGATTCAAGTTTGTGGCTTCAAGATCTTCATCCTATTCATACGGTGTATTTCGACTTAGCCTTTAAATTTATGCCTCTTTGTTGCTTGTTTATCCTTTGTATTAGTTAACATGACATGATTTATATAATTTTCAGCCTTTGTTTATGGGTTTATTTAATTGTTGGATCCTAATTAATTAGTTCTTCTAGTAGCTTATGTGACTCCGTTTATTTGATTCTATTTTAGTAGATAACTTTTATATGTTTTTGTTTTAAGGTTGCAAACTTAAGATGATTGCATATAATTGGTGCTAGAATTAGGGTTTTAATTCTAATTCACAAGTAGTAAAGGCTTTGGAAAGAGGTCGGAATGAAATAAGAAGGATCACGGATAGATGGGCGGTCCCACTAGGTCGTGCACTTTAATTAACAACTCTTCTTTTATGCGTTGGACATGTTTTGATTAGCTACCTTTGCATGTTTGATTGGTTAATCTAGGTGCGGTCGCTTAGGTTAATTTTCATGAAAGTGGTTTTATTTGGGGAATGATAATTGGCGGTCCAGCATTCCACATATGTTAATTTCGGTTTCATGGCTAGGGAACTTGGTTAATTTTCGGTCCAATAATTGGTAAACTTGTATACTTGTGGCTGAACTTTATATACTTTGTGTTTCATCCCATCTTATTTAATTTATTCTTTGTAATTTAATTAATTTAATTCATTCAATTTATCACTCAATCCCCCCTTTTACTTTGTACATATGTATATATTTATACTTTATACTTGTTAATAATTCTTTATTTTATTTAATTCTTTGTGACAATTTTTGTTAGGTACACCCTTTGATCTCCGTTGTGAACGATACCCTACTATGCACTATACTACTACCGATAGGGTTTTTTTAAATTGATGCTCCTTTTGGGGTGTACCAATTTTTGGCGCCGTCGACGTGGATTGACAATGTTCCTAACCTAATATTTTTTTTGTTGATACTGTTTATAATATTTTGTAATTATTACTGTTTTTATTACTTGTATATAATTACTGTTTACTTTTTATTGTTTATAATTTTACTATTTTTTTTAACTGTTCATATTACTTGTTTATATTACTTGTATATATTTTGTTACACTTAGTAATTATACTTAGGTATCCTAAATATAGTTGATTATTTTTTGGTTGTTGTAAGTTGTAACTTGAACGGAAATAGGTAAGGTCCTTTTATTAATATTGGCCTAAACCCTTCATTTGTACCGTAAGGTCACTTGAGGTTGAGGGCGGCCTTTATTAACACTTGGAGAATTGTCGAACACTTAAGTGCTTTCTCAACTGAGTAAGGGGCACATGAATGGTGTCTAGATATGATCGAGACCCTGGGTGACGGGTTTGTAAAATTGGATTCAGAGGACTAGTCCACTAAATGAATCCTGCCTCTCGCTTATCTCTTGTGATCTGGCCATTCGCCTTCTGAAAACACGGAAAGTCATTTAAGTCAAGGCATTGCACCTAGGCCGTAAGTCCACCTTGAGTTACCGCTTGGAATCAACTTTCATTTTTTTTCAACTATATTAAGGCAAAGGAAAATATTTTTGTACACTTAAGTGTATTGTGTAAATAAAATATACGTAGACATAGGAAAATTTATTCATTCATTTTGTATAGATAATTTGTGACATATTTTTAACTTTGTAAATATTTTGTTTTTATTTTGTAAATTTATTACTAACCTTTTTATTTTGTATAGGAAATAATCCGGGTTTATCGGAAATTTTACCACATACATCGGAGCATACGTTTAGGAAGTCAAGGTTGAAAAACCTTGAGGTTGATGTCTTGTTGGTGATTTTCGGTTTCCTCGGGAGTAGAAAGGTAAGTTTTCTTTTCACTCTCGTTATTTGTTTTAAAAAAAAAAAAAAAAAAAAATACAAAATTTGTAATTGTAAATAATTAAAAAAAAAAAAAAAAAATTGTGTTTGTTTTTGTTTTACTGTTTTATAATTTTTACTGTTTATATTTACTGTTTATTTTGGGCTTGTTTGTTAGTTTGTTTTGTTATTGGGCCTTAGGCCCGTTTGTGTGATTGGTTAGTGTTTTAGGTTTCGTAAAATAAAAAAAAAATAAAAAAAAAATTTAGCCCATTGGGCTCGTGTCATTCACGAAGCCCAAAACCCGTAACCCAAGCCCATTAGTGTGTCGGGCCTGTTCGTTTTTAGGCCCATTAGTTTAAGCCCACCAATAATGGGCCGGAGATTTCTTTGGCCCAGGCCCACTTTAAGGCCCAAACTATTTCGATGGCCCAGGCCCGTTTAAAGTGTCGGCAAGCGCGTGTGCTACGCGTTTTCACTGTTCACTTTACGACTTTTCGTAAAGTATTAAAAAAATAAAAAAAATAAAAAATCGAAAATCAGAAAAAAATGTGATTGGGCCGACGCACGACTTTTGCGTCGGCCGATTTGTTTAATAAATCGTGCGCGCGTTCCACTATTCCCTTTGCGACTTTCGTCGCTCGATCCGTGATTTACGGATCTATGTCTTCGACTTTGGACACGCGTCCGTCCGTTCGTTTCCCTTCCCTTCGGTTTGCGTTAGTGCCTTAGGTCATTTCACGCATTTTCCCTTAGTCTCTCTCTCTTTCTCTCGTTTACTCTCTCGTGTTCTTCGTGTTCTTCATCTGTTCTTGAGTTTTTCCCAGAAAACCTCCCAAATCCCAGAAGCTATCCTCCCTTCCCAAACCACAAATGGCCAAAAGAGTCAATTCTTTCAGCGACTTGTTTCAGGCAGGTCCTTCAGAGAACCCAATCTTTGAAGGCTTGGCTGAAATAATTCCACCAAGCATGCTCAATAGCGCCGATGCTAGCATGCCGACCGAGCCACAACCGCAACCACTACCCCAAGCACCAATCCTGGTTGCTGATCCACCCGTTGAGCCGGAAGCCGCTCCTGTCTATAGGAGACTTCCGAGGACAAAGTACACCAAAGCTCAAAGAGATGCACTGGCGGCTTTCTTTGCGGTGTATTCTCACCCCACGAAACCACAAAGAGAAAGATTTGGTCCGAAAATCGGACTTGAGGAGGACCAGGTCTACTATTGGGGGTCGAGAAATAGGAAGAAATTCGGTATCCTGACGTCTGAGCAACGTATTGCCGAGTTAGAGCGAAGAAACGATCAGCTGGTGAGCAAGAACGAGGAGCTTCAAATGCAGAATCAACGACTCGTCGATGCTCTCCACAGCGGCATTTGTCCCAATTGCGGAGGTCCTGTTCCGCACTCAGATGTGCCACGGCGAAGGCTCGAAGTTGTTCCTCCACAACAAGAGCCTCTTCTTGAGTTGTCCGATGATTCGATCGATATGGACCACTTGAGACGGGATGTGCGGAGCCTCGTGCCAACATTTGTCGAGCGCCCATCCATAACTTTGCCATCCGACACCCTTCCCGACCTGCTCATGATCTTGTCGGAGTCCACACCGACTTGATCTCGGATATCGTCCGTAAGGCCAAACACGAGCTCCTGCTCATCGGCCACCGCCGGATTTCCTTTGTGGATAACTTCACCGACTCCCGACACGTCTATTCATCCCGAGACTCTTCATAGGGCCGAGTACTTGCGAGTGTTTCAACGAGCTGAACCTGCTCCGTACTTCAAAGCCGAATCGTCGAGACACTCGGCAACCATCCATCTTTATCCGACCACCATCGTTCAAATTCTCATGGATGTTGGTCGATGGTTGCCTGTCTTCTGTAGCATGATTACAAACGCCAAGACGTTGGAGATCCTATCCTCCAGCAACGAAGTAGGCTACGAGGAGCAGAAGCAGGTGATGTCGGCCGAGTTTCTGGTGCCATCTCACCTCATTTCAACTCGTGAAGTCCAGTTCGTTCGGTATTCTCACCTACAACTGGATGGAAGTTGGGTCGTCGTGGATGTCTCCGTGGATGAATTGCGTTCAAATCCAAAGCCTTCCGTGAGATCGATTTGCCGAAAACGCCCCTCCGGATGCCTGATTCGTGATCTTCAGAATGGTTCTTCCTTGGTCACTTGGGTGGAGCACGTGGATGTACGCGAAAAGGAGATGAAGGCTAGTTTCGAACCTTTTGTTCATTCAGGGTTCGCTTTTGGTGCAAAGCGTTGGATCTCAACACTCCAACGACAAGCCGAGCGCTACATGTGCGCCACAGGTATCCACACTTCACCCGGTGACTCGATTATTTCTCCTGAAGGAAGAAGAGGCTTGGCGGAAATGGCAAAACAGATGACAATCTGTTTCTTCAACGACATCAGCAACTCCACGTACCACCACTGGACTTGTTCGAACCGAACAAGAGACACTCGAATGGAGGTCAGGACCAACAAGCGAAGGGGTGATCCGAGCAAGCCCCCTGGAGTCAATCGTACTGCTGGTTGTTCCGTCGTTATACTTAGTTCCTCAAAGACGTGCAGACAAGACCACAATGGGATAGTATGTCGATGGACAGCTCGGTGCGTGTGCTAGCAAATTTCTCCATCGGCCTTGACCCGCGGAACCAGATTTCGGTGCTCGCGATAGATAGTCACAACGACTTCCTCATTCTTCAGGAGTGTTGCACCGATGCAACGGGGTCGTCTGTCATTTATGCGCCGATTAACCATTCCATTCTCCAGTGTTTGTTATGTGGAGTTCAACCGGAGCCATTTCCGCTTATGTCTTCTGGCTTCTCCATTCTACCTAACGTATCCGGAGCTATTCTTGACGGAACACTGCTGACTATAGTGTTCCAGATCTCAGTGAAGGCTACATCAGCCAAGTCTGCCGTGGAGTCGGCAACAACCCTTGTCCAGGACACACTTCTAAGGATCAGAGCCGCAGTCAACTAAGGAGCAAACGTTGGATGCAAGGCCCTGCTAGCCTTGTTTGTGACTGTTGGTGACTTGCTTCGGGAGGAGCTTCACGATCTTCAAAGGGGAGTCTTTCTGTTTCCCTTTTCATTTATTTAACTGTTGTGTGTTTATTTCAGTTTGTGTGTTTATGACAGGCTACAATGTAGCATCAATTTAAAAAAATCCATATCGGTAGTATAGTGTAAGTAGGGTATCGTTCACAACGGAGATCAAAGGGTGTACCTAACAAACAATGTCACAAAGAATTAAATAAAATAAAGAATTATTATTAACAAGTATAAAGTATAAATATATACATATGTACAAAGTAAAAAGGGGAATTGAGAGATAAATTGAATGAAATAAATTAATTAAATTACAAAGAATAAATGAAATATGATGATGAAACACAAAGTATATAAAGTTCAGCCACATATACACAAGTTTACCAATCATTAGACCGAAAATTAACCAAGTTCCCTAGCCATGAAACCGAAACTAACATATGTGGAATGCCCACACGGGTTATCATTCCCCAAATAAAACCTCTTCTATGAAAATTAACCTAGTGAACGCTCATCTAGATTAAACAATTAAACATGCAAAGGTGATCAATCAATAACATATCTAACGCATAGGAGAAGAGTTGTTAATTAAAGTGCGCGACCTAGCTGACACGCCCAAAATGAGCATCAATTTAAAAAACCCTATCGGTAGTAGTATAGTGCATAGTAGGGTATCGTTCACAACGGAGATCAAAGGGTGTACCTAACAAAAATTGTCACAAAGAATTAAATAAAATAAAGAATTATTATTAACAAGTATAAAGAATATATACATATATACAAAGTAAAAAGGGGATTGAGAGATTAAATTGAATGAAATGAATTAATTAATCTACAAAGAATAAATGAAATAAGATGGGATGAAACATAAAGAATATAAAGTTCAGCCACAAGTATACAAGTTTACCAATTATTGGACCGAAAATTAACCAAGTTCCCTAGCCATGAAACCGAAATTAACATATGTGGAATGCTGGACCGCCAATTATCATTCCCCAAATAAAACATCTTTCATGAAAATTAACCTAAGCGACCGCACCTAGATTAATCAATCAAACATGCAAAGGTAGCTAATCAAAACATGTCCAACGCATAAAAGAAGAGTTGTTAATTAAAGTGCACGACCTAGTGGGACCGCCCATCTATCCGTGATCCTTCTTATTTGTTTCCGACCTCTTTCCAAAGCCTTTACTACTTGTGAATTAGAATTAAAACCCTAATTCTAGCACCAATTATATGCAATCATCTTAAGTTTGCAACCTTAAAACAAAAACATATAAAAGTTATCTACTAAAACAAAATCAAATAAACGGAGTCACATAAACTACTAGAAGAACTAATTAATTAGGATCCAACAATTAAATAAATCCATAAACAAGGGCTGAATATTATATAAATCATGTCATGTTAACTAATACAAAGAATAATCAAGTAACAAAGAGGAACCATAAAGAGTAATTAAAGGCTAAGTCGAAATACACCGTATGAATAGCATGAAGAACTTGAAGATCACACACTCTTGAATCCTTGACCACAAGTAATCCAAAGCTGTGAAGACCCAAGGTGATGATGGTGATGGTGATGTTGAATAGGGGCTGGTGGTGATGGTGTAGATGCCTTCTCCTCCTCCTTGAAGTCTTGAAAACCCATAGTATTAGAGAATGGAAAATGTGAGATGAGAAGAGAAAGAGGAGGGTTTGTCCCTCCTCCTTGAGGTGTGTTTGAAGAGAAGAATGAGGCTGCTATTTATAGGAGAATGGAGAGGAAGAAGAAAACAATGAAAGAAATAAAGAAAGAAAAGGAAGAGAAGTGGAATGTGAGTGGTAGAAAAGAAATGGTAAGTGGAATGGTGGAAATGAAGTCATATGGCAATGAACCATTTATTTAGATAAAAGAAATCAAACACTAATATTGTGGGCAGAAAGAAGAGGAAAGAATATAGGGGTGAGTGGAGCATTGAAAATAAAAGAAGAGGAAAGAAATAAAAAGCAGACAGCACTGAGCAGTGCGCACTTAGAGCGGCATAATGGACGTTCCACCGGTTGGATGATTCTCAAATTTTATTTGGGAGCAGCTAACATCCACATGCAGCGTGTATCAAAATTACAGCTAGATCTGACGGTGCAATTGAGAGATATGGGCTTCGCAAGTTGACTTATCTGCACAGGCAGAATGTCCGAAAATCTGGGCTTGGGCCTTTCCTCATGCTTTGTGAACCTGGGCCTTCCTTCATGGATTTGGGCCTGCCATCTTGGGTCTGGGCCTCCTTCTTGGTGGGCCCCCTTCTTAATGGGCCTCATGGCAGACCACCTCTTAATGGGCCTCGCAAAAGCCCATTAGACTTCGTTTCTGCACATGTTCACATTAATACATCATTTTGGACTCAAATATGGAAACTAAGCTAAAATAGCAAAGTTACAATTAAATCATAGCCAAATAGTAGGGAAAACACATTAAAAACGTCACACTTTGTGCTCCTATCAAATTCCCCCACACTTAGCTACTGCTAGTCCTCTAGCAAACACAAGAACAACACAAAACAGAAAATGAAACACAAAACAGAATGGTCTTTCCAACCATAACCCTCAGCGAGTTCATAAGAGTTATAATCAGGAGAATAAAAATTATATACCAAGGCTAACAAATTTGCTAAGCATTTAACATGTACATCTCATTCATGCTCGGGTGAAGTGTGTGAAAACCGAGTATACAAAAAATTTCATGCAATCAAATAGGCACATCGAAACAACATTAACCACTAAAGCTCACAATGATCACTAAATATTTCCGCTCAGTGTTTAGGGTTAAGTGTTTACTCTCATAACAATTGCACAAGTAACGTTCCCATAAGCTTGCTCATTAACCAACTCTCTACAATTAATCCACAAATCATTAAATCATAAGGGCTTTCAATGGTGTAATGGGGCCAAAGGGTGAATGGTTAATAGTGAATGAAGGGACTGGAAATGAAAAATGTTTCACATGTTTGCAAGACAAATCAACGACTTTGAAACTCATACCTATGCTATACCCGAAACAACTTTCTTATTCTCCTCCAACCTTTTATTGAAAATAATACAAGAAAATAACTCTATCTTTTTTTTTGCATTTTTTTTTCTTTTTTTTTCTATTTTTTGTTTCTTTGAGGAATTTATTCCTTCTTTTTATTTCTGATTTTTTTTTCTTTCTTTGAACAAATACAACAAAATAAATACACCCCCACACTTGCCTTTTGGTATAATACCATACAAATCAAAACCCGAAGCATAAGAACACAAGAAGTCACTATCATCGTCTTGCAAACACAAATAAAACAAGGGTGAGAAGGTGTGGGTGAACAAAAGAAACGGCTAATGAGTGTTTAGTTCAAAAGGGGATTCCTAAAGTTCGTGTTTAGATGGATGGTGAATACTTTGGCCATGGTGCTCAACTAATGCCTTACTCATCTCTAATTCATTACAGATTAACAAAACGTTTCAAGTGGTCTTTGAGCAAGTTCTAGGTTCAAAACTCATGAATTGTGCACACATGAAGAACGAGTAAATGTATGAAAGATGCATACATGTGAATATTCAATAGGCTCAAATCCTCACATTTTCTGGGTATGCATGACAATGTATGTTTAAATGTGCTTCTCGGATTGCAATCAATTAATCGAAATAGGTTATGTGAACATGGAATTTCGAGCAATCACAAGTTATGCATATTAAATCCAAAGCAAACTACACACAGCCTTAGCATATAATCAACATTCTCAAAATCATAACAGATTAAACTCAATTCATCATCGGAATTGGAAAGAACAAAACACAACACAATAAAACACACAAAAACACAAAACAGAAGCAAATATTTTTGTAATTTTTGATTTTTTGATTTTTTTTGATATAGCTCAAATAAACAAACAAGCACTTTCTAAGACTCGATAGCTCCAAAGCCAGTGCGAAACAAACGAGCTTACAAAACTATTTTTTTTTTTTCAAATTTTTTTTATTAGGGTAACAATACGTGACCACAGTGACTTACTTAGTGCAATGGTAGGTTCAACGCTACCAAAGGAGTAAGTATGATCTAGTCGAAATACCGTTACCGTAGAAAACAAAAACAAGTAAATTATTTTTTTGAATTTTTGAATTTTTCAAATTTTTTTCTTTTCTTTTTAATAAACCTTCCCCCCACACTTGAATTAAACATTGTCCTCAATGTTGACAAATATTTCACGAAAATGAAAAATTTAAGCATGGTTATTGAATTGAAAATACAAACAGAAATAAACACACCAACAAAAATAAACACACAACAGTTAAGTAAATGAAAAGGGAAACATAAAGACTCCCCTTTGAAGATCGTGAAACTCCTCCCGAAGTAAGTCACCAACAGTCACAAACAAGGCTAGCAGGGCCTTGCATCCAACGTTTGCTCCTTAGTTGACTGCGGCTTTGATCTTTTTGAGCGTGTCCTGGACGACACTTGTTGCCGAATCCACAGCACGTCTGGCTGAATTTTCCTTCACTGAGATCTGGAACACTAACGTCAGTAGAGTTCCATCAAGTACGTCTCCGGATACATCCGGCAGAATGGAGAAGCCAGATGACATCAATTGAAAAGGCTCCGGGTCAACTCCACATAACATGGACTGGAAGGTTGCTTGTTCGATAGGCGCATAAATCACGTACGACCCCGTTGAATCTGTGAAGCACTCCTGGAGTATGAGGAAGTCGACGTGATTACTTATGCCCAAAACGGAGATAGAATTTCGTGGGTCAAGACCAGTGGTGAAGTTTGTAAGCACATGTACTGAACTGTCTATCGACACACTATCCCATAAATGCCTTGTCTGTACGTCTCTGATAAAATCAAAGATTCTTGTGTGATGGGAGAAGTGCTTGACAGAACAGCCAGCAGTACGATCGAGTCCAAGGGGTTGGCTAGGATCACCCCTTCGCTTATTGGTCCTGACCTCCATATGTGTGTCTCCCGTTTTGTTTGATGCAGTCCAATGATGGTAAGTCGAGTTGGTGATGTCGTTGAAGAAACTTACCGCCATCTGGTTTGCCATCTTAGCAAGGCTTCTTCTCCCTCCTGGTGAAATGATTGAGTCACTAGGTGAAGTGTGAATCCCCATCACGCACATGTAGCGCTCGGCATGTCGTTGAAGAGGTGCCAACCAACGCTTCGCTCCATATGCAAAACCTGATTCAACAAAAGGTTTAAATAAGGGGGTTAAATCTTTTTCTCGCACATCAACATGGTCCACCCACGTGACAAAAGAGGATCCATTCTGCAGATCCCGTATCAGGCATCCGGAAGGACGTTTTCGACATCTTGATCTCACGGAAGGCCTTGGATTTGAGCTCATTTCATCCACAGAGACATCCACAACAATCCAACTTCCATCCAATTGTTGGTGAGAGGAACGAACAAACTGGACTTCACGAGTTGAAACATTGTGTGTTGGCACTAGAAACTCGGCGGACATCACTTGCACTCGCTCCTTGTAGCTTTCTTCTATCCCGGAGAACAGGACCTCCAAGGTATGGGCATTGGTGACCAAGCTACGAAGACGAGCAACCATTGACCAACATCCATTAAAATCCGAACGATGGTGGTCGGATTCGGAGTGAATGGTTCGTCGAGTGTCTCGAGGCTTCGATATGAAATATGGTGTAGGCTCGGCTCGTTGAGACACTCGCAAGTACTCGGCATGATTAAGAGTTTCGGGATGAATGGAAGTGATGGGATTTGAGGAATAGATCCATAGGGGAAAACCAGCAGCGACCAAGAGCATGAGTTCGTCTTTGGCTTTGTTCACGATATCGGCGATCTGGTCGGAATGAAACCCAACGAGATCATCGAGCAGGTCCCGAATGTTGTCGATGGCACACGAGAGGATGAGCGCTCGAGTAATGTTGGCATGAGGCTCCGCACATCCCTTCGCAAGTCATCCATGTCGATTGAATCATCGGACAAGACAAGAAGAGGCTCCGGAGGAACAACTTCAAACCTTGATCGTTGCACATCCGGGTGCGGAACAGGACCTCCGCACCGGGGACAAATGCCGCCGTGAAGAGCATCGATGAGTTTCTGGTTCTGCTCTTGAAGCTCCTCATTCTTACTCATCGGCTCCTCGTTTCTTCTTATTAGATCGGCATAAATCTGCTCCTCCGACGGGATACCGTGCTTATCATGAAATCTCCTTCCCCGATTGTAGACCTTATTTTCGGTTAACCCGAGTTCTATAGCAAACCTTGCTCGTGCAGTTTGAGTGGGTGAGGATTCACCGTGTAGAACTCGGTCAACGCATCATTTTGGTCCTTGGTGAATCTCGTCCTCGGGCCTCTCGTACGCTTCTCGGGAAGGACCAGCAACAACAACAACATGTGGATCAGCACTGGATTGGTGCTTCGTGGTTCGGTTCGGTTCCGGCACATCCGGCATGCTAGCATTAACGGATCTAGAATGCTTGGTGGAATGATTTCATCCAAGCCTTCAAAGAAATCACTCTCTGGAGGACTCGAATGAAACAACTCACTGAAAGAATTCACTCTTTTGGCCATTTCTAGATTGGGAGGGAGGATAACTTTCTGGAAAAATAACTAAGAACAACGAAGAACAAGTGAAGAACAGTATGAACAAACGAGAGAAAATTTAGAGAGACTAAAAGGGAACTAAGTGAAAATGAATGCAAAATGAATGGAATGAAGCACATAGACACAAACCAAGGGAAAGGAACAGACGCACGTACGCACACGTGCCACAGACAGATCCGCAAATTGCGGATCGAGCGACGAAAGTCGCAAAGGCTACAGTTGACACGCATGCGGATTATTAAACAAATCGGCCGACGCAAAAGTCGTCCGTCGGCCCAATCAAATTTTTTTTATTTTTTTATTTTTTATTTTTTTATTTATTTTTTATTATCGAGCCGACGCGAAAGTCGCGGGACAGACCAATAACAATTTTTCTTTTTATTTAACCAAATCTTTACGCGAAAGTCGTAAAGTAAACAGTGAAAACGCGTAGCACACGCGCTAACGGTTGCCGACACTTTAAACGGGCTTGGACCATCGAAATGGTTTGGGCCTTAAAGTGGGCCTGGGCCAAAGAAAACTCCGGCCCATTATTGGTGGGCTTAACTAATGGGCCTAAAAACGAACAGGCCCGACACACTAAATGGGCTTGGGTTACGGGTTTTGGGCTTCGTGAATGACACGAGCCCAATGGGCTAAATTTTTTATTTTATTATTTTTATTTTTTTTATTTTACGAAACCTAAAACTCTAACCAATTACACAAACGGGCCTAAGGCCCAATAACAAATAACTACAACAAGCCCAAAAATAAAACAAACAGTAATTATAAACAGTAAAAAGAAATAATTACAAACAGTAAAACAAAACAATCACTCTTTTTTTATTATTTTTTTTATTTACAATTACAAATTTTCTATTTTCTATTTTTTTTTTATATAAACAAATAAATAACTAGAGTGAAAAGAAAACTTACCTTTTTACTCCCGAGGATACCAGAAAATCACCAACAAGACATCAACCTCAAGGTTTTTCAACCTTGACTTCCAAACGTATGCTCCGATGTATGTGGTAGAATTTCCGATAAACCCGGATTATTCCCTATAAAAATTAAAAAGTTAGTAATAAAATTTACAATATAAAAACAAAATATTTACAAAGTTAAAAATGTATCACAAATTATCTATACAAAATGAATAAATAAATTTTCCTATGTCTAAGTAAATTTTATTTACACAATACACTTAGGTACGGGAACAGAGGACTTCAATGTGCAATGGGACTGAAACAGCTACCCATCTTAAAGTCATGTTTAATCCAATATACCTAAAGTGTACAAAAATATTTTCTTTTGCCTGAATATAGTTGAAAAAAAAGAAAGTTGATTCCAAGCGGTAACTCAAGGTGGACTTGCGGCCTAGGTGCAATGCCTTGACTTAAATGACTTTCCGTGTTTTCAGAAGGCGAATGGCCAGATCACAAGAGATAAGCGAGAGGCAGGATTCATTTAGTGGACTAGTCCTCTGAATCCAATTTTACAAACCCGTCACCCAGGGTCTCGATCATATCTAGACACCATTCATGTGCCCCTTACTCAGTTGAGAAAGCACTTAAGTGTTCGACAATTCTCCAAGTGTTAATAAAGGCCGCCCTCAACCTCAAATAACCTTACGGTAAAAATGAAGGGTTTAGGCCAATATTAATAAAAGGACCTTACCTATTTCCGTTCAAGTTACAACTTACAACAACAAAAAAATAATCAACTATATAAAAGACACCTAAATAAATTACTAAGTGTAACAAAATATGAACAAGTATAAACAAGTAATATTCACAAATATTCACAAAATAATAGTTAGGAATTTTCAATCCCCGTCGACGGCGCCAAAAATTGACAGGCCCCAAAAGGGACATCTTTCATGAAAATTAACCTAAGCGACCGCACCTAGATTAATCAATCAAACATGCAAAGGTGCTTAATCAAAACATGTCCAACGCATAAAAGAAGAGTTGTTAATTAAAGTGCACGACCTAGTGGGACCGCCCATCTATCCGTGATCCTTCTTATTTTGATTCCGACCTCGTTCGATAAGCCTTTACTACTTGTGAATTAGAATTAAAACCCTAATTCTAGCACCAATTATATGCAATCATCTTAAGTTTCGAACCTTAAAACAAAAACATATAAAAGATATCAACTAAAACAAAATCAAATAAACGGAGTCACATAAGCTACTAGAAGAACTAATTAATTAGGATCTAACAATCAAATAAACCCATAAACAAAGGCTGAAAATTATATAAATCATGTCATGTTAACTAATACAAAGAATAATCAAGCAACAAAGAGGAACTCAAAAAGAGTAATTAAAGAATAAGTCGAAGTACACCATATGGAAAGCATGAAGAACTCGAAGATCACAAACTCTTAAATCCTTACGCGAGTAATCCAAAAGCCGAGATTCCCAAGGTGATGATGATGGTGGTGATGATGGTTGATGGCTGGTGGTAATGGTGTAAACAGCTTCTCCTCCTCCTTGAAGACTTGAAAACCCTAAATACTAGAGAATGGAAAATATGATGGAGATGGAGAAGAGAAAGAGGAGGGTTTGTCCCTCCTCCATTGGGGTGTGTATTGGTGAGAAGAATGAGGCTGCTATTTATAGGAGAATGGAGAGGAAGAAGAAGACAATGAAAGAAATAAAGAAAGAAAAGGAAGAGAAGTGGAATGTGAGTGGTAGAAAAGAAATGGTAAGTGGAATGGTGGAAATGAAGTCATATGGCAATGAACCATTTATTTAGATAAAAGAAATCAAACACTAATATTGTGGGCAGAAAGAAGAGGAAAGAATATAGGGGTGAGTGGAGCATTGAAAATAAAAGAAGAGGAAAGAAATAAAAAGCAGACAGCACTGAGCAGTGCGCACTTAGAGCGGCATAATGGACGTTCCACCGGTTGGATGATTCTGAAATTTTATTTGGGAGCAGCTAACATCCACATGCAGCGTGTATCAAAATTACAGCTAGATCTGACGGTGCAATTGAGAGATATGGGCTTCGCAAGTTGACTTATCTGCACAGGCAGAATGTCCGAAAATCTGGGCTTGGGCCTTTCCTCATGCTTTGTGAACCTGGGCCTTCCTTCATGGATTTGGGCCTGCCATCTTGGGTCTGGGCCTCCTTCTTGGTGGGCCCCCTTCTTAATGGGCCTCATGGCAGACCACCTCTTAATGGGCCTCGCAAAAGCCCATTAGACTTCGTTTCTGCACATGTTCACATTAATACATCATTTTGGACTCAAATATGGAAACTAAGCTAAAATAGCAAAGTTACAATTAAATCATAGCCAAATAGTAGGGAAAACACATTAAAAACGTCACACTTTGTGCTCCTATCACTAGCGAACGCTCGTCTATCCGCGATCCTTCGTATTTTGATTCCGACCCGTTTGATAAGCCTTTACTACTTGTGAATTAGAATTAAAACCCTAATTCTAGCACAAATTACATGCAATCATCTTAAGTTTTGAACCTTAAAACAAGAACACATAAAAGATTCAATAAAACCGAATCAAATAAACGGAGTCACATAAGCTGCTAGAAGAACTAATTAATTAGGATCTAACAATCAAATAAACTCATAAATATAGGCTGAAAATTATATAAATCATGTCATGTTAACTAATACAAAGAATAATCAAGCAACAAAGAGGAACTCAAAAAGAGTAATTAAAGAATAAGTTGAAGTACACCATATGGAAAGTAGGAAGAACTCGAAGATCACAAACTCTTAAATCCTCACGCGAGTAACTCAAAAGCCGAGATTCCCAAGGTGATGATGATGGTGGTGATGATGGTTGATGGCTGGTGGTAATGGTGTAAACAGCTCCCCTCCTCCTTGAAGACTTGAAAACCCTAAATACTAGAGAATGGAAAATATGATGTGAGATGGAGAAGAGAAAGAGGAGGGTTTGTCCCTCCCCATTGGGGTGTGTATTGGTGAGAAGAATGAGGCTGCTATTTATAGGAGAATGGAGAGGAAGAAGAAGACAATGAAAGAAATAAAGAAAGAAAAGGAAGAGAAGTGGAATGTGAGTGGTAGAAAAGAAATGGTAAGTGGAATGGTGGAAATGAAGTCATATGGCAATGAACCATTTATTTAGATAAAAGAAATCAAACACTAATATTGTGGGCAGAAAGAAGAGGAAAGAATATAGGGGTGAGTGGAGCATTGAAAATAAAAGAAGAGGAAAGAAATAAAAAGCAGACAGCACTGAGCAGTGCGCACTTAGAGCGGCATAATGGACGTTCCACCGGTTGGATGATTCTGAAATTTTATTTGGGAGCAGCTAACATCCACATGCAGCGTGTATCAAAATTACAGCTAGATCTGACGGTGCAATTGAGAGATATGGGCTTCGCAAGTTGACTGATCTGCACAGGCAGAATGTCCGAAAATCTGGGCTTGGGCCTTTCCTCATGCTTTGTGAACCTGGGCCTTCCTTCATGGATTTGGGCCTGCCATCTTGGGTCTGGGCCTCCTTCTTGGGTCTGGGCCTCCTTCTTGGTGGGCCTCGCAAATGCCCATTAGACTTCGTTTCTGCACATGTTCACATTAATACGTCATTTAGGACTCAAATATGGAAACTAAGCTAAAATAGCAAAGTTACAATTAAATCATAGCCAAATAGTAGGGAAAACACATTAAAAACGTCACACTTTGTGCTCCTATCAAATTCCCCCACACTTAGCTATTGCTAGTCCTCTAGCAAACACAAAACTTTAAAACAGAACAACACAAAACAGAAAACGAAACACAAAACAAAATGGTCTTTCCAACCATAACCCTCAGCGAGTTCAGAAGAGTTATAATCAAGAGAATAAAAATTATATACCAAGGCTAAAGAATTTGCTAAGTCTTTAACATGCACATCTCATTTATGCTCGGGTGAAGTGTGTGAAAACCGAGTATACAATTAATCTCATGCAATCAAATAGGCACATCGAAACAACATTAACCACTAAAGCTCACAATGGTCACTAAATATTTCCGCTCAGTGTTTAGGGTTAAGTGTTTACTCTCATAACAATTGCACAAGTAATGTTCCCATAAGCTTGCTCATTAACCAACTCTCCACAATTAATCCACAAATCATTAGATCATAAGGGCTTCAAGGGTATAAACGGGGCCAAAAGGGTGAATGGTGAATAGTGAATGATGAATGAAGGGACTGGAAATGAAAAATGTTTCACATGTTTGCAAGACAAGTCAACGACTTTGAAACTCATACCTATGCTATACCCGAAACAACTTTCTTATTCTCCTCCAACCTTTTATTGAAAATAATACAAGAAAATAACTCTATTTTTTTTTCTTTTTTCTTTTTTTTTTCTTTTCTTTTTTTTCTTGAGGAACTTTATTCCTTCTTTTTGTTTTTGATTTTTTTTTCTTTGTTTGAACAATTACAACAAAATAAAATGCACCCCCACACTTGCCTTTTGGTATATTACCATACAAATCCGAAGCATAAAAACACAATAAGTCACTATCATCGTCTTGCAAACACAATAAAACAAGGGTGAGATGGTGTGGGTGAACAAAAGAAAAGGCTAATGAGTGTTTAGTTCAAAAGGGGATTCCTAAAGTTCGTGTTTAGATGGATGGTGAATATTTTGGCCATGGTGCTCAACTAATGCCTTAATCATCTCTAATTCATTACAGATTAACAAAACGTTTCAAGTGGTCTTTGAGCAAGTTCTAGGTTCAAAACTCATGAATTGTGCACACATGAAGAACGAGTAAATGTATGAAAGATGCATACATGTGAATATTCAATAGGCTCAAGTCCTCACATTTTCTGGGTATGCATGACAATGTATGTTTAAATGTGCTTCTCGGATTGCAATCAACTAATCGAAACAGGTTATGTGAACATGGAAATTCGAGCAATCATAAGTTATGCATATTAAATCCAAAGCAAACTACACAAAGCCTTGACATATAATAAACATTCTCCTAATCACAACAATTTAAACTCAATTCATCATCGGAATTGGAAAGAACAAAGCACAAAACAAACAATAACACACAAAACAGAAGCAAATATTTTTGTAATTTTTGATTTTTTGATTTTTTTGATTGATTTTTTTTTAAATGATATAGCTCAAATAAACGAACAAGCACTTTCTAAGACTCGATAGCTCCAAAGCCAGTGCGAAACAAACGAGCTTACAAAACTATTTTTTTTTTCTTTTTCAATTTTTTTTATTAGGGTAACAATACGTGACCACAGTGACTTACTAAGTGCAATGGTAGGTTCAACGCTACCAAGGGAGTAAGTATGATCTAGTCGATATATTGTTACCGTAGAAAACAAACACAAGTAAATTATTTTTTTGAATTTTTGAATTTTTTTTCTTTTCTTTTCTATAAACCTTCCCCCCACACTTGAATTAAACATTGTCCTCAATGTTAGACAAATATTTCACGAAAATGAATAATTCAAGCATGGTTATTGAATTTAAACACACAAACAGAAGTAAACACACCAAACAGAAATAAACACACAACAGTTAAGTAAATGAAAAGGGAAACAGAAAGACTCCCCTTGAAGATCGTGAAGCTCCTCCCGAAGGTAGTCACCAACAGTCACAAACAAGGCTAGCAGGGCCTTGCATCCAACGTTTGCTCCTTAGTTGACTGCGGCTTTGATCTTTTTGAGCGTGTCCTGGACCGTGCCTCGTTGCCAAATCCACAAGCACGTCCGGCTGAATTTGCCTTCACCGAGATCCGGAACACTAACGTCGCAGAGTTCCATCAAGTACGTCTCCGGATACATCGGGCAGAATGGAGAAGCCAGATGACATCAATTGAAAAGGCTCCGGGTCAACTCCACATAACATGGACTGGAAGGTTGCTTGATCGATAGGCGCATAAATCACGTACGACCCCGTTGAATCCGTGGAAGCACTCCCGGAGTATGAGGAAGTCGACGTGATTACTTATGCCCAAAACGGAGATAGAATTTCGTGGGTCAAGACCAGTGGTGAAGTTTGTAAGCACATGTACTGAACTGTCTATCGACACACTATCCCATAAATGCCTTGTCTGTACGTCTCTGATAAAATCAAAGATTCTTGTGTGATGGGAGAAGTGCTTGACAGAACAGCCAGCAGTACGATCGAGTCCAAGGGGTTGGCTAGGATCACCCCTTCGCTTGTTGGTCCTGACCTCCATATGTGTGTCTCCCGTTTTGTTTGATGCAGTCCAATGATGGTAAGTCGAGTTGGTGATGTCGTTGAAGAAACTTACCGCCATCCGGTTTGCCATCTTAGCAAGGCTTCTTCTCCCTCCCGGTGAAATGATTGAGTCACCAGGTGAAGTGTGAATCCCCATCACGCACATGTAGCGCTCGGCATGTCGTTGAAGAGGTGCCAACCAACGCTTCGCTCCATATGCAAAACCCGATTCAACAAAAGGTTTAAATAAGGGGGTTAAATCTTTTTCTCGCACATCAACATGCTCCACCCACGTGACAAAAGAGGATCCATTCTGCAGATCCCGTATCGGCATCCGGAAGGACGTTTTCGACATCTTGATCTCACGGAAGGCCTTGGATTTGAGCTCATTTCATCCACAGAGACATCCACAACAATCCAACTTCCATCCAATTGTTGGTGAGAGGAACGAACAAACCGGACTTCACGAGTTGAAACATTGTGTGTTGGCACTAGAAACTCGGCGGACATCACTTGCACTCGCTCCTTGTAGCTTTCTTCTATCCCGGAGAACAGGACCTCCAAGGTATGGGCATTGGTGACCAAGCTACGAAGACGAGCAACCATTGACCAACATCCATTAAAATCCGAACGATGGTGGTCGGATTCAGGTGAATGGTTCGCCGAGTGTCTCGAGGCTTCGATATGAAATATGGTGTAGGCTCGGCTCGTTGAGACACTCGCAAGTACTCGGCATGATTAAGAGTTTCGGGATGAATGGAAGTGCTGGGATTTGAGGAATAGATCCATAGGGGAAAACCAGCGGCGACCAAGAGCATGAGTTCGTCTTTGGCTTTGTTCACGATATCGGCGATCCGGTCGGAATGAAACCCAACGAGATCATCGAGCAGGTCCCGGAATGTTGTCGATGGCACACGAGAGGATGAGCGCTCGAGTAATGTTGGCATGAGGCTCCGCACATCCCTTCGCAAGTCATCCATGTCGATTGAATCATCGGACAAGACAAGAAGAGGCTCCGGAGGAACAACTTCGAATCTTGATCGATGCACATCCGGGTGCGGAACAGGACCTCCACACTGGGGACAAATGCCGCCGTGAAGAGCATCGATGAGTTTCTGGTTCTGCTCTTGAAGCTCCTCATTCTTACTCATCAGCTCCTCGTTTCTTCTTATTAGATCGGCATAAATCTGCTCCTCCGACGGGATACCGTGCTTATCATGAAATCTCCTTCCCCGCTTGTAGACCTTATTTTCGTTAACCCGAGTTCTATAGCAAACCTTGCTCTTGCAGTTTGAGTGGGTGAGGATTCACCGTGTAGAACTCGGTCAACGCATCATTTTGGTCCTTGGTGAATCTCGTCCTCGGGCCTCTCGTACGCTTCTCGGGAAGGACCAAGCAACAAGAACAACATGTGGATCATCGGCCGGATTGGTGCTTGTGGTTCTAGTTCCGGTTCGGCACATCCGGCATGCTAGCATTAACGTATCTAGAATGCTTGGTGGAATGATTTCATCCAAGCCTTCAAAGAAATCACTCTCCGGAGGACTAGAATGAAACAACTCACCGAAAGAATTCACTCTTTTGGCCATTTTAGGTTGGGAGGGAGGATAGCTTTCTGGAAAAATAACTAAGAACAACGAAGAACAAGTGAAGAACAATATGAACAAACGAGAGAAAATTTAGAGAGACTAAAAGGGAACTAAGTGAAAATGAATGCAAAATGAATGGAATGAAGCACATAGACACAAACCAAGGGAAAGGAACAGACGCACGTACGCACACGTGCCACGGACACGAATCCGCAAATTGCGGATCGAGCGACGAAAGTCGCAAAGGCTACAGTTGACACGCATGCGGATTATTAAACAAATCGGCCGACGCAAAAGTCGTCCGTCGGCCCAATCAAATATTTTTTTTTATAATTTTTAATTTTTTTAATTTTTTTAATTACCGTGCCGACGCGAAAGTCGCGGGACAGACCAATAACAATTTTTCTTTTTATTTAAACAAATCTTTACGCGAAAGTCGTAAAGTAAACAATGAAAACGCGTAGCGCACGCGCTAAAGGTTGCCGACACTTTAAACGGGCCTGGGCCATCAGAATGGTCTGGGCCTTAAAGTGGGCCTGGGCCAAAGAAAACTCCGGCCCATTATTAGGTGGGCTTAAAACTAATGGGCCTAAAAACTAACAGGCCCGACACACTAAATGGGCTTGGAAATGACACGAGCCCAATGGGCTAAATTTAATTAACTAAATTTTGTTTTTCTTTTTTAATTTTTTTTTTTTTTTTTTTTCGAAACCCAAAACTCAAACCGACAAACCAAATGGGCTTAAGGCCCAATACTAACAAACAACAAGCAAACAAACAGGCCCAAAACAAACAATAATTATAAACAGTAAAAATAAATAATGACAAATAGTAAAACAAAACAATCACTCTTTTTTTTTTATTTACAATTACAAATTTTCTATTTTTTTATTTTTTTTATTTTTTAAAAATAAATAATTAAATAACTAGAGTGAAAAAGAAACTTACCTTTTTACTCCCGAGGATACCAGAAAATCACCAACAAGACATCAACCTCAAGGTTTTTTAACCTTGACTTCCTAAACGTATGCTCCGATGTATGTGGTAAAATTTTCCGATAAACCCGGATTATTTCCTATACAAAATTAAAAAGTTAGTAATAGAATTTACAATATAAAAACAAAATATTTACAAAGTTAAAAATGTATCACAAATTATCTATACAAAATGAATAAATAAATTTTCCTATGTCTAAGTAAATTTTATTTACACAATACACTTAGGTACGGGAACAGAGGACTTCAATGTGCAATGGGACTGAAACAGCTACCCATCTTAAAGTCATGTTTAATCCAATATACCTAAAGTGTACAAAAACATTTTTCTTTGCTTGAATATAGTTGAAAAAAAATGAAAGTTGATTCCAAGCGGTAACTCAAGGTGGACATGCGGCCTAGGTGCAATGCCTTGACGTAAATGACTTTCCGTGTTTTCAGAAGGCGAATGGCCAGATCACAAGAGATAAGCGAGAGGCAGGATTCATTTAGTGGACTAGTCCTCTGAATCCAATTTTACAAACCCGTCACCCAGGGTCTCGATCATATCTAGACACCATTCATGTGCCCCTTACTCAGTTGAGAAAGCACTTAAGTGTTCGACAATTCTCCAAGTGTTAATAAAGGCCGCCCTCAACCTCAAATGACCTTACGGTACAAATGAAGGGTTTAGGCCAATATTAATAAAAGGACCTTACCTATTTCCGTTCAAGTTACAACTTACAACAACAAAAAATAATCAACTATATAAAAGACACCTAAATAAATTACTAAGTGTAACAAAATATGAACAAGTATTAACAAGTATTATTCACAAATAATCACAAAATAATAGTAAAAACAGAATTTTCAATCCCCGTCGACGGCGCCAAAAATTGACAGGCTACAAAAGGAGCATCAATTTAAAAAAATCCCTATCGGTAGTATAGTGTAAGTAGGGTATCGTTCACAACGGAGATCAAAGGGTGTACCTAACAAAAAATGTCACAAAGAATTAAATAAAATAAAGAATTATTATTAACAAGTATAAAGTATAAATATATACATATGTACAAAGTAAAAAGGGGAATTGAGAGATAAATTGAATGAAATAAATTAATTAAATTACAAAGAATAAATAAAATATGATGATGAAACACAAAGTATATAAAGTTCAGCCACATATACACAAGTTTACCAATCATTAGACCGAAAATTAACCAAGTTCCCTAGCCATGAAACCGAAACTAACATATGTGGAATGCCCACACGGGTTATCATTCCCCAAATAAAACCTCTTCTATGAAAATTAACCTAGTGAACGCTCATCTAGATTAAACAATTAAACATGCAAAGGTGATCAATCAATAACATATCTAACGCATAGGAGAAGAGTTGTTAATTAAAGTGCGCGACCTAGCGAACGCTCGTCTATCCGCGATCCTTCTTATTTTGATTCCGACCCGTTTGATAAGCCTTTACTACTTGTGAATTAGAATTAAAACCCTAATTCTAGCACAAATTACATGCAATCATCTTAAGTTTCGAACCTTAAAACAAGAACACATAAAAGATTCAATAAAACCGAATCAAATAAACGGAGTCACATAAGCTGCTAGAAGAACTAATTAATTAGGATCTAACAATCAAATAAACTCATAAATATAGGCTGAAAATTATATAAATCATGTCATGTTAACTAATACAAAGAATAATCAAGCAACAAAGAGGAACTCAAAAAGAGTAATTAAAGAATAAGTTGAAGTACACCATATGGAAAGTAGGAAGAACTCGAAGATCACAAACTCTTAAATCCTCACGCGAGTAACTCAAAAGCCGAGATTCCCAAGGTGATGATGATGGTGGTGATGATGGTTGATGGCTGGTGGTAATGGTGTAAACAGCTCCCCTCCTCCTTGAAGACTTGAAAACCCTAAATACTAGAGAATGGAAAATATGATGTGAGATGGAGAAGAGAAAGAGGAGGGTTTGTCCCTCCCCATTGGGGTGTGTATTGGTGAGAAGAATGAGGCTGCTATTTATAGGAGAATGGAGAGGAAGAAGAAGACAATGAAAGAAATAAAGAAAGAAAAGGAAGAGAAGTGGAATGTGAGTGGTAGAAAAGAAATGGTAAGTGGAATGGTGGAAATGAAGTCATATGGCAATGAACCATTTATTTAGATAAAAGAAATCAAACACTAATATTGTGGGCAGAAAGAAGAGGAAAGAATATAGGGGTGAGTGGAGCATTGAAAATAAAAGAAGAGGAAAGAAATAAAAAGCAGACAGCACTGAGCAGTGCGCACTTAGAGCGGCATAATGGACGTTCCACCGGTTGGATGATTCTGAAATTTTATTTGGGAGCAGCTAACATCCACATGCAGCGTGTATCAAAATTACAGCTAGATCTGACGGTGCAATTGAGAGATATGGGCTTCGCAAGTTGACTGATCTGCACAGGCAGAATGTCCGAAAATCTGGGCTTGGGCCTTTCCTCATGCTTTGTGAACCTGGGCCTTCCTTCATGGATTTGGGCCTGCCATCTTGGGTCTGGGCCTCCTTCTTAATGGGCCTCCTTCTTAATGGGCCTCGCAAAAGCCCATTAGACTTCGTTTCTGCACATGTTCACATTAATACGTCATTTAGGACTCAAATATGGAAACTAAGCTAAAATAGCAAAGTTACAATTAAATCATAGCCAAATAGTAGGGAAAACACATTAAAAACGTCACACTTTGTGCTCCTATCATTTTTTTTTTTTTTTTTTTTTTTTTTTTTTTTTAAAAATATATTATTATATTTAAATTTTTTTTTTTTAATGAATTATTTTTAAAAATGAAGGATAATTTTTATTGGGGAGGGGGGGGAAAAGTTTTGGGAAAAGAGAGGGGAAATTTAAAAAAAATATAAAAAAATAAAAAAAAATTTTTTTTTTTTTTTTTTTTTACTATAAATATATATAGACTAGATCACTCTCACCCCCCCGGTCGTCTTACCCCAACCATACCCGAAAGAAACCGCCGTCGGTCAGTTCTCGTTACCTAAAAAAAAATAAAAAAAAAAAATTTTTTGTTTTGTTTTTTTTTCTCTCGCGCTTGGGGTGGCGCCGCTTCTAAAAAATTTTTTTTTTTTTTTTTTATTTATATACAAAAAAAACCAAAAAAAACAAAAAAATCAAAAAAATCAAAAAATCAAAAAATCAAAAATGACAAAAATATTTGCTTCTGTTTTGTGTGTTATTGTTTGTTGTGTGTTGTGTTCTTTCCAATTCCGATGATGAATTGAGTTTAATTGTTATGATTTTGAGAATGTTGATTATATGCTAAGGCTTTGTGATTTGCTTTGGATTTAATTTGCATAACTTGTGATTGCTCGAAATTTCATGTTCACATAACCTGTTTCGATTAGTTGATTGCAATCCGAGAAGCACATTTGAACATACATTGTCATGCATACCCAGAAACTGTGAGGATTTGAGCCTATTGAATATTCACATGTATGCATATTTCATACATTTATTCGTTCTTCATGTGTGCACAATTCATGAGTTTTGAACCTAGAACTTGCTCAAAGACCACTTGAAACGTTTTATTAATCTGTGATGAATTAGAGATGATTAAGGCATTAGTAAAACACCATGGCCAAACTGACTTACAGCCCTGTAAACACTAATCCTTTAGGTTAACCTCTTTTGAGCCTAACATGTTTTTAGCCTTTTTCTTTGTTAACCCGCTTACTCCTGCTTACTCCTAACCTGTTTTTAGCTTAAACACTAACCTGCATTTGTTCCAACATGTGTTAAAGAGACAATTTTGTGACTTGTGGTGGTATTTTGTGCTTGAAAAGTCTTCTGGTTTGTGAAAGAAGTAAGTGTGGGGGTGTTGTAAAAAAAAAAAAAAATGTTGTGTAAAAAAAAAAAAAAAGAAAAAAAAAAAAAAGAAGTTTTTGTTCAGAAAGTGTGAAAGATTGGAGGTGAATAAAAGTTTGGTTGGTTGTTTGATTGTTTAAGCATATAGAAAACATGTCACAAAATTGTTTTGTGGAACCCTCGGGACATTTTGTTTTTCCTATCCCTTCGTTTCTTTTAACCCCTAACCTTTGACCCCATTACACCATTGAAAGCCCTTATGATTTAATGATTTGTGGATTAATTGTGGAGAGTTGGTTAATGAGCAAGCTTATGGGAACATTACTTGTGCAATTGTTATGAGAGTAAACACTTAACCCTAAACACTGAGTGGAAATATTTAGTGATCATTGTGAGGTTTAGTGGTTAATGTTGTTTCGATGTGCCTATTCGATTGCTTGAAATTAATTGTATACTTGGTTTTCACACACTTCACCCGAGCATGAATGAGATGTACATGTTAAATGCTTAACAAATTTGTTAGCCTTGGTATATAGTTTTTATTCTCCTGATTATAACTCTTGTGAACTCGCTGAGGGTTATGGTTGGAAAAAAATATATGTTTTGTGTTTCCCTTTTAAGTTTTGTGTTGTTTTGTTTTAAGTTTTGTGTTTGCTAGAGGACTAGCAATAGCTAAGTGTGGGGGAATTTGATAGGAGCACAAAGTGTGACATTTTTAATGTGTTTCCCCTACTATTTGGCTATGATTTAATTGTAACTTTGCTATTTTAGCTTAGTTTCTATATTTGAGTCCTAAATGACGAATTAATGTGAACTTGTGCAGAAACGAAGTCTAATGGGCTTTTTCGAGGCCCATTAAGAGGTGGTCTGCCATGAGCCCAAGATGGAAGGCCCAAACCCAAGAAGGAGGCCCAAACCCAAGATGGAAGGCCCAAATCCATGAAGGAAGGCCCAAGTTCACAAAGCATGAGGAAAGGCCCAAGCCCAGATTTTCGGACATTCTGCCTGTGCAGATTAGTCAACTTGCGAAGCCCATATCTCCCACTTGCACCGTTGGATCGTGCTGTAATTTTTATACACGCTGCATGTGTGTGTTAGATATTCTGTATTAAAATTGGAGAATCATCCAACCGTTCAAACGTGCATTATTCCGTTCTAAGTGGGCACTGCTCAGTGCTGTCTGCTTTTTATTTCTTTCCTCTTCTTTTATTTTCAATGCTCCACTCACCCCTATATTCTTTCCTCTTCTTTCTGCCCACAATATTAGTGTTTGATTTCTTTTACCTAAATAAATGGTTCATTGCCATATGACTACATTTCCACCATTCCACTTACCATTTCTTTTCTACCACTCACATTCCACTTCTCTTCCTTTTCTTTCTTTATTTCTTGCATTGTCTTCTTCTTCCTCTCCATTCTCCTATAAATAGCAGCCTCATTCTTCTCTTCAAACACACCCCAATGAGGAGGGACAAACCCTCCTCTTTCTCTTCTCATCTCATATTTTCCATTCTCTAATACTATGGGTTTTCAAGACTTCAAGGAGGAGGGGAAGGCGTCTACACCATCATCACCAGCCCTATTTCAACATCACCATCACCATCACCACCTTGTCTTCACAGCTTGGATTACTTGTGGTCAAGGATTCAAGTTTGTGGCTTCAAGATCTTCATCCTATTCATACGGTGTATTTCGACTTAGCCTTTAAATTTATGCCTCTTTGTTGCTTGTTTATCCTTTGTATTAGTTAACATGACATGATTTATATAATTTTCAGCCTTTGTTTATGGGTTTATTTAATTGTTGGATCCTAATTAATTAGTTCTTCTAGTAGCTTATGTGACTCCGTTTATTTGATTCTATTTTAGTAGATAACTT
The DNA here is from genome assembly GCA_030142095.1 of Rubus idaeus. NCBI lineage: Eukaryota > Viridiplantae > Streptophyta > Magnoliopsida > Rosales > Rosaceae > Rubus > Rubus idaeus. The sequence goes on along the minus strand of CM057968.1, from coordinate 16,259,823 downwards.
TTATATGTTTTTGTTTTAAGGTTGCAAACTTAAGATGATTGCATATAATTGGTGCTAGAATTAGGGTTTTAATTCTAATTCACAAGTAGTAAAGGCTTTGGAAAGAGGTCGGAATGAAATAAGAAGGATCACGGATAGATGGGCGGTCCCACTAGGTCGTGCACTTTAATTAACAACTCTTCTTTTATGCGTTGGACATGTTTTGATTAGCTACCTTTGCATGTTTGATTGGTTAATCTAGGTGCGGTCACTTAGGTTAATTTTCATGAAAGTGGTTTTATTTGGGGAATGATAATTGGCGGTCCAGCATTCCACATATGTTAATTTCGGTTTCATGGCTAGGGAACTTGGTTAATTTTCGGTCCAATAATTGGTAAACTTGTATACTTGTGGCTGAACTTTATATACTTTGTGTTTCATCCCATCTTATTTAATTTATTCTTTGTAATTTAATTAATTTAATTCATTCAATTTATCACTCAATCCCCCCTTTTACTTTGTACATATGTATATATTTATACTTTATACTTGTTAATAATTCTTTATTTTATTTAATTCTTTGTGACAATTTTTGTTAGGTACACCCTTTGATCTCCGTTGTGAACGATACCCTACTATGCACTATACTACTACCGATAGGGTTTTTTTAAATTGATGCTCCTTTTGGGGCGTACCAATGGATGGGCGCTCGACTATGGTAGGCATGAGGCTCCGCACATCCCGTCTCAAGTGGTCCATGTCGATGGAATCATCGGACAACTCGAGAATAGGCTCTTGTTGTGGAGGAACAACTTCGAGCCTTCGCCTAGGCACATCTGAGTGCGGAACAGGACCTCCGCAATTGGGACATATGCCGCTGTGGAGAGCATCGACGAGTCGTTGATTCTGCATTTGAAGCTCCTCGTTCTTGCTCACCAGCTGATCATTACGTCTCTCTAGCTCGGCGATACGTTGCTCAGACGTCAGGATACCGAACTTCTTCCTATTTCTCGACCCCTAATAATAGACTTGGTCTTCTTCTAGTCCGATTTTTGGACCAAATCTTTCTCGTTGTGGCTTGGTGGGGTGAGAATACACCGCAAAGAAAGCCGCCAGTGCATCTCTCTGAGCTTTGGTGTATTTGGTCCTCGGAAGTCTCCTATAGACAGGAGCGGCTTCCGGCTCGGCTGGTGGATCAGCAACCATGATTGGTGCTTGGGGTAGTGGTTGTGGTTGCGGTTGTGGCTCGGTCGGCATGCTTGCATCGGCGCTATTGAGCATGCTTGGTGGAATTATTTCAGCCAAGCCTTCAAAGATTGGGTTCTCTGAAGGACCTGCCTGAAACAAGTCGCTGAAAGAACTAACTCTTTTGGCCATTTGTGGTTTGGGAGGGAGGGAAGCTTCTGGGATTTGGGAGGTTTTTCTGGGAAAACTAACTAAGAACACGAAGAACACGATGAACAAGCGAGAGAAAACGAGAGAGAATGAGAGAGAGAAAGGGAAAACGTGAAATGCCCTAAGGAAACTAACGCAAACCGAAGGGGAAGGGAACGGAATGGACGGACGCGTGTCCAAAGTCGAAGACAAAGATCCGTAAATCACGGATCGAGCGACGAAAGTCGCAAAGGGAATAGTGGAACGCGCGCACGATTTATTAAACAATTCGGCCGACGCAAAAGTCGTGCGTCGGCCCAATCAAAATTTTTTTGATTTTCTATTTTTTATTTTTTTTATTTTATTTTTTTAATACTTTACGAAAAGTCGTAAAGTGAACAGTGAAAACGCGTGTAAAACACGCGCAAAGGTTGCCGACACTTTAAACGGGCTTGGACCATCGAAATGGTTTGGGCATTAAAGTGGGCCTGGGCCAAAGAAAACTCCAGCCCATTATTGGTGGGCTTAACTAATGGGCCTAAAAACGAACAGGCCCGACACACTAATGGGCTTGGGTTACGGGTTTTGGGCTTCGTGAATGACACGAGCCCAATGGGCTAAATTTTGTATTTTTTATTTTTTTCTTTTTATTCGAAACCCAAAACACTAACCAATCACACAAACGGGCCTAAGGCCCAATAACAAACAAACTAACTAACAAGCCCAAAAAATAAAACAAACAGTAATTATAAATAGTAAAAAGAAATAATTACCAACAGTAAAACAAAAGAAAACACTTTTTTTTTTTTTATTTACAATTAAATTTTTTTTTTCTTTTTCTTTTTTCCTTTTTTTATTTTTTATTTTTTTTAAAATAAATAACGAGTGTGAAAGAAAACTTACCTTTTTACTCCCGAGGAAACCGAAAATCACCAACAAGACATCAACCTCAAGGTTTTTCAACCTTGACTTTCTAAACGTATGCTCCGATGTATGTGGTAGAATTTCCGATAAACCCGGATTATTTCCTATACAAAATAAAAAGGTTAGTAATAAATTTACAAAATAAAAACAAATATTTACAAAGTTAAAAATATGTCACAAATTATCTAAAAAAATGAATGAATAAAATTTCCTATGTCTACGTATATTTTATTTACACAATACACTTAAGTGTACAAAAATATTTTCCTTTGCCTTAATATAGTTGAAAAAAAGTGAAAGTTGATTCCAAGCGGTAACTCAAGGTGGACTTACGGCCTAGGGGCAATGCCTTGACTTAAATGACTTTCCGTGTTTTCAGAAGGCGAATGGCCAGATCACAAGAGATAAGCGAGAGGCAGGATTCATTTAGTGGACAAGTCCTCTGAATCCAATTTTACAAACCCGTCACCCAGAGTCTTGATCATATCTAGACACCATTCATGTGCCCCTTACTCAGTTGAGAAAGCACTTAAGTGTTCGACAATTCTCCAAGTGTTAATAAAGGCCGCCCTCAACCTCAAATAACCTTACGGTAAAAATGAAGGGTTTAGGCCAATATTAATAAAAGGACCTTACCTATTCCGTTCAAGTTACAACTTACAACAACAAAAAATAATCAACTATATAAAAGACACCTAAATAAATTACTAAGTGTAACAAAATATGAACAAGTATTAAAAACAAGTAATAACAACAACTATTCACAAGTAATATAGACAAGTAATATAAACAAGTAATATGAACAGTTAAAAAAATAGTAAAATTATAAACAATAAAAAGTAAACAGTAATTATATACAAGTAATAAAAACAGTAATAATTACAAAAAATTATAAACAGTATTCACAAAAAAAAATATTAGGTTAGGAACATTTTCAATCCACGTCGACGGCGCCAAAAATTGATAGGCCCCAAAATGAGCATCAATTTAAAAAAACCCTATCGGTTGTAGTATAGTGCATAGTAGGGTATCGTTCACAACGGAGATCAAAGGGTGTACCTAACAAAAAATGTCACAAAGAATTAAATAAAATAAAGAATTATTATTAACAAGTATAAAGAATATATACATATGTACAAAGTAAAAGGGGGGTTAAGAGATAAATTGAATGAAATTAATTAATTAAATTACAAAGAATAAATTAAATAAGATGGGATGAAACATAAAGAATATAAAGTTCAGCCACAAGTATACAAGTTTACCAATCATTAGACCGAAAATTAACCAAGTTCTCTAGCCATGAAACCGAAATTAACATATGTGGAATGCTGGACCGCCAATTATCATTCCCCAAATAAAACCACTTTCATGAAAATTAACCTAAGCGACCGCACCTAGATTAACCAATCAAACATGCAAAGGTAGCTAATCAAAACATGTCCAACGCATAAAAGAAGAGTTGTTAATTAAAGTGCACGACCTAGTGGGACCGCCCATCTATCCGTGATCCTTCTTATTTGTTTCCGACCTCTTTCCAAAGCCTTTACTACTTGTGAATTAGAATTAAAACCCTAATTCTAGCATCAATTATATGCAATCATCTTAAGTTTGCAACCTTAAAACAAAAACATATAAAAGTTATCTACTAAAATAGAATCAAATAAACGGAGTCACATAAGCTACTAGAAGAACTAATTAATTAGGATCCAACAATTAAATAAACCCATAAACAAAGGCTGAAAATTACATAATTCATGTTGTGTTAACTAATACAAAAGATAAACAAGCAACAAAGAGGCATAAATTCAAAGGTTAAGTCGAAATACACCGTATGAATAGCATGAAGATCTTGAAACCACATCTTGAATCCTTGACCACAAGTAATCCAAGCCGTGAAGACAAGGTGATGATGGTGATGGTGATGTTGAATAGGGGCTGGTGGTGATGGTGTAGACGCCTTCTCCTCCTCCTTGAAGTCTTGAAAACCCATAGTATTAGAGAATGGAAAATGAGAAATGAGAAGAGAAAGAGGAGGGTTTGTCCCTCCCCATTGGGGTGTGAATTGGTGAGAAGAATGAGGCTGCTATTTATAGGAGAATGGAGAGGAAGAAGAAGACAATGCAAGAAATAAAGAAAGAAAAGGAAGAGAAGTGGAATGTGAGTGGTAGAAAAGAAATGGTAAGTGGAATGGTGGAAATGTAGTCATATGGCAATGAACCATTTATTTAGGTAAAAGAAATTAAACACTAATGGTGTGGGCAGAAAGAAGAGGAAAGAATATAGAGGTGAGTGGAGCATTGAAAATAAAAGAAGAGGAAAGAAATAAAAAGCAGACAGCACTGAGCAGTTCCCACTTAGAACGGAATAATGCACGTTTGAACGGTTGGATGATTCTCAAATTTTAGTACAGAATATATAACACACACATGCAGCGTGTATCAAAATTACAGCTGGATCCAACGGTGCAATTGGGAGATATTGGCTTCGCAAGTTGACATATCTGCACAGGCAGATTGTCCGAAAATGGGCTTGGGCCTTTCCTCATGCTTTGTGAACTTGGGCTTTCCTTCATGGATTTGGGCCTGCCATCTTGGGTCTGGGCCTTCCATCTTGGGCCTCATGGCAGACCACCCCCTAATGGGCCTCGAAAAAGCCCATTAGACTTCGTTTCTGCACATGTTCACATTAATACATCATTTTGGACTCAAATATGGAAACTAAGCTAAAATAGCAAAGTTACAATTAAATCATAGCCAAATAGTAGGGAAAATATATTAAAAACGTCACACTTTGTGCTCCTATCAGCTACCCATACATGCAACTGGTCAAGACTATCTCCTCCAGGTGTGGTGATGCTCCGGTGGTGGTCCGGCGGTGCTGCCGCCTCTTGTGGTGGTGGTTGGCCGGAAAAGTCGCCGGAAATGCAATTTCTTCATTTTCCTTCCTTTCTTCGATTCTTCAAGGCCTTCAATGGCAACATCTTTCGAAGGTTGATTTGTGCAATCTTCAATGTCTAGAAGCCACGGTTGACTTCTTGTCCTCTTCTCGGAAGTGTGCCCAAAAGTGGTAAAAATGCACCTTCTTGTGCCGAATTATCTCAAGTCACCTAAGTAACCTGAAATCATGAAAACGCATATTAATAGTAACAAAATGCTTTCGGATAAGCTTAACTCTCGTGATTAGGAATACAATTTGCGCTATAAATAAGTGCAAATCACACCCCCACACTTGAATCTTGCTTGTCCTGAAGCAAACACAACACAAAACAATAAGGGAAACACAATAAAATCACACGAAAGGGAAAAATGATATGCGGTTTTACCGACGTCATTAATATTACCTAAACATCCTAACAATTTGTCGTTGAATAGTATAATGGGAAGTAGAGGTTTTTCCCACAGGAGATTGTTTATTTACTTTCCTAATGTCACAAAATTAATTAACTATATTGTTTCTATTTACAAAATATACAATATATACAAGATGTTATTTTTGGGTTTTTGAAAATATTTTGAAAACAATAAATACATAAAAGGAAATATTTTTTGGCTTTTAATCTTTTTGAAAATAAATAAAACAAGGAAAATACAAAATAAAATACAAATTAAACTAACACAATTAAATAAAACACACCAACAAATAAAGAAATTAAACTAACACACAAATGAATGAATAGCATATTTTTGGGTTTTTCAATAAAATAATTAAACACACAAATATCAAATCAATCAAATATTCAAAATACAAATAAATCAAATAAATCACACAACATAAAATTAAATTGAGTTTGAGAGAAATGCTCATTTAATTCCGGCGAGGGATCTAATCGGACTCGCCGGATTTTCGATGAAGTTCGGGGAGCTCGGGTGTCCTTAGCAGAATTGGACTGGGCCGCGGGTGTCTATAGCAATATGGGCTTGGACTTTGACCTTGGTCAAAGGCCCAAACCAAGTCAATCTCTCATTCTTCTTTGCGGTTTAGCCGTGGCCTTCTCTTCAGGTGTTGACTTTTCAACACCATATTTTCTTTCTATTTTTCTTCTTCAGCAGCCCGTGCCCAGCAATGGAGAGCAAGAGATGACGATACCGGCTAGAGAGAGAGCAGGCTAGGAAAGCCGGCAGAGCAGCAAAGTGGCGGCGCAGGGAAACCGGCGGGAAGGGAAGCGGCGAGCCTCGTCGTGCTGGATCAAAGACGCGGTGCGTCTGGAATCGGTGACGGCAAGGATAGACGCAGCCGGCGTGGAGACGCGGAGAGCACGGGCTGGGCTTGATTTGCAGCGGCGAGAGTGACGACTCGGGTCCTTCGATGGTGACGCCGGCAGAGGCGCTGGGAACGATAATTAGAGTTATTTCACCGCGGTCATTAATTATTACCTAAATTCCTAACAGTTGTCGTTGTAAAGTATAATGGGAAATAAAGGTTTTTCCCACAGAAGATTGTTATATTTACTTTTTAATGTCACGAAAAAATTAAATTAAATAAAGAATTATTATTAACAAGTATAAAGAATAAAGAATATATATATATACAAAATTAAATAAACTATACAGTATTGTTTCTATTTACAAAAATATACATTATATACAAAAGTATTTTTGGGGGTTTTTGATAATTTTGAAAACAATAAAAAGAAATATTTTTGGATTTTTAATATTTTTGAAAACAAGAAAACACACACACAAATATTGTTTTGAAGATTAACCAACTCCCTAGCCATGAATCCGAAACTAACACATGTAGAATGCCTACGCAGGTTATCATTCCCCAAATAAACTTCTCCCATGAAATCAACCTAGTGAACGCTCATCTAGATTAAACAATTAAACATGCAAAGGTGATTAATCTAAACATGTCTAACGCATAGAAAAAGAGTTGCTAATTCAAGTGCGCGACCTAGCGAACGCTCGTCTATCCGCGATCCTTATTATTTAGTTTCAACATTAAAGATAAAACTAAACAAACAAAATTGACATAAGCTGCTAGAAGAATTAATCAACTTCAATCCAATTTATTACACAAAATATAAAATAAACAAACAATAACATTTCCCAAAATTATTCACGAATAGTTAATTAAACAAAAATAAATTATAATAAATAAACAGAGTTTGGGAAAAATGTTACTGTTGTGTCCATGAAAATGGACACTGTCTGGCAGGCGAAGGTGGCAGACTCAGCTATTAAAAACGGACTAGTAACTTTGGATGTGGCGGGTGCCCATTTCAGTTGGGCTTTGGATTCTTCGAGGCCCAAATTGGATTGGGCTTGAGCAATGGGTGTCCTTAGCAGTTTTGGACTTGAAATGGGCTTTCATTTGGGCTGGTCAACAGAGTCAACGAAGTCAAAAGGCCCAGCTGACTTTTCTTCTTTTCCTTCCGTGTCCTTGTTGGTCTTTTCCCCTCCGTGCCTTCCCGTGCGTTTTCTTCCCCGTGCTTTCTTTGTTCTGCTCTTTTGTTTTCAGTTTCTTTTTCTTCCTTTCTTCCCAGTAGAGAGAGAGACCGAGAGGGGTGGTATGATGAGCTGCCAGCGGCGTCGATTTGTGGAGGCCGGCGGCAAGAGATCGAAGACGGTGAGGCATGGCAGCAGGGAGGAGGGACTGATGTGATCTGGTGGTATCGGCGGCAGCAGCTTGGATTGGGGACACCGTGGAGCACAGGGGCGCCTGGGCTGGATTGATTACGGCGCCGGCGTTGAGGATTTGATCGGACGCCGTCCGGGCACGGGTTCTGCAATCAACGGCGGCGATGGCTTGGGTGATTTGAAATGGCGCCGGCGAATTGCAGCAGCGACGGAGGAAGCATCCGGGCTGGGCGGCGAGCAGCACCGGCAAGGGAGCAGCAATGATTTGGACAGAGAGCACGGGCTCTTGGTGATGGCGACGGAGACATGGCTCGGGTCCGATTGCAACGGTGCTAGTGGCTTTGACGAGAGAGCTTCTAAACCTGCAAAAAGAAGAACAAGGTTAATTAGAGAGATTTTAAAGAACATGATTGCAGTAAAATTGATGATTTTGCAGGTTGAAATTGGCAGAGGCTGCCATATTGATAAACTGGAGCTTGGGATGAGGCTCGGCATTTGTAGTTTCGGGCTGCTTTGATTGAGTTTCCAAACCTGCAAAAAGAAGAAAGAAGATAATTAGAACGAGTGAATGTGTGATTTGCTTGCAGGTGGACCATTGCTTAAATAGGCAAAGAAGGGCAGAAGCAGCCAACGAAGGAAGTAGAGAAGAAGGTGGAGTGATCTCGGAAAGGAGAAGATGCTTGCCTGGCGGTGGAGGAAAACCGGGGAATTATGGACTGTAGCTGGTGGTGGTGGAGCTGGTTGGTGATGGTGGAGTAGGAATATGCAGCTGGAAATTGATTCCATGTGAGGGAATAAATGAGGAGCAGCCATGTGAGGGAATGGAGGTGAGCTAGAAGCCACGGGAAAAAGGGAAATGGCTGCAAAAATCCAAAGCCAAAACAAATACAAAATAAATAAACACATAAACAAACAAATAAATATAAAATAAAAATTAAATATAAATATAAAATATAAACATAAATATAAAAATAAATATAAACATAAACATAGGAAAATAAAATGGAGATTTAAAATATATTCTGCCACCGCGTGTGGTGGTTGTGCCGCCTGATGTGGTGGTTCGCCGACAAAATTGTCGGGATTCGGAACGGTTTCCGAAATCTTCGTACAATATTTTATTCCACAAATGAAAGTCACGGTTGACTTTCTGAATTACGCTGAAAACCTCCAAAATTCACCTTTTCTGTGCAGATTAACATTTTACTCGTATTTTCCCTAAAATCACGAAAACAAACATTAAACAGACAATTAAGCTTTCGGAATAGCAAAATCCAGTAATTAAAGGCACTTTGTGAACGTATTTTACGTTCACATCACACCCCTACACTTGAACTATTGCTAGTCCTCTAGCAAACACAGAATACAAAACACAAAAAAAGGGAAACACAGAACAGACGGTCTTTCCAACCATAATCCTCAGCGAGTTCGAAAGAATTATAATCAAGAGAATAAAAATTATATACCAAGGTTAAAGAATTTGCTAAGCATTTAATATGTACATCTCATTTATGCTCGGGTGAAGTGTGTGAAAACCGAGTATACAAATAATCTCATGCAATCCAATAGGCACATATGAACAACATTAACCACTAAAGCTCACAAGATTCACTAATTATTTCCGCTCAGTGTTTAGGGTTAAGTGTTTACTCTCATAACAATTACACAAGTAGTGTTCCCATAAGCTTGCTCATCGACCAACTCTCTACAATTAATCTACAAATCATCAGATCATAAGGACTTTCAATGGTGTAATGAGGCCAAAGGGTGAATGGTAAATGGTAAATGGTAAATGAAGTGAAAGGACTCGAAATGAAAAATGTTTTACATGTTTGCAAGACAAATCAACGACTTTGAAACTCATACCTATGCTAAACCCGAAACAACTCTTATTCTCCTCCAACCTTTTATTGAAAATAAAACAAGTAAATAAAATAACTCTATTTTTGTGGTATTTTTTTTTTCTTTTCCACATTTTTTTTTCTTTTCTTTTTTTCTTGAGGAATTTTTTTTCCTTCTTTTTATTTCTGAATTTTTTTTTTCTTTCTTTGAACAAATACAACAAAATAAATACACCCCCACACTTGCGTTTTGGTATACTACCATACAAATCAAAACCCGAAGCATAAGAACACAAGAAGTCACTATCATCGTCTTGCAAACATAAATAAAACAAAGGTGAGATGGTGTGGGTGAACAAAAGAAACGGCTAATGAGTGTTTAGTTCAAAAGGGGATTCCTAAAGTTCGTGTTTAGATGGATGGTGAATATTTTGGCCATGGTGCTCAACTAATGCCTTACTCATTTCTAATTCATCACAGATTAACAAAATGTTTCAAATGGTCTCTGAGCAAGTTCTAGGTTCAAAACTCATGAATTGTGCACACATGAAGAACGAGTAAATGTATGAAATATGCATACATGTGAATATACAATAGGCTCAAGTCCTCACATTTTCTGGGTATGCGTGACAATGTATGTTTAAATGTGCTTCTCGGATTGCAATCAATTAATCGAAACAGGTTATGTGAACATGGAAATTCGAGCAATCACAAGTTATGCAAATTAAATCCAAAGCAAACTACACAAAGCCTTAGCATATAACCAACATTTTCCAAATCATAACAATTAAACTCAATTCATCATCGGGATTGGAAAACACACGACAAATAAACACAAATAAACACACAAACAGAAGCAAATATTTTTGTAATTTTTGATTTTTTTGATTTTTTTGATTTTTCAATTTAGGGTAACAATACGTGACCACAGTGACTTACTAAGTGCAATGGTAGGTTCAACGCTACCAAGGGAGTAAGTATGATTTAGTCGATATACCGTTACAGTAGAAAACAAAAACAAGTAAATTATTTTTTTGAATTTTTCAGATTTTTCAAATTTTTTCTTTTCTTTTTAATAAACCTTCCCCCCACACTTGAATTAAACATTGTCCTCAATGTTGACAAATATTTCACGAAAATGAAAAATTCAAGTATGATTATTGAATTTAAACACACAAACATAAATAAACAGAAGTAAACACACAACATATATACAAATGAAAAAGATAGGTTAAAGAAAATCTCCCCCTTGAAGATCGTGAAGCTCCTCCCGAAGCAAGTCACCAACAGTCACAAACAAGGCTAGCAGGGCCTTGCATCCAACGTATGCTCCTTAATTGACTGCGGTTCTGATCCGTTGAAGTGTGTCCTGGACAAGGGTAGTAGCCGACTCCACGGCAGACTTGGCTGATGTAGCCCTCACTGAGATCTGGAACACTATAGTCAGCAGTGTTCCGTCAAGTACAGCTCCGGATACGTTAGGCAGAATGGAGAAGCCTGAAGACATAAGCGGAAATGGCTCCGGTTGAACTCCAGATAGCAAACACTGGAAAATGGAATGGTTAATCGGCGCATAAATCACAGACGACCCCGTTGCATCGGTGCAACACTCCTGAAGAATAAGGAAGTCGTTGTGACTATCTATGGCGAGCACCGAAATCTGGTTCCGCGGGTCAAGACCGATCGAAAAGTTTGCTAGCACACGCACCGAGCTGTCCATCGACATACTATCCCACAGCGGTCTTGTCTGCACGTCTTTGAGGAACTCAAAGATCCTGGTGTGATGGGAAAGATGAACGACGGAACAACCAGCGGTACGATTGACTCCAGGGGGCTTGCTCGGATCTCCCCTTCGCTTGTTGGTCCTGACCTCCATTCGAGTGTCTCTTGTTCGGTTTGAACAAGTCCAGTGGTGGTACGTGGAGTTGCTGATGTCGTTGAAGAAACAGACTGTCATCTGTTTTGCCATTTCCGCAAGTCCTCTTCTTCCTTCAAGAGAAATAATCGAGTCACCGGGTGAAGAGTGGATACCTGTGGCGCACATGTAGCGCTCGGCTTGTCGTTGGAGAGTTGAGATCCAACGCTTTGCACCAAAAGCGAACCCTGAATGAACGAAAGGTTCGAAAATGGCCTTCATCTCCTTTTCGCGTACATCCACGTGCTCCACCCAAGTGACCAAGGAAGATCCATTATGAAGATCACGTATCAGGCATCCGGAGGGGCGTTTTCGGCATATAGATCTCACGGAAGGCTTCGGATTTGTGCGCAATTCATCCACGGAGACATCCACGACGACCCAACTTCCATCCAGTTGTAGGTGGGAATACCGAACGAACTGGACTTCACGAGTCGAAACGAGGTGAGATGGCACCAGAAACTCGGCCGACATCACCTGCATATGCTCCTTGTAGCCTTCTTCATTGCTGGAGGAAAGGATCTCCAACGTCTTGGCGTTTGTGATCATGCTACAGAAGACTGGCAACCATCGACCAACATCCATTAAGACCTGAACGATGGTGGTCGGATAAAGATGGATGGTTGCCGAGTGTCTCGACGATTCGGCTTTGAAGTACGGAGCAGGTTCAGCTCGTTGAAACACTCGCAAGTACTCGGCCCTATGAAGAGTCTCGGGATGAATAGACGTGTCGGGAGTCGGTGAAGTTATCCACAAAGGAAATCCGGCGAAGTGGCCATGAGCAGGAGCTCGTGTTTGGCCTTGCGGGCGATATCCGAGATCAAGTCGGTGTGGACTCCGACAAGATCATGAGCAGGTCCGGGAAAGGTGTCGGATGGCAAAGGTATGGATGGGCGATCGACAAGGGTAGGCATGAGGCTCCGCACATCCCGTCTCAAGTGGTCCATATCGATGGAATCATCGGACAACTCGAGAAGAGGCTCTTGTTGTGGAGGAACAACTTCGAGCCTTCGCCTAGGCACATCTGAGTGCGGAACAGGACCTCCGCAATTGGGACAGATGCCGCTGTGGAGAGCATCAACGAGTCTTTGATTCTGCATTTGAAGCTCCTCGTTTTTGCTCACCAGCTGATCGTTTCTTTTCTCTAGCTCGGCAATACGCTGCTCGGAAGACTGGATACCGAACTTCTTCCTATTTCTCGACCCCCAATAATAGACTTGGTCCTCCTCAAGTCCGATTTTCGGACCAAATCGTTCTCGTTGTGGCTTGGTGGGGTGAGAATACACCGCAAAGAAAGCCGCAAGTGCATCTCTCTGAGCTTTGCTGTACTTCGACCTCGGAAGTCTCCTATAGACAGGAGCGGCTTCCGGCTCAATAGGTGGATCAGCAACCAAGATTGGTGCTTGGGGTAGTGGTTGCGGTTGTGGTAGTGGCTCGGTCGGCATGCTAGCATCGGCGCTATTGAGCATGCTCGGTGGAATTATTTCAGCCAAGCCTTCAAAGATTGGGTTCTCTGAAGGACCTGCCTGAAACAAATCACTGAAAGAATTCACTCGTTTGGCCATTTCGGGTTGGGAAGGGAGGATAGCTTCGGGATTTGGGAGGTTTTCCGGGGAAAAACGGAAGAACAGAGATGAAGAACACGAAGAGAAAACGAGAGAGAGAGAGAGAGAGAGAGAGAGAGAGACTAAGGGAAAACGTGAAATGTCCTAAGGAAACTAACGCAAACGAAGGGAAGGGGAGAGACGCGCACACGCTCGCACACGTGCCAAAGACGAGAAGACCCGCAAATTGCGGATCGGGCGCCTAAAGTCGCAAAGCGTACAGTAGACACGCACGCGGCTTATTAAAGAATTCGGCCGACGCAAAAGTCGTGCGTCGGCCCAATCAAAATTTTTTTCTGATTTTCGATTTTTTATTTTTTATTTATTTTTTAATACTTTACGAAAAGTCGTAAAGTGAACAGTGAAAACGCGTAGCACACGCGCTTGCCGACACTTTAAACGGGCCTGGGCCATCGGAATGGTTTGGGCCTTAAAGTGGGCCTGGGCCAAAGAAATCTCCGGCCCATTATTGATGGGCTTAAACTAATGGGCCTAAAAACGAACAGGCCCGACACACTTAATGGGCTTGGGTTACGGGTTTTGGGCTTCGTGAATGACACGAGCCCAATGGGCCAAATTTTTTTAATTTTTTATTTTTATTTTACGAAACCTAAAACACTAACCAATCACACAAACGGGCCTAAGGCCCAATAACAAATAAACAACAAACAAGCCCACAAGTAAAACAAACAGAAAACAATTTCAAAACAGTAAAACAAAAACAAACACTCTTTTTTTTATTTTATTTTATTTACAATTAAATTTTCTAATTTTTTTATTTTTATTTTTAAAAACAAATAACGAGAGTGAAAAGAAAACTTACCTTTTTACTCGCGAGGAAACCGAAAAAATCACCAACAAGACATCAACCTCAAGGTTTTTCAACCTTGACTTCCTAAACGTATGCTCCGATGTATGTAGTAAAATTTCCGATAAACCCGGATTATTCCCTATAAAAAATAAAAAGGTTAGTAATAAATTTACAAAATAAAAACAAAATATGTCACAAATTATCTATACAAAATGAATGAATAAATTTTCCTATGTCTAAGTATATTTTATTTACACAAAAATATTTTCTTTTGTCTGAATATAGTTGAAAAAAAAGGAAAGTTGATTCCAAGCGGTAACTCAAGGTGGACTTACGGCCTAGGTGCAATGCCTTGACTTAAATGACTTTCCGTGTTTTCAGAAGGCGAATGGCCAGATCACAAGAGATAAGCAAGAGGCAGGATTCATTTAGTGGACAAGTCCTCTGAATCCAATTTTACAAACCCGTCACCCAGAGTCTTGATCATATCTAGACACCATTCATGTGCCCCTTACTCAGTTGAGAAAGCACTTAAGTGTTCGACAATTCTCCAAGTGTTAATAAAGGCCGCCCTCAACCTCAAATAACCTTACGGTAAAAATGAAGGGTTTAGGCCAATATTAATAAAAGGACCTTACCTATTCCGTTCAAGTTACAACTTACAACAACAAAAAATAATCAACTATAAAAAAGACACCTAAATATAATTACTAAATGTAAAAATATAAACAAGTATAATCAAGTGAGAATAAATAAAATTAACAAGTATTATTTACAAATAGTAAAAAGTCAATAGTCAATAGTCAAAGTCAACAGTCAAAGTCAACAGTCAAAAAGTCAACAGTAAAAAGTCAAAAGTAAATAGTAAAAACAATCACCGGCGAGCCGGCGCCAAAATGATTAGTTTTATTTCACCGCGGTCATTAATTATTACCTAAATTCCTAACAGTTGTCGTTGTAAAGTATAATGGGAAATAAAGGTTTTTCCCACAGAAGATTGTTATATTTACTTTTTAATGTCACGAAAAAATTAAATTAAATAAAGAATTATTATTAACAAGTATAAAGAATAAAGAATATATATATATACAAAATTAAATAAACTATACAGTATTGTTTCTATTTACAAAAATATACATTATATACAAAAGTATTTTTGGGGGTTTTTGATAATTTTGAAAACAATAAAAAGAAATATTTTTGGATTTTTAATATTTTTGAAAACAAGAAAACACACACACAAATATTGTTTTGAAGATTAACCAACTCCCTAGCCATGAATCCGAAACTAACACATGTAGAATGCCTACGCAGGTTATCATTCCCCAAATAAACTTCTCCCATGAAATCAACCTAGTGAACGCTCATCTAGATTAAACAATTAAACATGCAAAGGTGATTAATCTAAACATGTCTAACGCATAGAAAAAGAGTTGCTAATTCAAGTGCGCGACCTAGCGAACGCTCGTCTATCCGCGATCCTTATTATTTAGTTTCAACATTAAAGATAAAACTAAACAAACAAAATTCACATAAGCTGCTAGAAGAATTAATCAACTTCAATCCAATTTATTACACAAAATATAAAATAAACAAACAATAACATTTCCCAAAATTATTCACGAATAGTTAATTAAACAAAAATAAATTATAATAAATAAACAGAGTTTGGGAAAAATGTTACTGTTGTGTCCATGAAAATGGACACTGTCTGGCAGGCGAAGGTGGCAGACTCAGCTATTAAAAACGGACTAGTAACTTTGGATGTGGCGGGTGCCCATTTCAGTTGGGCTTTGGATTCTTCGAGGCCCAAATTGGATTGGGCTTGAGCAATGGGTGTCCTTAGCAGTTTTGGACTTGAAATGGGCTTTCATTTGGGCTGGTCAACGAGAGTCAACGAAGTCAAAAGGCCCACTGACTTTTCTTCTTTTCCTTCCGTGTCCTTGTTGGTCTTTTCCCCTCCGTGCCTTCCCGTGCGTTTTCTTCCCCGTGCTTTCTTTGTTCTGCTCTTTTGTTTTCAGTTTCTTTTTCTTCCTTTCTTCCCGGAGAGAGAGAGACCGAGAGGGGTGGTATGATGAGCTGCCGGCGGCGTCGATTTGTGGAGGCCGGCGGCAAGAGATCGAAGACGGTGAGGCATGGCAACAGGGAGGAGGGACTGATGTGATCCGGTGGTATCGGCGGCAGCAGCTTGGATTGGGGACACCGTGGAGCACGGGGGCGCCTGGGCTGGATTGATTACGGCGCCGGCGTTGAGGATTTGATCGGACGCCGTCCGGGCACGGGTTCTGCAATCAACGGCGGCGATGGCTTGGGTGATTTGAAATGGCGCCGGCGAATTGCAGCAGCGACGGAGGAAGCATCTGGGCTGGGCGGCGAGCAGCACCGGCAAGGGAGCAGCAATGATTTGGACAGAGAGCACGGGCTCTTGGTGATGGCGACGGAGACATGGCTCGGGTCTGATTGCAACGGTGCTAGTGGCTTTGACAGAGAGCTTCTAAACCTGCAAAAAGAAGAACAAGGTTAATTAGAGAGATTTTAAAGAACATGATTGCAGTAAAATTGATGATTTTGCAGGTTGAAATTGGCAGAGGCTGCCATATTGATAAACTGGAGCTTGGGATGAGGCTCGGCATTTGTAGTTTCTGGGCTGCTTTGATTGAGTTTCCAAACCTGCAAAAAGAAGAAAGAAGATAATTAGAACGAGTGAATGTGTGATTTGCTTGCAGGTGGACCATTGCTTAAATAGGCAAAGAAGGGCAGAAGCAGCCAACGAAGGAAGTAGAGAAGAAGGTGGAGTGATCTGGAAAGGAGAAGATGCTGCCGGCAGTGGAGGAAAACCAGGGAATTATGGACTGTAGCTGGTGGTGGTGGAGCTGGTTGGTGATGGTGGAGTAGGAATATGCAGCTGGAAATTGATTCCATGTGAGGGAATAAATGAGGAGCAGCCATGTGAGGGAATGGAGGTGAGCTAGAAGCCACGGGAAAAAGGGAAATGGCTGCAAAAATCCAAAGCCAAAACAAATACAAAATAAATAAACACATAAACAAACAAATAAATATAAAATAAAAATTAAATATAAATATAAAATATAAACATAAATATAAAAATAAATATAAACATAAACATAGGAAAATAAAATGGAGATTTAAAATATATTCTGCCACCGCGTGTGGTGGTTGTGCCGCCTGATGTGGTGGTTCGCCGACAAAATTGTCGGGATTCGGAACGGTTTCCGAAATCTTCGTACAATATTTTATTCCACAAATGAAAGTCACGGTTGACTTTCTGAATTACGCTGAAAACCTCCAAAATTCACCTTTTCTGTGCAGATTAACATTTTACTCGTATTTTCCCTAAAATCACGAAAACAAACATTAAACAGACAATTAAGCTTTCGGAATAGCAAAATCCAGTAATTAAAGGCACTTTGTGAACGTATTTTACGTTCACATCAAACGACGATGCCGGTGCTGCGTTTGTCAGCAGTGGAGAAGCCGGATCGGTGAGGATGAGCTGGGCTTCACGAGATTGATGGGATCACCGGCTAGGTTGGGTCGATGAAGGCCAAGAAGACAACGCCGGCCTGGATCGAGTACGGGCACGGGCGGCGCTACGGAGAGACTCGGAATTGGGTCGCCGGCATGATTGAGAGGCGACGAGCAGTGATGGTTTGCGTGGTGGTTGAGAAGCCGGCGGTGTTGATGATGACGGCAGAGCAGAAGGATTGCCGGCGTGCACAGAGGAGGCACGGGCTTTGAATTTCTGGGCAGAGACTTACACGGCTCAAGGATCTGCAATTAAACATATGCTTTTATTAATTGTCTGTGAACTTGAATTGCTTAATTTGTAAATGAATTGCGGTGGGGTGAGGGTGATGATGTTTGTGATCTTTGTGTGTGATTGCAGATTAAATGGAGCATTCAGTAACAAGTTGTGTTAATTAGACTGTGAGCTGTTGCAGGGAAGAAAAGAAGAACAGAGGGGGAAGAAAAGAAGGCACGGCTGTGTGAGCCGTACACGGTCGCTTTGAGTGTAGAGAGTAATCAGAGGGGTATAGGGGCAAGGGTAGAAAGCAGCTAGGTGAGCTACATGGAAGCTTGAGAAGGGGTGGAGGGGGGAAAGAGATGGGAAGGAGTTTGTGGCGCGGGGAGGAGCCCCGGCCCAGTAAAATGGAAATAGGGACTCTGTATTTAAAGAGGGAAGAAATGAGCTTTGCAGGTGGGTGAGGAATCAAACAATGGTGGAGTGATGAACTGGATTGAAGTGGGCGGCTGAGTGGAATAGTGGCTGGAAAACCAGTTTGAATTCAAAGGGAGGAAGCGGGTAACATGGGAGCTGCAAACAGAAAACAAACAAAATAAATAAATAAAATAAAATAATAAAAGTAATTAAAGGAAATAAATATAAAATAAAATAAAAGAAAAATAAAATAACAAAAGAAATAATTATAAAATGAATACTAAAGTAAAAATATAAATAAATATAAATATAAACAAGGGAAAATAAAATGGAAATTCAATTTGTCTTTCACCACCGCGTGTGGTGGTTGCGCCTCCGTGAGTGGTGGTTCGCCGGCAAAATTGCCGGGATTCGAAACGTCTTTCGAAATCTTCGTACAATGTTATATTCCACTTCCAAATAATGACCGGTGTCATCAGATAATCGAAAAGTCACGGTTGACTTTCCGATATTGCGCTGTAAATCTCCAAAATTCACCTTTTATGTGTAAATTAGCATTTTTCACATATTTTCCCTGAAAACACGAAAACAAACATTATACCGACAAATAATCTTTCAGAATAGCATCCATCCAAGTATTTAGAGCACTTTATGAACGTATTTTACGTTCACATCACACCCCCACACTTGAACTTTTGCTAGTCCTCTAGCAAATACAGAACTAAAAACAGAACAACACAAGAACAGAAAGGGAAACAGAAAACAGAAATTCTTTCCAACCATAACCCTCAACGAGTTCGAAGAATTATAATCAGGAGAATAAGAACTATATACCAAGGCTCACGAATTTGCTAAGTATTTAACATGGACATCTCATTCGTGCTCGAGTGAAGTGTGTGAAAACCGAGTGTACAATTAATCTCATGCAATCAAATTGGCACAAATGAACAACATTAACCACTAAAACTCACAAGATTCACTAAATATTTCCGCTCATTGTTTAGGGTTAAGTGTTTACTCTCATAACAATTACACAAGTAGTGTTCCCATAAGCTTGCTCATTAACCAACTCTCTACAATTAATCCACAAATCATTAAATCATAAGGGCTTTCAATGGTGTAATGAGGCCAAAAGGTGAATGAATGGTGAATGAATGGTAAATGGTAAATGGAAGGGAAAGACTAGAAATGATAAATGTTCCACATGTTTGCAAGACAAATCAACGACTTTGAAACTCATACCTATGCTAAACCCGAAACAACTCTTATTTTCCTCCAACCTTTTATTGAAAATAATACAAGAAAATAACTCTATTTTTGGAATTTCTCTTTCCTTTTTTTTTTCTTTCTTTCTTTTCTATTTTTTTTTCTTTGAGGAATTTATTCCTTCTTTTTATTTCTGAATTTTTTTTTCTTTCTTTGAACAAATACAACAAAATAAATACACCCCCACACTTGCCTTTTGGTATACTACCATACAAATCAAAACCCGAAGCATAAGAACACAAGAAGTCACTATCATCGTCTTGCAAACACAATAAAACATGGGTGAGATGGTGTGGGTGAACAAAAGAAGCGGCTAATGAGTTATCAGTTCAAAAGGGGTTCCTAAAGTTCGTGTTTAGATGGATGGTGAATATTTTGGCCATGGTGCTCAACTAATGCCTTAATCATTTTCAATTCATCACAGATTAATAAAAAGTTTCGAGAGGTCAATGAGCAAGTTCTAGGTTCAAAAACTCATGAATTGTGCACACATGAAGAACGAGTAAATGTATGAATAATGCATACATGTGAATATTCAACAGGCTCAAATTCTCACAATTTCTGGGTATGCATGACAATGTATGTTCAAATGTGCTTCTCGGATTGCAATCAACTAATTAACACAGGTTATGTGAACATGAAATTTCGAGCAATCACAAGTTATGCAAATTAAATCCAAAGCAAATCACACAAAGCCTTGACATATAATAAACATTCTCCTAATCACAACAATTAAACTCAATTCATCATCGGGATTGGAAAGAACAAAACACGAATACAAATAAACACACAAAAACACACAAACAGAAGCAAATATTTTTGTATTTTTTTGATTTTTTGATTTTTTTGATTTTTCAATTTACGTAACAATACGTGACCACAGTGACTTACTTAGTGCAATGGTAGGTTCAACGCTACCAAGGGAGTAAGTATGATTTAGTCGAGATACCGTTACAGTAGAAAACAAAAACAAGTAAATTATTTTTTTTGAATTTTTCAAATTTTTCAAATTTTTTCTTTTCTTTTTAATAAACCTTCCCCCACACTTGAATTAAACATTGTCCTCGATGTACAGACAGATATTTCACGAAAATGAAAAATTCAAGTATGGTTATTGAATTTAAACACACGACGAGAAATAAAACACAAGTAAACACAAAACATTTATACAAATGAAAAATTAAACAAAAATAAACAGAAAGGTTAAAGAAAAACTCCCCCTTGAAGATCATTAAGCTCCTCCCGAAGCAAGTCACCAACAGTCACGAACAAGGCTAGCAGGGCCTTGCATCCAACGTTTGCTCCTTAATTGACTGCGGTTCTGATCCTTTGAAGTGTGTCCTGGACGAGTGTAGTTGCCGACTCCACGGCAGATTTAGCTGATGTAGCCTTCACCGAGATCTGGAACACCATAGTCAGTAGTGTTCCATCAAGAACAGCTCCGGATACGTTTGGCAGAATGGAGAAGCCTGATGACATAAGCGGAAATGGCTCCGGTTGAACTCCACATAACAAACACTGGAGAATGGAATGGTTAATCGGCGCATAAATCACAGACGACCCCGTTGCATCGGTGCAACACTCCTGAAGAATGAGGAAGTCGTTGTGACTATCTATGGCGAGCACCGAAATCTGGTTCCGCGGGTCAAGACCGATGGTGAAATTTGCTAGCAGACGCACCGAGCTGTCCATCGACATACTATCCCACAGCGGTCTCGTATGCACATCTTTGAGGAACTCAAAGATCCTGGTGTGATGGGAAAGATGCACGACAGAACAACCAGCGGTACGATTGACTCCAGGGGGCTTGCTCGGATCTCCCCTTCGCTTGTTGGTCCTGACCTCCATTCGAGTGTCTCTTGTTCGGTTTGAACAAGTCCAGTGATGATACGTGGAGTTGCTAATGTCGTTGAAGAAACAGATCGCCATCTGGTTTGCCAATTCCGCTAGGCCTCTTTTTCCTTCGGGCGAAATGATAGAGTCACCGGGTGAAGTGTGGATCCTCGTGACGCACGTGGCGTTCGGCTTGTCGTTGGAGAGTTGAGATCCAACGCTTTGCACCAAAAGCGAACCCGGAATGGACAAAGGGTTCGAAAATGGCCTTCATTTCCTTCTCGCGCACATCCACGTGCTCCACCCAAGTGACTAAGGAAGATCCATTCTGCAAATCTCGAATCAAACATCCGGAGGGGCGCTTTCGGCAAATCGATCTCCCGAAGGCTTCGGATTTGAGCGCAGTTCATCCACGGAGACATCCACAACGATCCAACTTCCATCCGATTGTAGGTGGGAGTACCTAACAAACTGGACTTCACGAGTCGAAACGATGTTAGATGGCACCGAAACTCGGCCGACATCACTTGCTTCCGCTCCTCGTAGCCTACTGCGTTGTCAGAGGGTAGGATCTCCAACGTTTGAGCGTTTGTGATCATGCTACAGAAGACGGGCAACCATCGACCAACATCCATTAAGATCTCAACAATGGTGGTCGGATGAAGGTGGATGGTTGCCGAGTGTCTCGAGGATTCTGATTTGAAGTATGGCGCCGGTTCGCCACGTTGAAACACTCGCAAGTACTCGGCTCTATTAAGAGTCTCGGGATGAATAGAAGTGTCGGGAGTCGGTGAAGATATCCACAAAGGAAAACCGGCGGTGGCCACGAGCATGAGCTCGTGCTTGGCCTTGCGGGCGATATCCGAGATCAAGTCGGTGTGGACTCCGACAAGATCATGAGCAGGTCCCGGAAGAGTAGATGGCACGGTACGGATGGGCGCTCGACTAGTGTAGGCATGAGGCTCCGCACATCCCGTCTCAAGTGGTCCAAGTCGATCGAATCATCGGACAACTCGAGAAGAGGCTCTTGTTGTGGAGGAACAACTTCGAGCCTTCGCTGGCACATCCGAGTGCGGAACGGGACCTCCGCAATGGGACAGATGCGCCGTGGAGAGCATCGACGAGTCGTTGATTCTGCATCCGAAGCTCCTCGTTTTTGCTCACCGACTGATCGTTTCTTCTTTCTAGCTCGGCAATACGGCTGCTCGAAGTCCGGATACCGAACTTCTTCCTATTTCTCGACCCCCAATAGTAGACTTGGTCTTCTTCTAGTCCGATTTTTGGACCAAATCTTTCACGTTGTGGTTTGGTGGGGTGAGAATACACCGTAAAGAAAGCCGCCGATTGCTTCTCTCGAGCTTTGGTGTATTTCGTCCTCGGAAGTCTCCTATAGACGGGAGCGGCTTCCGGCTCGGCGGGTGGATCGGCAACCAGGATTGGTGCTTGGGGTAGTGGTTGCGGTTGTGGTTGTGGGCCGGGTCGGCATGCTAGCATCGGCGCTATCGAGCATGCTCGGTGGAATGATTTCAGCCGGACCTTCAAAGATTGGGTTCTCTGAAGGACCTGCCTGAAACAACTCGCTAAAGGAATTTACTTTCTTGGCCATTTGTGGTTTGGGAAGGAGGAAAGCTTTTCTGGGTTTGGGAGTTTTCTGGGAAAAAAGACTAAGAACACAGATGAACACTATGAACTAGCGAGAGAAAACGAGAGAGAGAGAGAGAGAGATTAAGGGAAAACGTGAAATGCCTAAGGAAACTAGCGCAAACAGAAGGGAAGGGGAGAGGAGCGGACGCACGCACGCACACGTGCCACAGACACAGATCCGGAATTTCCGGATCGAGCAACGAAAGTCGGAACGAAAACGACCGCGTGCCACAAAAGTCGTAAAGACAATAGTGCACACGCGTCCGAAAATTATTAAACTAACTAATTTTTTTGTTTATTATTCGGCCGACGACAAAGTCGTGTGTCGGCCCAATAACGATTTTTCAATTTTTATTTTTATTTTTTTTATTTTTTTTAATACTTTACGAAAAGTCGTAAAGTGAACAGTGAAAACGCGTGAGACGCACGCGCTGACGGTTGCCGACACTTTAAACGGGCTTGGGCCATCGAAATGGTTTGGGCCTTAAAGTGGGCCTGGGCCAAAGAAATCTCCGGCCCGACACACTAAATGGGCTTGGGTTAAGGGTTTTGGGCTTCGTGAATGACACGAGCCCAATGGGCCAAAATTTATTTTTTATTTTTTTATTTTTTTATTTTACGAAACCTAAAACCCTAACCAATCACACAAATGGGCCTAAGGCCCAATAACAAATAACAACAATCAAGCCCAAAAATAAAACAAACAGTAAAAATAAATAATTACAAAGAGTAAAACAAACAAACAAACACTCTTTTTTTTTATTTACAATTACAAATTTTTTATATTTTTTTTATTTTTATTTTTTTATATATTTTTTTTTGAATAAATGACGAGAGTGAAAAGAAAACTTACCTTTTTACTCCCGAGGAAACCGAAAAAAATCACCAACAAGATATCAACCTCAAGGTTTTTCAACCTTGACTTCCTAAACGTATGCTCCGATGTATGTGGTAAAATTTCCGAATAACCCGGATTATTCCCTATAAAAAATGAAAAAGTTAGTAATAAAATTTACAAAATCAAAACAAAATATTTACAAAGTTAAAATTAATGTCACAAATTATCTATACAAAATGAATAAATAAAATTTCCTATGTCTAAATATATTTTATTTACAAGTAATGTTAAATTGTCCAAAATATAGTTAAAAACAAAGTTGATTCCAAGCGGTAATTCGAGGTGGACGTACGGCCTAGGTGCAATATCTTGACGTAAATGACTTTCCGTGTTTTCAGAAGGCGAATGGCCAGATCACAAGAGATAAGCGAGAGGCAGGATTCATTTAGTGGACAAGTCCTCTGAATCCAATTTTACAAACCCGTCACCCAGAGTCTTGATCATATCTAGACACCATTCATGTGCCCCTTACTCAGTTGAGAAAGCACTTAAGTGTTCGACAATTCTCCAAGTGTTAATAAAGGCCGCCCTCAACCTCAAGTGACCTTACGGTACAAATGAAGGGTTTAGGCCAATATTAATAAAAGGACCTTACCTATTTCCGTTCAAATTACAACCTACAACAACTTAAATAATTAACAGTATTCAGGATACCTAAGTATAATTACTAAGTGTAACAATATATACAAGTATAATTAGTAAGTAATATTTACAAGTATTATTTACAAATAGTAAAAAGTAAAAAAGTAAATAGTAAAAACAATCCCCGGCGAGCCGGCGCCAAAATGATATGAGGTATTACCGACGTCATTAATATTACCTAAACATCCTAACAATTTGTCGTTGAATAGTATAATGGGAAGTAGAGGTTTTTCCCACAGGAGATTGTTTATTTACTTTCCTAATGTCACAAAATTAATTAACTATATTGTTTCTATTTACAAAATATACAATATATACAAGATGTTATTTTTGGGTTTTTGAAAATATTTTGAAAACAATAAATACATAAAAGGAAATATTTTTTGGCTTTTAATCTTTTTGAAAATAAATAAAACAAGGAAAATACAAAATAAAATACAAATTAAACTAACACAATTAAATAAAACACACCAACAAATAAAGAAATTAAACTAACACACAAATGAATGAATAGCATATTTTTGGGTTTTTCAATAAAATAATTAAACACACAAATATCAAATCAATCAAATATTCAAAATACAAATAAATCAAATAAATCACACAACATAAAATTAAATTGAGTTTGAGAGAAATGCTCATTTAATTCCGGTGAGGGATCTAATCGGACTCGCCGGATTTTCGATGAAGTTCGGGGAGCTCGGGTGTCCTTAGCAGAATTGGGCCGGGCCGCGGGTGTCTATAGCAATATGGGCTTGGACTTTGACCTTGGTCAAAGGCCCAAACCAAGTCAATCTCTCATTCTTCTTTGCGGTTTAGCCGTGGCCTTCTCTTCGGGTGTTGACTTTTCAACACCATATTTTCTTTCTATTTTTCTTCTTCAGCAGCCCGTGCCCAGCAATGGAGAGCAAGAGATGACGATACCGGCTAGAGAGAGAGCAGGCTAGGAAAGCCGGCGGAGCAACGAAAGTGGCGGCGCAGGAAACCGGCGGGAAGGGAAGCGGCGAGCCTCGTCGTCTTGGATCAAAGACGCGGTGCGTCCGGAATCGGTGACGGCAAGGATAGACGCAGCCGGCGTGGAGACGCGGAGAGCACGGGCTGGGCTTGATTTGCGGCGGCGAGAGTGACGACTCGGGTCCTTCGATGGTGACGCCGGCGAGGCGCCGGGAACGACGATGCCGGTGCTTGCGTTTGTCGGCAGTGGAGAAGCCGGATCGGTGAGGATGAGCTGGGCTTCACGAGATTGATGGGATCACCGGCTAGGTTGGGTCGATGAAGGCCAAGAAGACAACGCCGGCCTGGATCGAGTACCGGGCACGGGCGGCGCTACGGAGAGACTCGGAATTGGGTCGCCGGCATGATTGAGAGGCGACGAGCGAGAGGGTAGGCGCAGTGATGGTTTGCGTGGTGGTTGAGAAGCCGGCGATGTTGATGATGACGGCAGAGCAGAAGGATTGCCGGCGTGCACGAGAGGAGGCACGGGCTTTGAATTTATGGGCGAGAGACTTACACGGCTCGAGGATCCGCAATTAAACATATGCTTTTATTAATTGTCCGTGAACTTGAATTGCTTAATTTGTAAATGAATTGCGGTGGGGTGAGGGTGATGATGTTTGTGATCTTTGTGTGTGATTGCAGATTAAATGGAGCATTCAGTAACAAGTTGTGTTAATTAGACTGTGAGTTGCGGAGGAAGAAAAAGAAGAACGAGAGGGGGAAGAAAAGAAGGCACGGTTTGTGTGAGCCGTACACGGTCGCTTTGAGTGTAGAGAGTAATCGAGGGGTATAGGGGCAAGGGTAGAAAGCAGCTAGGTGAGCTACATGGAAGCTTGAGAAGGGGTGGAGGGGGAAAGAGATGGGAAGGAGTTTGTGGCGCGGGGAGGAGCCCCGGCCCAGTAAAATGGAAATAGGGACTCTGTATTTAAAGAGGGAAGAAATGAGCTTTGCAGGTGGGTGAGGAATCAAACAATGGTGGAGTGATGAACTGGATTGAAGTGGGCGGCTGAGTGGAATAGTGGCTGGAAAACCAGTTTGAATTCAAAGGGAGGAAGCGGGTAACATGGGAGCTGCAAACAGAAAACAAACAAAATAAATAAATAAAATAAAATAATAAAAGTAATTAAAGGAAATAAATATAAAATAAAATAACAAAAGAAATAATTATAAAATGAATACTAAAGTAAAAATATAAATAAATATAAATATAAACAAGGGAAAATAAAATGGAAATTCAATTTGTCTTTCACCACCGCGTGTGGTGGTTGCGCCTCCGTGAGTGGTGGTTCGCCGGCAAAATTGCCGGGATTCGAAACGTCTTTCGAAATCTTCGTACAATGTTATATTCCACTTCCAAATAATGACCGGTGTCATCAGATAATCGAAAAGTCACGGTTGACTTTCCGATATTGCGCTGTAAATCTCCAAAATTCACCTTTTATGTGTAAATTAGCATTGTTCACATATTTTCCCTGAAAACACGAAAACAAACATTATACCGACAAATAAGCTTTCAGAATAGCATCCATCCAAGTATTTAGAGCACTTTATGAACGTATTTTACGTTCACATCAAAAAACACAGTTCAAACAAAATTTTCTCCAACCATAGTCCTCAACGAGCTCGGGATGTTGTAAACAAGAGACATAAGATCACAAATCAAGGCTTCACAAATTTGCTAAGAATTTAACAAGCGCAATTCAATCATGCTCGGGTGAAGTGTGTGGAAACCAATGTACAATCCATCTCATGCAATCAAATAGGCACACTAAACACATTAACCACACTCTCACAAAGATCACTAAGTATTTCCGCTCAAGTGTATAGGGTGAAAGTGTTTACTCTCATAACAAATGCACAAAGAATGTTCCCATATGCTTGCTCATCAACCAACTCTCAACAAATTGAACCACAAATCGTTAGATCTCAAGGACTTACAATGGTAAAACGGGGCCAATGGGTGAATGGAAGTGGAATGGAAATATGAGTGGTGCTAAGTGTTCACAAGACATATCAACGACTTTGAAACTCAACCAAATGCTTCAACCAAAATATTTTCTTATTCTCCTCCAACTTTATTCACAAACTACCTTCTTTTTGGATTTTTCTTCTTTCTCATTTTCTATTTTTTTCTTTATTTTTCTTGTTTCTGCCGTTTCCCAACTGCCCGGTAGTGTCGTGTGCGGGTACCTGAAAGCACAAGATTGGTCAGGGAGGTCGGTGTGTACCGACCGAAGATCCTCCGACGCTCAAGTTAGTACCGATTGGTGTTGGGGAGCGAGAGAGTTTGGGATTCGGAGAGAACGTACCTGAATAAGGAGTGAGGACTCCTTATATATGAGGTGAGGTCGGAGACAAGCTTCCCGGCGTGGGGGACATCCCCCGACACGAGGAATATTCTGCGGTCCACTACCTCGATGTGCGCATCGAGGGATGGCGGCGCCTAGTGCGGCATGGGCTCGCGACTTAGTGCGATCCGTGAGGTAGTGGACAAGCACGTGTGCCGGCTGGCCGTGCCGGTACCCGTGGGGCTGGTCACACCCGGTACTTGGTCGGGAGACGTCCATGTAGAGCCGGGGGAGAGCTTGTGGTCGGTACACCCGGCCCGGTCTTACCGGTACCGGCGGGTATTGCCGGGGCTTCGACGCGGCCCGGGACAGTATACTCGATAGGGGATCCCTACCGAATCGGTAGATGCCGGCGGGGGCGTTGCGAGAGATTATGTTCTCGGTAGGGGAGCCCTACCGAGTCGGTTATGGGGCTACAAGGAGGCTGCTCCCGTGATAGTGAGCTACTTCGGATCTATCCCGGTAAAGATATGAAATGGTAGCAACAGAAGTCCCCCAAGTCCCGAGCAAGAGGAAGCTCGTGGTCGGGGACTTAATCCGGAGTTCATATCGAGATGTAGCGAAGTGTCGGTGGGGCAGCCCCGGCGGCGCTCGGTACCGGCCCATGTAGTCCCCCAAGTCCCCGAACGGGGGGTTCCTCCCGGTTGGGAATTGTAACCGCTCCGAGTTTCAAGGGGAGTTGAAGCGTCGTGGCCGTTGAGCTCCTCAGCGTAACTGCCGAGGTAGTGGGGTGACACGCGTCACGTCCTGGCCGGTTTGGAAAATCGTGGGGAAGCTCAACCGTCGTGTTGCCACGTGTCGCCATCTTGGGCCGCGACGGTTCACGTCGTACGGTCAAGATGGGTTGACTCCCGCTATATATATGGGGGTGAAGAGAGTTCACTTCACTTCATTCTTGCAAATTTCATTGCCAGAGCTCTGCAAGCCGTCGGTAGGAGAACGAGAGCGTGTATCGGTACTGCAAGTGTGATCACTCGGTACTCCACTTTCAGCCTTCAGCAACTGTAAGTACCGATGCCTTGACCCCTTGTATTTAGTTTTTTGCTTTGCTTTTGTAACGTAGTTTGAGTACCGGTGTCCAGCCTTAGTACCGAGCTAGGTTGCATAGGCATAGGCATAGGCATAGGTTATCCCTACCGATAAGAACCTTGGTCCATTTTTGCAGATGTCTGACTCAGGGAGCGAGAGTGGTAGCAGTGGTAATGCCTTCTCTGGTGAAGAGCCAGAGAGGAGCGTATCGGTGGAGGAGGCTGGCTCGGACTCCAGCTCGAGTACCGGGACCAGTAGTTCTTGCTCGCCAAGAACCGCTCGGTTCCGTCCGGATGGGGTGATTCGGACGGTGGTGAGGGGAATTACCACCGGGGAGGACCTAGAGCCCCTCGCCTCGGAGCCATATGTCAAGTCTCGGTCCAGTAGTAGTAGGGCTCCGTACCGGGCCCGGGTTTGCGGTGGACCGGCTGAAGCTGAGTGCGTCGACCGAAGGGGACTTGGTGGCGCTGAGGGAGGCCTCCGGTATCCCCAGCTCGGTGACGATGCGCCTTCCCGAGAAGGGGGAGCTTAGGAGCGCGTCTGCAGTACCGGGCGAGACTCGGTACGATAGGAGCACAAAGTGTGACGTTTTTAATGTATTTTCCCTACTATTTGGCTATGATTTCATTGTAACTTTGCTATTTTTGCTTAGTTTCCATATTTGAGTCCCTAAATGATATATAAATGTGAATACGTGCAGAAAATCGGAGCTCGGAAATTTACGAAGTCTAATGGGCTTTTTCGAGGCCCATTAAGAGGTGAGCTGCCGTGAGGCCCAAGATGAAGGCCCAAATCCAAGATGAAGGCCCAAGTCCACAATGCATGAAGGAAAGGTCCAAGCCCATTTTCGGACAATCTGCCTGTGCAGATAGATCACCTTTGGAAGTGCATATCTCCCACTTGCACCGTTGGATCCAGCTGTATTTTTGGGACACGCTGGATGTGTGTGTTATATATTCTGTATTAAAATTTGAGAATCATCCAACCGTTCAAACGTGCATTATTCCGTTCTAAGTGGGAACTGCTCAGTGCTGTCTGCTTTTTATTTCTTTCCTCTTCTTTTATTTTCAATGCTCCACTCACCCCTATATTCTTTCCTCTTCTTTCTGCCCACAATATTAGTGTTTGATTTCTTTTATCTAAATAAATGGTTCATTGCCATATGACTTCATTTCCACCATTCCACTTACCATTTCTTTTCTACCACTCACATTCCACTTCTCTTCCTTTTCTTTCTTTATTTCTTTCATTGTCTTCTTCTTCCTCTCCATTCTCCTATAAATAGAAGCCTCATTCTTCTCACCAATTCACACCCCAATGGGGAGGGACAAACCCTCCTCTTTCTCTTCTCCATCATATTTTCCATTCTCTAGTATTTAGGGTTCTCAAGGCTTCAAGGAGGAGGAAAGGCGGCTGCACCATCACCATCATCACCATCAATTTCGTCCATCATCACCACCACCTTGCTGCACACGGTTTGGATTACTTGCTTTCAAGGATTCAAGGTTTCGTGGTCTTCAAGTCTTCATGCTATTCCATATGGTGTAATCTGACTTTTCCTTTAATTATTCTTATGAATTCCTCTTTGTTGCTTGATTATTCTTTGTATTAGTTAACATGACATGATTTATATAATTTCCAGCCTATTTATATGAGTTTATTTAGTTATTGGATCCTAATGAATTAGTTCTTCTAGTAGCTTATGTGACTCTGTTTACTTGATTCTGAATTATAGAAAACTTTTATGTGTTTATGTTATAGGGATCGATACTTATAATATTTGCATATAATTGGAGCTAGAGTTAGGGATTACAATTCACCTAATAGTTTTGGAAACCTAATTCACGAGTAGTAAAGGCTTTGGACAAAGGTCG
This sequence comes from Rubus idaeus, assembly GCA_030142095.1. Lineage (NCBI taxonomy): Eukaryota > Viridiplantae > Streptophyta > Magnoliopsida > Rosales > Rosaceae > Rubus > Rubus idaeus. The sequence goes on along the minus strand of CM057968.1, from coordinate 16,229,086 downwards.
GTGTCAAATAAAAAGGATTGCGGACATATGGACTTTTCTATAATGGGTCGTGCACTTTAATTAACAACTCTTTTCTATGCGTTAAATATGGTTTGATTAGCTAGCTTTCTAGACTAAGATGGCATGTTTAATTGGTTAATCTAGGTGCTTTCACTTAGGTTAATTTTCGTAGAGAGGTTTTATTTGGGGAATGGTTAGCTTCTAACTTTCCACATATGTTAATTTCGGTTTCATGGCTAGGGAACTTGGTTAATTTTCGGTCCAATAATTGGTAAACTTGTATACTTGTGGCTGAACTTTATATACTTTGTGTTTCATCCCATCTCATTTAATTTATTCTTTGTAGTTTAATTAATTTATTTCATTCAATTTATCTCTTAAACCCCCTTACTTTGTACATATGTATATATTTATACTTTATACATGTTAATAATAATTCTTTATTTTATTTAATTCTTTGTGACAATTTTTGTTAGGTACACCCTTTGATCTCCGTTGTGAACGATACCCTACTATGCACTATACTACTACCGATAGGGATTTTTTTAAATTGATGCTCATTTTGGGCGTGTCAATTTTTGGCGCCGTCGACGTGGATTGAAAATATTCCTAACCTAATATTTTTTTTTTGTGAATACTGTTTATAATTTTTTGTAATTATTACTGTTTTTATTACTTGTATATAATTACTGTTTACTTTTTATTGTTTATAATTTTACTATTTTTTTTAACTGTTCATATTACTTGTTTATATTACTTGTCTATATTACTTGTGAATAGTTGTTGTTATTACTTTTTTTTAATACTTATTGATATTTTGTTACACTTAGTAATTTATTTAGGTGTCTTTTATATAGTTGATTATTTTTTGTTGTTGTAAGTTGTAACTTGAACGGAATAGGTAAGGTCCTTTTATTAATATTGGCCTAAACCCTTCATTTGTACCGTAAGGTCACTTGAGGTTGAGGGCGGCCTTTATTAACACTTGGAGAATTGTCGAACACTTAAGTGCTTTCTCAACTGAGTAAGGGGCACATGAATGGTGTCTAGATATGATCGAGACCCTGGGTGACGGGTTTGTAAAATTGGATTCAGAGGACTAGTCCACTAAATGAATCCTGCCTCTCGCTTATCTCTTGTGATCTGGCCATTCGCCTTCTGAAAACACGGAAAGTCATTTAAGTCAAGGCATTGCACCTAGGCCGCAAGTCCACCTTGAGTTACCGCTTGGAATCAACTTTCCTTTTTTTTCAACTATATTCAGACAAAAGAAAACGTTTTTGTACACTTTAGGTATATTGGATTAAAACATGACTTTAAGATGGGTAGCTGTTTCAGTCTCATTGCACATTGAAGTCCTCTGTTCCCGTACTTAAGTGTATTGTGTAAATAAAATATACGTAGACATAGGAAAATTCATTCATTCATTTTGTATAGATAATTTGTGACATATTTTTAACATTCTAAATATTTTGTTTTTATTTTGTAAATTTATTACTAACTTTTTAATTTGTATAGGAAATAATCCGGGTTTATCGGAAATTTTACCACATACATCGGAGCATACGTTTAGGAAGTCAAGGTTGAAAAACCTTGAGGTTGATGTCTTGTTGGTGATTTTCGGTTTCCTCGGGAGTAAAAAGGTAAGTTTTCTTTTCACTCTCGTTATTTATTAAAAATAAAAAAATAAAAAAATAAAAAATAAAAAAATAAATTTGTAATTGTAAATAAAAAAAAAAAAGAGTGCTTGTTTTTGTTTTACTGTTTTGAAATTGTTTATTTTTACTGTTTTTTGTTTTACTTGTGGGCTTGTTTGTTGTTTATTTGTTATTGGGCCTTAGGCCCGTTTATGTGATTGGTTAGGGTTTTAGGTTTCGAAAAAAAAAAATATTAAAAAATTAAAAAATAAAAATTTTAGCCCATTGGGCTCGTGTCATTCACGAAGCCCAAAACCCGTAACCCAAGCCCATTAGTGTGTCGGGCCTGTTCGTTTTTAGGCCCATTAGTTAAGCCCACCAATAATGGGCCGGAGTTTTCTTTGGCCCAGGCCTACTTTAAGGCCCAGACCATTCCGATGGCCCAGGCCCGTTTAAAGTGTCGGCAAGCGCGTGTGCTACGCGTTTTCACTGTTCACTTTACGACTTTTCGTAAAGTATTAAAAAATAAAAAAATAAAAAAAAATAAAAAATAAAAACTAAAAAAAAAATAAAAAATCGAAAATCAAGAAAAAATGTGATTGGGCCGACGCACGACTTTTGCGTCGGCCGAATTCTTTAATAAACCGCGTGCGTGTCTACTGTAGACTTTACGACTTTCGTCGCTCGATCCACATTTGCGGGTCTTCCGTCCGTGGCACGTGTGCGAGCGTGTGTCTTTCCCTTCCCTTCGTTTGCGTTAGTTCCCTTAGGTCATTTCACGTTTTCCCTTAGTCTCTCTCACTCTCTCTCTCGTTTTCTCTCTCGTGTGTTCTTCTTGTTCTTGAGTTTTCCCGAAAACCTCCCTAATTCCCGAAAGCTATCCTCCCTTCCAAACCCGGAAATGGCCAAAAGAGTCAATTCTTTCGGCGACTTGTTTCGGGCGGGTCCTTCGAGAGAACCCGATCTTTGAAGGCTTGGCTGAAATAATTCCACCGAGCATGCTCATAGCGCCGATGCTAGCATGCCGACCGAGCCACTACCACAACCGCAACCACTACCCCAAGCACCAATCTTGGTTGCTGATCCTCCTATTGAGCCGGAAGCCGCTCCTGTCTATAGGAGACTTCCGAGGACAAAGTACACCAAAGCCCAGAGAGATGCACTGGCGGCTTTCTTTGCGGTGTATTCTCACCCCACCAAGCCACAAAGAGAAAGATTTGGTCCAAAAATCGGACTAGAAGAAGACCAAGTCTATTATTGGGGGTCGAGAAATAGGAAGAAGTTCGGTATCATTACATCTGAGCAGCGTATTGCCGAGCTAGAAAGAAGAAACGATCAGCTGGTGAGCAAGAACGAGGAGCTTCAAATGCAGAATCAACGACTCGTCGATGCTCTCCACAGCGGCATATGTCCCAATTGCGGAGGTCCTGTTCCGCACTCAGATGTGCCTAGGCGAAGGCTCGAAGTTGTTCCTCAACAACAAGAGCCTATTCTTGAGTTGTCCGATGATTCCATCGACATGGACCACTTAAGACGGGATGTGCGGAGCCTCATGCCTACCCTTGTCGAGCGCCCATCCATACCTTTGCCATCTGACACCCTTCCCGGACCTGCTCATGATCTTGTCGGAGTCCACACCGACTTGATCTCGGATATCGTCCGCAAGGCCAAGCACGAGCTCATGCTCATGGCCACAGCCAGTTTTCCTTTGTGGATAACTTCACCGACTCCCGACACGTCTATTCATCCCGAGACTCTTCATAGGGCCGAGTACTTGCGAGTGTTTCAACGAGCTGAACCTGCTCCGTACTTCAAAGCCGAATCGTCGAGACACTCGGCAACCATTCACCTTTATCCGACCACCATCGTTCAGATCTTAATGGATGTTGGTCGATGGTTGCCAGTCTTCTGTAGCATGATTACAAACGCCAAGACGTTGGAGATCCTATCCTCCAGCAACGAAGAAGGCTACGAGGAGCAGAAGCAGGTGATGTCGGCCGAGTTTCTGGTGCCATCTCACCTCGTTTCAACTCGTGAAGTCCAGTTTGTTCGGTATTCTCACCTACAACTGGATGGAAGTTGGGTCGTCGTGGATGTCTCCGTGGATGAATTGCGCACAAATCCGAAGCCTTCCGTGAGATCTATATGCCGAAAACGCCCCTCCGGATGCCTGATACGTGATTTGCATAATGGATCTTCCTTAGTCACTTGGGTGGAGCACGTGGATGTACGCGAGAAGGAGATGAAGGCCAGTTTCGAACCTTTTGTTCATTCAGGGTTCGCTTTTGGTGCAAAGCGTTGGATCTCAACCCTCCAACGACAAGCCGAGCGCTACATGTGCGCCACAGGTATCCACACTTCACCCGGCGACTCTATCATCTCTCCCGAAGGAAGAAGAGGACTGGCGGAAATGGCAAAACAGATGACGATCTGTTTCTTCAACGACATCAGCAACTCCACGTACCACCACCGGACTTGTTCGAACCGAACAAGAGACACTCGAATGGAGGTCGGGACCAACAAGCGAAGGGGTGATCCGAGCAAGCCCCCGGAGTCAATCGTACCGCTGGTTGTTCCGTCGTTCATCTCTCCCATCACACCAGGATCTTTGAGTTTCTCAAAGACGTTCAGACGAGACCAATGTGGGATAGTATGTCGATGGACAGCTCGGTACGTGTGCTAGCAAATTTCACAATCGGTCTTGACCAGCGGAACCAGATCTCGGTGCTCGCCATAGATAGTCACAACGACTTCCTCATTCTTCAGGAGTGTTGCACCGATGCAACGGGGTCGTCTGTGATTTATGCGCCGATTAACCATTCCATTCTCCAGTGTTTGTTATGTGGAGTTCAACCGGAGCCATTTCCGCTTATGTCTTCTGGCTTCTCCATTCTGCCGAATGTATCCGGATGCATTCTTGATGGAACACTGCTGACTATAGTGTTCCAGCTCTCAGTGAAGGCTACATCAGCCAAATCTGCCGTGGAGTCGGCAACAACCCTTGTCCAGGACACACTTCTAAGGATCAGAGCCGCAGTCAACTAAGGAGCAAACGTTGGATGCAAGGCCCTGCTAGCCTTGTTTGTGACTGTTGGTGACTTGCTTCGGGAGGAGCTTCACGATCTTCAAAGGGGAGTCTTTCTGTTTCCCTTTTCATTTATTTAACTGTTGTGTGTTTACTTCGGTTTTTTTTTTTTTTTGTATTTTCAATTCAATAACCATTCTTGAATTTTTCATTTTCGTGAAATATTTGTCAACATTGAGGACAATGTTTAATTCAAGTGTGGGGGAAGGTTTATTAAAAGGAAAAAAAAAATTTGAAAAATATGAAAAATTCAAAAAAATAATTTACTTGTGTTTGTTTTCTACGGTAACAATATATCGACTAGATCATACTTACTCCCTTGGTAGCGTTGAACCTACCATTGCACTTAGTAAGTCACTGTGGTCACGTATTGTTACCCTAATAAAAAAAATTGAAAAAAAAAATAAAAATAGTTTTGTAAGCTCGTTTGTTTCGCACTGGCTTTGGAGCTATCGAGTCTTAGAAAGTGCTTGTTCGTTTATTTGAGCTATATCATTTTAAAAAAAAAATCAATCAAAAGAAAATCAAAAAATCAAAAATTACAAAAATATTTGTTTCTGTTTTGTGTGTTTTGTGCTTTGTTCTTTCCAATCCCAAAGATGAATTGAGTTTAATCTGTTATGATTTTGAGAATGTTGATTATATGCTAAGGTTTTGTGTAGTTTTGACACGCCCCAAAAGGAGGCATCAATTAAGAAAAAACCCTATCGGTAGTAGTATAGTGCATAGTAGGGTATCGTTCACAACGGAGATCAAAGGGTGTACCTAACAAAAAATGTCACAAAGAATTAAATAAAACAAAGAATTATTATTAACAAGTATAAAGAATATATACATATGTACAAAGTAAAAGGGGGTTTAAGAGATAAATTGAATGAAATTAATTAATTAAATTACAAAGAATAAATTAAATAAGATGGGATGAAACATAAAGAATATAAAGTTCAGCCACATATACACAAGTTTATCAATCATTGGACCGAAAATTAACCAAATTCCCTAGCCATGAAACCGAAATTAACATATGTGGAAAGTTAGAAGCTAACCATTCCCCAAATAAAACCTCTCTACTAAAATTAACCTAAGTGAAAGCACCTAAATTAACCAATTAAACATGTCATCTTAGTCTAGAAAGCTAGCTAGTCAAACCATGTTTAATGCATAGAAGAAGAGTTGTTAATCAAAGTGCACGACCCATTATGACAAAGTTCATATGTCCGCAATCCTTTTTATTTGACACCGACCTTTGTCCAAAGCCTTTACTACTCGTGAATTAGGTTTCCAAAACTATTAGGTGAATTGTAATCCCTAACTCTAGCTCCAATTATATGCAAATATTATAAGTTTCGAACCCTATAACATAAACACATAAAAGTTTTCTATAAAACAGAATCAAGTAAACGGAGTCACATAAGCTACTAGAAGAACTAATTAATTAGAATCCAATAACTAAATAAACTCATAAATATAGGCTGAAAAGTATATAAATCATGTCATGTTAACTAATACAAAAGATAAACAAGCAACAAAGAGGAACTCAAAAAGAGTAATTAAAGATTAAGTTGAAGTACACCATATGGAAAGTAGGAAGAACTTGAAGACCACGAACTCTTGAATCCTTGAAAGCAAGCAACTCAAAGCCGAGATTCCCAAGGTGATGATGATGGTGGTGATGATGGTTGATGGCTGGTGGTGATGGTGTAAACAGCTCCTCTCCTCCTTGAAGTCTTGAACACCTAAAGTACTAGAGAATGGAAAATATGATGTGAGAGGGAGAAGAGAAAGAGGAGGGTTTGTCCCTCCCCATTGGGGTGTGTATTGGTGAATTGGGGAAGAGAAATAGGCTCCTATTTATAGGAAAATGGAGAGGAAGAAGAAGACAATGGAAGAAATAAACAAAGAAATGGAAAAGAAGTGGAATGTGAATGGGAGATAAAGAAATGGTAAGTGGTGGTGGAAATGGAATCATATGGAAATTAACCATTTATTTACCAAAAAGAAATTAAACACTAATGGTGTGGGCAGAAAGAAGAAGAAAGAATATAGGGGTGAGTGGAGCATTGAAAATAAAAGAAGAGGAAAGAAATAAAAACGGACAGCACTGAGCAGTGCGCACTTAGAACGGAATCCTGCACGTTTCAACGGTTGGATGCTTCTGAAATTTTATTTAGGAATAACTGACATCCATGTGCAGCGTGTATCAAAATTACAGCTAGATCTGACGGTGCAATTGAGAGATATGGGCCTCGAAAGTTGACCTATCTGCACAGGCAGATTGTCCGAAAATCTGGGCTTGGGCCTTTCCTCATGCTTTGTGAACTTGGGCCTTCCTTCATGGATTTGGGCCTTCGATCTTGGGTTTGGGCCTTTCTTCATGGATTTGGGCCTTCATCTTGGGCCTCACGGCAGCTCACCTCTTAATGGGCCTCGCAAAAGCCCATTAGACTTCGTTTCTGCACATGTTCACATTAATACATCATTTTGGACTCAAATATGGAAACTAAGCTAAAATAGCAAAGTTACAATTAAATCATAGCCAAATAGTAGGGAAAATACATTAAAAACGTCACACTTTGTGCTCCTATCAAATTCCCCCACACTTAGCTACTGCTAGTCCTCTAGCAAACACAAGAACAACACAAAACAGAATAGGAAACACAAAACAGAATGGTCTTTCCAACCATAACCCTCAGCGAGTTCAGAAGAGTTATAATCAAGAGAATACAAATTATATACCAAGGCTAATAAATTTGCTAAGCATTTAACATGTACATCTCATTCATGCTCTGGTGAAGTGTGTGAAAACCGAGTATACAATTAATCTCATGCAATCAAATAGGCACATCGAAACAACATTAACCACTAAAGCTCACAATGATCACTAAATATTTCCGCTCAGTGTTTAGGGTTAAGTGTTTACTCTCAAAACAATTACACAAGTAGTGTTCCCATATGCTTGCTCATTAACCAACTCTCTACAATTAATCCACAATTCATTAGATCATAAGGACTTTTAATGGTGTAATGGAGGCCAAAGGGTGAATGGTGAATGATGAATGAAGGGACTGGAAATGAAAAATGTTTCACATGTTTGCAAGACAAATCAACGACTTTGAAACTCATACCTATGCTATAACCGAAACAACTTTCTTATTTTCCTCCAACCTTTTATTGAATTCAAAAACAATACAAGAAAATAACTCTATTTTTGGAATTTCTCTTTCTTTCTTTTTTTTTTTTTTTTTTCTTTGAGGAATTTTATTCCTTCTTTTTATTTCTGATTTTTTTTTCTTTCTTTCTTTGAACAATTACAACAAAATAAATCACACCCCCACACTTGCCTTTTGGTATACTACCGTACAAATCCGAAGCATAAAAACATAAGCAGTCACTATCATCGTCTTGCAAACATAAATAAAACAAGGGTGAGATGGTGTGGGTGAACAAAAGAAACGGCTAATGAGTGTTTAGTTCAAAAGGGGATTCCTAAAGTTCGTGTTTAGATGGATGGTGAATACTTTGGCCATGGTGCTCAACTAATGCCTTACTCATTTCTAATTCATCACAGATTAACAAAATGTTTCAAGTGGTCTCTGAGCAAGTTCTAGGTTCAAAACTCATGAATTGTGCACACATGAAGAACGAGTAAATGTATGAAATATGCATACATGTGAATATTCAATAGGCTCAAGTCCTCACATTTTCTGGGTATGCATGACAATGTATGTTCAAATGTGCTTCTCGGATTGCAATCAACTAATCGAAACAGGTTATGTGAACATGGAATTTCGAGCAATCATAAGTTATGCAAATTAAATTCAAAGCAAACAACACAAAGCCTTAGCATATAATCAACATTCTCCAAATCATAACAAATTAAACTCAATTCATCCTTGGGATTGGAAAGAACAAAGCACAAAACACACAAAACAGAAGCAAATATTTTTGTAATTTTTGATTTTTTGATTTTTATTTTATTTTTCAATGTAGGTAACAATACGTGACCACAGGGACTCACTTAGTGCAATGGTAGGTTCAACGCTACCAAGGGAGTGAGTGTGATTTAGTCGATATATTGTTACCGTAGAACACGAAAACAAGTAAATTATTTTTTTGAATTTTTGAATTTTTCAAATTTTTTCTTTTCTTTTTAATAAACCTTCCCCCCACACTTGAATTAAACATTGTCCTCAATGTTGACAAATATTTCACGAAAATGAAAAATTCAAGTATGGTTATTGAATTTAAACACACATACAGAAATAAACACACAAACATAAATAAACAGAAGTAAACACACAAACTGAAATAAACACACAACAGTTAAATAAATGAAAAGGGAAACAGAAAGACTCCCCTTTGAAGATCATTAAGCTCCTCCCGAAGCAAGTCACCAACAATCACAAACAAGGCTAGCAGGGCCTTGCATCCAACGTTTGCTCCTTAACTGACTGCGGCTCTGATCCTTTGAAGTGTGTCCTGGACAAGGGTAGTTGCCGACTCCACGGCAGACTTGGCTGATGTAGCCCTCACTGAGATCTGGAACACCATAGTCAGTAGTGTTCCATCAAGTACGGCTCCGGATACGTTAGGCAGAATGGAGAAGCCTGAAGACATAAGCGGAAATGGCTCCGGTTGAACTCCAGATAGCAAACACTGGAAAATGGAATGGTTAATCGGCGCATAAATCACGGACGACCCCGTTGCATCGGTGCAACACTCTCGAAGGATGAGGAAGTCGTTGTGACTATCTATAGCGAGCACCGAGATCTGGTTCCGCGGGTCAAGACCGATGGTGAAATTTGCTAGCACACGTACAGAGCTGTCCATCGACATACTATCCCACAGCGGTCTCGTCTGAACGTCTTTGAGGAACTCAAAGATCCTAGTGTGATGAGATAGATGAACAACGGAACAACCAGCAGTACGATTGACTCCAGGGGGCTTGCTCGGATCTCCCCTTCGCTTGTTGGTCCTGACCTCCATTCTAGTGTCCCTTGTTCGGTTCGAACAAGTCCAGTGGTGGTACGTGGAGTTGCTGATATCGTTGAAGAAACAGATCGTCATCTGTTTTGCCATTTCCGCAAGTCCTCTTCTTCCTTCAAGAGAAATAATCGAGTCACCGGGTGAAGAGTGGATACCTGTGGCGCACATGTAGCGCTCGGCTTGTCGTTGGAGGGTTGAGATCCAACGCTTTGCACCAAAAGCGAACCCTGAATGAACAAAAGGTTCGAAACTGGCCTTCATCTCTTTCTCGCGTACATCCACGTGCTCCACCCAAGTGACCAAGGAAGATCCATTATGAAGATCACGTATCAGGCATCCGGAGGGGCGTTTTCGGCAAATCGATCTCACGGAAGGCTTCGGATTTGTCCGCAATTCATCCACGGAGACATCCACGACGACCCAACTTCCATCCAGTTGTTGGTGAGAATACCGAACGAACTGGACTTCACGAGTCGAAACGAGATGAGATGGCACCAGAAACTCGGCCGACATCACTTGCTTCTGCTCCTCGTAGCCTTCTTCGTTGCTGGAGGAAAGGATCTCCAACGTCTTGGCGTTTGTGATCATGCTACAGAAGACTGGCAACCATCGACCAACATCCATTAAGATCTGAACGATGGTGGTCGGATCTTTGGATGGTTGCCGAGTGTCTCGACGATTCGGCTTTGAAGTACGGAGCAGGTTCAGCTCGTTGAAACACTCGCAAGTACTCGGCCCAATGAAGAGTCTCGGGATGAATAGACGTGTCGGGAGTCGGTGAAGTTATCCACAAAGGAAATCCGGCAGTGGCCATGAGCAGGAGCTCGTGTTTGGCCTTACGGACGATATCCGAGATCAAGTCGGTGTGGACTCCGACAAGATCATGAGCAGGTCCCGGAAGATTAGATGGCACAGGTATGGATGGGCGCTCGATAAATGAAGGCATGAGGCTCCGCACATCCCTTCTCAGGTGGTCCATATCGATGGAATCATCGGACAACTCAAGAATAGGCTCTTGTTGTGGAGGAACAACTTCGAGCCTTCGCCGTGGCACATCCGAGTGCGGAACAGGGACCTCCGCAATCGGGACGATGCCGCTGTGGAGAGCATCGACGAGTCGTTGATTCAGAAGTTGAAGCTCCTCGTTCTTGCTCACCAGCTGATCATTTCGTCTCTCTAACTCGGCGATACGTTGCTCAGACGTCAGGATACCGAATTTCTTCCTATTTCTCGACCCCCAATAATAGACTTGGTCCTCCTCAAGTCCGATTTTCGGACCAAATCGTTCTCGTTGTGGCTTGGTGGGGTGAGAATACACCGCAAAGAAAGCCGCAAGTGCATCTCTCTGAGCTTTGGTGTATTTGGTCCTCGGAAGTCTCTTATAGACAGGAGCGGCTTCCGGCTCAGCAGGTGGATCAGCAACCAAGATTGGTGCTTGAGGTAGTGGTTGCGGTTGTGGTTGGGGCTCGGTCGGCATGCTAGCATCGGCGCTATTGAGCATGCTCGGTGGAATTATTTCAGCCAGACCTTCAAAGATTGGGTTCTCTGAAGGACCTGCCTGAAACAAATCACTGAAAGAATTAACTCTTTTGGCCATTTCTGGGTTAGGATGGGAGGATAACTTTCTGGGTTTGGGAGTATTTCTGGGAAAACTCAAGAACAGATGAAGAACACTTAGAGAAAAACGAGAGAGAGAGAGAGAGACTAAGGGAAACCTAAGGAAATGCGTGAAATGAAACACACGAACAGAAGGGAAGGGAACGAACGCACGCTCGCACACGTGCCACAGACAGAAGACCCGTAATTTCCGGATCGAGCGACGAAAGTCGTAAAGTCTACAGTAGACACGCACGCGGTTTATTAAACAAATCGGCCGACGCAAAAGTCGTGCGTCGGCCCAATCACATTTTTTCTTGATTTTCGATTTTTTTATTTTTTTATTTTTTTAATACTTTACGAAAAGTCGTAAAGTGAACAGTGAAAACGCGTCGCACACGCGCTTGCCGACACTTTAAACGGGCTTGGGCCATCGGAATGGTCTGGGCCTTAAAGTGGGCTTGGGCCAAAGAAAACTCTGGCCCATTATTGGTGGGCTTAAACTAATGGGCCTAAAAACGAACAGGCTCGACACACTAATGGGCTTGGGTTACGGGTTTTGGGCTTCGTGAATGACACGAGCCCAATGGGCTAAATTTTTTTATTTTTATTTTATTTTACGAAACCTAAAACCCTAACCAATCACACAAACGGGCCTAAGGCCCAATAACAAACTAACTAACTAACAAGCCCAAAAATAAAACAAACAATAATTATAAATAGTAAAAAGAAATAATTACCAACAGTAAAACAAAAGAAAACACTCTTTTTTTTTTTTTTTTTTTTTTTTTTTTTACAATTAAAAATTTTTTACTTTTTTTTTTCTTTTTCAAAAACAAATAACGAGAGTGAAAAGAAAACTTACCTTTTTACTCCCGACGAAACCGAAAATCACCAACAAGACATCAACCTCAAGGTTTTTCAACCTTGACTTCCTAAACGTATGCTCCGATGTATGTGGTAAAATTTCTGATAAACCCGGATTATTACCTATAAAAATTAAAAAGTTAGTAATAAAATTAACAAAGTAAAAACAAAATATTTACAAAGTTAAAAATGTGTCACAAATTATCTATACAAAATGAATAAATAAATTTTCCTATGTCTAAGTAAATTTTATTTACACAATACACTTAGGTACGGGAGGACGGGTAGAGGACTGTGCAATGGGGCGAAGGGATAGAAACGGCTTACCCACCCATCTTAAAGTCATGTTTAATCCAATATACCTAAAGTGTACAAAAACATTTTCTTTTGTCTGAATATAGTTGAAAAAAAATGAAAGTTGATTCCAAGCGGTAACTCAAGGTGGACTTACGGCCTAGGTGCAATGCCTTGACTTAAATGACTTTCCGTGTTTTCGAAGGCGAATGGCCAGATCATATGAGAGATAAGCGAGGGGCAGGATTCATTTAGTGGACTACGGAGGCTTACACCCCTATCGACTTACGTCAGTCTATAGTCCTCTGAATCCAAAACCTGTCACCCAGGGTCTCGACCTAGACACCATCCATGTGCCCCTTACTCAGTTGAGAAAGCACTTAAGTGTTCGACAATTCTCCAAGTGTTAATAAAGGCCGCCCTCAACCTCAAATAACCTTACGGTAAAAATGAAGGGTTTAGGCCAATATTAATAAAAGGACCTTACCTATTCCGTTCAAATTACAACTTACAACAACAAAAAATAATCAACTATATAAAAGACACCTAAATAAATTACTAAGTGTAAAAATATAAACAAGTATAATTAGTGAATATAAATAAAATTAACAAGTATTATTTACAAATAGTAAAAAGTCAATAGTCAATAGTCAATAGTAAAAGTCAACAATCAATAGTAAAAAGTAAAAAGTTAATAGTAAAAAGTAAATAGTAAAAACAATCCCCGGCAACGGCGCCAAAAATTGACACGCCCCAAAAGGAGGCATCAATTAAGAAAAAACCCTATCGGTAGTAGTATAGTGCATAGTAGGATATCGTTCACAACGGAGATCAAAGGGTGTACCTAACAAAAAATGTCACAAAGAATTAAATAAAACAAAGAATTATTATTAACAAGTATAAAGAATATATACATATGTACAAAGTAAAAGGGGGTTTAAGAGATAAATTGAATGAAATTAATTAATTAAATTACAAAGAATAAATTAAATAAGATGGGATGAAACATAAAGAATATAAAGTTCAGCCACATATACACAAGTTTATCAATCATTGGACCGAAAATTAACCAAATTCCCTAGCCATGAAACCGAAATTAACATATGTGGAAAGTTAGAAGCTAACCATTCCCCAAATAAAACCTCTCTACGAAAATTGACCTAAGTGAAAGCACCTAAATTAACCAATTAAACATGTCATCTTAGTCTAGAAAGCTAGCTAGTCAAACCATGTTTAATGCATAGAAGAAGAGTTGTTAATCAAAGTGCACGACCCATTATGACAAAGTTCATATGTCCGCAATCCTTTTTATTTGACACCGACCTTTGTCCAAAGCCTTTACTACTCGTGAATTAGGTTTCCAAAACTATTAGGTGAATTGTAATCCCTAACTCTAGCTCCAATTATATGCAAATATTATAAGTTTCGAACCCTATAACATAAACACATAAAAGTTTTCTATAAAACAGAATCAAGTAAACGGAGTCACATACGCTACTAGAAGAACTAATTAATTAGAATCCAATAACTAAATAAACTCATAAATATAGGCTGAAAAGTATATAAATCATGTCATGTTAACTAATACAAAAGATAAACAAGCAACAAAGAGGAACTCAAAAAGAGTAATTAAAGATTAAGTTGAAGTACACCATATGGAAAGTAGGAAGAACTTGAAGACCACGAACTCTTGAATCCTTGAAAGCAAGCAACTCAAAGCCGAGATTCCCAAGGTGATGATGATGGTGGTGATGATGGTTGATGGCTGGTGGTGATGGTGTAAACAGCTCCTCTCCTCCTTGAAGTCTTGAACACCTAAAGTACTAGAGAATGGAAAATATGATGTGAGAGGGAGAAGAGAAAGAGGAGGGTTTGTCCCTCCCCATTGGGGTGTGTATTGGTGAATTGGGGAAGAGAAATAGGCTCCTATTTATAGGAAAATGGAGAGGAAGAAGAAGACAATGGAAGAAATAAACAAAGAAAGGGAAAAGAAGTGGAATGTGAATGGGAGATAAAGAAATGGTAAGTGGTGGTGGAAATGGAATCATATGGAAATTAACCATTTATTTACCAAAAAGAAATTAAACACTAATGGTGTGGGCAGAAAGAAGAGGAAAGAATATAGGGGTGAGTGGAGCATTGAAAATAAAAGAAGAGGAAAGAAATAAAAACGGACAGCACTGAGCAGTGCGCACTTAGAACGGAATCCTGCACGTTTCAACGGTTGGATGCTTCTGAAATTTTATTTAGGAATAACTGACATCCATGTGCAGCGTGTATCAAAATTACAGCTAGATCTGACGGTGCAATTGAGAGATATGGGCCTCGAACGTTGACCTATCTGCACAGGCAGATTGTCCGAAAATCTGGGCTTGGGCCTTTCCTCATGCTTTGTGAACTTGGGCCTTCCTTCATGGATTTGGGCCTTCGATCTTGGGTTTGGGCCTTTCTTCATGGATTTGGGCCTTCATCTTGGGCCTCACGGCAGCTCACCTCTTAATGGGCCTCGCAAAAGCCCATTAGACTTCGTTTCTGCACATGTTCACATTAATACATCATTTTGGACTCAAATATGGAAACTAAGCTAAAATAGCAAAGTTACAATTAAATCATAGCCAAATAGTAGGGAAAATACATTAAAAACGTCACACTTTGTGCTCCTATCAAGTTTGCTTTGGATTTAATTTGTATAACTTATGATTGCTCGAAATTCCATGTTCACATAACCTGTTTCGATTAATTGATTGCAATCCGAGAAGCACATTTAAACTTACATTGTCATGCATACCCAGAAAATGTGAGGACTTGAGCCTATTGTATATTCACATGTATGCATCATTCATACATTTACTCGTTCTGCATGTGTGCACAATTCATGAGTTTTTGAACCTAGAACTTGCTCAGAGACCTCTTGAAACATTTTGTTAATCTGTGATGAATTAGAAATGATTAAGGCATTAGTTGAGCACCATGGCCAAAGTATTCACCATCCATCTAAACACGAACATTAGGAATAACCCTTTTGAACTAATCACTCATTAGCCGTTTCTTTCGTTCACCCACACCATCTCACCCTTGTTTTATTATGTTTGCAAGACGATGATAGTGACTTCTTATGTTCTTATGCTTCGGATTTGTATGGTAGTATACCAAAAGGCAAGTGTGCGGGTGTATTTTATTTTGTTTTATTTGTTCAAAGAAAGAAAAAAAAAATCAAAAACAAAAAGAAGGAATAAAGTTCCTCAAGAAAAAAAGAAAAAAAAGAAAAACAAAAGTGGAAAAGAAAAAAAAAATGCCACAAAAATAGAGTTATTTTCTTGTATTATTTTCAATAAAATGTTGGAGGAAAATAAGAGTTGTTTCGGGTATAGCATAGGTATGAGTTTCAAAGTCGTTGATTTGTCTTGCAAACATGTGAAACATTTTCCATTTCGAGTCCTTTCACTTCATTGACCATTCACCATTTACCATTCATCCTTTTGTCCCTGTTTCACCTAAAAAGCCCTTATGATCTGATGATTTGTGGATTAATTGTGGAGAGTCGGTTAATGAGCAAGCATATGGGAACACTACTTGTGTAATTGTTTTGAGAGTAAACACTTAACCCTAAACACTGAGCGGAAATATTTAGTGAATCTTGTGAGGTTTAGTGGTTAATGTTGTTTCAATGTGCCTATTGGATTGCTTGACATTAATTGTATACTTGGTTTTCACACACTACACCCGAGCATAAATGAGATGTGCATGTTAAAGACTTAGCAAATTCGTTAGCCTTGGTATATAATTTGTATTCTCCTGATTATAACTCTTCTGAACTCGCTGAGGGTTATGGTTGGAAAGAATATATGTTTTGTGTTTCCCTTTTCTGTTTTTTGTTGTTTTGTTTTAAGTTTTGTGTTGCTAAGGGACTAGCAATAGCTAAGTGTGGGGGAATTTGATAGGAGCACAAAGTGTGACGTTTTTAATGTATTTTCCCTACTATTTGGCTATGATTTCATTGTAACTTTGCTATTTTTGCTTAGTTTCCATATTTGAGTCCCTAAATGATATATAAATGTGAATACGTGCAGAAAATCGGAGCTCGGAAATTTACGAAGTCTAATGGGCTTTTTCGAGGCCCATTAAGAGGTGAGCTGCCGTGAGGCCCAAGATGAAGGCCCAAATCCAAGATGAAGGCCCAAGCCCAAGAAGGAAGGCCCAAGTCCACAATGCATGAAGGAAAGGTCCAAGCCCATTTTCGGACAATCTGCCCGTGCAGATAGATCACCTTTGGAAGCGCATATCTCCCACTTGCACCGTTGGATCCAGCTGTATTTTTGGGACACGCTGGATGTGTGTGTTATATATTCTGTATTAAAATTTTGAGAATCATCCAACCGTTCAAACGTGCATTATTCCGTTCTAAGTGGGAACTGCTCAGTCTTTGTCGCTTTTTATTTCTTTCCTCTTCTTTTATTTTCAATGCTCCACTCACCCCTATATTCTTTCCTCTTCTTTCTGCCCACAATATTAGTGTTTGATTTCTTTTATCTAAATAAATGGTTCATTGCCATATGACTTCATTTCCACCATTCCACTTACCATTTCTTTTCTACCACTCACATTCCACTTCTCTTCCTTTTCTTTCTTTATTTCTTTCATTGTCTTCTTCTTCCTCTCCATTCTCCTATAAATAGAAGCCTCATTCTTCTCACCAATTCACACCCCAATGGGGAGGGACAAACCCTCCTCTTTCTCTTCTCCATCATATTTTCCATTCTCTAGTATTTAGGGTTCTCAAGGCTTCAAGGAGGAGGAAAGGCGGCTGCACCATCACCATCATCACCATCAATTTCGTCCATCATCACCACCACCTTGCTGCACACGGTTTGGATTACTTGCTTTCAAGGATTCAAGGTTTCGTGGTCTTCAAGTCTTCATGCTATTCCATATGGTGTAATCTGACTTTTCCTTTAATTATTCTTATGAATTCCTCTTTGTTGCTTGATTATTCTTTGTATTAGTTAACATGACATGATTTATATAATTTCCAGCTATTTATATGAGTTTATTTAGTTATTGGATCCTAATTAATTAGTTCTTCTAGTAGCTTATGTGACTCTGTTTACTTGATTCTGAATTATAGAAAACTTTTATGTGTTCATGTTATAGGGATCGATACTTATAATATTTGCATATAATTGGAGCTAGAGTTAGGGATTACAATTCACCTAATAGTTTTGGAAACCTAATTCACGAGTAGTAAAGGTTTTGGACAAAGGTCGGTGTCAAATAAAAAGGATTGCGGACATATGGACTTTTCTATAATGGGTCGTGCACTTTAATTAACAACTCTTTTCTATGCGTTAAATATGGTTTGATTAGCTAGCTTTCTAGACTAAGATGGCATGTTTAATTGGTTAATCTAGGTGCTTTCACTTAGGTTAATTTTCGTAGAGAGGTTTTATTTGGGGAATGGTTAGCTTCTAACTTTCCACATATGTTAATTTCGGTTTCATGGCTAGGGAACTTGGTTAATTTTCGGTCCAATAATTGGTAAACTTGTATACTTGTGGCTGGACTTTATATACTTTGTGTTTCATCCCATCTCATTTAATTTATTCTTTGTAGTTTAATTAATTTATTTCATTCAATTTATCTCTTAAACCCCCTTACTTTGTACATATGTATATATTTATACTTTATACATGTTAATAATAATTCTTTATTTTATTTAATTCTTTGTGACAATTTTTGTTAGGTACACCCTTTGATCTCCGTTGTGAACGATACCCTACTATGCACTATACTACTACCGATAGGGATTTTTTTAAATTGATGCTCATTTTGGGCGTGTCAATTTTTGGCGCCGTCGACGTGGATTGAAAATATTCCTAACCTAATATTTTTTTTTGTGAATACTGTTTATAATTTTTTGTAATTATTACTGTTTTTATTGACACGCCCCATAGAGGCATCAATTTAAAAAAACCCTATCGGTAGTATAGTGTAAGTAGGGTATCGTTCACAACGGAGATCAAAGGGTGTACCTAACAAAAAATGTCACAAAGAATTAAATAAAATAAATAATTATTAACAAGTATAAAGTATAAATATATACATATAAACAAAGTAAAAAGGGGAATTGAGAGATAAATTGAATGAAATTAATTAATTAAATTACAAAGAATAAATAAAATAAGATGATGAAACACAAAGTATATAAAGTTCAGCCACATATACACAAGTTTACCAATCATTAGACCGAAAATTAACCAAGTTCCCTAGCCATGAAACCGAAACTAACATATGTGGAATGCCCACACGGGTTATCATTCCCCAAATAAAACATCTTCTATGAAAATTAACCTAGTGAACGCTCATCTAGATTAAACAATTAAACATGCAAAGGTGATCAATCAATAACATATCTAACGCATAGGAGAAGAGTTGTTAATTAAAGTGCGCGACCTAGCGAACGCTCGTCTATCCGCGATCCTTCTTATTTTGATTCCGACCCGTTTGATAAGCCTTTACTACTTGTGAATTAGAATTAAAACCCTAATTCTAGCACCAATTACATGCAATCATCTTAAGTTACGAACCTTAAAACAAGAACACATAAAAGATTCAATAAAACCGAATCAAATAAACGGAGTCACATAAGCTGCTAGAAGAACTAATTAATTAGGATCTAACAATCAAATAAACTCATAAATATAGGCTGAAAATTATATAAATCATGTCATGTTAACTAATACAAAGAATAATCAAGCAACAAAGAGGAACTCAAAAAGAGTAATTAAAGAATAAGTTGAAGTACACCATATGGAAAGTAGGAAGAACTCGAAGATCACAAACTCTTAAATCCTCACGCGAGTAACTCAAAAGCCGAGATTCCCAAGGTGATGATGATGGTGGTGATGATGGTTGATGGCTGGTGGTAATGGTGTAAACAGCTCCCCTCCTCCTTGAAGACTTGAAAACCCTAAATACTAGAGAATGGAAAATATGATGTGAGATGGAGAAGAGAAAGAGGAGGGTTTGTCCCTCCCCATTGGGGTGTGAATTGGTGAGGAGAATGAGGCTGCTATTTATAGGAGAATGGAGAGGAAGAAGAAGACAATGCAAGAAATAAAGAAAGAAAAGGAAGAGAAGTGGAATGTGAGTGGTAGAAAAGAAGTGGTAAGTGGAATGGTGGAAATGTAGTCATATGGCAATGAACCATTTATTTAGGTAAAAGAAATCAAACACTAATGGTATGGAGAGAAAGCAACAAAGATAGTGTGGTGGGATGGATGGCAATATGGTGGTGAGTGGAGCAATGAGAATAAAAGAAAATGAAAGAAATAAAAAGCAGGCAGCACTGAGCTATTCCCACTTAGAACGGAATAATTCATGTTTGGACGGTTAGATGATTCTCAAATTTTAATACAGAATATATAACACACACGTGCAACGTGTATCAAAATTACAGCTGGATCCAACGGTACAATTGGGAGATATGGGCTTCGCAAGTTGACTAATCTGCACAGGCAGAATGTCCGAAAATCTGGGCTTGGGCCTTTCCTCATGCTTTGTGAACTTGGGCCTTCCTTTTTGGATTTGGGTCTTCCATCTTGGGTTTGGGCCTCCTTCTTGGGTTTGGGCCTTCCATCTTGGGTCTCATGGCAGACCACCTCTTAATGGGCCTCGGAAAAAGCCCATTAAGCTTCGTTTCTGCACATGTTCACATTAATACGTCATTTAGGACTCAAATATGGAAACTAAGCTAAAATAGCAAAGTTACAATTAAATCATAGCCAAATAGTAGGGAAAACACATTAAAAACGTCACACTTTGTGCTCCTATCAAATTCCCCCACACTTAGCTACTGCTAGTCCTCTAGCAAACACAAGAACAACACAAAACAAAAAAAAGAAACACAAAACAGAATGGTCTTTCCAACCATAACCCTCAGCGAGTTCAGAAGAGTTATAATCAAGAGAATAAAAATTATATACCAAGGCTAACAAATTTGCTAAGCATTTAACATGTACATCTCATACAAATCAAAACCCGAAGCATAAAAACACAAGAAGTCACTATCATCGTCTTGCAAACACAATAAAACAAGGGTGAGATGGTGTGGGTGAACAAAAGAAAAGGCTAATGAGTGTTTAGTTCAAAAGGGGATTCCTAAAGTTCGTGTTTAGATGGATGGTGAATATTTTGGCCATGGTGCTCAACTAATGCCTTAATCATCTCTAATTCATCACAGATTAACAAAACGTTTCAAGTGGTCTTTGAGCAAGTTCTAGGTTCAAAACTCATGAATTGTGCACACATGAAGAACGAGTAAATGTATGAAAGATGCATACATGTGAATATTCAATAGGCTCAAATCCTCAAATTTTCTGGGTATGCATGACAATGTATGTTTAAATGTGCTTCTCGGATTGCAATCAATTAATCGAAACAGGTTATGTGAACATGGAAATTCGAGCAATCACAAGTTATGCATTTTAAATCCAAAGCAAACTACACACAGCCTTAGCATATAATCAACATTCTCAAAATCATAACAGATTAAACTCAATTCATCATCGGAATTGGAAAGAACAAAACACAACACAATAAAACACACAAAAACACAAAACATAAGCAAATATTTTTGTAATTTTTGATTTTTTTTTGATTTTTTTGATTGATTTTTTTTTAAATGATATAGCTCAAATAAACGAAAAAGCACTTTCTAAGACTCGATAGCTCCAAAGCCAGTGCGAAACAAACGAGCTTACAAAACTATTTTTTTTTCTTTTTCAATTTTTTTTATTAGGGTAACAATACGTGACCACAGTGACTTACTTAGTGCAATGGTAGGTTCAACGCTACCAAGGGAGTAAGTATGATCTAGTCGATATATTGTTACCGTAGAAAACAAAAACAAAAAATTATTTTTTTGAATTTTTCAAATTTTTCAAAATTTTCAAATCTTTTTTTCTTTTCTTTTTAATAAACCTTCCCCCACACTTGAATTAAACATTGTCCTCAATGTTAGACAAATATTTCACGAAAATGAAAAATTCAAGCATGGTTATTGAATTTAAACACACAAACAGAAATAAACACACAACAGTTAAGTAAAATAGAAGGGTTAAAGAAAAACTCCCCCTTGAAGATGGTGAAGCTCCTCCCAAAGTAAGTCACCAACAGTCACAAACAAGGCTAGCAGGGCCTTGCATCCAACGTTTGCTCCTTAGTTGACTGCGGCTTTGATCTTTTTGAGCGTGTCCTGGACCGTGCCTGTTGCCAAATCCACAGCACGTCTGGCTGAATTTGCCTTCACTGAGATCTGGAACACTAACGTCAGTAGAGTTCCATCAAGTACGTCTCCGGATACATCAGGCAGAATGGAGAAGCCAGATGACATTAATTGAAAAGGCTCCGGGTCAACTCCACATAACATGGACTGGAAGGTTGCTTGATCGATAGGCGCATAAATCACGTACGACCCCGTTGAATCTGTGAAGCACTCCTGGAGTATGAGGAAGTCGACGTGATTACTTATGCCCAAAACGGAGATAGAATTTCGTGGGTCAAGACCAGTGGTGAAGTTTGTAAGCACATGTACTGAACTGTCTATCGACACACTATCCCATAAATGCCTTGTCTGGACGTCTCTGATAAAATCAAAGATTCTTGTGTGATGGGAGAAGTGCTTGACAGAACAGCCAGCAGTACGATCGAGTCCAAGGGGTTGGCTAGGATCACCCCTTCGCTTGTTGGTCCTGACCTCCATATGTGTGTCTCCCGTTTTGTTTGATGCAGTCCAATGATGGTAAGTCGAGTTGGTGATGTCGTTGAAGAAACTTACCGCCATCTGGTTTGCCATCTTAGCAAGGCTTCTTCTCCCTCCTGGTGAAATGATTGAGTCATTGGGTGAAGTGTGAATCCCCATAACGCACATGTAGCGCTCGGCATGTCGTTGAAGAGGTGCCAACCAACGCTTCGCTCCATATGCAAAACCTGATTCAACAAAAGGTTTAAATAAGGGGGTTAAATCTTTTTCTCGCACATCAACATGCTCCACCCACGTGACAAAGGAGGATCCATTCTGCAGATCCCGTATCAGGCATCCGGAAGGACGTTTTCGGCATCTTGATCTCACGGAAGGCCTTGGATTTGAGCTCATTTCATCCACAGAGACATCCACAACAATCCAACTTCCATCCAATTGTTGGTGAGAGGAACGAACAAACTGGACTTCACGAGTTGAAACGTTGTGTGTTGGCACTAGGAACTCGGCAGACATCACTTGCACTCGCTCCTTGTAGCTTTCTTCTATCCCGGAGAACAGGACCTCCAAGGTATGGGCATTGGTGACCAAGCTACAGAAGATGAGCAACCATTGACCAACATCCATTAAAATCTGAACGATGGTGGTCGGATTCAGGTGAATGGTTGCTGAGTGTCTCGAGGCTTCTGATATGAAATATGGTGTAGGCTCAGCTCGTTGAGACACTCGCAAGTACTCGGCATGATTAAGAGTTTCGGGATGAATGGAAGTGCTGGGATTTGAGGAATAGATCCATAGGGGAAAACCAGCAGCGACCAAGAGCATGAGTTCGTCTTTGGCTTTGTTCACGATATCGGCGATCTGGTCGGAATGAAACCCAACGAGATCATGAGCAGGTCCCGGAATGTTGTCAGATGGCACATGAGAGGATGAGCGCTCGAGTAATGTTGGCATGAGGCTCCGCACATCCCTTCGCAAGTCATCCATGTCGATTGAATCATCGGACAAGACAAGAAGAGGCTCCGGAGGAACAACTTCGAATCTTGATCGATGCACATCTGGGTGCGGAACAGGACCTCCACACTGGGGACAAATGCCGCTGTGAAGAGCATCGATGAGTTTCTGGTTCTGCTCTTGAAGCTCCTCATTCTTACTCATCAGCTCCTCGTTTCTTCTTATTAGATCGGCATAAATCTGCTCCTCTGACGGGATACCGTGCTTATCATGAAATCTCCTTCCCCAGTTGTAGACCTTATTTTCAGTTAACCCGAGTTCTATAGCAAACCTTGCTCTGTGCAGTTTGAGTGGGTGAGGATTCACCGTGTAGAACTCGGTCAACGCATCATTTTGGTCCTTGGTGAATCTCGTCCTCGGGCCTCTCGTACGCTTCTGGGAAGGACCAGCAACAGCAACAACATGTGGATCATCGGCCTGGATTGGTGCTTGTGGTTCTGGTTCTGGTTCTGGCACATCCGGCATGCTAGCATTAACAGTATCTAGAATGCTTGGTGGAATGATTTCATCAAAGCCTTCAAAGAAATCACTCTCTGGAGGACTAGAATGAAACAACTCACTGAAAGAATTCACTCTTTTGGCCATTTTAGGTTGGGAGGGAGGATAGCTTTCTGGAAAAATAACTAAGAACAACGAAGAACAAGTGAAGAACAGTATGAACAAACGAGAGAAAATTTAGAAAGACTAAAAGGGAACTAAGTGAAAATGAATGCAAAATGAATGGAATGAAGCACATAGACACAAACCAAGGGAAAGGAACAGACGCACGTACGCACACGTGCCACAGACACAGATCCGCAAATTGCGGATCGAGCGACGAAAGTCGCAAAGGCTACAGTTGACACGCATGCGGATTATTAAACAAATTGGCCGACGCAAATGTCGTCCGTCGGCCCAATCAATTTTTTTTTTCATTTTTTTATTTTTTATTTTTTTTAATTATCGTGCCGACGCGAAAGTCGCGGGACGGACCAATAAGAATTTTTCTTTTTATTTAACCAAATCTTTACGCGAAAGTCGTAAAGTGAACAGTGAAAACGCGTAGCACACACGCTAACGGTTGCCGACACTTTAAACGGGCCAGGGCCATCGGAATGGTCTGGGCCTTAAAGTGGGCCTGGCCGCGTAGAGAACGGGCCATTATTGGTGAGCTTAAACTAATGGGCCTAAAAACGAACAGGCCCAACGCACTAAATGGGCTTGGGTTACGGGTTTCAGGCTTCGGGAATGACACGGGCCCAATGGGCCACATTTTTTATTATTTTTATATTTTTCTTTTCGAAACCTAAAAACCCTAACCAATCACACAAACGGGCCTAAGGCCCAATAACAAACAAACAACAAGCCCAAAAATAAAACAAACAGTAATTATAAATAGTAAAAATAAATAATTACAAACAGTAAAACAAAACAAGCACTCTTTTTTTTTTTTACAATTAAAAATTTTCTCCTTTTTTATTTTTTATTTTTTTTTTATTTTTACAAAAAATAACGAGAGTGAAAAGAAAACTTACCTTTTTACTCCCGAGGAAACCGAAAATCACCAACAAGACATCAACCTCAAGGTTTTTCAACCTTGACTTCCTAAACGTATGCTCCGATGTATGTGGTAAAATTTCCGAATAACCCGGATTATTCCCTATACAAAATTAAAAAGTTAGTAATAAATTTACAAAATAAAAACAAATATCTACAATGTTAAAAATGTATCACAAATTATCTATACAAAATGAATAAATAAATTTTCCTATGTCTAAGTAAATTTCATTTACACAATACACTTAGGTACGGGAACAGAGGACTTCAATGTGCAATGGGACTGAAACAGCTACCCATCTTAAAGTCATGTTTAATCCAATATACCTAAAGTGTACAAAAACAGTTTCTTTTGCCTCAATATAGTTGAAAAAAAATGAAAGTTGATTCCAAGCGGTAACTCAAGGTGGACTTACGGCCTAGGTGCAATGCCTTGACGTAAATGACTTTCCGTGTTTTCAGAAGGCGAATGGCCAGATCACAAGAGATAAGCGAGAGGCAGGATTCATTTAGTGGACTAGTCCTCTGAATCCAATTTTACAAACCCGTCACCCAGGGTCTCGATCATATCTAGATGATAGGAGCACAAAGTGTGACGTTTTTAATGTGTTTTCCCTACTATTTGGCTATGATTTAATTGTAACTTTGCTATTTTAGCTTAGTTTCCATATTTGAGTCCTAAATGACGTATTAATGTGAACATGTGCAGAAACGAAGCTTAATGGGCTTTTGCGAGGCCCATTAAGAGGTGGTCTGCCATGAGGCCCAAGAAGGAGGCCCAAACCCAAGAAGGAGGCCCAAACCCAAGATGGAAGGCCCAAATCAATGAAGGAAGGCCCAGGTTCACAAAGCATGAGGAAAGGCCCAAGCCCAGATTTTCGGACATTCTGCCTGTGCAGATCAGTCAACTTGCGAAGCCCATATCTCTCAATTACACCGTCAGATCTAGCTGTAATTTTGATACACGCTGCATATGGATGTTAAGTATTCGGGATTAAAATTTCAGAATCATCCAACCGTTCACACGCCCAGAATTCCACTTCAAGTGCGCACTGCTCAGTGCTGTCTGCTTTTTATTTCTTTCCTTTTCCTTTATTCTCAATGCTCCACTCACCCCCATATTTCCACCCATCTCACCTAACTATCTTTGTTTCTTTCTCTCCATACCATTAGTGTTTGATTTCTTTTACCTAAATAATTGGTTAATTGCCATATGACTATATTTCCACCACCACTTACCATTTCTTTATCTCACATTCACATTCCACTTCTCTTCCCTTTCTTTCTTTATTTCTTTCATTGTCTTCTTCTTCCTCTCCATTCTCCTATAAATAGCAGCCTCATTCTTCTCTACAAATTCACACCCCAATGGGGAGGGACAAACCCTCCTCTTTCTCTTCTCCATCATATTTTCCATTCTCTAGTATTTAGGGTTCTCAAGGCTTCAAGGAGGAGGAAAGGCGGCTGCACCATCACCATCATCACCATCAATTTCGTCCATCATCATCACCACCTTGCTGCACACGGTTTGGATTACTTGCTTTCAAGGATTCAAGGTTTCGTGGTCTTCAAGTCTTCATGCTATTCCATATGGTGTAATCTGACTTTTCCTTTAATTATTCTTATGAATTCCTCTTTGTTGCTTGATTATTCTTTGTATTAGTTAACATGACATGATTTATATAATTTTCAGCCTATATTTATGAGTTTATTTAGTTATTGGATCCTAATTAATTAGTTCTTCTAGTAGCTTATGTGACTCTGTTTACTTGATTCTGAATTATAGAAAACTTTTATGTGTTTATGTTATAGGGATCGATACTTATAATATTTGCATATAATTGGAGCTAGAGTTAGGGATTACAATTCACCTAATAGTTTTGGAAACCTAATTCACGAGTAGTAAAGGCTTTGGACAAAGGTCGGTGTCAAATAAAAAGGATTGCGGACATATGGACTTTTCTATAATGGGTCGTGCACTTTAATTAACAACTCTTTTCTATGCGTTAAATATGGTTTGACTAGCTAGCTTTCTAGACTAAGATGGCATGTTTAATTGGTTAATCTAGGTGCTTTCACTTAGGTTAATTTTCGTAGAGAGGTTTTATTTGGGGAATGGTTAGCTTCTAATTTTCCACATATGTTAATTTCGGTTTCATGGCTAGGGAACTTGATTAATTTTCGGTCCAATGATTAATAAACTTGTGTATATGTGGCTGAACTTTATATTCTTTATGTTTCATCTCATCTTATTTAATTTATTCTTTGTAATTTAATTAATTAATTTTATTCAATTTATTTCTTTAACCCCCTTTTTACTTTGTACATATGTATATATTTATACTTCATACTTGTTAATAATTCTTTATTTTATTTAATTCTTGTGACAATTTTTGTTAGGTACACCCTTTGATCTCCGTTGTGAACGATACCCTACTATGCACTATACTACTACCGATAGGGTTTTTTAAAATTGATGCTCCTTTTTGGGCCTGTCACTAGACACCATTCATGTGCCCCTTACTCAGTTGAGAAAGCACTTAAGTGTTCGACAATTCTCCAAGTGTTAATAAAGGCCGCCCTCAACCTCAAATAACCTTACGGTAAAAATGAAGGGTTTAGGCCAATATTAACAAAAGGACCTTACCTATTTCCGTTCAAGTTACAACTTACAACAACAAAAAATAATCAACTATATAAAAGACACCTAAATAAATTACTAAGTGTAACAAAATATCAACAAGTATTAAAAACAAGTAATAACAACAACTATTCACAAGTAATATAGACAAGTAATATAAACAAGTAATATGAACAGTTAAAAAAAAAGTAAAATTATAAACAATAAAAAGTAAACAGTAATTATATACAAATAATAAAAACAGTAATAATTACAAAAAATTATAAACAGTATTAACAAAAAAAAAATATTAGGTTAGGAACATTTTCAATCCACGTCGACGGCGCCAAAAATTGACACGCCCCATAGAGGCATCAATTTAAAAAAACCCTATCGGTAGTATAGTGTAAGTAGGGTATCGTTCACAACGGAGATCAAAGGGTGTACCTAACAAAAAATGTCACAAAGAATTAAATAAAATAAATAATTATTAACAAGTATAAAGTATAAATATATACATATGTACAAAGTAAAAAGGGGAATTGAGAGATAAATTGAATGAAATTAATTAATTAAATTACAAAGAATAAATAAAATAAGATGATGAAACACAAAGTATATAAAGTTCAGCCACATATACACAAGTTTACCAATCATTAGACCGAAAATTAACCAAGTTCCCTAGCCATGAAACCGAAACTAACATATGTGGAATGCCCACACGGGTTATCATTCCCCAAATAAAACATCTTCTATGAAAATTAACCTAGTGAACGCTCATCTAGATTAAACAATTAAACATGCAAAGGTGATCAATCAATAACATATCTAACGCATAGGAGAAGAGTTGTTAATTAAAGTGCGCGACCTAGCGAACGCTCGTCTATCCGCGATCCTTCTTATTTTGATTCCGACCCGTTTGATAAGCCTTTACTACTTGTGAATTAGATGCAATCATCTTAAGTTACGAACCTTAAAACAAGAACACATAAAAGATTCAATAAAACCGAATCAAATAAACGGAGTCACATAAGCTGCTAGAAGAACTAATTAATTAGGATCTAACAATCAAATAAACTCATAAATATAGGCTGAAAATTATATAAATCATGTCATGTTAACTAATACAAAGAATAATCAAGCAACAAAGAGGAACTCAAAAAGAGTAATTAAAGAATAAGTTGAAGTACACCATATGGAAAGTAGGAAGAACTCGAAGATCACAAACTCTTAAATCCTCACGCGAGTAACTCAAAAGCCGAGATTCCCAAGGTGATGATGATGGTGGTGATGATGG
The DNA here is from genome assembly GCA_030142095.1 of Rubus idaeus. Taxonomy (NCBI): domain Eukaryota; kingdom Viridiplantae; phylum Streptophyta; class Magnoliopsida; order Rosales; family Rosaceae; genus Rubus; species Rubus idaeus. Next base: position 16,200,397 of record CM057968.1, on the reverse strand, counting down.
TTGATAGCTGGTGGTAATGGTGTAAACAGCTCCCCTCCTCCTTGAAGACTTGAAAACCCTAAATACTAGAGAATGGAAAATATGATGTGAGATGGAGAAGAGAAAGAGGAGGGTTTGTCCCTCCCCATTGGGGTGTGAATTGGTGAGGAGAATGAGGCTGCTATTTATAGGAGAATGGAGAGGAAGAAGAAGACAATGCAAGAAATAAAGAAAGAAAAGGAAGAGAAGTGGAATGTGAGTGGTAGAAAAGAAGTGGTAAGTGGAATGGTGGAAATGTAGTCATATGGCAATGAACCATTTATTTAGGTAAAAGAAATCAAACACTAATGGTATGGAGAGAAAGCAACAAAGATAGTGTGGTGGGATGGATGGCAATATGGTGGTGAGTGGAGCAATGAGAATAAAAGAAAATGAAAGAAATAAAAAGCAGGCAGCACTGAGCTATTCCCACTTAGAACGGAATAATTCATGTTTGGACGGTGAGATGATTCTCAAATTTTAATACAGAATATATAACAAACACGTGCAACGTGTATCAAAATTACAGCTCGATCCAACGGTGCAATTGGGAGATATGGGCTTCGCAAGTTGACTAATCTGCACAGGCAGAATGTCCGAAAATCTGGGCTTGGGCCTTTCCTCATGCTTTGTGAACTTGGGCCTTCCTTTTTGGATTTGGGTCTTCCATCTTGGGTTTGGGCCTCCTTCTTGGGTTTGGGCCTTCCATCTTGGGTCTCATGGCAGACCACCTCTTAATGGGCCTCGGAAAAAGCCCATTAAGCTTCGTTTCTGCACATGTTCACATTAATACGTCATTTAGGACTCAAATATGGAAACTAAGCTAAAATAGCAAAGTTACAATTAAATCATAGCCAAATAGTAGGGAAAACACATTAAAAACGTCACACTTTGTGCTCCTATCATTTATTACTTGTATATAATTACTGTTTACTTTTTATTGTTTATAATTTTACTATTTTTTTTAATTGTTCATATTACTTGTTTATATTACTTGTCTATATTACTTGTGAATAGTTGTTGTTATTACTTGTTTTTAATACTTATTGATATTTTGTTACACTTAGTAATTTATTTAGGTGTCTTTTATATAGTTGATTATTTTTTGTTGTTGTAAGTTGTAACTTGAACGGAATAGGTAAGGTCCTTTTATTAATATTGGCCTAAATGATGTGAACGTAAAATACATTCACAAAGTGCCTTTAATTACTGGATTTTGCTATTCCGAAAGCTTAATTGTCTGTTTAATGTTTGTTTTCGTGATTTTAGGGAAAATACCAGGAAAATGTTTATATGCACAGAATAGGTGCATTTTGGAGGTTTTCAGCGTAATTCGAAAAGTCAACCGTGACTTTCATTTGTGGAATAAAATAATGTACGAAGATTTCGGGAACCGTTCCGAATTCCGACAATTTGTCGGCGAACCACCACATAAGGCGGCGCAACCACCACACGCGGTGGCGATACACATTTTAAATCTCTATTCTGTTTTCCCTTGTTTATATTTTATTTATATTTTTTAATTATCTTTGTTTCTTTTTGTTATTTTATTTCTATTGTTTTATTTTACATTTATTTCATTTTAATTTCTTTTGTTATTTTACTTTTCTTTTCTTTTGTTTTATTTTTATATTTATAATTATTTTGTTTATTTTTGTTATTTTATTTTAATTATTTCTTTTGTTTGGATTTTGGATTTTTGCAGCTCCACCGAGCCGCCCTTGGCTGCTAGCTCCACCAACCCAATCCCACGACCTTCACCGTCTACCTCTAATCACTACACTCCAATTCTCCCTGGTTTTCCTCCACTGCCGGCAAGCATCTCCCTTCCTGCTTCCACCTTCCACTCCAATCGATCACCATTTCCCATTCTCTATTTAAGTGAACACCTGCAAGCACAAAATCACACAACAACAATCTAATTATGTCTCTTTATCTTTGTTTTGCAGGTTTGAAAGCAAGCCGCCGACTGCCCCTGTTCTTTTCTGCCCAGCAGTTGAAGAACCCGTGCTCATCAATCCAGTCCAAGGCCGCGTCTCACAAATACTCTCGCCGCCGCCGCTTTGCCACGATGCCGGCGACATCACCCCGCAAGCCGCCGGCAGCCAAAAATCAACGCCACCGCCCAGAAATTCAAGCCCAGGCCGTGTCGATCCCGTCGAGCCCAGCCACCATTGACGCCGCCGGATTCCTTAACCCGCGCCGCTGCGACTTCCCAGCCGCGCCGCCGCTGCGACTTCCCGGCCCGCGCCATCTGCCGTCATGCCGCGTCTCCGGTCTCTCTCTTCTGCAGCCGCCGTTCGGCCGTCGCTCCCAATCCTCGCCGTCGCTGTTTCGAGCTCAAAATCTGAGCCCGTGCTCCCTTGCAAATGCAGCTGCTAATCTCCGGTTGATAGCCCCGCGCCGTCGATCCGAACCCAACCGCATCGTCGCCTTTCGTCGATCGGCCCGTGCTCACTGCTTTCACGATGCCGGCGTCGACCATTCTCTCTAGCAGCGCTGCCAATCCACCGGCGAATCGTTCCGTTGTGCTTGTCTCTTGTCGCAGGAATGAAAGAAGAAAGAATGATGATTAAGGAAGAGAAGAAATGCACGGGCTGAATAGAAGGAAGAGCTGAATTCAAGTTGAAAAGTCAAAGGGTGCAATCAGTAAAATGGTGGGTGTGAGAAGAAAAGAAGTTAATTGGGTCTTTGACCCATTGACCAAGCCCAATGCCTCAAAGCCCAAAGCCCAATTTCAGAAATTGCCCAATTGATTTGTGCACCCGCCACATCCAAAAGTTCGATTTTTAATAGCCGAGTCTCGCCACCTTCGCACCCGGACGGTGTCCATTTTCATGGACACAACAGTAACATTTTTCCAAACTCGTTTATTTATTATATTTTATTTTTGTTTAATTAACTATTCGTGAATAATTTTGGGAAATGTTATTGTTTGTTTATTTTCTATTTTGTATAATAATTGTTGGATTGAAGTTGATTGATTCTTCTAGCAGCTTATGTGAATTTTGTTTGTTTGGTTTTATCTTTAATGTTGAAACTAAATAATAAGGATCACGGATAGTTGGGCGGTCCCGCTAGGTCGTGCACTTGAATTAACAACTCTTTTTCTAGTGATTAGGCCGACGAGTGGTCTCGGAGTTAATTGTTAGGGAAAGTTTTATTTGGGAGATGTATGGTGGTCCAGCATCTTACATATGTTAGTTTCGGATTCATGGCTAGGGAGTTGGTTAATCTTCAAAACAATATTTGTGTGTGTTTTCTTGTTTTCAAAAATAATAAAAATCCAAAAATATTTCCTTTTATTGTTTTCAAAATTATCAAAACCCCCAAAAATACTTTTGTATATAATGTATATTTTTGTAAATAGAAATATTACTGTATAGTTTATTTAATTTTGTATATATATATATTCTTTATTCTTTATACTTGTAAATATTAATTCTTTATTTAATTTAATTTTTCGTGACATTAAAAAGTAAATATAACAATCTTCTGTGGGAAAAACCTTTATTTCCCATTATACTTTACAACGACAACTGTTAGGAATTTAGGTAATATTTAATGACGTAGGTAAAATCCTATAATCATTTTGGCGCCGGCTCGCCGGGGATTGTTTTTACTATTTACATTTTACTTTTTACTATTGATTGTTGACTTTTACTATTGACTGTTGACTTTTACTATTGACTTTTTACTTTTTACTATTTGTAAATAATACTTGTTAATTTTATTTATACTTACTTTTTTTATACTTGTTTATATTTTTACACTTAGTAATTATACTTAGGTATCCTGAATATGGTTGATTATTTTTTGTTGTTGTAAGTTGTAACTTGAACGGATTAGGTAAGGTCCTTTTGTTAATATTGGCCTAAACCCTTCATTTTTACCGTAAGGTTATTTGAGGTTGAGGGCGGCCTTTATTAACACTTGGAGAATTGTCGAACACTTAAGTACTTTCTCTACTGAGTAAGGGGCACATGAATGGTGTCTAGATATGATCAAGACTCTGGGTGACGGGTTTGTAAAATTGGATTCAGAGGACTTGTCCACTAATGAATCCTGCCTCTCGCTTATCTCTTGTGATCTGGCCATTCACCTTCTGAAAACACGGAAAGTCATTTAAGTCAAGGCATTGCACCTAGGCCGTAAGTCCACCTTGAGTTACCGCTTGGAATCAACTTTCATTTTTTTTCAACTATATTCAGGCAAAAGAAAATATTTTTGTGTAAATAAAATATACGTAGACATAGGAATATACGTAGACATAGGAATATACGTAGACATAGGAATATACGTAGACATAGGAATATAGGAATATACGTAGACATAAAATATACTTAGACATAGGAAATTTTATTCATTCATTTTGTATAGATAATTTGTGACACATTTTTTAACTTTGTAAATATTTTGTTTTTATTTTGTAAATTTATTACTAACCTTTTTATTTTGTATAGGAAATAATCCGGGTTTATCGGAAATTCTACCACATACATCGGAGCATACGTATAGGAAGTCAAGGTTGAAAAACCTTGAGGTTGATGTCTTGTTGGTGATTTTCGGTTTCCTCGGGAGTAAAAAGGTAAGTTTTCTTTTCACTCTCGTTATTTATTTGATTTAAAAAATGAAAAAAAAATATAAAAAATAAAAAATAAAAAATTTGTAATTGTAAATAAAAAAAAAAAAAAGTGTTTGTTTGTTTGTTTTACTCTTTGTATTTATTTATTTTTACTGTTTATAATTAATGTGTGTTTTATTTTCGGGCTTGTTGTAGTTATTTGTTATTGGGCCTTAGGCCCGTTTGTGTGATTGGTTAGGGTTTTAGGTTTCGTAAAAAAAAAATAAAAAATAAAAAATAAAAAATTTAGCCCATTGGGCTCGTGTCATTCATGAAGCCCAAAAACCCGTAACCCAAGCCCATTAGTGTGTCGGGCCTGTTCGTTTTTAGGCCCATTAGTTAAGCCCACCAATAATGGGCCGGAGTTTTCTTTGGCCCAGGCCCACTTTAAGGCCCAGACCATTCCGATGGCCCAAGCCCGTTTAAAGTGTCGGCAAGCGCGTGTGCTACGCGTTTTCACTGTTCACTTTACGACTTTTCGTAAAGTATTAAAAAAATAAAAATAAAAAAATAAAAAATGAAAATGAAAAAATTTTGATTGGGCCGACGCACGACTTTTGCGTCGGCCGAATTGTTTAATAAATCGTGCGCGCGTTCCACTATTCCCTTTGCGACTTTCGTCGCTTGATCCGTGATTTACGGATCTCTGTCCTCGACTTTGGACACGCGTCCGTCCGTTCTTTCCCCTTCCCTTCTGTTTGCGTTAGTTTCCTTAGGTCATTTCACTCATTTCCCTTTCTCTCTCTCTCGTTTTCTCTCGTTGTTCATCCGTTCTTCATCCGTTCTACCGTTTTTCCCAGAAAACCTCCTAAACCCAGAAAAGCTTTCCTCCCATCCTAACCTAGAAATGGCCAAAAGAGTTAGTTCTTTCAGCGACTTGTTTCAGGCAGGTCCTTCAGAGAACCCAATCTTTGAAGGCTTGGCTGAAATAATTCCACCAAGCATGCTCAATAGCGCCGATGCTAGCATGCCGACCGAGCCACAGCCACAACCGCAACCACTACCCCAAGCACCAATCTTGGTTGCTGAGCCACCTGTTGAGCCGGAAGCCGCTCCTGTCTATAGGAGACTTCCGAGGTCGAAGTACACCAAAGCTCAGAGAGAAGCACTGGCGGCTTTCTTTGCGGTGTATTCTCACCCCACCAAGCCACAACGAGAAAGATTTGGTCCAAAAATCGGACTAGAGGAAGACCAAGTCTATTATTGGGGGTCGAGAAATAGGAAGAAGTTCGGTATCCAGTCTTCCGAGCAGCGTATTGCCGAGCTAGAGAAAAGAAATGATCAGCTGGTGAGCAAGAACGAGGAGCTTCAAATGCAGAATCAACGACTCGTCGATGCTCTCCACAGCGGCATTTGTCCTAATTGCGGAGGTCCTGTTCCGCACTCAGATGTGCCTAGGCGAAGGCTCGAAGTTGTTCCTCCACAACAAGAGCCTCTTCTCGAGTTGTCCGATGATTCCATCGACATGGACCACTTGAGACGGGATGTGCGGAGCCTCATGCCTACACTAGTCGAGCGCCCATCCGCACCTATTCCATCTGACCATCTTCCCGGACCTGCTCATGATCTTGTCGGAGTCCACACCGACTTGATCTCGGATATCGCCCGCAAGGCCAAAGACGAGCTCCTGCTCATGGCCACTGCCGGATTTCCTTTGTGGATAACTTCACCGACTCCCGACACGTCTATTCATCCCGAGACTCTCCATAGGGCCGAGTACCTGCGAGTGTTTCAACGAGCTGAACCTGCTCCGTACTTCAAATCCGAATCGTCGAGACACTCGGCAACCATCCATCTTTATCCGACCACCATCGTTCAGATCTTAATGGATGTTGGTCGATGGTTGCCAGTCTTCTGTAGCATGATCACAAACGCCAAGACGTTGGAGATCTTACCCTCCAACAACGAAGAAGGCTACGAGGAGCATATGCAGGTGATGTCGGCCGAGTTTCTGGTGCCATCTCACCTCGTTTCGACTCGTGAAGTCCAGTTCGTTCGGTACTGACACGCTCAAAATGAGCATCAATTTAAAAAAAACCCTATCGGTAGTAGTATAGTGCATAGTAGGGTATCGTTCACAACGGAGATCAAAGGGTGTACCTAACAAAAAAATGTCACAAGAATTAAATAAAATAAAGAATTATTATTAACAATTATAAAGAATATATACATATGTACAAAGTAAAAGGGGGGGATTGAGTGATAAATTGAATGAAATAAATTAATTAAATTACAAGAATAAATAAAATATGATGATGAAACACAAAGTATATAAAAAAATCTCTATCGGTAGTATAGTGTAAGTAGGGTATCGTTCACAACGGAGATCAAAGGGTGTACCTAACAAACAATGTCACAAAGAATTAAATAAAATAAAGAATTATTATTAACAAGTATAAAGTATAAATATATACATATGTACAAAGTAAAAAGGGGAATTGAGAGATAAATTGAATGAAATAAATTAATTAAATTACAAAGAATAAATGAAATATGATGATGAAACACAAAGTATATAAAGTTCAGCCACATATACACAAGTTTACCAATCATTAGACCGAAAATTAACCAAGTTCCCTAGCCATGAAACCGAAACTAACATATGTGGAATGCCCACACGGGTTATCGATCATTCCCCAAATAAAACCTCTTCTATGAAAATTAACCTAGTGAACGCTCATCTAGATTAAACAATTAAACATGCAAAGGTGATCAATCAATAACATATCTAACGCATAGGAGAAGACTTGTTAATTAAAGTGCGCGACCTAGCGAACGCTCGTCTATCCGCGATCCTTCTTATTTTGATTCCGACCCGTTTGATAAGCCTTTACTACTTGTGAATTAGAATTAAAACCCTAATCCTAGCACCAATTACATGCAATCATCTTAAGTTTCGAACCTTAAAACAAGAACACATAAAAGATTCAATAAAACCGAATCAAATAAACGGAGTCACATAAGCTGCTAGAAGAACTAATTAATTAGGATCTAACAATCAAATAAACTCATAAATATAGGCTGAAAATTATAAACGTCATGTCATGTTAACTAGTACAAAGAATAAACAAGCAACAAAGAGGAACTCAAAAAGAGTAATTAAAGAATAAGTTGAAGTACACCATATGGAAAGTAGGAAGAACTCGAAGATCACAAACTCTTAAATCCTCACGCGAGTAACTCAAAAGCCGAGATTCCCAAGGTGATGATGATGGTGGTGATGATGGTTGATGGCTGGTGGTAATGGTGTAAACAGCTCCCCTCCTCCTTGAAGACTTGAAAACCCTAAATACTAGAGAATGGAAAATATGATGTGAGATGGAGAAGAGAAAGAGGAGGGTTTGTCCCTCCCCATTGGGGTGTGAATTGGTGAGAAGAATGAGGCTGCTATTTATAGGAGAATGGAGAGGAAGAAGAAGACAATGAAAGAAATAAAGAAAGAAAAGGAAGAGAAGTGGAATGTGAGTGGTAGAAAAGAAGTGGTAAGTGGAATGGTGGAAATGTAGTCATATGGCAATGAACCATTTATTTAGGTAAAAGAAATCAAACACTAATGGTATGGAGAGAAAGCAACAAAGATAGTGTGGTGGGATGGATGGCAATATGGTGGTGAGTGGAGCAATGAGAATAAAAGAAAATGAAAGAAATAAAAAGCAGGCAGCACTGAGCTATTCCCACTTATAACGGAATAATTCACGTTTGGACGGTTGGATGATTCTCAAATTTTAATACAGAATATATAACACACACGTGCAACGTGTATCAAAATTACAGCTGGATCCAACGGTGCAATTGGGAGATATGGGCTTCGCAAGTTGACATATCTGCACAGGCAGATTGTCCGAAAATGGGCTTGGACCTTCCTTCTTGGGCTTGGGCCTTTCTTCTTGGGCTTGGGCCTTTCTTCATGGATTTGGGCCTTCATCTTCATGGATTTGGGCCTTCATCTTGGGCCTCACGGTAGCTCACTTCTTAATGGGCCTCGAAAAAGCCCATTAGACTTCGTAAATTTCCGAGCTCCGATTTTCTGCACGTATTCACATTTATATATCATTTAGGGACTCAAATATGGAAACTAAGCAAAAATAGCAAAGTTACAATGAAATCATAGCCAAATAGTAGGGAAAATACATTAAAAACGTCACACTTTGTGCTCCTATCAAATTCCCCCACACTTAGCTATTGCTAGTCCCTTAGCAACACAAAACTTAAAACAAAACAACACAAAACAGAAAAGGGAAACACAAAACATATATTCTTTCCAACCATAACCCTCAGCGAGTTCAGAAGAGTTATAATCAGGAGAATACAAATTATATACCAAGGCTAACGAATTTGCTAAGTCTTTAACATGCACATCTCATTTATGCTCGGGGGTAGTGTGTGTAGTGTGTGAAAACCAAGTATACAATTAATGTCAAGCAATCCAATAGGCACATTGAAACAACATTAACCACTAAACCTCACAAGATTCACTAAATATTTCCGCTCAGTGTTTAGGGTTAAGTGTTTACTCTCAAAACAATTACACAAGTAGTGTTCCCATAAGCTTGCTCATCGACCAACTCTCCACAATTAATCCACAAATCATTAGATCATAAGGACTTTCAATGGTGAAATGGGGGCCAAAGGGTGAATGGTGAATGATGAATGAAGGGACTGGAAATGAAAAATGTTTCACATGTTTGCAAGACAAATCAACGACTTTGAAACTCATACCTATGCTATACCCGAAACAACTTTCTTATTCTCCTCCAACCTTTTATTGAAAATAATACAAGAAAATAACTCTATTTTTGGAATTTCTCTTTCTTTTTTCTCTTTTTTTTTTCTTTGAGGAATTTTATTCCTTCTTCTTTTTTTTTGATTTTTTTTTCTTTCTTCTTTGAACAAATACAACAAAATAAAATGCACACCCACACTTGCCTTTTGGTATATTACCATACAAATCCGAAGCATAAAAACACAAGAAGTCACTATCATCGTCTTGCAAACATAAATAAAACAAGGGTGAGATGGTGTGGGTGAACAAAAGAAACGGCTAATGAGTGTTTAGTTCAAAAAGGGATTCCTAAAGTTCGTGTTTAGATGGATGGTGAATATTTTGGCCATGGTGCTCAACTAATGCCTTAATCATCTCTAATTCATTACAGATTAACAAAACGTTTCAAGTGGTCTTTGAGCAAGTTCTAGGTTCAAAACTCATGAATTGTGCACACATGAAGAACGAGTAAATGTATGAAATATGCATACATGTGAATATTCAATAGGCTCAAATCCTCACATTTTCTGGGTATGCATGACAATGTATGTTTAAATGTGCTTCTCAGATTGCAATCAATTAATCGAAACAGGTTATGTGAACATGGAATTTTGAGCAATCACAAGTTATGCATATTAAATCCAAAGCAAACTACACAAAGCCTTGACATATAATAAACATTCTCCTAATCACAACAATTAAACTCAATTCATCCTTGGGATTGGAAAGAACAAAGCACAAAACACACAAAACAGAAGCAAATATTTTTGTAATTTTTGATTTTTTGATTTTTTTTTGATTGATTTTTTTTTTAAATGATATAGCTCAAATAAACGAACAAGCACTTTCTAAGACTCGATAGCTCCAAAGCCAGTGCGAAACAAACGAGCTTACAAAACTATTTTTTTCTTTTTCAATTTTTTTTATTAGGGTAACAATACGTGACCACAGTGACTTACTAAGTGCAATGGTAGGTTCAACGCTACCAAGGGAGTAAGTATGATCTAGTCGATATACCGTTACCGTAGAAAACGAAAACAAGTAAATTATTTTTTTGAATTTTTCAAATTTTTCCAATTTTTTCTTTTCTTTTTAATAAACCTTCCCCCCACACTTGAATTAAACATTGTCCTCAATGTTGACAAATATTTCACGAAAATGAAAAATTCAAGTATGGTTATTGAATTTAAACACACAAAACAGAAGTAAACACACAAACATAAATAAACAAATGAAAAACAAATAAGTTAAAGAAAAACTCCCCCTTGAAGATCATTAAGCTCCTCCTGAAGCAAGTCACCAACAGTCACAAACAAGGCTAGCAGGGCCTTGCATCCAATGTTTGCTCCTTAATTGACTGCGGCTCTGATCCTTTGAAGTGTGTCCTGGACAAGGGTTGTTGCCGACTCCACGGCAGACTTGGCTGATGTAGCCTTCACCGAGATCTGGAACACTATAGTCAGCAGTGTTCCGTCAAGTACGGCTCCGGATACGTTAGGCAGAATGGAGAAGCCTGAAGACATAAGCGGAAATGGCTCCGGTTGAACTCCGGATAGCAAACACTCGGAAAATGGAATGGTTAATCGGCGCATAAATCACGAGACGACCCTGTTGCATCGGTGCAACACTCCTGAAGAATAAGGAAGTCGTTGTGACTATCTATGGCGAGCACCGAAATCTGGTTCCGCGGGTCAAGACCGATGGTGAAATTTGCTAGCACACGTACGAGCTGTCCATCGACATACTATCCCATTGCGGTCTTGTCTGCACGTCTTTGAGGAACTCAAAGATCCTGGTGTGATGAGATAGATGAACGACGGAACAACCAGCAGTACGATTGACTCCAGGGGGCTTACTCGGATCACCCCTGCGCTTGTTGGTCCTGACCTCCATTCGAGTGTCCCTTGTTCGGTTCGAACAAGTCCAGTGGTGGTACGTGGAGTTGCTGATATCGTTGAAGAAACAGATCGTCATCTGTTTTGCCATTTCCGCAAGTCCTCTTCTTCCTTCAAGAGAAATGATCGAGTCACCGGGTGAAGAGTGGATACCTGTGGCGCACATGTAGCGCTCGGCTTGTCGTTGGAGGGTTGAGATCCAACGCTTTGCACCAAAAGCGAACCCTGAATGAACAAATGGTTCGAAACTGGCCTTCATCTCTTTCTCGCGTACATCCACGTGCTCCACCCAAGTAACCAAGGAAGATCCATTATGCAAATCACGTATCAGGCATCCGGAGGGGCGTTTTCGGCAAATCGATCTCACGGAAGGCTTTGGATTTGTACGCAATTCATCCACGGAGACATCCACAACGACCCAACTTCCATCCAGTTGTTGGTGAGAATACCGAACGAACTGGACTTCACGAGTTGAGACGATGTGAGATGGCACCAGAAACTCGGCCGACATTGACACGCCCATAAGGAGCATCAATTTAAAAAAATCCCTATCGGTAGTATAGTGTAAGTAGGGTATCGTTCACAACGGAGATCAAAGGGTGTACCTAACAAAAATTGTCACAAAGAATTAAATAAAATAAAGAATTATTAACAAGTATAAAGTATAAATATATACATATGTACACAATAAAAAGGGGGTTAAAGAAATTGATTTATCTAAACTAAATGATTAATCTACAAAGAATAAATTAAATAAGATGGGATGAAACACAAAGTATATAAAGTTCAGCCACAAGTATACAAGTTTACCAATCATTGGACCGAAAATTAACCAAGTTCCCTAGCCATGAAACCGAAATTAACATATGTGGAATGCTGGACCGCCAATTATCATTCCCCAAATAAAACCACTTTGATGAAAATTAACCTAAGCGACCGCACCTAGATTAACCAATCAAACATGCAAAGGTAGCTAATCAAAACATGTCCAACGCATAAAAGAAGAGTTGTTAATTAAAGTGCACGACCTAGTGGGACCGCCCATCTATCCGTGATCCTTCTTATTTGTTTCCGACCTCTTTCCAAAGCCTTTACTACTTGTGAATTAGAATTAAAACCCTAATTCTAGCACCAATTATATGCAATCATCTTAAGTTTGCAACCTTAAAACAAAAACATATAAAAGTTCTCTACTAAAACATAATCAAATAAACGGAGTCACATAAGCTACTAGAAGAACTAATTAATTAGGATCCAACAATTGAATAAACCCATAAACCAAGGCTGAAAATTGTATAAATCATGTTGTGTTAACTAATACAAAAGATAAACAAGCAACAAAGAGGCATAAATTTAAAGGCTAAGTCGAAATACACCGTATGAATAGCATGAAGATCTTGAAGCCACATCTTGAATCCTTGACCACAAGTAATCCAAGCTGTGAAGACAAGGTGATGATGGTGATGGTGATGTTGAAGAGGGGCTGGTGGTGATGGTGTAGACGCCTTCTCCTCCTCCTTGAAGTCTTGAAAACCCTAAATACTAGAGAATGGAAAATATGATGTGAGAAGAGAAAGAGGAGGGTTTGTCCCTCCCCATTGAGGTGTGTTTGAAAAGAAGAATGAGGCTGCTATTTATAGGAGAATGGGGAGGAAGAAGAAGACAATGAAAGAAATAAAGAAAGAAAGGGAAGAGAAGTGGAATTTGAGTGGTAGAAAAGAAATGGTGAGTGGAATGGTGGAAATGTAGTCATATGGCAATTAACCATTTATTTAAATAAAAGAAATCAAACACTAATGGTATGGGAAGAAAGAAACAAACATGGTGTGGTGGGATGGATGGCAATATGGTGGTGAGTGGAGCAATGAGAATAAAAGAAAATGAAAGAAATAAAAAGCAGGCAGCACTGAGCTATTCCCACTTAGAACAGAATAATACACGTTTGAACGGTTGGATGATTCTCAAATTTTAATACAGAATATCTAACACACACATGCAGCGTGTATCCAAATTACAGCTGGATCCAACGGTGCAATTGGGAGATATCGGCTTCGCAAGTTGACTAATCTGCACAGGCAGAATGTCCGAAAATCTGGGCTTGGGCCTTTCCTCATGCTTTGTGAACTTGGGCCTTCCTTCATGGATTTGGGCCTTCCTTCTTGGGCTTGGGCCTCCTTCTTGGGCTTGGGCCTTTCTTCATGGATTTGGGCCTTCATCTTGGATTTGGGCCTTCATCTTGGGCCTCACGGTAGCTCACTTCTTAATGGGCCTCGAAAAAGCCCATTAGACTTCGTAAATTTCCGAGCTCCGATTTTCTGCACGTATTCACATTTATATATCATTTAGGGACTCAAATATGGAAACTAAGCAAAAATAGCAAAGTTACAATGAAATCATAGCCAAATAGTAGGGAAAATACATTAAAAACGTCACACTTTGTGCTCCTATCGGACATCACTCGCATATGCTCCTCGTAGCCTTCTTCGTTCTTTGGAGGAAAGGATCTCCAACGTCTTGGCGTTTGTGATCATGCTACAGAAGACGGGCAACCATCGACCAACATCCATTAAGATCTGAACGATGGTGGTCGGATAAAGATGGATGGTTGCCGAGTGTCTCGACGATTCGGCTTTGAAGTACGGAGCGAGGTTCGGCTCGTTGAAACACTCGCAAGTACTCGGCCACATGAAGAGTCTCGGGATGAATAGACGTGTCGGGAGTCGGTGAAGTTATCCACAAAGGAAATCCGGCAGTGGCCATGAGCAGGAGCTCGTGTTTGGCCTTATGGACGATATCCGAGATCAAGTCGGTGTGGACTCCGACAAGATCATGAGCAGGTCCCGGAAGATTAGATGGCACAGGTATGGATGGGCGCTCGACTAGGGTAGGCATGAGGCTCCGCACATCCCGTCTCAAGTGGTCCATGTCGATGGAATCATCGGACAACTCGAGAAGAGGCTCTTGTTGTTGAGGAACAACTTCGAGCCTTCGCCGTGGCACATCTGAGTGCGGAACAGGACCTCCGCAATTGGGACATATGCCGCTGTGGAGAGCATCGACGAGTCGTTGATTCTGCATTTGAAGCTCCTCGTTTTTGCTCACCAGCTGATCGTTTCTTTTCTCTAGCTCGGCAATACGCTGCTCGGAAGACTGGATACCGAACTTCTTCCTATTTCTCGACCCCCAATAATAGACTTGGTCCTCCTCTAGTCCGATTTTCGGACCAAATCTTTCTCGTTGTGGCTTGTTGGGGTGAGAATACACCGCAAAGAAAGCCGCAAGTGCATCTCTCTGAGCTTTGCTGTACTTCGACCTCGGAAGTCTCCTATAGACAGGAGCGGCTTCCAGCTCGGCTGGTGGATCAGCAACCAAGATTGGTGCTTGGGGTAGTGGTTGTGGCTCGGTCGGCATGCTAGCATCGGCGCTATTGAGCATGCTCGGTGGAATTATTTCAGCCAGACCTTCAAAGATTGGGTTCTCTGAAGGACCTGCCTGAAACAAATCACTGAAAGAATTCACTCGTTTGGCCATTTCTGGGTTGGGAAGGGAGGATAGCTTTTCTGGGTTTGGGAGATTTTCTGGGAAAAACTCAAGAACACGAAGAACACACGAGAGAGAAAACGAGAGAGAGAGTGAGAGAGACTAAGGGAAAACGCGTGAAATAACCTAAGGAAACTAACGCAAACAGAAGGGAAGTGGAAAGAACGGACGCACACGCGTACACGTGCCACAGACAGAAGACCCGCAATTTTCGGATCGAGCGACGAAAGTCGTAAAGTCTACAGTAGACACGCACGCGGCTTATTAAACAAATCGGCCGACGCAAAAGTCGGGCGTCGGCCCAATCACATTTTTTCTTGATTTTCGATTTTTTATTTTTTTATTTTTTTAATACTTTACGAAAAGTCGTAAAGTGAACAGTGAAAACGCGTAGCACACGCGCTTGCCGACACTTTAAACGGGCTTGGGCCATCGGAATGGTCTGGGCCTTAAAGTGGGCCTGGGCCAAAGAAAACTCCGGCCCATTATTGGTGGGCTTAACTAATGGGCCTAAAAACGAACAGGCCCGACACACTAATGGGCTTGGGTTACGGGTTTTGGGCTTCGTGAATGACACGAGCCCAATGGGCTAAAGTTTTTATTTATTTTTTTATTTTATTTTTTTATTTTTTTACGAAACCTAAAACCCTAACCAATCACACAAATGGGCCTAAGGCCCAATAACAAATAACTACAACAAGCCCGAAAATAAAACACACATTAATTATAAACAGTAAAAATAAATAATTACAAACGGTAAAACAAAACAAACACACTTTTTTTATTTATTTACAATTAATAATTTTTTTTTTTTTTTTTTTTAAATCAAATAAATAACAAGAGTGAAAAGAAAACTTACCTTTTTACTCCCGAGGAAACCGAAAATATCACCAACAAGACATCAACCTCAAGGTTTTTCAACCTTGACTTCCTAAACGTATGCTCCGATGTATGTGGTAAAATTTCCGAATAACCCGGATTATTCCCTATAAAAATTAAAAAGTTAGTAATAAAATTTACAAAGTAAAACCAAAATATTTACAATGTTAAAAATGTGTCACAAATTATCTATACAAAATGAATGAATAAAATTTCCTATGTCTAAGTATATTTTATGTCTACGTATATTCCTATGTCTACGTATATTCCTATGTCTACGTATATTTTATTTACACAAAAATATTTTCTTTTGCCTGAATATAGTTGAAAAAAAATGAAAGTTGATTCCAAGCGGTAACTCAAGGTGGACTTACGGCCTAGGTGCAATGCCTTGACTTAAATGACTTTCCGTGTTTTCAGAAGGCGAATGGCCAGATCACAAGAGATAAGCGAGAGGCAGGATTCATTTAGTGGACAAGTCCTCTGAATCCAATTTTACAAACCCGTCACCCAGAGTCTTGATCATATCTAGACACCATTCATGTGCCCCTTACTCAGTTGAGAAAGCACTTAAGTGTTCGACAATTCTCCAAGTGTTAATAAAGGCCGCCCTCAACCTCAAATAACCTTACGGTAAAAATGAAGGGTTTAGGCCAATATTAACAAAAGGACCTTACCTAATCCGTTCAAGTTACAACTTACAACAACAAAAAAATAATCAACCATATTCAGGATACCTAAGCATAATTACTAAGTGTAAAATATAAACAAGTATAATTAGTGAGTATAAATAAAATTAACAAGTATTATTTACAAATAGTAAAAAGTCAATAGTCAATAGTCAATAGTAAAAGTCAACAATCAATAGTAAAAAGTCAATAGTAAAAAGTAAATAGTAAAAACAATCCCCGGCGAGCCGGCGCCAAAAATTGACACGCTCAAAATGAGCGTCAATTTAAAAAAAACCCTATCGGTAGTAGTATAGTGCATAGTAGGGTATCGTTCACAACGGAGATCAAAGGGTGTACCTAACAAAAAAATGTCACAAGAATTAAATAAAATAAAGAATTATTATTAACAATTATAAAGAATATATACATATGTACAAAGTAAAAGGGGGGGATTGAGTGATAAATTGAATGAAATAAATTAATTAAATTACAAGAATAAATAAAATATGATGATGAAACACAAAGTATATAAAGTTCAGCCACATATACACAAGTTTACCAATCATTAGACCGAAAATTAACCAAGTTCCCTAGCCATGAAACCGAAACTAACATATGTGGAATGCCCACACGGGTTATCGATCATTCCCCAAATAAAACCTCTTCTATGAAAATTAACCTAGTGAACGCTCATCTAGATTAAACAATTAAACATGCAAAGGTGATCAATCAATAACATATCTAACGCATAGGAGAAGACTTGTTAATTAAAGTGCGCGACCTAGCGAACGCTCGTCTATCCGCGATCCTTCTTATTTTGATTCCGACCCGTTTGATAAGCCTTTACTACTTGTGAATTAGAATTAAAACCCTAATCCTAGCACCAATTACATGCAATCATCTTAAGTTTCGAACCTTAAAACAAGAACACATAAAAGATTCAATAAAACCGAATCAAATAAACGGAGTCACATAAGCTGCTAGAAGAACTAATTAATTAGGATCTAACAATCAAATAAACTCATAAATATAGGCTGAAAATTATAAACGTCATGTCATGTTAACTAGTACAAAGAATAAACAAGCAACAAAGAGGAACTCAAAAAGAGTAATTAAAGAATAAGTTGAAGTACACCATATGGAAAGTAGGAAGAACTCGAAGATCACAAACTCTTAAATCCTCACGCGAGTAACTCAAAAGCCGAGATTCCCAAGGTGATGATGATGGTGGTGATGATGGTTGATGGCTGGTGGTAATGGTGTAAACAGCTCCCCTCCTCCTTGAAGACTTGAAAACCCTAAATACTAGAGAATGGAAAATATGATGTGAGATGGAGAAGAGAAAGAGGAGGGTTTGTCCCTCCCCATTGGGGTGTGAATTGGTGAGAAGAATGAGGCTGCTATTTATAGGAGAATGGAGAGGAAGAAGAAGACAATGAAAGAAATAAAGAAAGAAAAGGAAGAGAAGTGGAATGTGAGTGGTAGAAAAGAAGTGGTAAGTGGAATGGTGGAAATGTAGTCATATGGCAATGAACCATTTATTTAGGTAAAAGAAATCAAACACTAATGGTATGGAGAGAAAGCAACAAAGATAGTGTGGTGGGATGGATGGCAATATGGTGGTGAGTGGAGCAATGAGAATAAAAGAAAATGAAAGAAATAAAAAGCAGGCAGCACTGAGCTATTCCCACTTATAACGGAATAATTCACGTTTGGACGGTTGGATGATTCTCAAATTTTAATACAGAATATATAACACACACGTGCAACGTGTATCAAAATTACAGCTGGATCCAACGGTGCAATTGGGAGATATGGGCTTCGCAAGTTGACATATCTGCACAGGCAGATTGTCCGAAAATGGGCTTGGACCTTCCTTCTTGGGCTTGGGCCTTTCTTCTTGGGCTTGGGCCTTTCTTCATGGATTTGGGCCTTCATCTTCATGGATTTGGGCCTTCATCTTGGGCCTCACGGTAGCTCACTTCTTAATGGGCCTCGAAAAAGCCCATTAGACTTCGTAAATTTCCGAGCTCCGATTTTCTGCACGTATTCACATTTATATATCATTTAGGGACTCAAATATGGAAACTAAGCAAAAATAGCAAAGTTACAATGAAATCATAGCCAAATAGTAGGGAAAATACATTAAAAACGTCACACTTTGTGCTCCTATCAGGTACTCTCACCAACAACTGGATGGAAGTTGGGTCGTCGTGGATGTCTCCGTGGATGAATTGCGTACAAATCCAAAGCCTTCCGTGAGATCGATTTGCCGAAAACGCCCCTCCGGATGCCTGATACGTGATCTTTATAATGGATCTTCCTTAGTCACTTGGGTGGAGCACGTGGATGTGCGCGAGAAGGAGATGAAGGCCATTTTCGAACCTTTCGTTCATTCAGGGTTCGCTTTTGGTGCAAAGCGTTGGATCTCAACTCTCCAACGACAAGCCGAGCGCTACATGTGCGCCACAGGTATCCACTCTTCACCCGGTGACTCGATTATTTCTCTTGAAGGAAGAAGAGGACTTGCGGAAATGGCAAAACAGATGACGATCTGTTTCTTCAACGACATCAGCAACTCCACGTACCACCACTGGACTTGTTCGAACCGAACAAGAGACACTCGAATGGAGGTCAGGACCAACAAGCGAAGGGGTGATCCGAGCAAGCCCCCTGGAGTCAATCGTACTGCTGGTTGTTCCGTCGTTCATCTATCTCATCACACCAGGATCTTTGAGTTCCTCAAAGACGTTCAGACTAGACCTATGTGGGATAGTATGTCGATGGACAGCTCTGTACGTGTGTTAGCTAATTTCACCATCGGTCTTGACCCGCGGAACCAGATTTCGGTGCTCGCCATAGATAGTCACAACGACTTCCTTATTCTTCAGGAGTGTTGCACCGATGCAACGGGGTCGTCTGTGATTTATGCGCCGATTAACCATTCCATTTTCCAGTGTTTGCTATCTGGAGTTCAACCGGAGCCATTTCCGCTTATGTCTTCAGGCTTCTCCATTCTGCCTAACGTATCCGGAGCCATTCTTGACGGAACACTGCTGACTATAGTGTTCCAGATCTCAGTGAAGGCTACATCAGCCAAGTCTGCCGTGGAGTCGGCTACTACCCTTGTCCAGGACACACTTCAACGGATCAGAACCGCAGTCAATTAAGGAGCAAACGTTGGATGCAAGGCCCTGCTAGCCTTGTTTGTGACTGTTGGTGACTTGCTTCGGGAGGAGCTTCACGATCTTCAAAGGGGAGTCTTTCTGTTTCCCTTTTCATTTACTTAACTGTTGTGTGTTTACTTCTGTTTATGTTGTGTGTTTATTTATGTATGTGTGTTTAAATTCAATAACCATGCTTGAATTATTCATTTTCGTGAAATATCTGTCTTACATTGAGGACAATGTTTAATTCAAGTGTGGGGGGAAGATTTATTGAAAAGCAAAGAAAAAATTTGAAAAATTTGAAAAATTCAAAAAAAAAATAATTTACTTGTTTTTGTTTTCTACAGTAACAATATATCGACTATATCACACTCACTCCCTTGGTAGCGTTGAACCTACCATTGCACTTAGTGAGTCCCTGTGGTCACGTATTGTAACCTACATTGAAAAATAAAAATAAAAATCCAAAAAATCAAAAATGACAAAAATATGTGCTTCTGTTTTTGTGTGTTTTTGTGTGTTTGTTTGTGTTTTGTTCTTGTTTTGTTCTTTCCAATCCCGATGATGAATTGAGTTTAATTGTTATGATTTTGAGAATGTTTATTATATGTTAAGGTTTTGTGTAGTTTGCTTTGAATTTAATTTGCATAACTTGTGATTGCTCGAATTTCCATGTTCACATAACCTGTTTCGATTAATTGATTGCAATCCGAGAAGCACATTTAAACATACATTGTCATGCATACCCAGAAAATGTGAGGACTTGAGCCTATTGTATATTCACATGTATGCATCATTCATACATTTACTCGTTCTTCATGTGTGCACAATTCATGAGTTTTTGAACCTAGAACTTGCTCAGAGACCGCTTGAAACTTTTTGTTAATCTGTAATGAATTAGAAATGAGTAAGGCATTAGTTGAGCACCATGGCCAAAATATTCACCATCCATTTAAACACGAACTTTAGGAATCCCCTTTTGAACTAAACACTCATTAGCCGTTTCTTTTGTTCACCCACACCATCTCACCCTTGTTTTATTTATGTTTGCAAGACGATGATAGTGACTTCTTGTGTTTTTATGCTTCGGATTTGTATGGTATATACCAAAAGGCAAGTGTGGGGGTGTATTTATTTTGTTGTATTTGTTCAAAGAAAAAAAAAATCAGAAATAAAAAGAAGGAATAAAATTCCTCAAGAAAAAAAAGAAAAGAAAAAAAAAATGTGGAAAAGAAAAAGAAAAAAATACCACAAAAATAGAGTTATTTTATTTACTTGTATTATTTTCAATAAAAGGTTGGAGGAAAATAAGAAAGTTGTTTCGGGTTTAGCAAAGGTATGAGTTTCAAAGTCGTTGACTTGTCTTGCAAACATGTAAAATATTTATCATTTCGAGTCCTTTCATTTCATTTACCATTTTCCATTCACCATTTACCATTCACCCTTTGGCCTCATTACACCATTGAAAGACCTTATGATCTAATGAGTTGTAGATTAATTGTAGAGAGTTGGTTAATGAGCAAGCATATGGGAACACTACTTGTGTAATTGTTATGAGAGTAAACACTTAACCCTAAACACTGAGCGGAAATATTTAGTGAATCTTGTGAGGTTTAGTGGTTAATGTTGTTTCGATGTGCCTATTGGATTGTTTGACATTAATTGTATACTTGGTTTTCACACACACACCCGAGCATAAATGAGATGTACATGTTAAATGCTTAGCAAATTCTTTAACCTTGGTATATAATTTTTATTCTCTTGATTATAATTCTTTCGAACTCGCTGAGGATTATGGTTGGAAAGACTGTCTGTTTTGTGTTTCCCTTTCTGTTTTGTGTGGTTTTGTTATGTGTTTGCTAGAGGACTAGCATTAGTTCAAGTGTAGGGGTGTGATGTGAACGTAAAATACGTTCACAAAGTGCCTTTAATTACTGGATTTTGCTATTCCGAAAGCTTAATTGTCTGTTTAATGTTTGTTTTCGTGATTTTAGGGAAAATACCAGGAAAATGTTTATATGCACAGAATAGGTGCATTTTGGAGGTTTTCAGCGTAATTCGAAAAGTCAACCGTGACTTTCATTTGTGGAATAAAATAATGTACGAAGATTTTGGGAACCGTTCCGAATTCCGACAATTTGTCGGCGAACCACCACATAAGGCGGCGCAACCACCACACGCGGTGGCGATACACATTTTAAATCTCTATTCTGTTTTCCCTTGTTTATATTTTATTTATATTTTTTAATTATCTTTGTTTCTTTTTGTTATTTTATTTCTATTGTTTTATTTTACATTTATTTCATTTTAATTTCTTTTGTTATTTTACTTTTCTTTTCTTTTGTTTTATTTTTATATTTATAATTATTTTGTTTATTTTTGTTATTTTATTTTAATTATTTCTTTTGTTTGGATTTTGGATTTTTGCAGCTCCACCGAGCCGCCCTTGGCTGCTAGCTCCACCAACCCAATCCCACGACCTTCACCGTCTACCTCTCAATCACTACACTCCAATTCTCCCTGGTTTTCCTCCACTGCCGGCAAGCATCTCCCTTCCTGCTTCCACCTTCCACTCCAATCGATCACCATTTCCCATTCTCTATTTAAGTGAACACCTGCAAGCACAAAATCACACAACAACAATCTAATTATGTCTCTTTATCTTTGTTTTGCGGGTTTGAAAGCAAGCCGCCGACTGCCCCTGTTCTTTTCTGCCCAGCGGTTGAAGAACCCGTGCTCATCAATCCGGTCCAAGGCCGCGTCTCACAAATACTCTCGCCGCCGCCTGCTTTGCCACGATGCCGGCGACATCACCCTGCAAGCTGCCGGCAGCCAAAAATCAACGCCACGCCCGAAATTCAAGCCCGGGCCGTGTCGATCCCGTCGAGCCCGGCCACCATTGACGCCGCCGGATTCCTTAACCCGCGCCGCCGCTCGACTTCCCGGCCCGCGCCGCTGGCGACTTCCCGGCCCGCGCCATCTGCCGTCATGCCGCGTCTCCGGTCTCTCTCTTCTGCAGCTGCTGTTCTGGCCGTCGCTCCCAATCCTCGCCGTCGCTGTTTCTGAGCTCAAAATCTGAGCCCGTGCTCCCTTGCAAATGCAGCTGCTAATCTCCAGTTGATAGCCCCGGCGCCGTCGATCCAGAACCCAACCGGCATCGTCGCCTTTCGTCGATCAGCCCGTGCTCACTGCTTTCACGATGCCGGCGTCGACCATTCTCTCTAGCAGCGCTGCCAATCCACCGGCGAATCGTTCTGTTGTGCTTGTCTCTTGTCTGCAGGAATGAAAGAAGAAAGAATGATGATTAAGGAAGAGAAGAAATGCACGGGCTGAATAGAAGGAAGAGCTGAATTCAAGTTGAAAAGTCAAAGGGTGCAATCAGTAAAATGGTGGGTGTGAGAAGAAAAGAAGTTAATTGGGTCTTTGACCCATTGACCAAGCCCAATGCCTCAAAGCCCAAAGCCCAATTTCAGAAATTGCCCAATTGATTTGTGCACCCGCCACATCCAAAAGTTCGATTTTTAATAGCTGAGTCTGCCACCTTCGCCTGCCAGACAGTGTCCATTTTCATGGACACAACAGTAACATTTTTCCAAACTCGTTTATTTATTATATTTTATTTTTGTTTAATTAACTATTCGTGAATAATTTTGGGAAATGTTATTGTTTGTTTATTTTCTATTTTGTATAATAATTGTTGGATTGAAGTTGATTGATTCTTCTAGCAGCTTATGTGAATTTTGTTTGTTTGGTTTTATCTTTAATGTTGAAACTAAATAATAAGGATCACGGATAGTTGGGCGGTCCCGCTAGGTCGTGCACTTGAATTAACAACTCTTTTTCTAGTGATTAGCTGACAGAGTGGTCTCGGAGTTAATTGTTAGGGAAAGTTTTATTTGGGAGATGTATGGTGGTCCAGCATCTTACATATGTTAGTTTCGGATTCATGGCTAGGGAGTTGGTTAATCTTCAAAACAATATTTGTGTGTGTTTTCTTGTTTTCAAAAATAATAAAAATCCAAAAATATTTCCTTTTATTGTTTTCAAAATTATCAAAACCCCCAAAAATACTTTTGTATATAATGTATATTTTTGTAAATAGAAATATTACTGTATAGTTTATTTAATTTTGTATATATATATATTCTTTATTCTTTATACTTGTAAATATTAATTCTTTATTTAATTTAATTTTTCGTGACATTAAAAAGTAAATATAACAATCTTCTGTGGGAAAAACCTTTATTTCCCATTATACTTTACAACGACAACTGTTAGGAATTTAGGTAATATTTAATGACGTAGGTAAAATCCTATAATCACTAAACCCTTCATTTGTACCGTAAGGTCACTTGAGGTTGAGGGCGGCCTTTATTAACACTTGGAGAATTGTCGAACACTTAAGTGCTTTCTCAACTGAGTAAGGGGCACATGAATGGTGTCTAGATATGATCGAGACCCTGGGTGACGGGTTTGTAAAATTGGATTCAGAGGACTAGTCCACTAAATGAATCCTGCCTCTCGCTTATCTCTTGTGATCTGGCCATTCGCCTTCTGAAAACACGGAAAGTCATTTAAGTCAAGGCATTGCACCTAGGCCGCAAGTCCACCTTGAGTTACCGCTTGGAATCAACTTTCCTTTTTTTTCAACTATATTCAGACAAAAGAAAACGTTTTTGTACACTTTAGGTATATTGGATTAAAACATGACTTTAAGATGGGTAGCTGTTTCAGTCCCATTGTACATTGAAGTCCTCTGTTCCCGTACTTAAGTGTATTGTGTAAACAAAATATACGTAGACATAGGAAAATTCATTCATTCATTTTGTATAGATAATTTGTGACATATTTTTAACATTCTAAATATTTTGTTTTTATTTTGTAAATTTGTATAGGAAATAATCCGGGTTTATCGGAAATTTTACCACATACATCGGACCATACGTTTAGGAAGTCAAGGTTGAAAAACCTTGAGGTTGATGTCTTGCTGGTGATTTTCGGTTTCCTCGGGAGTAAAAAGGTAAGTTTTCTTTTCACTCTCGTTATTTATTAAAAATAAAAAAATAAAAAAATAAAAAATAAAAAAATAAATTTGTAATTGTAAATAAAAAAAAAAAGAGTGCTTGTTTTTGTTTTACTGTTTTGAAATTGTTTATTTTTACTGTTTGTTTTACTTGTGGGCTTGTTTGTTGTTTATTTGTTATTGGGCCTTAGGCCCGTTTATGTGATTGGTTAGGGTTTTAGGTTTCGAAAAAAAAATATTAAAAAATTAAAAAATAAAAATTTTAGCCCATTGGGCTCGTGTCATTCACGAAGCCCAAAACCCGTAACCCAAGCCCATTAGTGTGTCGGGCCTCTTCGTTTTTAGGCCCATTAGTTAAGCCCACCAATAATGGGCCGGAGTTTTCTTTGGCCCAGGCCCACTTTAAGGCCCAGACCATTCCGATGGCCCAGGCCCGTTTAAAGTGTCGGCAAGCGCGTGTGCTACGCGTTTTCACTGTTCACTTTACGACTTTTCGTAAAGTATTAAAAAATAAAAAAAATAAAAAAAAATAAAAAATAAAAACTAAAAAAAAAATAAAAAATCGAAAATCAAGAAAAAATATGATTGGGCCGACGCACGACTTTTGCGTCGGCCGAATTCTTTAATAAACCGCGTGCGTGTCTACTGTAGACTTTACGACTTTCGTCGCTCGATCCACAATTTGCGGGTCTTCCGTCCGTGGCACGTGTGCGAGCGTGTGTCTTTCCCTTCCCTTCGTTTGCGTTAGTTCCCTTAGGTCATTTCACGTTTTCCCTTAGTCTCTCTCACTCTCTCTCTCGTTTTCTCTCTCGTGTGTTCTTCGTGTTCTTGAGTTTTCCCGAAACCTCCCTAATTCCCGAAAGCTATCCTCCCTTTCCAAACCCGAAATGGCCAAAAGAGTCAATTCTTTCGGCGACTTGTTTCGGGCGGGTCCTTCGAGAGAACCCGATCTTTGAAGGCTTGGCTGAAATAATTCCACCGAGCATGCTCAATAGCGCCGATGCTAGCATGCCGACCGAGCCACTACCACAACCGCAACCACTACCCCAAGCACCAATCTTGGTTGCTGATCCACCTATTGAGCCGGAAGCCGCTCCTGTCTATAGGAGACTTCCGAGGACAAAGTACACCAAAGCCCAGAGAGATGCACTGGCGGCTTTCTTTGCGGTGTATTCTCACCCCACCAAGCCACAAAGAGAAAGATTTGGTCCAAAAATCGGACTAGAAGAAGACCAAGTCTATTATTGGGGGTCGAGAAATAGGAAGAAGTTCGGTATCATTACATCTGAGCAGCGTATTGCCGAGCTAGAAAGAAGAAACGATCAGCTGGTGAGCAAGAACGAGGAGCTTCAAATGCAGAATCAACGACTCGTCGATGCTCTCCACGGCGGCATATGTCCCCGATTGCGGAGGTCCCGTTCCGCACTCGGATGTGCCTAGGCGAAGGCTCGAAGTTGTTCCTCAACAACAAGAGCCTATTCTTGAGTTGTCCGATGATTCCATCGACATGGACCACTTAAGACGGGATGTGCGGAGCCTCATGCCTACCCTTGTCGAGCGCCCATCCATACCTTTGCCATCCGACACCCTTCCCGGACCTGCTCATGATCTTGTCGGAGTCCACACCGACTTGATCTCGGATATCGTCCGCAAGGCCAAGCACGAGCTCATGCTCGTGGCCACGGCCCGGGTTTCCTTTGTGGATAACTTCACCGACTCCCGACACGTCTATTCATCCCGAGACTCTTCATAGGGCCGAGTACTTGCGAGTGTTTCAACGAGCTGAACCTCTCCGTACTTCAAAGCCGAATCGTCGAGACACTCGGCAACCATTCACCTTTATCCGACCACCATCGTTCGGATCTTAATGGATGTTGGTCGATGGTTGCCGATCTTCGTAGCATGATTACAAACGCCAAGACGTTGGAGATCCCATCCTCCAAGAACGAAGAAGGCTACGAGGAGCGAAGCGGGGTGATGTCGGCCGAGTTTCGGTGCCATCTCACCTCGTTTCAACTCGTGAAGTCCGGTTGTTCGGTATTCTCACCTACAACTGGATGGAAGTTGGGTCGTCGTGGATGTCTCCGTGGATGAATTGCGCACAAATCCGAAGCCTTCCGTGAGATCTATATGCCGAAAACGCCCCTCCGGATGCCTGATACGTGATTTGCATAATGGATCTTCCTTATTCACTTGGGTGGAGCACGTGGATGTACGCGAGAAGGAGATGAAGGCCAGTTTCGAACCTTTTGTTCATTCAGGGTTCGCTTTTCGTGCAAAGCGTTGGATCTCAACCCTCCAACGACAAGCCGAGCGCTACATGTGCGCCACAGGTATCCACACTTCACCCACTGACTCTATCATCTCTCCTGAAGGAAGAAGAGGACTGGCGGAAATGGCAAAACAGATGACGATCTGTTTCTTCAACGACATCAGTAACTCCACGTACCACCACTGGACTTGTTCGAACCGAACAAGAGACACTCGAATGGAGGTCAGGACCAACAAGCGAAGGGGTGATCCGAGCAAGCCCCCTGGAGTCAATCGTACTGCTGGTTGTTCCGTCGTTCATCTCTCCCATCACACCAGGATCTTTGAGTTTCTCAAAGACGTTCAGACGAGACCAATGTGGGATAGTATGTCGATGGACAGCTCGGTACGTGTGCTAGCAAATTTCACAATCGGTCTTGACCAGCGGAACCAGATCTCGGTGCTCGCCATAGATAGTCACAACGACTTCCTCATTCTTCAGGAGTGTTGCACCGATGCAACGGGGTCGTCTGTGATTTATGCGCCGATTAACCATTCCATTCTCCAGTGTTTGTTATGTGGAGTTCAACCGGAGCCATTTCCGCTTATGTCTTCTAGCTTCTCCATTCTGCCGAATGTATCCGGATGCATTCTTGATGGAACACTGCTGACTATAGTGTTCCAGATCTCAGTGAAGGCTACATCAGCCAAATCTGCCGTGGAGTCGGCAACAACCCTTGTCCAGGACACACTTCTAAGGATCAGAGCCGCAGTCAACTAAGGAGCAAACGTTGGATGCAAGGCCCTGCTAGCCTTGTTTGTGACTGTTGGTGACTTGCTTCGGGAGGAGCTTCACGATCTTCAAAGGGGAGTCTTTCTGTTTCCCTTTTCATTTATTTAACTGTTGTGTGTTTACTTCGGTTTTTTTTTTTTTTTGTATTTTCAATTCAATAACCATTCTTGAATTTTTCATTTTCGTGAAATATTTGTCAACATTGAGGACAATGTTTAATTCAAGTGTGGGGGGAAGGTTTATTAAAAAGAAAAAAAAATTTGAAAAATTTGAAAAATTCAAAAAAATAATTTACTTGTGTTTGTTTTCTACGGTAACAATATATCGACTAGATCATACTTACTCCCTTGGTAGCGTTGAACCTACCATTGCACTTAGTAAGTCACTGTGGTCACGTATTGTTACCCTAATAAAAAAAATTGAAAAAAAAAAAAAAATAGTTTTGTAAGCTCGTTTGTTTCGCACTGGCTTTGGAGCTATCGAGTCTTAGAAAGTGCTTGTTCGTTTATTTGAGCTATATCATTTTAAAAAAAAATCAATCAAAAGAAAATCAAAAAATCAAAAATTACAAAAATATTTGTTTCTGTTTTGTGTGTTTTGTGCTTTGTTCTTTCCAATCCCAAAGATGAATTGAGTTTAATCTGTTATGATTTTGAGAATGTTGATTATATGCTAAGGTTTTGTGTAGTTTGCTTTGGATTTAATTTGTATAACTTATGATTGCTCGAAATTCCATGTTCACATAACCTGTTTCGATTAATTGATTGCAATCCGAGAAGCACATTTAAACTTACATTGTCATGCATACCCAGAAAATGTGAGGACTTGAGCCTATTGTATATTCACATGTATGCATCATTCATACATTTACTCGTTCTTCATGTGTGCACAATTCATGAGTTTTTGAACCTAGAACTTGCTCAGAGACCTCTTGAAACATTTTGTTAATCTGTGATGAATTAGAAATGATTAAGGCATTAGTTGAGCACCATGGCCAAAGTATTCACCATCCATCTAAACACGAACATTAGGAATAACCCTTTTGAACTAATCACTCATTAGCCGTTTCTTTCGTTCACCCACACCATCTCACCCTTGTTTTATTATGTTTGCAAGACGATGATAGTGACTTCTTATGTTCTTATGCTTCGGATTTGTATGGTAGTATACCAAAAGGCAAGTGTGCGGGTGTATTTTATTTTGTTTTATTTGTTCAAAGAAAGAAAAAAAAAATCAAAAACAAAAAGAAGGAATAAAGTTCCTCAAGAAAAAAAGAAAAGAAAGAAAAACAAAAGTGGAAAAGAAAAAAAAAATGCCACAAAAAAAGAGTTATTTTCTTGTATTATTTTCAATAAAATGTTGGAGGAAAATAAGAGTTGTTTCGGGTATAGCATAGGTATGAGTTTCAAAGTCGTTGATTTGTCTTGCAAACATGTGAAACATTTTCCATTTCGAGCCCTTTCACTTCATTGACCATTCACCATTTACCATTCATCCTTTTGTCCCTGTTTCACCTAAAAAGCCCTTATGATCTGATGATTTGTGGATTAATTGTGGAGAGTCGGTTAATGAGCAAGCATATGGGAACACTACTTGTGTAATTGTTTTGAGAGTAAACACTTAACCCTAAACACTGAGCGGAAATATTTAGTGAATCTTGTGAGGTTTAGTGGTTAATGTTGTTTCAATGTGCCTATTGGATTGCTTGACATTAATTGTATACTTGGTTTTCACACACTACACCCGAGCATAAATGAGATGTGCATGTTAAAGACTTAGCAAATTCGTTAGCCTTGGTATATAATTTGTATTCTCCTGATTATAACTCTTCTGAACTCGCTGAGGGTTATGGTTGGAAAGAATATATGTTGTGTTTCCCTTTTCTGTTTTGTGTTGTTTTGTTTTAAGTTTTGTGTTGCTAAGGGACTAGCAATAGCTAAGTGTGGGGGAATTTGATAGGAGCACAAAGTGTGACGTTTTTAATGTATTTTCCCTACTATTTGGCTATGATTTCATTGTAACTTTGCTATTTTTGCTTAGTTTCCATATTTGAGTCCCTAAATGATATATAAATGTGAATACGTGCAGAAAATCGGAGCTCGGAAATTTACGAAGTCTAATGGGCTTTTTCGAGGCCCATTAAGAGGTGAGCTGCCGTGAGGCCCAAGATGAAGGCCCAAATCCAAGATGAAGGCCCAAGCCCAAGAAGGAAGGCCCAAGTCCACAATGCATGAAGGAAAGGTCCAAGCCCATTTTCGGACAATCTGCCTGTGCAGATAGATCACCTTTGGAAGCGCATATCTCCCACTTGCACCGTTGGATCCAGCTGTATTTTTGGGACACGCTGGATGTGTGTGTTATATATTCTGTATTAAAATTTGAGAATCATCCAACCGTTCAAACGTGCATTATTCCGTTCTAAGTGGGAACTGCTCAGTGCTGTCTGCTTTTTATTTCTTTCCTCTTCTTTTATTTTCAATGCTCCAATCACCCCTATATTCTTTCCTCTTCTTTCTGCCCACAATATTAGTGTTTGATTTCTTTTATCTAAATAAATGGTTCATTGCCATATGACTTTGATACGCCCAAAAAGGACATCAATTTAAAAATCCCTATCGGTAGTATAGTGTAAGTAGGGTATCGTTCACAACGGAGATCAAAGGGTGTACCTAACAAAAAATGTCACAAAGAATTAAATAAAATAAAGAATTATTATTAACAAGTATAAAGTATAAATATATACATATGTACAAAGTAAAAAGGGGAATTGAGAGATAAATTGAATGAAATTAATTAATTAATCGACAAAGAATAAATTAAATGAGATGGGATGGAACCTGAAATATATAAAGTTCAGCCACATATACACAAGTTTACCAATCATTAGACCGAAAATTAACCAAGTTCCCTAGCCATGAAACCGAAACTAACATATGTGGAATGCCCACACGGGTTATCATTCCCCAAATAAAACCTCTTCTATGAAAATTAACCTAGTGAACGCTCATCTAGATTAAACAATTAAACATGCAAAGGTGATCAATCAATAACATATCTAACGCATAGGAGAAGAGTTGTTAATTAAAGTGCGCGACCTAGCGAACGCTCGTCTATCCGCGATCCTTCTTATTTTGATTCCGACCCGTTTGATAAGCCTTTACTACTTGTGAATTAGAATTAAAACCCTAATTCTAGCACCAATTACATGCAATCATCTTAAGTTTCGAACCTTAAAACAAGAACACATAAAAGATTCAATAAAACCGAATCAAATAAACGGAGTCACATAAGCTGCTAGAAGAACTAATTAATTAGGATCTAACAATCAAATAAACTCATAAATATAGGCTGAAAATTATATAAATCATGTCATGTTAACTAATACAAAGAATAATCAAGCAACAAAGAGGAACTCAAAAAGAGTAATTAAAGAATAAGTTGAAGTACACCATATGGAAAGTAGGAAGAACTCGAAGATCACAAACTCTTAAATCCTCACGCGAGTAACTCAAAAGCCGAGATTCCCAAGGTGATGATGATGGTGGTGATGATGGTTGATGGCTGGTGGTAATGGTGTAAACAGCTCCCCTCCTCCTGGAAGACTTGAAAACCCTAAATACTAGAGAATGGAAAATATGATGTGAGAAGAGAAAGAGGAGGGTTTGTCCCTCCCCATTGGGGTGTGAATTGGTGAGAAGAATGAGGCTGCTATTTATAGGAGAATGGAGAGGAAGAAGAAGACAATGAAAGAAATAAAGAAAGAAATGGAAGAGAAGTGGAATGTGAGTGGTAGAAAAGAAATGGTAAGTGGAATGGTGGAAATGTAGTCATATGGCAATGAACCATTTATTTAGGTAAAAGAAATCAAACACTAATATTGTGGGCAGAAAGAAGAGGAAAGAATATAGGGGTGAGTGGAGCATTGAAAATAAAAGAAGAGGAAAGAAATAAAAAGCAGACAGCACTGAGCAGTGCGCACTTAGAGCGGCATAATGGACGTTCCACCGGTTGGATGATTCTGAACTTTTAATGCCGAATACCTAACATCCACATGCAGCGTCTATCAAAATTACAGCTAGATCGGACGGTGAAATGGAGAGATATGGCCCTCGCAAGTTGACCTATCTGCACAGGCAGATTGTCCGAAAATCTGGGCTTGGGCCTTTCCTCATGCTTTGTGAACCTGGGCCTTCCTTCATGGATTTGGGCCTGCCATCTTGGGTTTGGGCCCCCTTCTTGGGTTTGGGCCCCCTTCTTGATGGGCCTCATGGCAGACCACCTCTTAATGGGCCTCGACAAAAGCCCATTAGACTTCGTTTCTGCACATGTTCACATTAATACATCATTTTGGACTCAAATATGGAAACTAAGCTAAAATAGCAAAGTTACAATTAAATCATAGCCAAATAGTAGGGAAAACACATTAAAAACGTCACACTTTGTGCTCCTATCAGACTTCATTTCCACCATTCCACTTACCATTTCTTTTCTACCACTCACATTCCACTTCTCTTCCTTTTCTTTCTTTATTTCTTTCATTGTCTTCTTCTTCCTCTCCATTCTCCTATAAATAGAAGCCTCATTCTTCTCACCAATTCACACCCCAATGGGGAGGGACAAACCCTCCTCTTTCTCTTCTCCATCATATTTTCCATTCTCTAGTATTTAGGGTTCTCAAGGCTTCAAGGAGGAGGAAAGGCGGCTGCACCATCACCATCATCACCATCAATTTCGTCCATCATCACCACCACCTTGCTGCACACGGTTTGGATTACTTGCTTTCAAGGATTCAAGGTTTCGTGGTCTTCAAGTCTTCATGCTATTCCATATGGTGTAATCTGACTTTTCCTTTAATTATTCTTATGAATTCCTCTTTGTTGCTTGATTATTCTTTGTATTAGTTAACATGACATGATTTATATAATTTCCAGCCTATTTATATGAGTTTATTTAGTTATTGGATCCTAATTAATTAGTTCTTCTAGTAGCTTATGTGACTCTGTTTACTTGATTCTGAATTATAGAAAACTTTTATGTGTTTATGTTATAGGGATCGATACTTATAATATTTGCATATAATTGGAGCTAGAGTTAGGGATTACAATTCACCTAATAGTTTTGGAAACCTAATTCACGAGTAGTAAAGGCTTTGGACAAAGGTCGGTGTCAAATAAAAAGGATTGCGGACATATGGACTTTTCTATAATGGGTCGTGCACTTTAATTAACAACTCTTTTCTATGCGTTAAATATGGTTTGATTAGCTAGCTTTCTAGACTAAGATGGCATGTTTAATTGGTTAATCTAGGTGCTTTCACTTAGGTTAATTTTCGTAGAGAGGTTTTATTTGGGGAATGGTTAGCTTCTAACTTTCCACATATGTTAATTTCGGTTTCATGGCTAGGGAACTTGGTTAATTTTCGGTCCAATAATTGGTAAACTTGTATACTTGTGGCTGAACTTTATATACTTTGTGTTTCATCCCATCTCATTTAATTTATTCTTTGTAGTTTAATTAATTTATTTCATTCAATTTATCTCTTAAACCCCCTTACTTTGTACATATGTATATATTTATACTTTATACATGTTAATAATAATTCTTTATTTTATTTAATTCTTTGTGACAATTTTTGTTAGGTACACCCTTTGATCTCCGTTGTGAACGATACCCTACTATGCACTATACTACTACCGATAGGGATTTTTTTAAATT
Organism: Rubus idaeus; assembly: GCA_030142095.1. NCBI lineage: Eukaryota > Viridiplantae > Streptophyta > Magnoliopsida > Rosales > Rosaceae > Rubus > Rubus idaeus. Next base: position 16,167,060 of record CM057968.1, on the reverse strand, counting down.
GATGCTCATTTTGGGCGTGTCAATTTTTGGCGCCGTCGACGTGGATTGAAAATATTCCTAACCTAATATTTTTTTTTTGTGAATACTGTTTATAATTTTTTGTAATTATTACTGTTTTTATTGACACGCCCCATAGAGGCATCAATTTAAAAAAACCCTATCGGTAGTATAGTGTAAGTAGGGTATCGTTCACAACGGAGATCAAAGGGTGTACCTAACAAAAAATGTCACAAAGAATTAAATAAAATAAATAATTATTAACAAGTATAAAGTATAAATATATACATATGTACAAAGTAAAAAGGGGAATTGAGAGATAAATTGAATGAAATTAATTAATTAAATTACAAAGAATAAATAAAATAAGATGATGAAACACAAAGTATATAAAGTTCAGCCACATATACACAAGTTTACCAATCATTAGACCGAAAATTAACCAAGTTCCCTAGCCATGAAACCGAAACTAACATATGTGGAATGCCCACACGGGTTATCATTCCCCAAATAAAACATCTTCTATGAAAATTAACCTAGTGAACGCTCATCTAGATTAAACAATTAAACATGCAAAGGTGATCAATCAATAACATATCTAACGCATAGGAGAAGAGTTGTTAATTAAAGTGCGCGACCTAGCGAACGCTCGTCTATCCGCGATCCTTCTTATTTTGATTCCGACCCGTTTGATAAGCCTTTACTACTTGTGAATTAGAATTAAAACCCTAATTCTAGCACCAATTACATGCAATCATCTTAAGTTACGAACCTTAAAACAAGAACACATAAAAGATTCAATAAAACCGAATCAAATAAACGGAGTCACATAAGCTGCTAGAAGAACTAATTAATTAGGATTTAACAATCAAATAAACTCATAAATATAGGCTGAAAATTATATAAATCATGTCATGTTAACTAATACAAAGAATAATCAAGCAACAAAGAGGAACTCAAAAAGAGTAATTAAAGAATAAGTTGAAGTACACCATATGGAAAGTAGGAAGAACTCGAAGATCACAAACTCTTAAATCCTCACGCGAGTAACTCAAAAGCCGAGATTCCCAAGGTGATGATGATGGTGGTGATGATGGTTGATGGCTGGTGGTAATGGTGTAAACAGCTCCCCTCCTCCTTGAAGACTTGAAAACCCTAAATACTAGAGAATGGAAAATATGATGTGAGATGGAGAAGAGAAAGAGGAGGGTTTGTCCCTCCCCATTGGGGTGTGAATTGGTGAGGAGAATGAGGCTGCTATTTATAGGAGAATGGAGAGGAAGAAGAAGACAATGCAAGAAATAAAGAAAGCAAAGGAAGAGAAGTGGAATGTGAGTGGTAGAAAAGAAGTGGTAAGTGGAATGGTGGAAATGTAGTCATATGGCAATGAACCATTTATTTAGGTAAAAGAAATCAAACACTAATGGTATGGAGAGAAAGCAACAAAGATAGTGTGGTGGGATGGATGGCAATATGGTGGTGAGTGGATCAATGAGAATAAAAGAAAATGAAAGAAATAAAAAGCAGGCAGCACTGAGCTATTCCCACTTAGAACGGAATAATTCATGTTTGGACGGTTAGATGATTCGCAAATTTTAATACAGAATATATAACACACACGTGCAACGTGTATCAAAATTAAAGCTGGATCCAACGGTGAAATTGGGAGATATGGGCTTCGCAAGTTGACTAATCTGCACAGGCAGAATGTCCGAAAATCTGGGCTTGGGCCTTTCCTCATGCTTTGTGAACTTGGGCCTTCCTTTTTGGATTTGGGTCTTCCATCTTGGGTTTGGGCCTCCTTCTTGGGTTTGGGCCTTCCATCTTGGGTCTCATGGCAGACCACCTCTTAATGGGCCTCGGAAAAAGCCCATTAAGCTTCGTTTCTGCACATGTTCACATTAATACGTCATTTAGGACTCAAATATGGAAACTAAGCTAAAATAGCAAAGTTACAATTAAATCATAGCCAAATAGTAGGGAAAACACATTAAAAACGTCACACTTTGTGCTCCTATCATTTATTACTTGTATATAATTACTGTTTACTTTTTATTGTTTATAATTTTACTATTTTTTTTAACTGTTCATATTACTTGTTTATATTACTTGTCTATATTACTTGTGAATAGTTGTTGTTATTACTTGTTTTTAATACTTATTGATATTTTGTTACACTTAGTAATTTATTTAGGTGTCTTTTATATAGTTGATTATTTTTTGTTGTTGTAAGTTGTAACTTGAACGGAATAGGTAAGGTCCTTTTATTAATATTGGCCTAAACCCTTCATTTGTACCGTAAGGTTTAGTGAATCTTGTGAATCTTGTGAGGTTTAGTGGTTAATGTTGTTTCAATGTGCCTATTGGATTGCTTGACATTAATTGTATACTTGGTTTTCACACACTACACCCGAGCATAAATGAGATGTGCATGTTAAAGACTTAGCAAATTCGTTAGCCTTGGTATATAATTTGTATTCTCCTGATTATAACTCTTCTGAACTCGCTGAGGGTTATGGTTGGAAAGAATATATGTTTTGTGTTTCCCTTTTCTGTTTTGTGTTGTTTTGTTTTAAGTTTTGTGTTGCTAAGGGACTAGCAATAGCTAAGTGTGGGGGAATTTGATAGGAGCACAAAGTGTGACGTTTTTAATGTATTTTCCCTACTATTTGGCTATGATTTCATTGTAACTTTGCTATTTTTGCTTAGTTTCCATATTTGAGTCCCTAAATGATATATAAATGTGAATACGTGCAGAAAATCGGAGCTCGGAAATTTACGAAGTCTAATGGGCTTTTTCGAGGCCCATTAAGAGGTGAGCTGCCGTGAGGCCCAAGATGAAGGCCCAAATCCAAGATGAAGGCCCAAGCCCAAGAAGGAAGGCCCAAGTCCACAATGCATGAAGGAAAGGTCCAAGCCCATTTTCGGACAATCTGCCTGTGCAGATAGATCACCTTTGGAAGCGCATATCTCCCACTTGCACCGTTGGATCCAGCTGTATTTTTGGGACACGCTGGATGTGTGTGTTATATATTCTGTATTAAAATTTGAGAATCATCCAACCGTTCAAACGTGCATTATTCCGTTCTAAGTGGGAACTGCTCAGTGCTGTCTGCTTTTTATTTCTTTCCTCTTCTTTTATTTTCAATGCTCCACTCACCCCTATATTCTTTCCTCTTCTTTCTGCCCACAATATTAGTGTTTGATTTCTTTTATCTAAATAAATGGTTCATTGCCATATGACTTCATTTCCACCATTCCACTTACCATTTCTTTTCTACCACTCACATTCCACTTCTCTTCCTTTTCTTTCTTTATTTCTTTCATTGTCTTCTTCTTCCTCTCCATTCTCCTATAAATAGAAGCCTCATTCTTCTCACCAATTCACACCCCAATGGGGAGGGACAAACCCTCCTCTTTCTCTTCTCCATCATATTTTCCATTCTCTAGTATTTAGGGTTCTCAAGGCTTCAAGGAGGAGGAAAGGCGGCTGCACCATCACCATCATCACCATCAATTTCGTCCATCATCACCACCACCTTGCTGCACACGGTTTGGATTACTTGCTTTCAAGGATTCAAGGTTTCGTGGTCTTCAAGTCTTCATGCTATTCCATATGGTGTAATCTGACTTTTCCTTTAATTATTCTTATGAATTCCTCTTTGTTGCTTGATTATTCTTTGTATTAGTTAACATGACATGATTTATATAATTTCCAGCCTATTTATATAAGTTTATTTAGTTATTGGATCCTAATTAATTAGTTCTTCTAGTAGCTTATGTGACTCTGTTTAGTTGATTCTGAATTATAGAAAACTTTTATGTGTTTATGTTATAGGGATCGATACTTATAATATTTGCATATAACTGGAGCTAGAGTGATGTGAGCGTAAAATACGTTCACAAAGTGCCTTTAATTACTGGATTTTGCTATTCCGAAAGCTTAATTGTTTGTTTAATGTTTGTTTTCGTGTTTTTAGGGAAAATACCAGGAAAATATTAATCTGCACATAATAGGTGAATTTTGGAGATTTTCAGTGTAATTCCGAAAAGTCAACCGTGACTTTTCAGATATCAAAATGACACCGGTCATTTTGAGGATGTGGGCCCAGTTAATGTACGAAGATTTCGGAAACCGTTCCGAATTCCGGCAAGTTTGTCGGCGAACCACCACATCAGGCGGCACAACCAACACATTGTTTATTTTCCTCAAGTTATCTTATTTTCTCTTTATTTGCAATAGGAAACCTACAAACACAAAAACTAATTAAATAACATAAATTTATGAGAAACTAACAACAAAAATGTAGAGGAATTGATATAAAAAGTTGTACATTTATGCACCTATCAAATACCCCCACACTTAGCTATTGCTAGTCCCCTAGCAAACACGAAACTTAAAACAGAAAAACACAAAACAGAAAAGGGAAACACAAAACATATATTCTTTCCAACCATAACACTCAGCGAGTTCGAAAAAATTATAATCAGGAGAATAAAAATTATATACCAAGGCTAAAGCATTTGCTAAGTCTTTAACATGTACATCTCATTTATGCTCGGGTGAAGTGTGTGAAAAACCAAGTATACAATTAATGTCAAGCAATCCAATAGGCACATATGAAACAACATTAACCACTAAAACTCACAAGATTCACTAAATATTTCCGCTCAGTGTTTAGGGTTAACTGTTTACTCTCAAAACAATTACACAAGTAGTGTTCCCATATGCTTGCTCATCGACCAACTCTCTACAATTAATCTACAAATCATCAAATCATAAGGACTTTCAGGTGAAACAGGGACAAAAGGATGAATGGTAAGTGGTGAATGGTAAATGAAGTGAAATGACTCGAAATGAAAAATGTTTTACATGTTTGCAAGACAAGTCAACGACTTTGAAACTCATACCTATGCTAAACCCGAAACAACTCTTATTTTCCTCCAACCTTTTATTCAAAATAATACAAGAAAATAACTCTATTTTTGGAATTTCTCTTTCTGACATTTTTTTTTTCTTTCTTTCTTTTCTACTTTTTTTTTCTTTGAGGAATTTATTCCTTCTTTTTATTTCTGATTTTTTTTTCTTTCTTTGAACAAATACAACAAAATAAATACACCCCCACACTTGCCTTTTGGTATACTACCATACAAATCAAAACCCGAAGCATAAGAACACAAGAAGTCACTATCATCGTCTTGCAAACATAAATAAAACAAGGGTGAGATGGTGTGGGTGAACAAAAGAAACGGCTAATGAGTGTTTAGTTCAAAAGGGGATTCCTAAAGTTCGTGTTTAGATGGATGGTGAATATTTTGGCCATGGTGCTCAACTAATGCCTTACTCATTTCTAATTCATTACAGATTAACAAAATGTTTCAAGAGGTCTCTGAGCAAGTTCTAGGTTCAAAACTCATGAATTGTGCACACATGAAGAACGAGTAAATGTATGAAAGATGCATACATGTGAATATACAATAGGCTCAAATCCTCACATTTTCTGGGTATGCATGACAATGTAAGTTCAAATGTGCTTCTCGGATTGCAATCAACTAATCGAAACAAGTTATGTGAACATGAAATTTCGAGCAATCACAAGTTATGCAAATTAAATCCAAAGCAAATTACACAAAGCCTTAGCATATAATCAACATTCTCAAAATCATAACAATTAAACTCAATTCATCATCGGGATTGGAAAGAAAACAACACACATAACACAAATAAACACACAAACATAGGCAAATATTTTTGTAATTTTTCAGATTTTTTTGATTTTTTTGATTTTTTTCAATTTACGTAACAATACGTGACCACAGTGACTTACTTAGTGCAATGGTAGGTTCAACGCTACCAAGGGAGTAAGTATGATTTAGTCGATATACCGTTACAGTAGAAAACGAAAACAAGTAAATTATTTTTTTGAATTTTTTCAATTTTTCAAAATTTTTTTCTTTTCTTTTTAATAAACCTTCCCCCACACTTGAATTAAACATTGTCCTCAATGTTAGACAGATATTTCACGAAAATGAATAATTCAAGCACAGTTATTGAATTTAAACACACAAACAGAAGTAAACACACAAACTGAAATAAACACACAACAATTAAGTAAATGAAAAGGGAAACAGAAAGACTCCCCTTTGAAGATCGTGAAGTTCCTCCCGAAAGTCACCAACAGTCACAAACAAGGCTAGCAGGGCCTTGCATCCAACGTTTGCTCCTTAATTGACTGCGGCTCTGATCCGTTGAAGTGTGTCCTGGACAAGGGTAGTTGCCGACTCCACGGCAGACTTGGCTGATGTAGCCTTCACCGAGATCTGGAACACCATAGTCAGTAGTGTTCCATCAAGTACAGCTCCGGATACGTTTGGCAGAATGGAGAAGCCTGAAGACATAAGCGGAAATGGCTCCGGTTGAACTCCAGATAGCAAACACTGGAAAATGGAATGGTTAATCGGCGCATAAATCACAGACGACCCCGTTGCATCGGTGCAACACTCCTGAAGAATGAGGAAGTCGTTGTGACTATCTATGGCGAGCACCGAAATCTGGTTCCGCGGGTCAAGACCGATGGTGAAATTTGCTAGCACACGTACAGAGCTGTCCATCGACATACTATCCCATTGTGGTCTTGTCTGCACGTCTTTGAGGAACTCAAAGATCCTGGTGTGATGAGATAGATGAACGACGGAACAACCAGCAGTACGATTGACTCCAGGGGGCTTGCTCGGATCTCCCCTTCGCTTGTTGGTCCTGACCTCCATTCGAGTGTCTCTTGTTCGGTTCGAACAAGTCCAGTGGTGGTACGTGGAGTTACTGATGTCGTTGAAGAAACAGATCGTCATCTGTTTTGCCATTTCCGCCAGTCCTCTTCTTCCTTCAAGAGAAATAATCGAGTCACCGGGTGAAGAGTGGATACTTGTGGCGCACATGTAGCGCTCGGCTTGTCGTTGGAGGGTTGAGATCCAACGTTTTGCACCAAAAGCGAACCCTGAATGAACAAACGGTTCGAAACTGGCCTTCATCTCCTTTTCGCGTACATCCACGTGCTCCACCCAAGTGACTAAGGAAGATCCATTATGAAGATCACGTATCAGGCATCCGGAGGGGCGTTTTCGGCAAATCGATCTCACGGAAGGCTTTGGATTTGAACGCAATTCATCCACGGAGACATCCACGACGACCCAACTTCCATCCGATTCTTGGTGAGAGTACCGAACGAACCGGACTTCACGAGTTGAGACGATGTGAGATGGCACCCGAAACTCGGCCGACATCACCCGCATATGCTCCTCGTAGCCTTCTTCGTTCTTTGGAGGAAAGGATCTCCAACGTCTTGGCGTTTGTGATCATGCTACGAAGACCGGCAACCATCGACCAACATCCATTAAGATCCGAACGATGGTGGTCGGATAAAGATGGATGGTTGCCGAGTGTCTCGACGATTCGGCTTTGAAGTACGGAGCAGGTTCGGCTCGTTGAAACACTCGCAAGTACTCGGCCCTATGAAGAGTCTCGGGATGAATAGACGTGTCGAGAGTCGGTGAAGTTATCCACAAAGGAAATCCGAGCAGGGCCATGAGCGGAGGAGCTCGTGTTTGGCCTTACGGACGATATCCGAGATCAAGTCGGTGTGGACTCCGACAAGATCATGAGCAGGTCCGGGAAGGGTGTCAGATGGCAAAGGTATGGATGGGCGCTCGACTAGGGTAGGCATGAGGCTCCGCACATCCCGTCTCAAGTGGTCCATGTCGATGGAATCTTCGGACAACTCGAGAATAGGCTCTTGTTGTTGAGGAACAACTTCGAGCCTTCGCCTAGGCACATCTGAGTGCGGAACAGGACCTCCGCAATTGGGACATATGCCGCTCTGGAGAGCATCGACGAGTCGTTGATTCAAAAGTTGAAGCTCCTCGTTCTTGCTCACCAGCTGATCATTTCGTCTCTCTAACTCGGCAATACGCTGCTCAGACGTAATGATACCGAACTTCTTCCTATTTCTCGACCCCCAATAGTAGACTTGGTCCTCCTCTAGTCCGATTTTCGGACCAAATCGTTCTCTTTGTGGCTTGGTGGGGTGAGAATACACCGCAAAGAAAGCCGCAAGTGCATCTCTCTGAGCTTTGGTGTACTTTGTCCTCGGAAGTCTCCTATAGACAGGAGCGGCTTCCGGCTCGGCGGGTGGATCAACAACCAGGATTGGTGCTTGGGGTAGTGGTTGCGGTTGTGGTTGTGGCTCGGTCGGCATGCTAGCATCGGCGCTATTGAGCATGCTCGATGGAATTATTTCAGCCAAGCCTTCAAAGATTGGGTTCTCTGAAGGACCTGCCTGAAACAAATCACTGAAAGAATTCACTCGTTTGGCCATTTGTGGTTTGGGAGGGAGGATAGCTTCTGGGAATTCGGAGGTTTTCTGGGAAAGCTAACTAAGAACACAGAGAACAGATGAAGAACAACGAGAGAAAATGAGAGAGAATGAGAGAGAAACTAAGGGAAACGTATGAAATGCCTAAGGAAACTAGCGCAAACAGAAGGGAAGGGGAAAGACTCGCACACGCTCGCACACGTGCCAAAGACAGAAGACCCGCAAATTGCGGATCGGGCGACGAAAGTCGCAAAGCGTACAGTGGACACGCACGCGGTTTATTAAACAATTCGGCCGACGCAAAAGTCGTGCGTCGGCCCAATCACATTTTTTCATTTTTCATTTTTCAATTTTTTTTTCTTTTTTTAATACTTTACGAAAAGTTGTAAAGTGAACAGTGAAAACGCGTAGCACACGCGCTTGCCGACACTTTAAACGGGCTTGGGCCATCGGAATGGTCTGGGCCTTAAAGTGGGCCTGGGCCAAAGAAATCTCCGGCCCATTATTGGTGGGCTTAACTAATGGGCCTAAAAACGAACAGGCCCGACACACAAATGGGCTTGGGTTACGGGTTTTGGGCTTCGGGAATGACATGGGCCCAATGGGCTAAAATATTTATTTTATTTTTTTTATTTTTTTATTTTTTTATTTTTTATTTTTTATTTTTTCAAAAACAAATAACGAGAGTAAAAATAAAACTTACCTTTTTACTCCCGAGGAAACCGAAAATCACCAACAAGACATCAACCTCAAGGTTTTTCAACCTTGACTTCCTAAACGTATGCTCCGATGTATGTGGTAGAATTTCCGATAAACCCGGATTATTTCCTATACAAAATAAAAAGGTTAGTAATAAATTTACAAAATAAAAACAAAATATTTACAAAGTTAAAAATATGTCACAAATTATCTATACAAAATGAATGAATAAATTTTCCTATGTCTACGTATATTTTATTTACACAATACACTTAAGTGTACAAAAATATTTTCCTTTGCCTTAATATAGTTGAAAAAAAATGAAAGTTGATTCCAAGCGGTAACTCAAGGTGGACTTACGGCCTAGGTGCAATGCCTTGACTTAAATGACTTTCCGTGTTTTCAGAAGGCGAATGGCCAGATCACAAGAGATAAGCGAGAGGCAGGATTCATTTAGTGGACTAGTCCTCTGAATCCAATTTTACAAACCCGTCACCCAGAGTCTCGATCATATCTAGACACCATTCATGTGCCCCTTACTCAGTTGAGAAAGCACTTAAGTGTTCGACAATTCTCCAAGTGTTAATAAAGGCCGCCCTCAACCTCAAATAACCTTACGGTAAAAATGAAGGGTTTAGGCCAATATTAACAAAAGGACCTTACCTATTTCCGTTCAAGTTACAACTTACAACAACAAAAAATAATCAACCATATTCAGGATACCTAAGTATAATTACTAAGTGTAAAAATATAAACAAGTATAATCATAATCAAGTGAGAATAAATAAAATTAACAAGTATTATTTACAAATAGTAAAAAGTCAATAGTCAATAGTCAAAGTCAACAGTCAAAAAGTCAACAGTCAAAGTCAACAGTCAAAGAGTTGATAGGAGCACAAAGTGTGACGTTTTTAATGTGTTTTCCCTACTATTTGGCTATGATTTAATTGTAACTTTGCTATTTTAGCTTAGTTTCCATATTTGAGTCCAAAATGATGTATTAATGTGAACATGTGCAGAAACGAAGTCTAATGGGCTTTTGCGAGGCCCATTAAGAGGTGGTCTGCCATGAGGCCCATCAAGAAGGGGGCCCAAACCCAAGATGGCAGGGCCAAATCCATGAAGGAAGGCCTAGGTTCACAAAGCATGAGGAAAGGCCCAAGCCCAGATTTTCGGACATTCTGCCTGTGCAGATCAGTCAACTTTCTAAGCCCATATCTCTCAATTGCACCGTCAGATCTAGCTGTAATTTTGATACACACTGCATGTGGATGTTAGCTGCTCCCAAATAAAATTTCAGAATCATCCAACTGGTGGAACGTCCATTATGCCGCTCTAAGTGCGCACTGCTCAGTGCTGTCTGCTTTTTATTTCTTTCCTCTTCTTTTATTTTCAATGCTCCACTCACCCCTATATTCTTTCCTCTTCTTTCTGCCCATAATATTAGTGTTTGATTTCTTTTATCTAAATAAATGGTTCATTGCCATATGACTTCATTTCCACCATTCCACTTACCATTTCTTTTCTACCACTCACATTCCACTTCTCTTCCTTTTCTTTCTTTATTTCTTTCATTGTCTTCTTCTTCCTCTCCATTCTCCTATAAATAGCAGCCTCATTCTTCTCACCAATACACACCCCAATGGGGAGGGACAAACCCTCCTCTTTCTCTTCTCCATCTCACATCATATTTTCCATTCTCTAGTATTTAGGGTTTTCAAGTCTTCAAGGAGGAGGGGAGCTGTTTACACCATTACCACCAGCCATCAACCATCATCACCACCATCATCATCACCTTGGGAATCTCGGCTTTTGAGTTACTCGCGTGAGGATTTTAGAGTTTGTGATCTTCGAGTTCTTCCTACTTTCCATATGGTGTACTTCAACTTATTCTTTAATTACTCTTTTTGAGTTCCTCTTTGTTGCTTGTTTATTCTTTGTATTAGTTAACATGACATGATTTATATAATTTTCAGCCTATATTTTATGAGTTTATTTGATTGTTAGATCCTAATTAATTAGTTCTTCTAGCAGCTTATGTGACTCCGTTTATTTGATTCGGTTTTATTGAATCTTTTATGTGTTCTTGTTTTAAGGTTCAAAACTTAAGATGATTGCATGTAATTAGTGCTAGAATTAGGGTTTTAATTCTAATTCACAAGTAGTAAAGACTTATCAAACGGGTCAGAATCAAAATAAGAAGGATCGCGGATAGACGAGCGTTCGCTAGGTCGCGCACTTTAATTAACAACTCTTCTCCTATGCGTTAGATATGTTATTGATTGATCACCTTTGCATGTTTAATTGTTTAATCTAGATGAGCGTTCACTAGGTTAATTTTCATAGAAGATGTTTTATTTGGGGAATGATAACCCGTGTGGGCATTCCACATATGTTAGTTTCGGTTTCATGGCTAGGGAACTTGGTTAATTTTCGGTCTAATGATTGGTACACTTGTGTATATGTGGCTGAACTTTATATACTTTGTGTTTCATCATCATATTTTATTTATTCTTTGTAATTTAATTAATTTATTTCATTCAATTTATCACTTAATTCCCCCTTTTTACTTTGTACATATGTATATATTTATACTTCATACTTGTTAATAATAATTCTTTATTTTATTTAATTCTTGTGACATTTTTTGTTAGGTACACCCTTTGATCTCCGTTGTGAACGATACTCTACTTACACTATACTACCGATAGGGTTTTTTTAAATTGATGCTCATTATGGGCGTATCAAGAGTCAACAGTAAAAAGTAAAAAGTAAAAAGTAAATAGTAAAAACAATCCCCGGCGAGCCGGCGCCAAAAATTGACACGCCCAAAAGGAGCATCAATTTAAAAAAACCCTATCGGTAGTATAGTGTAAGTAGGGTATCGTTCACAACGGAGATCAAAGGGTGTACCTAACAAAAAATGTCACAAAGAATTAAATAAAATAAAGAATTATTATTAACAAGTATAAAGAATATATACATATGTACAAAGTAAAGGGGGGTTTAAGAGATAAATTGAATGAAATAAATAAATTAAATTACAAAGAATAAATTAAATAGAAAAGAAAGAAAGAAAAAAAAAATGTCAGAAAGAGAAATTCCAAAAATAGAGTTATTTTCTTGTATTATTTTGAATAAAAGGTTGGAGGAAAATAAGAGTTGTTTCGGGTTTAGCATAGGTATGAGTTTCAAAGTCGTTGACTTGTCTTGCAAACATGTAAAACATTTTTCATTTCGAGTCATTTCACTTCATTTACCATTCACCACTTACCATTCATCCTTTTGTCCCTGTTTCACCTGAAAGTCCTTATGATCTGATGATTTGTAGATTAATTGTAGAGAGTTGGTCGATGAGCAAGCATATGGGAACACTACTTGTGTAATTGTGATGTGAGCGTAAAATACGTTCACAAAGTGCCTTTAATTACTGGATTTTGCTATTCCGAAAGCTTAATTGTTTGTTTAATGTTTGTTTTCGTGTTTTTAGGGAAAATACCAGGAAAATATTAATCTGCACATAATAGGTGAATTTTGGAGATTTTCAGTGTAATTCCGAAAAGTCAACCGTGACTTTTCAGATATCAAAATGACACCGGTCATTTTGAGGATGTGGGTGATGTGAACGTAAAATACGTGCACAAAGTACCTTAATCGCTTGGATTATGTTAGTCGAAAAGCCTATTATTGTATATTTAATATTGTTTTAGTGTGTTTCAGGGAAAATACGAACAAAACGCTTTATTTGTACAAAAGGTACATTTTAGAGGTTTTAGCGCGAATCTGAAGATTGAATCGAAAAGTCACGGTAATGACACCGGTTATTTCTCGGATGTGGATTTCAAAGCATGTACGAAGATTTCGAAATACGTTTCGAATCCCGGCAATTTTGCCGGCGAACCACCACATAAGGCACCGCAACCACCACCCGCGGTGGCAAAATACATTTTCTAAACCTCCATTTATTTCCCTTTTATAATTGTTTTTCATTTCTATTTATTTATTTATTTAGTTTAAGTAAATTATTTTTATTATTTTATTAGTATTTATTTTATTTATTTATTTATTTTTATTCTTTTATTTTTATTTCTTTTCTTTGATGTTTGACTTTTGCAGATTAGTTTGACTCCATCAAATCCTCCAAACCAGCTTGCCGGCCACCGATCATCACCACCTCCACCAATTCAAACCACCTCCTTTTTTCCCTTGGTTTCCAGCTGCCATTCACCATCAATTTGAATTCAAAATTCAAAACCACTCTCAATCATCCTTAAAGCCAGCAGCCAAGGAACCAAAAGAACAAGCCGAGACCTCCTCTCTTCCCTCTTCTCCTTTCTTTTTCCCGTTCTTCTTCTTCTTCCCCGTTCTTTCTTTTTCTTCTTTCTTCTCTTCTTTCTTTTCTTCCTCTTCTTCTTCTTCTTTTTCTTTCTCTTTCTTTTTCCTCTCTGCACCCTCCCTTCTCTTCTCTACACCCAAGTTTCCTTCCAGCACACCTCTCTGCCACCACAGATCCACGACGCCCAGCCACGCCACCTCCTGCTGCTCTGCATCATCTCCACTCCACGAAATCACCACCACCAATCAATCTCGCCTGCAGTCACCATTCAACCTCCACCGCCGGCGACTCTCTCCACCGAGCTGCTCTGCTATCACCTGCAATTTCAATTCAAAAGCAATAACCAACATCGATCACTCAATCCACCATTCCCGCTGCACACCGCCATATCCAAAGCAATTCAATTGCTTTGGCCACCAACGCCACCATCACGGACCGGCGTCGATCCAGCTCTCGGACACCCGGACACCGCTGCAAACTGCTCATCACCACGTCGCCGCCAATCTAAGCTCCCACGAGCTCACCTGCGTTCCCAATTCTCGGCGTCATCCTCATCACCGCCGGCGACCCAATCTTCCCTCTGCGCCGGCACCTCACGCCGCTCCGCCGAGCCCGTGCGCTTCTGAAATCTTCATCGCTGCTCTCTCGCTACGCCGTGCTTCATAGCACCGCGCCTCAATCTCCGGCTTTACCGACGCCGGCATCGTCAATTCCGTGAGCCCAGGCGAGCCACCGCCGCCGTCCACGATCTCAAACCGCCGGCGTCACCACTTCTCGACCCACCGAGCTCTCTCTTGGAGCTTTTTCCCTCGATCAATTCTCTCTCACTTGAGACCCGACTCGGTTTCTCTATCGATAAGCCAGATCCTCTCTCTCTTGCATTTTAATAAACCTCTTAATAATTATCAATTTCTATTAATAATTATTATGTAAAATACATTGTTATTTTAATATGTTGCTATATTGTGTGATTATGTTGGTGTGAATAAATATCGAAAATACTTACGATTTGTAAATTAATTATTTTAATTTACGAATTTGTATTTTATTCGATTTGTTTAAATAATTATTGTGTGTATTTAAGTTGGCATTTTTATTTTTGTATTTATGTGTGATTTAAATAACTCAAATTTGTGATTTCCTTTAAATATTTGTGAGTTAAGTTTATTTTTAGTTTAATTATTTCAATTTGTTTGTTTAGATTAATTTGTTAATTATTGTGTGTTTAGAAAAATAAGAAAAACCCTAAATATTGTTATTTGTGTTAAGGAAATTAGATTACATTTTACTAATTAGGTTTTAGGCCTCCAATCCCCGTGGTTCGACAATCCCGAGTCTAATTTACTATTTCCTATATTTTGACAACCAATCAAATGGCGCCGTTGCCGGGGATTTAGGTTTAACTTTGATCTATTAGTTTTTGTAACCGAGTTTTTAATATTTCGTAAATTTTTAATTTGTTTATTTTATTTTGTTTTGTGAATTTTAAATTTTTTTTTTTTTTTTTTTTTTTGCATTTTATTTTATTTTGTGCTATATTTGCTATTTTAGTTTCTGTTTACATTTTTCTTGAATTTTATAGGTGCAATTCCGATCATCCTGAACAATGGAACAGTGGAATTATATGTGGGATGATTCTAGAAGTTTCGAACATCCGTGGTCCATTGAAAACCAATGCATTGAGCCATCACATCCTTTACTCTCGTGTCTTGAAGAAATGGCGGCTCAATTGCAAAACTCTTTAGCGGATGATGATGAACGGTGGCGTGAAACTCAAGAAAGAAGTGCAAAGATCGATCAATTGATAGAGCATTTTGAGGCCAACCGTTTATTTGAGCACGATCAAGAACTGACAAATCTGCAACCATGTGAGTTCTTTGATCCAAATCCCTTACTTGTGCATAATGATAATATTGATGTGCATTCATATGGGGTTAAGAGGGAAAGCAATGCACCTCTTAGCCATGTTGTTAATGATATTGTGCATCATGATTTTATATTAAAGGAGGATGGGAACCGGGAGAAAGAATTAGTACTCCCGGGAATTGGATTGGAAGATTGTGATATTATGCATTCAAGGAGTAATAAGGGGGTGGATAAGGAAGCCGGAGGGGAAGAAAATGTACCTTCCGGAGATCTGGTTCTTGATCGAGGTTCTAAGAATGAAACTGCAAGCCTCATTGTCAATCCTCCTCCTTCAACCAAATTTGAGCCGCCACTTGAGTTGACAAAGCGAAAGAAGAGAAAGCCAAAAAAGAAAGGGTTGATGAGCACACTATCTGAAGTTTTCAAGAAGGCTGATGCAAATGTTCCTTTACTGGATCTCATTGAAACTGTACCTGCATATGCCCAATTTCTCAAGAGCCTCCATTTGCACAAGAAGAGATTTGTAGAAAATGAGAAATTTCAGCTAAATGAAGAGATGAGTGCAATTATTCAACATCGGTTGCCTCAATGGAAGCATGAATTTGGAAGCTTCATTATTGGTTGCACAATTGGTGATGAGACTTTTGATGGAGCTCTCATGGATTTGAACACAAATGTCAACATCATGCCTCTAGCCACATACCGAAGGCTTGCCATTGGTCCTATGAAGAATACATCTGTTTCACTACAATTAGCAAATGGAGCTACTAGACTCCCGGTTGGAATTGTTGAAGATGTTTTGATAAGAGTCAACAAGTTCATTCTTCCAGCAGACTTTGTTGTATTAGATATGAATGAGGACCTCCATAGGATCAAGAATGTCCTATCATCTTTGGGAAACCTTTCATGGCCACTGCCGGTGTTAAAATAAATGTGCAAAAAGGCACTGTAAGCCTTAAGGTGCTAGGAGAAAAGGTGAAGCTGCAAGTGTGTCAACCTTGTTATACTCAAGAGGCTATCCAAGAAGTGTTTGCAACTGATCTAGTGAGCGGTATTCAAGCTAAAAGTGACCGGATCTTCGGGCCACTAAACCCTCCCAGGCCTCCAGTTCAAGATCATCCTTCTACTGTGGTTGCAAATCAAGAGCTACCAAAGCTCTCTTATTCAGACGATGATGACATGTTTGACGAGGTTGTGCACTCATATGTGAATGATGACATAAATTTTGTTGCTTCTACATCCGTGTCCGAGCTTGACAATCTTAGTGCCCCTCTCGTGTGCTCACAAGACTGAGGCATCGTAGCATATGTCCTTCCTGAATTGGACATGGACCCTCACTTCATGTGTCAACAAACTTCAAGCTTCGAACAAGTGCACAAACCTGTTGAGTCTCTATCTACCCAAAGGCAAGAAGTTGTGATGCCTACTTCCACCATTCATGAGCATGATCGAGGAATACCGCCTACACCTTATCTTCCTCCACATAGGCGAGGATTATTACCCACCCCATTCGAGTCATTCAAGATGAGAAGCCCACCATGCAGTGAGGTACAACTCGAGGCGATCCAATGCCTTAGAGAAATTTTGGGGATTGGAGTAAATAAGATGAAGACTCATGAATGTCATCCATATTTGAGTTATTTAGGTGGTAGGCAAATGTACTTTGCACCACCTTAACCCAAGAGTGTGACAAGACCGGCTTTGAGGTCTATAAAAAGAAGCGCTCATGGGGAGGCAGCCCCATATTTGCTCCAATTTGAAGTGTGTACAATTGATCATCACCGAAGGTCGTGAGCTTATGGATTGCAAGGCCTCGAAGCCTTGTTTGTTGGTGATTGATGGTGATTATTTCGGAAAGCATGCACTTCAAGGGGGAGCATTTCTAGCCTTATCTATTTTATTGTTTACGTATCTAAAATAAAAAAAAAAAAAAAAAAAAAATCAGTTTTAGTTTTACTATTTGTACATATTTATTTTTACTGTTGTAATTTTTATTTTTTTTTGTTTTTAGTTACTGTTTATTTTCGGCTTGTTACTATTTGTATAGTATTGGGCCTTGGCCCATTCGCTATTTCGGTTTGGGTTTTGTGTTTTGAAAAAAAAAAAAAAAAAAAAAAGTTTTGAATTAATTAATTTTTGGCCCAATGGGCCTTTGTCATTTTCAAAGCCCAAAACCCATAACTCAAGCCCATTTAGTACTATTAGAATAGTATTGGGCCCTAGGCCCATTTGTTTGTGTTATTGGGCCTTAAGCCCATGTAAATAGTGTGTCGGGCCTATTCGTTTTTAGGCCCATTAGTTTAAGCCCACCAATAATGGGCCGGAGATTTCTTTGGCCCAGGCCCACTTTAAGGCCCAAACCATTTCGATGGCCCAGGCCCGTTTAAAGTGTCGGCAAGCGCGTGTGCTACGCGTTTTCACTGTTCACTTTACGACTTTTCGTAAAGTATTAAAAAAATAAAAAAATCGAAAATAAAAAAAAAATTTGATTGGGCCGACGCACGACTTACGCGTCGGCCGAATTGTTTAATAAGCCGCACGCGTTTCTACTGTAGACTTTACGACTTTCGTCGCTCGATCCGTAAATTGCGGATCTGTGTCTGTGACACGTGTGCGAGCGTGTGCGTCCGTTCATTCCCCTTCCCTTCTGTTTGCGCTAGTTTCCTTAGGCATTTCACATGTTTCCCTTAGTTTCTCTCTCATTTTCTCTCGTTGTTCTTCATCTGTTCTTCGTGTTCTTCCGTTTTTCCCAGAAAACCTCCCAAACCCAGAAAAGCTTTCCTCCTTCCCAACCCAGAAATGGCCAAGAGAGTAAATTCTTTCAGTGAGTTATTTCAGGCAGGTCCTTCAGAGAACCCGATCTTTGAAGGCTTGGCTGAAATAATTCCACCGAGCATGCTCAATAGCGCCGATGCTAGCATGCCGACCCAGCCACAACCACAACCGCAACCACTACCCCAAGCACCAATCCTGGTTGCTGATCCACCAGCCGAGCCGGAAGCCGCTCCTGTCTATAGGAGACTTCCGAGGACGAAATACACCAAGGCTCAGAGAGATGCACTGGCGGCTTTCTTTGCGGTGTATTCTCACCCCACGAAACCACAACGAGAAAGATTTGGTCCAAAAATCGGACTAGAAGAAGACCAAGTCTATTATTGGGGGTCGAGAAATAGGAAGAAGTTCGGTATCCAGACGTCTGAGCAGCGTATTGCCGAGCTAGAAAGAAGAAACGATCAGCTGGTGAGCAAGAACGAGGAGCTTCAAATGCAGAATCAAAGACTCGTCGATGCTCTCCACAGCGGCATCTGTCCCAATTGCGGAGGTCCTGTTCCGCACTCAGATGTGCCTAGGCGAAGGCTCGAAGTTGTTCCTCCACAACAAGAGCCTCTTCTCGAGTTGTCCGATGATTCGATCGACATGGACCACTTGAGACGGGATGTGCGGAGCCTCATGCCAACACTAGTCGAGCGCCCATCCGCACCTATTCCATCTGACCATCTTCCCGGACCTGCTCATGATCTTGTCGGAGTCCACACCGACTTGATCTCGGATATCGCCCGCAAGGCCAAGCACGAGCTCATGCTCATGGCCACTGCCGGTTTTCCTTTGTGGATATCTTCACCGACTCCCGACACTTCTATTCATCCCGAGACTCTAAATAGGGCCGAGTACTTGCGAGTGTTTCAACGTGGCGAGCCTGCGCCATACTTCAAATCGGAATCCTCGAGACACTCTGCAACCATTCACCTTCATCCGACCACCATCGTTGAAATCTTAATGGATGTTGGTCGATGGTTGCCTGTCTTCTGTAGCATGATCACAAACGCTCAGACGTTGGAGATCCTACCCTCTGACAGTGCAGTAGGCTACGAGGAGCAGAAGCAAGTTATGTCGGCCGAGTTTCTGGTGCCATCTAACATCGTTTCGACTCGTGAAGTCCAGTTTGTTAGGTACTCCCACCTACACCTGGATGGAAGTTGGATCGTTGTGGATGTCTCCGTGGATGAACTGCGCTCAAATCCAAAGCCTTCAGTGAGATCGATTTGCCGAAAGCGCCCCTCCGGATGTTTGATTCGAGATTTGCAGAATGGATCTTCCTTAGTCACTTGGGTGGAGCACGTGGATGTGCGCGAGAAGGAGATGAAGGCCATTTTCGAACCCTTCGTTCATTCAGGGTTCGCTTTTGGTGCAAAGCGTTGGATCTCAACTCTCCAACGACAAGCCGAGCGCTACATGTGCGTCACAGGGATCCACACTTCACCCGGTGACTCTATCATTTCGCCCGAAGGAAAAAGAGGCCTAGCGGAAATGGCAAACCAGATGGCGATCTGTTTCTTCAACGACATCAGCAACTCCACGTATCATCACTGGACTTGTTCGAACCGAACAAGAGACACTCGAATGGAGGTCAGGACCAACAAGCGAAGGGGTGATCCGAGCAAGCCCCCTGGAGTCAATCGTACTGCTGGCTGTTCTGTCTTGCACGTATCCCATCACACCCGAATCTTTGAGTTCCTCAAAGATGTTCAGACAAGACCAATGTGGGATAGTATGTCGATGGACAGCTCGGTACGTTTGCTAGCAAATTTTACCATCGGTCTTGACCCGCGGAACCAGATCTCGGTGCTCGCCATAGATAATCACAACGACTTCCTTATTCTTCAGGAGTGTTGCACCGATGCAACGGGGTCGTCTGTGATTTATGCGCCGATTAACCATTCCATTCTCCAGTGTTTGTTATGTGGAGTTGAACCAGAGCCATTTCCACTTATGTCATCAGGCTTCTCCATTCTGCCTAACGTATCCGGAGCTATTCTTGACGGAACACTGCTGACTATGGTGTTCCAGATCTCGGTGAAGGCTACATCAGCTAAATCTGCCGTGGAGTCGGCAACAACACTCGTCCAAGACACGCTCAAACGGATCAGTACCGCAGTCAACTAAGGAGCAAACGTTGGATGCAAGGCCCTGCTAGCCTTGTTTGTGATTGTTGATGACTTGCTTCGGGAGGAGCTTCACGATCTTCAAGGGGGAGTTTTTCTTTAACCTTTCTGTTTATTTTTGTTTCCTTTGTATAAATGTTGTGTGTTTACTTCTGTTTATTTTTATTTGTGTGTTTATTTCTGTATGTGTGTTTAAATTCAATAACCATACTTGAATTTTTCATTTTCGTGAAATATCTGTCTAACATTGAGGACAATGTTTAATTCAAGTGTGGGGGAAGGTTTATTAAAAAGAAAAGAAAAAATTTGAAAAATTTGAAAAATTCAAAAAAATATATTTTACTTGTTTTTGTTTTCTACTGTAACGGTATCTCGACTAGATCATACTTACTCCCTTGGTAGCGTTGAACCTACCATTGCACTAAGTAAGTCACTGTGGTCACGTATTGTTACGTAAATTGAAAAAAAAATCAAAAAAATCAAAAAAATCAAAAATTACAAAAATATTTACTTCTGTTTGTGTATTGTTGTATTGTTTTTGTGATTTCCAACACCTATGATGAGATTGAGCTTAATTGTTTGAGATGAAAGCATGTTTAGGTCTCCTGAACTTCATTTTCCAAATAAATTGCTTTGGGACTTTGCATGTACACCCTTATTGTCAGATTGATGCATTGAATGTGAGAAGCATAGAGAGATTTGTGTGAGCTATACATGCCATATTGTGAGTTTCGAGCTTACTGAAAGTGCATTCATAATTATTTGCACTATGTTCTTCATGTGTGATCAAGCTTATGTGATATGTATCTCTAGAACTTGCATAATATCTTGTTGAAACTATCTGTCATGCATGTTATATCTTGGAAATGATTAAGGCATTAGGAATCCACCATGGCCAAATGAGCATTTGTCCCTAAATTATATCATTAGTTTGCCATTTTGTGCCTATATGTTTAGCCTTTCATTTCTTCGCACCATAAATGTCTACCCTAACTTCAACATTTGCCTTACCCTTTCCGAGCTATCTTAGTGAGCAATTTGAGATTACTTTTTTTTCAGATGCTAAAATGTTTATGTTCTGGGAGTTTGGAAAAGAATAAGTGTGGGGGTGTGACTTTGTAATTTGTTATATTTATTTATGTTTCGAAAAAAAAAAAAAAAAAAAAAAAAAAGAAAGGGAAAAAAAAAAAAAAAAATAGAAAGAAAAAAAAAAAAAAAAAAAAAGAGTTAATTATATTGTGTTTAGTCTCATTTAATTTCAATAAATGTGTTTAGGTGAGTGGTTGTTTGGAATGAGTTTAGCATCTTTTTGTTCTTAAATTATTAAATCTCAGCATGTGATTGCTTACTAAGATTACTCGGAATTTGTGATTCCCTTCCACTTCATTTCTGTAACCCCTCGCCCTAAGCCTCGTTACAACCAATAAAAGTCCTTTTGATCCAAGATGTTTGTGCATGATTTGTGGAGATTAGATTGACGTGTAAGCATATGGCGGCATTTGCATAAGTTTGCTTGAGTGGTAGTGTAGCTAACCGATAAACAGTTGTGCGAAAATCAGAGTGAATATCCTGTGAGTTTATGGTTAGCACAGTTTCGATATGCATGCTTACTTTGGTGCATTGAAATGACAATACTTCACACACTTCACTTTTGCATATGTCCCGTAGCTGAAAACATTTTTGAGACCTAACTTCTTTCATTTTCTAACTCAATTGTGTTCTCTGAGGTAATTGTTGGAAAATTGTTTTGTGTTTCCTTTCTGTTTTGTTTAAATTGTATATATCTGTTCTCTGTTTGCTTGCGGACAAGCAATAGTTCAAGTGTGGGGGTGTGATGTGAACGTAAAATACGTGCACAAAGTACCTTAATCGCTTGGATTATGTTAGTCGAAAAGCCTATTATTGTATATTTAATATTGTTTTAGTGTGTTTCAGGGAAAATACGAACAAAACGCTTTATTTGTACAAAAGGTACATTTTAGAGGTTTTAGCGCGAATCTGAAGATTGAATCGAAAAGTCACGGTAATGACACCGGTTATTTCTCGGATGTGGATTTCAAAGCATGTACGAAGATTTCGAAATACGTTTCGAATCCCGGCAATTTTGCCGGCGAACCACCACATAAGGCACCGCAACCACCACCCGCGGTGGCAAAATACATTTTCTAAACCTCCATTTATTTCCCTTTTATAATTGTTTTTCATTTCTATTTATTTATTTATTTAGTTTAAGTAAATTATTTTTATTATTTTATTAGTATTTATTTTATTTATTTATTTATTTTTATTCTTTTATTTTTATTTCTTTTCTTTGATGTTTGACTTTTGCAGATTAGTTTGACTCCATCAAATCCTCCAAACCAGCTTGCCGGCCACCGATCATCACCACCTCCACCAATTCAAACCACCTCCTTTTTTCCCTTGGTTTCCAGCTGCCATTCACCATCAATTTGAATTCAAAATTCAAAACCACTCTCAATCATCCTTAAAGCCGCAGCCAAGGAACCAAAAGAACAAGCCGAGACCTCCTCTCTTCCCTCTTCTCCTTTCTTTTTCCCGTTCTTCTTCTTCTTCCCCGTTCTTTCTTTTTCTTCTTTCTTCTCTTCTTTCTTTTCTTCCTCTTCTTCTTCTTCTTTTTCTTTCTCTTTCTTTTTCCTCTCTCGCACCCTCCCTTCTCTTCTCTACACCCAAGTTTCCTTCCAAGACACCTCTCTCGCCACCACGGATCCACGACGCCCAGCCACGCCACCTCCTCGCTGCTCTGCATCATCTCCACTCCACGAAATCACCACCACCAATCAATCTCAGCTGCAGTCACCATTCAACCTCCACCGCCGGCGACTCTCTCCACCGAGCTGCTCGCTATCACCTGCAATTTCAATTCAAAAGCAATAACCAACATCGATCACTCAATCCACCATTCCCGCCTGCACACCGCCATATCCAAAGCAATTCAATTGCTTTGGCCACCAACGCCACCATCACGGACCGGCGTCGATCCAGCTCTCGGACACCCGGACACCGCCGCAAACTGCTCATCACCACGTCGCCGCCAATCTAAGCTCCCACGAGCTCACCTGCGTTCCCAATTCTCGGCGTCATCCTCATCACCGCCGGCGACCCAATCTTCCCTCTGCGCCGCACCTCACGCCGCTCCGCCGAGCCCGTGCGCTTCGAAATCTTCATCGCTGCTCTCTGCTACGCCGTGCTTCATAGCACCGCGCCTCAATCTCCGGCTTTACCGACGCCGGCATCGTCAATTCCGTGAGCCCAGCTGAGCCACTGCCGCCGTCCACGATCTCAAACCGCCGGCGTCACCACTTCTCGACCCACCGAGCTCTCTCTTGGAGCTTTTTCCCTCAGTCAATTCTCTCTCACTTGAGACCCGACTCGGTTTCTCTATCGATAAGCCAGATCCTCTCTCTCTTGCATTTTAATAAACCTCTTAATAATTATCAATTTCTATTAATAATTATTATGTAAAATACATTGTTATTTTAATATGTTGCTATATTGTGTGATTATGTTGGTGTGAATAAATATCGAAAATACTTACGATTTGTAAATTAATTATTTTAATTTACGAATTTGTATTTTATTCGATTTGTTTAAATAATTATTGTGTGTATTTAAGTTGGCATTTTTATTTTTGTATTTATGTGTGATTTAAATAACTCAAATTTGTGATTTCCTTTAAATATTTGTGAGTTAAGTTTATTTTTAGTTTAATTATTTCAATTTGTTTGTTTAGATTAATTTGTTAATTATTGTGTGTTTAGAAAAATAAGAAAAACCCTAAATATTGTTATTTGTGTTAAGGAAATTAGATTACATTTTACTAATTAGGTTTTAGGCCTCCAATCCCCGTGGTTCGACAATCCCGAGTCTAATTTACTATTTCCTATATTTTGACAACCAATCAATGGGCCCAGTTAATGTACGAAGATTTCGGAAACCGTTCCGAATTCCGGCAAGTTTGTCGGCGAACCACCACATCAGGCGGCACAACCAACACATTGTTTATTTTCCTCAAGTTATCTTATTTTCTCTTTATTTGCAATAGGAAACCTACAAACACAAAAACTAATTAAATAACATAAATTTATGAGAAACTAACAACAAAAATGTAGAGGAATTGATATAAAAAGTTGTACATTTATGCACCTATCATAGAGTTAGGGATTACAATTCACCTAATAGTTTTGGAAACCTAATTCACGAGTAGTAAAGGCTTTGGACAAAGGTCGGTGTCAAATAAAAAGGATTGCGGACATATGGACTTTTCTATAATGGGTCGTGCACTTTAATTAACAACTTTTTTCTATGCGTTAAATATGGTTTGATTAGCTAGCTTTCTAGACTAAGATGGCATGTTTAATTGGTTAATCTAGGTGCTTTCACTTAGGTTAATTTTCGTTGGGAGGTTTTATTTGGGGAATGGTTAGCTTCTAACTTTCCACATATGTTAATTTCGGTTTCATGGCTAGGGAACTTGGTTAATTTTCGGTCCAATGATTGATAAACTTGTGTATATGTGGCTGAACTTTATATACTTTGTGTTTCATCCCATCTCATTTAATTTATTCTTTGTAGTTTAATTAATTTATTTCATTCAATTTATCTCTTAAACCCCCTTACTTTGTACATATGTACATATGTATATATTTATACTTTATGCATGTTAATAATAATTCTTTATTTTATTTAATTCTTTGTGACAATTTTTGTTAGGTACACCCTTTGATCTCCGTTGTGAACGATACCCTACTTACACCACTATACTACCGATAGGGTTTTTTTAAATTGATGCTCCTTTTGGGCGTGTCAGGTACACCCGTTCTTTTTTGGTGAGGGGTTGAGGATTCCCCTACCGGCGTACCAGCAACGATTTCTGGCCGAGGTTGGCCTCTCCATCGCGCAGCTGAACCCCAACACCTGGCGGTGTCTTAACGCACTATACACGTTGTACCGTCATTGCGGATTTGGCGAGCCAGATTTGGCGGTGTTCTTCAGCCAGTGGGCTCTGGAAGAGCATTCGAGGACGGATAAGGGCTGGTACAAGCTGAAGTGTATTTTGAAGCCGTGTACCGATCCTCCCCGAGACACCGAATGGAGGGAGTTCAGCCACAAATATAAGAAGGTGATTCGATGCTGTCTGGCGAAGAAGGCCCTTGCCCGGGAGGGTATGACCGGTACACACGACGTGGAGAGCCACGAGTTCGGGAGTCCCGAGATAGTTAGGGACCCGCTCGTCTTTGGCAATCCCACGTCCCAGCAGACATGGAAGAGCAAATACTTCTTCATCGGTGGGGAGTGGGAGTTCCCGGCTGGCTCGGTACCGACCGAGAAGAGAGTCCCCCATAGTTTCAAGGATGCCCCTGGTGGGTAGCCCTTATCGATTATAGACATGTAATAGTACGATTAGCCGATACCGGTATTGACCCTTGTTCTTTTTTTGTTTTGCAGTGGATCAGTCTTGGAGGAGGCTTACCGAGAGGCAAGAGCAGGAGATTCGGTGGATCCGGGAGCATATTTCCATCGTGCTAAGGAGATCTACGGTGCTCCTGAATCGGTACTCCCTCGATAGCTCCGGTTTAGCCCCCACGCCAAATCCATGTAAGTATTGCTCGGTGGCCTTGTATGTTCCAAATTATAGTTATGTCTGACACCGGTGGTTTTTGTGCAGTTATTTACCAGTACCGTCGGTACCGTACCCTCAAAGGCGACTCAAGCATGGTCCGTGAGCGAAAGGACTATTACCAGCTGAAGAAAGCTGTCGGTGAGGACCCGGGGCCTGAGCCTGAGGTGGAGGTGGTAGCTGGTACCGGTGCTCCCGGTGCCGAGGGCGGTGCCGCTGCTGAGCTGGTACCGAGGAAGAAGAAGAAGAGGGCCCACAAAAGCCGGTCTACCGCCGAGGCGGATGTGGAGGTAGAGACCGAGGTGGACGCCGGTCCCGAGACCGAGGTTGCATCCGGTGGCCCGGATGGGTCCCCCAAGAAGCGTTCCGCCCGGAGGAGGTAATCTTCGGTCACTTTCACTTCATTTTTTTTTTTGTTGTGTACCGGCATTAACCATTGTTGTAGTTCATTAAACAGGTGAGGGATCACCGGAAGAGGCGAGAGGGTGCAAGAGCCAACTGCCGAGGAGGGGGCACCGAAAAGTGCCGGTACCGTGCCGGCCTCCCGGAGCACCGGCGTGGGCTCGGTGTTCGGCAACACCGTGTTGCCAAAGAATGCCCGGCTCTACAAGCCAGCTGCGTGCGAAGGCACCGACCGATCCCCTACGGGTGGATACGCTGGCTGGCTTCCGAGAACTGACCCTGGCGAAGCAGCGGGACCTGCTCTTCCAGTGCAAGCAGAAGGTACCGTTTCTGTACTTGATCATCGTTTTTTGTTTTGTCCATTTCGTTGGCTAATCTTGGTACCGATGATGCAGCTGGCCTACGAGGAGCAACTCCTGGACCGTCGGTACTGGAAAGAGCTGCAGACCGCCGGCCAGGAGATGGCGAGCCTACAGTCTGCGCACGATGCTCTGCTGCGGCAGAAGGAGGAGCTTGAGGCTAAGCTTCGACAGGCCGAGGAAGAGGCCAGCAGGAAGATTGCCCAAGCTGAGGAGAGGGCCAGTGTCTACGCCCGGGAGGCCGAGGAGAAAGCCAAAGCTGCTGTTACCTCGGAGGCGGCCCGGGATCCGGGCCGACTTCGACAACCGTCTCGGTAAGGCCGTGGACGAGGCTGGTCTTGCCTACCGGCGCGATCGTGGCCGTGCTTGTGGAGCGACGACAGCCTACATCGAGGGCGGGGTGTACATACTTGGCAAGATTAAGGCTGCCTTCCGGGTCGGGATTGGAGTCGGCCGCCGGTACCAACCGTGACCGAGAGTATGGTGAACGATGAGCATACTGCCATCCCGCACGAGATTGAGGAGGAAGTCGGTTGTTCCTCCGTCCAGCGCTAGTCCCCCATGTCTGCGGGTGGTACCGGCCGAGGGCCATGTATTTTGATTTTGTTGCTTTTTTTTTTTTTTTGGGGGGGGATTTAAACCCTTTTTGAACATCTCTCCCGGTAGGGGGTGCCCTATCGGGAGGCAGTATTTGAATTGGCCATAAGGCCCTTATTTATTGTTTTGAACAATGGCGTGTTTCGCCTTATTCTATGAATTCTGTTTTTTTTTATATGATACCAAGTGCTCACCGGGAGGGCTGATTTTTTAGTATTCGTATCATGTGGGTAATTGATACCGGTAGGATGATGAATTTATCGTAGCAAAACTTATGCATGGGGGTCGCTGGTACCGGCCACATGTCTTACGAAAGTTTGGCATGGGGGTAGCTGGTACCGGCCACATGCGTAATAACATAATCAAAACTTATGCATGGGGGTCGCCGGTACCGGCCACATGTCTTACAGAAGTTTGGCATGGGGGTAGCGGTACCGGCCACATGCGTAATAACATAATCAAAACTTATGCATGGGGTCGCCGGTACCGGCCACATGTTTTACGAAGTTTGGCATGGGGGTAGCTGGTACCGGCCACATGCGTAATAACATAATCAAAACTTATGCATGGGGGTCGCTGGTACCGGCCACATGTCTTACGAAGTTTGGCATGGGGGTAGCTGGTACCGGCCACATGCGTAATAACGTAATCAAAACTTATGCATGGGGGTCGCCGGTACCGGCCACATGTCTTACGAAGTTTGGCTTGGGGGTAGCTGGTACCGGCCACATGCGTAATGACATAACCAAAACTTATGCATGGGGGTCGCCGGTACCGGCCACATGTCTTACAGAAGTTTCATTTTTGTTCTTGGCATTTATGCATTATCGGTAGGAGAACAAGCATTCATGAAGACACAGATTTTATAGTGGTTCACCTGGCTCAATGCGAGTCCTAGGTTACGTCCACTGTAGGGGTTTCACTATGGTAAATGATAATTACAATTGCTTGAGAAGTGGTGAGGTCCACTTAGCCGGTATGTCCCGGGCTTTGTATTTTTCTATGGGTAGTAGTAGCGAAGGTGCTCAATATTCCATGGGTGCGGGAGCATGCACCCGGTGGAGTCCATGAGCCGGTAGGTTCCTGGCTTGAGGACGTCGACTACCCGGTATGGGCCTTCCCACCGTTGGTTGATGATAGGTGCATAAATGTACAACTTTTTATATCAATTTCTCTACATTTTTGTTGTTAGTTTCTCATAAATTTATGTTATTTAATTAGTTTTTGTGTTTGTAGGTTTCCTATTGCAAATAAAGAGAAAAGAAGATAAGTTGAGCAAAATAAACAATGTGTTGGAAATTTACGAAGTCTAATGGGCTTTCTCGAGGCCCATTAAGAGGTGTGCTGCCGTGAGCCCAAGAGAAAGGCCCAATTCCAAGATGAAGGCCCAAGCCCAAGAAGGAAGGCCCAAGTCCACAAAGCATGAAGAAAGGTCCAAGCCCATTTTCGGACAATCTGCCTGTGCAGATCTGTCAACTTTGGAAGCACATATCTCCCACTTGCACCGTTGGATCCAGCTGTATTTTTGATACACGCTTCATGTGTGTGTTAAGTATTCTGGATTCAAATTTCAGAATCATCCAACCGTTCAAACGTCAATTATTCCGTTCTAAGTGGGCATAGCTCAGTGCTGTCTACTTTCCAATTCTTTCTTCTTCTTTTATTCTCAATGCTCCACTCACCACCATATTGTCATCCATCTCACCAACCCATATTTGTTGCTTTCTTCCCACATCATTAGTGTTTGATTTCTTTTATCTAAATAAATGGTTCATTGCCATATGACTTCATTTCCACCATTCCACTTACCATTTCTTTTCTACCACTCACATTCCACTTCTCTTCCTTTTCTTTCTTTATTTCTTTCATTGTCTTCTTCTTCCTCTCCATTCTCCTATAAATAGAAGCCTCATTCTTCTCACAAATACACACCCCAATGGGGAGGGACAAACCCTCCTCTTTCTCTTCTCCATCATATTTTCCATTCTCTAGTATTTAGGGTTTTCAAGACTTCAAGGAGGAGAGGAGCTGTTTACACCATCACCACCAGCCATCAACCATCATCACCACCATCATCATCACCTTGGGAATCTCGGCTTTGAGTTGCTTGCTTTCAAGGATTCAAGTTCGTGGTCTTCGAGTTCTTCCTACTTTCCATATGGTGTACTTCAACTTAATCTTTAATTACTCTTTTTGAGTTCCTCTTTGTTGCTTGTTTATCTTTTGTTCTAGTTAACATGACATGATTTATATAATTTTCAGCCTATATTTATGAGTTTATTTAGTTATTGGATCCTAATTAATTAGTTCTTCTAGTAGCTTATGTGACTCCGTTTATTTGATTCTGTTTTATAGAAAACTTTTATGTGTTTATGTTATAGGGTTCGAAACTTATAATATTTGCATATAATTGGAGCTAGAGTTAGGGATTACAATTCACCTAATAGTTTTGGAAACCTAATTCACGAGTAGTAAAGGCTTTGGACAAAGGTCGGTGTCTAATAAAAAGGATTGCGGACATATGGACTTTTCTATAATGGGTCGTGCACTTTGATTAACAACTCTTCTTCTATGCGTTAAACATGGTTTGACTAGCTAGCTTTCTAGACTAAGATGGCGTGTTTAATTGGTTAATCTAGGTGCTTTCACTTAGGTTAATTTTCGTAGAGAGGTTTCACTTGGGGAATGGTTAGCTTCTAACTTTCCACATATGTTAATTTCGGTTTCATGGCTAGGGAACTTGGTTAATTTTCGGTCCAATAATTGGTAAACTTGTATATTTGTGGCTGAACTTTATATTCTTTATGTTCCATCTCATCTTATTAAATTTATTCTTTGTAATTTAATTAATTTATTTCATTCAATTTATTTCTTTAACCCCCTTTTTACTTTGTACATATGTATATATTTATACTTTATACTTGTTAATAATTCTTTATTTTATTTAATTCTTGTGACATTTTTTGTTAGGTACACCCTTTGATCTCCGTTGTGAACGATACCCAACTATGCACTATACTACTACCGATAGGGTTTTTTTTAAATTGACGCTCCTTTTGGGGCTTGTCAATTTTTGGCGCCGTCGACGTGGATTGAAAATGTTCCTAACCTAATATTTTTTTTGTTGTGAATACTGTTTATAATTTTTTGTAATTATTACTGTTTTTATTACTTGTTTATAATTACTGTTTACTTTTTATTGTTTATAATTTTACTATTTTTTTAACTGTTCATATTACTTGTTTATATTACTTGTCTATATTACTTGTGAATAGTTGTTGTTATTACTTGTTTTTAATACTTGTTCATATTTTGTTACACTTAGTAATTTATTTAGGTGTCTTTTATATAGTTGATTATTTTTTTGTTGTTGTAAGTTGTAACTTGAACGGAAATAGGTAAGGTCCTTTTGTTAATATTGGCCTAAACCCTTCATTTTTACCGTAAAGTTATTTGAGGTTGAGGGCGGCCTTTATTAACACTTGGAGAATTGTCGAACACTTAAGTGCTTTCTCAACTGAGTAAGGGGCACATGGATGGTGTCTAGGTCGAGACCCTGGGTGACAGGTTTTGGATTCAGAGGACTATAGACTGACGTAAGTCGATAGGGGTGTAAACCTCCGTAGTCCACTAAATGAATCCTGCCCCTCGCTTATTCTCATATGATCTGGCCATTCGCCTTCTGAAAACACGGAATGTCATTTAAGTCAAGGCATTGCACCTAGGCCGTACGTCCACCTTGAGTTACCGCTTGGAATCAACTTTCATTTGTTTTCAACTATATTTAGGCAAAGGAAAATATTTTTGTACACTTAAGTGTATTGTGTAAATAAAATTTACTTAGACATAGGAAATTTTATTCATTCATTTTGTATAGATAATTTGTGACATATTTTTAACTTTGTAAATATTTTGTTTTTATTTTGTAAATCTATTACTAACCTTTTTATTTTGTATAGGAATAATCCGGGTTTATCGGAAATTTTACCACGTACATCGGAGCATACGTTTTGGAAGTCAAGGTTGAAAAACCTTGAGGTTGATGTCTTGTTGGTGATTTTCGGTTTCCTCGGGAGTAAAGAGGTAAGTTTTCTTTTCACTCTCGTTATTTATTTAAAAAAAAAAAAATTAATAAAAGGTAAGGTCCTTTTGTTAATATTGGAGAATTGTCGAACACTTAAGTGCTTTCTCAACTGAGTAAGGGGCACATGAATGGTGTCTAGGTCGAGACCCTGGGTGACAGGTTTTGGATTCAGAGGACTATAGACAGACGAAAGTCGATAGGGGCTTGCCTCCGTAGTCCACTAAATGAATCCTGCCCCTCGCTTATTCTCATATGATCTGGCCATTCGCCTTCTGAAAACACGGAATGTCATTTAAGTCAAGACATTGCACCTAGGCCGTAAGTCCACCTTGAGTTACCGCTTGGAATCAACTTTCATTTTTTTTCAACTATATTAAGGCAAAGGAAAATATTTTTGTACACTTAAGTGTATTGTGTAAATAAAATACACGTAGACATAGGAAAATTTATTCATTCATTTTGTATAGATAATTTGTGACATATTTTTAACTTTGTAAATATTTTGTTTTTATTTTGTAAATTTATTACTAACCTTTTCATTTTGTATAGGAAATAATCCGGGTTTATCGGAAATTTTACCACATACATCGGAGCATACGTTTAGGAAGTCAAGGTTGAAAAACCTTGAGGTTGATGTCTTGTTGGTGATTTTCGGTTTCCTCGGGAGTAGAAAGGTAAGTTTTCTTTTCACTCTCTCGTTATTTGTTTTTAAAAAAAAAAAAAAAAAAAAAAATTGTGTTTGTTTTTGTTTTACTGTTTTATAATTTTTACTGTTTATATTTACTGTTTATTTTGGGCTTGTTTGTTAGTTTGTTTTGTTATTGGGCCTTAGGCCCGTTTGTGTGATTGGTTAGTGTTTTAGGTTTCGTAAAATAAAAATAAAAAAAAATTTAGCCCATTGGGCTCGTGTCATTCACGAAGCCCAAAACCCGTAACCCAAGCCCATTAGTGAGTCGGGCCTATTCGTTTTTAGGCCCATTAGTTTAAGCCCACCAATAATGGGCCGGAGATTTCTTTGGCCCAGGCCCACTTTAAGGCCCAAACCATTTCGATGGCCCAAGCCCGTTTAAAGTGTCGGCAAGCGCGTGTGCTACGCGTTTTCACTGTTCACTTTACGACTTTTCGTAAAGTATTAAAAAAATAAAAAAATAAAAAATCGAAAATCAAGAAAAAATTTGATTGGGCCGACGCACGACTTTTGCGTCGGCCGAATTGTTTATTCCGCACGCGGTCGTTTGCTTTGCGACTTTCGTCGCTCGATCCGTAATTTTCGGATCTGTGTCTGTCGCACGTGTGCGTGCGTGCGTCCGCTCCTTTCCCCTTCCCTTCTGTTTGCGTTAGTTTCCTTAGGGCATTTCACGTTTTCCCTTTCTCTCTCTCATTCTCTCTCGTTTTCTCTCTCTTGTTCATCGTGTTCTTCGTGTTCTTAGTTACTTTTCCCAGAAAACCTCCCAAATCCCAAAAGCTTTCCTCCCTTCCCAACCCTGAAAATGGCCAAAAGAGTCAATTCTTTCAGCGATTTGTTTCAGGCAGGTCCTTCAGAGAACCCGATCTTTGAAGGCTTGGCTGAAATAATTCCACCGAGCATGCTCAATAGCGCCGATGCTAGCATGCCGACCGAGCCACAACCGCAACCACTACCCCAAGCACCAATCCTGGTTGCTGATCCACCCACCGAGCCGGAAGCCGCTCCTGTCTATAGGAGACTTCCGAGGACCAAATACACCAAAGCTCAGAGAGATGCACTGGCGGCTTTCTTTGCGGTGTATTCTCACCCCACGAAACCACAACGAGAAAGATTTGGTCCAAAAATCGGACTAGAAGAAGACCAAGTCTATTATTGGGGGTCGAGAAATAGGAAGAAGTTCGGTATCCTGACGTCTGAGCAACGTATTGCCGAGTTAGAGCGAAGAAACGATCAGCTGGTGAGCAAGAACGAGGAGCTTCAAATGCAGAATCAAAGACTCGTCGATGCTCTCCACAGCGGCATCTGTCCCAATTGCGGAGTTCCTGTTCCGCACTCAGATGTGCCTAGGCGAAGGCTCGAAGTTGTTCCTCCACAACAAGAGCCTATTCTCGAGTTGTCCGATGATTCCATCGACATGGACCACTTGAGACGGGATGTGCGGAGCCTCATGCCTACCCTAGTCGAGCGCCCATCCATACCTTTGCCATCTGACACCCTTCCCGGACCTGCTCATGATCTTGATAGGAGCACAAAGTGTGACGTTTTTAATGTGTTTTCCCTACTATTTGGCTATGATTTAATTGTAACTTTGCTATTTTAGCTTAGTTTCCATATTTGAGTCCAAAATGATGTATTAATGTGAACATGTGCAGAAACGAAGTCTAATGGGCTTTTGCGAGGCCCATTAAGAGGTGGTCTGCCATGAGGCCCATTAAGATGGGGGCTGATGTGAACGTAAAATACGTGCACAAAGTACCTTAATCGCTTGGATTATGTTAGTCCAAAAGCCTATTATTGTATATTTAATATTGTTTTAGTGTGTTTCAGGGAAAATACGAACAAAACGCTTTATTTGTACAGAAGGTACATTTTAGAGGTTTTAGCGCGAATTCGAAGATTGAATCGAAAAGTCAACCGTGACTTTTCGATATTGAAATGACACCGGTCATTTCTCGGATGTGGATTTCAGAGATTGTACGAAGATTTCGAAATACGTTTCGAATCCCGACAATTTTGTCGGCGAACCACCACAAATTGGAAGCGCAACCACCACCCGCGGTGGCAAAATATATTTTCTAAACCTCCTTTTATTTTCCCTTATAATTGTTGTTTATTTCTTTTTATTTAATTTAAGTAATTTTTATTATTGTTATTGTTATTATTTTATTTCTTATCTCTACTATTTTTATTTCTTTTTCTCATTTGCTTGTCTTTTATTGACTTTTGCAGGTTTGACTCCAAGACACCTGCCGGCCACCCCATCAACACCACCTCCACCAATTCAAACCATCTCCCCCCTTTCCAGCTGCTACCCAACCAGAAATTCAAATTCAAATCTGATTTGCATCACCATAAAACAGCAGCTCCTATCCTTTGCAAAATGGCCGGGGGCCTTCTACCTCCTCCCCGTGCCACTTTCTCAAGCTTCCGTGCAAGCCTCCTGCCTGCCTTCTGCTCTCACCCTCCTTTCTCTGTTACTCCTCAGCCTGCAAACACAAAACCTCTCCTCTCTTCTATCCGAAGCTATCTAAGCCCCATCTTCTCCCCTTTAATTTCTCTGGCTACTCAACAGATCACAGAATCCCCTTTGTTCTACTGACCACAACAAGTCACCACCGCCATCACCTCCGTAATCCATCACAACTCACAATTAACAACCAAAGCTCTCAACACCATCAATCAATCACAAGTTTAATTAACCCGCAAGTTCATATAATCACAAGCAGCACCCATCATCGACGCCGGCATCACAATCAATCCCGGTTGCCGTCTCTCGCCGCCATCGATCTCCTGCCCCGGAACCAACGGCCGACGTCGATTCCAAAAGCCCAGCGGCTGCCGCCTCTTTCACCGCCGTCCACCTTCGTCTATCGATCATCGATCGACGGCGTCGTTCGCCGTGACGCCGCTGCAAACCATGAAGCCCGGCGCCGACATCGAGCCTCGCCGCTGCAATCCGCTCGTGCCCAGCCCACGAAATCTCTCGCCTTCACCTTCACCGCACACCTGCTCGCCGCTACTCATCCATGCCCATCGCCGGCGTGCTCTCAAGTTCCTCTCGCAGATCCATCATGTCGCCGAGCCCGCTCCCTTGCTGCCATCGCATCATCCATGTGCGCCGCTACCTTGTCCACCGCCCGCGACCCAATCTGCCTCTGCTCAATCCCGACGTCGCTGCTCTGCTCTCGGCGTTTCTCCGAGCACATCTCGGTGCCACCGCCGTACTTCGGCCTCCTCTGTGCCCCCGCGCCTCTGCCATCTCGCGTCGTTGCTGCCGTGTCTCTCTCTTGCTCTCTCGTGCAGATGGGAGAAGAATGAGAAGAAAATGAAACCAATGAAAGAAGCCCGCACGGATCTGATGGAGAAAGAAAGAGTTGACAAGTCAACTCAGGAAGAAAAAGAAGAAAAGAAAAAGAAATTGGGTTTGGGCTTTGACCCCATTGACCAAACCCAATTTCTTTTGGGCTTTTGAACAGTTTGGCCCAGGACCTGTTGGGCCCAATATCCGGCACACTCAAGGCCCAAGCCCAATTGCTAAGGACACCCGAATCTCCGAGCCTTCATCGAAAATCCGGCGAGTCCGATAAGATCCCTCGCCGAAATTAAATGAGATTTCTAAACTCTTCTCTTTTAATTTAATGTTTTATTTAATTACTATTTATTTGATTTTTGTATTATTATTTTGGTGTGAAATTACATTTAATTTGTAATTTAATTTGATTTGATATTATTTGTTTGATTTATGAAAAACCCAAAAACATTTTCTCTTTTGTAAATTAATTATTGTGAGTATTTTCCTTAATTTGAATTATTGTGAATATTTGCTTATTTATATTTGTTTGTTGTTTATATTTATAAGTTTTATTTCTATTTTGTATTTTTGTGATTTAATTAGTTTAGTTTAGATGTCAATTAAATAAATATGTTTAGAATAGTTATAGTTTAATTTAATTAATTTTGTGACATAGAAAAGTGAATAAACAATCCTCTGTGGGAAAAATCTTTACTTCCCATTATACTATTCAACGACAAATTGTTAGGAAGTTTAGGTAAATAAATTGATATCGGTTTTTACCGTTAAATCAGGGGCCCAAACCCAAGAAGGGGGCCCAGACCCAAGATGGCAGGCCCAAATCCATGAAGGAAGGCCCAGGTTCACAAAGCATGAGGAAAGGCCCAAGCCCAGATTTTCGGACATTCTGCCTGTGCAGATTAGTCAACTTGCGAAGCCCATATCTCGCTATTGCACCGTCAGATCTAGCTGTTATTTTGATACACGCTGCATGTGGATGTTAGGTATTCGGCATTAAAATTTCAGATTCATCCAACCGGTGGAACGTCCAGAATTCCACTCCAAGTGCGCACTGCTCAGTGCTGTCTGCTGTTTATTTCTTTCCTTTTCCTTTATTCTCAATGCTCCACTCACCCCATATTTCCACCCATCTCACCTAACTATCTTTGTTTCTTTCTCTTCATACCATTAGTGTTTGATTTCTTTTACCTAAATAATTGGTTAATTGCCATATGACTACATTTCCACCATTCCACTTACCATTTCTTTTCTACCACTCACATTCCACTTCTCTTCCCTTTCTTTCTTTATTTCTTTCATTGTCTTCTTCTTCCTCTCCATTATCCTATAAATAGCAGCCTCATTCTTCTCACCAATTCACACTCCAATGGGGAGGGACAAACCCTCCTCTTTCTCTTCTCACATCATATTTTCCATTCTCTAATACTATGGGTTTTCAAGACTTCAAGGAGGAGGAGAAGGCGTCTACACCATCACCACCAGCCCCTATTCAACATCACCATCACCATCATCACCTTGTCTTCACAGCTTGGATTACTTGTGGTCAAGGATTCAAGATGTGGCTTCAAGATCTTCATGCTATTCATACGGTGTATTTCGACTTAGCCTTTAAATTTATGTCTCTTTGTTGCTTGTTTATCTTTTGTATTAGTTAACACAACATGAATTATGTATTTTTCAGCCTTTGTTTATGAGTTTATTTAATTGTTGGATCCTAATTAATTAGTTCTTCTAGTAGCTTATGTGACTCCGTTTATTTGATTCTATTTAAGTAGAGAACTTTTATATGTTTTTGCTTTAAGGTTGCAAACTTAAGATGATTGCATATAATTGGTGCTAGAATTAGGGTTTTAATTCTAATTCACAAGTAGTAAAGGCTTTGGAAAGAGGTCGGAAACAAATAAAAAGGATCACGGATAGATGGGCGGTCCCACTAGGTCGTGCACTTTAATTAACAACTCTTCTTTTATGCGTTGGACATGTTTTGATTAGCTATCTTTGCATGTTTGATTGATTAATCTAGGTGTGGTCGCTTAGGTTAATTTTCATGAAAGTGGTTTTATTTGGGGAATGATAATTGGCGGTCCAGCATTCCACATATGTTAATTTCGGTTTCATGGCTAGGGAACTTGGTTAATTTTCGGTCCAATAATTGGTAAACTTGTATACTTGTGGCTGAACTTTATATACTTTGTGTTTCATCTCTTATTTAATTCATTCTTTGTAATTTAATTAATTTATTTCATTCAATTTATCTCTTAAACCCCCTTTTACTTTGTACATATGTATATATTTATACTTTATACTTGTTAATAATTCTTGTGACAATTTTTGTTAGGTACACCCTTTGATCTCCGTTGTGAACGATACCCTACTATGCAC
This sequence comes from Rubus idaeus, assembly GCA_030142095.1. Classification (NCBI taxonomy): domain Eukaryota; kingdom Viridiplantae; phylum Streptophyta; class Magnoliopsida; order Rosales; family Rosaceae; genus Rubus; species Rubus idaeus. The sequence goes on along the minus strand of CM057968.1, from coordinate 16,129,387 downwards.
TATACTACTACCGATAGGGATTTTTTTAAATTGATGCTCCTTTTGGGCGTGTCAATTTTTGGAATAAAAAGAAAAATTCTTATTGGACCGTCCCGCGACTTTCGCGTCGGCACGATAATAAAAAAAAAATTAAAAAAAAAAAATTAAAAAAATATTTGATTGGGCCGACGGACGACTTTTGCGTCGGCCGATTTGTTTAATAATCCGCATGCGTGTGAACTGTAGCCTTTGCGACTTTCGTCGCTCGATCCGCAATTTGCGGATTCGTGTCCGTGGCACGTGTGCGTACGTGCGTCTGTTCCTTTCCCTTGGTTTGTGTCTATGTGCTTCATTCCATTCATTTTGCATTCATTTTCACTTAGTTCCCTTTTAGTCTCTCTAAATTTTCTCTCGTTTGTTCATACTGTTCTTCACTTGTTCTTCGTTGTTCTTAGTTATTTTTCCGTAAAGCTATCCTCCCTCCCAACCTAGAAATGGCCAAAAGAGTGAATTCTTTCAGTGAGTTGTTTCATTCTAGTCCTCCGAGAGAGTGATTTCTTTGAAGGCTTGGATGAAATCATTCCACCAAGCATTCTAGATACTGTTAATGCTAGCATGCCGGATGAACCGAACCACAAGCACCAATCCAGCCGCTGCGATCCACATGTTGTTGTTGCTGGTCCTTCCCGAAGCGTACGAGAGGCCCGAGGACGAGATTCACCAAGGACCAAAATGATGCGTTGACCGAGTTCTACACGGTGAATCCTCACCCACTCAAACTGCACGGAGCAAGGTTTGCTATAGAACTCGGGTTAACCGAAAATAAGGTCTACAACCGGGGAAGGAGATTTCATGATAAGCACGGTATCCCGTCGAGGAGCAGATTTATGCCGATCTAATAAGAAGAAACGAGGAGCTGATGAGTAAGAATGAGGAGCTTCAAGAGCAGAACCAGAAACTCATCGATGCTCTTCACAGCGGCATTTGTCCCCGGTGTGGAGGTCCCGTTCCACACCCGATGTGCATCGATCAAGATTCGAAGTTGTTCCTCCGGAGCCTCTTCTTGTCTTGTCCGATGATTCAATCGACATGGATGACTTGCGAAGGGATGTGCGGAGCCTCATGCCAACATTAGTCGAGCGCTCATCCTCTCATGTGCCATTTGACAACATTCCGGGACCTGCTCATGATCTCGTTGGGTGTCATTCCGACCAGATCGCCGATATCGTGAACAAGGCCAAAGACGAACTCCTTCTCTTGGCCGCGGCTGGTTTTCCCCTGTGGATCTTTTCATCAAATCCCAGCACTTCCATTCATCCCGAAACTCTTAATCATGCCGAGTACTTGCGAGTGTCTCAACGAGCCGAGCCTACACCATATTTCATATCAGAAGCCTCGAGACACTCAACGCAACCATTCACTCCGAATCCGACCACCATCGTTCAGATTTTAATGGATGTTGGTCAATGGTTGCTCATCTTCTGTAGCTTGGTCACCAATGCCCATACCTTGGAGGTCCTGTTCTCCGGGATAGAAGAAAGCTACAAGGAGCGAGTGCAAGTGATGTCTGCCGAGTTCCTAGTGCCAACACACAACGTTTCAACTCGTGAAGTCCAGTTTGTTCGTTCCTCTCACCAACAATTGGATGGAAGTTGGATTGTTGTGGATGTCTCTGTGGATGAAATGAGCTCAAATCCAAGGCCTTCCGTGAGATCAAGATGTCGAAAACGTCCTTCCGGATGCCTGATACGGGATCTGCAGAATGGATCCTCCTTTGTCACGTGGGTGGAGCATGTTGATGTGCGAGAAAAAGATTTAACCCCCTTATTTAAACCTTTTGTTGAATCAGGTTTTGCATATGGAGCGAAGCGTTGGTTGGCACCTCTTCAACGACATGCCGAGCACTACATGTGCGTGGTGGGGATTCACACTTCACCCAGTGACTCAATCATTTCACCAGGAGGGAGAAGAAGCCTTGCTAAGATGGCAAACCAGATGGCGGTAAGTTTCTTCAACGACATCACCAACTCGACTTACCATCATTGGACTGCATCAAACAAAACGGGAGACACACATATGGAGGTCAGGACCAACAAGCGAAGGGGTGATCCTAGCCAACCCCTTGGACTCGATCGTACTGCTGGCTGTTCTGTCAAGCACTTCTCCCATCACACAAGAATCTTTGATTTTATCAAGAGACGTACAGACAAGGCATTTATGGGATAGTGTGTCGATAGACAGTTCAGTACATGTGCTTACAAACTTCACCACTGGTCTTGACCCACGAAATTCTATCTCCGTTTTGGGCATAAGTAATCACGTCGACTTCCTCATACTCCAGGAGTGCTTCACAGATTCAACGGGGTCGTACGTGATTTATGCGCCTATCGAACAAGCAACCTTCCAGTCCATGTTATGTGGAGTTGACCCGGAGCCTTTTCAATTGATGTCATCTGGCTTCTCCCTTCTGCCTGATGTATCCGGAGACGTACTTGATGGAACTCTACTGACGTTAGTGTTCCAGATCTCAGTGAAGGCAAATTCAGCCAGACGTGCTGTGGATTCGGCAACAAGTGTCGTCCAAGACACGCTCAAAAGGATCCGAGCCGCAGTCAATTAAGGAGCAAACGTTGGATGCAAGGCCCTGCTAGCCTTGTTTGTGACTGTTGGTGACTTACTTCGGAGGAGTTTCACGATCTTCAAAGGGGAGTCTTTCTGTTTCCCTTTTCATTAACTTAACTGTTTTATGTTTATTTATGTTGTGTGTTTACTTCTGTTTGTGTGTTTAAATTCAATAACCATGCTTGAATTATTCATTTTCGTGAAATATCTGTCTAACATTGAGGACAATGTTTAATTCAAGTGTGGGGGGAAGGTTTATTAAAAAGAAAAGAAAAAAATTCAAAAATTCAAAAATTCAAAAAAATAATTTACTTGTGTTTGTTTTCTACGGTAACAATATATCGACTAGATCATACTTACTCCCTTGGTAGCGTTGAACCTACCATTGCACTAAGTAAGTCACTGTGGTCACGTATTGTTACCCTAATAAAAAAAATTGAAAAAGAAAAAAAAAATAGTTTTGTAAGCTCGTTTGTTTCGCACTGGCTTTGGAGCTATCGAGTCTTAGAAAGTGCTTGTTCGTTTATTTGAGCTATATCATTTAAAAAAAAAAATCAATCAAAAAAATCAAAAAATCAAAAATTACAAAAATATTTGCTTCTGTTTTGTGTGTTTTGTGCTTTGTTCTTTCCAATCCCAAGGATGAATTGAGTTTAATTGTTGTGATTAGGAGAATGTTTATTATATGTAAAGGCTTTGTGTAGTTTGCTTTGGATTTAATATGCATAACTTGTGATTGCTCGAAATTCCATGTTCACATAACCTGTTTCGATTAATTGATTGCAATCCGAGAAGCACATTTAAACATACATTGTCATGCATACCCAGAAAATGTGAGGATTTGAGCCTATTGAATATTCACATGTATGCATATTTCATACATTTACTCGTTCTTCATGTGTGCACAATTCATGAGTTTTGAACCTAGAACTTGCTCAGAGACCACTTGAAACATTTTGTTAATCTGTGATGAATTAGAAATGAGTAAGGCATTAGTTGAGCACCATGGCCAAAATATTCACCATCCATCTAAACACGAACTTTAGGAATCCCCTTTTGAACTAAACACTCATTAGCCTTTTCTTTTGTTCACCCACACCATCTCACCCTTGTTTTATTATGTTTGCAAGACGATGATAGTGACTTCTTGTGTTCTTATGCTTCGGGTTTTGATTTGTATGGTAGTATACCAAAAGGCAAGTGTGGGGGTGTATTTATTTAGTTGTATTTGTTCAAAGAAAGAAAAAAAAATCAGAAATAAAAAGAAGGAATAAATTCCTCAAAGAAACAAAAAATAGAAAAAAAAAAGAAAAAAAAATGCAAAAAAAAGATAGAGTTATTTTCTTGTATTATTTTCAATAAAAGGTTGGAGGAGAATAAGAAAGTTGTTTCGGGTATAGCATAGGTATGAGTTTCAAAGTCGTTGACTTGTCTTGCAAACATGTGAAACATTTTTCATTTCCAGTCCCTTCATTCATCATTCACCATTCACTATTCACCATTCACCCTTTTGGCCCCCGTTTATACCCTTGAAGCCCTTATGATCTAATGATTTGTGGATTAATTGTGGAGAGTTGGTTGATGAGCAAGCATATGGGAACACTACTTGTGCAATTGTTTTGAGAGTAAACACTTAACCCTAAACACTGAGCGGAAATATTTAGTGATCATTGTGAGCTTTAGTGGTTAATGTTGTTTCGATGTGCCTATTTGATTGCATGAGATTAATTGTATACTCGGTTTTCACACACTTCACCCGAGCATGAATGAGATGTACATGTTAAATGCTTAGCAAATTTATTAGCCTTGGTATATAATTTGTATTCTCTTGATTATAACTCTTCTGAACTCGCTGAGGGTTATGGTTGGAAAGACCATTCTGTTTTTGTGTTGTTCTTGTGTTTGCTAGAGGACTAGCAGTAGCTAAGTGTGGGGGAATTTGATAGGAGCACAAAGTGTGACGTTTTTAATGTGTTTTCCCTACTATTTGGCTATGATTTAATTGTAACTTTGCTATTTTAGCTTAGTTTCCATATTTGAGTCCAAAATGATGTATTAATGTGAACATGTGCAGAAACGAAGTCTAATGGGCTTTTGCGAGGCCCATTAAGAGGTGGTCTGCCATGAGGCCCATTAAGATGGGGGCCCAAACCCAAGAAGGGGGCCCAGACCCAAGATGGCAGGCCCAAATCCATGAAGGAAGGCCCAGGTTCACAAAGCATGAGGAAAGGCCCAAGCCTAGATTTTCGGACATTCTGCCTGTTCAGATTAGTCAACTTGCGAAGCCCATATCTCGCTATTGCACCGTCAGATCTAGCTGTTATTTTGATACACGCTGCATGTGGATGTTAGGTATTCGGCATTAAAATTTCAGATTCATCCAACCGGTGGAACGTCCAGAATTCCACTCCAAGTGCGCACTGCTCAGTGCTGTCTGCTGTTTATTTCTTTCCTTTTCCTTTATTCTCAATGCTCCACTCACCCCATATTTCCACCCATCTCACCTAACTATCTTTGTTTCTTTCTCTTCATACCATTAGTGTTTGATTTCTTTTACCTAAATAATTGGTTAATTGCCATATGACTACATTTCCACCATTCCACTTACCATTTCTTTTCTACCACTCACATTCCACTTCTCTTCCCTTTCTTTCTTTATTTCTTTCATTGTCTTCTTCTTCCTCTCCATTCTCCTATAAATAGCAGCCTCATTCTTCTCACCAATTCACACTCCAATGGGGAGGGACAAACCCTCCTCTTTCTCTTCTCACATCATATTTTCCATTCTCTAATACTATGGGTTTTCAAGACTTCAAGGAGGAGGAGAAGGCGTCTACACCATCACCACCAGCCCCTATTCAACATCACCATCACCATCATCACCTTGTCTTCACAGCTTGGATTACTTGTGGTCAAGGATTCAAGATGTGGCTTCAAGATCTTCATGCTATTCATACGGTGTATTTCGACTTAGCCTTTAAATTTATGTCTCTTTGTTGCTTGTTTATCTTTTGTATTAGTTAACACAACATGAATTATGTATTTTTCAGCCTTTGTTTATGAGTTTATTTAATTGTTGGATCCTAATTAATTAGTTCTTCTAGTAGCTTATGTGACTCCGTTTATTTGATTCTATTTAAGTAGAGAACTTTTATATGTTTTTGCTTTAAGGTTGCAAACTTAAGATGATTGCATATAATTGGTGCTAGAATTAGGGTTTTAATTCTAATTCACAAGTAGTAAAGGCTTTGGAAAGAGGTCGGAAACAAATAAAAAGGATCACGGATAGATGGGCGGTCCCACTAGGTCGTGCACTTTAATTAACAACTCTTCTTTTATGCGTTGGACATGTTTTGATTAGCTATCTTTGCATGTTTGATTGATTAATCTAGGTGTGGTCGCTTAGGTTAATTTTCATGAAAGTGGTTTTATTTGGGGAATGATAATTGGCGGTCCAGCATTCCACATATGTTAATTTCGGTTTCATGGCTAGGGAACTTGGTTAATTTTCGGTCCAATAATTGGTAAACTTGTATACTTGTGGCTGAACTTTATATACTTTGTGTTTCATCTCTTATTTAATTCATTCTTTGTAATTTAATTAATTTATTTCATTCAATTTATCTCTTAAACCCCCTTTTACTTTGTACATATGTATATATTTATACTTTATACTTGTTAATAATTCTTGTGACAATTTTTGTTAGGTACACCCTTTGATCTCCGTTGTGAACGATACCCTACTATGCACTATACTACTACCGATAGGGATTTTTTTAAATTGATGCTCCTTTTGGGCGTGTCAGATCTCGTCGGAGTCCACACCGACTTGATCTCGGATATCGCTCGCAAGGCCAAAGACGAGCTCCTGCTCATGGCCACTGCCGGATTTCCTTTGTGGATAACTTCACCGACTCCCGATACTTCCATTCTTCCCGAAACTCTTAATAGGGCCGAGTACTTGCGAGTGTTTCAACGAGCTGAACCTGCTCCGTACTTCAAAGCCGAATCGTCGAGACACTCGGCAACCATTCACCTTTATCCGACCACCATCGTTCAGATCTTAATGGATGTTGGTCGATGGTTGCCAGTCTTCTGTAGCATGATCACAAACGCCCAGACGTTGGAGATCCTTTCCTCCAGCAACGAAGAAGGCTACGAGGAGCATATGCAGGTGATGTCGGCCGAGTTTCTGGTGCCATCTCACATCGTCTCAACTCGTGAAGTCCAGTTCGTTCGGTACTCTCACCAGCAACTGGATGGAAGTTGGGTCGTCGTGGATGTCTCCGTGGATGAATTGCGTTCCAATCCAAAGCCTTCCGTGAGATCGATTTGCCGAAAACGCCCCTCCGGATGCTTAATACGTGATCTTCATAATGGATCTTCCTTAGTTACTTGGGTGGAGCACGTGGATGTACGCGAAAAGGAGATGAAGGCCAGTTTCGAACCTTTTGTTCATTCAGGGTTCGCTTTTGGTGCAAAACGTTGGATCTCAACACTCCAACGACAAGCCGAGCGCTACATGTGCGCCACAGGTATCCACACTTCACCCGGTGACTCGATCATTTCTCTTGAAGGAAGAAGAGGCCTGGCGGAAATGGCAAAACAGATGACAATCTGTTTCTTCAACGATATCAGCAACTCCACGTACCACCACTGGACTTGTTCGAACCGAACAAGAGATACTCGAATGGAGGTCAGGACCAACAAGCGAAGGGGTGATCCGAGCAAGCCCCCTGGAGTCAATCGTACTGCTGGTTGTTCCGTTGTTCATCTATCTCATCACACCAGGATCTTTGAGTTCCTCAAAGACGTTCAGACAAGACCAATGTGGGATAGTATGTCGATGGACAGCTCGGTACGTGTGCTAGCGAATTTCACCATCGGTCTTGACCAGCGCAATCAGATTTCGGTGCTCGCCATAGATAGTCACAACGACTTCCTTATTCTTCAGGAGTGTTGCACCGATGCAACGGGGTCGTCTGTGATTTACGCGCCGATTAACCATTCCATTCTCCAGTGTTTGCTATGTGGAGTTCAACCGGAGCCATTTCCGCTTATGTCTTCAGGCTTCTCCATTCTGCCTAACGTATCCGGAGCTATACTTGATGGAACACTGCTGACTATAGTGTTCCAGATCTCGGTGAAGGCTACATCAGCCAAGTCTGCCGTGGAGTCGGCAACTACCCTTGTCCAGGACACACTTCAAAGGATCAGAACCGCATTTAATTAAGGAGCAAACGTTGGATGCAAGGCCCTGCTAGCCTTGTTTGTGACTGTTGGTGACTTGCTTCGGGAGGAGCTTCACGATCTTCAAAGGGGAGTCTTTCTGTTTCCCTTTTCATTTACTTAACTGTTGTGTGTTTACTTCTGTTTATGTTGTGTGTTTATTTATGTATGTGTGTTTAAATTCAATAACCATGCTTGAATTTCTCATTTTCGTGAAATATCTGTCTAACATTGAGGGCAATGTTTAATTCAAGTGTGGGGGGAAGGTTTATTAAAAAGAAAAGAAAAAAATTTGAAAAAAAAAATTTGAAAAATTCAAAAAAATAATTTACTTGTTTTTGTTTTCTATGGTAACAATATATCGACTAAATCATACTTACTCCCTTGGTAGCGTTGAACCTACCATTGCACTTAGTAAGTCACTGTGGTCACGTATTGTTACCCTAATAAAAAAAATTGAAAAAGAAAAAAAAATTGCTTCTGTTGTTTATTTATTTGTTTGTTTTCGTTTTCTACGGTAACGGTATATCGACTATATCACACTCCTCCCTTGGTAGCGTTGAACCTACCATTGCACTAAGTGAGTCCCTGTGGTCACGTATTGTTACCTACATTGAAAAATCCAAAAAATCAAAAATGACAAAAATATTTGCTTCTGTTTTGTGTGTTATTGTTTGTTTTGTGCTTTGTTCTTTCCAATTCCGATGATGAATTGAGTTTAATTGTTGTGATTAGGAGAATGTTTATTATATGTCAAGGCTTTGTGTAGTTTGCTTTGGATTTAATATGCATAACTTGTGATTGCTCGAATTTCCATGTTCACATAACCTGTTTCGATTAATTGATTGTAATCCGAGAAGCACATTTAAACATACATTGTCATGCATACCTGATGTGAACGTAAAATACGTTCATAAAGTGCTCTAAATACTTGGATGGATGCTATTCTGAAAGCTTATTTGTTGGTTTAATGTTTGTTTTCGTGTTTTCAGGGAAAATATGTGAAAAATGCTAATTTACACATAAAAGGTGAATTTTGGAGATTTACAGCGCAATATCGGAAAGTCAACCGTGACTTTTCGATTATCTGATGACACCGGTCATTATTTGGAAGTGGAATATAATATTGTACGAAGATTTCGAAAGACGTTTCGAATCCCGGCAATTTTGCCGGCGAACCACCACTCACGGAGGCGCAACCACCACACGCGGTGGTGAAAGACAAATTAAATCTCTATTTTATTTTCCCTTGTTTATATTTATTTATATTTTTATTTTAGTATTTATTTTATAATTATTTCTTTTGTTATTTTATTTTTCTTTTATTTTATTTTATATTTATTTCCTTTCATTATTTTATTTTATTTTATTTTATTTATTTATTTCTTTTGACTTTTGTTTGTTGCAGCCCATGTTCTTCTCTCCATCTTCTCCAGCCGGCAGCATCTCCAGCTGTTCTTCACGTTCAAATCCCACCAGCAGCTTCCCCTCCACTTCAATTTGAATTCAAATTGATTCTCTCCAGTTCATCAATCCACTATTGCTTCCTCCGTTCCTCTTCCAATCACCATCCATAAATAGCCATCTCTGTTTCATTCTTCCTTGGCCGGGGCTTCTCCCCGCGCCACCAACTCTTTCCCATCTCTTTTCCCCCTCCACCATTTCTCTGGCGTCCGTGTAGCTCTCCCAGATGCCTTCTCACTCATCTCTCTGGTTACTCACTCACTCTGTCTTCAAAGCGACCGTGCACAGCCACCATGGCTGTGCCTTCTTTTCTCCCCCCTCTGGTTCCTCTCTTCTGCTCTCACGGTTCACACTCACAGTCCCCTCTACAAAATCAATCTCTTCTCTTCCTCCTTTCTCTCCCAAACTAGCTAAGCCCCTTCTTCTTTCCCCATCTGTTACTCCTGCAATCTCAAAAACCACCGTGAGCCCACTGCTCACAGAAACTCAAATCACCATCACCATCTCTAATTAACATAATTTCTCACTCAATGCTCCAATCCGTCTGAAATTACACATAATCATCCCAAACATCATCATCTTCACCCCACCATAATTCATCTGCAATTTAATTAATTCAAGATCACAAACAATTAACAAAAGTATGATTTAATTGCAGGTTGAATTTCACGGCGAACTCCATGGCTGCTGCAATCCAAACCAGCCCGTGCCCACCATCTTCACCGCTGCTGTTCCCAAGCTTTCGCCGGCGTTAATCTTCACTCACCCAGGCCCGTGCCTCCTCAAGCCAACGCCGGCGCCGTTCATTGCAGCTGCTCTCTGCCGCTGCCCATTGCCGTCGCCCAATCTGCCAGCCCACGCCGGCATCGAACCCATCATCTTGCCGCTGCAATTCAGCCCGTGCCTTCATCCTTCCTGCTCCTCATCACGGCCTCTCACTCTCTCGTCTCTGTGTGTGCAGCAAGAAGAAAACAGAAGCAAAAGAATGAAAGAAAATTAAAAGAAGATAAAGAAGGCTGCTGTACGGGTTAGAAGAAGAAGGAAAAGAGAATTAATGAACTTGATGAGAACCAATGAGAGGCAACGTTGAAAAGTCAAAGAAAGCAAAGAGAGGAAGATGAAGGCTGCTGTACACGGGATGAATGAGAGCTGAAATCAGCTTTGAAAAGTCAGCAAGGGCTGGACTGAAAAGTCAAATTGACTTCCCAAATGGGCCTCCAAGCCCAATTGCCTCAAAGCCCAATGACCCAATGTCCAATCTGCTAAGGACACCCGAGTTCCCGAAATTCCACGCCAAATTCATTGAGCTTTCTCTTTCTCTAAACTCATTTTATTTTTATTTGTTTAAGTATTTGTTGTGTGTTTATTTATTTATTAGATTTATTTGTATTTTGAATATTTGGTTAATTTGAATATTGTGTGTTAAATTAATATTATGAAAATCCAAAAATATGTTATTTAATTAATTTGTGTGTTAGTTTAAATTGTTAGTTTAATTTATATTGTTCTTGTTTTATTTTATTTTCAAAGATATTAAAAATCCAAAAACATTTTCCTTTATTTATTTATTGTTTTCAAAAGAATTTCAAAAACCCAAAAAGATTACTTTTGTATATTGTGTACATTTTGTAAATAGAAACAATATAGTTAATTAATTTCGTGACATTAGAAAAGTAAATAAACAATCCTCTGTGGGAAAAACATCTACTTCCCATTATACTATTCAACGACAAATTGTTAGGAAGTTTAGGTAATAATTAATGACGTCGGTTATACCGCATATCAATACCCAGAAACTGTGAGGATTTGAGCCTATTGAATATTCACATGTATGCATATTTCATACATTTACTCGTTCTTCATGTGTGCACAATTCATGAGTTTTGAACCTAGAACTTGCTCAAAGACTACTTGAAACATTTTGTTAATCTGTGATGAATTAGAAATGAGTAAGGCATTAGTTGAGCACCATGGCCAAAGTATTCACCATCCATCTAAACACGAACTTTAGGAATCCCCTTTTGAACTAAACACTCATTAGCCGTTTCTTTTGTTCACCCATACCATCTCACCCTTGTTTTATTTATGTTTGCAAGACGATGATAGTGACTTCTTGTGTTCTTATGCTTCAGGTTTTGATTTGTTTGGTATTATACCAAAAGGCAAGTGTGGGGGTGTATTTTTATTTTGTTGTATTTGTTCAAAGAAGAAAGAAAAAAAAAGAAAAAAAAAAAAAAAAAAAGAGAAATTCCAAAAATAGAGTTATTTTGTTGTATTATTTTTGAATTCAATAAAAGGTTGGAGGAGAATAAGAAAGTTGTTTCGGGTAGAGCATAGGTATGAGTTTCAAAGTCGTTGACTTGTCTTGCAAACATTTGGAGCATTTATCATTTCTAGTCCTTTCACTTCATTTACCATTCACCATTTACCATCCACCCTTTGGTCCCTGTTTCACCTGAAAGCCCTTATGATTTAATGACTTGTGAATTAATTGTAGAGAGTTGGTTGATGAGCAAGCCTATGGGAACATTACTTGTGCAATTGTTATGAGAGCAAACACTTAACCCTAAACATTGAGCGGAAATATTTAGTGATCATTGTGAGCTTTAGTGGTTAATGTTGTTCATATGTGCCTATTTGATTGCATGAGATTAATTGTATACTCGGTTTTCACACACTTCACCCGAGCATAAATGAGATGTACATGTTAAATGCTTAGCAAATTTGTTAGCCTTGCTATATAATTTTTATTCTCCTAATTATAACTCTTGTGAACTCGCTGAGGATTATGGTTGGAAAGAATATATGTTTTTTGTTTCCCTTTTCTGTTTTGTGTTGTTCTGTTTTAAGTTTTGTGTTGCTAAGGGACTAGCAATAGCTAAGTGTGGGGGTATTTGATAGGTGCATAAATGTACAACTTTTTATATCAATTTCTCTACATTTTTGTTGTTAGTTTCTCATAAATTTATGTTATTTAATTAGTTTTTGTGTTTGTAGGTTTCCTATTGCAAATAAAGAGAAAAGAAGATAAGTTGAGCAAAATAAACAATGTGTTGGAAATTTACGAAGTCTAATGGGCTTTCTCGAGGCCCATTAAGAGGTGTGCTGCCGTGAGCCCAAGAGAAAGGCCCAATTCCAAGATGAAGGCCCAACCCCAAGAAGGAAGGCCCAAGTCCACAAAGCATGAAGAAAGGTCCAAGCCCATTTTCGGACAATCTGCCTGTGCAGATCTGTCAACTTTGGAAGCACATATCTCCCACTTGCACCGTTGGATCCAGCTGTATTTTTTATACACGCTTCATGTGTGTGTTAAGTATTCTGGATTCAAATTTCAGAATCATCCAACCGTTCAAACGTCAATTATTCCGTTCTAAGTGGGCATAGCTCAGTGCTGTCTACTTTCCAATTCTTTCTTCTTCTTTTATTATCAATGCTCCACTCACCACCATATTGTCATCCATCTCACCAACCCATATTTGTTGCTTTCTTCCCACATCATTAGTGTTTGATTTCTTTTATCTAAATAAATGGTTCATTGCCATATGACTTCATTTCCACCATTCCACTTACCATTTCTTTTCTACCACTCACATTCCACTTCTCTTCCTTTTCTTTCTTTATTTCTTTCATTGTCTTCTTCTTCCTCTCCATTCTCCTATAAATAGAAGCCTCATTCTTCTCACAAATACACACCCCAATGGGGAGGGACAAACCCTCCTCTTTCTCTTCTCCATCATATTTTCCATTCTCTAGTATTTAGGGTTTTCAAGACTTCAAGGAGGAGAGGAGCTGTTTACACCATCACCACCAGCCATCAACCATCATCACCACCATCATCATCACCTTGGGAATCTCGGCTTTGAGTTGCTTGCTTTCAAGGATTCAAGTTCGTGGTCTTCGAGTTCTTCCTACTTTCCATATGGTGTACTTCAACTTAATCTTTAATTACTCTTTTTGAGTTCCTCTTTGTTGCTTGTTTATCTTTTGTTCTAGTTAACATGACATGATTTATATAATTTTCAGCCTATATTTATGAGTTTATTTAGTTATTGGATCCTAATTAATTAGTTCTTCTAGTAGCTTATGTGACTCCGTTTATTTGATTCTGTTTTATAGAAAACTTTTATGTGTTTATGTTATAGGGTTCGAAACTTATAATATTTGCATATAATTGGAGCTAGAGTTAGGGATTACAATTCACCTAATAGTTTTGGAAACCTAATTCACGAGTAGTAAAGGCTTTGGACAAAGGTCGGTGTCTAATAAAAAGGATTGCGGACATATGGACTTTTCTATAATGGGTCGTGCACTTTGATTAACAACTCTTCTTCTATGCGTTAAACATGGTTTGACTAGCTAGCTGATTAGATGTAAAACCGCGGTCATTAATTTATTACCTAAATTCCTAACAATTGTCGTTGTAAAGTATAATGGGAAATAAAGGTTTTTCCCACAGAAGATTGTTATATTTACTTTTTAATGTCACGAAAAATTAAATTAAATAAAAAATTATTATTAACAAGTATAAAGAATAAAGAATATATATATATACAAAATTAAATGAACTATACAGTATTGTTTCTATTTACAAAAATATACATTATATACAAAAGTATTTTTGGGGGTTTTTGAGATTTTTGTAAACAATAAATAAAATATTTTTGGACTTTTATTATTTTTGAAAACAAGAAACACACACACAAATATTGTTTTGAAGATTAACCAACTCCCTAGCCATGAATCCGAAACTAACACATGTAGAATGCCCACGCGGGTTATCATTCTCCAAATAAACTTCTCCCATGAAATCAACCTAGTGAACGCTCATCTAGATTAAACAATTAAACATGCAAAGGTGATTAATCTAAACATGTCTAACGCATAGAAAAAGAGTTGTTAATTCAAGTGCGCGACCTAGCGAACGCTCGTCTATCCGCGATCCTTATTATTTAGTTTCAACATTAAAGATAAAACCAAACAAACAAAATTCACATAAGCTGCTAGAAGAATCAATCAACTTCAATCCAACAATTATTACACAAAAATAGAAAATAAACAAACAATAACATTTCCCAAAATTATTCACGAATAGTTAATTAAACAAAAATAAATTATAATAAATAAACAGAGTTTGGGAAAAATGTTACTGTTGTGTCCATGAAAATGGACACTGTCTGGCAGGCGAAGGTGGCAGACTCAGCTATGGTAGATCGTAAATTTGGATGTGGCGGGTGCGCAAAGCAATTGGGCATGGAGCATTGGGCTTGGACTTGTGCAATTGGGCAAAGGCCCAATTCTTTTCTTCTATTTCCGGTCCAGCCCCTTCTATTGGTCCTTTGACTTTTCAAGTCTTGATCTTCTTCTTTGACCCGTGTAGACCAGCCCTTTCTTCATTTCTATTTGACTGCTGACTATTCAAAGCTGCCAACTCAGCATTAAGGCCTCCTCTTTCACGATTTCTAATCTTCAGATTTGTTTCTTCTTCTTCTCAGTTCATAGCAAGAGAGAGAGAGCCGTGAGGATGAGAGCAGTGATTTACGCGGTGACTGGGATGAGGGCGGCGCGGCAAGAGCAGAGATCGAGGCATGGCAGAAGCTTGCGGGCTGGAGGGACGCCGGCGGTGAATAGCAGCAGTACTTTGGGTAAGACGCCGGCGTGAGGCACGGCGAGAGGAGCTCCTGTGATGCCATGGCGTCTTGATTGGGTTGCCGGATCAGGTGAGCGACGCGGTGAGCTGGGAGCTTTGGATCGGTGATGGCAGCCGGGTTGTGTGGGATTCACGGCGTCTTGGATGACCGGTAAGCACGGGCGGAGCGACGGGAATGGGTGACGGCGAACTGGGCTGCAACGTCGCCGATGAGGTACGGTAGAAGACGTCGCAGGAATGGTGATTTGACGGCGGCGGTGGCTAATTGGACTGGGCTTTGCTGCGAAGGAAAGCACGGGCAGCTTGGTTTCCAAACCTGCAAAAGAAAACAAAGATAATTAGATTCCTTAATTATGAATTTGCGGGAAAAGAAAGGCGAGAGGAGATGGAATTTGAGTTTCTTGGCCATTGGGCTTTGTTGCGCGTTGAGGACGGCGATGGGTGCACAGAGAAGGCACGTGGATTTGATTGCAGCAGCAAGGCGGGGATGGTGAGAGCAGCACGGCGAAGCTTGGGCATGACGGCGAAGCAAGGCTGCCGATATCATTGCTTCAAAACCTGCAAAAGAGAAGAACAAAGATAATTAGATTGATTGATTAAATTGCTTGCAGGTGCTCTCTTTAAATAGAGATGAAATGGGAAGAAGCAGCCAACGAAGGAAGAATCTGTTGGTGATGGGAGCAGTAGGTGAAGTGGAGCACTTGATGGATTGGAGAATATGCTGCCGGCGAGTGGAGGAAAACCAGGGAAATATGGACTGTAGTATGATGGTGGTGGAGATGGTTGGTGAAGTGGAAATGGTGATTGAGCTGAACATGGTGTGAATTGGAGATGGTGGTCGTGAGCACATGGTAGATGCGAAACAAAACAAAAAGAAAAAGAGATAAAAGAAAATAATTAAAATAAATAATTATAAAACAAAATAAAATAACAAAAGAATTTAAATGAAATAATTAAATTATAAAATAAACAAGGGAAAATAATATGGAGATTTAAAATGGGTTTTGCCACCGCGTGTGGTGGTTGCGCCGCCTTATGTGGTGGTTCGCCGACAAATTGTCGGGATTCGGAACAGTTCCCGAAATCTTCGTACATTATTTTATTCCACAAATGAAAGTCACGGTTGACTTTCCGATTTACGCTGAAAACCTCCAAAATGCACCTATTCTGTGCAGATAAACATTTTCCTGGTATTTTCCCTAAACACACAAAAACAAATATTAAACAGACAAATAAGCTTTCGGAATAGCAAAATCCAGTAATTAAAGGCACTTTGTGAACGTATTTTACGTTCACATCACTAGCTTTCTAGACTAAGATGGCGTGTTTAATTGGTTAATCTAGGTGCTTTCACTTAGGTTAATTTTCGTAGAGAGGTTTCACTTGGGGAATGGTTAGCTTCTAACTTTCCACATATGTTAATTTCGGTTTCATGGCTAGGGAACTTGGTTAATTTTCGGTCCAATAATTGGTAAACTTGTATATTTGTGGCTGAACTTTATATTCTTTATGTTCCATCTCATCTTATTAAATTTATTCTTTGTAATTTAATTAATTTATTTCATTCAATTTATTTCTTTAACCCCTTTTTACTTTGTACATATGTATATATTTATACTTTATACTTGTTAATAATTCTTTATTTTATTTAATTCTTGTGACATTTTTTGTTAGGTACACCCTTTGATCTCCGTTGTGAACGATACCCTACTATGCACTATACTACTACCGAAGCAAATATTTTTGTAATTTTTCAGATTTTTTTGATTTTTTTGATTTTTTTCAATTTACGTAACAATACGTGACCACAGTGACTCACTTAGTGCAATGGTAGGTTCAACGCTACCAAGGGAGTGAGTGTGATATAGTCGATATACCGTTACAGTAGAAAACGAAAACAAGTAAATTATTTTTTTTTGAATTTTTCAAATTTTTCAAATTTTTTCTTTTCTTTTCAATAAATCTTCCCCCACACTTGAATTAAACATTGTCCTCAATGTTAGACAGATATTTCACAAAAATGAATAATTCAAGTATGGTTATTGAATTTAAACACACAAACATAAATCAACAGAAGTAAACACACAACATATATACAAATGAAAAAGATAGGTTTAAGAAAAACTCCCCCTTGAAGATCGTTAAGCTCCTCCCGAAGCAAGTCACCAACAGTCACAAACAAGGCTAGCAGGGCCTTGCATCCAACGTTTGCTCCTTAGTTGACTGCGGCTCTGATCCGTTGAAGTGTGTCCTGGACAAGGGTAGTTGCCGACTCCACGGCAGACTTGGCTGATGTAGCCCTCACTGAGATCTGGAACACTATAGTCAGCAGTGTTCCGTCAAGTTCGGCTCCGGATACGTTAGGCAGAATGGAGAAGCCTGAAGACATAAGCGGAAATGGCTCCGGTTGAACTCCAGATAGCAAACACTGGAAAATGGAATGGTTAATCGGCGCATAAATCACAGACGACCCCGTTGCATCGGTGCAACACTCCTGAAGAATAAGGAAGTCGTTGTGACTATCTATGGCGAGCACCGAAATCTGGTTCCGCGGGTCAAGACCGATGGAAAAGTTTGCTAGCACACGCACCGAGCTGTCCATCGACATGCTATCCCACATTGGTCTAGTCTGAACGTCTTTGAGGAACTCAAAGATCCTGGTGTGATGGGAGAGATGAACGACGGAACAACCAGCGGTACGATTGACTCCAGGGGGCTTGCTCGGATCTCCCCTTCGCTTGTTGGTCCTGACCTCCATTCGAGTGTCTCTTGTTCGGTTCGAACAAGTCCAGTGGTGGTACGTGGAGTTGCTGATGTCGTTAAAGAAACAGACCGTCATCTGTTTTGCCATTTCCGCAAGTCCTCTTCTTCCTTCAAGAGAAATAATCGAGTCACCGGGTGAAGAGTGGATACCTGTGGCGCACATGTAGCGCTCGGCTTGTCGTTGGAGAGTTGAGATCCAACGCTTTGCACCAAAAGCGAACCCTGAATGAACAAAAGGTTCGAAACTGGCCTTCATCTCCTTTTCGCGTACATCCACGTGCTCCACCCAAGTGACCAAGGAAGATCCATTATGAAGATCACGTATCAGGCATCCGGAGGGGCGTTTTCGGCAAATCGATCTCACGGAAGGCTTTGGATTGGAACGCAATTCATCCACGGAGACATCCACGACGACCCAACTTCCATCCGATTCGTTGGTGAGAGTACCTAACGAACCGGACTTCACGAGTTGAAACGAGGTGAGATGGCACCGAAACTCGGCCGACATCACCCGCATATGCTCCTCGTAGCCTTCTTCGTTCTTTGGAGGAAAGGATCTCCAACGTCTTGGCGTTTGTGATCATGCTACGGAAAGACTGCAACCATCGACCAACATCCATGAGAATTTGAACGATGGTGGTCGGATAAAGATGGATGGTTGCCGAGTGTCTCGACGATTCGGCTTTGAAGTACGGAGCAGGTTCAGCTCGTTGAAACACTCGCAAGTACTCGGCCCTATGAAGAGTCTCGGGATGAATAGACGTGTCGGGAGTCGGTGAAGTTATCCACAAAGGAAATCCGGCAGTGGCCATGAGCAGGAGCTCGTGTTTGGCCCTACGGACGATATCCGAGATCAAGTCGGTGTGGACTCCGACAAGATCATGAGCAGGTCCGGGAAGGGTGTCAGATGGCAAAGGTATGGATGGGCGATCGACAAGTGTAGGCATGAGGCTCCGCACATCCCGTCTCAAGTGGTCCATATCGATGGAATCATCGGACAACTCGAGAAGAGGCTCTTGTTGTGGAGGAACAACTTCGAGCCTTCGCCTAGGCACATCTGAGTGCGGAACAGGACCTCCGCAATTGAGACAGATGCCGCTGTGGAGAGCATCGACGAGTCGTTGATTCAGAAGTTGAAGCTCCTCGTTCTTGCTCACCAGCTGATCATTTCTTTTCTCTAGCTCGGCAATACGCTGCTCGGAAGACTGGATACCGAACTTCTTCCTATTTCTCGACCCCCAATAGTAGACTTGGTCCTCCTCAAGTCCGATTTTCGGACCAAATCTTTCTCGTTGTGGTTTCGTGGGGTGAGAATACACCGCAAAGAAAGCCGCAAGTGCATCTCTCTGAGATTTGCTGTACTTCGACCTCGGAAGTCTCCTATAGACAGGAGCGGCTTCCAGCTCAACGGGTGGATCAGCAACCAGGATTGGTGCTTGGGGTAGTGGTTGCGGTTGTGGTAGTGGCTGTGGCTCGGTCGGCATGCTAGCATCGACGCTATTGAGCATGCTCGGTGGAATTATTTCAGCCAGACCTTCAAAGATTGGGTTCTCTGAAGGTCCTGCCTGAAACAAATCACTGAAAGAATTCACTCTTTTGGCCATTTCTAGGTTAGGATGGGAGGAAAGCTTTTCTGGGTTTGGGAGGTTTTCTGGGAATAACGGAAGAACAGATGAAGAACAGATGAACCACGAGAG
This sequence comes from Rubus idaeus, assembly GCA_030142095.1. Classification (NCBI taxonomy): domain Eukaryota; kingdom Viridiplantae; phylum Streptophyta; class Magnoliopsida; order Rosales; family Rosaceae; genus Rubus; species Rubus idaeus. The sequence goes on along the minus strand of CM057968.1, from coordinate 16,109,986 downwards.
AATACGAGAGAGAGAGAAAGGCTAAGGGAAATCGCGTAATGACCTAAGGGAACTAACGCAAACAGAAGGGAAAGGAAGGAACAGACGCACGCTCGCACACGTGCCACAGACAGAAGACCCGCAATTTCCGGATCGAGCGACGAAAGTCGTAAAGTCTACAGTAGACACGCACGCGGTTTATTAAACAATTCGGCCGACGCAAAAGTCGTGCGTCGGCCCAATCAAATTTTTTTTATTTTCATTTTTTATTTTTTTATTTTTATTTTTTAATACTTTACGAAAAGTCGTAAAATGAACAGTGAAAACGCGTAGCACACGCGCTTGCCGACACTTTAAACGGGCTTGGGCCATCGAAATGGTCTGGGCCTTAAAGTGGGCCTGGGCCAAAGAAATCTCCGGCCCATTATTAATGGTGGGCTTAAACTAATGGGCCTAAAAACGAACAGGCCCGACACACTAATGGGCTTGGGTTACGGGTTTTGGGCTTCGTGAATGACACGAGCCCAATGGGCTAAAATTTTATTTTTTATTTTTTATTTTACGAAACCTAAAACCCTAACCGATTACACAAACGGGCCTAGAGCCCAATAACAAACAAACTAACTAACAAGCCCAAAACAAATTATATGAACAGTAATTATAAACAGTAAAAATAAATAATTTCAAAACAGTAAAACAAAAACAAACACTTTTTTTTTTTTATATATTTCCAATTACAAATTTTCTAATTTTTATTTTTTTTTTTTTTTTTTATTTTAAACAAACAAATAACAAGAGTGAAAAGAAAACTTACCTTTTTACTCCCGAGGAAACCGAAAATCACCAACAAGACATCAACCTCAAGGTTTTTCAACCTTGACTTCCTAAACGTATGCTCCGATGTATGTGGTAAAATTTCCGATAAACCCGGATTATTTCCTATACAAAATAAAAAGGTTAGTAATAAATTTACAAAATAAAAACAAAATATTTACAAAGTTAAAAATGTGTCACAAATTATCTATACAAAATGAATGAATAAAATTTCCTATGTCTAAGTATATTCCTATGTCTACGTATATTCCTATGTCTACGTATATTTTATTTACACAAAAATATTTTCTTTTGCCTGAATATAGTTGAAAAAAAATGAAAGTTGATTCCAAGCGGTAACTCAAGGTGGACTTACGGCCTAGGTGCAATGTCTTGACTTAAATGACTTTCCGTGTTTTCAGAAGGCGAATGGCCAGATCACAAGAGATAAGCGAGAGGCAGGATTCATTTAGTGGACAAGTCCTCTGAATCCAATTTTACAAACCCGTCACCCAGAGTCTTGATCATATCTAGACACCATTCATGTGCCCCTTACTCAGTTGAGAAAACACTTAAGTGTTCGACAATTCTCCAAGTGTTAATAAAGGCCGCCCTCAACCTCAAATAACCTTACGGTAAAAATGAAGGGTTTAGGCCAATATTAATAAAAGGACCTTACCTAATCCGTTCAAGTTACAACTTACAACAACAAAAAATAATCAACTATATAAAAGACACCTAAATAAATTACTAAGTGTAACAAAAGATAAACAAGTATAATCAGTGAGTATAAATAAAATTAACAAGTATTATTTACAAATAGTAAAAAGTCAATAGTCAAAGTCAACAGTCAAAAAGTCAACAGTAAATAGTAATAGTCAAAAGTCAAAAGTAAATAGTAAAAACAATCCCCGGCGAGCCGGCGCCAAAATGATTAGCGGTAAAACCTACGGTCATTAATTTATTACCTAAATTCCTAACAATTGTCGTTGTAAAGTATAATGGGAAATAAAGGTTTTTCCCACAGAAGATTGTTATATTTACTTTTTAATGTCACGAAAAATTAAATTAAATAAAAAATTATTATTAACAAGTATAAAGAATAAAGAATATATATATATACAAAATTAAATGAACTATACAGTATTGTTTCTATTTACAAAAATATACATTCTATACAAAAGTATTTTTGGGGGTTTTTGAGATTTTTGTAAACAATAAATAAAATATTTTTGGACTTTTATTATTTTTGAAAACAAGAAACACACACACAAATATTGTTTTGAAGATTAACCAACTCCCTAGCCATGAATCCGAAACTAACACATGTAGAATGCCCACGCGGGTTATCATTCTCCAAATAAACTTCTCCCATGAAATCAACCTAGTGAACGCTCATCTAGATTAAACAATTAAACATGCAAAGGTGATTAATCTAAACATGTCTAACGCATAGAAAAAGAGTTGTTAATTCAAGTGCGCGACCTAGCGAACGCTCGTCTATCCGCGATCCTTATTATTTAGTTTCAACATTAAAGATAAAACCAAACAAACAAAATTCACATAAGCTGCTAGAAGAATCAATCAACTTCAATCCAACAATTATTACACAAAAATAGAAAATAAACAAACAATAACATTTCCCAAAATTATTCACGAATAGTTAATTAAACAAAAATAAATTATAATAAATAAACAGAGTTTGGGAAAAATGTTACTGTTGTGTCCATGAAAATGGACACCGTCCGGCAGTGCGAAGGTGGCGGACTCGGCTATGGTAGATCGTAAATTTGGATGTGGCGGGTGCGCAAAGCAATTGGGCATGGAGCATTGGGCTTGGACTTGTGCAATTGGGCAAAGGCCCAATTCTTTTCTTCTATTTCCGGTCCAGCCCCTTCTATTGGTCCTTTGACTTTTCAAGTCTTGATCTTCTTCTTTGACCCATGTAGACCAGCCCTTTCTTCATTTCTATTTGACTGCCGACTATTCAAAGCTGCCAACTCGGCATTAAGGCCTCCTCTTTCACGATTTCTAATCTTCGGATTTGTTTCTTCTTCTTCTCAGTTCATAGCAAGAGAGAGAGAGCCGTGAGGATGAGAGCAGTGATTTACGCGGTGACTGGGATGAGGGCGGCGCGGCAAGAGCAGAGATCGAGGCATGGCGAAAGCTTGCGGGCTGGAGGGACGCCGGCGGTGAATAGCAGCAGTACTTTGGGTAAGACGCCGGCGTGAGGCACGGCGAGAGGAGCTCCTGTGATGCCATGGCGTCTTGATTGGGTTGCCGGATCAGGTGAGCGACGCGGTGAGCTGGGAGCTTTGGATCGGTGATGGCAGCCTGGGTTGTGTGGGATTCACGGCGTCTTGGATGACCGGTAAGCACGGGCAGAGCGACGGGAATGGGTGACGGCGAACTGGGCTGCAACGTCGCCGATGAGGTACGGTAGAAGACGTCGCAGGAATGGTGATTTGACGGCGGCGGTGGCTAATTGGACTGGGCTTTGCTGCGAAGGAAAGCACGGGCAGCTTGGTTTCCAAACCTGCAAAAGAAAACAAAGATAATTAGATTCCTTAATTATGAATTTGCAGGAAAAGAAAGGCAGAGGAGATGGAATTTGAGTTTCTTGGCCATTGGGCTTTGTTGCCGGCGTTGAGGACGGCGATGGGTGCACAGAGAAGGCACAGTGGATTTGATTGCAGCAGCAAGGCAGGGATGGTGAGAGCAGCACGGCAGAAGCTTGGGCATGACGGCGAAGCAAGGCTGCTGATATCATTGCTTCAAAACCTGCAAAAGAGAAGAACAAAGATAATTAGATTGATTGATTAAATTGCTTGCAGGTGCTCTCTTTAAATAGAGATGAAATGGGAAGAAGCAGCCAACGAAGGAAGAATCTGTTGGTGATGGGAGCAGTAGGTGAAGTGGAGCACTTGATGGATTGGAGAATATGCTGCCGGCAGTGGAGGAAAACCAGGGAAATATGGACTGTAGTATGATGGTGGTGGAGATGGTTGGTGAAGTGGAAATGGTGATTGAGCTGAACATGGTGTGAATTGGAGATGGTGGTCGTGAGCACATGGTAGATGCGAAACAAAACAAAAAGAAAAAGAGATAAAAGAAAATAATTAAAATAAATAATTATAAAACAAAATAAAATAACAAAAGAATTTAAATGAAATAATTAAATTATAAAATAAACAAGGGAAAATAATATGGAGATTTAAAATGGGTTTTGCCACCGCGTGTGGTGGTTGCGCCGCCTTATGTGGTGGTTCGCCGACAAATTGTCGGGATTCGGAACAGTTCCCGAAATCTTCGTACATTATTTTATTCCACAAATGAAAGTCACGGTTGACTTTCCGATTTACGCTGAAAACCTCCAAAATGCACCTATTCTGTGCAGATAAACATTTTCCTGGTATTTTCCCTAAACACACAAAAACAAATATTAAACAGACAAATAAGCTTTCGGAATAGCAAAATCCAGTAATTAAAGGCACTTTGTGAACGTATTTTACGTTCACATCACTAGCTTTCTAGACTAAGATGGCGTGTTTAATTGGTTAATCTAGGTGCTTTCACTTAGGTTAATTTTCGTAGAGAGGTTTCACTTGGGGAATGGTTAGCTTCTAACTTTCCACATATGTTAATTTCGGTTTCATGGCTAGGGAACTTGGTTAATTTTCGGTCCAATAATTGGTAAACTTGTATATTTGTGGCTGAACTTTATATTCTTTATGTTCCATCTCATCTTATTAAATTTATTCTTTGTAATTTAATTAATTTATTTCATTCAATTTATTTCTTTAACCCCCTTTTTACTTTGTACATATGTATATATTTATACTTTATACTTGTTAATAATTCTTTATTTTATTTAATTCTTGTGACATTTTTTGTTAGGTACACCCTTTGATCTCCGTTGTGAACGATACCCTACTATGCACTATACTACTACCGATAGGGTTTTTTTTAAATTGACGTTCCTTTTGGGCGTGTCAGTTGAAAGTCATGGCTGCCGAGTTCTTCGTACTTTGCCTTACCCTTCGTAGTGCCCAGTCCCCCAGTTTGAGGTACCGGCACTTTGCCTTCGCATCAAACTTGCGCTTGAGCTGGTTTTTGTGTTCTGCATTCCGGAGGTTGGCTTGTTCCCGACGTTCCTCGAGTAGGTCCCGGTTGAGGCACAACTGTTCTTCATTTTCATTTGGATCATATGTGTCGATCCGGTGTGTTGTGGAATTGATTTCAACCGGTACCACGGCTTCTGCACCGAAAGCAAGGGAGAATGGCGTCTCACCGGTGGCAGCCTTGTACGAGGTGCGGTACGCCCAAAGAACCTCCGGTAGTAGTTCAGGCCATGCGCCTTTCTTATCACCGAGCTTGGTCCTCATAGTTCTCTTCAGGATTTTGTTAACTGCCTCCACCTGACCGTTGGTCTGCGGGTGGGCTACCGATGCGAAGAAAAGGGTGATGCCTTTCTCCCAGCAGAATTTCCTGAAGGATTCAGAGTCAAATTGTTTACCGTTGTCGGTGATAATGACTTGAGGGATACCGAAGCGACAGATGATGTTTTCCCAAATGAAGGACTGTACTTGCCGGGAAGTGATTGACTTAAGGGCCTTGGCCTCTGTCCACTTGGTGGAGTAGTCGGTGGCGACTACCACGTGTTCAACACCACCGGTACCCTTGGGCATGGGCCCGATTAAGTCGATTCCCCACTGGGCGAAGGGACATGGGTTCACCATCGTCTCCAGCGGCTGGGATGGTTTTGGTACGTTCGGTGCGTTGAACTGACAGGCCTTGCATTGCCTTGTAAATGATATAGCGTCCCGGAGGAGTGTTGGCCAGAAGTAACCAAGGCGGATGAGTTTGTGGGCCAATGCTCTTCCTCCCGGGTGGTTGCCACAGATGCCCTCGTGTACCTCCCTGATGGCGTCTCGGGACTCGGCTGGTCCGAGGCATCGTAGGTATGGCAAGGAGTGAGCTCGTCGGTAGAGATGGCTGTTAATGATGAGGTACCGGGAGGACCGGAATCTTACTTTCTTGGCCTCATCATTATCTCTCGGGAGGGAGCCATCACGCAAGTACTCGAGGATTGGTGTCATCCAGTTCGCCTCCTCCAGGCGCAGGTGGTTGACCTCGGTGGGCATTGTCTCGGTGCTTCGGCTTTCTAGCATGTCGATGGGTACCGAGTTGCCAGGGTTGGGGTCAATAGCGGAGGCTATTCTGGCCAAGGCGTCAGCCCTTTGATTTTCTTCTCTCGGTACCTTCGTTAGCTTGAAGCATGAGAAACCGGCAGTGAGCTCTTTTGCCAACATCCTATACCGGGACATGATGGGATCCTTGGCCTGGTAGTCCCCCGAGACTTGGTTGACAATGAGCTGTGAGTCGCTGAAGACCTGGAGCTGCTGGGCTCCCATGTGCCGGGCCAGCCGCAGGCCGGCCAGGAGTGCTTCGTACTCGGCCTCATTGTTGGAAGCCTTGAAATTGAACCGGAGAGCACTCTCGAGCCGAGATGTGTCGGGACTACCGGTGTGGGGAGTGATAAGAATGAGTCCGGCCCCGCTACCGTGGGTGTTCGAGGCACCATCCACATATAATTGCCAGGTCGGTAGGGCGGGATCAAATTGTGTTTCCTCGCCGGTGGCCTGGGCCGTCTCGGCCGAGCCAGCTCCCTCTACCGATGTGGGTGAGGACTGCACAGAGGTGAATTCAGAGACAAAGTCAGCCAGTACCTGTGCCTTAATTGCTGGTCGAGGTCGGTAGGTGATATCGAACTCGCTGAGCTCGATGCTCCACTTCATGAGTCTGCCAGATGCCTCCGGCTTCTGCAGGATTAGCCTGAGTGGGTGATCGGTAAGCACCACAATGGGGTGAGCCTGGAAGTACGGGCGAAGCCTTCTGGCTGAGATCATGAGTGCAAGGATGAGCTGCTCGATTTCGGGGTACCGAGTTTCGGTATCCACGAAAGATTTGCTTGTGTAGTCCACCGGTAGGTCCTCCTTGTTGTGGCTCCTGACTAGGATCGAGCTCACAGCAGTTCTCGATACCGATAGGTATAGGAAGAGAGGTTCGCCTAGTACCGGTCGGCTGAGCAGTGGTGCTGCTGCCAGATATTCTTTCAATGCAGCAAAGGCTTGCTCGCACTCGGTGGTCCAGCCCTCGAACTTCTTCCCGGTCTTCAGAATTTTGAAGAATGGGGCACACCGGTCGGTAGACCGTGATATGAATCGGGAGAGAGCTGCGATCCTACCGTTAAGGCTCTGGACGTCCTTGAAGGTTTTGGGAGATTCCAAGTCCAGGATCGCCCTGATTTTCTCGGGATTAGCCTCGATACCCCGTGGCCGACCATGAAGCCAAGGAATTTTCCTTCGCCTACGCAAGACGCACTTCTCGGGATTGAGCTTCATCCCATAATCCCGGAGGATGGAGAATGTCTCCCGTAGGTCGGTAAGGTGGTCGTTTTTCTTTAAGCTCTTGACGAGCATGTCATCCACGTACACTTCCACGGTCCTCCCGATCTGCCCGGAGAACATGCGGTTGACCAACCGTTGATAGGTGTCCCCGGCATTTTTCAATCCGAAGGGCAGGACCTTGTAGCAAAGATGGACCTTGGTCGGTCATGAAGGAGGTGTGTTCTGGGTCCTCGGGATCCAACTTGATCCGGTTGTAGCCTGAATAGGCATCCATGAAGCTCGGGGCCTCGTGACCGGCGGTGGAGTTGACAAGCCGCTCGATCCTCGGTAGGGAAGCCGTCCTTGGGACATGCCTTGTTGAGATCGGTGAAGTCGATGCACATTCGCCACTTCCCGTTGGGTTTCTTCACTAGTCACGGTTGGCTAGCCATCGGGGGTATTGGACTTCCGGATGAAACCTATACCGAACAGTTTGTCGACCTCGCTCTTCATTGCTTCGTACCGTTCTTGGTCCCCGACGCGCCTCTTCTGCCGTACCGGCCGGTAGGCGGGATCGATCCCAAGCTTATGGGAGATGGTTGTGGTAGAGATACCGGCATATCGGCGTAGGACCAAGCGAACACCGAGGCGTTGTCCTTGAGGAGCTTGATCAAGTCGGTACGCAAGGCGACCGTGGAGGCCGGTACCGATCTTGACTACCCCGTCGGGCTGTTCGGGAACAAAGCAATCTGTTCTACCTCCTCGTGGGGCTTTCCCCGTATGACTACCGCTCCTTCCCGGGATCATCCGGCCGGTCCGCCGCCGCCGCGTTATTACCGGGTGCGACGCCGCACACGTCCCGTAGGGCCGTCGTGGCTTTGTCTCTTGGGCGTAGCAGATCGGCCACGGGCCGACTTCCCCCGATAGAGGCAACCCCGGCGGGAGTAGGGAACTTTAGCATGAGCAAGTAGTAGCACACACGGGCTCGATTTGGCGAGAGGATGGGCCTACCGAGAATGAAGTTGTAGGAGGATTCACAATCCACTACCAAGATGCGGGCCGATACCTTCGGGACCGGGGACCGTCCGACCTCGACGTTGAGCCAAACGCTACCGAGGGGTTGGACAAGGTCTCCCGAGAAACCGATGAGTGGATTCACCGTCCTTGAGATGTTCTCGAGGGGTAGGTCCAATTTGAGGTAGGCACTCTTGAAGATGACATTGGCAGAGCTGCCACCGTCGACCAGCACTTTGTGCATCAGGTCGGTATGGACCTTTGCTGATATTACGAGTGGGTCATCGTGGGGGGTCACGATACCGGTTTCCTCCTCGCTGGAGAATCCTATGTTCCAAGGGTCTCGTTTCTGTTTCTTCTGCACCGGCGCAGATTGTACCGAGAAGCACTGCAGGTGCTGCTTAGCCTCCTTCACATGAGATCTGTGTTCGGAGCGGGTGGTACCGAAAAGAGTGGGGCCTCCACTTATGGTGAAAATTTCCTTTCGGTACCCTTGAGGGGCTTGGCCAACATACTGGGTGAGTTTCCCATCTCGGTGCAACTGTTCGGCAACATCCCTCAGGGCTTGGCACTCCTCGGTATCATGAGCACCGGACTGATGGTGGGTGCAGAATTTACCGGTGTTGACCCGGTTGTCGGCATACGGTGGTCTCTTCCACGGCCGAGGGAAGAGCCGGGGGTTCTCCTTGTAGATGTCCTCCATTGGTTTGTTGAACACGGTGCACACCGTAGGCTATCATCGGCAAGGTCTCGCCGGTTGGATTTCTTGGACCGGTTTTGCTTCCAAGAATTCTTTTTCTTGGGGTACTGGTTGTACCCGGTTTTAGTCCAGCCGTGGCTTGGAGTGTTTATCCGGTTTACGCCGTGCCCGGGTGCACCGCCATCCACCCCGGTAAGCGGGGGGTGCGCTCGGGCCGAGTAGCCGGAGCTCGCCCCCGGCCTTGCCGACCGAAGTAGGGCGGTACTCCCGGCTCGCCGTGGCCGGAGTCAACCCGATATACCGGTTGATACTGGTTGTTCGGGGGCTTGGTATTGGTGATTCTGCTCCCGATGGGGAGGATCATACCGTTGATTGTTATTCCGGTTCCCCGGTTATTGTTCCGGTTGTTTCCTCTGTAGTTGTTGCCCGGTTGCGCTTGTTATCCTGCCCAGGTTCTTCGACCTTGGGCGCGCCGGTTTGCTCTTGCCTGCGTTTATCCCCGGTAGGTCCACGATCACCGTGGATGCCTTGCTGCCTTTGTGCATTTCATTGAGGTGGGACTTCCTCTCGTAGGTCGATAGTAGCTACGGGCGTCGGGCCGGTTCTCGCTTACGAGCTCGGTATAGGTGAATACCGTGTTTGTGGAGTTCAGTTCCCGAGGAACTCTCCCGGTTCTAGGCCATCCCGGAAGATCCGGGCCGCACGGATGTCATCCTTGGTATTGCGGCGCCGGTAGGCGGCTTTGAACCGCTTCGTAGTCGGCCAATCGTTCGCCCGCGGTCCGTCGGAAGCCGGTGAGCTCCCTACCGAGTAGAAGAAGCTGGACTTGGTGGCATACTCGGTGGTGAAGGCCTCGACCACTTGTTCGTAGCGTCGATGGACTCCGCTCTAGTTGATAGAACCATAAAATGGCCTCCCCGAGTCGAGTATTGACAAAGGCATGGCACCCGCCCTCGTCGGTGTAGCCCCTGCCGTTGTAGGCGGACCGGAAGGCAGTTACATGCATCACCGGGTCCTCCTTGCCGTTGTAAGGGTCCAACTTCGGATTCTTGAAGTCCGGTTGTGGTTATAGATCCTCCCGGTGAAGGGACCGATGGGTTTTTTGGCCGTGCCGAGGCTAGGTGAGCTCTCGGCGGTACCGGTCTCAACTTTCCCGAGACGGTCATTGAGCTCTCGGAAGAGGCCGGTAAGCGTGTCCTCTTCCACCCGTGGCCCCGGGATGACGGTGACGGGTTCCTCGCTGGAGGGTGTCGTAGTCTTCATCGGTATCCTCCTCGTCGGCGGAGTGGACCACACCCTCGGCGTCAAGGAACGAGACCAGGGGAGTCGGTAGGGGCCCGGTCCGCCTATCCGGTACTCGGTGCCTCGGTCGCGAGAGGGGTGTCAACTCTCGGGAGAGGTGCCGAGCACCGATCGGGCCGGGGTCGGCATCCCGGCGAAGCGCTCCCTTAGCAGATTTATCTCCCGGCACCGGCCTCTTGAGCGCCTACCGATCGCGGCGCGATTGCTCATTGCTCTCTGGAGTTCTCGGATCATGGCCTCAAGTCTCGGCACCATTGAAGATTCAGTTTGGTGGGATTCGGGGGTCTCGGACTCGGTAGAGTGGACCGCCGCAGGCGCCTCCTCCGAAGAGATCCAAGGCCGGCTATAGTCAAGGTTTCCTTCGCGGATTTGGACTTTTTGGTTTGCTTCGCTGGCTGTGAGCCATCGCTAGCCGATTTTGTCATTGCTTGATTGGTAGAACACCTCACGGGGTGAGTATGCTTTGGTTATGAAGTGGTGGAATTGTTCCCACAGACGGCGCCAAATGTTTCTGCCGTTTCCCAACTGCCCGGTAGTGTCGTGTGCGGGTACCTGAAAGCACAAGATTGGTCAGGGAGGTCGGTGTGTACCGACCGAAGATCCTCCGACGCTCAAGTTAGTACCGATTGGTGTTGGGGAGCAGAGAGTTTGGGATTCGGAGAGAACGTACCTGAATAAGGAGTGAGGACTCCTTATATATGAGGTGAGGTCGGAGACAAGCTTCCCTGGCGTGGGGGACATCCCCCGACACGAGGAATATTCTCCGTCCACTACCTCGATGTGCGCATCGAGGGATGGCGGCGCCAGTGCGGCATGGGCTCGCGACTTAGTGCGATCCGTGAGGTAGTGGACAAGCACGTGTGCCGCCGGCCGTGCCGGTACCCGTGGGGCTGGTCACACCGTGCACAGTCGGGAGACGTCCATGTAGAGCCGGGGGAGAGCTTGTGGTCGATACACCCGGCCTGGTCTTACCGGTACCGCTGGGATATTGCCAGGGCTTCGACTGCGGCCTGGGACAGTATACTCGGTAGGGGATCCCTACCGAATCGGTAGATGCCGCTGGGGCGTTGCAGAGATTATGTTCTCGGTAGGGGAGCCCTACCGAGTCAGTTATGGGGCTACAAGGAGGCTGCTCCCGGTGATAGTGAGCTACTTCGGATCTATCCCGGTAAAGATATGAAATGGTAGCAACATTTCTTGAGGAACTTTATTCCTTCTTTTTGTTTTTGATTTTCTTTCTTTCTTTGAACAATAACTAAAATAAAACAACTCCTCCAAACTTTCTTTTTAGTACAATCACAAAATCTCAAGCATTTAAGGATAAGAAGTCACTATCAAAGTCTTGTAAACACAATGGAATGGGTGATGATATTTTGAAGTGGTGGAATGAATGTATGTGATGTGGGTGAACAAAGGAAAGCTAATGATGTATTTGGCTCAAAGTGGGCTATTCCTAGAGTTCAGATTCATATGGATGATGGTAAGTTTGGCAATGGTGTTCAACTAATGCCTTAGTCATTTCTAACTCAAAATGGATCAATCAAAAGCTTCAAGTGGTCTTTGAGCAAGTTCTAGGTTCAAACCTTATGCAATGTTCACACATGAACAACAAAGAGAAACATGTAAGATGCATACTGATTTGTATGTGATTTGCATACAAATTAGGCCTCTAATCATCATTATTGTGCTTGTCCAATGGCCATTTGTGAGTCTCTAATCCTTGTTTGCACACTTGTAGGTAAATCGAGCATCGGAATGATATTAGGAGCAAAAAGGATGCATTTTGGAGGTTTTGGTGGATTTCCGGCAAAAGGACGAAAAGTCAACCCGATGGTCAAAAGTCAACTCGTGGTCAACCCCGACTTTAGAGCGTCAACGAGTCAACATGAAGTCCCGGAAGTGAGTCGCAAGAGAATTTCGGAAGATTGATCAAGAAACCGAGAAGTCAAGCAAAGTCAACCATGGTCAACTCTGAAGGTCAAGGTCCAAGTCAAGGTCAACTTTGTGACTCATTCACATGAGCACCCAAGTCATCAAGGAGTATAATAGATATGGTGAGGTCACCCCTAGTCTATTCCTTCTTTTTGCCTCCTATAGGATTTTACCCCTTTACCCTTCATTAAACTTCATAGCCATTAGATTAAACTCTAGTCTATCCTAGCCCTTCATTCCCTCCCTCTCTTGCCTATATATAGCTTAGTTTTAGCTACATTTAGGTCATCTCCCACATTCCAAAGCAGCCCCCAAAATTCCTCCCCTTTTCCCTTTCCCCTTTTCCTTCTCTCCCTTCACTTTCACTTTAGCCTCTGGTCGTCTGTCGACCGGTCGACGGGTCCCTGTCGACCGGTCGACCAGCGGCGCTGCTCGGCTTCTCCACCACTTCTCACCCACTTCCACCACTCCTTTCCTCTCCCACCCTTCATGGAAGTTGCTCACCACGACGTCTACTACCTCCACCACCACTTTGGGCAACTGGTGATCCTCACCAAGTCACCAATTTCATCATCAAGGCCAAGGAGGAGCAAGAGAGCACCTATTGAGCATTCCTCACCTCTACTCTCTCTTTTCCTTATGTTTTGCACTTCATATTATAATTTGATGATGTATATTGAGATGGTTAGTGAGTAGAGACCTATGTTGGGGACTAGGGTTGTGTGCCCTAGTCCAATGTGATTTTGTGATGCTTGATTGATGAATAAAATGCCTTGTGTTTCATAAGTATGTGAATTGTCTAGTTTAATATGTATTGAATGTGTGTTTGATAGGAGCACAAAGTGTGACGTTTTTAATGTGTTTTCCCTACTATTTGGCTATGATTTAATTGTAACTTTGCTATTTTAGCTTAGTTTCCATATTTGAGTCCAAAATGATGTATTAATGTGAACATGTGCAGAAACGAAGTCTAATGGGCTTTTGCGAGGCCCATTAAGAGGTGGTCTGCCATGAGGCCCAAGATGGAAGGCCCAAACCCAAGAAGGAGGCCCAAACCCAAGAAGGAGGCCCAAACCCAAGATGGAAGGCCCAAATCCATGAAGGAAGGCCCAAGTTCACAAAGCATGAGGAAAGGCCCAAGCCCAGATTTTCGGACAATCTGCCTGTGCAGATAGGTCAACTTTCGAGGCCCATATCTCTCAATTTCACCGTCAGATCTAGCTGTAATTTTGATACACGCTGCACATGGATGTCAGTTATTCCCAAATAAAATTTCAGAAGCATCCAACCGTTGAAACGTGCAGGATTCCGTTCTAAGTGCGCACTGCTCAGTGCTGTCCGTTTTTATTTCTTTCCTCTTCTTTTATTTTCAATGCTCCACTCACCCCTATATTCTTTCCTCTTCTTTCTGCCCACACCATTAGTGTTTAATTTCTTTTTGGTAAATAAATGGTTAATTGCCATATGATTCCATTTCCACCACCACTTACCATTTCTTTATCTCCCATTCACATTCCACTTCTTTTCCCTTTCTTTGTTTATTTCTTCCATTGTCTTCTTCTTCCTCTCCATTTTCCTATAAATAGGAGCCTATTTCTCTTCACAAATTCACCAATTCACACCCCAATGGGGAGGGACAAACCCTCCTCTTTCTCTTCTCCCTCTCACATCATATTTTCCATTCTCTAGTACTTTAGGTGTTCAAGTCTTCAAGGAGGAGGGGAGCTGTTTACACCATCACCACCAGCCATCAACCAACATCATCACCATCATCATCACCTTGGGAATCTCGGCTTTGAGTTGCTTGCTTTCAAGGATTCAAGAGTTCGTGGTCTTCGAGTTCTTCCTACTTTCCATATGGTGTACTTCAACTTAATCTTTAAATACTCTTTATGAGTTCCTCTTTGTTGCTTGTTTATCTTTTGTATTAGTTAACATGACATGATTTCTATAATTTTCAGCCTATATATTTGAGTTTATTTAGTTATTGGATCCTAATTAATTAGTTCTTCTAGTAGCTTATGTGACTCCGTTTATTTGATTCTGTTTTATAGAAAACTTTTATGTGTTTATGTTATAGGGTTCGAAACTTATAATATTTGCATATAATTGGAGCTAGAGTTAGGGATTACAATTCACCTAATAGTTTTGGAAACCTAATTCACAAGTAGTAAAGGCTTTGGACAAAAGTCGGAATCAATTAAAAAGGATTACAAATAGATGGACTTTTCCATACTAGGTTGTGCACTTGAATTAACGATTCTTTTCGATGCTTTGAACATGGATTGACTAGCTAGCTTTCTAGACTAAGATGACATGTTTAATTGATTGATCTAGGTGCTTTCACTTAGGTTAATTTTCAGAGAGAAGTCTAATTGGGAAATAATTAGCTTTCTAATATTTCACAATGTTAGTTTCGATCATATGACTTAGAGAAATCAATATTTGTGTGTGTTTTTCTTGTTTTCAAAAATAATAAAAATCCAAAAATATTTCCTTTTAATTATTTATTGTTTTCAAAAATCTCAAAAACCCCCAAAAATACTTTTGTATATAATGTATATTTTTGTAAATAGAAACAATAATGTATAGTTTATTTAATTTTGTATATATATATATATTCTTTATTCTTTATACTTGTTAATAATAATTCTTTATTTAATTTATTTTATTGTGACATTGAAAAGTAAATATAACAATCTTCTGTGGGAAAAACTTTTATTTCCCATTATACTTTACAACGACAATTGTTAGGAATTTAGGTAATAATTAATGACGTAGGTAAAATCTTCTAATCATTTTGGCGCCGGCTCGCCGGGGATTGTTTTCACTATTGACTTTTTACTATTGACTTTTGACTATTGACTTTTGACTATTTGTAAATAATACTTGTTAATTTTATTTATACTCACTAATTATACTTGTTGATATTTTGTTACACTTAATAATTTATTTAGGTGTCTTTTATATAGTTGATTATTTTTTGTTGTTGTAAGTTGTAACTTGAACGGAAATAGGTAAGGTCCTTTTATTAATATTGGCCTAAACCCTTCATTTTTACCGTAAAGTTATTTGAGGTTGAGGGCGGCCTTTATTAACACTTGGAGAATTGTCGAACACTTAAGTGCTTTCTCAACTGAGTAAGGGGCACATGGATGGTGTCTAGGTCGAGACCCTGGGTGACAGGTTTTGGATTCAGAGGACTATAGACTGACGTAAGTCGATAGGGGTGTAAACCTCCGTAGTCCACTAAATGAATCCTGCCCCTCGCTTATTCTCATATGATCTGGCCATTCGCCTTCGAAAACACGGAATGTCATTTAAGTCAAGGCATTGCACCTAGGCCGTACGTCCACCTTGAGTTACCGCTTGGAATCAACTTTCATTTGTTTTCAACTATATTTAGGCAAAGGAAAATATTTTTGTACACTTAAGTGTATTGTGTAAATAAAATTTACTTAGACATAGGAAATTTTATTCATTCATTTTGTATAGATAATTTGTGACATATTTTTAACTTTGTAAATATTTTGTTTTTATTTTGTAAATCTATTACTAACCTTTTTATTTTGTATAGGAATAATCCGGGTTTATCGGAAATTTTACCACGTACATCGGAGCATACGTTTTGGAAGTCAAGGTTGAAAAACCTTGAGGTTGATGTCTTGTTGGTGATTTTCGGTTTCCTCGGGAGTAAAGAGGTAAGTTTTCTTTTCACTCTCGTTATTTATTTAAAAAAAAAAAAAATTAATAAAAAAAAAAATTTGTAATTGTAAATAAAAAAAAAAAAAAAAAGAGTGTTTCCTTCTACTGTTTGGAATTATTTCTTTTTACTATTTATAATTACTGTTTGTTTTATTTTTGGGCTTGTTAGTTAGTTTGTTTGTTATTGGGCCTTAGGCCCGTTTGTGTGATTGGTTAGTGTTTTGGGTTTCGAATAAAAAGAAAAAAAAGAAAAAAAGAAAAAAATTTAGCTCATTGGGCTCGTGTCATTCACGAAGCCCAAAACCCGTAACCCAAGCCCATTTAGTGTGTCGGGCCTGTTCGTTTTTAGGCCCATTAGTTTAAGCCCACCAATAATGGGCCGGAGTTTTCTTTGGCCCAGGCCCACTTTATGGCCCAGGCCATTTCGATGGCCCAAGCCCGTTTAAAGTGTCGGCAAGCGCGTGTGCTACGCGCTTTCACTGTTCACTTTACGACTTTTCGTAAAGTATTAAAAAATAAAAAAATCGAAAATAAAAAAAAAATTTTGATTGGGCCGACGCACGACTTTTGCGTCGGCCGAATTGTTTAATAAATCGTGCGCGCGTTCCACTATTCCCTTTGCGACTTTCGTCGCTCGATCCGTGATTTACGGATCTTTGTCTTCGACTTTGGACACGCGTCCGTCCATTCCGTTCCCTTCCCCTTCGGTTTGCGTTAGTTCCCTTAGGTCATTTCACGCATTTTCCCTCTCTCTCTCTCATTCTCTCTCGTTTTCTCTCGTTGTTCTTCGTGTTCTTGAGTTTTTCCCAGAAAACCTCCCAAATCCCAGAAGCTTTCCTCCCTTCCCAACCCAGAAATGGCCAAAAGAGTTAATTCTTTCAGCGATTTGTTTCAGGCAGGTCCTTCAGAGAACCCAATCTTTGAAGGTCTGGCTGAAATAATTCCACCGAGCATGCTCAATAGCGCCGATGCTAGCATGCCGACCGAGCCACAACCGCAACCACTACCCCAAGCACCAATCCTGGTTGCTGATCCACCAGCCGAGTGATAGGAGCACAAAGTGTGACGTTTTTAATGTGTTTTCCCTACTATTTGGCTATGATTTAATTGTAACTTTGCTATTTTAGCTTAGTTTCCATATTTGAGTCCAAAATGATGTATTAATGTGAACATGTGCAGAAACGAAGCTAATGGGCTTTTGCGAGGCCCATTAAGAGGTGGTCTGCCATGAGGCCCAAGAAGGAGGCCCAAACCTGATGTGAACGTAAAATACGTTCACAAAGTGCCTTTAATTACTGGATTTTGCTATTCCGAAAGCTTAATTGTTTGTTTAATATTTGTTTTTGTGTTTTTAGGGAAAATATGAGAAAAATGCTAAATTCAACACAAAAGGTAAATTTTGGAGGTTTTCAGCGTAATTCGGAAAGTCAACCGTGACTTTCACATACGGAGGCGCAACCACCACATACGGAGGCGCAACCACCACACGCGGTGGTGGAACACAATTCAAACCACCATTTATTTTCTCTAATATTTATTTATTTTATTTATTTAAATTCTTTTATTATTTTATTTTTCTTTTATTTTATTTTATTATTATTTCTTTATCTTTCTTTTATTTTATTAATTTTCTTTTTCTTTTTCTTTGTTTTCTTTTCTTTCTCTTTGCAGGTAACATGTTCACGATCCTTGTCTTTGATTCCAGCTCCACTGAGCCGCCCACTTCTCCAGCTACAGTCCAATTTCTTCCCGGTTTTCCTCCACTGCCGGCAAGCACTACCACCTCCTCCTTGGCTTCTAGCTTCACCAAACCTCTCCACCATCACCTACCACCTCCACCAAGCCTTGGCTGCTTCGCCTTCCCCTCAGCTATTTAAGAGCAACACCTGCAAGCACAATTCACCAATCTCACAATCTAATTATCTGTGTTCTTGTTTTTGCAGGTTTGGAAGCTCTGCACGTCAAGCCCAGCCATGGCATCCATCACTCTCTACACCCAAAGGCCAAGCAGCCAGCTCGGAATTCCTCTTTGCACCCAAGCAGCGCCACTGATTCTCTCTGTTCACCCATGGCCGCCGGCAACAAAGCTCAATTTCCTTCACCGGCGTCGCATCTTCCTCACCCAAGCCTCTGAAATCAATTCAAGCTTTCTTTTCCTGCAATTTCAAAATCAAGCAATCATATCTCTAATTATTTATTTTTGTTTTGCAGGTTTGCAGAAACCATCTTTGCACCCAAGCTGCCGTCGATTTCGCCCAACCCAGCCATCACTGGCCTCTGTCAATTTCATCACGGTGACCTCAGAATACAAATCCCGCAGTGCCCATAGTCGCCGGATTTCCAATTACCCACTGGCGAATCTCTCACCAAATCCACGACTCCGGCAAGCCCATCACCGGCAATCCAATAGCTGCTGTTCGTCGCCGGATTTCCAATCACTAACCTGCCGGCGTCCTGTTCGCCGCAAGCCTTCCCCGCGCTGCCCGGATTTATGCCGGTGATTCCACCGTCATCTCTCTGCCGGCGTTCCAGCTCGCACAGCCCGCATAGCCCTGCCTCGTCGACCCTTCTCGCCGCTGCTGCTCGTCGCCGTTCCCGTCTGCATCTTCATCGCCGTAGCTGCTGCCACCAGCCCCGTCGAACCAACCAAAGCCGCAGCTCCCATCCTCTCAATCTCACTGTTCTGGAAAGAATGAAGAAGAAAAAGATGAGAAATCGTGAATAAGAGATGGAGAAGAGAAGCCTCAATGCTGACGTGGCTTTTGGTTGAAAAGTCAAAGCTGAAAGGAAAATCAGCTTGGGCCGAATAGAAAGAAAGAAAGAAAAGTCAATTTGGGCCTCCAAGCCCATTGACTCCAAAGCCCAATGATTTAAGCCCAATCCAATTTGGGCCCCGAAGAATCCAAAGCCCAACTGAAATGGGCACCCGCCACATCCAAAGTTACGATCTATAATAGCTGAGTCTGCCACCTTCGCCTGCCAGACAGTGTCCATTTTCATGGACACAACAGTAACATTTTTCCCAAACTCTGTTTATTTATTATAATTTATTTTTGTTTAATTAACTATTCGTGAATAATTTTGGGAAATGTTATTGTTTGTTTATTTTCTATTTTGTGTAATAATTGTTGGATTGAAGTTGATTGATTCTTCTAGCAGCTTATGTGAATTTTGTTTGTTTGGTTTTATCTTTAATGTTGAAACGAAATGATAAGGATCGCGGATAGACGAGCGTTCGCTAGGTCGCGCACTTGAATTAACAACTCTTCTTCTATGCTTTAAACATGTTTTAGATTAATCACCTTTGCATGTTTAATTGTTTAATCTAGATGAGCGTTCACTAGGTTGATTTCATGGGAGAAGTTTATTTGGGGAATGATAACCCGCGTGGGCATTCTACATGTGTTAGTTTCGGATTCATGGCTAGGGAGTTGGTTAATCTTCAAAACAATATTTGTGTGTGTGTTTCTTGTTTTCAAAAATAATAAAAAAATCCAAAAATATTTCCTTTTAATTATTTATTGTTTTCAAAAATCTCAAAAACCCCCAAAAATACTTTTGTATATAATGTATATTTTTGTAAATAGAAACAATACTGTATAGTTTATTGATGTGAACGTAAAATACGTTCACAAAGTGCCTTTAATTACTGGAGTTTGCTATTCCGAAAGCTTAATTGTTTGTTTAATATTTGTTTTTGTGATTTTAGGGAAAATACCAGAAAAATGTCAATCTGCACAGAAAAGGTGAATTTTGGAGATTTTCAGCGTAAATCGGAAAGTCAACCGTGACTTTCATTTGTGGAATTAAATATTGTACGAAGATTTCGGGAACCGTTCCGAATCCCGACAATTTGTCGGCGAACCACCACATAAGGCGGCGCAACCACCACACGCGGTGGCGATACACATTTTAATCCTCCATCTTATTTTCCCTTGTTTATATTTTATGTTTATTTATTTTACATATTTCTTTTATAATTATTTCATTTGTTATTTTATTTCTTTTCTTTATTTTATAATTATTTCATTTCTTTTATTATTCATTTATTTTATTTTATTTTAATTTTGTTTATTTTAATTTTCTTTGATTCTCTTTGCAGCTCCCCCTTCCACGTTCCCTCCTTGTTGTTCTTCCATTTTCTTCTCCACCGAGCCGCCCATGTTCTTGCAATCAATCATTCCTCACATGGTCTCAATTCCCTCACATGGAATCAATTTCCAGCTCAATCATCACTCCACCGGCAGACCATCACAGCTCACTCCACATTTTCTCCTCCTCGGCCTTGGGCGCTTCGCCCTTCCCTTCCCTATTTAAGCAACGGCACCTGCAAGCACAAAATCACACAACAACAATCTAATTATGTTTGTTTGCTTTCTTTTGCAGGTTTGGAAGCTCAAAGTCACGCCTCTGCAGCATCATCACCATTAGGCCCAATCACAAGCTGCCACGGTACTGCAATTCCACGACGTCGCCGCTGCAATTCCCATCTCGGCGTCGCTCCTCCTCTGCTCGCAGTTCCCGCCGTGCCCAGTCCTCCCTTGCCCAGCCCATCGCCGGCAGTTCACCATCTCGACCGCCAACCTTCGAGATCAATCCGCGCCGTCCTTCCCGTGAAGCCGGCCATGGCTGCTGCTATCGCCGACTGCCCATACCGGCGTCCCCGAGTCTTCCTTGCTTCGCCGCTGCTGCAGATCACGACGCCGCACCTCGATCCACAAAGCCCGTAGCGCCGTCGATCTTCTCCGGCGTTTTCCCCAAGCCCGTGCTGATCTGCGCAGTTCCGCCGTCGCGCCTCAAGACCGTCCCTCACTGCGCCGTGCTCGGCCCGCAAGCTCGCCGGCACCGCCGGCTCCCTCTGCGTCGGCGAGCCCATACGTCAATCCCTCTCTCTCGCCGGCCCTCTCTGTGTTCAGTAGAAGAAAGAAGAAAAATGAAACAGAAATGAAAGATAAAGCTTCTAATGCTGACGGGGAAGAAAGAAGAATAAAGAAAAAAAACGTTGAAAAGTCAACATGGAAGAAAGTCAGCTGGGCCTTTGACTCTTTGACCCGCCTGTTGACTAAGGCCTAAGCCCATGGTTCAAATCTGCTATGTACACCCACTGCAGGCCCAGGCCCAAATGCAAAGTGATCTCTACACCCGCCACATCCAAATTGATCGTAAAAATAGCTGAGTCTGCCACCTTCGCCTGCCAGACAGTGTCCATTTTCATGGACACAACAGTAACATTTTTCCAAACTCGTTTATTTATTATAATTTATTTTTGTTTAATTAACTATTCGTGAATAATTTTGGGAAATGTTATTGTTTGTTTATTTTCTATTTTGTGTAATAATTGTTGGATTGAAGTTGATTGATTCTTCTAGCAGCTTATGTGAATTTTGTTTGTTTGGTTTTATCTTTAATGTTGAAACTAAATGATAAGGATCGCGGATAGACGAGCGTTCGCTAGGTCGCGCACTTGAATTAACAACTCTTTTTCTATGCGTTAGACATGTTTAGATTAATCACCTTTGCATGTTTAATTGTTTAATCTAGATGAGCGTTCACTAGGTTGATTTCATGGGAGAAGTTTATTTGGGGAATGATAACCCGCGTGGGCATTCTACATGTGTTAGTTTCGGATTCATGGCTAGGGAGTTAGTTAATCTTTCAAAACAATATTTTTGTGTGTGTTTCTTGTTTTCAAAAATAATAAAAATCCAAAAATATTTCTTTTTATTGTTTTCAAAATTATCAAAAACCCCCAAAAATACTTTTGTATACAATGTATATTTTTGTAAATAGAAACAATACTGTATAGTTTATTTAATTTTGTATATATATATATTCTTTATTCTTTATACTTGTTAATAATAATTCTTTATTTAATTTAATTTTTCGTGACATTAAAAAGTAAATATAACAATCTTCTGTGGGAAAAACCTTTATTTCCCATTATACTTTACAACGACAATTGTTAGGAATTTAGGTAATAATTAATGAACGCGGTGAAAATCATCTAATCATTTTGGCGCCGTTGCCGGGGATTGTTTTTACTATTTACTTTTTACTATTGACTGTTGACTTTTTACTATTGACTGTTGACTTTTACTATTGACTGTTGACTTTTTACTATTTACTTTTTACCATGTGTAAATAATACTTGTTAAATTTATACTCACTAATTATACTTGTTGATATTTTGTTACACTTAGTAATTTTATTTAGGTGTCTTTTATATAGTTGATTATTTTTTGTTGTTGTAAGTTGTAACTTGAACGGAATAGGTAAGGTCCTTTTGTTAATATTGGCCTAAACCCTTCATTTGTACCGTAAGGTCACTTGAGGTTGAGTGCGGCCTTTATTAACACTTGGAGAATTGTCGAACACTTAAGTGCTTTCTCAACTGAGTAAGGGGCACATGAATGGTGTCTAGATATGATCAAGACTCTGGGTGACGGGTTTGTAAAATTGGATTCAGAGGACTTGTCCACTAAATGAATCCTGCCTCTCGCTTATCTCTTGTGATCTGGCCATTCGCCTTCTGAAAACACGGAAAGTCATTTAAGTCAAGGCATTGCACCTAGGCCGTAAGTCCACCTTGAGTTACCGCTTGGAATCAACTTTCCTTTTTTTTTAACTATATTCAGACAAAAGAAAATATTTTTGTACACTTAAGTGTATTGTGTAAATAAAATATACGTAGACATAGGAATATACGTAGACATAGGAATTTACGTAGACATAGGAATATACATAGACATAGGAATATACGTAGACATAAAATATACTTAGACATAGGAAATTTTATTCATTCATTTTGTATAGATAATTTGTGACACATTTTTTAACTTTGTAAATATTTTGTTTTTATTTTGTAAATTTATTACTAACCTTTTTATTTTGTATAGGAAATAATCCGGGTTTATCGGAAATTTTACCACATACATCGGAGCATACGTTTAGGAAGTCAAGGTTGAAAAACCTTGAGGTTGATGTCTTGTTGGTGATTTTCGGTTTCCTCGGGAGTAAAAAGGTAAGTTTTCTTTTAACTCTCGTTATTTATTTAAAAAAAATAAAAATAAAAATAAAAATAAAAATAAAAATAAAAAAATAGAATTTTTTTAATTGTAAATATAAAAAAAAAAAAAGTGTTTGTTTTGTTTTACTGTTTGTAATTATTTATTTTTACTGTTTATAATTACTGTTTGTTTTATTTTTGGGCTTGTTTGTTAGTTTGTTTGTTATTGGGCCTTAGGCCCGTTTGTGTGATTGGTTAGGGTTTTAGGTTTCGTAAAATAAAATAAAAAAATAAAAAATTTAGCCCATTGGGCTCGTGTCATTCACGAAGCCCAAAACCCGTAGCCCAAGCCCATTAGTGTGTCGGGCCTGTTCGTTTTTAGGCCCATTAGTTAAGCCCACCAATAATGGGCCGGAGTTTTCTTTGGCCCAGGCCCACTTTATGGCCCAGACCATTCCGATGGCCCAAGCCCGTTTAAAGTGTCGGCAACCTTTGCGCGTGTTTCACACGCGTTTTCACTGTTCACTTTACGACTTTTCGTAAAGTATTAAAAAAATAAAATAAAAAAATAAAAAATTGAAAATCAGAAAAAATTTTGATTGGGCCAACGCACGACTTTTGCGTCGGCCGAATTCTTTAATATACCGCGTGCGTATCTACTGTAGACTTTACGACTTTCGTCGCTCGATCCGGAAATTACGGGTCTTCTGTCTGTGGCACGTGTGTGAGCGTGCGTCCGTTCCTTCCCTTCCCTTCTGTTCTTCGTGTTCTTCAGTTTTCCCAGAAACCTCCCTAATTCCCAGAAAGTTATCCTCCCTTCCCAACCCAGAAATGGCCAAAAGAGTCAATTCTTTCAGCGACTTGTTTCAGGCAGGTCCTTCAGAGAACCCAATCTTTGAAGGTCTGGCTGAAATAATTCCACCGAGCATGCTCAATAGCGCCGATGCTAGCATGCCGACCGAGCCACTACCACAACCGCAACCACTACCCCAAGCACCAATCTTGGTTGCTGATCCACCTATTGAGCCGGAAGCCGCTCCTGTCTATAGGAGACTTCCGAGGTCGAAGTACAGCAAAGCTCAGAGAGATGCACTTGCGGCTTTCTTTGCGGTGTATTCTCACCCCACCAAGCCACAACGAGAACGATTTGGTCCGAAAATCGGACTAGAGGAGGACCAAGTCTATTATTGGGGGTCGAGAAATAGGAAGAAGTTCGGTATCCAGTCTTCCGAGCAGCGTATTGCCGAGCTAGAGAAAAGAAACGATCAGCTGGTGAGCAAAAACGAGGAGCTTCAAATGCAGAATCAACGACTCGTCGATGCTCTCCACAGCGGCATATGTCCCAATTGCGGAGGTCCTGTTCCGCACTCAGATGTGCCTAGGCGAAGGCTCGAAGTTGTTCCTCAACAACAAGAGCCTATTCTCGAGTTGTCCGACGATTCCATCGACATGGACCACTTGAGACGGGATGTGCGGAGCCTCATGCCTACCCTTGTCGAGCGCCCATCCATACCTTTGTCATCTGACACCCTTCCCGGACCTGCTCATGATCTTGTCGGAGTCCACACCGACTTGATCTCGGATATCGTCCGTAAGGCCAAACACGAGCTCCTGCTCATGGCCACTGCCGGATTTCCTTTGTGGATAACTTCACCGACTCCCGATACGTCTATTCATCCCGAGACTCTTCATAGGGCCGAGTACTTGCGAGTGTTTCAACGAGCTGAACCTGCTCCGTACTTCAAAGCCGAATCGTCGAGACACTCGGCAACCATCCATCTTTATCCGACCACCATCGTTCAGATCTTAATGGATGTTGGTCGATGGTTGCCAGTCTTCTGTAGCATGATCACAAACGCCAAGACGTTGGAGATCCTTTCCTCCAGCAACGAAGAAGGCTACGAGGAGCATATGCAGGTGATGTCGGCCGAGTTTCTGGTGCCATCTCACATCGTCTCGACTCGTGAAGTCCAGTTTGTTAGGTACTCCCACCTACAACTGGATGGAAGTTGGATCGTTGTGGATGTCTCCTGACACGCTCAAAAGGAGCATCAATTTAAAAAAACCCTATCGGTAGTATAGTGTAAGTAGGGTATCGTTCACAACGGAGATCAAAGGGTGTACCTAACAAAAAATGTCACAAAGAATTAAATAAAATAAAGAATTATTATTAACAAGTATAAAGTATAAATATATACATATGTACAAAGTAAAAAGGGGAATTGAGAGATAAATTGAATCAAATAAATTAATTAAATTACAAAGAATAAATAAAATATGATGATGAAACACAAAGTATATAAAGTTCAGCCACACATACACAAGTTTACCAATCATTAGACCGAAAATTAACCAAGTTCCCTAGCCATGAAACCGAAACTAACATATGTGGAATGCCCACACGGGTTATCATTCCCCAAATAAAACATCTTCTATGAAAATTAACCTAGTGAACGCTCATCTAGATTAAACAATTAAACATGCAAAGGTGATCAATCAATAACATATCTAACGCATAGGAGAAGAGTTGTTAATTAAAGTGCGCGACCTAGCGAACGCTCGTCTATCCGCGATCCTTCTTATTTTGATTCTGACCCGTTTGATAAGCCTTTACTACTTGTGAATTAGAATTAAAACCCTAATTCTAGCACTAATTACATGCAATCATCTTAAGTTTTGAACATTAAAACAAGAACACATAAAAGATTCAATAAAACCGAATCAAATAAACGGAGTCACATAAGCTGCTAGAAGAACTAATTAATTAGGATCTAACAATCAAATAAACTCATAAAATATAGGCTGAAAATTATAAACTTCATGTCATGTTAACTAGTACAAAGAATAAACAAGCAACAAAGAGGAACTCAAAAAGAGTAATTAAAGAATAAGTTGAAGTACACCATATGGAAAGTAGGAAGAACTCGAAGATCACAAACTCTTAAATCCTCACGCGAGTAACTCAAAAGCCGAGATTCCCAAGGTGATGATGATGGTGGTGATGATGGTTGATGGCTGGTGGTAATGGTGTAAACAGCTCCCCTCCTCCTTGAAGACTTGAAAACCCTAAATACTAGAGAATGGAAAATATGATGTGAGATGGAGAAGAGAAAGAGGAGGGTTTGTCCCTCCCCATTGGGGTGTGAATTGGTGTGAAGAATGAGGCTGCTATTTATAGGAGAATGGAGAGGAAGAAGAAGACAATGAAAGAAATAAAGAAAGAAAAGGAAGAGAAGTGGAATGTGAGTGGTAGAAAAGAAATGGTAAGTGGAATGGTGGAAATGAAGTCATATGGCAATGAACCATTTATTTAGATAAAAGAAATCAAACACTAATATTGTGGGCAGAAAGAAGAGGAAAGAATATAGGGGTGAGTGGAGCATTGAAAATAAAAGAAGAGGAAAGAAATAAAAAGCAGACAGCACTGAGCAGTGCGCACTTAGAGCGGCATAATGGACGTTCCACCGGTTGGATGATTCTGAAATTTTAATGCCGAATACCTAACATCCACGTGCAGCGTGTATCAAAATTACAGCTAGATCTGACGGTGCAATTGAGAGATATGGGCTTCGCAAGTTGACTGATCTGCACAGGCAGAATGTCCGAAAATCTGGGCTTGGGCCTTTCCTCATGCTTTGTGAACTTGGGCCTTCCTTTTTGGATTTGGGTCTTCCATCTTGGGTTTGGGCCTCCTTCTTGGGTTTGGGCCTTCCATCTTGGGTCTCATGGCAGACCACCTCTTAATGGGCCTCGGAAAAAGCCCATTAAGCTTCGTTTCTGCACATGTTCACATTAATACGTCATTTAGGACTCAAATATGGAAACTAAGCTAAAATAGCAAAGTTACAATTAAATCATAGCCAAATAGTAGGGAAAACACATTAAAAACGTCACACTTTGTGCTCCTATCAAATTCCCTAAAAACAAGTAGAGGAGGAGGTACGGCCTTGGTGATATGGTTGTGAGCTGATGGGTGTGAATAGCAAACTGGAATTGTGATGGAATTGTGAATTTGGGTGAGGGAATTGAAGGTATGGGTTTGGCAGAGGGCCATGGTGATCACGGCTAAGGAATAGTGGTGGTACGGGTTAATTACAGGTGAGGAGATGGATGATTTACTGTGATTTGAATTGTGCAGGAACTCTCCTTAAATAGCAGAGGAATTGAGCTGGGAAAACTCACGGCAGTGATTGTACAGGCTGGATTGATTGTGGACAGTGGAGCTGGAAAAGAAGGTGATAGTGGTGATGGAATAATGACTGGAAAGGAAGGGAACATGGGCTGATGGATGTGAAGGTGGAGGGTTTGCTGGAAATGAGCCAAGAACATGGGCGGCTCGGTGGATAAGAAAAACTGTACAAAAATAAAAACAAAATAAATAATTAATTAAAATAATAATAAAACAAATTAAAATCAAATAAATATAAAATATAAACATGGGAAAATAAAATGGAGATTTAAAATATATTCTGCCACCGCGTGTGGTGGTTGTGACGCCTGATGTGGTGGTTCGCCGACAAACTTGCCGGAATTCGGAACGGTTTCCGAAATCTTCGTACATTAACTGGGCCCACATCCTCAAAATGACCGGTGTCATTTTGATATCTGAAAAGTCACGGTTGACTTTTCGAACTTACACTGAAAATCTCCAAAATTCACCTTTTATGTGCAAATTGACATTTTTCTCATATTTTCCCTAAAAACATAAAAACAAATATTAAACAAACAATTAAGCTTTCGAAAGGTGCAAAATCCAGTAATTAAAAGCACTTTGTGAACGTATTTTACGTTCACATCACACCCCTACACTTGAACTATTGCTAGTCCTCGAGCAAACACAGAACAAAACAACACAAAACAGAAAGGGAAACACAAAATAGACGGTCTTTCCAACCATAATCCTCAGCGAGTTCGACAGAATTATAATCAGAGAATAAGAATTATATACCAAGGTTAAAGAATTTGCTAAGCATTTAATATGTACATCTCATTTATTGCTCAGGTGTGTGTGTGAAAACCAAGTATACAATTAATGTCAAGCAATCCAATAGGCACATCGAAACAACATTAACCACTAAACCTCACAAGATTCACTAAATATTTCCGCTCAGTGTTTAGGGTTAAGTGTTTACTCTCAAAACAATTACACAAGTAGTGTTCCCATATGCTTGCTCATTAACCAACTCTCTACAATTAATCCACAACTCATTAGATCATAAGGACTTTTTAGGTGAAACAGGGACAAAAGGATGAATGGTGAATGGTAAATGAAGTGAAAGGACTCGAAATGAAAAATGTTTCACATGTTTGCAAGACAAATCAACGACTTTGAAACTCATACCTATGCTATACCCGAAACAAATTTCTTATTCTCCTCCAACCTTTTATTGAAATTAAAAACAATACAACAAAATAACTCTATTTTTGGAATTTCTCTTTCGACATTTTTTTTTTTTTTTTCTCTTTTTTTTTTTCTTTGAGGAATTTATTCCTTCTTTTATTTCTGATTTTTTTTTTCTTTTCTTTGAACAAATACAACAAAATAAATACACCCCCACACTTGCCTTTTGGTATACTACCATACAAATCAAAACCCGAAGCATAAGAACACAAGAAGTCACTATCATCGTCTTGCAAACATAAATAAAACAAGGGTGAGATGGTGTGGGTGAACAAAAGAAACGGCTAATGAGTGTTTAGTTCAAAAGGGGATTCCTAAAGTTCGTGTTTAGATGGATGGTGAATATTTTGGCCATGGTGCTCAACTAATGCCTTACTCATTTCTAATTCATCACAGATTAACAAAACGTTTCAAGTGGTCTTTGAGCAAGTTCTAGGTTCAAAACTCATGAATTGTGCACACATGAAGAACGAGTAAATGTATGAAAGATGCATACATGTGAATATTCAATAGGCTCAAATCCTCACATTTTCTGGGTATGCATGACAATGTATGTTTAAATGTGCTTCTCGGATTGCAATCAATTAATCGAAATAGGTTATGTGAACATGGAATTTCGAGCAATCACAAGTTATGCATATTAAATCCAAAGCAAGCTACACAAAGCCTTGACATATAATAAACATTCTCCTAATCACAACAATTAAACTCAATTCATCCTTGGGATTGGAAAGAACAAAGCACAAAACACACAAAACAGAAACAAATATTTTTGTAATTTTTTATTTTTTGATTGATTTTTTTTTTAAATGATATAGCTCAAATAAACGAACAAGCACTTTCTAAGACTCGATAGCTCCAAAGCCAGTGCGAAACAAACGAGCTTACAAAACTATTTTTTTTTTCTTTTCAATTTTTTTTTATTAGGGTAACAATACGTGACCACAGTGACTTACTAAGTGCAATGGTAGGTTCAACGCTACCAAGGGAGTAAGTATGATCTAGTCGATATATTGTGACCGTAGAAAACAAAAACAAGTAAATTATTTTTTTGAATTTTTTTGAATTTTTCAAATTTTTTCTTTTCTTTTTTTAATAAACCTCCCCCCACACTTGAATTAAACATTGTCCTCAATGTTGACAAATATTTCACGAAAATGAAAAATTCAAGCATGGTTATTGAATTGAAAATACAAACAGAAATAAACACACAAACAAAAATAAAGACACAACAGTTAAGTAAATGAAAAGGGAAACAGAAAGACTCCCCTTTGAAGATCGTGAAGCTCCTCCCGAAGGTAGTCACCAACAGTCACAAACAAGGCTAGCAGAGCCTTGCATCCAACGTTTGCTCCTTAATTGACTGCGGCTTTGATCTTTTTGAGCGTGTCCTGGACCGTGCCTGTTGCCAAATCCACAGCACGTCTGGCTGAATTTGCCTTCACTGAGATCTGGAACACTAACGTCAATAGAGTTCCATCAAGTACGTCTCCGGATATATCGGCGAGAATGGAGAAGCCAGATGACATCAATTGAAAAGGCTCCGGGTCGACTCCACATAACATGGACTGGAAGGTTGCTTGATCGATAGGCGCATAAATCACGTACGACCCCGTTGAATCCGTGAAGCACTCCCGGAGTATAAGGAAGTCGACGTGATTACTTATGCCCAAAACGGAGATAGAATTTCGTGGATCAAGACCAAGGTGGTGAAGTTTGTAAGCACATGTACCGAACTGTCTATCGACACACTATCCCATAAATGCCTTGTCCGTACGTCTCGATAAAATCAAAGATTCTTGTGTGATGGGAGAAGTGCTTGACAGAACAGCCAGCAAGACGATCGAGTCCAAGGGGTTGGCTAGGATCACCCCTTCGCTTGTTGGTCCCGACCTCCATATGTGTGTCTCCCGTTTTGTTTGATGCAGTCCAATGATGGTAAGTCGAGTTGGTGATGTCGTTGAAGAAACTTACCGCCATCCGGTTTGCCATCTTAGCAAGGCTTCTTCTCCCTCCCGGTGAAATGATTGAGTCACTAGGTGAAGTGTGAATCCCCATCACGCACATGTAGCGCTCGGCATGTCGTTGAAGAGGTGCCAACCAACGCTTCGCTCCATATGCAAAACCTGATTCAACAAAAGGTTTAAATAACGGGGTTAAATCTTTTTCTCGCACATCAACATGCTCCACCCACGTGACAAAGGAGGATCCATTCTGCAGATCCCGAATCAGGCATCCGGAAGGACGTTTTCGACATCTTGATCTCACGGAAGGCCTTGGATTTGAGCTCATTTCATCCACAGAGACATCCACAACAATCCAACTTCCATCCAATTGTTGGTGAGAGGAACGAACAAACTGGACTTCACGAGTTGAAACATTGTGTGTTGGCACTAGAAACTCGGCAGACATCACTTGCACTCGCTCCTTGTAGCTTTCTTCTATCCCGGAGAACAGGACCTCCAAGGTATGGGCATTGGTGACCAAGCTACAGAAGATGAGCAACCATTGACCAACATCCATTAAAATCTGAACGATGGTAGTCGGATTCAGGTGAATGGTTGCTGAGTGTCTCGAGGCTTCTGATATGAAATATGGTGTAGGCTCAGCTCGTTGAGACACTCGCAAGTACTCGGCATGATTAAGAATTTCGGGATGAAAGGAAGTGCTGGGATTTGAGGAATAGATCCATAGGGGAAAACCAGCAGCGACCAAGAGCATGAGTTCGTCTTTGGCTTTGTTCACGATATCGGCGATCTGGTCGGAATGAAACCCAACGAGATCATGAGCAGGTCCCGGAATGTTGTCAGATGGCACATGAGAGGATGAGCGCTCGAGTAATGTTGGCATGAGGCTCCGCACATCCCTTCGCAAGTCATCCATGTCGATTGAATCATCGGACAAGACAAGAAGAGGCTCCGGAGGAACAACTTCGAATCTTGATCGATGCACATCTGGGTGCGGAACAGGACCTCCACACTGGGGACAAATGCCGCTGTGAAGAGCATCGATGAGTTTCTGGTTCTGCTCTTGAAGCTCCTCATTCTTACTCATCAGCTCCTCGTTTCTTCTTATTAGATCGGCATAAATCTGCTCCTCAGACGGGATACCGTGCTTATCATGAAATCTCCTTCCCCAGTTGTAGACCTTATTTTCAGTTAACCCGAGTTCTATAGCAAACCTTGCTCTTTGCAGTTTGAGTGGGTGAGGATTCACCGTGTAAAAGTTGGTCAACGCATCATTTTGCTCTTTGGTGAATCTCGTCCTCGGGCCTCTCGTACGCTTCTGGGAAGGACCAGCATCAGCAACAACAGGTGGATCAGCAGCCTGGATTGGTGCTTGTGGTTCTGGTTCTGGTTCTGGCACATCCGGCATGCTAGCATTAACAGTATCTAGAATGCTTGGTGGAATGATTTCATCCAAGCCTTCAAAGAAATCACTCTCTGGAGGACTAGAATGAAACAACTCACTGAAAGAATTAACTCTTTTGGCCATTTCTAGGTTGGGAGGGAGGATAGCTTTCTGGAAAAATAACTAAGAACAACGAAGAACAAGTGAAGAACAGTATGAACAAACGAGAGAAAGTTTAGAGAGACTAAAAGGGAACTAAGTGAAAATGAATGGAATGAAGCACATAGACACAAACCAAGGGAAAGGAACAGACGCACGTACGCACACGTGCCACAGACACAGATCCGCAAATTGCGGATCGAGCGACGAAAGTCGCAAATGCTACAGTTGACACGCATGCGGATTATTAAACAAATCGGCCGACGCAAAAGTCGTTCGTCGGCCCAATCAAATTTTTTTTTCATTTTTTATTTTTTTATTTTTTTTTAATTATCGTGCCGACGCGAAAGTCGCGGGACAGACCAATAACAATTTTTCTTTTTATTTAACCAAATCTTTACGCGAAAGTCGTAAAGTAAACAGTGAAAACGCGTAGCACACGCGCTAACGGCCGCCGACACTTTAAACGGGCCCGGGCCATCGGAATGGTCTGGGCCTTAAAGTGGGGCTGGGCCAAAGAAAATTTCGGCCCATTATTGGTGAGATTAAACTAATGGGCCTAAAAAGTAAAGGCCCGACACACTAATTGGGCTTGGGTTACGGGTTTTGGGCTTGGAAATGACACGGGCCCAATGGGCCAAATTTTTTTCATTTTTTTTTTTTATTTTTTTATTTTTTATTTTTTTTTATTTCGAAACCTAAAACCCTAACCAACAAAACAAATGGGCCTAAGGCCCAATAACAAATAACAACAAGCAAGCCCAAAAATAAAACAAACAGTAATTATAAACAGTAAAAATAAATTATTACAAACAGTAAAACAAACAATCACTTTTTTTATTTATTTACAATTACAAATTTTCTATTTTTTTTTTATTTTTTCATTTTTACAAACAAATAACGAGAGTGAAAAGAAAACTTACCTTTTTACTCCCAAGGAAACCGAAAATCACCAACAAGACATCAACCTCAAGGTTTTTCAACCTTGACTTCCTAAACGTATGCTCCGATGTATGTGGTATAATTTCCGATAACCTTGATTATTCCCTATAAAAATTAAAAAGTTAGTAATCAAATTTACAAAATAAAAACAAAATATTTACAAAGTTAAATATGTATTACAAATTATCTATACAAAATGAATAAATAAATTTTCCTATGTCTAAGTAAATTTTATTTACAAAATACACTTAAGTACGGGAACAGAGGACTTCAATGTGCAATGGGACTGAAACAGCTACCCATCTTAAAGTCATGTTTAATCCAATATACCTAAAGTGTACAAAAACAGTTTCTTTTGCCTCAATATAGTTGAAAAAAAATGAAAGTTGATTCCAAGCGGTAACTCAAGGTGGACTTACGGCCTAGGTGCAATGCCTTGACTTAAATGACTTTCCGTGTTTTCAGAAGGCGAATGGCCAGATCATATGAGAATAAGCGAGGGGCAGGATTCATTTGGTGGACTACGAAGGCAAGCCCCTATTGACTTTCGTCTGTCTATAGTCCTCTAAATCCAAAACCTGTCACCCAGGGTCTCGACCTAGACACCATCCATGTGCCCCTTACTCAGTTGAGAAAGCACTTAAGTGTTCGACAATTCTCCAAGTGTTAATAAAGGCCGCCCTCAACCTCAAATAACCTTACGGTAAAAATGAAGGGTTTAGGCCAATATTAATAAAAGGACCTTACCTATTTCCGTTCAAGTTACAACTTACAACAACAAAAAATAATCAACTATATAAAAGACACCTAAATAAATTACTAAGTGTAACAAAATATGAACAAGTATTAAAAACAAGTAATAACAACAACTATTCACAAGTAATATATACAAGTAATATGAACAGTTAAAAAAAATATTAAAATTATAAACAATAAAAAGTAAACAGTAACTATATACAAGTAATAAAAACAGTAATAATTACAAAAAATTATAAACAGTATTCACAAAAAAAATATTAGGTTAGGAACATTTTCAATCCACGTCGACGGCGCCAAAAATTGACACGCTCAAAAGGAGCATCAATTTAAAAAAACCCTATCGGTAGTATAGTGTAAGTAGGGTATCGTTCACAACGGAGATCAAAGGGTGTACCTAACAAAAAATGTCACAAAGAATTAAATAAAATAAAGAATTATTATTAACAAGTATAAAGTATAAATATATACATATGTACAAAGTAAAAAGGGGAATTGAGAGATAAATTGAATCAAATAAATTAATTAAATTACAAAGAATAAATAAAATATGATGATGAAACACAAAGTATATAAAGTTCAGCCACACATACACAAGTTTACCAATCATTAGACCGAAAATTAACCAAGTTCCCTAGCCATGAAACCGAAACTAACATATGTGGAATGCCCACACGGGTTATCATTCCCCAAATAAAACATCTTCTATGAAAATTAACCTAGTGAACGCTCATCTAGATTAAACAATTAAACATGCAAAGGTGATCAATCAATAACATATCTAACGCATAGGAGAAGAGTTGTTAATTAAAGTGCGCGACCTAGCGAACGCTCGTCTATCCGCGATCCTTCTTATTTTGATTCTGACCCGTTTGATAAGCCTTTACTACTTGTGAATTAGAATTAAAACCCTAATTCTAGCACTAATTACATGCAATCATCTTAAGTTTTGAACATTAAAACAAGAACACATAAAAGATTCAATAAAACCGAATCAAATAAACGGAGTCACATAAGCTGCTAGAAGAACTAATTAATTAGGATCTAACAATCAAATAAACTCATAAAATATAGGCTGAAAATTATAAACTTCATGTCATGTTAACTAGTACAAAGAATAAACAAGCAACAAAGAGGAACTCAAAAAGAGTAATTAAAGAATAAGTTGAAGTACACCATATGGAAAGTAGGAAGAACTCGAAGATCACAAACTCTTAAATCCTCACGCGAGTAACTCAAAAGCCGAGATTCCCAAGGTGATGATGATGGTGGTGATGATGGTTGATGGCTGGTGGTAATGGTGTAAACAGCTCCCCTCCTCCTTGAAGACTTGAAAACCCTAAATACTAGAGAATGGAAAATATGATGTGAGATGGAGAAGAGAAAGAGGAGGGTTTGTCCCTCCCCATTGGGGTGTGAATTGGTGTGAAGAATGAGGCTGCTATTTATAGGAGAATGGAGAGGAAGAAGAAGACAATGAAAGAAATAAAGAAAGAAAAGGAAGAGAAGTGGAATGTGAGTGGTAGAAAAGAAATGGTAAGTGGAATGGTGGAAATGAAGTCATATGGCAATGAACCATTTATTTAGATAAAAGAAATCAAACACTAATATTGTGGGCAGAAAGAAGAGGAAAGAATATAGGGGTGAGTGGAGCATTGAAAATAAAAGAAGAGGAAAGAAATAAAAAGCAGACAGCACTGAGCAGTGCGCACTTAGAGCGGCATAATGGACGTTCCACCGGTTGGATGATTCTGAAATTTTAATGCCGAATACCTAACATCCACATGCAGCGTGTATCAAAATTACAGCTAGATCTGACGGTGCAATTGAGAGATATGGGCTTCGCCAGTTGACTGATCTGCACAGGCAGAATGTCCGAAAATCTGGGCTTGGGCCTTTCCTCATGCTTTGTGAACTTGGGCCTTCCTTTTTGGATTTGGGTCTTCCATCTTGGGTTTGGGCCTCCTTCTTGGGTTTGGGCCTTCCATCTTGGGTCTCATGGCAGACCACCTCTTAATGGGCCTCGGAAAAAGCCCATTAAGCTTCGTTTCTGCACATGTTCACATTAATACGTCATTTAGGACTCAAATATGGAAACTAAGCTAAAATAGCAAAGTTACAATTAAATCATAGCCAAATAGTAGGGAAAACACATTAAAAACGTCACACTTTGTGCTCCTATCATCTCCGTGGATGAACTACGCTCAAATCCGAAGCCTTCAGTGAGATCGATTTGCCGAAAGCGCCCCTCCGGATGTTTGATTCGAGATTTGCAGAATGGATCTTCCTTGGTCACTTGGGTGGAGCACGTGGATGTACGCGAGAAAGAGATGAAGGCCAGTTTCGAACCTTTTGTTCATTCAGGGTTCGCTTTTGGTGCAAAGCGTTGGATCTCAACCCTCCAACGACAAGCCGAGCGCTACATGTGCGCCACAGGTATCCACTCTTCACCCGGTGACTCGATTATTTCTCTTGAAGGAAGAAGAGGACTTGCGGAAATGGCAAAGCAGATGACAGTCTGTTTCTTCAACGACATCAGCAACTCCACGTACCATCACTGGACTTGTTCGAACCGAACAAGAGACACTCGAATGGAGGTCAGGACCAACAAGCGAAGGGGTGATCCGAGCAAGCCCCCTGGAGTCAATCGTACTGCTGGTTGTTCCGTTGTTCATCTATCTCATCACACTAGGATCTTTGAGTTCCTCAAAGACGTGCAGACAAGACCGCAGTGGGATAGTATGTCGATGGACAGCTCTGTACGTGTGCTAGCAAATTTCACCATCGGTCTTGACCCGCGGAACCAGATCTCGGTGCTCGCTATAGATAGTCACAACGACTTCCTCATCCTTCAGGAGTGTTGCACCGATGCAACAGGGTCGTCTGTGATTTATGCGCCGATTAACCATTCCATTTTCCAGTGTTTGCTATCTGGAGTTCAACCGGAGCCATTTCCGTTTATGTCTTCAGGCTTCTCCATTCTGCCAAACGTATCCGGAGCTGTACTTGATGGAACACTACTGACTATGGTGTTCCAGATCTCAGTGAGGGCTACATCAGCCAAGTCTGCCGTGGAGTCGGCAACAACCCTTGTCCAGGACACACTTCAAAGGATCAGAACCGCAGTCAATTGAGGAGCATACGTTGGATGCAAGGCTCTGCTAGCCTTGTTTGTGACTGTTGGTGATTTGCTTCGGGAGGAGCTTAACGATCTTCAAGGGGGAGTTTTTCTTTAACTTTTTTGTTTTTCATTTGTATATATGTTGTGTGTTTACTTCTGTTTACTTCTGTTTGTGTGTTTAAATTCAATAACCATACTTGAATTTTTCATTTTCGTGAAATATCTGTCTAACATTGAGGACAATGTTTAATTCAAGTGTGGGGGAATGTTTATTAAAAAGAAAAGAAAAAATTTGAAAAATTTGAAAAATTCAAAAAAATAATTTGCTTGTTTTCGTTTTCTACGGTAACAATATATCGACTAGATCATACTTACTCCCTTGGTAGCGTTGAACCTACCATTGCACTTAGTAAGTCACTGTGGTCACGTATTGTTACCCTAATAAAAAATTGAAAAAGAAAAAAAAAATTTGCTTCTGTTGTTTATTTATTTGTTTGTTTTCTACGGTAACGGTATATCGACTAAATCATACTTACTCCCTTGGTAGCGTTGAACCTACCATTGCACTTAGTAAGTCACTGTGGTCACGTATTGTTACCCTAAATTGAAAAATCAAAAAAATCAAAAAATCAAAAATTACAAAAATATTTGCTTCTGTTTGTGTGTTTTTGTGTGTTTATTTGTGTTATATGTGTTGTTTTCTTTCCAATCCCGATGATGAATTGAGTTTAATTGTTATGATTTGGAAAATATTGATTATATGCTAAGGTTTTGTGTAGTTTGCTTTGGATTTAATCTGCATAACTTATGATTGCTCGAATTTCCATGTTCACATAACCTGTTTCGATTAATTGATTGCAATCCGAGAAGCACATTTTAACATACATTGTCATGCATACCCAGAAAATGTGAGGATTTGAGCCTATTGTATATTCACATGTATGCATATTTCATACATTTACTCGTTCTTCATGTGTGCACAATTCATAAGTTTTTGAACCTAGAACTTGCTCAGAGACCACTTGAAACTTTTTGTTAATCTGTAATGAATTAGAAATTAGTAAGGCATTAGTTGAGCACCATGGCCAAAATATTCACCATCCATATAAACACGAACTTTAGGAATCCCCTTTTGAACTGATCACTCATTAGCCGTTTCTTTGTTCACCCACACCATTTCACCGTTGTTTTATTGTGTTTGCAAGACGATGATAGTGACTTCTTATGTTCTTATGCTTCGGGTTTTGATTTGTATGGTAGTATACCAAAAGGCAAGTGTGGGGGTGTATTTATTTTGTTGTATTTGTTCAAGAAAAAAAAAAAAATCAGAAATAAAAAGAAGGAATAAATTCCTCAAAGAAAAAAGAAATAGAAAAGAAAGAAAAAAAAAATGTCAGAAAGAAAAAAAAAAAAAAAAATAGAGTTATTTTCTTGTATTATTTTCAATAAAAGGTTGGAGGAAAATAAGAGTTGTTTCAGGTTTAGCATAGGTATGAGTTTCAAAGTCGTTGACTTGTCTTGCAAACATGTAAAACATTTTTCATTTCGAGTCCTTTCACTTCATTTACCATTCACCATTTACCATTCACCCTTTGGTCCCTGTTTCACCTGAAAGTCCTTATGATCTGATGATTTGTGGATTAATTGTAGAGAGTCGGTTGATGAACAAGCATATGGGAACACTACTTGTGTAATTGTTTTGAGAGTAAACACTTAACCCTAAACACTGAGCGGAAATATTTAGTGAATCATTGTGAGCTTTAGTGGTTAATGTTGTTCATATGTGCCTATTTGATTGCTTGACATTAATTGTACATTTGGTTTTCACACACACACCCGAGCATAAATGAGATGTACATATTAAATGCTTAGCAAATTCTTTAACCTTGGTATATAATTTTTATTCTCTTGATTATAATTCTTTCGAACTCGCTGAGGATTATGGTCGGAAAGACTGTCTGTTTTGTGTTTCCCTTTCTGTTTTGTGTTTGCTAGAGGACTAGCAATAGTTCAAGTGTAGGGGTGTGATGTGAACGTAAAATACGTTCACAAAGTGCCTTTAATTACTGGAGTTTGCTATTCCGAAAGCTTAATTGTTTGTTTAATATTTGTTTTTGTGATTTTAGGGAAAATACCAGAAAAATGTCAATCTGCACAGAAAAGGTGAATTTTGGAGATTTTCAGCGTAAATCGGAAAGTCAACCGTGACTTTCATTTGTGGAATTAAATATTGTACGAAGATTTCGGGAACCGTTCCGAATCCCGACAATTTGTCGGCGAACCACCACATAAGGCGGCGCAACCGCCACACGCGGTGGTGATACACATTTTAATCCTCCATCTTATTTTCCCTTGTTTATATTTTATGTTTATTTATTTTACATATTTCTTTTATAATTATTTCATTTGTTATTTTATTTCTTTTCTTTATTTTATAATTATTTCATTTCTTTTATTATTCATTTATTTTATTTTATTTTAATTTTGTTTATTTTAATTTTCTTTGATTCTCTTTGCAGCTCCCCCTTCCACGTTCCCTCCTTGTTGTTCTTCCATTTTCTTCTCCACCGAGCCGCCCATGTTCTTGCAATCAATCATTCCTCACATGGTCTCAATTCCCTCACATGGAATCAATTTCCAGCTCAATCATCACTCCACCGGCAGACCATCACAGCTCACTCCACATTTTCTCCTCCTCAGCCTTGGCTGCTTCTGCCCTTGATTAGAGGATTTTTACCGCGTTCATTAAATATTACCTAAATTCCTAACAGTTGTCGTTGTAAAGTATAATGGGAAATAAAGGTTTTTCCCACAGAAGATTGTTATATTTACTTTTTAATGTCACAATAAAATAAATTAAATAAAGAATTATTATTAACAAGTATAAAGAATAAAGAATATATATATATACAAAATTAAATAAACTATACAGTATTGTTTCTATTTACAAAAATATACATTATATACAAAAGTATTTTTGGGGGTTTTTGAGATTTTTGAAAACAATAAATAATTAAAAGGAAATATTTTTGGATTTTTATTATTTTTGAAAACAAGAAAAACAAACACAAATATTGATTTCTCTAAGTCATATGATCGAAACTAACATTGTGAAATATTAGAAAGCTAATTATTTCCCAATTAGACTTCTCTCGGAAAATTAACCTAAGTGAAAGCACCTAGATCAATCATTTAAACATGCCATCTTAGTCTAGAAAGCTAGCTAGTCAATCCATGTTCAAAGCATCGAAAAGAATCGTTAATTCAAGTGCACAACCTAGTATGGAAAAGTCCATCTATTTGTAATCCTTTTTAATTGATTCCGACTTTTGTCCAAAGCCTTTACTACTTGTGAATTAGGTTTCCAAAACTATTAGGTGAATCGGATTCCTAACTCTAGCTCCAATTACATGTAAACATCATAAGTGTCGACCCCTATAACATAAACATATAAAAGATTTCCGTAAACTTGAATCAAATAAACAATCACAAAAGCAACTTAGAAAAATCAAATCACAATTATTATGCAAAAATAGAAATTAAACAAATATTTACACAATAACATTTCCCAAAATTATTCACGAATAGTTAATTAAACAAAAATAAAATATAATAAATAAACGAGTTTGGGAAAAATGTTACTGTTGTGTCCATGAAAATGGACACTGTCTGGCAGGCAAATGTGGCAGACTCAGCTATAAAATCGGACTATATTTGGATGTGGCGGGTGCTGAGAGCATATTGGGATTGGAACAATGGGCTTGGACTTTGACTAGGTGGCCCAATTGAAGAAAGTCAATTTATCTTTCTTTTGCGGTTCAGCCCGTGCCTCTCATTCAAGTTGACTTTTCAACTTGAAATTTTATTCTTTCTTTTCTCTCCAGAACAGCCTCATCCCGTGCTCCCTTCCATCTCTTTTAATCTTCAGTTTTCTTTCTTCTTTCCAGAACCCAACTCGTGGCTTTCTCTTAGTTGCAATTTCTTTCAATTTTCTTCTGAACACAGAGAGGGCGAGGATGAGAGCTGGGCTCGGCATGGCTTGCAACGGTGGCGTCGGAAAAGGATATGTGGCGGAGCAGAGTAGCGAAGAGCTGCGCCGAGAGGACCGGGTCGGTGGATGTGCAGCGACGGCGGTGAGATTACGGCAAGGGAGCAGCCGCGGCCTGGGTTCGTGGCAAGAGGATGGCGGCGGTGCATCTAGGCGAGCTGAGAAGCACGGGGAGATCAGCTGCGGTGATTATGAACTGGGCTTTGATAGCAGTAGCGACGGCGAGGTAGAGGAGCTGGGCTCCGGTGATTACGGCGATGGGTTCTCGGCGGAGCGACGGGGTCGTGCGGCTGCAGAAGCATTACTGCTACAGTGGGTCTCCAAACCTGCAAAACAAAACAAACGTAATTAGATAAAAAGAATATAATTGTTGATTGCTTGAATTGAATTGAAGAGACAAGTAGAGGAGGAGGTACGGCCTTGGTGATATGGTTGTGAGCTGATGGGTGTGAATAGCAAACTGGAATTGTGATGGAATTGTGAATTTGGGTGAGGGAATTGAAGGTATGGGTTTGGCAGAGGGCCATGGTGATCACGGCTAAGGAATAGTGGTGGTACGGGTTAATTACAGGTGAGGAGATGGATGATTTACTGTGATTTGAATTGTGCAGGAACTCTCCTTAAATAGCAGAGGAATTGAGCCGGGAAAACTCACGGCGGTGATTGTACGAGCTGGATTGATTGTGGACAGTGGAGCTGGAAAAGAAGGTGATAGTGGTGATGGAATAATGACTGGAAAGGAAGGGAACATGGGCTGATGGATGTGAAGGTGGAGGGTTTGCTGGAAATGAGCCAAGAACATGGGCGGCTCGGTGGATAAGAAAAACTGTACAAAAATAAAAACAAAATAAATAATTAATTAAAATAATAATAAAACAAATTAAAATCAAATAAATATAAAATATAAACATGGGAAAATAAAATGGAGATTTAAAATATATTCTGCCACCGCGTGTGGTGGTTGTGACGCCTGATGTGGTGGTTCGCCGACAAACTTGCCGGAATTCGGAACGGTTTCCGAAATCTTCGTACATTAACTGGGCCCACATCCTCAAAATGACCGGTGTCATTTTGATATCTGAAAAGTCACGGTTGACTTTTCGAACTTACACTGAAAATCTCCAAAATTCACCTTTTATGTGCAAATTGACATTTTTCTCATATTTTCCCTAAAAACATAAAAACAAATATTAAACAAACAATTAAGCTTTCGAAATAGCAAAATCCAGTAATTAAAAGCACTTTGTGAACGTATTTTACGTTCACATCACACCCCTACACTTGAACTATTGCTAGTCCTCGAGCAAACACAGAACAAAACAACACAAAACAGAAAGGGAAACACAAAATAGACGGTCTTTCCAACCATAATCCTCAGCGAGTTCGACAGAATTATAATCAGAGAATAAGAATTATATACCAAGGTTAAAGAATTTGCTAAGCATTTAATATGTACATCTCATTTATTGCTCAGGTGTGTGTGTGAAAACCAAGTATACAATTAATGTCAAGCAATCCAATAGGCACATCGAAACAACATTAACCACTAAACCTCACAAGATTCACTAAATATTTCCGCTCAGTGTTTAGGGTTAAGTGTTTACTCTCAAAACAATTACACAAGTAGTGTTCCCATATGCTTGCTCATTAACCAACTCTCTACAATTAATCCACAACTCATTAGATCATAAGGACTTTTTAGGTGAAACAGGGACAAAAGGATGAATGGTGAATGGTAAATGAAGTGAAAGGACTCGAAATGAAAAATGTTTCACATGTTTGCAAGACAAATCAACGACTTTGAAACTCATACCTATGCTATACCCGAAACAAATTTCTTATTCTCCTCCAACCTTTTATTGAAATTAAAAACAATACAACAAAATAACTCTATTTTTGGAATTTCTCTTTCGACATTTTTTTTTTTTTTTTTCTCTTTTTTTTTTCTTTGAGGAATTTATTCCTTCTTTTATTTCTGATTTTTTTTTTCTTTTCTTTGAACAAATACAACAAAATAAATACACCCCCACACTTGCCTTTTGGTATACTACCATACAAATCAAAACCCGAAGCATAAGAACACAAGAAGTCACTATCATCGTCTTGCAAACATAAATAAAACAAGGGTGAGATGGTGTGGGTGAACAAAAGAAACGGCTAATGAGTGTTTAGTTCAAAAGGGGATTCCTAAAGTTCGTGTTTAGATGGATGGTGAATATTTTGGCCATGGTGCTCAACTAATGCCTTACTCATTTCTAATTCATCACAGATTAATAAAAAGTTTCGAGAGGTCTCTGAGCAAGTTCTAGGTTCAAAAACTCATGAATTGTGCATACATGAAGAACGAGTAAATGTATGAAATATGCATACATGTGAATATACAATAGGCTCAAATCCTCACATTTTCTGGGTATGCATGACAATGTATGTTTAAATGTGCTTCTCGGATTGCAATCAATTAATCGAAACAGGTTATGTGAACATGAAATTTCGAGCAATCACAAGTTATGCAAATTAAATTCAAAGCAAACTACACAAAGCCTTAGCATATAACCAACATTTTCCAAATCATAACAATTAAACTCAATTCATCATCGGGATTGGAAAGAATAAAACACACATAACAAATAAAACACACAAAAACACACAAACAGAAGCAAATTTTTTTTTTGTAATTTTTGATTTTTTTGATTTTTTTGATTTTTCAATTTAGGGTAACAATACGTGACCACAGTGACTTACTAAGTGCAATGGTAGGTTCAACGCTACCAAGGGAGTAAGTATGATTTAGTCGATATACCGTTACAGTAGAAAACAAAAACAAGTAACTTTTTTTTTTTGAATTTTTCAAATTTTTCAAATTTTTCTTTTCTTTTCAATAAATCTTCCCCCCACACTTGAATTAAACATTGTCCTCAATGTTAGACAGATATTTCACGAAAATGAGAAATTCAAGTATGGTTATTGAATTTAAACACACAAACAGAAATAAACACAAAACAATTAACTAAATGAAAAGGGGAACAGAAAGACTCCCCTTTGAAGATCGTGAAGCTCCTCCCGAAGCAAGTCACCAACAGTCACAAACAAGGCTAGCAGGGCCTTGCATCCAACGTATGCTCCTTAGTTGACTGCGGTTCTGATCCGTTGAAGTGTGTCTTGGACAAGAGTTGTTGCCGACTCCACGGCAGACTTGGCTGATGTAGCCTTCACTGAGATCTGGAACACCATAGTCAGTAGTGTTCCATCAAGAATAGCTCCGGATACGTTAGGCAGAATGGAGAAGCCAGAAGACATAAGCGGAAATGGCTCCGGTTGAACTCCAGATAGCAAACACTGGAAAATGGAATGGTTAATCGGCGCATAAATCACAGACGACCCTGTTGCATCGGTGCAACACTCCTGAAGGATGAGGAAGTCGTTGTGACTATCTATAGCGAGCACCTAGATCTGGTTCCGCGGGTCAAGACCGATGGTGAAATTCGCTAGCACACGTACAGAGCTGTCCATCGACATACTATCCCACAGCGGTCTCGTCTGAACGTCTTTGAGGAACTCAAAGATCCTAGTGTGATGAGATAGATGAACAACGGAACAACCAGCAGTACGATTGACTCCAGGGGGCTTGCTCGGATCACCCCTTCGCTTGTTGGTCCTGACCTCCATTCGAGTGTCTCTTGTTCGGTTCGAACAAGTCCAGTGGTGGTACGTGGAGTTGC
The DNA here is from genome assembly GCA_030142095.1 of Rubus idaeus. Taxonomy (NCBI): domain Eukaryota; kingdom Viridiplantae; phylum Streptophyta; class Magnoliopsida; order Rosales; family Rosaceae; genus Rubus; species Rubus idaeus. The sequence goes on along the minus strand of CM057968.1, from coordinate 16,065,649 downwards.
TGATGTCGTTGAAGAAACAGATCGTCATCTGTTTTGCCATTTCCGCAAGTCCTCTTCTTCCTTCAAGAGAAATAATCGAGTCACCGGGTGAAGAGTGGATACCTGTGGCGCACATGTAGCGCTCGGCTTGTCGTTGGAGAGTTGAGATCCAACGCTTTGCACCAAAAGCGAACCCTGAATGAACAAAAGGTTCGAAACTGGCCTTCATCTCCTTTTCGCGTACATCCACGTGCTCCACCCAAGTGACTAAGGAAGATCCATTATGAAGATCACGTATCAGGCATCCGGAGGGGCGTTTTCGGCAAATCGATCTCACGGAAGGCTTCGGATTTGAACACAATTCATCCACGGAGACATCCACGACGACCCAACTTCCATCCAGTTGCTGGTGAGAGTACCGAACGAACTGGACTTCACGAGTTGAGACGATGTGAGATGGCACCAGAAACTCGGCCGACATCACCTGCATATGCTCCTCGTAGCCTTCTTCGTTGCTGGAGGAAAGGATCTCCAATGTCTTGGCGTTTGTGATCATGCTACAGAAGACTGGCAACCATCGACCAACATCCATGAGAATTTGAACGATGGTGGTCGGATAAAGATGGATGGTTGCCGAGTGTCTCGACGATTCGGCTTTGAAGTACGGAGCAGGTTCAGCTCGTTGAAACACTCGCAAGTACTCGGCCCTATGAAGAGTCTCGGGATGAATAGACGTGTCGGGAGTCGGTGAAGTTATCCACAAAGGAAATCCGGCAGTGGCCATGAGCAGGAGCTCGTGTTTGGCCTTACGGACGATATCCGAGATCAAGTCGGTGTGGACTCCGACAAGATCATGAGCAGGTCCGGGAAGGGTGTCAGATGGCAAGGGTATGGATGGGCGCTCGATAAATGAAGGCATGAGGCTCCGCACATCCCGTCTCAAGTGGTCCATGTCAATGGAATCGTCGGACAACTCGAGAATAGGCTCTTGTTGTTGAGGAACAACTTCGAGCCTTCGCCTAGGCACATCTGAGTGCGGAACAGGTCCTCCGCAATTGGGACAGATGCCGCTGTGGAGAGCATCGACGAGTCTTTGATTTTGCATTTGAAGCTCCTCGTTCTTGCTCACCAGCTGATCATTTCGTCTCTCTAACTCGGCAATACGCTGCTCAGACGTAATGATACCGAACTTCTTCCTATTTCTCGACCCCCAATAATAGACTTGATCCTCCTCAAGTCCGATTTTCGGACCAAATCTTTCTCGTTGTGGCTTGGTGGGGTGAGAATACACCGCAACGAAAGCCGCAAGTGCATCTCTCTGAGCTTTGGTGTACTTTGTCCGCGGAAGTCTCCTATAGACAGGAGCGGCTTCCGGCTCAACAGGTGGATCAGCAACCAAGATTGGTGCTTGAGGTAGTGGTTGCGGTTGTGGTTGTGGCTGGGTCGGCATGCTAGCATCGGCGCTATTGAGCATGCTCGGTGGAATTATTTCAGCCAAGCCTTCAAAGATTGGGTTCTCTGAAGGACCTGCCTGAAACAAATCACTGAAAGAATTCACTCGTTTGGCCATTTCTGGGTTGGGAAGGAGGAAAGCTTCTGGGAATTTGGGAGGTTTTCTGGAAAAACTCAAGAACACGAAGAACACGAGAGAGAAAACGAGAGAGAGAGTGAGAGAGAGACTAAGGGAAAACGTGAAATGACCTAAGGGAACTAACGCAAACAGAAGGGAAAGGAAGGAACAGACGCACGCTCGCACACGTGCCACAGACAGAAGACCCGTAATTTCCGGATCGAGCGACGAAAGTCGTAAAGTCTACAGTAGACACGCACGCGGTTTATTAAACAATTCGGCCGACGCAAAAGTCGTGCGTCGGCCCAATCAAATTTTTTTCATTTTCATTTTTTATTTTTTTATTTTTATTTTTTAATACTTTACGAAAAGTCGTAAAGTGAACAGTGAAAACGCGTAGCACACGCGCTTGCCGACACTTTAAACGGGCTTGGGCCATCGAAATGGTCTGGGCCTTAAAGTGGGTGATACGCCCATTGATATGCGGTAAAACCGACGTCATTAATTATTACCTAAACTTCCTAACAATTTGTCGTTGAATAGTATAATGGGAAGTAAGGGTTTTTCCCACAGAGGATTGTTTATTTACTTTTCTAATGTCACGAAATTAATTAACCTATATTGTTTTTATTTACAAAAATGTACAATATATACAAAGGTGATATTTTTGGGTTTTTGAAATCCTTTTGAAAACAAGAAATAAATTAAAGGAAATATTTTTGGTTTTTAATCTTTTTGCAAACAAATAAAGTAAAACAAGAAAAATACAATTTAAACTAAGACAATTAAATAAAACACACCAAACAAATAAAGAAATTAAACTAACACATAAATGAATCAAATAACATATTTTTGGGTTTTTCAATATATAATTAAACACACAATTCAAATCACACAAATATTCAAATTAAACAAATATTCAAATAAATAAACACACAACAAATATTTAAACAAATAAAATGAAATGAGTTTAAGGGAGAGAAAAAGGTCAATGAATTTGGCGTGGAATTTCGCGGAGCTCGGGTAACATGGGTGTAGATAACAGTTTGCTTGGGCCATTGGGCTTGTGGGCTTTGAGCTATTGGGCTTGGAGGACCAATTAGAAGTTTGACCCGGTCCAATGAGAAAGTCAGCAGTTTGACCCAAGCCGTGGCTTTCCTTGGCTGGGTTGACTATTCAACGCGACATCTTCTTTTGGTTTGACTCAACTCGTGCAGTACCCGTACCCACTCTCTTCTATTCATCTCATCTCTCTTCTTTTTGTCATTCTTTCTTTATATCCAGAGCAGAGAGAGATGAGACCTGGAATCTTGCCGGCAAAGAGCAACAGAGACGCCGTGATGGTGAGAGATGGCGTCGTCATAAGGACTGGGCATATCGGCGACGACGACGCCGTGGTCTGTGAAGCGGCGTCGCTGGGTAAGACGCGGCTGGGCTGAAGACTGAAGGTGAAGCTTCGGGGACGCCGGCAGAGGATTATCGATAGCCGGCATGGACAGAGAGATGCGGCCTTGGTGAGCTTGAGGAACGCGTCTGGGCTTTGAGATCCACCGACTTGAAGCACGACGGCGACCTGGGAATTGCAGCGGTCAATTGAGCACGGGCTGATAGGACTGGAATTGGGTCGCCGGCGTGGTGAGAGCAGATGCAGCGGCGGCGGTGAAGTAGCTTGTACACCGTGGGCTTGTCGGCGGCAGCTGCAAGAGTGGGCGGCGCAGAAATTGCCGATGTGATCTGGCTCGATGTGTCCTGCATTGAATTTTGTTAATTGCAGGTTACATAAATGGGTAATTGTGAACTTGTAGCATAATTAAATTGATTGTTAGTGAGATGGTGTAATTGATTATTGAATTTGCAGGTGGATTGGGTCATTGAGCGAAGACTGTTGTTAATTAGACTGAAGGTGGAGTTGTTGGTGTTTTTGTGAGCAGTGGGCTCACGGTGGTGATGGAGATTGGGCAGAGGAGCTGCCCGAGAATTTCGAGAACAAGAACAGAGGAAGAATAAGGGCTTAGATAATTCTGGAGAGAAGAGAGGAGGAAGAGAGGATTTGTGTTTGACCGGAGAGGAACAGAGAAAGGGGAGAAGAGAAGGCACGGCCATGGTGGCACCGTGCACGGACGCTTTGAGAAGAGATTGCAGAGAGTAACCATAAGGAAGGCAGCTAGGTGAGCTACACGGACGCCAGAGAAATATGGAGGGGGAAAAGAGATGGGAAAGAGTTGGTGGCGCGGGGAGAAGCCCCGCCAAGGAAGAATGAAACAGAGATGGCTATTTATGGATGGTGATTGGAAGAGGAACGGAGGAAGCAATAGTGGATTGATGAACTGGAAAGAATCAATTTGAATTCAAATTGAAGTGGAGGGGAAGCTGCCGGTGGGATTTGAACGTGAAGAACAGCTGGAGATGCTGCCGGCTGGAGAAGATGGAGAGAAGAAACCGTGAACATGGGCTGCAACAAACAAAAGTCAAAAGAAATAAATAAATAAAATAAAATAAAATAAAATAATGAAAGGAAATAAATATAAAATAAAATAAAAGAAAAATAAAATAACAAAAGAAATAATTATAAAATAAATACTAAAATAAAAATATAAATAAATATACACAAGGGAAAATAAAATAGAGATTTAATTTGTCTTTCACCACCGCGTGTGGTGGTTGCTCCTCCGTGAGTGGTGGTTCGCCGGCAAAATTGCCGGGATTCGAAACGTCTTTCGAAATCTTCGTACAATATTATATTCCACTTCCAAATAATGACCGGTGTCATCAGATAATCGAAAAGTCACGGTTGACTTTCCGATATTGCGCTGTAAATCTCCAAAATTCACCTTTTATGTGTAAATTAGCATTTTTCACATATTTTCCCTGAAAACACGAAAACAAACATTAAACCAACAAATAAGCTTTCAGAATAGCATCCATCCAAGTATTTAGAGCACTTTATGAACGTATTTTACGTTCACATCACACCCCCACACTTGAACTTTTGCTAGTCCTCTAGCAAACACAGAACTAAAAACAGAACAACACAAAAACAGAAAGGGAAACACAAAACTGAAATTCTTTCCAACCATAACCCTCAACGAGTTCAAAGAATTATAATCAGGACAATAAAAACTATATACCAAGGCTCACGAATTTGCTAAGTATTTAACATGGACATCTCATTCGTGCTCGAGTGAAGTGTGTGAAAACCGAGTGTACAATTAATTTCAAGCAATCAAATAGGCACATATGAACAACATTAACCACTAAAGCTCACAAGATTCACTAAATATTTCCGCTCAGTGTTTAGGGTTAAGTGTTTACTCTCATAACAATTACACAAGTAATGTTCCCATAAGCTTGCTCATTAACCAACTCTCTACAATTAATCCACAAATCATTAAATCATAAGGGCTTTCAATGGTGTAATGGGGCCAAAGGGTGAATGAATGGTGAATGAATGGTGAATGAATGGTAAATGGTAAATGGAAGGGAAAGACTAGAAATGATAAATGTTCCACATGTTTGCAAGACAAATCAACGACTTTGAAACTCATACCTATGCTATAACCGAAACAACTTTCTTATTCTCCTCCAACCTTTTATTGAAATTAAAACAATACAAGAAAATAACTATATTTTTGTGGCATTTTCTTTTTCTTTTCCACTTTTTTTTTCTATTTTTTTTTTCTTTGAGGAATTTATTCCTTCTTTTTATTTCTGATTTTTTTTTCTTTCTTTCTTTGAACAAATACAACAAAATAAATACACCCCCACACTTGCCTTTTGGTATACTACCATACAAATCAAAACCCGAAGCATAAGAACACAAGAAGTCACTATCATCGTCTTGCAAACATAAATAAAACAAGGGTGAGATGGTGTGGGTGAACAAAAGAAGCGGCTAATGAGTTATCGAGTTCAAAAGGGGTTCCTAAAGTTCGTGTTTAGATGGATGGTGAATATTTGGCCATGGTGCTCAACTAATGCCTTAATCATTTTCAATTCATCACAGATTAATAAAAAGTTTCGAGAGGTCAATGAGCAAGTTCTAGGTTCAAAAACTCATGAATTGTGCACACATGAAGAACGAGTAAATGTATGAATAATGCATACATGTGAATATTCAACAGGCTCAAATTCTCACAATTTCTGGGTATGCATGACAATGTATGTTCAAATGTGCTTCTCGGATTGCAATCAACTAATTAACACAGGTTATATGAACATGAAATTTCGAGCAATCACAAGTTATGCAAATTAAATCCAAAGCAAATCACACAAAGCCTTGACATATAATAAACATTCTCCTAATCACAACAATTAAACTCAATTCATCATCGGGATTGGAAAGAACAAAACACACCACAAATAAACACACAAAAACAGAAAACAGAAGCAAATATTTTTGTAATTTTTGATTTTTTGATTTTTTTGATTTTTTTCAATTTACGTAACAATACGTGACCACAGTGACTTACTTAGTGCAATGGTAGGTTCAACGCTACCAAGGGAGTAAGTATGATTTAGTCGAGATACCGTTACAGTAGAAAACAAAAACAAGTAAATTATTTTTTTGAATTTTTGAATTTTTCAAATTTTTTCTTTTCTTTTTAATAAACCTTCCCCCACACTTGAATTAAACATTGTCCTCAATGATAGACAGATATTTCACGAAAATGAAAAATTCAAGTATGGTTATTGAATTTAAACACACATACAGAAATAAACACACAAATAAAAATAAACAGAAGTAAACACACAACATTTATACAAAGGAAACAAAATTAAACAGAAAGGTTAAAGAAAAACTCCCCTTTGTAGATCGTGAAGCTCCTCCCGAAGCAAGTCACCAACAGTCACAACAAGGCTAGCAGGGCCTTGCATCCAACGTTTGCTCCTTAGTTGACTGCGGTACTGATCCGTTTGAGCGTGTCCTGGACGAGTGTTGTTGCCGACTCCACGGCAGATTTAGCTGATGTAGCCTTCACCGAGATCTGGAACACCATAGTCAGTAGTGTTCCATCAAGAACAGCTCCGGATATGTTAGGCAGAATGGAGAAGCCTGAAGACATAAGCGGAAATGGCTCCGGTTGAACTCCACATAACAAACACTGGAGAATGGAATGGTTAATCGGCGCATAAATCACAGACGACCCCGTTGCATCGGTGCAACACTCCTGAAGAATGAGGAAGTCGTTGTGACTATCTATGGCGAGCACCGAAATCTGGTTCCGCGGGTCAAGACCGATGGAGAAATTTGCTAGCGTACGCACCGAGCCGTCCATCGACATACTATCCCACAGCGGTCTCGTATGCACATCTTTGAGGAACTCAAAGATCCCGGTGTGATGGGAAAGATGCACGACGAACAACCAGGCGGTACGATTGACTCCGGGGGGCTTGCTCGGATCTCCCCTTCGCTTGTTGGTCCCGACCTCCATTCGAGTGTCTCTTGTTCGGTTCGAACAAGTCCAATGATGATACGTGGAGTTGCTGATGTCGTTAAAGAAACAGATCGCCATCCGGTTTGCCATTTCCGCTAGGCCTCTTTTCCTTCGGGCGAAATGATAGAGTCACCGGGTGAAGTGTGGATCCCCGTGACGCACATGTAGCGCTCGGCTTGTCGTTGGAGAGTTGAGATCCAACGCTTTGCACCAAAAGCGAACCCGGAATGGACAAAGGGTTCGAAAATGGCCTTCATCTCCTTTTCGCGCACATCCACGTGCTCCACCCAAGTAACTAAGGAAGATCCATTCTGCAAGTCTCGAATCGACATCCGGAGGGGCGCTTTCGGCATATAGATCTCACGGAAGGCTTCGGATTTGAGCGCAGTTCATCCACGGAGACATCCACAACGATCCAACTTCCATCCAAGTTGTAGGTGGGAGTACCTAACGAACCGGACTTCACGAGTCGAAATGATGTGAGATGGCACCGAAACTCGGCCGACATCACTTGCTTCGGTCCTCGTAGCCTACTGCGTTGTCGGAGGGTAAGATCTCCAACATCTGAGCGTTTGTGATCATGCTACAGAAGACAGGCAACCATCGACCAACATCCATTAAGATTTCAACGATGGTGGTCGGATGAAGGTGAATGGTTGCAGAGTGTCTCGAGGATTCTGATTTGAAATATGGCGCAGGCTCGCCACGTTGAAACACTCGCAAGTACTCGGCCCTATTTAGAGTCTCGGGATGAATAGAAGTGTCGGGAGTCGGTGAAGATATCCACAAAGGAAAACCGGCAGTGGCCATGAGCATGAGCTCGTGCTTGGCCTTGCGGGCGATATCCGAGATCAAGTCGGTGTGGACTCCGACAAGATCATGAGCAGGTCCGGGAAGATGGTCAGATGGAATAGGTGCGGATGGGCGCTCGACTAGTGTAGGCATGAGGCTCCGCACATCCCGTCTCAAGTGGTCCATGTCGATCGAATCATCGGACAACTCAAGAAGAGGCTCTTGTTGTGGAGGAACAACTTCGAGTCTTCGCCTAGGCACATCTGAGTGCGGAACAGGACCTCCGCAATTGGGACAGATGCCGCTGTGGAGAGCATCGACGAGTCGTTGATTCTGCATCTGAAGCTCCTCGTTCTTGCTCACCAGCTGATCGTTTCTTCTCTCTAGCTCGGCAATACGCTGCTCAGAAGTCCGGATACCGAACTTCTTCCTATTTCTCGACCCCCAATAGTAGACTTGGTCTTCTTCTAGTCCGATTTTTGGACCAAATCTTTCACGTTGTGGCTTGGTGGGGTGAGAATACACCGCAAAGAAAGCCGCCAGTGCTTCTCTCTGAGCTTTGGTGTACTTTGTCCTCGGAAGTCTCCTATAGGCGGAGCGGCTTCCGCTCAACGGGTGGATCAAGCAACCGGATTGGTGCTTGGGGTAGTGGTTGCGGTTGAGGCCGTGGTCGGGTCGGCATGCTAGCATCGGCGCTATTGAGCATGCTCGGTGGAATTATTTCAGCCAAGCCTTCAAAGATCGGGTTCTCTCGAAGGACCTCCCGAAACAAATCGCCGAAAGAATTTACTCTCTTGGCCATTTCGGGTTGGGAAGGAGGAAAACTTTTCCGGGTTTGGGAGTTTTCTCGGGAAAAAAGACTAAGAACACGATGAACACTATGAACTAGCGAGAGAAAACGAGAGAGAATGAGAGAGAAACTAAGGGAAACGTGTGAAATGCCTAAGGAAACTAGCGCAAACGAACGAAGGGAAGGGGAGAGGAGCGGACGCACGCACGCACACGTGCCACGTACACAAATCCGCAATTTCCGGATCGAGCGACGAAAGTCGTAATGAAAACGACGCGTGCAACAAAAGTCGCAAAGGGAATAGTGGACACGCGCGTTTGATTTATTAAACAAATCGGCCGACGCAAAAGTCGTGCGTCGGCCCAATCAAATTTTTTCATTTTCATTTTTTATTTTTTTATTTTTATTTTTTAATACTTTACGAAAAGTCGTAAAGTGAACAGTGAAAACGCGTGCAAAACACGCGCTTGCCGACACTTTAAACGGGCTTGGGCCATCGAAATGGTTTGGGCCTTAAAGTGGGCCTGGGCCAAAGAAAACTCCGGCCCATTATTGGTGGGCTTAAACTAATGGGCCTAAAAACGAACAGGCCCGACACACTAAATGGGCTTGGGTTAAGGGTTTTGGGCTTCGTGAATGACACGAGCCCAATGGGCCAAAATTTTATTTTATTTTTTATTTTTTAATTTACGAAACCAAAAACCCTAACCAATCACACAAATGGGCCTAAGGCCCAATAACAAATAACTACAACAAGCCCAAAACAAACAAACAGTAATTATAAAAAGTGAAAATAAATAATTACAAAATAGTAAAACAAACAAACACACTTTTTTTTTTATTTACAATTAAAATTTTTCAAATTTTTATTTTTTTTATTTTTTTATTTTTTTATACAAACAAATAACGAGAGTGAAAAGAAAACTTACCTTTTTACTCCCGAGGAAACCGAAAAATCACCAACAAGACATCAACCTCAAGGTTTTTCAACCTTGACTTCCTAAACGTATGCTCCGATGTATGTGGTAAAATTTCCGAATAACCCGGATTATTCCCTATAAAAATGAAAAAGTTAGTAATAAAATTTACAAAATCAAAACAAAATATTTACAAAGTTAAAAAGTGTCACAAATTATCTATACAAAATGAATAAATAAAATTTCCTATGTCTACGTATATTTTATTTACAAGTAATGTTAAATTGTCCAAAATATAGTTAAAAACAAAGTTGATTCCAAGCGGTCATTCGAGGTGGACGTACGGCCTAGGTGCAATATCTTGACTTAAATGACTTTCCGTGTTTTCAGAAGGCGAATGGCCAGATCACAAGAGATAAGCGAGAGGCAGGATTCATTTAGTGGACAAGTCCTCTGAATCCAATTTTACAAACCCGTCACCCAGAGTCTTGATCATATCTAGACACCATTCATGTGCCCCTTACTCAGTTGAGAAAGCACTTAAGTGTTCGACAATTCTCCAAGTGTTAATAAAGGCCGCCCTCAACCTCAAGTGACCTTACGGTACAAATGAAGGGTTTAGGCCAATATTAATAAAAGGACCTTACCTATTTCCGTTCAAATTACAACCTACAACAACTTAAATAATTAACAGTATTCAGGATACCTAAGTATAATTACTAAGTGTAACAATATATACAAGTATAATTAGTAAGTATTATTTACAAGTATTGAGTATAAAATTAACAAGTATTATTTACAAATAGTAAAAAGTAAAAAGTAAAAAAAAAAAAAAAAAGTAAATAGTAAAAACAATCCCCGGCGAGCCGGCGCCAAAATGATATGCGGTAAAACCGACGTCATTAATTATTACCTAAACTTCCTAACAATTTGTCGTTGAATAGTATAATGGGAAGTAAGGGTTTTTCCCACAGAGGATTGTTTATTTACTTTTCTAATGTCACGAAATTAATTAACCTATATTGTTTTTATTTACAAAAATGTACAATATATACAAAGGTGATATTTTTGGGTTTTTGAAATCCTTTTGAAAACAAGAAATAAATTAAAGGAAATATTTTTGGTTTTTAATCTTTTTGCAAACAAATAAAGTAAAACAAGAAAAATACAATTTAAACTAAGACAATTAAATAAAACACACCAAACAAATAAAGAAATTAAACTAACACATAAATGAATCAAATAACATATTTTTGGGTTTTTCAATATATAATTAAACACACAATTCAAATCACACAAATATTCAAATTAAACAAATATTCAAATAAATAAACACACAACAAATATTTAAACAAATAAAATGAAATGAGTTTAAGGGAGAGAAAAAGGTCAATGAATTTGGCGTGGAATTTCGCGGAGCTCGGGTAACATGGGTGTAGATAACAGTTTGCTTGGGCCATTGGGCTTGTGAGCTTTGAGCTATTGGGCTTGGAGGACCAATTAGAAGTTTGACCCGGTCCAATGAGAAAGTCAGCAGTTTGACCCAAGCCGTGGCTTTCCTTGGCCGGGTTGACTATTCAACGCGACATCTTCTTTTGGTTTGACTCAACTCGTGCAGTACCCGTACCCACTCTCTTCTATTCATCTCATCTCTCTTCTTTTTGTCATTCTTTCTTTATATCCAGAGCAGAGAGAGATGAGACCTGGAATCTTGCCGGCAAAGAGCAACAGAGACGCCGTGATGGTGAGAGATGGCGTCGTCATAAGGACTGGGCATATCGGCGACGACGACGCCGTGGTCTGTGAAGCGGCGTCGCTGGGTAAGACGCGGCTGGGCTGAAGACTGAAGGTGAAGCTTCGGGGACGCCGGCAGAGGATTATCGATAGCCGGCATGGACAGAGAGATGCGGCCTTGGTGAGCTTGAGGAACGCGTCCGGGCTTTGAGATCCACCGACTTGAAGCACGACGGCGACCCGGGAATTGCAGCGGTCAATTGAGCACGGGCTGATAGGACTGGAATCGGGTCGCCGGCGTGGTGAGAGCAGATGCAGCGGCGGCGGTGAAGTAGCTTGTACACCGTGGGCTTGTCGGCGGCAGCCGCAAGAGTGGGCGGCGCAGAAATTGCCGATGTGATCCGGCTCGATGTGTCCCGCATTGAATTTTGTTAATTGCAGGTTACATAAATGGGTAATTGTGAACTTGTAGCATAATTAAATTGATTGTTAGTGAGATGGTGAAATTGATTATTGAATTTGCAGGTGGATTGGGTCATTGAGCGAAGACTGTTGTTAATTAGACCGAAGGTGGAGTTGTTGGTGTTTTTGTGAGCAAGTGGGCTCACGGTGGTGATGGAGATCGGGCAGAGGAGCTGCCTGAGAATTTTGAGAACAAGAACAGAGGAAGAATAAGGGCTTAGATAATTCTGGAGAGAAGAGAGGAGGAAGAGAGGATTTGTGTTTGACCGGAGAGGAACAGAGAAAGGGGAGAAGAGAAGGCACGGCCACGGTGGCACCGTGCACGGACGCTTGAGAAGAGATTGCAGAGAGTAACCATAAGGAAGGCAGCTAGGTGAGCTACACGGACGCCAGAGAAATATGGAGGGGGAAAAGAGATGGGAAAGAGTTGGTGGCGCGGGGAGAAGCCCCGGCCAAGGAAGAATGAAACAGAGATGGCTATTTATGGATGGTGATTGGAAGAGGAACGGAGGAAGCAATAGTGGATTGATGAACTGGAAAGAATCAATTTGAATTCAAATTGAAGTGGAGGGGAAGCTGCCGGTGGGATTTGAACGTGAAGAACAGCTGGAGATGCTGCCGGCTGGAGAAGATGGAGAGAAGAAACCGTGAACATGGGCTGCAACAAACAAAAGTCAAAAGAAATAAATAAATAAAATAAAATAAAATAAAATAATGAAAGGAAATAAATATAAAATAAAATAAAAGAAAAATAAAATAACAAAAGAAATAATTATAAAATAAATACTAAAATAAAAATATAAATAAATATACACAAGGGAAAATAAAATAGAGATTTAATTTGTCTTTCACCACCGCGTGTGGTGGTTGCTCCTCCGTGAGTGGTGGTTCGCCGGCAAAATTGCCGGGATTCGAAACGTCTTTCGAAATCTTCGTACAATATTATATTCCACTTCCAAATAATGACCGGTGTCATCAGATAATCGAAAAGTCACGGTTGACTTTCCGATATTGCGCTGTAAATCTCCAAAATTCACCTTTTATGTGTAAATTAGCATTTTTCACATATTTTCCCTGAAAACACGAAAACAAACATTAAACCAACAAATAAGCTTTCAGAATAGCATCCATCCAAGTATTTAGAGCACTTTATGAACGTATTTTACGTTCACATCACCCATAAGGGAGCGTCAATTTAGAAAAAACCCTATCGGTAGTAGTATAGTGCATAGTAGGGTATCGTTCACAACGGAGATCAAAGGGTGTACCTAACAAAAAATGCGCGACCTAGCGAACGCTCGTCTATCCGCGATCCTTCTTATTTTGATTCCGACCCGTTTGATAAGCCTTTACTACTTGTGAATCAGAATTAAAACCCTAATTCTAGCACCAATTACATGCAATCATCTTAAGTTTTGAACCTTAAAACAAGAACACATAAAATATTCAATAAAACCGAATCAAATAAACGGAGTCACATAAGCTGCTAGAAGAACTAATTAATTAGGATCTAACAATCAAATAAATTCATGAATATAGGCTGAAAATTATATAAATCATGTCATGTTAACTAATACAAAGAATAATCAAGCAACAAAGAGGAACTCAAAAAGAGTAATTAAAGAATAAGTCGAAGTACACCATATGGAAAGTAGGAAGAACTCGAAGATCACAAACTCTTAAATCCTCACGCGAGTAACTCAAAAGCCGAGATTCCCAAGGTGATGATGATGGTGGTGATGATGGTTGATGGCTGGTGGTAATGGTGTAGACAACTCCCCTCCTCCTTGAAGACTTGAAAACCCTAAATACTAGAGAATGGAAAATATGATGTGAGATGGAGAAGAGAAAGAGGAGGGTTTGTCCCTCCCCATTGGGGTGTGTATTGGTGAGAAGAATGAGGCTGCTATTTATAGGAGAATGGAGAGGAAGAAGAAGACAATGAAAGAAATAAAGAAAGAAAGGGAAGAGAAGTGGAATGTGAGTGGTAGAAAAGAAATGGTAAGTGGAATGGTGGAAATGTAGTCATATGGCAATGAACCATTTATTTAGGTAAAAGAAATCAAACACTAATATTGTGGGCAGAAAGAAGAGGAAAGAATATAGGGGTGAGTGGAGCATTGAAAATAAAAGAAGAGGAAAGAAATAAAAAGCAGACAGCACTGAGCAGTGCGCACTTAGAGCGGCATAATGTACGTTCCACCGGTTGGATGATTCTGAAATTTTATTTGGGAGCAGCTAACATCCACATGCAGCGTGTATCCAAATTACAGCTAGATCTGACGGTGCAATTGAGAGATATGGGCTTCGCAAGTTGACTGATCTGCACAGGCAGAATGTCCGAAAATCTGGGCTTGGGCCTTTCCTCATGCTTTGTGAACCTGGGCCTTCCTTCATGGATTTGGGCCTGCCATCTTGGGTTTGGGCCTCCTTCATGGGTTTGGGCCTCCTTCTTGGGCCTCATGGCAGACCACCTCTTAATGGGCCTCGCAAAAGCCCATTAGACTTCGTTTCAGCACAAGTTCACATTAATACATCATTTTGGACTCAAATATGGAAACTAAGCTAAAATAGCAAAGTTACAATTAAATCATAGCCAAATAGTAGGGAAAACACATTAAAAACGTCACACTTTGTGCTCCTATCAAATTCCCCCACACTTAGCTATTGCTAGTCCTCTAGCAAACACAAGAACAACACAAAACAGAAAAGGAAACACAAAACAGAATGGTCTTTCCAACCATAACCCTCAGCGAGTTCAGAAGAGTTATAATCAAGAGAATAAAAATTATATACCAAGGCTAACAAATTTGCTAAGCATTTAACATGTACATCTCATTCATGCTCAGGTGCAGTGTGTGAAAACCGAGTATACAAAAAAATCTCCAGCAATCCAATAGGCACATCGAAACAACATTAACCACTAAAGCTCACAAGATTCACTAATTATTTCCGCTCAATGTTTAGGGTTAAGTGTTTACTCTCATAACAATTACACAAGTAGTGTTCCCATATGCTTGCTCATCGACCAAATCTCCACAATTAATCCACAAATCATTAAATCATAAGGGCTTCAAGGGTATAAACGGGGGCCAAAAGGGTGAATGGTGAATAGTGAATGGTGAATGATGAATGAAGGGACTGGAAATGAAAAATGTTTCACATGTTTGCAAGACAAGTCAACGACTTTGAAACTCATACCTATGCTATACCCGAAACAACTTTCTTATTCTCCTCCAACCTTTTATTGAACATAATACAAGAAAATAACTCTATTTTTGAAATTTCTCTTTCTTTCTTTTTTTTTTTTTTTTTTTCTTTGAGGAATTTTATTCCTTCTTTTTGTTTTTGATTTTTTTTTTCTTTCTTTGAACAAATACAACAAAATAAAATGCACCCCCACACTTGCCTTTTGGTATACTACCATACAAATCCGAAGCATAAAAACACAAGAAGTCACTATCATCGTCTTGCAAACACAATAAAACAAGGGTGAGATGGTGTGGGTGAACAAAAGAAAAGGCTAATGAGTGTTTAGTTCAAAAGGGGATTCCTAAAGTTCGTGTTTAGATGGATGGTGAATATTTTGGCCATGGTGCTCAACTAATGCCTTAATCATCTCTAATTCATCACAGATTAACAAAACGTTTCAAGTGGTCTTTGAGCAAGTTCTAGGTTCAAAACTCATGAATTGTGCACACATGAAGAACGAGTAAATGTATGAAAGATGCATACATGTGAATATTCAATAGGCTCAAATCCTCACATTTTCTGGGTATGCATGACAATGTATGTTTAAATGTGCTTCTCGGATTGCAATCAATTAATCGAAATAGGTTATGTGAACATGGAATTTCGAGCAATCACAAGTTATGCATATTAAATCCAAAGCAAGCTACACAAAGCCTTGACATATAATAAACATTCTCCTAATCACAACAATTAAACTCAATTCATCCTTGGGATTGGAAAGAACAAAGCACAAAACACACAAAACAGAAACAAATATTTTTGTAATTTTTGATTTTTTGATTGATTTTTTTTTTAAATGATATAGCTCAAATAAACGAACAAGCACTTTCTAAGACTCGATAGCTCCAAAGCCAGTGCGAAACAAACGAGCTTACAAAACTATTTTTTTTTTCTTTTCAATTTTTTTTTATTAGGGTAACAATACGTGACCACAGTGACTTACTAAGTGCAATGGTAGGTTCAACGCTACCAAGGGAGTAAGTATGATCTAGTCGATATATTGTGACCGTAGAAAACAAAAACAAGTAAATTATTTTTTTTGAATTATTTTTTTGAATTTTTCAAATTTTTTCTTTTCTTTTTTTTAATAAACCTCCCCCCCACACTTGAATTAAACATTGTCCTCAATGTTGACAAATATTTCACGAAAATGAAAAATTCAAGCATGGTTATTGAATTGAAAATACAAACAGAAATAAACACACAAACAAAAATAAAGACACAACAGTTAAGTAAATGAAAAGGGAAACAGAAAGACTCCCCTTTGAAGATCGTGAAGCTCCTCCCGAAGGTAGTCACCAACAGTCACAAACAAGGCTAGCAGAGCCTTGCATCCAACGTTTGCTCCTTAATTGACTGCGGCTTTGATCTTTTTGAGCGTGTCCTGGACCGTGCCTGTTGCCAAATCCACAGCACGTCTGGCTGAATTTGCCTTCACTGAGATCTGGAACACTAACGTCAATAGAGTTCCATCAAGTACGTCTCCGGATATATCAGGCAGAATGGAGAAGCCAGATGACATCAATTGAAAAGGCTCCGGGTCGACTCCACATAACATGGACTGGAAGGTTGCTTGATCGATAGGCGCATAAATCACGTACGACCCCGTTGAATCTGTGAAGCACTCCTGGAGTATGAGGAAGTCGACGTGATTACTTATGCCCAAAACGGAGATAGAATTTCGTGGATCAAGACCAGTGGTGAAGTTTGTAAGCACATGTACTGAACTGTCTATCGACACACTATCCCATAAATGCCTTGTCTGTACGTCTCTGATAAAATCAAAGATTCTTGTGTGATGGGAGAAGTGCTTGACAGAACAGCCAGCAGTACGATCGAGTCCAAGGGGTTGGCTAGGATCACCCCTTCGCTTGTTGGTCCTGACCTCCATATGTGTGTCTCCCGTTTTGTTTGATGCAGTCCAATGATGGTAAGTCGAGTTGGTGATGTCGTTGAAGAAACTTACCGCCATCTGGTTTGCCATCTTAGCAAGGCTTCTTCTCCCTCCTGGTGAAATGATTGAGTCACTGGGTGAAGTGTGAATCCCCATCACGCACATGTAGCGCTCGGCATGTCGTTGAAGAGGTGCCAACCAACGCTTCGCTCCATATGCAAAACCTGATTCAACAAAAGGTTTAAATAACGGGGTTAAATCTTTTTCTCGCAGATCAACATGCTCCACCCACGTGACAAAGGAGGATCCATTCTGCAGATCCCGAATCAGGCATCCGGAAGGACGTTTTCGACATCTTGATCTCACGGAAGGCCTTGGATTTGAGCTCATTTCATCCACAGAGACATCCACAACAATCCAACTTCCATCCAATTGTTGGTGAGAGGAACGAACAACCGGACTTCACGAGTTGAAACATTGTGTGTTGGCACTAGAAACTCGGCGGAGCATCACTTGCACTCGCTCCTTGTAGCTTTCTTCTATCCCGGAGAACAGGACCTCCAAGGTATGGGCATTGGTGACCAAGCTACGAAGATGAGCAACCATTGACCAACATCCATTAAAATCCGAACGATGGTAGTCGGATTCGGTGAATGGTTCGCCGAGTGTCTCGAGGCTTCGATATGAAATATGGTGTAGGCTCGGCTCGTTGAGACACTCGCAAGTACTCGGCATGATTAAGAATTTCGGGATGAAAGGAAGTGCTGGGATTTGAGGAATAGATCCATAGGGGAAAACCAGCAGCGACCAAGAGCACGAGTTCGTCTTTGGCTTTGTTCACGATATCGGCGATCTGGTCGGAATGAAACCCAACGAGATCATGCGAGCAGGTCCCGGAATGTTGTCGATGGCACATGAGAGGATGAGCGCTCGAGTAATGTTGGCATGAGGCTCCGCACATCCCTTCGCAAGTCATCCATGTCGATTGAATCATCGGACAAGACAAGAAGAGGCTCCGGAGGAACAACTTCGAATCTTGATCGATGCACATCTGGGTGCGGAACAGGACCTCCACACTGGGGACAAATGCCGCTGTGAAGAGCATCGATGAGTTTCTGGTTCTGCTCTTGAAGCTCCTCATTCTTACTCATCAGCTCCTCGTTTCTTCTTATTAGATCGGCATAAATCTGCTCCTCTGACGGGATACCGTGCTTATCATGAAATCTCCTTCCCCAGTTGTAGACCTTATTTTCAGTTAACCCGAGTTCTATAGCAAACCTTGCTCTTTGCAGTTTGAGTGGGTGAGGATTCACCGTGTAAAAGTTGGTCAACGCATCATTTTGCTCTTTGGTGAATCTCGTCCTCGGGCCTCTCGTACGCTTCTGGGAAGGACCAGCATCAGCAACAACAGGTGGATCAGCAGCCTGGATTGGTGCTTGTGGTTCTGGTTCTGGTTCTGGCACATCCGGCATGCTAGCATTAACAGTATCTAGAATGCTTGGTGGAATGATTTCATCCAAGCCTTCAAAGAAATCACTCTCTGGAGGACTAGAATGAAACAACTCACTGAAAGAATTAACTCTTTTGGCCATTTCTAGGTTGGGAGGGAGGATAGCTTTCTGGAAAAATAACTAAGAACAACGAAGAACAAGTGAAGAACAGTATGAACAAACGAGAGAAAGTTTAGAGAGACTAAAAGGGAACTAAGTGAAAATGAATGGAATGAAGCACATAGACACAAACCAAGGGAAAGGAACAGACGCACGTACGCACACGTGCCACAGACACAGATCCGCAAATTGCGGATCGAGCGACGAAAGTCGCAAATGCTACAGTTGACACGCATGCGGATTATTAAACAAATCGGCCGACGCAAAAGTCGTCCGTCGGCCCAATCAAATTTTTTTTTCATTTTTTATTTTTTTATTTTTTTTTATTATCGAGCCGACGCGAAAGTCGCGGGACGGTCCAATAAGAATTTTTCTTTTTATTTAACCAAATCTTTACGCGAAAGTCGTAAAGTCAATAGTGAAAACGCGTAGCACACGCGCTAACGGTTGCCGACACTTTAAACGGGCCTGGGCCATCGGAATGGTCCGGGCCTTAAAGTGGGCTCTGGGCCAAAGAAATCTCCGTCCCATTATTGGTGGGCTTAAACTAATGGGCTTGGGTTACGGGTTTCAGGCTTCGGGAATGACACGGGCCCAATGGGCCAGAATTTTTTATTTTTTATTTTTATTTTTATTTTTCTTTTCGAAACCTAAAACCCTAACCAATCACACAAACGGCCTAAGGCCCAATAACAAATAACTACAACAAGCCCAAAAATAAAACAAACAATAATTATAAACAGTAAAAATAGATAATTACAAACAGTAGAAGCAAACACTCTTTTTTTTTTATTTACAATTAAAAATTTTCTGTTTTTTTTTTTTTTTATATATTTTTTTTATTTTATTTTACAAACAAATAACGAGAGTGAAAAGAAAACTTACCTTTTTACTCCCGAGGAAACCGAAAATCACCAACAAGACATCAACCTCAAGGTTTTTCAACCTTGACTTCCTAAACGTATGCTCCGATGTATGTGGTAGAATTTCCGATAAACCCGGATTATTTCCTATACAAAATAAAAAGGTTAATAATAAATTTTCAAAATAAAAACAAAATATTTAGAAAGTTAAAAAAATATGTCACAAATTATCTATACAAAATGAATGAATAAATTTTCCTATGTCTACGTATATTTTATTTACACAATACACTTAAGTGTACAAAAATATTTTCCTTTGCCTTAATATAGTTGAAAAAAAATGAAAGTTGATTGCAAGCGGTAACTCAAGGTGGACTTACGGCCTAGGTGCAATGCCTTGACTTAAATGACTTTCCGTGTTTTCAGAAGGCGAATGGCCAGATCACAAGAGATAAGCGAGAGGCAGGATTCATTTAGTGGACTAGTCCTCTGAATCCAATTTTACAAACCCGTCACCCAGGGTCTCGATCATATCTAGACACCATTCATGTGCCCCTTACTCAGTTGAGAAAGCACTTAAGTGTTCGACAATTCTCCAAGTGTTAATAAAGGCCGCCCTCAACCTCAAGTGACCTTACGGTACAAATGAAGGGTTTAGGCCAATATTAATAAAAGGACCTTACCTATTTCCGTTCAAGTTACAACTTACAACAACAAAAAATAATCAACTATATAAAAGACACCTAAATAAATTACTAAGTGTAACAAAATATCAACAAGTATAAACAAATATTATTCACAAATATTCACAAAATAATAGTTAGGACTTTTCAATCCACGTCGACGGCGCCAAAAATTGATACGCCCA
Organism: Rubus idaeus; assembly: GCA_030142095.1. Classification (NCBI taxonomy): domain Eukaryota; kingdom Viridiplantae; phylum Streptophyta; class Magnoliopsida; order Rosales; family Rosaceae; genus Rubus; species Rubus idaeus. The sequence goes on along the minus strand of CM057968.1, from coordinate 16,045,483 downwards.
TAAGGGAGCGTCAATTTAGAAAAAACCCTATCGGTAGTAGTATAGTGCATAGTAGGGTATCGTTCACAACGGAGATCAAAGGGTGTACCTAACAAAAAATGTCACAAAGAATTAAATAAAATAAAGAATTATTATTAACAAGTATAAAGTATAAATATATACATATGTACAAAGTAAAAAGGGGAATTGAGAGATAAATTGAATGAAATAAATTAATTAAATTACAAAGAATAAATAAATTATGATGATGAAACACAAAGTATATAAAGTTCAGCCACATATACACAAGTTTACCAATAATTAGACCGAAAATTAACCAAGTTCCCTAGCCATGAAACCGAAACTAACATATGTGGAATGCCCACACGGGTTATCATTCCCCAAATAAATCCTCTTCTATGAAAATTAACCTAGTGAACGCTCATCTAGATTAAACAATTAAACATGCAAAGGTGATCAATCAATAACATATCTAACGCATAGGAGAAGAGTTGTTAATTAAAGTGCGCGACCTAGCGAACGCTCGTCTATCCGCGATCCTTCTTATTTTGATTCCGACCCGTTTGATAAGCCTTTACTACTTGTGAATTAGAATTAAAACCCTAATTCTAGCACCAATTACATGCAATCATCTTAAGTTTCGAACCTTAAAACAAGAACACATAAAAGATTCAATAAAACCGAATCAAATAAACGGAGTCACATAAGCTGCTAGAAGAACTAATTAATTAGGATCTAACAATCAAATAAATTCATGAATATAGGCTGAAAATTATATAAATCATGTCATGTTAACTAATACAAAGAATAATCAAGCAACAAAGAGGAACTCAAAAAGAGTAATTAAAGAATAAGTTGAAGTACACCATATGGAAAGTAGGAAGAACTCGAAGATCACAAACTCTTAAATCCTCACGCGAGTAACTCAAAAGCCGAGATTCCCAAGGTGATGATGATGGTGGTGATGATGGTTGATGGCTGGTGGTAATGGTGTAGACAACTCCCCTCCTCCTTGAAGACTTGAAAACCCTAAATACTAGAGAATGGAAAATATGATGTGAGATGGAGAAGAGAAAGAGGAGGGTTTGTCCCTCCCCATTGGGGTGTGTATTGGTGAGAAGAATGAGGCTGCTATTTATAGGAGAATGGAGAGGAAGAAGAAGACAATGAAAGAAATAAAGAAAGAAAGGGAAGAGAAGTGGAATGTGAGTGGTAGAAAAGAAATGGTAAGTGGAATGGTGGAAATGTAGTCATATGGCAATGAACCATTTATTTAGGTAAAAGAAATCAAACACTAATATTGTGGGCAGAAAGAAGAGGAAAGAATATAGGGGTGAGTGGAGCATTGAAAATAAAAGAAGAGGAAAGAAATAAAAAGCAGACAAAGACGAGCAAGTGCGCACTTAGAGCGGCATAATGGACGTTCCACCGGTTGGATGATTCTGAAATTTTATTTGGGAGCAGCTAACATCCACATGCAGCGTGTATCCAAATTACAGCTAGATCTGACGGTGCAATTGGGAGATATGGGCTTCGCAAGTTGACTGATCTGCACAGGCAGAATGTCCGAAAATCTGGGCTTGGGCCTTTCCTCATGCTTTGTGAACCTGGGCCTTCCTTCATGGATTTGGGCCTGCCATCTTGGGTTTGGGCCTCCTTCATGGGTTTGGGCCTCCTTCTTGGGCCTCATGGCAGACCACCTCTTAATGGGCCTCGCAAAAGCCCATTAGACTTCGTTTCTGCACAAGTTCACATTAATACATCATTTTGGACTCAAATATGGAAACTAAGCTAAAATAGCAAAGTTACAATTAAATCATAGCCAAATAGTAGGGAAAACACATTAAAAACGTCACACTTTGTGCTCCTATCAGTGGGCCTGGGCCAAAGAAAACTCCGGCCCATTATTGGTGGGCTTAACTAATGGGCCTAAAAACGAACAGGCCCGACACACTAAATGGGCTTGGGTTACGGGTTTTGGGCTTCGTGAATGACACGAGCCCAATGGGCTAAATTTTTTTTTTATTTTTTTATTTTTTTCGAAACCTAAAACACTAACCAATCACACAAACGGGCCTAAGGCCCAATAACAAACAAACTAACAAACAAGCCCAAAATAAACAGTAAATAGGAACAGTAATTATGAACAGTAAAAATAAATAATTACAAAACAATAAAACAAAAGCAAACACTCTTTTTTTTTTTTATTTACAATTACAAATTTTCTATTTTTTTATTTTTTATTTTTTTATTTTTTTTATATTTTAAATAAATAACGAGAGTGAAAAGAAAACTTACCTTTTTACTCCCGAGGAAACCGAAAATCACCAACAAGACATCAACCTCAAGGTTTTTCAACCTTGACTTCCTAAACGTATGCTCCGATGTATGTGGTAAAATTTCCGATAAACCCGGATTATTTCCTATACAAAATAAAAAGGTTAGTAATAAATTTAAAAAAATAAAAACAAAATATTTACAAAGTTAAAAATATGTCACAAATTATCTATACAAAATGAATGAATAAATTTTCCTATGTCTACGTATATTTTATTTACACAATACACTTAAGTGTACAAAAATATTTTCCTTTGCCTTAATATAGTTGAAAAAAAGTGAAAGTTGATTCCAAGCGGTAACTCAAGGTGGACTTACGGCCTAGGTGCAATGCCTTGACTTAAATGACTTTCCGTGTTTTCAGAAGGCGAATGGCCAGATCACAAGAGATAAGCGAGAGGCAGGATTCATTTAGTGGACAAGTCCTCTGAATCCAATTTTACAAACCCGTCACCCAGAGTCTTGATCATATCTAGACACCATTCATGTGCCCCTTACTCAGTTGAGAAAGCACTTAAGTGTTCGACAATTCTCCAAGTGTTAATAAAGGCCGCCCTCAACCTCAAATAACCTTACGGTAAAAATGAAGGGTTTAGGCCAATATTAACAAAAGGACCTTACCTAATCCGTTCAAGTTACAACTTACAACAACAAAAAATAATCAACCATATTCAGGATACCTAAGTATAATTACTAAGTGTAAAAATATAAACAAGTATAATTAGTGAGTATAAATAAAATTAACAAGTATTATTTACAAATAGTAAAAAGTCAATAGTCAATAGTCAATAGTAAAAGTCAACAATCAATAGTAAAAAGTCAATAGTAAAAAGTAAATAGTAAAAACATTCCCCGGCGAGCCGGCGCCAAAATGATTAGAGGATTTTTACCGCGTTCATTAAATATTACCTAAATTCCTAACAGTTGTCGTTGTAAAGTATAATGGGAAATAAAGGTTTTTCCCACAGAAGATTGTTATATTTACTTTTTAATGTCACAATAAAATAAATTAAATAAAGAATTATTATTAACAAGTATAAAGAATAAAGAATATATATATATACAAAATTAAATAAACTATACAGTATTGTTTCTATTTACAAAAATATACATTATATACAAAAGTATTTTTGGAGGTTTTTGAGATTTTTGAAAACAATAAATAATTAAAAGGAAATATTTTTGGATTTTTATTATTTTTGAAAACAAGAAAAACAAACACAAATATTGATTTCTCTAAGTCATATGATCGAAACTAACATTGTGAAATATTAGAAAGCTAATTATTTCCCAATTAGACTTCTCTCAGAAAATTAACCTAAGTGAAAGCACCTAGATCAATCATTTAAACATGCCATCTTAGTCTAGAAAGCTAGCTAGTCAATCCATGTTCAAAGCATCGAAAAGAATCGTTAATTCAAGTGCACAACCTAGTATGGAAAAGTCCATCTATTTGTAATCCTTTTTAATTGATTCCGACTTTTGTCCAAAGCCTTTACTACTTGTGAATTAGGTTTCCAAAACTATTAGGTGAATCGGATTCCTAACTCTAGCTCCAATTACATGTAAACATCATAAGTGTCGACCCCTATAACATAAACATATAAAAGATTTCCGTAAACTTGAATCAAATAAACAATCACAAAAGCAACTTAGAAAAATCAAATCACAATTATTATGCAAAAATAGAAATTAAACAAATATTTACACAATAACATTTCCCAAAATTATTCACGAATAGTTAATTAAACAAAAATAAAATATAATAAATAAACGAGTTTGGGAAAAATGTTACTGTTGTGTCCATGAAAATGGACACCGTCCGGCAGTGCAAAGGTGGCAGACTCAGCTATAAAATCGGACTATATTTGGATGTGGCGGGTGCCGAGAGCAGATTGGGATTGGAACAATGGGCTTGGACTTTGACTAGGTGGCCCAATTGAAGAAAGTCAATTTATCTTTCTTTTGCGGTTCAGCCCGTGCCTCTCATTCAAGTTGACTTTTCAACTTGAAATTTTATTCTTTCTTTTCTCTCCAGAACAGCCTCATCCCGTGCTCCCTTCCATCTCTTTTAATCTTCAGTTTTCTTTCTTCTTTCCAACCCAACTCGTGGCTTTCTCTTAGTTGCAATTTCTTTCAATTTTCTTCTGAACACGAGAGGGCGAGGATGAGAGCCGGGCTCGGCATGGCTTGCAACGGTGGCGTCGGAAAAGGATATGTGGCGGAGCAGAGTAGCGAAGAGCTGCGCCGAGAGGACCGGGTCGGTGGATGTGCAGCGACGGCGGTGAGATTACGGCAAGGGAGCAGCCGCGGCCTGGGTTCGTGGCAAGAGGATGGCGGCGGTGCATCTAGGCGAGCCGAGAAGCACGTGGAGATCAGCTGCGGTGATTATGAACTGGGCTTTGATAGCAGTAGCGACGGCGAGGTAGAGGAGCTGGGCTCCGTGATTACGGCGATGGGTTCGGGCGCAGCGACGGGGTCGTGCGGCTGCAGAAGCATTACTGCTACAATGGGTCTCCAAACCCGCAAAACAAAACAAACGTAATTAGATAAAAAGAATATAATTGTTGATTGCTTGAATTGAATTGAAGAGACAAGTAGAGGAGGAGGTACGGCCTTGGTGATATGGTTGTGAGCTGATGGGTGTGAATAGCAACCGGAATTGTGATGGAATTGTGAATTTGGGTGAGGGAATCGAAGGTATGGGTTTGGCAGAGGGCCATGGTGATCACGGCTAAGGAATAGTGGTGGTACGGGTTAATTACAGGTGAGGAGATGGATGATTTACTGTGATTTGAATTGTGCAGGAACTCTCCTTAAATAGCAGAGGAATCGAGCTGGGAAAACTCACGGCAGTGATCGTACGTGCCGGATTGATTGTGGACAATGGGAGCTGGAAAAGAAGGTGATAGTGGTGATGGAATAATGACTGGAAAGGAAGGGAACATGGGCTGATGGATGTGAAGGTGGAGGGTTTGGCTGGAAATGAGCCAAGAACATGGGCGGCTCGGTGGATAAGAAAAACTGTACAAAAATAAAAACAAAATAAATAATTAATTAAAATAATAATAAAACAAATTAAAATCAAATAAATATAAAATATAAACATGGGAAAATAAAATGGAGATTTAAAATATATTCTGCCACCGCGTGTGGTGGTTGTGACGCCTGATGTGGTGGTTCGCCGACAAACTTGCCGGAATTCGGAACGGTTTCCGAAATCTTCGTACATTAACTGGGCCCACATCCTCAAAATGACCGGTGTCATTTTGATATCTGAAAAGTCACGGTTGACTTTTCGAACTTACACTGAAAATCTCCAAAATTCACCTTTTATGTGCAAATTGACATTTTTCTCATATTTTCCCTAAAAACATAAAAACAAATATTAAACAAACAATTAAGCTTTCGAAATAGCAAAATCCAGTAATTAAAAGCACTTTGTGAACGTATTTTACGTTCACATCACACCCCTACACTTGAACTATTGCTAGTCCTCGAGCAAACACAGAACAAAACAACACAAAACAGAAAGGGAAACACAAAATAGACGGTCTTTCCAACCATAATCCTCAGCGAGTTCGACAGAATTATAATCAGAGAATAAGAATTATATACCAAGGTTAAAGAATTTGCTAAGCATTTAATATGTACATCTCATTTATTGCTCAGGTGTGTGTGTGAAAACCAAGTATACAATTAATGTCAAGCAATCCAATAGGCACATCGAAACAACATTAACCACTAAACCTCACAAGATTCACTAAATATTTCCGCTCAGTGTTTAGGGTTAAGTGTTTACTCTCAAAACAATTACACAAGTAGTGTTCCCATATGCTTGCTCATTAACCAACTCTCTACAATTAATCCACAACTCATTAGATCATAAGGACTTTTTAGGTGAAACAGGGACAAAAGGATGAATGGTGAATGGTAAATGAAGTGAAAGGACTCGAAATGAAAAATGTTTCACATGTTTGCAAGACAAATCAACGACTTTGAAACTCATACCTATGCTATACCCGAAACAAATTTCTTATTCTCCTCCAACCTTTTATTGAAATTAAAAACAATACAATAACTCTATTTTTTTGGAATTTCTCTTTCTGACATTTTTTTTTTCTTTTCTATATATATTTTTTTTCTTGAGGAACTTTATTCCTTCTTTTATTTCTGATTTTTTTTTTCTTTTCTTTGAACAAATACAACAAAATAAATACACCCCCACACTTGCCTTTTGGTATACTACCATACAAATCAAAACCCGAAGCATAAGAACACAAGAAGTCACTATCATCGTCTTGCAAACATAAATAAAACAAGGGTGAGATGGTGTGGGTGAACAAAAGAAACGGCTAATGAGTGTTTAGTTCAAAAGGGGATTCCTAAAGTTCGTGTTTAGATGGATGGTGAATATTTTGGCCATGGTGCTCAACTAATGCCTTACTCATTTCTAATTCATCACAGATTAATAAAAAGTTTCGAGAGGTCTCTCGAGCAAGTTCTAGGTTCAAAAACTCATGAATTGTGCATACATGAAGAACGAGTAAATGTATGAAATATGCATACATGTGAATATACAATAGGCTCAAATCCTCACATTTTCTGGGTATGCATGACAATGTATGTTTAAATGTGCTTCTCGGATTGCAATCAATTAATCGAAACAGGTTATGTGAACATGAAATTTCGAGCAATCACAAGTTATGCAAATTAAATTCAAAGCAAACTACACAAAGCCTTAGCATATAACCAACATTTTCCAAATCATAACAATTAAACTCAATTCATCATCGGGATTGGAAAGAATAAAACACACATAACAAATAAAACACACAAAAACACACAAACAGAAGCAAATTTTTTTTTTGTAATTTTTGATTTTTTTGATTTTTTTGATTTTTTTGATTTTTCAATTTAGGGTAACAATACGTGACCACAGTGACTTACTAAGTGCAATGGTAGGTTCAACGCTACCAAGGGAGTAAGTATGATTTAGTCGATATACCGTTACAGTAGAAAACAAAAACAAGTAACTTATTTTTTTTTGAATTTTTCAAATTTTTCAAATTTTTCTTTTCTTTTCAGTAAATCTTCCCCCCACACTTGAATTAAACATTGTCCTCAATGTTAGACAGATATTTCACGAAAATGAGAAATTCAAGTATGGTTATTGAATTTAAACACACAAACAGAAATAAACACAAAACAATTAACTAAATGAAAAGGGGAACAGAAAGACTCCCCTTTGAAGATCGTGAAGCTCCTCCCGAAGCAAGTCACCAACAGTCACAAACAAGGCTAGCAGGGCCTTGCATCCAACGTATGCTCCTTAGTCGACTGCGGTTCTGATCCGTTGAAGTGTGTCTTGGACAAGAGTTGTTGCCGACTCCACGGCAGACTTGGCCGATGTAGCCTTCACGAGATCCGGAACACCATAGTCGGTAGTGTTCCATCAAGAATAGCTCCGGATACGTTAGGCGGAATGGAGAAGCCAAGACATAAGCGGAAATGGCTCCGGTTGAACTCCGGATAGCAAACACCGGAAAATGGAATGGTTAATCGGCGCATAAATCACAGACGACCCCGTTGCATCGGTGCAACACTCCCGAAGGATGAGGAAGTCGTTGTGACTATCTATACCGAGCACCTAGATCTGGTTCCGCGGGTCAAGACCGATGGTGAAATTCGCTAGCACACGTACGTAGCTGTCCATCGACATACTATCCCACAAAGGTCTCGTCGAACGTCTTTGAGGAACTCAAAGATCCTAGTGTGATGAGATAGATGAACAACGGAACAACCAGCGGTACGATTGACTCCGGGGGGCTTGCTCGGATCACCCCTTCGCTTGTTGGTCCCGACCTCCATTCGAGTGTCTCTTGTTCGGTTCGAACAAGTCCAAGGGGTGGTACGTGGAGTTGCCGATGTCGTTGAAGAAACAGATCGTCATCCGTTTTGCCATTTCCGCAAGTCCTCTTCTTCCTTCAAGAGAAATAATCGAGTCACCGGGTGAAGAGTGGATACCCGTGGCGCACACGTAGCGCTCGGCTTGTCGTTGGAGAGTTGAGATCCAACGCTTTGCACCAAAAGCGAACCCCGAATGAACAAAAGGTTCGAAACTGGCCTTCATCTCCTTTTCGCGTACATCCACGTGCTCCACCCAAGTGACTAAGGAAGATCCATTATGAAGATCACGTATCGGCATCCGGAGGGGCGTTTTCGGCAAATCGATCTCACGGAAGGCTTCGGATTTGAACACAATTCATCCACGGAGACATCCACGACGACCCAACTTCCATCCAGTTCTTGGTGAGAGTACCGAACGAACTGGACTTCACGAGTTGAGACGATGTGAGATGGCACCAGAATCTCGGCCGACATCACCTGCATATGCTCCTCGTAGCGTTCTTCGTTGCTGGAGGAAAGGATCTCCAACGTCTTGGCGTTTGTGATCATGCTACAGAAGACTGGCAACCATCGACCAACATCCATGAGAATTTGAACGATGGTGGTCGGATAAAGATGGATGGTTGCCGAGTGTCTCGACGATTCGGCTTTGAAGTACGGAGCAGGTTCAGCTCGTTGAAACACTCGCAAGTACTCGGCCCTATGAAGAGTCTCGGGATGAATAGACGTGTCGGGAGTCGGTGAAGTTATCCACAAAGGAAATCCGGCAGTGGCCATGAGCAGGAGCTCGTGTTTGGCCTTACGGACGATATCCGAGATCAAGTCGGTGTGGACTCCGACAAGATCATGAGCAGGTCCGGGAAGGGTGTCAGATGGCAAGGGTATGGATGGGCGCTCGATAAATGAAGGCATGAGGCTCCGCACATCCCGTCTCAAGTGGTCCATGTCAATGGAATCGTCGGACAACTCGAGAATAGGCTCTTGTTGTTGAGGAACAACTTCGAGCCTTCGCCTAGGCACATCTGAGTGCGGAACAGGTCCTCCGCAATTGGGACAGATGCCGCTGTGGAGAGCATCGACGAGTCTTTGATTTTGCATTTGAAGCTCCTCGTTCTTGCTCACCACCCGGATCATTTCGTCTCTCTAACTCGGCAATACGCTGCTCAGACGTAATGATACCGAACTTCTTCCTATTTCTCGACCCCCAATAATAGACTTGGTCCTCCTCAAGTCCGATTTTCGGACCAAATCTTTCTCGTTGTGGCTTGGTGGGGTGAGAATACACCGCAAAGAAAGCCGCAAGTGCATCTCTCTGAGCTTTGGTGTACTTTGTCCGCGGAAGTCTCCTATAGACAGGAGCGGCTTCCGGCTCAACAGGTGGATCAGCAACCAAGATTGGTGCTTGAGGTAGTGGTTGCGGTTGTGGTTGTGGCCGGGTCGGCATGCTAGCATCGGCGCTATTGAGCATGCTCGGTGGAATTATTTCAGCCAAGCCTTCAAAGATTGGGTTCTCTGAAGGACCTGCCTGAAACAAATCACTGAAAGAATTCACTCGTTTGGCCATTTCGGGTTGGGGAAGGAGGAAAGCTTCTGGGAATTTGGGAGGTTTTCTGGAAAAACTCAAGAACACGAAGAACACGAGAGAGAAAACGAGAGAGAGAGTGAGAGAGAGACTAAGGGAAAACGTGAAATGACCTAAGGGAACTAACGCAAACAGAAGGGAAAGGAAGGAACAGACGCACGCTCGCACACGTGCCACAGACGGAAGACCCGTAATTTCCGGATCGAGCGACGAAAGTCGTAAAGTCTACAGTAGACACGCACGCGGTTTATTAAACAATTCGGCCGACGCAAAAGTCGTGCGTCGACCCAATCAAATTTTTTTCATTTTCATTTTTTATTTTTTTATTTTTATTTTTTAATACTTTACGAAAAGTCGTAAAGTGAACAGTGAAAACGCGTAGCACACGCGCTTGCCGACACTTTAAACGGGCTTGGGCCATCGAAATGGTCTGGGCCTTAAAGTGGGTGATACGCCCATTGATATGCGGTAAAACCGACGTCATTAATTATTACCTAAACTTCCTAACAATTTGTCGTTGAATAGTATAATGGGAAGTAAGGGTTTTTCCCACAGAGGATTGTTTATTTACTTTTCTAATGTCACGAAATTAATTAACCTATATTGTTTTTATTTACAAAAATGTACAATATATACAAAGGTGATATTTTTGGGTTTTTGAAATCCTTTTGAAAACAAGAAATAAATTAAAGGAAATATTTTTGGTTTTTAATCTTTTTGCAAACAAATAAAGTAAAACAAGAAAAATACAATTTAAACTAAGACAATTAAATAAAACACACCAAACAAATAAAGAAATTAAACTAACACATAAATGAATCAAATAACATATTTTTGGGTTTTTCAATATATAATTAAACACACAATTCAAATCACACAAATATTCAAATTAAACAAATATTCAAATAAATAAACACACAACAAATATTTAAACAAATAAAATGAAATGAGTTTAAGGGAGAGAAAAAGGTCAATGAATTTGGCGTGGAATTTCGCGGAGCTCGGGTAACATAGGGTGTAGATAACAGTTTGCTTGGGCCATTGGGCTTGTGGGCTTTGAGCTATTGGGCTTGGAGGACCAATTAGAAGTTTGACCCGGTCCAATGAGAAAGTCAGCAGTTTGACCCAAGCCGTGGCTTTCCTTGGCCGGGTTGACTATTCAACGCGACATCTTCTTTTGGTTTGACTCAACTCGTGCAGTACCCGTACCCACTCTCTTCTATTCATCTCATCTCTCTTCTTTTTGTCATTCTTTCTTTATATCCAGAGCAGAGAGAGATGAGACCTGGAATCTTGCCGGCAAAGAGCAACAGAGACGCCGTGATGGTGAGAGATGGCGTCGTCATAAGGACCGGGCATATCGGCGACGACGACGCCGTGGTCCGTGAAGCGGCGTCGCCGGGTAAGACGCGGCTGGGCTGAAGACTGAAGGTGAAGCTTCGGGGACGCCGGCAGAGGATTATCGATAGCCGGCATGGACAGAGAGATGCGGCCTTGGTGAGCTTCGAGGAACGCGTCCGGGCTTTGAGATCCACCGACTTGAAGCACGACGGCGACCCGGGAATTGCAGCGGTCAATCGAGCACGGGCTGATAGGACTGGAATTGGGTCGCCGGCGTGGTGAGAGCAGATGCAGCGGCGGCGGTGAAGTAGCTTGTACACCGTGGGCTTGTCGGCGGCAGCTGCAAGAGTGGGCGGCGCAGAAATTGCCGATGTGATCCGGCTCGATGTGTCCCGCATTGAATTTTGTTAATCGCAGGTTACATAAATGGGTAATTGTGAACTTGTAGCATAATTAAATTGATTGTTAGTGAGATGGTGAAATTGATTATTGAATTTGCAGGTGGATTGGGTCATTGAGCGAAGACCGTTGTTAATTAGACTGAAGGTGGAGTTGTTGGTGTTTTTGTGAGCGAGTGGGCTCACGGTGGTGATGGAGATTGGGCAGAGGAGCTGCCCGAGAATTTTGAGAACAAGAACAGAGGAAGAATAAGGGCTTAGATAATTCTGGAGAGAAGAGAGGAGGAAGAGAGGATTTGTGTTTGACCGGAGAGGAACGAGAGAAAGGGGAGAAGAGAAGGCACAGCCACGGTGGCACCGTGCACGGACGCTTTGAGAAGAGATTGCGAGAGAGTAACCATAAGGAAGGCAGCTAGGTGAGCTACACGGACGCCAGAGAAATATGGAGGGGGAAAAGAGATGGGAAAGAGTTGGTGGCGCGGGGAGAAGCCCCGGCCAAGGAAGAATGAAACGAGAGATGGCTATTTATGGATGGTGATTGGAAGAGGAACGGAGGAAGCAATAGTGGATTGATGAACTGGAAAGAATCAATTTGAATTCAAATTGAAGTGGAGGGGAAGCTGCCGGTGGGATTTGAACGTGAAGAACAGCTGGAGATGCTCGCCGGCTGGAGAAGATGGAGAGAAGAAACCGTGAACATGGGCTGCAACAAACAAAAGTCAAAAGAAATAAATAAATAAAATAAAATAAAATAAAATAATGAAAGGAAATAAATATAAAATAAAATAAAAGAAAAATAAAATAACAAAAGAAATAATTATAAAATAAATACTAAAATAAAAATATAAATAAATATACACAAGGGAAAATAAAATAGAGATTTAATTTGTCTTTCACCACCGCGTGTGGTGGTTGCTCCCTCCGTGAGTGGTGGTTCGCCGGCAAAATTGCCGGGATTCGAAACGTCTTTCGAAATCTTCGTACAATATTATATTCCACTTCCAAATAATGACCGGTGTCATCAGATAATCGAAAAGTCACGGTTGACTTTCCGATATTGCGCCGTAAATCTCCAAAATTCACCTTTTATGTGTAAATTAGCATTTTTCACATATTTTCCCTGAAAACACGAAAACAAACATTAAACCAACAAATAAGCTTTCAGAATAGCATCCATCCAAGTATTTAGAGCACTTTATGAACGTATTTTACGTTCACATCACCCATAAGGGAGCGTCAATTTAGAAAAAACCCTATCGGTAGTAGTATAGTGCATAGTAGGGTATCGTTCACAACGGAGATCAAAGGGTGTACCTAACAAAAAATGCGCGACCTAGCGAACGCTCGTCTATCCGCGATCCTTCTTATTTTGATTCCGACCCGTTTGATAAGCCTTTACTACTTGTGAATCAGAATTAAAACCCTAATTCTAGCACCAATTACATGCAATCATCTTAAGTTTTGAACCTTAAAACAAGAACACATAAAATATTCAATAAAACCGAATCAAATAAACGGAGTCACATAAGCTGCTAGAAGAACTAATTAATTAGGATCTAACAATCAAATAAATTCATGAATATAGGCTGAAAATTATATAAATCATGTCATGTTAACTAATACAAAGAATAATCAAGCAACAAAGAGGAACTCAAAAAGAGTAATTAAAGAATAAGTTGAAGTACACCATATGGAAAGTAGGAAGAACTCGAAGATCACAAACTCTTAAATCCTCACGCGAGTAACTCAAAAGCCGAGATTCCCAAGGTGATGATGATGGTGGTGATGATGGTTGATGGCTGGTGGTAATGGTGTAGACAACTCCCCTCCTCCTTGAAGACTTGAAAACCCTAAATACTAGAGAATGGAAAATATGATGAATGGTGAATGAATGGTGAATGAATGGTAAATGGTAAATGGAAGGGAAAGACTAGAAATGATAAATGTTCCACATGTTTGCAAGACAAATCAACGACTTTGAAACTCATACCTATGCTATAACCGAAACAACTTTCTTATTCTCCTCCAACCTTTTATTGAAATTAAAACAATACAAGAAAATAACTATATTTTTGTGGCATTTTCTTTTTCTTTTCCACTTTTTTTTTCTATTTTTTTTTTCTTTGAGGAATTTATTCCTTCTTTTTATTTCTGATTTTTTTTTTCTTTCTTTCTTTGAACAAATACAACAAAATAAATACACCCCCACACTTGCCTTTTGGTATACTACCATACAAATCAAAACCCGAAGCATAAGAACACAAGAAGTCACTATCATCGTCTTGCAAACATAAATAAAACAAGGGTGAGATGGTGTGGGTGAACAAAAGAAGCGGCTAATGAGTTATCAGTTCAAAAGGGGTTCCTAAAGTTCGTGTTTAGATGGATGGTGAATATTTGGCCATGGTGCTCAACTAATGCCTTAATCATTTTCAATTCATCACAGATTAATAAAAAGTTTCGAGAGGTCAATGAGCAAGTTCTAGGTTCAAAAACTCATGAATTGTGCACACATGAAGAACGAGTAAATGTATGAATAATGCATACATGTGAATATTCAACAGGCTCAAATTCTCACAATTTCTGGGTATGCATGACAATGTATGTTCAAATGTGCTTCTCGGATTGCAATCAACTAATTAACACAGGTTATATGAACATGAAATTTCGAGCAATCACAAGTTATGCAAATTAAATCCAAAGCAAATCACACAAAGCCTTGACATATAATAAACATTCTCCCAATCACAACAATTAAACTCAATTCATCATCGGGATTGGAAAGAACAAAACACACCACAAATAAACACACAAAAACAGAAAACAGAAGCAAATATTTTTGTAATTTTTGATTTTTTGATTTTTTTGATTTTTTCAATTTACGTAACAATACGTGACCACAGTGACTTACTTAGTGCAATGGTAGGTTCAACGCTACCAAGGGAGTAAGTATGATTTAGTCGAGATACCGTTACAGTAGAAAACAAAAACAAGTAAATTATTTTTTTGAATTTTTGAATTTTTCAAATTTTTTCTTTTCTTTTTAATAAACCTTCCCCCACACTTGAATTAAACATTGTCCTCAATGATAGACAGATATTTCACGAAAATGAAAAATTCAAGTATGGTTATTGAATTTAAACACACATACATAAATAAACACACAAATAAAAATAAACAGAAGTAAACACACAACATTTATACAAAGGAAACAAAATTAAACAGAAAGGTTAAAGAAAAACTCCCCTTTGTAGATCGTGAAGCTCCTCCCGAAGCAAGTCACCAACAGTCACAACAAGGCTAGCAGGGCCTTGCATCCAACGTTTGCTCCTTAGTTGACTGCGGTACTGATCCGTTTGAGCGTGTCCTGGACGAGTGTTGTTGCCGACTCCACGGCAGATTTAGCTGATGTAGCCTTCACCGAGATCTGGAACACCATAGTCAGTAGTGTTCCATCAAGAACAGCTCCGGATATGTTAGGCAGAATGGAGAAGCCTGAAGACATAAGCGGAAATGGCTCCGGTTGAACTCCACATAACAAACACTGGAGAATGGAATGGTTAATCGGCGCATAAATCACAGACGACCCCGTTGCATCGGTGCAACACTCCTGAAGAATGAGGAAGTCGTTGTGACTATTGATAGGAGCACAAAGTGTGACGTTTTTAATGTGTTTTCCCTACTATTTGGCTATGATTTAATTGTAACTTTGCTATTTTAGCTTAGTTTCCATATTTGAGTCCAAAATGATGTATTAATGTGAACATGTGCAGAAACGAAGTCTAATGGGTTTTTGCGAGGCCCATTAAGAGGTGGTCTGCCATGAGGCCCAAGATGGAAGGCCCAAACCCAAGAAGCAGGCCCAAACCCAAGATGGAAGGCCCAAATCCATGAAGGAAGGCCCAAGTTCACAAAGCATGAGGAATGGCCCAAGCCCAGATTTTCGGACAATCTGCCTGTGCAGATAGGTCAACTTGCGAGGCCCATATCTCTCAATTGCACCGTCAGATCTAGCTGTAATTTTGATATACGCTGCACATGGATGTCAGTTATTCCCAAATAAAATTTCAGAAGCATCCAACCGTTGAAACGTGCAGGATTCCGTTCTAAGTGCGCACTGCTCAGTGCTGTCCGTTTTTATTTCTTTCCTCTTCTTTTATTTTCAATGCTCCACTCACCCCTATATTCTTTCCTCTTCTTTCTGCCCACACCATTAGTGTTTAATTTCTTTTTGGTAAATAAATGGTTAATTGCCATATGATTCCATTTCCACCACCACTTACCATTTCTTTATCTCCCATTCACATTCCACTTCTTTTCCCTTTCTTTGTTTATTTCTTCCATTGTCTTCTTCTTCCTCTCCATTTTCCTATAAATAGAAGCCTCATTCTTCTCACCAATACACACCCCAATGGGGAGGGACAAACCCTCCTCTTTCTCTTCTCCATCATATTTTCCATTCTCTAGTATTTAGGGTTCTCAAGGCTTCAAGGAGGAGGAAAGGTGGCTGCACCATCACCATCATCACCATCAATTTCGTCCATCATCATCACCACCTTGCTGCACACGGTTTGGATTACTTGCTTTCAAGGATTCAAGGTTTCGTGGTCTTCAAGTCTTCATGCTATTCCATATGGTGTAATCTGACTTTTCCTTTAATTATTCTTATGAATTCCTCTTTGTGGCTTGATTATTCTTTGTATTAGTTAACATGACATGATTTATATAATTTCCAGCCTATTTATATGAGTTTATTTAGTTATTGGATCCTAATTAATTAGTTCTTCTAGTAGCTTATGTGACTCTGTTTACTTGATTCTGAATTATAGAAAACTTTTATGTGTTTATGTTATAGGGATCGATACTTATAATATTTGCATATAATTGGAGCTAGAGTTAGGGATTACAATTCACCTAATAGTTTTGGAAACCTAATTCACGAGTAGTAAAGGCTTTGGACAAAGGTCGGTGTCAAATAAAAAGGATTGCGGACATATGGACTTTTCTATAATGGGTCGTGCACTTTAATTAACAACTCTTCTTCTATGCATTAAACATGGTTTGACTAGCTAGCTTTCTAGACTAAGATGGCATGTTTAATTGGTTAATCTAGGTGCTTTCACTTAGGTTAATTTTCGTAGACAGGTTTTATTTGGGGAATGGTTAGCTTCTAACCTTCCACATATGTTAATTTCGGTTTCATGGCTAGGGAACTTGGTTAATTTTCGGTCCAATGATTGGTAAACTTGTATACTTGTGGCTGAACTTTATATACTTTGTGTTTCATCCCATCTTATTTAATTTATTCTTTGTAATTTAATTTATTTATTTCATTCAATTTATCTCTTAAACCCCCTTTTACTTTGTACATATGTATATATTCTTTATACTTGTTAATAATAATTCTTTATTTTATTTAATTCTTTGTGACAATTTTTGTTAGGTACACCCTTTGATCTCCGTTGTGAACGATACCCTACTTACACCACTATACTACCGATAGGGTTTTTTTAAATTGATAGCCCATTGGGGCCTATCAATTTTTGGCGCCGTCGACGGGGATTGAAAATGTTCCTAACCTAATATTTTTTTTGTCAATACTGTTTATAATTTTTTGTAATTATTACTGTTTTTATTACTTGTATATAATTACTGTTTACTTTTTATTGTTTATAATTTTACTATTTTTTTAACTGTTCATATTACTTGTTTATATTACTTGTCTATATTACTTGTGAATAGTTGTTGTAATTACTTGTTTTTAATACTTGTTCATATTTTGTTACACTTAGTAATTTATTTAGGTGTCTTTTATATAGTTGATTATTTTTTTGTTGTTGTAAGTTGTAACTTGAACGGAAATAGGTAAGGTCCTTTTATTAATATTGGCCTAAACCCTTCATTTGTACCGTAAGGTCACTTGAGGTTGAGGGCGGCCTTTATTAACACTTGGAGAATTGTCGAACACTTAAGTGCTTTCTCAACTGAGTAAGGGGCACATGAATGGTGTCTAGATATGATCAAGACTCTGGGTGACGGGTTTGTAAAATTGGATTCAGAGGACTTGTCCACTAAATGAATCCTGCCTCTCGCTTATCTCTTGTGATCTGGCCATTCGCCTTCTGAAAACACGGAAAGTCATTTAAGTCAAGGCATTGCACCTAGGCCGCACGTCCACCTTGAGTTACCGCTTAGAATCAACTTTCATTTTTTTTCAACTATATTCAGGCAAAGGAAAATATTTTTGTACACTTAAGTGTATTGTGTAAATAAAATATACGTAGACATAGGAATATACGTAGACATAGGAATATACGTAGACATAAAATATACTTAGACATAGGAAATTTTATTCATTCATTTTGTATAGATAATTTGTGACACATTTTTAACTTTGTAAATATTTTGTTTTTATTTTGTAAATTTATTACTAACATTTTAATTTTTATAGGGAATAATCCGGGTTTATCGGAAATTTTACCACATACATCGGAGCATACGTTTAGGAAGTCAAGGTTGAAAAACCTTGAGGTTGATGTCTTGTTGGTGATTTTCGGTTTCCTCGGGAGTAAAAAGGTAAGTGTTCTTTTCACTCTCGTTATTTATTTGATTTAAATAAAAAATAAAAAATTTAGCCCATTGGGCTCGTGACATTCACGAAGCCCAAAACCCGTAACCCAAGCCCATTTTAGTGTGTCGGGCCTGTTCGTTTTTAGGCCCATTAGTTAAGCCCACCAATAATGGGCCGGAGTTTTCTTTGGCCCAGGCCCACTTTAAGGCCCAAACCATTTCGATGGCCCAAGCCCGTTTAAAGTGTCGGCAAGCGCGTGTGCTACGCGTTTTCACTGTTCACTTTACGACTTTTCGTAAAGTATTAAAAAAATAAAAAATTTAAAAATCGAAAATCAAGAAAAAAATGTAATTGGGCCGACGCACGACTTTTGCGTCGGCCGATTTGTTTAATAAACCGCGTGCGTGTCTACTGTAGACTTTACGACTTTCGTCGCCCGATCCACAATTTGCGGGTCTTCTGTCTGTGGCACGTGTGCGAGCGTGCGTCCGTTCCTTCCTTTCCCTTCTGTTTGCGTTAGTTTCCTTAGGTCATTTCACGCGATTTCCCTTAGTCTCTCTCTCTCTCTCGTTTTCTCTTTCGTGTTCTTCATCTGTTCTTGAGCTTTTCCCAGAAACCTCCCAATTCCCAGAAGCTTTCCTCCCTTCCCAAACCACAAATGGCCAAAAGAGTCAATTCTTTCAGCGACTTGTTTCAGGCAGGTCCTTCAGAGAACCCAATCTTTGAAGGCTTGGCTGAAATAATTCCACCAAGCATGCTCAATAGCGCCGATGCTAGCATGCCGACCGAGCCACTACCACAACCACAACCACTACCCCAAGCACCAATCCTGGTTGCTGATCCACCCGTTGAGCCGGAAGCCGCTCCTGTCTATAGGAGACTTCCGAGGACCAAATACACCAAAGCTCAGAGAGAAGCACTGGCGGCTTTCTTTGCGGTGTATTCTCACCCCACCAAGCCACAAAGAGAAAGATTTGGTCCAAAAATCGGATTAGAAGAAGACCAAGTCTATTATTGGGGGTCGAGAAATAGGAAGAAGTTCGGTATCCTTACGTCTGAGCAGCGTATTGCCGAGCTAGAGAGACGAAATGATCAGCTGGTGAGCAAGAACGAGGAGCTTCAACTTCTGAATCAACGACTCGTCGATGCTCTCCACAGCGGCATCTGTCCCAATTGCGGAGGTCCTGTTCCGCACTCAGATGTGCCACGGCGAAGGCTCGAAGTTGTTCCTCCACAACAAGAGCCTATTCTTGAGTTGTCCGATGATTCCATCGACATGGACCACTTAAGACGGGATGTGCGGAGCCTCATGCCAACACTAGTCGAGCGCCCATCCATACCTTTGCCATCTGACACCCTTCCCGGACCTGCTCACGATCTTGTCGGAATCCACACCGACTTGATCTCGGATATCGTCCGTAAGGCCAAAGACGAGCTCCTGCTCATGGCCACTGCCGGATTTCCTTTGTGGATAACTTCACCGACTCCCGACACGTCTATTCATCCCGAGACTCTTCATGGGCCGAGTACTTGCGAGTGTTTCAACGAGCCGAACCTCGCTCCATACTTCAAAGCCGAATCGTCGAGACACTCGGCAACCATTCACCTTTATCCGACCACCATTGTTCAGATCTTAATGGATGTTGGTCGATGGTTGCCGCCTTCGTAGCATGATCACAAACGCCAAGACGTTGGAGATCCTTTCCTCCAAAGAACGAAGAAGGCTACGAGGAGCATATGCGCAGTGATGTCGGCCGAGTTTCTTGTGCCATCTCACATCGTTTCGACTCGTGAAGTCCAGTTCGTTCGGTATTCTCACCAACAACCGGATGGAAGTCGGGTCGTTGTGGATGTCTCCGTGGATGAATTGCGCACAAATCCGAAGCCTTCCGTGAGATCGATTTGCCGAAAACGCCCCTCCGGATGCCCGATACGTGATCTTCATAATGGATCTTCCTTAGTCACTTGGGTGGAGCACGTGGATGTACGCGAAAAGGAGATGAAGGCCAGTTTCGAACCTTTTGTTCATTCGGGGTTCGCTTTTGGTGCAAAGCGTTGGATCTCAACTCTCCAACGACAAGCCGAGCGCTACAGTGCGCCACAGTATCCACTCTTCACCCGAGTGACTCGATCATTTCTCCCGAAGGAAGAAGAGGCTTGGCGGAAATGGCAAAACAGATGACAGTCTGTTTCTTCAACGACATCAGCAACTCCACGTACCACCACTGGACTTGTTCGAACCGAACAAGAGACACTCGAATGGAGGTCAGGACCAACAAGCGAAGGGGTGATCCGAGCAAGCCCCCTGGAGTCAATCGTACTGCTGGTTGTTCCGTCGTTCATCTCTCCCATCACACCAGGATCTTTGAGTTCCTCAAAGACGTGCAGACAAGACCGCAGTGGGATAGCATGTCGATGGACAGCTCTGTACGTGTGCTAGCAAACTTCACCATCGGTCTTGACCCGCGCAATCAGATCTCGGTGCTCGCCATTGATAGTCACAACGACTTCCTCATTCTTCAGGAGTGTTGCACCGATGCAACAGGGTCGTCTGTGATTTATGCGCCGATTAACCATTCCATTCTCCAGTGCTTGCTATGTGGAGTTCAACCGGAGCCGTTTCCGCTCATGTCTTCAGGCTTCTCCATTCTGCCAAACGTATCCGGAGCTGTACTTGACGGAACACTGCTGACTATGGTGTTCCAGATCTCAGTGAGGGCTACATCAGCCAAGTCTGCCGTGGAGTCGGCAACTACCCTTGTCCAGGACACACTTCAACGGATCAGAGCCGCAGTCAACTAAGGAGCAAACGTTGGATGCAAGGCCCTGCTAGCCTTGTTTGTGACTGTTGGTGACTTGCTTCGGGAGGAGCTTAACGATCTTCAAGGGGGAGATTATCTTTAACTTATCTTTTTCATTTGTATATATGTTGTGTGTTTACTTCTGTTTATTTCTATTTGTGTGTTTATTTCAGTTTGTGTGTTTACTTCTGTTTGTGTGTTTAAATTCAATAACCATACTTGAATTTCTCATTTTCGTGAAATATCTGTCTAACATTGAGGACAATGTTTAATTCAAGTGTGGGGGGAAGATTTATTGAAAAGAAAAGAAAAAATTTGAAAAATTCAAAAAAAAATAATTTACTTGTTTTTGTTTTCTACTGTAACGGTATATCGACTAAATCATACTTACTCCCTTGGTAGCGTTGAACCTACCATTGCACTTAGTAAGTCACTGTGGTCACGTATTGTTACCCTAAATTGAAAAAAAAAAAAAAAAATTGCTTCTGTTGTTTATTTATTTTCGTTTTCTACTGTAACGGTATATCGACTATATCATACTTACTCCTTTGGTAGCGTTGAACCTACCATTGCACTAAGTGAGTCCATGTGGTCACGTATTGTTACCTACATTGAAAAATCAAAAAAAAAAAGCAAAAAATCAAAAATTACAAAAATATTTGCTTCTGTTTTTGTGTTTTTGTGTTTATTTGTGTTTATTTGTCGTGTGTTTTCCAATCCCGATGATGAATTGAGTTTAATTGTTATGATTTTGAGAATGTTTATTATATGCTAAGGCTTTGTGTAATTTGCTTTGGATTTAATTTGTATAACTTATGATTGCTCGAATTTCAATGTTCACATAAACTGTTTCGATTAATTGATTGCAATCCGAGAAGCACATTTAAACATACATTGTCATGCATACCCAGAAAATGTGAGGAATTGAGCCTATTGTATATTCACATGTATGCATCTTTCATACATTTACTCGTTCTTCATGTGTGCACAATTCATGAGTTTTGAACCTAGAACTTGCTCAGAGACCGCTTAAAACATTTTGTTAATCTGTGATGAATTAGAAATGAGTAAGGCATTAGTTGAGCACCATGGCCAAAATATTCACCATCCATCTAAACACGAACTTTAGGAATCCCCTTTTGAACTAAACACTCATTAGCCGTTTCTTTTGTTCACCCACACCATCTCACCCTTGTTTTATTTATGTTTGCAAGACGATGATAGTGACTTCTTGTGTTCTTATGCTTCGGTTTTTGATTTGTATGGTAGTATACCAAAAGGCAAGTGTGGGGGTGTATTTATTTTGTTGTATTTGTTCAAAGAAAGAAAAAAAAATAGAAAGAAGAAAAAAATGTTAGAAAGAGAAATTCCAAAAAATATGAAGTTATTTTGTTGTATTGTTTTAATTTCAATAAAAGGTTGGAGGAAAATAAAGAGCGTTGTTTCGGGTTTAGCATAGGTATGAGTTTCAAAGTCGTTGATTTGTCTTGCAAACATGTAAAACATTTTTCATTTCGAGTCCTTTCACTTCATTTACCATTTACCATTCACCATTTACCATCTACCCTTTGGTCCCCGTTTATACCCTTGAAGTCCTTATGATTTAATGAGTTGTAGATTAACCGTGGAGAGTTGGTCGATGAGCAAGCTTATGGGAACATTACTTGTGCAATTGTTATGAGAGTAAACACTTAACCCTAAACACTGAGCGGAAATATTTAGTGATCATTGTGAGCTTTAGTGGTTAATGTTGTTTCGATGTGCCTATTGGATTGCATGAGATTGATTGTATACTTGGTTTTCACACACTTCACCCGAGCATGAATGAGATGTACATGTTAAATGCTTAGCAAATTCTTTAGCCTTGTTATATAATTTTTATTCTGTTGATTACAACTGTTGTGAACTCACTGAGGATTATGGTTGGAAAGAATATATGTTTTGTGTTTCCCTTTTCTGTTTTGTGTTGTTCTGTTTTACGTTTTGTGTTGCTAAGGGACTAGCAGTAGCTAAGTGTGGGGGAATTTGATAGGAGCACAAAGTGTGACGTTTTTAATGTGTTTTCCCTACTATTTGGCTATGATTTAATTGTAACTTTGCTATTTTAGCTTAGTTTCCATATTTGAGTCCAAAATGATGTATTAATGTGAACATGTGCAGAAACGAAGTCTAATGGGTTTTTGCGAGGCCCATTAAGAGGTGGTCTGCCATGAGGCCCAAGATGGAAGGCCCAAACCCAAGAAGCAGGCCCAAACCCAAGATGGAAGGCCCAAATCCATGAAGGAAGGCCCAAGTTCACAAAGCATGAGGAATGGCCCAAGCCCAGATTTTCGGACAATCTGCCTGTGCAGATAGGTCAACTTGCGAGGCCCATATCTCTCAATTGCACCGTCAGATCTAGCTGTAATTTTGATATACGCTGCACATGGATGTCAGTTATTCCCAAATAAAATTTCAGAAGCATCCAACCGTTGAAACGTGCAGGATTCCGTTCTAAGTGCGCACTGCTCAGTGCTGTCCGTTTTTATTTCTTTCCTCTTCTTTTATTTTCAATGCTCCACTCACCCCTATATTCTTTCCTCTTCTTTCTGCCCACACCATTAGTGTTTAATTTCTTTTTGGTAAATAAATGGTTAATTGCCATATGATTCTATTTCCACCACCACTTACCATTTCTTTATCTCCCATTCACATTCCACTTCTTTTCCCTTTCTTTGTTTATTTCTTCCATTGTCTTCTTCTTCCTCTCCATTTTCCTATAAATAGAAGCCTCATTCTTCTCACCAATACACACCCCAATGGGGAGGGACAAACCCTCCTCTTTCTCTTCTCCATCATATTTTCCATTCTCTAGTATTTAGGGTTCTCAAGGCTTCAAGGAGGAGGAAAGGTGGCTGCACCATCACCATCATCACCATCAATTTCGTCCATCATCATCACCACCTTGCTGCACACGGTTTGGATTACTTGCTTTCAAGGATTCAAGGTTTCGTGGTCTTCAAGTCTTCATGCTATTCCATATGGTGTAATCTGACTTTTCCTTTAATTATTCTTATGAATTCCTCTTTGTGGCTTGATTATTCTTTGTATTAGTTAACATGACATGATTTATATAATTTCCAGCCTATTTATATGAGTTTATTTAGTTATTGGATCCTAATTAATTAGTTCTTCTAGTAGCTTATGTGACTCTGTTTACTTGATTCTGAATTATAGAAAACTTTTATGTGTTTATGTTATAGGGATCGATACTTATAATATTTGCATATAATTGGAGCTAGAGTTAGGGATTACAATTCACCTAATAGTTTTGGAAACCTAATTCACGAGTAGTAAAGGCTTTGGACAAAGGTCGGTGTCAAATAAAAAGGATTGCGGACATATGGACTTTTCTATAATGGGTCGTGCACTTTAATTAACAACTCTTCTTCTATGCATTAAACATGGTTTGACTAGCTAGCTTTCTAGACTAAGATGGCATGTTTAATTGGTTAATCTAGGTGCTTTCACTTAGGTTAATTTTCGTAGACAGGTTTTATTTGGGGAATGGTTAGCTTCTAACCTTCCACATATGTTAATTTCGGTTTCATGGCTAGGGAACTTGGTTAATTTTCGGTCCAATGATTGGTAAACTTGTATACTTGTGGCTGAACTTTATATACTTTGTGTTTCATCCCATCTTATTTAATTTATTCTTTGTAATTTAATTTATTTATTTCATTCAATTTATCTCTTAAACCCCCTTTTACTTTGTACATATGTATATATTCTTTATACTTGTTAATAATAATTCTTTATTTTATTTAATTCTTTGTGACAATTTTTGTTAGGTACACCCTTTGATCTCCGTTGTGAACGATACCCTACTTACACCACTATACTACCGATAGGGTTTTTTTAAATTGATAGCCCATTGGGGCCTATCAACTATCTATGGCGAGCACCGAAATCTGGTTCCGCGGGTCAAGACCGATGGAGAAATTTGCTAGCAGACGCACCGAGCTGTCCATCGACATACTATCCCACAGCGGTCTCGTATGCACATCTTTGAGGAACTCAAAGATCCTGGTGTGATGGGAAAGATGCACGACAGAACAACCAGCAGTACGATTGACTCCAGGGGGCTTGCTCGGATCTCCCCTTCGCTTGTTGGTCCTGACCTCCATTCGAGTGTCTCTTGTTCGGTTCGAACAAGTCCAGTGATGATACGTGGAGTTGCTGATGTCGTTGAAGAAACAGATCGCCATCTGGTTTGCCATTTCCGCTAGGCCTCTTTTTCCTTCGGGCGAAATGATAGAGTCACCGGGTGAAGTGTGGATCCCTGTGACGCACATGTAGCGCTCGGCTTGTCGTTGGAGAGTTGAGATCCAACGCTTTGCACCAAAAGCGAACCCAGAATGGACAAAGGGTTCGAAAATGGCCTTCATCTCCTTTTCGCGCACATCCACGTGCTCCACCCAAGTAACTAAGGAAGATCCATTCTGCAAGTCTCGAATCAGACATCCGGAGGGGCGCTTTCGGCATATAGATCTCACTGAAGGCTTCGGATTTGAGCGCAGTTCATCCACGGAGACATCCACAACGATCCAACTTCCATCCAGTTGTAGGTGGGAGTACCTAACGAACTGGACTTCACGAGTCGAAATGATGTGAGATGGCACCAGAAACTCGGCCGACATCACTTGCTTCTGGTCCTCGTAGCCTACTGCGTTGTCGGAGGGTAAGATCTCCAACATCTGAGCGTTTGTGATCATGCTACAGAAGACAGGCAACCATCGACCAACATCCATTAAGATTTCAACGATGGTGGTCGGATGAAGGTGAATGGTTGCAGAGTGTCTCGAGGATTCTGATTTGAAATATGGCGCAGGCTCGCCACGTTGAAACACTCGCAAGTACTCGGCCCTATTTAGAGTCTCGGGATGAATAGAAGTGTCGGGAGTCGGTGAAGATATCCACAAAGGAAAACCGGCAGTGGCCATGAGCACGAGCTCGTGCTTGGCCTTGCGGGCGATATCCGAGATCAAGTCGGTGTGGACTCCGACAAGATCATCGAGCAGGTCCGGGAAGATGGTCGGATGGAATAGGTGCGGATGGGCGCTCGACTAGTGTAGGCACGAGGCTCCGCACATCCCGTCTCAAGTGGTCCATGTCGATCGAATCATCGGACAACTCAAGAAGAGGCTCTTGTTGTGGAGGAACAACTTCGAGTCTTCGCCTAGGCACATCCGAGTGCGGAACAGACCTCCGCAATCGGGGACAGATGCCGCCGTGGAGAGCATCGACGAGTCGTTGATTCCGCATCCGAAGCTCCTCGTTCTTGCTCACCGCCTGATCGTTTCTTCTCTCTAGCTCGGCAATACGCTGCTCGAAGTCCGGATACCGAACTTCTTCCTATTTCTCGACCCCCAATAGTAGACTTGGTCTTCTTCTAGTCCGATTTTTGGACCAAATCTTTCACGTTGTGGCTTGGTGGGGTGAGAATACACCGCAAAGAAAGCCGCCAGTGCTTCTCTCTGAGCTTTGGTGTACTTTGTCCTCGGAAGTCTCCTATAGACTGGAGCGGCTTCCGGCTCAACGGGTGGATCAGCAACCAGGATTGGTGCTTGGGGTAGTGGTTGCGGTTGAGGCTGTGGCTGGGTCGGCATGCTAGCATCGGCGCTATTGAGCATGCTCGGTGGAATTATTTCAGCCAAGCCTTCAAAGATCGGGTTCTCTGAAGGACCTGCCTGAAACAAATCGCTGAAAGAATTTACTCTCTTGGCCATTTCTGGGTTGGGAAGGAGGAAAACTTTTCTGGGTTTGGGAGTTTTCTGGGAAAAAAGACTAAGAACACAGATGAACACTATGAACTAGCGAGAGAAAACGAGAGAGAATGAGAGAGAAACTAAGGGAAACGTGTGAAATGCCTAAGGAAACTAGCGCAAACAGAAGGGAAGGGGAGAGGAGCGGACGCACGCACGCACACGTGCCACAGACACAAATCCGCAATTTCCGGATCGAGCGACGAAAGTCGTAATGAAAACGAGGCGTGCAACAAAAGTCGCAAAGGGAATAGTGGACACGCGCGTTTGATTTATTAAACAAATCGGCCGACGCAAAAGTCGTGCGTCGGCCCAATCAAATTTTTTCATTTTCATTTTTTATTTTTTTATTTTTATTTTTTAATACTTTACGAAAAGTCGTAAAGTGAACAGTGAAAACGCGTGCAAAACACGCGCTTGCCGACACTTTAAACGGGCTTGGGCCATCGAAATGGTTTGGGCCAAAGAAAACTCCGGCCCATTATTGGTGGGCTTAAACTAATGGGCCTAAAAACGAACAGGCCCGACACACTAAATGGGCTTGGGTTAAGGGTTTTGGGCTTCGTGAATGACACGAGCCCAATGGGCCAAAATTTTATTTTATTTTTTATTTTTTAATTTACGAAACCAAAAACCCTAACCAATCACACAAATGGGCCTAAGGCCCAATAACAAATAACTACAACAAGCCCAAAACAAACAAACAGTAATTATAAAAAGTGAAAATAAATAATTACAAAATAGTAAAACAAACAAACACCCTTTTTTTTTTTATTTACAATTAAAATTTTTCAAATTTTTATTTTTTTTATTTTTTTATTTTTTTATACAAACAAATAACGAGAGTGAAAAGAAAACTTACCTTTTTACTCCCGAGGAAACCGAAAAATCACCAACAAGACATCAACCTCAAGGTTTTTCAACCTTGACTTCCTAAACGTATGCTCCGATGTATGTGGTAAAATTTCCGAATAACCCGGATTATTCCCTATAAAAATGAAAAAGTTAGTAATAAAATTTACAAAATCAAAACAAAATATTTACAAAGTTAAAAAGTGTCACAAATTATCTATACAAAATGAATAAATAAAATTTCCTATGTCTACGTATATTTTATTTACAAGTAATGTTAAATTGTCCAAAATATAGTTAAAAACAAAGTTGATTCCAAGCGGTCATTCGAGGTGGACGTACGGCCTAGGTGCAATATCTTGACTTAAATGACTTTCCGTGTTTTCAGAAGGCGAATGGCCAGATCACAAGAGATAAGCGAGAGGCAGG
This sequence comes from Rubus idaeus, assembly GCA_030142095.1. Lineage (NCBI taxonomy): Eukaryota > Viridiplantae > Streptophyta > Magnoliopsida > Rosales > Rosaceae > Rubus > Rubus idaeus. Next base: position 16,017,458 of record CM057968.1, on the reverse strand, counting down.
ATTCATTTAGTGGACAAGTCCTCTGAATCCAATTTTACAAACCCGTCACCCAGAGTCTTGATCATATCTAGACACCATTCATGTGCCCCTTACTCGCCGAGAAAGCACTTAAGTGTTCGACAATTCTCCAAGTGTTAATAAAGGCCGCCCTCAACCTCAAGTGACCTTACGGTACAAATGAAGGGTTTAGGCCAATATTAATAAAAGGACCTTACCTATTTCCGTTCAAATTACAACCTACAACAACTTAAATAATTAACAGTATTCAGGATACCTAAGTATAATTACTAAGTGTAACAATATATACAAGTATAATTAGTAAGTATTATTTACAAGTATTGAGTTTAAAATTAACAAATATTATTTACAAATAGTAAACGGTAAAAAGTAAAAAAAAAAAAAAAAAAAGTAAATAGTAAAAACAATCCCCGGCGAGCCGGCGCCAAAATGATATGCGGTAAAACCGACGTCATTAATTATTACCTAAACTTCCTAACAATTTGTCGTTGAATAGTATAATGGGAAGTAAGGGTTTTTCCCACAGAGGATTGTTTATTTACTTTTCTAATGTCACGAAATTAATTAACCTATATTGTTTTTATTTACAAAAATGTACAATATATACAAAGGTGATATTTTTGGGTTTTTGAAATCCTTTTGAAAACAAGAAATAAATTAAAGGAAATATTTTTGGTTTTTAATCTTTTTGCAAACAAATAAAGTAAAACAAGAAAAATACAATTTAAACTAAGACAATTAAATAAAACACACCAAACAAATAAAGAAATTAAACTAACACATAAATGAATCAAATAACATATTTTTGGGTTTTTCAATATATAATTAAACACACAATTCAAATCACACAAATATTCAAATTAAACAAATATTCAAATAAATAAACACACAACAAATATTTAAACAAATAAAATGAAATGAGTTTAAGGGAGAGAAAAAGGTCAATGAATTTGGCGTGGAATTTCGCGGAGCTCGGGTAACATGGGTGTAGATAACAGTTTGCTTGGGCCATTGGGCTTGTGGGCTTTGAGCTATTGGGCTTGGAGGACCAATTAGAAGTTTGACCCGGTCCAATGAGAAAGTCAGCAGTTTGACCCAAGCCGTGGCTTTCCTTGGCCGGGTCGACTATTCAACGCGACATCTTCTTTTGGTTTGACTCAACTCGTGCGTACCCGTACCCACTCTCTTCTATTCATCTCATCTCTCTTCTTTTTGTCATTCTTTCTTTATATCCAGAAGCAGAGAGAGATGAGACCTGGAATCTTGCCGGCAAAGAGCAACAGAGACGCCGTGATGGTGAGAGATGGCGTCGTCATAAGGACCGGGCATATCGGCGACGACGACGCCGTGGTCCGTGAAGCGGCGTCGCTGGGTAAGACGCGGCTGGGCTGAAGACTGAAGGTGAAGCTTCGGGGACGCCGGCAGAGGATTATCGATAGCCGGCATGGACAGAGAGATGCGGCCTTGGTGAGCTTCGAGGAACGCGTCCGGGCTTTGAGATCCACCGACTTGAAGCACGACGGCGACCCGGGAATTGCAGCGGTCAATTGAGCACGGGCTGATAGGACTGGAATTGGGTCGCCGGCGTGGTGAGAGCAGATGCAGCGGCGTCGGTGAAGTAGCTTGTACACCGTGGGCTTGTCGGCGGCAGCTGCAAGAGTGGGCGGCGCAGAAATTGCCGATGTGATCTGGCTCGATGTGTCCTGCATTGAATTTTGTTAATTGCAGGTTACATAAATGGGTAATTGTGAACTTGTAGCATAATTAAATTGATTGTTAGTGAGATGGTGAAATTGATTATTGAATTTGCAGGTGGATTGGGTCATTGAGCGAAGACTGTTGTTAATTAGACTGAAGGTGGAGTTGTTGGTGTTTTTGTGAGCAGTGGGCTCACGGTGGTGATGGAGATTGGGCAGAGGAGCTGCCTGAGAATTTTGAGAACAAGAACAGAGGAAGAATAAGGGCTTAGATAATTCTGGAGAGAAGAGAGGAGGAAGAGAGGATTTGTGTTTGACCGGAGAGGAACAGAGAAAGGGGAGAAGAGAAGGCACAGCCATGGTGGCACTGTGCACGGACGCTTTGAGAAGAGATTGCAGAGAGTAACCATAAGGAAGGCAGCTAGGTGAGCTACACGGACGCCAGAGAAATATGGAGGGGGAAAAGAGATGGGAAAGAGTTGGTGGCGCGGGGAGAAGCCCCGGCCAAGGAAGAATGAAACAGAGATGGCTATTTATGGATGGTGATTGGAAGAGGAACGGAGGAAGCAATAGTGGATTGATGAACTGGAAAGAATCAATTTGAATTCAAATTGAAGTGGAGGGGAAGCTGCCGGTGGGATTTGAACGTGAAGAACAGCTGGAGATGCTGCCGGCTGGAGAAGATGGAGAGAAGAAACCGTGAACATGGGCTGCAACAAACAAAAGTCAAAAGAAATAAATAAATAAAATAAAATAAAATAAAATAATGAAAGGAAATAAATATAAAATAAAATAAAAGAAAAATAAAATAATAAAAGAAATAATTATAAAATAAATACTAAAATAAAAATATAAATAAATATACACAAGGGAAAATAAAATAGAGATTTAATTTGTCTTTCACCACCGCGTGTGGTGGTTGCTCCTCCGTGAGTGGTGGTTCGCCGGCAAAATTGCCGGGATTCGAAACGTCTTTCGAAATCTTCGTACAATATTATATTCCACTTCCAAATAATGACCGGTGTCATCAGATAATCGAAAATTCACGGTTGACTTTCCGATATTGCGCTGTAAATCTCCAAAATTCACCTTTTATGTGTAAATTAGCATTTTTCACATATTTTCCCTGAAAACACGAAAACAAACATTAAACCAACAAATAAGCTTTCAGAATAGCATCCATCCAAGTATTTAGAGCACTTTATGAACGTATTTTACGTTCACATCACCCATAAGGGAGCGTCAATTTAGAAAAAACCCTATCGGTAGTAGTATAGTGCATAGTAGGGTATCGTTCACAACGGAGATCAAAGGGTGTACCTAACAAAAAATGCGCGACCTAGCGAACGCTCGTCTATCCGCGATCCTTCTTATTTTGATTCCGACCCGTTTGATAAGCCTTTACTACTTGTGAATCAGAATTAAAACCCTAATTCTAGCACCAATTACATGCAATCATCTTAAGTTTTGAACCTTAAAACAAGAACACATAAAATATTCAATAAAACCGAATCAAATAAACGGAGTCACATAAGCTGCTAGAAGAACTAATTAATTAGGATCTAACAATCAAATAAATTCATGAATATAGGCTGAAAATTATATAAATCATGTCATGTTAACTAATACAAAGAATAATCAAGCAACAAAGAGGAACTCAAAAAGAGTAATTAAAGAATAAGTCGAAGTACACCATATGGAAAGTAGGAAGAACTCGAAGATCACAAACTCTTAAATCCTCACGCGAGTAACTCAAAAGCCGAGATTCCCAAGGTGATGATGATGGTGGTGATGATGGTTGATGGCTGGTGGTAATGGTGTAGACAACTCCCCTCCTCCTTGAAGACTTGAAAACCCTAAATACTAGAGAATGGAAAATATGATGTGAGATGGAGAAGAGAAAGAGGAGGGTTTGTCCCTCCCCATTGGGGTGTGTATTGGTGAGAAGAATGAGGCTGCTATTTATAGGAGAATGGAGAGGAAGAAGAAGACAATGAAAGAAATAAAGAAAGAAAGGGAAGAGAAGTGGAATGTGAGTGGTAGAAAAGAAATGGTAAGTGGAATGGTGGAAATGTAGTCATATGGCAATGAACCATTTATTTAGGTAAAAGAAATCAAACACTAATATTGTGGGCAGAAAGAAGAGGAAAGAATATAGGGGTGAGTGGAGCATTGAAAATAAAAGAAGAGGAAAGAAATAAAAGCAGACAAAGATCGAGCAAAGGCGCACTTAGAGCGGCATAATGGACGTTCCACCGGTTGGATGATTCTGAAATTTTATTTGGGAGCAGCTAACATCCACATGCAGCGTGTATCCAAATTACAGCTAGATCTGACGGTGCAATTGAGAGATATGGGCTTCGCAAGTTGACTGATCTGCACAGGCAGAATGTCCGAAAATCTGGGCTTGGGCCTTTCCTCATGCTTTGTGAACCTGGGCCTTCCTTCATGGATTTGGGCCTGCCATCTTGGGTTTGGGCCTCCTTCATGGGTTTGGGCCTCCTTCTTGGGCCTCATGGCAGACCACCTCTTAATGGGCCTCGCAAAAGCCCATTAGACTTCGTTTCGCACAAGTTCACATTAATACATCATTTTGGACTCAAATATGGAAACTAAGCTAAAATAGCAAAGTTACAATTAAATCATAGCCAAATAGTAGGGAAAACACATTAAAAACGTCACACTTTGTGCTCCTATCAGTGGGCCTGGGGCCAAAGAAAACTCCGGCCCATTATTGGTGGGCTTAACTAATGGGCCTAAAAACGAACAGGCCCGACACACTAAATGGGCTTGGGTTACGGGTTTTGGGCTTCGTGAATGACACGAGCCCAATGGGCTAAATTTTTTTTTATTTTTTTTTTTTTTCGAAACCTAAAACACTAACCAATCACACAAACGGGCCTAAGGCCCAATAACAAACAAACTAACAAACAAGCCCAAAATAAACAGTAAATAGGAACAGTAATTATGAACAGTAAAAATAAATAATTACAAAACAATAAAACAAAAGCAAACACTCTTTTTTTTTTTATTTACAATTACAAATTTTCTATTTTTTTATTTTTTATTTTTTTTTTTTTTTTATATTTTAAATAAATAACGAGAGTGAAAAGAAAACTTACCTTTTTACTCCCGAGGAAACCGAAAATCACCAACAAGACATCAACCTCAAGGTTTTTCAACCTTGACTTCCTAAACGTATGCTCCGATGTATGTGGTAAAATTTCCGATAAACCCGGATTATTTCCTATACAAAATAAAAAGGTTAGTAATAAATTTAAAAAAATAAAAACAAAATATTTACAAAGTTAAAAATATGTCACAAATTATCTATACAAAATGAATGAATAAATTTTCCTATGTCTACGTATATTTTATTTACACAATACACTTAAGTGTACAAAAATATTTTCCTTTGCCTTAATATAGTTGAAAAAAAGTGAAAGTTGATTCCAAGCGGTAACTCAAGGTGGACTTACGGCCTAGGTGCAATGCCTTGACGTAAATGACTTTCCGTGTTTTCAGAAGGCGAATGGCCAGATCACAAGAGATAAGCGAGAGGCAGGATTCATTTAGTGGAAAAGTCCTCTGAATCCAATTTTACAAACCCGTCACCCAGAGTCTTGATCATATCTAGACACCATTCATGTGCCCCTTACTCAGTTGAGAAAGCACTTAAGTGTTCGACAATTCTCCAAGTGTTAATAAAGGCCGCCCTCAACCTCAAATAACCTTACGGTAAAAATGAAGGGTTTAGGCCAATATTAACAAAAGGACCTTACCTAATCCGTTCAAGTTACAACTTACAACAACAAAAAATAATCAACCATATTCAGGATACCTAAGTATAATTACTAAGTGTAAAAATATAAACAAGTATAATTAGTGAGTATAAATAAAATTATCAAGTATTATTTACAAATAGTAAAAAGTCAATAGTCAATAGTCAATAGTAAAAGTCAACAATCAATAGTAAAAAGTCAATAGTAAAAACATTCCCCGGCGAGCCGGCGCCAAAATGATTAGAGGATTTTTACCGCGTTCATTAAATATTACCTAAATTCCTAACAGTTGTCGTTGTAAAGTATAATGGGAAATAAAGGTTTTTCCCACAGAAGATTGTTATATTTACTTTTTAATGTCACAATAAAATAAATTAAATAAAGAATTATTATTAACAAGTATAAAGAATAAAGAATATATATATATACAAAATTAAATAAACTATACAGTATTGTTTCTATTTACAAAAATATACATTATATACAAAAGTATTTTTGGGGGTTTTTGAGATTTTTGAAAACAATAAATAATTAAAAGGAAATATTTTTGGATTTTTATTATTTTTGAAAACAAGAAAAACAAACACAAATATTGATTTCTCTAAGTCATATGATCGAAACTAACATTGTGAAATATTAGAAAGCTAATTATTTCCCAATTAGACTTCTCTCAGAAAATTAACCTAAGTGAAAGCACCTAGATCAATCATTTAAACATGCCATCTTAGTCTAGAAAGCTAGCTAGTCAATCCATGTTCAAAGCATCGAAAAGAATCGTTAATTCAAGTGCACAACCTAGTATGGAAAAGTCCATCTATTTGTAATCCTTTTTAATTGATTCCGACTTTTGTCCAAAGCCTTTACTACTTGTGAATTAGGTTTCCAAAACTATTAGGTGAATCGGATTCCTAACTCTAGCTCCAATTACATGTAAACATCATAAGTGTCGACCCCTATAACATAAACATATAAAAGATTTCCGTAAACTTGAATCAAATAAACAATCACAAAAGCAACTTAGAAAAATCAAATCACAATTATTATGCAAAAATAGAAATTAAACAAATATTTACACAATAACATTTCCCAAAATTATTCACGAATAGTTAATTAAACAAAAATAAAATATAATAAATAAACGAGTTTGGGAAAAATGTTACTGTTGTGTCCATGAAAATGGACACTGTCTGGCAGGCAAAGGTGGCAGACTCAGCTATAAAATCGGACTATATTTGGATGTGGCGGGTGCTGAGAGCATATTGGGATTGGAACAATGGGCTTGGACTTTGACTAGGTGGCCCAATTGAAGAAAGTCAATTTATCTTTCTTTTGCGGTTCAGCCCGTGCCTCTCATTCAAGTTGACTTTTCAACTTGAAATTTTATTCTTTCTTTTCTCTCCAGAACAGCCTCATCCCGTGCTCCCTTCCATCTCTTTTAATCTTCAGTTTTCTTTCTTCTTTCCAGAACCCAACTCGTGGCTTTCTCTTAGTTGCAATTTCTTTCAATTTTCTTCTGAACACGAGAGGGCGAGGATGAGAGCCGGGCTCGGCATGGCTTGCAACGGTGGCGTCGGAAAAGGATATGTGGCGGAGCAGAGTAGCGAAGAGCTGCGCCGAGAGGACCGGGTCGGTGGATGTGCAGCGACGGCGGTGAGATTACGGCAAGGGAGCAGCCGCGGCCTGGGTTCGTGGCAAGAGGATGGCGGCGGTGCATCTAGGCGAGCTGAGAAGCACGGGGAGATCAGCTGCGGTGATTATGAACTGGGCTTTGATAGCAGTAGCGACGGCGAGGTAGAGGAGCTGGGCTCCGGTGATTACGGCGATGGGTTCTGGGCAGAGCGACGGGGTCGTGCGGCTGCAGAAGCATTACTGCTACAGTGGGTCTCCAAACCTGCAAAACAAAACAAACGTAATTAGATAAAAAGAATATAATTGTTGATTGCTTGAATTGAATTGAAGAGACAAGTAGAGGAGGAGGTACGGCCTTGGTGATATGGTTGTGAGCTGATGGGTGTGAATAGCAAACTGGAATTGTGATGGAATTGTGAATTTGGGTGAGGGAATTGAAGGTATGGGTTTGGCAGAGGGCCATGGTGATCACGGCTAAGGAATAGTGGTGGTACGGGTTAATTACAGGTGAGGAGATGGATGATTTACTGTGATTTGAATTGTGCAGGAACTCTCCTTAAATAGCAGAGGAATTGAGCTGGGAAAACTCACGGCAGTGATTGTACAGGCTGGATTGATTGTGGACAGTGGAGCTGGAAAAGAAGGTGATAGTGGTGATGGAATAATGACTGGAAAGGAAGGGAACATGGGCTGATGGATGTGAAGGTGGAGGGTTTGCTGGAAATGAGCCAAGAACATGGGCGGCTCGGTGGATAAGAAAAACTGTACAAAAATAAAAACAAAATAAATAATTAATTAAAATAATAATAAAACAAATTAAAATCAAATAAATATAAAATATAAACATGGGAAAATAAAATGGAGATTTAAAATATATTCTGCCACCGCGTGTGGTGGTTGTGACGCCTGATGTGGTGGTTCGCCGACAAACTTGCCGGAATTCGGAACGGTTTCCGAAATCTTCGTACATTAACTGGGCCCACATCCTCAAAATGACCGGTGTCATTTTGATATCTGAAAAGTCACGGTTGACTTTTCGAACTTACACTGAAAATCTCCAAAATTCACCTTTTATGTGCAAATTGACATTTTTCTCATATTTTCCCTAAAAACATAAAAACAAATATTAAACAAACAATTAAGCTTTCGAAATAGCAAAATCCAGTAATTAAAAGCACTTTGTGAACGTATTTTACGTTCACATCAGCCCTTCCCTTCCCTATTTAAGCAACGGCACCTGCAAGCACAAAATCGCACAACAACAATCTAATTATGTTTGTTTGCTTTCTTTTGCAGGTTTGGAAGCTCAAAGTCACGCCTCTGCAGCATCATCACCATGAGGCCCAATCACAAGCTGCCACGGTACCTGCAATTCCACGACGTCGCCGCTGCAATTCCCATCTCGGCGTCGCTCCTCCTCTCGCTCGCAGTTCCCGCCGTGCCCAGTCCTCCCTTGCCCAGCCCCATCGCCGGCAGTTCACCATCTCGGACCGCCAACCTTCAGAGATCAATCCGCGCCGTCCTTCCCGTGAAGCCAGCCATGGCTGCTGCTATCGCCGACCGCCCATACCGGCGTCCCCGAGTCTTCCTTGCTTCGCCGTCGCCGCAGATCACGACGCCGCACCTCGATCCACAAAGCCCGGAGCGCCGTCGATCTTCTCCGGCGTTTTCCCCAAGCCCGTGCTGATCTGCAGTTCCGCCGTCGCGCCTCAAGACCGTCCCTCACCGCGCCGTGCTCGCCCGCAAGCTCGCCGGCACCGCCGGCTCCCTCTCGCGTCGGCGAGCCCATACGTCAATCCCTCTCTCTCGCCGGCCCTCTCTCGTGTTCAGTAGAAGAAAGAAGAAAAATGAAACAGAAATGAAAGATAGAGCTTCTAATGCCGACGGGGAAGAAAGAAGAATAAAGAAAAAAAACGTTGAAAAGTCAACATGGAAGAAAGTCAGCTGGGCCTTTGACTCTTTGACCCGCCTGTTGACTAAGGCCTAAGTGATACGCCCAAAATGAGCATCAATTTAAAAAAACCCTATCGGTAGTATAGTGGTGTAAGTAGGGTATCGTTCACAACGGAGATCAAAGGGTGTACCTAACAAAAAATGTCACAAAGAATTAAATAAAACAAAGAATTATTATTAACAAGTATAAAGTATAAATATATACATATGTACAAAGTAAAAAGGGGAATTGAGAGATAAATTGAATGAAATAAATTAATTAAATTACAAAGAATAAATAAAATATGATGGGATGAAACACAAAGTATATAAAGTTCAGCCACATATACACAAGTTTACCAATCATTAGACCGAAAATTAACCAAGTTCCCTAGCCATGAAACCGAAACTAACATATGTGGAATGCCCACACGGGTTATCATTCCCCAAATAAAACCTCTTCTATGAAAATTAACCTAGTGAACGCTCATCTAGATTAAACAATTAAACATGCAAAGGTGATCAATCAATAACATATCTAACGCATAGGAGAAGAGTTGTTAATTAAAGTGCGCGACCTAGCGAACGCTCGTCTATCCGCGATCCTTCTTATTTTGATTCCGACCCGTTTGATAAGCCTTTACTACTTGTGAATTAGAATTAAAACCCTAATTCTAGCACCAATTACATGCAATCATCTTAAGTTTCGAACCTTAAAACAAGAACACATAAAACATTCAATAAAACCGAATCAAATAAACGGAGTCACATAAGCTGCTAGAAGAACTAATTAATTAGGATCTAACAATCAGATAAACTCATAAATATAGGCTGAAAATTATATAAATCATGTCATGTTAACTAATACAAAGAATAAACAAGCAACAAAGAGGAACTCAAAAAGAGTAATTAAAGAATAAGTTGAAGTACACCATATGGAAAGTAGGAAGAACTCGAAGATCACAAACTCTTAAATCCTCACGCGAGTAACTCAAAAGCCGAGATTCCCAAGGTGATGATGATGGTGGTGATGATGGTTGATGGCTGGTGGTAATGGTGTAAACAGCTCCCCTCCTCCTTGAAGACTTGAAAACCCTAAATACTAGAGAATGGAAAATATGATGTGAGATGGAGAAAAGAAAGAGGAGGGTTTGTCCCTCCCCATTGGGGTGTGAATTAGTGTATTGGTGAAGAGAAATAGGCTCCTATTTATAGGAAAATGGAGAGGAAGAAGAAGACAATGAAAGAAATAAAGAAAGAAAGGGAAGAGAAGTGGAATGTGAATGGGAGATAAAGAAATGGTAAGTGGTGGTGGAAATGTAGTCATATGGCAATTAACCAATTATTTAGGTAAAAAGAAATCAAACACTAATGGTATGGAGAGAAAGAAACAAAGATAGTTAGGTGAGATGGGTGGAAATATGGGGGTGAGTGGAGCATTGAGAATAAAGGAAAAGGAAAGAAATAAAAAGCAGACAGCACTGAGCAGTGCGCACTTGGAGTGGAATTCTGGACGTGTGGACGGTTGGATGATTCTGAAATTTTAATGCCGAATACTTAACATCCACATGCAGCGTGTATCAAAATTACAGCTAGATCTGACGGTGCAGTTGAGAGATATGGGCTTCGCAAGTTGACTGATCTGCACAGGCAGAATGTCCGAAAATCTGGGCTTGGGCCTTTCCTCATGCTTTGTGAACCTGGGCCTTCCTTCATGGATTTGGGCCTCCTTCATGGGTTTGGGCCTTCCTTCATGGACTTGATGGCAGACCACCTCTTAATGGGCCTCGCAAAAGCCCATTTGACTTCGTTTCTGCACATGTTCACATTAATACATCATTTTGGACTCATATATGGAAACTAAGCTAAAATAGCAAAGTTACATTTAAATCATAGCCAAATAGTAGGGAAAACACATTAAAAACGTCACACTTTGTGCTCCTATCACTAAGCCCATGGTTCAAATCTGCTATGTACACCCACTGCAGGCCCAGGCCCAAATGCAAAGTGATCTCTACACCCGCCACATCCAAATTGATCGTAAAAATAGCTGAGTCTGCCACCTTCGCCTGCCAGACAGTGTCCATTTTCATGGACACAACAGTAACATTTTTCCAAACTCGTTTATTTATTATAATTTATTTTTGTTTAATTAACTATTCGTGAATAATTTTGGGAAATGTTATTGTTTGTTTATTTTCTATTTTGTGTAATAATTGTTGGATTGAAGTTGATTGATTCTTCTAGCAGCTTATGTGAATTTTGTTTGTTTGGTTTTATCTTTAATGTTGAAACTAAATGATAAGGATCGCGGATAGACGAGCGTTCGCTAGGTCGCGCACTTGAATTAACAACTCTTTTTCTATGCGTTAGACATGTTTAGATTAATCACCTTTGCATGTTTAATTGTTTAATCTAGATGAGCGTTCACTAGGTTGATTTCATGGGAGAAGTTTATTTGGGGAATGATAACCCGCGTGGGCATTCTACATGTGTTAGTTTCGGATTCATGGCTAGGGAGTTAGTTAATCTTTCAAAACAATATTTTTGTGTGTGTTTCTTGTTTTCAAAAATAATAAAAATCCAAAAATATTTCTTTTTATTGTTTTCAAAATTATCAAAAACCCCCAAAAATACTTTTGTATACAATGTATATTTTTGTAAATAGAAACAATACTGTATAGTTTATTTAATTTTGTATATATATATATTCTTTATTCTTTATACTTGTTAATAATAATTCTTTATTTAATTTAATTTTTCGTGACATTAAAAAGTAAATATAACAATCTTCTGTGGGAAAAACCTTTATTTCCCATTATACTTTATAACGACAATTGTTAGGAATTTAGGTAATAATTAATGAACGCGGTGAAAATCATCTAATCATTTATTTAATTTTGTATATATATATTCTTTATTCTTTATACTTGTTAATAATAATTCTTTATTTAATTTAATTTTTCGTGACATTAAAAAGTAAATTTAACAATCTTCTGTGGGAAAAACCTTTATTTCCCATTATACTTTACAACGACAACTGTTAGGAATTTAGGTAATAATTAATGAACCTAGGTTTTTACATCTAATCAAAACCCAAGATGGAAGGCCCAAATCCATGAAGGAAGGCCCAGGTTCAGAAAGCATGAGGAATGGCCCAAGCCCAGATTTTCGGACAATCTGCCTGTGCAGATAGGTCAACTTGCGAGACCCATATCTCTCAATTTCACCGTCAGATCTAGCTGTAATTTTGATACACGCTTCACATGGATGTCAATTATTCCCAAATAAAATTTCAGAAGCATCCAACCGTGTAGGATTCCGTTCTAAGTGCGCACTGCTCAGTGCTGTCCGTTTTTATTTCTTTCCTCTTCTTTGATTTTCAATGCTCCACCCACCCCTATATTCTTTCCTCTTCTTTCTGCCCACACCATTAGTGTTTAATTTCTTTTTGGTAAATAAATGGTTAATTGCCATATGATTCCATTTCCACCACCACTTACCATTTCTTTATCTCCCATTCACATTCCACTTCTTTTCCCTTTCTTTGTTTATTTCTTCCATTGTCTTCTTCTTCCTCTCCATTTTCCTATAAATAGGTGATAGGAGCACAAAGTGTGACGTTTTTAATGTGTTTTCCCTACTATTTGGCTATGATTTAATTGTAACTTTGCTATTTTAGCTTAGTTTCCATATTTGAGTCCAAAATGATGTATTAATGTGAACATGTGCAGAAACGAAGTGTAATGGGCTTTTGCGAGGCCCATTAAGAGGTGGTCTGCCATGAGGTCAAGAAGGAGGCCCAAGAAGGAGGCCCAAGCCCAAGATGGAAGGCCCAAATCAATGAAGGAAGGCCTAGGTTCACAAAGCATGAGGAATGGCCCAAGCCCAGATTTTCGGACAATCTGCCTGTGCAGATAGGTCAACTTGCGAGGCCCATATCTATCAATTGCACCGTCTGATCTAGCTGTAATTTTGATACACGCTGCACATGGATGTCAGTTATTCCCAAATAAAATTTCAGAAGCATCCAACCGTTGAAACGTGCAGGATTCCGTTCTAAGTGCGCACTGCTCAGTGCTGTCCGTTTTTATTTCTTTCCTCTTCTTTTATTTTCAATGCTCCACTCACCCCTATATTCTTTCCTCTTCTTTCTGCCCACACCATTAGTGTTTAATTTCTTTTTGGTAAATAAATGGTTAATTGCCATATGATTCCATTTCCACCACCACTTACCATTTCTTTATCTCCCATTCACATTCCACTTCTTTTCCCTTTCTTTGTTTATTTCTTCCATTGTCTTCTTCTTCCTCTCCATTTTCCTATAAATAGGAGCCTATTTCTCTTCACAAATTCACACCCCAATGGGGAGGGACAAACCCTCCTCTTTCTCTTCTCCATCATATTTTCCATTCTCTAGTATTTAGGGTTCTCAAGGCTTCAAGGAGGAGGAAAGGCGGCTGCACCATCACCATCATCACCATCAATTTCGTCCATCATCATCACCACCTTGCTGCACACGGTTTGGATTACTTGCTTTCAAGGATTCAAGGTTTCGTGGTCTTCAAGTCTTCATGCTATTCCATATGGTGTAATCTGACTTTTCCTTTAATTATTCTTATGAATTCCTCTTTGTTGCTTGATTATTCTTTGTATTAGTTAACATGACATGATTTATATAATTTCCAGCCTATTTATATGAGTTTATTTAGTTATTGGATCCTAATTAATTAGTTCTTCTAGTAGCTTATGTGACTCCGTTTACTTGATTCTGTTTTATAGAAAACTTTTATGTGTTTATGTTATAGGGATCGATACTTATAATATTTGCATATAATTGGAGCTAGAGTTAGGGATTACAATTCACCTAATAGTTTTGGAAACCTAATTCATGAGTAGTAAAGGCTTTGGACAAAGGTCGGTGTCAAATAAAAAGGATTGCGGACATATGGACTTTTCTATAATGGGTCGTGCACTTTAATTAACAACTCTTTTCTATGCGTTAAATATGGTTTGACTAGCTAGCTTTCTAGACTAAGATGACATGTTTAATTGGTTAATCTAGGTGCTTTCACTTAGGTTAATTTTCGTAGTGAGGTTTTATTTGGGGAATGGTTAGCTTCTAACTTTCCACATATGTTAATTTCGGTTTCATGGCTAGGGAACTTGGTTAATTTTCGGTCTAATGATTGGTAAACTTGTGTATATGTGGCTGAACTTTATATATTTTGTGTTTCATCAACATATTTTATTTATTCTTTGTAATTTAATTAATTTATTTCATTCAATTTATCTCTCAATTCCGCTTTTTACTTTGTACATATGTATATATTTATACTTTATACTTGTTAATAATAATTCTTTATTTTATTTAATTCTTTGTGACATTTTTTGTTAGGTACACCCTTTGATCTCCGTTGTGAACGATACCCTACTTACACTATACTACCGATAGGGATTTTTTTAAATTGATGCTCCTTTTGGGCGTGTCAAATTTTGGCGCCGTCGACGTGGATTGAAAATGTTCCTAACCTAATATTTTTGTTGTGAATACTGTTTATAATTTTTTGTAATTATTACTGTTTTTATTACTTGTATATAATTACTGTTTACTTTTTATTGTTTATAATTTTACTATTTTTTTTAACTGTTCATATTACTTGTTTATATTACTTGTCTATATTACTTGTGACTAGTTGTTGTTATTACTTGTTTTTAATACTTGTTCATATTTTGTTACACTTAGTAATTTATTTAGGTGTCTTTTATATAGTTGATTATTTTTTTGTTGTTGTAAGTTGTAACTTGAACGGAAATAGGTAAGGTCCTTTTATTAATATTGGCCTAAACCCTTCATTTTTACCGTAAGGTTATTTGAGGTTGAGGGCGGCCTTTATTAACACTTGGAGAATTGTCGAACACTTAAGTGCTTTCTCAACTGAGTAAGGGGCACATGGATGGTGTCTAGGTCGAGACCCTGGGTGACAGGTTTTGGATTCAGAGGACTATAGACTGACGTAAGTAGATAGGGGCTTGCCTCCGTAGTCCACCAAATGAATCCTGCCCCTCGCTTATTCTCATATGATCTGGCCATTCGCCTTCTGAAAACACGGAAAGTCATTTAAGTCAAGGCATTGCACCTAGGCCGTAAGTCCACCTTGAGTTACCGCTTGGAATCAACTTTTTTTTTTTTTTTTTTTTTTTTTTCAACTATATTAAGGCAAAAGAAAATGTTTTTGTACACTTTAGGTATATTGGATTAAACATGACTTTAAGATGGGTAGCTGTTTCAGTCCCATTGCACATTGAAGTCTTCTGTTCCCGTACTTAAGTGTATTGTGGAAATAAAATTTACTTAGACATAGGAAAATATACTTAGACATAGGAAATTTTATTTATTCATTTTGTATAGATAATTTGTGACACATTTTTAACTTTGTAAATATTTTGTTTTTATTTTGTAAATTTATTACTAACTTTTTAATTTTTATAGGGAATAATCTAGGTTATCGGAATTATATCACATACATCGGAGCATACGTTTAGGAAGTCAAGGTTGAAAAACCTTGAGGTTGATGTCTTGTTGGTGATTTTCGGTTTCCTCGCGAGTAAAAAGGTAAGTTTTCTTTTCACTCTCGTTATTTGTTTTTAAAAATAAAAATAAAAAAATTAGAAAATTTGTAATTGTATATAAAAAAAAAAAGAGTGCTTGTTTTGTTTTACTGTTTGTAATTATTTATTTTTACTATTTATAATTACTGTTTGTTTTATTTTTGGGCTTGTTGTTTGTTTGTTATTGGGCCTTAGGCCCGTTTGTGTGATTGGTTAGGGTTTTAGGTTTCGAAAAGAAAAAAAAAAATAAAAAAAAATAAAAAAAAATAAATTTGGCCCATTGGGCCCCTGTCATTCCCGAAGCCCCGAAACCCGTAACCCAAGCCCATTTAGTGTGTCGGGCCTGTTCGGTTTTAGGCCCATTAGTTTAAGCTCACCAATAATGGCCCGTTCTCTACGCGGCCAGGCCCACTTTAAGGCCCAAACCATTTCCATGGCCCAGGCCCGTTTAAAGTGTCGGCAACCGTTAGCGCGTGTGCTACGCGTTTTCACTGTTCACTTTACGACTTTCGCGTAAAGATTTAGTTAAATAAAAAGAAAAATTGTTATTGGACCGTCCCACGACTTTCGCGTCGGCACGATAATTAAAAAAAATAAAAAATAAAAAAATGAAAAAAAAAAATTGATTGGGCCGACGGACGACTTTTGCGTCGGCCGATTTGTTTAATAATCCGCATGCGTGTCAACTGTAGCGTTTGCGACTTTCGTCGCTCGATCCGCAATTTGCGGATCTGTGTCTGTGGCACGTGTGCGTACGTGCGTCTGTTCCTTTCCCTTGGTTTGTGTCTATGTGCTTCATTCCATTCATTTTGCATTCATTTTCACTTAGTTCCCTTTTAGTCTCTCTAAATTTTCTCTCGTTTGTTCATACTGTTCTTCACTTGTTCTTCGTTGTTGTTAGTTATTTTTCCAGAAAGTTATCCTCCCTCCCTGACCTAGAAATGGCCAAAAGAGTGAATTCTTTCAGTGAGTTGTTTCATTCTAGTCCTCCAGAGAGTGATTTCTTTGAAGGCTTGGATGAAATCATTCCACCAAGCATTCTAGATACCGTTAATGCTAGCATGCCGGATGAACCAGAACCACAAGCACCAATCCAGCCGCTGATCCACATGTTGTTGTTGTTGCCGGGTCCTTCCGAGAAGCGTACGAGAGGCCCGAGGACGAGATTCACCAAGGACCAAAATGATGCGTTGACCGAGTTCTACACGGTGAATCCTCACCCACTCAAACTGCACAGAGCAAGGTTTGCTATAGAACTCGGGTTAACCGAAAATAAGGTCTACAACTCGGGGAAGGAGATTTCATGATAAGCACGGTATCCCGTCGAGGAGCAGATTTATGCCGATCTAATAAGAAGAAACGAGGAGCCGATGAGTAAGAATGAGGAGCTTCAAGAGCAGAACCAGAAACTCATCGATGCTCTTCGACGCCGGTATTTGTCCCCGGTGTGGAGGTCCCGTTCCGCACCCGGATGTGCATCGATCAAGATTCGAAGTTGTTCCTCCGGAGCCTCTTCTTGTCTTGTCCGATGATTCAATCGACATGGATGACTTGCGAAGGGATGTGCGGAGCCTCATGCCAACATTATTCGAGCGCTCATCCTCTCATGTGCCATCCGACAACATTCCGGGACCTGCTCATGATCTCGTTGGGTTTCATTCCGACCGGATCGCCGATATCGTGAACAAAGCCAAAGACGAACTCATTCTCTTGGTCGCCGCTGGTTTTCCCCTATGGATCTATTCCTCAAATCCCATCACTTCCATTCATCCCGAAAGTCTTAATCATGCCGAGTACTTGCGAGTGTCTCAACGAGCCGAGCCTACACCATATTTCATATCGAAGCCTCAAGACACTCAAAGAACCATTCACCCGAATCCGACCACCATCGTTCGGATTTTAATGGATGTTGGTCAATGGTTGCTCATCTTCCGTAGCTTGGTCACCAATGCCCATACCTTGGAGGTCCCGTTCTCCGGATAGAAGAAAGCTACAAGGAGCGAGTGCAAGTGATGTCCGCCGAGTTCCTAGTGCCAACACACAACGTTTCAACTCGTGAAGTCCAGTTTGTTCGTTTCTCTCACCAACAATTGGATGGAAGTTGGATTGTTGTGGATGTCTCTGTGGATGAAATGAGCTCAAAACCAAGGCCTTCCGTGAGATCAAGATGCCGAAAACGTCCTTCCGGATGCCTGATACGGGATCTGCAGAATGGATCCTCCTTTGTCACGTGGGTGGAGCATGTTGATGTGCGAGAAAAAGATTTAACCCCTTTATTTAAACCTTTTGTTGAATCAGGTTTTGCATATGGAGCGAAGCGTTGGTTAGCACCTCTTCAACGACATGCCGAGCGCTACATGTGCGTGATGGGGATTCACACTTCACCCGCTGACTCAATCATTTCACCAGGAGGGAGAAGAAGCCTTGCTAAGATGGCAAACCAGATGGCGGTAAGTTTCTTCAACGACATCACCAACTCGACTTACCATCATTGGACTGCATCAAACAAAACGGGAGACACACATATGGAGGTCGGGACCAACAAGCGAAGGGGTGATCCTAGCCAACCCCTTGGACTTGATCGTACTGCCGGCTGTTCCGTCAAGCACTTCTCCCATCACACAAGAATCTTTGATTTTATCGAGACGTACGGACAAGGCATTTATGGGATAGTGTGTCGATAGACAGTTCGCATACGTGCTTACAAACTTCACCACCGGTCTTGACCCACGAAATTCTATCTCCGTTTTGGGCATAAGTAATCACGTCGACTTCCTCATACTCCAGGAGTGCTTCACAGATTCAACGGGGTCGTACGTGATTTATGCGCCTATCGATCAAGCAACCTTCCAGTCCATGTTATGTGGAGTTGACCCGGAGCCTTTTCAATTGATGTCATCTGGCTTCTCCATTCTGCCTGATGTATCCGGAGACGTACTTGATGGAACTCTACTGACGTTAGTGTTCCAGATCTCAGTGAAGGCAAATTCAGCCAGACGTGCTGTGGATTTGGCAACAGGCACGGTCCAGGACACGCTAAAAAAGATCAAAGCCGCAGTCAACTAAGGAGCTTAATGATCTTCAAGGGGGAGTCTTTTTGTTTCCCTTTTCATTTACTTAACTGTTGTGTGTTTACTTCTGTTTCTGTTGTGTGTTTATTTCAGTTTGTGTGTTTACTTCGGTTGATTTCTGTTTGTGTGTTTAAATTCAATAACCATGCTTGAATTTTTCATTTTCGTGAAATATCTGTCTAACATTGAGGACAATGTTTAATTCAAGTGTGGGGGGAAGATTTATTTAACAAGAAAAGAAAAAATTTGAAAAATTCAAAAAAAATTCAAAAAAATAATTTACTTGTTTTTGTTTTCTACGGTCACAATATATCGACTAGATCATACTTACTCCCTTGGTAGCGTTGAACCTACCATTGCACTTAGTAAGTCACTGTGGTCACGTATTGTTACCCTAATAAAAAAAAAATTGAAAAAAAAATAGTTTTGTAAGCTCGTTTGTTTCGCACTGTCTTTGGAGCTATCGAGTCTTAGAAAGTGCTTGTTTGTTTATTTGAGCTATATCAAAAAAAAAATATTTGCTTCTGTTTGTGTGTTTTTGTGTGTTATTGTTTGTTTTGTGCTTTGTTCTTTCCAATTCCGAGGATGAATTGAGTTTAATCTGTTATGATTTTGAGAATGTTGATTATATGCTAAGGCTTTGTGTAGTTTGCTTTGGATTTAATATGCATAACTTATGATTGCTCGAAATTCCATGTTCACATAACCTGTTTCGATTAGTTGATTGCAATCCGAGAAGCACATTTGAACATACATTGTCATGCATACCCAGAAAATGTGAGGATTTGAGCCTATTGAATATTCACATGTATGCATATTTCATACATTTACTCGTTCTTCATGTGTGCACAATTCATGAGTTTTGAACCTAGAACTTGCTCAAAGACCACTTGAAACGTTTTATTAATCTGTGATGAATTAGAGATGATTAAGGCATTAGTAAAGCACCATGGCCAAACTGACTTACAGCCCTGTAAACACTAATCCTTTAGGTTAACCTCTTTTGAGCCTAACATGTTTTTAGCCTTTTTCTTTGTTAACCCGCTTACTCCTAACCTGTTTTTAGCTTAAACACTAACCTGCCTTTGTTCCAACATGTGTTAAAGAGACAATTTTGTGACTTGTGGTGGTATTTTGTGCTTGAAAAGTCTTCTGGTTTGTGAAAGAAGTAAGTGTGGGGGTGTTAAAAAAAAAAAAAATGTTGTGTAAAAAAAAAAATTACAAAAAAAAAAAAAGAAAAAAAAAAAAGAAGAAAAAAAAAAAGAGAAAGACTAAGAAGTGTTTGTTCAGAAAGTGTGAAAGATTTGAAGTGAATAAAAGTTTGGTTGTTTGATTGTTTAAGCATATAAAAAACAAGTCACAAAATTGTTTTGTGGAACACTCGGGACATTTTGTTTTTCCTTTCCCTTCGTTTCTTTTAACCCCTAACCTTTGGCCCCATTACACCATTGAAAGTCCTTATGATTTAATGAGTTGTAGATTGATTGTGGAGAGTTGGTTAATGAGCAAGCTTATGGGAACATTACTTGTGCAATTGTTATGAGAGTAAACACTTAACCCTAAACATTGAGCGGAAATATTTAGTGATCATTGTGAGCTTTAGTGGTTAATGGATTGCATGAGATTGATTGTATACTCGGTTTTCACACACTTCACCCGAGCATGAATGAGATGTGCATGTTAAACACTTAGCAAATTCGTTAGCCTTGGTATATAATTTTTATTCTCCTGATTATAACTCTTTTGAACTCGCTGAGGGTTATGGTTGGAAAGACCATTATGTTTTGTGTTTCCTTTTCTGTTTTGTGTTGTTCTTGTGTTTGCTAGAGGACTAGCAATAGCTAAGTGTGGGGGAATTTGATAGGAGCACAAAGTGTGACGTTTTTAATGTGTTTTCCCTACTATTTGGCTATGATTTAATTGTAACTTTGCTATTTTAGCTTAGTTTCCATATTTGAGTCCAAAATGATGTATTAATTTGAACATGTGCAGAAACGAAGTGTAATGGGCTTTTGCGAGGCCCATTAAGAGGTGGTCTGCCATGAGGTCAAGAAGGAGGCCCAAGAAGGAGGCCCAAGCCCAAGATGGAAGGCCCAAATCAATGAAGGAAGGCCTAGGTTCACAAAGCATGAGGAATGGCCCAAGCCCAGATTTTCGGACAATCTGCCTGTGCAGATAGGTCAACTTGCGAGGCCCATATCTATCAATTGCACCGTCAGATCTAGCTGTAATTTTGATACACGCTGCACATGGATGTCAGTTATTCCCAAATAAAATTTCAGAAGCATCCAACCGTTGAAACGTGCAGGATTCCGTTCTAAGTGCGCACTGCTCAGTGCTGTCCGTTTTTATTTCTTTCCTCTTCTTTTATTTTCAATGCTCCACTCACCCCTATATTCTTTCCTCTTCTTTCTGCCCACACCATTAGTGTTTAATTTCTTTTTGGTAAATAAATGGTTAATTGCCATATGATTCCATTTCCACCACCACTTACCATTTCTTTATCTCCCATTCACATTCCACTTCTTTTCCCTTTCTTTGTTTATTTCTTCCATTGTCTTCTTCTTCCTCTCCATTTTCCTATAAATAGGAGCCTATTTCTCTTCACAAATTCACACCCCAATGGGGAGGGACAAACCCTCCTCTTTCTCTTCTCCATCATATTTTCCATTCTCTAGTATTTAGGGTTCTCAAGGCTTCAAGGAGGAGGAAAGGCGGCTGCACCATCACCATCATCACCATCAATTTCGTCCATCATCATCACCACCTTGCTGCACACGGTTTGGATTACTTGCTTTCAAGGATTCAAGGTTTCGTGGTCTTCAAGTCTTCATGCTATTCCATATGGTGTAATCTGACTTTTCCTTTAATTATTCTTATGAATTCCTCTTTGTTGCTTGATTATTCTTTGTATTAGTTAACATGACATGATTTATATAATTTCCAGCCTATTTATATGAGTTTATTTAGTTATTGGATCCTAATTAATTAGTTCTTCTAGTAGCTTATGTGACTCCGTTTACTTGATTCTGTTTTATAGAAAACTTTTATGTGTTTATGTTATAGGGATCGATACTTATAATATTTGCATATAATTGGAGCTAGAGTTAGGGATTACAATTCACCTAATAGTTTTGGAAACCTAATTCATGAGTAGTAAAGGCTTTGGACAAAGGTCGGTGTCAAATAAAAAGGATTGCGGACATATGGACTTTTCTATAATGGGTCGTGCACTTTAATTAACAACTCTTTTCTATGCGTTAAATATGGTTTGACTAGCTAGCTTTCTAGACTAAGATGACATGTTTAATTGGTTAATCTAGGTGCTTTCACTTAGGTTAATTTTCGTAGTGAGGTTTTATTTGGGGAATGGTTAGCTTCTAACTTTCCACATATGTTAATTTCGGTTTCATGGCTAGGGAACTTGGTTAATTTTCGGTCTAATGATTGGTAAACTTGTGTATATGTGGCTGAACTTTATATACTTTGTGTTTCATCAACATATTTTATTTATTCTTTGTAATTTAATTAATTTATTTCATTCAATTTATCTCTCAATTCCGCTTTTTACTTTGTACATATGTATATATTTATACTTTATACTTGTTAATAATAATTCTTTATTTTATTTAATTCTTTGTGACATTTTTTGTTAGGTACACCCTTTGATCTCCGTTGTGAACGATACCCTACTTACACTATACTACCGATAGGGATTTTTTTAAATTGATGCTCATTTTGGGCGTATCAATAGGAGCCTATTTCTCTTCACCAATTCACCAATTCAAACCCCAATGGGGAGGGACAAACCCTCCTCTTTCTCTTCTCCATCATATTTTCCATTCTCTAGTATTTAGGGTTCTCAAGGCTTCAAGGAGGAGGAAAGGCGGCTGCACCATCACCATCATCACCATCAATTTCGTCCATCATCATCACCACCTTGCTGCACACGGTTTGGATTACTTGCTTTCAAGGATTCAATGTTTCGTGGTCTTCAAGTCTTCATGCTATTCCATATGGTGTAATCTGACTTTTCCTTTAATTATTCTTATGAATTCCTCTTTGTTGCTTGATTATTCTTTGTATTAGTTAACATGACATGATTTATATAATTTCCAGCCTATTTATATGAGTTTATTTAGTTATTGGATCCTAATTAATTAGTTCTTCTAGTAGCTTATGTGACTCTGTTTACTTGATTCTGAATTATAGAAAACTTTTATGTGTTTATGTTATAGGGATCGATACTTATAATATTTGCATATAATTGGAGCTAGAGTTAGGGATTACAATTCACCTAATAGTTTTGGAAACCTAATTCATGAGTAGTAAAGGCTTTGGACAAAGGTCGGTGTCAAATAAAAAGGATTGCGGACATATGGACTTTTCTATAATGGGTCGTGCACTTTAATTAACAACTCTTTTCTATGCGTTAAATATGGTTTGATTAGCTAGCTTTCTAGACTAAGATGGCATGTTTAATTGGTTAATCTAGGTGCTTTCACTTAGGTTAATTTTCGTAGAGAGGTATTATTTGGGGAATGGTTAGCTTCTAACTTTCCACATATGTTAATTTCGGTTTCATGGCTAGGGAACTTGGTTAATTTTCGGTCCAATGATTGGTAAACTTGTATACTTGTGGCTGAACTTTATATACTTTGTGTTTCATCCCATCTTATTTAATTTATTCTTTGTAATTTAATTATTTATTTCATTCAATTTATGACTCAATCCCCCTTTTACTTTGTACATATGTATATATTTATACTTTATACTTGTTAATAATAATTCTTTATTTTATTTAATTCTTTGTGACATTTTCTGTTAGGTACACCCTTTGATCTCCGTTGTGAACGATACCCTACTGATAGGAGCACAAAGTGTGACGTTTTTAATGTGTTTTCCCTACTATTTGGCTATGATTTAATTGTAACTTTGCTATTTTAGCTTAGTTTCCATATTTGAGTCCAAAATAATGTATTAATGTGAACATGTGCAGAAACGAAGTCTAATGGGCTTTTGCGAGGCCCATTATGAGGTGGTCTGCCATGAGGCCCAAGATAGAAGGCCCAAACCCAAGAAGGAGGCCCAAACCCAAGATGGAAGGCCCAAATCCATGAAGGAAGGCCCAAGTTCACAAAGCATGAGGAAAGGCCCAAGCCCAGATTTTCGGACATTCTGCCTGTGCAGATCAGTCAACTTGCGAAGCCCATATCTCTCAATTGCACCGTCAGATCTAGCTGTAATTTTGATACACGCTGCATGTGGATGTTAGGTATTCGGTATTAAAATTTCAGAATCAGCCAACCGGTGGAACGTCCATTATGCCGCTCTAAGTGCGCACTGCTCAGTGCTGTCTGCTTTTTATTTCTTTCCTCTTCTTTTATTTTCAATGCTCCACTCACCCCTATATTCTTTCCTCTTCTTTCTGCCCACAATATTAGTGTTTGATTTCTTTTACCTAAATAAATGGTTCATTGCCATATGACTACATTTCCACCATTCCACTTACCATTTCTTTTCTACCACTCACATTCCACTTCTTTTCCCTTTCTTTCTTTATTTCTTTCATTGTCTTCTTCTTCCTCTCCATTCTCCTATAAATAGCAGCCTCATTCTTCTCACCAATACACACCTCATTGGGGAGGGACAAACCCTCCTCTTTCTCTTCTCACATCATATTTTCCATTCTCTAATACTATGGGTTTTCAAGACTTCAAGGAGGAGGAGAAGGCATCTACACCATCATCACCAGCCCCTATTCAACATCACCATCACCATCATCACCTTGTCTTCACAGCTTGGATTACTTGTGGTCAAGGATTCAAGATGTGGCTTCAAGATCTTCATGCTATTCATACGGTGTATTTCGACTTAGCCTTTAAATTTATGCCTCTTTGTTGCTTGTTTATCCTTTGTATTAGTTAACATGACATGATTTATATAATTTCCAGCCCTTGTTTATGGATTTATTTAATTGTTGGATCCTAATTAATTAGTTCTTCTAGTAGCTTATGTGACTCCGTTTATTTGATTCTGTTTTAGTAGAGAACTTTTATATGTTTTTGTTTTAAGGTTGCAAACTTAAGATGATTGCATATAATTGGTGCTAGAATTAGGGTTTTAATTCTAATTCACAAGTAGTAAAGGCTTTGGAAAGAGGTCGGAATGAAATAAGAAGGATCACGGATAGATGGGTGGTCCCACTAGGTCGTGCACTTTAATTAACAACTCTTCTTTTATGCGTTGGACATGTTTTGATTAGCTACCTTTGCATGTTTGATTGATTAATCTAGGTGCGGTCGCTTAGGTTAATTTTCATGAAAGATGTTTTATTTGGGGAATGATAATTGGCGGTCCAGCTTTCCACATATGTTAATTTCGGTTTCATGGCTAGGGAACTTGGTTAATTTTCGGTCCAATAATTGGTAAACTTGTATACTTGTGGCTGAACTTTATATTCTTTATGTTTCATCCCATCTTATTTCATTTATTCTTTGTAGATTAATTAATTTATTTCATTCAATTTATTTCTTAAACCCCCCTTTTACTTTGTACATATGTATATATTTATACTTTATACTTGTTAATAATAATAATTTATTTTATTTAATTTCTTGTGACATTTTTTGTTAGGTACACCCTTTGATCTCCGTTGTGAACGATACCCTACTATGCACTATACTACTACCGATAGGGTTTTTTTAAATTGATGCTCGTTTTGGGCGTGTCACCTACTATGCACTATACTATACTACCGATAGGGTTTTTTTAAATTGATGCTCCTTTTGGGCGTGTCAATTTTTGGCGCCGTCGACGTGGATTGAAAATGTTCCTAACCTAATAATTTTGTTGTCAATACTGTTTATAATTTTTTGTAATTATTACTGTTTTTATTACTTGTATATAATTACTGTTTACTTTTTATTGTTTATAATTTTACTATTTTTTTTAACTGTTCATATTACTTGTTTATATTACTTGTCTATATTACTTGTGACTAGTTGTTGTTATTACTTGTTTTTAATACTTGTTCATATTTTGTTACACTTAGTAATTTATTTAGGTGTCTTTTATATAGTTGATTATTTTTTTGTTGTTGTAAGTTGTAACTTGAACGGAAATAGGTAAGGTCCTTTTGTTAATATTGGCCTAAACCCTTCATTTTTACCGTAAGGTTATTTGAGGTTGAGGGCGGCCTTTATTAACACTTGGAGAATTGTCGAACACTTAAGTGCTTTCTCAACTGAGTAAGGGGCACATGGATGGTGTCTAGGTCGAGACCCTGGGTGACAGGTTTTGGATTCAGAGGACTATAGACTGACGTAAGTCGATAGGGGTGTAAGCCTCCGTAGTCCACCAAATGAATCCTGCCCCTCGCTTATTCTCATATGATCTGGCCATTCGCCTTCTGAAAACACGGAAAGTCATTTAAGTCAAGGCATTGCACCTAGGCCGTAAGTCCACCTTGAGTTACCGCTTGGAATCAACTTTCATTTTTTTTCAACTATATTCAGGCAAAGGAAAATATTTTTGTACACTTAAGTGTATTGTGTAAATAAAATATACGTAGACATAGGAAAATTTATTCATTCATTTTGTATAGATAATTTGTGACATATTTTTAACTTTGTAAATATTCTGTTTTTATTTTGTAAATTTATTACTAACCTTTTTATTTTGTATAGGAAATAATCCGGGTTTATCGGAAATTTTACCACATACATCGGAGCATACGTTTAGGAAGTCAAGGTTGAAAAACCTTGAGGTTGATGTCTTGTTGGTGATTTTCGGTTTCCTCGGGAGTAAAAAGGTAAGTTTTCTTTTCACTCTCGTTATTTATTTTAAAAAATAAAAAAAAATAATATAAAAAAAAAAAATTAAAAAAAAAATTAATTGTACATAAAAAAAAAAAAGTGTTTTCTTTTGTTTGACTGTTGGTAATTATTGTAATTACTGTTTATAATTACTGTTTGTTTTATTTTTGGGCTTGTTGTAGTTAATTGTTATTGGGCCTTAAGCCCATTCGTTTGTGTGATTGGTTAGTGTTTTAGGTTTCGTAAAAAAATAAAAAATAAAAAAAATATAAAAAAAAATATAAAAAAATTTTGGCCCATTGGGCTCGTGTCATTCACGAAGCCCAAAACCCGTAACCCAAGCCCATTAGTGTGTCGGGCCTGTTCGTTTTTAGGCCCATTAGTTAAGCCCACCAATAATGGGCCGGAGTTTTCTTTGGCCCAGGCCCACTTTAAGGCCCAAACCATTTCGATGGCCCAAGCCCGTTTAAAGTGTCGGCAACCTTTGCGCGTGTTTTACACGCGTTTTCACTATTCACTTTACGACTTTTCGTAAAGTATTAAAAAAAAAAAAAAAAATTATAAATAGAAAATCAAAAAAAAATTTGATTGGGCCGACGCACTATTCGTGCGCGCGTTCCACTATTCCCTTTGCGACTTTCGTCGCTCGATCCGTGATTTACGGATCTTTGTCTTCGACTTTGGACACGCGTCCGTCCATTCCGTTCCCTTCCCCTACGGTTTGCGTTAGTTCCCTTAGGTCATTTCACGCGTTTTCCCTCTCTCTCTCTCATTCTCTCTCGTTTTCTCTCGTTGTTCTCCGTGTTCTTGAGTTTTTCCCAGAAAATCTCCCAAACCCAGAAAAGCTATCCTCCTTTCCCAACCCAGAAATGGCCAAACGAGTGAATTCTTTCAGTGATTTGTTTCAGGCAGGTCCTTCAGAGAACCCAATCTTTGAAGGTCTGGCTGAAATAATTCCACCGAGCATGCTTACTAGCGCCGATGCTAGCATGCCGACCGAGTCACTACCACAACCACAACCACTACCCCAAGCACCAATCATGGTTGCTGATCCACCTGTTGAGCCGGAAGCCGCTCCTGTCTATAGGAGACTTCCGAGGACAAAGTACACCAAAGCTCAGAGAGATGCACTGGCGGCTTTCTTTGCGGTGTATTCTCACCCCACGAAACCACAACGAGAAAGATTTGGTCCGAAAATCGGACTAGAGGAGGACCAATTCTACTATTGGGGGTCGAGAAATAGGAAGAAATTCGGTATCCTGACGTCTGAGCAACGTATTGCCGAGTTAGAGCGAAGAAACGATCAGCTGGTGAGCAAGAACGAGGAGCTTCAAATGCAGAATCAACGACTCGTCGATGCTCTCCACAGCGGCATCTGTCCCAATTGCGGAGGTCCTGTTCCGCACTCAGATGTGCCTAGGCGAAGGCTCGAAGTTGTTCCTCCACAACAAGAGCCTATTCTTGAGTTGTCCGATGATTCCATCGACATGGACCACTTGAGACGGGATGTGCGGAGCCTCATGCCTACACTAGTCGAGCGCTCATCCGCACCTATTCCATCTGACCATCTTCCCGGACCTGCTCACGATCTTGTCGGAGTCCACACTGACTTGATCTCGGATATCGCCCGCAAGGCCAAAGACGAGCTCCTGCTCATGGCCACTGCTGGATTTCTGATAGGTGCATAATTGTACAACTTTTTATATCAATTTCTCTACATTTTTGTTGTTAGTTTCTCATAAATTTGTGTTATTTATTTAGTTTTTGTGTTTGTAGGTTTCCAATTGCAAATAAAGAGAAAAGAAGATAAGTTGAGGAAAATAAGCAAAGTGTCGGAAATTTACGAAGTGTAATGGGCTTTTTCGAGGCCCATTAAGAGGTGGGCTGCCGTGAGGCCCAAGATGAAGGCCCAAATCCATGAAGATGAAGGCCCAAATCCATGAAGAAAGTCCCAAGCCCAAGAAGAAAGGCCCAAGCCCAAGAAGGAAGGTCCAAGCCCATTTTCGGACAATCTGCCTGTGCAGATAGGTCAACTTTCGAGGCCTATATCTCTCAATTGCACCGTCAGATCTAGCTGTAATTTTGATACACGCTGCACATGGATGTCAGTTATTCCCAAATAAAATTTCAGAAGCATCCAACCGTTGAAACGTGCAGGATTCCGTTCAAAGTGCGCACTGCTCAGTGCTGTCCGTTTTTATTTCTTTCCTCTTCTTTTATTTTCAATGCTCCACTCACCCCTATATTCTTTCCTATTCTTTCTGCCCACACCATTAGTGTTTAATTTCTTTTTGGTAAATAAATGGTTAATTGCCATATGATTCCATTTCCACCACCACTTACCATTTCTTTATCTCCCATTCACATTCCACTTCTTTTCCCTTTCTTTGTTTATTTCTTCCATTGTCTTCTTCTTCCTCTCCATTTTCCTATAAATAGGAGCCTATTTCTCTTCACCAATTCACCAATTCACACCACAATGGGGAGGGACAAACCCTCCTCTTTCTCTTCTCATTTCACATTTTCCATTCTCTAATACTATGGGTTTTCAAGACTTCAATGAGGAGGAGAAGGCGTCTACACCATCACCACCAGCCCCTATTCAACATCACCATCACCATCATCACCTTGTCTTCACAGCTTGGATTACTTGTGGTCAAGGATTCAAGATGTGGCTTCAAGATCTTCATGCTATTCATACGGTGTATTTCGACTTAACCTTTAAATTTATGCCTCTTTGTTGCTTGTTTATCTTTTGTATTAGTTAACATGACATGATTTATATAATTTTCAGCCTTTGTTTATGGGTTTATTTAATTGTTGGATCCTAATTAATTAGTTCTTCTAGTAGCTTATGTGACTCCGTTTATTTGATTCTATTTTAGTAGATAACTTTTATATGTTTTTGTTTTAAGGTTGCAAACTTAAGATGATTGCATATAATTGGTGCTAGAATTAGAATTTTAATTCTAATTCACAAGTAGTAAAGGCTTTGGAAAGAGGTCGGAAACAAATAAAAAGGATCACGGATAGATGGGCGGTCCCACTAGGTCGTGCACTTTAATTAACAACTCTTCTTTTATGCGTTGGACATGTTTTGATTAGCTACCTTTGCATGTTTGATTGATTAATCTAGGTGCGGTCGCTTAGGTTAATTTTCATGAAAGTGGTTTTATTTGGGGAATGATAATTGGCGGTCCAACATTCCACATATGTTAATTTCGGTTTCATGGCTAGGGAACTTGGTTAATTTTCGGTCCAATAATTGGTAAACTTGTATACTTGTGGCTGAACTTTATATACTTTGTGTTTCATCCCATCTTATTTAATTTATTCTTTGTAATTTAATTTATTTATTTCATTCAATTTATCACTCAATTCCCCCCTTTACTTTGTACATATGTATATATTCTTTATACTTGTTAATAATAATTCTTTATTTTATTTAATTCTTTGTGACAATTTTTGTTAGGTACACCCTTTGATCTCCGTTGTGAACGATACCCTACTTACCACTATACTACAACCGATAGGGTTTTTTTAAATTGACGCTCCTTTTGGGCGTGTCAATTTTTGGCGCCGTCGACGGGGATTGAAAATTCCTAGCTATTATTTTGTGAATATTTGTGAATAATACTTGTTTATACTTGTTGATATTTTGTTACACTTACTAATTTTACTTGTAGATGTTTTACACTTAGTAATTATATTTAGGTGTCTTTTATATAGTTGATTTTTTTTTTGTTGTTGTAAGTTGTAACTTGAACGGAATAGGTAAGGTCCTTTTGTTAATATTGGCCTAAACCCTTCATTTTTACCGTAAGGTTATTTGAGGTTGAGGGCGGCCTTTATTAACACTTGGAGAATTGTCGAACACTTAAGTGCTTTCTCAACTGAGTAAGGGGCACATGAATGGTGTCTAGATATGATCGAGACCCTGGGTGACGGGTTTGTAAAATTGGATTCAGAGGACTAGTCCACTAAATGAATCCTACCTCTCGCTTATCTCTTGTGATCTGGCCATTCGCCTTCTGAAAACACGGAAAGTCATTTAAGTCAAGGCATTGCACCTAGGCCGTAAGTCCACCTTGAGTTACCGCTTGGAATCAACTTTCTTTTTTTTCAACTATATTAAGGCAAAAGAAAATATTTTTGTACACTTTAGGTATATTGGATTAAACATGACTTTAAGATGGGTAGCTGTTTCAGTCTCATTGCACATTGAAGTCATCTGTTCCCGTACTTAAGTGTATTGTGTAAATAAAATATACGTAGACATAGGAAAATTTATTCATTCATTTTGTATTGATAATTTGTGATACATTTTTAACATTGTAAATATTTTGGTTTTACTTTGTAAATTTTATTACTAATTTATTTTTTAATTTTTATAGGGAATAATCCGGGTTTATCAGAAATTTTACCACATACATCGGAGCATACGTTTAGGAAGTCAAGGTTGAAAAACCTTGAGGTTGATGTCTTGTTGGTGATTTTCGGTTTCCTCGGGTGTAAAAAGGTAAGTTTTCTTTTAACTCTCGTTATTTATTTAAAAAATAAAAAAATAAAAAAATTTGTAATTGTAAATAATAAAAAAAAAGAGTGTTTGTTTGTTTTATTATTTGTAATTATTTATTTTTACTGTTTATAATTACTGTTTGTTTTATTTTCGGGCTTGTTGTAGTTATTTGTTATTGGGCCTTAGGCCCATTTGTGTGATTGGTTAGTGTTTTAGGTTTCGTAAAATAAAAAAAAATAAAAAAATAAAAAAAATTTAGCCCATTGGGCTCGTGTCATTCACGAAGCCCAAAAACCCGTAACCCAAGCCCATTAGTGTGTCGGGCCTGTTCGTTTTTAGGCCCATTAGTTAAGCCCACCAATAATGGTCCGTACTCTACGTGGCCAGGCCCACTTTAAGGCCCAGACCATTCCGATGGCCCAGGCCAGTTTAAAGTGTCGGCAAGCGCGTGTGCTACGCGTTTTCACTGTTCACTTTACGACTTTTCGTAAAGTATTAAAAAATAAAAAAAAATAAAAAATAAAAACTAAAAAAAAATAAAAAATAGAAAATGAAAAAAATTTGATTGGGCCGACGCACGACTTTTGCGTCGGCCGAATTGTTTAATAAACCGCGTGCGTGTCTACTGTAGACTTTACGACTTTCGTCGCCCGATCCACAATTTGCGGGTCTTCTGTCTGTGGCACATGTGCGAGCGTGCGTGCGTTCCTTCCTTTCCCTTCTGTTTGCGTTAGTTTCCTTAGGTCATTTCACGTTTTCCCTTAGTCTCTCTCTCTTTCTCTCGTTTTCTCTCTCGTTTTCTCTCTCGTGTTCTTCGTGTTCTTCATCTGTTCTTGAGTTTTCCCAGAAAACCTCCCAAATCCCAAAAGCTTTCCTCCCCTCCCAAACCACAAATGGCCAAAAGAGTGAATTCTTTCAGTGATTTGTTTCAGGCAGGTCCTTCAGAGAACTGATTAGAGGTAAAACCGCGGTCATTTATTGTACCTAAATTCCTAACAATTGTCGTTGTAAAGTATAATGGGAAATAAAGGTTTTTCCCACAGAAGATTGTTATATTTACTTTTTAATGTCACGAAAAATTAAATTAAATAAAGAATTATTATTAACAAGTATAAAGAATAAAGAATATATATATATATACAAAATTAAATAAACTATACAGTATTGTTTCTATTTACAAAAATATACATTATATACAAAAAGGGTTTTTGAGATTTTTGAAAACAATAAATAAAATATTTTTGGATTTTTATTATTTTTGAAAACAAGAAACACACACACAAATATTCTTTTGAAGATTAACCAACTCCCTAGCCATGAATCCGAAACTAACACATGTAGAATGCCTACGCAGGTTATCATTCTCCAAATAAACTTCTCCCATGAAATCAACCTAGTGAACGCTCATCTAGATTAAACATTTAAACATGCAAAGGTGATTAATCTAAACATGTCTAACGCATAGAAAAAGAGTTGTTAATTCAAGTGCGCGACCTAGCGAACGCTCGTCTATCCGCGATCCTTATCATTTAGTTTCAACATTAAAGATAAAACCAAACAAACAAAATTCACATAAGCTGCTAGAAGAATCAATTAACTTCAATCCAACAATTATTACACAAAATAGAAAATAAACAAACAATAACATTTCCCAAAATTATTCACGAATAGTTAATTAAACAAAAATAAATTATAATAAATAAACAGAGTTTGGGAAAAATGTTACTGTCTGGCAGGCGAAGGTGGCAGACTCAGCTATAGTATCGTAACGTAAATTTGGATGTGGCGGGTGCAGAGATCAAATTGGGCCTTGGGCTTGGGCTTGCTGCAATGGGCTTGGGGGCTGGTCAACAAAGTCAATGGGTCAAAGGC
Source organism: Rubus idaeus (assembly GCA_030142095.1). Lineage (NCBI taxonomy): Eukaryota > Viridiplantae > Streptophyta > Magnoliopsida > Rosales > Rosaceae > Rubus > Rubus idaeus. The sequence continues at coordinate 15,984,509 of CM057968.1, read as the reverse complement.
CCAAAAGACTTAGCTGACTTTCTTCTGCGCGTTTTTCCTGTTTTGCCCCTTCTTTCTTTATTCATTTTGGCCTTCCCCGTGCGTCTCTTTCTTTCATTCTCATCTCTTTCTTTTTTCTTATCAAAGCAGACAGGAGCTGGAGGTAAGAGATGGCAGGAGGCAAGGAGCAGCGGTCGCCGGCGGCGAGATGATGGCAGCAGGCGAACGGGCTGATGGGATTTCCGACGGCGGCGCTGAAGGCTTGGCGGTGAAGAACAGAAGCGGCACCGAGGAGCAGCTCGAGGTGGGCTTGACGGAAGAGGACTGGGCTCCATTGAAATCGACGGCAGTGATGGCAGAGGACAGAGAGAGCTCCGGCGTGGTGGAATTTGAAACGGCGCCGCTGGAATCGATCGATCGATCGGTGATGTGCGGCATGGATCCGAGATGGGATCACTGGGTATTCACGGCGGTCTGTAATTCCGGCGGTGGTGATTGGGTGGCGCGGCAAGGGAAGCTTGCGGCGGCAATGATGATTCATGGCTGGGCTCTGCAGCTCTTGGTATCTTCGAATTGATTATGGGCTGCCATGGATTTGTTGATTTGCAGGTATGGCGTCTGTTGATGGCAGAGCCAGTGATTGGTTGTGGTGAATTGAGCACGGGCTCATGGTAATGATGCTGCAGAGGCACGGCCTGAAGAGCATCCAAACCTGCAAAACAAGAACAGAAATAATTAGAGACAGATGATTGATTTGATTGTGAATTGCAAGGCTGCTTAAATAGCAGAGGGGAATGGGAAGCAGCCAAGGAAGGAAGTAGAATAGTGGAGTGCGATGGAGAGCTGTAGAATCTCTGTAATGGTTGCCGGCAGTGGAGGAAAACCTGGGGGAATTGGAACCATGTGAGGAATGATTGATTGCAAGAACATGGGCGGCTCGGTGGAGAAGAAAAACTGTACAAAAATAAAAACAAAATAAATAAATAATTAAAATAATAATAAAACAAATTAAAATCAAATAAATATAAAATATAAATATGGGAGAATAAAATGGAGATTTAAAATATATTCTGCCACCGCGTGTGGTGGTTGTGCCGCCTGATGTGGTGGTTCGCCGACAAACTTGCCGGGATTCGGAACGGTTTCCGAAATCTTCGTACATTAACTGGGCCCACATCCTCAAAATGACCGGTGTCATTTTGATATCTGAAAAGTCACGGTTGACTTTTCGGAATTACACTGAAAATCTCCAAAATTCACCTATTCTGTGCAGATAAACATTTTCCTCGTATTTTCCCTAAACACACGAAAACAAACATTAAACAAACAATTAAGCTTTCGGAATAGCAAAATCCAGTAATTAAAGGCACTTTGTGAACGTATTTTACGTTCACATCACACCCCTACACTTGAAATATTGCTAGTCCTCGAGCAAACACAAAACAAAACAACACAAAACAGATGGTCTTTCCAACCATAATCCTCAGCGAGTTCGACAGAATTATAATCAAGAGAATAAAAATTATATACCAAGGTTAAAGAATTTGCTAAGCATTTAACATGTACATCTCATTTATGCTCGGGTGTAGTGTGTGAAAACCAAATGTACAATTAATGACAAGCAATCCAATAGGCACATCGAAACAACATTAACCACTAAACCTCACAAGATTCACTAAATATTTCCGCTCAGTGTTTAGGGTTAAGTGTTTACTCTCAAAACAATTACACAAGTAGTGTTCCCATATGCTTGCTCATTAACCAACTCTCTACAGTTAATCTACAAATCATCAGATCATAAGGTCTTTCAGGTGAAACAGGGACCAAAGGGTGAATGGTAAATGGTGAATGGTCAATGAAGTGAAAGGACTCGAAATGGAAAATGTTTCACATGTTTGCAAGACAAATCAACGACTTTGAAACTCATACCTATGCTAAACCCGAAACAATTCTTATTCTCCTCCAACCTTTTATTGAAAATAAAACAATACAACAAAATAACTCTATTTTTGGAATTTCTCTTTCTTTCTTTTTTTTTTTTTTTTTTTTTATTTTTTTTTCTTTTCTATTTTTTTTTTCTTTGAGGAATTTATTCCTTCTTTTTATTTCTGATTTGTTTTTTTTTCTTTGAACAAATACAACAAAATAAATACACCCCCGCACTTGCCTTTTGGTATACTACCATACAAATCCGAAGCATAAAAACATAAGAAGTCACTATCATCGTCTTGCAAACACAGTAAAACAAGGGTGAAATGGTGTGGGTGAACAAAAGAAACGGCTAATGAGTGATCAGTTCAAAAGGGGATTCCTAAAGTTCGTGTTTAGATGGATGGTGAATACTTTGGCCATGGTGCTCAACTAATGCCTTACTCATTTCTAATTCATCACAGATTAACAAAATGTTTCAAGCGGTCTCTGAGCAAGTTCTAGGTTCAAAAACTCATGAATTGTGCACACATGAAGAACGAGTAAATGTATGAAATATGCATACATGTGAATATACAATAGGCTCAAAACCTCACATTTTCTGGGTATGCATGACAATGTATGGTTAAATGTGCTTCTCGGATTGCAATCAATTAATCGAAACAGGTTATGTGAACATGGAAATTCGAGCAATCACAAGTTATGCATATTAAATCCAAAGTAAACTACACAAAGCCTTAGCATATAACCAACATTTTCCAAATCATAACAATTAAACTCAATTCATCATCGGGATTGGAAAGAAAACAACACACATAACACAAATAAAACACAAAAACACACAAACAGAAGCAAAAATTTTGTAATTTTTGATTTTTTGATTTTTTTGATTTTTCAATTTAGGGTAACAATACGTGACCACAGTGACTTACTAAGTGCAATGGTAGGTTCAACGCTACCAAGGGAGTAAGTATGATTTAGTCGATATACCGTTACCGTAGAAAACAAAAACAAGTAAATTATTTTTTTGAATTTTTGAATTTTTCAAATTTTTTCTTTTCTTTTCAATAAATCTTCCCCCCACACTTGAATTAAACATTGTCCTCAATGTTAGACAGATATTTCACGAAAATGAATAATTCAAGCATGATTATTGAATTTAAACACACAGACAGAAATAAACACACAAACATAAATAAACACACAACAGTTAAGTAAAAATGAAAAACAGATAGAAAATACTCCCCTTTGAAGATCGTGAAGCTCCTCCCGAAGCAAGTCACCAACAGTCACAAACAAGGCTAGCAGGGCCTTGCATCCAACGTTTGCTCCTTAATTGACTGCGGTTCTGATCCTTAGAAGTGTGTCCTGGACAAGTGTAGTTGCCGACTCTACGGCAGACTTGGCTGAAGTAGCCTTCACCGAGATCTGGAACACTATAGTCAGCAGTGTTCCGTCAAGTACAGCTCCGGATACGTTAGGCAGAATGGAGAAGCCTGAAGACATAAGCGGAAATGGCTCCGGTTGAACTCCAGATAGCAAACACTGGAAAATGGAATGGTTAATCGGCGCATAAATCACAGACGACCCCGTTGCATCGGTGCAACACTCCTGAAGGATGCGGAAGTCGTTGTGACTATCTATGGCGAGCACCGAAATCTGGTTCCGCGGGTCAAGACCGATGCTGAAATTTGCTAGCACACGTACCGAGCTGTCCATCGACATACTATCCCACAGTGGTCTAGTCTGAACGTCTTTGAGGAACTCAAAGATCCTGGTGTGATGAGATAGATGAACGACGGAACAACCAGCAGTACGATTGACTCCAGGGGGCTTGCTCGGATCTCCCCTTCGCTTGTTGGTCCTGACCTCCATTCGAGTGTCTCTTGTTCGATTCGAACAAGTCCAGTGGTGGTACGTGGAGTTGCTGATGTCGTTGAAGAAACAGATCGTCATCTGTTTTGCCATTTCCGCAAGTCCTCTTCTTCCTTCAAGAGAAATAATTGAGTCACCGGGTGAAGAGTGGATACCTGTGGCGGACATGTAGCGCTCGGCTTGTCGTTGGAGGGTCGAGATCCAACGCTTTGCACCAAAAGCGAACCCTGAATGAACAAAAGGTTCGAAACTGGCCTTCATCTCCTTCTCGCGTACATCCACGTGCTCCACCCAAGTGACTAAGGAAGATCCATTATGAAGATCACGTATCAGGCATCCGGAGGGGCGTTTTCGGCAAATCGATCTCACGGAAGGCTTTGGATTGGAACGCAATTCATCCACGGAGACATCCACGACGACCCAACTTCCATCCAGTTGTTGGTGAGAGTACCGAACGAACTGGACTTCACGAGTTGAGACGATGTGAGATGGCACCAGAAACTCGGCCGACATCACCTGCATATGCTCCTCGTAGCCTTCTTCGTTGCTGGAGGAAAGGATCTCCAACGTCTTGGCGTTTGTGATCATGCTACAGTAGACTAGCAACCATCGACCAACATCCATTAAGATCTGAACGATGGTGGTCGGATAAAGATGGATGGTTGCCGAGTGTCTCGACGATTCGGCTTTGAAGTACGGAGCATGTTCAGCTCGTTGAAACACTCGTGACACGCCCAAAAGAGCATCAATTTAAAAAAATCCCTATCGGTAGTATAGTGTAAGTAGGGTATCGTTCACAACGGAGATCAAAGGGTGTACCTAACAAAAAATGTCACAAAGAATTAAATAAAATAAAGAATTATTATTAACAAGTATAAAGTATAAATATATACATATGTACAAAGTAAAAAGAGGAATTGAGAGATAAATTAAATGAAATAAATTAATTAAATTACAAAGAATAAATAAAATATGATGATGAAACACAAAGTATATAAAGTTCAGCCACAAGTATACAAGTTTACCAATTATTGGACCGAAAATTAACCAAGTTCCCTAGCCATGAAACCGAAATTAACATATGTGGAAAGTTAGAAGCTAACCATTCCCCAAGTAAAACCTCTCTACGAAAATTAACCTAAGTGAAAGCACCTAGATTAACCAATTAAACATGCCATCTTAGTCTAGAAAGCTAGCTAGTCAAACCATGTTTAACGCATAGAAGAAGAGTTGTTAATCAAAGTGCACGACCCATTATAGAAAAGTCCATATGTCCGCAATCCTTTTTATTTGACACCGACCTTTGTCCAAAGCCTTTACTACTCGTGAATTAGGTTTCCAAAACTATTAGGTGAATTGTAATCCCTAACTCTAGCTCCAATTATATGCAAATATTATAAGTTTCGAACCCTATAACATAAACACATAAAAGTTTTCTATAAAACAGAATCAAGTAAACGGAGTCACATAAGCTACTAGAAGAACTAATTAATTAGGATCCAATAACTAAATAAACTCATATATATAGGCTGAAAATTATATAAACCATGTCATGTTAACTAGTACAAAGAATAATCAAGCAACAAAGAGGAACTCATAAGAGAATTTAAAGAATAAAGTCGAATTACACCATATGGAGAGCATGAAAAACTCGAAGACCACGGATCTTTGAATCCTTGAAAGCAAGCAATCCAAAGCCGAGATTCCCAAGGTGATGATGGTGATGAACACGTGTGGTTGATGGCTGGTGGTGATGGTGACATCTCCTTCTTCTCCTCCTTGAAGCCTTGAAAACCCTAAATACTAGAGAATGGAAAATATGATGTGAGAGGGAGAAGAGAAAGAGGAGGGTTTGTCCCTCCCCATTGGGGTGTGTTTGAAGAGAAGAATGAGGCTGCTATTTATAGGAGAATGGAGAGGAAGAAGAAGACAATGCAAGAAATAAAGAAAGAAAGTGAAGAGAAGTGGAATTTAAGTGGGAGATAAAGAAATGGTAAGTGGCATGGTGGAAATGTAATGGGTTGCAATTAACCATTTATTTAGGTAAAAGAAATCAAACACTAATGGTATGGGTAGAAAGAAGAGGGAAGAATATAGGGGTGAGTGGAGCATTGAAAATAAAAGAAGAGGAAAGAAATAAAAAGCAGGCAGCACTGAGCTATTCCCACTTAGAACGGAATAATGCACGTTTGAACGGTTGGATGATTCTCAAATTTTAATACAGAATATATAACACACACATGCAGCGTGTATCAAAATTACAGCTGGATCCAACGGTGCAATTGGGAGATATGGGCTTCGCAAGTTGACATATCTGCACAGGCAGATTGTCCGAAAATGGGCTTGGACCTTCCTTCTTGGGCTTGGGCCTTTCTTCTTGGGCTTGGGCCTTTCTTCATGGATTTGGGCCTTTCTTCATGGATTTGGGCCTTCATCTTCATGGATTTGGGCCTTCATCTTGGGCCTCACGGCAGCTCACTTCTTAATGGGCCTCGAAAAAGCCCATTAGACTTCGTAAATTTCCGAGCTCCGATTTTCTGCACGTATTCACATTTATATATCATTTAGGGACTCAAATATGGAAACTAAGCAAAAATAGCAAAGTTACAATTAAATCATAGCCAAATAGTAGGGAAAATACATTAAAAACGTCACAATTTGTGCTCCTATCAAATTCCCCCACACTTAGCTACTGCTAGTCCTCTAGCAAACACAAGAACAACACAGAACAGAAAAGGAAACACAAAACAGAATGGTCTTTCCAACCATAACCCTCAGCGAGTTCAAAAGAGTTATAATCAGGAGAATAAAAATTATATACCAAGGCTAACAAATTTGCTAAGCATTTAACATGTACATCTCATTTATGCTCGGGTGAAGTGTGTGAAAACCGAGTATACAATTAATCTCATGCAATCCAATAGGCACATCGAAACAACATTAACCACTAAAGCTCACAATGATCACTAAATATTTCCGCTCAGTGTTTAGGGTTAAGTGTTTACTCTCAAAACAATTACACAAGTAGTGTTCCCATATGCTTGCTCATTAACCAACTCTCTACAATTAATCCACAAATCATCAGATCATAAGGACTTTTTAGGTGAAACAGGGACCAAAGGGTGGATGAATGGTAAATGGTGAATGGTATGAAGGGACTGGAAATGATAAATGATTTACATGTTTGCAAGACAAGTCAACGACTTTGAAACTCATACCTATGCTATACCCGAAACAACTCTTATTTTCCTCCAACCTTTTATTGAAAATAAAAACAATACAATAACTCTTATTTTTGGAATTTCTCTTTTTGACATTTTTTTCTTTTCTATTTTTTTTTCTTTGAGGAATTTATTCCTTCTTTTTATTTCTGATTTTTTTCTTTCTTTCTTTGAACAAATACAACAAAATAAAATACACCCCCACACTTGCCTTTTGGTATACTACCATACAAATCAAAACCCGAAGCATAAGAACACAAGAAGTCACTATCATCGTCTTGCAAACATAAATAAAACAAGGGTGAGATGGTGTGGGTGAACAAAAGAAACGGCTAATGAGTGTTTAGTTCAAAAGGGGATTCCTAAAGTTCGTGTTTAGATGGATGGTGAATACTTTGGCCATGGTGCTCAACTAATGCCTTACTCATTTCTAATTCATCACAGATTAATAAAAAGTTTCAAGCGGTCTCTGAGCAAGTTCTAGGTTCAAAAACTCATGAATTGTGCACACATGAAGAACGAGTAAATGTATGAAAGATGCATACATGTGAATATTCAATAGGCTCAAGTCCTCACATTTTCTGGGTATGCATGACAATGTATGTTCAAATGTGCTTCTCGGATTGCAATCAACTAATCGAAACAGGTTATGTGAACATGAAATTTCGAGCAATCACAAGTTATGCAAATTAAATCCAAAGCAAATCACAAAGCCTTAGCATATAATCAACATTCTCAAAATCATAACAATTAAACTCAATTCATCATCGGAATTGGAAAGAACAAAGCACAAAACAAACAATAACACACAAAACAGAAGCAAATATTTTTGTAATTTTTGATTTTTTGATTTTTTTTTTTTGATTGTTTTCAATTTACGTAACAATACGTGACCACAGTGACTTACTTAGTGCAATGGTAGGTTCAATGATGTGAACGTAAAATACGTTCATAAAGTGCTCTAAATACTTGGATGGATGCTATTCTGAAAGCTTATTTGTTGGTTTATTGTTTGTTTTCGTGTTTTCAGGGAAAATATGTGAAAAATGCTAATTTACACATAAAAGGTGATTTTTGGAGATTTACCGCGCAATTTCGGAAAGTCAACCGTGACTTTCCGATTATCTGATGACACCGGTCATTATTTGGAAGTGGAATATAACATTGTACGAAGATTTCGAAAGACGTTTCGAATCCCGGCAATTTTGCCGGCGAACCACCACTCACGGAGCCGCAACCACCACACTCGGCGGTGAAACAGAAATTAAATCTCCATTTTATTTTCTCTTATTTTTATTTTATTTTATTTCTATTTCTATTTAATTTTATATTTTTGTTTTTAATTATTTTTATTTCTTTTGGTTATTTTATTTTCTTCTTTTGTTTGGTTCTCTTTGCAGCCACCATGTTACTACCCAACCTCTATACGAATTCAAATTCAAACTGGTTTTGTCTGCCGGCAGCATCTCCAGCCTGTGACACCACTTGTGCTTCCAGCTACTTCCACCATCACAGATCACTTTTCCTCTCTTCAAATACACAGCCCATATTTCATTATTCGATGGCCGGGGAGCCAGGGGCTTCTCCCCTGCGCTCCATCCTCTCATCTCTCCACCCTTTCTCTGGCTCCCGTGCTTGGCTCACTTAGCCAAGCCTTCTGTTCTTATCCCTCTGCATATCTCTCTCTCTCTCCGGTCACCCTCTCTGCAAATCCTTCTCTCCAAAACTATCTCAGCCCCTTCTTCTTTGTTCTCAAACACCATCAATCAATCACAATTCTCTCTTCCTCTCTGTTGCTCACGGCCAAAACCACAATTTCTCTGTTCTCACTTGATCACAGTCCACAGAAATCAATCACCCATCAATTGAATCCACCACCACAGACCACAATCCCCACCGTGAACCATTTCACAATCACCGGCAACCCATCACCATCACCTCACCACCGTACCTGCAATTTCACATCACATCACAATCACATCACCATAATCACACTCACTTTCTCAATTTTATTTTGCAGAGCTCCTCGTCGTCAATCCGGCCACCATCCAAAGCCTAGCTGCCGCCGCTTTGCTCTCTTGCAGCTCACTGGACCGGCGATCCCATCTGCTCTCACCGCCGGCTTCTTCATCTTGGACTTCCATTAACCACGCCGGCGATCTCGGATCATCTTTTATTGCAGCGGCGTCTTTCAAAGCCACCGCCACGATCCCCGACCGCCCTCGACGCCGTCTTCACAGCCCGAAACCGGCGCCGCAATTCCGTCGATCCCAAGCCCAGGCCGCGTTCCACTCTAGCACCGGCGTCGTTCTCTACTCAAGGCATCCCCGCGCCGATCGATGTCCCCAAATCCGGCTCCGATCAGAACCACCGGATCCTCATCATCATCTCTGCCTTCATCGATTTACCGTGCCGGCAACCCACTTCCGAGCCCGTTGCTCGCCTCACCTGCTAAACCGGCGCCGCAATTCCGTCATCCCGTCCTCTCGCCGACTCCCGCGCTGTTTCTCATCTTGCCTCGCAGAAATGAAAGTGAAGAAAAGAAAGCAAAGAAGAGCTGCGGGTTAGAGAAAGGAAAGAAAGAATTGCAGGTTTGAAAAGTCAAAAGAGAGTTGAAATCTTGACTGGGCTGGACGGGTCAACAGAAATGAAGAAGAAAAAGTCAGTTTGACTTTGTCAATTGGGCCTCCAAAAGCCCAAAAGCCCAAGGCCCAAGCCCAAGTGCAATTGCTCTCTACACCCAAGTTCCCGAGCCTTGTCGAATTCAATGAGAAATTTCTGAAACTTAAACTCATTTTATTTTTATTTGTTTAAATATTTGTTGTGTGAATTTATTTGATTAATTTGTATTTTAAATATTTGATTGGTTTGAATTGTGTGTTTAATTAATATGAAAAACCCAAAAATATGTTATTTCATTTATTTGTGTGTTAGTTTAATTGCTTTATTTTTAGTGTGTTTTATCTAATTGTGTTAGCTTAAATTGTAATTGAATTTGTATTTTCTTTGTTTTAATTCATTTCAAAAAGATTAAAAACCAAAAATATTTCCTTTAATGTATTTCTTGTTTTCAAAAGAATTTCAAAAACCCAAAAATATCACATTTGTATATATTGTACATTTTTGTAAATAGAAACAATATAGGTTAATTAATTTCGTGACATTAGAAAAGTAAATAAACAATCCTCTGTGGGAAAAACCTCTACTTCCCATTATACTATTCAACGACAAATTGTTAGGAAGTTTAGGTAATAATTAATGACCGCGATGAAAAACCTCAGATCATTTTGGCGCCGGCTCGCCGGGGATTGTTTTTTACTATTTACTTTTGACTTTTTACTGTTGACTTTTTGACTGTTGACTTTTGACTGTTGACTTTTTACTGTTTGTAAATAATACTTGTTAATTTTATACTTACTTTGTAACTAATTTTACTTGTAAATATTTTTACACATACTTAGTAATTATACTTAGGTATCCTGAATACTGTTAATTATTTAAGTTGTTGTAGGTTGTAATTTGAACGGAAATAGGTAAGGTCCTTTTATTAATATTGGCCTAAACCCTTCATTTGTACCGTAAGGTCACTTGAGGTTGAGGGCGGCCTTTATTAACACTTGGAGAATTGTCGAACACTTAAGTGCTTTCTCAACTGAGTAAGGGGCACATGAATGGTGTCTAGATATGATCAAGACTCTGGGTGACGGGTTTGTAAAATTGGATTCAGAGGACTTGTCCACTAAATGAATCCTGCCTCTCGCTTATCTCTTGTGATCTGGCCATTCGCCTTCTGAAAACACGGAAAGTCATTTACGTCAAGATATTGCACCTAGGCCGTACGTCCACCTCGAATTACCGCTTGGAATCAACTTTGTTTTTAACTATATTTTGGACAATTTAACATTACTTGTAAATAAAATATACTTAGACATAGGAAATTTTATTTATTCATTTTGTAAATATTTTGTTTTTATTTTGTAAATTTTATTACTAACTTTTTATTTTGTATAGGAAATAATCCGGGTTTATCGGAAATTTTACCACATACATCGGAGCATACGTTTAGGAAGTCAAGGTTGAAAAACCTTGAGGTTGATGTCTTGTTGGTGATTTTCGGTTTCCTCGGGAGTAAAAAGGTAAGTTTTCTTTTCACTCTCGTTATTTATTTAAAATAAAAATAAAAAAAAATAAAAAATAAAAAATTAGAAAATTTGTAATTGTATATATATAAAAAAAAAGAGTGCTTGTTTTTGTTTTACTGTTTTGAAATTGTTTATTTTTACTGTTTGTTTTACTTGTGGGCTTGTTTGTTGTTTATTTGTTATTGGGCCTTAGGCCCGTTTGTGCGATTGGTTAGTGTTTTAGGTTTCGAAAAAAAAAATAAAAAAAAATAAAAAATAAAAAAAAATATAAAAAAAAATTTAGCCCGTTGGGCTCGTGTCATTCACGAAGCCCAAAACCCGTAACCCAAGCCCATTAGTGTGTCGGGCCTCTTCGTTTTTAGGCCCATTAGTTAAGCCCACCAATAATGGGCCGGAGTTTTCTTTGGCCCAGCCCACTTTAAGGCCCAAACCATTCTGATGGCCCAAGCCCGTTTAAAGTGTCGGCAAGCGCGTGTGCTACGCGTTTTCACTGTTCACTTTACGACTTTTCGTAAAGTATTAAAAAAATAAAAAAACCAAAAAACGAAAATCAAGAAAAATTGTGATTGGGCCGACGCACGACTTTTGCGTCGGCCGATTTGTTTAATAAACCGCGTGCGTGTCTACTGTAGACTTTACAACTTTCGTCGCTGACACGCCCAAAAGGAGCATCAATTTAAAAAAATCCCTATCGGTAGTAGTATAGTGCATAGTAGGGTATCGTTCACAACGGAGATCAAAGGGTGTACCTAACAAAAATTGTCACAAAGAATAAAATAAAGAATTATTGACAAGTATAAAGTATAAATATATACATATGTACAAAGTAAAAAGGGGGATTTAAAGATAAATTGAATGAAATAAATTAATTAAATTAAAAAGAATAAATTAAATATGATGGGATGAAACATAAAGAATATAAAGTTCAGCCACAAATATACAAGTTTACCAATTATTGGACCGAAAATTAACCAAGTTCCCTAGCCATGAAACCGAAATTAACATATGTGGAAAGTTAGAAGCTAACCATTCCCCAAATAAAACCTCTCTACGAAAATTAACCTAAGTGAAAGCACCTAGATTAACCAATTAAACATGCCATCTTAGTCTAGAAAGCTAGCTAGTCAAACCATGTTTAATGCATAGAAGAAGAGTTGTTAATCAAAGTGCACGACCCATTATGACAAAGTTCATATGTCCGCAATCCTTTTTATTTGACACCGACCTTTGTCCAAAGCCTTTACTACTCGTGAATTAGGTTTCCAAAACTATTAGGTGAATTGTAATCCCTAACTCTAGCTCCAATTATATGCAAATATTATAAGTTTCGAACCCTATAACATAAACACATAAAAGTTTTCTATAAAACAGAATCAAGTAAACGGAGTCACATAAGCTACTAGAAGAACTAATTAATTAGGATCCAATAACTAAATAAACTCATATATATAGGCTGGAAATTACATAAATCATGTCATGTTAACTAACACAAAGAATAATCAAGCAACAAAGAGGAACTCAATAGAGAATTTAAAGAATAAAGTCGAATTACACCATATGGAGAACATGAAGAACTCGAAGACCACGGATCTTTGAATCCTTGAAAGCAAGCAATCCAAAGCCGTGAACTCGAGGTGATGATGGTGATGAACACGTTGGTTGATGGCTGGTGGTGATGGTGACATCTCCTTCTTCTCCTCCTTGAAGACTTGAACACCTAAAGTACTAGAGAATGGAAAATATGATGTGAGATGGAGAAGAGAAAGAGGAGGGTTTGTCCCTCCCCATTGGGGTCTGAATTGGTGAGAAGAATGAGGCTGCTATTTATAGGAGAATGGAGAGGAAGAAGAAGACAATGAAAGAAATAAAGAAAGAAAGGGAAGAGAAGTGGAATGTGAGTGGTAGAAAAGAAATGGTAAGTGGAATGGTGGAAATGTAGTCATATGGCAATGAACCATTTATTTAGGTAAAAGAAATCAAACACTAATATTGTGGGCAGAAAGAAGAGGAAAGAATATAGGGGGTGAGTGGAGCATTGAAAATAAAAGAAGAGGAAAGAAATAAAAACGGACAGCACTGAGCAGTGCGCACTTAGAACGGAATCCTGCACGTTTCAACGGTTGGATGCTTCTGAAATTTTATTTGAGAATAACTGACATCCATGTGCAGCGTGTATCAAAATTACAGCTAGATCTGACGGTGCAATTGAGAGATATGGGCCTCGCAAGTTGACCTATCTGCACAGGCAGATTGTCCGAAAATGGGCTTGGACCTTCCTTCTTGGGCTTGGGCCTTTCTTCTTGGGCTTGGGCCTTTCTTCTTGGGCTTGGGCCTTTCTTCATGGATTTGGGTGATTAGCGGTAAAAACCGACGTCATTAATTATTACCTAAATTCCTAACAGTTGTCGTTGTAAAGTATAATGGGAAATAAAGGTTTTTCCCACAGAAGATTGTTATATTTACTTTTTAATGTCACGAAAAATTAAATTAAATAAAGAATTATATTTACAAGTATAAAGAATAAAGAATATATATATATACAAAATTAAATAAACTATACAGTATTGTTTTTATTTACAAAAATATACATTATATACAAAAGTATTTTTGGGGGTTTTGATAATTTTGAAAACAATAAAAGAAATATTTTTGGATTTTTATTATTTTTGAAAACAAGAAACACACACAAATATTGTTTTGAAGATTAACCAACTCCCTAGCCATGAATCCGAAACTAACATATGTAAGATGCTGGACCACCATACATCTCCCAAATAAAACCTCACTATGAAAATTAACCCCGAGACCACCCTGACAGGCTAAACAATTAAACATGCAAAGGTAATTAATCTAAACATGTCTAACGCATAGAAGAAGAGTTGCTAATTCAAGTGCACGACCTAGCGGGACCGCCCAACTATCCGTGATCCTTATTATTTAGTTTTAACATTAAAGATAAAACCAAACAAACAAAATTCACATAAGCTGCTAGAAGAATCAATTAACTTCAATCCAACAATTATTATACAAAATAGAAAATAAACAAACAATAACATTTCCCAAAATTATTCACGAATAGTTAATAAACAAAAATAAATTATAATAAATAAACGAGTTTGGGAAAAATGTTACTGTTGTGTCCATGAAAATGGACACTGTCTGGCATGCGAAGGTGGCGTACCCGGCTATTAAAATCGGAACTTTGGATGTGGCGGGTGCGCAAAGCAATTGGGCTTGGACCTTGGGGTGTCCTTAGTAATGAGGCAATTGGGCCGGTCAAAGTCAAATCAATTGGGCCTTGCCCTTTTTGGTCTTTTCCCATACTTTGACTTTTCTTACTTTTTTCTTCCTTGCCTTCCCGTGCATACCAGCTGACTTCTCTCTTATTTTTCAGCTTTCTTTTTTCATTTCCAGCAAAGAGAGAAAGAGAGACCACCGGCGATGGCGCAAGGGATCGACGCCGGCGAGCCGGGCATGTGAGCTAGGAGTTGGCGCCGGTGATAGGAAAGAGGGAAGTGGAGAGGCGCGGCAGATGGGTCACGGGTTCGATTCAGCAGAGGTGACGCCCGGATTGTGGTGAGAACCGGCAACTGGTGATCGGCGTTGATGGTGGATGGGCAGAAGAACAAGGACCTCGCGGCGAGGTGAGATCGACGATGGGCTCCGGCTGATTTCTCGTGAAGTACGGGGGCAGCGGCACGGGATCGATGCAGGCTTGTGAGAGGATCGGCGACGGAGGTGGATTTGGCTTGGGTTGACGATGAAGATGCAGCTGCTGAAAGGCGTGAACGGCGCACGGCGCACGGCGCCGGCAGTGGAGGCACGGGCCCGGCAAGCTTCCAAACGGCGCCGGCGGTGATGGGTGAACAAGCAGCTTCCAAACCTGCAAAAGAAAAGAAAAGATAATTAGAAAATTATGGCTTTGATGGATTTGTGCTGGAATTGAATTGTAATTCTGAATTTGCATGTTCTGAAGATAAGCCCGTGATATTGTGAGTGAAATTGCAGGTGATTGGATTGAAATTGGTGATCGGGTTGTACGTCGGAGAACAATTGACGCCATGGGTGCTTGTGATGGTGATTGTGGATTTGAAAGGCACGGGTGCAGTGGGTATTTGCCATGGTGGATTGGGAATTTGCAGCTGCGTTTGTGATTTGCAGGTGATGAATGTGTAGCTTGCTGGAGCTTTGAGGTAGTGATTGATGCTTGAAGATGTGAGATGAATTGGTGGTGACTGTGGATAAATAGGGGAGGAAAGTGAAGTGAGCTCGGTGGTGGAGATAGGTTGGTGAAATGGACTATAGCTAGAGGCCAAGGGTGGTGGAGAAAGTAGGAGATGGTGGAATAGGTTGGTGGTGGTGGTGGAGGAGTTAGGTGGCTGGTAGTGGACGGCAAAAATCCAAAACAAAAACAAATTAAAATAAATAAACACATAAACAAACAAATAAATATAAAATAAAAATTAAATATAAATATAAAATATAAACATAAATATAAAAATAAATATAAACATGGGAAAATAAAATGGAGATTTAATTTATGTTTCGCCACCGCGTGTGGTGGTTCGCCGACAAACTTGCCGGGATTCGGAACGGTTTCCGAAATCTTCGTACAGTATTTTATTCCACAAATGAAAGTCACGGTTGACTTTCCGAATTACGCTGAAAATCTCCAAAATTCACCTTTGTGTTGAAATTGACATTTTTCTCATATTTTCCCTAAAAACACAAAAACAAATATTATACAGACAATTAAGCTTTCGGAATAGCAAAATCCAGTAATTAAAGGCACTTTGTGAACGTATTTTACGTTCACATCACACCCCTACACTTGAACTATTGCTAGTCCTCTAGCAAACACAGAATACAAAACAAGAACTAAACTTCACAAAAATGGAAACACACAACAAACTGGTCTTTCCAACCATAATCCTCAGC
Organism: Rubus idaeus; assembly: GCA_030142095.1. Classification (NCBI taxonomy): domain Eukaryota; kingdom Viridiplantae; phylum Streptophyta; class Magnoliopsida; order Rosales; family Rosaceae; genus Rubus; species Rubus idaeus. Next base: position 15,968,425 of record CM057968.1, on the reverse strand, counting down.
GAGTTCGAAAGAATTATAATCAGGAGAATAAAAATTATATACCAAGGTTAAAGAATTTGCTAAGCATTTAATATGTACATCTAATTTATGCTCGGGTGTAGTGTGTGAAAACCAAGTATACAATTAATGTCAAGCAATCCAATAGGCACATATGAACAACATTAACCACTAAAGCTCACAAGATTCACTAAATATTTCCGCTCAGTGTTTAGGGTTAAGTGTTTACTCTCAAAAACAATTACACAAGTAGTGTTCCCATAAGCTTGCTCATTAACCAACTCTCTACAATTAATCTACAACTCATTAGATCATAAGGACTTTCAGGTGAAACAGGGACCAAAGGGTGGATGATAAATGGTGAATGGTAAATGAAGTGAAATGACTCGAAATGAAAAATGTTTTACATGTTTGCAAGACAAATCAACGACTTTGAAACTCATACCTATGCTATACCCGAAACAACTCTTATTCTCCTCCAACCTTTTATTGAAAATAATACAAGTAAATAAAATAACTCTATTTTTGTGATATTTTTTTCTTTTTCTTTTCCACATTTTTTTTTTCTTTTCTTTTTTTTTTCTTGAGGAATTTTATTCCTTCTTTTTATTTCTGATTTTTTTTTTTTTTTTGAACAAATACAACAAAATAAATACACCCCCACACTTGCCTTTTGGTATACTACCATACAAATCCGAAGCATAAAAACATAAGAAGTCACTATCATCGTCTTGCAAACACAATAAAACAAGGGTGAAATGGTGTGGGTGAACAAAAGAAACGGCTAATGAGTGATCAGTTCAAAAGGGGATCCTAAAGTTCGTGTTTAGATGGATGGTGAATATTTTGGCCATGGTGCTCAACTAATGCCTTACTCATTTCTAATTCATTACAGATTAACAAAATGTTTCAAGAGGTCTCTGAGCAAGTTCTAGGTTCAAAAACTCATGAATTGTGCACACATGAAGAACGAGTAAATGTATGAAATATGCATACATGTGAATATACAATAGGCTCAAATCCTCACATTTTCTGGGTATGCATGACAATGTATGTTCAAATGTGCTTCTCGGATTGCAATCAACTAATCGAAACAGGTTATGTGAACATGGAAATTCGAGCAATCACAAGTTATGCATATTAAATCCAAAGCAAACTACGCAAAGCCTTGACATATAAGAAACATTCTCAAAATCATAACAATTAAACTCAATTCATCATCGGGATTGGAAAGAAAACAACACACATAACAGAAATAAACACACAAAAACACAAAACAGAAGCAAATATTTTTGTAATTTTTGATTTTTTTGATTTTTTTGATTTTTCAATTTAGGGTAACAATACGTGACCACAGTGACTTACTAAGTGCAATGGTAGGTTCAACGCTACCAAGGGAGTAAGTATGATTTAGTCGATATATTGTTACAGTAGAAAACAAAAACAAGTAAATTATTTTTTTGAATTTTTGAATTTTTCAAATTTTTTCTTTTCTTTTTAATAAACCTTCCCCCCACACTTGAATTAAACATTGTCCTCAATGTTGACAAATATTTCACGAAAATGAAAAATTCAAGCATGATTATTGAATTTAAACACACAAACTAAAATAAACCGAAATAAACACACAAACAGAAATAAACACAAAACAATTAACTAAATGAAAAGGGAAACAGAAAGACTCCCCTTTGAAGATCGTGAAGCTCCTCCCGAAGCAAGTCACCAACAGTCACAAACAAGGCTAGCAGGGCCTTGCATCCAACGTTTGCTCCTTAATTGACTGCGGCTCTGATCCGTTGAAGTGTGTCCTGGACAAGGGTAGTTGCCGACTCCACGGCAGACTTGGCTGATGTAGCCCTCACTGAGATCTGGAACACCATAGTCAGCAGTGTTCCGTCAAGTACAGCTCCGGATACGTTAGGCAGAATGGAGAAGCCTGATGACATAAGCGGAAATGGCTCTGGTTGAACTCCACATAACAAACACTGGAGAATGGAATGGTTAATCGGTGCATAAATCACAGACGACCCTGTTGCATCGGTGCAACACTCCTGAAGGATGAGGAAGTCGTTGTGACTATCTATAACGAGCACCGAGATCTGGTTCCGCGGGTCAAGACCGATGGTGAAGTTTGCTAGCACACGCACCGTGCTGTCCATCGACATACTATCCCATTGTGGTCTTGTCCGCACGTCTTTGAGGAACTCAAAGATCCCGGTGTGATGAGATAGATGAACGACGGAACAACCAGCAAGACACGATTGACTCCGGGGGCTTGCTCGGATCACCCCTTCTCTTGTTGGTCCCGACCTCCATTCGAGTGTCCCTTGTTCGGTTCGAACAAGTCCAGTGGTGGTACGTGGAGTTGCTGATATCGTTGAAGAAACAGATCGTCATCTGTTTTGCCATTTCCGCCAAGCCTCTTCTTCCTTCAAGAGAAATAATCGAGTCACCGGGTGAAGAGTGGATACCTGTGGCGCACATGTAGCGCTCGGCTTGTCGTTGGAGGGTTGAGATCCAACGCTTTGCACCAAAAGCGAACCCTGAATGAACAAAAGGTTCGAAACTGGCCTTCATCTCCTTTTCGCGTACATCCACGTGCTCCACCCAAGTGACCAAGGAAGATCCATTATGAAGATCACGTATCGTGCATCCGGAGGGGCGTTTTCGGCAAATCGATCTCACGGAAGGCTTCGGATTTGTGCGCAATTCATCCACGGAGACATCCACGACGACCCAACTTCCATCCAGTTGTTGGTGAGAGTACCGAACGAACTGGACTTCACGAGTTGAGACGAGGTGAGATGGCACCAGAAACTCGGCCGACATCACCTGCATATGCTCCTCGTAGCCTTCTTCGTTCTTGGAGGAAAGGATCTCCAACGTCTTGGCGTTTGTGATCATGCTACAGAAGACTGGCAACCATCGACCAACATCCATTAAGATCTGAACGATGGTGGTCGGATAAAGATGGATGGTTGCCGAGTGTCTCGACGATTCGGCTTTGAAATACGGTGCAGGTTCAGCACGTTGAAACACTCGCAAGTACTCGGCCCTATGAAGAGTCTCGGGATGAATAGACGTGTCGGGAGTCGGTGAAGTTATCCACAGAGGAAATCCAGCAGTGGCCATGAGCAGGAGCTCGTGCTTGGCCTTACGGACGATATCCGAGATCAAGTCGGTGTGGACTCCGACAAGATCATGAGCAGGTCCGGGAAGACGGTCAGATGGAATAGGTGCGGATGGGCGCTCGACTAGTGTAGGCATGAGGCTCCGCACATCCCGTCTCAAGTGGTCCATGTCGATCGAATCATCGGACAACTCGAGAAGAGGCTCTTGTTGTGGAGGAACAACTTCGAGCCTTCGCCTAGGCACATCTGAGTGCGGAACAGGACCTCCGCAATTGGGACAGATGCCGCTGTGGAGAGCATCAACGAGTTTTTGATTCTGCATTTGAAGTTCCTCGTTCTTGCTCACCAGCTGATCGTTTCTTTTCTCTAGCTCGGCAATACGCTGCTCGGAAGACTGGATACCGAACTTCTTCCTATTTCTCGACCCCCAATAATAGACTTGGTCCTCCTCTAGTCCGATTTTCGGACCAAATCGTTCTCGTTGTGGCTTGGTGGGGTGAGAATACACCGCAAAGAAAGCCGCAAGTGCATCTCTCTGAGCTTTGCTGTACTTCGACCTCGGAAGTCTCCTATAGACAGGAGCGGCTTCCGGCTCAATAGGTGGATCAGCAACCAAGATTGGTGCTTGGGGTAGTGGTTGCGGTTGTGGCTCGGTCGGCATGCTAGCATCGGCGCTATTGAGCATGCTTGGTGGAATTATTTCATCCAGACCTTCAAAGATTTGACTCCCTGAAGGACCTGCCTGAAACAAATCACTGAAAGAATTCACTCGTTTGGCCATTTCTGGGTTGGGAAGGAAGAAAAACTTCTGGGATTTGGGAGATTTTCTGGGAAAACTGAAGAACACGAAGAACACACGAGAGAGAAAACGAGAGAGAGAGAGAGAGTCTAAGGGAAAACGTGTGAAATGACCTAAGGGAACTAACGCAAATCGAAGGGAAGGGAAACGAACGGACGGACGCGTGTCCAAAGTCGAAGACAAAGATCCGTAAATCACGGATCGAGCGACGAAAGTCGCAAAGGGAATAGTGGAACGCGCGCACGATTTATTAAACAATTCGGCCGACGCAAAAGTCGTGCGTCGGCCCAATCAAAATTTTTTTGATTTTCTATTTTTTATTTTTTTATTTTATTTTTTTAATACTTTACGAAAAGTCGTAAAGTGAACAGTGAAAATGCGTGTAAAACACGCGCAAAGGTTGCCGACACTTTAAACGGGCTTGGACCATCGAAATGGTTTGGGCATTAAAGTGGGCCTGGGCCAAAGAAAACTCCGGCCCATTATTGGTGGGCTTAACTAATGGGCCTAAAAACGAACAGGCCCGACACACTAATGGGCTTGGGTTACGGGTTTTGGGCTTCGTGAATGACACGAGCCCAATGGGCCAAAATTTTTATTTTTTTTATTTTTTTTATTTTTTATTTTTTTTACGAAACCTAAAACCCTAACCAATCACACAAATGGGCCTAAGGCCCAATAACAAATAACAACAAGCAAGCCCGAAAATAAAACACACATTAATTATAAACAGTAAAAATAAATAATTACAAACAGTAAAACAAAACAAACACACTTTTTTTTTTATTATTATTATTTACAATTAAAAATTTTCTATTTTTTTATTTTTTTTTATTTTTTTTTATTTTAAAAACAAATAACGAGAGTGAAAAGAAAACTTACCTTTTTACTCCCGAGGAAACCGAAAATCACCAACAAGACATCAACCTCAAGGTTTTTCAACCTTGACTTCCTAAACGTATGCTCCGATGTATGTGGTAAAATTTCCGATAAACCCGGATTATTTCCTATACAAAATAAAAAGGTTAGTAATAAATTTACAAAATAAAAACAAAATATTTACAAAGTTAAAAATATGTCACAAATTATCTATACAAAATGAATGAATAAATTTTCCTATGTCTACGTATATTTTATTTACACAAAAATATTTTCTTTTGCCTGAATATAGTTGAAAAAAAAATGAAAGTTGATTCCAAGCGGTAACTCAAGGTGGACGTACGGCCTAGGTGCAATGTCTTGACGTAAATGACTTTCCGTGTTTTCAGAAGGCGAATGGCCAGATCACAAGAGATAAGCGAGAGGCAGGATTCATTTAGTGGACAAGTCCTCTGAATCCAATTTTACAAACCCGTCACCCAGAGTCTTGATCATATCTAGACACCATTCATGTGCCCCTTACTCAGTTGAGAAAGCACTTAAGTGTTCGACAATTCTCCAAGTGTTAATAAAGGCCGCCCTCAACCTCAAATAACCTTACGGTAAAAATGAAGGGTTTAGGCCAATATTAACAAAAGGACCTTACCTAATCCGTTCAAGTTACAACTTACAACAACAAAAAATAATCAACTATATAAAAGACACCTAAATAAATTACTAAGTGTAAAAAAATATAAACAACTATAATCAAGTCAGTATAAATAAAATTAACAAGTATTATTTACAAATAGTAAAAAGTCAACAGTAAAAAGTCAAAAAGTCAACAGTCAACAGTAAAAAGTCAACAGTCAACAGTAAAAAGTCAAAAGTAAATAGTAAAAACAATCCCCGGCGAGCCGGCGCCAAAATGATTAGCGGTAAAAACCGACGTCATTAATTATTACCTAAATTCCTAACAGTTGTCGTTGTAAAGTATAATGGGAAATAAAGGTTTTTCCCACAGAAGATTGTTATATTTACTTTTTAATGTCACGAAAAATTAAATTAAATAAAGAATTATATTTACAAGTATAAAGAATAAAGAATATATATATATACAAAATTAAATAAACTATACAGTATTGTTTTTATTTACAAAAATATACATTATATACAAAAGTATTTTTGGGGGTTTTGATAATTTTGAAAACAATAAAAGAAATATTTTTGGATTTTTATTATTTTTGAAAACAAGAAAAGATTAAAAGGAAATATTTTTGGATTTTTATTATTTTTGAAAACAAGAAACACACACAAATATTGTTTTGAAGATTAACCAACTCCCTAGCCATGAATCCGAAACTAACATATGTAAGATGCTGGACCACCATACATCTCCCAAATAAAACCTCACTATGAAAATTAACCCCGAGACCACCCTGACAGGCTAAACAATTAAACATGCAAAGGTAATTAATCTAAACATGTCTAACGCATAGAAGAAGAGTTGCTAATTCAAGTGCACGACCTAGCGGGACCGCCCAACTATCCGTGATCCTTATTATTTAGTTTTAACATTAAAGATAAAACCAAACAAACAAAATTCACATAAGCTGCTAGAAGAATCAATTAACTTCAATCCAACAATTATTATACAAAATAGAAAATAAACAAACAATAACATTTCCCAAAATTATTCACGAATAGTTAATTAAACAAAAATAAATTATAATAAATAAACGAGTTTGGGAAAAATGTTACTGTTGTGTCCATGAAAATGGACACTGTCTGGCAGGCGAAGGTGGCAGACTCAGCTATTAAAATCGGAACTTTGGATGTGGCGGGTGCCCATAGCAATTGGGCTTGGACCTTGGGGTGTCCTTAGTAATGAGGCAATTGGGCCGGTCAAAGTCAAATCAATTGGGCCTTGCCCTTTTTGGTCTTTTCCCATACTTTGACTTTTCTTACTTTTTTCTTCCTTGCCTTCCCGTGCATACCAGCTGACTTCTCTCTTATTTTTCAGCTTTCTTTTTTCATTTCCAGCAAAGAGAGAAAGAGAGACCACCGGCGATGGCGCAAGGGATCGACGCCGGCGAGCTGGGCATGTGAGCTAGGAGTTGGCGCCGGTGATAGGAAAGAGGGAAGTGGAGAGGCGCGGCAGATGGGTCACGGGTTCGATTCAGCAGAGGTGACGCCTGGATTGTGGTGAGAACCGGCAACTGGTGATCGGCGTTGATGGTGGATGGGCAGAAGAACAAGGACCTCGCGGCAGAGGTGAGATCGACGATGGGCTCCGGCTGATTTCTGTGAAGCACGGGGGCAGCAGCACGGGATCGATGCAGGCTTGTGAGAGGATCGGCGACGGAGGTGGATTTGGCTTGGGTTGACGATGAAGATGCAGCTGCTGAAAGGCGTGAACGGCGCACGGCGCACGGCGCCGGCAGTGGAGGCACGGGCCTGGCAAGCTTCCAAACGGCGCCGGCGGTGATGGGTGAACAGCAGCTTCCAAACCTGCAAAAGAAAAGAAAAGATAATTAGAAAATTATGGCTTTGATGGATTTGTGCTGGAATTGAATTGTAATTCTGAATTTGCATGTTCTGAAGATAAGCCTGTGATATTGTGAGTGAAATTGCAGGTGATTGGATTGAAATTGGTGATTGGGTTGTACGTCGGAGAACAATTGACGCCATGGGTGCTTGTGATGGTGATTGTGGATTTGAAAGGCACGGGTGCAGTGGGTATTTGCCATGGTGGATTGGGAATTTGCAGCTGCGTTTGTGATTTGCAGGTGATGAATGTGTAGCTTGCTGGAGCTTTGAGGTAGTGATTGATGCTTGAAGATGTGAGATGAATTGGTGGTGACTGTGGATAAATAGGGGAGGAAAGTGAAGTGAGCTCGGTGGTGGAGATAGGTTGGTGAAATGGACTATAGCTAGAGGCCAAGGGTGGTGGAGAAAGTAGGAGATGGTGGAATAGGTTGGTGGTGGTGGTGGAGGAGTTAGGTGGCTGGTAGTGGACGGCAAAAATCCAAAACAAAAACAAATTAAAATAAATAAACACATAAACAAACAAATAAATATAAAATAAAAATTAAATATAAATATAAAATATAAACATAAATATAAAAATAAATATAAACGTGGGAAAATAAAATGGAGATTTAATTTATGTTTCGCCACCGCGTGTGGTGGTTCGCCGACAAACTTGCCGGGATTCGGAACGGTTTCCGAAATCTTCGTACAGTATTTTATTCCACAAATGAAAGTCACGGTTGACTTTCCGAATTACGCTGAAAATCTCCAAAATTCACCTTTGTGTTGAAATTGACATTTTTCTCATATTTTCCCTAAAAACACAAAAACAAATATTATACAGACAATTAAGCTTTCGGAATAGCAAAATCCAGTAATTAAAGGCACTTTGTGAACGTATTTTACGTTCACATCATTGGGCCTTCATCTTCATGGATTTGGGCCTTCATCTTGGGCCTCACGGCAGCTCACTTCTTAATGGGCCTCGAAAAAGCCCATTAGACTTTGTAAATTTCCGAGCTCCGATTTTCTGCACGTATTCACATTTATATATCATTTAGGGACTCAAATATGGAAACTAAGCAAAAATAGCAAAGTTACAATTAAATCATAGCCAAATAGTAGGGAAAATACATTAAAAACGTCACACTTTGTGCTCCTATCAAATTCCCCCACACTTAGCTACTGCTAGTCCTCTAGCAAACACAAGAACAACACAAAACAGAAAAGGAAACACAGAACAGAATGGTCTTTCCAACCATAACCCTCAGCGAGTTCATAAGAGTTATAATCAGGAGAATAAAAATTATATACCAAGTCTAAAGAATTTGCTAAGCATTTAACATGTACATCTCATTCATGCTCGGGTGAAGTGTGTGAAAACCAAGTATACAATCAATCTCATGCAATCCAATAGGCACATATGAACAACATTAACCACTAAAGCTCACAGGATTCACTAAATATTTCCGCTCAGTGTTTAGGGTTAAGTGTTTACTCTCAAAACAATTATACAAGTAGTGTTCCCATATGCTTGCTCATTAACCGACTCTCCACAATTAAGCCACAAATCATCAGATCATAAGGACTTTCAATGGTGTAATGGGGGCCAAAGGGTGGATGGTAAATGGTGAATGGTAAATGGAGTGAAAGGACTCGAAATGAAAAATGTTTTACATGTTTGCAAGACAAATCAACGACTTTGAAACTCATACTTATGCTAAACCCGAAACAACTCTTTTATTCTCCTCCAACCTTTTATTGAAAATAATACAACAAAATAACTCTATTTTTGGAATTTCTCTTTCTGACATTTTTCTTTTTTTCTTTTTTTCTATTTTTTTTTCTTTGAGGAATTTATTCCTTCTTTTTTTTCTGATTTTTTTTTTCTTTCTTTGAACAAATACAACAAAATAAATACACCCCCACACTTGTCTTTTGGTATACTACCATACAAATCCGAAGCATAAAAACATAAGAAGTCACTATCATCGTCTTGCAAACACAATAAAACAAGGGTGAGATGAGGTGGGTGAACAAAAGAAACGGCTAATGAGTGTTTAGTTCAAAAGGGGATCCTAAAGTTCGTGTTTAGATGGATGGTGAATATTTTGGCCATGGTGCTCAACTAATGCCTTAATCATTTCTAATTCATCACAGATTAATAAAAAGTTTCAAGTGGTCTCGAGCAAGTTCTAGGTTCAAAAACTCATGAATTGTGCACACATGAAGAACGAGTAAATGTATGAAAGATGCATACATGTGAATAGTCAATAGGCTCAAGTCCTCACATTTTCTGGGTATGCATGACAATGTATGTTTAAATGTGCTTCTCGGATTGCAATCAATTAATCGAAACAGGTTATGTGAACATGGAAATTCGAGCAATCACAAGTTATGCAAATTAAATCCAAAGCAAACTACACAAAACCTTAGCATATAATCAATATTTTCCAAATCATAACAATTAAACTCAATTCATCATTGGGATTGGAAAACACACGACAAATAAACACAAATAAACACACAAACAGAAGCAAATATTTTTGTAATTTTTGATTTTTTTTTTTGATTTTTTTTGATTTTTCAATTTAGGGTAACAATACGTGACCACAGTGACTTACTAAGTGCAATGGTAGGTTCAACGCTACCAAGGGAGTAAGTATGATTTAGTCGATATACCGTTACGGTAGAAAACGAAAATAAATAAACAACAGAAGCAATTTTTTTTTCTTTTTTTTTTTTTATTTAGGGTAACAATACGTGACCACAGTGACTTACTTAGTGCAATGGTAGGTTCAACGCTACCAAGGGAGTAAGTATGATTTAGTCGATATACCGTTACAGTAGAAAACAAAAACAACTAAATTATTTTTTGAATTTTTCAAATTTTTCAAATTTTTTCTTTTCTTTTCAGTAAACCTTCCCCCCACACTTGAATTAAACATTGTCCTCAATGTTAGACAGATATTTCACGAAAATGAATAATTCAAGCATGATTATTGAATTTAAACACACAAACTAAAATAAACCGAAGTAAACACACAAATAGAAATAAACACAAAACAATTAACTAAATGAAAAGGGAAACAGAAAGACTCCCCCTTGAAGATCGTAAAGCTCCTCCCGAAGCAAGTCACCAACAGTCACAAACAAGGCTAGCAGGGCCTTGCATCCAACGTTTGCTCCTTAGTTGACTGCGGCTCTGATCCTTTGAAGTGTGTCCTGGACAAGGGTAGTTGCCGACTCCACGGCAGACTTGGCTGATGTAGCCTTCACCGAGATCTGGAACACTATAGTCAGCAGTGTTCCGTCAAGTACAGCTCCGGATACGTTAGGCAGAATGGAGAAGCCTGAAGACATGAGCGGAAACGGCTCCGGTTGAACTCCAGATAGCAAACACTGGAAAATGGAATGGTTAATCGGCGCATAAATCACAGACGACCCTGTTGCATCGGTGCAACACTCCTGAAGGATGAGGAAGTCGTTGTGACTATCTATAGCGAGCACCGAAATCTGGTTCCGCGGGTCAAGACCGATGGTGAAATTTGCTAGCACACGTACAGAGCTGTCCATCGACATGCTATCCCACAGCGGTCTCGTCTGAACATCTTTGAGGAACTCAAAGATTCTGGTGTGATGGGAGAGATGAACGACGGAACAACCAGCAGTACGATTGACTCCAGGGGGCTTGCTCGGATCACCCCTTCGCTTGTTGGTCCTGACCTCCATTCGAGTGTCTCTTGTTCGGTTTGAACAAGTCCAGTGGTGGTACGTGGAGTTGCTGATGTCGTTGAAGAAACAGATCGTCATCTGTTTTGCCATTTCCGCAAGTCCTCTTCTTCCTTCAAGAGAAATAATCGAGTCACCAGGTGAAGAGTGGATACCTGTGGCGCACATGTAGCGCTCGGCTTGTCGTTGGAGAGTTGAGATCCAACGCTTTGCACCAAAAGCGAACCCTGAATGAACGAAAGGTTCGAAAATGGCCTTCATCTCCTTCTCGCGCACATCCACGTGCTCCACCCAAGTGACCAAGGAAGATCCATTATGAAGATCACGTATCAGGCATCCGGAGGGGCGTTTTCGGCAAATCGATCTCACGGAAGGCTTTGGATTGGAACGCAATTCATCCACGGAGACATCCACGACGACCCAACTTCCATCCAGTTGCTGGTGAGAGTACCGAACGAACTGGACTTCACGAGTTGAGACGATGTGAGATGGCACCAGAAACTCGGTCGACATCACCTGCATATGCTCCTCGTAGCCTTCTTCGTTGTTGGATGAAAGGATCTCCAACGTCTTGGCGTTTGTGATCATGCTACAGAAGACTGGCAACCATCGACCAACATCCATTAAGATCTGAACGATGGTGGTCGGATAAAGATGGATGGTTGCCGAGTGTCTCGACGATTCAGATTTGAAGTACGGTGCAGGTTCAGCTCGTTGAAACACTCGCAAGTACTCGGCCCTATTAAGAGTTTCGGGATGAATGGAAGTGTCGGGAGTCGGTGAAGTTATCCACAAAGGAAATCCGGCAGTGGCCATGAGCAGGAGCTCGTGTTTGGCCTTACGGACGATATCCGAGATCAAGTCGGTGTGGACTCCGACAAGATCATGAGCAGGTCCGGGAAGATGTTCAGATGGAATAGGTAAGGATGGGCGCTCGACTAGGGTAGGCATGAGGCTCCGCACATCCCGTCTCAAGTGGTCCATGTCGATGGAATCGTCGGACAACTCGAGAATAGGCTCTTGTTGTTGAGGAACAACTTCGAGCCTTCGCCTAGGCACATCTGAGTGCGGAACAGGACCTCCGCAATTAGGACAGATGCCGCTGTGGAGAGCATCGACGAGTCGTTGATTCTGCATTTGAAGCTCCTCGTTCTTGCTCACCAGCTGATCGTTTCTTCGCTCTAACTCGGCAATACGTTGCTCAGACGTCAGGATACCGAATTTCTTCCTATTCCTCGACCCCCAATAGTAGACTTGGTCCTCCTCAAGTCCGATTTTCGGACCAAATCTTTCTCGTTGTGGCTTGGTGGGGTGAGAATACACCGCAAAGAAAGCCGCCAGTGCATCTCTCTGGGCTTTGGTGTACTTTGTCCTCGGAAGTCTCCTATAGACAGGAGCGGCTTCCGGCTCAACAGGTGGATCAGCAACCAAGATTGGTGCTTGGGGTAGTGGTTGCGGTTGCGGTTGTGGTTGTGGCTGGGTCGGCATGCTAGCATCGGCGCTATTGAGCATGCTGGGTGGAATGATTTCAGCCAGACCTTCAAAGATTGGGTTCTCTGAAGGACCTGCCTGAAACAAATCACTGAAAGAATTCACTCTTTTGGCCATTTGTGGTTTGGGAGGGGAGGAAAGCTTTTGGGATTTGGGAGGTTTTCTGGGAAAACTCAAGAACAGATGAAGAACACGAAGAACACGAGAGAGAAAACGAGAGAAAGAGAGAGAAAGGAAGGGAAAACGTGAAATGACCTAAGGAAACTAACGCAAACAGAAGGGAAAGGAAGGAACGGACGCACGCTCGCACACGTGCCACAGACAGAAGACCCGCAAATTGTGGATCGGGCGACGAAAGTCGTAAAGTCTACAGTAGACACGCACGCGGTTTATTAAACAATTCGGCCGACGCAAAAGTCGTGCGTCGGCCCAATCAAATTTTTTCTTGATTTTCGATTTTTTTATTTTTTTATTTTTTTAATACTTTACGAAAAGTCGTAAAGTGAACAGTGAAAACGCGTAGCACACGCGCTTGCCGACACTTTAAACGGGCCTGGGCCATCGAAATGGTTTGGGCGTAAAAGTGGGCCTGGGCCAAAGAAATCTTCGGCCCATTATTGGTGGGCTTAACTAATGGGCCTAAAAACGAACAGGCCCGACACACTAATGGGCTTGGGTTACGGGTTTTGGGTTTCGTGAATGACACGAGCCCAATGGGCTAAATTTTTTATTTTTTATTTTTTATTTTTTATTTTACGAAACCTAAAACCCTAACCAATCACACAAATGGGCCTAAGGCCCAATAACAAATAACTACAACAAGCCCGAAAATAAAACAAACAGTAATTATAAACAGTAAAAATAAATAATTACCAACAGTAAAACAAAAGAAAACACTCTTTTTTTTTATTTACAATTAAAATTTTTTATTTTTTATTTTTTATTTTATTTTTTAAATCAAATAAATAACGAGAGTGAAAAGAAAACTTACATTTTTACTCCCGAGGAAACCGAAAATCACCAACAAGACATCAACCTCAAGGTTTTTCAACCTTGACTTCCTAAACGTATGCTCCGATGTATGTGGTAGAATTTCCGATAAACCCGGATTATTTCCTATACAAAATAAAAAGGTTAGTAATAAATTTACAAAATAAAAACAAAATATTTACAAAGTTAAAAATATGTCACAAATTATCTATACAAAATGAATAAATAAATTTTCCTATGTCTACGTATATTTTATGTCTACGTATATTCCTATGTCTACGTATATTCCTATGTCTACATATATTCCTATGTCTACGTATATTCCTATGTCTACGTATATTCCTATGTCTACGTATATTTTATTTACACAATACACTTAAGTGTACAAAAATATTTTTTCTTTGCCTAAATATAGTTGAAAAAAAAGAAAGTTGATTCCAAGCGGTAACTCAAGGTGGACTTACGGCCTAGGTGCAATGCCTTGACTTAAATGACTTTCCGTGTTTTCAGAAGGCGAATGGCCAGATCACAAGAGATAAGCGAGAGGCAGGATTCATTTAGTGGACTAGTCCTCTGAATCCAATTTTAGAAACCCGTCACCCAGGGGTCTCGATCATATCTAGACACCATTCATGTGCCCCTTACTCGCCGAGAAAGCACTTAAGTGTTCGACAATTCTCCAAGTGTTAATAAAGGCCGCCCTCAACCTCAAATAACTTTACGGTAAAAATGAAGGGTTTAGGCCAATATTAACAAAAGGACCTTACCTATTCCGTTCAAGTTACAACTTACAACAACAAAAAAAATAATCAACTATATAAAAGACACCTAAATAAATTACTAAGTGTAACAAAATATGAACAAGTATTAAAAACAAGTAATAACAACAACTAGTCACAAGTAATATAGACAAGTAATATAAACAAGTAATATGAACAGTTAAAAAAAAAGTAAAATTATAAACAATAAAAAGTAAACAGTAATTATATACAAGTAATAAAAACAGTAATAATTACAAAAAATTATAAAAAATTAGGTTAGGAATATTTTCAATCCACGTCGACGGCGCCAAAAATTGACACGACCAAAAGGAGCATCAATTTAAAAAAATCCCTATCGGTAGTATAGTGGTGTAAGTATTCCCGCCTGTCACGCGGGTGACCCGGGTTCGATCCCCGGCAACGGCGCCAAAAATTGACACGCCCAAAAGGAGCATCAATTTAAAAAAATCCCTATCGGTAGTAGTATAGTGCATAGTAGGGTATCGTTCACAACGGAGATCAAAGGGTGTACCTAACAAAAATTGTCACAAAGAATAAAATAAAGAATTATTGACAAGTATAAAGTATAAATATATACATATGTACAAAGTAAAAAGGGGGATTTAAAGATACATTGAATGAAATAAATTAATTAAATTAAAAAGAATAAATTAAATATGATGGGATGAAACATAAAGAATATAAAGTTCAGCCACAAATATACAAGTTTACCAATTATTGGACCGAAAATTAACCAAGTTCCCTAGCCATGAAACCGAAATTAACATATGTGGAAAGTTAGAAGCTAACCATTCCCCAAATAAAACCTCTCTACGAAAATTAACCTAAGTGAAAGCACCTAGATTAACCAATTAAACATGCCATCTTAGTCTAGAAAGCTAGCTAGTCAAACCATGTTTAATGCATAGAAGAAGAGTTGTTAATCAAAGTGCACGACCCATTATGACAAAGTTCATATGTCCGCAATCCTTTTTATTTGACACCGACCTTTGTCCAAAGCCTTTACTACTCGTGAATTAGGTTTCCAAAACTATTAGGTGAATTGTAATCCCTAACTCTAGCTCCAATTATATGCAAATATTATAAGTTTCGAACCCTATAACATAAACACATAAAAGTTTTCTATAAAACAGAATCAAGTAAACGGAGTCACATAAGCTACTAGAAGAACTAATTAATTAGGATCCAATAACTAAATAAACTCATATATATAGGCTGGAAATTACATAAATCATGTCATGTTAACTAACACAAAGAATAATCAAGCAACAAAGAGGAACTCAATAGAGAATTTAAAGAATAAAGTCGAATTACACCATATGGAGAACATGAAGAACTCGAAGACCACGGATCTTTGAATCCTTGAAAGCAAGCAATCCAAAGCCGTGAACTCGAGGTGATGATGGTGATGAACACGTTGGTTGATGGCTGGTGGTGATGGTGACATCTCCTTCTTCTCCTCCTTGAAGACTTGAACACCTAAAGTACTAGAGAATGGAAAATATGATGTGAGATGGAGAAGAGAAAGAGGAGGGTTTGTCCCTCCCCATTGGGGTCTGAATTGGTGAGAAGAATGAGGCTGCTATTTATAGGAGAATGGAGAGGAAGAAGAAGACAATGAAAGAAATAAAGAAAGAAAGGGAAGAGAAGTGGAATGTGAGTGGTAGAAAAGAAATGGTAAGTGGAATGGTGGAAATGTAGTCATATGGCAATGAACCATTTATTTAGGTAAAAGAAATCAAACACTAATATTGTGGGCAGAAAGAAGAGGAAAGAATATAGGGGTGAGTGGAGCATTGAAAATAAAAGAAGAGGAAAGAAATAAAAACGGACAGCACTGAGCAGTGCGCACTTAGAACGGAATCCTGCACGTTTCAACGGTTGGATGCTTCTGAAATTTTATTTGAGAATAACTGACATCCATGTGCAGCGTGTATCAAAATTACAGCTAGATCTGACGGTGCAATTGAGAGATATGGGCCTCGCAAGTTGACCTATCTGCACAGGCAGATTGTCCGAAAATGGGCTTGGACCTTCCTTCTTGGGCTTGGGCCTTTCTTCTTGGGCTTGGGCCTTTCTTCTTGGGCTTGGGCCTTTCTTCTTGGGCTTGGGCCTTTCTTCATGGATTTGGGCCTTCATCTTCATGGATTTGGGCCTTCATCTTGGGCCTCACGGCAGCTCACTTCTTAATGGGCCTCGAAAAAGCCCATTAGACTTTGTAAATTTCCGAGCTCCGATTTTCTGCACGTATTCACATTTATATATCATTTAGGGACTCAAATATGGAAACTAAGCAAAAATAGCAAAGTTACAATTAAATCATAGCCAAATAGTAGGGAAAATACATTAAAAACGTCACACTTTGTGCTCCTATCAAATTCCCCCACACTTAGCTACTGCTAGTCCTCTAGCAAACACAAGAACAACACAAAACAGAAAAGGAAACACAGAACAGAATGGTCTTTCCAACCATAACCCTCAGCGAGTTCATAAGAGTTATAATCAGGAGAATAAAAATTATATACCAAGTCTAAAGAATTTGCTAAGCATTTAACATGTACATCTCATTCATGCTCGGGTGAAGTGTGTGAAAACCAAGTATACAATCAATCTCATGCAATCCAATAGGCACATATGAACAACATTAACCACTAAAGCTCACAGGATTCACTAAATATTTCCGCTCAGTGTTTAGGGTTAAGTGTTTACTCTCAAAACAATTACACAAGTAGTGTTCCCATATGCTTGCTCATTAACCGACTCTCCACAATTAATCCACAAATCATCAGATCATAAGGACTTTCAATGGTGTAATGGGGGCCAAAGGGTGGATGGTAAATGGTGAATGGTAAATGGAGTGAAAGGACTCGAAATGAAAAATGTTTTACATGTTTGCAAGACAAATCAACGACTTTGAAACTCATACTTATGCTAAACCCGAAACAACTCTTTTATTCTCCTCCAACCTTTTATTGAAAATAATACAACAAAATAACTCTATTTTTGGAATTTCTCTTTCTGACATTTTTCTTTTTTTTCTATTTTTTTTTCTTTGAGGAATTTATTCCTTCTTTTTTTTTCTGATTTTTTTTTTCTTTCTTTGAACAAATACAACAAAATAAATACACCCCCACACTTGTCTTTTGGTATACTACCATACAAATCCGAAGCATAAAAACATAAGAAGTCACTATCATCGTCTTGCAAACACAATAAAACAAGGGTGAGATGAGGTGGGTGAACAAAAGAAACGGCTAATGAGTGTTTAGTTCAAAAGGGGATCCTAAAGTTCGTGTTTAGATGGATGGTGAATATTTTGGCCATGGTGCTCAACTAATGCCTTAATCATTTCTAATTCATCACAGATTAATAAAAAGTTTCAAGTGGTCTCTGAGCAAGTTCTAGGTTCAAAAACTCATGAATTGTGCACACATGAAGAACGAGTAAATGTATGAAAGATGCATACATGTGAATAGTCAATAGGCTCAAGTCCTCACATTTTCTGGGTATGCATGACAATGTATGTTTAAATGTGCTTCTCGGATTGCAATCAATTAATCGAAACAGGTTATGTGAACATGGAAATTCGAGCAATCACAAGTTATGCAAATTAAATCCAAAGCAAACTACACAAAACCTTAGCATATAATCAATATTTTCCAAATCATAACAATTAAACTCAATTCATCATTGGGATTGGAAAACACACGACAAATAAACACAAATAAACACACAAACAGAAGCAAATATTTTTGTAATTTTTGATTTTTTTTTTGATTTTTTTTTGATTTTTCAATTTAGGGTAACAATACGTGACCACAGTGACTTACTAAGTGCAATGGTAGGTTCAACGCT
Source organism: Rubus idaeus (assembly GCA_030142095.1). Classification (NCBI taxonomy): domain Eukaryota; kingdom Viridiplantae; phylum Streptophyta; class Magnoliopsida; order Rosales; family Rosaceae; genus Rubus; species Rubus idaeus. The sequence continues at coordinate 15,950,258 of CM057968.1, read as the reverse complement.
ACCAAGGGAGTAAGTATGATTTAGTCGATATACCGTTACAGTAGAAAACAAAAACAAGTAAATTATTTTTTGAATTTTTCAAATTTTTCAAATTTTTTCTTTTCTTTTCAGTAAACCTTCCCCCCACACTTGAATTAAACATTGTCCTCAATGTTAGACAGATATTTCACGAAAATGAATAATTCAAGCATGATTATTGAATTTAAACACACAAACTAAAATAAACCGAAGTAAACACACAAATAGAAATAAACACAAAACAATTAACTAAATGAAAAGGGAAACAGAAAGACTCCCCCTTGAAGATCGTAAAGCTCCTCCCGAAGCAAGTCACCAACAGTCACAAACAAGGCTAGCAGGGCCTTGCATCCAACGTTTGCTCCTTAGTTGACTGCGGCTCTGATCCTTTGAAGTGTGTCCTGGACAAGGGTAGTTGCCGACTCCATGGCAGACTTGGCTGATGTAGCCTTCACCGAGATCTGGAACACTATAGTCAGCAGTGTTCCGTCAAGTACAGCTCCGGATACGTTAGGCAGAATGGAGAAGCCTGAAGACATGAGCGGAAACGGCTCCGGTTGAACTCCAGATAGCAAACACTGGAAAATGGAATGGTTAATCGGCGCATAAATCACAGACGACCCTGTTGCATCGGTGCAACACTCCTGAAGGATGAGGAAGTCGTTGTGACTATCTATAGCGAGCACCGAAATCTGGTTCCGCGGGTCAAGACCGATGGTGAAATTTGCTAGCACACGTACAGAGCTGTCCATCGACATGCTATCCCACAGCGGTCTCGTCTGAACATCTTTGAGGAACTCAAAGATTCTGGTGTGATGGGAGAGATGAACGACGGAACAACCAGCAGTACGATTGACTCCAGGGGGCTTGCTCGGATCACCCCTTCGCTTGTTGGTCCTGACCTCCATTCGAGTGTCTCTTGTTCGGTTTGAACAAGTCCAGTGGTGGTACGTGGAGTTGCTGATGTCGTTGAAGAAACAGATCGTCATCTGTTTTGCCATTTCCGCAAGTCCTCTTCTTCCTTCAAGAGAAATAATCGAGTCACCAGGTGAAGAGTGGATACCTGTGGCGCACATGTAGCGCTCGGCTTGTCGTTGGAGAGTTGAGATCCAACGCTTTGCACCAAAAGCGAACCCTGAATGAACGAAAGGTTCGAAAATGGCCTACATCTCCTTCTCGCGCACATCCACGTGCTCCACCCAAGTGACCAAGGAAGATCCATTATGAAGATCACGTATCAGGCATCCGGAGGGGCGTTTTTGGCAAATCGATCTCACGGAAGGCTTTGGATTGGAACGCAATTCATCCACGGAGACATCCACGACGACCCAACTTCCATCCGATTCGTTTGGTGAGAGTACCGAACGAACTGGACTTCACGAGTTGAGACGATGTGAGATGGCACCAGAAACTCGGTCGACATCACCTGCATATGCTCCTCGTAGCCTTCTTCGTTGTTGGATGAAAGGATCTCCAACGTCTTGGCGTTTGTGATCATGCTACAGAAGACTGGCAACCATCGACCAACATCCATTAAGATCTGAACGATGGTGGTCGGATAAAGATGGATGGTTGCCGAGTGTCTCGACGATTCAGATTTGAAGTACGGTGCAGGTTCAGCTCGTTGAAACACTCGCAAGTACTCGGCCCTATTAAGAGTTTCGGGATGAATGGAAGTGTCGGGAGTCGGTGAAGTTATCCACAAATGAAATCCGGCAGGGCCATGAGCGAGGAGCTCGTGTTTGGCCTTACGGACGATATCCGAGATCAAGTCGGTGTGGACTCCGACAAGATCATCGAGCAGGTCCGGGAAGATGTTCGGATGGAATAGGTAAGGATGGGCGCTCGACTAGGGTAGGCATGAGGCTCCGCACATCCCGTCTCAAGTGGTCCATGTCGATGGAATCGTCGGACAACTCGAGAATAGGCTCTTGTTGTTGAGGAACAACTTCGAGCCTTCGCCTAGGCACATCCGAGTGCGGAACGGACCTCCGCAATTAGGACGATGCCGCCGTGGAGAGCATCGACGAGTCGTTGATTCCGCATTTGAAGCTCCTCGTTCTTGCTCACCAGCTGATCGTTTCTTCGCTCTAACTCGGCAATACGTTGCTCGGACGTCGGATACCGAATTTCTTCCTATTCCTCGACCCCCAATAGTAGACTTGGTCCTCCTCAAGTCCGATTTTCGGACCAAATCTTTCTCGTTGTGGCTTGGTGGGGTGAGAATACACCGCAAAGAAAGCCGCCGGTGCATCTCTCTCGGGCTTTGGTGTACTTTGTCCTCGGAAGTCTCCTATAGACGGGAGCGGCTTCCGGCTCAACAGGTGGATCAGCAACCAAGATTGGTGCTTGGGGTAGTGGTTGCGGTTGCGGTTGTGGTTGTGGGCCGGGTCGGCATGCTAGCATCGGCGCTATTGAGCATGCTTGGGGTGGAATGATTTCAGCCGGACCTTCAAAGATTGGGTTCTCGAAGGACCACGCCCGAAACAAATCACCGAAAGAATTCACTCTTTTGGCCATTTGTGGTTTGGGAGGGGGAGGAAAGCTTTGGGATTTGGGAGGTTTTCGGGGAAAACTCAAGAACGGATGAAGAACACGAAGAACACGAGAGAGAAAACGAGAGAAAGAGAGAGAAAGGAAGGGAAAACGTGAAATGACCTAAGGAAACTAACGCAAACGAAGGGAAAGGAAGGAACGGACGCACGCTCGCACACGTGCCACGGACGAGAAGACCCGCAAATTGTGGATCGGGCGACGAAAGTCGTAAAGTCTACAGTAGACACGCACGCGGTTTATTAAACAATTCGGCCGACGCAAAAGTCGTGCGTCGGCCCAATCAAATTTTTTTCTTGATTTTCGATTTTTTTATTTTTTTATTTTTTTAATACTTTACGAAAAGTCGTAAAGTGAACGGTGAAAACGCGTAGCACACGCGCTTGCCGACACTTTAAACGGGCCTGGGCCATCGAAATGGTTTGGGCGTAAAAGTGGGCTCGGGCCAAAGAAATCTTCGGCCCATTATTGGTGGGCTTAACTAATGGGCCTAAAAACGAACAGGCCCGACACACTAATGGGCTTGGGTTACGGGTTTTGGGTTTCGTGAATGACACGAGCCCAATGGGCTAAATTTTTTATTTTTTATTTTTTATTTTTTATTTTACGAAACCTAAAACCCTAACCAATCACACAAATGGGCCTAAGGCCCAATAACAAATAACTACAACAAGCCCGAAAATAAAACAAACAGTAATTATAAACAGTAAAAAAAAAAATTACCAACAGTAAAACAAAAGAAAACACTATTTTTTTTTATTTACAATTAAAATTTTTTATTTTTTATTTTTTATTTTATTTTTTAAATCAAATAAATAACGAGAGTGAAAAGAAAACTTACATTTTTACTCCCGAGGAAACCGAAAATCACCAACAAGACATCAACCTCAAGGTTTTTCAACCTTGACTTCCTAAACGTATGCTCCGATGTATGTGGTAGAATTTCCGATAAACCCGGATTATTTCCTATACAAAATAAAAAGGTTAGTAATAAATTTACAAAATAAAAACAAAATATTTACAAAGTTAAAAATATGTCACAAATTATCTATACAAAATGAATAAATAAATTTTCCTATGTCTACGTATATTTTATGTCTACGTATATTCCTATGTCTACGTATATTCCTATGTCTACATATATTCCTATGTCTACGTATATTCCTATGTCTACGTATATTCCTATGTCTACGTATATTTTATTTACACAATACACTTAAGTGTACAAAAATATTTTTTCTTTGCCTACATATAGTTGAAAAAAAAGAAAGTTGATTCCAAGCGGTAACTCAAGGTGGACTTACGGCCTAGGTGCAATGCCTTGACTTAAATGACTTTCCGTGTTTTCAGAAGGCGAATGGCCAGATCACAAGAGATAAGCGAGAGGCAGGATTCATTTAGTGGACTAGTCCTCTGAATCCAATTTTACAAACCCGTCACCCAGGGTCTCGATCATATCTAGACACCATTCATGTGCCCCTTACTCAGTTGAGAAAGCACTTAAGTGTTCGACAATTCTTCCATTCGTGCTCGAGTGAAGTGTGTGAAAACCGAGTGTACAATTAATTTCAAGCAATCAAATAGGCACATATGAACAACATTAACCACTAAAGCTCACAAGATTCGCTAAATATTTCCGCTCAGTGTTTAGGGTTAAGTGTTTACTCTCATAACAATTGCACAAGTAGTGTTCCCATAAGCTTGCTCATTAACCAACTCTCTACAATTAATCCACAAATCATTAAATCATAAGGGCTTTCAATGGTGTAATGGGGCCAAAGGGTGAATGAATGGTGAATGAATGGTAAATGGTAAATGGTAAATGGAAGGGAAAGACTAGAAATGATAAATGTTCCACATGTTTGCAAGACAAATCAACGACTTTGAAACTCATACCTATGCTATACCCGAAATAACTTTCTTATTCTCCTCCAACCTTTTATTGAAATTAAAACAATACAAGAAAATAACTCTATTTTTGTGGCATTTTTTTTTTCTTTTCCACTTTTTTTTTTTTCTTTTCTTTTTTTCTTGAGGAACTTTATTCCTTCTTTTTGTTTCTGATTTTTTTTTTTTTCAACAAATACAACAAAATAAAATGCACCCCCACACTTGCCTTTTGGTACATACTATACAAATCAGAACCCGAAGCATAAGAATATAAGAAGTCACTATCATCGTCTTGCAAACACAATAAAACATGGGTGAGATGGTGTGGGTGAACAAAAGAAGCGGCTAATGAGTTATCGGTTCAAAAGGGGTTCCTAAAGTTCGTGTTTAGATGGATGGTGAATATTTTGGCCATGGTGCTCAACTAATGCCTTAATCATTTTCAATTCATCACAGATTAATAAAAAGTTTCGAGAGGTCAATGAGCAAGTTCTAGGTTCAAAACTCATGAATTGTGCACACATGAAGAACGAGTAAATGTATGAATAATGCATACATGTGAATATTCAACAGGCTCAAATTCTCACAATTTCTGGGTATGCATGACAATGTATGTTCAAATGTGCTTCTCGGATTGCAATCAACTAATTAACACAGGTTATGTGAACATGAAATTTCGAGCAATCACAAGTTATGCAAATTAAATCCAAAGCAAATCACACAAAGCCTTGACATATAATAAACATTCTCCTAATCACAACAATTAAACTCAATTCATCATCGGGATTGGAAAGAACAAAACACGAATACAAATAAACACACAAAAACACACAAACAGAAGCAAATATTTTTGTATTTTTTTTTATTTTTTGATTTTTTTGATTTTTTCAATTTACGTAACAATACGTGACCACAGTGACTTACTTAGTGCAATGGTAGGTTCAACGCTACCAAGGGAGTAAGTATGATTTAGTCGAGATACCGTTACAGTAGAAAACGAAAACAAGTACAATATTTTTTTGAATTTTTCAAATTTTTTCTTTTCTTTTTAATAAACCTTCCCCCCACACTTGAATTAAACATTGTCCTCAATGTTAGACAGATATTTCACGAAATGAAAAATTCAAGTATGGTTATTGAATTGAAAATACAAACAGAAATAAACACACCAACAAAAATAAACACACAACATTTATACAAATGAAAAAGGAAACAAAAATAAACAGAAAGGTTAAAGAAAAACTCCCCCTTGAAGATCATTAAGCTCCTCCCGAAGCAAGTCACCAACAGTCACAAACAAGGCTAGCAGGGCCTTGCATCCAACGTTTGCTCCTTAATTGACTGCGGTTCTGATCCTTTGAAGTGTGTCCTGGACGAGTGTTGTTGCCGACTCCACGGCAGATTTAGCTGATGTAGCCTTCACCGAGATCTGGAACACCATAGTCAGTAGTGTTCCATCAAGAACAGCTCCGGATACGTTTGGCAGAATGGAGAAGCCTGATGACATAAGCGGAAATGGCTCCGGTTGAACTCCACATAACAAACACTGGAGAATGGAATGGTTGATCGGCGCATAAATCACAGACGACCCCGTTGCATCGGTGCAACACTCCTGAAGAATGAGGAAGTCGTTGTGACTATCTATGGCGAGCACCGAAATCTGGTTCCGCGGGTCAAGACCGATGGTGAAATTTGCTAGCAGACGCACCGAGCTGTCCATCGACATACTATCCCACAGCGGTCTCGTATGCACATCTTTGAGGAACTCAAAGATCCTGGTGTGATGGGAAAGATGCACGACAGAACAACCGGCAGTACGATTGACTCCAGGGGGCTTGCTCGGATCTCCCCTTCGCTTGTTGGTCCTGACCTCCATTCGAGTGTCTCTTGTTCGGTTCGAACAAGTCCAGTGATGATACGTGGAGTTGCTGATGTCGTTGAAGAAACAGATCGCCATCTGGTTTGCCATTTCCGCTAGGCCTCTTTTTCCTTCGGGCGAAATGATAGAGTCACCGGGTGAAGTGTGGATCCCTGTGACGCACATGTAGCGCTCGGCTTGTCGTTGGAGAGTTGAGATCCAACGCTTTGCACCAAAAGCGAACCCAGAATGGACAAAGGGTTCGAAAATGGCCTTCATCTCCTTTTCGCGCACATCCACGTGCTCCACCCAAGTAACTAAGGAAGATCCATTCTGCAAGTCTCGAATCAGACATCCGGAGGGGCGCTTTCGGCATATAGATCTCACGGAAGGCTTCGGATTTGAGCGCAGTTCATCCACGGAGACATCCACAACGATCCAACTTCCATCCAGTTGTAGGTGGGAGTACCTAACAAACTGGACTTCACGAGTCGAAACGATGTTAGATGGCACCAGAAACTCGGCCGACATAACATGCTTCTGCTCCTCGTAGCCTACTGTGTTGTCGGAGGGTAGGATCTCCAACATCTGAGCGTTTGTGATCATGCTACAGAAGACGGGCAACCATCGACCAACATCCATTAAAATCTCAACAATGGTGGTCGGATGAAGGTGAATGGTTGCCGAGTGTCTCGAGGATTCCGATTTGAAGTATGGCGCAGGCTCGCCACGTTGAAACACTCGCAAGTACTCGGCCCTATTTAGAGTCTCGGGATGAATAGAAGTGTCGGGAGTCGGTGAAGATATCCACAAAGGAAAACCGGCAGTGGCCATGAGCATGAGCTCGTGCTTGGCCTTGCGGGCGATATCCGAGATCAAGTCGGTGTGGACTCCGACAAGATCATGAGCAGGTCCCGGAAGAGTAGATGGCACGGGTACGGATGGGCGCTCGACTAGTGTAGGCATGAGGCTCCGCACATCCCGTCTCAAGTGGTCCATGTCGATCGAATCATCGGACAACTCGAGAAGAGGCTCTTGTTGTGGAGGAACAACTTCGAGCCTTCGCCTAGGCACATCAGAATGCGGAACAGGACCTCCGCAATTGGGACAAATGCCGCTGTGGAGAGCATCGACGAGTCTTTGATTCTGCATTTGAAGCTCCTCGTTCTTGCTCACCAGCTGATCGTTTCTTCTCTCTAGCTCGGCAATACGCTGCTCAGAAGTCCGGATACCGAACTTCTTCCTATTTCTCGACCCCCAATAGTAGACTTGGTCTTCTTCTAGTCCGATTTTTGGACCAAATCTTTCACGTTGTGGTTTGGTGGGGTGAGAATACACCGCAAAGAAAGCCGCCAGTGCTTCTCTCTGAGCTTTGGTGTATTTCGTCCTCGGAAGTCTCCTATAGACAGGAGCGGCTTCCGGCTCGGCGGGTGGATCAGCAACCAGAATTGGTGCTTGGGGTAGTGGTTGCGGTTGTGGTGGTGGCTCGGTCGGCATGCTAGCATCGGCGCTATTGAGCATGCTGGGTGGAATGATTTCAGCCAGACCTTCAAAGATTGGGTTCTCTGAAGGACCTGCCTGAAACAACTCACTGAAGGAATTAACTCTTTTGGCCATTTGTGGTTTGGGAGGAGAGGATAGCTTATGGGAATTGGGAGATTTTCTGGGAAAACTAACTAAGAACACGAAGAACACGATGAACTAGCGAGAGAAAACGAGAGAGAGAGAGAGAGATTAAGGGAAAACGTGAAATGCCTAAGGAAACTAGCGCAAACAGAAGGGAAGGGGAAAGGAGCGGACGCACGCATGCACGCTCGCACACGTGCCAAAGACAGAAGACCCGCAAATTGCGGATCGGGCGACGAAAGTCGCAAAGCGTACAGTGAAAACGCATGCGGCTTATTAAACAATTCGGCCGACGCAAAAGTCGTGCGTCGGCCCAATCAAATTTTTTGATTTTCTATTTTTTATTTTTTTATTTTATTTTTTTAATACTTTACGAAAAGTCGTAAAGTGAACAGTGAAAACGCGTGTGAAACACGCGCAAAGGTTGCCGACACTTTAAACGGGCTTGGGCCATCGAAATGGTTTGGGCCTTAAAGTGGGCCTGGGCCAAAGAAAACTCCGGCCCATTATTGGTGGGCTTAACTAATGGGCCTAAAAACGAACAGGCCCGACACACTAAATGGGCTTGGGTTACGGGTTTTGGGCTTCGTGAATGACACTAGCCCAATGGGCTAAAATTTTTATTTTTTTATTTATTTTTTATTTTTATTTTACGAAACCAAAAACCCTAACCAATCACACAAACGAATGGGCCTAAGGCCCAATAATAAATAACAAACAAACAAGCCCAAAACAAACAAACAGTAATTATAAAAAGTGAAAATAAATAATTACAAAACAGTAAAACAAACAAACACACTTTTTTTTTTTTAATTTACAAATAATATTTTTTTATTATTATTATTATTATTATTTTTTTTTTTTAACAAACAAATAACGAGAGTGAAAAGAAAACTTACCTTTTTACTCCCGAGGAAACCGAAAAATCACCAACAAGACATCAACCTCAAGGTTTTTCAACCTTGACTTCCTAAACGTATGCTCCGATGTATGTGGTAAAAATTCCGAATAACCCGGATTATTCCCTATAAAAAGTTAAAAGGTTAGTAATAAAATTTACAAGTTAAAAACAAAATATTTACAAAATTAAAAATAATGTCACAAATTATCTATACAAAATGAATAAATAAAATTTCCTAGGTCTAAGTATATTTTATTTACAAGTAATGTTAATTTGTCCAAAATATAGTTAAAAACAAAGTTGATTCCAAGCGGTAATTCGAGGTGGACGTACGGCCTAGGTGCAATATCTTGACTTAAATGACTTTCCGTGTTTTCAGAAGGCGAATGGCCAGATCACAAGAGATAAGCGAGAGGCAGGATTCATTTAGTGGACAAGTCCTCTGAATCCAATTTTACAAACCCGTCACCCAGAGTCTTGATCATATCTAGACACCATTCATGTGCCCCTTACTCAGTTGAGAAAGCACTTAAGTGTTCGACAATTCTCCAAGTGTTAATAAAGGCCGCCCTCAACCTCAAGTGACCTTACGGTACAAATGAAGGGTTTAGGCCAATATTAATAAAAGGACCTTACCTATTTCCGTTCAAATTACAACCTACAACAACTTAAATAATTAACAGTATTCAGGATACCTAAGTATAATTACTAAGTATGTGTAAAAATATTTACAAGTAAAATTAGTAAGTATAAAATTAACAAGTATTATTTACAAACAGTAAAAAGTCAACAGTCAAAAGTCAACAGTCAAAAAGTCAACAGTCAAAAGTAAATAGTAAAAACAATCCCCGGCGAGCCGGCGCCAAAATGATTTGCGGTAAAACCGACGTCATTAATTATTACCTAAACTTCCTAACAATTTGTCGTTGAATAGTATAATGGGAAGTAAGGGTTTTTCCCACAGAGGATTGTTTATTTACTTTTCTAATGTCACGAAATTAATTAACCTATATTGTTTTTATTTACAAAAATGTACAATATATACAAAGGTGATATTTTTGGGTTTTTGAAATCCTTTTGAAAACAAGAAATAAATTAAAGGAAATATTTTTGGTTTTTAATCTTTTTGCAAACAAATAAAGTAAAACAAGAAAAATACAATTTAAACTAAGACAATTAAATAAAACACACCAAACAAATAAAGAAATTAAACTAACACATAAATGAATCAAATAACATATTTTTGGGTTTTTCAATATATAATTAAACACACAATTCAAATCACACAAATATTCAAATTAAACAAATATTCAAATAAATAAACACACAACAAATATTTAAACAAATAAAATAAAATGAGTTTAAGGGAGAGAAAAAGCTCAATGAATTTGGCGTGGAATTTCGCGGAGCTCGGGTAACATGGGTGTAGATAACAGTTTGCTTGGGCCATTGGGCTTGTGGGCTTTGAGCTATTGGGCTTGGAGGACCAATTAGAAGTTTGACCCGGTCCAATGAGAAAGTCAGCAGTTTGACCCAAGCCGTGGCTTTCCTTGGCTGGGTTGACTATTCAACGCGACATCTTCTTTTGGTTTGACTCAACTCGTGCGGTACCCGTACCCACTCTCTTCTATTCATCTCATCTCTCTTCTTTTTGTCATTCTTTCTTTATATCCAGAGCAGAGAGAGATGAGACCTGGAAGCTTGCCGGCAAAGAGCAACAGAGACGCCGTGATGGTGAGAGATGGCGTCGTCATAAGGACTGGGCATATCGGCGACGACGACGCCGTGGTCTGTGAAGCGGCGTCGCTGGGTAAGACGCGGCTGGGCTGAAGACTGAAGGTGAAGCTTCGGGGACGCCGGCAGAGGATTATCGATAGCCGGCATGGACAGAGAGATGCGGCCTTGGTGAGCTTGAGGAACGCATCCGGGCTTTGAGATACACCGACTTGAAGCACGACGGCGACCCGGGAATTGCAGCGGTCAATTGAGCACGGGCTGATAGGACTGGAATTGGGTCGCCGGCGTGGTGAGAGCAGATGCAGCGGCGGCGGTGAAGTAGCTTGTACACCGTGGGCTTGTCGGCGGCAGCTGCAAGAGTGGGCGGCGCAGAAATTGCCGATGTGATCTGGCTCGATGTGTCCTGCATTGAATTTTGTTAATTGCAGGTTACATAAATGGGTAATTGTGAACTTGTAGCATAATTAAATTGATTGTTAGTGAGATGGTGAAATTGATTATTGAATTTGCAGGTGGATTGGGTCATTGAGCGAAGACTGTTGTTAATTAGACTGAAGGTGGAGTTGTTGGTGTTTTTGTGAGCAGTGGGCTCACGGTGGTGATGGAGATTGGGCAGAGGAGCTGCCTGAGAATTTTGAGAACAAGAACAGAGGAAGAATAAGGGCTTAGATAATTCTGGAGAGAAGAGAGGAGGAAGAGAGGATTTGTGTTTGACCGGAGAGGAACGAGAGAGAAAGGGGAGAAGAGAAGGCACGGCCATGGTGGCCTTCCGTGCACGGACGCTTTGAGAAGGGATTGCAGAGAGTAACCATAAGGAAGGCAGCTAGGTGAGCTACACGGACGCCAGAGAAATATGGAGGGGGAAAAGAGATGGGAAAGAGTTGGTGGCGCGGGGAGAAGCCCCGGCCAAGGAAAATGGAAATATGGACTCCGTATTTAAAGAGGAGAAATAGCAAGTGATCCGTGGGAGCTCATGGAATTTGAATTCAAATTGGAATGGAGGGATGGGTTGGTGATGATGGTGGAAGATTAGCTGGAGATGCTGCCGATGTGGAGAAGAGGGAGAGAAGAAACGTGAACATGGGCTGCAACAAACACAAAAAGAAAGAAAAACAAATAAAATAATAAAAAGAAATTAAATTAATTAATTATAAAACAAAAGAAATAAATAAAATAACAGAAGGAATAATTATAAAATAAAAACTAAAATAGAATAAAAATAAATATAAATAAATCTAAAATATAAACAAGGGAAAATAAAATGGAGATTTAAAATATGTTTCACCACCGCGTGTGGTGGTTGCGCCTCCGTGAGTGGTGGTTCGCCGGCAAAATTGCCGGGATTCGAAACGTCTTTCGAAATCTTCGTACAATGTTATATTCCACTTCCAAATAATGACCGGTGTCATCAGATAATCGAAAAGTCACGGTTGACTTTCCGATATTGCGCTGTAAATCTCCAAAATTCACCTTTTATGTGTAAATTAGCATTTTACACATATTTTCCCTGAAAACACGAAAACAAACATTAAACCGACAAATAAGCTTTCAGAATAGCATCCATCCAAGTATTTAGGGCACTTTATGAACGTATTTTACGTTCACATCAATGACATAAGTGGAAATGGCTCTGGTTCAACTCCACATAGCAAACACTGGAGAATGGAATGGTTAATCGGCGCATAAATCACAGACGAGCCCGTTGCATCGGTGCAACACTCCTGAAGAATAAGGAAGTCGTTGTGACTATCAATGGCGAGCACCGAGATCTGGTTCCGCGGGTCAAGACCGATGGTGAAGTTTGCTAGCACATGTACAGAGCTGTCCATCGACATACTATCCCACATTGGTCTTGTCTGAACGTCTTTGAGGAACTCAAAGATCCTGGTGTGATGGGAGAGATGAACGACGGAACAACCAGCAGTACGATTGACTCCAGGGGGCTTGCTCGGATCACCCCTTCGCTTGTTGGTCCTGACCTCCATTCGAGTGTCTCTTGTTCGGTTCGAACAAGTCCAGTGGTGGTACGTGGAGTTGCTGATGTCGTTGAAGAAACAGATTGTCATCTGTTTTGCCATTTCCGCCAGGCCTCTTCTTCCTTCAAGAGAAATGATCGAGTCACCGGGTGAAGAGTGGATACCTGTGGCGCACATGTAGCGCTCGGCTTGTCGTTGGAGTGTTGAGATCCAACGTTTTGCACCAAAAGCGAACCCTGAATGAACAAAAGGTTCGAAACTGGCCTTCATCTCCTTCTCGCGTACATCCACGTGCTCCACCCAAGTGACCAAGGAAGATCCATTATGCAAATCACGTATCAGGCATCCGGAGGGGCGTTTTCGGCATATAGATCTCACGGAAGGCTTCGGATTTGTGCGCAATTCATCCACGGACACATCCACGACGACCCAACTTCCATCCAGTTGTTGGTGAGAATACCGCACAAACTGGACTTCACGAGTTGAAACGAGATGAGATGGCACCAGAAACTCGGCCGACATCACCTGCTTCTGCTCCTCGTAGCCTTCTTCGTTGCTGGAGGATAGGATCTCCAACGTCTTGGCGTTTGTAATCATGCTACAGAAGACTGGCAACCATCGACCAACATCCATTAAGATCTGAACGATTGTGGTCGGATAAAGGTGAATGGTTGCCGAGTGTCTCGACGATTCGGCTTTGAAGTACGGAGCAGGTTCAGCTCGTTGAAACACTCGCAAGTACTCGGCCCTATGAAGAGTCTCGGGATGAATAGACGTGTCGAGAGTCGGTGAAGTTATCCACAAAGGAAAACCGGCTGTGGCCATGAGCATGAGCTCGTGCTTGGCCTTGCGGACGATATCCGAGATCAAGTCGGTGTGGACTCCGACAAGATCATGAGCAGGTCCGGGAAGGGTGTCAGATGGCAAAGGTATGGATGGGCGATCGACAAGTGTAGGCATGAGGCTCCGCACATCCCGTCTTAAGTGGTCCATGTCGATGGAATCGTCGGACAACTCGAGAATAGGCTCTTGTTGTGGAGGAACAACTTCGAGCCTTCGCCTAGGCACATCTGAGTGCGGAACAGGACCTCCGCAATTGGGACATATGCCGCTGTGGAGAGCATCGACGAGTCGTTGATTCTGCATTTGAAGCTCCTCGTTCTTGCTCACCAGCTGATCGTTTCTTCGCTCTAACTCGGCAATACGTTGCTCAGACGTCAGGATACCGAATTTCTTCCTATTTCTCGACCCCCAATAATAGACTTGGTCCTCCTCTAGTCCGATTTTCGGACCAAATCTTTCTCTTTGTGGCTTGGTGGGGTGAGAATACACCGCAAAGAAAGCCGCCAGTGCATCTCTCTGAGCTTTGGTGTACTTTGTCCTCGGAAGTCTCCTATAGACAGGAGCGGCTTCCGGCTCGGCAGGTGGATCAGCAACCATGATTGGTGCTTGGGGTAGTGGTTGTGGTTGTGGTTGTGGTTGTGGCTCGGTCGGCATGCTAGCATCGGCGCTATTGAGCATGCTCGGTGGAATTATTTCAGCCAGACCTTCAAAGATTGGATTCTCTGAAGGACCTGCCTGAAACAAATCGCTGAAAGAATTAACTCTTTTGGCCATTTCTGGGTTGGGAAGGGAGGAAAGCTTCTGGGATTTGGGAGGTTTTCTGGGAAAACTCAAGAACACGAAGAACACGAAAGAAAACGAGAGAGAATGAGAGAGAGAGACTAAGTGAAACCTAAGGAAATGCGTGAAATGAAACACACGAACAGAAGGGAAGGGAAGGGAACGGACGCACGCTCGCACACGTGCCACAGACAGAAGACCCGCAATTTCCGGATCGAGCGACGAAAGTCGTAAAGTCTATAGTAGACACGCACGCGGTTTATTAAACAATTCGGCCGACGCAAAAGTCGTGCGTCGGCCCAATCAGAATTTTTTTCATTTTCATTTTTTTTTTTTTTTTTTTTTTTAATACTTTACGAAAAGTCGTAAAGTGAACAGTGAAAACGCGTAGCACACGCGCTTGCCGACACTTTAAACGGGCTTGGGCCATCGAAATGGTTTGGGCCTTAAAGTGGGCCTGGGCCAAAGAAATCTCCGGCCCATTATTGGTGGGCTTAAACTAATGGGCCTAAAAACGAACAGGCCCGACACACTAATGGGCTTGGGTTACGGGTTTTGGGCTTCGTGAATGACACGAGCCCAATGGGCTAAATTTTTTTATTTTTTTATTTTACGAAACCTAAAACCCTAACCAATCACACAAACAAATGGGCCTAAGGCCCAATAACAAATAACTACAACAAGCCCGAAAATAAAACAAACAGTAATTATAAATAGTAAAAAGAAATAATTACAAAATAGTAAAACAAAAGCAAACACTTTTTTTTTTATTTACAATTACAAATTTTTTTATTTAATTTTTATTTATTTATTTTTTTTATTAATATTATTATTATTTTTTAAAAATAAATAACGAGAGTGAAAAGAAAACTTACCTTTTTACTCCCGAGGAAACCGAAAATCACCAACAAGACATCAACCTCAAGGTTTTTCAACCTTGACTTCCTAAACGTATGCTCCGATGTATGTGGTAAAATTTCCGATAAACCCGGATTATTTCCTATACAAAATAAAAAGGTTAGTAATAAATTTACAAAATAAAAAAAAATATTTACAAAGTTAAAAATATGTCACAAATTATCTATACAAAATGAATGAATAAATTTTCCTATGTCTACGTATATTTTATTTACACAATACACTTAAGTGTACAAAAATATTTTCCTTTGCCTGAATATAGTTGAAAAAAAATGAAAGTTGATTCCAAGCGATAACTCAAGGTGGACTTGCGGCCTAGGTGCAATGCCTTGACTTAAATGACTTTCCGTGTTTTCAGAAGGCGAATGGCCAGATCATATGAGAATAAGCGAGGGGCAGGATTCATGTAGTGGACTACGGAGGCTTACACCCCTATCGACTTACGTCAGTCTATAGTCCTCTGAATCCAAAACCTGTCACCCAGGGTCTCGACCTAGACACCATCCATGTGCCCCTTACTCAGTTGAGAAAGCACTTAAGTGTTCGACAATTCTCCAAGTGTTAATAAAGGCCGCCCTCAACCTCAAATAACCTTACGGTAAAAATGAAGGGTTTAGGCCAATATTAATAAAAGGACCTTACCTATTCCGTTCAAGTTACAACTTACAACAACAAAAAATAATCAACTATATAAAAGACACCTAAATAAATTACTAAGTGTAACAAAATATGAACAAGTATTAAAAACAAGTAATAACAACAACTATTCACAAGTAATATATACAAGTAATATAAACAAGTAATATGAACAGTTAAAAAAAAAGTACAATTATAAACAATAAAAAGTAAACAGTATTTATATACAAGTAATAAAAACAGTAATAATTACAAAAAATTATAAACAGTATTAACAAAAAAAATATTAGGTTAGGAACATTTTCAATCCCCGTCGACGGCGCCAAAAATTGACACGCCCAAAAGAGCATCAATTTAAAAAAATCCCTATCGGTAGTATAGTGTAAGTAGGGTATCGTTCACAACGGAGATCAAAGGGTGTACCTAACAAAAAATGTCACAAAGAATTAAATAAAATAAAGAATTATTATTAACAAGTATAAAGTATAAATATATACATATGTACAAAGTAAAAAGAGGAATTGAGAGATAAATTAAATGAAATAAATTAATTAAATTACAAAGAATAAATAAAATATGATGATGAAACACAAAGTATATAAAGTTCAGCCACAAGTATACAAGTTTACCAATTATTGGACCGAAAATTAACCAAGTTCCCTAGCCATGAAACCGAAATTAACATATGTGGAAAGTTAGAAGCTAACCATTCCCCAAGTAAAACCTCTCTACGAAAATTAACCTAAGTGAAAGCACCTAGATTAACCAATTAAACATGCCATCTTAGTCTAGAAAGCTAGCTAGTCAAACCATGTTTAACGCATAGAAGAAGAGTTGTTAATCAAAGTGCACGACCCATTATAGAAAAGTCCATATGTCCGCAATCCTTTTTATTTGACACCGACCTTTGTCCAAAGCCTTTACTACTCGTGAATTAGGTTTCCAAAACTATTAGGTGAATTGTAATCCCTAACTCTAGCTCCAATTATATGCAAATATTATAAGTTTCGAACCCTATAACATAAACACATAAAAGTTTTCTATAAAACAGAATCAAGTAAACGGAGTCACATAAGCTACTAGAAGAACTAATTAATTAGGATCCAATAACTAAATAAACTCATATATATAGGCTGAAAATTATATAAACCATGTCATGTTAACTAGTACAAAGAATAATCAAGCAACAAAGAGGAACTCATAAGAGAATTTAAAGAATAAAGTCGAATTACACCATATGGAGAGCATGAAAAACTCGAAGACCACGGATCTTTGAATCCTTGAAAGCAAGCAATCCAAAGCCGAGATTCCCAAGGTGATGATGGTGATGAACACGTGTGGTTGATGGCTGGTGGTGATGGTGACATCTCCTTCTTCTCCTCCTTGAAGCCTTGAAAACCCTAAATACTAGAGAATGGAAAATATGATGTGAGAGGGAGAAGAGAAAGAGGAGGGTTTGTCCCTCCCCATTGGGGTGTGTTTGAAGAGAGAGAATGAGGCTGCTATTTATAGGAGAATGGAGAGGAAGAAGAAGACAATGCAAGAAATAAAGAAAGAAAGTGAAGAGAAGTGGAATTTAAGTGGGAGATAAAGAAATGGTAAGTGGCATGGTGGAAATGTAATGGGTTGCAATTAACCATTTATTTAGGTAAAAGAAATCAAACACTAATGGTATGGGTAGAAAGAAGAGGGAAGAATATAGGGGTGAGTGGAGCATTGAAAATAAAAGAAGAGGAAAGAAATAAAAAGCAGGCAGCACTGAGCTATTCCCACTTAGAACGGAATAATGCACGTTTGAACGGTTGGATGATTCTCAAATTTTCATACAGAATATATAACACACACATGCAGCGTGTATCAAAATTACAGCTGGATCCAACGGTGCAATTGGGAGATATGGGCTTCGCAAGTTGACATATCTGCACAGGCAGATTGTCCGAAAATGGGCTTGGACCTTCCTTCTTGGGCTTGGGCCTTTCTTCTTGGGCTTGGGCCTTTCTTCATGGATTTGGGCCTTTCTTCATGGATTTGGGCCTTCATCTTCATGGATTTGGGCCTTCATCTTGGGCCTCACGGCAGCTCACTTCTTAATGGGCCTCGAAAAAGCCCATTAGACTTCGTAAATTTCCGAGCTCCGATTTTCTGCACGTATTCACATTTATATATCATTTAGGGACTCAAATATGGAAACTAAGCAAAAATAGCAAAGTTACAATTAAATCATAGCCAAATAGTAGGGAAAATACATTAAAAACGTCACAATTTGTGCTCCTATCAACTCGCAAGTACTCGGCCCTATGAAGAGTCTCGGGATGAATAGACGTGTCGGGAGTCGGTGAAGTTAACCACAAAGGAAATCCGGCAGTGGCCATGAGCAGGAGCTCGTGTTTGGCCTTACGGACGATATCCGAGATCAAGTCGGTGTGGACTCCGACAAGATCATGAGCAGGTCCGGGAAGGGTGTCAGATGGCAAAGGTAAGGATGGGCGCTCGACTAGTGTTGGCATGAGGCTCCGCACATCCCGTCTCAAGTGGTCCATGTCAATGGAATCGTCGGACAACTCGAGAATAGGCTCTTGTTGTTGAGGAACAACTTCGAGCCTTCGCCTAGGCACATCTGAGTGCGGAACAGGACCTCCGCAATTGGGACATATGCCGCTGTGGAGAGCATCGACGAGTCGTTGATTCAAAAGTTGAAGCTCCTCGTTCTTGCTCACCAGCTGATCGTTTCTTTTCTCTAGCTCGGCAATACGCTGCTCGGAAGACTGGATACCGAACTTCTTCCTATTTCTCGACCCCCAATAGTAGACTTGGTCCTCCTCAAGTCCGATTTTCGGACCAAATCGTTCTCGTTGTGGCTTGGTGGGGTGAGAATACACCGCAAAGAAAGCCGCAAGTGCATCTCTCTGAGCTTTGCTGTACTTCGACCTCGGAAGTCTCCTATAGACAGGAGCGGCTTCCGGTTCAACGGGTGGATCAGCAACCAGGATTGGTGCTTGGGGTAGTGGTTGTGGTTGTGGTAGTGGTTGTGGCTCGGTCGGCATGCTAGCATCGGCGCTATTGAGCATGCTTGGTGGAATTATTTCAGCCAAGCCTTCAAAGATTGGGTTCTCTGAAGGACCTGCCTGAAACAAGTCGCTGAAAGAATTGACTCTTTTGGCCATTTGTGGTTTGGGAAGGGAGGAAAGCTTCTGGGATTTGGGAGGTTTTCTGGGAAAAACGCAAGAACACGAAAAACAGATGAGAGAAAACGAGAGAGAATGAGAGAGAGAGAGGGAAAACGCGTGAAATGACCTAAGGGAACTAACGCAAACCGAAGGGGAAGGGAACGGAATGGACGGACGCGTGTCCAAAGTCGAAGACAAAGATCCGTAAATCACGGATCGAGCGACGAAAGTCGCAAAGGGAATAGTGGAACGCGCGCACGATTTATTAAACAATTCGGCCGACGTAAAAGTCGTGCGTCGGCCCAATCACATTTTTTTCTTGATTTTCGATTTTTATTTTTTATATATTTTTTTTTTAATACTTTACGAAAAGTCGTAAAGTGAACAGTGAAAACGCGTAGCACACGCGCTTGCCGACACTTTAAACGGGCTTGGGCCATCGAAATGGTTTGGGCCTTAAAGTGGGCATGGGCCAAAGAAAACTCCGGCCCATTATTGGTGGGCTTAAACTAATGGGCCTAAAAACGAACAGGGCCGACACACTAATGGGCTTGGGTTACGGGTTTTGGGCTAAATTTTTTATTTTTTTATTTTTTTATTTTTTTATTTACGAAACCTAAAACCCTAACCAATCACACAAATGGGCCTAAGGCCCAATAACAAATAACTACAACAAGCCCGAAAATAAAACAAACAGTAATTATAAACAGTAAAAATAAATAATTACAAATAATAAAACAAACAAACACTCTTTTTTTTATTATTTACAATTACAAATTTTTTTATTTTTTTATTTTTTAAATAAATAACGAGAGTTAAAAGAAAACTTACCTTTTTACACCCGAGGAAACCGAAAATCACCAACAAGACATCAACCTCAAGGTTTTTCAACCTTGACTTCCTAAACGTATGCTCCGATGTATGTGGTATAATTTCCGATAAACCCGGATTATTTCCTATACAAAATAAAAAGGTTAGTAATAAATTTACAAAATAAAAACAAAATATTTACAAAGTTAAAAATATGTCACAAATTATCTATACAAAATGAATAAATAAAATTTCCTATGTCTAAGTATATTTTATGTCTACGTATATTCCTATGTCTACGTATATTCCTATGTCTACGTATATTCCTATGTCTACGTATATTTTATTTACACAAAAATATTTTCTTTTGTCTGAATATAGTTGAAAAAAAATGAAAATTGATTCCAAGCGGTAACTCAAGGTGGACTTACGGCCTAGGTGCAATGCCTTGACGTAAATGACTTTCCGTGTTTTCAGAAGGCGAATGGCCAGATCACAAGAGATAAGCGAGAGGCAGGATTCATTTAGTGGACAAGTCCTCTGAATCCAATTTTACAAACCCGTCACCCAGAGTCTTGATCATATCTAGACACCATTCATGTGCCCCTTACTCAGTTGAGAAAGCACTTAAGTGTTCGACAATTCTCCAAGTGTTAATAAAGGCCGCCCTCAACCTCAAATAACCTTACGGTAAAAATGAAGGGTTTAGGCCAATATTAACAAAAGGACCTTACCTATTCCGTTCAGGTTACAACTTACAACAACAAAAAATAATCAACTATATAAAAGACACCTAAATAAAATTACTAAGTGTAAAAATATAAACAAGTATAATCAAGTGAGTATAAATAAAATTAACAAGTATTATTTACAAAAAGTCAAAAGTCAAAAGTCAACAGTAAAAAGTCAACAGTCAATAAGTCAACAGTCAATAGTAAAAAGTCAATAGTAAAAAGTAAATAGTAAAAACAATCCCCGGCGAGCCGGCGCCAAAATGATTAGAGGTAAAACCGCGGTCATTTATTGTACCTAAATTCCTAACAATTGTCGTTGTAAAGTATAATGGGAAATAAAGGTTTTTCCCACAGAAGATTGTTATATTTACTTTTTAATGTCACGAAAAATTAAATTAAATAAAGAATTATTATTAACAAGTATAAAGAATAAAGAATATATATATATACAAAATTAAATAAACTATACAGTATTGTTTCTATTTACAAAAATATACATTATATACAAAAAGGGTTTTTGAGATTTTTGAAAACAATAAATAAAATATTTTTGGATTTTTATTATTTTTGAAAACAAGAAACACACACACAAATATTGTTTTGAAGATTAACCAACTCCCTAGCCATGAATCCGAAACTAACACATGTAGAATGCCTACGCAGGTTATCATTCTCCAAATAAACTTCTCCCATGAAATCAACCTAATGAACGCTCATCTAGATTAAACATTTAAACATGCAAAGGTGATTAATCTAAACATGTCTAACGCATAGAAAAAGAGTTGTTAATTCAAGTGCGCGACCTAGCGAACGCTCGTCTATCCGCGATCCTTATCATTTAGTTTCAACATTAAAGATAAAACCAAACAAACAAAATTCACATAAGCTGCTAGAAGAATCAATTAACTTCAATCCAACAATTATTACACAAAATAGAAAATAAACAAACAATAACATTTCCCAAAATTATTCACGAATAGTTAATTAAACAAAAATAAATTATAATAAATAAACAGAGTTTGGGAAAAATGTTACTGTTGTGTCCATGAAAATGGACACTGTCTGGCAGGCGAAGGTGGCAGACTGATAGGAGCACAAAGTGTGACGTTTTTAATGTGTTTTCCCTACTATTTGGCTATGATTTAATTGTAACTTTGCTATTTTAGCTTAGTTTCCATATTTGAGTCCAAAATGATGTATTAATGTGAACATGTGCAGAAACGAAGTCTAATGGGCTTTTGCGAGGCCCATTAAGAGGTGGTCTGATAGGAGCACAAAGTGTGACGTTTTTAATATATTTTCCCTACTATTTGGCTGCGTTTTATTGGTTAACTTTGCTATTTAGCTTAGTTTCTACCTTTGTGTCCCTAAATGATGATTTAATTGAAGGAATGAATTAAAATGAAGATATTATGAAACTTTCCTAATTTGAATTCTTTCCTGACTCTGACAGGAATCATAAAGGGAGTAGGAATCCTAATGCAACTAGGATTACTATTTCAGCTCAGAACGGAAAATCGGAGCTCGGAAATTTACGAAGTCTAATGGGCTTTTTCGAGGCCCATTAAGAGGTGAGCTGCCGTGAGGCCCAAGATGGAGGCCCAAATCCATGAAGGAAAGCCCAAGTCCACAAAGCATGAAAGAAAGGTTCAAGTCCATTTTCGGACATTCTGCCTGTGCAGATCAGTCCACTTCTGAAGCCCATATCTCCTAATTGGACCGTCCGATCGAGCTGAAATTTTAATACAAGCTGCACATGTGTGTTAGGTATTCTGTATTAAAATTTCAGGATAATCCAACCAGTGGAACGTCCATTATGCCGTTCTAAGTGCACTGAGCTCAGTGCTGTCTACTTTTTAATTCTTTAATTTTCTTTTATTCTCAATGCTCCACCCACCCCCAAGAATAAAATTAGATATTGTGGGATGTATCTAGACCTGATCATGGCAAGAAGAGGAGGGATATTTCTTGGGACTACTCAAAGCAATCTTAGCCATTCAAGGGATTAATTTTGAAGGGCTAGGATCAAGGCTAGGGTTCCATGTTCTCCTATAAATAGAGGGCTTCACAACTCACTTCCATACCAATTCACAACTAAGAATATCATTCCATACTCTCTCATAGTTTCAGCAGCTACTCCATCCAAGGTTCTTAGCTCCATTCTCTAGTGCAAGGGTTCTCAAGGCTTCAAGGAGGAGGAGAAGGCGTAATCACCATCATCACCAGCCATATTTCGACATCACCATCTTCATCATCAACTTGTCTTCACAGCTTGGATCACTTGTGGTCAAGGATTCAAGGTTTTGTGGTTTCAAGATCTTAACTATTTCATATGGTGTATTACGTTTTAACCTTTAAATTCATACCTCTTTGTTGCTTGATTACCTTTGTATTAGTTAACATTTCATGGATCATTTAAATTTCCAGATTATTTATACAAGTTTATTTGGTTGTTGGATTGAAGTTGATTGATTCTTCTAGTAGTTTATGTGGATTTGCTTGTTTGATTTTGCCTTAATTGATAGAATCAGATGAGAAGGATCATGGATAGTAGAGTGGTCTCACTAGGTCATGCACTTTAATTAACAAGTATGTTTCTATGCGTTGAACATGTTTAGGCTAGCTATCTTTGCATGTTTAATTGTTTAACCTAGGTGTGGTCGTTTAGGTTGGAATTCATAGAGAGATATTTATTTGGGAGATGTATGGTGGTCCAACATCTTACATGTGTTAATTTCGAATTCATGACTAGGGATTTAGTTAAGTTTCAATCTGATAATTGATAAATGAGTATACTTAAGATGTTGATTAATTGATCTATGTTCCATCGATTTATTCCATTTAATTCATTCTTTGTAGTTAGTTACTTAATTTTCGTAAACAATTCTCAATCACCCCTTGATTTTGTGTACATATTTTGTTTATATTTGTAAATATTAATTCTTTGTGACATTCTTTGTTAGGTACACCCTCGATCTCCGTTGGAACGATCCCTACTTATTCTTTACTACAATGCTTTTAGGGTTTTAAATTGATGCACACTTGTAGCCTATCAATTTTTGGCGCCGTCGACGGGGATCAAAAATATTGTTTATGATAGAAGCACAAAGTGTGACGTTTTTAATGTGTTTTCCCTACTATTTGGCTATGATTTAATTGTAACTTTGCTATTTTAGCTTAGTTTCCATATTTGAGTCCAAAATAATGTATTAATGTGAACATGTGCAGAAACGAAGTCTAATGGGCTTTTGTGAGGCCCATTAAGAGGTGGTCTGCCATGAGGCCCAAGATGGAAGGCCCAAGCCCATAAATGAAAGGCCCAAACCCAAGAAGAAGGCCCAAATCCATGAAGGAAGGCCCAAGTTCACAAAGCATGAAGGAAAGGTCCAAGCCCATTTTCGGAGAATCTGCCTGTGCAGATCAGTCAACTTTGGAAGTGCATATCTCCCACTTGCACCGTTGGATCCAGCTGTAATTTTGGCACACGCTGCATGTGTGTGTTAGATATTCTGTATTAAAATTTGAGAATGATCCAACCGTTCAAACGTGAATTATTCTGTTCTAAGTGGGCATAGCTCAGTGCTGCCTGCTTTTTATTTCTTTCATTTTCCTTTATTCTCAATGCTCCACTCACCCCCATATTTCCACCCATCTCACCACACTATCTTTGTTGCTTTCTCTCCATACCATTAGTGTTTGATTTCTTTTATTTGAATAAATGGTTAATTGCCATATGACTACATTTCCACCATTCCACTCACCATATCTTTATCTCCCACTTAAATTCCACTTCTTTTCCCTTTCTTTCTTTATTTCTTTCATTGTCTTCTTCTTCCTCTCCATTCTCCTATAAATAGCAGCCTCATTCTTCTCACCAATTCACACCCCAAGGGGGAGGGACAAACCCTCCTCTTTCTCTTCTCATCTCACATTTTCCATTCTCTAATACTATGGGTTTTCAAGACTTCAAGGAGGAGGAGAAGGCGTCTACACCATCACCACCAGCCCCTATTCAACATCACCATCACCATCATCACCTTGTCTTCACAGCTTGGATTACTTGTGGTCAAGGATTCAAGATGTGGCTTCAAGATCTTCATGCTATTCATACGGTGTATTTCGACTTAGCCTTTAAATTTATGCCTCTTTGTTGCTTGATTATTCTTTGTATTAGTTAACATGACATGATTTATATAATATTCAGCCCTTGTTTATGGATTTATTTAATTGTTGGATCCTAATTAATTAGTTCTTCTAGTAGTTTATGTGACTCCGTTTATTTGATTTTGTTTTAGTAGAGAACTTTTATATGTTTTTGTTTTAAGGTTGCAAACTTAAGATGATTGCATATAATTGGTGCTAGAATTAGGGTTTTAATTCTAATTCACAAGTAGTAAAGGCTTTGGAAAGAGGTCGGAAACAAATAAAAAGGATCACGGATAGATGGGCGGTCCCACTAGGTCGTGCACTTTAATTAACAACTCTTCTTTTATGCGTTGGACATGTTTTGATTAGCTACCTTTGCATGTTTGATTGGTTAATCTAGGTGCGGTCGCTTAGGTTAATTTTCATGAAAGTGGTTTTATTTGGGGAATGATAACCCGTGTGGGCATTCCACATATGTTAGTTTCGGTTTCATAGCTAGGGAACTTGGTTAATTTTCGGTCCAATAATTGGTAAACTTGTATACTTGTGGCTGAACTTTATATTCTTTATGTTTCTCATCCCATCTTATTTAATTTATTCTTTGTAATTTAATTAATTGATTTCATTCAATTTAATCTCTTAAACCCCATTTTTACTTTGTACATATGTATATATTCTTTATACTTGTTAATAATAATTCTTTATTTTATTTAATTCTTTGTGACATTTTTTGTTAGGTACACCCTTTGATCTCCGTTGTGAACGATACCCTACTATGCACTATACTACAACCGATAGGGTTTTTTTAAAATTGATGCTCCTTTTGGGGCTTGTCAATTTTTGGCGCCGTCGACGTGGATTGACAATGTTCCTAACCTAATATTTTTTTTTTTGTGAATACTGTTTATAATTTTTTGTAATTATTACTGTTTTTATTACTTGTATATAATTACTGTTTACTTTTTATTGTTTATAATTTTACTATTTTTTTTAACTGTTCATATTACTTGTTTATATTACTTGTCTATATTACTTGTGAATATTTTTTGTTATTACTTGTTTTTAATACTTGTTCATATTTTGTTACACTTAGTAATTTATTTAGGTGTCTTTTATATAGTTGATTATTTTTTGTTGTTGTAAGTTGTAACTTGAACGGAATACGTAAGGTCCTTTTGTTAATATTGGCCTAAACCCTTCATTTTTACCGTAAGGTTATTTGAGGTTGAGGGCGGCCTTTATTAACACTTGGAGAATTGTCGAACACTTAAGTGCTTTCTCAACTGAGTAAGGGGCACATGGATGGTGTCTAGGTCGAGACCCTGGGTGACAGGTTTTGGATTCAGAGGACTATAGACTGACGTAAGTCGATAGGGGTGTAAGCCTCCGTAGTCCACTAAATGAATCCTGCCCCTCGCTTATTCTCATATGATCTGGCCATTCGCCTTCTGAAAACACGGAAAGTCATTTAAGTCAAGGCATTGCACCTAGGCCGTAAGTCCACCTTGAGTTACCGCTTGGAATCAACTTTCACTTTTTTTCAACTATATTAAGGCAAAGGAAAATATTTTTGTACACTTAAGTGTATTGTGTAAATAAAATATACGTAGACATAGGAAAATTTATTCATTCATTTTGTATAGATAATTTGTGACATATTTTTAACTTTGTAAATATTTTGTTTTTATTTTGTAAATTTATTACTAACCTTTTTATTTTGTATAGGAAATAATCCGGGTTCATCGGAAATTTTACCACATACATCGGAGCATACGTTTAGGAAGTCAAGGTTGAAAAACCTTGAGGTTGATGTCTTGTTGGTGATTTTCGGTTTCCTCGGGAGTAGAAAGGTAAGTTTTCTTTTCACTCTCGTTATTTGTTTTTAAAAATAAAAAATAAAAAAATAAAAATAAAAAAATTTGTAATTGTAAATAAAAAAAAATGAGTGTTTGCTTTTGTTTTATTATTGTTCATAATTACTGTTTCTATTTACTATTTATTTTGGGTTTGTTTGTTATTGGGCTTTAGGCCCGTTTGTGTGATTGGTTAGGGTTTTAGGTTTCGTAAAATAAAAAATAAAAAATAAAAAATAAAAAAAATTTAGCCCATTGGGCTCGTGTCATTCACGAGCCCAAAAACCCGTAACCCAAGCCCATTAGTGTGTCGGGCCTGTTCGTTTTAGGCCCATTAGTTAAGCCCACCAATAATGGGCCGGAGATTTCTTTGGCCCAGGCCCACTTTAAGGCCCAAACCATTTCGATGGCCCAAGCCCGTTTAAAGTGTCGGCAACCTTTGCGCGTGTTTCTCACGCGCTTTCACTGTTCACTTTACGACTTTTCGTAAAGTATTTTAAAAAAATAATAAAAAATAAAAAATTGAAAATCAAAAAAATTTGATTGGGCCGACGCACGACTTTTGCGTCGGCCGAATTGTTTAATAAATCGTGCGCCCAAACCATTGTGATTTACGGATCTTTGTCTTCGACTTTGGACACGCGTCCGTCCATTCCGTTCCCTTCCCCTTCGGTTTGCGTTAGTTCCCTTAGGTCATTTCACGCGATTTCCCTTAGTCTCTCTCTCTCGTTTTCTCTTTCGTGTTCTTCATCTGTTCTTGAGCTTTTCCCAGAAACCTCCTGATAGGAGCACAAAGTGTGACGTTTTTAATGTATTTTCCCTACTATTTGGCTATGATTTCATTGTAACTTTGCTATATTTGCTTAGTTTCCATATTTGAGTCCCTAAATGATATATAAATGTGAATACGTGCAGAAAATCGGAGCTCGGAAATTTACGAAGTCTAATGGGCTTTTTCGAGGCCCATTAAGAAGTGAGCTACCGTGAGGCCCAAGATGAAGGCCCAAATCCATGAAGAAAGGCTCAAGCCCAAGAAGAAAGGCCCAAGCCCAAGAAGAAAGGTCCAAGCCCATTTTCGGACAATCTGCCTGTGCAGATATGTCAACTTGCGAAACCAATATCTCCCAATTGCACCGTTGGATCCAGCTGTAATTTTGATACACGCTGCATGTGGGTGTTATATATTCTGTATTAAAATTTGAGAATCATCCAACCGTTCAAACGTGCATTATTCCGTTCTAAGTGGGAACTGCTCAGTGCTGTCTGCTTTTTATTTCTTTCCTCTTCTTTTATTTTCAATGCTCCACTCACCCCTATATTCTTTCCTCTTCTTTCTGCCCACACCATTAGTGTTTAATTTCTTTTACCTAAATAAATGGTTAATTGCCATATGACTACATTTCCACCATTCCACTCACCATTTCTTTATCTCCCACTTAAATTCCACTTCTCTTCCCTTTCTTTCTTTATTTCTTTCATTGTCTTCTTCTTCCTCTCCATTCTCCTATAAATACCAGCCTCATTCTTCTCTACCAATACACACCCCAATGGGGAGGGACAAACCCTCCTCTTTCTCTTCTCTTCTCACATCATATTTTCCATTCTCTAGTATTTAGGGTTTTCAAGTCTTCAAGGAGGAGGAGAAGGCGTTTACACCATCACCACCAGCCCCTATTCAACATCACCATCACCATCATCACCTTGTCTTCACGGCTTGGATTACTTGTGGTCAAGGATTCAAGATGTGGTTTCAAGATCTTCATGCTATTCATACGGTGTATTTCGACTTAACCTTTAAATTTATGCCTCTTTGTTGCTTGTTTATCTTTTGTATTAGTTAACACAACATGAATTATGTAATTTTCAGCCTTTGTTTATGGGTTTATTTAATTGTTGGATCCTAATTAATTAGTTCTTCTAGTAGCTTATGTGACTCCGTTTATTTGATTTTGTTTAAGTAGATAACTTTTATATGTTTTTGTTTTAAGGTTGCAAACTTAAGATGATTGCATATAATTGGTGCTAGAATTAGGGTTTTAATTCTAATTCACAAGTAGTAAAGGCTTTGGAAAGAGGTCGGAAACAAATAAAAAGGATCACGGATAGATGGGCGGTCCCACTAGGTCGTGCACTTTAATTAACAACTCTTCTTTTATGCGTTGGACATGTTTTGATTAGCTACCTTTGCATGTTTGATTGGTTAATCTAGGTGCGGTCGCTTAGGTTAATTTTCATGAAAGTGGTTTTATTTGGGGAATGATAATTGGCGGTCCAGCATTCCACATATGTTAATTTCGGTTTCATGGCTAGGGAACTTGGTTAATTTTCGGTCCAATAATTGGTAAACTTGTATACTTGTGGCTGAACTTTATATACTTTGTGTTTCATCCCATCTTATTTAATTTATTCTTTGTAATTTAATTAATTTATTTCATTCAATCAATTTCTTTAACCCCCCTTTTACTTTGTACATATGTATATATTCTTTATACTTGTTAATAATAATTATTTATTTTATTTAATTTCTTGTGACATTTTTTGTTAGGTACACCCTTTGATCTCCGTTGTGAACGATACCCTACTTACCACTATACTACTACCGATAGGGTTTTTTTAAATTGACGCTCATTTTGGGCGTGTCAATTTTTGGCGCCGTCGACGTGGATTGAAAATATTCCTAACCTAATTTTTTTTTTTTTTGGAATACTGTTTATAATTTTTTTTT
Source organism: Rubus idaeus (assembly GCA_030142095.1). NCBI lineage: Eukaryota > Viridiplantae > Streptophyta > Magnoliopsida > Rosales > Rosaceae > Rubus > Rubus idaeus. Next base: position 15,921,087 of record CM057968.1, on the reverse strand, counting down.
GTAATTATTACTGTTTTTATTACTTGTATATAATTACTGTTTACTTTTTATTGTTTATAATTTTACTATTTTTTTAACTGTTCATATTACTTGTTTATATTACTTGTCTATATTACTTGTGACTAGTTGTTGTTATTACTTGTTTTTAATACTTGTTCATATTTTTTTACACTTAGTAATTATACTTAGGTATCCTGAATATGGTTGATTATTTTTTGTTGTTGTAAGTTGTAACTTGAACGGAAATAGGTAAGGTCCTTTTATTAATATTGGCCTAAACCCTTCATTTTTACCGTAAGGTTATTTGAGGTTGAGGGCGGCCTTTATTAACACTTGGAGAATTGTCGAACACTTAAGTGCTTTCTCAACTGAGTAAGGGGCACATGAATGGTGTCTAGATATGATCAAGACTCTGGGTGACGGGTTTGTAAAATTGGATTCAGAGGACTTGTCCACTAAATGAATCCTGCCTCTCGCTTATCTCTTGTGATCTGGCCATTCGCCTTCTGAAAACACGGAAAGTCATTTAAGTCAAGGCATTGCACCTAGGCCGTAAGTCCACCTTGAGTTACCACTTGGAATCAACTTTCATTTTTTTTCAACTATATTAAGGCAAAGGAAAATATTTTTGTACACTTAAGTGTATTGTGTAAATAAAATATATGTAGACATAGGAAAATTTATTCATTCATTTTGTATAGATAATTTGTGACATATTTTTAACTTTGTAAATATTTTGTTTTTATTTTGTAAATTTATTACTAACCTTTTTATTTTTATAGGGAATAATCCAGGTTATTCGAAAATTTTACCACATACATCGGAGCATACGTTTAGGAAGTCAAGGTTGAAAAACCTTGAGGTTGATGTCTTGTTGGTGATTTTCGGTTTCCTCGGGAGTAAAAAGGTAAGTTTTCTTTTCACTCTCGTTATTTGTTTTTGAAAAAAAAATAAAAAAATAATAAAAGTAGAAATTTGTAATTGTAAAAAAAAAAAAAAGAGTGTTTGCTTTTGTTTTATTGTTTTGTAATTATTTATTTTTACTATTTATAATTACTGTTTGTTTTATTTTTGGGCTTGTTTGTTATAGTTATTTGTTATTGGGCCTTAGGCCCATTTGTGTGATTGGTTAGTGTTTTAGGTTTCGAAAAGAAAAAAATAAAAAAAATAAAAAATAAAAAATTTAGCCCATTGGACTCGTGTCATTCACGAAGCCCAAAAAACCCGTAACCCAAGCCCATTAGTGTGTCGGGCCTGTTCGTTTTTAGGCCCATTAGTTAAGCCCACCAATAATGGGCCGGAGATTTCTTTGGCCCAGGCCCACTTTAAGGCCCAAACCATTTCGATGGCCCAGGCCCGTTTAAAGTGTCGGCAAGCGCGTGTGCTACGCGTTCTCACTGTTCACTTTACGACTTTTCGTAAAGTATTAAAACTAAAAAATAAATAAAAAATAGAAAATGAAAAAAATTTGATTGGGCCGACGCACGACTTTTGCGTCGGCCGAATTGTTTAATAAACCGCGTGCGTGTCTACTGTAGACTTTACGACTTTCGTCGCCCGATCCACAATTTGCGGGTCTTCTGTCTGTGGCACGTGTGCGAGCGTGCGTCCGTTCCTTCCTTTCCCTTCTGTTTGCGTTAGTTTCCTTAGGTCATTTCACGTTTTCCCTTAGTCTCTCTCTCTCACTCTCTCTCGTTTTCTCTCTCGTGTTCTTCGTGTTCTTGAGTTTTCCCAGAAAACCTCCCAAATCCCAGAAGCTTCCCTCGCTCCCAAACCACAAATGGCCAAGAGAGTGAATTCTTTCAGCGACTTGTTTCAGGCAAGTCCTTCAGAGAATCCAATCTTTGAAGGCTTGGCTGAAATAATTCCACCGAGCATGCTCAATAGCGCCGATGCTAGCATGCCGAGCGAGCCACAACCACAACCGCAACCACAACCCCAAGCACCAATCTTGGTTGCTGATCCACCCGTTGAGCCGGAAGCCGCTCCTATCTATAGGAGACTTCCGAGGACAAAATACACCAAGGCTCAGAGAGAAGCACTGGCGGCTTTCTTTGCGGTGTATTCTCACCCCACGAAACCACAACGAGAAAGATTTGGTCCAAAAATCGGACTAGAAGAAGACCAAGTCTATTATTGGGGGTCGAGAAATAGGAAGAAGTTCGGTATCATTACATCTGAGCAGCGTATTGCCGAGCTAGAAAGAAGAAACGATCAGCTGGTGAGCAAGAACGAGGAGCTTCAAATGCAGAATCAACGACTCGTCGATGCTCTCCACAGCGGCATATGTCCCAATTGCGGAGGTCCTGTTCCGCACTCAGATGTGCCTAGGCGAAGGCTCGAAGTTGTTCCTCCACAACAAGAGCCTATTCTCGAGTTGTCCGATGATTCCATCGACATGGACCACTTGAGACGGGATGTGCGGAGCCTCATGCCTACCCTAGTCGAGCGCCCATCCATACCTGTGCCATCTAATCTTCCGGGACCTGCTCATGATCTTGTCGGAGTCCACACCGACTTGATCTCGGATATCGTCCGTAAGGCCAAACACGAGCTCCTGCTCATGGCCACTGCCGGATTTCCTTTGTGGATAACTTCACCGACTCCCGACACGTCTATTCATCCCGAGACTCTTCATAGGGCCGAGTACTTGCGAGTGTTTCAACGAGCTGAACCTGCTCCGTACTTCAAAGCCGAATCGTCGAGACACTCGGCAACCATCCATCTTTATCCGACCACCATCGTTCAGATCTTAATGGATGTTGGTCGATGGTTGCCGGTCTTCGTAGCATGATCACAAACGCCAAGACGTTGGAGATCCTTTCCTCCAACGCAACGAAGAAGGCTACGAGGAGCATATGCAGGTGATGTCGGCCGAGTTTCTGGTGCCATCTCACCTCGTTTCGACTCGTGAAGTCCAGTTCGTTCGGTATTCTCACCAACAACTGGATGGAAGTTGGGTCGTTGTGGATGTCTCCGTGGATGAATTGCGTTCCAATCCGAAGCCTTCCGTGAGATCGATCTGCCGAAAACGCCCCTCCGGATGCCTGATACGTGACTTGCATAATGGATCTTCCTTAGTTACTTGGGTGGAGCACGTGGATGTACGCGAGAAGGAAATGAAGGCCAGTTTCGAACCTTTTGTTCATTCAGGGTTCGCTTTTGGTGCAAAGCGTTGGATCTCAACTCTCCAACGACAAGCCGAGCGCTACATGTGCGCCACAGGTATCCACACTTCACCCGGTGACTCTATCATTTCTCCTGAAGGAAGAAGAGGACTTGCGGAAATGGCAAAACAGATGACAATCTGTTTCTTCAACGACATCGCAACTCCACGTACCATCACCGGACTTGTTCGAACCGAACAAGAGACACTCGAATGGAGGTCGGGACCAACAAGCGAAGGGGTGATCCGAGCAAGCCCCCCGGAGTCAATCGTACTGCTGGTTGTTCCGTTGTTCATCTATCTCATCACACCAGGATCTTTGAGTTCCTCAAAGACGTGCAGACAAGACCACAATGGGATAGTATGTCGATGGACAGCTCGGTACGTGTGCTAGCAAACTTTTCCATCGGTCTTGACCCGCGGAACCAGATTTCGGTGCTCGCCATAGATAGTCACAACGACTTCCTTATTCTTCAAGAGTGTTGCACCGATTCAACGGGGTCGTCTGTGTTATACGCGCCGATTAACCATTCCATTCTCCAGTGTTTGCTATGTGGAGTTCAACCGGAGCCATTTCCGCTTATGTCTTCAGGCTTCTCCATTCTGCCTAACGTATCCGGAGCTATTCTTGATGGAAGTCTACTTACTATAGTCTTCCAGATCTCGGTGAAGGCTACATCAGCCAAGTCTGCCGTGGAGTCGGCAACTACCCTTGTCCAGGACACACTTCAAAGGATCAGAGCCGCAGTCAATTAAGGAGCAAACGTTGGATGCAAGGCCCTGCTAGCCTTGTTTGTGACTGTTGGTGACTTGCTTCGGGAGGAGCTTAATGATCTTCAAGGGGGAGTCTTTCTGTTTCCCTTTTCATTTACTTAACTGTTGTGTGTTTACTTCTGTTTATGTTGTGTGTTTATTTCAGTTTGTGTGTTTACTTCGGTTGATTTCTGTTTGTGTGTTTAAATTCAATAACCATGCTTGAATTTTTCATTTTCGTGAAATATTTGTCTAACATTGAGGACAATGTTTAATTCAAGTGTGGGGGGAAAGTTTATTAAAAAGAAAAGAAAAAATTTGAAAAATTGAAAAAATTCAAAAAAATAATTTACTTGTGTTTGTTTTCTACGGTAACAATATATCGACTAGATCATACTTACTCCCTTGGTAGCGTTGAACCTACCATTGCACTTAGTAAGTCACTGTGGTCACGTATTGTTACCCTAATAAAAAAAAATTTTGAAAAAGAAAAAAAAATTTGCTTCTGTTGTTTATTTATTTGTTTGTTTTCGTTTTCTACGGTAACGGTATATCGACTATATCACACTCACTCCCTTGGTAGCGTTGAACCTACCATTGTGCTAAGTGAGTCCCTGTGGTCACGTATTGTTACCTACATTGAAAAATCAAAAAAATCAAAAAATCAAAAATTACAAAAATATTTGCTTCTGTTTTGTTGTTTTTGTGTGTTTTATTGTGTTTTGTGTTTTGTTCTTTCCAATTCCGATGATGAATTAAGTTTAATTGTTGTGATTAGGAGAATGTTTATTATATGTCAAGGCCAGTGTAGTTTGCTTTGGATTTAATATGCATAACTTGTGATTGCTCGAATTTCCATGTTCACATCACCGGTGTTAATTAATTGATTGCAATCCTAGAAGCACATTTGAACATACATTGTCATGCATACCCAGAAACTGTGAGGATTTGAGCCTATTGAATATTCACATGTATGCATATTTCATACATTTACTCGTTCTTCATGTGTGCACAATTCATGAGTTTTGAACCTAGAACTTGCTCAAAGACCACTTGAAACATTTTGTTAATCTGTGATGAATTAGAAATGAGTAAGGCATTAGTTGAGCACCATGGCCAAAGTATTCACCATCCATCTAAACACGAACTTTAGGAATCCCCTTTTGAACTAAACACTCATTAGCCGTTTCTTTTGTTCACCCACACCATCTCACCCTTGTTTTATTTATGTTTGCAAGACGATGATAGTGACTTCTTGTGTTCTTATGCTTCGGGTTTTGATTTGTATGGTAGTATACCAAAAGGCAAGTGTGGGGGTGTATTTATTTTGTTGTATTTGTTCAAGGAAAAAAAAATCAGAAATAAAAAGAAGGAATAAATTCCTCAAAGAAAAAAGAAATAGAAAAGAAAGAAAAAAAAAATGTCAGAAAGAAAAAAAATATATAGAGTTATTTTCTTGTATTACTTTCAATAAAAGGTTGGAGGAAAATAAGAGTTGTTTCGGGTTTAGCATATGTATGAGTTTCAAAGTCGTTGACTTGTCTTGCAAACATGTGAAACATTTTTCATTTCGAGTCCTTTCATTTCACTTCATTTACCATTCACTATTTACCATCCACTCTTTGGTCCCTGTTTCACCTAAAAAGTCCTTATGATCTGATGATTTGTGGATTAATTGTGGAGAGTCGGTTAATGAGCAAGCATATGGGAACACTACTTGTGTAATTGTTTTGAGAGTAAACACTTAACCCTAAACACTGAGCGGAAATATTTAGTGAATCTTGTGAGGTTTAGTGGTTAATGTTGTTTCAATGTGCCTATTGGATTGCTTGACATTAATTGTATACTTGGTTTTCACACACTACACCCGAGCATAAATGAGATGTGCATGTTAAAGACTTAGCAAATTCGTTAGCCTTGGTATATAGTTTGTATTCTCCTGATTATAACTCTTCTGAACTCGCTGAGGGTTATGGTTGGAAAGAATATATGTTTTGTGTTTCCCTTTTCTGTTTTGTGTTGTTTTGTTTTAAGTTTTGTGTTGCTAAGGGACTAGCAATAGCTAAGTGTGGGGGAATTTGATAGGAGCACAAAGTGTGACGTTTTTAATGTATTTTCCCTACTATTTGGCTATGATTTCATTGTAACTTTGCTATATTTGCTTAGTTTCCATATTTGAGTCCCTAAATGATATATAAATGTGAATACGTGCAGAAAATCGGAGCTCGGAAATTTACGAAGTCTAATGGGCTTTTTCGAGGCCCATTAAGAAGTGAGCTACCGTGAGGCCCAAGATGAAGGCCCAAATCCATGAAAAAGGCTCAAGCCCAAGAAGAAAGGCCCAAGCCCAAGAAGAAAGGTCCAAGCCCATTTTCGGACAATCTGCCTGTGCAGATATGTCAACTTGCGAAACCAATATCTCCCAATTGCACCGTTGGATCCAGCTGTAATTTTGATACACGCTGCATGTGGGTGTTATATATTCTGTATTAAAATTTGAGAATCATCCAACCGTTCAAACGTGCATTATTCCGTTCTAAGTGGGAACTGCTCAGTGCTGTCTGCTTTTTATTTCTTTCCTCTTCTTTTATTTTCAATGCTCCACTCACCCCTATATTCTTTCCTCTTCTTTCTGCCCACACCATTAGTGTTTAATTTCTTTTACCTAAATAAATGGTTAATTGCCATATGACTACATTTCCACCATTCCACTCACCATTTCTTTATCTCCCACTTAAATTCCACTTCTCTTCCCTTTCTTTCTTTATTTCTTTCATTGTCTTCTTCTTCCTCTCCATTCTCCTATAAATACCAGCCTCATTCTTCTCTACCAATACACACCCCAATGGGGAGGGACAAACCCTCCTCTTTCTCTTCTCTTCTCACATCATATTTTCCATTCTCTAGTATTTAGGGTTTTCAAGTCTTCAAGGAGGAGGAGAAGGCGTTTACACCATCACCACCAGCCCCTATTCAACATCACCATCACCATCATCACCTTGTCTTCACGGCTTGGATTACTTGTGGTCAAGGATTCAAGATGTGGTTTCAAGATCTTCATGCTATTCATACGGTGTATTTCGACTTAACCTTTAAATTTATGCCTCTTTGTTGCTTGTTTATCTTTTGTATTAGTTAACACAACATGAATTATGTAATTTTCAGCCTTTGTTTATGGGTTTATTTAATTGTTGGATCCTAATTAATTAGTTCTTCTAGTAGCTTATGTGACTCCGTTTATTTGATTTTGTTTAAGTAGATAACTTTTATATGTTTTTGTTTTAAGGTTGCAAACTTAAGATGATTGCATATAATTGGTGCTAGAATTAGGGTTTTAATTCTAATTCACAAGTAGTAAAGGCTTTGGAAAGAGGTCGGAAACAAATAAAAAGGATCACGGATAGATGGGCGGTCCCACTAGGTCGTGCACTTTAATTAACAACTCTTCTTTTATGCGTTGGACATGTTTTGATTAGCTACCTTTGCATGTTTGATTGGTTAATCTAGGTGCGGTCGCTTAGGTTAATTTTCATGAAAGTGGTTTTATTTGGGGAATGATAATTGGCGGTCCAGCATTCCACATATGTTAATTTCGGTTTCATGGCTAGGGAACTTGGTTAATTTTCGGTCCAATAATTGGTAAACTTGTATACTTGTGGCTGAACTTTATATACTTTGTGTTTCATCCCATCTTATTTAATTTATTCTTTGTAATTTAATTAATTTATTTCATTCAATCAATTTCTTTAACCCCCTTTTACTTTGTACATATGTATATATTCTTTATACTTGTTAATAATAATTATTTATTTTATTTAATTTCTTGTGACATTTTTTGTTAGGTACACCCTTTGATCTCCGTTGTGAACGATACCCTACTATGCACTATACTACTACCGATAGGGTTTTTTTTTAAATTGATGCTCATTTTGGGCGTATCACCTCCCAATTCCCAGAAGCTTTCCTCCCTCCCGAACCACAAATGGCCAAACGAGTGAATTCTTTCAGCGATTTGTTTCAGGCAGGTCCTTCAGAGAACCCAATCTTTGAAGGTCTGGCTGAAATAATTCCACCGAGCATGCTCAATAGCGCCGATGCTAGCATGCCGACCGAGCCACAACCACAACCACTACCCCAAGCACCAATTCTGGTTGCTGATCCACCAGCCGAGCCGGAAGCCGCTCCTGTCTATAGGAGACTTCCGAGGACAAAATACACCAAGGCTCAGAGAGAAGCACTGGCGGCTTTCTTTGCGGTGTATTCTCACCCCACGAAACCACAACGAGAAAGATTTGGTCCAAAAATCGGACTAGAAGAAGACCAAGTCTATTATTGTGGGTCGAGAAATAGGAAGAAGTTCGGTATCATTACATCTGAGCAGCGTATTGCCGAGCTAGAAAGAAGAAACGATCAGCTGGTGAGCAAGAACGAGGAGCTTCAAATGCAGAATCAACGACTCGTCGATGCTCTCCACAGCGGCATATGTCCCAATTGCGGAGGTCCTGTTCCGCACTCAGATGTGCCACGGCGAAGGCTCGAAGTTGTTCCTCCACAACAAGAGCCTATTCTTGAGTTGTCCGATGATTCCATCGACATGGACCACTTAAGACGGGATGTGCGGAGCCTCATGCCTACCCTTGTCGAGCGCCCATCCATACCTTTGCCATCTGACACCCTTCCCGGACCTGCTCATGATCTTGTCGGAGTCCACACCGACTTGATCTCGGATATCGTCCGCAAGGCCAAGCACGAGCTCATGCTCATGGCCACAGCCGGTTTTCCTTTGTGGATAACTTCACCGACTCCCGACACGTCTATTCATCCCGAGACTCTTCATAGGGCCGAGTACTTGCGAGTGTTTCAACGAGCTGAACCTGCTCCGTACTTCAAAGCCGAATCGTCGAGACACTCGGCAACCATTCACCTTTATCCGACCACCATCGTTCAGATCTTAATGGATGTTGGTCGATGGTTGCCGCGCCTTCGTAGCATGATTACAAACGCCAAGACGTTGGAGATCCTATCCTCCAAGAACCAAGAAGGCTACGAGGAGCGAAGCGAGTGTGATGTCGGCCGAGTTTCTGGTGCCATCTCACATCGTTTCGACTCGTGAAGTCCAGTTCGTTCGGTATTCTCACCAACAACTGGATGGAAGTTGGGTCGTCGTGGATGTCTCCGTGGATGAATTGCGTTCCAATCCGAAGCCTTCCGTGAGATCGATTTGCCGAAAACGCCCCTCCGGATGCCTGATACGTGATCTTCATAATGGATCTTCCTTGGTCACTTGGGTGGAGCACGTGGATGTACGCGAGAAAGAGATGAAGGCCAGTTTCGAACCTTTTGTTCACTCAGGGTTCGCTTTTGGTGCAAAGCGTTGGATCTCAACCCTCCAACGACAAGCCGAGCGCTACATGTGCGCCACAGGTATCCACACTTCACCTGGTGACTCGATCATTTCTCTTGAAGGAAGAAGAGGCCTGGCGGAAATGGCAAAACAGATGACAATCTGTTTCTTCAACGATATCAGCAACTCCACATACCATCACTGGACTTGTTCGAACCGAACAAGAGACACTCGAATGGAGGTCAGGACCAACAAGCGAAGGGGTGATCCGAGCAAGCCCCCTGGAGTCAATCGTACTGCTGGCTGTTCTGTCGTTCATCTTTCCCATCACACCAGAATCTTTGAGTTCCTCAAAGACGTTCAGACTAGACCAATGTGGGATAGTATGTCGATGGATAGCGCGGTGCGTGTGCTAGCAAATTTCACCATCGGTCTTGACCCGCGGAACCAGATTTCGGTGCTCGCTATAGATAGTCACAACGACTTCCTCATCCTTCAGGAGTGTTGCACCGATGCAACGGGGTCGTCTGTGATTTATGCGCCGATCAACCATTCCATTTTCCAGTGTTTGCTATCTGGAGTTCAACCGGAGCCATTTCCGCTTATGTCTTCTGGCTTCTCCATTCTGCCTAACATATCCGGAGCTGTTCTTGATGGAACTCTACTTACTATAGTGTTCCAGATCTCGGTGAAGGCTACATCAGCTAAATCTGCCGTGGAGTCGGCAACTACCCTTGTCCAGGACACACTTCAAAGGATCAGAGCCGCAGTCAACTAGGAGCAAACGTTGGATGCAAGGCCCTGCTAGCCTTGTTTGTGACTGTTGGTGACTTGCTTCGGGAGGAGCTTAATGATCTTCAAGGGGGAGTCTTTCTGTTTCCCTTTTCATTTACTTAACTGTTGTGTTTTTACTTCTGTTTATGTTGTGTGTTTATTTCAGTTTGTGTGTTTACTTCGGTTGATTTCTGTTTGTGTGTTTAAATTCAATAACCATGCTTGAATTTTTCATTTTCGTGAAATATCTGTCTAACATTGAGGACAATGTTTAATTCAAGTGTGGGGGGAAGATTTATTTAAAAAGAAAAGAAAAAAAATTTGAAAAATAAAAAAGTTCAAAAAAATAATTTACTTGTTTTTGTTTTCTACGGTAACAATATATCGACTAGATCATACTTACTCCCTTGGTAGCGTTGAACCTACCATTGCACTTAGTAAGTCACTGTGGTCACGTATTGTTACCCTAATAAAAAAAAATTTTGAAAAAGAAAAAAAAATTTGCTTCTGTTGTTTATTTATTTGTTTGTTTTCGTTTTCTACGGTAACGGTATATCGACTATATCACACTCACTCCCTTGGTAGCGTTGAACCTACCATTGCACTAAGTGAGTCCCTGTGGTCACGTATTGTTACCTACATTGAAAAATCAAAAAAATCAAAAAATCAAAAATTACAAAAATATTTGCTTCTGTTTTGTTGTTTTTGTGTGTTTTATTGTGTTTTGTGTTTTGTTCTTTCCAATTCCGATGATGAATTAAGTTTAATTGTTGTGATTAGGAGAATGTTTATTATATGTCAAGGCTTTGTGTGTATTGCTTTGGATTTAATATGCATAACTTGTGATTGCTCGAATTTCCATGTTCACATCACCGGTGTTAATTAATTGATTGCAATCCGAGAAGCACATTTGAACATACATTGTCATGCATACCCAGAAAATGTGAGGACTTGAGCCTGTTGAAAATTCACATGTATGCATATTTCATACATTTACTCGTTCTTCATGTGTGAACAATTCATGAGTTTTTGAACCTAGAACTTGCTCAGAGACCACTTGAAACATTTTGTTAATCTGTGATGAATTAGAAATGAGTAAGGCATTAGTTGAGCACCATGGCCAAAGTATTCACCATCCATCTAAACACGAACTTTAGGAATAACCCTTTTGAACTAAACACTCATTAGCCGTTTCTTTTGTTCACCCACACCATGTCACCCTTGTTTTATTATGTTTGCAAGACGATGATAGTGACTTCTTATGTTCTTATGCTTCGGATTTGTTTGGTAGTATATCAAAAGGCAAGTGTGGGGATGCATTTTATTTTGTTGTATTTGTTCAAAGAAAGAAAAAAAAAATCAAAAACAAAAAGAAGGAATAAAGTTCCTCAAAAAAAAAATATATAGAAAAAAAAAAGAAAAAAAGAAAAAAAAAAAGAGTTATTTTCTTGTATTATTTTCAATAAAAGGTTGGAGGAGAATAAGAAAGTTGTTTCGGGTATAGCATTGGTATGAGTTTCAAAGTCGTTGATTTGTCTTGCAAACATGTGAAACATTTTTTCATTTCCAATCCCTTCATTCATCATTCACCATTCACCCTTTGGCCCCCATTTCACCATTGAAAGTCCTTATGATCTAATGATTTGTGGATTAATTGTAGATAGTTGGTTAATGAGCAAGCCTATGGGAACATTACTTGTGCAATTGTTATGAGAGTAAACACTTAACCCTAAACACTGAGCGGAAATATTTAGTGATCATTGTGAGGTTTAGTGGTTAATGTTGTTTCGATGTGCCTATTGGATTGCATGAGATTAATTGTACACTTGGTTTTCACACACTCACCCGAGCATGAATGAGATGTACATGTTAAATGCTTAGCAAATTCTTTAACCTTGGTATATAATTTTTATTCTCTTGATTATAATTCTTTTGAACTCGCTGAGGGTTATGGTTGGAAAGACCATTCTGTTTTGTGTTTCCTTTTCTGTTTTGTGTTGTTCTTGTGTTTGCTAGAGGACTAGCAGTAGCTAAGTGTGGGGGAATTTGATAGAAGCACAAAGTGTGACGTTTTTAATGTGTTTTCCCTACTATTTGGCTATGATTTAATTGTAACTTTGCTATTTTAGCTTAGTTTCCATATTTGAGTCCAAAATAATGTATTAATGTGAACATGTGCAGAAACGAAGTCTAATGGGCTTTTGTGAGGCCCATTAAGAGGTGGTCTGCCATGAGGCCCAAGATGGAAGGCCCAAGCCCATAAATGAAAGGCCCAAACCCAAGAAGAAGGCCCAAATCCATGAAGGAAGGCCCAAGTTCACAAAGCATGAAGGAAAGGTCCAAGCCCATTTTTGGATCCAGCTGTAATTTTGGCACACGCTGCATGTGTGTGTTAGATATTCTGTATTAAAATTTGAGAATGATCCAACCGTTCAAACGTGAATTATTCTGTTCTAAGTGGGCATAGCTCAGTGCTGCCTGCTTTTTATTTCTTTCATTTTCCTTTATTCTCAATGCTCCACTCACCCCCATATTTCCACCCATCTCACCACACTATCTTTGTTGCTTTCTCTCCATACCATTAGTGTTTGATTTCTTTTATTTGAATAAATGGTTAATTGCCATATGACTACATTTCCACCATTCCACTCACCATATCTTTATCTCCCACTTAAATTCCACTTCTTTTCCCTTTCTTTCTTTATTTCTTTCATTGTCTTCTTCTTCCTCTCCATTCTCCTATAAATAGCAGCCTCATTCTTCTCACCAATTCACACCCCAAGGGGGAGGGACAAACCCTCCTCTTTCTCTTCTCATCTCACATTTTCCATTCTCTAATACTATGGGTTTTCAAGACTTCAAGGAGGAGGAGAAGGCGTCTACACCATCACCACCAGCCCCTATTCAACATCACCATCACCATCATCACCTTGTCTTCACAGCTTGGATTACTTGTGGTCAAGGATTCAAGATGTGGCTTCAAGATCTTCATGCTATTCATACGGTGTATTTCGACTTAGCCTTTAAATTTATGCCTCTTTGTTGCTTGATTATTCTTTGTATTAGTTAACATGACATGATTTATATAATATTCAGCCCTTGTTTAAGGATTTATTTAATTGTTGGATCCTAATTAATTAGTTCTTCTAGTAGTTTATGTGACTCCGTTTATTTGATTTTGTTTTAGTAGAGAACTTTTATATGTTTTTGTTTTAAGGTTGCAAACTTAAGATGATTGCATATAATTGGTGCTAGAATTAGGGTTTTAATTCTAATTCACAAGTAGTAAAGGCTTTGGAAAGATGTCGGAAACAAATAAAAAGGATCACGGATAGATGGGCGGTCCCACTAGGTCGTGCACTTTAATTAACAACTCTTCTTTTATGCGTTGGACATGTTTGATTGGTTAATCTAGGTGCGGTCGCTTAGGTTAATTTTCATGAAAGTGGTTTTATTTGGGGAATGATAACCCGTGTGGGCATTCCACATATGTTAGTTTCGGTTTCATAGCTAGGGAACTTGGTTAATTTTCGGTCCAATAATTGGTAAACTTGTATACTTGTGGCTGAACTTTATATTCTTTATGTTTCTCATCCCATCTTATTTAATTTATTCTTTGTAATTTAATTAATTGATTTCATTCAATTTAATCTCTTAAACCCCATTTTTACTTTGTACATATGTATATATTCTTTATACTTGTTAATAATAATTCTTTATTTTATTTAATTCTTTGTGACATTTTTTGTTAGGTACACCCTTTGATCTCCGTTGTGAACGATACCCTACTATGCACTATACTACAACCGATAGGGTTTTTTTTAAATTGATGCTCCTTTTGGGGCTTGTCAGTTTATATGCCTAACATTTATACTTTTGACGTTTTATACTTGTGAATATTTGAGAATTATACTTACTGATTTTGTAACACTTAGTAATTTATTTAGGTGTCCGTTATGTGGTTGATTATTTGAGTTGTTGTGAGTTGTAACTTGAAACGGAAATAGGTAAGGTCCTTTTGTTAATATTGGCCTAAACCCTTCATTTGTACCTTGCAAAGGTCACTTGAGGTTGAGGGCGGCCTTTATTAACACTTGGAGAATTGTCGAACACTTAAGTGCTTTCTCAACAGAGTAAGGGGCACATGGATGGTGTCTAGGTCGAGACCCTTGGTGACAGGTTTTGGATTCAGAGGACTATAGACAGACGAAAGTCGATAGGGGCTTGCCTCCGTAGTACCACTAAATGAATCCTGCCCCTCGCTTATTCTCATATGATCTGGCCATTCGCCTTCTGAAACCACGGAAAGTTATTTAAGTCAAGGCATTGCACCTAGGCCGCACGTTCCACATTGGGTTACCGTTTGGAATCAACTTGGTTTTTGACTATGTAAAGGGTACAAACGAAAACGTAATTGTGTGAATACAATTAATATACACAAATAGGAATTTCATTTATTATTTTCATTCATTTATTATTTTCGTACATATTACTTATACTTGTATAATATATCTTGTATTTATTTTGTAAACCTTGTACTAACTTTGTAAACTTTTGTTTAGGTATTAATGAATGTCCTCTGAACTCTCACCACTCTCTACTATTCAACAAAGGATCCAAAGGTTAAGGGAAAGCAAAGAGTCATTTCTACAAAGTTACTCTGAAGAATCGGGTAACAACTCCTCACGTTCTTGTTCAGAAGAGGAGGAAGACATACCTGAGGAAGTAAACGTTGCTGAAGATCAAGCACTACCAATGGCTGAAACAATTAGGCAACTTTCGAATGGTACTGAGGGAGAAGTTGTTCCGCTTTGCATCACATATCCGGAACCGGCTGAAGGAAAAGAAGCTGACTTTGAATTGAAAAGTGGGTTCTTGCATCACCTACCCAAGTTCCATGGGCTTAATAGCGAGGATCCCAACAAGCATCTTAAGGAGTTTCAGTTTGTTTGTGGGAGCATGTGTCCTAAGAATGGGGATATCAACATACTCAAAATGAAGGCATTTCCTTTCTCTCTTGATGATAGGGCAAAGACATGGCTATTTGACTTACCTGCCGGCCATGTCAACACTTGGGATAAGTTGAAGAGTGAGTTTCTCACTAAGTACTTTCCAGCATCAAAGGTCACTATCTTGAGGAAACAAATAACTGGAATTCAACAAGCTGGGGATGAAACGTTCTGCACTTATTATGAGAGGTTCAAGAGCCTTGTTGCGTCATGTCCTTCACATGGGATGAAGGAAGAGAGCCTTCTCACATATTTCTATGAGGGACTTCTTCCCTTGGAACGTAGTCTTTTGGATGCGGCGGCCGGTGGTTCTTTCATGGATAAAACTCCTATAATGGCTAAGGAGTTACTTGCAAACCGTGCTCTCAACTACCAACAATATGAAGGGGCACTCTCCTCATCTAGGAGAGTTAATGAGGTAACCTCTCACTCTACTTTAGAGGACAAGGTAAATAAAATGTCTACTTTGTTATCTCAGGTACTTCAAGTGAACAAAGGAGGAGGCATATCTCAAGCTTGTGGAGTATGCTCTATACAAGGGCATCACTCGGATCAATGCCCTCAACTAATTGAGAATGGTGGATGGGAATCTGCCAATGCAATTGGAGGATACCAAGGAGGGTACCAAGGAGGCCAAGGAGGTCCTCAACGTCAAAGGTATGATCCATTCTCAAATACCTATAACCCCGGATGGAGGGACCATCCTAACTTCAAGTGGGGCGGCAATGATCAAGTTCAACAACCTCAACAAGGAGGACGTCCACAAGGCTTCTTTCAAGAAGCCTCAGGTTCCACAAAACTTTTCTTCTCCTTCTAATCCTAATTCTAATTCTAGTGCCAATTATGATAAAATGTTTGAAGCACTAACGAGTTCTACTCAAGCTTTAGTGCAAGGGCAACAGAATCAAGGAAAGGAGATAGCTGAGCTTAAGAAGCAAATGGATCAAGTAGTGGGTTTTATGAGCAAGATCCACGAGAATGGGAAGCTTCCTAGTGCCACAATCCCAAATCCTAAGGGACAATTCGAAAATGCTTCCATTGTGACCACTAGGAGCGGAAGAGAGTTTGAGGACAGACCTAAGGTGACTAAGAAAAAGGACCCTGCGCCAATTACTCTTGAGGAGGACCCTGCCACATCAAGGAAAGAGGAGAGGTTTGCGTCATCTAGTGAAAAGAAAGGTATAAACCCTAACTTAGCAAGTTCGGTTTCACCTAACATTGTTCCCTCTTCTTTGCCCTTTCCTAGTAGGTTTGACAAATCAAAGAAGGATGAGAGTGACCAAGCTATCTTGGAAACTTTCAAGAAGGTGCAAATCAATCTTCCTCTATTGGAAGCAATCAAAACCCTTCCTAGATATGCAAAATTCCTCAAGGAGCTGTGCACCACAAGGAGAATGAATCGAGAAAAGGAGGTGGTTAAGCTAAACAAGAATGTGTCCGCAATGATACAAAGGAAGCTACCTCCTAAATGTCCGGATCCCGGAAGTTTCACTATCCCATGCCAAATTGGTAACTCTAAGTTTTCGAATTGTATGCTAGATTTAGGCGCTTCAATTAATGTGATGCCCTATTCCGTATATGTGACTTTGGGATTAGGGGAACTTAAGCATGACAATGTGATTATCCAACTAGCCGATAGGTCTAATGTTTACCCTAAGGGTATGTTGGAGGATGTTCTTGTGCAGGTGGACCAATTGATCTTTCCCGCTGACTTTTATGTCCTAGAAATGGAGGAGACCCCCGTGGTAGCCACACCATTACTTCTAGGCCGGCCATTCATGAGAACTGCAAGGACAAAGATCGATGTATACGCCGGTTCCCTCACAATGGAATTCGATGGAGAAGTGATTGGGTTCAATGTCTTTGAAGCCATGAGGTATCCCCTTGATGTTCATAGTTGTTTTTCTATTGATGTTTTGGATACCCTTGCGCAGAATATGCTAGATATCATAAGGGAGGACACTTTGGCCCCAACACTTGAGCAAGGCGTGGGATACACCAAGGATGGCGTAAGCATACCTATGGAGGAGCTATTGGACACTTGTGCAAAGGAGGTTATGGATAACGTTTTCTCCCGTGAGATCCAACCCTACGAAAGTAAGTATACTCCTCCTTTGTCCATTCCCTTATCCACTAATAAAGCACTTCCCTCAGTTGTTCAGGCACCCGTGCTTGAACTCAAGCCTTTACCGGATTATTTGAAGTATGCTTATTTGGGAGATAAGGAGACTTTGCCCGTTATTGTGTCATCTGCCCTTACATCTAGTCAAGAGGAGCGGTTAGTGAAAGTGCTTAAGGAGCATAAGACTGCTATTGGATGGACCTTAGCAGATATCAAGGGAATAAGCCCTACGACTTGTGTCCATAGGATACTTCTTGAGGAGGGGACTAAACCAACTAGAGAGGCTCAACGTCGTCTCAACCCTCCAATGATGGAAGTTGTGAAGAAGGAGGTTATCAAACTCCTTGATTGTGGCGTCATATACCCCATTTCAGACTCCAAATGGGTGTCACCTATCCAAGTGGTACCAAAGAAGTCCGGAGTCACTGTTGTGAAGAATGCTGAAAATGAGTTGGTGCCACAAAGGACCGTGACCGGCCATCGAGTTTGCATTGACTATAGGAAGCTCAACGCCACCACAAGGAAAGATCACTTTCCTTTGCCATTCATTGATCAGATGCTTGAGCGCTTGGCGGGCCATGACTACTATTGCTTCCTTGATGGATACTCCGGTTACAATCGATTGCTATTGCGCACGAGGATCAAGAGAAAACAACCTTCACTTGTCCCTTTGGGACGTTTGCTTATCGTCGCATGCCTTTTGGACTTTGCAATGCACCAGGTACGTTCCAAAGATGTATGGTAAGCATCTTTTCTGATTTTATTGAGAAAATTATTGAAGTTTTTATGGATGACTTTTCAGTTTTTGGTGAAAACTTTGATAATTGCCTTGGAAATTTGGAACTAATACTTAAGAGGTGTGTTGAAACTAACCTTGTGCTAAATTGGGAAAAATGTCATTTTATGGTTAGACAAGGGATAGTCCTAGGTCATATTGTCTCTTCTAGGGGTATAGAAGTAGATAAAGCTAAGGTTGATCTTGTACGACACTTACCCTCTCCCACTTCCGTGAGAGAGGTTCGTTCTTTTCTTGGACATGCAGGATTTTATCGTCGCTTTATCAAGGACTTTTCAAAGATTGCAAGACCCCTTTGCCGTCTACTACAAAAGGAAGTGGCGTTTGAATTTGAAAAGGACTGCCAAGGAGCGTTTGACAAGCTCAAGGAGTTATTGACTTCATCACCGATCATGCAACCCCCGGATTGGTCTTTGCCCTTTGAATTGATGTGTGATGCATCAGATTATGCCGTGGGAGCTGTGCTAGGGCAACGCATGGATAAGAAGCCTTATGCCATTTACTATGCTTCTAGAACTCTTAATGATGCTCAATTAAATTATTCTACTACTGAAAAAGAGTTGCTAGCTGTTGTTTTTGCCCTTGAAAAATTTCGTTCTTACTTGCTTGGTACTAAAGTAATTGTTTACACTGACCATGCAGCTTTGAAGTACCTCTTGTCGAAAAAGGAGGCCAAGCCTAGGTTGATTCGATGGGTGCTACTCCTTCAAGAGTTTGACGTGGAGATCAAGGACAAGAAAGGGAGTGAGAACGTGGTGGCTGATCACTTGAGCCGCCTAGTGCATGAAGAGGACTTAATCCCCCTTGTGGAAACATTTCCGGATGAACAACTCTTCGGAATAGAGGTAAGTACACCATGGTATGCTGATATTGTGAACTATATTGTCTCTAGACAAATTCCTAATACCATGTCACATGCACAAAAAGATAGACTTAGGAAGGTTGCTAAAGAATATGTTTGGGATGATCCCTATTTGTGGAAACATTGTTCTGATCAGTTAATTAGGAGATGTGTGCCTGAACATGAGCAACGTGCTATATTGTCTTTATGTCATTCTGAAGCATGTGGGGGACATTTTGGGTCTAAAAAGACTGCTTATAAGGTGTTAGAATCAGGATTCTTTTGGCCAACTTTGTTTAAAGATGCATATGCGTTTTGCTTGACTTGTGATAGGTGCCAAAGAATGGGAAATCTTAGTTCTAGAGATCAAATGCCATTAACTAATATTCAAGCTGTTGAATTATTTGATGTTTGGGGCATAGATTTTATGGGACCTTTTCCTTCATCTTATGGGTTTCTTTACATTCTCCTTGCCGTTGACTATGTCTCAAAATGGGTGGAAGCTAAGGCCACCCGGACTAATGATTCTAAAGTTGTTGCGGATTTTGTGCAGTCTAACATTTTCTCTAGGTTTGGCATGCCAAGAGTGATCATAAGTGATGGAGGCTCACATTTTTGCAACCGCACAATTGAGGCCTTGTTCAAGAGGTATGGCGTTACACATAAGGTTTCTACACCCTATCACCCCCAAACCAGTGGGCAAGCGGAGGTTTCCAATCGTGAGATCAAGAACATATTGGAGAAGACGGTCAACCCTAACCGCAAGGACTGGAGCTCTAGGTTGGTGGATGCATTATGGGCTTATAGGACGGCTTACAAGACTCCCATTGGAATGTCACCTTATAGGCTTGTTTATGGCAAGGCTTGCCATCTACCGGTGGAGTTGGAGTACAAAGCTTGGTGGGCCGTGAAGCAATTCAACATGAGCATGGATGAAGCTGGGATTCAGAGGAAATTGCAATTGAATGAGCTTGAGGAAATAAGGAATGATGCATTTGAGAGTGCTCGGATTTACAAGGAAAAGACAAAGGCTTTCCATGATAACATGATTCGTGGGAAACACTTTGTTGTGGGGCAGAAAGTTCTTTTATTTCACTCTAGACTTAAACTGTTTCCCGGTAAGCTTCGTTCTCGTTGGATTGGACCTTTTGTTGTTACTAATATTTTTCCCCATGGGGCTGTGCAGATTAAAGGAGGCCAATCCGGCAATGAGTTCAAAGTGAATGGACATCGATTGAAGCCGTATTACGAGGCTTATGACCATAATGAGGAGTCCATCACTTTTGCACCTCAAAGGAGGAATGAGGAAGACGTCATGGCTAGGGAGAGCCAAGATTAGTGACGTATGGCAAAGTCTAGGCTGAAGACTTTAAACATTAAGCGCTATTTGGGAGGCAACCCAATTCAACCAAATATGTGAAGGAGCCATCAACGCAGATTTGCTTTCTCCATCTCTCTCTTTACTTCTTTTGGTTGAACTGTATCTGTTTTACTTTCTCAATACTTGCCTTACATATGTTTTTGTGCTTACATTGAGGACAATATAAGGTTTAAGTGTGGGGGAAGGGTTTATGTTTTTGTTTTGTTTACATTTTACCTTTTGCGTTATAAAAAAAAAAAAAAAAATTCAGAAAATCGAAAAATACAAAAAGAGTTTTTGTGATGGTTGGTTGAGTCTTAGGATGCCCTTAACTGCCTAGGATGAGTTTAATCTTTGAAATCATGGTTGAAAAGTGGATCACAAGATCAAATTGTTGAATATCATTCTTTGGTTAATTGATGAATATGGAAGATGTATGAACATGTAGTAGATATGGTTTGTAACTTTGGTACAGAATTTGAGCATGTGAAGACAAGTTAATGAACCCTATGTGAGCTTTCGAGCTATATGTGCTTTCTTTGTTGAGAGTTGTTTAAAATCAGATCTTCTTTGGCTTTAAATCTCATTGTTAACCTCATTATTCTTCTACTTGATCAATTGCATGCCATAGATTTTCAATGGACTATAGAGTATACTAGAACTTGCTTTTGAATTTTTCGAAACTTATAGTCATAACATACTCTGATTTTGGAAAGGATTGAAGGCACTTAGGATTTCCACCAATGCCAAAAAGCCATGTGTCCCTTATTTGTGTACACGTGTGTGCACCCCTTAGTTAACCTTTTTGAGCTTACATTTAGCCTTTTCTTTCTTCACCCATGATATCTTGACCATGAACCTTAGTATAGTCATATCTTTACCCTTGTTCTACGAACTTAGTGGAGCTATGCTTTGATGATTGAGCTTTGTGAAAGAAAGACAAAAGAAAAGAGGGAATTGACAAAAATAAGTGTGGGGGAGGGATAGACTTGTCCATTACATATGTATGCCGTGAAAAATAAATAAAAGGAAAAGAAAAATACATGTACGGCAAGAAAAGAAAAATTGAAGAAAAAAATGGATTAATGTCCCCTTTTCCCGATGATTTAGGAGGTTGTTTTGAAGTGAAGGTCTAAAATAAATACTTGGCCTCTGTCCTTTATCATTTGCGGTTAGAATGAAGTTTGGGCCCAACAAAATGATATTTTTCCCGTTTTTGAGTGACATGGTTATTTGGATGCTCTACTAAGTTTTTAGGACACTTTGTGATTACCCTATCCTTTGTTTCTCTAAACCGTGAGCCTTGGCCCCGTTATATTCTTATAAAGTCCTTCTTGATCCTTAAAATGGGTAGACCTTGATCTGTGGAGTTTAATTCGAAAGTTGAGCATATGGTTGAGGTCCATTTGTGCATGTAGTCGATATCTTTCATGAGGTTTTGAAAATCTTTCACTAAAATGCTTTCTTTGATTGATATATGTGAGCTATTTGAATGCCTTACAATAATTTCTCTCACATATCTTTGAGTGAAAAGCTTTTAAGCTAGAGCCATGAATCTAAGTATAATAGAGAGCATACCCTTGTGAGGATAACTTGTTTGAAACATGTTGAGCTCCATTGCATAACTATTGTTCTTCCAAGTCTTACTTGTTCATATGAATTCCATGATTGTTAATTAACTCTCGAATTTCCTGTGACAAATTTTGGTTAAGTGCTAAACTTGATTCCATGAAAGTACGAGATTTCTGAGGCAATAAGTTAAGGGCAATAGAATTTTTGTGTGGAGTATGATTGTGTTGCTAAGGGACTAGCAATAGCTAAGTGTGGGGGAATTTGATAGGAGCACAAAGTGTGACGTTTTTAATATATTTTCCCTACTATTTGGCTGCGTTTTATTGGTTAACTTTGCTATTTAGCTTAGTTTCTACCTTTGTGTCCCTAAATGATGATTTAATTGAAGGAATGAATTAAAATGAAGATATTATGAAACTTTCCTAATTTGAATTCTTTCCTGACTCTGACAGGAATCATAAAGGGAGTAGGAATCCTAATGCAACTAGGATTACTATTTCAGCTCAGAACGGAAAATCGGAGCTCGGAAATTTACGAAGTCTAATGGGCTTTTTCGAGGCCCATTAAGAGGTGAGCTGCCGTGAGGCCCAAGATGGAGGCCCAAATCCATGAAGGAAAGCCCAAGTCCACAAAGCATGAAAGAAAGGTTCAAGTCCATTTTCGGACATTCTGCCTGTGCAGATCAGTCCACTTCTGAAGCCCATATCTCCTAATTGGACCGTCCGATCGAGCTGAAATTTTAATACAAGCTGCACATGTGTGTTAGGTATTCTGTATTAAAATTTCAGGATAATCCAACCAGTGGAACGTCCATTATGCCGTTCTAAGTGCACTGAGCTCAGTGCTGTCTACTTTTTAATTCTTTAATTTTCTTTTATTCTCAATGCTCCACCCACCCCCAAGAATAAAATTAGATATTGTGGGATGTATCTAGACCTGATCATGGCAAGAAGAGGAGGGATATTTCTTGGGACTACTCAAAGCAATCTTAGCCATTCAAGGGATTAATTTTGAAGGGCTAGGATCAAGGCTAGGGTTCCATGTTCTCCTATAAATAGAGGGCTTCACAACTCACTTCCATACCAATTCACAACTAAGAATATCATTCCATACTCTCTCATAGTTTCAGCAGCTACTCCATCCAAGGTTCTTAGCTCCATTCTCTAGTGCAAGGGTTCTCAAGGCTTCAAGGAGGAGGAGAAGGCGTAATCACCATCATCACCAGCCATATTTCGACATCACCATCTTCATCATCAACTTGTCTTCACAGCTTGGATCACTTGTGGTCAAGGATTCAAGGTTTTGTGGTTTCAAGATCTTAACTATTTCATATGGTGTATTACGTTTTAACCTTTAAATTCATACCTCTTTGTTGCTTGATTACCTTTGTATTAGTTAACATTTCATGGATCATTTAAATTTCCAGATTATTTATACAAGTTTATTTGGTTGTTGGATTGAAGTTGATTGATTCTTCTAGTAGTTTATGTGGATTTGCTTGTTTGATTTTGCCTTAATTGATAGAATCAGATGAGAAGGATCATGGATAGTAGAGTGGTCTCACTAGGTCATGCACTTTAATTAACAAGTATGTTTCTATGCGTTGAACATGTTTAGGCTAGCTATCTTTGCATGTTTAATTGTTTAACCTAGGTGTGGTCGTTTAGGTTGGAATTCATAGAGAGATATTTATTTGGGAGATGTATGGTGGTCCAACATCTTACATGTGTTAATTTCGAATTCATGACTAGGGATTTAGTTAAGTTTCAATCTGATAATTGATAAATGAGTATACTTAAGATGTTGATTAATTGATCTATGTTCCATCGATTTATTCCATTTAATTCATTCTTTGTAGTTAGTTACTTAATTTTCGTAAACAATTCTCAATCACCCCTTGATTTTGTGTACATATTTTGTTTATATTTGTAAATATTAATTCTTTGTGACATTCTTTGTTAGGTACACCCTCGATCTCCGTTGGAACGATCCCTACTTATTCTTTACTACAATGCTTTTAGGGTTTTAAATTGATGCACACTTGTAGCCTATCATGGTCTACCATGAGGCCCATCAAGAAGGGGGCCCAAACTCAAGAAGGAGGCCCAAATCCATGATGGCAGGCCCAAATCCATGAAGGAAGGCCCAGGTTCACAAAGCATGAGAAAAGACCCAAGCCCAGATTTTCGGACATTCTACCTGTGCAGATCAGTCAACTTGAGAAGCCCATATCTAGCTGTAATTTTGATACACGCTGCATGTGGGTGTTAGGTATTCGGCATTAAAATTTCAGAATCATCCAACCGGTGGAACGTCCATTATGCCGCTCTAAGTGCGCACTGCTCAGTGCTGTCTGCTTTTTATTTCTTTCCTCTTCTTTTATTTTCAATGCTCCACTCACCCCTATATTCTTTCCTCTTCTTTCTGCCCACAATATTAGTGTTTGATTTCTTTTATCTAAATAAATGGTTCATTGCCATATGACTTCATTTCCACCATTCCACTTACCATTTCTTTTCTACCACTCACATTCCACTTCTCTTCCTTTTCTTTCTTTATTTCTTTCATTGTCTTCTTCTTCCTCTCCATTCTCCTATAAATAGCAGCCTCATTCTTCTCACCAATTCACACCCCAATGGGGAGGGACAAACCCTCCTCTTTCTCTTCTCCATCACATCATATTTTCCATTCTCTAGTATTTAGGGTTTTCAAGTCTTCAAGGAGGAGGGGAGCTGTTTACACCGTACCACCAGCCATCAACCATCATCACCACCATCATCATCACCTTGGGAATCTCGGCTTTTGAGTTACTCGCGTGAGGATTTAAGAGTTTGGGATCTTCGACTTCTTCCTACTTTCCATATGGTGTACTTCAACTCATTCTTTAATTACTCTTTTTGAGTTCCTCTTTGTTGCTTGTTTATTCTTTGTACTAGTTAACATGACATGACGTTTATAATTTTCAGCCTATATTTTATGAGTTTATTTGATTGTTAGATCCTAATTAATTAGTTCTTCTAGCAGCTTATGTGACTCCGTTTATTTGATTCGGTTTTATTGAATCTTTTATGTGTTCTTGTTTTAAGGTTCGAAACTTAAGATGATTGCATGTAATTTGTGCTAGAATTAGGATTTTAATTCTAATTCACAAGTAGTAAAGGCTTATCAAACGGGTCGGAATCAAAATAAGAAGGATCGCGGATAGACGAGCGTTCGCTAGGTCGCGCACTTTAATTAACAACTCTTCTCCTATGCGTTAGATATGTTATTGATTGATCACCTTTGCATGTTTAATTGTTTAATCTAGATGAGCGTTCACTAGGTTAATTTTCATAGAAGAGGTTTTATTTGGGGAATGATAACCCGTGTGGGCATTCCACATATGTTAGTTTCGGTTTCATGGCTAGGGAACTTGGTTAATTTTCGGTCTAATGATTGGTAAACTTGTGTATATGTGGCTGAACTTTATATACTTTGTGTTTCATCATCATATTTTATTTATTCTTTGTAATTTATTAATTTATTTCATTCAATTTATCTCTCAATTCCCCTTTTTACTTTGTACATATATATATTCTTTATTCTTTATACTTGTTAATAATAATTCTTTATTTAATTTAATTTTTCGTGACATTAAAAAGTAAATATAACAATCTTCTGTGGGAAAAACCTTTATTTCCCATTATACTTTACAACGACAACTGTTAGGAATTTAGGTAATAATTAATGACTTAGGTAGAAAAACCTCAAATCATTTTGGCGCCGTCGACGTTGATTGAAAATATTCCTAACCTAATTTTTTTTTTTGTGAATACTGTTTATAATTTTTTTGTAATTATTACTGTTTACTTTTTATTGTTTATAATTTTACTATTTTTTTTAACTGTTCATATTACTTGTCTATATTACTTGTGACTAGTTGTTGTTATTACTTGTTTTTAATACTTGTTCATATTTTGTTACACTTAGTAATTTATTTAGGTGTTTTTTTTTTATATAGTTGATTATTTTTTGTTGTTGTAAGTTGTAACTTGAACGGAATAGGTAAGGTCCTTTTGTTAATATTGGCCTAAACCCTTCATTTTTACCGTAAGGTTATTTGAGGTTGAGGGCGGCCTTTATTAACACTTGGAGAATTGTCGAACACTTAAGTGCTTTCTCAACTGAGTAAGGGGTACATGGATGGTGTCTAGGTCGAGACCCTGGGTGACAGGTTTTGGATTCAGAGGACTATAGACTGACGTAAGTCGATAGGGGTGTAAGCCTCCGTAGTCCACTAAATGAATCCTGCCCCTCGCTTATTCTCATATGATCTGGCCATTCGCCTTCTGAAAACACGGAAAGTCATTTAAGTCAAGGCATTGCACCTAGGCCGTAAGTCCACCTTGAGTTACCGCTTGGAATCAACTTTCTTTTTTTTTCAACTATATTCAGACAAAAGAAAATATTTTTGTACACTTTAGGTATATTGGATTAAACATGACTTTAAGATGGGTAGCTGTTTCAGTCCCATTGCACATTGAAGTCCTCTGTTCCCGTACTTAAGTGTATTGTGTAAATAAAATATACTTAGACATAGGAAATTTTATTTATTCATTTTGTATAGATAATTTGTGACACATTTTTAACTTTGTAAATATTTTGTTTTTATTTTGTAAATTTATTACTAACATTTTTATTTTGTATAGGAAATAATCCGGCTTTATCGGAAATTTTACCACATACATCGGAGCATACGTTTTGGAAGTCAAGGTTGAAAAACCTTGAGGTTGATGTCTTGTTGGTGATTTTCGGTTTCCTCGGGAGTAAAAAGGTAAGTTTTCTTTTCACTCTCGTTATTTGTTTTTAAAAAAATAAAAATAAAATAAAAAAATTAGAAAATTTGTAATTGTATATAAAAAAAAGGAGTGTTTACTTTTGTTTTATTGTTTTGTAATTATTTATTTTTACTGTTCATAATTACTGTTCCTATTTACTGTTTATTTTGGGCTTGTTTGTTATTGGGCCTTAGGCCCGTTTGTGTGATTGGTTAGGGTTTTAGGTTTCGTAAAATTAAAATAAAAAAGAAATAAATAAAAAAAAAAATTTTAGCCCATTGGGCTCGTGTCATTTCCAAGCCCAAAACCTGTAACCCAAGCCCATTTAGTGTGTCGGGCCTGTTCGTTTTTAGGCCCATTAGTTTAAGCTCACCAATAATGGCCCGTTCTCTACGTGGCCAGGCCCACTTTAAGGCCCAGACCATTCCGATGGCCCAGGCCCGTTTAAAGTGTCGGCAAGCGTCAGCGCGTGTGACACGCGTTTTCACTATTCACTTTACGACTTTCGCGTAAAGATTTGGTTAAATAAAAAGAAAAATTCTTATTGGACCGTCCCGCGACTTTCGCGTCGGCACGATTATTAAAAAAAAATTAAAAATTAAAAATGAAGAAAAAAATGTGATTGGGCCGATGCACGACTTTTGCGTCGGCCGAATTGTTTAATAAATCGTGCGCGCGTTCCACTATTCCCTTTGCGACTTTCGTCGCTTGATCCGTGATTTACGGATCTCTGTCCTCGACTTTGGACACGCGTCCGTCCGTTCGTTTCCCTTCCCTTCGATTTGCGTTAGTGCCTTAGGTCATTTCACGCGTGTTCCCTTAGTCTCTCTCACTCTCTCTCTCGTGTGTTCTTCGTGTTCTTCAGTTTTCCCAGAAACCTCCCTAATTCCCAGAAAGTTATCCTCCCTTCCCAACCCAGAAATGGCCAAAAGAGTCAATTCTTTCAGCGATTTGTTTCAGGCAGGTCCTTCAGAGAACCCAATCTTTGAAGGTCTGGCTGAAATAATTCCACCGAGCATGCTCAATAGCGCCGATGCTAGCATGCCGACCGAGCCACAACCACAACCGCAACCACTACCTCAAGCACCAATCTTGGTTGCTGATCCACCTGTTGAGCCGGAAGCCGCTCCTGTCTATAGGAGACTTCCGAGGTCGAAGTACACCAAAGCTCAGAGAGAAGCACTGGCGGCTTTCTTTGCGGTGTATTCTCACCCCACCAAGCCACAACGAGAAAGATTTGGTCCGAAAATCGGACTTGAGGAGGACCAAGTCTACTATTGGGGGTCGAGAAATAGGAAGAAGTTCGGTATCCAGTCTTCCGAGCAGCGTATTGTCGAGCTAGAGAAAAGAAACGATCAGCTGGTGAGCAAAAACGAGGAGCTTCAAATGCAGAATCAAAGACTCGTTGATGCTCTCCACAGCGGCATCTGTCCCAATTGCGGAGGTCCTGTTCCGCACTCAGATGTGCCTAGGCGAAGGCTCGAAGTTGTTCCTCCACAACAAGAGCCTCTTCTCGAGTTGTCCGATGATTCGATCGACATGGACCACTTGAGACGGGATGTGCGGAGCCTCATGCCTACCCTTGTCGAGCGCCCATCCGCACCTATTCCATCTGACCATCTTCCCGGACCTGCTCATGATCTTGTCGGAGTCCACACCGACTTGATCTCGGATATCGTCCGTAAGGCCAAACACGAGCTCCTGCTCATGGCCACTGCCGGATTTCCTTTGTGGATAACTTCACCGACTCCCGACACGTCTATTCATCCCGAGACTCTTCATAGGGCCGAGTACTTGCGAGTGTTTCAACGAGCTGAACCTGCTCCGTACTTCAAAGCCGAATCGTCGAGACACTCGGCAACCATCCATCTTTATCCGACCACCATCGTTCAGATTTTAATGGATGTTGGTCGATGGTTGCCAGTCTTCTGTAGCATGATCACAAACGCCAAGACGTTGGAGATCCTTTCCTCCAAGAACGAAGAAGGCTACGAGGAGCATATGCAGGTGATGTCGGCCGAGTTTCGGTGCCATCTCACATCGTTTCGACTCGTGAAGTCCAGTTCGTTCGGTATTCTCACCAACAATCGGATGGAAGTTGGGTCGTCGTGGATGTCTCCGTGGATGAATTGCGTTCAAATCCAAAGCCTTCGTGAGATCGATTTGCCGAAAACGCCCCTCCGGATGCCCGATACGTGATCTGCATAATGGATCTTCCTTGGTCACTTGGGTGGAGCACGTGGATGTACGCGAGAAAGAGATGAAGGCCAGTTTCGAACCTTTTGTTCATTCAGGGTTCGCTTTTGGTGCAAAGCGTTGGATCTCAACTCTCCAACGACAAGCCGAGCGCTACATGTGCGCCACAGGTATCCACTCTTCACCCGGTGACTCGATTATTTCTCTTGAAGGAAGAAGAGGACTTGCGGAAATGGCAAAACAGATGACGATCTTTTTCTTCAACGACATCAGCAACTCCACGTACCACCACTGGACTTGTTCGAACCGAACAAGAGACACTCGAATGGAGGTCAGGACCAACAAGCGAAGGGGTGATCCGAGCAAGCCCCCTGAAGTCAATCGTACTGCTGGTTGTTCTGTCGTGCATCTTTCCCATCACACCAGGATCTTTGAGTTCCTCAAAGACGTTCAGACTAGACCACAGTGGGATAGCATGTCGATGGACAGCTCGGTGCGTGTGCTAGCAAACTTCACCATCGGTCTTGACCCGCGGAACCAGATCTCGGTGCTCGCTATAGATAGTCACAACGACTTCCTCATCCTTCAGGAGTGTTGCACCGATGCAACAGGGTCGTCTGTGATTTATGCGCCGATTAACCATTCCATTTTCCAGTGTTTGCTATCTGGAGTTCAACCGGAGCCATTTCCGCTTATGTCTTCTGGCTTCTCCATTCTGCCGAACGTATCCGGAGCTATTCTTGACGGAACACTGCTGACTATAGTGTTCCAGATCTCAGTGAAGGCTACATCAGCCAAGTCTGTCGTGGAGTCGGCAACTACCCTTGTCCAGGACACACTTCAACGGATCAGAGCCGCAGTCAATTAAGGAGCAAACGTTGGATGCAAGGCCCTGCTAGCCTTGTTTGTGACTGTTGGTGACTTGCTTCGGGAGGAGCTTCACGATCTTCAAAGGGGAGTCTTTCTGTTTCCCTTTTCATTTAGTTAATTGTTTTGTGTTTATTTCTGTTTGTGTGTTTACTTCGGTTTATTTCTGTTTGTGTGTTTAAATTCAATAACCGTGCTTGAATTATTCATTTTCGTGAAATATCTGTCTAACATTGAGGACAATGTTTAATTCAAGTGTGGGGGGAAGATTTATTGAAAAGAAAAGAAAAAATTTGAAAAATTTGAAAAAATAATTTACTTGTTTTTGTTTTCTACTGTAACGGTATATCGACTAAATCATACTTACTCCCTTGGTAGCGTTGAACCTACCATTGCACTTAGTAAGTCACTGTGGTCACGTATTGTTACCAACATTGAAAAATCAAAAAAATCAAAAAATCAAAAATTACAAAAAATATTTACTTCTGTTGTGTGTTTTATTTGTGTTATGTGTTTTGTTCTTTCCAATTCCGATGATGAATTGAGTTTAATTGTTATGATTTTGAGAATGTTTATGATATGTTAAGGTTTTGTGTAATTTGGTTTGAATTTAATATGCATAACTTATGATTGCTCGAATTTCCATGTTCACATAACCTGTTTCGATTAGTTGATTGCAATCCGAGAAGCACATTTGAACATACATTGTCATGCATACCCAGAAAATGTGAGGATTTGAGCCTATTGTATATTCACATGTATGCATATTTCATACATTTACTCGTTCTTCATGTGTGCACAATTCATGAGTTTTTGAACCTAGAACTTGCTCAGAGACCGCTTGAAACATTTTGTTAATCTGTAATGAATTAGAAATGAGTAAGGCATTAGTTGAGCACCATGGCCAAAATATTCACCATCCATCTAAACACGAACTTTAGGAATCCCCTTTTGAACTGATCACTCATTAGCCGTTTCTTTTGTTCACCCACACCATTTCACCCTTGTTTTATTTATGTTTGCAAGACGATGATAGTGACTTCTTATGTTTTTATGCTTCGGATTTGTATGGTATATACCAGAAGGCAAGTGTGGGGGTGTATTTAATTTTGTTGTATTTGTTCAAAGAAAGAAAAAAAATATCAAAAACAAAAAGAAGGAATAAAATTCCTCAAAGAAAAAAAAAAGAAAGAAAGAGAAATTTCAAAAATAGAGTTATTTTCTTGTATTATGTTCAATAAAAGGTTGGAGGAGAATAAGAAAGTTGTTTCGGGTATAGCATAGGTATGAGTTTCAAAGTCGTTGATTTGTCTTGCAAACATATGAAACATTTTTCATTTCCAGTCCCTTCATTCATCATTCACCATTCACTATTCACCATTCACCCTTTTGGCTCCCGTTTATACCTTTGAAGCCCTTATGATCTAATGATTTGTGGATTAATTGTGGAGAGTTGGTTAATGAGCAAGCTTATGGGAACGTTACTTGTGTAATTGTTTTGAGAGTAAACACTTAACCCTAAACACTGAGCGGAAATAATTAGTGAATCTTGTGAGCTTTAGTGGTTAATGTTGTTTCGATGTGCCTATTTGATTGCATGAGATTGATTGTATACTTGGTTTTCACACACTTCACCCGAGCATGAATGAGATGTACATGTTAAACACTTAGCAAATTTGTTAGCCTTGGTATATAATTTTTATTCTCCTGATTATAACTCTTTTGAACTCGCTGAGGGTGATGGTTGGAAAGACCATTTTGTTTTGTGTTTCGTTTTCTAGTTTTGTGTTGTTATGTTTTAAAGTTTTGTGTTTGCTAGAGGACTAGCAATAGCTAAGTGTGGGGGAATTTGATAGGAGCACAAAGTGTGACGTTTTTAATGTGTTTTCCCTACTATTTGGCTATGATTTAATTGTAACTTTGCTATTTTAGCTTAGTTTCCATATTTGAGTCCAAAATGATGTATTAATGTGAACATGTGCAGAAACGAAGTCTAATGGGCTTTTGCGAGGCCCATTAAGAGGTGGTCTACCATGAGGCCCATCAAGAAGGGGGCCCAAACTCAAGAAGGAGGCCCAAATCCATGATGGCAGGCCCAAATCCATGAAGGAAGGCCCAGGTTCACAAAGCATGAGGAAAGGCCCAAGCACAGATTTTCGGACATTCTACCTGTGCAGATCAGTCAACTTGCGAAGCCCATATCTCCCAATTTCACAGTCAGATCTAGCTGTAATTTTGATACACGCTGCATGTGGGTGTTAGGTATTCGGCATTAAAATTTCAGAATCATCCAACCGGTGGAACGTCCATTATGCCGCTCTAAGTGCGCACTGCTCAGTGCTGTCTGCTTTTTATTTCTTTCCTCTTCTTTTATTTTCAATGCTCCACTCACCCCTATATTCTTTCCTCTTCTTTCTGCCCATAATATTAGTGTTTGATTTCTTTTATCTAAATAAATGGTTCATTGCCATATGACTTCATTTCCACCATTCCACTTACCATTTCTTTTCTACCACTCACATTCCACTTCTCTTCCTTTTCTTTCTTTATTTCTTTCATTGTCTTCTTCTTCCTCTCCATTCTCCTATAAATAGCAGCCTCATTCTTCTCACCAATTCACACCCCAATGGGGAGGGACAAACCCTCCTCTTTCTCTTCTCCATCTCACATCATATTTTCCATTCTCTAGTATTTAGGGTTTTCAAGTCTTCAAGGAGGAGGGGAGCTGTTTACACCGTACCACCAGCCATCAACCATTATCACCACCATCATCATCACCTTGGGAATCTCGGCTTTTGAGTTACTCGCGTGAGGATTTAAGAGTTTGGGATCTTCGACTTCTTCCTACTTTCCATATGGTGTACTTCAACTCATTCTTTAATTACTCTTTTTGAGTTCCTCTTTGTTGCTTGTTTATTCTTTGTACTAGTTAACATGACATGACGTTTATAATTTTCAGCCTATATTTTATGAGTTTATTTGATTGTTAGATCCTAATTAATTAGTTCTTCTAGCAGCTTATGTGACTCCGTTTATTTGATTCGGTTTTATTGAATCTTTTATGTGTTCTTGTTTTAAGGTTCGAAACTTAAGATGATTGCATGTAATTTGTGCTAGAATTAGGGTTTTAATTCTAATTCACAAGTAGTAAAGGCTTATCAAACGGGTCGGAATCAAAATAAGAAGGATCGCGGATAGACGAGCGTTCGCTAGGTCGCGCACTTTAATTAACAACTCTTCTCCTATGCGTTAGATATGTTATTGATTGATCACCTTTGCATGTTTAATTGTTTAATCTAGATGAGCGTTCACTAGGTTAATTTTCATAGAAGAGGTTTTATTTGGGGAATGATAACCCGTGTGGGCATTCCACATATGTTAGTTTCGGTTTCATGGCTAGGGAACTTGGTTAATTTTCGGCCTAATGATTGGTAAACTTGTGTATATGTGGCTGAACTTTATATACTTTGTGTTTCATCATCATATTTTATTTATTCTTTGTAATTTAATTAATTTATTTAATTCAATTTATCTCTCAATTCCCCTTTTTACCTTGTACATATGTATATATTTATACTTCATACTTGTTAATAATAATTCTTTATTTTATTTAATTCTTTGTGACATTTTTTGTTAGGTACACCCTTTGATCTCCGTTGTGAACGATACCCTACTATGCACTATACTACTACCGATAGGGTTTTTTAAATTGATGCTCATTTTGGGCGTGTCAATTTTTGGCGCCGTCGACGGGGATTGAAAATTCCTAACTATTATTTTGTGAATATTTGTGAATAATACTTGTTTATACTTGTTGATATTTTGGGAATAATACTTGTACATATTTGGTTACACTTAGTAATTATACTTAGGTGTCTTTTATATAGTTGATTATTTTTTGTTGTTGTAAGTTGTAACTTGAACGGAAATAGGTAAGGTCCTTTTGTTAATATTGGCCTAAACCCTTCATTTTTACCGTAAGGTTATTTGAGGTTGAGGGCGGCCTTTATTAACACTTGGAGAATTGTCGAACACTTAAGTGCTTTCTCAACTGAGTAAGGGGCACAAGGGGCACATGGATGGTGTCTAGGTCGAGACCCTAGGTGATAGGTTTTGGATTCAGAGGACTATAGACAGACGAAAGTCGATAGGGGCTTGCCTCCGTAGTCCACCAAATGAATCCTGCCCCTCGCTTATTCTCATATGATCTGGCCATTCGCCTTCTGAAAACACGGAAAGTCATTTAAGTCAAGGCATTGCACCTAGGCCGTAAGTCCACCTTGAGTTACCGCTTGGAATCAACTTTCATTTTTTTTCAACTATATTAAGGCAAAGGAAAATATTTTTGTACACTTAAGTGTATTGTGTAAATAAAATATACGTAGACATAGGAATATACGTAGACATAGGAAAATTTATCTATTCATTTTGTATAGATAATTTGTGATACATTTTTAACATTGTAAATATTTGTTTTTATTTTGTAAATTTATTACTAACTTTTTTATTTTGTATAGGAAATAATCCGGGTTTATCGGAAAATTATACCACATACATCGGAGCATACGTTTGGAAGTCAAGGTTGAAAAACCTTGAGGTTGATGTCTTGTTGGTGATTTTTCGGTTTGCTCGGGAGTAAAAAGGTAAGTTTTCTTTTCACTCTCGTTATTTGTTTTTGAAAAAGTAAAAAATAAAAAATAAATTAGAAAATTTGTAATTGTATATATAAAAAAAAAGAGTGCTTGTTTTGTTTTACTGTTTGTAATTATTTATTTTTACTATGTATAATTACTGTTTGTTTTATTTTTGGGCTTGTTGTTTGTTTGTTTTTGGGCCTTAGGCCCGTTTGTGTGTTGGTTAGTGTTTTGGGTTTCGAAGAAAAAGAAAAAAAATAAAAATTAGTTAGTTAAATCTTTGGCCCATTGGGCCCGTGTCATTCCCGAAGCCCAAAACTCGTAACCCAAGCCCATTTAGTGTGTCGGGCCTGTTCGTTTTTAGGCCCATTAGTTTAAGCTCACCAATAATGGCCCGTTCTCTACGCGGCCAGGCCCATTTTAAGGCCCAGACCATTCCGATGGCCCAGGCCCGTTTAAAGTGTCGGCAACCGTTAGCGCGTGTGCTACGCGTTTTCACTGTTTACTTTACGACTTTCGCGTAAAGATTTGGTTAAATAAAAAGAAAAATTGTTATTGGTCTGTCCCGCGACTTTCGCGTCGGCACGATAATTAAAACAATTAAAAAAATAAAAAAAAATAAAAAATTTTGATTGGGCCGACGAACGACTTTTGCGTCGGCCGATTTGTTTAATAATCCGCATGCGTGTCCACTGTAGCCTTTGCGACTTTCGTCGCTCGATCCGCAATTTGCGGATCTGTGTCTGTGGCACGTGTGCGTACGTGCGTCTGATCCTTTCCCTTGGTTTGTGTCTATGTGCTCCATTCCATTCATTTTGCATTCATTTTCACTTAGTTCCCTTATAGTCTCTCTAAATTTTCGCTCGTTTGTTCATACTGTTCTTCACTTGTTCTTCGTTGTTCTTAGTTATTTTTCCAGAAAGCTATCCTCCCTTCCAACCTAGAAATGGCCAAAAGAGTGAATTCTTTCAGTGAGTTGTTTCATTCTAGTCCTCCAGAGAGTGATTTCTTTGAAGGCTTGGATGAAATCATTCCACCAAGCATTCTAGATACTGTTAATGCTAGCATGCCGGATGAACCAGAACCACAAGCACCAATCCAGGCTGCTGATCCACATGTTGTTGTTGTTGCTGGTCCTTCCCAGAAGCGTACGAGAGGCCCGAGGACGAGATTCACCAAAGAGCAAAATGATGCGTTGACCAACTTTTACACGGTGAATCCTCACCCACTCAAACTGCAAAGAGCAAGGTTTGCTATAGAACTCGGGTTAACTGAAAACAAGGTCTACAACTGGGGAAGGAGATTTCATGATAAGCACGGTATCCCGTCAGAAGAGCAGATTTATGCCGATCTAATAAGAAGAAACGAGGAGCTGATGAGTAAGAATGAGGAGCTTCAAGAGGAGAACCAGAAACTCATCGATGCTCTTCACAGCGGCATTTGTCCCCAGTGTGGAGGTCCTGTTCCGCACCCAGATGTGCAACGATCAAGGTTTGAAGTTGTTCCTCCGGAGCCTCTTCTTGTCTTGTCCGATGATTCAATCGACATGGATGACTTGCGAAGGGATGTGCGGAGCCTCATGCCAACATTACTCGAGCGCTCATCCTCTCATGTGCCATCTGACAACATTCCGGGACCTGCTCATGATCTCGTTGGGTTTCATTCCGACCAGATCGCCGATATCGTGAACAAAGCCAAAGACGAACTCATGCTCTTGGTCGCTGCTAGTTTTCCCCTATGGATCTATTCCTCAAATCCCATCACTTCCATTCATCCCGAAACTCTTAATCATGCCGAGTACTTGCTGATAGGAGCACAAAGTGTGACGTTTTTAATGTGTTTTCCCTACTATTTGGCTATGATTTAATTGTAACTTTGCTATTTTAGCTTAGTTTCCATATTTGAGTCCTAAATGACGTATTAATGTGAACATGTGCAGAAACGAAGTCTAATGGGCTTTTGCGAGGCCCATTAAGAAGGAGGCCCATTAAGAAGGAGGCCCAGACCCAAGATGGCAGGCCCAAATCCATGAAGGAAGGCCCAGGTTCACAAAGTATGAGGAAAGGCCCAAGCCCAGATTTTCGGACATTCTGCCTGTGCAGATCAGTCAACTTGCGAAGCCCATATCTCCCAATTGCACCGTCAGATCTAGCTGTAATTTTGATACACGCTGCATGTGGGTGTTAGGTATACGGTATTAAAATTTCAGAATCATCCAACCGGTGGAACGTCCATTATGCCGCTCTAAGTGCGCACTGCTCAGTGCTGTCTGCTTTTTATTTCTTTCCTCTTCTTTTATTTTCAATGCTCCACTCACCCCTATATTCTTTCCTCTTCTTTCTGCCCACAATATTAGTGTTTGATTTCTTTTATCTAAATAAATGGTTCATTGCCATATGACTTCATTTCCACCATTCCACTTACCATTTCTTTTCTACCACTCACATTCCACTTCTCTTCCTTTTCTTTCTTTATTTCTTTCATTGTCTTCTTCTTCCTCTCCATTCTCCTATAAATAGCAGCTTCATTCTTCTCACAAATACACACCCCAATGGGGAGGGACAAACCCTCCTCTTTCTCTTCTCCATCTTACATCATATTTTCCATTCTCTAGTATTTAGGGTTTTCAAGTCTTCAAGGAGGAGGGGAGCTGTTTACACCATTACCACCAGCCATCAACCATCATCACCACCATCATCATCACCTTGGGAATCTCGGCTTTTGAGTTACTCGCGTGAGGATTTAAGAGTTTGTGATCTTCGAGTTCTTCCTACTTTCCATATGGTGTACTTCAACTCATTCTTTAATTACTCTTTTTGAGTTCCTCTTTGTTGCTTGATTATTCTTTGTATTAGTTAACATGACATGATTTATATAATTTTCAGCCTATATTTATGAGTTTATTTGATTGTTAGATCCTAATTAATTAGTTCTTCTAGCAGCTTATGTGACTCCGTTTATTTGATTCGGTTTTATTGAATCTTTTATGTGTTCTTGTTTTAAGGTTTGAAACTTAAGATGATTGCATGTAATTGGTGCTAGAATTAGGGTTTTAATTCTAATTCACAAGTAGTAAAGGCTTATCAAACGGGTCGGAATCAAAATAAGAAGGATCGCGGATAGACGAGCGTTCGCTAGGTCGCGCACTTTAATTAACAACTCTTCTCCTATGCGTTAGATATGTTATTGATTGATCACCTTTGCATGTTTAATTGTTTAATCTAGATGAGCGTTCACTAGGTTAATTTTCATAGAAGAGGTTTTATTTGGGGAATGATAACCCGTGTGGGCATTCCACATATGTTAGTTTTGGTTTCATGGCTAGGGAACTTGGTTAATTTTCGGTCTAATGATTGGTAAACTTGTGTATATGTGGCTGAACTTTATATACTTTGTGTTTCATCATCATATTTTATTTATTCTTTGTAATTTAATTAATTTATTTCATTCAATTTATCTCTCAATTCCCCTTTTTACTTTGTACATATGTATATATTTATGCTTTATACTTGTTAATAATTCTTTTATTTTATTTAATTCTTGTGACAATTTTTGTTAGGTACACCCTTTGATCTCCGTTGTGAACGATACCCTACTATACACTATACTACTACCGATAGGGATTTTTTTAAATTGATGCTCATTTTGGGCGTGTCAATTTTTGGCGCCGTCGACGGGGATTGAAAATTCCTAACTATTATTTTGTGAATATTTGTGAATAATACTTGTTTATACTTCTTGATATTTTGTTACACTTAGTAATTTATTTAGGTGTCTTTTATATAGTTGATTATTTTTTGTTGTTGTAAGTTGTAACTTGAACGGAATAGGTAAGGTCCTTTTGTTAATATTGGCCTAAACCCTTCATTTTTACCGTAAGGTTATTTGAGGTTGAGGGCGGCCTTTATTAACACTTGGAGAATTGTCGAACACTTAAGTGCTTTCTCAACTGAGTAAGGGGCACATGGATGGTGTCTAGGTCGAGACCCTGGGTGACAGGTTTTGGATTCAGAGGACTATAGACTGACGTAAGTCGATAGGGGTGTAAGCCTCCGTAGTCCACTAAATGAATCCTGCCCCTCGCTTATCTCTCATATGATCTGGCCATTCGCCTTCTGAAAACACGGAAAGTCATTTAAGTCAAGGCATTGCATCTAGGCCGCACGTCCACCTTGAGTTACCGCTTGGAATCAACTTTCTTTTTTTTTCAACTATATTCAGGCAAAGGAAAATGTTTTGTACACTTTAGGTATATTGGATTAAACATGACTTTAAGATGGGTAGCTGTTTCAGTCCCATTGAACATTGAAGTCCTCTGTTCCCGTACTTAAGTGTATTTTGTATATAAAATTTACTTAGACATAGGAAAATATACTTAGACATAGGAAATTTTATTTATTCATTTTGTATAAATAATTTGTGACATTATTTTTAACTTTGTAAATATTTTGTGTTTAACTTGTAAATTTTATTACTAACCTTTTAATTTTTATAGGGAATAATCCGGGTTATTCGGAAATTTTACCACATACATCGGAGCATACGTTTAGGAAGTCAAGGTTGAAAAACCTTGAGGTTGATGTCTTGTTGGTGATTTTCGGTTTCCTCGGGAGTAAAAAGGTAAGTTTTCTTTTCACTCTCGTTATTTATTTGATTTAAAAAAAAAATTAATAAAAAAAAATAGAAAATTTGTAATTGTAAATAAAAAAAAAAGAGTGTTTGTTTGTTTGTTTGTTTTACTCTTTGTATTTATTGATTTTTACTGTTTATAATTACTGTTTGTTTTATTTTTGGGCTTGATTGTTGTTATTTGTTATTGGGCCTTAGGCCCATTTGTGTGATTGGTTAGGGTTTTAGGTTTCGTAAAATAATAAAAATAAAAAAATAAAAAAATAAATAAAAATTTAGCCCATTGGGCTCGTGTCATTCACGAAGCCCAAAACCCTTAACCCAAGCCCATTTAGTGTGTCGGGCCTGTTCGTTTTTAGGCCCATTAGTTTAAACTCACCAATAATGGCCCGTTCTCTACGCGGCCAGGCCCACTTTAAGGCCCAGACCATTCCGATGGCCCAAGCCCGTTTAAAGTGTCGGCAACCGTTAGCGCGTGTGCCACGCGTTTTCACTGTTCACTTTACGACTTTTCGTAAAGTATTAAAAAAATAAAAAAATAAAAAATCGAAAATCAAGAAAAAATGTGATTGGGCCGACGCACGACTTTTGCGTCGGCCGAATTGTTTAATAAACCGCGTGAGTGTCTACTGTAGACTTTACGACTTTCGTCGCTCGATCCGGAAATTACGGGTCTTCTGTCTGTGGCACGTGTGCGAGCGTGCGTATGTTCCTTCCTTTCCCTTCTGTTTGCGTTAGTTCCCTTAGGTCATTTCACGCATTTCCCTTTCTCTCTCTCTCGTTTTCTCTCGTTGTTCATCTGTTCTTCATCTGTTCTTCCGTTTTTCCCAGAAAACCTCCCAAACCCAGAAAAGCTTTCCTCCCATCCTAACCTAGAAATGGCCAAGAGAGTGAATTCTTTCAGCGATTTGTTTCAGGCAGGTCCTTCAGAGAACCCAATCTTTGAAGGCTTGGCTGAAATAATTCCACCGAGCATGCTCAATAGCGCCGATGCTAGCATGCCGACCAAGCCACAACCACAACCGCAACCACTACCCCAAGCACCAATCTTGGTTGCTGATCCACCTGTTGAACCGGAAGCCGCTCCTGTCTATAGGAGACTTCCGAGGACAAAGTACACCAAAGCTCAGAGAGAAGCACTGGCGGCTTTCTTTGCGGTGTATTCTCACCCCACCAAACCACAACGTGAAAGATTTGGTCCAAAAATCGGACTAGAAGAGGACCAAGTCTATTATTGGGGGTCGAGAAATAGGAAGAAGTTCGGTATCCAGTCTTCCGAGCAGCGTATTGCCGAGCTAGAGAGACGAAATGATCAGCTGGTGAGCAAGAACGAGGAGCTTCAAATGCAGAATCAACGACTCGTCGATGCTCTCCACAGCGGCATATGTCCTAATTGCGGAGGTCCTGTTCCGCACTCAGATGTGCCTAGGCGAAGGCTCGAAGTTGTTCCTCCACAACAAGAGCCTCTTCTCGAGTTGTCCGATGATTCTATTGACATGGACCACTTGAGACGGGATGTGCGGAGCCTCATGCCATCATTTATCGAGCGCCCATCCGTACCTGTGCCATCTGACACCCTTCCCGGACCTGCTCACGATCTTGTCGGAGTCCACACCGACTTGATCTCGGATATCGTCCGTAAGGCCAAACACGAGCTCCTGCTCATGGCCACTGCCGGATTTCCTTTGTGGATAACTTCACCGACTCCCGACACGTCTATTCATCCCGAGACTCTTCATAGGGCCGAGTACTTGCGAGTGTTTCAACGAGCTGAACCTGCTCCGTACTTCAAAGCCGAATCGTCGAGACACTCGGCAACCATCCATCTTTATCCGACCACCATCGTTCAGATCTTAATGGATGTTGGTCGATGGTTGCCAGTCTTCTGTAGCATGATCACAAATGCCAAGACGTTGGAGATCCTTTCCTCCAGCAACGAAGAAGGCTACGAGGAGCATATGCAGGTGATGTCGGCCGAGTTTCTGGTGCCATCTCACCTCGTTTCAACTCGTGAAGTCCAGTTCGTTAGGTACTCTCACCTACAACTGGATGGAAGTTGGGTCGTCGTGGATGTCTCCGTGGATGAATTGCGTTCCAATCCAAAGCCTTCCGTGAGATCGATTTGCCGAAAACGCCCCTCCGGATGCCTGATACGTGATCTTCATAATGGATCTTCCTTGGTCACTTGGATGGAGCACGTGGATGTACGCGAAAAGGAGATGAAGGCCAGTTTCGAACCTTTTGTTCATTCAGGGTTCGCTTTTGGTGCAAAGCGTTGGATCTCAACTCTCCAACGACAAGCCGAGCGCTACATGTTGATTAGTCGTAAAACCGAGGTCATTAATTTATTACCTAAATTCCTAACAATTGTCGTTGTAAAGTATAATGGGAAATAAAGGTTTTTCCCACAGAAGATTGTTATATTTACTTTTTAATGTCACGAAAAATTAAATTAAATAAAGAATTATATTTACAAGTATAAAGAATTATATTTACAAGTATAAAGAATAAAGAATATATATATATACAAAATTAAATGAACTATACAGTATTGTTTCTATTTACAAAAATATACATTATATACAAAAGTATTTTTGGGGGTTTTTGATAATTTTGAAAACAATAAAAGAAATATTTTTGGATTTTTATTATTTTTGAAAACAAGAAACACACACACAAATATTGTTTTGAAGATTAACCAACTCCCTAGCCATGAATCCGAAACTAACACATGTAGAATGCCTACGCAGGTTATCATTCCCCAAATAAACTTCTCCCATGAAATCAACCTAGTGAACGCTCATCTAGATTAAACAATTAAACATGCAAAGGTGATTAATCTAAACATGTCTAACGCATAGAAAAAGAGTTGTTAATTCAAGTGCGCGACCTAGCGAACGCTCGTCTATCCGCGATCCTTATTATTTAGTTTCAACATTAAAGATAAAACTAAACAAACAAAATTCACATAAGCTGCTAGAAGAATTAATCAACTTCAATCCAATTTATTACACAAAATAGAAAATAAACAAACAATAACATTTCCCAAAATTATTCACGAATAGTTAATTAAACAAAAATAAATAATAATAAATAAACGAGTTTGGGAAAAATGTTACTGTTGTGTCCATGAAAATGGACACTGTCTGGCAGGCGAAGGTGGCAGACTCAGCTATTAAAATCGGACTTTGCATTTGGATGTGGCGGGTGCAGAGAACACATGGACTTGGGCTTGCTGCAATGGGCTTAGGCAATTGGGCTTGACCAAGTGGGTGTCCTTAGCAGATTTGGACAGTGGGCTTTTTTTTGCATTGGGCCGGTCATACGGGGTCAAAGCCCAAGCTTGACTTTCTCTTCTTTTCCATTTCTGCGAGAGAGGGCGAGAGAGAGGCTGGCGGTGTGGATTGGTGCGGCGGGGAGAGAGAGTGAGCAGCGGAGATGTGGCATCGACGAGGTGCCGGCTGGAGCGATGGGATTGTGGGATTGACGATGGCAGGGGGCACGGGTTCTGGGCATGGGGACGCCGTGATAGGCGGGCTCGACGGCGGCGTCGGGATGTGAGGGCGGGAGAAATCGGCGCCGGCAGTTCTCGGGCTTGTGGGACCGACGCCGACGGTGATGGGTGATGATGGGCTGCGGCGGAAATTGCAGCAGCTAGGCATGGCGGCAACCGGATTGATGCGAACCTGCAAAAGAAGAAAACAAATTATTAGATTGAATTTAAAGAACATGATTGCAGGAAAATTGATGATTTTGCAGGTTGAAATTGGCATAGGCGATTGGCATGAACAGCAAGGGTGTTGTTGACTTGGATCGACGACAAGGACTTGGGTTGAGCCGGCGGCAAGGCTTGGCTCACGGCGGTGAGGTGCATCTGTGATTCGAAACATGGCTGGGCTCTGAATTGCAGGTGATTGATTATGGTTTGTGATGATGAGAGGATGATTGAGAGTGTGCAGAAACTTCTCTTAAATAGAGAATGGAAGGTGAGCTCGGTGGTGTTGGTAATGGTGGAATAGGTTGGTGATATGGATTGTAGTGGTAGTGGAAATAATAGGTGGCCGGTGGTGGAATGGGTTGGTGATGCTAGAAGCCAAGGGTGGTGCCGGTGGTGGAATGGATTTGATGGACTGTAGCAAAAATCCAAAATAAAATAAATTAAAATATTATAAACAAATAAAAATAAATATAAAATCAAAAGTAAATAAAAATATAAAATATAAACATAAATATGAAAATAAATATAAATATAAACATGGGAAAATAAAATGGAGATTTGATTTGTGTTTCGCCACCGCGTGTGGTGGTTGCGCCGCCTAATGTGGTGGTTCGCCGACGAACTTGCCGGAATTCGGAACGGTTTCCGAAATCTTCGTACAATATTTTATTCCACAAATGAAAGTCACGGTTGACTTTCCGAATTACGCTGAAGACCTCCAAAATTCACCTTTTGTGTTGAAATTGACATTTTTCTCATATTTTCCCTAAAAACACAAAAACAAATATTAAACAAACAATTAAGCTTTCGAAATAGCAAAATCCAGTAATTAAAGGCACTTTGTGAACGTATTTTACGTTCACATCACACCCCTACACTTGAACTATTGCTAGTCCTCTAGCAAACACAGAACAAAACATCACAAAACAGAAAGGGAAACACAAAACAGACGGTCTTTCCAACCATAATCCTCAGCGAGTTCGAAAGAGTTATAATCAAGAGAATAAAAATTATATAACAAGGCTAAAGAATTTGCTAAGCATTTAATATGTACATCTCATTTATGCTCGGGTGTAGTGTGTGAAAACCAAGTATACAATTAATGTCAAGCAATCCAATAGGCACATATGAGCAACATTAACCACTAAACCTCACAAGATTCACTAAATATTTCCGCTCAGTGTTTAGGGTTAAGTGTTTACTCTCAAAACAATTACACAAGTAGTGTTCCCATAAGCTTGCTCATTAACCGACTCTCTACAATTAATCTACAAATCATCAGATCATAAGGACTTTCAGGTGAAACAGGGACAAAAGGATGAATGGTAAGTGGTGAATGGTAAATGAAGTGAAATGACTCGAAATGAAAAATGTTTTACATGTTTGCAAGACAAGTCAACGACTTTGAAACTCATACCTATGCTAAACCCGAACAACTTTCTTATTCTCCTCTAACCTTTTATTGAAAATAAAAACAATACAATAACTCTATTTTTGGAATTTCTCTTTCTGACATTTTTTTTTCTTTCTTTTCTATTTTTTTTTTTGAGGAATTTATTCCTTCTTTTTATTTCTGATTTTTTTTCTTTGAACAATTACAACAAAATAAATACACCCCCACACTTGCCTTCTGGTATAATACCAAACAAATCAAAACCCGAAGCATAAGAACACAAGAAGTCACTATCATCGTCTTGCAAACATAAATAAAACAAGGGTGAGATGGTATGGGTGAACAAAAGAAACGGCTAATGAGTGTTTAGTTCAAAAGGGGATTCCTAAAGTTCGTGTTTAGATGGATGGTGAATATTTTGGCCATGGTGCTCAACTAATGCCTTACTCATTTCTAATTCATCACAGATTAACAAAACGTTTCAAGTGGTCTTTGAGCAAGTTCTAGGTTCAAAACTCATGAATTGTGCACACATGAAGAACGAGTAAATGTATGAAATATGCATACATGTGAATATTCAATAGGCTCAAATCCTCACAGTTTCTGGGTATGCATGACAATGTATGTTTAAATGTGCTTCTCGGATTCCAATCAATTAATCGAAACAGGTTATGTGAACATGGAAATTCGAGCAATCACAAGTTATGCATATTAAATCCAAAGCAAACTACACAAAGCCTTGACATATAATAAACATTCTCCTAATCACAACAATTAAACTCAATTCATCATCGGGATTGGAAAGAAAACAACACACATAACACAAATAAACACACAAAAACACACAAACAGAAGCAAATATTTTTGTAATTTTTGATTTTTTGATTTTTTTGAT
Organism: Rubus idaeus; assembly: GCA_030142095.1. Classification (NCBI taxonomy): domain Eukaryota; kingdom Viridiplantae; phylum Streptophyta; class Magnoliopsida; order Rosales; family Rosaceae; genus Rubus; species Rubus idaeus. The sequence goes on along the minus strand of CM057968.1, from coordinate 15,876,201 downwards.
TTTTTTCAATTTACGTAACAATACGTGACCACAGTGACTTACTAAGTGCAATGGTAGGTTCAACGCTACCAAGGGAGTAAGTATGATTTAGTCGATATATTGTTACCGTAGAAAACAAAAACAAGTAAATTATTTTTTTGAATTTTTCAGATTTTTTTCAAATTTTTTCTTTTCTTTTTAATAAACCTTCCCCCCACACTTGAATTAAACATTGTCCTCAATGTTAGACAGATATTTCACGAAAATGAAAAATTCAAGTATGGTTATTGAATTTAAACACACAAACAGAAGTAAACACACAACATATATACAAATGAAAAACAAATAAGTTAAAGAAAAACTCCCCCTTGAAGATCGTGAAGCTCCTCCCGAAGCAAGTCACCAACAGTCACAAACAAGGCTAGCAGGGCCTTGCATCCAACGTTTGCTCCTTAATTGACTGCGGCTCTGATCCTTTGAAGTGTGTCCTGGACAAGGGTTGTTGCCGACTCCACGGCAGACTTGGCTGATGTAGCCCTCACTGAGATCTGGAACACTATAGTCAGCAGTGTTCCGTCAAGTACGGCTCCGGATACGTTAGGCAGAATGGAGAAGCCAGAAGACATAAGCGGAAATGGCTCCGGTTGAACTCCAGATAGCAAACACTGGAAAATGGAATGGTTAATCGGCGCGTATATCACAGACGACCCCGTTGCATCGGTGCAACACTCCTGAAGAATAAGGAAGTCGTTGTGACTATCTATGGCGAGCACCGAAATCTGATTGCGCGGGTCAAGACCGATGGTGAAATTTGCTAGCACACGCACATAGCTGTCCATCGACATACTATCCCATATTGGTCTAGTCTGAACGTCTTTGAGGAACTCAAAGATCCTGGTGTGGTGGGAGAGATGAACGACGGAACAACCAGCAGTACGATTGACTCCAGGGGGCTTGCTCGGATCTCCCCTTCGCTTGTTGGTCCTGACCTCCATTCGAGTGTCTCTTGTTCGATTCGAACAAGTCCAGTGGTGGTACGTGGAGTTGCTGATGTCGTTGAAGAAACAGATCGTCATCTGTTTTGCCATTTCCGCAAGTCCTCTTCTTCCTTCAAGAGAAATAATCGAGTCACCGGGTGAAGAGTGGATACCTGTGGCGCACATGTAGCGCTCGGTTTGTCGTTGGAGGGTTGAGATCCAACGCTTTGCACCAAAAGCGAACCCTGAATGAACAAATGGTTCGAAACTGGCCTTCATCTCCTTCTCGCGTACATCCACGTGCTCCACCCAAGTGACCAAGGAAGATCCATTATGAAGATCACGTATCAGGCATCCGGAGGGGCGTTGTCGGCAAATCGATCTCACGGAAGGCTTTGGATTTGTGCGCAATTCATCCACGGAGACATCCACAACGACCCAACTTCCATCCAGTTGTAGGTGAGAGTACCTAACGAACTGGACTTCACGAGTTGAAACGAGGTGAGATGGCACCAGAAACTCGGCCGACATCACTTGCTTCTGCTCCTCGTAGCCTTCTTCGTTGTTGGAGGAAAGGATCTCCAACGTCTTGGCGTTTGTGATCATGCTACAGAAGACTGGCAACCATCGACCAACATCCATTAAGATCTGAACGATGGTGGTCGGATAAAGATGGATGGTTGCCGAGTGTCTCGACGATTCGGCTTTGAAGTACGGAGCAGGTTCAGCTCGTTGAAACACTCGCAAGTACTCGGCCCTATGAAGAGTCTCGGGATGAATAGACGTGTCGGGAGTCGGTGAAGTTATCCACAAAGGAAATCCGGCGGTGGCCATGAGCGAGGAGAGCTCGTGTTTGGCCTTACGGACGATATCCGAGATCAAGTCGGTGTGGACTCCGACAAGATCATGAGCAGGTCCGGGAAGGGTATCGGATGGCACGGGTATGGATGGGCGATCGACAAGTGTAGGCATGAGGCTCCGCACATCCCGTCTTAAGTGGTCCATGTCGATGGAATCATCGGACAACTCGAGAATAGGCTCTTGTTGTTGAGGAACAACTTCGAGCCTTCGCCGTGGCACATCCGAGTGCGGAACGGGACCTCCGCAATGGGACAGATGCCGCTGTGGAGAGCATCGACGAGTCGTTGATTCGAAGTTGAAGCTCCTCGTTCTTGCTCACCAGCTGATCGTTTCTTTTCTCTAGCTCGGCAATACGCTGCTCGGAAGACTGGATACCGAACTTCTTCCTATTTCTCGACCCCCAATAGTAGACTTGGTCCTCCTCAAGTCCGATTTTCGGACCAAATCGTTCTCGTTGCGGCTTGGTGGGGTGAGAATACACCGCAAAGAAAGCCGCAAGTGCATCTCTCTGAGCTTTGCTGTACTTCGACCTCGGAAGTCTCCTATAGACAGGAGCGGCTTCCGGCTCAATAGGTGGATCAGCAACCAAGATTGGTGCTTGGGGTAGTGGTTGCGGTTGTGGTAGTGGCTCGGTCGGCATGCTAGCATCGGCGCTATTGAGCATGCTCGGTGGAATTATTTCAGCCAGACCTTCAAAGATCGGGTTCTCTGAAGGACCTGCCTGAAACAAATCGCTGAAAGAATTCACTCGTTTGGCCATTTGTGGTTCGGGAGGGAGGAAAGCTTCTGGGATTTGGGAGGTTTTCTGGGAAAACTGAAGAACACGAAGAACACGAGAGAGAGAGAGAGAGAGAGAGAGGGAAACCTAAGGAAATGCGTGAAATGAAACACACGAACAGAAGGGAAGGGAAGGGAACGAACGCACGCTCGCACACGTGCCACAGACAGAAGACCCGTAATTTCCGGATCGAGAGACGAAAGTCGTAAAGTCTACAGTAGACACGCACGCGGCTTATTAAAGAAATCGGCCGACGCAAAAGTCGTGCGTCGGCCCAATCACATTTTTTTCTGATTTTCGATTTTTTATTTTTTTTATTTTTTTAATACTTTACGAAAAGTCGTAAAGTGAACAGTGAAAACGCGTCGCACACGCGCTTGCCGACACTTTAAACGGGCTTGGGCCATCGGAATGGTCTGGGCCTTAAAGTGCGCTTGGGCCAAAGAAATCTCCGGCCCATTATTGGTGGGCTTAACTAATGGGCCTAAAAACGAACAGGCCCGACACACTAATGGGCTTGGGTTACGGGTTTTGGGCTTCGTGAATGACACGAGCCCAATGGGCTAAATTTTTTTTTTTTTTTTTTATTTTACGAAACCTAAAACCCTAACCAATCACACAAATGGGCCTAAGGCCCAATAACAAATAAACAACAAACAAGCCCGAAAATAAAACACACATTAATTATAAACAGTAAAAATAAATAATTAAAAACAGTAAAACAAAAGCAAACACTTTTTTTTTTTTTTTTTTTTTTATTTTTAACAAAAAAAATAACGAGAGTGAAAAGAAAACTTACCTTTTTACTCCCGAGGAAACCGAAAATCACCAACAAGACATCAACCTCAAGGTTTTTCAACCTTGACTTCCTAAACGTATGCTCCGATGTATGTGGTAGAATTTCCGATAAACCCGGATTATTTCCTATACAAAATAAAAAGGTTAGTAATAAATTTACAAAATAAAAACAAAATATTTACAAAGTTAAAAATATGTCACTAATTATCTATACAAAATGAATGAATAAAATTTCCTATGTCTAAGTATATTTTATTATGTCTAAGTATATTCCTATGTCTACGTATATTCCTATGTCTACGTATATTCCTATGTCTACGTATATTTTATTTACACAATACACTTAAGTGTACAAAAATATTTTCCTTTGCCTGAATATAGTTGAAAAAAATGAAAGTTGATTCAAAGCGGTAACTCAAGGTGGACTTACGGCCTAGGTGCAATGCCTTGACTTAAATGACTTTCCGTGTTTTCAGAAGGCGAATGGCCAGATCACAAGAGATAAGCGAGAGGCAGGATTCATTTAGTGGACAAGTCCTCTGAATCCAATTTTACAAACCCGTCACCCAGAGTCTTGATCATATCTAGACACCATTCATGTGCCCCTTACTCAGTTGAGAAAGCACTTAAGTGTTCGACAATTCTCCAAGTGTTAATAAAGGCCGCCCTCAACCTCAAATAACCTTACGGTAAAAATGAAGGGTTTAGGCCAATATTAATAAAAGGACCTTACCTATTTCCGTTCAAGTTACAACTTACAACAACAAAAAAATAATCAACTATATAAAAGACACCTAAATATAATTACTAAGTGTAAAAATATAAACAAGTATAATCAAGTGAGTATAAATAAAATTAACAAGTATTATTTACAAATAGTAAAAAGTCAATAGTCAACAGTCAAAAGTCAACAGTAAATAGTAACAGTCAAAAGTCAAAAGTAAATAGTAAAAACAATCCCCGGCGAGCCGGCGCCAAAATGATTAGACGTTTTTCACCGAGGTCATTAATTTATTACCTAAATTCCTAACAATTGTCGTTGTAAAGTATAATGGGAAATAAAGGTTTTTCCCACAGAAGATTGTTATATTTACTTTTTAATGTCACGAAAAATTAAATTAAATAAAGAATTATATTTACAAGTATAAAGAATTATATTTACAAGTATAAAGAATAAAGAATATATATATATACAAAATTAAATGAACTATACAGTATTGTTTCTATTTACAAAAATATACATTATATACAAAAGTATTTTTGGGGGTTTTTGATAATTTTGAAAACAATAAAAGAAATATTTTTGGATTTTTATTATTTTTGAAAACAAGAAACACACACACAAATATTGTTTTGAAGATTAACCAACTCCCTAGCCATGAATCCGAAACTAACACATGTAGAATACCTACGCAGGTTATCATTCCCCAAATAAACTTCTCCCATGAAATCAACCTAGTGAACGCTCATCTAGATTAAACAATTAAACATGCAAAGGTGATTAATCTAAACATGTCTAACGCATAGAAAAAGAGTTGTTAATTCAAGTGCGCGACCTAGCGAACGCTCGTCTATCCGCGATCCTTATTATTTAGTTTCAACATTAAAGATAAAACTAAACAAACAAAATTCACATAAGCTGCTAGAAGAATTAATCAACTTCAATCCAATTTATTGCACAAAATAGAAAATAAACAAACAATAACATTTCCCAAAATTATTCACGAATAGTTAATTAAACAAAAATAAATAATAATAAATAAACGAGTTTGGGAAAAATGTTACTGTTGTGTCCATGAAAATGGACACTGTCTGGCAGGCGAAGGTGGCAGACTCAGCTATTAAAATCGGACTTTGCATTTGGATGTGGCGGGTGCGGGAGACACATGGACTTGGGCTTCGCTGCAATGGGCTTAGGCAATCGGTGGCTTGACCAAGTGGGTGTCCTTAGCAGATTTGGACGGGTGGGCTTTTTTTTGCATTGGGCCGGTCAACAGGGGGTCAAAGCCCAAGCTTGACTTTCTTCTTTTCCATTTCTTTTCAGAGAGGGCGAGAGAGAGCTGGCGGTGTGGATTGGTGCGGCGGGGAGAGAGAGTGAGCAGCGGAGATGTGGCATCGACGAGGTGCCGGCTGGAGCGATGGGATTGTGGGATTGACGATGGCGGGGGGCACGGGTTCTGGGCATGGGGACGCCGTGATAGGCCGGGGCTCAACGGCGGCGTCGGGATGTGAGGGCAGGAGAAATCGGCGCCGGCAGTTCCCGGGCTTGTGGGACCGACGCCGACGGTGATGGGTGATGATGGGCTGCGGCGGAAATTGCAGCAGCTAGGCATGGCGGCAACCGGATTGATGCGAACCTGCAAAAGAAGAAAACAAATTATTAGATTGAATTTAAAGAACATGATTGCAGGAAAATTGATGATTTTGCAGGTTGAAATTGGCATAGGCGATTGGCATGAACAGCAAGGGTGTTGTTGACTTGGATCGACGACAAGGACTTGGGTTGAGCCGGCGGCAAGGCTTGGCTCACGGCGGTGAGGTGCATCTGTGATTCGAAACATGGCTGGGCTCTGAATTGCAGGTGATTGATTATGGTTTGTGATGATGAGAGGATGATTGAGAGTGTGCAGAAACTTCTCTTAAATAGAGAATGGAAGGTGAGCTCGGTGGTGTTGGTAATGGTGGAATAGGTTGGTGATATGGATTGTAGTGGTAGTGGAAATAATAGGTGGCCGGTGGTGGAATGGGTTGGTGATGCTAGAAGCCAAGGGTGGTGCCGGTGGTGGAATGGATTTGATGGACTGTAGCAAAAATCCAAAATAAAATAAATTAAAATATTATAAACAAATAAAAATAAATATAAAATCAAAAGTAAATAAAAATATAAAATATAAACATAAATATGAAAATAAATATAAATATAAACATGGGAAAATAAAATGGAGATTTGATTTGTGTTTCGCCACCGCGTGTGGTGGTTGCGCCGCCTAATGTGGTGGTTCGCCGACGAACTTGCCGGAATTCGGAACGGTTTCCGAAATCTTCGTACAATATTTTATTCCACAAATGAAAGTCACGGTTGACTTTCCGAATTACGCTGAAGACCTCCAAAATTCACCTTTTGTGTTGAAATTGACATTTTTCTCATATTTTCCCTAAAAACACAAAAACAAATATTAAACAAACAATTAAGCTTTCGAAATAGCAAAATCCAGTAATTAAAGGCACTTTGTGAACGTATTTTACGTTCACATCACATGTGCGCCACAGGTATCCACTCTTCACCCGGTGACTCGATTATTTCTCTTGAAGGAAGAAGAGGCTTGGCGGAAATGGCAAAACAGATGACAGTCTGTTTCTTCAACGATATCAGCAACTCCACATACCACCACTGGACTTGTTCGAACCGAACAAGAGACACTCGAATGGAGGTCAGGACCAACAAGCGAAGGGGAGATCCGAGCAAGCCCCCTGGAGTCAATCGTACTGCTGGTTGTTCCGTTGTTCATCTATCTCATCACACTAGGATCTTTGAGTTCCTCAAAGACGTTCAAACGAGACCACAATGGGATAGTATGTCGATGGACAGCTCTGTGCGTGTGCTAGCAAACTTCACCATCGGTCTTGACCCGCGGAACCAGATCTCGGTGCTCGCTATAGATAGTCACAACGACTTCCTCATCCTTCAGGAGTGTTGCACCGATGCAACGGGGTCGTCTGTGATTTATGCGCCGATTAACCATTCCATTTTCCAGTGTTTGCTATCTGGAGTTCAACCGGAGCCATTTCCGCTTATGTCTTCAGGCTTCTCCATTCTGCCTAACGTATCCGGAGCCATTCTTGATGGAACACTACTGACTATGGTGTTCCAGATCTCAGTGAGGGCTACATCAGCCAAGTCTGCCGTGGAGTCGGCAACTACCCCGGTCCAGGACACGCTCAAAAAGATCAAAGCCGCAGTCAACTAAGGAGCAAACGTTGGATGCAAGGCCCTGCTAGCCTTGTTTGTGACTGTTGGTGACTACCTTCGGGAGGAGCTTCACGATCTTCAAAGGGGAGTCTTTCTGTTTCCCTTTTCATTTACTTAACTGTTGTGTGTTTATTTTTGTTGGTGTGTTTACTTCTGTTTGTGTGTTTAAATTCAATAACCATGCTTGAATTATTCATTTTCGTGAAATATTTGTCTAACATTGAGGACAATGTTTAATTCAAGTGTGGGGGGGAAGGTTTATAGAAAAGAAAAGAAAAAAAATTGAAAAATTGAAAAAAATAATTTACTTGTGTTTGTTTTCTACGGTAACAATATATCGACTAGATCATACTTACTCCCTTGGTAGCGTTGAACCTACCATTGCACTTAGTAAGTCACTGTGGTCACGTATTGTTACCCTAATAAAAAAAATTGAAAAAGAAAAAAAAAATAGTTTTGTAAGCTCGTTTGTTTCGCACTGGCTTTGGAGCTATCGAGTCTTAGAAAGTGCTTGTTCGTTTATTTGAGCTATATCATTTTTAAAAAAAATCAATCAAAAAAAAAATCAAAAAATCAAAAATTACAAAAATATTTGCTTCTGTTTTGTGTGTTTTGTGCTTTGTTCTTTCCAATCCCAAGGATGAATTGAGTTTAATTGTTGTGATTAGGAGAATGTTTATTATATGTCAAGGCTTTGTGTAGCTTGCTTTGGATTTAATATGCATAACTTGTGATTGCTCGAAATTCCATGTTCACATAACCTGTTTCGATTAATTGATTGCAATCCGAGAAGCACATTTAAACAAACATTGTCATGCATACCCAGAAAATGTGAGGACTTGAGCCTATTGTATATTCACATGTATGCATTTTTGATACATTTACTCGTTCTTCATGTGTGCACAATTCATGAGTTTTTGAACCTAGAACTTGCTCAGAGACCACTTGAAACTTTTTATTAATCTGTAATGAATTAGAAATGAGTAAGGCATTAGTTGAGCACCATGGCCAAAATATTCACCATCCATTTAAACACGAACTTTAGGATCCCCTTTTGAACTAAACACTCATTAGCCGTTTCTTTTGTTCACCCACACCATCTCACCCTTGTTTTATTTATGTTTGCAAGACGATGATAGTGACTTCTTATGTTTTTATGCTTCGGATTTGTATGGTAGTATACCAGAAGGCAAGTGTGGGGGTGTATTTATTTTGTTGTATTTGTTCAAAGAAAGAAAAAAAAAATCAGAAATAAAAAGAAGGAATAAATTCCTCAAAGAAAGAAAAAAAGAAAAGAAAAAAGAAAAAAAAATAGAGTTATTTTCTTGTATTATTTTCAATAAAAGGTTGGAGGAGAATAAGAAAGTTGTTTCGGGTATAGCATAGGTATGAGTTTCAAAGTCGTTGACTTGTCTTGCAAACATGTGAAACATTTTTCATTTCCAGTCCCTTCATTCATCATTCACTATTCACCATTCACCCTTTTGGCCCCGTTTATACCCTTGAAGCCCTTATGATCTAATGATTTGTGGATTAATTGTGGAGAGTTGGTTAATGAGCAAGCTTATGGGAACATTACTTGTGCAATTGTTATGAGAGTAAACACTTAACCCTAAACACTGAGCGGAAATATTTAGTGACCATTGTGAGCTTTAGTGGTTAATGTTGTTTCGATGTGCCTATTTGATTTCATGAGATTAATTGTATACTCGGTTTTCACACACTTCACCCGAGCATAAATGAGATGTGCATGTTAAAGACTTAGCAAATTCTTTAGCCTTGGTATATAATTTTTATTCTCTTGATTATAACTCTTCTGAACTCGCTGAGGGTTATGGTTGGAAAGACCATTTTGTTTTGTGTTTCGTTTTCTGTTTTGTGTTGTTCTGTTTTAAAGTTTTGTGTTTGCTAGAGGACTAGCAATAGCTAAGTGTGGGGGAATTTGATAGGAGCACAAAGTGTGACGTTTTTAATGTGTTTTCCCTACTATTTGGCTATGATTTAATTGTAACTTTGCTATTTTAGCTTAGTTTCCATATTTGAGTCCTAAATGACGTATTAATGTGAACATGTGCAGAAACGAAGTCTAATGGGCTTTTGCGAGGCCCATTAAGAAGGAGGCCCAGACCCAAGATGGCAGGCCCAAATCCATGAAGGAAGGCCCAGGTTCACAAAGCATGAGGAAAGGCCCAAGCCCAGATTTTCGGACATTCTGCCTGTGCAGATCAGTCAACTTGCGAAGCCCATATCTCCCAATTGCACCGTCAGATCTAGCTGTAATTTTGATACACGCTGCATGTGGGTGTTAGGTATACGGTATTAAAATTTCAGAATCATCCAACCGGTGGAACGTCCATTATGCCGCTCTAAGTGCGCACTGCTCAGTGCTGTCTGCTTTTTATTTCTTTCCTCTTCTTTTATTTTCAATGCTCCACTCACCCCTATATTCTTTCCTCTTCTTTCTGCCCACAATATTAGTGTTTGATTTCTTTTATCTAAATAAATGGTTCATTGCCATATGACTTCATTTCCACCATTCCACTTACCATTTCTTTTCTACCACTCACATTCCACTTCTCTTCCTTTTCTTTCTTTATTTCTTTCATTGTCTTCTTCTTCCTCTCCATTCTCCTATAAATAGTAGCCTCATTCTTCTCACAAATACACACCCCAATGGGGAGGGACAAACCCTCCTCTTTCTCTTCTCCATCTTACATCATATTTTCCATTCTCTAGTATTTAGGGTTTTCAAGTCTTCAAGGAGGAGGGGAGCTGTTTACACCATTACCACCAGCCATCAACCATCATCACCACCATCATCATCACCTTGGGAATCTCGGCTTTTGAGTTACTCGCGTGAGGATTTAAGAGTTTGTGATCTTCGAGTTCTTCCTACTTTCCATATGGTGTACTTCAACTCATTCTTTAATTACTCTTTTTGAGTTCCTCTTTGTTGCTTGATTATTCTTTGTATTAGTTAACATGACATGATTTATATAATTTTCAGCCTATATTTATGAGTTTATTTGATTGTTAGATCCTAATTAATTAGTTCTTCTAGCAGCTTATGTGACTCCGTTTATTTGATTCGGTTTTATTGAATCTTTTATGTGTTCTTGTTTTAAGGTTTGAAACTTAAGATGATTGCATGTAATTGGTGCTAGAATTAGGGTTTTAATTCTAATTCACAAGTAGTAAAGGCTTATCAAACGGGTCGGAATCAAAATAAGAAGGATCGCGGATAGACGAGCGTTCGCTAGGTCGCGCACTTTAATTAACAACTCTTCTCCTATGCGTTAGATATGTTATTGATTGATCACCTTTGCATGTTTAATTGTTTAATCTAGATGAGCGTTCACTAGGTTAATTTTCATAGAAGAGGTTTTATTTGGGGAATGATAACCCGTGTGGGCATTCCACATATGTTAGTTTCGGTTTCATGGCTAGGGAACTTGGTTAATTTTCGGTCTAATGATTGGTAAACTTGTGTATATGTGGCTGAACTTTATATACTTTGTGTTTCATCATCATATTTTATTTATTCTTTGTAATTTAATTAATTTATTTCATTCAATTTATCTCTCAATTCCCCTTTTTACTTTGTACATATGTATATATTTATGCTTTATACTTGTTAATAATTCTTTTATTTTATTTAATTCTTGTGACAATTTTTGTTAGGTACACCCTTTGATCTCCGTTGTGAACGATACCCTACTATACACTATACTACTACCGATAGGGATTTTTTTAAATTGATGCTCATTTTGGGCGTGTCACTTGCGAGTGTCTCAACGAGCTGAGCTTACACCATATTTCATATCAGAAGCCTCGAGACACTCAGCAACCATTCACCTGAATCCGACCACCATCGTTCAGATTTTAATGGATGTTGGTCAATGGTTGCTCGTCTTCTGTAGCTTGGTCACCAATGCCCATACCTTGGAGGTCCTGTTCTCCGGGATAGAAGAAAGCTACAAGGAGCGAGTGCAAGTGATGTCTGCCGAGTTTCTAGTGCCAACATACAATGTTTCAACTCGTGAAGTCCAGTTTGTTCGTTCCTCTCACCAACAATTGGATGGAAGTTGGATTGTTGTGGATGTCTCTGTGGATGAAATGAGCTCAAATCCAAGGCCTTCCGTGAGATCAAGATGCCGAAAACGTCCTTCCGGATGCCTGATACGAGATCTGCAGAATGGATCCTCTTTTGTCACGTGGGTGGAGCATGTTGATGTGCGAGAAAAAGATTTAACCCCCTTATTTAAACCTTTTGTTGAATCAGGTTTTGCATATGGAGCGAAGCGTTGGTTGGCACCTCTTCAACGACATGCCGAGCGCTACATGTGCGTGATGGGGATTCACACTTCACCTAGTGACTCAATCATTTCACCAGGAGGGAGAAGAAGCCTTGCTAAGATGGCAAACCAGATGGCGATAAGTTTCTTCAACGACATCACCAACTCGACTTACCATCATTGGACTGCATCAAACAAAACGGGAGACACACATATGGAGGTCAGGACCAACAAGCGAAGGGGTGATCCTAGCCAACCCCTTGGACTCGATCGTACTGCTGGCTGTTCTGTCAAGCACTTCTCCCATCACACAAGAATCTTTGATTTTATCAGAGACGTACAGACAAGGCATTTATGGGATAGTGTGTCGATAGACAGTTCAGTACATGTGCTTACAAACTTCACCACTGGTCTTGACCCACGAAATTCTATCTCCGTTTTGGGCATAAGTAATCACGTCGACTTCCTCATACTCCAGGAGTGCTTCACAGATTCAACGGGGTCGTACGTGATTTATGCGCCTATCGATCAAGCAACCTTCCAGTCCATGTTATGTGGAGTTGACCCGGAGCCTTTTCAATTGATGTCATCTGGCTTCTCCATTCTGCCTGATGTATCCGGAGACGTACTTGATGGAACTCTACTGACGTTAGTGTTCCAGATCTCAGTGAAGGCAAATTCAGCCAGACGTGCTGTGGATTTGGCAACAGGCACGGTCCAGGACACGCTCAAAAGGATCAAAGCCGCAGTCAACTAAGGAGCAAATGTTGGATGCAAGGCCCTGCTAGCCTTGTTTGTGACTGTTGGTGACTTGCTTCGGGAGGAGCTTCACGATCTTCAAAGGGGAGTCTTTCTGTTTCCCTTTTCATTTACTTAACTGTCGTGTGTTTATTTATGTTTGTGTGTTTATTTCTGTTTGTATTTTCAATTCAATAACCATGCTTAAATTTTTCATTTTCGTGAAATATTTGTCAACATTGAGGACAATGTTTAATTCAAGTGTGGGGGGAAGGTTTATTAAAAAGAAACGAAAAAATTTGAAAAATTGAAAAAATTCAAAAAAATAATTTATTTGTTTTCGTTTTCTACGGTAACAATATATCGACTAAATCATACTTACTCCCTTGGTAGCGTTGAACCTACCATTGCACTTAGTAACTCACTGTGGTCACGTATTGTTACCCTAATAAAAAAAAATTGAAAAAGAAAAAAAAAAGTTTTGTAAGCTCGTTTGTTTCGCACTGGCTTTGGAGCTATCGAGTCTTAGAAAGTGTTTGTTTGTTTATTTGAGCTATATCATTTAAAAAAAATCAATCAAAAAAAATCAAAAAAATCAAAAATTACAAAAATATTTGCTTCTGTTTTGTGTGTTTTGTGCTTTGTTCTTTCCAATCCCAAGGATGAATGATACGCCCAAAAGGAGCATCAATTTAAAAAATCCCTATCGGTAGTATAGTGTAAGTAGGGTATCGTTCACAACGGAGATCAAAGGGTGTACCTAACAAAAAATGTCACAAAGAATTAAATAAAATAAAGAATTATTATTAACAAGTATAAAGTATAAATATATACATATGTACAAAGTAAAAAGGGGAATTGAGAGATAAATTGAATGAAATAAATTAATTAAATTACAAAGAATAAATAAAATATGATGATGAAACAAAAAGTATATAAAGTTCAGCCACATATACACAAGTTTACCAATCATTAGACCGAAAATTAACCAAGTTCCCTAGCCATGAAACCGAAACTAACATATGTGGAATGCCCACACGGGTTATCATTCCCCAAATAAAACCTCTTCTATGAAAATTAACCTAGTGAACGCTCATCTAGATTAAACAATTAAACATGCAAAGGTGATCAATCAATAACATATCTAACGCATAGGAGAAGAGTTGTTAATTAAAGTGCGCGACCTAGCGAACGCTCGTCTATCCACGATCCTTCTTATTTTGATTCTGACCCGTTTGATAAGCCTTTACTACTTGTGAATTAGAATTAAAACCCTAATTCTAGCACTAATTACATGCAATCATCTTAAGTTTTGAACCTTAAAACAAGAACACATAAAAGATTCAATAAAACCGAATCAAATAAACGGAGTCACATAAGCTGCTAGAAGAACTAATTAATTAGGATCTAACAATCAAATAAACTCATAAAATATAGGCTGAAAATTATAAACGTCATGTCATGTTAACTAGTACAAAGAATAATCAAGCAACAAAGAGGAACTCAAAAAGAGTAATTAAAGAATAAGTTGAAGTACACCATATGGAAAGTAGGAAGAACTCGAAGATCACAAACTCTTAAATCCTCACGCGAGTAACTCAAAAGCCGAGATTCCCAAGGTGATGATGATGGTGGTGATGATGGTTGATGGCTGGTGGTAATGGTGTAAACAGCTCCCCTCCTCCTTGAAGACTTGAAAACCCTAAATACTAGAGAATGGAAAATATGGTGTGAGATGGAGAAGAGAAAGAGGAGGGTTTGTCCCTCCCCATTGGGGTGTGAATTGGTGAGAAGAATGAGGCTGCTATTTATAGGAGAATGGAGAGGAAGAAGAAGACAATGAAAGAAATAAAGAAAGAAAAGGAAGAGAAGTGGAATGTGAGTGGTAGAAAAGAAATGGTAAGTGGAATGGTGGAAATGTAGTCATATGGCAATGAACCATTTATTTAGGTAAAGGAAATCAAGCACTAATATTGTGGGTAGAAAGAAGAGGAAAGAATATAGGGGTGAGTGGAGCATTGAAAATAAAAGTAGAGGAAAGAAATAAAAACGGACAGCACTGAGCAGTGCGCACTTAGAACGGAATCCTGCACGTTTGAACGGTTGGATGCTTCTGAAATTTTATTTGGGAATAACTGACATCCATGTGCAGCGTGTATCAAAATTACAGCTAGATCTGACGGTGCAATTGAGAGATATGGGCCTCGCAAGTTGACCTATCTGCATAGGCAGATTGTCCGAAAATCTGGGCTTGGGCCATTCCTCATGCTTTGTGAACCTGGGCCTTCCTTCATGGATTTGGGCCTTCATCTTGGTCTTGGGCCTTCATCTTGGGCCTCACGGCAGCGCACCCCTTAATGGGCCTCGCAAAAGCCCATTAGACTTCGTTTCTGCACATGTTCACATTAATACATCATTTTGGACTCAAATATGGAAACTAAGCTAAAATAGCAAAGTTACAATTAAATCATAGCCAAATAGTAGGGAAAACACATTAAAAACGTCACACTTTGTGCTCCTATCAATGAATTGAGTTTAATTGTTGTGATTAGGAGAATGTTTATTATATGTCAAGGCTTTGTGTAGCTGGCTTTGGATTTAATATGCATAACTTGTGATTGCTCGAAATTCCATGTTCACATAACCTATTTCGATTAATTGATTGCAATCCGAGAAGCACATTTAAACATACATTGTCATGCATACCCAGAAAATGTGAGGATTTGAGCCTATTGAATATTCACATGTATGCATCTTTCATACATTTACTCGTTCTTCATGTGTGCACAATTCATGAGTTTTGAACCTAGAACTTGCTCAAAGACCACTTGAAACGTTTTGTTAATCTGTGATGAATTAGAGATGATTAAGGCATTAGTTGAGCACCATGGCCAAAATATTCACCATCCATCTAAACACGAACTTTAGGAATCCCCTTTTGAACTAAACACTCATTAGCCTTTTCTTTTGTTCACCCACACCATCTCACCCTTGTTTTATTGTGTTTGCAAGACGATGATAGTGACTTCTTGTGTTTTTATGCTTCGGATTTGTATGGTAATATACCAAAAGGCAAGTGTGGGGGTGCATTTTATTTTGTTGTATTTGTTCAAAGAAAAAAAAAAGAAAGAAAAAAAAATCAGAAATAAAAAGAAGGAATAAAGTTCCTCAAGAAAAAAGAAAAAAAAAAATTGAGTTATTTTCTTGTATTATTTTCAATAAAAGGTTGGAGGAAAATAAGAAAGTTGTTTCGGGTATAGCATAGGTATGAGTTTCAAAGTCGTTGATTTGTCTTGCAAACATATGAAACATTTTTCATTTCCAGTCCCTTCATTCATTATTGATTAGACGATAACACCGCGGTCATTAAATATTACCTAAATTCCTAACAATTGTCGTTGTAAAGTATAATGGGAAATAAAGGTTTTTCCCACAGAAGATTGTTATATTTACTTTTTAATGTCACGAAAAATTAAATTAAATAAAGAATTAATATTAACAAGTATAAAGAATAAAGAATATATATATATACAAAATTAAATAAACTATACAGTATTGTTTCTATTTACAAAAATATACATTATATACAAAAGTTGTTTTGGGGGGTTTTTGAGATTTTTGAAAACAATAAAAGAAATATTTTTGGATTTTTATTATTTTTGAAAACAAGAAAAACACACACAAATATTGTTTTGAAGATTAACCAACTCCCTAGCCATGAATCCGAAACTAACATATGTAAGATGTTGGACCACCATACATCTCCCAAATAAAACCTCACTATGAAAATTAACCCCGAGACCACCCTGACAGGCTAAACAATTAAACATGCAAAGGTAATTAATCTAAACATGTCTAACGCATAGAAGAAGAGTTGCTAATTCAAGTGCACGACCTAGCGGGACCGCCCAACTATCCGTGATCCTTATTATTTAGTTTCAACATTAAAGATAAAACCAAACAAACAAAATTCACATAAGCTGCTAGAAGAATCAATTAACTTCAATCCAACAATTATTACACAAAATAGAAAATAAACAAACAATAACATTTCCCAAAATTATTCACGAATAGTTAATTAAACAAAAATAAATTATAATAAATAAACAGAGTTTGGTGATATGCTAAAATGTAGCATCAATTTAAAAAAACCCTATCGGTAGTATAGTGTAAGTAGGGTATCGTTCACAACGGAGATCAAAGGGTGTACCTAACAAAGAATGTCACAAGGATTATTAACAAGTATAAAGAATAAATATATACATATGTTACACGAAATTAAGGGGGGAGTTGAGAAATTGATTTATATAAGTTAACTAAGTAAACTACAAAGAATAAATTAAATGAGATAAGATGGAACACAAAGTACATAATTTCCAGCCATATATACACAAGTTTACCAATCATTAGACCGAAAATTAACCAAGTTCCCTAGCCATGAAACCGAAATTAACATATGTGGAATGCCGAAAAGTCGGTTATCACCCCCCAAATAAAACCTCTCTACGAAAATTAACCCCGAGAACGCTCTGACAGGCTAAACAATTAAACATGCAAAGGTAGCTAATCTAAACATGTCTAACGCATAGAAAAAGAGTTGCTAATTAAAGTGCACGACCCATTATAGAAAAGTCCATATGTCCGCGATCCTTTTTATTTGATTCCGGCCTCTTTCCAAAGCCTTTACTAATTGTGAATTAGAATTAAAAACTCTAATTCTAGCATCAATTACATGCAATCATCTTAAGTTTGCAACCTTAAAACAAAAACATATAAAAGTTCTCTACTAAAACAGAATCAAACAAACAGAGTCACATAAGCTGCTAGAAGAACTAATTAATTAGGATCTAACAATCAAATAAACTCATAAAATATAGGCTGAAAATTACAAACTTTATGTCATGTTAACTAATACATAGAATTAATCAAGCAACAAAGAGGCATAATAATATTTAAAGGCAAGGTCGAAATACACCATATGGAAAGCATGAGGAACTTGAAGCCACGAACTCCTGAATCCTTGAAAGCAAGCAATCCAAGCCGTGAGAACCAAGGTGGTGATGATGGTGGACGAAATTGATGGCTGGTTGGTGATGGTGTAGACGCCTTTCCTCCTCCTTGAAGTCTTGAGAAACCTTGCACTAGAGAATGGAAGCCGAGAACTTGGATGTGTGGCTGCTGAAAAGATGGAGGTATGGAATGGTATTTCTCGGTGTAGAAGGTGGTGTAGAATTGTGTTGTGAAGCTCTCTATTTATAGGAGAACATGAGAACCCTAGGAGCAATCTTGATCGTTCATTAAAAATCCCCTTGTGTGGCCGAGATTTCCTTGAGTAGTCACCAAGAAATCTTCCTTTGTATTATGACTAAAACCCATCAAGATACATCCCATAAAATTCTGATTTTAATCCCTTAAAGTGGTCCTCAAGGCATGGTCTCTCAATATGGACGAAATTCCCTTTAATTAATCCCATAAAAATCTGAATTAACCTCCTTGGATAATTGCTGAAATATTCCTTGAGTAGTCCACAAGAAATCTCCTTCCTCTCTTGCCGAAATTAGGACTAGATTCATCCATAAATTTCTGAATTAATTCCTTGATAAACCTAGTTGAGTTCCACATGGATTCTCCTTGCATTGGTTGCCAAAAGCATAGATGAACAGTACCGGATGAACAGTGCCGTGTGAATAGTTCTGAAATCTTCTTGAGTGGTGGCCAAGAAACCTCCTTCCTCCTTTGCCATAATTCCATCTAGATACGTTCCCAAAAATCTGAATTAATATCCTAAATAAATTAGGTGTTTTAAAAGAATAAAAACTTTGGGAAAAATATCAAGATTAAATAAAATAAAGTCAGAATCCTATTAGGATAAAAGAATGAGACAAAGGAAGAGAACTCCCTTGTAATTTTCGTCCAAAATAAACCCTAATGGGCTAGGGTTTCATCCAAGAGTCCAATGGACTTGATTTCATGAATTTGGGCCTCCCACTTGGTCCACATGGCAGCCCACCTCTTAATGGGCCTCGAAAAAGCCCATTAAGCTCGTAAATTCTCCGAGGTCCCGTTTTGCATTCCGAGCACAAATAGTAATCCTAGTTGAAGTAGGACTCCTACTCACTTTAGGATTCCTGGTAAAGTCAGGAAAGAGTTCAAATCAGGAAAGTTTCTAAAAATCAAAATAGGAAAGATTTCAAAAGAGGAAAGTTTCCTAATCCAACTAGGAAAGTCAAGTCTCCTAATTCAAGTAGGAGACTCAAAATAGGAAAGTTTCCTTAAAACATTATTTCGGTTCATTCCTTCAATTATTCATCATTTAGGGACTCAAAGATAGAAACTAAGCTAAATAGCAAAGTTTAACAAGTAAAACGCAGCCAAATAATAGGGAAAACACATTAAAAACGTCACATAATATGCTCCTATCATTTGGGAAAAATGTTACTGTTGTGTCCATGAAAATGGACACTGTCTGGCAGGCGAAGGTGGCAGACTCAGCTATTAGATCGTAATTTGGATGTGGCGGGTGCAGAGAGCAGATTGGACTGGGCCTTGGGGTGTCCTTAGCAATTGGA
This sequence comes from Rubus idaeus, assembly GCA_030142095.1. Classification (NCBI taxonomy): domain Eukaryota; kingdom Viridiplantae; phylum Streptophyta; class Magnoliopsida; order Rosales; family Rosaceae; genus Rubus; species Rubus idaeus. Next base: position 15,857,236 of record CM057968.1, on the reverse strand, counting down.
CCATTGGGCTTGGACTTTGACTGGGTCAACGGGGTCAACAGCCTACTTTGATTTTTCTTCCGGTTTTTCCTCTTTTGCCCCTTCTTTTCCTTCTTTTCTCCCCTGCGCATTTTTCTTCTTTTTCTTCTTCAGCAGCCCGTGTTCATTTCTGCATTTCTTTCGGTTGCTCTTCTTCATTTTCCCGTGCTTTCTTCTCTTCAGGTTGCAGCAGAGGGTTGTGGTGCGGCGGCGTTGGACAGAACACGGGCTCGGAGCAGCGCGGTCTAGGCGGCGGATCTGGGTTTGCTGTTTTGATCGACGGCAGCAGCGGTGATTGAGTCGCCGGTGAGAGAGAGTTGGGTACGCCGTCGGTGAGAGAGAGATCGACGGGGCTGGGTTCTGGTTGCGGTGACACCGGCGGAGCAGAGTAGCAAAGGGAGAGGGAGCTCCGGGCAAGGTGCGACATCGCCGGGTTGGGCTTGCGGCGTCCGGAATCGCGGAGGAGGAAGAGAATCGCGGCGGCGTCTTCAATTGGAATGAAGTGAAGGCCGGGCTTCACGGCCCGGCAGGGAGATGCGGCGGTAGAAGAATTGCAGCATTGGATTGCTGGGATTGGAATGGGCACGGCGCCGGATTGATGCGAACCTGCAAAAGAAGAAAACAAATGATTAGAGAGGAAGAAGATGATTAATTTGCGAAATTGATTTGACGAGAGAAGTGGAAATTGAGCTTGGCGACGTGGTGGTGATGGGTGTAGAGAGGAATTGGGGGGGTGTCGTGATTAATTGTTGGTGCTTGTGAGCTGCTGCCATGGTGGGTATTGTGATTGTGGTTCTGTGAATGAATTGCACGTGCGATTGTGTAATCTGGAATTGATGGCAGTGGTGGGTGATTGATGATTGATGCTTGCTGGAACTTCTCTTAAATAGAGAAGGAAGGGGAGCTCGTGGTAGCTAAGAAGGAGAGGAGGTGGAGTATGATAGGAGCACAAAGTGTGACGTTTTTAATGTGTTTTCCCTACTATTTGGCTATGATTTAATTGTAACTTTGCTATTTTAGCTTAGTTTCCATATTTGAGTCCAAAATGATGTATTAATGTGAACATGTGCAGAAACGAAGTCGAATGGGCTTTTGCGAGGCCCATTAAGAGGTGGTCTGCCATGAGGCCCAAGAAGGAGGCCCAAACCCAAGAAGGAGGCCCAAGCCCAAGATGGAAGGCCCAAATCAATGAAGGAAGGCCCAGGTTCACAAAGCATGAGGAAAGGCCCAAGCCCAGATTTTCGGACAATCTGCCTGTGCAGATAGGTCAACTTGCGAGGCCGATATCTCTCAATTGCACCGTCAGATCTAGCTGTAATTTTGAGACACGCTGCATGTGCGTGTTAGATATTCTGTATTAAAATTTGAGACTCATCCAACCGTTCAAACGTGCATTATTCCATTCTAAGTGGGAATAGCTCAGTGCTGCCTGCTTTTTATTTCTTTCCTCTTCTTTTATTTTCAATGCTCCACTCACCCCTATATTCTTCCCTCTTCTTTCTACCCATACCATTAGTGTTTGATTTCTTTTACCTAAATAAATGGTTAATTGCAACCCATTACATTTCCACCATGCCACTTACCATTTCTTTTTCTACCACTCACATTCCACTTCTCTTCCTTTTCTTTCTTTATTTCTTGCATTGTCTTCTTCTTCCTCTCCATTCTCCTATAAATAGCAGCCTCATTCTTCTCACCAATTCACACCCCAATGGGGAGGGACAAACCCTCCTCTTTCTCTTCTCACATCATATTTTCCATTCTCTAATACTATGGGTTTTCAAGACTTCAAGGAGGAGGAGAAGGCGTCTACACCATCACCACCAGCCCCTATTCAACATCACCATCACCATCATCACCTTGTCTTCACGGCTTGGATTACTTGTGGTCAAGGATTCAAGATGTGGCTTCAAGATCTTCATGCTATTCATACGGTGTATTTCGACTTAGCCTTTAAATTTATGCCTCTTTGTTGCTTGTTTATCCTTTGTATTAGTTAACATGACATGATTTATATAATTTTCAGCCTTTGTTTATGGGTTTATTTAATTGTTGGATCCTAATTAATTAGTTCTTCTAGTAGCTTATGTGACTCCGTTTATTTGATTCGGTTTTATTGAAACTTTTATATGTTTTTGTTTTAAGATTGCAAACTTAAGATGATTGCATATAATTGGTGCTAGAATTAGGGTTTTAATTCTAATTCACAAGTAGTAAAGGCTTTGGAAAGATGTCGGAACAAATAAAAAGGATCACGGATAGATGGGCGGTCCCACTAGGTCGTGCACTTTAATTAACAACTCTTCTTTTATGCGTTGGACATGTTTTGATTAGCTACCTTTGCATGTTTGATTGGTTAATCTAGGTGCGGTCGCTTAGGTTAATTTTCATGAAAGTGGTTTTATTTGGGGAATGATAATTGGCGGTCCAGCATTCCACATATGTTAATTTCGGTTTCATGGCTAGGGAACTTGGTTAATTTTCGGTCCAATAATTGGTAAACTTGTATACTTGTGGCTGAACTTTATATACTTTGTGTTTCATCCCATCTTATTTAATTTATTCTTTGTAATTTAATTTATTTATTTCATTCAATTTAATCTCTTAAACCCCATTTTTACTTTGTACATATGTATATATTCTTCATACTTGTTAATAATAATTCTTTATTTTATTTAATTCTTTGTGACAATTTTTGTTAGGTACACCCTTTGATCTCCGTTGTGAACGATACCCTACTATGCACTATACTACTACCGATAGGGATTTTTTAAATTGATGCTCATTTTGAGCGTATCAATTTTTGGCGCCGTCGACGTGGATTGAAAATTCCTAACTATTTTTTTTAAACTGTTCATATTACTTGTTTATATTACTTGTCAATAATACTTGTTAATTTTATATATACTTACTAATTTTACACTTAGTAATTATACTTAGGTATCCTGAATATAGTTGATTATTTTTTGTTGTTGTAAGTTGTAATTTGAACGGAAATAGGTAAGGTCCTTTTGTTAATATTGGCCTAAACCCTTCATTTTTACCGTAAGGTTATTTGAGGTTGAGGGCGGCCTTTATTAACACTTGGAGAATTGTCGAACACTTAAGTGCTTTCTCAACTGAGTAAGGGGCACATGAATGGTGTCTAGATATGATCGAGACTCTGGGTGACGGGTTTGTAAAATTGGATTCAGAGGACTAGTCCACTAAATGAATCCTGCCTCTCGCTTATCTCTTGTGATCTGGCCATTCGCCTTCTGAAAACACGGAAAGTCATTTACGTCAAGGCATTGCACCTAGGCCGTAAGTCCACCTTGAGTTACCGCTTGGAATCAACTTTCATTTTTTTTCAACTATATTCAGGCAAAGGAAAATATTTTTGTACACTTAAGTGTATTGTGTAAATAAAATATACTTAGACATAGGAAATTTTATTTATACATTTTCTATAGATAATTTGTGACATATTTTTAACTTTGTAAATATTTTGTTTTTATTTTGTAAATTTATTACTAACCTTTTTATTTTGTATAGGAAATAATCCGGGTTTATCGGAAATTATACCACATACATCGGAGCATACGTTTAGGAAGTCAAGGTTGAAAAACCTTGAGGTTGATGTCTTGTTGGTGATTTTCGGTTTCCTCGGGTGTAAAAAGGTAAGTTTTCTTTTAACTCTCGTTATTTATTTAAAAAATAAAAAAATAAAAAAATTTGTAATTGTAAATAATAAAAAAAAGAGTGTTTGCTTCTTTTACTGTTTGTAATTATCTATTTTTACTGTTTATAATTATTGTTTGTTTTATTTTTGGGCTTGTTGTAGTTATTTGTTATTGGGCCCTAGGCCTATTTGTGTGATTGGTTAGGGTTTTCGGTTTCGTAAAATAAAAAAAAAAAAAAAAAAATAATAATAATAAAAAAATAAATAAATAAAATTTAGCCCATTGGGCTAGTGTCATTCCCGAAGCCCAAAACCCGTAACCCAAGCCCATTAGTGTGTCGGGCCTGTTCGTTTTTAGGCCCATTAGTTTAAGCCCACCAATAATGGGCCGGAGTTTTCTTTGGCCCAGGCCCACTTTAAGGCCCAGACCATTCTGATGGCCCAAGCCCGTTTAAAGTGTCGGCAAGCGCGTGTGCTACGCGTTTTCACTGTTCACTTTACGACTTTTCGTAAAGTATTAAAAAAATAAAAAATTGAAAATCAAGAAAAAAATGTGATTGGGCCGACGCACGACTTTTGCGTCGGCCGATTTCTTTAATAAACCGCGTGCGTGTCTACTGTAGACTTTACGACTTTCGTCGCTCGATCCGGAAATTACGGGTCTTCTGTCTGTGGCACGTGTGCGAGCGTGCGTCCGTTCCCTTCCCTTCCCTTCTGTTCGTGTGTTTCATTTCACGCATTTCCCTTAGGTTTCCCTTAGTCTCTCTCTCTCTCTCTCTCGTTTTCTCTTCGTGTTCTTCATCTGTTCTTGAGTTTTCCCAGAAATACTCCCAAACCCAGAAAGCTTTCCTCCCTTCCCAAACCACAAATGGCCAAAAGAGTCAATTCTTTCAGCGACTTGTTTCAGGCAGGTCCTTCAGAGAACCCAATCTTTGAAGGCTTGGCTGAAATAATTCCACCAAGCATGCTCAATAGCGCCGATGCTAGCATGCCGACCGAGCCACTACCACAACCACAACCACTACCCCAAGCACCAATCCTGGTTGCTGATCCACCCGTTGAGCCGGAAGCCGCTCCTGTCTATAGGAGACTTCCGAGGACCAAATACACCAAAGCTCAGAGAGAAGCACTGGCGGCTTTCTTTGCGGTGTATTCTCACCCCACCAAGCCACAAAGAGAAAGATTTGGTCCAAAAATCGGATTAGAAGAAGACCAAGTCTACTATTGGGGGTCGAGAAATAGGAAGAAATTCGGTATCCGATCTTCCGAGCAGCGTATTGCCGAGCTAGAGAGAAGAAACGATCAGCCGGTGAGCAAAAACGAGGAGCTTCAAATGCGAATCAACGACTCGTCGATGCTCTCCACGCCGGCATATGTCCCACTGCGGAGGTCCCGTTCCGCACTCGGATGTGCCTAGCGAAGGCTCGAAGTTGTTCCTCCACAACAAGAGCCTATTCTCGAGTCGTCCGATGATTCCATCGACACGGACCACTTAAGAAGGGATGTGCGAAGCCTCATGCCTACACTTGTCGAGCGCCCATCCTTACCTGTGCCATCCGATACCCTTCCCGGACCTGCTCATGATCTTGTCGGAGTCCACACCGACTTGATCTCGGATATCGTCCGTAAGGCCAAACACGAGCTCCTCGCTCACGGCCACCGCCGGATTTCCTTTGTGGATAACTTCACCGACTCCCGACACGTCTATTCATCCCGAGACTCTTCATAGGGCCGAGTACTTGCGAGTGTTTCAACGAGCTGAACCTGCTCCGTACTTCAAAGCCGAATCGTCGAGACACTCGGCAACCATCCATCTTTATCCGACCACCATCGTTCAGATCTTAATGGATGTTGGTCGATGGTTGCCAGTCTTCTGTAGCATGATCACAAACGCCAAGACGTTGGAGATCCTTTCCTCCAGCAACGAAGAAGGCTACGAGGAGCATATGCAGGTGATGTCGGCCGAGTTTCTGGTGCCATCTCACCTCGTTTCAACTCGTGAAGTCCAGTTTGTTCGGTATTCTCACCAACAACTGGATGGAAGTTGGGTCGTCGTGGATGTCTCCGTGGATGAATTGCGGACAAATCCAAAGCCTTCCGTGAGATCGATTTGCCGAAAACGCCCCTCCGGATGCCTGATACGTGATCTTCATAATGGATCTTCCTTGGTCACTTGGGTGGAGCACGTGGATGTGCGCGAGAAGGAGATGAAGGCCAGTTTCGAACCATTTGTTCATTCAGGGTTCGCATTTGGTGCAAAGCGTTGGATCTCAACACTCCAACGACAAGCCGAGCGCTACATGTGCGCCACAGGTATCCACTCTTCACCCGGTGACTCGATTATTTCTCTTGAAGGAAGAAGAGGACTTGCGGAAATGGCAAAACAGATGACAATCTGTTTCTTCAACGACATCGCAACTCCACGTATCATCACCGGACTTGTTCGAACCGAACAAGAGACACTCGAATGGAGGTCGGGACCAACAAGCGAAGGGGTGATCCGAGCAAGCCCCCCGGAGTCAATCGTACCGCCGGTTGTTCCGTCGTTCATCTATCTCATCACACCGGGATCTTTGAGTTCCTCAAAGACGTTCGTACTAGACCAATGTGGGATAGCATGTCGATGGACAGCTCGGTGCGTGTGCTAGCAAATTTCTCTATCGGTCTTGACCCGCGGAACCAGATTTCGGTGCTCGCCATAGATAGTCACAACGACTTCCTTATTCTTCGGAGTGTTGCACCGATGCAACGGGGTCGTCCGTGATTTATGCGCCGATTAACCATTCCATTTTCCAAGTGTTTGCTATCTGGAGTTCAACCGGAGCCATTTCCGCTTATGTCTTCGGGCTTCTCCATTCTGCCAAACGTATCCGGAGCTGTACTTGACGGAACACTGCTGACTATAGTGTTCCAGATCTCGGTGAAGGCTACATCAGCCAAGTCTGCCGTGGAGTCGGCAACTACCCTTGTCCAGGACACACTTCAAAGGATCAGAGCCGCAGTCAATTAGGAGCAAACGTTGGATGCAAGGCCCTGCTAGCCTTGTTTGTGACTGTTGGTGACTTGCTTCGGGAGGAGCTTCACGATCTACAAAGGGGAGTTTTTCTTTAACTTATTTGTTTTTCATTTGTATATATGTTGTGTGTTTACTTCTGTTTGTATGTTTAAATTCAATAACCATGCTTGAATTTTTCATTTTCGTGAAATATCTGTCTAACATTGAGGACAATGTTTAATTCAAGTGTGGGGGGAAGGTTTATTAAAAAGAAAAGAAAAAATTTGAAAAATTGAAAAAATTCAAAAAAATAATTTACTTGTTTTCGTTTTCTACGGTAACAATATATCGACTAGATCATACTTACTCCCTTGGTAGCGTTGAACCTACCATTGCACTTAGTAAGTCACTGTGGTCACGTATTGTTACCCTAATAAAAAAAAATTGAAAAAAAAAAAAATTGCTTCTGTTGTTTATTTATTTGTTTGTTTTCGTTTTCTACTGTAACGGTATCTCGACTAGATCATACTTACTCCCTTGGTAGCGTTGAACCTACCATTGCACTAAGTAAGTCACTGTGGTCACGTATTGTTACCCTAATAAAAAAAAATTAAAAAAAAAAAATAGTTTTGTAAGCTCGTTTGTTTCGCACCGGCTTTGGAGCTATCGAGTCTTAGAAAGTGCTTGTTTGTTTATTTGAGCTATATCAAAAAAAAAAATATAATCAAAAAAATCAAAAAATCAAAAATGACAAAAATATTTGCTTCTGTTTTGTGTGTTATTGTTTGTTTTGTGCTTTGTTGTTTCCAATTCCGATGATGAATTGAGTTTAAATTGTTATGATTTTGAGAATGTGGATTATATGCTAAGGCTTTGTGTAGTTTGCTTTGAATTTAATTTGCATAACTTATGAGTGCTCGAATTTCCATGTTCACATAACCTGTTTCGATTAATTGATTGCAATCCGAGAAGCACATTTAAACATACATTGTCATGCATACCTAGAAACTCGTGAGGATTTGAGCCTATTGAATATTCACATGTATGCATATTTCATACATTTACTCGTTCTTCATGTGTGCACAATTCATGAGTTTTGAACCTAGAACTTGCTCAAAGACCACTTGAAACGTTTTATTAATCTGTGATGAATTAAAGATGATTAAGGCATTAGTAAAACACCATGGCCAAACTGACTTACAGCCCTGTAAACACTAATCCTTTAGGTTAACCTCTTTTGAGCCTAACATGTTTTTAGCCTTTTTCTTCGTTAACCCGCTTACTCCTAACCTGTTTTTAGCTTAAACACTAACCTGCCTTTGTTCCAACATGTGTTAAAAAGACAATTTTGTGACTTGTGGTGGTATTTTGTGCTTGAAAAGTCTTCTGGTTTGTGAAAGAAGTAAGTGTGGGGGTGTTGTAAAAAAAAAAATGTTGTGTAAAAAAAAATTACATAAAAAAAAAAAAAAAAAAAAAAAAAAAAAAAAAGAAGAAAGAACAAGAAGGTTTTGTTCAGAAAGTGTGAAAGATTGGAGGTGAATAAAAGTTTGGTTGTTTGATTGTTTAAGCATATAGAAAACAAGTCACAAAATTGTTTTGTGGAACACTCGGGACATTTTGTTTTTCCTTTCCCTTCGTTTCTGTTAACCCCTAACCTTTGGCCCCATTACACCATTGAAAGTCCTTATGATTTAATGAGTTGTGGATTGATTGTGGAGAGTTGGTCGATGAGCAAGCATATGGGAACATTACTTGTGTAATTGTTTTGAGAGTAAACACTTAACCCTAAACACTGAGCGGAAATATTTAGTGATCATTGTGAGCTTTAGTGGTTAATGTTGTTTCGATGTGCCTATTGGTTTGCATGAGATTAATTGTATACTTGGTTTTCACACACTTCACCCGAGCATAAATGAGATGTGTATGTTAAAGACTTAGCAAATTCTTTAGCCTTGATATATAATTTTTATTCTCCTGATTATAATTTTTTTTTGAACTCGCTGAGGGTTATGGTTGGAAAGACCATTTTGTTTTGTGTTTCGTTTTCTGTTTTGTGTTGTTCTGTTTTAAAGTTTTGTGTTTGCTAGAGGACTAGCAGTAGCTAAGTGTGGGGGAATTTGATAGGAGCACAAAGTGTGACGTTTTTAATGTGTTTTCCCTACTATTTGGCTATGATTTAATTGTAACTTTGCTATTTTAGCTTAGTTTCCATATTTGAGTCCAAAATGATGTATTAATGTGAACATGTGCAGAAACGAAGTCGAATGGGCTTTTGCGAGGCCCATTAAGAGGTGGTCTGCCATGAGGCCCAAGAAGGAGGCCCAAACCCAAGAAGGAGGCCCAAGCCCAAGATGGAAGGCCCAAATCAATGAAGGAAGGCCCAGGTTCACAAAGCATGAGGAAAGGCCCAAGCCCAGATTTTCGGACAATCTGCCTGTGCAGATAGGTCAACTTGCGAGGCCGATATCTCTCAATTACACCGTCAGATCTAGCTGTAATTTTGAGACACGCTGCATGTGCGTGTTAGATATTCTGTATTAAAATTTGAGACTCATCCAACCGTTCAAACGTGCATTATTCCATTCTAAGTGGGAATAGCTCAGTGCTGCCTGCTTTTTATTTCTTTCCTCTTCTTTTATTTTCAATGCTCCACTCACCCCTATATTCTTCCCTCTTCTTTCTACCCATACCATTAGTGTTTGATTTCTTTTACCTAAATAAATGGTTAATTGCAACCCATTACATTTCCACCATGCCACTTACCATTTCTTTTTCTACCACTCACATTCCACTTCTCTTCCTTTTCTTTCTTTATTTCTTGCATTGTCTTCTTCTTCCTCTCCATTCTCCTATAAATAGCAGCCTCATTCTTCTCACCAATTCACACCCCAATGGGGAGGGACAAACCCTCCTCTTTCTCTTCTCACATCATATTTTCCATTCTCTAATACTATGGGTTTTCAAGACTTCAAGGAGGAGGAGAAGGCGTCTACACCATCACCACCAGCCCCTATTCAACATCACCATCACCATCATCACCTTGTCTTCACGGCTTGGATTACTTGTGGTCAAGGATTCAAGATGTGGCTTCAAGATCTTCATGCTATTCATACGGTGTATTTCGACTTAGCCTTTAAATTTATGCCTCTTTGTTGCTTGTTTATCCTTTGTATTAGTTAACATGACATGATTTATATAATTTTCAGCCTTTGTTTATGGGTTTATTTAATTGTTGGATCCTAATTAATTAGTTCTTCTAGTAGCTTATGTGACTCCGTTTATTTGATTCTATTTTAGTAGATAACTTTTATATGTTTTTGTTTTAAGATTGCAAACTTAAGATGATTGCATATAATTGGTGCTAGAATTAGGGTTTTAATTCTAATTCACAAGTAGTAAAGGCTTTGGAAAGATGTCGGAACAAATAAAAAGGATCACGGATAGATGGGCGGTCCCACTAGGTCGTGCACTTTAATTAACAACTCTTCTTTTATGCGTTGGACATGTTTTGATTAGCTACCTTTGCATGTTTGATTGATTAATCTAGGTGCGGTCGCTTAGGTTAATTTTCATGAAAGTGGTTTTATTTGGGGAATGATAATTGGCGGTCCAGCATTCCACATATGTTAATTTCGGTTTCATGGCTAGGAAACTTGGTTAATTTTCGGTCCAATAATTGGTAAACTTGTATACATGTGGCTGAACTTTATATACTTTGTGTTTCATCCCATCTTATTTAATTTATTCCTTGTAATTTAATTAATTAATTTCATTCAATTTATCTCTTAAACCCCCTTTTACTTTGTACATATGTATATATTCTTTATACTTGTTAATAATAATTCTTTATTTTATTTAATTCTTTGTGACAATTTTTGTTAGGTACACCCTTTGATCTCCGTTGTGAACGATACCCTACTTACACCACTATACTACCGATAGGGTTTTTTTTAAATTGATGCTCCTTTTGGGCGTGTCAGAGTATTGGATTGTAGTGGTGGTGGAAGGAGGTTGGTGAAGTGGAGATGGTTGGTGCCGGCAGTGGAAGGCTCGGTGGAGATGTTTGGTGAAGCTAGCAGCCAAGGTGGCTTGGTGGAGGTGGTAACTATAACAAAAATCCAAAACCAAAACAAATACAAAATAAATAAACACATAAACAAACAAATAAATATAAAATAAAAATTAAATATAAATATAAAATATAAACATAAACATGGGAAAATAAAATGGAGATTCGAATTATGTTTCGCCACCGCGTGTGGTGGTTGCGCCGCCTTATGTGGTGGTTCGCCGACAAACTTGCCGGGATTCGGAACGGTTTCCGAAATCTTCGTACAATATTTTATTCCACAAATGAAAGTCACGGTTGACTTTTCGATTTACGCTGAAAATCTCCAAAATTCACATTTTTTGTTGAAATTGACATTTTTCTCATATTTTCCCTAAAAACACAATAACAAACATTAAACAAACAAATAAGCTTTCGAAATAGCAAAATCCAGTAATTAAAGGCACTTTGTGAACGTATTTTACGTTCACATCACACCCCTACACTTGAACTATTGCTAGTCCTCTAGCAAACACAGAATACAAAACAGGAACACAAAAACAGAAAGGGAAACACAAAACAGAAATTCTTTCCAACCATAATCCTCAGCGAGTTCGAAAGAATTATAATCAAGAGAATAAAAATTATATACCAAGGTTAAAGAATTTGCTAAGCATTTAATATGTACATCTTATTTATGCTCGGGTGAAGTGTGTGAAAATCAAGTATACAAATAATGTCAAGCAATCCAATAGGCACATCTGAACAACATTAACCACTAAACCTCACAAGATTCACTAAATATTTCCGCTCAGTGTTTAGGGTTAAGTGTTTACTCTCAAAACAATTACACAAGTAGTGTTCCCATATGCTTGCTCATTGACCAACTCTCTACAATTAATCCACAAATCATCAGATCATAAAGACTTTTTAGGTGAAACAGGGACAAAAGGATGAATGGTAAATGGTGAATGGTAAATGAAGTGAAAGGACTCGAAAATGATAAATGTTTCACATGTTTGCAAGACAAGTCAACGACTTTGAAACTCATACCTATGCTATACCCGAAACAACTTTCTTATTCTCCTCCAACCTTTTATTGAAAATAAAACAATACAATAAAATAACTCTATTTTTGGAATTTCTCTTTCTGACATTTTTTTTTTCTTTTTTTTTTTCTATTTTTTTTCTTTGAGGAATTTATTCCTTCTTTTTATTTCTGATTTTTTTTTCTTTGAACAAATACAACAAAATAAATACACCCTCACACTTGCCTTCTGGTATACTACCATACAAATCCGAAGCATAAAACATAAGAAGTCACTATCATCGTCTTGCAAACATAAATAAAACAAGGGTGAAATGGTGTGGGTGAACAAAAGAAACGGCTAATGAGTGTTTAGTTCAAAAGGGGATTCCTAAAGTTCGTGTTTAAATGGATGGTGAATATTTTGGCCATGGTGCTCAACTAATGCCTTACTCATTTCTAATTCATTACAGATTAACACAATGTTTCAAGCGGTCTCTGAGCAAGTTCTAGGTTCAAAACTCATGAATTGTGCACACATTAAGAACGAGTAAATGTATGAAATATGCATACATGTGAATATTCAATAGGCTCAAGTCCTCACATTTTCTGGGTATGCATGACAATGTATGTTTAAATGTGCTTCTCGGATTGCAATCAATTAATCGAAACAGGTTATGTGAACATGAAATTCGAGCAATCACAAGTTATGCATATTAAATCCAAAGCAAACTACACAAAGCCTTGACATATGATAGGAGCACAAAGTGTGACGTTTTTAATGTATTTTCCCTACTATTTGGCTATGATTTAATTGTAACTTTGCTATTTTTGCTTAGTTTCCATATTTGAGTCCCTAAATGATATATAAATGTGAATACGTGCAGAAAATCGGAGCTCGGAAATTTACGAAGTCTAATGGGCTTTTTCGAGGCCCATTAAGAAGTGAGCTGCCGTGAGGTCCAAGATGAAGGCCCAAATCCATGAAGATGAAGGCCCAAATCCATGAAGAAAGGCCCAAGCCCAAGAAGGAAGGTCCAAGCCCATTTTCGGACAATCTGCCTGTGCAGATAGTTTAACTTGCGAAGCCCATATCTCCCACGTGCACCGTTGGATCGTGCTGTAATTTTGATACACGCTGCATGTGTGTGTTAGATATTCTGTATTAAAATTTGAGAATCATCCAACCGTTCAAACGTTCATTATTCCGTTCTAAGTGGGCACTGCTCAGTGCTGTCTGCTTTTTATTTCTTTCCTCTTCTTTTATTTTCAATGCTCCACTCACCCCTATTTTCTTTCCTCTTCTTTCTTCCAAAACTATTAGTGCTTAATTTCTTTTACCTAAATAAATGGTTCATTGCCATATGACTACATTTCCACCATTCCACTTACCATTTCTTTTCTACCACTCACATTCCACTTCTCTTCCTTTTCTTTCTTTATTTCTTTCATTGTCTTCTTCTTCCTCTCAATTCTCCTATAAATAGCAGCCCCATTCTTCTCACAAAAACACACCTCAATGGGGAGGGACAAACCCTTCTCTTTCTCTTCTCCATCTCACATCATATTTTCCATTCTCTAGTATTTAGGGTTTTCAAGACTTCAAGGAGGAGGAGAAGGCGTCTACACCATCACCATCAGCCCCTATTCAACATCACCATCACCATCATCACCTTGTCTTCACGGCTTGGATTACTTGTGGTCAAGGATCCAAGATGTGGCTTCAAGACCTTCATGCTATTCATACGGTGTATTTCGACTTAGCCTTTAAATTTATGCCTCTTTGTTGCTTGTTTATCCTTTGTATTAGTTAACATGACATGATTTATATAATATTCAGCCCTTGTTTATGGATTTATTTAATTGTTGGATCCTAATTAATTAGTTCTTCTAGTAGCTTATGTGACTCCGTTTATTTGATTCTATTTTAGTAGATAACTTTTATATGTTTTTGTTTTAAGGTTGCAAACTTAAGATGATTGCATATAATTGGTGCTAGAATTAGGGTTTTAATTCTAATTCACAAGTAGTAAAGGCTTTGGAAAGAGGTCGGAAACAAATAAAAAGGATCACGGATAGATGGGTGGTCCCACTAGGTCGTGCACTTTAATTAACAACTCTTCTTTTATGCGTTGGACATGTTTTGATTAGCTACCTTTGCATGTTTGATTGGTTAATCTAGGTGCGGTCGCTTAGGTTAATTTTCATGAAAGTGGTTTTATTTGGGGAATGATAATTGGCGGTCCAGCATTCCACATATGTTAATTTCGGTTTCATGGCTAGGGAACTTGGTTAATTTTCGGTCCAATAATTTGTAAACTTGTATACTTGTGGCTGAACTTTATATATTTTGTGTTTCATCCCATCTTATTTAATTTATTCTTTGTACTTTAATTTATTTATTTCATTCAATTTATCACTCAATTCCCCCCTTTTACTTTGTACATATGTATATATTCTTTATACTTGTTAATAATAATTCTTTATTTTATTTAATTCTTTGTGACAATTTTTGTTAGGTACACCCTTTGATCTCCGTTGTGAACGATACCCTACTTACCACTATACTACTATCGATAGGGTTTTTTTAAATTGACGCTTCCTTTTTGGATGTATCAATTTTTGGCGCCGTCGACGTGGATTGACAATGTTCCTAACCTAATATTTTTTTTTGTTGATACTGTTTATAATATTTTGTAATTATTACTGTTTTTATTACTTGTATATAATTACTGTTTACTTTTTATTGTTGATAATTTTACTATTTTTTTTAACTGTTCATATTACTTGTTTTTAATACTTGTTCATATTTTGTTACACGTAGTAATTTATTTAGGTGTCTTTTATATAGTTGATTATTTTTTTGTTGTTGTAAGTTGTAACTTGAACGGATTAGGTAAGGTCCTTTTGTTAATATTGGCCTAAACCCTTCATTTTTACCGTAAGGTTATTTGAGGTTGAGGGCGGCCTTTATTAACACTTGGAGAATTGTCGAACACTTAAGTGCTTTCTCAACTGAGTAAGGGGCACATGAATGGTGTCTAGATATGATCAAGACTCTGGGTGACGGGTTTGTAAAATTGGATTCAGAGGACTTGTCCACTAAATGAATCCTGCCTCTCGCTTATCTCTTGTGATCTGGCCATTCGCCTTCTGAAAACACGGAAAGTTATTTAAGTCAAGGCATTGCACCTAGGCCGTACGTCCACCTCGAATTACCGCTTGGAATCAACTTTCAATTTTTTTCAACTATATTTAGGCAAAGTAAAATATTTTTGTACACTTAAGTGTATTGTGTAAATAAAATATACGTAGACATAGGAAAATTTATTCATTCATTTTGTATAGATAATTTGTGACATATTTTTAACTTTGTAAATATTTTGTTTTTATTTTGTAAATTTATTACTAACCTTTTTATTTTGTATAGGAAATAATCCGGGTTTATCGGAAATTTTACCACATACATCGGAGCATACGTTTAGGAAGTCAAGGTTGAAAAACCTTGAGGTTGATGTCTTGTTGGTGATTTTCGGTTTCCTCGGGAGTAAAAAGGTAAGTTTTCTTTTCGCTCTCGTTATTTATTTTAAAAAATAAAAAAAAATAAAAAGAATAAAAAATAAAAAATAAAATAAAAATTAGAAAATTTTTAATTGTAAATAAAAAAAAAGAGTGTTTGCTTCTACTGTTTGTAATTATTTATTTTACTGTTTATAATTACTGTTTGTTTTATTTTTGGGCTTGTTGTAGTTAATTGTTATTGGGCCTTAGGCCCGTTTGTGTGATTGGTTAGTGTTTTGGGTTTCGAATAAAAAGAAAAAAATAAAAAATAAAAAATTTAGCCCATTGGGCTCGTGTCATTCACGAAGCCCAAAACCCGTAACCCAAGCCCATTAGTGTGTCGGGCCTGTTCGTTTTTAGGCCCATTAGTTAAGCCCACCAATAATGGGCCGGAGATTTCTTTGGCCCAGGCCCACTTTAAGGCCCAGACCCGTTTAAAGTGTCGGCAAGCGCGTGTGCTACGCGTTTTCACTGTTCACTTTACGACTTTTCGTAAAGTATTAAAAAAATAAAAAATAAAAATCGAAAATCAGAAAAAATTTGATTGGGCCGACGCACGACTTTTGCGTCGGCCGAATTGTTTAATAAACCGCGTGCGTGTCTACTGTAGACTTTACGACTTTCGTCGCCCGATCCACAATTTGCGGGTCTTCGTCCGTGGCACATGTGCGAGCGTGCGTCCGTTCCTTCCTTTCCCTTCGTTTGCGTTAGTTTCCTTAGGTCATTTCACGTTTTCCCTTAGTCTCTCTCTCTCTCTTCTCTCGTTTTCTCTCTCGTGTTCTTCGTGTTCTTCATCTCGTTCTTGAGTTTTCCCGGAAAACCTCCCAAATCCCAAAAGCTTTCCTCCCCTCCCAAACCACAAATGGCCAAAAGAGTGAATTCTTTCGTTGATTTGTTTCGGTGTGTCCTTCGGAGAACCCAATCTTTGAAGGTCTGGCTGAAATAATTCCACCGAGCATGCTCAATAGCGCCGATGCTAGCATGCCGACCGAGCCACAACCACGCCCACAACCGCAACCGCAACCACTACCCCAAGCACCAATCCTGGTTGCTGATCCACCAGCCGAGCCGGAAGCCGCTCCTGTCTATAGGAGACTTCCGAGGACAAAATACACCAAGGCTCAGAGAGAAGCACTGGCGGCTTTCTTTGCGGTGTATTCTCACCCCACGAAACCACAACGAGAAAGATTTGGTCCAAAAATCGGACTAGAGGAGGACCAAGTCTATTATTGGGGGTCGAGAAATAGGAAGAAATTCGGTATCCTGACGTCTGAGCAACGTATGGCCGAGTTAGAGCGACGAAACGATCAGCTGGTGAGCAAGAACGAGGAGCTTCAAATGCAGAATCAACGACTCGTCGATGCTCTCCACAGCGGCATCTGTCCCAATTGCGGAGGTCCTGTTCCGCACTCAGATGTGCCACGGCGAAGGCTCGAAGTTGTTCCTCCACAACAAGAGCCTATTCTTGAGTTGTCCGATGATTCCATCGACATGGACCACTTAAGACGGGATGTGCGGAGCCTCATGCCTACCCTTGTCGAGCGCCCATCCGTACCGTGCCATCCGACACCCTTCCCGGACCTGCTCACGATCTTGTCGGAGTCCACACCGACTTGATCTCGGATATCGTCCGTAAGGCCAAACACGAGCTCCCGCTCGCGGCCACCGCCGGATTTCCTCTCGTGGATAACTTCACCGACTCCCGACACGTCTATTCATCCCGAAACTCTTAACCGCGCCGAGTACTTGCGAGTGTTTCAACGAGCCGAACCTCGCTCCGTACTTCAAAGCCGAATCGTCGAGACACTCGGCAACCATTCACCTTTATCCGACCACCATCGTTCGGATCTTAATGGATGTTGGTCGATGGTTGCCGCTCTTCGTAGCATGATCACAAACGCCCGGACTTTGGAGATCCTATCCTCCAAAGAACCAAGAAGGCTACGAGGAGCGAGAGCGTGTGATGTCGGCCGAGTTTCTTGTGCCATCTCACCTCGTTTCAACTCGTGAAGTCCAGTTCGTTCGGTATTCTCACCAACAACCGGATGGAAGTTGGGTCGTTGTGGATGTCTCCGTGGATGAATTGCGGACAAATCCAAAGCCTTCCGTGAGATCGATTTGCCGAAAACGCCCCTCCGGATGCCCGATACGTGATCTTCATAATGGATCTTCCTTGGTCACTTGGGTGGAGCACGTGGATGTGCGCGAGAAGGAGATGAAGGCCAGTTTCGAACCATTTGTTCATTCGGGGTTCGCATTTGGTGCAAAGCGTTGGATCTCAACACTCCAACGACAAGCCGAGCGCTACATGTGCGCCACAGGTATCCACTCTTCACCCGGTGACTCGATTATTTCTCTTGAAGGAAGAAGAGGACTTGCGAAATGGCAAAACAGATGACGATCTGTTTCTTCAACGACATCAGCAACTCCACGTACCACCACTGGACTTGTTCGAACCGAACAAGAGACACTCGAATGGAGGTCAGGACCAACAAGCGAAGGGGTGATCCGAGCAAGCCCCCTGGAGTCAATCGTACTGCTGGTTGTTCTGTCGTGCATCTTTCCCATCACACCAGGATCTTTGAGTTCCTCAAAGACGTTCAGACTAGACCAATGTGGGATAGTATGTCGATGGACAGCTCGGTGCGTGTGCTAGCGAATTTCACCATCGGTCTTGACCAGCGCAATCAGATTTCGGTGCTCGCCATAGATAGTCACAACGACTTCCTTATTCTTCAGGAGTGTTGCACCGATGCAACGGGGTCGTCTGTGATTTATGCGCCGATTAACCATTCCATTCTCCAGTGTTTGTTATCTGGAGTTCAACCGGAGCCATTTCCGCTTATGTCTTCTGGGTTCTCCATTCTGCCAAACGTATCCGGAGCTATTCTTGATGGAAGTCTACTTACTTTAGTCTTCCAGATCTCAGTGAGGGCTACATCAGCTAAGTCTGCCGTGGAGTCGGCAACTACCCTTGTCCAGGACACGCTTCAACGGATCAGAGCCGCAGTCAATTAAGGAGCAAACGTTGGATGCAAGGCCCTGCTAGCCTTGTTTGTGACTGTTGGTGACTTGCTTCGGGAGGAGCTTAATGATCTTCAAGGGGGAGTATTTCTGTTTCCTTTTTCATTTGTATTTATGTTTTATGTTTATTTCTGTTTGTGTGTTTACTTCGGTTTATTTTTGTTTGTGTGTTTAAATTCAATAACCATGCTTGAATTTCTCATTTCATGTAATATTTGTCTAACATTGAGGACAATGTTTAATTCAAGTGTGGGGGGAAGATTTATTGAAAAGAAAAAAAAAGAAAAATTTGAAAAATTTGAAAAATTCAAAAAAAAATTATTTACTTGTTTTCGTTTTCTACTGTAACAATATATCGACTAGATCATACTTACTCCCTTGGTAGCGTTGAACCTACCATTGCACTTAGTAAGTCACTGTGGTCACATATTGTTACCCTAATAAAAAAAATTTGAAAAAGAAAAAAAAAATTTGCTTCTGTTGTTTATTTATTTGTTTGTTTTCGTTTTGTACGGTAACGGTATATCGACTAAATCATACTTACTCTCTTGGTAGCGTTGAACCTACCATTGCACTTAGTAAGTCACTGTGGTCACGTATTGTTACGTAAATTGAAAAAAATCAAAAAAATCAAAAAATCAAAAATTACAAAAATATTTGTTTCTGTTTTGTGCTTTGTTCTTTCCAATCCCAAGGATGAATTGAGTTTAATTGTTGTGATTAGGAGAATGTTTATTATATGTCAAGGCTTTGTGTAGCTTGCTTTGGATTTAATATGCATAACTTGTGATTGCTCGAAATTCCATGTTCACATAACCTATTTCGATTAATTGATTGCAATCCGAGAAGCACATTTAAACATACATTGTCATGCATACCCAGAAAATGTGAGGATTTGAGTCTATTGAATATTCACATGTATGCATATTTCATACATTTACTCGTTCTTCATGTGTGCACAATTCATGAGTTTTGAACCTAGAACTTGCTCAGAGACCGCTTGAAACATTATGTTAATCTGTGATGAATTAGAAATGAGTAAGGCATTAGTTGAGCATCATGGCCAAAGTATTCACCATCCATCTAAACACGAACTTTAGGAATCCCCTTTTGAACTAAACACTCATTAGCCGTTTCTTTTGTTCACCCACACCATCTCACCCTTGTTTTATTTATGTTTGCAAGACGATGATAGTGACTTCTTGTGTTCTTATGCTTCGGGTTTTGATTTGTATGGTAGTATACCAAAAGGCAAGTGTGGGGGTGTATTTATTTTGTTGTATTTGTTCAAAGAAAGAAAAAAAAAATCAGAAATAAAAAGAAGGAATAAATTCCTCAAAGAAAAAAAAATAGAAAAGAAAGAAAGAAAAAAAAAATGTCAGAAAGAGAAATTCCAAAAATAGAGTTATTTTCTTGTATTATTTTCAATAAAAGGTTGGAGGAAAATAAGAGTTGTTTCGGGTTTAGCATAGGTATGAGTTTCAAAGTCGTTGATTTGTCTTGCAAACATGTAAATCATTTTTCATTTCTAGTCCTTTCACTTCATTTACCATTCACCATTTACCATTCATCATTTTGTCCCTGTTTCACCTGAAAGTCCTTATGATCTAATGAGTTGTAGATTAATTGTGGAGAGTCGGTTAATGAGCAAGCATATGGGAACACTACTTGTGTAATTGTTTTGAGAGTAAACACTTAACCCTAAACACTGAGCAGAAATATTTAGTGAATCTTGTGAGGTTTAGTGGTTAATGTTGTTTCAATGTGCCTATTGGATTGCTTGACATTAATTGTATACTTGGTTTTCACACACTACACCCGAGCATAAATGAGATGTGCATGTTAAAGACTTAGCAAATTTGTTCGCCTTGGTATATAATTTTTATTCTCTTGATTATAACTCTTTTGAACTCGCTGAGGGTTATGGTTGGAAAGAATATATGTTTTGTGTTTCCCTTTTCTGTTTTGTGTTGTTTTGTTTTAAGTTTTGTGTTGCTAAGGGACTAGCAATAGCTAAGTGTGGGGGAATTTGATAGGAGCACAAAGTGTGACGTTTTTAATGTATTTTCCCTACTATTTGGCTATGATTTAATTGTAACTTTGCTATTTTTGCTTAGTTTCCATATTTGAGTCCCTAAATGATATATAAATGTGAATACGTGCAGAAAATCGGAGCTCGGAAATTTACGAAGTCTAATGGGCTTTTTCGAGGCCCATTAAGAAGTGAGCTGCCGTGAGGTCCAAGATGAAGGCCCAAATCCATGAAGATGAAGGCCCAAATCCATGAAGAAAGGCCCAAGCCCAAGAAGGAAGGTCCAAGCCCATTTTCGGACAATCTGCCTGTGCAGATAGTTTAACTTGCGAAGCCCATATCTCCCACGTGCACCGTTGGATCGTGCTGTAATTTTGATACACGCTGCATGTGTGTGTTAGATATTCTGTATTAAAATTTGAGAATCATCCAACCGTTCAAACGTTCATTATTCCGTTCTAAGTGGGCACTGCTCAGTGCTGTCTGCTTTTTATTTCTTTCCTCTTCTTTTATTTTCAATGCTCCACTCACCCCTATTTTCTTTCCTCTTCTTTCTTCCAAAACTATTAGTGCTTAATTTCTTTTACCTAAATAAATGGTTCATTGCCATATGACTACATTTCCACCATTCCACTTACCATTTCTTTTCTACCACTCACATTCCACTTCTCTTCCTTTTCTTTCTTTATTTCTTTCATTGTCTTCTTCTTCCTCTCAATTCTCCTATAAATAGCAGCCCCATTCTTCTCACAAAAACACACCTCAATGGGGAGGGACAAACCCTTCTCTTTCTCTTCTCCATCTCACATCATATTTTCCATTCTCTAGTATTTAGGGTTTTCAAGACTTCAAGGAGGAGGAGAAGGCGTCTACACCATCACCATCAGCCCCTATTCAACATCACCATCACCATCATCACCTTGTCTTCACGGCTTGGATTACTTGTGGTCAAGGATCCAAGATGTGGCTTCAAGACCTTCATGCTATTCATACGGTGTATTTCGACTTAGCCTTTAAATTTATGCCTCTTTGTTGCTTGTTTATCCTTTGTATTAGTTAACATGACATGATTTATATAATATTCAGCCCTTGTTTATGGATTTATTTAATTGTTGGATCCTAATTAATTAGTTCTTCTAGTAGCTTATGTGACTCCGTTTATTTGATTCTATTTTAGTAGATAACTTTTATATGTTTTTGTTTTAAGGTTGCAAACTTAAGATGATTGCATATAATTGGTGCTAGAATTAGGGTTTTAATTCTAATTCACAAGTAGTAAAGGCTTTGGAAAGAGGTCGGAAACAAATAAAAAGGATCACGGATAGATGGGTGGTCCCACTAGGTCGTGCACTTTAATTAACAACTCTTCTTTTATGCGTTGGACATGTTTTGATTAGCTACCTTTGCATGTTTGATTGGTTAATCTAGGTGCGGTCGCTTAGGTTAATTTTCATGAAAGTGGTTTTATTTGGGGAATGATAATTGGCGGTCCAGCATTCCACATATGTTAATTTCGGTTTCATGGCTAGGGAACTTGGTTAATTTTCGGTCCAATAATTTGTAAACTTGTATACTTGTGGCTGAACTTTATATATTTTGTGTTTCATCCCATCTTATTTAATTTATTCTTTGTACTTTAATTTATTTATTTCATTCAATTTATCACTCAATTCCCCCCTTTTACTTTGTACATATGTATATATTCTTTATACTTGTTAATAATAATTCTTTATTTTATTTAATTCTTTGTGACAATTTTTGTTAGGTACACCCTTTGATCTCCGTTGTGAACGATACCCTACTTACCACTATACTACTATCGATAGGGTTTTTTTAAATTGATGCTCCATTTTGGGCGTATCAACATATAGTCAACATTCTCAAAATCATAACAATTAAACTCAATTCATCATCGGAATTGGAAAGAAAACAACACACATAACACAAATAAACACACAAAAACACACAAACAGAAGCAAATATTTTTGTAATTTTTGATTTTTTTGATTTTTTTGATTTTTCAATTTAGGGTAACAATACGTGACCACAGTGACTTACTAAGTGCAATGGTAGGTTCAACGCTACCAAGGGAGTAAGTATGATCTAGTCGATATATTGTTACTGACACGCCCAAAATGAGCATCAATTTAAAAAAACCCTATCGGTAGTAGTATAGTGGTAAGTAGGGTATCGTTCACAACGGAGATCAAAGGGTGTACCTAACAAAAATTGTCACAAAGAATTAAATAAAATAAAGAATTATTATTAACAAGTATAAAGTATAAATATATACATATGTACAAAGTAAAAGGGGGGTTTAAGAAATAAATTGAATGAAATAAATTAATTAATCTACAAAGAATAAATGAAATAAGATGGGATGAAACATAAAGAATATAAAGTTCAGCCACAAGTATACAAGTTTACCAATTATTGGACCGAAAATTAATCAAGTTCCCTAGCCATGAAACCGAAATTAACATATGTGGAATGCTGGACCGCCAATTATCATTCCCCAAATAAAACCACTTTCATGAAAATTAACCTAAGCGACCGCACCTAGATTAACCAATCAAACATGCAAAGGTAGCTAATCAAAACATGTCCAACGCATAAAAGAAGAGTTGTTAATTAAAGTGCACGACCTAGTGGGACCACCTATCTATCCGTGATCCTTCTTATTTCATTCCGACCTCTTTCCAAAGCCTTTACTACTTGTGAATTAGAATTAAAACCCTAATTCTAGCACCAATTATATGCAATTATCTTAAGTTTGCAACCTTAAAACAAAAACATATAAAAGTTATCTACTAAAACAAAATCAAATAAACGGAGTCACATAAACTACTAGAAGAACTAATTAATTAGGATCCAACAATTAAATAAATCCATAAACAAGGGCTGAATATTATATAATTCATGTCATGTTAACTAATACAAAGAATAATCAAGTAACAAAGAGGCATAAATTTAAAGGCTAAGTCGAAATACACCGTATGAATAGCATGAAGATCTTGAAGCCACATCTTGAATCCTTGACCACAAGTAATCCAAGCTGTGAAGACAAGGTGATGATGGTGATGGTGATGTTGAATAGGGGCTGGTGGTGATGGTGTAGACGCCTTCTCCTCCTCCTTGAAGTCTTGAAAACCCATAGTATTAGAGAATGGAAAATGTGAGATGAGAAGAGAAAGAGGAGGGTTTGTCCCTCCCCATTGAGGTGTGTTTGAAGAGAAGAATGAGGCTGCTATTTATAGGAGAATGGAGAGGAAGAAGAAGACAATGAAAGAAATAAAGAAAGAAAGGGAAGAGAAGTGGAATGTGAGTGGTAGAAAAGAAATGGTAAGTAGAATGGTGGAAATGTAGTCATATGGCAATAAACCATTTATTTAGGTAAAAGAAATCAAACACTAATATTGTGGGCAGAAAGAAGAGGAAAGAATATAGGGGTGAGTGGAGCATTGAAAATAAAAGAAGAGGAAAGAAATAAAAAGCAGACAGCACTGAGCAGTGCGCACTTAGAGCGGCATAATGGACGTTCCACCAGTTGGATGATTCTGAAATTTTATTTGGGAGCAGCTAACATCCACATGCAGCGTGTATCAAAATTACAGCTAGATCTGACGGTGCAATTGAGAGATATGGGCTTCGCAAGTTGACTGATCTGCACAGGCAGAATGTCCGAAAATCTGGGCTTGGGCCTTTCCTCATGCTTTGTGAACATGGGCCTTCCTCCATGGATTTGGGCCTTCCATCTTGGGCTTGGGCCTTCCTTCATGGATTTGGGCCTTCCATCTTGGGCTTGGGCCTTCCTTCATGGGCTTGGGCCTTCATCTTGGGCCTCACGGCAGCTCACCTCTTAATGGGCCTCGCAAAAGCCCATTAGACTTCGTTTCTGCACATGTTCACATTAATACATCATTTTGGACTCAAATATGGAAACTAAGCTAAAATAGCAAAGTTACAATTAAATCATAGCCAAATAGTAGGGAAAACACATTAAAAACGTCACACTTTGTGCTCCTATCGATTCCGTAGAAAACAAAAACAAGTAAATTATTTTTTTGAATTTTTCAAATTTTTCAAATTTTTTCTTTTCTTTTCAATAAACCTTCCCCCCACACTTGAATTAAACATTGTCCTCAATGTTAGACAGATATTTCACAAAAATGAATAATTCAAGCATGATTATTGAATTTAAACACACAAACTAAAATAAACCGAAGTAAACACACAAACAAATAAACACAAAACAATTAACTAAATGAAAAGGGAAACGAGAAAGACTCCCCTTTGAAGATCGTGAAGCTCCTCCCGAAGCAAGTCACCAACAGTCACAAACAAGGCTAGCAGGGCCTTGCATCCAACGTTTGCTCCTTAGTTGACTGCGGCTCGATCCTTTGAAGTGTGTCCCGGACAAGGGTAGTTGCCGACTCCACGGCAGACTTGGCCGATGTAGCCCTCACCGAGATCCGGAACACCATAGTCAGTAGTGTTCCATCAAGAATGGCTCCGGATACGTTAGGCAGAATGGAGAAGCCTGAAGACATAAGCGGAAATGGCTCCGGTTGAACTCCAGATAGCAAACACTGGAAAATGGAATGGTTAATCGGCGCATAAATCACAGACGACCCTGTTGCATCGGTGCAACACTCCTGAAGGATGAGGAAGTCGTTGTGACTATCTATAGCGAGCACCGAGATCTGGTTCCGCGGGTCAAGACCGATGGTGAAGTTTGCTAGCACACGCACAGAGCTGTCCATCGACATGCTATCCCACATTGGTCTAGTCTGAACGTCTTTGAGGAACTCAAAGATCCTGGTGTGATGAGATAAATGAACAACGGAACAACCAGCAGTACGATTGACTCCAGGGGGCTTGCTCGGATCTCCCCTTCGCTTGTTGGTCCTGACCTCCATTCGAGTGTCTCTTGTTCGGTTCGAACAAGTCCAGTGGTGGTACGTGGAGTTGCTGATGTCGTTAAAGAAACAGACTGTCATCTGTTTTGCCATTTCCGCAAGTCCTCTTCTTCCTTCAAGAGAAATAATCGAGTCACCGGGTGAAGAGTGGATACCTGTGGCGCACATGTAGCGCTCGGCTTGTCGTTGGAGGGTTGAGATCCAACGCTTTGCACCAAAAGCGAACCCTGAATGAACAAAAGGTTCGAAACTGGCCTTCATCTCCTTTTCGCGTACATCCACGTGCTCCACCCAAGTGACTAAGGAAGATCCATTATGAAGATCACGTATCAGGCATCCGGAGGGACGTTTTCGGCAAATCGATCTCACGGAAGGCTTTGGATTTGAACGTAATTCATCCACGGAGACATCCACGACGACCCAACTTCCATCCAGTTGTTGGTGAGAGTACCGAACGAACTGGACTTCACGAGTTGAGACGATGTGAGATGGCACCAGAAACTCGGCCGACATCACCTGCATATGCTCTTCGTAGCCTTCTTCGTTGCTGGAGGAAAGGATCTCCAACGTTTTGGCGTTTGTGATCATGCTACAGAAGACGGGCAACCATCGACCAACATCCATGAGAATTTGAACGATGGTGGTCGGATAAAGATGGATGGTTGCCGAGTGCCTCGAGGATTCGGCTTTGAAGTACGGAGCAGGTTCAGCTCGTTGAAACACTCGCAAGTACTCGGCCCGGTTAAGAGTTTCGGGATGAATAGACGTGTCGGGAGTCGGTGAAGTTATCCACAGAGGAAATCCAGCAGTGGCCATGAGCAGGAGCTCGTCTTTGGCCTTGCGGGCGATATCCGAGATCAAGTCGGTGTGGATTCCGACAAGATCATGAGCAGGTCCGGGAAGATTAGATGGCACAGGTACGGATGGGCGCTCGATAAGTGTTGGCATGAGGCTCCGCACATCCCGTCTCAAGTGGTCCATGTCGATGGAATCGTCGGACAACTCGAGAATAGGCTCTTGTTGTTGAGGAACAACTTCGAGCCTTCGCCTAGGCACATCTGAGTGCGGAACAGGACCTCCGCAATTGGGACAGATGCCGCTGTGGAGAGCATCGACGAGTCTTTGATTCTGCATTTGAAGCTCCTCGTTCTTGCTCACCAGCTGATCGTTTCTTCTTTCTAGCTCGGCAATACGCTGCTCAGAAGTTTGGATACCGAACTTCTTCCTATTTCTCGACCCCAATAGTAGACCTGGTCCTCCTCAAGTCCGATTTTCGGACCAAATCTTTCTCGTTGTGGCTTGGTGGGGTGAGAATACACCGCAAAGAAAGCCGCAAGTGCATCTCTCTGAGCTTTGGTGTACTTTGTCCGCGGAAGTCTCCTATAGACAGGAGCGGCTTCCGGCTCAGCAGGGGGATCAGCAACCATGATTGGTGCTTGGGGTAGTGGTTGCGGTTGCGGTTGTGGTTGTGGCTCGGTCGGCATGCTAGCATCGGCGCTATTGAGCATGCTCGGTGGAATTATTTCAGCCAGACCTTCAAAGATTGGGTTCTCTGAAGGACCTGCCTGAAACAAATCGCTGAAAGAATTAACTCTTTTGGCCATTTCTGGGTTGGGAAGGAGGAAAGCTTCTGGGATTTGGGAGGTTTTCTGGGAAAAACGGAAGAACACGAAGAACAGATGAAGAACAACGAGAGAAAATGAGAGAGAATGAGAGAGAATCTAAGGGAAATGCGTGAAATGACCTAAGGAAACTAACGCAAACAGAAGGGAAGGGGAAAGACTCGCACACGCTCGCACACGTACCACAGACAGAAGACCCGCAAATTGTGGATCGGGCGACGAAAGTCGTAAAGTCTACAGTAGACACGCACGCGGTTTATTAAACAAATCAGCCGACGCAAAAGTCGTGCGTCGGCCCAATCACATTTTTTTCTTGATTTTCGATTTTTTATTTTTTTATTTTTTTTAATACTTTACGAAAAGTCGTAACGTGAACAGTGAAAACGCGTAGCACACGCGCTTGCCGACACTTTAAACGGGCCTGGGCCATCGAAATGGTTTGGGCCTTAAAGTGGGCCTGGGCCAAAGAAATCTCCGGCCCATTATTGGTGGGTTTAACTAATGGGTGATAGGAGCACAAAGTGTGACGTTTTTAATGTATTTTCCCTACTATTTGGCTATGATTTAATTGTAACTTTGTTATTTTTGCTTAGTTTCCATATTTGAGTCCCTAAATGATATATAAATGTGAATACGTGCAGAAACTCGGAGCTCGGAAATTTACGAAGTCTAATGGGCTTTTTCGAGGCCCATTAAGAAGTGAGCTGCCGTGAGGCCCAAGATGAAGGCCCAAATCCATGAAGATGAAGGCCCAAATCCATGAAGATGAAGGCCCAAATCCAAGAAGAAAGGCCCAAGTTCACAAAGCATGAGGAAAGCCCCAAGCCCAGATTTTCGGACATTCTGCCTGTGCAGATCAGTCAACTTGTGAAGCCCATATCTCCCAATTGCACCGTCCGATCGTGCTGTAATTTTGATACCAGCTGCATGTGTGTGTTAGATATTCTGTATTAAAATTTGAGAATCATCCAACCGGTGGAACGTCCATTATACAGCTCTAAGTGCGCACTGCTCAGTGCTGTCTGCTTTTTATTTCTTTCCTCTTCTTTTATTTTCAATGCTCCACTCACCCCTATATTCTTTCCTCTTCTTTCTGCCCACACCATTAGTGTTTAATTTCTTTTACTTAAATAAATGGTTAATTGCAACCCATTACATTTCCACCATGCCACTTACCATTTCTTTATCTCCCACTTAAAATCCACTTCTCTTCCCTTTCCTTCTTTATTTCTTTCATTGTCTTCTTCTTCCTCTCCATTCTCCTATAAATAGCAGCCTCATTCTTCTCACCAATACACACCCCAATGGGGAGGGACAAACCCTCCTCTTTCTCTTCTCCATCATGTTTTCCATTCTCTAGTATTTAGGGTTCTCAAGGCTTCAAGGAGGAGGAGAAGGCGTCTACACCATCACCACCAGCCCTATTTCAGCGTCACCATCACCATCACCACCTCGTCTTCACAGCTTGGATTACTTGTGGTCAAGGATTCAAGATGTGGCTTCAAGATCTTCATGCTATTCATACGGTGTATTTCGACTTAGCCTTTAAATTTATGCCTCTTTGTTGCTTGTTTATCCTTTGTATTAGTTAACATGACATGATTTATATAATATTCAGCCCTTGTTTATGGATTTATTTAATTGTTGGATCCTAATTAATTAGTTCTTCTAGTAGTTTATGTGACTCCGTTTATTTGATTCTGTTTTAGTAGAGAACTTTTATATGTTTTTATTTTAAGGTTGCAAACTTAAGATGATTGCATATAATTGGTGCTAGAATTAGGGTTTTAATTCTAATTCACAAGTAGTAAAGGCTTTGAAAAGATGTCGGAAACAAATAAAAAGGATCACGGATAGATGGGCGGTCTCACTAGGTCGTGCACTTTAATTAACAACTCTTCTTTTATGCGTTGGACATGTTTTGATTAGCTACCTTTGCATGTTTGATTGGTTAATCTAGGTGCGGTCGCTTAGGTTAATTTTCATGAAAGATGTTTTATTTGGGGAATGATAATTGGCGGTCCAGCATTCCACATATGTTAATTTCGGTTTCATGGCTAGGGAACTTGGTTAATTTTCGGTCTAATAATTGGTAAACTTGTATACTTGTGGCTGAACTTTATATACTTTGTGTTTCATCCCATCTTATTTAATTTATTCTTTGTAGATTAATTAATTTATTTCATTCAATTTATTTCTTAAACCCCCTTTTTACTTTGTACATATGTATATATTTATACTTTATACTTGTTAATAATAATTCTTTATTTTATTTAATTCTTGTGACAATTTTTGTTAGGTACACCCTTTGATCTCCGTTGTGAACGATACCCTACTTACCACTATACTACAACCGATAGAGATTTTTTAAATTGATGCTCCTTTTGGGCGTGTCAATTTTTGGCGCCGTCGACGTGGATTGAAAATATTCCTAACCTAATATTTTTTTTTGTGAATACTGTTTATAATTTTTTGTAATTATTACTGTTTTTATTACTTGTATATAATTACTGTTTACTTTTTATTGTTTATAATTTTACTATTTTTTTTAACTGTTCATATTACTTGTCTATATTACTTGTGAATAGTTGTTGTTATTACTTGTTTTTAATACTTGTTCATATTTAGTTACACTTACTAATTTATTTAGGTGTCTTTTATATAGTTGATTATTTTTTTGTTGTTGTAAGTTGTAACTTGAACGGAAATAGGTAAGGTCCTTTTGTTAATATTGGCCTAAACCCTTCATTTTTACCGTAAGGTTATTTGAGGTTGAGGGCGGCCTTTATTAACACTTAGAGAATTGTCGAACACTTAAGTGCTTTCTCAACTGAGTAAGGGGCACATGAATGGTGTCTAGATATGATCGAGACCCTGGGTGACGGGTTTGTAAAATTGGATTCAGAGGACTAGTCCACTAAATGAATCCTGCCTCTCGCTTATCTCTTGTGATCTG
Organism: Rubus idaeus; assembly: GCA_030142095.1. Lineage (NCBI taxonomy): Eukaryota > Viridiplantae > Streptophyta > Magnoliopsida > Rosales > Rosaceae > Rubus > Rubus idaeus. The sequence continues at coordinate 15,827,373 of CM057968.1, read as the reverse complement.
GCCATTCGCCTTCTGAAAACACGGAAAGTCATTTAAGTCAAGGCATTGCACCTAGGCCGTAAGTCCACCTTGAGTTACCGCTTGGAATCAACTTTCATTTTTTTTTTCAACTATATTAAGGCAAAGGAAAATATTTTTGTACACTTAAGTGTATTGTGTAAAAAAAAATATACGTAGACATAGGAATATACGTAGACGTAGGAATATACTTAGACATAGGAAATTTTATTTATTCATTTTGTATAGATAATTTGTGACATATTTTTAACTTTGTAAATATTTTGTTTTTATTTTGTAAATTTATTACTAACCTTTTTATTTTGTATAGGAAATAATCCGGGTTTATCGGAAATTATACCACATACATCGAAGCATACGTTTAGGAAGTCAAGGTTGAAAAAGCTTGAGGTTGATGTCTTGTTGGTGATTTTCGGTTTCCTCGGGTGTAAAAAGGTAAGTTTTCTTTTAACTCTCGTTATTTATTTAAAAAAATAAAAAAATAAAAAAATTTGTAATTGTAAATAATAAAAAAAAGAGTGTTTGTTTGTTTTACTATTTGTAATTATTTATTTTTACTGTTTATAATTACTGTTTGTTTTATTTTCGGGCTTGTTGTAGTTATTTGTTATTGGGCCTTAGGCCCATTTGTGTGATTGGTTAGGGTTTTAGGTTTCGTAAATTAAAAAAATAAAAAAATAAAAAAAATAAAAAATTTGGCCCATTGGGCTCGTGTCATTCACGAAGCCCAAAACCCGTAACCCAAGCCCATTAGTGTGTCGGGCCTGTTCGTTTTTAGGCCCATTAGTTAAGCCCACCAATAATGGGCCGAAGATTTCTTTGGCCCAGGCCCACTTTAAGGCCCAAGCCCGTTTAAAGTGTCGGCAAGCGCGTGTGCTACGCGTTTTCACTGTTCACTTTACGACTTTTCGTAAAGTATTAAAAAAATAAAAAAATAAAAAATCGAAAATGAAGAAAAAAATGTGATTGGGCCGACGCACGACTTTTGCGTCGGCCGATTTCTTTAATAAGCCGCACGTGTTTCTACTATAGACTTTACGACTTTCGTCGCTCGATCCGGAAATTGGGGGTCTTCTGTCTGTGGCACGTGTGCGAGCGTGCGTCCGTTCGTTTCCCCTTCCCTTCTGTTTGCGTTAGTTTCCTTAGGTCATTTCACGCATTTCCCTTAGTCTCTCTCTCTTTCTCTCGTTTTCTCTCTCGTGTTCTTCGTGTTCTTGAGTTTTCCCAGAAAACCTCCCAATTCCCAGAAGCTATCCTCCCCTCCCAAACCACAAATGGCCAAAAGAGTCAATTCTTTCAGCGACTTGTTTCAGGCAGGTCCTTCAGAGAACCCAATCTTTGAAGGCTTGGCTGAAATAATTCCACCAAGCATGCTCAATAGCGCCGATGCTAGCATGCCGACCGAGCCACAACCACAACCACAACCACTACCCCAAGCACCAATCCTGGTTGCTGATCCACCCACCGAGCCGGAAGCCGCTCCTGTCTATAGGAGACTTCCGAGGACAAAGTACACCAAAGCTCAGAGAGATGCACTGGCGGCTTTCTTTGCGGTGTATTCTCACCCCACGAAACCACAACGAGAAAGATTTGGTCCGAAAATCGGACTTGAGGAGGACCAAGTCTACTATTGGGGGTCGAGAAATAGGAAGAAGTTCGGTATCCAGTCTTCCGAGCAGCGTATTGCCGAGCTAGAGAGAAGAAATGACGAGCTGGTGAGCAAGAACGAGGAGCTTCAACTTCAGAATCAACGACTCGTCGATGCTCTCCACAGCGGCATCTGTCCCAATTGCGGAGGTCCTGTTCCGCACTCAGATGTGCCTAGGCGAAGGCTCGAAGTTGTTCCTCCACAACAAGAGCCTATTCTTGAGTTGTCCGATGATTCCATCGACATGGACCACTTAAGAAGGGATGTGCGGAGCCTCATGCCAACACTTGTCGAGCGCCCATCCATACCTTTGCCATCTGATACCCTTCCCGGACCTGCTCACGATCTTGTCGGAGTCCACACCGACTTGATCTCGGATATCGTCCGTAAGGCCAAACACGAGCTCTTGCTCATGGCCACTGCCGGATTTCCTTTGTGGATAACTTCACCGACTCCCGACACGTCTATTCATCCCGAGACTCTTCATAGGGCCGAGTACTTGCGAGTGTTTCAACGAGCTGAACCTGCTCCGTACTTCAAAGCCGAATCGTCGAGACACTCGGCAACCATTCACCTTTATCCGACCACCATCGTTCAGATCTTAATGGATGTTGGTCGATGGTTGCCAGTCTTCTGTAGCATGATCACAAACGCCCAGACGTTGGAGATTTTATCGTCCAACAACGAAGAAGGCTACGAGGAGCATATGCAGGTGATGTCGGCCGAGTTTCTGGTGCCATCTCACATCGTCTCAACTCGTGAAGTCCAGTTCGTTCGGTACTCTCACCAACAACTGGATGGAAGTTGGATCGTCGTGGATGTCTCCGTGGATGAATTGCGTTCAAATCCAAAGCCTTCCGTGAGATCGATTTGCCGAAAACGCCCCTCCGGATGCCTGATACGTGATCTTCATAATGGATCTTCCTTAGTCACTTGGGTGGAGCACGTGGATGTACGCGAGAAGGAGATGAAGGCCAGTTTCGAACCTTTTGTTCATTCAGGGTTCGCTTTTGGTGCAAAGCGTTGGATCTCAACCCTCCAACGACAAGTGATTAGAAGATTAAAACCTAGGTCATTAAATTTTTACCTAAATTCCTAACAGTTGTCGTTGTAAAGTATAATGGGAAATAAAGGTTTTTCCCACAGAAGATTGTTATATTTACTTTTTAATGTCACGAAAAATTAAATTAAATAAAGAATTATATTTACAAGTATAAGGAATAAAGAATATATATATATATACAAAATTAAATGAACTATACAATATTGTTTCTATTTACAAAAATATACATTATATACAAAAGTATTTTTGGGGGTTTTTGATAATTTTGAAAACAATAAAAAGAAATATTTTTGGATTTTTATTATTTTTGAAAACAAGAAACACACACACAAATATTGTTTTGAAGATTAACCAACTCCCTAGCCATGAATCCGAAACTAACACATGTAGAATGCCTACGCAGGTTATCATTCCCCAAATAAACTTCTCCCATGAAATCAACCTAGTGAACGCTCATCTAGATTAAACAATTAAACATGCAAAGGTGATTAATCTAAACATGTCTAACGCATAGAAAAAGAGTTGCTAATTCAAGTGCGCGACCTAGCGAACGCTCGTCTATCCGCGATCCTTATTATTTAGTTTCAACATTAAAGATAAAACTAAACAAACAAAATTCACATAAGCTGCTAGAAGAATTAATCAACTTCAATCCAATTTATTACACAAAATAGAAAATAAACAAACAATAACATTTCCCAAAATTATTCACGAATAGTTAATTAAACAAAAATAAATTATAATAAATAAACAGAGTTTGGGAAAAATGTTACTGTTGTGTCCATGAAAATGGACACTGTCTGGCAGGCGAAGGTGGCAGACTCAGCTATTTGAAAATCGAACTATGCAACTTTGGATGTGGCGGGTGTAGAGAGCAATTGGACCATTGGGCTTGGGCTTTTGGGCTTGGAAGCCCAAATTGAATTGTTGACCTTGTTGACCGGTCAGCCATGTTCTTGCTGACTTTGACTTTTCAACATAGAAACCAATTTTTCTATTCTTCTTTCTAAGAAACCCGTGCATCTCTCTCTTTCATAATTGCAATTTTCTTTTCTTCTTCTTCATTTCAGAGCAGGGAGAGCGATGCGCAGCCATGGTTGAGGTCGCCGGCAGCTGGGAACGCAGAGGAGATCGCCGGTTATAAGATGAGCACGGGCCGGAGTGCGTTCTGGGATTTGCGGGGACGACGCGGGAACTGCAGCAGCGGCAGAGAACGCAGCAGACGACGGCGTTGTTGGGCTGGGCACGGAACAGCTGGGCTGATGAAATCGATGGCAGAGCAGCGCCATGGCGGCGGACTGGAGATAACGCCGGGTTTAAGAGGATCGACGCGTCGCGCGGAGAGGAGAGGTGATTAGAAGTTTTTCACCTACGTCATTAATTGTTACCTAAATTCCTAACAATTGTCGTTGTAAAGTATAATGGGAAATAAAGGTTTTTCCCACAGAAGATTGTTATATTTACTTTTTAATGTCACGAAAAATTAAATTAAATAAAGAATTAATATTAACAAGTATAAAGAATAAAGAATATATATATATATATACAAAATTAAATAAACTATACAGTATTTTATATTTACAAAAATATACATTATATACAAAAGTATTTTTGGGGGTTTTGAGGTTTTTGAAAACAATAAAGGAAATATTTTTGGATTTTTATTATTTTTGAAACCTCAAAACCCCCAAAAATACTTTTGTATATAATGTATATTTTTGTAAATATAAAATACTGTATAGTTTATTTAATTTTGTATATATATATATATTCTTTATTCTTTATACTTGTTAATATTAATTCTTTATTTAATTTAATTTTTCGTGACATTAAAAAGTAAATATAACAATCTTCTGTGGGAAAAACCTTTATTTCCCATTATACTTTACAACGACAATTGTTAGGAATTTAGGTAACAATTAATGACGTAGGTGAAAAAACTTCTAATCATTTTGGCGCCGGCTCGCCGGGGATTGTTTTTACTATTAACTTTTTACTATTGACTTTTTAATATTGACTTATTACTATTGACTTTTTACTTTTTACTATTTGTAAATAATACTTGTTAATTTTATTTATACTTACTTTTTTTATACTTGTTTATATTTTTACACTTAGTAATTATACTTAGGTATCCTGAATATGGTTGATTATTTTTTGTTGTTGTAAGTTGTAACTTGAACGGATTAGGTAAGGTCCTTTTATTAATATTGGCCTAAACCCTTCATTTTTACCGTAAGGTTATTTGAGGTTGAGGGCGGCCTTTATTAACACTTGGAGAATTGTCGAACACTTAAGTGCTTTCTCAACTGAGTAAGGGGCACATGAATGGTGTCTAGATATGATCGAGACCCTGGGTGACGGGTTTGTAAAATTGGATTCAGAGGACTTGTCCACTAAATGAATCCTGCCTCTCGCTTATCTCTTGTGATCTGGCCATTCGCCTTCTGAAAACACGGAAAGTCATTTAAGTCAAGGCATTGCACCTAGGCCGTAAGTCCACCTTGAGTTACCGTTTGGAATCAACTTTCATTTTTTTTCAACTATATTCAGGCAAAGGAAAATATTTTTGTATACTTAAGTGTATTGTGTAAATAAAATATACGTAGACATAGGAATATACGTAGACATAGGAATATACGTAGACATAGGAAAATTTATTCATTCATTTTGTATAGATAATTTGTGACATATTTTTAACTTTGTAAATATTTTGTTTTTATTTTGTAAATTTATTACTAACCTTTTTATTTTGTATAGGAAATAATCCGGGTTTATCGGAAATTTTACCACATACATCGGAGCATACGTTTAGGAAGTCAAGGTTAAAAAACCTTGAGGTTGATGTCTTGTTGGTGATTTTCGGTTTCCTCGGGAGTAAAAAGGTAAGTTTTCTTTTCACTCTCGTTATTTGTTTTTGAAAAAGTTAAAAAGTGTGTTTGTTTTGTTAGAAAAAGTTAGAAAATTTGTAATTGTAAATAAAAAATAAAAAAAAAAGTGTGTTTGTTTTGTTTTACTGTTTGTAATTATTTATTTTTACTGTTTATAATTAATGTGTGTTTTATTTTCGGGCTTGTTGTAGTTATTTGTTATTGGGCCTTAGGCCCGTTTGTGTGATTGGTTAGGGTTTTAGGTTTCGTAAAATAAAAAATAAAAAATTTTGGCCCATTGGGCTCGTGTCATTCACGAAGCCCAAAACCCGTAACCCAAGCCCATTTAGTGTGTCGGGCCTGTTCGTTTTTAGGCCCATTAGTTAAGCCCACCAATAATGGGCCGGAGTTTTCTTTGGCCCAGGCCCACTTTAAGGCCCAGACCATTCCGATGGCCCAAGCCCGTTTAAAGTGTCGGCAAGCGCGTGTGCTACGCGTTTTCACTGTTCACTTTACGACTTTTCGTAAAGTATTAAAAAAATAAAAAAATAAAAAATCGAAAATCAGAAAAAATTTTGATTGGGCCGACGCACGACTTTTGCGTCGGCCGAATTGTTTAATAAACCGCGTGCGTGTCTACTGTAGACTTTACGACTTTCGTCGCCCGATCCACAATTTGCGGGTCTTCTGTCTGTGGCATGTGTGCGAGCGTGCGTCCGTTCCTTCCTTTCCCTTCTGTTTGCGTTAGTTTCCTTAGGTCATTTCACGTTTTCCCTTAGTCTCTCTCTCTTTCTCTCGTTTTCTCTCTCGTGTTCTTCGTGTTCTTCATCTGTTCTTGAGTTTTCCCAGAAAACCTCCCAAATCCCAAAAGCTTTCCTCCCCTCCCAAACCACAAATGGCCAAAAGAGTGAATTCTTTCAGTGATTTGTTTCAGGCAGGTCCTTCAGAGAACCCAATCTTTGAAGGTCTGGCTGAAATAATTCCACCGAGCATGCTCAATAGCGCCGATGCTAGCATGCCGACCGAGTCACAACCACAACCGCAACCACTACCCCAAGCACCAATCCTGGTTGCTGATCCACCTGCCGAGCCGGAAGCCGCTCCTGTCTATAGGAGACTTCCGAGGTCGAAGTACAGCAAAGCTCAGAGAGATGCACTTGCGGCTTTCTTTGCGGTGTATTCTCACCCCACCAAGCCACAACGAGAACGATTTGGTCCGAAAATCGGACTAGAGGAGGACCAAGTCTATTATTGGGGGTCGAGAAATAGGAAGAAGTTCGGTATCCAGTCTTCCGAGCAGCGTATTGCCGAGCTAGAGAAAAGAAACGATCGAGTGGTGAGCAAGAACGAGGAGCTTCAACTTCGAATCAACGACTCGTTGATGCTCTCCACAGCGGCATCTGTCCCAATTGCGGAGGTCCTGTTCCGCACTCAGATGTGCCACGGCGAAGGCTCGAAGTTGTTCCTCCACAACAAGAGCCTATTCTTGAGTTGTCCGATGATTCCATCGATATGGGATGTGCGGAGCCTCATGCCTACACTTGTCGATCGCCCATCCATACCTTTGCCATCTGACACCCTTCCCGGACCTGCTCATGATCTTGTCGGAGTCCACACCGACTTGATCTCGGATATCGTCCGTAAGGCCAAACACGAGCTCCTGCTCATGGCCACTGCCGGATTTCCTTTGTGGATAACTTCACCGACTCCCGACACGTCTATTCATCCCGAGACTCTTCATGGGGCCGAGTACTTGCGAGTGTTTCAACGAGCTGAACCTCGCTCCGTACTTCAAAGCCGAATCGTCGAGACACTCGGCAACCATCCATCTTTATCCGACCACCATCGTTCGGATCTTAATGGATGTTGGTCGATGGTTGCCCGGTCTTCGTAGCATGATCACAAACGCCAAGACGTTGGAGATCCTTTCCTCCAACGAACGAAGAAGGCTACGAGGAGCATATGCGGTGATGTCGGCCGAGTTTCGGTGCCATCTCACATCGTCTCAACTCGTGAAGTCCAGTTCGTTCGGTACTCTCACCAAAGAATCGGATGGAAGTTGGGTCGTCGTGGATGTCTCCGTGGATGAATTGCGTTCAAATCCAAAGCCTTCCGTGAGATCGATTTGCCGAAAACGCCCCTCCGGATGCCCGATACGTGATCTTCATAATGGATCTTCCTTAGTCACTTGGGTGGAGCACGTGGATGTACGCGAGAAGGAGATGAAGGCCGGCTTCGAACCTTTTGTTCATTCGGGGTTCGCTTTTGGTGCAAAGCGTTGGATCTCAACCCTCCAACGACAAGCCGAGCGCTACATGTGCGCCACAGGTATCCACTCTTCACCCGGTGACTCGATTATTTCTCTTGAAGGAAGAAGAGGCTTGGCGGAAATGGCGAAACAGATGACAATCTGTTTCTTCAACGACATCAGCAACTCCACGTACCACCACTGGACTTGTTCGAACCGAACAAGAGACACTCGAATGGAGGTCAGGACCAACAAGCGCAGGGGTGATCCGAGCAAGCCCCCTGGAGTCAATCGTACTGCTGGTTGTTCTGTCGTGCATCTTTCCCATCATACCAGGATCTTTGAATTCCTCAAAGACGTGCAGACAAGACCAATGTGGGATAGTATGTCGATGGACAGCTCTGTACGTGTGCTAGCAAATTTCACCATCGGTCTTGACCCGCGGAACCAGATTTCGGTGCTCGCCATAGATAGTCACAACGACTTCCTCATCCTTCAGGAGTGTTGCACCGATGCAACAGGGTCGTCTGTGATTTATGCGCCGATTAACCATTCCATTTTCCAGTGTTTGCTATCTGGAGTTCAACCGGAGCCATTTCCGCTTATGTCTTCTGGCTTCTCCATTCTGCCTAACGTATCCGGAGCTGTACTTGACGGAACACTGCTGACTATAGTCTTCCAGATCTCAGTGAGGGCTACATCAGCCAAGTCTGCCGTGGAGTCGGCAACAACACTCGTCCAGGACACACTTCAACGGATCAGAGCCGCAGTCAATTAAGGAGCAAACGTTGGATGCAAGGCCCTGCTAGCCTTGTTTGTGACTGTTGGTGACTTGCTTCGGGAGGAGCTTAACGATCTTCAAAGGGGGGTCTTTCTGTTTCCCTTTTCATTTAGTTAATTGTTTTGTGTTTATTTCTGTTTGTGTGTTTACTTCGGTTTATTTTAGTTTGTGTGTTTTAATTCAATAATCATGCTTGAATTATTCATTTTTGTGAAATATCTGTCTAACATTGAGGACAATGTTTAATTCAAGTGTGGGGGGAAGATTTATTGAAAAGAAAAGAAAAGAAAAAATTTGAAAAATTTGAAAAATTCAAAAAACTAATTTACTTGTTTTTGTTTTCTACTGTAACGGTATATCGACTAAATCATACTTACTCCCTTGGTAGCGTTGAACCTACCATTGCACTAAGTAAGTCACTGTGGTCACGTATTGTTACGTAAATTGAAAAAGAAAAAAAAAATCAAAAAAATCAAAAATTACAAAAATAATTGCTTCTGTTTGTGTGTTTCTTTGTGTGTTTTGTGTTTTGTTCTTTCCAATTCCGATGATGAATTGAGTTTAATCTGTTGTGATTAGGAGAATGTTGATTATATGCCAAGGCTTTGTGTAGTTTGCTTTGAATTTAATATGCATAACTTGTGATTGCTCGAAATTCCATGTTCACATAACCTGTTTCGATTAATTGATTGCAATCCGAGAAGCACATTTAAACAAACATTGTCATGCATACCCAGAAAATGTGAGGACTTGAGCCTATTGTATATTCACATGTATGCATTTTTGATACATTTACTCGTTCTTCATGTGTGCACAATTCATGAGTTTTTGAACCTAGAACTTGCTCAGAGACCACTTGAAACTTTTTATTAATCTGTAATGAATTAGAAATGAGTAAGGCATTAGTTGAGCACCATGGCCAAAATATTCACCATCCATTTAAACACGAACTTTAGGATCCCCTTTTGAACTAAACACTCATTAGCCGTTTCTTTTGTTCACCCACACCATCTCACCCTTGTTTTATTTATGTTTGCAAGACGATGATAGTGACTTCTTATGTTTTTATGCTTCGGATTTGTATGGTAGTATACCAGAAGGCAAGTGTGGGGGTGTATTTATTTTGTTGTATTTGTTCAAAGAAAGAAAAAAAAAATCAGAAATAAAAAGAAGGAATAAATTCCTCAAAGAAAAAAAAAATAGAAAAGAAAAAGAAAAAAATACCACAAAAATAGAGTTATTTTATTTACTTGTATTATTTTCAATAAAAGGTTAGAGGAGAATAAGAAAGTTGTTTCGGGTTTAGCATAAGTATGAGTTTCAAAGTCGTTGACTTGTCTTGCAAACATGTAAAACATTTTTCATTTCGAGTCCTGTCACTTCATTTACCATTCACCATTTACCATCCACCCTTTGGTCCCTGTTTCACCTGAAAGTCCTTATGATCTGATGAGTTATTGATTAATTGTAGAGAGTTGGTCAATGAGCAAGCATATGGGAACACTACTTGTGTAATTGTTTTGAGAGTAAACACTTAACCCTAAACACTGAGCGGAATTATTTAGTGAATCTTGTGAGGTTTAGTGGTTAATGTTGTTTTTATGTGCCTATTGGATTGCTTGAAATTAATTGTATACTTGGTTTTCACACACACACCTGAGCATAAATGAGATGTACATGTTAAATGCTTAGCAAATTCTTTAGCCTTGGTATATAATTTTTATTCTCTTGATTATAATTCTTTCGAACTCGCTGAGGATTATGGTTGGAAAGACCGTCTGTTTTGTGTTTCCCTTTCTGTTTTGTGTTGTTTTGTTCTGTGTTTGCTCGAGGACTAGCAATAGTTCAAGTGTAGGGGTGTGATGTGAACGTAAAATACGTTCACAAAGTGCCTTTAATTACTGGATTTTGCTATTTCGAAAGCTTATTTGTTTGTATAATGTTTGTTTTCGTGTTTTTAGGGAAAATACCAGGAAAATGTTAATCTGCACAAATAGGTGCATTTTGGAGGTTTTCAGCGTAAATCGGAAAGTCAACCGTGACTTTCATTTGTGGAATAAAATATTGTACGAAGATTTCGGGAACCGTTCCGAATCCCGACAAATTTGTCGGCGAACCACCACATTAGGCGGCGCAACCACCACACGCGGTGGCAGAATATATTTTAAATCTCCATTTTATTTTCCCTTGTTTATATTTTATGTTTATTTTTATATTTATTTTTATTTCTATTTTAGTATTTATTTAGTATTTATTTTATTTTTATTTTGTTTTATTCCATTTAATTTATTTTATTTTATTTTGTTTAGTTTTGTTTAATTTTCTGTGTTTGCAGCCACCATGTTACCAGCCATCCATTTCCTTGGATTTTTCTCCAGCCGCCCACTTCCCCAGCTCAACTACAGTCCAATTCCCCCAGGTTTTCCTCCACTGCCGGCAACCATTACAGAGATTCTACAGCTCACTACTTCACACCACCGAGCTCCACTCTTCCTTGGCTGCTTCCCATTCCCCTCTCCTATTTAAGGAGAGCTCCTGCAGCCTCTCCATCACCAATTCACAGAGCCTTCAATCATCAATCATCACCACCTTCAATTACCCACAACCTGCAGCAAGCCAAGCTCAGCCACCGTGCCTCTTCTCTGGGAACCCAACGCCATCACCACCATGGCAACCTTCTCTGTCTTTCAATTCTCAAATTACCTGCAATTTAAATCAATCATTTTCTAATATTCTTGTTTTTCTTTTGCAGGTACCATCGCAGCAGCCCATCACGTAGAACCCAGGCCCGCACCTCTCTCCAATCGATGCCACTTTTCTGCCAATTAATAAACTGCCGTGGTTCTTCCTATCGCCGCCGGCGTTGCCCTCGAACTGCCATGAATTACCTGCAATTCCCACGGCGTCGCTCCATCCAATCAAGCTCAGCCTTGGCCGCCCATCCTCTGTGCCGCCATCGATTAAAGCCAACGAGCCCAGTCATCATCATCGCAGCTGCCCAGCCCAGGCCGTGTGATATGCGGTAAAACCGACGTCATTAATATTACCTAAATTTCCTAACAATTTGTCGTTGAATAGTATAATGGGAAGTATAGGTTTTTCCCACAGAGGATTGTTTATTTACTTTCCTAATGTCACGAAATTAATTAAAATATATTGTTTCTATTTACAAAAATGTACAATATATACAAAAATGTTCTTTTTGAGTTTTTAAAATATTTTGAAAACAAGAAATAAATAAAAGTAAATATTTTTGGCTTTTTAATATATTTGCAAACAAACAAAGTTAAACAAATTCAAATACAATTTAACTAACACAGTTAAATAAAACACACCAACAATAAAGAAATTAAACTAACACACAAATGAATTAAAAACATATTTTTGGGTTTTTCAATATATAATTAAATCACACAAATATTCAAATTAAACAAATATTCAAAATACAAATTAAACAAATAAATTCACACAACAAATATAAATAAAATGAGTTTAAGGGAAAGAAAATGCTCAATATATTTGACGAAGGAATTTCGAGGAGCTCGGGTGTAGAGAGCAATTGCTTGGGCCTTGGGCTTTTGGTCAATGGGCTTTTGGAGGCCCAATCTAAGAAAGTCAACTGACTTTCTTTCTTTTCTTCTCTGTGTTGACCCGTGGTCTCCCGTGCTGACTTCCTTGTTTTCATTCTGCGAAGTTGACTTTTCAACTGCAATTTTCTTCTTCTTTCTTTCTTTGTTGACCAATGAAAACCAGCTCCTTTCTTCTTTTATTTCCAGAACCGTGCAGAGTGTCTGCCCGTGAGAGATTGAGAGGCGCCGGCGCCGGTAGCTGCAGGTGAAGACGACGCGAGAACCGCCGTCGGTGAGAGCAGCGATAGAGAGGACTGCGGGCAGGGGAGGCTGGGCTCGGCGATTCGAGGCGAACGGCGTCGGGTTCCGAACAGATCGATCGAAATCATGAGCCGGGTCGACGGCTAGGAGATGACGACGCCGGCGCAGGTGGCTTTGGAGGCTCGACGGTGTCGGGCCGAGCGGACCGGGAACTCCGGCAAACGAGGACCGATGATGCGGTGAAGACGACGCCGGCCGGGCTCGACGATTGGATGACCGGCCGTGATTTCGACGCCGGCAGAGCGAGAGAAACCGGCGGCGCGGGCCGGGAAGCCGGCGGTGCTGCTGCAAAAGAGAAAACAAGAGATGCTTTGGGTCATCGATTAATTTTTGTGTGCTGTTGTGTTTCTTGTTAATTGCAGGGATTGATGGTTTGGATTTTCTGGGAATTAAAGGGATGGGTGTCTAGGTGATGGTCTTTGTGATGTTTGTATGTAATTGCAGATGGATTGGGTGATTGAGTGAAGATTTTTGTTAATTGAAAGAAGGGAGGCTGTGAGTGAGTTTCTGTGAGCAGTGGTGTTTCCGTGAGCAGTGGGCTCACGGTGGTGATTTGGATTGGAGGAGTAACAGAGGGGAGAAAGAAGAAGGGCTTAGATAGCTTAGGACAGAAGAGAGGAGAGGAGAAGGGTAGCCATAGATGCCGTGAACTGTGATTGCAGGAGAGTACAGAGGAAGAACCAGAGGGGGGAAGAAAAGAAGGCACAGGAGAGGAGCTCCTGCACACGGAGGCTTGAGAACAGAGAGAGTGAGTAACCAGAGAGAAGGCAGCTAGGTGAGCTACACGGACGCTTGAGAACATGGAGGGGGAAAAGAGAAGGGGGAGATTTGGTGGCGCGGGGAGAAGCCCCGGCCAAGGAAAATGGAAATAGGGACTCTGTATTTAAAGAGAGGGAAGGAGTGAGATTCGCAGGTGGGTGAGTGGGAGCAGAAAATGGTGGAGTGAGCTGGAGATTTTGAATTCAAATCAGGTAACATGGGAGTTGGATGGATTTGAATCCATGTGAGCGGGTGATTGTGATGATGGTGGAAGGCCAACTCAAAATTGCAGAATATCAAAGTGAAGAGCTGGAACGTGCTAGCTGCAAAATAATACAAACAAAAGAAACATATAAAATAACAAAACAAAAGGAAAAATAAATTAACAAAAGAAATAAATATAAAATAAATACTAAAGTAGAGATAAAAATAAATAAAGAAAAGAATAAATATAAAACATAAATATGGGAAAATAAATTGGAGATTTAAAATGTGTATCGCCACCGCGTGTGGTGGTTGCGCCTCCGTGAGTGGTGGTTCGCCGGCAAAATTGCCGGGATTTGGAACGGTTTCCAAAATCTTCGTACAATGTCATATTCCACTTCCGAAAGATGACCGGTGTCATCAGATAATCGGAAAGTCACGGTTGACTTTCCGAAATTGCGCGGTAAATCTCCAAAATTCACCTTTTATGTGTAAATAAGCATTTTTCACATATTTTCCCTGAAAACACGAAAACAAACATTAAACAGACAAATAAGCTTTCAGAATAGCATCCATCCAAGTATTTAGAGCACTTTATGAACGTATTTTACGTTCACATCACACCCCCACACTTGAACTTTTGCTAGTCCTCTAGCAAATACAGAACTAAAAACAGAACAACACAAAAACAGAAAGGGAAACACAAAACAGAAATTCTTTCCAACCATAACCCTCAACGAGTTCGAAGAATTATAATCAGGAGAATAAGAACTATATACCAAGGCTCACGAATTTGCTAAGTATTTAACATGGACATCTCATTCGTGCTCGAGTGAAGTGGGTGAAAACCGAGTGTACAATTAATTTCAAGCAATCAAATAGGCACATATGAACAACATTAACCACTAAAGCTCACAAGATTCACTAAATATTTCCGCTCAGTGTTTAGGGTTAAGTGTTTACTCTCATAACAATTACACAAGTAATGTTCCCATAAGCTTGCTCATTAACCAACTCTCCACAATTAATCCACAAATCATTAAATCATAAGGGCTTTCAATGGTGTAATGGGGCCAAAGGGTGAATGAATGGTGAATGAATGGTAAATGGTAAATGGAAGGGAAAGACTAGAAATGATAAATGTTCCACATGTTTGCAAGACAAATCAACGACTTTGAAACTCATACCTATGCTAAACCCGAAACAACTTTCTTATTCTCCTCCAACCTTTTATTGAAATTAAAACAATACAAGAAAATAACTCTATTTTTGTGGCATTTTTCTTTTTCTTTTCCACTTTTTTTTTTCTTTTCTTTTTTCTTGAGGAACTTTATTCCTTCTTTTTGTTTCTGATTTTTTTTTTCTTTCTTTGAACAAATACAACAAAATAAAATGCACCCCCACACTTGCCTTTTGGTATACTACCATACAAATCAAAACCCGAAGCATAAGAATATAAGAAGTCACTATCATCGTCTTGCAAACACAATAAAACATGGGTGAGATGGTGTGGGTGAACAAAAGAAACGGGTAATGAGTGATAAGTTCAAAAGGGGATTCCTAAAGTTCGTGTTTAGATGGATGGTGAATATTTGGCCATGGTGCTCAACTAATGCCTTAATCATTTTCAATTCATCACAGATTAATAAAAAGTTTCGAGAGGTCAATGAGCAAGTTCTAGGTTCAAAAACTCATGAATTGTGCACACATGAAGAACGAGTAAATGTATGAATAATGCATACATGTGAATATTCAACAGGCTCAAATTCTCACAATTTCTGGGTATGCATGACAATGTATGTTCAAATGTGCTTCTCGGATTGCAATCAACTAATTAACACAGGTTATGTGAACATGAAATTTCGAGCAATCACAAGTTATGCAAATTAAATCCAAAACAAATCACAGAAAGCCTTACCATATAATCAAAATTCTCCAAATCACAACAAATTAAACTCAACTCATCATCGGGATTGGAAAGAACAAAACACACCACAAATAAACACACAAAAACAGAAAACAGAAGCAAATATTTTTGTAATTTTTGATTTTTTTGATTTTTTTTCAATTTACGTAACAATACGTGACCACAGGGACTCACTTAGTGCAATGGTAGGTTCAACGCTACCAAAGGAGTGAGTATGATCTAGTCGAGATACCGTTACAGTAGAAAACAAAAACAAGTAAATTATTTTTTTTGAATTTTTGAATTTTTCAAATTTTTTCTTTTCTTTTTAATAAACCTTCCCCCCACACTTGAATTAAACATTGTCCTCAATGAATGACAGATATTTCACGAAAATGAAAAAGTCAAGTATGGTTATTGAATTGAAAAATACAAACAGAAATAAACACACCAACAAAAATAAACACACAACATTTATACAAATGAAAAAGGAAACAAAAATAAACGAAAGGTTAAAGAAAAACTCCCCCTTGAAGATCATTAAGCTCCTCCCGAAGCAAGTCACCAACAGTCACAAACAAGGCTAGCAGGGGCCTTGCATCCAACGTTTGCTCCTTAATTGACTGCGGTTCCGATCCTTTGAAGTGTGTCCCGGACGAGTGTTGTTGCCGACTCCACGGCAGATTTAGCTGATGTAGCCTTCACCGAGATCCGGAACACCATAGTCGGTAGTGTTCCATCAAGAACAGCTCCGGATACGTTAGGCGAATGGAGAAGCCCGATGACATAAGCGGAAATGGCTCCGGTTGAACTCCACATAACAAACACTGGAGAATGGAATGGTTAATCGGCGCATAAATCACAGACGACCCCGTTGCATCGGTGCAACACTCCCGAAGAATCGAGGAAGTCGTTGTGACTATCTATGGCGAGCACCGAAATCCGGTTCCGCGGGTCAAGACCGATGCTGAAATTTGCTAGCGACGCACCGAGCCGTCCATCGACATACTATCCCACGGCGGTCTCGTATGCACATCTTTGAGGAACTCAAAGATCCCGGTGTGATGGGAAAGATGCACGACGAACAACCGGCAGTACGATTGACTCCAGGGGGCTTGCTCGGATCTCCCCTTCGCTTGTTGGTCCTGACCTCCATTCGAGTGTCTCTTGTTCGGTTCGAACAAGTCCAGTGATGATACGTGGAGTTGCTAATGTCGTTGAAGAAACAGATCGCCATCTGGTTTGCCATTTCCGCTAGGCCTCTTTTTCCTTCGGGCGAAATGATAGAGTCACCGGGTGAAGTGTGGATCCCTGTGACGCACATGTAGCGCTCGGCTTGTCGTTGGAGAGTTGAGATCCAACGCTTTGCACCAAAAGCGAACCCATAATGGACAAAGGGTTCGAAAATGGCCTTCATTTCCTTCTCGCGCACATCCACGTGCTCCACCCAAGTAACTAAGGAAGATCCATTCTGCAAGTCTCGAATCAAACATCCGGAGGGGCGCTTTCGGCAAATCGATCTCACTGAAGGCTTCGGATTTGAGCGCAGTTCATCCACAGAGACATCCACAACGATCCAACTTCCATCCAGTTGTAATTGAGAGTACCGAACGAACTGGACTTCACGAGTCGAAACGATGTGAGATGGCACCAGAAACTCGGCCGACATCACTTGCTTCTGGTCCTCGTAGCCTACTGCGTTGTCGGAGGGTAGGATCTCCAACAGTTGAGCGTTTGTGATCATGCTACAGAAGACGGGCAACCATCGACCAACATCCATTAAGATCTCAACAATGGTGGTCGGATGAAGGTAGATGGTTGCCGAGTGTCTCGAGGATTCCGATTTGAAGTATGGCGCAGGCTCGCCACGTTGAAACACTCGCAAGTACTCGGCCCTATTTAGAGTCTCGGGATGAATAGAAGTGTCGGGAGTCGGTGAAGATATCCACAAAGGAAAACCGGAAGTGGCCATGAGCATGAGCTCGTGCTTGGCCTTGCGGGCGATATCCGAGATCAAGTCGGTGTGGACTCCGACAAGATCATGAGCAGGTCCCGGAAGAGTAGATGGCACAGGTACGGATGGGCGCTCGACTAGTGTAGGCATGAGGCTCCGCACATCCCGTCTCAAGTGGTCCATGTCGATCGAATCATCGGACAACTCGAGAAGAGGCTCTTGTTGTGGAGGAACAACTTCGAGCCTTCGCCTAGGCACATCAGAATGCGGAACAGGACCTCCGCAATTGGGACAAATGCCGCTCTGGAGAGCATCGACGAGTCGTTGATTCTGCAGTTGAAGCTCCTCGTTTTTGCTCACCAGCTGATCGTTCCTTCTTTCTAGCTCGGCAATACGCTGCTCAGAAGTCCGGATACCGAACTTCTTCCTATTTCTCGACCCCCAATAGTAGACTTGGTCTTCTTCTAGTCCGATTTTTGGACCAAATCTTTCACGTTGTGGCTTGGTGGGGTGAGAATACACCGCAAAGAAAGCCGCCAGTGCTTCTCTCTGAGCCTTGGTGTATTTCGTCCTCGGAAGTCTCCTATAGACAGGAGCGGCTTCCGGCTCGGCGGGTGGATCAGCAACCAGGATTGGTGCTTGGGGTAGTGGCTGCGGTTGTGGTTGTGGCTGGGTCGGCATGCTAGCATCGGCGCTATTGAGCATGCTCGGTGGAATTATTTCAGCCAAGCCTTCAAAGATCGGGTTCTCTGAAGGACCTGCCTGAAACAAGTCGCTGAAGGAATTAACTCTTTTGGCCATTTGTGGTTTGGGAGGGAGGAATGCTTTTCTGGGTTTGGGAGGTTTTCTGGGAAAAACGGAAGAACACGATGACCAGATGAAGAACAATGAGAGAAAATGAGAGAGAATGAGAGAGAGTCTAAGGGAAACGTGTGAAATGCCTAAGGAAACTAGCGCAAACAGAAGGGAGGGGGAAAGGAGTGGACGCACGCATGCACGCTCGCACACGTGCCAAAGACAGAAGACCCGCAAATTGCGGATCGGGCGACGAAAGTCGCAAAGCGTACAGTGAAAACGCATGCGGCTTATTAAACAAATCGGCCGACGCAAAAGTCGTGCGTCGGCCCAATCAAATTTTTTTTTGATTTTCTATTTTTTATTTTTTTATTTTATTTTTTTTAATACTTTACGAAAAGTCGTAAAGTGAACAGTGAAAACGCGTGAGACGCACGCGCTAAGGTTGCCGACACTTTAAACGGGCTTGGGCCATCGAAATGGTTTGGGCCTTAAAGTGGGCCTGGGCCAAAGAAAACTCCGGCCCATTATTGGTGGGCTTAACTAATGGGCCTAAAAACGAACAGGCCCGACACACTAATGGGCTTGGGTTACGGGTTTTGGGCTTCGTGAATGACACGAGCCCAATGGGCTAAATTTTTTATTTTTTTATTTTTTTATTTTATTTTACGAAACCTAAAACCCTAACCAATCACACAAACGGGCCTAAGGCCCAATAACAAACAAACAACAAGCCCAAAATAAACGGACAAACAGTAATTATAAATAGTGAAAATAAATAATTACAAAACAGTAAAATAAAAACAAACACACTCTTTTTTTTTTTTATTATTTACAATAAATTTTTTCAATTTTTTTTTATTATTTTATTTTTTATTTTTTAAAACAAACAAATAAAAAAATGAAAAGAAAACTTACCTTTTTACTCCCGAGTAAACCGAAAAATCACCAACAAGACATCAACCTCAAGGTTTTTCAACCTTGACTTCCTAAACGTATGCTCCGATGTATGTGGTAAAATTTCCGAATAACCCGGATTATTCCCTATAAAAAGTTAAAAGGTTAGTAAAAAAGTTAAAAACAAAATATTTACAAAGTTAAAAATAATGTCACAAATTATCTATACAAAATGAATAAATAAAATTTCCTATGTCTAAGTATATTTTATTTACAAGTAATGTTAAATTGTCCAAAATATAGTTAAGAACAAAGTTGATTCCAAGCGGTAATTCAAGGTGGACGTACGGCCTAGGTGCAATGTCTTGACGTAAATGACTTTCCGTGTTTTCAGAAGGCGAATGGCCAGATCACAAGAGATAAGCGAGAGGCAGGATTCATTTAGTGGACAAGTCCTCTGAATCCAATTTTACAAACCCGTCACCCAGAGTCTTGATCATATCTAGACACCATTCATGTGCCCCTTACTCAGTTGAGAAAGCACTTAAGTGTTCGACAATTCTCCAAGTGTTAATAAAGGCCGCCCTCAACCTCAAGTGACCTTACGGTACAAATGAAGGGTTTAGGCCAATATTAATAAAAGGACCTTACCTATTTCCGTTCAAATTACAACCTACAACAACTTAAATAATTAACAGTACTCAGAACACCTAAGTATAATTATTACTAAGTGTAAAAATATAAACAAGTATAATTAGTGAGTATAAATTAACAAGTATTATTTACAAATAGTAAAAAGTAAAAAAAGTAAATAGTAAAAACAATCCCCGGCGAGCCGGCGCCAAAATGATATGCGGTAAAACCGACGTCATTAATATTACCTAAATTTCCTAACAATTTGTCGTTGAATAGTATAATGGGAAGTATAGGTTTTTCCCACAGAGGATTGTTTATTTACTTTCCTAATGTCACGAAATTAATTAAAATATATTGTTTCTATTTACAAAAATGTACAATATATACAAAAATGTTCTTTTTGAGTTTTTAAAATATTTTGAAAACAAGAAATAAATAAAAGTAAATATTTTTGGCTTTTTAATATATTTGCAAACAAACAAAGTTAAACAAATTCAAATACAATTTAACTAACACAGTTAAATAAAACACACCAACAATAAAGAAATTAAACTAACACACAAATGAATTAAAAACATATTTTTGGGTTTTTCAATATATAATTAAATCACACAAATATTCAAATTAAACAAATATTCAAAATACAAATTAAACAAATAAATTCACACAACAAATATAAATAAAATGAGTTTAAGGGAAAGAAAATGCTCAATATATTTGACGAAGGAATTTCGAGGAGCTCGGGTGTAGAGAGCAATTGCTTGGGCCTTGGGCTTTTGGTCAATGGGCTTTTGGAGGCCCAATCTAAGAAAGTCAACCGACTTTCTTTCTTTTCTTCTCTCGTGTTGACCCGTGGTCTCCCGTGCTTGACTTCCTTGTTTTCATTCTCGCGAAGTTGACTTTTCAACTGCAATTTTCTTCTTCTTTCTTTCTTTGTTGACCAATGAAAACCAGCTCCTTTCTTCTTTTATTTCCAGAACCGTGCAGAGTGTCCGCCCGTGAGAGATTGAGAGGCGCCGGCGCCGGTAGCCGCAGAGTGAAGACGACGCGAGAACCGCCGTCGGTGAGAGCAGCGATAGAGAGGACTGCGGGCAGGGGAGGCTGGGCTCGGCGATTCGAGGCGAACGGCGTCTGGGTTCTGAACAGATCGATCGAAATCATGAGCTGGGTCGACGGCTAGGAGATGACGACGCCGGCGCGGGTGGCTTTGGAGGCTCGACGGTGTCGGGCCGAGCGGACCGGGAACTCCGGCAAACGAGGACTGATGATGCGGTGAAGACGACGCCGGCCGGGCTCGACGATTGGATGACCGGCCGTGATTTCGACGCCGGCAGAGCGAGAGAGAAACCGGCGGCGCGGGCTGGGAAGCCGGCGGTGCTGCTGCAAAAGAGAAAACAAGAGATGCTTTGGGTCATCGATTAATTTTTGTGTGCTGTTGTGTTTCTTGTTAATTGCAGGGATTGATGGTTTGGATTTTCTGGGAATTAAAGGGATGGGTGTCTAGGTGATGGTCTTTGTGATGTTTGTATGTAATTGCAGATGGATTGGGTGATTGAGTGAAGATTTTTGTTAATTGAAAGAAGGGAGGCTGTGAGTGAGTTTACGTGAGCAAGGTGTTTCCGTGAGCAGTGGGCTCACGGTGGTGATTTGGATTGGAGGAGTAACGGAGGGGAGAAAGAAGAAGGGCTTAGATAGCTTAGGACAGAAGAGAGGAGAGGAGAAGGGTAGCCATAGATGCCGTGAACTGTGATTGCAGGAGAGTACAGAGGAAGAACCGAGAGGGGGAAGAAAAGAAGGCACAGGAGAGGAGCTCCCCTGCACACGGAGGCTTGAGAACAGAGAGAGTGAGTAACCAGAGAGAAGGCAGCTAGGTGAGCTACACGGACGCTTGAGAACATGGAGGGGGAAAAGAGAAGGGGGAGATTTGGTGGCGCGGGGAGAAGCCCCGGCCAAGGAAAATGGAAATAGGGACTCGTATTTAAAGAGAGGGAAGGAGTGAGATTCGCGAGGTGGGTGAGTGGGAGCAGAAAATGGTGGAGTGAGCTGGAGATTTTGAATTCAAATCAGGTAACATGGGAGTTGGATGGATTTGAATCCATGTGAGCGGGTGATTGTGATGATGGTGGAAGGCCAACTCAAAATTGCAGAATATCAAAGTGAAGAGCTGGAACGTGCTAGCTGCAAAATAATACAAACAAAAGAAACATATAAAATAACAAAACAAAAGGAAAAATAAATTAACAAAAGAAATAAATATAAAATAAATACTAAAGTAGAGATAAAAATAAATAAAGAAAAGAATAAATATAAAACATAAATATGGGAAAATAAATTGGAGATTTAAAATGTGTATCGCCACCGCGTGTGGTGGTTGCGCCTCCGTGAGTGGTGGTTCGCCGGCAAAATTGCCGGGATTTGGAACGGTTTCCAAAATCTTCGTACAATGTCATATTCCACTTCCGAAAGATGACCGGTGTCATCAGATAATCGGAAAGTCACGGTTGACTTTCCGAAATTGCGCGGTAAATCTCCAAAATTCACCTTTTATGTGTAAATAAGCATTTTTCACATATTTTCCCTGAAAACACGAAAACAAACATTAAACAGACAAATAAGCTTTCAGAATAGCATCCATCCAAGTATTTAGAGCACTTTATGAACGTATTTTACGTTCACATCACCGTGCCTCCATCTTCGGCGCCTTTCCCACCGCTGCTGTCTTACATCGCCGTCGCTGCCCTTGATTCGTCGCTGCTCTCTTTCCGACCAGATCGCGCCGGTCCCCGTGCTAAAATAAAGCTCTGCCCAGCCAGCCATCACTGAAATCATCAAGCCCGGGCTCGGACTCTTGTCACTCCCTTGCCGCCGGCGTCGATCCTTACTCCTCCGTCCATCGCCGGCCCTTCCTCAGTCCATCCGCCGCTCAGCCACACCGTAATCTCTCTTGTTCTCTGTGCGTTGGAGATGAAAAGAAAGAAAAATAAAAGATGATGAATAAGAGAGAAGAATAGCCACGGGTTTGACTGGGAAGAGAAAGAAGGGAGCTGAAATTCAGCTTTGAAAAGTCAACAGAAATGATGGGCTGAACCGTAAATAAAGAGATAGAAATTGACTTGGGCTAGTTGACTCTTTGACCATGCCAAGGCCCAATTTGCTATCTACACCCGCAGGCCCAAGTCTGAAATTGCTCACTGCACCCGCCACATCCAAAGTTACAAGTCCGATTTAATAGCTGAGTCTGCCACCTTCGCTCGGACAGTGTCCATTTTCATGGACACAACAGTAACATTTTTCCCAAACTCTGTTTATTTATTATAATTTATTTTTGTTTAATTAACTATTCGTGAATAATTTTGGGAAATGTTATTGTTTGTTTATTTTCTATTTTGTGTAATAATTGTTGGATTGAAGTTGATTGATTCTTCTAGCAGCTTATGTGAATTTTGTTTGTTTGGTTTTATCTTTAATGTTGAAACTAAATGATAAGGATCGCGGATAGACGAGCGTTCGCTAGGTCGCGCACTTGAATTAACAACTCTTCTTCTATGCGTTAGACATGTTTAGATTAATCACCTTTGCATGTTTAATTGTTTAATCTAGATGAGCGTTCACTAGGTTGATTTCATGGGAGAAGTTTATTTGGGGAATGATAACCTGCGTAGGCATTCTACATGTGTTAGTTTCGGATTCATGGCTAGGGAGTTGGTTAATCTTCAAAACAATATTTGTGTGTGTGTTTTCTTGTTTTCAAAAATAATAAAAATCCAAAAATATTTATTTTTATTGTTTTCAAAATTATCAAAACCCCCAAAAATACTTTTGTATATAATGTATATTTTTGTAAATAGAAACAATACTGTATAGTTTATTTAATTTTGTATATATATATATTCTTTATTCTTTATACTTGTAAATATAATTCTTTATTTAATTTAATTTTTCGTGACATTAAAAAGTAAATATAACAATCTTCTGTGGGAAAAACCTTTATTTCCCATTATACTTTACAACGACAATTGTTAGGAATTTAGGTAAATAATTAATGACGTAGGTGAAAAACATCTAATCATTTTGGCGCCGGCTCGCCGGGGATTGTTTTTACTATTTACTTTTGACTTTTTACTTTTACTGTTGACTTTTTGACTGTTGACTTTTTACTTTTTACTGTTGACTATTGACTGTTGACTTTGACTATTGACTATTGACTATTGATTATTGACTTTTTACTATTTGTAAATAATACTTGTTAATTTTATTTATACTAACTTGATTATACTTGTTTATATTTTTACACTTAGTAATTATACTTAGGTATCCTGAATATAGTTGATTATTTTTTGTTGTTGTAAGTTGTAACTTGAACGGAAATAGGTAAGGTCCTTTTGTTAATATTGGCCTAAACCCTTCATTTTTACCGTAAGGTTATTTGAGGTTGAGGGCGGCCTTTATTAACACTTGGAGAATTGTCGAACACTTAAGTGCTTTCTCAACTGAGTAAGGGGCACATGAATGGTGTCTAGATATGATCAAGACTCTGGGTGACGGGTTTGTAAAATTGGATTCAGAGGACTTGTCCACTAAATGAATCCTGCCTCTCGCTTATCTCTTGTGATCTGGCCATTCGCCTTCTGAAAACACGGAAAGTCATTTAAGTCAAGGCATTGCACCTAGGCCGTAAGTCCACCTTGAGTTACCGCTTGGAATCAACTTTCATTTTTTTTCAACTATATTCAGGCAAAAGAAAATATTTTTGTGTAAATAAAATATACGTAGACATAGGAAAATTTATTCATTCATTTTGTATAGATAATTTGTGACATATTTTTAACTTTGTAAATATTTTGTTTTTATTTTGTAAATTTATTACTAACCTTTTTATTTTGTATAGGAAATAATCCGGGTTTATCGGAAATTTTACCACATACATCGGAGCATACGTTTAGGAAGTCAAGGTTAAAAAACCTTGAGGTTGAAGTCACATGTGCCCCTTACTCAGTTGAGAAAGCACTTAAGTGTTCGACAATTCTCCAAGTGTTAATAAAGGCCGCCCTCAACCTCAAATAACCTTACGGTAAAAATGAAGGGTTTAGGCCAATATTAACAAAAGGACCTTACCTAATCCGTTCAAGTTACAACTTACAACAACAAAAAAATAATCAACTATATTCAGGATACCTAAGTATAATTACTAAGTGTAAAAATATAAACAAGTATAATCAAGTTAGTATAAATAAAATTAACAAGTATTATTTACAAATAGTAAAAAGTCAATAATCAATAGTCAATAGTCAAAGTCAACAGTCAAAGTCAACAGTAAAAAGTAAAAAGTCAACAGTCAAAAAGTCAACAGTAAAAGTAAAAAGTCAAAAGTAAATAGTAAAAACAATCCCCGGCAACGGCGCCAAAATGATTAGTGGTATTTTACCTACGGTCATTAATTATTTACCTAAATTCCTAACAATTGTCGTTGTAAAGTATAATGGGAAATAAAGGTTTTTCCCACAGAAGATTGTTATATTTACTTTTTAATGTCACGAAAAATTAAATTAAATAAAGAATTATATTTACAAGTATAAAGAATAAAGAATATATATATATACAAAATTAAATAAACTATACAGTATTGTTTCTATTTACAAAAATATACATTATATACAAAAGTATTTTTGGGGGTTTTGATAATTTTGAAAACAATAAAAATAAATATTTTTGGATTTTTATTATTTTTGAAAACAAGAAAACACACACACAAATATTGTTTTGAAGATTAACCAACTCCCTAGCCATGAATCCGAAACTAACACATGTAGAATGCCTACGCAGGTTATCATTCCCCAAATAAACTTCTCCCATGAAATCAACCTAGTGAACGCTCATCTAGATTAAACAATTAAACATGCAAAGGTGATTAATCTAAACATGTCTAACGCATAGAAGAAGAGTTGTTAATTCAAGTGCGCGACCTAGCGAACGCTCGTCTATCCGCGATCCTTATCATTTAGTTTCAACATTAAAGATAAAACCAAACAAACAAAATTCACATAAGCTGCTAGAAGAATCAATCAACTTCAATCCAACAATTATTACACAAAATAGAAAATAAACAAACAATAACATTTCCCAAAATTATTCACGAATAGTTAATTAAACAAAAATAAATTATAATAAATAAACAGAGTTTGGGAAAAATGTTACTGTTGTGTCCATGAAAATGGACACCGCATGTGCGAAGGTGGCGAGACTCGGCTATTAAATCCGGACTTGTAACTTTGGATGTGGCGGGTGCAGTGAGCAATTTCAGACTTGGGCTGCGGGTGTAGATAGCAAATTGGGCCTTGGCATGGTCAAAGAGTCAACTAGCCCAAGTCAATTTCTATCTCTTTATTTACGGTTCAGCCCATCATTTACGTTGACTTTTCAAAGCTGAATTTCAGCTCCCTTCTTTCTCTTCCCAGTCAAACCCGTGGCTATTCTTCTCTCTTATTCATCATCTTTTATTTTTCTTTCTTTTCATCTCCAACGCACAGAGAACAAGAGAGATTACGGTGTGGCCGAGCGGCGGATGGACCGAGGAAGGGCCGGCGACAAGGGAGTGACAAGAGTCCGAGCCCGGCTTGATGATTTCGGATGGCTGGCCGGGCAGAGCTTTATTTTAGCACGGGGACCGGCGCGATCTGGTCGGAAAGAGAGCAGCGACGAATCAAGGGCAGCGACGGCGATGTAAGACGGCGGCGGTGGGAAAGGCGCCGAAGATGGAGGCACGGCCCGGGCCGGGCAGCTGCGATGATGATGATCGGGCTCGTTGGCTTTAATCGATGGCGGCACGAGAGGATGGGCGGCCAAGGCTGAGCTTGATTGGATGGAGCGACGCCGTGGGAATTGCAGGTAATTCATGGCAGTTCGAGGGCAACGCCGGCGGCGATAGGAAGAACCACGGCAGTTTATTAATTGGCGAGAAAAGTGGCATCGATTGGAGAGAGGTGCGGGCACTGGGTTCTACGTGATGGGCTGCTGCGATGGTACCTGCAAAAGAAAAACAAGAATATTAGAAAATGATTGATTTAAATTGCAGGTAATTTGAGAATTGAAAGACGAGAGAAGGTTGCCATGGTGGTGATGGCGTTGGGTTCCCGAGAGAAGAGGCACGGTGGGCGAGCTTGGCTTGCTTGCGGGTTGTGGGTAATTGAAGGTGGTGATGATTGATGATTGAAGGCTCTGTGAATTGGTGATGGAGAGGCTGCAGGAGCTCTCCTTAAATAGGAGAGGGGAATGGGAAGCAGCCAAGGAAGAGTGGAGCTCGGTGGTGTGAAGTAGTGAGCTGTAGAATCTCTGTAATGGTTGCCGGCAGTGGAGGAAAACCTGGGGGAATTGGACTGTAGTTGAGCTGGGGAAGTGGGCGGCTGGAGAAAAATCCAAGGAAATGGATGGCTGGTAACATGGTGGCTGCAAACACAGAAAATTAAACAAAACTAAACAAAATAAAATAAAATAAATTAAATGGAATAAAACAAAATAAAAATAAAATAAATACTAAATAAATACTAAAATAGAAATAAAAATAAATATAAAAATAAACATAAAATATAAACAAGGGAAAATAAAATGGAGATTTAAAATATATTCTGCCACAGCGTGTGGTGGTTGCGCCGCCTAATGTGGTGGTTCGCCGACAAATTTGTCGGGATTCGGAACGGTTCCCGAAATCTTCGTACAATATTTTATTCCACAAATGAAAGTCACGGTTGACTTTCCGATTTACGCTGAAAACCTCCAAAATGCACCTATTCTGTGCAGATTAACATTTTCCTGGTATTTTCCCTAAAAACACGAAAACAAACATTATACAAACAAATAAGCTTTCGAAATAGCAAAATCCAGTAATTAAAGGCACTTTGTGAACGTATTTTACGTTCACATCAAGAGGTACGGCTGAAAGCAGCGATGTGGGTGCGGTGACAGAGACGACGCCGGCAGATGGAAGCAGATTGCGGCATCGATGGCATCAGGGCTTGAACGACGCCGGAGAAGGCACGGGGACGCCGTGAGCCGGGCACGGCGATGGGTACCTGCAAAACAAAAGAAAAACAAGCAAAATTAGATAGGAAGAATATGATTTATGATTGCTTGAATTGTGAATTGCAGAGGCAAAAAATGAATTGATTGGAGGTGATGGTTTTGGCAGAGGAGCTGCGGAGGGAGGCACGGGGATGGACGGCGTCGACGATGGCTTTGCTGGAACAGAGAGAAATTTATTGGGTGCCATGGCTGTGATGTGATTGTGTGAGATGTTGGAGCTGCTGTAATTGTGAATTGGTGATTGAGCAATGGCAGGAACTTCTCTTAAATAGAGAAGGGAAAGGGAAACAGCCAAGGGAGAGTGGGAGGTGGTGATGGTGGAGACTGATCTGGAGATGTTGGCAGTGTGGAGTATAGCAAGGATGAAATCGTGGAATGGTTAGCTGCATTGATTGATTCCCCATGTGAGGTAATTGAAACCATGTGAGGTAGTGGTGGAGGTTGAGGTGGAGAAGTGGGCTGCCGGCAATGCAAAGAACGTGAACACAACATGTGAACATGTTAGCTACAACACCAAAAGAAAAAGAAAAATAATAAAAAGAAAATAAAAAGAAATAATTATAAAATAAAATAAAACAAAATAAAATAATAAAATAAATAAAATAAATATATAAAAGAGATAATTATTAAAGAAAATAAGATGGTGGTTTGAATTGTGTAACACCACCGCTTGTGGTGGTTGCGCCGCCTTATGTGGTGGTTCGCCGACAAATTGTCGGGATTCGGAATAATCCGAAATCTTCGTACAATATTTTCTTCCACAAATGAAAGTCACGGTTGACTTTTCCATTTACGCTGAAAATCTCCAAAATTCACCTTTTTTGTGCAGATTGACATTTTTCTGGTATTTTCCCTAAAATCACAAAAACAAATATTAAACAAACAATTAAGCTTTCGGAATAGCAAAATCCAGTAATTAAAGGCACTTTGTGAACGTATTTTACGTTCACATCAACAAGCCGAGCGCTACATGTGCGCCACAGGTATCCACACTTCACCCGGTGACTCGATCATTTCTCTTGAAGGAAGAAGAGGCCTGGCAGAAATGGCAAAACAGATGACAGTCTGTTTCTTCAACGATATCAGCAACTCCACGTACCACCACTGGACTTGTTCAAACCGAACAAGAGACACTCGAATGGAGGTCAGGACCAACAAGCGAAGGGGTGATCCGAGCAAGCCCCCTGGAGTCAATCGTACTGCTGGTTGTTCTGTCGTGCATCTTTCCCATCACACCAGGATCTTTGAGTTCCTCAAAGACGTTCAGACTAGACCAATGTGGGATAGTATGTCGATGGACAGCTCTGTACGTGTGCTAGCAAATTTCACCATCGGTCTTGACCCGTGCAATCAGATTTCGGTGCTCGCCATAGATAGTCACAACGACTTCCTTATACTTCAGGAGTGTTGCACCGATGCAACGGGGTCGTCTGTGATTTACGCGCCGATCAACCATTCCATTCTCCAGTCGTTGCTATGTGGAGTTCAACCGGAGCCATTTCCGCTTATGTCTTCTGGCTTCTCCATTCTGCCTAATGTATCCGGAGCTATTCTCGACGGAACACTGCTGACTATAGTGTTCCAGATCTCAGTGAAGGCTACATCAGCCAAGTCTGCCGTGGAGTCGGCAACAACCCTTGTCCAGGACACACTTCAAAGGATCAGAGCCGCAGTCAATTAAGGAGCAAACGTTGGATGCAAGGCCCTGCTAGCCTTGTTTGTGACTGTTGGTGACTTGCTTCGGGAGGAGCTTAATGATCTTCAAAGGGGAGTCTTTCTGTTTCCCTTTTCATTTACTTAACTGTTTTGTGTTTATTTCTGTTTGTGTGTTTACTTCTGTTTGTGTGTTTAAATTCAATAACCATGCTTGAATTATTCATTTTCGTGAAATATCTGTCTAACATTGAGGACAATGTTTAATTCAAGTGTGGGGGGAAGGTTTATTAAAAAAGAAAAAAATTTGAAAAATTCAAAAAATTCAAAAAAATAATTTACTTGTTTTTGTTTTCTACGGTAACAATATATCGACTAGATCATACTTACTCCCTTGGTAGCGTTGAACCTACCATTGCACTTAGTA
Organism: Rubus idaeus; assembly: GCA_030142095.1. Taxonomy (NCBI): domain Eukaryota; kingdom Viridiplantae; phylum Streptophyta; class Magnoliopsida; order Rosales; family Rosaceae; genus Rubus; species Rubus idaeus. The sequence continues at coordinate 15,797,548 of CM057968.1, read as the reverse complement.
AGTCACTGTGGTCACGTATTGTTACCCTAATAAAAAAAAATTTTGAAAAAGAAAAAAAAATTTGCTTCTGTTGTTTATTTATTTGTTTGTTTTCGTTTTCTACGGTAACGGTATATCGACTAGATCATACTTACTCCCTTGGTAGCGTTGAACCTACCATTGCACTAAGTAAGTCACCGTGGTCACGTATTGTTACCATAATAAATAAATAAAAAAAAAAAAAGTTTTGTAAGCTCGTTTGTTTCGCACTGGCTTTGGAGCTATCGAGTCTTAGAAAGTGCTTGTTTATTTATTTGAGCTATATCAAAAAAAAAAAAATCCAAAAAATCCAAAAAATCAAAAATGACAAAAATATTTGCTTCTGTTTTCTGTGTTATTGTTTATTTTGTGCTTTGTTCTTTCCAATTCCGATGATGAATTGAGTTTAATTGTTGTGATTAGGAGAATGTTTATTATATGTCAAAGCTTTGTGTAGTTTGCTTTGGATTTAATATGCATAACTTGTGATTGCTCGAATTTCCATGTTCACTTAACCTGTTTCGATTAGTTGATTGCAATCTGAGAAGCACATTTAAACATACATTGTCATGCATACCCAGAAAATGTGAGGACTTGAGCCTATTGAATATTCACATGTATGCATATTTCATACATTTACTCGTTCTTCATGTGTGCACAATTCATGAGTTTTGAACCTAGAACTTGCTCAGAGACCACTTGAAACGTTTTGTTAATCTGTGATGAATTAGAAATGAGTAAGGCATTAGTTGAGCACCATGGCCAAAATATTCACCATCCATCTAAACACGAACTTTAGGAATCCCCTTTTGAACTAAACACTCATTAGCCGTTTCTTTTGTTCACCCACACCATCTCACCCTTGTTTTATTTATGTTTGCAAGACGATGATAGTGACTTCTTGTGTTCTTATGCTTCGGGTTTTGATTTGTATGGTAGTATACCAAAAGGCAAGTGTGGGGGTGTATTTATTTTGTTGTATTTGTTCAAGGAAAAAAAAAAATCAGAAATAAAAAGAAGGAATAAATTCCTCAAAGAAAAAAGAAATAGAAAAGAAAAAAAAAATGTCGAAAGAAAAAAAAATATAGAGTTATTTTCTTGTATTACTTTCAATAAAAGGTTGGAGGAAAATAAGAGTTGTTTCGGGTTTAGCATATGTATGAGTTTCAAAGTCGTTGACTTGTCTTGCAAACATGTGAAACATTTTTCATTTCGAGTCCTTTCATTTCACTTCATTTACCATTCACTATTTACCATCCACCCTTTGGTCCCTGTTTCACCTAAAAAGTCCTTATGATCTGATGATTTGTGGATTAATTGTAGAGAGTTGGTTAATGAGCAAGCATATGGGAACACTACTTGTGTAATTGTTTTGAGAGTAAACACTTAACCCTAAACACCGAGCGGAAATATTTAGTGAATCTTGTGAGGTTTAGTGGTTAATGTTGTTCATATGTGCCTATTGGATTGCTTGACATTAATTGTATACTTGGTTTTCACACACTACACCCGAGCATAAATGAGATGTGCATGTTAAAAACTTAGCAAATTCGTTAGCCTTGGTATATAATTTGTATTCTCCCGATTATAACTCTTCGAACTCGGCGAGGGTTATGGTTGGAAAGAATATATGTTTTGTGTTTCCCTTTTCTGTTTTGTGTTGTTTTGTTTTAAGTTTTGTGTTGCTAAGGGACTAGCAATAGCTAAGTGTGGGGGAATTTGATAGGAGCACAAAGTGTGACGTTTTTAATGTATTTTCCCTACTATTTGGCTATGATTTAATTGTAACTTTGTTATTTTTGCTTAGTTTCCATATTTGAGTCCCTAAATGATATATAAATGTGAATACGTGCAGAAACTCGGAGCTCGGAAATTTACGAAGTCTAATGGGCTTTTTCGAGGCCCATTAAGAAGTGAGCTGCCGTGAGGCCCAAGATGAAGGCCCAAATCCATGAAGATGAAGGCCCAAATCCAAGAAGAAAGGCCCAAGTTCACAAAGCATGAGGAAAGCCCCAAGCCCAGATTTTCGGACATTCTGCCTGTGCAGATCAGTCAACTTGTGAAGCCCATATCTCCCAATTTCACCGTCCGATCGTGCTGTAATTTTGATACCAGCTGCATGTGTGTGTTAGATATTCTGTATTAAAATTTGAGAATCATCCAACCGGTGGAACGTCCATTATACAGCTCTAAGTGCGCACTGCTCAGTGCTGTCTGCTTTTTATTTCTTTCCTCTTCTTTTATTTTCAATGCTCCACTCACCCCTATATTCTTTCCTCTTCTTTCTGCCCACACCATTAGTGTTTAATTTCTTTTACTTAAATAAATGGTTAATTGCAACCCATTACATTTCCACCATGCCACTTACCATTTCTTTATCTCCCACTTAAAATCCACTTCTCTTCCCTTTCCTTCTTTATTTCTTTCATTGTCTTCTTCTTCCTCTCCATTCTCCTATAAATAGCAGCCTCATTCTTCTCACCAATACACACCCCAATGGGGAGGGACAAACCCTCCTCTTTCTCTTCTCCATCATATTTTCCATTCTCTAGTATTTAGGGTTCTCAAGGCTTCAAGGAGGAGGAGAAGGCGTCTACACCATCACCACCAGCCCTATTTCAGCGTCACCATCACCATCACCACCTCGTCTTCACAGCTTGGATTACTTGTGGTCAAGGATTCAAGATGTGGCTTCAAGATCTTCATGCTATTCATACGGTGTATTTCGACTTAGCCTTTAAATTTATGCCTCTTTGTTGCTTGTTTATCCTTTGTATTAGTTAACATGACATGATTTATATAATATTCAGCCCTTGTTTATGGATTTATTTAATTGTTGGATCCTAATTAATTAGTTCTTCTAGTAGTTTATGTGACTCCGTTTATTTGATTCTGTTTTAGTAGAGAACTTTTATATGTTTTTATTTTAAGGTTGCAAACTTAAGATGATTGCATATAATTGGTGCTAGAATTAGGGTTTTAATTCTAATTCACAAGTAGTAAAGGCTTTGAAAAGATGTCGGAAACAAATAAAAAGGATCACGGATAGATGGGCGGTCTCACTAGGTCGTGCACTTTAATTAACAACTCTTCTTTTATGCGTTGGACATGTTTTGATTAGCTACCTTTGCATGTTTGATTGGTTAATCTAGGTGCGGTCGCTTAGGTTAATTTTCATGAAAGATGTTTTATTTGGGGAATGATAATTGGCGGTCCAGCATTCCACATATGTTAATTTCGGTTTCATGGCTAGGGAACTTGGTTAATTTTCGGTCTAATAATTGGTAAACTTGTATACTTGTGGCTGAACTTTATATACTTTGTGTTTCATCCCATCTTATTTAATTTATTCTTTGTAGATTAATTAATTTATTTCATTCAATTTATTTCTTAAACCCCCTTTTTACTTTGTACATATGTATATATTTATACTTTATACTTGTTAATAATAATTCTTTATTTTATTTAATTCTTGTGACAATTTTTGTTAGGTACACCCTTTGATCTCCGTTGTGAACGATACCCTACTTACACTATACTACCGATAGGGATTTTTTTAAATTGATGCTCCTTTTGGGCCGATCAATGGGCCTAAAAACGAACAGGCCCGACACACTAATGGGCTTGGGTTACGGGTTTTGGGCTTCGTGAATGACACGAGCCCAATGGGCTAAATTTTTTTATTTTATTATTTTTTTTATTTTACGAAACCTAAAACCCTAACCAATCACACAAACAAATGGGCTTAAGGCCCAATAACAAACAAACTAACAAACAAGCCCAAAATAAACAGTAAATAGGAACAGTAAAAAAAAATAAATAAATACAAAGAGTAAAACAAACAAACAAACACTCTTTTTTTTTATTATTATTTACAATTACAAATATTTTTTTTATTTTTTATTTTTTATTTTTAAAATAAATAACGAGAGCGAAAAGAAAACTTACCTTTTTACTCCCGAGGAAATCGAAAATCACCAACAAGACATCAACCTCAAGGTTTTTCAACCTTGACTTCCTAAACGTATGCTCCGATGTATGTAGTAAAATTTCCGATAAACCCGGATTATTCCCTATAAAAATTAAAATGTTAGTAATAAATTTACAAAATAAAAACAAAATATTTACAAAATATGTCACAAATTATCTATACAAAATGAATGAATAAATTTTCCTATGTCTACGTATATTCCTATGTCTACGTATATTTTATTTACACAAAAATATTTTCTTTTGTCTGAATATAGTTGAAAAAAAAATGAAAGTTGATTCCAAGCGGTAACTCAAGGTGGACTTACGGCCTAGGTGCAATGCCTTGACTTAAATGACTTTCCGTGTTTTCAGAAGGCGAATGACCAGATCACAAGAGATAAGCGAGAGGCAGGATTCATTTAGTGGACAAGTCCTCTGAATCCAATTTTACAAACCCGTCACCCAGAGTCTTGATCATATCTAGACACCATTCATGTGCCCCTTACTCAGTTGAGAAAGCACTTAAGTGTTCGACAATTCTCCAAGTGTTAATAAAGGCCGCCCTCAACCTCAAATAACCTTACGGTAAAAATGAAGGGTTTAGGCCAATATTAATAAAAGGACCTTACCTAATCCGTTCAAGTTACAACTTACAACAACAAAAAATAATCAACCATATTCAGGATACCTAAGTATAATTACTAAGTGTAAAAATATAAACAAGTATAATTAGTGAGTATAAATAAAATTAACATGTATTATTTACAAATAGTAAAAAGTCAATAGTCAATAGTAAAAGTCAACAGTCAAAAAGTCAACAGTAAAAAGTAAAAAGTAAATAGTAAATAGTAAAAAGTCAAAAGTAAATAGTAAAAACAATCCCCGGCAACGGCGCCAAAATGATTAGACGATAACACCGCGGTCATTAAATATTACCTAAATTCCTAACAATTGTCGTTGTAAAGTATAATGGGAAATAAAGGTTTTTCCCACAGAAGATTGTTATATTTACTTTTTAATGTCACGAAAAATTAAATTAAATAAAGAATTAATATTAACAAGTATAAAGAATAAAGAATATATATATATACAAAATTAAATAAACTATACAGTATTGTTTCTATTTACAAAAATATACATTATATACAAAAGTTGTTTTTGGGGGTTTTTGAGATTTTTGAAAACAATAAAAGAAATATTTTTGGATTTTTATTATTTTTGAAAACAAGAAAAACACACACAAATATTGTTTTGAAGATTAACCAACTCCCTAGCCATGAATCCGAAACTAACATATGTAAGATGTTGGACGACCATACATCTCACAAATAAAACCTCACTATGAAAATTAACCCCGAGACCACCCTGACAGGCTAAACAATTAAACATGCAAAGGTAATTAATCTAAACATGTCTAACGCATAGAAGAAGAGTTGCTAATTCAAGTGCACGACCTAGCGGGACCGCCCAACTATCCGTGATCCTTATTATTTAGTTTCAACATTAAAGATAAAACCAAACAAACAAAATTCACATAAGCTGCTAGAAGAATCAATTAACTTCAATCCAACAATTATTACACAAAATAGAAAATAAACAAACAATAACATTTCCCAAAATTATTCACGAATAGTTAATTAAACAAAAATAAATTATAATAAATAAACAGAGTTTGGGAAAAATGTTACTGTTGTGTCCATGAAAATGGACACTGTCTGGCAGGCGAAGGTGGCAGACTCAGCTATTAGATCGTAATTTGGATGTGGCGGGTGCAGAGAGCAGATTGGACTGGGCCTTGGGGTGTCCTTAGCAATTGGACCATTGGGCTTGGACTTTGACTGGGTCAACGGGGTCAACAGCCTACTTTGATTTTTCTTCCGGTTTTTCCTCTTTTGCCCCTTCTTTTCCTTCTTTTCTCCCCTTCGCATTTTTCTTCTTTTTCTTCTTCAGCAGCCCGTGTTCATTTCTGCATTTCTTTCAGTTTGCTCTTCTTCATTTTCCCGTGCTTTCTTCTCTTCGGGTTGCAGCAGAGGGTTGTGGTGCGGCGGCGTTGGACGTAACACGGGCTCGGAGCAGCGCGGTCTAGGCGGCGGATCCGGGTTTGCTGTTTTGATCGACGGCGGCAGCGGTGATCGAGTCGCCGGAGAGAGAGTTGGGTACGCCGTCGGTGAGAGAGAGATCGACGGGGCTGGGTTCTGGTTGCGGTGACACCGGCGGAGCAGAGTAGCAAAGGGAGAGGGAGCTCCGGGCAAGGTGCGACATCGCTGGGTTGGGCTTGCGGCGTCTGGAATCGCGGAGGAGGAAGAGAATCCGGCGGCGGCGTCTTCAATTGGAATGAAGTGAAGGCTGGGCTTCACGGCCTGGGCAGGGAGATGCGGCGGTAGAAGAATTGCAGCATTGGATTGCTGGGATTGGAATGGGCACGGCGCCGGATTGATGCGAACCTGCAAAAGAAGAAAACAAATGATTAGAGAGGAAGAAGATGATTAATTTGCGAAATTGATTTGACAGAGAAGTGGAAATTGAGCTTGGCGACGTGGTGGTGATGGGTGTAGAGAGGAATTGGGGGGGTGTCGTGATTAATTGTTGGTGCTTGTGAGCTGCTGCCATGGTGGGTATTGTGATTGTGGTTCTGTGAATGAATTGCACGTGCGATTGTGTAATCTGGAATTGATGGCAGTGGTGGGTGATTGATGATTGATGCTTGCTGGAACTTGATACGCCCAAAATGAGCATCAATTTAAAAAAATCCCTATCGGTAGTATAGTGGTGTAAGTAGGGTATCGTTCACAACGGAGATCAAAGGGTGTACCTAACAAAAATTGTCACAAAGAATTAAATAAAATAAAGAATTATTATTAACAAGTATAAAGAATATATACATATGTACAAAGTAAAGGGGGGTTTAAGAGATAAATTGAATGAAATAAATAAATAAAATTACAAAGAATAAATTAAATAAGATGGGATGAAACACAAAATATATAAAGTTCAGCCACATATACACAAGTTTATTAATCATTGGACCGAAAATTAACCAAGTTCCCTAGCCATGAAACCGAAATTAACATATGTGGAAAGTTAGAAGCTAACCATTCCCCAAATAAAACTTCTCTACAAAAATTAACCTAAGTGAAAGCACCTAGATTAACCAATTAAACATGCCATCTTAGTCTAGAAAGCTAGCTAGTCAAACCATATTTAACGCATAGAAAAGAGTTGTTAATTAAAGTGCACGACCCATTATAGAAAAGTCCATATGTCCGCAATCCTTTTTATTTGACACCGACCTTTGTCCAAAGCCTTTACTACTCGTGAATTAGGTTTCCAAAACTATTAGGTGAATTGTAATCCCTAACTCTAGCTCCAATTATATGCAAATATTATAAGTTTTGAACCCTATAACATAAACACATAAAAGTTTTCTATAAAACAGAATCAAGTAAACGGAGTCACATAAGCTACTAGAAGAACTAATTAATTAGGATCCAATAACTAAATAAACTCATAAATATAGGCTGGAAATTATATAAATCATGTCATGTTAACTAATACAAAGAATAATCAAGCAACAAAGAGGAACTCAAAAAGAGTAATTAAAGATTAACTTGAAGTACACCATATGGAGAGTAGGAAGAACTTGAAGACCACGGATCTTTGAATCCTTGAAAGCAAGCAATCCAAAGCTGAGATTCCCAAGGTGATGATGATGGTGGTGATGATGGTTGATGGCTGGTGGTGATGGTGTAAACATCTCTCCTCCTTGAAGTCTTGAAAACCCTAAATACTAGAGAATGGAAAATATGATGGAGAAGAGAAAGAGGAGGGTTTGTCCCTCCCCATTGGGATGTGAATTGGTGAGAAATAGTGTTGTGAAGCCCTCTATTTATAGGAGAATGGAGAGGAATAAGAAGACAATGAAAGAAATAAAGAAAGAAAGGGAATAGAAGTGGAATGTGAATGGGAGATAAAGAAATGGTAAGTGGTGGTGGAAATGTAGTCATATGGCAATTAACCAATTATTTAGGTAAAAGAAATCAAACACTAATGGTATGGAGAGAAAGAAACAAAGATAGTTAGGTGAGATGGGTGGAAATATGGGGGTGAGTGGAGCATTGAGAATAAAGGAAAAGGAAAGAAATAAAAAGCAGACAGCACTGAGCAGTGAGCACTTGGAGTGGAATTCTGGACGTATGGACGGTTGGATGATTCTGAAATTTTAATGCCGAACACTTAACATCCACGTGCAGCGTGTATCAAAATTACAGCTAGATCTGACGGTGCAATTGAGAGATATGGGCCTCGCAAGTTGACCTATCTGCACAGGCAGATTGTCCGAAAATGGGCTTGGACCTTCCTTCTTGGGCTTGGGCCTTTCTTCTTGGGCTTGGGCCTTTCTTCTTGGGCTTGGGCCTTCATCTTCATGGATTTGGGCCTTCATCTTGGGCCTCACGGCAGCTCACTTCTTAATGGGCCTCGAAAAAGCCCATTAGACTTTGTAAATTTCCGAGCTCCGATTTTCTGCACGTATTCACATTTATATATCATTTAGGGACTCAAATATGGAAACTAAGCAAAAATAGCAAAGTTACAATTAAATCATAGCCAAATAGTAGGGAAAATACATTAAAAACGTCACACTTTGTGCTCCTATCAAATTCCCCCACACTTAGCTATTGCTAGTCCCTTAGCAACACAAAACTTAAAACAGAACAACACAAAACATATATTCTTTCCAACCATAACCCTCAGCGAGTTCAGAAGAGTTATAATCAAGAGAATAAAAATTATATACCAAGGCTAACAAATTTGCTAAGTATTTAATCTGCACATCTCATTTATGCTCGGGTGAAGTGTGTGAAAACCAAGTATACAATTAATGTCAAGCAGTCAAATAGGCACATATGAACAACATTAACCACTAAACCTCACAAGATTCACTAATTATTTCCGCTCAGTGTTTAGGGTTAAGTGTTTACTCTCAAAACAATTGCACAAGTAATGTTCCCATAAGCTTGCTCATCGACCAACTCTCCACGGTTAATCCACAAATCATTAAATCATAAGGACTTTCAGGTGAAACAGGGACCAAAGGATGAATGGTAAATGGTGAATGGTAAATGAAGGGACTGGAAATGAAAAATGTTTCACATGTTTGCAAGACAAGTCCACGACTTTGAAACTCATACCTATGCTAAACCCGAAACAACTTTCTTATTTTCCTCCAACCTTTTATTGAAAATAAAACAATACAACAAAATAACTCTATTTTTGTGGTATTTTTTTTCTTTTTCTTTTCCACATTTTTTTTTTCTTTCTTTTCTTTTTTTTTTTCTTTGAGGAATTTATTCCTTCTTTTTATTTCTGATTTTTTTTTTCTTTGAACAAATACAACAAAATAAATACACCCCCACACTTGCCTTCTGGTATAATACCAAACAAATCCGAAGCATAAAAACATAAGAAGTCACTATCATCGTCTTGCAAACATAAATAAAACAAGGGTGAAATGGTGTGGGTGAACAAAAGAAACGGCTAATGAGTGATCAGTTCAAAAGGGGATTCCTAAAGTTCGTGTTTAGATGGATGGTGAATATTTTGGCCATGGTGCTCAACTAATGCCTTACTCATTTCTAATTCATCACAGATTAATAAAAAGTTTCAAGCGGTCTCTGAGCAAGTTCTAGGTTCAAAAACTCATGAATTGTGCACACATGAAGAACGAGTAAATGTATGAAAGATGCATACATGTGAATATTCAATAGGCTCAAGTCCTCACATTTTCTGGGTATGCATGACAATGTATGTTCAAATGTGCTTCTCGGATTGCAATCAACTAATCGAAACAGGTTATGTGAACATGAAATTTCGAGCAATCACAAGTTATGCAAATTAAATCCAAAGCAAATCACAAAGCCTTAGCATATAATCAACATTCTCAAAATCATAACAATTAAACTCAATTCATCATCGGAATTGGAAAGAACAAAGCACAAAACAAACAATAACACACAAAACAGAAGCAAATATTTTTGTAATTTTTGATTTTTTGATTTTTTGATTTTTTTTGATTTTTTTCAATTTACGTAACAATACGTGACCACAGTGACTTACTAAGTGCAATGGTAGGTTCAACGCTACCAAGGGAGTAAGTGTGATCTAGTCGATATATTGTTACCGTAGAAAACAAAAACAAGTAAATTATTTTTTTGAATTTTTGAATTTTTCAAATTTTTTCTTTTCTTTTTAATAAACCTTCCCCCCACACTTGAATTAAACATTGTCCTCAATGTTGACAAATATTTCACGAAAATGAAAAATTCAAGCATGGTTATCAAATTTAAACACACAAACATAAATCAACAGAAGTAAACACACAACATATATACAAATGAAAAAGATAGGTTAAAGAAAATCTCCCCCTTGAAGATCATTAAGCTCCTCCCGAAGCAAGTCACCAACAGTCACAAACAAGGCTAGCAGGGCCTTGCATCCAACGTTTGCTCCTTAGTTGACTGCGGCTCTGATCCGTTGAAGTGTGTCCTGGACAAGGGTAGTTGCCGACTCCACGGCAGACTTGGCTGATGTAGCCTTCACCGAGATCTGGAACACTATAGTCAGCAGTGTTCCGTCAAGTACAGCTCCGGATACGTTAGGCAGAATGGAGAAGCCTGAAGACATAAGCGGAAATGGCTCCGGTTGAACTCCACATAACAAACACTGGAGAATGGAATGGTTGATCGGCGCATAAATCACAGACGACCCCGTTGCATCGGTGCAACACTCCTGAAGAATAAGGAAGTCGTTGTGACTATCTATGGCGAGCACCGAGATCTGGTTCCGCGGGTCAAGACCGATGGAAAAGTTTGCTAGCACACGTACCGAGCTGTCCATCGACATACTATCCCACATTGGTCTAGTCTGAACGTCTTTGAGGAACTCAAAGATCCCGGTGTGATGGGAAAGATGCACGACGGAACAACCAGCGGTACGATTGACTCCGGGGGCTTGCTCGGATCACCCCTTCGCTTGTTGGTCCCGACCTCCATTCGAGTGTCTCTTGTTCGGTTCGAACAAGTCCAGTGATGGTACGTGGAGTTGCTGATGTCGTTGAAGAAACAGATCGTCATCTGTTTTGCCATTTCCGCAAGTCCTCTTCTTCCTTCAGGAGAAATGATAGAGTCACCGGGTGAAGTGTGGATACCTGTGGCGCACATGTAGCGCTCGGCTTGTCGTTGGAGAGTTGAGATCCAACGCTTTGCACCAAAAGCGAACCCTGAATGAACAAATGGTTCGAAACTGGCCTTCATCTCCTTCTCGCGTACATCCACGTGCTCCACCCAAGTGACTAAGGAAGATCCATTATGAAGATCACGTATCAGGCATCCGGAGGGGCGTTTTCGGCATATAGATCTCACGGAAGGCTTCGGATTTGTGCGCAATTCATCCACGGAGACATCCACGACGACCCAACTTCCATCCAGTTGTTGGTGAGAATACCGCACAAACTGGACTTCACGAGTTGAAACGAGGTGAGATGGCACCAGAAACTCGGCCGACATCACTTGCTTCTGCTCCTCGTAGCCATCTTCGTTGTCGGAGGAAAGGATCTCCAACGTCTGGGCGTTTGTAATCATGCTACAGAAGACTGGCAACCATCGACCAACATCCATGAGAATTTGAACGATGGTGGTCGGATAAAGATGGATGGTTGCCGAGTGTCTCGACGATTCGGATTTGAAGTACGGTGCAGGTTCAGCACGTTGAAACACTCGCAAGTACTCGGCCCTATGAAGAGTCTCGGGATGAATAGACGTGTCGGGAGTCGGTGAAGAAATCCATAGAGGAAAACCGGCAGTGGCCATGAGCAGGAGCTCGTCTTTGGCCTTGCGGGCGATATCCGAGATCAAGTCGGTGTGGACTCCGACAAGATCATGAGCAGGTCCGGGAAGGGTGTCAGATGGCAAAGGTATGGATGGGCGCTCGACAAGGGTAGGCATGAGGCTCCGCACATCCCGTCTTAAGTGGTCCATGTCGATGGAATCATCGGACAACTCAAGAATAGGCTCTTGTTGTTGAGGAACAACTTCGAGCCTTCGCCGTGGCACATCTGAGTGCGGAACAGGACCTCCGCAATTGGGACAGATGCCGCTGTGGAGAGCATCGACGAGTCGTTGATTCAGAAGTTGAAGCTCCTCGTTCTTGCTCACCAGCTGATCATTTCGTCTCTCTAGCTCGGCAATACGCTGCTCAGACGTAAGGATACCGAACTTCTTCCTATTTCTCGACCCCCAATAATAGACTTGGTCTTCTTCTAATCCGATTTTTGGACCAAATCTTTCTCTTTGTGGCTTGGTGGGGTGAGAATACACCGCAAAGAAAGCCGCCAGTGCTTCTCTCTGAGCCTTGGTGTATTTGGTCCTCGGAAGTCTCCTATAGACAGGAGCGGCTTCCGGCTCAACGGGCGGATCAGCAACCAGGATTGGTGCTTGGGGTAGTGGTTGCGGTTGCGGTTGTGGTTGTGGCTCGGTCGGCATGCTAGCATCGGCGCTATTGAGCATGCTCGGTGGAATTATTTCAGCCAGACCTTCAAAGATTGGGTTCTCTGAAGGACCTGCCTGAAACAAATCGCTGAAAGAATTGACTCTCTTGGCCATTTGTGGTTTGGGAGGGGAGGATAGCTTTTGGGAATTGGGATGTTTTCTGGGAAAACTCAAGAACAGATGAAGAACACGAAAGAGAAAACGAGAGAGAGAGAGAGACTAAGGGAAATCGCGTGAAATGACTAAGGCACTAACGCAAACCGAAGGGGAAGGGAACGGAATGGACGGACGCGTGTCCAAAGTCGAAGACAAAGATCCGTAAATCACGGATCGAGCGACGAAAGTCGCAAAGGGAATAGTGGAACGCGCGCACGATTTATTAAACAATTCGGCCGACGCAAAAGTCGTGCGTCGGCCCAATCAAAATTTTTTTTTTATTTTCGATTTTTTATTTTTTTATTTTATTTTTTAATACTTTACGAAAAGTCGTAAAGTGAACAGTGAAAACGCGTGTGAAACACGCGCAAAGGTTGCCGACACTTTAAACGGGCCTGGGCCATCGGAATGGTCTGGGCCTTAAAGTGGGCCTGGGCCAAAGAAATCTCCGGCCCATTATTTGTGGGCTTAACTAATGGGCCTAAAAACGAACAGGCCCGACACACTAATGGGCTTGGGTTACGGGTTTTTGGGCTTCGTGAATGACACGAGCCCAATGGGCTAAATTTTTTATTTTTTATTTTTTATTTTTTATTTTACGAAACCTAAAACCCTAACCAATCACACAAATGGGCCTAAGGCCCAATAACAAATAACTACAACAAGCCCGAAAATAAAACAAACAGTAATTATAAACAGTAAAAATAAATAATTACAAATAATAAAACAAACAAACACTCTTTTTTTTTATTATTTACAATTACAAATTTTTTTATTTTTTTATTTTTTAAATAAATAACGAGAGTTAAAAGAAAACTTACCTTTTTTCACCCGAGGAAACCGAAAATCACCAACAAGACATCAACCTCAAGGTTTTTCAACCTTGACTTCCTAAACGTATGCTCCGATGTATGTGGTAAAATTTCCGATAAACCCGGATTATTCCCTATAAAAATTAAAAATAAATTAGTAATAAAATTTACAAAGTAAAACCAAAATATTTACAATGTTAAAAATAATGTCACAAATTATCTATACAAAATGAATAAATAAAATTTTCTATGTCTACGTATATTTTATTTACAAGTAATGTTAAATTGTCCAAAATATAGTTAAAAACAAAGTTGATTCCAAGCGGTAATTCGAGGTGGACGTACGGCCTAGGTGCAATATCTTGACTTAAATGACTTTCCGTGTTTTCAGAAGGCGAATGGCCAGATCACAAGACATAAGCGAGAGGCAGGATTCATTTAGTGGACAAGTCCTCTGAATCCAATTTTACAAACCCGTCACCCAGAGTCTTGATCATATCTAGACACCATTCATGTGCCCCTTACTCAGTTGAGAAAGCACTTAAGTGTTCGACAATTCTCCAAGTGTTAATAAAGGCCGCCCTCAACCTCAAGTGACCTTACGGTACAAATGAAGGGTTTAGGCCAATATTAATAAAAGGACCTTACCTATTCCGTTCAAGTTACAACTTACAACAACAAAAAATAATCAACTATATAAAAGACACCTAAATATAATTACTAAGTGTAACAAAATATGAACAAGTATTAAAAACAAGTAATAACAACAACTATTCACAAGTAATATAGACAAGTAATATAAACAAGTAATATGAACAGTTAAAAAATAGTAAAATTATAAACAATAAAAAGTAAACAGTAATTATATACAAGTAATAAAAACAGTAATAATTGCAAAAAATTATAAACAGTATTAACAAAAAATATTAGGTTAGGAACATTTTCAATCCACGTCGACGGCGCCAAAAATTGATACGCCCAAAATGGACGTCAATTTAAAAAAACCCTATCGGTTGTAGTATAGTGCATAGTAGGGTATCGTTCACAACGGAGATCAAAGGGTGTACCTAACAAAAATTGTCACAAAGAATTAAATAAAATAAAGAATTATTATTAACAAGTATAAAGAATATATGCATATGTACAAAGTAAAGGGGGGTTTAAGAGATAAATTGAATGAAATAAATAAATAAAATTACAAAGAATAAATTAAATAAGATGGGATGAAACACAAAATATATAAAGTTCAGCCACATATACACAAGTTTATTAATCATTGGACCGAAAATTAACCAAGTTCCCTAGCCATGAAACCGAAATTAACATATGTGGAAAGTTAGAAGCTAACCATTCCCCAAATAAAACTTCTCTACAAAAATTAACCTAAGTGAAAGCACCTAGATTAACCAATTAAACATGCCATCTTAGTCTAGAAAGCTAGCTAGTCAAACCATATTTAACGCATAGAAAAGAGTTGTTAATTAAAGTGCACGACCCATTATAGAAAAGTCCATATGTCCGCAATCCTTTTTATTTGACACCGACCTTTGTCCAAAGCCTTTACTACTCGTGAATTAGGTTTCCAAAACTATTAGGTGAATTGTAATCCCTAACTCTAGCTCCAATTATATGCAAATATTATAAGTTTTGAACCCTATAACATAAACACATAAAAGTTTTCTATAAAACAGAATCAAGTAAACGGAGTCACATAAGCTACTAGAAGAACTAATTAATTAGGATCCAATAACTAAATAAACTCATAAATATAGGCTGGAAATTATATAAATCATGTCATGTTAACTAATACAAAGAATAATCAAGCAACAAAGAGGAACTCAAAAAGAGTAATTAAAGATTAACTTGAAGTACACCATATGGAGAGTAGGAAGAACTTGAAGACCACGGATCTTTGAATCCTTGAAAGCAAGCAATCCAAAGCTGAGATTCCCAAGGTGATGATGATGGTGGTGATGATGGTTGATGGCTGGTGGTGATGGTGTAAACAGCTCTCCTCCTTGAAGTCTTGAAAACCCTAAATACTAGAGAATGGAAAATATGATGGAGAAGAGAAAGAGGAGGGTTTGTCCCTCCCCATTGGGATGTGAATTGGTGAGAAATAGTGTTGTGAAGCCCTCTATTTATAGGAGAATGGAGAGGAATAAGAAGACAATGAAAGAAATAAAGAAAGAAAGGGAATAGAAGTGGAATGTGAATGGGAGATAAAGAAATGGTAAGTGGTGGTGGAAATGTAGTCATATGGCAATTAACCAATTATTTAGGTAAAAGAAATCAAACACTAATGGTATGGAGAGAAAGAAACAAAGATAGTTAGGTGAGATGGGTGGAAATATGGGGGTGAGTGGAGCATTGAGAATAAAGGAAAAGGAAAGAAATAAAAAGCAGACAGCACTGAGCAGTGAGCACTTGGAGTGGAATTCTGGACGTATGGACGGTTGGATGATTCTGAAATTTTAATGCCGAACACTTAACATCCACGTGCAGCGTGTATCAAAATTACAGCTAGATCTGACGGTGCAATTGAGAGATATGGGCCTCGCAAGTTGACCTATCTGCACAGGCAGATTGTCCGAAAATGGGCTTGGACCTTCCTTCTTGGGCTTGGGCCTTTCTTCTTGGGCTTGGGCCTTCATCTTCATGGATTTGGGCCTTCATCTTGGGCCTCACGGCAGCTCACTTCTTAATGGGCCTCGAAAAAGCCCATTAGACTTTGTAAATTTCCGAGCTCCGATTTTCTGCACGTATTCACATTTATATATCATTTAGGGACTCAAATATGGAAACTAAGCAAAAATAGCAAAGTTACAATTAAATCATAGCCAAATAGTAGGGAAAATACATTAAAAACGTCACACTTTGTGCTCCTATCAGAACTTCTCTTAAATAGAGAAGGAAGGGGAGCTCGTGGTAGCTAAGAAGGAGAGGAGGTGGAGTATTGGATTGTAGTGGTGGTGGAAGGAGGTTGGTGAAGTGGAGATGGTTGGTGCCGGCAGTGGAAGGCTCGGTGGAGATGTTTGGTGAAGCTAGCAGCCAAGGTGGCTTGGTGGAGGTGGTAACTATAACAAAAATCCAAAACCAAAACAAATACAAAATAAATAAACACATAAACAAACAAATAAATATAAAATAAAAATTAAATATAAATATAAAATATAAACATAAACATGGGAAAATAAAATGGAGATTCGAATTATGTTTCGCCACCGCGTGTGGTGGTTGCGCCGCCTTATGTGGTGGTTCGCCGACAAACTTGCCGGGATTCGGAACGGTTTCCGAAATCTTCGTACAATATTTTATTCCACAAATGAAAGTCACGGTTGACTTTTCGATTTACGCTGAAAATCTCCAAAATTCACATTTTTTGTTGAAATTGACATTTTTCTCATATTTTCCCTAAAAACACAATAACAAACATTAAACAAACAAATAAGCTTTCGAAATAGCAAAATCCAGTAATTAAAGGCACTTTGTGAACGTATTTTACGTTCACATCAATTATTCACCATTCACCATTTACCATCCACCTTTTGGTCCCTGTTTCACCTAAAAGCCCTTATGATTTAATGATTTGTGGATTAATTGTGGAGAGTTGGTTAATGAGCAAGCTTATGGGAACATTACTTGTGCAATTGTTATGAGAGTAAACACTTAACCCTAAACATTGAGCGGAAATAATTAGTGAATCTTGAGAAATTTAGTGGTTAATGTTGTTTCGATGTGCCTATTTGATTGCATGAGATTGATTGTATACTTGGTTTTCACACACTTCACCCGAGCATGAATGAGATGTACATGTTAAATGCTTAGCAAATTCTTTAGCCTTGGTATATAATTTTTATTCTCCTGATTATAACTCTTATGAACTCGCTGAGGGTTATGGTTGGAAAGACCATTCTGTTTTGTGTTTCCTTTTCTGTTTTGTGTTGTTCTTGTGTTTGCTAGAGGACTAGCAGTAGCTAAGTGTGGGGGAATTTGATAAGAGCACAAAGTGTGACGTTGTTAATGTGTTTTCCCTACTATTTGGCTATGATTTAATTGTAACTTTGCTATTTTAGCTTAGTTTCCATATTTGAGTCCAAAATGATGTATTAATGTGAACATGTGCAGAAACGAAGTCTAATGGGCTTTTGCGAGGCCCATTAAGAGGTGGTCTTCCATGAGGCCCAAGATGAAGTCCCAAACCCAAGATGGAAGGCCCAAATTGATAGGAGCACAAAGTGTGACGTTTTTAATGTGTTTTCCCTACTATTTGGCTATGATTTAATTGTAACTTTGCTATTTTAGCTTAGTTTCCATATTTGAGTCCTAAATGACGTATTAATGTGAACATGTGCAGAAACGAAGTCTAATGGGCTTTTGCGAGGCCCATTAAGAAGGAGGCCCATTAAGAAGGAGGCCCGGACCCAAGATGGCAGGCCCAAATCCATGAAGGAAGGCCCAGGTTCACAAAGCATGAGGAAAGGCCCAAGCCCAGATTTTCGGACATTCTGCCTGTGCAGATCAGTCAACTTGCGAAGCCCATATCTCCCAATTGCACCGTCAGATCTAGCTGTAATTTTGATACACGCTGCATGTGGGTGTTAGGTATACGGTATTAAAATTTCAGAATCATCCAACCGTTGGAACGTCCATTATGCCGCTCTAAGTGCGCACTGCTCAGTGCTGTCTGCTTTTTATTTCTTTCCTCTTCTTTTATTTTCAATGCTCCACTCACCCCTATATTCTTTCCTCTTCTTTCTGCCCACAATATTAGTGTTTGATTTCTTTTACCTAAATAAATGGTCCATTGCCATATGACTTCATTTCCACCATTCCACTTACCATTTCTTTTCTACCACTCACATTCCACTTCTCTTCCTTTTCTTTCTTTATTTCTTTCATTGTCTTCTTCTTCCTCTCCATTCTCCTATAAATAGCAGCCTCATTCTTCTCACCAATACACACCCCAATGGGGAGGGACAAACCCTCCTCTTTCTCTTCTCCATCTCACATCATATTTTTCATTCTCTAGTATTTAGGGTTTTCAAGTCTTCAAGGAGGAGGGGGAGTTGTTTACACCATTACCACCAGCCATCAACCATCATCACCACCATCATCATCACCTTGGGAATCTCGGCTTTTGAGTTACTCGCGTGAGGATTTAAGTGTTTGTGATCTTCGAGTTCTTCCTACTTTCCATATGGTGTACTTCAACTTATTCTTTAATTACTCTTTTTGAGTTCCTCTTTGTTGCTTGTTTATTCTTTGTATTAGTTAACATGACATGATTTATATAATTTTCAGCCTATATTTATGAGTTTATTTGATTGTTAGATCCTAATTAATTAGTTCTTCTAGCAGCTTATGTGACTCCGTTTATTTGATTCGGTTTTATTGAATCTTTTATGTGTTCTTGTTTTAAGGTTCAAAACTTAAGATGATTGCATGTAATTGGTGCTAGAATTAGGGTTTTAATTCTAATTCACAAGTAGTAAAGGCTTATCAAACGGGTCGGAATCAAAATAAGAAGGATCGCGGATAGACGAGCGTTCGCTAGGTCGCGCACTTTAATTAACAACTCTTCTCCTATTGATAGGAGCACAAAGTGTGACGTTTTTAATGTGTTTTCCCTACTATTTGGCTATGATTTAATTGTAACTTTGCTATTTTAGCTTAGTTTCCATATTTGAGTCCTAAATGACGTATTAATGTGAACATGTGCAGAAACGAAGTCTAATGGGCTTTTGCGAGGCCCATTAAGAAGGAGGCCCATTAAGAAGGAGGCCCGGACCCAAGATGGCAGGCCCAAATCCATGAAGGAAGGCCCAGGTTCACAAAGCATGAGGAAAGGCCCAAGCCCAGATTTTCGGACATTCTGCCTGTGCAGATCAGTCAACTTGCGAAGCCCATATCTCCCAATTGCACCGTCAGATCTAGCTGTAATTTTGATACACGCTGCATGTGGGTGTTAGGTATACGGTATTAAAATTTCAGAATCATCCAACCGTTGGAACGTCCATTATGCCGCTCTAAGTGCGCACTGCTCAGTGCTGTCTGCTTTTTATTTCTTTCCTCTTCTTTTATTTTCAATGCTCCACTCACCCCTATATTCTTTCCTCTTCTTTCTGCCCACAATATTAGTGTTTGATTTCTTTTACCTAAATAAATGGTCCATTGCCATATGACTTCATTTCCACCATTCCACTTACCATTTCTTTTCTACCACTCACATTCCACTTCTCTTCCTTTTCTTTCTTTATTTCTTTCATTGTCTTCTTCTTCCTCTCCATTCTCCTATAAATAGCAGCCTCATTCTTCTCACCAATACACACCCCAATGGGGAGGGACAAACCCTCCTCTTTCTCTTCTCCATCTCACATCATATTTTTCATTCTCTAGTATTTAGGGTTTTCAAGTCTTCAAGGAGGAGGGGAGTTGTTTACACCATTACCACCAGCCATCAACCATCATCACCACCATCATCATCACCTTGGGAATCTCGGCTTTTGAGTTACTCGCGTGAGGATTTAAGTGTTTGTGATCTTCGAGTTCTTCCTACTTTCCATATGGTGTACTTCAACTTATTCTTTAATTACTCTTTTTGAGTTCCTCTTTGTTGCTTGTTTATTCTTTGTATTAGTTAACATGACATGATTTATATAATTTTCAGCCTATATTTATGAGTTTATTTGATTGTTAGATCCTAATTAATTAGTTCTTCTAGCAGCTTATGTGACTCCGTTTATTTGATTCGGTTTTATTGAATCTTTTATGTGTTCTTGTTTTAAGGTTCAAAACTTAAGATGATTGCATGTAATTGGTGCTAGAATTAGGGTTTTAATTCTAATTCACAAGTAGTAAAGGCTTATCAAACGGGTCGGAATCAAAATAAGAAGGATCGCGGATAGACGAGCGTTCGCTAGGTCGCGCACTTTAATTAACAACTCTTCTCCTATTGATAGGAGCACAAAGTGTGACGTTTTTAATGTGTTTTCCCTACTATTTGGCTATGATTTAATTGTAACTTTGCTATTTTAGCTTAGTTTCCATATTTGAGTCCTAAATGACGTATTAATGTGAACATGTGCAGAAACGAAGTCTAATGGGCTTTTGCGAGGCCCATTAAGAAGGAGGCCCATTCCCAAGAAGGAGGCCCGGACCCAAGATGGCAGGCCCAAATCCATGAAGGAAGGCCCAGGTTCACAAAGCATGAGGAAAGGCCCAAGCCCAGATTTTCGGACATTCTGCCTGTGCAGATCAGTCAACTTGCGAAGCCCATATCTCCCAATTGCACCGTCAGATCTAGCTGTAATTTTGATACACGCTGCATGTGGGTGTTAGGTATACGGTATTAAAATTTCAGAATCATCCAACCGTTGGAACGTCCATTATGCCGCTCTAAGTGCGCACTGCTCAGTGCTGTCTGCTTTTTATTTCTTTCCTCTTCTTTTATTTTCAATGCTCCACTCACCCCTATATTCTTTCCTCTTCTTTCTGCCCACAATATTAGTGTTTGATTTCTTTTACCTAAATAAATGGTCCATTGCCATATGACTTCATTTCCACCATTCCACTTACCATTTCTTTTCTACCACTCACATTCCACTTCTCTTCCTTTTCTTTCTTTATTTCTTTCATTGTCTTCTTCTTCCTCTCCATTCTCCTATAAATAGCAGCCTCATTCTTCTCACCAATACACACCCCAATGGGGAGGGACAAACCCTCCTCTTTCTCTTCTCCATCTCACATCATATTTTTCATTCTCTAGTATTTAGGGTTTTCAAGTCTTCAAGGAGGAGGGGAGTTGTTTACACCATTACCACCAGCCATCAACCATCATCACCACCATCATCATCACCTTGGGAATCTCGGCTTTTGAGTTACTCGCGTGAGGATTTAAGTGTTTGTGATCTTCGAGTTCTTCCTACTTTCCATATGGTGTACTTCAACTTATTCTTTAATTACTCTTTTTGAGTTCCTCTTTGTTCTTGTTTATTCTTTGTATTAGTTAACATTTATATATTTTTTTCCCTTTATATTTAGGTTTTTTTTTTTTTTTTCCATAAAAAATTTTTTTTTTAAGGGTTGGGCCCCTGTTTTTTTTTTTTTGTTTTTTTGAATTTTTTTTTTGTTTTTTTTTTTAAGGTTAAAAATTAAAAGATTTTATGTGGAATGGGTTGAAATTAGGTTTTTATTTTTTATTTCAAAAAGAAAAAAGGTTTAACAAAGGGGGGGAAACAAAAAAAGAAGGGTCGCGGAGAGACGAGCGTCCGCTAGGTCGCGCCCTTTAATTAACAACCCTTCTCCTATTGATAGGAGCACAAAGTGTGACGTTTTTAATGTGTTTTCCCTACTATTTGGCTATGATTTAATTGTAACTTTGCTATTTTAGCTTAGTTTCCATATTTGAGTCCTAAATGACGTATTAATGTGAACATGTGCAGAAACGAAGTCTAATGGGCTTTTGCGAGGCCCATTAAGAAGGAGGCCCATTAAGAAGGAGGCCCAGACCCAAGATGGCAGGCCCAAATCCATGAAGGAAGGCCCAGGTTCACAAAGCATGAGGAAAGGCCCAAGCCCAGATTTTCGGACATTCTGCCTGTGCAGATCAGTCAACTTGCGAAGCCCATATCTCCCAATTGCACCGTCAGATCTAGCTGTAATTTTGATACACGCTGCATGTGGGTGTTAGGTATACGGTATTAAAATTTCAGAATCATCCAACCGTTGGAACGTCCATTATGCCGCTCTAAGTGCGCACTGCTCAGTGCTGTCTGCTTTTTATTTCTTTCCTCTTCTTTTATTTTCAATGCTCCACTCACCCCTATATTCTTTCCTCTTCTTTCTGCCCACAATATTAGTGTTTGATTTCTTTTACCTAAATAAATGGTTCATTGCCATATGACTTCATTTCCACCATTCCACTTACCATTTCTTTTCTACCACTCACATTCCACTTCTCTTCCTTTTCTTTCTTTATTTCTTTCATTGTCTTCTTCTTCCTCTCCATTCTCCTATAAATAGCAGCCTCATTCTTCTCACCAATACACACCCCAATGGGGAGGGACAAACCCTCCTCTTTCTCTTCTCCATCTCACATCATATTTTCCATTCTCTAGTATTTAGGGTTTTCAAGTCTTCAAGGAGGAGGGGAGCTGTTTACACCATTACCACCAGCCATCAACCATCATCACCACCATCATCATCACCTTGGGAATCTCGGCTTTTGAGTTACTCGCGTGAGGATTTAAGAGTTTGTGATCTTCGAGTTCTTCCTACTTTCCATATGGTGTACTTCAACTTATTCTTTAATTACTCTTTTTGAGTTCCTCTTTGTTGCTTGATTATTCTTTGTATTAGTTAACATGACATGATTTATATAATTTTCAGCCTATATTTATGAGTTTATTTGATTGTTAGATCCTAATTAATTAGTTCTTCTAGCAGCTTATGTGACTCCGTTTATTTGATTCGGTTTTATTGAATCTTTTATGTGTTCTTGTTTTAAGGTTCGAAACTTAAGATGATTGCATGTAATTGGTGCTAGAATTAGGGTTTTAATTCTAATTCACAAGTAGTAAAGGCTTATCAAACGGGTCGGAATCAAAATAAGAAGGATCGCGGATAGACGAGCGTTCGCTAGGTCGCGCACTTTAATTAACAACTCTTCTCCTATGCGTTAGATATGTTATTGATTGATCACCTTTGCATGTTTAATTGTTTAATCTAGATGAGCGTTCACTAGGTTAATTTTCATAGAAGAGGTTTTATTTGGGGAATGATAACCCGTGTGGGCATTCCACATATGTTAGTTTCGGTTTCATGGCTAGGGAACTTGGTTAATTTTCGGTCTAATGATTGGTAAACTTGTGTATATGTGGCTGAACTTTATATACTTTGTGTTTCATCATCATATTTTATTTATTCTTTGTAATTTAATTAATTTATTTCATTCAATTTATCTCTCAATTCCCCTTTTTACTTTGTACATATGTATATATTTATACTTTATACTTGTTAATAATAATTCTTTATTTTATTTAATTCTTTGTGACATTTTTTGTTAGGTACACCCTTTGATCTCCGTTGTGAACGATACCCTACTTACACTATACTACCGATAGGGATTTTTTTAAATTGATGCTCCTTTTGGGCGTGTCAATTTTTGGCGCCGTCGACGGGGATTGAAAATTCCTAACTATTATTTTGTGAATATTTGTGAATAATACTTGTTTATACTTGTTGATATTTTGTTACACTTATTAATTTTACTTGTAGATATTTTACACTTAGTAATTATATTTAGGTGTCTTTTATATAGTTGATTATTTTTTGTTGTTGTAAGTTGTAACTTGAACGGAAATAGGTAAGGTCCTTTTATTAATATTGGCCTAAACCCTTCATTTTTACCGTAAGGTTATTTGAGGTTGAGGGCGGCCTTTATTAACACTTGGAGAATTGTCGAACACTTAAGTGCTTTCTCAACTGAGTAAGGGGCACAGGGATGGTGTCTAGGTCGAGACCCTGGGTGACAGGTTTTGGATTCAGAGGACTATAGACAGACGAAAGTCGATAGGGGCTTGCCTCCGTAGTCCACCAAATGAATCCTGCCCCTCGCTTATTCTCATATGATCTGGCCATTCGCCTTCTGAAAACACGGAAAGTCATTTAAGTCAAGGCATTGCACCTAGGCCGTAAGTCCACCTTGAGTTACCGCTTGGAATCAACTTTCATTTTTTTTCAACTATATTGAGGCAAAAGAAACTGTTTTTGTACACTTTAGGTATATTGGATTAAACATGACTTTAAGATGGGTAGCTGTTTCAGTCCCATTGCACATTGAAGTCCTCTGTTCCCGTACCTAAGTGTATTGTGTAAATAAAATTTACTTAGACATAGGAAAATTTATTTATTCATTTTGTATAGATAATTTGTGATACATTTTTAACTTTGTAAATATTTTGTTTTTATATTTGTAAATTCTATTACTAACTTTTTAATTTTGTATAGGAAATAATCCGGGTTTATCGGAAAATTTTACCACATACATCGGAGCATACGTTTAGGAAGTCAAGGTTAAAAAACCTTGAGGTTGATGTCTTGTTGGTGATTTTCTGGTATCCTCGGGAGTAAAAAGGTAAGTTTCTTTTTCACTCTAGTTATTTAATTATTTATTTTTAAAAAATAAAAAAAATAAAAAAATAGAAAATTTGTAATTGTAAATAAAAAAAAAAGAGTGATTGTTTTGTTTTACTATTTGTCATTATTTATTTTTACTGTTTATAATTATTGTTTGTTTTGGGCCTGTTTGTTTGCTTGTTGTTTGTTAGTATTGGGCCTTAAGCCCATTTGGTTTGTCGGTTTGAGTTTTGGGTTTCGAAAAAAAAAAAAAAAAAAAAAAAAAAAAAAGAAAAACAAAATTTAGTTAATTAAATTTAGCCCATTGGGCTCGTGTCATTTCCAAGCCCATTTAGTGTGTCGGGCCTGTTAGTTTTTAGGCCCATTAGTTTTAAGCCCACCTAATAATGGGCCGGAGTTTTCTTTGGCCCAGGCCCACTTTAAGGCCCAGACCATTCCGATGGCCCAGGCCCGTTTAAAGTGTCGGCAACCTTTAGGCGCGTGCGCTACGCGTTTTCACTGTTTACTTTACGACTTTCGCGTAAAGATTTGGTTAAATAAAAAGAAAAATTCTTATTGGACCGTCCCGCGACTTTCGCGTCGGCACGATAATTAAAAAAAAAAAAAAAAATTAAAAATTATAAAAAAAAATATTTGATTGGGCCGACGGACGACTTTTGCGTCGGCCGATTTGTTTAATAATCCGCATGCGTGTCAATCTGTAGCCTTTGCGACTTTCGTCGCTCGATCCGCAATTTGCGGATGCGTGTCTGTGGCACGTGTGCGTACGTGCGTCTGTTCCTTTCCCTTGGTTTGTGTCTATGTGCTTCATTCCATTCATTTTGCATTCATTTTCACTTAGTTCCCTTTTAGTCTCTCTAAATTTTCTCTCGTTTGTTCATATTGTTCTTCACTTGTTCTTCGTTGTTCTTAGTTATTTTTCCGAGAAAGCTATCCTCCCTCCCAACCTAGAAATGGCCAAAAGAGTGAATTCTTTCGGTGAGTTGTTTCATTCTAGTCCTCCGAGAGTGATTTCTTTGAAGGCTTGGATGAAATCATTCCACCAAGCATTCTAGATACTGTTAATGCTAGCATGCCGGATGTGCCGGAACCGAACCAGGAACCACAAGCACCAATCCAGCTGATGATCCACGTGTTGTTGTTGTTGCTGGTCCTTCCCGAAGCGTACGAGAGGCCCGAGGACGAGATTCACCAAGGACCAAAATGATGCGTTGACCGAGTTCTACACGGTGAATCCTCACCCACTCAAACTGCACGAGCAAGGTTTGCTATAGAACTCGGGTTAACGAAAATAAGGTCTACAACCGGGAAGGAGATTTCATGATAAGCACGGTATCCCGTCGGAGGAGCAGATTTATGCCGATCTAATAAGAAGAAACGAGGAGCTGATGAGTAAGAATGAGGAGCTTCAAGCAGAACCAGAAACTCATCGATGCTCTTCACGGCGGCATTTGTCCCCGAGTGTGGAGGTCTGTTCCGCACCCGGATGTGCATCGATCAAGATTCGAAGTTGTTCCTCCGGAGCCTCTTCTTGTCTTGTCCGATGATTCAATCGACATGGATGACTTGCGAAGGGATGTGCGGAGCCTCGTACCAACATTACTCGAGCGCTCATCCTCTCATGTGCCATCGACAACATTCGGGACCTGCTCATGATCTCGTTGGGTTTCATTCCGACCGGATCGCCGATATCGTGAACAAAGCCAAAGACGAACTCATGCTCTTGGTCGGCTGCTGGTTTTCCCCTATGGATCTATTCCTCAAATCCCAGCACTTCCATTCATCCCGAAACTCTTAATCATGCCGAGTACTTGCGAGTGTCTCGACGAGCCGAGCCTACACCATATTTCATATCGAAGCCTCGAGACACTCGGCGAACCATTCACCTGAATCCGACCACCATCGTTCGGATTTTAATGGATGTTGGTCAATGGTTGCTCATCTTCGTAGCTTGGTCACCAATGCCCATTACCTTGGAGGTCCTGTTCTCCGGGATAGAAGAAAGCTACAAGGAGCGAGTGCAAGTGATGTCTGCCGAGTTCCTAGTGCCAACACACAATGTTTCAACTCGTGAAGTCCGGTTTGTTCGTTCCTCTCACCAACAATTGGATGGAAGTTGGATTGTTGTGGATGTCTCTGTGGATGAAATGAGCTCGAATCCAAGGCCTTCGTGAGATCAAGATGCCGAAAACGTCCTTCGGATGCCGATACGGGATCTGCAGAATGGATCCTCCTTTGTCACGTGGGTGGAGCATGTTGATGTGCGAGAAAAAGATTTAACCCCCTTATTTAAACCTTTTGTTGAATCGGGTTTTGCATATGGAGCGAAGCGTTGGTTGGCACCTCTTCAACGACATGCCGAGCGCTACATGTGCGTGATGGGGATTCACACTTCACCCGGTGACTCGATCATTTCACCGGGGAGGGAGAAGAAGCCTTGCTAAGATGGCAAACCAGATGGCGGTAAGTTTCTTCAACGACATCACCAACTCGACTTACCATCATTGGACTGCATCAAACAAAACGGGAGACACACGTATGGAGGTCGGGACCAACAAGCGAAGGGGTGATCCTAGCCAACCCCTTGGACTCGATCGTACTGCTGGCTGTTCTGTCAAGCACTTCTCCCATCACACAAGAATCTTTGATTTTATCGAGACGTACGGACAAGGCATTTATGGGATAGTGTGTCGATAGACGGTTCGGTACATGTGCTTACAAACTTCACCACTGGTCTTGACCCACGAAATTCTATCTCCGTTTTGGGCATAAGTAATCACGTCGACTTCCTCATACTCCGGGAGTGCTTCACGGATTCAACGGGGTCGTACGTGATTTATGCGCCTATCGATCAAGCAACCTTCCGGTCCATGTTATGTGGAGTTGACCCGGAGCCTTTTCAATTGATGTCATCTGGCTTCTCCATTCTGCCTGATGTATCCGGAGACGTACTTGATGGAACTCTGCGACGTTAGTGTTCCGGATCTCGGTGAAGGCAAATTCAGCCGGACGTCTTGTGGATTTGGCAACGAGGCACGGTCCGGGACACGCTCAAAAAGATCAAAGCCGCGGTCGACTAAGGAGCAAACGTTGGATGCAAGGCCCTGCTAGCCTTGTTTGTGACTGTTGGTGACTACCTTCGGGAGGAGCTTCACGATCTTCAAAGGGGAGTCTTTCTGTTTCCCTTTTCATTTACTTAACTGTTGTGTGTTTATTTTTGTTGGTGTGTTTACTTCTGTTTGTGTGTTTAAATTCAATAACCATGCTTGAATTATTCATTTTCGTGAAATATTTGTCTAACATTGAGGACAATGTTTAATTCAAGTGTGGGGGGAAGGTTTATAGAAAAGAAAAGAAAAAAAAATTGAAAAATTCAAAAAAATAATTTACTTGTGTTTGTTTTCTACGGTAACAATATATCGACTAGATCATACTTACTCCCTTGGTAGCGTTGAACCTACCATTGCACTTAGTAAGTCACTGTGGTCACGTATTGTTACCCTAATAAAAAAAATTGAAAAAGAAAAAAAAAATAGTTTTGTAAGCTCGTTTGTTTCGCACTGGCTTTGGAGCTATCGAGTCTTAGAAAGTGCTTGTTTGTTTATTTGAGCTATATCAAAAAAAAAAATATAATCAAAAAAATCAAAAAATCAAAAATGACAAAAATATTTGCTTCTGTTTTGTGTGCTATTGTTTGTTTTGTGCTTTGTTCTTTCCAATTCCGATGATGAATTGAGTTTAAATTGTTGTGATTAGGAGAATGTTTATTATATGTCAAGGCTATGTGTTGTTTGCTTTGAATTTAATTTGCATAACTTATGATTGCTCGAATTTCCATGTTCACATAACCTGTTTCGATTAGTTG
Organism: Rubus idaeus; assembly: GCA_030142095.1. NCBI lineage: Eukaryota > Viridiplantae > Streptophyta > Magnoliopsida > Rosales > Rosaceae > Rubus > Rubus idaeus. The sequence continues at coordinate 15,769,043 of CM057968.1, read as the reverse complement.
ATTGCAATCCGAGAAGCACATTTAAACATACATTGTCATGCATACCCAGAAAATGTGAGGACTTGAGCCTATTGAATATTCACATGTATGCATCTTTCATACATTTACTCGTTCTTCATGTGTGCACAATTCATGAGTTTTGAACCTAGAACTTGCTCAAAGACCACTTGAAACGTTTTGTTAATCTGTAATGAATTAGAGATGATTAAGGCATTAGTTGAGCACCATGGCCAAAATATTCACCATCCATCTAAACACGAACTTTAGGAATCCCCTTTTGAACTAAACACTCATTAGCCTTTTCTTTTGTTCACCCACACCATCTCACCCTTGTTTTATTGTGTTTGCAAGACGATGATAGTGACTTCTTGTGTTTTTATGCTTCGGATTTGTATGGTAATATACCAAAAGGCAAGTGTGGGGGTGCATTTTATTTTGTTGTAATTGTTCAAACAAAGAAAAAAAAATCAAAAACAAAAAGAAGGAATAAAGTTCCTCAAGAAAAAAAGAAAAGAAAAAAAAAAAAAAAAAAAGAAACCAAAAATAGAGTTATTTTCTTGTATTATTTTCAATAAAAGGTTGGAGGAGAATAAGAAAGTTGTTTCGGGTATAGCATAGGTATGAGTTTCAAAGTCGTTGACTTGTCTTGCAAACATGTGAAACATTTTTCATTTCCAGTCCCTTCATTCATCATTCACTATTCACCATTCACCCTTTTGGCCCCGTTTATACCCTTGAAGCCCTTATGATCTAATGATTTGTGGATTAATTGTGGAGAGTTGGTTAATGAGCAAGCTTATGGGAACATTACTTGTGCAATTGTTATGAGAGTAAACACTTAACCCTAAACACTGAGCGGAAATATTTAGTGACCATTGTGAGCTTTAGTGGTTAATGTTGTTTCGATGTGCCTATTTGATTGCATGAGATTAATTGTATACTCGGTTTTCACACACTTCACCCGAGCATAAATGAGATGTGCATGTTAAAGACTTAGCAAATTCTTTAGCCTTGGTATATAATTTTTATTCTCTTGATTATAACTCTTCTGAACTCGCTGAGGGTTATGGTTGGAAAGACCATTTTGTTTTGTGTTTCGTTTTCTGTTTTGTGTTGTTCTGTTTTAAAGTTTTGTGTTTGCTAGAGGACTAGCAATAGCTAAGTGTGGGGGAATTTGATAGGAGCACAAAGTGTGACGTTTTTAATGTGTTTTCCCTACTATTTGGCTATGATTTAATTGTAACTTTGCTATTTTAGCTTAGTTTCCATATTTGAGTCCATAATGATGTATTAATGTGAACATGTGCGAACAAGTCTAATGGGCTTTTCGAGGCCCATTAAGAGGTGGTCTGCCATGAAGCCCATGAAGGAAGGCCCAAGCCCAAGATGGAAGGCCCAAGCCCAAGAAGGAAGGCCCAAATCCATGAAGGAAGGCCCAGGTTCACAAAGCATGAGGAAAGGCCCAAGCCCAGATTTTCGGACATTCTGCCTGTGCAGATCGGTCAACTTGCGAGGCCCATATCTCTCAATTGCACCGTCAGATCTAGCTGTAATTTTGATACACGCTGCATGTGGATGCTAGTTATTCCCAAATAAAATTTCAGAAGCATCCAACCGTTGAAACGTGCATTATTCCGTTCTAAGTGCGCACTGCTCAGTGCTGTCTGCTTTTTATTTCTTTCCTCTTCTTTTATTTTCAATGCTCCACTCACCCCTATATTCTTTCCTCTTCTTTCTGCCCACACCATTAGTGTTTGATTTCTTTTACCTAAATAAATGGTTCATTGCCATATGACTTCCATTTCCACCATTCCACTTACCATTTCTTTATCTCCCACTCACATTCCACTTCTCTTCCCTTTCTTTCTTTATTTCTTCCATTGTCTTCTTCTTCCTCTCCATTCTCCTATAAATAGCAGCCTCATTCTTCTCACCAATTCACACCCCAATGGGGAGGGACAAACCCTCCTCTTTCTCTTCTCCATCTCATCATATTTTCCATTCTCTAGTATTTAGGGTTTTCAAGTCTTCAAGGAGGAGGAGAAGGCTGTTTCACCATCACCACCAGCCATCACCATCAATTTCATCCATCATCATCATCACCTTGCTGCATCACGGCTTTGGATTACTTGCTTGCAAGGATTCAAGGTTTGTGGTCTTCAAGTCTTCATGCTATTCCATATGGTGTAATTCGACTTTTCCTTTAATTATTCTTTTTGAATTCCTCTTTGTTGCTTGATTATTCTTTGTATTAGTTAACATGACATGATTTATATAATTTTCAGCCTATTTTTATGAGTTTATTTAGATTATTGGATCCTAATTAATTAGTTCTTCTAGTAGCTTATGTGACTCCGTTTATTTGATTCTGTTTTATAGAAAACTTTTATGTGTTTTTGTTTTAAGGTTCGATACTTAAGATGATTGCATATAATTGGTGCTAGAATTAGGGTTACAATTCACCTAATAGTTTTGGAAACCTAATTCACAAGTAGTAAAGGCTTTGGACAAAGGTCGGAGTCAAATAAAAAGGATCGCGGATAGATGGACTTTTCTATAATGGGTCGTGCACTTTAATTAACAACTCTTTTCTATGCGTTAAATATGGTTTGATTAGCTAGCTTTCTAACCTAAGATGGCATGTTTAATTGGTTAATCTAGGTGCTTTCACTTAGGTTAATTTTCATAGAGAGGTTTTATTTGGGGAATGATAAGCTTCTGGGCATTCCACATATGTTAATTTCGGTTTCATGGCTAGGGAACTTGGTTAATTTTCGGTCCAATGATTGGTAAACTTGTGTATATGTGGCTGAACTTTATATACTTTGTGTTTCATCCCATCTTATTTAATTTATTCTTTGTAATTTAATTAATTTATTTCATTCAATTTATCTCTTAAACCCCCTTTTTACTTTGTACATATGTATATATTTATACTTTATACTTGTTAATAATAATTCTTTATTTTATTTAATTCTTTGTGACAATTTTTGTTAGGTACACCCTTTGATCTCCGTTGTGAACGATACCCTACTATGCACTATACTACTACCGATAGGGTTTTTTTTAAATTGACGCTCCTTTTGGGCGTGTCAATTTTTGGCGCCGTCGACGTGGATTGAAAATTCCTAACTATTTTTTTTAAACTGTTCATATTACTTGTTTATATTACTTGTCAATAATACTTGTTAATTTTATATATACTTACTAATTTTACACTTAGTAATTATACTTAGGTATCCTGAATATAGTTGATTATTTTTTGTTGTTGTAAGTTGTAATTTGAACGGAAATAGGTAAGGTCCTTTTGTTAATATTGGCCTAAACCCTTCATTTTTACCGTAAGGTTATTTGAGGTTGAGGGCGGCCTTTATTAACACTTGGAGAATTGTCGAACACTTAAGTGCTTTCTCAACTGAGTAAGGGGCACATGAATGGTGTCTAGATATGATCAAGACTCGGGTGACGGGTTTGTAAAATTGGATTCGAGAGGACTTGTCCACTAAATGAATCCTGCCTCTCGCTTATCTCTTGTGATCTGGCCATTCGCCTTCTGAAAACACGGAAAGTCATTTACGTCAAGACATTGCACCTAGGCCGTACGTCCACCTTGAATTACCGCTTGGAATCAACTTTGATTTTTTTCAACTATATTAGAAAGAATATTTTGGACAATTTAAGATTACTGTGTAAATAAAATATACTTAGACATAGGAAATTTTATTCATTCATTTTGTATAGATAATTTGTGACACATTTTTTTTAACTTTGTAAATATTTTGTTTTTATTTTCTTAATTTTATTACTAACCTTTTTATTTTGTATAGGAAATAATCCGGGTTTATCGGAAATTTTACTACATACATCGGAGCATACGTTTAGGAAGTCAAGGTTGAAAAACCTTGAGGTTGATGTCTTGTTGGTGATTTTTTTCGGTTTCCTCGGGAGTAAAAAGGTAAGTTTTCTTTTCACTCTCGTTATTTTTTGTTTAAAAAGAAAAAAAATATATATAAAAAAAATATAAATAAAAAAATTTGTAATTGTAAATAATAAAAAAAAAAGAGTGTTTGTTTTGTTTTATTATTTGTAATTATTTATTTTTACTGTTTATAATTACTGTTTGTTTTATTTTCGGGCTTGTTTGTTGTTTATTTGTTATTGGGCCTTAGGCCCGTTTGTGTGATTGGTTAGTGTTTTAGGTTTCGTAAAATAAAAAATATAAAAAAATAAAAAATAAAAAATTTAGCCCATTGGGCTCGTGTCATTCACGAAGCCCAAAACCCGTAACCCAAGCCCATTAGTGTGTCGGGCCTGTTCGTTTTTAGGCCCATTAGTTTAAGCCCACCAATAATGGGCCGGAGTTTTCTTTGGCCCAGGCCCACTTTAAGGCCCAAACCATTTCGATGGCCCAAGCCCGTTTAAAGTGTCGGCAAGCGCGTGTGCTACGCGTTTTCACTGTTCACTTTACGACTTTTCGTAAAGTATTAAAAAAAATAAAAAAATAAAAAAATTGAAAATCAAGAAAAAAAATGTGATTGGGCCGACGCACGACTTTTGCGTCGGCCGATTTGTTTAATAAACCGCGTGCGTGTCTACTGTAGACTTTACGACTTTCGTCGCTCGATCCGGAAATTGCGGGTCTTTGTCTTCGACTTTGGCACGTGTGCGAGCGTGCGTCCGTTCCTTCCTTTCCCTTCGGTTTGCGTTAGTGCCTTAGGTCATTTCACGCGTTTTCCCTTAGTCTCTCTCACTCTCTCTCTCGTTTTCTCTCTCGTGTGTTCTTCGTGTTCTTTAGTTTTCCCAGAAACCTCCCTAATTCCCAGAAAGCTATCCTCCTTCCCAACCCAGAAATGGCCAAAAGAGTCAATTCTTTCAGCGACTTGTTTCAGGCAGGTCCTTCAGAGAACCCAATCTTTGAAGGCTTGGCTGAAATAATTCCGCCGAGCATGCTCAATAGCGCCGATGCTAGCATGCCGACCGAGCCACAACCGCAACCACTACCCCAAGCACCAATCTTGGTTGCTGATCCACCTATTGAGCCGGAAGCCGCTCCTGTCTATAGGAGACTTCCGAGGACAAAGTACACCAAAGCTCAGAGAGATGCACTTGCGGCTTTCTTTGCGGTGTATTCTCACCCCACCAAACCACAACGTGAAAGATTTGGTCCAAAAATCGGACTAGAAGAGGACCAAGTCTACTATTGGGGGTCGAGAAATAGGAAGAAGTTCGGTATCCTTACGTCTGAGCAGCGTATTGCCGAGTTAGAGAGACGAAATGATCAAGTGGTGAGCAAGAACGAGGAGCTTCAACTTCGGGAATCAACGACTCGTCGATGCTCTCCACGGCGGCATATGTCCCCGATTGCGGAGGTCTCGTTCCGCACTCGGATGTGCCTAGGCGAAGGCTCGAAGTTGTTCCTCCACAACAAGAGCCTATTCTCGAGTTGTCCGATGATTCCATCGACATGGACCACTTGAGAAGGGATGTGCGGAGCCTCGTACCAACACTAGTCGAGCGCCCATCCTTACCTGTGCCATCTACTCTTCCCGGACCTGCTCGCTGATCTTGTCGGAGTCCACACCGACTTGATCTCGGATATCGCCCGCGAGGCCAAAGACGAGCTCCTGCTCGCCAGGCCACTGCTGGATTTCCTTTGTGGATATCATCACCGACTCCCGACACGTCTATTCATCCCGAAACTCTTAATAGGGCCGAGTACTTGCGAGTGTTTCAACGAGCTGAACCTGCTCCGTACTTCAAATCCGAATCGTCGAGACACTCGGCGACCATCCATCTTTATCCGACCACCATCGTTCGGATCTTAATGGATGTTGGTCGATGGTTGCCCGATCTTCGTAGCATGATCACAAACGCCAAGACGTTGGAGATCCTTTCCTCCAACGAACGAAGAAGGCTACGAGGAGCATATGCGGGTGATGTCGGCCGAGTTTCGGTGCCATCTCACCTCGTTTCGACTCGTGAAGTCCGGTTGTTCGGTATTCTCACCAACAAGCTGGATGGAAGTTGGGTCGTCGTGGATGTCTCCGTGGATGAATTGCGTTCAAATCCAAAGCCTTCCGTGAGATCGATTTGCCGAAAACGCCCCTCCGGATGCCCGATACGTGATCTTCGTAATGGATCTTCCTTAGTCACTTGGGTGGAGCACGTGGATGTACGCGAAAAGGAGATGAAGGCCAGTTTCGAACCTTTTGTTCATTCGGGGTTCGCTTTTGGTGCAAAGCGTTGGATCTCGACTCTCCAACGACAAGCCGAGCGCTACATGTGCGCCACAGGTATCCACTCTTCACCCGGTGACTCGATTATTTCTCTTGAAGGAAGAAGAGGACTTGCGGAAATGGCAAAACAGATGACGATCTGTTTCTTCAACGATATCAGCAACTCCACGTACCACCACTGGACTTGTTCGAACCGAACAAGGGACACTCGAATGGAGGTCAGGACCAACAAGAGAAGGGGTGATCCGAGCAAGCCCCCTGGAGTCAATCGTACTGCTGGTTGTTCCATTGTTCATCTATCTCATCACACTAGGATCTTTGAGTTCCTCAAAGACGTTCAGACGAGACCGCTGTGGGATAGTATGTCGATGGACAGCTCGGTGCGTGTGCTAGCAAACTTTACCATCGGTCTTGACCCGCGGAACCAGATCTCGGTGCTCGCCATTGATAATCACAACGACTTTCTCATTCTCCAGGAGTGTTGCACCGATGCAACGGGGTCGTCTGTGATATATGCGCCGATCAACCATTCCATTTTCCAGTGTTTGCTATGTGGAGTTCAACCGGAGCCATTTCCGCTTATGTCTTCTGGCTTCTCCATTCTGCCTAACGTATCCGGAGCTATTCTTGACGGAACACTACTGACTATGGTGTTCCAGATCTCGGTGAAGGCTACATCAGCCAAGTCTGCCGTGGAGTCGGCAACTACCCTTGTCCAGGACACACTTCAAAGGATCGAGCCGCGGTCGATTAAGGAGCAAACGTTGGATGCAAGGCCCTGCTAGCCTTGTTTGTGACTGTTGGTGACTTGCTTCGGGAGGAGCTTCACGATCTTCAAGGGGGAGATTTTCTTTAACCTATCTTTTTCATTTGTATATATGTTGTGTGTTTATTTCGGTTTGTGTGTTTACTTCGTGTTTATTTTAGTTTGTGTGTTTAAATTCAATAACCATGCTTGGATTTTTCATTTTCGTGAAATATCTGTCTAACATTGAGGACAATGTTTAATTCAAGTGTGGGGGGAAGGTTTATTAAAAGAAAAGAAAAAAAAAATTGAAAAAAATAATTTACTTGTTTTTGTTTTCTACGGTAACAATATATCGACTAAATCATACTTACTCCCTTGGTAGCGTTGAACCTACCATTGCACTTAGTAAGTCACTGTGGTCACGTATTGTTACCCTAATAAAAAAAATTGAAAAAAAAAAAAAATAGTTTTGTTTATTAGCTCGTTTGTTTTCGCTACGGCTTTGGAGCTATCGAGTCTTAGAAAGTGTTTGTTCGTTTATTTGAGCTATATCATTTTAAAAAAAAATCAATCAAAAAAATTAAAAAATTAAAAAATCAAAAATTACAAAAATATTTGCTTTTGTTTTGTGTGTTTTGTGCTTTGTTCTTTCCAATCCCAAGGATGAATTGAGTTTACTTGTTGTGATTAGGAGAATGTTTATTATATGTCAAGGCTTTGTGTAGTTTGCTTTGGATTTAATATGCATAACTTGTGATTGCTCGAAATTCCATGTTCACATAACCTGTTTCGATTAATTGATTGCAATCCGAGAAGCACATTTAAACATACATTGTCATGCATACCCAGAAAATGTGAGGATTTGAGCCTATTGAATATTCACATGTATGCATATTTCATACATTTACTCGTTCTTCATGTGTGCACAATTCATGAGTTTTGAACCTAGAACTTGCTCAAAGACCACTTGAAACATTTTGTTAATCTGTGATGAATTAGAAATGAGTAAGGCATTAGTTGAGCACCATGGCCAAAGTATTCACCATCCATCTAAACACGAACTTTAGGAATCCCCTTTTGAACTAAACACTCATTAGCCGTTTCTTTTGTTCACCCATACCATCTCACCCTTGTTTTATTTATGTTTGCAAGACGATGATAGTGACTTCTTGTGTTCTTATGCTTCGGGTTTTGATTTGTTTGGTATTATACCAGAAGGCAAGTGTGGGGGTGTATTTATTTTGTTGTAATTGTTCAAAGAAAAAAAATCAGAAATAAAAAGAAGGAATAAAGTTCCTCAAAGAAAAAAAAAATAGAAAAGAAAGAAAGAAAAAAATGTCAGAAAGAAAAAAAAAATAGAGTTATTTTCTTGTATTATTTTCAATAAAAGGTTGGAGGAGAATAAGAAAGTTGTTTCGGGTATAGCATAGGTATGAGTTTCAAAGTCGTTGATTTGTCTTGCAAACATGTGAAACATTTTTCATTTCCAGTCCCTTCATTCACCATTTACCATTCACCATTTTCCATCCACCTTTGGTCCCTGTTTCACACTAAAAGCCCTTATGATTTAATGAGTTGTAGATTAATTGTGGAGAGTTGGTTGATGAGCAAGCTTATGGGAACGTTACTTGTGTAATTGTTTTGAGAGTAAACACTTAACCCTAAACACTGAGCGGAAATAATTAGTGAATCTTGTGAGGTTTAGTGGTTAATGTTGTTTCGATGTGCCTATTGGATTGCTTGACATTAATTGTATACTTGGTTTTCACACACTTCACCCGAGCATGAATGAGATGTACATGTTAAATGCTTAGCAAATTTGTTAGCCATGGTATATAATTTTTATTCTCTTGATTATAACTCTTCCGAACTCGCTGAGGGTTATGGTTGGAAAGACCATTCTGTTTTGTGTTTCCTTTTCTGTTTTGTGTTGTTCTTGTGATTGCTAGAGGACTAGCAGTAGCTAAGTGTGGGGGAATTTGATAGGAGCACAAAGTGTGACGTTTTTAATGTGTTTTCCCTACTATTTGGCTATGATTTAATTGTAACTTTGCTATTTTAGCTTAGTTTCCATATTTGAGTCCATAATGATGTATTAATGTGAACATGTGCAGAAACGAAGTCTAATGGGCTTTTTCGAGGCCCATTAAGAGGTGGTCTGCCATGAAGCCCATGAAGGAAGGCCCAAGCCCAAGATGGAAGGCCCAAGCCCAAGAAGGAAGGCCCAAATCAATGAAGGAAGGCCCAGGTTCACAAAGCATGAGGAATGGCCCAAGCCCAGATTTTCGGACAATCTGCCTGTGCAGATAGGTCAACTTGCGAGGCCCATATCTCTCAATTGCACCGTCAGATCTAGCTGTACTTTTGATACACGCTGCACATGGATGCCAGTTATTCCCAAATAAAATTTCAGAAGCATCCAACCGTTGAAACGTGCAGGATTCCGTTCTAAGTGCGCACTGCTCAGTGCTGTCCGTTTTTATTTCTTTCCTCTTCTTTTATTTTCAATGCTCCACTCACCCCTATATTCTTTCCTCTTCTTTCTGCCCACACCATTAGTGTTTAATTTCTTTTTGGTAAATAAATGGTTAATTGCCATATGATTCCATTTCCACCATTCCACTTACCATTTCTTTATCTCCCATTCACATTCCACTTCTCTTCCCTTTCTTTGTTTATTTCTTCCATTGTCTTCTTCTTCCTCTCCATTTTCCTATAAATAGGAGCCTCATTCTTCTCTTCACCAATTCACACCCCAATGGGGAGGGACAAACCCTCCTCTTTCTCTTCTCCATCATATTTTTCATTCTCTAGTATTTAGGGTTCTCAAGGCTTCAAGGAGGAGGAGAAGGCGGCTGCACCATCACCATCATCACCATCAATTTCGTCCATCATCATCACCACTTTGTCTGCACACGGTTTGGATTACTTGCTTTCAAGGATTCAAGGTTTCGTGGTCTTCAAGTCTTCATGCTATTCCATACGGTGTAATTCGACTTTTCCTTTAATTATTCTTATGAATTCCTCTTTGTTGCTTGATTATTCTTTGTATTAGTTAACATGACATGATTTATATAATTTCCAGCCTATTTATATGAGTTTATTTAGTTATTGGATCCTAATTAATTAGTTCTTCTAGTAGCTTATGTGACTCTGTTTACTTGATTCTGAATTATAGAAAACTTTTATGTGTTTATGTTATAGGGATCGATACTTATAATATTTGCATATAATTGGAGCTAGAGTTAGGGATTACAATTCACCTAATAGTTTTGGAAACCTAATTCACGAGTAGTAAAGGCTTTGGACAAAGGTCGGTGTCAAATAAAAAGGATCGCGGACATATGGACTTTTCTATAATGGGTCGTGCACTTTAATTAACAACTCTTTTCTATGCGTTAAATATGGTTTGATTAGCTAGCTTTCTAGACTAAGATGGCATGTTTAATTGGTTAATCTAGGTGCTTTCACTTAGGTTAATTTTCGTAGAGAGGTTTTATTTGGGGAATGGTTAGGCTGTCTAACTTTCCACATATGTTAATTTCGGTTTCATGGCTAGAGAACTTGGTTAATTTTCGGTCCAATGATTAATAAACTTGTGTATATGTGGCTGAACTTTATATATTTTGTGTTTCATCCCATCTTATTTAATTTATTCTTTGTAATTTAATTAATTTATTTCATTCAATTTATCTCTTAAACCTCCCTTTTTACTTTGTACATATGTATATATTTATACTTTATACTTGTTAATAATTCTTTATTTTATTTAATTCTTTGTGACAATTTTTGTTAGGTACACCCTTTGATCTCCGTTGTGAACGATACCCTACTATGCACTATACTACTACCGATAGGGTTTTTTCTAAATTGATGCTCCTTTTGGGGCGTGTCAGAGGCCCATTAAGAAGGAGGCCCAGACCCAAGATGGCAGGCCCAAATCCATGAAGGAAGGCCCAGGTTCACAAAGCATGAGGAAAGGCCCAAGCCCAGATTTTCGGACATTCTGCCTGTGCAGATCAGTCAACTTGCGAAGCCCATATCTCCCAATTGCAGATCTAGCTGTAATTTTGATACACGCTGCATGTGGGTGTTAGGTATACGGTATTAAAATTTCAGAATCATCCAACCGTTGGAACGTCCATTATGCCGCTCTAAGTGCGCACTGCTCAGTGCTGTCTGCTTTTTATTTCTTTCCTCTTCTTTTATTTTCAATGCTCCACTCACCCCTATATTCTTTCCTCTTCTTTCTGCCCACAATATTAGTGTTTGATTTCTTTTACCTAAATAAATGGTCCATTGCCATATGACTTCATTTCCACCATTCCACTTACCATTTCTTTTCTACCACTCACATTCCACTTCTCTTCCTTTTCTTTCTTTATTTCTTTCATTGTCTTCTTCTTCCTCTCCATTCTCCTATAAATAGCAGCCTCATTCTTCTCACCAATACACACTCCAATGGGGAGGGACAAACCCTCCTCATTCTCTTCTCCATCTCACATCATATTTTCCATTCTCTAGTATTTAGGGTTTTCAAGTCTTCAAGGAGGAGGGAAGCTGTTTACACCATTACCACCAGCCATCAACCATCATCACCACCATCATCATCACCTTGGGAATCTCGGCTTTTGAGTTACTCGCGTGAGGATTTAAGAGTTTGTGATCTTCGAGTTCTTCCTACTTTCCATATGGTGTACTTCAACTTATTCTTTAATTATTCTTTTTGAGTTCCTCTTTGTTGCTTGATTATTCTTTGTATTAGTTAACATGACATGATTTATATAATTTTCAGCCTATATTTATGAGTTTATTTGATTGTTAGATCCTAATTAATTAGTTCTTCTAGCAGCTTATGTGACTCCGTTTATTTGATTCGGTTTTATTGAATCTTTTATGTGTTCTTGTTTTAAGGTTCGAAACTTAAGATGATTGCATGTAATTGGTGCTAGAATTAGGGTTTTAATTCTAATTCACAAGTAGTAAAGGCTTATCAAACGGGTCGGAATCAAAATAAGAAGGATCGCGGATAGACGAGCGTTCGCTAGGTCGCGCACTTTAATTAACAACTCTTCTCCTATGCGTTAGATATGTTATTGATTGATCACCTTTGCATGTTTAATTGTTTAATCTAGATGAGCGTTCACTAGGTTAATTTTCATAGAAGAGGTTTTATTTGGGGAATGATAACCCGTGTGGGCATTCCACATATGTTAGTTTCGGTTTCATGGCTAGGGAACTTGGTTAATTTTCGGTCTAATGATTGGTAAACTTGTCTATATGTGGCTGAACTTTATATACTTTGTGTTTCATCATCATATTTTATTTATTCTTTGTAATTTAATTAATTTATTTCATTCAATTTATCTCTCAATTCCCCTTTTTACTTTGTACATATGTATATATTTATTCTTTATACTTGTTAATAATAATTCTTTATTTTATTTAATTCTTTGTGACATTTTTTGTTAGGTACACCCTTTGATCTCCGTTGTGAACGATACCCTACTTACACTATACTACCGATAGGGATTTTTTTAAATTGATGCTCCTTTTGGGCGTGTCACCTATGCGTTAGATATGTTATTGATTGATCACCTTTGCATGTTTAATTGTTTAATCTAGATGAGCGTTCACTAGGTTAATTTTCATAGAAGAGGTTTTATTTGGGGAATGATAACCCGTGTGGGCATTCCACATATGTTAGTTTCGGTTTCATGGCTAGGGAACTTGGTTAATTTTCGGTCTAATGATTGGTAAACTTGTGTATATGTGGCTGAACTTTATATTCTTTATGTTTCATCCCATCATATTTAATTTATTCTTTGTAATTTAATTAATTTATTTCATATAATTTATCACTCAATCCCCCCTTTTACTTTGTACATATGTATATATTCTTTATACTTGTTAATAATAATTCTTTATTTTATTTAATTCTTTGTGACATTTTTTGTTAGGTACACCCTTTGATCTCCGTTGTGAACGATACCCTACTATGCACTATACTACTACCGATAGGGTTTTTTTTAAATTGACGCTCCCTTTGAGCCTGTCACAAATCCATGAAGGAAGGCCCAAGTTCACAAAGCATGAGGAAAGGCCCAAGCCCAGATTTTCGGACATTCTGCCTGTGCAGATCAGTCAACTTGCGAAGCCCATATCTCCCAATTGCACCGTCAGATCTAGCTGTAATTTCGATATACGCTGCATGTGGATGTTAGCTGCTCCAAAATAAAATTTCAGAATCATCCAACCGGTGGAACGTCCATTATGCCGCTCTAAGTGCGCACTGCTCAGTGCTGTCTGCTTTTTATTTCTTTCCTCTTCTTTTATTTTCAATGCTCCACTCACCCCTATATTATTTCCTCTTCTTTCTGCCCACAATATTAGTGTTTGATTTCTTTTACCTAAATAAATGGTTCATTGCCATATGACTTCATTTCCACCATTCCACTTACCATTTCTTTTCTACCACTCACATTCCACTTCTCTTCCTTTTCTTTCTTTATTTCTTTCATTGTCTTCTTCTTCCTCTCCATTCTCCTATAAATAGCAGCCTCATTCTTCTCACCAATTCACCAATTCACACCCCAATGGGGAGGGACAAACCCTCCTCTTTCTCTTCTCCATCTCACATCATATTTTCCATTCTCTAGTATTTAGGGTTTTCAAGTCTTCAAGGAGGAGGGGAGCTGTTTACACCATTACCACCAGCCATCAACCATCATCACCACCATCATCATCACCTTGGGAATCTCGTTTGAGTTACTCGCGTGAGGATTTAAGAGTTTGTGATCTTCGAGTTCTTCCTACTACTTCCATATGGTGTACTTCAACTTATTCTTTAATTACTCTTTTGGAGTTCCTCTTTGTTGCTTGTTTATTCTTTGTATTAGTTAACATGATATGATTTATATAATTTTCAGCCTATATTTATGAGTTTATTTGATTGTTAGATCCTAATTAATTAGTTCTTCTAGCAGCTTATGTGACTCCGTTTATTTGATTCGGTTTTATTGAATCTTTTATGTGTTCTTGTTTTAAGGTTCGAAACTTAAGATGATTGCATGTAATTGGTGCTAGAATTAGGGTTTTAATTCTAATTCACAAGTAGTAAAGGCTTATCAAACGGGTCGGAATCAAAATAAGAAGGATCGCGGATAGACGAGCGTTCGCTAGGTCGCGCACTTTAATTAACAACTCTTCTCCTATGCGTTAGATATGTTATTGATTGATCACCTTTGCATGTTTAATTGTTTAATCTAGATGAGCGTTCACTAGGTTAATTTTCATAGAAGAGGTTTTATTTGGGGAATGATAACCCGTGTGGGCATTCCACATATGTTAGTTTCGGTTTCATGGCTAGGGAACTTGGTTAATTTTCGGTCTAATGATTGGTAAACTTGTGTATATGTGGCTGAACTTTATATACTTTGTGTTTCATCATCATATTTTATTTATTCTTTGTAATTTAATTAATTTATTTAATTCAATTTATCTCTCAATTCCCCTTTTTACCTTGTACATATGTATATATTTATACTTCATACTTGTTAATAATAATTCTTTATTTTATTTAATTCTTTGTGACATTTTTTGTTAGGTACACCCTTTGATCTCCGTTGTGAACGATACCCTACTATGCACTATACTACTACCGATAGGGTTTTTTAAATTGATGCTCATTTTGGGCCTGTCAAGAAAGATTTGGTCCAAAAATCGGACTAGAAGAAGACCAAGTCTATTATTGGGGGTCGAGAAATAGGAAGAAGTTCGGTATCATTACATCTGAGCAGCGTATTGTGACACGCCCAAAATGAGCATCAATTTAAAAAAAAACCCTATCGGTAGTATAGTGGTGTAAGTAGGGTATCGTTCACAACGGAGATCAAAGGGTGTACCTAACAAAAAAATGTCACAAAGATTAAATAAAATAAAGAATTATTATTAACATGTATAAAGTATAAATATATACATATGTACAAAGTAAGGGGGTTTAAGAGATAAATTGAATGAAATAAATTAATTAAACTACAAAGAATAAATTAAATGAGATGGGATGAAACACAAAGTATATAAAGTTCAGCCACATATACACAAGTTTATTAATCATTGGACCGAAAATTAACCAAGTTCCCTAGCCATGAAACCGAAATTAACATATGTGGAAAGTTAGAAGCTAACCATTCCCCAAATAAAACCTCTCTACGAAAATTAACCTAAGTGAAAGCACCTAGATTAACCAATTAAACATGCCATCTTAGTCTAGAAAGCTAGCTAATCAAACCATATTTAACGCATAGAAAAGAGTTGTTAATTAAAGTGCACGACCCATTATAGAAAAGTCCATATGTCCGCAATCCTTTTTATTTGACACCGACCTTTGTCCAAAGCCTTTACTACTCGTGAATTAGGTTTCCAAAACTATTAGGTGAATTGTAATCCCTAACTCTAGCTCCAATTATATGCAAATATTATAAGTATCGATCCCTATAACATAAACACATAAAAGTTTTCTATAATTCAGAATCAAGTAAACAGAGTCACATAAGCTACTAGAAGAACTAATTAATTAGGATCCAATAACTAAATAAACTCATATAAATAGGCTGGAAATTATATAAATCATGTAATGTTAACTAATACAAAGAATAATCAAGCAACAAAGAGGAATTCATAAGAATAATTAAAGGAAAAGTCAGATTACACCATATGGAATAGCATGAAGACTTGAAGACCACGAAACCTTGAATCCTTGAAAGCAAGTAATCCAAACCGTGTGCAGCAAGGTGGTGATGATGATGGACGAAATTGATGGTGATGATGGTGATGGTGCAGCCGCCTTTCCTCCTCCTTGAAGCCTTGAGAACCCTAAATACTAGAGAATGGAAAATATGATGGAGAAGAGAAAGAGGAGGGTTTGTCCCTCCCCATTGGGGTGTGTATTGGTGTGAAGAATGAGGCTGCTATTTATAGGAGAATGGAGAGGAAGAAGAAGACAATGAAATAAATAAAGAAAGAAAGGGAAGAGAAGTGGAATTTAAGTGGGAGATAAAGAAATGGTGAGTGGAATGGTGGAAATGTAGTCATATGGCAATTAACCATTTATTTAAATAAAAGAAATCAAACACTAATAGTGTGGGAAGAAAGCAACAAATATGGGTTGGTGAGATGGATGGAAAAATGGGGGTGAGTGGAGCATTGAGAATAAAGAAGAAGAAAGAATTAGAAAGTAGGCAGCACTGAGCTATGCCCACTTAGAACGGCATAATTGAAGTTTGAACGGTTGGATGATTCTGAAATTTGAATCCAGAATACCTAACACACACGTGCAGCGTGTATCAAAAATACAGCTGGATCCAACGGTTGAATTAGGAGATATGGGCCTCGAAAGTGGACTGATCTGCACAGACAGAATGTCTGAAAATGGGCTTGGACCTTTCCTTCATGCTTTGTGAACTTGGGCCTTCCTTCATGGATTTGGGCCTTCATTTTAGGTTTACGGCACCGCATCTCTTAATGGGCCTCGAGAAAGCCCATTAGACTTCGTAAATTTCCAACACATTGTTTATTTTCCTCAAGTTATCTTCTTTTCTCTTTATTTGCAATAGGAAACCTACAAACACAAAAAGTAATTAAATAACATAAATTTATGAGAAACTAACAACAAAAATGTACAGAAATTGATATAAAAAGTGGTACAATTATGCACCTATCATATTGCCGAGCTAGAAAGAAGAAACGATCAGCTGGTGAGCAAGAACGAGGAGCTTCAAATGCAGAATCAACGACTCGTCGATGCTCTCCACAGCGGCATATGTCCCAATTGCGGAGGTCCTGTTCCGCACTCAGATGTGCCTAGGCGAAGGCTCGAAGTTGTTCCTCAACAACAAGAGCCTATTCTTGAGTTGTCCGATGATTCCATCGACATGGACCACTTGAGACGGGATGTGCGGAGCCTCATGCCTTCATTTATCGAGCGCCCATCCATACCTTTGCCATCTGATACCCTTCCCGGACCTGCTCATGATCTTGTCGGAGTCCACACCGACTTGATCTCGGATATCGCCCGCAAGGCCAAAGACGAGCTCATGCTCATGGCCACAGCCGGTTTTCCTTTGTGGATAACTTCACCGACTCCCGACACGTCTATTCATCCCGAGACTCTTCATAGGGCCGAGTACTTGCGAGTGTTTCAACGAGCTGAACCTGCTCCGTACTTCAAAGCCGAATCGTCGAGACACTCGGCAACCATTCACCTTTATCCGACCACCATCGTTCAGATCTTAATGGATGTTGGTCGATGGTTGCCAGTCTTCTGTAGCATGATTACAAACGCCCAGACGTTGGAGATCCTTTCCTCCGACAACGAAGATGGCTACGAGGAGCATAAGCAGGTGATGTCGGCCGAGTTTCTGGTGCCATCTCACATCGTTTCGACTCGTGAAGTCCAGTTTGTGCGGTATTCTCACCAACAACTGGATGGAAGTTGGATCATCGTGGATGTCTCCGTGGATGAATTGCGTACAAATCCAAAGCCTTCCGTGAGATCGATCTGCCGAAAACGCCCCTCCGGATGCCTGATACGTGATTTGCATAATGGATCTTCCTTAGTTACTTGGGTGGAGCACGTGGATGTACGAGAGAAGGAGATGAAGGCCAGTTTCAAACCATTTGTTCATTCAGGGTTCGCTTTTGGTGCAAAGCGTTGGATCTCAACCCTCCAACGACAAGCCGAGCGCTACATGTGCGCCACAGGTATCCACACTTCACCCGGTGACTCGATCATTTCTCTTGAAGGAAGAAGAGGCCTGGCGGAAATGGCAAAACAGATGACGATCTGTTTCTTCAACGACATCAGCAACTCCACGTACCACCACTGGACTTGTTCGAACCGAACAAGAGACACTCGAATGGAGGTCAGGACCAACAAGAGAAGGGGAGATCCGAGCAAGCCCCCTGGAGTCAATCGTACTGCTGGCTGTTCTGTCTTGCACTTATCCCATCACACCAGGATCTGTGGGATAGTATTGATAGGAGCACAAAGTGTGACGTTTTTAATATATTTTCCCTACTATTTGGCTGCGTTTTATTGGTTAACTTTGCTATTTAGCTTAGTTTCTACCTTTGTGTCCCTAAATGATGATTTAATTGAAGGAATGAATTAAAATGAAGATATTATGAAACTTTCCTAATTTGAATTCTTTCCTGACTCTGACAGGAATCATAAAGGGAGTAGGAATCCTAATGCAACTAGGATTACTATTTCAGCTCAGAACGGAAAATCGGAGCTCGGAAATTTACGAAGTCTAATGGGCTTTTTCGAGGCCCATTAAGAGGTGAGCTGCCGTGAGGCCCAAGATGGAGGCCCAAATCCATGAAGGAAAGCCCAAGTCCACAAAGCATGAAGGAAAGGTCCAAGTCCATTTTCGGACATTCTGCCTGTGCAGATCAGTCCACTTCTGAAGCCCATATCTCCTAATTGGACCGTCCGATCGAGCTGAAATTTTAATACAAGATGCACATGTGTGTTAGGTATTCTGTATTAAAATTTCAGGATAATCCAACCAGTGTAACGTCCATTATGCTGTTCTAAGTGCACTGAGCTCAGTGCTGTCTACTTTTTAATTCTTTAATTTTCTTTTATTCTCAATGCTCCACCCACCCCCAAGAATAAAATTAGATATTGTGGGATGTATCTAGACCTGATCATGGCAAGAAGAGGAGGGATATTTCTTGGGACTACTCAAAGCAATCTCAGCCATTCAAGGGATTAATTTTGAAGGGCTAGGATCAAGGCTAGGGTTCCATGTTCTCCTATAAATAGAGGGCTTCACAACTCACTTCCATACCAATTCACAACTAAGAATATCATTCCATACTCTCTCATAGTTTCAGCAGCTACTCCATCCAAGGTTCTTAGCTCCATTCTCTAGTGCAAGGGTTCTCAAGGCTTCAAGGAGGAGGAGAAGGCGTAATCACCATCATCACCAGCCATATTTCGACATCACCATCTTCATCATCAACTTGTCTTCACAGCTTGGATCACTTGTGGTCAAGGATTCAAGGTTTTGTGGTTTCAAGATCTTAACTATTTCATATGGTGTATTACGTTTTAACCTTTAAATTCATACCTCTTTGTTGCTTGATTACCTTTGTATTAGTTAACATTTCATGGATCATTTAAATTTCCAGATTATTTATACAAGTTTATTTGGTTGTTGGATTGAAGTTGATTGATTCTTCTAGTAGTTTATGTGGATTTGCTTGTTTGATTTTTCCTTAAGTGATAGAATCAGATGAGAAGGATCATGGATAGTAGAGTGGTCTCACTAGGTCATGCACTTTAATTAACAAGTATGTTTCTATGCGTTGAACATGTTTAGGCTAGCTATCTTTGCATGTTTAATTGTTTAACCTAGGTGTGGTCGTTTAGGTTGGAATTCATAGAGAGATATTTATTTGGGAGATGTATGGTGGTCCAACATCTTACATGTGTTAATTTCGAATTCATGACTAGGGATTTAGTTAAGTTTCAATCTGATAATTGATAAATGAGTATACTTAAGATGTTGATTAATTGATCTATGTTCCATCGATTTATTCCATTTAATTCATTCTTTGTAGTTAGTTACTTAATTTTCGTAAACAATTCTCAATCACCCCTTGATTTTGTGTACATATTTTGTTTATATTTGTAAATATTAATTCTTTGTGACATTCTTTGTTAGGTACACCCTCGATCTCCGTTGGAATGATCCCTACTTATTCTTTACTACAATGCTTTTAGGGTTTTAAATTGATGCACACTTGTAGCCTATCAATTTTTGGCGCCGTCGACGGGGATCAAAAATATTGTTTATATGCCTAACATTTATACTTGTGACGTTTTATACTTGTGAATATTTGAGAATTATACTTACTGATTTTGTAACACTTAGTAATTTATTTAGGTGTCCGTTATGTGGTTGATTATTTGAGTTGTTGTGAGTTGTAACTTGAAACGGAAATAGGTAAGGTCCTTTTGTTAATATTGGCCTAAACCCTTCATTTGTACCTTGCAAAGGTCACTTGAGGTTGAGGGCGGCCTTTATTAACACTTGGAGAATTGTCGAACACTTAAGTGCTTTCTCAACAGAGTAAGGGGCACATGGATGGTGTCTAGGTCGAGACCCTTGGTGACAGGTTTTGGATTCAGAGGACTATAGACAGACGAAAGTCGATAGGGGCTTGCCTCCGTAGTACCACTAAATGAATCCTGCCCCTCGCTTATTCTCATATGATCTGGCCATTCGCCTTCTGAAACCACGGAAAGTCATTTAAGTCAAGGCATTGCACCTAGGCCGCACGTTCCACATTGGGTTACCGTTTGGAATCAACTTGGTTTTTGACTATGTAAAGGGTACAAACGAAAACGTAATTGTGTGAATAAAATTAATATACACAAATAGGAATTTCATTTATTATTTTCATTCATTTATTATTTTCGTACATATTACTTATACTTGTATAATATATCTTGTATTTATTTTGTAAACCTTGTACTAACTTTGTAAACTTTTGTTTAGGTATTAATGAATGTCCTCTGAACTCTCACCACTCTCTACTATTCAACAAAGGATCCAAAGGTTAAGGGAAAGCAAAGAGTCATTTCTACAAAGTTACTCTGAAGAATCGGGTAACAACTCCTCACGTTCTTGTTCAGAAGAGGAGGAAGACATACCTGAGGAAGTAAACGTTGCTGAAGATCAAGCACTACCAATGGCTGAAACAATTAGGCAACTTTCGAATGGTACTGAGGGAGAAGTTGTTCCGCTTTGCATCACATATCCGGAACCGGCTGAAGGAAAAGAAGCTGACTTTGAATTGAAAAGTGGGTTCTTGCATCACCTACCCAAGTTCCATGGGCTTAATAGCGAGGATCCCAACAAGCATCTTAAGGAGTTTCAGTTTGTTTGTGGGAGCATGTGTCCTAAGAATGGGGATATCAACATACTCAAAATGAAGGCATTTCCTTTCTCTCTTGATGATAGGGCAAAGACATGGCTATTTGACTTACCTGCCGGCCATGTCAACACTTGGGATAAGTTGAAGAGTGAGTTTCTCACTAAGTACTTTCCAGCATCAAAGGTCACTATCTTGAGGAAACAAATAACTGGAATTCAACAAGCTGGGGATGAAACGTTCTGCACTTATTATGAGAGGTTCAAGAGCCTTGTTGCGTCATGTCCTTCACATGGGATGAAGGAAGAGAGCCTTCTCACATATTTCTATGAGGGACTTCTTCCCTTGGAACGTAGTCTTTTGGATGCGGCGGCCGGTGGTTCTTTCATGGATAAAACTCCTATAATGGCTAAGGAGTTACTTGCAAACCGTGCTCTCAACTACCAACAATATGAAGGGGCACTCTCCTCATCTAGGAGAGTTAATGAGGTAACCTCTCACTCTACTTTAGAGGACAAGGTAAATAAAATGTCTACTTTGTTATCTCAGGTACTTCAAGTGAACAAAAGAGGAGGCATATCTCAAGCTTGTGGAGTATGCTCTATACAAGGGCATCACTCGGATCAATGCCCTCAACTAATTGAGAATGGTGGATGGGAATCTGCCAATGCAATTGGAGGATACCAAGGAGGGTACCAAGGAGGCCAAGGAGGTCCTCAACGTCAAAGGTATGATCCATTCTCAAATACCTATAACCCCGGATGGAGGGACCATCCTAACTTCAAGTGGGGCGGCAATGATCAAGTTCAACAACCTCAACAAGGAGGACGTCCACAAGGCTTCTTTCAGAAGCCTCAGGTTCCACAAAACTTTTCTTCTCCTTCTAATCCTAATTCTAATTCTAGTGCCAATTATGATAAAATGTTTGAAGCACTAACGAGTTCTACTCAAGCTTTAGTGCAAGGGCAACAGAATCAAGGAAAGGAGATAGCTGAGCTTAAGAAGCAAATGGATCAAGTAGTGGGTTTTATGAGCAAGATCCACGAGAATGGGAAGCTTCCTAGTGCCACAATCCCAAATCCTAAGGGACAATTCGAAAATGCTTCCATTGTGACCACTAGGAGCGGAAGAGAGTTTGAGGACAGACCTAAGGTGACTAAGAAAAAGGACCCTGCGCCAATTACTCTTGAGGAGGACCCTGCCACATCAAGGAAAGAGGAGAGGTTTGCGTCATCTAGTGAAAAGAAAGGTATAAACCCTAACTTAGCAAGTTCGGTTTCACCTAACATTGTTCCCTCTTCTTTGCCCTTTCCTAGTAGGTTTGACAAATCAAAGAAGGATGAGAGTGACCAAGCTATCTTGGAAACTTTCAAGAAGGTGCAAATCAATCTTCCTCTATTGGAAGCAATCAAAACCCTTCCTAGATATGCAAAATTCCTCAAGGAGCTGTGCACCACAAGGAGAATGAATCGAGAAAAGGAGGTGGTTAAGCTAAACAAGAATGTGTCCGCAATGATACAAAGGAAGCTACCTCCTAAATGTCCGGATCCCGGAAGTTTCACTATCCCATGCCAAATTGGTAACTCTAAGTTTTCGAATTGTATGCTAGATTTAGGCGCTTCAATTAATGTGATGCCCTATTCCGTATATGTGACTTTGGGATTAGGGGAACTTAAGCATGACAATGTGATTATCCAACTAGCCGATAGGTCTAATGTTTACCCTAAGGGTATGTTGGAGGATGTTCTTGTGCAGGTGGACCAATTGATCTTTCCCGCTGACTTTTATGTCCTAGAAATGGAGGAGACCCCCGTGGTAGCCACACCATTACTTCTAGGCCGGCCATTCATGAGAACTGCAAGGACAAAGATCGATGTATACGCCGGTTCCCTCACAATGGAATTCGATGGAGAAGTGATTGGGTTCAATGTCTTTGAAGCCATGAGGTATCCCCTTGATGTTCATAGTTGTTTTTCTATTGATGTTTTGGATACCCTTGCGCAGAATATGCTAGATATCATAAGGGAGGACACTTTGGCCCCAACACTTGAGCAAGGCGTGGGATACACCAAGGATGGCGCAAGCATACCTATGGAGGAGCTATTGGACACTTGTGCAAAGGAGGTTATGGATAACGTTTTCTCCCTTGAGATCCAACCCTACGAAAGTAAGTATACTCCTCCTTTGTCCATTCCCTTATCCACTAATAAAGCACTTCCCTCAGTTGTTCAGGCACCCGTGCTTGAACTCAAGCCTTTACCGGATTATTTGAAGTATGCTTATTTGGGAGATAAGGAGACTTTGCCCGTTATTGTGTCATCTGCCCTTACATCTAGTCAAGAGGAGCGGTTAGTGAAAGTGCTTAAGGAGCATAAGACTGCTATTGGATGGACCTTAGCAGATATCAAGGGAATAAGCCCTACGACTTGTGTCCATAGGATACTTCTTGAGGAGGGGACTAAACCAACTAGAGAGGCTCAACGTCGTCTCAACCCTCCAATGATGGAAGTTGTGAAGAAGGAGGTTATCAAACTCCTTGATTGTGGCGTCATATACCCCATTTCAGACTCCAAATGGGTGTCACCTATCCAAGTGGTACCAAAGAAGTCCGGAGTCACTGTTGTGAAGAATGCTGAAAATGAGTTGGTGCCACAAAGGACCGTGACCGGCCATCGAGTTTGCATTGACTATAGGAAGCTCAACGCCACCACAAGGAAAGATCACTTTCCTTTGCCATTCATTGATCAGATGCTTGAGCGCTTGGCGGGCCATGACTACTATTGCTTCCTTGATGGATACTCCGGTTACAATCAGATTGTGATTGCGCACGAGGATCAAGAGAAAACAACCTTCACTTGTCCCTTTGGGACGTTTGCTTATCGTCGCATGCCTTTTGGACTTTGCAATGCACCAGGTACGTTCCAAAGATGTATGGTAAGCATCTTTTCTGATTTTATTGAGAAAATTATTGAAGTTTTTATGGATGACTTTTCAGTTTTTGGTGAAAACTTTGATAATTGCCTTGGAAATTTGGAACTAATACTTAAGAGGTGTGTTGAAACTAACCTTGTGCTAAATTGGGAAAAATGTCATTTTATGGTTAGACAAGGGATAGTCCTAGGTCATATTGTCTCTTCTAGGGGTATAGAAGTAGATAAAGCTAAGGTTGATCTTGTACGACACTTACCCTCTCCCACTTCCGTGAGAGAGGTTCGTTCTTTTCTTGGACATGCAGGATTTTATCGTCGCTTTATCAAGGACTTTTCAAAGATTGCAAGACCCCTTTGCCGTCTACTACAAAAGGAAGTGGCGTTTGAATTTGAAAAGGACTGCCAAGGAGCGTTCGACAAGCTCAAGGAGTTATTGACTTCATCACCGATCATGCAACCCCCGGATTGGTCTTTGCCCTTTGAATTGATGTGTGATGCATCAGATTATGCCGTGGGAGCTGTGCTAGGGCAACGCATGGATAAGAAGCCTTATGCCATTTACTATGCTTCTAGAACTCTTAATGATGCTCAATTAAATTATTCTACTACTGAAAAAGAGTTGCTAGCTGTTGTTTTTGCCCTTGAAAAATTTCGTTCTTACTTGCTTGGTACTAAAGTCATTGTTTACACTGACCATGCAGCTTTGAAGTACCTCTTGTCGAAAAAGGAGGCCAAGCCTAGGTTGATTCGATGGGTGCTACTCCTTCAAGAGTTTGACGTGGAGATCAAGGACAAGAAAGGGAGTGAGAACGTGGTGGCTGATCACTTGAGCCGCCTAGTGCATGAAGAGGACTTAATCCCCCTTGTGGAAACATTTCCGGATGAACAACTCTTCGGAATAGAGGTAAGTACACCATGGTATGCTGATATTGTGAACTATATTGTCTCTAGACAAATTCCTAATACCATGTCACATGCACAAAAAGATAGACTTAGGAAGGTTGCTAAAGAATATGTTTGGGATGATCCCTATTTGTGGAAACATTGTTCTGATCAGTTAATTAGGAGATGTGTGCCTGAACATGAGCAACGTGCTATATTGTCTTTATGTCATTCTGAAGCATGTGGGGGACATTTTGGGTCTAAAAAGACTGCTTATAAGGTGTTAGAATCGGGATTCTTTTGGCCAACTTTGTTTAAAGATGCATATGCGTTTTGCTTGACTTGTGATAGGTGCCAAAGAATGGGAAATCTTAGTTCTAGAGATCAAATGCCATTAACTAATATTCAAGCTGTTGAATTATTTGATGTTTGGGGCATAGATTTTATGGGACCTTTTCCTTCATCTTATGGGTTTCTTTACATTCTCCTTGCCGTTGACTATGTCTCAAAATGGGTGGAAGCTAAGGCCACCCGGACTAATGATTCTAAAGTTGTTGCGGATTTTGTGCAGTCTAACATTTTCTCTAGGTTTGGCATGCCAAGAGTGATCATAAGTGATGGAGGCTCACATTTTTGCAACCGCACGATTGAGGCCTTGTTCAAGAGGTATGGCGTTACACATAAGGTTTCTACACCCTATCACCCCCAAACCAGTGGGCAAGCGGAGGTTTCCAATCGTGAAATCAAGAACATATTGGAGAAGACGATCAACCCTAACCGCAAGGACTGGAGCTCTAGGTTGGTGGATGCATTATGGGCTTATAGGACGGCTTACAAGACTCCCATTGGAATGTCACCTTATAGGCTTGTTTATGGCAAGGCTTGCCATCTACCGGTGGAGTTGGAGTACAAAGCTTGGTGGGCCGTGAAGCAATTCAACATGAGCATGGATGAAGCTGGGATTCAGAGGAAATTGCAATTGAATGAGCTGGAGGAAATAAGGAATGATGCATTTGAGAGTGCTCGGATTTACAAGGAAAAGACAAAGGCTTTCCATGATAACATGATTCGTGGGAAACACTTTGTTGTGGGGCAGAAAGTTCTTTTATTTCACTCTAGACTTAAACTTTTTCCCGGTAAGCTTCGTTCTCGTTGGATTGGACCTTTTGTTGTTACTAATATTTTTCCCCATGGGGCTGTGCAGATTAAAGGAGGCCAATCCGGCAATGAGTTCAAAGTGAATGGACATCGATTGAAGCCGTATTACGAGGCTTATGACCATAATGAGGAGTCCATCACTTTTGCACCTCAAAGGAGGAATGAGGAAGACGTCATGGCTAGGGAGAGCCAAGATTAGTGACGTATGGCAAAGTCTAGGCTGAAGACTTTAAACATTAAGCGCTATTTGGGAGGCAACCCAATTCAACCAAATATGTGAAGGAGCCATCAACGCAGATTTGCTTTCTCTATCTCTCTCTTTACTTCTTTTGGTTGAACTGTATCTGTTTTACTTTCTCAATACTTGCCTTACATATGTTTTTGTGCTTACATTGAGGACAATATAAGGTTTAAGTGTGGGGGAAGGGTTTAGGTTTTTGTTTTGTTTACATTTTACCTTTTGTTTACATTTTACCTTTTATAAAAAAAAATAAAAAAAATTCAGAAAATCGAAAAATACAAAAAGAGTTTTTGTGATGGTTGGTTGAGTCTTAGGATGCCCTTAACTGCCTAGGATGAGTTTAATCTTTGAAATCATGGTTGAAAAGTGGATCACAAGATCAAATTGTTGAATATCATTCTTCGGTTAATTGATGAATATGGAAGATGTATGAACATGTAGTAGATATGGTTTGTAACTTTGGTACAGAATTTGAGCATGTGAAGATGATACGCCCAAAATGAGCATCAATTTAAAAAAACCCTATCGGTAGTAGTATAGTGCATAGTAGGGTATCGTTCACAACGGAGATCAAAGGGTGTACCTAACAAAAATTGTCACAAAGAATTAAATAAAATAAAGAATTATTATTAACAAGTATAAAGATTATATACATATGTACAAAGTAAAAGGGGGGAATTGAGTGATAAATTGAATGAAATAAATAAATTAAATTACAAAGAATAAATTAAATAAGATGGGATGAAACATAAAGTATATAAAGTTCAGCCACAAGTATACAAGTTTACCAATTATTGGACCGAAAATTAACCAAGTTCCCTAGCCATGAAACCGAAATTAACATATGTGGAATGCTGGACCGCCAATTATCATTCCCCAAATAAAACCACTTTCATGAAAATTAACCTAAGCGACCGCACCTAGATTAATCAATCAAACATGCAAAGGTAGCTAATCAAAACATGTCCAACGCATAAAAGAAGAGTTGTTAATTAAAGTGCACGACCTAGTGGGACCGCCCATCTATCCGTGATCCTTCTTATTTGTTTCCGACCTCTTTCCAAAGCCTTTACTACTTGTGAATTAGAATTAAAACCCTAATTCTAGCACCAATTATATGCAATCATCTTAAGTTTGCAACCTTAAAACAAAAACATATAAAAGTTCTCTACTAAAATAGAATCAAATAAACGGAGTCACATAAGCTACTAGAAGAACTAATTAATTAGGATCCAACAATTAAATAAATCCATAAACAAGGGCTGAAAATTATATAAATCATGTCATGTTAACTAATACAAAGAATAATCAAGCAACAAAGAGGCATAAATTTAAAGGCTAAGTCGAAATACACCGTATGAATAGCATGAAGATCTTGAAGCCACATCTTGAATCCTTGACCACAAGTAATCCAAGCTGTGAAGACAAGGTGATGATGGTGATGGTGATGTAGAATAGGGGCTGGTGGTGATGGTGTAGACGCCTTCTCCTCCTCCTTGAAGTCTTGAAAACCCTAAATACTAGAGAATGGAAAATATGATGTGAGATGGAGAAGAGAAAGAGGAGGGTTTGTCCCTCCCCATTGAGGTGTGTTTGAAGAGAAGAATGAGGCTGCTATTTATAGGAGAATGGAGAGGAAGAAGAAGACAATGCAAGAAATAAAGAAAGAAAGGGAAGAGAAGTGGAATTTAAGTGGGAGATAAAGAAATGGTAAGTGGCATGGTGGCAATGTAATGGGTTGCAATTAACCATTTATTTAGGTAAAAGAAATCAAACACTAATGGTATGGGTAGAAAGAAGAGGGAAGAATATAGGGGTGAGTGGAGCATTGAAAATAAAAGAAGAGGAAAGAAATAAAAAGCAGGCAGCACTGAGCTATTCCCACTTAGAACGGAATAATGCACGTTTGAACGGTTGGATGATTCTCAAATTTTAATACAGAATATATAACACACACATGCAGCGTGTATCAAAAATACAGCTAGATCCAACGGTGAAATTAGGAGATATGGGCTTCGCAAGTTGACATATCTGCACAGGCAGATTGTCCGAAAATGGGCTTGGACCTTCCTTCTTGGGCTTGGGCCTTTCTTCTTGGATTTGGGCCTTCATCTTCATGGATTTGGGCCTTCATCTTGGGCCTCACGGCAGCTCACTTCTTAATGGGCCTCGAAAAAGCCCATTAGACTTCGTAAATTTCCGAGCTCCGATTTTCTGCACGTATTCACATTTATATATCATTTAGGGACTCAAATATGGAAACTAAGCAAAAATAGCAAAGTTACAATTAAATCATAGCCAAATAGTAGGGAAAATACATTAAAAACGTCACACTTTGTGCTCCTATCAAATTCCCCCACACTTAGCTATTGCTAGTCCCTTAGCAACACAAAACTTAAAACAAAACAACACAAAACAGAAAAGGGAAACACAAAACATATATTCTTTCCAACCATAACCCTCAGCGAGTTCAGAAGAGTTATAATCAGGAGAATACAAATTATATACCAAGGCTAACGAATTTGCTAAGTCTTTAACATGCACATCTCATTTATGCTCGGGTGTAGTGTGTGAAAACCAAGTATACAATTAATGTCAAGCAATCCAATAGGCACATAAAAACAACATTAACCACTAAAACTCACAATGATCACTAAATATTTCCGCTCAGTGTTTAGGGTTAAGTGTTTACTCTCAAAACAATTACACAAGTAATGTTCCCATAAGCTTGCTCATTAACCAACTCTCCACAATTAATCCACAAATCATTAAATCATAAGGGCTTTCAATGGTGTAATGGGGTCAAAGGTTAGGGGTTAAAAGAAACGAAGGGATAGGAAAAACAAAATGTCCCGAGTGTTCCACAAAACAATTTTGTGACTTGTTTTCTATATGCTTAAACAATCAAACAACCAAACTTTTATTCACCTCCAATCTTTCACACTTTCAGAACAAAAACTTCTTATTTTATTATTTTTTTTTCTTTTTTTTTTTTTTTCTTTTTGTATATATATATATATTTTTTTTTACCCAACATTTTTTTTTTAAACAACACCCCCACACTTACTTCTTTCACAAACCAGAAGACTTTTCAAGCACAAAATACCACCACAAGTCACAAAATTATCTCTTTAACACATGTTGGAACAAAGGCAGGTTAGTGTTTAAGCTAAAAACAGGTTAGGAGTAAGCGGGTTAACGAAGAAAAAGGCTAAAAACATGTTAGGCTCAAAAGAGGTTAACCTAAAGGATTAGTGTTTACAGGGCTGTAAGTCAGTTTGGCCATGGTGTTTTACTAATGCCTTAATCATCTTTAATTCATCACAGATTAATAAAACGTTTCAAGTGGTCTTTGAGCAAGTTCTAGGTTCAAAACTCATGAATTGTGCACACATGAAGAACGAGTAAATGTATGAAATATGCATACATGTGAATATTCAATAGGCTCAAATCCTCACAGTTTCTGGGTATGCATGACAATGTATGTTCAAATGTGCTTCTCGGATTGCAATCAATTAATCGAAGCAGGTTATGTGAACATGGAATTTCGAGCAATCACAAGTTATGCAAATTAAATTCAAAGCAAAATACATAAAGTCTTAGCATATAATCAATATTATCCTAATCACAACAAAGTAAACTCAATTCATCATTGGGATTGGAAAGAACAAAGCACAAAATACAAATAAACACACAAAAAGACGCAAATATTTTTGTAATTTCTGATTTTTTGATTTTTTGATTTTTTTTATTGTTTTTTAAATGATAAAGCTCAACTAAACAATCAAGCACTTTCTAAGACTCGATAGCTCCAAAGCCAGTGCGAAACAAACGAGCTTACAAAACTATTTTTTTTTTCCATTTTTTTTTATTAGGGTAACAATACGTGACCACAGTGACTTACTTAGTGCAATGGTAGGTTCAACGCTACCAAGGGAGTAAGTATGATCTAGTCGATATATTGTTACCGTAGAAAACAAAAACAAGTAAATTATTTTTTTGAATTTTTTGAATTTTTGAATTTTTTTTCTTCTTTTCAATAAACCTTCCCCCCACACTTGAATTAAACATTGTCCTCAATGTTGACAAATATTTCACGAAAATGAATAATTCAAGCATGGTTATTGAATTTAAACACACAAACATAAATAAACAGAAGTAAACACACAAACTGAAATAAACACACAACAGTTAAATAACTGAAAAGGGAAACAGAAAGACTCCCCTTTGAAGATCGTGAAGCTCCTCCCGAAAGTCACCAACAGTCACAAACAAGGCTAGCAGGGCCTTGCATCCAACGTTTGCTCCTTAATTGACTGCGGCTCTGATCCGTTGAAGTGTGTCTTGGACAAGGGTTGTTGCCGACTCCACGGCAGACTTGGCTGATGTAGCCTTCACCGAGATCTGGAACACTATAGTCAGCAGTGTTCCGTCAAGTACAGCTCCGGATACGTTTGGCAGAATGGAGAAGCCTGAAGACATAAGCGGAAATGGCTCCGGTTGAACTCCAGATAGCAAACACTGGAGAATGGAATGGTTAATCGGCGCATAAATCACAGACGACCCCGTTGCATCGGTGCAACACTCCTGAAGAATAAGGAAGTCGTTGTGACTATCTATGGCGAGCACCGAAATCTGGTTCCGCGGGTCAAGACCGATAGAGAAATTTGCTAGCACACGCACCGAGCTGTCCATCGACATGCTATCCCACATTGGTCTAGTCTGAACGTCTTTGAGGAACTCAAAGATCCTGGTGTGATGAGATAGATGAACGACGGAACAACCAGCAGTACGATTGACTCCAGGGGGCTTGCTCGGATCACCCCTTCGCTTGTTGGTCCTGACCTCCATTCGAGTGTCTCTTGTTCGGTTCGAACAAGTCCAGTGGTGGTACGTGGAGTTGCTGATGTCGTTGAAGAAACAGATCGTCATCTGTTTTGCCATTTCCGCAAGTCCTCTTCTTCCTTCAAGAGAAATAATCGAGTCACCGGGTGAAGAGTGGATACCTGTGGCGCACATGTAGCGCTCGGCTTGTCGTTGGAGGGTTGAGATCCAACGCTTTGCACCAAAAGCGAACCCTGAATGAACAAATGGTTCGAAACTGGCCTTCATTTCCTTCTCGCGTACATCCACGTGCTCCACCCAGGTAACTAAGGAAGATCCATTATGAAGATCACGTATCAGGCATCCGGAGGGGCGTTTTCGGCATATAGATCTCACGGAAGGCTTTGGATTTGAACGCAATTCATCCACGGAGACATCCACGACGACCCAACTTCCATCCAGTTGTTGGTGAGAATACCGAACGAACTGGACTTCACGAGTCGAAACGATGTGAGATGGCACCAGAAACTCGGCCGACATCACCTGCTTCTGCTCCTCGTAGCCTTCTTGGTTGCTGGAGGATAGGATCTCCAACGTCTGGGCGTTTGTGATCATGCTACAGAAGACTGGCAACCATCGACCAACATCCATGAGAATTTGAACGATGGTGGTCGGATAAAGATGGATGGTTGCCGAGTGTCTCGACGATTCGGCTTTGAAGTACGGAGCAGGTTCGGCTCGTTGAAACACTCGCAAGTACTCGGCCCCATGAAGAGTCTCGGGATGAATAGACGTGTCGGGAGTCGGTGAAGTTATCCACAAAGGAAATCCGGCGGTAGCCATGAGCATGAGCTCGTCTTTGGCCTTGCGGGCGATATCCGTGATCAAGTCGGTGTGGACTCCGACAAGATCATGAGCAGGTCCGGGAAGGGTGTCAGATGGCAAAGGTATGGATGGGCGATCGACAAGTGTAGGCATGAGGCTCCGCACATCTCGTCTCAAGTGGTCCATGTCGATTGAATCATCGGACAACTCGAGAATAGGCTCTTGTTGTGGAGGAACAACTTCGAGCCTTCGCCGTGGCACATCTGAGTGCGGAACAGGACCTCCGCAATTGGGACATATGCCGCTGTGGAGAGCATCGACGAGTCGTTGATTCAAAAGTTGAAGCTCCTCGTTCTTGCTCACCAGCTGATCATTTCGTCTCTCTAACTCGGCAATACGCTGCTCAGACGTAAGGATACCGAACTTCTTCCTATTTCTCGACCCCCAATAATAGACTTGGTCTTCTTCTAGTCCGATTTTTGGACCAAATCTTTCGCGTTGTGGTTTGGTGGGGTGAGAATACACCGCAAAGAAAGCCGCAAGTGCATCTCTCTGAGCTTTGCTGTACTTCGACCTCGGAAGTCTCCTATAGACAGGAGCGGCTTCCGGCTCAACAGGTGGATCAGCAACCAAGATTGGTGCTTGAGGTAGTGGTTGCGGTTGTGGTTGTGGCTCGGTCGGCATGCTAGCATCGGCGCTATTGAGCATGCTCGGTGGAATTATTTCAGCCAGACCTTCAAAGATTGGGTTCTCTGAAGGACCTGCCTGAAACAAATCGCTGAAAGAATTCACTCTTTTGGCCATTTCTGGGTTGGGAAGGAGGAAAGCTTTTCTGGGTTTGAGAGATTTTCTGGGAAAAACTCAAGAACACGAAGAACAAAGAGAGAAAACGAGAGAGAATGAGAGAGAGAAATGGAAAACGCGTGAAATGACCTAAGGGAACTAACGCAAACCGAAGGGGAAGGGAACGGAATGGACGGACGCGTGTCCAAAGTCGAAGACAAAGATCCGTAAATCACGGATCGAGCGACGAAAGTCGCAAAGGGAATAGTGGAACGCGCGCACGATTTATTAAACAATTCGGCCGACGCAAAAGTCGTGCGTCGGCCCAATCACATTTTTTCTTGATTTTCGATTTTTTATTTTTTATATATTTTTTATACTTTACGAAAAGTCGTAAAGTGAACAGTGAAAACGCGTAGCACACGCGCTTGCCGACACTTTAAACGGGTTTGGGCCATCGAAATGGTTTGGGCCTTAAAGTGGGCCTGGGCCAAAGAAAACTCCGGCCCATTATTGGTGGGCTTAACTAATGGGCCTAAAAACGAAGAGGCCCGACACACTAATGGGCTTGGGTTACGGGTTTTGGGCTTCGTGAATGACACGAGCCCAATGGGCTAAATTTTTTTATTTTTTTTACGAAACCTAAAACCCTAACCAATCACACAAACGAATGGGCCTAAGGCCCAATAACAAATAACAACAATCAAGCCCAAAAATAAAACAAACAGTAATTATGAATAGTAAAAAGAAATAATTACAAAACAGTAAAACAAAAGCAAACACTCTTTTTTTTTTATTTACAATTAAAAAATTTCTATTTTTTTATTTTTATTTTTATTTTTATTTTTTTAAATAAATAACGAGAGTTAAAAGAAAACTTACCTTTTTACTCCCGAGGAAACCGAAAATCACCAACAAGACATCAACCTCAAGGTTTTTCAACCTTGACTTCCTAAACGTATGCTCCGATGTATGTGGTAAAATTTCCGATAAACCCGGATTATTTCCTATACAAAATAAAAAGGTTAGTAATAAATTTACAAAATAAAAACAAAATATTTACAAAGTTAAAAATATGTCACAAATTATCTATACAAATGAATGAATAAATTTTCCTATGTCTACGTATATTCCTATGTCTACGTATATTCCTATGTCTACGTATATTCCTATGTCTACGTATATTTTATTTACACAATACACTTAAGTGTACAAAAATTTTTTCATTTGTCTCAATATAGTTGAAAAAAAAGGAAAGTTGATTCCAAGCGGTAACTCAAGGTGGACTTACGGCCTAGGTGCAATGCCTTGACTTAAATGACTTTCCGTGTTTTCAGAAGGCGAATGGCCAGATCACAAGAGATAAGCGAGAGGCAGGATTCATTTAGTGGACAAGTCCTCTGAATCCAATTTTACAAACCCGTCACCCAGAGTCTTGATCATATCTAGACACCATTCATGTGCCCCTTACTCAGTTGAGAAAGCACTTAAGTGTTCGACAATTCTCCAAGTGTTAATAAAGGCCGCCCTCAACCTCAAATAACCTTACGGTAAAAATGAAGGGTTTAGGCCAATATTAACAAAAGGACCTTACCTATTCCGTTCAAGTTACAACTTACAACAACAAAAAATAATCAACTATACTCAGAACACCTAAGTATAATTACTAAGTGTAAAATATCTACAAGTAAAATTAGTAAGTATATATAAAATTAACAAGTATTATTGACAAGTAATATACACAAGTAATATGAACAGTTAAAAAAATAGTAAAATTATATACAATAAATAATTACAAAAATAGTATTCACAAAAAAAAATATTGGGTTAGGAACATTTTCAATCCACGTCGACGGCGCCAAAAATTGACAGGCTACAATGTAGCGTCAATTTAAAAAAACCCTATCGGTAGTAGTATAGTGCATAGTAGGGTATCGTTCACAACGGAGATCAAAGGGTGTACCTAACAAAAATTGTCACAAAGAATTAAATAAAATAAAGAATTATTATTAACAAGTATAAAGATTATATACATATGTACAAAGTAAAAGGGGGGAATTGAGTGATAAATTGAATGAAATAAATAAATTAAATAAGATGGGATGAAACATAAAGTATATAAAGTTCAGCCACAAGTATACAAGTTTACCAATTATTGGACCGAAAATTAACCAAGTTCCCTAGCCATGAAACCGAAATTAACATATGTGGAATGCTGGACCGCCAATTATCATTCCCCAAATAAAACCACTTTCATGAAAATTAACCTAAGCGACCGCACCTAGATTAATCAATCAAACATGCAAAGGTAGCTAATCAAAACATGTCCAACGCATAAAAGAAGAGTTGTTAATTAAAGTGCACGACCTAGTGGGACCGCCCATCTATCCGTGATCCTTCTTATTTGTTTCCGACCTCTTTCCAAAGCCTTTACTACTTGTGAATTAGAATTAAAACCCTAATTCTAGCACCAATTATATGCAATCATCTTAAGTTTGCAACCTTAAAACAAAAACATATAAAAGTTCTATACTAAAATAGAATCAAATAAACGGAGTCACATAAGCTACTAGAAGAACTAATTAATTAGGATCCAACAATTAAATAAATCCATAAACAAGGGCTGAAAATTATATAAATCATGTCATGTTAACTAATACAAAGAATAATCAAGCAACAAAGAGGCATAAATTTAAAGGCTAAGTCGAAATACACCGTATGAATAGCATGAAGATCTTGAAGCCACATCTTGAATCCTTGACCACAAGTAATCCAAGCTGTGAAGACAAGGTGATGATGGTGATGGTGATGTAGAATAGGGGCTGGTGGTGATGGTGTAGACGCCTTCTCCTCCTCCTTGAAGTCTTGAAAACCCTAAATACTAGAGAATGGAAAATATGATGTGAGATGGAGAAGAGAAAGAGGAGGGTTTGTCCCTCCCCATTGAGGTGTGTTTGAAGAGAAGAATGAGGCTGCTATTTATAGGAGAATGGAGAGGAAGAAGAAGACAATGCAAGAAATAAAGAAAGAAAGGGAAGAGAAGTGGAATTTAAGTGGGAGATAAAGAAATGGTAAGTGGCATGGTGGAAATGTAATGGGTTGCAATTAACCATTTATTTAGGTAAAAGAAATCAAACACTAATGGTATGGGTAGAAAGAAGAGGGAAGAATATAGGGGTGAGTGGAGCATTGAAAATAAAAGAAGAGGAAAGAAATAAAAAGCAGGCAGCACTGAGCTATTCCCACTTAGAACGGAATAATGCACGTTTGAACGGTTGGATGATTCTCAAATTTTAATACAGAATATCTAACACACACATGCAGCGTGTATCAAAAATACAGCTAGATCCAACGGTGCAATTAGGAGATATGGGCTTCGCAAGTTGACATATCTGCACAGGCAGATTGTCCGAAAATGGGCTTGGACCTTCCTTCTTGGGCTTGGGCCTTTCTTCTTGGATTTGGGCCTTCATCTTCATGGATTTGGGCCTTCATCTTGGGCCTCACGGCAGCTCACTTCTTAATGGGCCTCGAAAAAGCCCATTAGACTTCGTAAATTTCCGAGCTCCGATTTTCTGCACGTATTCACATTTATATATCATTTAGGGACTCAAATATGGAAACTAAGCAAAAATAGCAAAGTTACAATTAAATCATAGCCAAATAGTAGGGAAAATACATTAAAAACGTCACACTTTGTGCTCCTATCAGAAGACAAGTTAATGAACCATATGTGAGCTTTCGAGCTATATGTGCTTTCTTTGTTGAGAGTTGTTTAAAATCAGATCTTCTTTGGCTTTAAAACTCATTGTTAACCTCATTATTCTTCTACTTGATCAATTGCATGCCATAGATTTTCAATGGACTATAGAGTTTACTAGAACTTGCTTTTGAATTTTTCGAAACTTATAGTCATAACATACTCTGATTTTGGAAAGGATTGAAGGCATTTAGGATTTCCACCAATGCCAAAAAGCCATGTGTCCCTTATTTGTGTACACGTGTGTGCACCCCTTAGTTAACCTTTTTGAGCTTACATTTAGCCTTTTCTTTCTTCACCCATGATATCTTGACCATGAACCTTAGTATAGTCATATCTTTACCCTTGTTCTACGAACTTAGTGGAGCTATGCTTTGATGATTGAGCTTTGTGAAAGAAAGACAAAAGAAAAGAGGGAATTGACAAAAATAAGTGTGGGGGAGGGATAGACTTGTCCATTACATATGTATGCCGTGAAAAATAAAGAAAAGGAAAAGAAAAATACATGTACGGCAAGAAAAGAAAAATTGAAGAAAAAAATGGATTAATGTCCCCTTTTCCCGATGATTTAGGAGGTTGTTTTGAAGTGAAGGTCTAAAATAAATACTTGGCCTTTGTCCTTTATCATTTGTGGTTAGAATGAAGTTTGGGCCCAACAAAATGATATTTTTCCCGTTTTTGAGTGACATGGTTATTTGGATGCTCTACTAAGTTTTTAGGACACTTTGTGATTACCCTATCCTTTGTTTCTCTAAACCGTGAGCCTTGGCCCCGTTATATCCTTATAAAGTCCTTCTTGATCCTTAAAATGGGTAGACCTTGATCTGTGGAGTTTAATTCGAAAGTTGAGCATATGGTTGAGGTCCATTTGTGCATGTAGTCGATATATTTCATGAGGTTTTGAAAATCTTTCACTAAAATGCTTTCTTTGATTGATATATGTGAGCTATTTGAATGCCTTACAATAATTTCTCTCACATATCTTTGAGTGAAAAGCTTTTAAGCTAGAGCCATGAATCTAAGTATAATAGAGAGCATACCCTTGTGAGGATAACTTGTTTGTAACATGTTGAGCTCCATTGCATAACCATTGTTCTTCCAAGTCTTACTTGTTCATATGAATTCCATGATTGTTAATTAACTCTCGAATTTCCTGTGACAAATTTTGGTTAAGTGCTAAACTTGATTCCATGAAAGTAAGAGATTTCTGAGGCAATAAGTTAAGGGCAATAGAATTTTTGTGTGGAGTATGATTGTGTTGCTAAGGGACTAGCAATAGCTAAGTGTGGGGGAATTTGATAGGAGCACAAAGTGTGACGTTTTTAATATATTTTCCCTACTATTTGGCTGCGTTTTATTGGTTAACTTTGCTATTTAGCTTAGTTTCTACCTTTGTGTCCCTAAATGATGATTTAATTGAAGGAATGAATTAAAATGAAGATATTATGAAACTTTCCTAATTTGAATTCTTTCCTGACTCTGACAGGAATCATAAAGGGAGTAGGAATCCTAATGCAACTAGGATTACTATTTCAGCTCAGAACGGAAAATCGGAGCTCGGAAATTTACGAAGTCTAATGGGCTTTTTCGAGGCCCATTAAGAGGTGAGCTGCCGTGAGGCCCAAGATGGAGGCCCAAATCCATGAAGGAAAGCCCAAGTCCACAAAGCATGAAGGAAAGGTCCAAGTCCATTTTCGGACATTCTGCCTGTGCAGATCAGTCCACTTCTGAAGCCCATATCTCCTAATTGGACCGTCCGATCGAGCTGAAATTTTAATACAAGATGCACATGTGTATTAGGTATTCTGTATTAAAATTTCAGGATAATCCAACCAGTGAAACGTCCATTATGCTGTTCTAAGTGCACTGAGCTCAGTGCTGTCTACTTTTTAATTCTTTAATTTTCTTTTATTCTCAATGCTCCACCCACCCCCAAGAATAAAATTAGATATTGTGGGATGTATCTAGACCTGATCATGGCAAGAAGAGGAGGGATATTTCTTGGGACTACTCAAAGCAATCTCAGCCATTCAAGGGATTAATTTTGAAGGGCTAGGATCAAGGCTAGGGTTCCATGTTCTCCTATAAATAGAGGGCTTCACAACTCACTTCCATACCAATTCACAACTAAGAATATCATTCCATACTCTCTCATAGTTTCAGCAGCTACTCCATCCAAGGTTCTTAGCTCCATTCTCTAGTGCAAGGGTTCTCAAGGCTTCAAGGAGGAGGAGAAGGCGTAATCACCATCATCACCAGCCATATTTCGACATCACCATCTTCATCATCAACTTGTCTTCACAGCTTGGATCACTTGTGGTCAAGGATTCAAGGTTTTGTGGTTTCAAGATCTTAACTATTTCATATGGTGTATTACGTTTTAACCTTTAAATTCATACCTCTTTGTTGCTTGATTACCTTTGTATTAGTTAACATTTCATGGATCATTTAAATTTCCAGATTATTTATACAAGTTTATTTGGTTGTTGGATTGAAGTTGATTGATTCTTCTAGTAGTTTATTGATAGGAGCACAAAGTGTGACGTTTTTAATGTGTTTTCCCTACTATTTGGCTATGATTTAATTGTAACTTTGCTATTTTAGCTTAGTTTCCATATTTGAGTCCAAAATGATGTATTAATGTGAACATGTGCAGAAACGAAGTCTAATGGGCTTTTGCGAGGCCCATTA
Organism: Rubus idaeus; assembly: GCA_030142095.1. NCBI lineage: Eukaryota > Viridiplantae > Streptophyta > Magnoliopsida > Rosales > Rosaceae > Rubus > Rubus idaeus. The sequence goes on along the minus strand of CM057968.1, from coordinate 15,730,018 downwards.
AGAGGTGGTCTGCCATGAGGCCCAAGATGGAAGGCCCAAACCCAAGAAGAAGGCCCAAACCCAAGAAGAAGGCCCAAACCCAAGATGGAAGGCCCAAATCCATGAAGGAAGGCCCAAGTTCACAAAGCATGAGGAAAGGCCCAAGCCAAGATTTTCGGACATTCTGCCTGTGCAGATTAGTCAACTTGCGAAGCCCATATCTCCCAATTGCACCGTCAGATCTAGCTGTAATTTTGATACACGCTGCATGTGGATGTTAGGTATTCGGCATTCAAATTTCAGAATCATCCAACCGGTGGAACGTCCATTATGCCGCTCTAAGTGCGCACTGCTCAGTGCTGTCTGCTTTTTATTTCTTTCCTTTTCCTTTATTCTCAATGCTCCACTCACCCCCATATTTCCACCCATCTCACCTAACTATCTTTGTTTCTTTCTCTCCATACCATTAGTGTTTGATTTCTTTTACCTAAATAAATGGTTCATTGCCATATGACTACATTTCCACCATTCCACTTACCATTTCTTTTCTACCACTCACATTCCACTTCTCTTCCCTTTATTTCTTTATTTCTTTCATTGTCTTCTTTCTCCTCTCCATTCTCCTATAAATAGCAGCCTCATTCTTCTCACCAATTCACACCCCAATGGGGAGGGACAAACCCTCCTCTTTCTCTTCTCACATCATATTTTCCATTCTCTAATACTATGGGTTTTCAAGACTTCAAGGAGGAGGAGAAGGCGTCTACACCATCACCACCAGCCCCTATTCTACATCACCATCACCATCATCACCTTGTCTTCGCAGCTTGGATTACTTGTGGTCAAGGATTCAAGATGTGGCTTCAAGATCTTCATGCTATTCATACGGTGTATTTCGACTTAGCCTTTAAATTTATGCCTCTTTGTTGCTTGTTTATCTTTTGTATTAGTTAACACAACATGAATTATGTAATTTTCAGCCTTTGTTTATGGGTTTATTTAATTGTTGGATCCTAATTAATTAGTTCTTCTAGTAGCTTATGTGACTCCGTTTATTTGATTCTATTTTAGTAGATAACTTTTATATGTTTTTGTTTTAAGGTTGCAAACTTAAGATGCTTGCATATAATTGGTGCTAGAATTAGGGTTTTAATTCTAATTCACAAAGTAGTAAAGGCTTTGAAAAGAGGTCGGAAACAAATAAGAAGGATCACGGATAGATGGGCGGTCCCACTAGGTCGTGCACTTTAATTAACAACTCTTCTTTTATGCGTTGGACATGTTTTGATTAGCTACCTTTGCATGTTTGATTGGTTAATCTAGGTGCGGTCGCTTAGGTTAATTTTCATGAAAGTGGTTTTATTTGGGGAATGATAATTGGCGGTCCAGCATTCCACATATGTTAATTTCGGTTTCATGGCTAGGAAACTTGGTTAATTTTCGGTCCAATAATTGGTAAACTTGTATACTTGTGGCTGAACTTTATATATTTTGTGTTTCATCCCATCTTATTTAATTTATTCTTTGTAATTTAATTAATTCATTTCATTCAATTTAATCTCTCAATCCCCTTTTTACTTTGTATATATGTATATATTCTTTATACTTGTTAATAATAATTCTTTATTTTATTTAATTTTTTGTGACAATTTTTGTTAGGTACACCCTTTGATCTCCGTTGTGAACGATACCCTACTATGCACTATACTACTACCGATAGGGTTTTTTTTAAATTGATGCTCATTTTGAGCGTTTCAATTTTTGGCGCCGTTGCCGGGGATTGAAAATGTTCCTAACCTAATAATTTTGTTGTGAATACTATTTTTGTAATTATTTATTGTTTATAATTTTACTTTTTTTTAACTGTTCATATTACTTGTTTATATTACTTGTCTATATTACTTGTGACTAGTTGTTGTTATTACTTGTTTTTAATACTTGTTCATATTTTGTTACACTTAGTAATTTATTTAGGTATCTTTTATATAGTTGATTATTTTTTGTTGTTGTAAGTTGTAACTTGAACGGAAATAGGTAAGGTCCTTTTGTTAATATTGGCCTAAACCCTTCATTTTTACCGTAAGGTTATTTGAGGTTGAGGGCGGCCTTTATTAACACTTGGAGAATTGTCGAACACTTAAGTGCTTTCTCAACTGAGTAAGGGGCACATGGATGGTGTCTAGGTCGAGACCCTGGGTGACAGGTTTTGGATTCAGAGGACTATAGACAGACGAAAGTCGATAGGGGCTTGCCTCCGTAGTCCACCAAATGAATCCTGCCCCTCGCTTATTCTCATATGATCTGGCCATTCGCCTTCTGAAAACACGGAAAGTCATTTAAGTCAAGGCATTGCACCTAGGCCGTAAGTCCACCTTGAGTTACCGCTTGGAATCAACTTTCATTTTTTTTCAACTATATTGAGGCAAAAGAAACTGTTTTTGTACACTTTAGGTATATTGGATCAAACATGACTTTAAGATGGGTAGCTGTTTCAGTCCCATTGCACATTGAAGTCCTCTGTTCCCGTACTTAAGTGTATTGTGTAAATAAAATATACTTAGACATAGGAAATTTTATTTATTCATTTTGTATAGATAATTTGTGACACATTTTTAACTTTGTAAATATTTTGTTTTTATTTTGTAAATTGATTACTAACTTTTTAATTTTTATAGGGAATAATCCAGGTTATTCGAAAATTTTACCACATACATCGGAGCATACGTTTAGGAAGTCAAGGTTGAAAAACCTTGAGGTTGATGTCTTGTTGGTGATTTTTCGGTTTCCTCGGGAGTAAAAAGGTAAGTTTTCTTTTCACTCTCGTTATTTGTTTTAAAAATAAAAAATAAAAATAAAAAATAAAAAAAATTAGAAAATTTGTAATTGTAAATAATAAAAAAAAGAGTGTGTTTTTGTTTTACTGTTTTGTATTTATTTATTTTCACTTTTTATAATTACTGTTTGTTTGTTTTGGGCTTGTTTGTTTGTTATTTATTATTGGGCCTTAGGCCCATTCGTTTGTGTGATTGGTTAGGGTTTTAGGTTTCGAAAAAAAAAAAAAAAAAAAAAAAATTTAGCCCATTGGGCTCGTGTCATTCCCGAAGCCCAAAACTCGTAACCCAAGCCCATTTAGTGTGTCGGGCCTGTTAGTTTTTAGGCCCATTAGGTTAAGCCCACCAATAATGGCCCGTACTCTACGCGGCCAGGCCCACTTTAAGGCCCAGACCATTCCGATGGCCCAGGCCCGTTTAAAGTGTCGGCAACCGTTAGCGCGTGTGACACGCGTTTTCACTGTTCACTTTACGACTTTCGCGTAAAGATTTGGTTAAATAAAAAGAAAAATTCTTATTGGACCGTCCCGCTACTTTCGCGTCGGCACGATAATTAAAAAAATAAAAAATAAAATAAAAAATGAAAAAAATATTTGATTGGGCCGACGGACGACTTTTGCGTCGGCCGATTTGTTTAATAATCAGCATGCGTGTCAACTGTAGCCTTTGCGACTTTCGTCGCTCGATCCGCAATTTGCGGATATGTGTCTGTGGCACGTGTGCGTACGTGCGTATGTTCCTTTCCCTTGGTTTGTGTCTATGTGCTTCATTCCATTCATTTTGCATTCATTTTCACTTAGTTCCCTTTTAGTCTCTCTAAATTTTCTCTCGTTTGTTCATACTGTTCTTCACTTGTTCTTCGTTGTTCTTAGTTATTTTTCCAGAAATCTATCCTCCCTCCCAACCTAGAAATGGCCAAAAGAGTGAATTCTTTCAGTGAGTTGTTTCATTCTAGTCCTCCAGAGAGTGATTTCTTTGAAGGCTTGGATGAAATCATTCCACCAAGCATTCTAGATACTGTTAATGCTAGCATGCCGGATCTGCCAGAACCAGAACCAGAACCACAAGCACCAATCCAGGCTGCTGATCGACATGTTGTTGTTGTTGCTGGTCCTTCCCAGAAGCGTACGAGAGGCCCGAGGACGAGATTCACCAAGGACCAAAATGATGCGTTGACCGAGTTCTACACGGTGAATCCTCACCCACTCAAACTGCACAGAGCAAGGTTTGCTATAGAACTCGGGTTAACTGAAAATAAGGTCTACAACCGGGGAAGGAGATTTCATGATAAGCACGGTATCCGTCGAGAGGAGCAGATTTATGCCGATCTAATAAGAAGAAACGAGGAGCTGATGAGTAAGAATGAGGAGCTTCAAGAGCAGAACCAGAAACTCATCGATGCTCTTCACGGCGGCATTTGTCCCCGGTGCGGAGGTCCTGTTCCGCACCCGGATGTGCAACGATCAAGGTTTGAAGTTGTTCCTCCGGAGCCTCTTCTTGTCTTGTCCGATGATTCAATCGACATGGATGACTTGCGAAGGGATGTGCGGAGCCTCGTACCAACATTAGTCGAGCGCTCATCCTCTCGTGTGCCATCGACAACATTCCGGGACCTGCTCGCTGATCTCGTTGGGTGTCATTCCGACCGGATCGCCGATATCGTGAACAAAGCCAAAGACGAACTCCTTCTCTTGGCCGCGGCTGGTTTTCCCCTGTGGATCTTTTCATCAAATCCCAGCACTTCCATTCATCCCGAAACTCTTAATCATGCCGAGTACTTGCGAGTGTCTCAACGAGCGAGCCTACACCATATTTCATATCGAAGCCTCGAGACACTCGGCAACCATTCACTCGAATCCGACCACCATCGTTCGGATTTTAATGGATGTTGGTCAATGGTTGCTCGTCTTCTGTAGCTTGGTCACCAATGCCCATTACCTTGGAGGTCTTGTTCTCCGGGATAGAAGAAAGCTACAAGGAGCGAGTGCAAGTGATGTCTGCCGAGTTCCTAGTGCCAACACACAATGTTTCAACTCGTGAAGTCCGGTTTGTTCGTTCCTCTCACCAACGATTGGATGGAAGTTGGATTGTTGTGGATGTCTCTGTGGATGAAATGAGCTCAAATCCAAGGCCTTCCGTGAGATCAAGATGCCGAAAACGTCCTTCCGGATGCCGATACGTGATTTGCAGAATGGATCCTCCTTTGTCACGTGGGTGGAGCATGTTGATGTGCGAGAAAAAGATTTAACCCCCTTATTTAAACCTTTTGTTGAATCGGGTTTTGCATATGGAGCGAAGCGTTGGTTGGCACCTCTTCAACGACATGCCGAGCGCTACATGTGCGTGATGGGGATTCACACTTCACCCGGTGACTCAATCATTTCACCGGGAGGGAGAAGAAGCCTTGCTAAGATGGCAAACCAGATGGCGGTAAGTTTCTTCAACGACATCACTAACTCGACTTACCATCATTGGACTGTATCAAACAAAACGGGAGACGCACGTATGGAGGTCGGGACCAACAAGCGAAGGGGTGATCCTAGCCAACCCCTTGGACTCGATCGTACTGCTGGCTGTTCTGTCAAGCACTTCTCCCATCACACAAGAATCTTTGATTTTATCGAGACGTACGGACAAGGCATTTATGGGATAGTGTGTCGATAGACAGTTCGGTACATGTGCTTACAAACTTCACCACTGGTCTTGACCCACGAAATTCTATCTCCGTTTTGGGCATAAGTAATCACGTCGACTTCCTCATACTCCAGGAGTGCTTCACAGATTCAACGGGGTCGTACGTGATTTATGCGCCTATCGATCAAGCAACCTTCCAGTCCATGTTATGTGGAGTTGACCCGGAGCCTTTTCAATTGATGTCATCTGGCTTCTCCATTCTGCCTGATGTATCCGGAGACGTACTTGATGGAACTCTACTGACGTTAGTGTTCCAGATCTCAGTGAAGGCAAATTCAGCCAGACGTGCTGTGGATTCGGCAACAAGTGTCGTCCAGGACACGCTCAAAAGGATCAAAGCCGCAGTCAACTAAGGAGCAAACGTTGGATGCAAGGCCCTGCTAGCCTTGTTTGTGACTGTTGGTGACTACCTTCGGGAGGAGCTTCACGATGTTCAAAGGGGAGTTTTTCTTTACCCCTTCTATTTTACTTAACTGTTGTGTGTTTATTTCTGTTTGTGTGTTTAAATTCAATAACCATGCTTGAATTTTTCATTTTCGTGAAATATTTGTCTAACATTGAGGACAATGTTTAATTCAAGTGTGGGGGAAGGTTTATTAAAAAGAACTGAAAAAAATTTGAAAAATTCAAAAATTCAAAAAAATAATTTACTTGTTTTTGTTTTCTACGGTAACGGTATTTCGACTAGATCATACTTACTCCTTTGGTAGCGTTGAACCTACCATTGCACTAAGTAAGTCACTGTGGTCACGTATTGTTACCCTAATAAAAAAATTGAAAAAAAAAAAAATAGTTTTGTAAGCTCGTTTGTTTCGCACTGGCTTTGGAGCTATCGAGTCTTAGAAAGTGCTTGTTCGTTTATTTGAGCTATATCATTTTTAAAAAAAAATCAATCAAAAAAAAAATCAAAAAAAAATCAAAAATTACAAAAATATTTGCTTCTGTTTTGTGTGTTTTGTGCTTTGTTCTTTCCAATCCCAAGGATGAATTGAGTTTAATTGTTGTTATTAGGAGAATGTTTATTATATGTCAAGGCTTTGTGTAGCTTGCTTTGGATTTAATATGCATAACTTGTGATTGCTCGAAATTCCATGTTCACATAACCTATTTCGATTAATTGATTGCAATCCGAGAAGCACATTTGAACATACATTGTCATGCATACCCAGAAAATGTGAGGATTTGAGCCTATTGAATATTCACATGTATGCATATTTCATACATTTACTCGTTCTTCATGTGTGCACAATTCATGAGTTTTGAACCTAGAACTTGCTCAAAGACCACTTGAAACGTTTTATTAATCTGTGATGAATTAGAGATGATTAAGGCATTAGTAAAGCACCATGGCCAAACTGACTTACAGCCCTGTAAACACTAATCCTTTAGGTTAACCTCTTTTGAGCCTAACATGTTTTTAGCCTTTTTCTTTGTTAACCCGCTTACTCCTAACCTGTTTTTAGCTTAAACACTAACCTGCCTTTGTTCCAACATGTGTTAAAGAGACAATTTTGTGACTTGTGGTGGTATTTTGTGCTTGAAAAGTCTTCTGGTTTGTGAAGGAAGTAAGTGTGGGGGTGTTGTAAAAAAAAAATATTGTGTAAAAAAAAAAAAATTATACAAAAAGAAAAAAAAAAAGAATAAGAAGTTTTTGTTCAGAAAGTGTGAAAGATTGGAGGTGAATAAAAGTTTGGTTGTTTGATTGTTTAAGCATATAGAAAACAAGTCACAAAATTGTTTTGTGGAACACTCGGGACATTTTGTTTTTCCTTTCCCTTCGTTTCATTTAACCCCTAACCTTTGGCCCCATTACACCATTGAAAGTCCTTATGATTTAATGAGTTATAGATTAATTGTAGAGAGTTGGTCGATGAGCAAGCATATGGGAACATTACTTGTGTAATTGTTTTGAGAGTAAACACTTAACCCTAAACACTGAGCGGAAATATTTAGTGATCATTGTGAGTTTTAGTGGTTAATGTTGTTTTTATGTGCCTATTGGATTGTATGAGATTGATTGTATACTTGGTTTTCACACACTTCACCCGAGCATGAATGAGATGTACATGTTAAATGCTTAGCAAATTCTTTAGCCTTGGTATATAATTTTTATTCTGTTGATTACAACTATTGTGAACTCGCTGAGGATTATGGTTGGAAAGAATATATGTTTTGTGTTTCCCTTTTCTGTTTTGTGTTGTTCTGTTTGACGTTTTGTGTTGCTACGGGACTAGCAATAGCTAAGTGTGGGGGAATTTGATAGGAGCACAAAGTGTGACGTTTTTAATGTGTTTTCCCTACTATTTGGCTATGATTTAATTGTAACTTTGCTATTTTAGCTTAGTTTCCATATTTGAGTCCAAAATGATGTATTAATGTGAACATGTGCAGAAACGAAGTCTAATGGGCTTTTGCGAGGCCCATTAAGAGGTGGTCTGCCATGAGGCCCAAGATGGAAGGCCCAAACCCAAGAAGAAGGCCCAAACCCAAGATGGAAGGCCCAAATCCATGAAGGAAGGCCCAAGTTCACAAAGCATGAGGAAAGGCCCAAGCCAAGATTTTCGGACATTCTGCCTGTGCAGATTAGTCAACTTGCGAAGCCCATATCTCCCAATTGCACCGTCAGATCTAGCTGTAATTTTGATACACGCTGCATGTGGATGTTAGGTATTCGGCATTCAAATTTCAGAATCATCCAACCGGTGGAACGTCCATTATGCCGCTCTAAGTGCGCACTGCTCAGTGCTGTCTGCTTTTTATTTCTTTCCTTTTCCTTTATTCTCAATGCTCCACTCACCCCCATATTTCCACCCATCTCACCTAACTATCTTTGTTTCTTTCTCTCCATACCATTAGTGTTTGATTTCTTTTACCTAAATAAATGGTTCATTGCCATATGACTACATTTCCACCATTCCACTTACCATTTCTTTTCTACCACTCACATTCCACTTCTCTTCCCTTTATTTCTTTATTTCTTTCATTGTCTTCTTCTTCCTCTCCATTCTCCTATAAATAGCAGCCTCATTCTTCTCACCAATTCACACCCCAATGGGGAGGGACAAACCCTCCTCTTTCTCTTCTCACATCATATTTTCCATTCTCTAATACTATGGGTTTTCAAGACTTCAAGGAGGAGGAGAAGGCGTCTACACCATCACCACCAGCCCCTATTCTACATCACCATCACCATCATCACCTTGTCTTCGCAGCTTGGATTACTTGTGGTCAAGGATTCAAGATGTGGCTTCAAGATCTTCATGCTATTCATACGGTGTATTTCGACTTAGCCTTTAAATTTATGCCTCTTTGTTGCTTGTTTATCTTTTGTATTAGTTAACACAACATGAATTATGTAATTTTCAGCCTTTGTTTATGGGTTTATTTAATTGTTGGATCCTAATTAATTAGTTCTTCTAGTAGCTTATGTGACTCCGTTTATTTGATTCTATTTTAGTAGATAACTTTTATATGTTTTTGTTTTAAGGTTGCAAACTTAAGATGCTTGCATATAATTGGTGCTAGAATTAGGGTTTTAATTCTAATTCACAAAGTAGTAAAGGCTTTGAAAAGAGGTCGGAAACAAATAAGAAGGATCACGGATAGATGGGCGGTCCCACTAGGTCGTGCACTTTAATTAAAAACTCTTCTTTTATGCGTTGGACATGTTTTGATTAGCTACCTTTGCATGTTTGATTGGTTAATCTAGGTGCGGTCGCTTAGGTTAATTTTCATGAAAGTGGTTTTATTTGGAGAATGATAATTGGCGGTCCAGCATTCCACATATGTTAATTTCGGTTTCATGGCTAGGAAACTTGGTTAATTTTCGGTCCAATAATTGGTAAACTTGTATACTTGTGGCTGAACTTTATATATTTTGTGTTTCATCCCATCTTATTTAATTTATTCTTTGTAATTTAATTAATTCATTTCATTCAATTTAATCTCTCAATCCCCTTTTTACTTTGTATATATGTATATATTCTTTATACTTGTTAATAATAATTCTTTATTTTATTTAATTTTTTGTGACAATTTTTGTTAGGTACACCCTTTGATCTCCGTTGTGAACGATACCCTACTATGCACTATACTACTACCGATAGGGTTTTTTTTAAATTGATGCTCATTTTGAGCGTTTCATTTATGTGGATTTGCTTGTTTGATTTTTCCTTAAGTGATAGAATCAGATGAGAAGGATCATGGATAGTAGAGTGGTCTCACTAGGTCATGCACTTTAATTAACAAGTATGTTTCTATGCGTTGAACATGTTTAGGCTAGCTATCTTTGCATGTTTAATTGTTTAACCTAGGTGTGGTCGTTTAGGTTGGAATTCATAGAGAGATATTTATTTGGGAGATGTATGGTGGTCCAACATCTTACATGTGTTAATTTCGAATTCATGACTAGGGATTTAGTTAAGTTTCAATCTGATAATTGATAAATGAGTATACTTAAGATGTTGATTAATTGATCTATGTTCCATCGATTTATTCCATTTAATTCATTCTTTGTAGTTAGTTACTTAATTTTCGTAAACAATTCTCAATCACCCCTTGATTTTGTGTACATATTTTGTTTATATTTGTAAATATTAATTCTTTGTGACATTCTTTGTTAGGTACACCCTCGATCTCCGTTGGAATGATCCCTACTTATTCTTTACTACAATGCTTTTAGGGTTTTAAATTGATGCACACTTGTAGCCTATCAATTTTTGGCGCCGTCGACGGGGATCAAAAATATTGTTTATATGCCTAACATTTATACTTGTGACGTTTTATACTTGTGAATATTTGAGAATTATACTTACTGATTTTGTAACACTTAGTAATTTATTTAGGTGTCCGTTATGTGGTTGATTATTTGAGTTGTTGTGAGTTGTAACTTGAAACGGAAATAGGTAAGGTCCTTTTGTTAATATTGGCCTAAACCCTTCATTTGTACCTTGCAAAGGTCACTTGAGGTTGAGGGCGGCCTTTATTAACACTTGGAGAATTGTCGAACACTTAAGTGCTTTCTCAACAGAGTAAGGGGCACATGGATGGTGTCTAGGTCGAGACCCTTGGTGACAGGTTTTGGATTCAGAGGACTATAGACAGACGAAAGTCGATAGGGGCTTGCCTCCGTAGTACCACTAAATGAATCCTGCCCCTCGCTTATTCTCATATGATCTGGCCATTCGCCTTCTGAAACCACGGAAAGTCATTTAAGTCAAGGCATTGCACCTAGGCCGCACGTTCCACATTGGGTTACCGTTTGGAATCAACTTGGTTTTTGACTATGTAAAGGGTACAAACGAAAACGTAATTGTGTGAATAAAATTAATATACACAAATAGGAATTTCATTTATTATTTTCGTACATATTACTTATACTTGTATAATATATCTTGTATTTATTTTGTAAACCTTGTACTAACTTTGTAAACTTTTGTTTAGGTATTAATGAATGTCCTCTGAACTCTCACCACTCTCTACTATTCAACAAAGGATCCAAAGGTTAAGGGAAAGCAAAGAGTCATTTCTACAAAGTTACTCTGAAGAATCGGGTAACAACTCCTCACGTTCTTGTTCAGAAGAGGAGGAAGACATACCTGAGGAAGTAAACGTTGCTGAAGATCAAGCACTACCAATGGCTGAAACAATTAGGCAACTTTCGAATGGTACTGAGGGAGAAGTTGTTCCGCTTTGCATCACATATCCGGAACCGGCTGAAGGAAAAGAAGCTGACTTTGAATTGAAAAGTGGGTTCTTGCATCACCTACCCAAGTTCCATGGGCTTAATAGCGAGGATCCCAACAAGCATCTTAAGGAGTTTCAGTTTGTTTGTGGGAGCATGTGTCCTAAGAATGGGGATATCAACATACTCAAAATGAAGGCATTTCCTTTCTCTCTTGAGTCCACACCGACTTGATCTCGGATATCGCCCGCAAGGCCAAAGACGAGCTCATGCTCATGGCCACAGCCGGTTTTCCTTTGTGGATAACTTCACCGACTCCCGACACGTCTATTCATCCCGAGACTCTTCATAGGGCCTGATTAGTCGGTAAAAACCTACGTTCATTAATTATTACCTAAATTCCTAACAATTGTCGTTGTAAAGTATAATGGGAAATAAAGGTTTTTCCCACAGAAGATTGTTATATTTACTTTTTAATGTCACAATAAATTAAATTAAATAAAGAATTATTATTAACAAGTATAAAGAATAAAGAATATATATATATACAAAATTAAATAAACTATACAGTATTGTTTCTATTTACAAAAATATACATTATATACAAAAGTATTTTTGGGGGTTTTTGAGATTTTTGAAAACAATAAAAGAAATATTTTTGGATTTTTATTATTTTTGAAAACAAGAAAACACACACAAATATTGTTTTGAAGATTAACCAACTCCCTAGCCATGAATCCGAAACTAACATATGTAAGATGCTGGACCACCATACATCTCCCAAATAAAACCTCACTATGAAAATTAACCCCGAGACCACCCTGACAGGCTAAACAATTAAACATGCAAAGGTAATTAATCTAAACATGTCTAACGCATAGAAGAAGAGTTGCTAATTCAAGTGCACGACCTAGCGGGACCGCCCAACTATCCGTGATCCTCATTATTTAGTTTTAACATTAAAGATAAAACCAAACAAACAAAATTCACATAAGCTGCTAGAAGAATCAATTAACTTCAATCCAACAATTATTACATAAAATAGAAAATAAACAAACAATAACATTTCCCAAAATTATTCACGAATAGTTAATTAAACAAAAATAAATTATAATAAATAAACGAGTTTGGGAAAAATGTTACTTGTTGTGTCCATGAAAATGGACAACGTCTGCGGCGAGCGAAGGTGGCGGACTCGGCTATTAAAACGAACAAGTAACTTGGATGTGGCGGGTGTACTTAGCACATTGGGCAACTGAAATTGGGCTTATGAACAGTGCCAAGCCCAATTGAAAGTCAGCTCTTTCTTTGGTCAGCCCAAGTCTTCCCTCCATGACTTTTCAACGTAGACCCACCTAAGCCAAGTCGGCTTTGGCTTCTTCAATTCGAATTCTTCTTTCTTCATTTATGAACGGAGATGCGAGAGAGCTGGGAGCGAGCCTAGGGAGATTTGACGGCGCGGCGGTTGAGCGGCGAGGGCATAGCAGGTGGGTCGCCGACGTGGTAGAGTGGAAGCCCGGAGGAGAGAGAGGCTCACGGTGAACCGGGTCGAAGACACGGCTGTGATTGCAGAGAACGCACGGGCCGCAGCGATGCCGGCAAGGATTGAGAACAGCAGCGGCGGGCTGAAAAGATCGATCAAGGACGGCGAGCAGCGACGGCAACAGAGACGGCGGCGGGTAGAAACAAACCGGCGTGGGCTCCATGGATGACCGGCGAAGTAAGGGACGGCGAAGATGGTTGCTGGCAGCGGCGTCGAGCTTGGGTTTGGGGCCTCGGGCTTGAAACGTCGCCGGCGGAAGAAGGAAGAAACGACGGCGAGGTGAGCTGGGCTCTTGTGATTGGGCTGCTTGGTTGAAGTGGCAGTGACGGCCATGGGTACTGCAGCTGCGTTGGTACCTGCAAAAGAAAAACAAAAGATAATTAGACAGAGAAGATGATTAATTGATTTGCAGGAAAATTGATGAATTGGATATGGAAATTGAGCTTGGTGTGAGAATAGACGCGGCCTGGCAGCTTGGGGTGGCGCCGGGTCAAGTGGAATTGACGCGGTGGTGAAGTGATTTGGTGAATGGGCTTCACGGTGGTGATGGTGAGCTGCCATGAGGGACAGAGGGAAGATAGGAGGACTGAATGCGTGATTAAAGGCTGCTGTGAATGAGTGATTGTTGAATGTGCAGGGGCTTCTCTTAAATAGAGAAGAGAAGGGGGAAGCAGCCAAGGAGGAAGTAGTGGAATGGTTGGTGATGGTGGAGTGAGCTGTAGATGCTAGGGGGAGTGGTGGTGAGCTGCAGATGGTGTGCTCGGTGGTTGAAGTGGAACAGCTCACAAGGTTGGAGAAAGTCCATGTGAGGGAGGAGGGAGGAACGTGGTACCTGCAAACAACCAAAAGAAAAAGAAATAAAAGAAAATAATTAAAATAAATAAGTATAAAACAAAATAAAATAACAAAAGAAATTAAATGAAATAATTAAATTATAAAATAAACAAGGGAAAATATAATGGAGATGTAAAATATGTATCGCCACCGCGTGTGGTGGTTGCGCCGCCTGATGTGGTGGTTCGCCGACAAACTTGCCGGAATTCGGAACGGTTTCCGAAATCTTCGTACAATATTTTATTCCACAAATGAAAGTCACGGTTGACTTTCCGATTTACGCTGAAAATCTCCAAAATTCACCTTTTCTGTGCAGATTGACATTTTTCTCATATTTTCCCTAAATACACAAAAACAAATACTAAACAGACAAATAAGCTTTCGGAATAGCAAAATCCAGTAATTAAAGGCACTTTGTGAACGTATTTTACGTTCACATCACACCCCTACACTTAAACTTTGCTAGTCCTCTAGCAAACACAGAACGTAAAACAGGAAACACAAACAGAAAGGGAAACACAAAACAGACAATCTTTCCAACTATAACCCTCAACGAGTTCACAAAAGTTATAAACAAGAGAATAAAAATTATATACCAAGGCTAAAGAATTTGCTAAGCATTTAACATGTAAATCTCATTTATGCTCGAGTGAAGTGTGTGAAAACCAAGTATACAATTAATGTCAAGCAATCCAGTAGGCACATCTGAACAACATTAACCACTAAACCTTACAAGATTCACTAAATATTTCCGCTCAGTGTTTAGGGTTAAGTGTTTACTCTCAAAACAATTACACAAGTAGTGTTCCCATATGCTTGCTCATTAACCGACTCTCTACAATTAATCTACAAATCATCAGATCATAAGGTCTTTCAGGTGAAACAGGGGCCAAAGGTGAATGGTAAATGATGAATGGTAAATGATAGTGAAGGGACTCGAAATGAAAAATGTTTTACATGTTTGCAAGACAAGTCAACGACTTTGAAACTCATACCTATGCTAAACCCGAAACAACTGTTATTTTCCTCCAACCTTTTATTGAAAATAAAACAATGCAACAAAATAACTCTATTTTTGTGGTATATATTTTTTTTTTTCTTTTTTTTTTCACATTTTTTTTTCTTTGAGGAATTTATTCCTTCTTTTTATTTCTGATTTTTTTTTTTCTTTCTTTGAACAAATACAACAGAATAAATACACCCCCACACTTGCCTTTTGGTATACTACCATACAAATCCGAAGCATAAAAACATAAGAAGTCACTATCATCGTCTTGCAAACATAAATAAAACAAGGGTGAGATGATGTGGGTGAACAAAAGAAACGGCTAATGAGTGTTTAGTTCAAAAGGGTTATTCCTAAAGTTCGTGTTTAGATGGATGGTGAATATTTTGGCCATGGTGCTCAACTAATGCCTTAATCATTTTCAATTCATCACAGATTAACAAAATGTTTCAAGTGGTCTCTGAGCAAGTTCTAGGTTCAAAAACTCATGAATTGTGCACACATGAAGAACGAGTAAATGTATGAAAGATGCATACATGTGAATATACAATAGGCTCAAATCCTCACATTTTCTGGGTATGCATGACAATGTAAGTTTAAATGTGCTTCTCGGATTGCAATCAACTAATCGAAACAGGTTAAGTGAATACGGAAATTCGAGCAATCACAAGTTATGCAGATTAAATCCAAAGCAAACTACACAAAACCTTAGCATATAATCAATATTTTCCAAATCATAATAATTAAACTCAATTCATCATCGGGATTGGAAAGAAAACAACACACATAACACAAATAAACACAAAAAAAACACATAAACAGAAGCAAATATTTTTGATTTTTTTTGATTTTTTTCAATTTACGTAACAATACGTGACCACAGTGACTTACTAAGTGCAATGGTAGGTTCAACGCTACCAAGGGAGTAAGTATGATTTAGTCGATATATTGTTACAGTAGAAAACAAAAACAAATAAATTATTTTTTTGAATTTTTGAATTTTTCAAATTTTTTCTTTTCATTTTAATAAACCTTCCCCCCACACTTGAATTAAACATTGTCCTCAATGTTTAGACAGATATTTCACGAAAATGAAAAATTCAAGCATGGTTATTGAATTTAAACACACAAACAGAAGTAAACACACAAACTGAAATAAACACACAACAGTTAAGTAAATGAAAAGGGAAACAGAAAGACTCCCCCTTGAAGATCGTGAAGCTCCTCCCGAAGCAAGTCACCAACAGTCACAAACAAGGCTAGCAGGGCCTTGCATCCAACGTTTGCTCCTTAATTGACTGCGGTTCTGATCCGTTGAAGTGTGTCCTGGACAAGGGTAGTTGCCGACTCCACGGCAGACTTGGCTGATGTAGCCCTCACTGAGATCTGGAACACTATAGTCAGCAGTGTTCCGTCAAGTACAGCTCCGGATACGTTAGGCAGAATGGAGAAGCCTGAAGACATAAGCGGAAATGGCTCCGGTTGAACTCCAGATAGCAAACACTGGAAAATGGAATGGTTGATCGGTGCATAAATCACAGACGAGCCCGTTGCATCGGTGCAACACTCCTGAAGGATGAGGAAGTCGTTGTGACTATCTATGGCGAGCACCGAAATCTGGTTCCGCGGGTCAAGACCGATGGAAAAGTTTGCTAGCACACGCACCAAGCTGTCCATCGACATGCTATCCCACATTGGTCTAGTCTGAACGTCTTTGAGGAACTCAAAGATCCTGGTGTGATGAGATAGATGAACGACGGAACAACCAGCAGTACGATTGACTCCAGGGGGCTTGCTCGGATCACCCCTTCTCTTGTTGGTCCTGACCTCCATTCGAGTGTCCCTTGTTCGGTTCGAACAAGTCCAGTGGTGGTACGTGGAGTTGCTGATGTCGTTGAAGAAACAGATCGTCATCTGTTTTGCCATTTCCGCAAGTCCTCTTCTTCCTTCAAGAGAAATAATCGAGTCACCGGGTGAAGAGTGGATACCTGTGGCGCACATGTAGCGCTCGGCTTGTCGTTGGAGGGTTGAGATCCAACGCTTTGCACCAAAAGCGAACCCTGAATGAACAAAAGGTTCGAAACTGGCCTTCATCTCTTTCTCGCGTACATCCACGTGCTCCACCCAAGTGACCAAGGAAGATCCATTATGAAGATCACGTATCAGGCATCCGGAGGGGCGTTTTCGGCAAATCGATCTCACGGAAGGCTTTGGATTTGAACGCAATTCATCCACGGAGACATCCACGACGACCCAACTTCCATCCAGTTGTTGGTGAGAGTACCGAACGAACTGGACTTCACGAGTTGAGACGATGTGAGATGGCACTAGAAACTCGGCCGACATCACTTGCTTCTGCTCCTTGTAGCCATCTTCGTTGTCGGAGGAAAGGATCTCCAACGTCTGGGCGTTTGTGATCATGCTACAGAAGACTGGCAACCATCGACCAACATCCATGAGAATTTGAACGATGGTGGTCGGATAAAGATGGATGGTTGCCGAGTGTCTCGACGATTCGGCTTTGAAGTACGGAGCAGGTTCAGCTCGTTGAAACACTCGCAAGTACTCGGCCCTATGAAGAGTCTCGGGATGAATAGACGTGTCGGGAGTCGGTGAAGTTATCCACAAAGGAAATCCAGCAGTGGCCATGAGCAGGAGCTCGTGTTTGGCCTTACGGACGATATCCGAGATCAAGTCGGTGTGGACTCCGACAAGATCATGAGCAGGTGCGGGAAGGGTGTCAGATGGCAAAGGTATGGATGGGCGCTCGATAAATGAAGGCATGAGGCTCCGCACATCCCTTCTTAAGTGGTCCATGTCGATGGAATCGTCGGACAACTCGAGAATAGGCTCTTGTTGTTGAGGAACAACTTCGAGCCTTCGCCTAGGCACATCTGAGTGCGGAACAGGTCCTCCGCAATTGGGACATATGCCGCTGTGGAGAGCATCGACGAGTCGTTGATTCAGAAGTTGAAGCTCCTCGTTCTTGCTCACCAGCTGATCATTTCTTTTCTCTAGCTCGGCAATACGCTGCTCGGAAGACTGGATACCGAACTTCTTCCTATTTCTCGACCCCCAATAATAGACTTGGTCCTCCTCTAGTCCGATTTTCGGACCAAATCGTTCTCGTTGTGGCTTGGTGGGGTGAGAATACACCGCAAAGAAAGCCGCAAGTGCATCTCTCTGAGCTTTGGTGTACTTGGTCCTCGGAAGTCTCCTATAGACAGGAGCGGCTTCCAGCTCGGCAGGTGGATCAGCAACCAGGATTGGTGCTTGGGGTAGTGGTTGCGGTTGTGGTTGTGGCTCGGTCGGCATGCTAGCATCGGCGCTATTGAGCATGCTCGGTGGAATTATTTCAGCCAGATCTTCAAAGATTGGGTTCTCTGAAGGACCTGCCTGAAACAAATCGCTGAAAGAATTCACTCTCTTGGCCATTTGTGGTTTGGGAGGGAGGATAACTTTTCTGGGTTTTTGGAGGTTTTCTGGGAAAAACTCAAGAACACGAAGAACACGATGAACAAGGGAGAGAAAACGAGAGAGAATGAGAGAGAGAAAGGGAAAACGTGAAATGCCCTAAGGAAACTAACGCAAACCGAAGGGGAAGGGAACGGAATGGACGGACGCGTGTCCAAAGTCGAAGACAAAGATCCGTAAATCACGGATCGAGCGACGAAAGTCGCAAAGGGAATAGTGGAACGCGCGCACGATTTATTAAACAAATCGGCCGACGCAAAAGTCGTGCGTCGGCCCAATCACATTTTTTCTTGATTTTGGATTTTTTATTTTTTTTATTTTTTTAATACTTTACGAAAAGTCGTAAAGTGAACAGTGAAAACGCGTCGCACACGCGCAAAGGTTGCCGACACTTTAAACGGGCTTGGACCATCGAAATGGTTTGGGCCTTAAAGTGGGCCTGGGCCAAAGAAAACTCCGGCCCATTATTGGTGGGCTTAACTAATGGGCCTAAAAACGAAGAGGCCCGACACACTAAATGGGCTTAGGTTACGGGTTTTGGGCTTCGTGAATGACACGGGCCCAATGGGCCAAAATTTATTTTTTTTTATATTTTTTTTTTATTTTACGAAACCTAAAACCCTAACCAATCACACAAACGAATGGGCCTACGGCCCAATAACAAATAACTACAACAAGCCCGAAAATAAAACAAAAAGTAATTATAAATAGTAAAAAGAAATAATTACAAAATAGTAAAACAAAAGCAAACACTCTTTTTTTATTATTATTTACAATTACAAATTTTCTATTTTTTTATTTTTATTTTTTTTTAAATCAAATAAATAACGAGAGTGAAAAGAACACTTACCTTTTTACTCGCGAGGAAACCGAAAAAAATCACCAACAAGACATCAACCTCAAGGTTTTTCAACCTTGACTTCCTAAACGTATGCTCCGATGTATGTAGTAAAATTTCCGATAAACCCGGATTATTCCCTATAAAAAATAAAAAGGTTAGTAATAAATTTACAAAATAAAAACAAAATATTTACAAAGTTAAAAATATGTCACAAATTATCTATACAAAATGAATGAATAAATTTTCCTATGTCTAAGTATATTTTATTTACACAAAAATATTTTCTTTTGCCTGAATATAGTTGAAAAAAAATGAAAGTTGATTCCAAGCGGTAACTCAAGGTGGACTTACGGCCTAGGTGCAATGCCTTGACTTAAATGACTTTCCGTGTTTTCAGAAGGCGAATGGCCAGATCACAAGAGATAAGCGAGAGGCAGGATTCATTTAGTGGACAAGTCCTCTGAATCCAATTTTACAAACCCGTCACCCAGAGTCTCGATCATATCTAGACACCATTCATGTGCCCCTTACTCAGTTGAGAAAGCACTTAAGTGTTCGACAATTCTCCAAGTGTTAATAAAGGCCGCCCTCAACCTCAAATAACCTTACGGTAAAAATGAAGGGTTTAGGCCAATATTAACAAAAGGACCTTACCTAATCCGTTCAAGTTACAACTTACAACAACAAAAAATAATCAACTATATAAAAGACACCTAAATAAATTACTAAGTGTAATAAAACATAAACAAGTATAATCAAGTCATTATAAATAAAATTAACAAGTATTATTTACAAATAGTAAAAAGTCAATAGTCAAAGTCAACAGTCAAAGTCAACAGTAAAAAGTAAAAAGTCAACAGTCAATAGTAAAAAGTCAACAGTCAATAGTAAAAAGTAAATAGTAAAAACAATCCCCGGCGAGCCGGCGCCAAAATGATTAGTCGGTAAAAACCTACGTTCATTAATTATTACCTAAATTCCTAACAATTGTCGTTGTAAAGTATAATGGGAAATAAAGGTTTTTCCCACAGAAGATTGTTATATTTACTTTTTAATGTCACAATAAATTAAATTAAATAAAGAATTATTATTAACAAGTATAAAGAATAAAGAATATATATATATACAAAATTAAATAAACTATACAGTATTGTTTCTATTTACAAAAATATACATTATATACAAAAGTATTTTTGGGGGTTTTTGAGATTTTTGAAAACAATAAAAGAAATATTTTTGGATTTTTATTATTTTTGAAAACAAGAAAACACACACAAATATTGTTTTGAAGATTAACCAACTCCCTAGCCATGAATCCGAAACTAACATATGTAAGATGCTGGACCACCATACATCTCCCAAATAAAACCTCACTATGAAAATTAACCCCGAGACCACCCCGACGAGGCTAAACAATTAAACATGCAAAGGTAATTAATCTAAACATGTCTAACGCATAGAAGAAGAGTTGCTAATTCAAGTGCACGACCTAGCGGGACCGCCCAACTATCCGTGATCCTCATTATTTAGTTTTAACATTAAAGATAAAACCAAACAAACAAAATTCACATAAGCTGCTAGAAGAATCAATTAACTTCAATCCAACAATTATTACATAAAATAGAAAATAAACAAACAATAACATTTCCCAAAATTATTCACGAATAGTTAATTAAACAAAAATAAATTATAATAAATAAACGAGAGTTTGGGAAAAATGTTACTTGTTGTGTCCATGAAAATGGACACCGTGCAGCGAGCGAAGGTGGCGGACTCGGCTATTAAAACGAACAAGTAACTTGGATGTGGCGGGTGTACTTAGCACATTGGGCAACTGAAATTGGGCTTATGAACAGTGCCAAGCCCAATTGAAAGTCAGCTCTTTCTTTGGTCAGCCCAAGTCTTCCCTCCATGACTTTTCAACGTAGACCCACCTAAGCCAAGTCGGCTTTGGCTTCTTCAATTCGAATTCTTCTTTCTTCATTTATGAACGAGAGATGCGAGAGAGCCGGGAGCGAGACCTAGGGAGATTTGACGGCGCGGCGGTTGAGCGGCGAGGGCATAGCAGGTGGGTCGCCGACGTGGTAGAGTGGAAGCCCGGAGGAGAGAGAGGCTCACGGTGAACCGGGTCGAAGACACGGCCGTGATTGCAGAGAATGCACGGGCCGCAGCGATGCCGGCAAGGATTGAGAACAGCAGCGGCGGGCTGAAAAGATCGATCAAGGACGGCGAGCGGCGACGGCAACAGAGACGGCGCTGGGTAGAAACAAACCGGCATGGGCTCCATGGATGACCGGCGAAGTAAGGGACGGCGAAGATGGTTGCTGGCAGCGGCGTCGAGCTTGGGTTTGGGGCCTGGGCTTGAAACGTCGCCGGCGGAAGAAGGAAGAAACGACGGCGAGGTGAGCCGGGCTCTTGTGATTGGGCTGCTTGGTTGAAGTGGCGAGTGACGGCCATGGGTACTGCAGCTGCGTTGGTACCTGCAAAAGAAAAACAAAAGATAATTAGACGAGAGAAGATGATTAATTGATTTGCGGGAAAATTGATGAATTGGATATGGAAATTGAGCTTGGTGTGAGAGTAGACGCGGCCTGGCAGCTTGGGGTGGCGCCGGGTCAAGTGGAATTGACGCGGTGGTGAAGTGATTTGGTGAATGGGCTTCACGGTGGTGATGGTGAGCTGCCATGAGGGACGAGAGGGAAGATAGGAGGACTGAATGCGTGATTAAAGGCTGCTGTGAATGAGTGATTGTTGAATGTGCGGGGGCTTCTCTTAAATAGAGAAGAGAAGGGGGAAGCAGCCAAGGAGGAAGTAGTGGAATGGTTGGTGATGGTGGAGTGAGCTGTAGATGCTAGGGGGGGAGTGGTGGTTGCGCCGCCCTACGAATGAAAAAAAAAAAAAAAAAAAAAAAAAAAAAAAAAAAAAAAAAAAAAAAAAAACCCCCCCCCCGGGGGGGGGCCCCCCCGATGTGGTGGTTCGCCGACAAACTTGCCGGAATTCGGAACGGTTTCCGAAATCTTCGTACAATATTTTATTCCACAAATGAAAGTCACGGTTGACTTTCCGATTTACGCTGAAAATCTCCAAAATTCACCTTTTCTGTGCAGATTGACATTTTTCTCATATTTTCCCTAAATACACAAAAACAAATACTAAACAGACAAATAAGCTTTCGGAATAGCAAAATCCAGTAATTAAAGGCACTTTGTGAACGTATTTTACGTTCACATCAGGGCCGAGTACTTGCGAGTGTTTCAACGAGCTGAACCTGCTCCGTACTTCAAAGCCGAATCGTCGAGACACTCGGCAACCATTCACCTTTATCCGACCACCATCGTTCAGATCTTAATGGATGTTGGTCGATGGTTGCCAGTCTTCTGTAGCATGATTACAAACGCCCAGACGTTGGAGATCCTTTCCTCCGACAACGAAGATGGCTACGAGGAGCATAAGCGGTGATGTCGGCCGAGTTTCGGTGCCATCTCACATCGTTTCGACTCGTGAAGTCCGGTTTGTGCGGTATTCTCACCAACAATCGGATGGAAGTTGGGTCATCGTGGATGTCTCCGTGGATGAATTGCGTACAAATCCAAAGCCTTCCGTGAGATCGATCTGCCGAAAACGCCCCTCCGGATGCCCGATACGTGATTTGCATAATGGATCTTCCTTAGTTACTTGGGTGGAGCACGTGGATGTACGAGAGAAGGAGATGAAGGCCAGTTTCAAACCATTTGTTCATTCAGGGTTCGCTTTTGGTGCAAAGCGTTGGATCTCAACCCTCCAACGACAAGCCGAGCGCTACATGTGCGCCACAGGTATCCACACTTCACCCGGTGACTCGATCATTTCTCTTGAAGGAAGAAGAGGCCTGGCGGAAATGGCAAAACAGATGACGATCTGTTTCTTCAACGACATCAGCAACTCCACGTACCACCACTGGACTTGTTCGAACCGAACAAGAGACACTCGAATGGAGGTCAGGACCAACAAGAGAAGGGGAGATCCGAGCAAGCCCCCTGGAGTCAATCGTACTGCTGGCTGTTCTGTCTTGCACTTATCCCATCACACCAGGATCTTTGAGTTCCTCAAAGACGTTCAGACAAGACCACTGTGGGATAGTATGTCGATGGACAGCTCGGTGCGTGTGCTAGCAAATTTCAGCATCGGTCTTGACCCGTGGAACCAGATTTCGGTGCTCGCCATAGATAGTCACAACGACTTCCTTATTCTTCAGGAGTGTTGCACCGATGCAACGGGGTCGTCTATGATTTATGCGCCGATCAACCATTCCATTTTCCAGTGTTTGCTATCTGGAGTTCAACCGGAGCCATTTCCGCTTATGTCTTCTGGCTTCTCCATTCTGCCTAACGTATCCGGAGCTATACTTGACGGAACTCTACTTACCATAGTGTTCCAGATCTCGGTGAAGGCTACATCAGCCAAGTCTGCCGTGGAGTCGGCAACTACCCTTGTCCAGGACACACTTCAAAGGATCAGAGCCGCAGTCAATTAAGGAGCAAACGTTGGATGCAAGGCCCTGCTAGCCTTGTTTGTGACTGTTGGTGACTTGCTTCGGGATGAGCTTAATGATCTTCAAGGGGGAGTCTTTCTGTTTCCCTTTTCATTTACTTAACTGTTGTGTGTTTACTTCTGTTTATGTTGTGTGTTTATTTCAGTTTGTGTGTTTACTTCGGTTGATTTCTGTTTGTGTGTTTAAATTCAATAACCATGCTTGAATTTTTCATTTTCGTGAAATATCTGTCTAACATTGAGGACAATGTTTAATTCAAGTGTGGGGGGAAGATTTATTTAAAAAGAAAAGAAAAAAAAATTTCAAAAAAATAATTTACTTGTTTTTGTTTTCTACGGTAACAATATATCGACTAGATCATACTTACTCCCTTGGTAGCGTTGAACCTACCATTGCACTTAGTAAGTCACTGTGGTCACGTATTGTTACCCTAATAAAAAAAATTGAAAAAGAAAAAAAAAATTGCTTCTGTTGTTTATTTATTTGTTTGTTTTCGTTTTCTACGGTAATGGTATATCGACTAAATCATACTTACTCCCTTGGTAGCGTTGAACCTACCATTGCACTAAGTGAGTCCCTGTGGTCACGTATTGTTACCTACATTGAAAAATAAAAAAAAATTAAAAAATTAAAAATTACAAAAATATTTACTTCTGTTGTGTGTTTTATTTGTGTTATGTGCTTTGTTCTTTCCAATCCCAAGGATGAATTGAGTTTAATCTGTTATGATTTTGAGAATGTTGATTATATGCTAAGGCTTTGTATAATTTGCTTTGGATTTAATATGCATAACTTGTGATTGCTCGAAATTCTATGTTCACATAACCTGTTTCGATTAGTTGATTGCAATCCGAGAAGCACATTTGAACATACATTGTCATGCATACCCAGAAAATGTGAGGACTTGAGCCTATTGAATATTCACATGTATGCATATTTCATACATTTACTCGTTCTTCATGTGTGCACAATTCATGAGTTTATGAACCTAGAACTTGCTCAGAGACCGCTTGAAACGTTTTATTAATCTGTAATGAATTAGAAATGAGTAAGGCATTAGTTGAGCACCATGACCAAAATATTCACCATCCATCTAAACACGAACTTTAGGAATCCCCTTTTGAACTAAACACTCATTAGCCTTTTCTTTTGTTCACCCACCCCATCTCACCCTTGTTTTATTGTGTTTGCAAGACGATGATAGTGACTTCTTGTGTTCTTATGCTTCGGGTTTTGATTTGTATGGTAGTATACCAAAAGGCAAGTGTGGGGGTGCATTTTATTTTGTTGTAATTGTTCAAAGGAAAAAAAAAAGAAGGAATAAATTTCTCAATAAAAAAAAAATAGAAAAGAAAGAAAGAAAAAAAAAATGTCAGAAAGAGAAATTCCAAAAATAGAGTTATTGTATTGTTTTTATTTTCAATAAAAGGTTGGAGGAGAATAAGAAAGTTGTTTCGGGTATAGCATAGGTATGAGTTTCAAAGTCGTTGATTTGTCTTGCAAACATGTGAAACATTTTTCATTTCGAGTCCTTTCACTTCATTTACCATTCACCATTTACCATCCACCCTTTGGTCCCTGTTTCACCTAAAAAGCCCTTATGATCTGATGATTTGTGGATTGATTGTAGAGAGTTGGTTAATGAGCAAGCTTATGGGAACATTACTTGTGCAATTGTTATGAGAATAAACATTTAACCCTAAACACTGAGTGATAGGAGCACAAAGTGTGACGTTTTTAATGTGTTTTCCCTACTATTTGGCTATGATTTAATTGTAACTTTGCTATTTTAGCTTAGTTTCCATATTTGAGTCCAAAATGATGTATTAATGTGAACATGTGCAGAAATGAAGTCTAATGGGCTTTTGCGAGGCCCATTAAGAGGTGGTCTGCCATGAAGCCCAAGAAGGAGGCCCAAGACCCAAGATGGCAGGCCCAAATCCATGAAGGAAGGCCCAGGTTCACAAAGCATGAGGAAAGGCCCAAGCCCAGATTTTCGGACATTCTGCCTGTGCAGATCAGTCAACTTGCGAAGCCCATATCTCTCAATTGCACCGTCAGATCTAGCTGTAATTTTGATACACGCTGCATGTGGAGGTTAAGTATTCGGCATTAAAATTTCAGAATCATCCAACCGTCCACACGTCCAGAATTCCACTCCAAGTGCGCACTGCTCAGTGCTGTCTGCTTTTTATTTCTTTCCTTTTCCTTTATTCTCAATGCTCCACTCACCCCCATATTTCCACCCATCTCACCTAACTATCTTTGTTTCTTTCTCTCCATACCATTAGTGTTTGATTTCTTTTACCTAAATAATTGGTTAATTGCCATATGACTACATTTCCACCATTCCACTTACCATTTCTTTTCTACCACTCACATTCCACTTCTCTTCCTTTTCTTTCTTTATTTCTTTCATTGTTTTCTTCTTCCTCTCCATTCTCCTATAAATAGCAGCCTCATTCTTCTCACCAATTCACACCCCAATGGGGAGGGACAAACGCTCATCTTTCTCTTCTCCATCTCACATCATATTTTCCATTCTCTAGTATTTAGGGTTTTCAAGTCTTCAAGGAGGAGGGGAGCTGTTTACACCTGATAGGAGCACAAAGTGTGACGTTTTTAATGTGTTTTCCCTACTATTTGGCTATGATTTAATTGTAACTTTGCTATTTTAGCTTAGTTTCCATATTTGAGTCCAAAATGATGTATTAATGTGAACATGTGCAGAAACGAAGTCTAATGGGCTTTTGCGAGGCCCATTAAGAGATGGTCTGCCATGAGGCCCAAGAAGGAGGCCCAAACCCAAGAAGGAGGCCCAAACCCAAGAAGGAGACCCAGACCCAAGATGGAAGGCCCAAATCCATGAAGGAAGGCCCAAGTTCACAAAGCATGAGGAAAGGCCCAAGCCCAGATTTTCGGACATTCTGCCTGTGCAGATTAGTCAACTTGCGAAGCCCATATCTCCCAATTTAACCGTTGGATCCAGCTGTAATTTTGATACACGCTGCACCTGTGTGTTAGATATTCTGTATTAAAATTTTAGAATCATCCAACCGGTGGAACGTCCAGAATTCCACTCCAAGTGCGCACTGCTCAGTGCTGTCTGCTTTTTATTTCTTTCCTCTTCTTTTATTTTCAATGCTCCACTCACCCCTATATTCTTTCCTCTTCTTTCTGCCCACACCATTAGTGTTTAATTTCTTTTTGGTAAATAAATGGTTAATTGCCATATGATTCCATTTCCACCACCACTTACCATTTCTCTATCTCCCATTCACATTCCACTTCTTTTCCCTTTCTTTGTTTATTTCTTCCATTGTCTTCTTCTTCCTCTCCATTTTCCTATAAATAGGAGCCTATTTCTCTTCACCAATTCACCAATTCACACCCCAATGGGGAGGGACAAACCCTCCTCTTTCTCTTCTCCATCTCACATCATATTTTCCATTCTCTAGTATTTAGGGTTTTCAAGTCTTCAAGGAGGAGGGGAGCTGTTTACACCATTACCACCAGCCATCAACCATCATCACCACCATCATCATCACCTTGGGAATCTCGGCTTTTGAGTTACTCGCGTGAGGATTTAAGAGTTTGTGATCTTCGAGTTCTTCCTACTTTCCATATGGTGTACTTCAACTTATTCTTTAATTACTCTTTTTGAGTTCCTCTTTGTTGCTTGTTTATTCTTTGTATTAGTTAACATGACATGATTTATATAATTTTCAGCCTATATTTATGAGTTTATTTGATTGTTAGATCCTAATTAATTAGTTCTTCTAGCAGCTTATGTGACTCCGTTTATTTGATTCGGTTTTATTGAATCTTTTATGTGTTCTTGTTTTATGGTTCGAAACTTAAGATGATTGCATGTAATTGGTGCTAGAATTAGGGTTTTAATTCTAATTCACAAGTAGTAAAGGCTTATCAAACGGGTCGGAATCAAAATAAGAAGGATCGCGGATAGACGAGCGTTCGCTAGGTCGCGCACTTTAATTAACAACTCTTCTCCTATGCATTAGATATGTTATTGATTGATCACCTTTGCATGTTTAATTGTTTAATCTAGATGAGCGTTCACTAGGTTAATTTTCATAGAAGAGGTTTTATTGGGGAATGATAACCCGTGTGGGCATTCCACATATGTTAGTTTCGGTTTCATGGCTAGGGAACTTGGTTAATTTTCGGTCTAATGATTGGTAAACTTGTGTATATGTGGCTGAACTTTATATATTTTATGTTTCATCCCATCTTATTTAATTTATTATTTGTAATTTAATTAATTAATTTCATTCAATTTATCTCTTAAACCCCCTTTTACTTTGTACATATGTATATATTTATACTTTATACTTGTTAATAATAATTCTTTATTTTATTTAATTCTTGTGACAATTTTTGTTAGGTACACCCTTTGATCTCCGTTGTGAACGATACCCTACTTACACTATACTACCGATAGGGATTTTTTAAATTGATGCTCCTTGTGAGCGTGTCAATTTTTGGCGCCGTCGACGTGGATTGAAAATGTTCCTAACCTAATATTTTTTTTGTGAATACTATTTTTGTAATTATTTATTGTATATAATTTTACTATTTTTTTTAACTGTTCATATTACTTGTTTATATTACTTGTCTATATTACTTGTGAATAGTTGTTGTTATTACTTGTTTTTAATACTTGTTCATATTTTGTTACACTTAGTAATTTATTTAGGTGTCTTTTATATAGTTGATTATTTTTTGTTGTTGTAAGTTGTAACTTGAACGGAATAGGTAAGGTCCTTTTGTTAATATTGGCCTAAACCCTTCATTTTTACCGTAAGGTTATTTGAGGTTGAGGGCGGCCTTTATTAACACTTGGAGAATTGTCGAACACTTAAGTGCTTTCTCAACTGAGTAAGGGGCACATGGATGGTGTCTAGGTCGAGACCCTGGGTGACAGGTTTTGGATTCAGAGGACTATAGACTGACGTAAGTCGATAGGGGTGTAAACCTCCGTAGTCCACTAAATGAATCCTGCCCCTCGCTTATTCTCATATGATCTGGCCATTCGCCTTCTGAAAACACGGAAAGTCATTTAAGTCAAGGCATTGCACCTAGGCCGTAAGTCCACCTTGAGTTACCGCTTGGAATCAACTTTCATTTTTTTTCAACTATATTGAGGCAAAAGAAACTGTTTTTTACACTTTAGGTATATTGGATCAAACATGACTTTAAGATGGGTAGCTGTTTCAGTCCCATTGCACATTGAAGTCCTCTGTTCCCGTACTTAAGTGTATTGTGTAAATAAAATATACTTAGACATAGGAAATTTTATTTATTCATTTTGTATAGATATTTTGTGATACATTTTTAACATTGTAAATATTTGTTTTTATTTTGTAAATTTATTACTAACTTTTTAATTTTTTTATAGGGAATAATCCGGGTTTATCGGAAATTTTACTACATACATCGGAGCATACGTTTAGGAAGTCAAGGTTGAAAAACCTTGAGGTTGATGTCTTGTTGGTGATTTTTCGGTTTCCTCGGGAGTAAAAAGGTAAGTTTTCTTTTCACTCTCGTTATTTGTTTTTAAAAAAATAAAAATAAAATAAAAAAATTAGAAAATTTGTAATTGTATATAAAAAAAAAGAGTGCTTGTTTTGTTTTACTGTTTGTAATTATTTATTTTTACTATTTATAATTACTGTTTGTTTTATTTTAGGGCTTGTTGTTTGTTTGTTATTGGGCCTTAGGCCCGTTTGTGTGATTGGTTAGGGTTTTAGGTTTCGAAAAGAAAAAAATAAAAAAAAATAATAATAAATAAAAAATTTGGCCCATTGGGTTTAGGGTTTAGGACCCGTAACCCAAGCCCATTTAGTGTGTCGGGCCTGTTCGTTTTTAGGCCCATTAGTTTAAGCTCACCAATAATGGGCCGAAGTTTTCTTTGGCCCAGGCCCACTTTAAGGCCCAGACCATTCCGATGGCCCAGGCCCATTTAAAGTGTCGGCAAGCGTCAGCGCGTGTGACACGCGTTTTCACTATTGACTTTACGACTTTCGCGTAAAGATTTGGTTAAATAAAAAGAAAAATTCTTATTAGTCTGTCCCGCGACTTTCGCGTCGGCACGATAATTAAAAAAAATAAAAAAATAAAAAATGAAAAAAAATTTTGATTGGGCCGACGGACGACTTTTGCGTCGGCCGATTTGTTTAATAATCCGCATGCGTGTCAACTGTAGCCTTTGCGACTTTCGTCGCTCGATCCGCAATTTGCGGATCTGTGTCTGTGGCACGTGTGCGTACGTGCGTCTGTTCCTTTCCCTTGGTTTGTGTCTATGTGCTTCATTGCATTCATTTTGCATTCATTTTCACTTAGTTCCCTTTTAGTCTCTCTAAATTTTCTCTCGTTTGTTCATACTGTTCTTCACTTGTTCTTCGTTGTTCTTAGTTATTTTTCCAGAAAGCTATCCTCCCTCCCAACCTAGAAATGGCCAAAAGAGTGAATTCTTTCAGTGAGTTGTTTCATTCTAGTCCTCCAGAGAGTGATTTCTTTGAAGGCTTGGATGAAATCATTCCACCAAGCATTCTAGATACTGTTAATGCTAGCATGCCGGATGATCCACCTGTTGTTGCTGTGTTCTTTGGTCCTTCCGAGAAGCGTACGAGAGGCCCGAGGACGAGATTCACCAAGGACCAAAATGATGCGTTGACCGAGTTCTACACGGTGAATCCTCACCCACTCAAACTGCACAGAGCAAGGTTTGCTATAGAACTCGGGTTAACTGAAAATAAGGTCTACAACTGGGGAAGGAGATTTCATGATAAGCACGGTATCCCGTCAGAGGAGCAGATTTATGCCGATCTAATCAGAAGAAACGAGGAGCTGATGAGTAAGAATGAGGAGCTTCAAGAGCAGAACCAGAAACTCATCGATGCTCTTCACGGCGGCATTTGTCCCCGGTGCGGAGGTCTCGTTCCGCACTCGGATGTGCATCGATCAAGATTCGAAGTTGTTCCTCCGGAGCCTCTTCTTGTCTTGTCCGATGATTCAATCGACATGGATGACTTGCGAAGGGATGTGCGGAGCCTCATGCCAACATTAGTCGAGCGCTCATCCTCTCATGTGCCATCCGACAACATTCGGGACCTGCTCGCTGATCTCGTTGGGTGTCATTCCGACCAGATCGCCGATATCGTGAACAAAGCCAAAGACGAACTCCTTTTCTTGGCCGCGGCTGGTTTTCCCCCGTGGATCTTTTCATCAAATCCCAGCACTTCCATTCATCCCGAAACTCTTAATCATGCCGAGTACTTGCGAGTGTCTCAACGAGCCGAGCCTACACCATATTTCATATCGAAGCCTCGAGACACTCAGCAACCATTCACCTGAATCCGACCACCAACGTTCAGATTTTAATGGATGTTGGTCAATGGTTGCTCGTCTTCTGTAGCTTGGTCACCAATGCCCATACCTTGGAGGTCCTCGTTCTCCGGGATAGAAGAAAGCTACAAGGAGCGAGTGCAAGTGATGTCTGCCGAGTTTCTAGTGCCAACACACAACGTTTCAACTCGTGAAGTCCGGTTGGTTCGTTCCTCTCACCAACAACTGGATGGAAGTTGGGTCGTTGTGGATGTTTCGTGGATGAAATGAGCTCAAATCCACGGCCTTCCGTGAGATCAAGATGCCGAAAACGTCCTTCCGGATGCCCGATACGGGATCTGCAGAATGGATCCTCCTTTGTCACGTGGGTGGAGCATGTTGATGTGCGAGAAAAAGATTTAACCCCCTTATTTAAACCTTTTGTTGAATCAGGTTTTGCATATGGAGCGAAGCGTTGGTTGGCACCTCTTCAACGACATGCCGAGCGCTACATGTGCGTGATGGGGATTCACACTTCACCCAGTGACTCAATCATTTCACCAGGAGGGAGAAGAAGCCTTGCTAAGATGGCAAACCAGATGGCGGTAAGTTTCTTCAACGACATCACCAACTCGACTTACCATCATTGGACTGCATCAAACAAAATGGGAGACACACATATGGAGGTCAGGACCAACAAGCGAATGGGTGATCCTAGCCAACCCCTCGGACTCGATCGTACTGCTGGCTGTTCTGTCAAGCACTTCTCCCATCACACAAGAATCTTTGATTTTATCAGAGACGTACAGACAAGGCATTTATGGGATAGTGTGTCGATAGACAGCTCAGTACATGTGCTTACAAACTTCACCACTGGTCTTGACCCACGAAATTCTATCTCCGTTTTGGGCATAAGTAATCACGTCGACTTCCTCATACTCCGGGAGTGCTTCACGGATTCAACGGGGTCGTACGTGATTTATGCGCCTATCGATCAAGCAACCTTCCAGTCCATGTTATGTGGAGTTGACCCGGAGCCTTTTCAATTGATGTCATCTGGCTTCTCCATTCTGCCCGATGTATCCGGAGACGTACTTGATGGAACTCTACGACGTTAGTGTTCCAGATCTCAGTGAAGGCAAATTCAGCCAGACGTGCTGTGGATTTGGCAACAGGCACGGTCCAGGACACGCTCAAAAGGATCAGAGCCGCAATCAATTAAGGAGCAAACGTTGGATGCAAGGCCCTGCTAGCCTTGTTTGTGACTGTTGGTGACTTGCTTCGGGAGGAGCTTCACGATCTTCAAAGGGGAGTATTTCTGTTTCCTTTTTCATTTGTATAAATGTCGTGTGTTTACTTCTGTTTATTTCTATTTGTGTATTTATTTATGTTTGTGTGCTTAAATTCAATAACCATGCTTGGATTTTTCATTTTCGTGAAATATCTGTCTAACATTGAGGACAATGTTTAATTCAAGTGTGGGGGGAAGGTTTATTAAAAAGAAAAGAAAAAATTTGAAAAATTGAAAAAATTCAAAAAAATAATTTACTTGTTTTCGTTTTCTACTGTAACGGTATATCGACTAGATCATACTTACTCCCTTGGTAGCGTTGAACCTACCATTGCACTAAGTAAGTCACTGTGGTCACGTATTGTTACCCTAATAAAAAAAATTGAAAAAAAAAAAAATAGTTTTGTAAGCTCGTTTGTTTCGCACTGGCTTTGGAGCTATCGAGTCTTAGAAAGTGCTTGTTTGTTTATTTGAGCTATATCATTTTAAAAAAAAAAAATCAAAAAAATCCAAAAAATCAAAAATGACAAAAATATTTGCTTCTGTTTTGTGTGTTATTGTTTGTTTTGTGCTTTGTTCTTTCCAATTCCGATGATGAATTGAGTTTAAATTGTTGTGATTAGGAGAATGTTTATTATATGTCAAGGCTTTGTGTAGTTTGCTGATTAGATGTATTTTCACCTAGGTCATTAAATTATTACCTAAATTCCTAACAATTGTCGTTGTAAAGTATAATGGGAAATAAAGGTTTTTCCCACAGAAGATTGTTATATTTACTTTTTAATGTCACGAAAAATTAAATTAAATAAAGAATTATTATTAACAAGTATAAAGAATAGAGAATATGTATATATACAAAATTAAATAAACTATACAGTATTGTTTCTATTTACGAAAATATACATTATATACAAAAGTATTTTTGGGGGTTTTTGAGATTTTTTTAAAACAATGAAAAGAAATATTTTTGGATTTTTATTATTTTTGAAAACAAGAAACACACACACAAATATTGTTTTGAAGATTAACCAACTCCCTAACCATGAATCCGAAACTAACACATGTAGAATGCCCACGCGGGTTATCATTCCCCAAATAAACTTCTCCCATGAAATCAACCTAGTGAACGCTCATCTAGATTAAACAATTAAACATGCAAAGGTGATTAATCTAAACATGTCTAACGCATAGAAAAAGAGTTGTTAATTCAAGTGCGCGACCTAGCGAACGCTCGTCTATCCGCGATCCTTATCATTTGATTTTAAGATAAAACCAAACAAACAAAATTCACATAAGCTGCTAGAAGAATTAATCAACTTCAATCCAATTTATTACACAAAATAGAAAATAAACAAACAATAACATTTCCCAAAATTATTCACGAATAGTTAATTAAACAAAAATAAATTATAATAAATAAACAGAGTTTGGGAAAAATGTTACTGTTGTGTCCATGAAAATGGACACTGTCTGGCAGGCGAAGGTGGCAGACTCAGCTATTAAAAACGGACTTTGTAACGCATTTGGATGTGGCGGGTGTAGTGAGCAAATTCCGAGCTGGACTATTGGGCTTTGACTTTGTCTTTTCTCTTCATTGATTGCTTGCGGCCCAGCCCAATTTTGGCCTTGGTTGACTTTTCAACCCAAGACTTCATCCTCCACAATTGACCCGTGTTTTCTTCTTGGCTTTCCTTCTCTTATTCATTTTTGCGGGGAGCAAGAGACGGCGAGAGAGGCGGGTCGAGCGGAGCCGAGGAATCGGCGAAGGCATGGTGACGGTGACAAGCCGCTAGGCAAGATCGATTGACGCCGAGAGGAGCGGACGGCGCGCATCGTGGGTTCTGCAAATCTGAGCAGAGATGAGCGGCGAGGTCAATGATGGACTGTGATGATGGTTAATCGGCGATGGCGGCAGCGGTGGGAAGGAGGAGGCGCGGCATATGGCTGGGCGAGAGAACGGCGATGGAGGCTGCCGGCTCGGCGTTGGGTATCGATTGGTGATGCCGTGATCTGGGCTGTGAGGATGACGGTGCCGGCGGCGATGGCCTGGTTTGGCTGGGCAGAGAACGGCGATGAAGGCTGCCGGCTGAATTTGAGGGCGACGCGGCTGGGCTGGTAATTTCGGGCTTTGCTAGGCTGCTGCCGGTGCT
This sequence comes from Rubus idaeus, assembly GCA_030142095.1. NCBI lineage: Eukaryota > Viridiplantae > Streptophyta > Magnoliopsida > Rosales > Rosaceae > Rubus > Rubus idaeus. The sequence continues at coordinate 15,695,814 of CM057968.1, read as the reverse complement.
TGAATTGAGAGTCGCCGGCATGGTTTGACACGGGCAGCAGCTTGGGGACTTCCATACCTGCAAAATAAGAACAGAATTAATTAGAAAATGATTACTTGATTGTGATTGAAATGGTTGCAGGAGATGTTGCTTAAATAGAGAATGGAATGGGAAGAAGCGACCAAGGAGCGAGAGATGAGTGAGCTGTAGATGCTCAGTAGTGGTGGTGGGATTTTGGTGGAGGTAGTAGGTGAAGATGCTGCCGGCAGTGGAGATGGTTGGTGAAGGTAGAAGCCAAGGATGGTGGTTACGGTGGTGAGCTGCAGACAAAAGAAAAAGAAAACAAACAAAAGAAAAATAAAATAACAAAAACAAATAAAAGAAATAATTATAAAATAAAACAAAAGAAATAAAATAACAAATGAAATAATTATAAAAGAAATATGTAAAATAAATAAACATAAAATATAAACAAGGGAAAATAAGATGGAGGTTTAAAATGTGTATCGCCACCGCGTGTGGTGGTTGCGCCGCCTTATGTGGTGGTTCGCCGACAAATTGTCGGGATTCGGAACGGTTTCCGAAATCTTCGTACAATATTTTATTCCACAAATGAAAGTCACGGTTGACTTTCCGATTTACGCTGAAAATCTCCAAATTCACCTATTCTGTGCAGATTAACATTTTCCTGGTATTTTCCCTAAAATCACGAAAACAAACATTAAACAGACAAATAAGCTTTCGAAATAGCAAAATCCAGTAATTAAAGGCACTTTGTGAACGTATTTTACGTTCACATCATTTGCTTTGAATTTAATTTGCATAACTTATGATTGCTCGAATTTCCATGTTCACATAACCTGTTTCGATTAATTGATTGCAATCCGAGAAGCACATTTGAATATACATTGTCATGCATACCCAGAAAATGTGAGGATTTGAGCCTATTGAATATTCACATGTATGCATCATTCATACATTTACTCGTTCTTCATGTGTGCACAATTCATGAGTTTTGAACCTAGAACTTGCTCAAAGACCACTTGAAACATTTTATTAATCTGTGATGAATTAGAGATGATTAAGGCATTAGTAAAACACCATGGCCAAACTGACTTACAGCCCTGTAAACACTAATCCTTTAGGTTAACCTCTTTTGAGCCTAACATGTTGTTAGCCTTTTTCTTTGTTAACCCGCTTACTCCTAACCTGTTTTTAGCTTAAACACTAACCTGCCTTTGTTCCAACATGTGTTAAAGAGACAATTTTGTGACTTGTGGTGGTATTTTGTGCTTGAAAAGTCTTCTGGTTTGTGAAAGAAGTAAGTGTGGGGGTGTTGTAAAAAAAAAAATGTTGTGTAAATAAAAAAAAAAATTACAAAAAAAAAAAAAAAAAAAAGAGAAAAAAAAAAAGAGAGAATAAGAAGTTTTTGTTCAGAAAGTGTGAAAGATTGGAAGTGAATAAAAGTTTGGTTGTTTGATTGTTTAAGCATATAGAAAACAAGTCACAAAATTGTTTTGTGGAACACTCGGGACATTTTGTTTTTCCTTTCCCTTCGTTTCTTTTAACCCCTAACCTTTGGCCCTAGTACACCATTGAAAGTCCTTATGATTTAATGAGTTGTGGATTGATTGTGGAGAGTTGGTCGATGAGCAAGCTTATGGGAACATTACTTGTGCAATTGTTATGAGAGTAAACACTTAACCCTAAACACTGAGCGGAAATATTTAGTGATCATTGTGAGCTTTAGTGGTTAATGTTGTTTCGATGTGCCTATTGGATTGCATGAGATTAGTTGTACACTTGGTTTTCACACACTTCACCCGAGCATAAATGAGATGTGCATGTTAAAGACTTAGCAAATTCGTTAGCCTTGGTATATAATTTTTATTCTGTTGATTACAACTGTTGTGAACTCGCTGAGGATTATGGTTGGAAAGAATATATGTTTTGTGTTTCCCTTTTCTGTTTTGTGTTGTTCTGTTTTACGTTTTGTGCTGCTAAGGGACTAGCAATAGCTAAGTGTGGGGGAATTTGATAGGAGCACAAAGTGTGACGTTTTTAATGTGTTTTCCCTACTATTTGGCTATGATTTAATTGTAACTTTGCTATTTTAGCTTAGTTTCCATATTTGAGTCCAAAATGATGTATTAATGTGAACATGTGCAGAAACGAAGTCTAATGGGCTTTTGCGAGGCCCATTAAGAGATGGTCTGCCATGAGGCCCAAGAAGGAGGCCCAAACCCAAGAAGGAGGCCCAAACCCAAGAAGGAGACCCAGACCCAAGATGGAAGGCCCAAATCCATGAAGGAAGGCCCAAGTTCACAAAGCATGAGGAAAGGCCCAAGCCCAGATTTTCGGACATTCTGCCTGTGCAGATTAGTCAACTTGCGAAGCCCATATCTCCCAATTTAACCGTTGGATCCAGCTGTAATTTTGATACACGCTGCACCTGTGTGTTAGATATTCTGTATTAAAATTTTAGAATCATCCAACCGGTGGAACGTCCAGAATTCCACTCCAAGTGCGCACTGCTCAGTGCTGTCTGCTTTTTATTTCTTTCCTCTTCTTTTATTTTCAATGCTCCACTCACCCCTATATTCTTTCCTCTTCTTTCTGCCCACACCATTAGTGTTTAATTTCTTTTTGGTAAATAAATGGTTAATTGCCATATGATTCCATTTCCACCACCACTTACCATTTCTCTATCTCCCATTCACATTCCACTTCTTTTCCCTTTCTTTGTTTATTTCTTCCATTGTCTTCTTCTTCCTCTACATTTTCCTATAAATAGGAGCCTATTTCTCTTCACCAATTCACCAATTCACACCCCAATGGGGAGGGACAAACCCTCCTCTTTCTCTTCTCCATCTCACATCATATTTTCCATTCTCTAGTATTTAGGGTTTTCAAGTCTTCAAGGAGGAGGGGAGCTGTTTACACCATTACCACCAGCCATCAACCATCATCACCACCATCATCATCACCTTGGGAATCTCGGCTTTTGAGTTACTCGCGTGAGGATTTAAGAGTTTGTGATCTTCGAGTTCTTCCTACTTTCCATATGGTGTACTTCAACTTATTCTTTAATTACTCTTTTTGAGTTCCTCTTTGTTGCTTGTTTATTCTTTGTATTAGTTAACATGACATGATTTATATAATTTTCAGTCTATATTTATGAGTTTATTTGATTGTTAGATCCTAATTAATTAGTTCTTCTAGCAGCTTATGTGACTCCGTTTATTTGATTCGGTTTTATTGAATCTTTTATGTGTTCTTGTTTTATGGTTCGAAACTTAAGATGATTGCATGTAATTGGTGCTAGAATTAGGGTTTTAATTCTAATTCACAAGTAGTAAAGGCTTATCAAACGGGTCGGAATCAAAATAAGAAGGATCACGGATAGACGAGCGTTCGCTAGGTCGCGCACTTTAATTAACAACTCTTCTCCTATGCATTAGATATGTTATTGATTGATCACCTTTGCATGTTTAATTGTTTAATCTAGATGAGCGTTCACTAGGTTAATTTTCATAGAAGAGGTTTTATTGGGGAATGATAACCCGTGTGGGCATTCCACATATGTTAGTTTCGGTTTCATGGCTAGGGAACTTGGTTAATTTTCGGTCTAATGATTGGTAAACTTGTGTATATGTGGCTGAACTTTATATATTTTATGTTTCATCCCATCTTATTTAATTTATTATTTGTAATTTAATTAATTAATTTCATTCAATTTATCTCTTAAACCCCCTTTTACTTTGTACATATGTATATATTTATACTTTATACTTGTTAATAATAATTCTTTATTTTATTTAATTCTTGTGACAATTTTTGTTAGGTACACCCTTTGATCTCCGTTGTGAACGATACCCTACTTACACTATACTACCGATAGGGATTTTTTAAATTGATGCTCCTTTTGGGCTGATCAACACCATTATCACCAGCCATCAACCATCACCACCACCATCATCATCACCTTGGGAATCTCGGCTTTTGAGTTACTCGCGTGAGGATTTAAGAGTTTGTGATCTTCGAGTTCTTCCTACTTTCCATATGGTGTACTTCAACTTATTCTTTAATTACTCTTTTCGAGTTCCTCTTTGTTGCTTGATTATTCTTTGTATTAGTTAACATGACATGATTTATATAATTTTCAGCCTATATTTATGAGTTTATTTGATTGTTAGATCCTAATTAATTAGTTCTTCTAGCAGCTTATGTGACTCCGTTTATTTGATTCGGTTTTATTGAATCTTTTATGTGTTCTTGTTTTATGGTTCGAAACTTAAGATGATTGCATGTAATTGGTGCTAGAATTAGGGTTTTAATTCTAATTCACAAGTAGTAAAGGCTTATCAAACGGGTCGGAATCAAAATAAGAAGGATCGCGGATAGACGAGCGTTCGCTAGGTCGCGCACTTTAATTAACAACTCTTCTCCTATGCGTTAGATATGTTATTGATTGATCACCTTTGCATGTTTAATTGTTTAATCTAGATGAGCGTTCACTAGGTTAATTTTCATAGAAGAGGTTTTATTTGGGGAATGATAACCCGTGTGGGCATTCCACATATGTTAGTTTCGGTTTCATGGCTAGGGAACTTGGTTAATTTTCGGTCTAATGATTGGTAAACTTGTGTATATGTGGCTGAACTTTATATATTTTGTGTTTCATCATCATATTTTATTTATTCTTTGTAATTTAATTAATTTATTTCATTCAATTTATCTCTCAATTCCCCTTTTTACTTTGTACATATGTATATATTTATACTTTATACTTGTTAATAATAATTCTCTATTTTATTTAATTCTTTGTGACATTTTTTGTTAGGTACACCCTTTGATCTCCGTTGTGAACGATACCCTACTTACACTATACTACCGATAGGGATTTTTTTAAATTGACGCCCTTTTGGGCCTATCACTGAGCGGAAATATTTAGTGATCATTGTGAGCTTTAGTGGTTAATGTTGTTTCGATGTGCCTATTGGATTGCATGAAATTAATTGTACATTTGGTTTTCACACACTTCACCCGAGCATAAATGAGATGTGCATGTTAAAGACTTAGAAAATTCGTTAGCCTTGGTATATAATTTTTATTCTCCTGATTATAACTCTTTTGAACTCGCTGATGATTATGGTTGGAAAGAATATATGTTTTGTGTTTCCCTGTTCTGTTTTGTGTTGTTCAGTTTTAAGTTTCATGTTTCCTAGGGGACTAGCAAAAGCTAAGTGTGGGGGTATTTGATAGGTGCATAATTGTACAACTTTTTATATCAATTTCTCTACATTTTTGTTGTTAGTTTCTCATAAATTTGTGTTATTTATTTAGTTTTTGTGTTTGTAGGTTTCCAATTGCAAATAAAGAGAAAAGAAGATAAGTTGAGGAAAATAAGCAAAGTGTCGGAAATTTACGAAGTGTAATGGGCTTTTTCGAGGCCCATTAAGAGGTGGGCTGCCGTGAGGCCCAAGATGAAGGCCCAAATCCATGAAGATGAAGGCCCAAATCCATGAAGAAAGTCCCAAGCCCAAGAAGAAAGGCCCAAGCCCAAGAAGGAAGGTCCAAGCCCATTTTCGGACAATCTGCCTGTGCAGATAGGTCAACTTTCGAGGCCCATATCTCTCAATTGCACCGTCAGATCTAGCTGTAATTTTGATACACGCTGCAAATGGATGTCAGTTATTCCCAAATAAAATTTCAGAAGCATCCAACCGTTGAAACGTGCAGGATTCCGTTCTAAGTGCGCACTGCTCAGTGCTGTCCGTTTTTATTTCTTTCCTCTTCTTTTATTTTCAATGCTCCACTCACCCCTATATTCTTTCCTATTCTTTCTGCCCACACCATTAGTGTTTAATTTCTTTTTGGTAAATAAATGGTTAATTGCCATATGATTCCATTTCCACCACCACTTACCATTTCTTGATCTCCCATTCACATTCCACTTCTTTTCCCTTTCTTTGTTTATTTCTTCCATTGTCTTCTTCTTCCTCTCCATTTTCCTATAAATAGGAGCCTATTTTTCTTCACCAATTCACCAATTCACACCACAATGGGGAGGGACAAACCCTCCACTTTCTCTTCTCATTTCACATTTTCCATTCTCTAATACTATGGGTTTTCAAGACTTCAATGAGGAGGAGAAGGCGTCTACACCATCACCACCAGCCCCTATTCAACATCACCATCACCATCATCACCTTGTCTTCACAGCTTGGATTACTTGTGGTCAAGGATTCAAGATGTGGCTTCAAGATCTTCATGCTATTCATACGGTGTATTTCGACTTAACCTTTAAATTTATGCCTCTTTGTTGCTTGTTTATCTTTTGTATTAGTTAACATGACATGATTTATATAATTTTCAGCCTTTGTTTATGGGTTTATTTAATTGTTGGATCCTAATTAATTAGTTCTTCTAGTAGCTTATGTGACTCCGTTTATTTGATTCTATTTTAGTAGATAACTTTTATATGTTTTTGTTTTAAGGTTGCAAACTTAAGATGATTGCATATAATTGGTGCTAGAATTAGAGTTTTAATTCTAATTCACAAGTAGTAAAGGTTTTGGAAAGAGGTCGGAAACAAATAAAAAGGATCACGGATAGATGGGCGGTCCCACTAGGTCGTGCACTTTAATTAACAACTCTTCTTTTATGCGTTGGACATGTTTTGATTAGCTACCTTTGCATGTTTGATTGATTAATCTAGGTGCGGTCGCTTAGGTTAATTTTCATGAAAGTGGTTTTATTTGGGGAATGATAATTGGCGGTCCAACATTCCACATATGTTAATTTCGGTTTCATGGCTAGGGAACTTGGTTAATTTTCGGTCCAATAATTGGTAAACTTGTATACTTGTGGCTGAACTTTATATACTTTGTGTTTCATCCCATCTTATTTAATTTATTCTTTATAATTTTATTTATTTATTTCATTCAATTTATCACTCAATTCCCCCCTTTACTTTGTACATATGTATATATTCTTTATACTTGTTAATAATAATTCTTTATTTTAATACTTTATACTTGTTAATAATAATTCTTTATTTTATTTAATTCTTTGTGACAATTTTTGTTAGGTACACCCTTTGATCTCCGTTGTGAACGATACCCTACTATGCACTATACTACTACCGATAGGGTTTTTTTAAATTGATTAGCTCCATTTTGGGCGTGTCAATTTCCTTTGTGGATAACTTCACCGACTCCCGACACGTCTATTCATCCCGAGACTCTTCATAGGGCCGAGTGATTAGATGTTTTTCACCTACGTCATTAATTTATTACCTAAATTCCTAACAATTGTCGTTGTAAAGTATAATGGGAAATAAAGGTTTTTCCCACAGAAGATTGTTATATTTACTTTTTAATGTCACGAAAAATTAAATTAAATAAAGAATTATTATTAACAAGTATAAAGAATAAAGAATATATATATATACAAAATTAAATAAACTATACAGTATTGTTTCTATTTACAAAAATATACATTATATACAAAAGTATTTTTGGGGGTTTTTGAGATTTTTGAAAACAATAAATAATTAAAAGGAAATATTTTTGGATTTTTTATTATTTTTGAAAACAAGAAACACACACACAAATATTGTTTTGAAGATTAACCAACTCCCTAGCCATGAATCCGAAACTAACACATGTAGAATGCCTACGCAGGTTATCATTCCCCAAATAAACTTCTCCCATGAAATCAACCTAGTGAACGCTCATCTAGATTAAACAATTAAACATGCAAAGGTGATTAATCTAAACATGTCTAACGCATAGAAAAAGAGTTGTTAATTCAAGTGCGCGACCTAGCGAACGCTCGTCTATCCGCGATCCTTATTATTTAGTTTCAACATTAAAGATAAAACCAAACAAACAAAATTCACATAAGCTGCTAGAAGAATCAATTAACTTCAATCCAACAATTATTACACAAAATAGAAAATAAACAAACAATAACATTTCCCAAAATTATTCACGAATAGTTAATTAAAAAAAATAAATTATAATAAATAAACGAGTTTGGGAAAAATGTTACTGTTGTGTCCATGAAAATGGACACTGTCTGGCAGGCGAAGGTGGCAGACTCAGCTATAAAAACGGACGTATATTTGGATGTGGCGGGTGCACTTAGCAATTGGGCATTGGGCCTTTGGGCTTGGGTAATTGGGCAAAGGCCCAATTCTTTTGTTGACTTTGTTTGACCGGTCAGCCCCTTAGTTGTTTGACCCGTGAATTTCATTTCTCTCTTGTGCCTTTGACTTTTCAACTCTGCATTGTTCTATTCTTCTACAGCCAAGTCAGCATCATCTCCTCCTTCATTTCTTCTTTCAGCCCAGAACAGAGAGAGCTTGAGAGGGAGCAGGGCGCGACGTCGGCGATGGGAAGGAGGAGGCGCGGCGCGAGAAAACTGGTGAGGCCGTGAATCAGCGGCGACGGTGGGTCAACGAGCACGGGCTCGGTGGTTTCGGGTGATGGGCATCGACGGCGTCTTGGGTGCGATGCAGGCCGTGGTCTGGTGATCGAGAAGCACCGGCGCGGGCGGCGCGTCGAGGGAGGATTGAGTTCGGCGAGAGAGATTGGAGAAGCGGCCCGGCGCTGCGGGCATGGCTGGGCTTTGGTGATGAAGACGCGGCTGCTGAACGGCGCACGACAAAGGAAGAGCGGGGACGACACCGGCGAGAAGCTATTGACGGCGGCGAGAGTATTTGTGAGACGCGGCCTGGATCAATGATGGCCGGGCTCTCGGTGGTTGCCGGCGAGAGATGAGTGGGTCGACGCCGTGATGGCTGGGCCGTGATTTGAAATGGCAGGGAGGTTCTCTTAAATAGAGAGGGGAAGGGGGAAGCAGCCAAGGCTTGGTGGAGGTGGTAGGTGATGGTGGAGAAGTTTGGTGAAGCTAGAAGCCAAGGAGGAGGTGCCGGCGGTGGAGGAAAACCAGGGAAAAAATGGACTGTAGTCAAAGAGGGAGAATCGTGAACATGGAAGGGAGTAGGTGAAGATGCTGCCGGCAGTGGAGATGGTTGGTGAAGGCAGTGGCTGCAAAAATCCAAGGGAATAGAACGTGAACCCATGGAGCTGCAAACAAGAAAATAAAAAGAATAAAATAAAATAATAAAACAAAAGAAAAATAAGATTAATTAATAAAACAAATAAATAAATAAAAGAAATAATTATTAGAGAAAATAATATGGTGGTTTGAATTATGTTCCACCACCGCGTGTGGTGGTTGCGCCTCCGTATGTGGTGGTTCGCCGACAATTGTCGGAATTCGGAACGGTTTCCGAAATCTTCGTACAATATTTTATTCCACAAATGAAAGTCACGGTTGACTTTCCGATTTACGCTGAATACCTCCAAAATGCACCTATTCTGTGCAGATTAACATTTTACTCGTATTTTCCCTAAAAGCACGAAAACAAACATTAAACAAACAATTAAGCTTTCGGAATAGCAAAATCCAGTAATTAAAGGCACTTTGTGAACGTATTTTACGTTCACATCACACCCCTACACTTGAACTATTGCTAGTCCTCTAGCAAACACAGAATATAAAACAGGAACACAAAAACAGAAAGGGAAACACACAACAGACTGGTCTTTCCAACCATAATCCTCAGCGAGTTCGAAAGAATTATAATCAAGAGAATAAAAATTATATACCAAGGTTAAAGAATTTGCTAAGCATTTAACATACATCTCATTTATGCTCGGGTATAGTGTGTGAAAACCAAGTATACAATTAATGTCAAGCAATCCAATAGGCACATATGAACAACATTAACCACTAAACCTCACAAGATTCACTAATTATTTCCGCTCAGTGTTTAGGGTTAAGTGTTTACTCTCAAAACAATTACACAAGTAGTGTTCCCATATGCTTGCTCATTAACCAACTCTCTACGGTTAATCCACAAATCATCAGATCATAAGGACTTTTTAGGTGAAACAGGGACCAAAGGGTGGATGGTAAATGGTGAATGGTAAATGAAGTGAAAGGACTCGAAATGAAAAATGTTTTACATGTTTGCAAGACAAGTCAACGACTTTGAAACTCATACCTATGCTATACCCGAAACAACTCTTATTCTCCTCCAACCTTTTATTGAAAATAAAACAAGAAAATAACTCTATTTTTGGAATTTCTATTTTTGATATTTTTTTTTCTTTCTTTCTTTTCTATTTTTTTTTCTTTGAGGAATTTATTCCTTCTTCTTCTTCTTTTTTTCTGATTTTTCTTTCTTTCTTTGAACAAATACAACAAAATAAATACACCCCCACACTTGCCTTTTGGTATACTACAATACAAATCCGAAGCATAAAAACATAAGAAGTCACTATCATCGTCTTGCAAACACAGTAAAACAAGGGTGAAATGGTGTGGGTGAACAAAAGAAACGGCTAATGAGTGTTTAGTTCAAAAGGGGATTCCTAAAGTTCGTGTTTAGATGGATGGTGAATACTTTGGCCATGGTGCTCAACTAATGCCTTACTCATTTCTAATTCATCACAGATTAACAAAATGTTTCAAGTGGTCTCTGAGCAAGTTCTAGGTTCAAAACTCATGAATTGTGCACACATGAAGAACGAGTAAATGTATAAAATATGCATACATGTGAATATTCAATAGGCTCAAGTCCTCACATTTTCTGGGTATGCATGACAATGTATGTTTAAATGTGCTTCTCGGATTGCAATCAACTAATCGAAACAGGTTATGTGAACATGGAATTTCGAGCAATCATAAGTTATGCAAATTAAATTCAAAGCAAATCACACAAAGCCTTAGCATATAATCAACATTCTCAAAATCATAACAATTAAACTCAATTCATCATCGGGATTGGAAAGAAAACAACACACATAACACAAATAAACACACAAAAACACACAAACAGAAGCAAATATTTTTGTAATGTTTGATTTTTTGATTTTTTTGATTTTTTTTCAATTTACGTAACAATACGTGACCACAGGGACTCACTAAGTGCAATGGTAGGTTCAACGCTACCAAAGGAGTAAGTATGATCTAGTCGAGATACCGTTACATGATAGGAGCACAAAGTGTGACGTTTTTAATGTGTTTTCCCTACTATTTGGCTATGATTTAATTGTAACTTTGCTATTTTAGCTTAGTTTCCATATTTGAGTCCAAAATGATGTATTAATGTGAACATGTGCAGAAACGAAGTCTAATGGGCTTTTGCGAGGCCCATTAAGAGGTGGTCTGCCATGAGGCCCATCAAGAAGGGGGCCCAAACTCAAGAAGGAGGCCCAAATCCATGATGGCAGGCCCAAATCCATGAAGGAAGGCCCAGGTTCACAAAGCATGAGGAAAGGCCCAAACCCAGATTTTCGGACATTCTGCCTGTGCAGATCAGTCAACTTGCGAAGCCCATATCTCTCAATTGCACCGTCAGATCTAGCTGTACTTTTGATACACGCTGCATGTGGAAGTTAAGTGTTCGGCATTAAAATTTCCGAATCATCCAACCGTCCATACGTCCAGACTTCCACTCCAAGTGCGCACTGCTCAGTGCTGTCTGCTTTTTATTTCTTTCCTTTTCCTTTATTCTCAATGCTCCACTCACCCCCATATTTCCACCCATCTCACCTAACTATCTTTGTTTCTTTCTCTCCATACCATTAGTGTTTGATTTCTTTTATCTAAATAAATGGTTCATTGCCATATGACTTCATTTCCACCATTCCACTTACCATTTCTTTTCTACCACTCACATTCCACTTCTGTTTCTTTTCTTTCTTTATTTCTTTCATTGTTTTCTTCTTCCTCTCCATTCTCCTATAAATAGAAGCCTCATTCTTCTCACAAATTCACACCCCAATGGGGAGGGACAAACCCTCCTCTTTCTCTTCTCCATCTCACATCATATTTTTCATTCTCTAGTATTTAGGGTTTTCAAGTCTTCAAGTAGGAGGGGAGCTGTTTACACCATTACTGATGTGAACGTAAAATACGTTCACAAAGTGCCTTTAATTACTGGATTTTGCTATTCCGAAAGCTTAATTGTTTGTTTAATGTTTGTTTTCGTGTGTTTAGGGAAAATACGAGGAAAATGTTTATCTGCACAGAATAGGTGAATTTTGGAGATTTTCAGTGTAATTCCGAAAAGTCAACCGTGACTTTCATTTGTGGAATAAAATATTGTACGAAGATTTCGGAAACCGTTCCGAATCCCGACAATTTTGTCGGCGAACCACCACATAAGGCGGCGCAACCACCACACGCGGTGGCGAAACATAATTTAAATCTCCATTTTATTTTCCCATGTTTATGTTTATATTTATTTTTATATTTATGTTTATATTTTATATTTATATTTAATTTTTATTTTATATTTATTTGTTTGTTTATGTGTTTATTTATTTTGTATTTGTTTTGGTTTTGGATTTTTGCAGCCATTTCCCTTTTTCCCGTGGCTTCTAGCTCACCTCCATTCCCTCACATGGCTGCTCCTCATTTATTCCCTCACATGGAATCAATTTCCAGCTGCATATTCCTACTCCACCATCACCAACCAGCTCCACCACCACCAGCTACAGTCCAATTATTCCCTGGTTTTCCTCCACTGCCGCAGAGCATCTCCAGCTCTCAACTTCCCTCTGCGTTGGCTATTTCCCCCTCCCCTTCATCTATTTAAGGGAGCACCTGCAAGCAAATTAAACCATACAATCACAATCTAATTATGTTTGCTCTTCTTTTGCAGGTTTTGATGCTCTCTGCCACGACCCATTCTCCCTTGCAGCTCTTCTGTTTTGATCAATCATCAGAGGCCATGATATTCAGCCGTGCCTCTCCTCTGCCATGGCAGCCAAACCTGCAACCAAGGCTGCGTCTATTCCTCACGCCAATCTCAATTTCCATCTCCTCTATTTTCCTGCAATTAATCAAGCATTCATTTTCTAATCATTTATATTTTTCTTTTGCAGGATTAGAAGCTGCTGTACTCACCATGCCTAGCTGCCAGGCCGTGTTCTTCAACCCTCCTCCGTGAGCCCATTCCTTCGAAGCCCAGATTCGCCATTCCCGTGCTGCTCTCACCGTCGTCGCCTAAGCTCTCTCTTTCAGGCCGCATCTCTCTTGTCCAGACCGTGAACGAAACTAAGAAAAAAAGAAAAAGAAAAAAACGAGCTGCTCTTGCTGTTTCTGCCGGTTTCGCTGCTCCCGTGCCTCGTCGCCTTCCGTCGATCCAAGCCGCCGGCAGCCCAGACTTGCCTTAACGCCGTCGCTGTCCTCGTGCCTACACGCCATCGACGCCGCCATTGATCCAAGCCTGCAGCTGCTGTTCTTCGATCTCATGCCTGTGACCAGCTCGCCTCACCCGCCGTCGATTTCACTTGCAGCACCGGCGCCGTCTACCAGCCCACCGCTGCTGTTCTTCCCTTGCCGCGCCTCCAGCGCCGCACCACCTCCCTCTCCTGCCTAGAAATCACGAAGAACAGAAGCAAAACAGAAAAGAAATGAAATCAGAAAAAAAAAACTGAATTCGTGAAATGAAGAAGAAGAGATCAATGCTGACTTGTCCTTGCGTTGAAAAGTCAATGAAGAAGCCTTGGGCTTTGGCTTGGGCCGGTCAACAAAGTCAAACATGGGCTGAACCAAGAAGAAAAGAATTGGGCCTTTGCCCAATTGTCCAAGCCCATTGCAGGAAGCCCAATTGCTAAGGACACCCAATGATTTAAGCCCAATCCAATTTGGGCCCCGAAGAATCCAAAGCCCAACTGAAATGGGCACCCGCCACATCCAAATGCATAGTTCGATTTTTATAGCTGAGTCCGCCACCTTCGCACGCCGGCAGTGTCCATTTTCATGGACACAACAGTAACATTTTTCCCAAACTCTGTTTATTTATTATTATTTATTTTTGTTTAATTAACTATTCGTGAATAATTTTGGGAAATGTTATTGTTTGTTTATTTTCTATTTTGTGTAATAATTGTTGGATTGAAGTTAATTGATTCTTCTAGCAGCTTATGTGAATTTTGTTTGTTTGGTTTTATCTTTAATGTTGAAACTAAATGATAAGGATCGCGGATAGACGAGCGTTCGCTAGGTCGCGCACTTGAATTAACAACTCTTTTTCTATGCGTTAGACATGTTTAGATTAATCACCTTTGCATGTTTAATTGTTTAATCTAGATGAGCGTTCACTAGGTTGATTTTCATGGGAGAAGTTTATTTGGGGAATGATAACCTGCGTAGGCATTCTACATGTGTTAGTTTCGGATTCATGGCTAGGGAGTTGGTTAATCTTCAAAACAATATTTGTGTGTGTGTTTCTTGTTTTCAAAAATAATAAAAAATCCAAAAATATTTCCTTTTAATTATTTATTGTTTTCAAAAATCTCAAAAACCCCCAAAAATACTTTTGTATATAATGTATATTTTTGTAAATAGAAACAATACTGTATAGTTTATTTAATTTTGTATATATATATATTCTTTATTTTTTATACTTGTTAATAATAATTCTTTATTTAATTTAATTTTTCGTGACATTAAAAAGTAAATATAACAATCTTCTGTGGGAAAAACCTTTATTTCCCATTATACTTTACAACGACAATTGTTAGGAATTTAGGTAATAATTTAATGACCGCGGTTTAATCCTCTAATCATTTTGGCGCCGGCTCGCCGGGGATTGTTTTTACTATTTACTTTTGACTTTTGACTGTTTACTATTGACGTTGACTTTTGACTGTTTACTATTTACTGTTGACTTTTGACTGTTTACTATTGACGTTGACTTTTTACTATTTGTAAATAATACTTGTTAATTTTATTTATACTCACTGATTATACTTGTTTATCTTTTGTTACACTTAGTAATTTATTTAGGTGTCTTTTATATAGTTGATTATTTTTTGTTGTTGTAAGTTGTAACTTGAACGGAATAGGTAAGGTCCTTTTATTAATATTGGCCTAAACCCTTCATTTTTACCGTAAGGTTATTTGAGGTTGAGGGCGGCCTTTATTAACACTTGGAGAATTGTCGAACACTTAAGTGCTTTCTCAACTGAGTAAGGGGCACATGAATGGTGTCTAGATATGATCAAGACTCTGGGTGACGGGTTTGTAAAATTGGATTCAGAGGACTTGTCCACTAAATGAATCCTGCCTCTCGCTTATCTCTTGTGATCTGGCCATTCGCCTTCTGAAAACACGGAAAGTCATTTACGTCAAGACATTGCACCTAGGCCGTAAGTCCACCTTGAGTTACCGCTTGGAATCAACTTTCATTTTTTTTCAACTATATTAAGGCAAAAGAAAATATTTTTGTACACTTAAGTGTATTGTGTAAATAAAATATACATAGACATAGGAATATACGTAGACATAGGAATATACATAGACATAGGAATATACGTAGACATAAAATATACTTAGACATTGGAAATTTTATTCATTCATTTTGTATAGATAATTTGTGACACATTTTTAACTTTGTAAATATTTTGTTTTTATTTTGTAAATTTATTACTAACCTTTTTATTTTGTATAGGAAATAATCCGGGTTTATCGGAAATTTTACCACATACATCGGAGCATACGTTTAGGAAGTCAAGGTTGAAAAACCTTGAGGTTGATGTCTTGTTGGTGATTTTCGGTTTCCTCGGGAGTAAAAAGGTAAGTTTTCTTTTCACTCTCGTTATTTGTTTTAAATAAATAAAAAAAAAAATAAAAAAATTTGTGTTTGTTTTTTGTTTTACTGTTTTATAATTTTTACTGTTTATATTTACTATTTATTTTGGGCTTGTTTGTTAGTTTGTTTTGTTATTGGGCCTTAGGCCCGTTTGTGTGATTGGTTAGTGTTTTAGGTTTCGTAAAATAAAAAATAAAAATAAAAAAAAATTTAGCCCATTGGGCCCGTGTCATTCACGAAGCCCAAAACCCGTAACCCAAGCCCATTAGTGTGTCGGGCCTGTTCGTTTTTAGGCCCATTAGTTTAAGCCCACCAATAATGGGCCGAAGATTTCTTTGGCCCAGACCTTCCATGGCCCAAGCCCGTTTAAAGTGTCGGCAAGCGCGTGTGCTACGCGTTTTCACTGTTCACTTTACGACTTTTCGTAAAGTATAAAAATAAAAATAAAAAAATAAAAAATAGAAAATCAAAAAAAAAATTTGATTGGGCCGACGCACGACTTTTGCGTCGGCCGAATTGTTTAATAAACCGCGTGCGTGTCTACTGTAGACTTTACGACTTTCGTCGCTCGATCCAGAATTTGCGGGTCTTCTCGTCCGTGGCACGTGTGCGAGCGTGCGTCCGTTCCGTTCCCTTCCCCTTCGGTTCGTGTGTTCCATTTCACGTCATTCCTTACGCAATTTCCCTTAGTCTCTCTCTCTCTCTCTCTCTCTCTTCTCTCTCTCTCGTGTTCTTCGGTTTTCCCGGAAAATCTCCCAAATCCCGAAGTTTTCCTTCCTTCCCAACCCGAAATGGCCAAAAGAGTCAATTCTTTCGGCGATTTGTTTCGGGCGGGTCCTTCGAGAGAACCCATCTTTGAAGGTCCGGCTGAAATAATTCCACCGAGCATGCTCAATAGCGCCGATGCTAGCATGCCGACCGAGCCACAACCACAACCACAACCACTACCCCAAGCACCAATCCCGGTTGCTGATCCACCCGTTGAGCCGGAAGCCGGTCCCCGTCTATAGGAGACTTCCGAGGACGAAGTACACCAAAGCTCGGAGAGATGCACTGGCGGCTTTCTTTGCGGTGTATTCTCACCCCACCAAGCCACAACGAGAAAGATTTGGTCCGAAAATCGGACTAGAGGAGGACCAAGTCTATTATCGGGGGTCGAGAAATAGGAAGAAGTTCGGTATCACGGTCTTCGAGCAGCGTATTGCCGAGCTAGAGAAAAGAAACGATCGAGTGGTGAGCAAAAACGAGGAGCTTCAAATGCAAAATCAAAGACTCGTCGATGCTCTCCACGGCGGCATTTGTCCCAATTGCGGAGGTCCTGTTCCGCACTCAGATGTGCCACGGCGAAGGCTCGAAGTTGTTCCTCCACAACAAGAGCCTATTCTCGAGTTGTCCGACGATTCCATCGACATGGACCACTTGAGACGGGATGTGCGGAGCCTCATGCCTTCATTTATCGAGCGCCCATCCATACCTTTGCCATCTGACACCCTTCCCGCACCTGCTCACGATCTTGTCGGAGTCCACACCGACTTGATCTCGGATATCGCCCGTAAGGCCAAACACGAGCTCCTGCTCGCGGCCACCGCCGGATTTCCTTTGTGGATAACTTCACCGACTCCCGACACTTCCATTCATCCCGAGACTCTTAACCGCGCCGAGTACTTGCGAGTGTTTCAACGTTGCGAACCAGCACCGTACTTCAAAGCCGAATCCTCGAGACACTCGGCAACCATCCATCTTCATCCGACCACCATCGTTGAGATTTTAATGGATGTTGGTCGATGGTTGCCGCTCTTCGTAGCATGATCACAAACGCCAAGACGTTGGAGATCCTACCCTCCGACAACGCAGAAGGCTACGAGGACCGAAGCAAGTGATGTCGGCCGAGTTTCGGTGCCATCTCACCTCGTCTCAACTCGTGAAGTCCGGTTCGTTCGGTACTCTCATCTACAATCGGATGGAAGTTGGGTCGTCGTGGATGTCTCCGTGGATGAATTGCGTTCCAATCCAAAACCTTCCGTGAGATCGATTTGCCGAAAACGCCCCTCCGGATGCTCGATTAGAGATTTGCAGAATGGTTCTTCCTTGGTCACTTGGGTGGAGCACGTGGATGTACGCGAAAAGGAGATGAAGGCCATTTTCGAACCATTTGTCCATTCGGGGTTCGCTTTTGGTGCAAAGCGTTGGATCTCAACCCTCCAACGACAAGCCGAGCGCTACGTGTGCGCCACGGTATCCACTCTTCACCCGGTGACTCGATTATTTCTCTTGAAGGAAGAAGAGGACTTGCGGAAATGGCAAAACGGATGACGATCTGTTTCTTCAACGATATCGCGAACTCCACGTACCACCACCGGACTTGTTCGAACCGAACAAGAGACACTCGAATGGAGGTCGGGACCAACAAGAGAAGGGGTGATCCGAGCAAGCCCCACGGAGTCAATCGTACTGCTGGTTGTTCCGTCGTTCATCTATCTCATCACACCGGGATCTTTGAGTTCCTCAAAGACGTGCGGACAAGACCGCATGGGATAGTATGTCGATGGACAGCTCGGTACGTGTGCTAGCAAACTTTACCATCGGTCTTGACCCGCGGAACCAGATCTCGGTGCTCGCCATAGATAGTCACAACGACTTCCTCATCCTTCGGGAGTGTTGCACCGATGCAACAGGGTCGTCTGTGATTTATGCACCGATCAACCATTCCATTTTCCAGTGTTTGCTATCTGGAGTTCAACCGGAGCCATTTCCGCTTATGTCTTCTGGCTTCTCCATTCTGCCTAACGTATCCGGAGCTGTACTTGACGGAACACTGCTGACTATAGTGTTCCAGATCTCAGTGAAGGCTACTTCAGCCAAGTCTGCCGTGGAGTCGGCAACTACACTCGTCCAGGACACACTTCAACGGATCAGAGCCGCAGTCAATTAAGGAGCAAACGTTGGATGCAAGGCCCTGCTAGCCTTGTTTGTGACTGTTGGTGACTTTCGGGAGGAACTTCACGATCTTCAAAGGGGAGTCTTTCTGTTTCCCTTTTCATTTACTTAACTGTTGTGTGTTTATTTCAGTTTGTGTGTTTACTTCTGTTTGTGTGTTTAAATTCAATAACTGTGCTTGAATTTCTCATTTCGTGAAATATTTGTCAACATTGAGGACAATGTTTAATTCAAGTGTGGGGGGGAAGGTTTATTAAAAAGAAAAGAAAAAATTTGAAAAATTCAAAAATTCAAAAAAAATAATTTACTTGTTTTCGTTTTCTACTGTAACAATATATCGACTAGATCATACTTACTCCCTTGGTAGCGTTGAACCTACCATTGCACTTAGTAAGTCACTGTGGTCACGTATTGTTACGTAAATTGAAAAAAAAATCAAAAAAATCAAAAAAATAAAAAATTACAAAAATATTTGCTTCTGTTTGTGTGTTTTTGTGTGTTTTATTGTGTTGTATTCTTTCCAATCCCGATGATGAATTGAGTTTAATTGTTATGATTTTGGAAAATGTTGGTTATATGCTAAGGCTTTGTGTAGTTTGCTTTGGATTTAATTTGCATAACTTGTGATTGCTCGAATTTCCATGTTCACATAACCTGTTTCGATTAATTGATTGCAATCCGAGAAGCACATTTAAACATACATTGTCATGCATACCCAGAAAATGTGAGGACTTGAGCCTATTGAATATTCACATGTATGCATATTTCATACATTTACTCGTTCTTCATGTGTGCACAATTCATGAGTTTTGAACCTAGAACTTGCTCGAGAGACCGCTTGAAACATTTTGTTAATCTATAATGAATTAGAAATGAGTAAGGCATTAGTTGAGCACCATGGCCAAAGTATTCACCATCCATCTAAACACGAACTTTAGGAATCCCCTTTTGAACTAAACACTCATTAGCCGTTTCTTTTGTTTACCCACACCATTTCACCCTTGTTTTATTTTGTTTGCAAGACGATGATAGTGACTTCTTGTGTTCTTATGCTTCGGGTTTTGATTTGTATGGTAGTATACCAAAAGGCAAGTGTGGGGGTGTATTTATTTTGTTGTATTTGTTCAAAGAAAGAAAAAAAAAATCAGAAATAAAAAGAAGGAATAAATTCCTCAAAGAAAAAAAAAATAGAAAAAAAAAAAGAAAGAAGAAAAAAATGTTAGAAAAAGAAATTCCAAAAATAGAGTTATTGTATTTATTTTCAATAAAAGGTTAGAGGAGAATAAGAAAGTTGTTTCGGGTTTAGCATAAGTATGAGTTTCAAAGTCGTTGACTTGTCTTGCAAACATGTGAAGCATTTATCATTTCTATCCCTTTCATTCCATTTACCATTCACCATTTACCATTCATCCTTTGGTCTCTGTTTCACCTGAAAGTCCTTATGATCTGATGAATTGTAGATTAATTGTAGAGAGTTGGTCGATGAGCAAGCATATGGGAACACTACTTGTGTAATTGTTTTGAGAGTAAACACTTAACCCTAAACACTGAGCGGAAATATTTAGTGAATCTTGTGAGGTTTAGTGGTTAATGTTGTTCATATGTGCCTATTGGATTGTTTGACATTAATTGTATACTTGGTTTTCACACACCACACCCGAGCATAAATGAGATGTACATGTTAAATGCTTAGCAAATTCTTTAACCTTGGTATATAATTTTTATTCTCTTGATTATAATTCTGTCGAACTCGCTGAGGATTATGGTTGGAAAGACCATCTGTTTTGTGTTTCCCTTTCTGTTTTGTGTTGTTTTGTTTTGTGTTTGCTCGAGGACTAGCAATAGTTCAAGTGTAGGGGTGTGATGTGAACGTAAAATACGTTCACAAAGTGCCTTTAATTACTGGATTTTGCTATTCCGAAAGCTTAATTGTTTGTTTAATGTTTGTTTTCGTGTGTTTAGGGAAAATACGAGGAAAATGTTTATCTGCACAGAATAGGTGAATTTTGGAGATTTTCAGTGTAATTCCGAAAAGTCAACCGTGACTTTCATTTGTGGAATAAAATATTGTACGAAGATTTCGGAAACCGTTCCGAATCCCGACAATTTTGTCGGCGAACCACCACATAAGGCGGCGCAACCACCACACGCGGTGGCGAAACATAATTTAAATCTCCATTTTATTTTCCCATGTTTATGTTTATATTTATTTTTATATTTATGTTTATATTTTATATTTATATTTAATTTTTATTTTATATTTATTTGTTTGTTTATGTGTTTATTTATTTTGTATTTGTTTTGGTTTTGGATTTTTGCAGCCATTTCCCTTTTTCCCGTGGCTTCTAGCTCACCTCCATTCCCTCACATGGCTGCTCCTCATTTATTCCCTCACATGGAATCAATTTCCAGCTGCATATTCCTACTCCACCATCACCAACCAGCTCCACCACCACCAGCTACAGTCCAATTATTCCCTGGTTTTCCTCCACCGCCGCAGCATCTCCGGCTCTCAACTTCCCTCTGCGTTGGCTATTTCCCCCTCCCCTTCATCTATTTAAGGGAGCACCTGCAAGCAAATTAAACCATACAATCACAATCTAATTATGTTTGCTCTTCTTTTGCAGGTTTTGATGCTCTCTCGCCACGACCCATTCTCCCTTGCAGCTCTTCTGTTTTGATCAATCATCAGAGGCCATGATATTCAGCCGTGCCTCTCCTCTGCCATGGCAGCCAAACCTGCAACCAAGGCTGCGTCTATTCCTCACGCCAATCTCAATTTCCATCTCCTCTATTTTCCTGCAATTAATCAAGCATTCATTTTCTAATCATTTATATTTTTCTTTTGCAGGATTAGAAGCTGCTGTACTCACCATGCCTAGCTGCCGGTGCCGTGTTCTTCAACCCTCCTCCGTGAGCCCATTCCTTCGAAGCCCAGATTCGCCATTCCCGTGCTGCTCTCACCGTCGTCGCCTAAGCTCTCTCTTTCAGGCCGCATCTCTCTTGTCCGTACCGTGAACGAAACTAAGAAAAAAAGAAAAAGAAAAAAAAACGAGCTGCTCTTCTGTTTCTGCCGGTTTCGCTGCTCCCGTGCCTCGTCGCCTTCCGTCGATCCAAGCCGCCGGCAGCCCGGACTTGCCTTAACGCCGTCGCTGTCCTCGTGCCTACACGCCATCGACGCCGCCATTGATCCAAGCCTGCAGCTGCTGTTCTTCGATCTCATGCCCGTGACCAGCTCGCCTCACCCGCCGTCGATTTCACTTGCGCACACCGGCGCCGTCTGCCAGCCCACCGCTGCTGTTCTTCCCTTGCCGCGCCTCCGGCGCCGCACCACCTCCCTCTCCTGCCTAGAAATCACGAAGAACAGAAGCAAAACAGAAAAGAAATGAAATCAGAAAAAAAAAACTGAATTCGTGAAATGAAGAAGAAGAGATCAATGCTGACTTGTCCTTGCGTTGAAAAGTCAATGAAGAAGCCTTGGGCTTTGGCTTGGGCCGGTCAACAAAGTCAAACATGGGCTGAACCAAGAAGAAAAGAATTGGGCCTTTGCCCAATTGTCCAAGCCCATTGCAGGAAGCCCAATTGCTAAGGACACCCAATGATTTAAGCCCAATCCAATTTGGGCCCCGAAGAATCCAAAGCCCAACTGAAATGGGCACCCGCCACATCCAAATGCATAGTTCGATTTTTATAGCTGAGTCTGCCACCTTCGCCTGCCAGACAGTGTCCATTTTCATGGACACAACAGTAACATTTTTCCCAAACTCTGTTTATTTATTATTATTTATTTTTGTTTAATTAACTATTCGTGAATAATTTTGGGAAATGTTATTGTTTGTTTATTTTCTATTTTGTGTAATAATTGTTGGATTGAAGTTAATTGATTCTTCTAGCAGCTTATGTGAATTTTGTTTGTTTGGTTTTATCTTTAATGTTGAAACTAAATGATAAGGATCGCGGATAGACGAGCGTTCGCTAGGTCGCGCACTTGAATTAACAACTCTTTTTCTATGCGTTAGACATGTTTAGATTAATCACCTTTGCATGTTTAATTGTTTAATCTAGATGAGCGTTCACTAGGTTGATTTTCATGGGAGAAGTTTATTTGGGGAATGATAACCTGCGTAGGCATTCTACATGTGTTAGTTTCGGATTCATGGCTAGGGAGTTGGTTAATCTTCAAAACAATATTTGTGTGTGTGTTTTCTTGTTTTCAAAAATAATAAAAATCCAAAAATATTTCTTTTTATTGTTTTCAAAAATCTAAAAAAAACCCCCAAAAATACTTTTGTATATAATGTATATTTTTGTAAATAGAAACAATACTGTATAGTTTATTTAATTTTGTATATATATATATTCTTTATTTTTTATACTTGTTAATAATAATTCTTTATTTAATTTAATTTTTCGTGACATTAAAAAGTAAATATAACAATCTTCTGTGGGAAAAACCTTTATTTCCCATTATACTTTACAACGACAATTGTTAGGAATTTAGGTAATAATTTAATGACCGCGGTTTAATCCTCTAATCAATTACCACCAGCCATCAACCATCATCACCACCATCATCATCACCTTGGGAATCTCGGCTTTTGAGTTACTCGCGTGAGGATTTAAGAGTTTGTGATCTTCGAGTTCTTCCTACTTTCCATATGGTGTACTTCAACTTATTCTTTAATTACTCTTTTTGAGTTCCTCTTTGTTGCTTGTTTATTCTTTGTACTAGTTAACATGACATAACGTTTATATTTTTCAGCCTATATTTATGAGTTTATTTGATTGTTAGATCCTAATTAATTAGTTCTTCTAGCAGCTTATGTGACTCCGTTTATTTGATTCGGTTTTATTGAATCTTTTATGTGTTCTTGTTTTAAGGTTCGAAACTTAAGATGATTGCATGTAATTAGTGCTAGAATTAGGGTTTTAATTCTAATTCACAAGTAGTAAAGGCTTATCAAACGGGTCGGAATCAAAATAAGAAGGATCGCGGATAGACGAGCGTTCGCTAGGTCGCGCACTTTAATTAACAACTCTTCTCCTATGCGTTAGATATGTTATTGATTGATCACCTTTGCATGTTTAATTGTTTAATCTAGATGAGCGTTCACTAGGTTAATTTTCATAGAAGATGTTTTATTTGGGGAATGATAACCCGTGTGGGCATTCCACATATGTTAGTTTCGGTTTCATGGCTAGGGAACTTGGTTAATTTTCGGTCTAATGATTGGTAAACTTGTGTATATGTGGCTGAACTTTATATACTTTGTGGTTCATCATCATATTTTATTTATTCTTTGTAATTTAATTAATTTATTTCATTCAATTTATCTCCCAATCCCCATTTTTACTTTGTACATATGTATATATTTATACTTTATACTTGTTAATAATAATTCTTTATTTTATTTAATTCTTTGTGACATTTTTTGTTAGGTACACCCTTTGATCTCCGTTGTGAACGATACCCTACTTACACTATACTACCGATAGGGATTTTTTTAAATCGACGCGCTCTTGTATCATATCAATTTTTGGCGCCGTCGACGTGGATTGAAAATATTCCTAACCTAATATTTTTTTTTTTGTTAATACTGTTTATAATTTTTTGTAATTATTACTGTGTTTATTACTTGTATATAATTACTGTTTACTTTTTATTGTTTATAATTTTACTTTTTTTTTAACTGTTCATATTACTTGTTTATATTACTTGTATATATTACTTGTGAATAGTTGTTGTTATTACTTGTTTTTAATACTTGTTCATATTTTTTTACACTTGGTAATTTTATTTAGGTGTCTTTTATATAGTTGATTATTTTTTTGTTGTTGTAAGTTGTAACTTGAACGGAAATAGGTAAGGTCCTTTTGTTAATATTGGCCTAAACCCTTCATTTTTACCGTAAGGTTATTTGAGGTTGAGGGCGGCCTTTATTAACACTTGGAGAATTGTCGAACACTTAAGTGCTTTCTCAACTGAGTAAGGGGCACATGGATGGTGTCTAGGTCGAGACCCTGGGTGACAGGTTTTGGATTCAGAGGACTATAGACAGACGAAAGTCGATAGGGGCTTGCCTCCGTAGTCCACCAAATGAATCCTGCCCCTCGCTTATTCTCATATGATCTGGCCATTCGCCTTCTGAAAACACGGAAAGTCATTTAAGTCAAGGCATTGCACCTAGGCCGTAAGTCCACCTTGAGTTACCGCTTGGAATCAACTTTCATTTTTTTTTTCAACTATATTAAGGCAAAAGAAACTGTTTTTGTACACTTTAGGTATATTGGATCAAACATGACTTTAAGATGGGTAGCTGTTTCAGTCCCATTGCACATTGAAGTCCTCTGTTCCCGTACTTAAGTGTATTTTGTAAATAAAATTTACTTAGACATAGGAAAATTTATTTATTCATTTTGTATAGATAATTTGTGATACATTTTTAACATTGTAAATATTTTGTTTTTATTTTGTAAATTTATTACTAACCTTTTTATTTTGTATAGGAAATAATCCGGGTTAATCGGAAATTTTACCACATACATCGGAGCATACGTTTAGGAAGTCAAGGTTGAAAAACCTTGAGGTTGATGTCTTGTTGGTGATTTTTCGGTTTCCTCGGGAGTAAAAAGGTAAGTTTTCTTTTCACTCTCGTTATTTGTTTTAAAAAAATAAAAATAAAATAAAAAAATTAGAAAATTTGTAATTGTATATAAAAAAAAAGAGTGCTTGTTTTGTTTTACTGTTTGTAATTATTTATTTTTACTTTGCCCAAAAAAAAAAAAAATTATTTATTTTTACTATTTATAATTACTGTTTGTTTTATTTTAGGGCTTGTTGTTTGTTTGTTATTGGGCCTTAGGCCCGTTTGTGTGATTGGTTAGGGTTTTAGGTTTCGAAAAGAAAAATAAAAAATAAAAAATAAAAAATTTGGCCCATTGGGCCCGTGTCATTCCCGAAGCCTGAAACCCGTAACCCAAGCCCATTTAGTGTGTCGGGTCTGTTCGTTTTTAGGCCCATTAGGTTAAGCCCACCAATAATGGCCCGTACTCTACGCGGCTAGGCCCACTTTAAGGCCCAGACCATTCCGATGGCCCAGGCCCGTTTAAAGTGTCGACAACCGTTAGCGCGTGTGCTACGCGTTTTCACTGTTCACTTTACGACTTTCGCGTAAAGATTTAGTTAAATAAAAAGAAAAATTCTTATTGGACCGTCCCGCGACTTTCGCGTCGGCACGATAATTAAAAAAAAAATAATAAAAAATAAAAAATGAAAAAAATATTTGATTGGGCCGACGGACGACTTTTGCGTTGGCCGATTTGTTTAATAATCCGCATGCGTGTCAACTGTAGCCTTTGCGACTTTCGTCGCTCGATCAGCAATTTGCGGATCTGTGTGTGTGGCACGTGTGCGTACGTGCGTCTGTTCCTTTCCCTTGGTTTGTGTCTATGTGCTTCATTCCATTCATTTTGCATTCATTTTCACTTAGTTCCCTTTTAGTCTCTCTAAATTTTCTCTCGTTTGTTCATACTGTTCTTCACTTGTTCTTCGTTGTTCTTAGTTATTTTTCCAGAAAGCTATCCTCCCTCCCAACCTAGAAATGGCCAAAAGAGTGAATTCTTTCAGTGAGTTGTTTCATTCTAGTCCTCCAGAGAGTGATTTCTTTGAAGGCTTGGATGAAATCATTCCACCAAGCATTCTAGATACTGTTAATGCTAGCATGCCGGATGAACCAGAACCACAAGCACCAATCCAGGCTGCTGATCCACATGTTGTTGTTGTTGCTGGTCCTTCCCAGAAGCGTACGAGAGGCCCGAGGACGAGATTCACCAAGGACCAAAATGATGCGTTGACCGAGTTCTACACGGTGAATCCTCACCCACTCAAACTGCACGAGCAAGGTTTGCTATAGAACTCGGGTTAACTGAAAATAAGGTCTACAACCGGGGAAAGGAGATTTCATGATAAGCACGGTATCCCGTCGGAGGAGCAGATTTATGCCGATCTAATAAGAAGAAACGAGGAGCCGATGAGTAAGAATGAGGAGCTTCAAGAGCGAACCAGAAACTCATCGATGCTCTTCACGGCGGCATTTGTCCCCAGTGCGGAGGTCCCGTTCCGCACTCGGATGTGCATCGATCAAGATTCGAAGTTGTTCCTCCGGAGCCTCTTCTTGTCTTGTCCGATGATTCAATCGACATGGATGACTTGCGAAGGGATGTGCGGAGCCTCATGCCAACATTAGTCGAGCGCCCATCCATACCTGTGCCATCTAATCTTCCGGGACCTGCTCGCTGATCTTGTCGGAGTCCACACCGACTTGATCTCGGATATCGTCCGTAAGGCCAAACACGAGCTCCTGCTCATGGCCACTGCTTGGATTTCCTCTTGTGGATAACTTCACCGACTCCCGACACGTCTATTCATCCCGAGACTCTTCATAGGGCCGAGTACTTGCGAGTGTTTCAACGAGCTGAACCTGCTCCGTACTTCAAAGCCGAATCGTCGAGACACTCGGCAACCATCCATCTTTATCCGACCACCATCGTTCAGATCTTAATGGATGTTGGTCGATGGTTGCCAGTCTTCTGTAGCATGATCACAAACGCCCAGACGTTGGGGATTTTATCGTCCAACAACGAAGAAGGCTACGAGGAGCATATGCAGGTGATGTCGGCCGAGTTTCTAGTGCCATCTCACCTCGTTTCAACTCGTGAAGTCCAGTTTGTCCGGTATTCTCACCAACAACTGGATGGAAGTTGGGTTGTCGTGGATGTCTCCGTGGATGAATTGCGTTCCAATCCGAAGCCTTCCGTGAGATCGATTTGCCGAAAACGCCCCTCCGGATGCCTGATACGTGATCTTCATAATGGATCTTCCTTGGTCACTTGGGTGGAGCACGTGGATGTACGCGAAAAGGAGATGAAGGCCAGTTTCGAACCGTTTGTTCATTCAGGGTTCGCTTTTGGTGCAAAGCGTTGGATCTCAACCCTCCAACGACAAGCCGAGCGCTACATGTGCGCCACAGGTATCCACTCTTCACCCGGTGACTCGATCATTTCTCTTGAAGGAAGAAGAGGACTGGCGGAAATGGCAAAACAGATGACTATCTGTTTCTTCAACGACATCAGCAACTCCACGTACCATCACTGGACTTGTTCGAACCGAACAAGAGACACTCGAATGGAGGTCAGGACCAACAAGCGAAGGGGAGATCCGAGCAAGCCCCCTGGAGTCAATCGTACCGCTAGTTGTTCCGTCGTTCATCTCTCCCATCACACCAGGATCTTTGAGTTCCTCAAAGACGTTCAGACTAGACCAATGTGGGATAGCATGTCGATGGACAGCTCGGTGCGTGTGCTAGCAAACTTTTCCATCGGTCTTGACCCGCGGAACCAGATTTCGGTGCTCGCCATAGATAGTCACAACGATTTCCTTATTCTTCAGGAGTGTTGCACCGATGCAACGGGGTCGTCTGTGATTTATGCACCGATCAACCATTCCATTTTCCAGTGTTTGCTATCTGGAGTTCAACCGGAGCCATTTCCGCTTATGTCTTCAGGCTTCTCCATTCTGCCTAACGTATCCGGAGCTGTACTTGACGGAACACTGCCGACTATAGTGTTCCGGATCTCGGTGAAGGCTACATCGGCCAAGTCCGCCGTGGAGTCGGCAACAACCCTTGTCCGGGACACACTTCAACGGATCGAGCCGCAGTCAATTAAGGAGCAAACGCTGGATGCAAGGCCCTGCTAGCCTTGTTTGTGGACTGTTGGTGACTTGCTTCGGGAGGAGCTTAACGATCTTCAAGGGGGAGATTTTCTTTAACTTATCTTTTTCATTTGTATATATGTTGTGCGTTTACTTCTGTTTATTTCTATTTGTGTGTTTATTTCGGTTTGTGTGTTTACTTCTGTTTGTGTGTTTAAATTCAATAACCATACTTGAATTTTTCATTTTCGTGAAATATCTGTCTAACATTGAGGACAATGTTTAATTCAAGTGTGGGGGGAAGATTTATTGAAAAGAAAAAAAAAAAAATTAAAAAATTTGAAAAAAATTCAAAAAAAATAATTTACTTGTTTTCGTTTTCTACGGTAACAATATATCGACTAAATCATACTTACTCCCTTGGTAGCGTTGAACCTACCATTGCACTTAGTAAGTCACTGTGGTCACGTATTGTTACCCTAATAAAAAAAAAATTGAAAAAGAAAAAAAATAAAAAATAAAAAATAAAAAAAAATTTGCTTATGTTGTTTATTTATTTGTTTGTTTTCGTTTTTCTACGGTAACGGTATATCGACTAAATCATACTTACTCCCTTGGTAGCGTTGAACCTACCATTGCACTTAGTAAGTCACTGTGGTCACGTATTGTTACGTAAATTCAAAAAAATCAAAAAATCAAAAATTACAAAAATATTTGCTTCTGTTTGTGTGTTTTTGTGTGTTTATTTGTGTTATGTGTGTTGTTTTTTTTCCAATTCCGATGATGAATTGAGTTTAATTGTTATGATTTGGAAAATGTTGGTTATATGCTAAAGCTTTGTGTAATTTGCTTTGGATTTAATTTGCATAACTTGTGATTGCTCGAAATTTCTTGTTCACATAACCTGTTTCGATTAATTGATTGCAATCCGAGAAGCACATTTGAACAAACATTGTCATGCATACCCAGAAACTGTGAGGATTTGAGCCTATTGAATATTCACATGTATGCATCTTTCATACATTTACTCGTTCTTCATGTGTGCACAATTCATGAGTTTTGAACCTAGAACTTGCTCAGAGACCACTTGAAACATTTTGTTAATCTGTAATGAATTAGAAATGAGTAAGGCATTAGTTGAGCACCATGGCCAAAATATTCACCATCCATCTAAACACGAACTTTAGGAATCCCCTTTTGAACTAAACACTCATTAGCCGTTTCTTTTGTTCACCCACACCATTTCACCCTTGTTTTATTGTGTTTGCAAGACGATGATAGTGACTTCTTATGTTTTTATGCTTCGGATTTGTATGGTAGTATACCAAAAGGCAAGTGTGGGGGTGTATTTATTTTGTTGTATTTGTTCAAAGAAAAAAAAAAATCAGAAATAAAAAGAAGGAATAAATTCCTCAAAGAAAAAAAAAGAAAAAAAAAAGAAAAAAGAAAGAAAGAGAAATTCCAAAAATAGAGTTATTTTCTTGTATTATTTTCAATAAAAGGTTGGAGGAAAATAAGAGTTGTTTCGGGTTTAGCATAGATATGAGTTTCAAAGTCGTTGATTTGTCTTGCAAACATGTGAAACATTTTCCATTTCGAGTCCTTTCACTTCATTTACCATTTTCCATTCACCATTCATTCACCCTTTGGCCCCATTACACCATTGAAAGCCCTTATGATTTAATGATTTATAGATTAATTGTGGAGAGTTGGTTGATGAGCAATCTTATGGGAACGTTACTTGTGTAATTGTTTTGAGAGTAAACACTTAACCCTAAACACTGAGCGGAAATAATTAGTGAATCTTGTGAGGTTTAGTGGTTAATGTTGTTTCGATGTGCCTATTGGATTGCTTGACATTAATTGTATACTTGGTTTTCACACACTTCACCCGAGCATGAATGAGATGTGCAGGTTAAAGACTTTGCAAAATTTGTTAGCCTTGGTATATAATTTTTATTCTCCTGATTATAACTCTTATGAACTCGCTGAGGGTTATGGTTGGAAAGACCATTCTGTTTTGTGTTTCCTTTTCTGTGTTGTGTTGTTCTTGTGTTTGCTAGAGGACTAGCAGTAGCTAAGTGTGGGGGAATTTGATAGGAGCACAAAGTGTGACGTTTTTAATGTGTTTTCCCTACTATTTGGCTATGATTTAATTGTAACTTTGCTATTTTAGCTTAGTTTCCATATTTGAGTCCAAAATGATGTATTAATGTGAACATGTGCAGAAACGAAGTCTAATGGGCTTTTGCGAGGCCCATTAAGAGGTGGTCTGCCATGAGGCCCATCAAGAAGGGGGCCCAAACTCAAGAAGGAGGCCCAAATCCATGATGGCAGGCCCAAATCCATGAAGGAAGGCCCAGGTTCACAAAGCATGAGGAAAGGCCCAAACCCAGATTTTCGGACATTCTGCCTGTGCAGATCAGTCAACTTGCGAAGCCCATATCTCTCAATTGCACCGTCAGATCTAGCTGTACTTTTGATACACGCTGCATGTGGATGTTAAGTGTTCGGCATTAAAATTTCAGAATCATCCAACCGTCCATACGTCCAGACTTCCACTCCAAGTGCGCACTGCTCAGTGCTGTCTGCTTTTTATTTCTTTCCTTTTCCTTTATTCTCAATGCTCCACTCACCCCCATATTTCCACCCATCTCACCTAACTATCTTTGTTTCTTTCTCTCCATACCATTAGTGTTTGATTTCTTTTATCTAAATAAATGGTTCATTGCCATATGACTTCATTTCCACCATTCCACTTACCATTTCTTTTCTACCACTCACATTCCACTTCTGTTTCTTTTCTTTCTTTATTTCTTTCATTGTTTTCTTCTTCCTCTCCATTCTCCTATAAATAGAAGCCTCATTCTTCTCACAAATTCACACCCCAATGGGGAGGGACAAACCCTCCTCTTTCTCTTCTCCATCTCACATCATATTTTTCATTCTCTAGTATTTAGGGTTTTCAAGTCTTCAAGTAGGAGGGGAGCTGTTTACACCATTA
Source organism: Rubus idaeus (assembly GCA_030142095.1). Taxonomy (NCBI): domain Eukaryota; kingdom Viridiplantae; phylum Streptophyta; class Magnoliopsida; order Rosales; family Rosaceae; genus Rubus; species Rubus idaeus. Next base: position 15,664,497 of record CM057968.1, on the reverse strand, counting down.
CCACCAGCCATCAACCATCATCACCACCATCATCATCACCTTGGGAATCTCGGCTTTTGAGTTACTCGCGTGAGGATTTAAGAGTTTGTGATCTTCGAGTTCTTCCTACTTTCCATATGGTGTACTTCAACTTATTCTTTAATTACTCTTTTTGAGTTCCTCTTTGTTGCTTGTTTATTCTTTGTACTAGTTAACATGACATAACGTTTATATTTTTCAGCCTATATTTATGAGTTTATTTGATTGTTAGATCCTAATTAATTAGTTCTTCTAGCAGCTTATGTGACTCCGTTTATTTGATTCGGTTTTATTGAATCTTTTATGTGTTCTTGTTTTAAGGTTCGAAACTTAAGATGATTGCATGTAATTAGTGCTAGAATTAGGGTTTTAATTCTAATTCACAAGTAGTAAAGGCTTATCAAACGGGTCGGAATCAAAATAAGAAGGATCGCGGATAGACGAGCGTTCGCTAGGTCGCGCACTTTAATTAACAACTCTTCTCCTATGCGTTAGATATGTTATTGATTGATCACCTTTGCATGTTTAATTGTTTAATCTAGATGAGCGTTCACTAGGTTAATTTTCATAGAAGATGTTTTATTTGGGGAATGATAACCCGTGTGGGCATTCCACATATGTTAGTTTCGGTTTCATGGCTAGGGAACTTGGTTAATTTTCGGTCTAATGATTGGTAAACTTGTGTATATGTGGCTGAACTTTATATACTTTGTGGTTCATCATCATATTTTATTTATTCTTTGTAATTTAATTAATTTATTTCATTCAATTTATCTCCCAATCCCCATTTTTACTTTGTACATATGTATATATTTATACTTTATACTTGTTAATAATAATTCTTTATTTTATTTAATTCTTTGTGACATTTTTTGTTAGGTACACCCTTTGATCTCCGTTGTGAACGATACCCTACTTACACTATACTACCGATAGGGATTTTTTCTAAATTGATGCTCCTTTTGGGCGTATCATTACAGTAGAAAACAAAAACAAGTAAATTATTTTTTTGAATTTTTCAAATTTTTCAAATTTTTTCTTTTCTTTTCAATAAATCTTCCCCCCACACTTGAATTAAACATTGTCCTCAATGTTAGACAGATATTTCACAAAAATGAATAATTCAAGCATGATTATTAAACACACAAATATTTATACAAATGATAAACACACAACATTTATACAAATGAAAAACAGATAAGTTATAGAAAAACTCCCCCTTGAAGATCGTAAAAATCCTCCCGAAACAAGTCACCAACAGTCACAAACAAGGCTAGCAGGGCCTTGCATCCAACGTTTGCTCCTTAATTGACTGCGGCTCTGATCCGTTGAAGTGTGTCTTGGACAAGGGTTGTTGCCGACTCCACGGCAGACTTGGCTGATGTAGCCCTCACTGAGATCTGGAACACCATAGTCAGAAGTGTTCCGTCAAGTACAGCTCCGGATACGTTTGGCAGAATGGAGAAGCCTGAAGACATAAGCGGAAATGGCTCCGGTTGAACTCCACATAGCAAACACTGGAGAATGGAATGGTTGATCGGCGCATAAATCACAGACGACCCCGTTGCATCGGTGCAACACTCCTGAAGAATGAGGAAGTCGTTGTGACTATCTATGGCGAGCACCGAAATCTGGTTCCGCGGGTCAAGACCGATGGTGAAATTTGCTAGCACACGTACCGAGCTGTCCATCGACATACTATCCCACAATGGTCTTGTCTGAATGTCTTTGAGGAACTCAAAGATCCTGGTGTGATGAGATAGATGAACGACGGAACAACCAGCAGTACGATTGACTCCAGGGGGCTTGCTCGGATCACCCCTTCTCTTGTTGGTCCTGACCTCCATTCGAGTGTCTCTTGTTCGATTCGAACAAGTCCAGTGGTGGTACGTGGAGTTGCTGATATCGTTGAAGAAACAGATTGTCATCTGTTTTGCCATTTCCGCCAAGCCTCTTCTTCCTTCAAGAGAAATAATCGAGTCACCGGGTGAAGAGTGGATACCTGTGGCGCACATGTAGCGCTCGGCTTGTCGTTGGAGGGTTGAGATCCAACGCTTTGCACCAAAAGCGAACCCTGAATGAACAAAAGGTTCGAAACTGGCCTTCATCTCTTTTTCGCGTACATCCACGTGCTCCACCCAAGTGACCAAGGAAGATCCATTATGAAGATCACGTATCAGGCATCCGGAGGGGCGTTTTCGGCAAATTGATCTCACGGAAGGCTTTGGATTGGAACGCAATTCATCCACGGAGACATCCACGACGACCCAACTTCCATCCAGTTGTTGGTGAGAGTACCGAACGAACTGGACTTCACGAGTTGAGACGATGTGAGATGGCACCAGAAACTCGGCCGACATCACCTGCATATGCTCCTTGTAGCCTTCTTCGTTGCTGGACGATAGGATCTCCAACGTTTGGGCGTTTGTGATCATGCTACAGAAGACTGGCAACCATCGACCAACATCCATTAAAATCTGAACGATGGTGGTCGGATAAAGATGGATGGTTGCCGAGTGTCTCGACGATTCGGCTTTGAAGTTGATATGAATATTTGCAAGCATCAATTAAAAACCCTATCGGTAGTATAAATGATACGCCCAAAAGGAGCATCAATTTAAAAAAACCCTATCGGTAGTATAGTGTAAGTAGGGTATCGTTCACAACGGAGATCAAAGGGTGTACCTAACAAAGAATTGTCACAAAGAATTAGTATTAACAAGTATAAAGAATAAATATATACATATGTTACACGAAATTAAGGGGGGAGTTGAGAAATTGATTTATATAAGTTAACTAAGTAAACTACAAAGAATAAATTAAATGAGATAAGATGGAACACAAAGTACATAATTTCCAGCCATATATACACAAGTTTACCAATCATTAGACCGAAAATTAACCAAGTTCCCTAGCCATGAAACCGAAATTAACATATGTGGAATGCCGAAAAGTCGGTTATCACCCCCCAAATAAAACCTCTCTACGAAAATTAACCCCGAGAACGCTCTGACAGGCTAAACAATTAAACATGCAAAGGTAGCTAATCTAAACATGTCTAACGCATAGAAAAAGAGTTGCTAATTAAAGTGCACGACCCATTATAGAAAAGTCCATATGTCCGCGATCCTTTTTATTTGATTCCGGCCTCTTTCCAAAGCCTTTACTAATTGTGAATTAGAATTAAAAACTCTAATTCTAGCATCAATTACATGCAATCATCTTAAGTTTGCAACCTTAAAACAAAAACATATAAAATTTCTCTACTAAAACAGAATCAAACAAACAGAGTCACATAAGCTGCTAGAAGAACTAATTAATTAGGATCTAACAATCAAATAAACTCATAAAATATAGGCTGAAAATTACAAACTTTATGTCATGTTAACTAGTACATAGAATTAATCAAGCAACAAAGAGGCATAATAATATTTAAAGGCAAGGTCGAAATACACCATATGGAAAGCATGAGGAACTTGAAGCCACGAACTCTTGAATCCTTGAAAGCAAGCAATCCAAGCCGTGAGAACCAAGGTGGTGATGATGGTGGACGAAATTGATGGCTGGTTGGTGATGGTGTAGACGCCTTTCCTCCTCCTTGAAGTCTTGAGAAACCTTGCACTAGAGAATGGAAGCCGAGAACTTGGATGTGTGTCTGCTGAAAAGATGGAGGTATGGAATGGTATTTCTCGGTGTAGAAGGTGGTGTAGAATTGTGTTGTGAAGCTCTCTATTTATAGGAGAACATGAGAACCCTAGGAGCAATCTTGATCGTTCATTAAAAATCCCCTTGTGTGGCCGAGATTTCCTTGAGTAGTCACCAAGAAATCTTCCTTTGTATTATGACTAAAACCCATCAAGATACATCCCATAAAATTCTGATTTTAATCCCTTAAAGTGGTCCTCAAGGCATGGTCTCTCAATATGGACGAAATTCCCTTTAATTAATCCCATAAAAATCTGAATTAACCTCCTTGGATAATTGCTGAAATATTCCTTGAGTAGTCCACAAGAAATCTCCTTCCTCTCTTGCCGAAATTAGGACTAGATTCATCCATAAATTTCTGAATTAATTCCTTGATAAACCTAGTTGAGTTCCACATGGATTCTCCTTGCATTGGTTGCCAAAATCATTGATGAATAGTGCCGAATGAACAATGCCGAATTTCCTCCAATTAATCCCTTAAAAATCTGAATTAATCTCCAAGGATAATTGCTGAAATCTTCTTGAGTGGTGGCCAAGAAACCTCCTTCCTCCTTTGCCATAATTCCATCTAGATACATTCCCAAAAATCTGAATTAATATCCTAAATAAATTAGGTGTTTTAAAAGAATAAAAACTTTGGGAAAAATATCAAGATTAAATAAAATAAAGTCAGAATCCTATTAGGATAAAAGAATGAGGCAAAGGAAGAGAACTCCCTTGTAATTTTCGTCCAAAATAAACCCTAATGGGCTAGGGTTACATCCAAGAGTCCAATGGACTTGATTTCATGAATTTGGGCCTCCCACTTGGTCCACATGGCAGCCCACCTCTTAATGGGCCTCAGAAAAGCCCATTAAGCTCGTAAATTCTCCGAGGTCCCGTTTTGCATTCCGAGCACAAATAGTAATCCTAGTTGAAGTAGGACTCCTACTCACTTTAGGATTCCTGGTGTCATTAGGATTCCTGGTAAAGTCAGGAAAGAGTTCAAATCAGGAAAGTTTCTAAAAATCAAAATAGGAAAGATTTCAAAAGAGGAAAGTTTCCTAATCTGACTAGGAAATTCAAGTCTCCTAATTCAAGTAGGAGACTCAAAATAGGAAAGTTTCCTTAAAACATTATTTCGGTTCATTCCTTCAATTATTCATCATTTAGGGACTCAAAGATCGAAACTAAGCTAAATAGCAAAGTTAATCAAGTAAAACGCAGCCAAATGATAGGGAAAACACATTAAAAACATAGCATATAATGCTCCTATCAATAAAGTAAGTAGGGATCGTTCACAACGAAGATCGAGGGTGTACCTAACAAAGAATGTCACAAAGTATTATTAACAAATTAAAGAATAATTATAAACATATATACAAAGTAAAGGGGGTTTCGAAGATTGTAAGAATTAAACTAAGTATTAAACAAATAAATTACGAAATAAAATAAAAGAATGTGGTGAAACATTAAGGACATAATCCCCTAAACCGTAGGGTACAAGAATCATACATTGATTTCGAAAACTATTAATTCTCTAAGTCATATGATTGAAATTAACATTGTGAAATATCAGAAGCTAATTATTTCCCAATTAAACCTTCCTATGAATATTAACCTAAGTGAAAGCACCTAGATCAATCAATTAAACATGCCATCTTAGTCTAAAAAGTTAGCTAATCAAACCATGTTCAAAGCATCGAAAGGAGTTGTTAATTCAAGTGCACAACCTAGCATGAATAAGTTCATCTAATTGCAATCCTTTTTATTTGATTCCGACTTTTGTTCAAAGACTTTACTACTTGTGAAATAGGTTTCGAAATTTATTAAGTGAATCCAAACCCTAATTCTAGCTCCAATTGCATGCAAACATTATAAGTTTCGAACCCTATAACATAAACACATAAAAGATATCCATAAACTCGAATCAAATAAACAAACATATAAAAGCAACTTAGAAAACCAATATGTTTCGAAACAAGTATAACAAACCCATAAACAATTCTGGAAATTATGAACTCAACGTTATGTTAACTAAAACAAAGAATTAACAAGCAACAAGGAGGAATTAATTAAAGGTATAGACGAAATACACCATATGGAATGAGAAGCTTGAGCCACGAACCCTTGAAATCTTGGAAGCAAGTACTTCTGATCCGTGAACAGCAAGGTGAAGATGATGATGGACGTCCTAGATGATGAAGGTGATGATGGTGCAGCCGCCTAACCTCCTCCTTGAAGACTTAGAAACCCTAGGTTTTAGAGAATGGAACTCGAGAACTCTTATGGATGGATGTAGTCGACACTATGAAACTTATGGAATGGTATTCTCGATTGTGAATTGGTGTAGAATTATGTTGTGAAGCCCCTCTATTTATAGGAGAACATGGAACTTGAGAAGCGATCTTGAGCGTTGAATATTAAATCCTTGAATGGCCGAGATTCACTTGAGTAGTCACCAAGAAATCCTTCTCTCCTTCTTGCCGATTTTTAGTCTTGATTCATCCAATAAAATCTGATTTAATTGGTCTCCTAATCCCTCTTGGATTGTAAAAGGTGCGGCACTTCTTGTCCTCCAAGAAACCTTGCGGCAAAACCCTAATTCCCTTGTGTTGTTGCCGCAAATCCTCCATTGCATCTTGCCACAAATGTGTCTTGATGCATCCTTTAATTCCTGAAAATAATCCTTAAAGAATTAGTAAAAGAATTAAACAATTAAAACTCCTAATCCTACAAGAATTAGTAAAACATGGAGAGCAAGAAGTCCTTTTATTTTTCTGAATTATTTCTTGCGTCAAACTGATAGGTGCATAATTGTACAACTTTTTATATCAATTTCTCTACATTTTTGTTGTTAGTTTCTCATAAATTTGTGTTATTTATTTAGTTTTTGTGTTTGTAGGTTTCCTATTGCAAATAAAGAGAAAAGAAGATAACTTGAGGAAAATAAACAATGTGCTCGGAAATTTACGAAGTCTAATGGGCTTTCTCGAGGCCCAAGCCCATGAAGGAAGGCCCAAACCCAAGATGGAAGGCCCAAATCCATGAAGGAAGGCCCAAGTTCACAAAGCATGAGGAAAGGCCCAAGCCCAGATTTTCGGACATTCTGCCTGTGCAGATCAGTCAACTTGCGAAGCCCATATCTCCCAATTACACCGTCAGATCTAGCTGTAATTTTGATACCCGCTGCATGTGGATGTTAAGTATTCGGCATTAAAATTTCAGAATCATCCAACCGTCCAAACGTCCATTATGCCGCTCTAAGTGCGCACTGCTCAGTGCTGTCTTCTTTTTATTTCTTTCCTCTTCTTTTATTTTCAATGCTCCACTCACCCCTATATTCTTTCCTCTTCTTTCTGCCCACAATATTAGTGTTTGATTTCTTTTATCTAAATAAATGGTTCATTGCCATATGACTTCATTTCCACCATTCCACTTACCATTTCTTTTCTACCACTCACATTCCACTTCTCTTCCTTTTGTTTCTTTATTTCTTGCATTGTCTTCTTCTTCCTCTCCATTCTCCTATAAATAGCAGCCTCATTCTTCTCACCAATACACACCCCAATGGGGAGGGACAAACCCTCCTCTTTCTCTTCTCCATCTCACATCATATTTTCCATTCTCTAGTATTTAGGGTTTTCAAGTCTTCAAGGAGGAGGGGAGCTGTTTACACCATTACCACCAGCCATCAACCATCATCACCACCATCATCATCACCTTGGGAATCTCGGCTTTTGAGTTACTCGCGTGAGGATTTAAGAGTTTGTGATCTTCGAGTTCTTCCTACTTTCCATATGGTGTACTTCAACTTATTCTTTAATTACTCTTTTTGAGTTCCTCTTTGTTGCTTGTTTATTCTTTGTACTAGTTAACATGACATGACGTTTATAATTTTCAGCCTATATTTTATGAGTTTATTTGATTGTTAGATCCTAATTAATTAGTTCTTCTAGCAGCTTATGTGACTCCGTTTATTTGATTCGGTTTTATTGAATCTTTTATGTGTTCTTGTTTTAAGGTTCGAAACTTAAGATGATTGCATGTAATTGGTGCTAGAATTAGGGTTTTAATTCTAATTCACAAGTAGTAAAGGCTTATCAAACGGGTCGGAATCAAAATAAGAAGGATCGCGGATAGACGAGCGTTCGCTAGGTCGCGCACTTTAATTAACAACTCTTCTCCTATGCGTTAGATATGTTATTGATTGATCACCTTTGCATGTTTAATTGTTTAATCTAGATGAGCGTTCACTAGGTTAATTTTCATGGAAGAGGTTTTATTTGGGGAATGATAACCCGTGTGGGCATTCCACATATGTTAGTTTCGGTTTCATGGCTAGGGAACTTGGTTAATTTTCGGTCTAATGATTGGTAAACTTGTGTATATGTGGCTGAACTTTATATACTTTGTGTTTCATCATCATATTTTATTTATTCTTTGTAATTTAATTAATTTATTTCATTCAATTTATCTCTCAATTCCCCTTTTTACTTTGTACATATGTATATATTTATACTTTATACTTGTTAATAATAATTCTTTATTTTATTTAATTCTTTGTGACAATTTTTGTTAGGTACACCCTTTGATCTCCGTTGTGAACGATACCCTACTTACACTATACTACCGATAGGGTTTTTTTTAAATTGACGCTCCTTTTGGGCGTGTCAATTTTTGGCGCCGTCGACGTGGATTGAAAATGTTCCTAACCTAATATTTTTTTTTGTGAATACTGTTTATAATTTTTTGTAATTATTACTGTTTTTATTACTTGTATATAATTACTGTTTACTTTTTATTGTTTATAATTTTACTATTTTTTTAACTGTTCATATTACTTGTTTATATTACTTGTCTATATTACTTGTGACTAGTTGTTGTTATTACTTGTTTTTAATACTTGTTCATATTTTGTTACACTTAGTAATTTATTTAGGTGTCTTTTATATAGTTGATTATTTTTTTGTTGTTGTAAGTTGTAACTTGAACGGAATAGGTAAGGTCCTTTTATTAATATTGGCCTAAACCCTTCATTTGTACCGTAAGGTCACTTGAGGTTGAGGGCGGCCTTTATTAACACTTGGAGAATTGTCGAACACTTAAGTGCTTTCTCAACTGAGTAAGGGGCACATGGATGGTGTCTAGGTCGAGACCCTGGGTGACAGGTTTTGGATTCAGAGGACTATAGACAGACGAAAGTCGATAGGGGCTTGCCTCCGTAGTCCACCAAATGAATCCTGCCCCTCGCTTATTTCTCATATGATCTGGCCATTCGCCTTCTGAAAACACGGAAAGTCATTTAAGTCAAGGCATTGCACCTAGGCCGTAAGTCCACCTTGAGTTACCGCTTGGAATCAACTTTCATTTTTTTTCAACTATATTCAGACAAAAGAAAATGTTTTTGTACACTTTAGGTATATTGGATTAAACATGACTTTAAGATGGGTAGCTGTTTCAGTCCCATTGCACATTGAAGTCCTCTGTTCCCGTACTTAAGTGTATTGTGTAAATAAAATTTACTTAGACATAGGAAAATATACTTAGACATACGAAAATTTATTTATTCATTTTGTATAGATAATTTGTAATACATATTTAACTTTGTAAATATTTTGTTTTTATTTTGTAAATTTGATTACTAACTTTTTAATTTTTATAGGGAATAATCAAGGTTATCGGAAATTATACCACATACATCGGAGCATACGTTTAGGAAGTCAAGGTTGAAAAACCTTGAGGTTGATGTCTTGTTGGTGATTTTCGGTTTCCTTGGGAGTAAAAAGGTAAGTTTTCTTTTCATTCTCGTTATTTGTTTTAAAAAAAAATAAAAAAATAAAAAAAAATTAGAAAATTTGTAATTGTATATAAAAAAAAAGAGTGCTTGTTTTGTTTTACTGTTTGTAATTATTTATTTTTACTATTTATAATTACTGTTTGTTTTATTTTTGGGCTTGTTGTTTGTTTGTTATTGGGCCTTAGGCCCGTTTGTGTGATTGGTTAGGGTTTTAGGTTTCGAAAAGAAAAATAAAAAAATAAAAAATAAAAAATTTGGTCCATTGGGCCCGTGTCATTCCCGAAGCCTGAAACCCGTAACCCAAGCCCAATTAGTGTGTCGGGCCTTTACTTTTTAGGCCCATTAGTTTAAGCTTACCAATAATGGCCCGTTCTCTACGCGGCCAGGCCCACTTTAAGGCCCAGACCATTCCGATGGCCCAGGCCCATTTAAAGTGTCGGCAAGCGTTAGCGCGTGTGCTACGCGTTTTCACTGTTCACTTTACGACTTTCGCGTAAAGATTTAGTTAAATAAAAAGAAAAATTCTTATTGGACCGTCCCGCGACTTTCGCGTCGGCACGATAATTAAAAAAAATTAAAAAAATAAAAAATGAAAAAAAAATTTGATTGGGCCGACGGACGACTTTTGCGTCGGCCGATTTGTTTAATAATCCGCATGCGTGTCAACTGTAGCCTTTGCGACTTTCGTCGCTCGATCCGTAATTTGCGGATCTCTGTCTTTGGCACGTGTGCGTGCGTGCGTCTGTTCCTTTCCCTTCGTTTGTGTTTGTGTGTTTCATTCCATTCATTTTGCATTCATTTTCACTTAGTTCCCTTTTATTCTCTCTTAATTTTCTCTCGTTTGTTCATACTGTTCTTCACTTGTTCTTCGTTGTTCTTAGTTATTTTTCCAGAAATCTATCCTCCCTCCCAACCTAGAAATGGCCAAAAGAGTGAATTCTTTCAGTGAGTTGTTTCATTCTAGTCCTCCAGAGAGTGATTTCTTTGAAGGCTTGGATGAAATCATTCCACCAAGCATTCTAGATACTGTTAATGCTAGCGTGCCGGATGAACCAGAACCACAAGCACCAATCCAGGCTGCTGATCCACATGTTGTTGTTGTTGCTGGTCCTTCCCAGAAGCGTACGAGAGGCCCGAGGACGAGATTCACCAAGGACCAAAATGATGCGTTGACCGAGTTCTACACGGTGAATCCTCACCCACTCAAACTGCACAGAGCAAGGTTTGCTATAGAACTCGGGTTAACTGAAAATAAGGTCTACAACTGGGGAAGGAGATTTCATGATAAGCACGGTATCCCGTCGGAGGAGCGATTTATGCCGATCTAATAAGAAGAAACGAGGAGGCGATGAGTAAGAATGAGGAGCTTCAAGAGCAGAACCAGAAACTCATCGATGCTCTTCACGGCGGCATTTGTCCCCGGTGTGGAGGTCCCGTTCCGCACCTAGATGTGCATCGATCAAGATTCGAAGTTGTTCCTCCGGAGCCTCTTCTTGTCTTGTCCGATGATTCAATCGACATGGATGACTTGCGAAGGGATGTGCGGAGCCTCATGCCAACATTAGTCGAGCGCTCATCCTCTCATGTGCCATTTGACAATATTCGGGACACTGCTCACTGATCTCGTTGGGTTTCATTCCGACCGGATCGCCGATATCGTGAACAAAGCCAAAGACGAACTCCTTCTCTTGGCCGCGGCTGGTTTTCCCCTCGTGGATCTTTTCATCAAATCCCAGCACTTCCTTTCATCCCGAAATTCTTAATCATGCCGAGTACTTGCGAGTGTCTCAACGAGCTGAGCCTACACCATATTTCATATCAGAAGCCTCGAGACACTCAGCAACCATTCACCTGAATCCGACCACCATCGTTCAGATTTTAATGGATGTTGGTCAATGGTTGCTCGTCTTCTGTAGCTTGGTCACCAATGCCCATACCTTGGAGGTCCTGTTCTCCGGGATAGAAGAAAGCTACAAGGAGCAAGTGCAAGTGATGTCTGCCGAGTTCCTAGTGCCAACACACAATGTTTCAACTCGTGAAGTCCAGTTTGTTCGTTCCTCTCACCAACAATTGGATGGAAGTTGGATTGTTGTGGATGTCTCTGTGGATGAAATGGGCTCAAATCCAAGGCCTTCTGTGAGATCTAGATGCCGAAAACGTCCTTCCGGATGCCTGATACGGGATCTGCAGAATGGTTCCTCCTTTGTCACGTGGGTGGAGCATGTTGATGTGCGAGAAAAAGATTTAACCCCTTTATTTAAACCTTTTGTTGAATCAGGTTTTGCATATGGAGCGAAGCGTTGGTTGGCACCTCTTCAACGACATGCCGAGCGCTACATGTGCGTGATGGGGATTCACACTTCACCCAGTGACTCAATCATTTCACCAGGAGGGAGAAGAAGCCTTGCTAAGATGGCAAACCAGATGGCGGTAAGTTTCTTCAACGACATCACCAACTCGACTTACCATCATTGGACTGCATCAAACAAAACGGGAGACACACATATGGAGGTCAGGACCAACAAGCGAAGGGGTGATCCTAGCCAACCCCTTGGACTCGATCGTACTGCTGGCTGTTCTGTCAAGCACTTCTCTCATCACACAAGAATCTTTGATTTTATCAGAGACGTACAGACAAGGCATTTATGGGATAGTGTGTCGATAGATAGTTCAGTACATGTGCTTACAAACTTCACCACTGGTCTTGACCCACGAAATTCTATCTCCGTTTTGGGCATAAGTAATCACGTCGACTTCCTCATACTCCAGGAGTGCTTCACAGATTCAACGGGGTCGTACGTGATTTATGCGCCTATCGATCAAGCAAGCTTCCAGTCCATGTTATGTGGAGTTGACCCGGAGCCTTTTCAATTGATGTCATCTGGCTTCTCCATTCTGCCTGATGTATCCGGAGACGTACTTGATGGAACTCTACTGACGTTAGTGTTCCAGATCTCAGTGAAGGCAAATTCAGCCAGACGTGCTGTGGATTTGGCAACAGGCACGGTCCAGGACACGCTCAAAAAGATCAAAGCCGCAGTCAACTAAGGAGCAAACGTTGGATGCAAGGCCCTGCTAGCCTTGTTTGTGACTGTTGGTGAATTACTTCGGGAGGAGCTTCACCATCTTCAAGGGGGAGTTTTTCTTTAACCCTTCTATTTTACTTAACTGTTGTGTGTTTATTTCTGTTTGTGTGTTTAAATTCAATAACCATGCTTGAATTTTTCATTTTCGTGAAATATTTGTCTAACATTGAGGACAATGTTTAATTCAAGTGTGGGGGGAAAGTTTATTTAAAAAGAAAAAAAAAAATTTGAAAAATTGAAAAAATTCAAAAAAATAATTTACTTGTTTTCGTTTTCTACGGTAACAATATATCGACTAGATCATACTTACACCCTTGGTAGCGTTGAACCTACCATTGCACTAAGTAAGTCACTGTGGTCACGTGTTGTTACCCTAATAAAAAAAAATTGAAAAAGAAAAAAAAAATAGTTTTGTAAGCTCGTTTGTTTCGCACTGGCTTTGGAGCTATCGAGTCTTAGAAAGTGCTTGTTCGTTTATTTGAGCTATATCATTTTAAAAAAAAATCAATCAAAAAAAAATCAAAAAATCAAAAATTACAAAAATATGTGCTTCTGTTTTGTGTGTTTTGTGCTTTGTTCTTTCCAATCCCAAGGATGAATTGAGTTTAATTGTTGTGATTAGGAGAATGTTTATTATATGTCAAGGCTTTGTGTAGTTTGCTTTGGATTTAATATGCATAACTTGTGATTGCTCGAAATTCCATGTTCACATAACCTGTTTCGATTAATTGATTGCAATCCGAGAAGCACATTTAAACATACATTGTCATGCATACCCAGAAAATGTGAGGATTTGAGCCTATTGAATATTCACATGTATGCATATTTCATACATTTACTCGTTCTTCATGTGTGCACAATTCATGAGTTTTGAACCTAGAACTTGCTCAGAGACCACTTGAAACGTTTTGTTAATCTGTGATGAATTAGAGATGAGTAAGGCATTAGTTGAGCACCATGGCCAAAGTATTCACCATCCATCTAAACACGAACTTTAGGAATAACCCTTTTGAACTAAACACTCATTAGCCGTTTCTTTTGTTCACCCACACCATCTCACCCTTGTTTTATTTATGTTTGCAAGACAATGATAGTGACTTCTTGTGTTCTTATGCTTCGGGTTTTGATTTGTATGGTAGTATACCAAAAGGCAAGTGTGGGGGTGCATTTTATTTTGTTGTATTTGTTCAAAGAAAGAAAAAAAAAATCAAAAACAAAAAGAAGGAATGAAGTTCCTCAAAGAAAAAAAAAAGAGAAAAGAAAGAAAAAAAAATTTGAGAAAGAGAAATGTCAAAAATAGAGTTATTTTCTTGTTTTTAATTTCAATAAAAGGTTGGAGGAAATAAGAAAGTTGTTTCGGGTATAGCATAGGTATGAGTTTCAAAGTCGTTGATTTGTCTTGCAAACATATGAAACATTTTTCATTTCCAGTCCCTTCATTCATTATTCACCATTCACCATTTACCATCCACCTTTTGGCCCCTGTTTCACCCTAAAAGCCCTTATGATTTAATGATTTATAGATTAATTGTAGAGAGTTGGTTGATGAGCAAGCCTATGGGAACATTACTTGTGCAATTGTTTTGAGAGTAAACACTTAACCCTAAACACTGAGCGGAAATAATTAGTGAATCTTGTGAGGTTTAGTGGTTAATGTTGTTCATATGTGCCTATTTGATTGCTTGACATTAATTGTATACTTGGTTTTCACACACTTCACCCGAGCATAAATGAGATGTGCAGGTTAAATACTTAGCAAATTTGTTAGCCTTGGTATATAATTTTTACTCTCCTGATTATAACTCTTCTGAACTCGCTGAGGGTTATGCTTGGAAAGAATATATGTTTTGTGTTGTTTGATATGCGGTAAAACCGACGTCATTAATTATTACCTAAACTTCCTAACAATTTGTCGTTGAATAGTATAATGGGAAGTAGAGGTTTTTCCCACAGAGGATTGTTTATTTACTTTTCTAATGTCACGAAATTAATTAAACTATATTGTTTCTATTTACAAAAATGTACAATATATACACAAGTAATATTTTTGGGTTTTTGAAATATTTTGAAAACAATAAATAAATAAAAGTAAATATTTTTGGCTTTTTAATATATTTGCAAACAAACAAAGTTAAACAAATTTAACTAACACACTTAAATAAAACACACCAACAATAAAGAAATTAAACTAACACACAAATGAATCAAATAACATATTTTTGGGTTTTTCATAAAATAATTAAACACACAAATATCAAATCAATCAAATATTCAAAATACAAATAAATCAAATAAATCACACAACATAAAATTAAATTGAGTTTGAGAGAAATGCTCATTTAATTCCGGCGAGGGATCTAATCGGACTCGCCGGATTTTCGATGAAGTTCGGGAGCTCGGGTGCACTTAGCAAATGGACTGGGCCTTGGGTAATTGGGCTTGGGCCTGTGAACAGTAGAAGCCCAACCCATTCTTCTTTGTTGACTTCGTTGACTGCCCAGCCCATGTTGACAAAGTCAGCAGTTTGACTTTTCAACCTCCAATTCTTAGCCATTTCCGCGTGTTTGACCGTGGTCTTCATCTCCTCACTTTCTATTCTTCATTTCTCTTCTTCAGCCCGTGGTAGCCTTTCTCTTCATCTCCTTCTTGCCTTTCCCTTCATTTCTGAATAGAGACAAGAGAGAGAGACCGGTGGTCATGGTAACGGCGAGCTTGGCGGCGCAAGAGAGAGGCGCCACGCCGGCGGAGGAGATGCCGGATTGAGTTTCCGCGGTGGAGAGAGAACAGCAGCTGCGGTTGCAGCGGTCGACGGTGACAGGACACGGGATCGACGATGGGTACGCACGGGGAGTGATGGCCTTGGCTCGACGGCGAGGTGAGAGCAGCAGCTGCGGTTGCGGCGGCAAGGGAGGACGTGAACGGCGCCGGCTTGGTGCGGTGATTGGAGCAGATCGACGGCGAGAAGCTTGGGTCTGATTGTGATGCCGTTTCCGAGAGGCGGCGCGGCATCGGGATGCGGCGGAGACGACGCCGAGAGCAGAGCAGCACTGGGCCGTGTGAGGACAGAGATGCGGCCGGCTGGATACGGCGGATTGGCGGCTCGGCGAGACGGGAACAACGGCAGATTTGGTGAGCACGGGTCGCCGGCGGTGATGGCAGAGGACTGGGTACGCCGGGTAATCTTCTAAACCTGCAAAAGAACGAGAGATTGAAGAGATGGTAATTTGAACCTGTTTGATTCTTGTTAATTGCGGGGATTGGTGAATTGGGTTTTCCGTGAATTAAATGGATGGGTGTTTGGGTGATGATGGTATGGATGTTTCGTGTAATTGCAGATGAATTGGAGGCTTGAGTGAAGATTTATGTTAATTAGAAGAAGGGAGGCGAGTGAGGTGGAGCTGTGGTGTTTCCGTGAGCGATGGGCTCACGGTGATGATTTTGATTGCAGGAGTAACGAGAGGGGAGAAAGAAGAAGGGCTGAGATAGCTGGGGAAAGAAAAGAGCAGAGAGAAGAGAGTGTTTGCGAGAGAGGTGAGAAGAGAAGGCACAGCCCGGAGGGCTGTACACGGACGCTTTGAAGGAGACTGTGATTGTTGATTAGGGAACCGAGAGAAGTATAGGGGCAAGGACAGAAGGCACAGGGAGGTTCCCTGTACACGGAAGCTTGAGGAGGGTGGAGGGGGGAAAGAGATGGGAAGAATTGGTGGCGCGGGGAGAAGCCCCGGCCAAGGAAAATGAAACAGGGACTGGGTATTTAAAGAGAGAAATGGCAGTGGTGATGGACTGATGGATTGCTCAATTTGAATTCAAATTGAAGGAGTGAGTGCGATGGTGGAAGCTAGCTGGAGATGCTGCCGGTGGAGTGAGCTCGGTGGTGGCTGGGTAACATGGGTAACATGGCAGGAGAAGAGAACGAAGCATGTGGCTGCAAAACAAAACAAAAACAAAACAAATAAAATAACAAAAAGAAATTAAATGAATTAAATATAAAACAAAAGAAATAAATAAAATAACAAAAGAAATAATTATAAAATAAAAACTAAAGTAGAATAAAAATAAATAAAAACAAGGGAAAATAAAAATAGAGATTTAAAATATGTTTCACCACCGCGTGTGGTGGTTGCGCTTCCGTGAGTGGTGGTTCGCCGGCAAAATTGCCGGGATTCGAAACGTCTTTCGAAATCTTCGTACAATATTATATTCCACTTCCAAATAATGACCGGTGTCATCAGATAATCGAAAAGTCACGGTTGACTTTCCGAAATTGCGCAGTAAATCTCCAAAATTCACCTTTTATGTGTAAATTAGCATTTTTCACATATTTTCCCTGAAAACACGAAAACAAACATTAAACTGACAAATAAGCTTTCAGAATAGCATCCATCCAAGTATTTAGAGCACTTTATGAACGTATTTTACGTTCACATCATTGTTCTGTTTTAAGTTTTGTGTTGCTAAGGGACTAGCAATAGCTAAGTGTGGGGGTATTTGATAGGTGCATAATTGTACAACTTTTTATATCAATTTCTCTACATTTTTGTTGTTAGTTTCTCATAAATTTGTGTTATTTATTTAGTTTTTGTGTTTGTAGGTTTCCTATTGCAAATAAAGAGAAAAGAAGATAACTTGAGGAAAATAAACAATGTGCTCGGAAATTTACGAAGTCTAATGGGCTTTCTCGAGGCCCAAGCCCATGAAGGAAGGCCCAAACCCAAGATGGAAGGCCCAAATCCATGAAGGAAGGCCCAAGTTCACAAAGCATGAGGAAAGGCCCAAGCCCAGATTTTCGGACATTCTGCCTGTGCAGATCAGTCAACTTGCGAAGCCCATATCTCCCAATTACACCGTCAGATCTAGCTGTAATTTTGATACACGCTGAATGTGGATGTTAAGTATTCGGCATTAAAATTTCAGAATCATCCAACCGTCCAAACGTCCATTATGCCGCTCTAAGTGCGCACTGCTCAGTGCTGTCTTCTTTTTATTTCTTTCCTCTTCTTTTATTTTCAATGCTCCACTCACCCCTATATTCTTTCCTCTTCTTTCTGCCCACAATATTAGTGTTTGATTTCTTTTATCTAAATAAATGGTTCATTGCCATATGACTTCATTTCCACCATTCCACTTACCATTTCTTTTCTACCACTCACATTCCACTTCTCTTCCTTTTGTTTCTTTATTTCTTGCATTGTCTTCTTCTTCCTCTCCATTCTCCTATAAATAGCAGCCTCATTCTTCTCACCAATACACACCCCAATGGGGAGGGACAAACCCTCCTCTTTCTCTTCTCCATCTCACATCATATTTTCCATTCTCTAGTATTTAGGGTTTTCAAGTCTTCAAGGAGGAGGGGAGCTGTTTACACCATTACCACCAGCCATCAACCATCATCACCACCATCATCATCACCTTGGGAATCTCGGCTTTTGAGTTACTCGCGTGAGGATTTAAGAGTTTGTGATCTTCGAGTTCTTCCTACTTTCCATATGGTGTACTTCAACTTATTCTTTAATTACTCTTTTTGAGTTCCTCTTTGTTGCTTGTTTATTCTTTGTACTAGTTAACATGACATGACGTTTATAATTTTCAGCCTATATTTTGTGAGTTTATTTGATTGTTAGATCCTAATTAATTAGTTCTTCTAGCAGCTTATGTGACTCCGTTTATTTGATTCGGTTTTATTGAATCTTTTATGTGTTCTTGTTTTAAGGTTCGAAACTTAAGATGATTGCATGTAATTGGTGCTAGAATTAGGGTTTTAATTCTAATTCACAAGTAGTAAAGGCTTATCAAACGGGTCGGAATCAAAATAAGAAGGATCGCGGATAGACGAGCGTTCGCTAGGTCGCGCACTTTAATTAACAACTCTTCTCCTATGCGTTAGATATGTTATTGATTGATCACCTTTGCATGTTTAATTGTTTAATCTAGATGAGCGTTCACTAGGTTAATTTTCATGGAAGAGGTTTTATTTGGGGAATGATAACCCGTGTGGGCATTCCACATATGTTAGTTTCGGTTTCATGGCTAGGGAACTTGGTTAATTTTCGGTCTAATGATTGGTAAACTTGTGTATATGTGGCTGAACTTTATATACTTTGTGTTTCATCATCATATTTTATTTATTCTTTGTAATTTAATTAATTTATTTCATTCAATTTATCTCTCAATTCCCCTTTTTACTTTGTACATATGTATATATTTATACTTTATACTTGTTAATAATAATTCTTTATTTTATTTAATTCTTTGTGACAATTTTTGTTAGGTACACCCTTTGATCTCCGTTGTGAACGATACCCTACTTACACTATACTACCGATAGAGTTTTTTTTAAATTGACGTGCCTTTTTGGGCGTGTCACAAACTCTCCTAATCCTATAAGGATTAGGCCGGCCTCTTTCTCCTTTCCCACTTAGTAATTGCGGCACAAACCCTAATAGGTTTAGGGTTTGCGACATAGGGTCCTTTTGGGCTTCCTTTATGGATTTGGGCTTCTAACTTGGGCCTCGTGGCAGCCCACCTCTTAATGGGCCCCGAAAAAGCCCATTAAGCTTCGTAATTTTCCGAGCCTCGATTTTCCATTCCGAGCACAAAATAGTTTTCCTGGATGAACTAGGTTTCCTACTTCCATTAGGATTCCTGGTCAAGACAGGAAAGATTCAAATTAGGAAGGTTTCCTAAAACAATTAGGAAAGTCAAAACAGGAAAGTTTCTTAAAAACTTCATTTTCGCACATGCTCATATGTATTCATCACTTAGGGACTCAAAGATAAAAACTAAGCAAAATAGCAAAGTTAATCAATAAAACGCAGCCAAATAATAGGGGAAACATATTAAAAACGTAGCATATAATGCTCCTATCAAATTCCCCCACACTTAGCTATTGCTAGTCCCTTAGCAATTCAACCAATTTCACACGAAAAACTTCTATTGCCCTTAACATTTTGCCTCAGAAATCTCTTACTTTCACAAAATCAAGCTTAGCACTTAACCAAAAATTGTCACAAGAAATTCGAGAGTTAATTAACAAGCATGGAATTCATATGAACAAGTAAGACTTGGAAGATCAATAGTTATCAATGGAGCTCAGCACGTTTCAACAAGTATTCTTACAAGGGTATGCTCTCTATTTTCACTCAGATTCATGGCTCATGCTTAAAAGCTTTTCACTCAAAGATATGTGAGAGAAATAATTGTAAGGCATTCAAATAGCTCACATATATCAATCAAAGAAAGCACTTTAGTGAACGATTTAAAACCTCATGAAAGATATCGATTACATGCACAAATGAACCAAAACCATATGCTTACTTTCGAAATTTATCTCCACAGATCAAGGATTACTCATCTTAAGGATCAAGAAGGACTTTTAAGGGTTATAATGGGGCCAAGGCTCACGGTTTAAAGAAACGAAGGATAAGAAATCACAAAGTGTCCTAAAAACTTAGTAGAGCATCCAAACAACCATGTCACTCAAAAACGGGCCAAATATCATCTTGTTGGGCCCCAAAACGTCATTCTAAACACAAATGATAAAGGACAAAGGCCAAGTATTTTTATTAGACCTTCACTTCAAAGCAATCTCCTAAATCATTCGGGAAAGGGGACATTAATCCATTTTTTTTTTTTTTCACAACAATTTTTTTTTCTTTCTTGCCGTACACATATTTTTTCTTTCTTTTTTTTTTATTTTTCACGGCACACATGTATGAACAAGTCTATCCCTCCCCCACACTTATTTTCGCCAATCACCTCTTTTTCTTTTGTCTTTCATTCACATGGTTTCAATCACCAAAGCATAGCTCCACTAAGTTCCTAGAACAAGGGGTAAGGATGTAACTATACTAAGGTTTAGGGTCAAGATATCGTGGGTGATGAAAGAAAAGGCTAAATGTAGGCTCAAAGAGGTTAACTAAGGGGTGCACACGCATGCACACAATTAAGGGACACATGGCTATTTTGGCAATGGTGGAAATCCTAAGTGCCTTCAATCCTTTCCAAAATCGAGTATGTTATGACTATAAGTTTCGAAAAATTCAAAAGCAAGTTCTAGTAAACTCTCTAGTCCATTGAAAATCTATGGCATGCAATTGATCAAATAGAAGAATAATGAGGTTAACAACAAGTTTTCAAGCCAAAGAAGATCTGATTTTAAACATCTCTCAACAAGAAAGCACATAAAGCTCGAAAACTCACATAGGGTTTATTAACTTGTTTTAACATGCTCAAAATCTGTACCAAAGTTTCAAACCATATCTACTACATGTTCACACATCTTCCATATTCATCAATTAACCAAAGAATAACATTCAACATATTCGATCTTGTGATCCACTTTTCATCCATGATTTCAAAGATTAAGCTCATCCTAGGCAGTTAAGGGCATCCTAAGACTCGACAAACATCCATCATAAAAAAAACTCTTTTTGTATTTTCGAAATTTTCTGATTTTTTTTTTTGTATTTTTTTTTTTAAAACAAGCACTTTCTAAGACTCAATAGCTCCAAAGCTAGTGCGAAACAAACGAGCTTACAAAAACATAAACAAAACAAAACATAAACCCTTCCCCCACACTTAAATCTTATATTGTCCTCAATGTAAGCACATAACATATGTAAGACAAGCATGGAACAAGGAAACATATACAGTTCAACCAAAACAAATAGAGAGAGATAGAGAAATCAAATCTGCGTGTGACGGCTCCTCCATAGTCGTGGTTGAATTGGGTTGCCTCCCAAATAGCGCTTAATATTTAAAGTCTTCAGCCTAGACTTAGCCGCAACTTCTAACCAAGACGTTTGTGTCTCTGAGACTCCAATGAAATTGCCTCAACGTCCGCTTCCTCATCATTGTCGCACGGTTCAAAGTAAGGTTTCAAGCGATGACCATTCACCTTGAACTCATTGCCGGTGTTGATTCCCTTAATCTGAAAAGCACCATGAGGAAAAATGTTAGTAATAATAAAAGGACCTATCCAACGAGAACGAAGCTTACCGGGAAACAACTTAAGTCGAGAATGAAACAAAAGAACTTTTTGGCCCACGGTAAAGGATTTCCCACGAAGCATGTTGTCATGGTATGCCTTTGTTTTCTCCTTGTAGATCCGTGCACTTTCAAATGCATCATTCCGAATTTCTTCAAGCTCACTCATTTGAAGTTTCCTATGAAGGCCGGCCTCATTCATGTCCATATTTAGTTGCTTCACGGCCCACCAAGCTTTGTGCTCCAACTCCACCGGTAGGTGACACGGTTTTCCATAGACAATCCGATAAGGGGACATCCCAATGGGGGTTTTGTAGGCTGTTCTGTAGGCCCACAACGCATCCACCAATCTTGTGCTCCAATCCTTGCGGTTAGGGTTAACCGTTTTCTCCAAAATGCTCTTGATCTCACGATTGGAAACTTCAGCTTGTCCATTCGTTTGGGGATGATAAGGTGTGGAAACCTTATGTGTGACGCCATACTTCTTGAACAAGGCCTCCATGGTACGGTTACAGAAGTGTGATCCTCCATCACTGATGATTGCTCTTGGCATGCCAAACCTAGAGAAAATGTTAGACTGCACAAAATCTGAAACAACTTTGGCGTCATTAGTCCGGGTGGCTTTTGCTTCCACCCACTTTGAAACATAATCAACAGCAAGGAGAATATAAAGAAAGCCAAAAGATGAAGGAAACGGGCCCATGAAATCTATTCCCCAAACATCAAATACTTCAACCACCGAAATATTAGTTAAAGGCATCTGATCCCTAGGTCCTAAATTACCGGTTCTTTGACACCTATCACATGTTAAACAATATGCATATGCATCTTTAAACAAAGTTGGCCAAAAGAAACCCGATTCTAACACCTTAAAAGCAGTCTTTTTCGAACCAAAGTGCCCCCCACATGCTTTAGAATGGCAAAAAGATAGTATAGCATTTTGTTCATGTTCAGGAATGCATCGCCTAATTAATTGATCAGCACAATGTTTCCACAAATAAGGATCATCCCAAACATATTGCCTAGCAATTTTCTTAAGTCTATCTCTTTGAGCATGCGACATGGTATCAGGAATTCGATTAGAGACAATATAATTCACAATATCAGCATACCATGGTTCACTAACCTGAATTCCGAAGAGTTGTTCATCCGGAAACGTTTCCACAAGGGGTAGGGCGTCTTCCTCATGTACCAAGCGGCTCAAATGATCAGCCACCACGTTCTCACTTCCTTTCTTGTCTTTGATCTCCACATCGAACTCTTGAAGTAGAAGTACCCATCTAATCAGCCTTGGTTTCGCCTCCTTCTTGGAGAGTAGGTACTTCAGAGCTGCATGATCAGTATAAATAACAACTTTAGTACCAAGTAAGTAAGAACGAAATTTCTCTAAGGCAAACACAACAGCAAGCATCTCTTTTTCAGTAGTAGAATAATTCAATTGAGCATCATTAAGAGTGCGAGAAGCATAGTAGATGGCATAAGGCTTCTTATCCATGCGTTGCCCTAGCACAGCCCCCACGGCATAATCAGAAGCGTCACACATCAACTCGAAGGGCAAAGACCAATCCGGGGGTTGCATGATAGGTGATGACGTCAAAAGCTCCTTAAGCTTGTCAAAAGCGCCTTGGCACTCCTTGTCAAAGTTAAACGTCACCTCCTTTTGTAGTAGGCGGCAAAGGGGTCTTGCAATCTTGGAAAAGTCCTTGATGAAGCGGCGATAGAATCCTGCATGTCCAAGAAAAGAACGAACCTCTCTCACAGAAGTGGGAGAGGGTAAGTAGCGTACAAGATCCACTTTAGCTTTATCAACTTCTATACCCCTAGAAGAGACAATGTGACCTAGGACTATCCCTTGTCTAACCATAAAGTGACATTTTTCCCAATTTAGCACAAGGTTAGTTTCAACACACCTTTTAAGAATAAGTTCCAAATTATCAAGGCAATTATCAAAGTTTTCACCAAAAACCGAAAAGTCATCCATAAAAACTTCAATAATTTTTTCAATAAAATCAGAAAAGATGCTTACCATACATCTTTGGAACGTACCCGGTGCATTGCAGAGTCCGAAGGGCATCCTACGATAAGCAAACGTCCCAAATGGACAAGTGAAGGTCGTTTTCTCTTGATCCTCGTGTGCAATAGCAATCTGATTGTAACCGGAGTATCCATCGAGAAAGCAATAGTAGTCATGACCCGCCAAGCGCTCAAGCATTTGATCAATAAACGGTAAAGGGAAGTGATCCTTCCTAGTAGTGGCGTTGAGCTTCCTATAGTCAATGCAAACTCGATGTCCGGTCACGGTCCTTTGTGGCACCAACTCATTCTCAGCATTCTTAACAACAGTGACTCCGGACTTCTTTGGTACCACTTGGATTGGCGACACCCATTTGGAGTCTGAAATGGGGTAGATAACGCCACAATCAAGGAGTTTGATAACCTCCTTCTTCACAACTTCCATCATTGGAGGGTTGAGACGGCGCCGAGCCTCTCTAGTGGGTTTAGTCCCCTCCTCAAGAAGTATGCGATGGACACAAGTTGTAGGGCTTATTCCCTTGATATCTGCTAGGGTCCATCCAATAGCAGTCTTATGCTCCTTGAGCACACTCACCAAACGTTGCTCTTGAGTTGAAGTAAGAGCGGAAGACACGATAACGAGCAACGATTCATTCTCCCCTAAATAAGCATACTTCAAGTAATCCGGTAGGGGCTTAAGTTCAAGTACGGGTGCCTTAATCACGAAGGAACAGCCTTGTTAGTAGATAAGGGAATGGACAAAGGAGGAATGTACTTACCTAGATAGGGTGTGGCCTCAAGAGAGAACACATTGTCCATAACCTTTGCGTCACATGTCTCCAAAAGCTCCTCCATAGGGATGCTCACGCCACTTTCGGTGTAGCCCACTCCTTGTTCAAGTGTTGTGGCTAAGGTATCCTCTTTCATAATGTCAAGCATTTCCTGCGCAAGATTGTCCAACACATCAATAGAAAAACAATTATGAACATCGAGTGGATACCTCATTGCTTCAAAGATGTTGAAGCCAATCACATCACCATCGAACTCCATTGTTAAAGCTCCGGCTTACACATCGATTTTAGTCCTAGCCGTGCTCATGAATGGCCGGCCTAGCAATAATGGCGTGGAACTTATAGGAGACTCCTCCATCTCTAGGACATAGAAATCCGCCGGAAAGATCAAATGGTTTACCTGCACAAGCACATCTTCCAACATACCCTTAGGGTAGACATTAGATCTATCAGCTAGTTGGATAATGACATTATCAGGTTTTAGTTCCCCTAATCCCAAAGTGACATACACAGAATAAGGCATCAAATTAATTGAAGCACCTAAATCTAGCATGGCATTCGAAAATTTAGAGTTACCAATTTGGCAAGGAATGGTGAAACTTCCGGGATCCGAACACTTGGTAGGTAGTTTCTTTTGTAGCATGGCCGAGACATTCTTACTTACCTTAACCACCTCCTTTTCTCGAGTCCTCCTCCTTGTGGTGCAAAGCTCCTTAAGGAACTTAGCATACTTAGGCATTTGTTCAATAGCTTCCAAAAGAGGGAGATTGAGTTGAACCTTCTTAAACGTCTCCAAGATGGCTTGGTCACTCTCATCTCTCTTAGTTCTATCAAATCTGCGTGGAAAGGGCAAAGGAGGAGAAGGAGGGTTAGTCTTAACCGAATTTGACAAGTTAGAAGTGATAGGCTACAAGTGTGCATCAATTTAAAACCCTAAAAGCATTGTAGTAAAGAATAAGTAGGGATCGTTCCAACGGAGATCGAGGGTGTACCTAACAAAGAATGTCACAAAGAATTAATATTTACAAATATAAACAAAATATGTACACAAAATCAAGGGGTGATTGAGAATTGTTTACGAAAATTAAGTAACTAACTACAAAGAATGAATTAAATGGAATAAATCGATGGAACATAGATCAATTAATCAACATCTTAAGTATACTCATTTATCAATTATCAGATTGAAACTTAACTAAATCCCTAGTCATGAATTCGAAATTAACACATGTAAGATGTTGGACCACCATACATCTCCCAAATAAATATCTCTCTATGAATTCCAACCTAAACGACCACACCTAGGTTAAACAATTAAACATGCAAAGATAGCTAGCCTAAACATGTTCAACGCATAGAAACATACTTGTTAATTAAAGTGCATGACCTAGTGAGACCACTCTACTATCCATGATCCTTCTCATCTGATTCTATCAATTAAGGCAAAATCAAACAAGCAAATCCACATAAACTACTAGAAGAATCAATCAACTTCAATCCAACAACCAAATAAACTTGTATAAATAATCTGGAAATTTAAATGATCCATGAAATGTTAACTAATACAAAGGTAATCAAGCAACAAAGAGGTATGAATTTAAAGGTTAAAACGTAATACACCATATGAAATAGTTAAGATCTTGAAACCACAAAACCTTGAATCCTTGACCACAAGTGATCCAAGCTTGTGAAGACAAGTTGATGATGAAGATGGTGATGTCGAAATATGGCTGGTGATGATGGTGATTACGCCTTCTCCTCCTCCTTGAAGCCTTGAGAACCCTTGCACTAGAGAATGGAGCTAAGAACCTTGGATGGAGTAGCTGCTGAAACTATGAGAGAGTATGGAATGATATTCTTAGTTGTGAATTGGTATGGAAGTGAGTTGTGAAGCCCTCTATTTATAGGAGAACATGGAACCCTAGCCTTGATCCTAGCCCTTCAAAATTAATCCCTTGAATGGCTGAGATTGCTTTGAGTAGTCCCAAGAAATATCCCACCTCTTCTTGCCATGATCAGGTCTAGATACATCCCACAATATCTAATTTTATTCTTGGGGGTGGGTGGAGCATTGAGAATAAAAGAAAATTAAAGAATTAAAAAGTAGACAGCACTGAGCTCAGTGCACTTAGAACAGCATAATGGACGTTCCACTGGTTGGATTATCCTGAAATTTTAATACAGAATACCTAACACACATGTGCAGCTTGTATTAAAATTTTAGCACGATCGGACGGTCCAATTTTGAGATATGGGCTTCAGAAGTGGACTGATCTGCACAGGCAGAATGTCCGAAAATGGACTTGGACCTTTCCTTCATGCTTTGTGGACTTGGGCTTTCCTTCATGGATTTGGGCCTCCATCTTGGGCCTCACGGCAGCTCACCTCTTAATGGGCCTCAGAAAAGCCCATTAGACTTCGTTAATTTCCGAGCTCCGATTTTCCGTTCTGAGCTGAAATAGTAATCCTAGTTGCATTAGGATTCCTACTCCCTTTATGATTCCTGTCAGAGTCAGGAAAGAATTCAAATTAGGAAAGTTTCATAATATCTTCATTTTAATTCATTCCTTCAATTAAATCATCATTTAGGGACACAAAGGTAGAAACTAAGCTAAATAGCAAAGTTAACCAATAAAACGCAGCCAAATAGTAGGGAAAATATATTAAAAACGTCACACTTTGTGCTCCTATCAAATTCCCCCACACTTAGCTATAGCTAGTCCCTTAGCAACACAATCATACTCCACACAAAAATTCTATTGCCCTTAACTTATTGCCTCAGAAATCTCTTACTTTCGTGGAATCAAGTTTAGCACTTAACCAAAATTTGTCACAGGAAATTCGAGAGTTAATTAACAATCATGGAATTCATATGAACAAGTAAGACTTGGAAGAACAATAGTTATGCAATGGAGCTCAACATGTTTCAAACAAGTTATCCTCACAAGGGTATGCTCTCTATTATACTTAGATTCATGGCTCTAGCTTAAAAGCTTTTCACTCAAATATGTGAGAGAAATTATTGTAAGGCATTCAAATAGCTCACATATATCAATCAAAGAAAGCATTTTAGTGAAATATTTTCAAAACCTCATGAAAGATATCGACTACATGCACAAATGGACCTCAACCATATGCTCAACTTTCGAATTAAACTCCACAGATCAAGGTCTACCCATTTTAAGGATCAAGAAGGACTTTATAAGGATATAACGGGGCCAAGGCTCACGGTTTAGAGAAACAAAGGATAGGGTAATCACAAAGTGTCCAAAAAACTTAGTAGAGCATCCAAATAACCATGTCACTCAAAAACGGGAAAAATATCATTTTGTTGGGCCCAAACTTCATTCTAACCACAAATGATAAAGGACAAAGGCCAAGTATTTATTTTAGACCTTCACTTCAAAACAACCTCCTAAATCATCGGGAAAAGGGGACATTAATCCATTTTTTTCTTCAATTTTTTCTTTTCTTGCCGTACATGTATTTTTCTTTTCCTTTTCTTTATTTTTCACGGCATACATATGTAATGGACAAGTCTATCCCTCCCCCACACTTATTTTTGTCAATTCCCTCTTTTCTTTTGTCTTTCTTTCACAAAGCTCAATCATCAAAGCATAGCTCCACTAAGTTCGTAGAACAAGGGTAAAGATATGACTATACTAAGGTTCATGGTCAAGATATCATGGGTGAAGAAAGAAAAGGCTAAATGTAAGCTCAAAAAGGTTAACTAAGGGGTGCACACACGTGTACACAAATAAGGGACACATGGCTTTTTGGCATTGGTGGAAATCCTAAGTGCCTTCAATCCTTTCCAAAATCGAGAGTATGTTATGACTATAAGTTTCGAAAAATTCAAAAGCAAGTTCTAGTAAACTCTATAGTCCATTGAAAATCTATGGCATGCAATTGATCAAGTAGAAGAATAATGAGGTTAACAATGAGTTTTAAAGCCAAAGAAGATCTGATTTTAAACAACTCTCAACAAAGAAAGCACATATAGCTCGAAAGCTCACATAGGGTTCATTAACTTGTCTTCACATGCTCAAATTCTGTACCAAAGTTACAAACCATATCTACTACATGTTCATACATCTTCCATATTCATCAATTAACCAAAGAATGATATTCAACAATTTGATCTTGTGATCCACTTTTCAACCATGATTTCAAAGATTAAACTCATCCTAGGCAGTTAAGGGCATCCTAAGACTCAACCAACCATCACAAAAACTCTTTTTGTATTTTTCGATTTTCTGAATTTTTTTTTTTTATAACGCAAAAGGTAAACCTTATATTGTCCTCAATGTAAGCACAAAAACATATGTAAGGCAAGTATTGAGAAAGTAAAACAGATACAGTTCAACCAAAAGAAGTAAAGAGAGAGATAGAGAAAGCAAATCTGCGTTGATGGCTCCTTCACATATTTGGTTGAATTGGGTTGCCTCCCAAATAGCGCTTAATGTTTAAAGTCTTCAGCCTAGACTTTGCCATACGTCACTAATCTTGGCTCTCCCTAGCCATGACGTCTTCCTCATTCCTCCTTTGAGGTGCAAAAGTGATGGACTCCTCATTATGGTCATAAGCCTCTGACACGCCCAAAAGGAGCATCAATTTAAAAAAAAACCCTATCGGTAGTATAGTGTAAGTAGGGTATCGTTCACAACGGAGATCAAAGGGTGTACCTAACAAAAATTGTCACAAAGAATTAAATAAAATAAAGAATTATTATTAACAAGTATAAAGTATAAATATATACATATGTACAAAGTAAAAAGGGTAATTGAGAGATAAATTGAATGAAATAAATTAATTAAATTACAAAGAATAAATAAAATATGATGATGAAACACAAAGTATATAAAGTTCAGCCACATATACACAAGTTTACCAATCATTAGACCGAAAATTAACCAAGTTCCCTAGCCATGAAACCGAAACTAACATATGTGGAATGCCCACACGGGTTATCATTCCCCAAATAAAACCTCTTCTATGAAAATTAACCTAGTGAACGCTCATCTAGATTAAACAATTAAACATGCAAAGGTGATCAATCAATAACATATCTAACGCATAGGAGAAGAGTTGTTAATTAAAGTGCGCGACCTAGCGAACGCTCGTCTATCCGCGATCCTTTTTATTTTGATTCCGACCCGTTTGTTAAGCCTTTACTACTTGTGAATTAGAATTAAAACCCTAATTCTAGCACCAATTACATGTAATCATCTTAAGTTTCGAACCTTAAAACAAGAACACATAAAAGATTCAATAAAACCGAATCAAATAAACGGAGTCACATAAGCTGCTAGAAGAACTAATTAATTAGGATCTAACAATCAAATAAACTCATAAATATAGGCTGAAAATTATATAAATCATGTCATGTTAACTAATACAAAGAATAATCAAGCAACAAAGAGGAACTCAAAAAGAGTAATTAAAGAATAAGTTGAAGTACACCATATGGAAAGTAGGAAGAACTCGAAGATCACAAACTCTTAAATCCTCACGCGAGTAACTCAAAAGCCGAGATTCCCAAGGTGATGATGATGGTGGTGATGATGGTTGATGGCTGGTGGTAATGGTGTAAACAGCTCCCCTCCTCCTTGAAGACTTGAAAACCCTAAATACTAGAGAATGGAAAATATGATGTGAGATGGAGAAGAGAAAGAGGAGGGTTTGTCCCTCCCCATTGGGGTGTGTATTGGTAGAGAAGAATGAGGCTGCTATTTATAGGAGAATGGAGAGGAAGAAGAAGACAATGAAAGAAATAAAGAAAGAAAAGGAAGAGAAGTGGAATGTGAGTGGTAGAAAAGAAATGGTAAGTGGAATGGTGGAAATGTAGTCATATGGCAATGAACCATTTATTTACCAAAAAGAAATTAAACACTAATGGTGTGGGCAGAAAGAAGAGGAAAGAATATAGGGGTGAGTGGAGCATTGAAAATAAAAGAAGAGGAAAGAAATAAAAACGGACAGCACTGAGCAGTGCGCACTTAGAACGGAATCCTGCACGTTTCAACGGTTGGATGCTTCTGAAATTTTATTTGGGAATAACTGACATCCATGTGCAGCGTGTATCAAAATTACAGCTAGATCTGACGGTGCAATTGAGAGATATGGGCCTCGCAAGTTGACCTATCTGCACAGGCAGATTGTCCGAAAATCTGGGCTTGGGCCTTTCCTCATGCTTTGTGAACTTGGGCCTTCCTTCATGGATTTGGGCCTTCCATCTTGGGTTTGGGCCTTCCATCTTGGGCCTCATGGCAGACCACCTCTTAATGGGCCTCGCAAAAGCCCATTTGACTTCGTTTCTGCACATGTTCACATTAATACGTCATTTAGGACTCAAATATGGAAACTAAGCTAAAATAGCAAAGTTACAATTAAATCATAGCCAAATAGTAGGGAAAACACATTAAAAACGTCACACTTTGTGCTCCTATCAGCCTCGTAATACGGCTTCAATCGATGTCCATTCACTTTGAACTCATTGCCGGATTGGCCTCCTTTAATCTGCACAGCCCCATGGGGAAAAATATTAGTAACAACAAAAGGTCCAATCCAACGAGAACGAAGCTTACCGGGAAAAAGTTTAAGTCTAGAGTGAAATAAAAGAACTTTCTGCCCCACAACAAAGTGTTTCCCACGAATCATGTTATCATGGAAAGCCTTTGTCTTTTCCTTGTAAATCCGAGCACTCTCAAATGCATCATTCCTTATTTCCTCGAAGCTCATTCAATTGCAATTTCCTCTGAATCCCAGCTTCATCCATGCTCATGTTGAATTGCTTCACGGCCCACCAAGCTTTGTACTCCAACTCCACCGGTAGATGGCAAGCCTTGCCATAAACAAGCCTATAAGGTGACATTCCAATGGGAGTCTTGTAAGCCGTCCTATAAGCCCATAATGCATCCACCAACCTAGAGCTCCAGTCCTTGCGGTTAGGGTTGACCGTCTTCTCCAATATGTTCTTGATCTCACGATTGGAAACCTCCGCTTGCCCACTGGTTTGGGGGTGATAGGGTGTAGAAACCTTATGTGTAACGCCATACCTCTTGAACAAGGCCTCAATCGTGCGGTTGCAAAAATGTGAGCCTCCATCACTTATGATCACTCTTGGCATGCCAAACCTAGAGAAAATGTTAGACTGCACAAAATCCGCAACAACTTTAGAATCATTAGTCCGGGTGGCCTTAGCTTCCACCCATTTTGAGACATAGTCAACGGCAAGGAGAATGTAAAGAAACCCATAAGATGAAGGAAAAGGTCCCATAAAATCTATGCCCCAAACATCAAATAATTCAACAGCTTGAATATTAGTTAATGGCATTTGATCTCTAGAACTAAGATTTCCCATTCTTTGGCACCTATCACAAGTCAAGCAAAACGCATATGCATCTTTAAACAAAGTTGGCCAAAAGAATCCCGATTCTAACACCTTATAAGCAGTCTTTTTAGACCCAAAATGTCCCCCACATGCTTCAGAATGACATAAAGACAATATAGCACGTTGCTCATGTTCAGGCACACATCTCCTAATTAACTGATCAGAACAATGTTTCCACAAATAGGGATCATCCCAAACATATTCTTTAGCAACCTTCCTAAGTCTATCTTTTTGTGCATGTGACATGGTATTAGGAATTTGTCTAGAGACAATATAGTTCACAATATCAGCATACCATGGTGTACTTACCTCTATTCCGAAGAGTTGTTCATCCGGAAATGTTTCCACAAGGGGGATTAAGTCCTCTTCATGCACTAGGCGACTCAAGTGATCAGCCACCACGTTCTCACTCCCTTTCTTGTCCTTGATCTCCACGTCAAACTCTTGAAGGAGTAGCACCCATCGAATCAACCTAGGCTTGGCCTCCTTTTTCGACAAGAGGTACTTCAAAGCTGCATGGTCAGTGTAAACAATTACTTTAGTACCAAGCAAGTAAGAACGAAATTTTTCAAGGGCAAAAACAACAGCTAGCAACTCTTTTTCAGTAGTAGAATAATTTAATTGAGCATCATTAAGAGTTCTAGAAGCATAGTAAATGGCATAAGGCTTCTTATCCATGCGTTGCCCTAGCACAGCTCCCACGGCATAATCTGATGCATCACACATCAATTCAAAGGGCAAAGACCAATCCGGGGGTTGCATGATCGGTGATGAAGTCAATAACTCCTTGAGCTTGTCGAACGCTCCTTGGCAGTCCTTTTCAAATTCAAACGCCACTTCCTTTTGTAGTAGACGGCAAAGGGGTCTTGCAATCTTTGAAAAGTCCTTGATAAAGCGACGATAAAATCCTGCATGTCCAAGAAAAGAACGAACCTCTCTCACGGAAGTGGGAGAGGGTAAGTGTCGTACAAGATCAACCTTAGCTTTATCTACTTCTATACCCCTAGAAGAGACAATATGACCTAGGACTATCCCTTGTCTAACCATAAAATGACATTTTTCCCAATTTAGCACAAGGTTAGTTTCAACACACCTCTTAAGTATTAGTTCCAAATTTCCAAGGCAATTATCAAAGTTTTCACCAAAAACTGAAAAGTCATCCATAAAAACTTCAATAATTTTCTCAATAAAATCAGAAAAGATGCTTACCATTGATATGCTATAAGCAAGCATCAATTTAAAAAAACCCTATCGGTAGTATAGTGTAAGTAGGGTATCGTTCACAACGGAGATCAAAGGGTGTACCTAACAAAGAATTGTCACAAAGAATTAGTATTAACAAGTATAAAGAATAAATATATACATATGTTACACGAAATTAAGGGGGGAGTTGAGAAATTGATTTATATAAGTTAACTAAGTAAACTACAAAGAATAAATTAAATGAGATAAGATGGAACACAAAGTACATAATTTCCAGCCATATATATGATGTGAACGTAAAATACGTTCACAAAGTGCTTTTAATTACTGGATTTTGCTATTCCGAAAGCTTATTTGTCTGTTTAATATTTGTTTTTGTGTATTTAGGGAAAATACCAGGAAAATGTTAATCTGCACAGAATAGGTGAAATTTGGAGGTTTTCAGCGCATTCCGAAAATATTAAAAGTCAACCGTGACTTTTCTCTGATGACACCGGTCATCTCTCGGAAGTGGATTACAGACAGTGTACGAAGATTTCGGAAACCGTTCCGAATCCCGACAAGTTTGTCGGCGAACCACCACATAAGGCGGCGCAACCACCACACGCGGTGGCGAAACATAATTCAAATCTCCATTTTATTTTCCCATGTTTATATTTATATTTATTTCTAGATTTATGTTTATATTTTATATTTATATTTATTTTTGATTTTATATTTATATTTATTTTAATAATTATTTATTTGTTTATTTATTTTGTATTTGTTTTTTGTTTTGGAATTTTGTAGCCACCACCACCGAGCAAACCACCTTTGCGGCTGTTCTTGGATTTTTCTCCGCCACTACTTCCACTACTCCCTCCTCACATGGCTTGATTTCTCTTCAGCTCACTTTCCTCCCTAACATGGCCTCGATTCCATCGGGAATCAATCAAGTGCTCCACGATCATTACCTTTCCGGCTTCACGAGCACAATAGTTTCTTCTCCTCTGCGTTGGCTGTTTCGCACTTCCCTCGGCTATTTAAAGGAGCCCCTGCAAACACCAATTCCTCACCAATTCACACAATCACCATCACGCAGCTCACACAATCACAATCATGGCTGTCAATTGCTCCTTTGCCTCGATTTTTCCTGCAATTACTTTACAATTTCTCTCTCAATCATTTGTTTTTGTTTTGCGGGTTTGCGAAACCATCGAGCCCGGTAGCTTCTCTTCTCTCGCCGCCGGTTCTCTCTCTCCTTGCTCGTCGCCGGCGCCGTTGCAAGCCTCCGTCGCTAGCCAATCCACATGACGCCGCTTTGCCGAGCCTAGACGCCGCACGTCTTGCTCCCGCCACCAACCATGACGCCGCTTCAAATTCCCGGCCCGCGCTGTGCCCGATCCACCGTCGATCTCGGTAACCCACGAGCCCATGCTCGTTCCGGCCGCCGACCCATTACAAGCGGCAGCTGCTGCTATCGATCTCCACCGCCACCGGCGCCGTCAATCTACCGTCGGCTCCGCCGTTCTGCAATTACCCGAGGCCGCCTTCCTCACGGTCGTCCTCGTGCCTCGCCGCGTCGCCCGGTTTCTCTGCCCCGCCCCTTCCCAGCCACCTTGGCAGATCTCCTCGCCTACATCTCCACGAGACGCACCATCGTCGCCGCTGCTCCTTGCCGCGCCGTCCTCATCCCTCTCTTGCTGCCCAGATTTGTGAAGTCCAGAACTGAAATCGTGAAGAGATGAAGTTTAAATGCTGACTTGGCTTTTGGTTGAAAAGTCAAAATTGAAGGAACCCATGGGCTTGGGCCGGCCAAGAAGAAAGAATTGGGCTTTTGCCCATTGCAGCAAATCCAAAGCCCAAAGTCCGATTACTATTTGCACCCGCCACATCCAAATTTACGATCTACTATAGTCGAGTCCGCCACCTTCGCCTGCCAGACAGTGTCCATTTTCATGGACACAACAGTAACATTTTTCCCAAACTCTGTTTATTTATTATAATTTATTTTTGTTTAATTAACTATTCGTGAATAATTTTGGGAAATGTTATTGTTTGTTTTATTTTATATTTTGTGTAATAATTGTTGGATTGAAGTTAATTGATTCTTCTAGCAGCTTATGTGAATTTTGTTTGTTTGGTTTTATCTTTAATGTTGAAACTAAATAATGAGGATCGCGGATAGACGAGCGTTCGCTAGGTCGCGCACTTGAATTAACAACTCTTTTTCTATGCGTTAGACATGTTTAGATTAATCACCTTTGCATGTTTAATTGTTTAATCTAGATGAGCGTTCACTAGGTTGATTTCATGGGAGAAGTTTATTTGGGGAATGATAACCTGCGTAGGCATTCTACATGTGTTAGTTTCGGATTCATGGCTAGGGAGTTGGTTAATCTTCAAAACAATATTTGTGTGTGTGTTTTCTTGTTTTCAAAAATATTAAAAATCCAAAAATATTTCTTTTTATTGTTTTCAAAATTATCAAAAACCCCCAAAAATACTTTTGTATATAATGTATATTTTTGTAAATAGAAACAATACTGTATAGTTTATTTAATTTTGTATATATATTCTTTATTCTTTATACTTGTAAATATAATTCTTTATTTAATTTAATTTTTCGTGACATTAAAAAGTAAATATAACAATCTTCTGTGGGAAAAACCTTTATTTCCCATTATACTTTACAACGACAATTGTTAGGAATTTAGGTACTAATAATTAATGACGTAGGTTTTACCGTTAATCATTTTGGCGCCGTTGCCGGGGATTGTTTTTACTATTGACTTTTTACTATTGACTATTGACTTTTTACTATTTGTAAATAATACTTGTTAATTTTATTTATACTCACTTGATTCTACTTGTTTACTTTTTTTTTACACTTAGTAATTATATTTAGGTGTCTTTTATATAGTTGATTATTTTTTTTGTTGTTGTAAGTTGTAACTTGAACGGATTAGGTAAGGTCCTTTTATTAATATTGGCCTAAACCCTTCATTTGTACCTTTTTAAGGTCACTTGAGGTTGAGGGCGGCCTTTATTAACACTTGGAGAATTGTCGAACACTTAAGTGCTTTCTCAACTGAGTAAGGGGCACATGAATGGTGTCTAGATATGATCGAGACCCTGGGTGACGGGTTTGTAAAATTGGATTCAGAGGACTAGTCCACTAAATGAATCCTGCCTCTCGCTTATCTCTTGTGATCTGGCCATTCGCCTTCTGAAAACACGGAAAGTCATTTACGTCAAGGCATTGCACCTAGGCCGTAAGTCCACCTTGAGTTACCGCTTGGAATCAACTTTCATTTTTTTTCAACTATATTCAGGCAAAAGAAAATATTTTTGTGTAAATAAAATATACGTAGACATAAAATATACTTAGACATAGGAAATTTTATTCATTCATTTTGTATAGCTAATTTGTGACACATTTTTAACTTTGTAAATATTTTGTTTTTATTTTGTAAATTTATTACTAACCTTTTTATTTTGTATAGGAAATAATCCGGGTTTATCGGAAATTATACCACATACATCGGAGCATACGTTTAGGAAGTCAAGGTTGAAAAACCTTGAGGTTGATGTCTTGTTGGTGATTTTTGGTTTCCTCGGGAGTAAAAAGGTAAGTTTTCTTTTCACTCTCGTTATTTATTTGATTTAAAAAAATAAAAAAATAAAAAAAAAATAGAAAATTTGTAATTGTAAATAAAAAAAAAAGAGTGTTTGCTTTTGTTTTACTGTTTTGTAATTATTTCTTTTTACTATTTATAATTACTGTTTGTTTTATTTTTGGGCTTGTTGGTTTGTTAGTATTGGGCCTTAAGCCCGTTTGTGTGATTGGTTAGAGTTTTAGGTTTCGTAAAATAAAAAATAAAAAATAAAAAAAATTTAGCCCATTGGGCTCGTGTCATTCACGAAGCCCAAAACCCATAACCCAAGCCCATTAGTGTGTCGGGCCTGTTCGTTTTTAGGCCCATTAGTTAAGCCCACCAATAATGGGCCGGAGATTTCTTTGGCCCAGGCCCACTTTAAGGCCCAGACCATTCCGATGGCCCAGGCCCGTTTAAAGTGTCGGCAAGCGCGTGTGCTACGCGTTTTCACTGTTCACTTTACTACTTTTCGTAAAGTATTAAAAAAATAAAAAAAATAAAAATTCGAAAATTGAAAAAAAATTTGATTGGGCCGACGCACGACTTTTGCGTCGGCCGAATTGTTTAATAAACCGCGTGCGTGTCTACTGTAGACTTTACGACTTTCGTCGCTCGATCCGGAAATTGCGGGTTTTCTGTCTGTGGCACGTGTGCGAGCGTGCGTCCGTTCCCTTCCCTTCCCTTCTGTTCGTGTGTTTCATTTCACGCATTTCCTTAGGTTTCCCTTAGTCTCTCTCTCTCTCTCTCTCGTTTTCTCTCTCGTGTTCTTCGTGTTCTTCATCTGTTCTTGAGTTTTCCCAGAAAACCTCCCAATTCCAAGAAGCTATCCTCCCTTCCCAACCCAGAAATGGCCAAACGAGTGAATTCTTTCAGTGATTTGTTTCAGGCAGGTCCTTCAGAGAACCCAATCTTTGAAGGCTTGGCTGAAATAATTCCACCGAGCATGCTCAATAGCGCCGATGCTAGCATGCCGACCGAGCCACTACCACAACCGCAACCAATACCCCAAGCACCAATCCTGGTTGCTGATCCACCTGCCGAGCTGGAAGCCGCTCCTGTCTATAGGAGACTTCCGAGGTCGAAGTACAGCAAAGCTCAGAGAGATGCACTTGCGGCTTTCTTTGCGGTGTATTCTCACCCCACGAAACCACAACGAGAAAGATTTGGTCCGAAAATCGGACTTGAGGAGGACCAGGTCTATTATTGGGGGTCGAGAAATAGGAAGAAGTTCGGTATCCAGTCTTCCGAGCAGCGTATTGCCGAGCTAGAGAAAAGAAACGATCAGCTGGTGAGCAAAAACGAGGAGCTTCAAATGCGGAATCAAAGACTCGTTGATGCTCTCCACGGCGGCATCTGTCCCATTGCGGAGGTCTCGTTCCGCACTCGGATGTGCCACGGCGAAGGCTCGAAGTTGTTCCTCAACAACAAGAGCCTCTTCTCGAGTTGTCCGACGATTCCATTGACATGGACCACTTGAGACGGGATGTGCGGAGCCTCATGCCATCATTTATCGAGCGCCCATCCATACCTATTCCATCTGACCATCTTCCCGGACCTGCTCATGATCTTGTCGGAGTCCACACCGACTTGATCTCGGATATCGTCCGTAAGGCCAAACACGAGCTCCTGCTCATGGCCACTGCCGGATTTCCTTTGTGGATAACTTCACCGACTCCCGACACGTCTATTCATCCCGAGACTCTTCATAGGGCCGAGTACTTGCGAGTGTTTCAACGAGCTGAACCTGCTCCGTACTTCAAAGCCGAATCGTCGAGACACTCGGCAACCATCCATCTTTATCCGACCACCATCGTTCAGATCTTAATGGATGTTGGTCGATGGTTGCCAGTCTTCTGTAGCATGATCACAAACGCCAAGACGTTGGAGATCCTTTCCTCCAGCAACGAAGAAGGCTACGAGGAGCATATGCAGGTGATGTCGGCCGAGTTTCTGGTGCCATCTCACCTCGTTTCAACTCGTGAAGTCCAGTTCGTTAGGTACTCTCACCTACAACTGGATGGAAGTTGGGTCGTCGTGGATGTCTCCGTGGATGAATTGCGTTCAAATCCAAAGCCTTCCGTGAGATCGATTTGCCGAAAACGCCCCTCCGGATGCCTGATACGTGATTTGCATAATGGATCTTCCTTAGTTACCTGGGTGGAGCACGTGGATGTACGCGAGAAGGAAATGAAGGCCAGTTTCGAACCATTTGTTCATTCAGGGTTCGCTTTTGGTGCAAAGCGTTGGATCTCAACCCTCCAACGACAAGCCGAGCGCTACATGTGCGCCACAGGTATCCACTCTTCACCCGGTGACTCGATTATTTCTCTTGAAGGAAGAAGAGGACTTGCGGAAATGGCAAAACAGATGACGATCTGTTTCTTCAACGATATCAGCAACTCCACGTACCACCACTGGACTTGTTCGAACCGAACAAGAGACACTCGAATGGAGGTCAGGACCAACAAGCGCAGGGGTGATCCGAGCAAGCCCCCTGGAGTCAATCGTACTGCTGGTTGTTCCGTCGTTCATCCATCTCATCACACCAGGATCTTTGAGTTCCTCAAAGACATTCAGACGAGACCAATGTGGGATAGTATGTCGATGGACAGTTCTGTGCGTGTGCTAGCGAATTTTACCATCGGTCTTGACCCGCGCAATCAGATTTCGGTGCTCGCCATAGATAGTCACAACGACTTCCTCATCCTTCAGGAGTGTTGCACCGATGCAACAGGGTCGTCTGTGATTTATGCACCGATCAACCATTCCATTTTCCAGTGTTTGCTATCTGGAGTTCAACCGGAGCCATTTCCGCTTATGTCTTCTGGCTTCTCCATTCTGCCTAACGTATCCGGAGCTATACTTGATGGAACACTGCTGACTATAGTGTTCCAGATCTCGGTGAAGGCTACATCAGCTAAATCTGCCGTGGAGTCGGCAACAACCCTGGTCCAGGACACACTTCTAAGGATCAGAACCGCAGTCAACTAAGGAGCAAACGTTGGATGCAAGGCCCTGCTAGCCTTGTTTGTGACTGTTGGTGACTTGCTTCGGGAGGAGCTTCACGATCTTCAAAGGGGAGTCTTTCTGTTTCCCTTTTTCATTTGTATATATGTTGTGTGTTTACTTCTGTTTATTTCTATTGGTGTGTTTATTTCTGTTGTGTGTTTATTTCTGTTTGTGTGTTTACTTCGGTTTATTTTAGTTTGTGTGTTTAAATTCAATAACCATGCTTGAATTTCTCATTTTCGTGAAATATCTGTCTAACATTGAGGACAATGTTTAATTCAAGTGTGGGGGGAAGATTTATTGAAAAGAAAAGAAAAAATTTGAAAAATTTGAAAAATTCAAAAAAAAATAATTTACTTGTTTTTGTTTTCTACGGTAACAATATATCGACTAAATCATACTTACTCCCTTGGTAGCGTTGAACCTACCATTGCACTAAGTAAGTCACTGTGGTCACGTATTGTTACGTAAATTGAAAAAAATCAAAAAAATCAAAAAAATAAAAAATTACAAAAATATTTGCTTCTGTTTGTGTGTTTATTTGTGTTATATGTGTTGTTTTCTTTCCAATCCCGATGATGAATTGAGTTTAATTGTTATGATTTTGAGAATGTTTATTATATGTTAAGGTTTTGTGTAGTTTGGTTTGGATTTAATTTGCATAACTTATGATTGCTCGAATTTCCATGTTCACTTAACCTGTTTCGATTAGTTGATTGCAATCCGAGAAGCACATTTGAACATACATTGTCATGCATACCCAGAAAATGTGAGGATTTGAGCCTATTGTATATTCAAATGTATGCATATTTCATACATTTACTCGTTCTTCATGTGTGCACAATTCATAAGTTTTTGAACCTAGAACTTGCTCAGAGACCGCTTGAAACATTTTGTTAATCTGTGATGAATTAGAAATGAGTAAGGCATTAGTTGAGCACCATGGCCAAAATATTCACCATCCATTTAAACACGAACTTTAGGATCCCCTTTTGAACTAAACACTCATTAGCCGTTTCTTTTGTTCACCCACACCATTTCACCCTTGTTTTATTTATGTTTGCAAGACGATGATAGTGACTTCTTATGTTTTTATGCTTCGGATTTGTATGGTAGTATACCAAAAGGCAAGTGTGGGGGTGTATATTTATTTTCTTGTATTTGTTCAAAGAAAAAAAAAATCAGAAATAAAAAGAAGGAATAAATTCCTCAAAGAAAAAAAGAAAAAAAAAAGAAAGAGAGAAAAAAAATGTGGAAAAGAAAAAGAAAAAAAAAATACCACAAAAAATAGAGTTATTGTATTGTTTTTAATTTCAATAAAAGGTTGGAGGAGAATAAGAGTTGTTTCGGGTTTAGCATAGGTATGAGTTTCAAAGTCGTTGATTTGTCTTGCAAACATGTAAAACATTTTTCATTTCGAGTCCTTTCACTTCATTTACCATTTACCATTTACCATTCATCCTTTTGTCCCTGTTTCACCTAAAAAGCCCTTATGATCTGATGATTTGTAGATTAACTGTAGAGAGTTGGTTAATGAGCAAGCATATGGGAACGCTACTTGTGTAATTGTTTTGAGAGTAAACACTTAACCCTAAACACTGAGCGGAAATATTTAGTGAATCTTGTGAGCTTTAGTGGTTAATGTTGTTTCGATGTGCCTATTGGATTGCTTGACATTATTTGTATACTTGGTTTTCACACACCACACCCGAGCATAAATGAGATGTACATATTAAATACTTAGCAAATTCTTTAACCTTGGTATATAATTTTTATTCTCTTGATTATAATTTTTTCGAACTCGCTGAGGATTATGGTTGGAAAGAACCGTCTGTTTTGTGTTTCCCTTTCTGTTTTGTGTTGTTTTGTTCTGTGTTTGCTCGAGGACTAGCAATAGTTCAAGTGTAGGGGTGTGATGTGAACGTAAAATACGTTCACAAAGTGCTTTTAATTACTGGATTTTGCTATTCCGAAAGCTTATTTGTCTGTTTAATATTTGTTTTTGTGTATTTAGGGAAAATACCAGGAAAATGTTAATCTGCACAGAATAGGTGAAATTTGGAGGTTTTCAGCGCATTCCGAAAATATTAAAAGTCAACCGTGACTTTTCTCTGATGACACCGGTCATCTCTCGGAAGTGGATTACAGACAGTGTACGAAGATTTCGGAAACCGTTCCGAATCCCGACAAGTTTGTCGGCGAACCACCACATAAGGCGGCGCAACCACCACACGCGGTGGCGAAACATAAT
Source organism: Rubus idaeus (assembly GCA_030142095.1). NCBI lineage: Eukaryota > Viridiplantae > Streptophyta > Magnoliopsida > Rosales > Rosaceae > Rubus > Rubus idaeus. The sequence goes on along the minus strand of CM057968.1, from coordinate 15,622,626 downwards.
TCAAATCTCCATTTTATTTTCCCATGTTTATATTTATATTTATTTCTAGATTTATGTTTATATTTTATATTTATATTTATTTTTGATTTTATATTTATATTTATTTTAATAATTATTTATTTGTTTATTTATTTTGTATTTGTTTTTTGTTTTGGAATTTTGTAGCCACCACCACCGAGCAAACCACCTTTGCGGCTGTTCTTGGATTTTTCTCCGCCACTACTTCCACTACTCCCTCCTCACATGGCTTGATTTCTCTTCAGCTCACTTTCCTCCCTAACATGGCCTCAATTCCATCAGGAATCAATCAAGTGCTCCACGATCATTACCTTTCCAGCTTCACAGAGCACAATAGTTTCTTCTCCTCTGCGTTGGCTGTTTCTGCACTTCCCTCAGCTATTTAAAGGAGCCCCTGCAAACACCAATTCCTCACCAATTCACACAATCACCATCACGCAGCTCACACAATCACAATCATGGCTGTCAATTGCTCCTTTGCCTCAATTTTTCCTGCAATTACTTTACAATTTCTCTCTAATCATTTGTTTTTGTTTTGCAGGTTTGCAGAAACCATCGAGCCCAGTAGCTTCTCTTCTCTGCCGCCGGTTCTCTCTCTGCCTTGCTCGTCGCCAGCGCCGTTGCAAGCCTCCGTCGCTAGCCAATCCACATGACGCCGCTTTGCCGAGCCTAGACGCCGCACGTCTTGCTCCTGCCACCAACCATGACGCCGCTTCAAATTCCCAGCACCGCGCCTGTGCCCAGTCCACCGTCGATCTCGGTAACCCACGAGCCCATGCTGCCGTTCCGGCCGCCGACCCGATTACAAGCAGCAGCTGCTCTTATCGATCTCCCCTGCCACCGGCGCCGTCAATCTACCGTCGGCTCCGCCGTTCTGCAATTACCCAAGGCCGCCTTCCTCACGGTCATCCTCGTGCCTCGCCGCGTCGCCCGGTTTCTGCCCCGCCCCTTCCCAGCCACCTTGGCAGATCTCCTCGCCTACATCTCCACAGACGCACCATCGTCGCCGCTGCTCCCTTGCCGCGCCGTCCTCATCCCTCTCTTGCTCTGCCCAGATTTGTGAAGTCCAGAACTGAAATCGTGAAGAGATGAAGTTTAAATGCTGACTTGGCTTTTGGTTGAAAAGTCAAAATTGAAGGAACCCATGGGCTTGGGCCGGCCAAGAAGAAAGAATTGGGCTTTTGCCCATTGCAGCAAATCCAAAGCCCAAAGTCCGATTACTATTTGCACCCGCCACATCCAAATTTACGATCTACTATAGCTGAGTCTGCCACCTTCGCCTGCCAGACAGTGTCCATTTTCATGGACACAACAGTAACATTTTTCCCAAACTCTGTTTATTTATTATAATTTATTTTTGTTTAATTAACTATTCGTGAATAATTTTGGGAAATGTTATTGTTTGTTTTATTTTATATTTTGTGTAATAATTGTTGGATTGAAGTTAATTGATTCTTCTAGCAGCTTATGTGAATTTTGTTTGTTTGGTTTTATCTTTAATGTTGAAACTAAATAATGAGGATCGCGGATAGACGAGCGTTCGCTAGGTCGCGCACTTGAATTAACAACTCTTTTTCTATGCGTTAGACATGTTTAGATTAATCACCTTTGCATGTTTAATTGTTTAATCTAGATGAGCGTTCACTAGGTTGATTTCATGGGAGAAGTTTATTTGGGGAATGATAACCTGCGTAGGCATTCTACATGTGTTAGTTTCGGATTCATGGCTAGGGAGTTGGTTAATCTTCAAAACAATATTTGTGTGTGTGTTTTCTTGTTTTCAAAAATATTAAAAATCCAAAAATATTTCTTTTTATTGTTTTCAAAATTATCAAAAACCCCCAAAAATACTTTTGTATATAATGTATATTTTTGTAAATAGAAACAATACTGTATAGTTTATTTAATTTTGTATATATATTCTTTATTCTTTATACTTGTAAATATAATTCTTTATTTAATTTAATTTTTCGTGACATTAAAAAGTAAATATAACAATCTTCTGTGGGAAAAACCTTTATTTCCCATTATACTTTACAACGACAATTGTTAGGAATTTAGGTACTAATTTAATGACGTAGGTTTTACCGTTAATCAATATACACAAGTTTACCAATCATTAGACCGAAAATTAACCAAGTTCCCTAGCCATGAAACCGAAATTAACATATGTGGAATGCCGAAAAGTCGGTTATCACCCCCCAAATAAAACCTCTCTACGAAAATTAACCCCGAGAACGCTCTGACAGGCTAAACAATTAAACATGCAAAGGTAGCTAATCTAAACATGTCTAACGCATAGAAAAAGAGTTGCTAATTAAAGTGCACGACCCATTATAGAAAAGTCCATATGTCCGCGATCCTTTTTATTTGATTCCGGCCTCTTTCCAAAGCCTTTACTAATTGTGAATTAGAATTAAAAACTCTAATTCTAGCATCAATTACATGCAATCATCTTAAGTTTGCAACCTTAAAACAAAAACATATAAAATTTCTCTACTAAAACAGAATCAAACAAACAGAGTCACATAAGCTGCTAGAAGAACTAATTAATTAGGATCTAACAATCAAATAAACTCATAAAATATAGGCTGAAAATTACAAACTTTATGTCATGTTAACTAGTACATAGAATTAATCAAGCAACAAAGAGGTATAAATTTAAAGGCTAAGTCGAAATACACCATATGGAAAGCATGAGGAACTTGAAGCCACGAACTCTTGAATCCTTGAAAGCAAGCAATCCAAGCCGTGACAACCAAGGTGGTGATGATGGTGGACGAAATTGATGGCTGGTTGGTGATGGTGTAGACGCCTTCTCCTCCTCCTTGAAGTCTTGAGAAACCTTGCACTAGAGAATGGAAGCCGAGAACTTGGATGTGTGGCTGCTGAAAAGATGGAGGTATGGAATGGTATTTCTCGGTGTAGAAGGTGGTGAAGAATTGTGTTGTGAAGCTCTCTATTTATAGGAGAACATGAGAACCCTAGGAGCAATCTTGATCGTTCATTAAAAATCCCCTTGTGTGGCCGAGATTTCCTTGAGTAGTCACCAAGAAATCTTCCTTTGTATTATGACTAAAACCCATCAAGATACATCCCATAAAATTCTGATTTTAATCCCTTAAAGTGGTCCTCAAGGCATGATCTCTCAATATGGACGAAATTCCCTTTAATTAATCCCATAAAAATCTGAATTAACCTCCTTGGATAATTGCTGAAATATTCCTTGAGTAGTCCACAAGAAATCTCCTTCCTCTCTTGCCGAAATTAGGACTAGATTCATCCATAAATTTCTGAATTAATTCCTTGATAAACCTAGTTGAGTTCCACATGGATTCTCCTTGCATTGGTTGCCAAAATCATTGATGAATAGTGCCGAATGAACAGTGCCGAATTTCCTCCAATTAATCCCTTAAAAATCTGAATTAATCTCCAAGGATAATTGCTGAAATCTTCTTGAGTGGTGGCCAAGAAACCTCCTTCCTCCTTTGCCATAATTCCATCTAGATACATTCCCAAAAATCTGAATTAATATCCTAAATAAATTAGGTGTTTTAAAAGAATAAAAACTTTGGGAAAAAATATCAAGATTAAATAAAATAAAATCAGAATCCTAATAGGATTAAAGAATGAGGCAAAGGAAGAGAACTCCCTTGTAATTTTCGTCCAAAATAAACCCTAATGGGCTAGGGTTACATCCAAGAGTCCAATGAACTTGTTTTCATGGATTTGGGCCTCCCAATTGGTCCACATGGCAGCCCACCTCTTAATGGGCCTCGAAAAAGCCCATTAAGCTCGTAAATTCTCCGAGGTCCCGTTTTGCATTCCGAGCACAAATAGTAATCCTAGTTGAAGTAGGACTCCTACTCACTTTAGGATTCCTGGTAAAGTCAGGAAAGAGTTCAAATCAGGAAAGTTTCTAAAAATCAAAATAGGAAAGATTTGAAAAGAGGAAAGTTTCCTAATCCAACTAGGAAAGTCAAGTCTCCTAATTCAAGTAGGAGACTCAAAATAGGAAAGTTTCCTTAAAACATCATTTCGGTTCATTCCTTCAATTATTCATCATTTAGGGACTCAAAGATCGAAACTAAGCTAAATAGCAAAGTTTAACAAGTAAAACGCAGCCAAATGATAGGGAAAACACATTAAAAACATAGCATATAATGCTCCTATCAAATTCCCCCACACTTAGCTATTGCTAGTCCCTTAGCAACACAATCATACTCCACACGAAAATTCTATTGCCCTTATCATTTGCCTCAGAAATCTCTTACTTTTATGGAATCAAGTTTAACACTTAACCAAAATTTGTCACAAGAAATTCGAGAGTTAATTAACAAGCATGGAATTCATGTGAACAAGTAAGACTTGGAAGAACAATAGTTATTCAATGGAGCTCAGCATGTTTCAAACAAGTTATCCTCACAAGGGTATGCTTTCTATTTTCACTCAGAATCATGACTCATGCTTAAAAGCTTTTCACTCAAAGATATGTGAGAGAAATTATTGTAAGGCACTCAAATAGCTCACATATACTAAACCAATAAAAGCACTTTAGTGAATAAAACGTCATGAAAGATACCAATTACATGCACAAATGGACCACAACCATATGCTCACTTTCGAAATTTATCTCCACAGATCAAGGGCTACCCATTTTAAGGATCAAGAAGGTCTTTCCAAGGTTGTAATGGGGCCAAGGCTCTTGGTTTAAAGAAACGAAGGATAAGGAAATCACAAAGTGTCCTAAAAACCTAGTAGAGCATTCAAATAACCATGTCTTCTTTCAAAAGTCATATGATAAAGGACAAAGGCCGAGTATTTTATTTTTAGACCTTCACTTCAAAACAACCTCCTAAATCATTGGGAAAGGGGACATTAATCCATTTTTTTTCTCAATTTTTTCTCTTTCTTGCCGTACATATATATTTTTTTTTTTGGCATACTCATATGTAATGAACAAGTCTATCCCTTCCCCCACACTTATTTTCGTCAACTTCCTCCTTTCTTTTGTTTTTCCATCACATGGTTTGAATCACCAAAGCATAGCTCTACTAAGTTTCTAGAACAAGGGTAGAGATATGACTATACTAAGGTTCATGGTCAAGATATCGTGGGTGATGAAAGAAAAGGCTAAATGTAAGCTCAAAGAGGTTAAACTAAGGGGTGCACACATGTGTACACAAATAAGGGACACATGGCTATTTGGCATTGGTGGAAATCCTAAGTGCCTTCAATCATTTCCAAAATCAAGGTATATTATGACTATAAGTTTCGAAAAATTCAAAAGCAAGTTCTAGTAAACTCTCTAGTCCATTGAAATTCTATGGCATGCAATTGATCAAATAGAAGAATAATGAGGTTAACAACGCGTTTAAGCCAAGAAGAATCTGATTTTTTTTTAACTCTCAACAAGGAAAGCACATATAGCTCAAAAGCTCACATAGGTTTATTAACTTGTCTTAACATGCTCAAATTCTGTACCAAAGTTCAAAACCATATCTACTACATGTTCACACATATTCCATATTGATAGGAGCACAAAGTGTGACGTTTTTAATGTGTTTTCCCTACTATTTGGCTATGATTTAATTGTAACTTTGCTATTTTAGCTTAGTTTCCATATTTGAGTCCAAAATGATGTATTAATGTGAACATGTGCAGAAACGAAGTCTAATGGGCTTTTGCGAGGCCCATTAAGAGGTGGTCTGCCATGAGGCCCAAGAAGGAGGCCCAAACCCAAGAAGGAGGCCCAAACCCAAGATGGAAGGCCCAAATCCATGAAGGAAGGCCCAGGTTCACAAAGCATGAGGAAAGGCCCAAGCCCAGATTTTCGGACATTCTGCCTGTGCAGATCAGTCAACGTGCGAGGCCCATATCTCTCAATTGCACCGTCAGATCTAGCTGTAATTTTGATACACGCTGCATGTGGATGTTAGGTATTCGGCATTAAAATTTCAGAATCATCCAACCGGTGGAACGTCCATTATGCCGCTCTAAGTGCGCACTGCTCAGTGCTGTCTGCTTTTTATTTCTTTCCTCTTCTTTTATTTTCAATGCTCCACTCACCCCTATATTCTTTCCTCTTCTTTCTGCCTCCACAACATTAGTGTTTAATTTCTTTTTGGTAAATAAATGGTTAATTGCCATATGATTCCATTTCCACCACCACTTACCATTTCTTTGTCTCCCATTCACATTCCACTTCTTTTCCCTTTCTTTGTTTATTTCTTCCATTGTCTTCTTCTTCCTCTCCATTTTCCTATAAATAGGAGCCTATTTCTCTTCACCAATTCACACCCCAATGGGGAGGGACAAACCCTCCTCTTTCTCTTCTCCATCTCACATCATATTTTCCATTCTCTAGTATTTAGGGTTTTCAAGTCTTCAAGGAGGAGGGGAGCTGTTTACACCATTACCACCAGCCATCAACCATCATCACCACCATCATCATCACCTTGGGAATCTCGGCTTTTGAGTTACTCGCGTGAGGATTTAAGAGTTTGTGATCTTCGAGTTCTTCCTACTTTCCATATGGTGTACTTCAACTTATTCTTTAATTACTCTTTTTGAGTTCCTCTTTGTTGCTTGATTATTCTTTGTACTAGTTAACATGACATGACGTTTATAATTTTCAGCCTATATTTTATGAGTTTATTTGATTGTTAGATCCTAATTAATTAGTTCTTCTAGCAGCTTATGTGACTCCGTTTATTTGATTCGGTTTTATTGAATCTTTTATGTGTTCTTGTTTTAAGGTTCAAAACTTAAGATGATTGCATGTAATTAGTGCTAGAATTAGGGTTTTAATTCTAATTCACAAGTAGTAAAGGCTTATCAAACGGGTCAGAATCAAAATAAGAAGGATCGCGGATAGACGAGCGTTCGCTAGGTCGCGCACTTTAATTAACAACTCTTCTCCTATGCGTTAGATATGTTATTGATTGATCACCTTTGCATGTTTAATTGTTTAATCTAGATGAGCGTTCACTAGGTTAATTTTCATAGAAGAGGTTTTATTTGGGGAATGATAACCCGTGTGGGCATTCCACATATGTTAGTTTCGGTTTCATGGCTAGGGAACTTGGTTAATTTTCGGTCTAATGATTGGTAAACTTGTGTATATGTGGCTGAACTTTATATACTTTGTGTTTCATCATCATATTTTATTTATTCTTTGTAATTTAATTAATTTATTTCATTCAATTTATCTCTCAATTTCCCTTTTTACTTTGTACATATGTATATATTTATACTTTATACTTGTTAATAATAATTCTTTATTTTATTTAATTCTTTGTGACATTTTTTGTTAGGTACACCCTTTGATCTCCGTTGTGAACGATACCCTACTATGCACTATACTACTACCGATAGGGTTTTTTTTAAATTGACGCTACATTGTAGCCTATCAATTTTTGGCGCCGTCGACGGGGATTGAAAATTCCTAACTATTATTTTGTGAATATTTGTGAATAATACTTGTTTATACTTGTTGATATTTTGTTACACTTACTAATTTTACTTGTAGATATTTTACACTTAGTAATTATATTTAGGTGTCTTTTATATAGTTGATTATTTTTTTGTTGTTGTAAGTTGTAACTTGAACGGAAATAGGTAAGGTCCTTTTATTAATATTGGCCTAAACCCTTCATTTTTACCGTAAGGTTATTTGAGGTTGAGGGCGGCCTTTATTAACACTTGGAGAATTGTCGAACACTTAAGTGCTTTCTCAACTGAGTAAGGGGCACATGGATGGTGTCTAGGTCGAGACCCTGGGTGACAGGTTTTGGATTCAGAGGACTATAGACAGACGAAAGTCGATAGGGGCTTGCCTCCGTAGTCCACCAAATGAATCCTGCCCCTCGCTTATCTCTCATATGATCTGGCCATTCGCCTCTGAAAACACGGAAAGTCATTTAAGTCAAGGCATTGCACCTAGGCCGTAAGTCCACCTTGAGTTACCGCTTGGAATCAACTTTCATTTTTTTTCAACTATATTCAGACAAAAGAAAATGTTTTTGTACACTTTAGGTATATTGGATTAAACATGACTTTAAGATGGGTAGCTGTTTCAGTCCCATTGCACATTGAAGTCCTCTGTTCCCGTACCTAAGTGTATTGTGTAAATAAAATTTACTTAGACATAGGAAAATTTATTTATTCATAGATAATTTGTGATACATTTTTAACTTTGTAAATATTTTGTTTTTATATTGTAAATTCTATTACTAACTTTTTAATTTTGTATAGGAAATAATCCGGGTTTATCGGAAAATTTTACCACATACATCGGAGCATACGTTTAGGAAGTCAAGGTTAAAAAACCTTGAGGTTGATGTCTTGTTGGTGATTTTCTGGTATCCTCGGGAGTAAAAAGGTAAGTTTCTTTTTCACTCTAGTTATTTAATTATTTATTTTTAAAAAATAAAAAAAAAAAAAAAATAGAAAATTTGTAATTGTAAATAAAAAAAAAAAGAGTGATTGTTTTGTTTTACTATTTGTCATTATTTATTTTTACTGTTTATAATTATTGTTTGTTTTGGGCCTGTTTGTTTGCTTGTTGTTCGTTAGTATTGGGCCTTAAGCCCATTTGGTTTGTCGGTTTGAGTTTTGGGTTTCGAAAAAAAAAACAAAAAAAAAAATTAAAAAAGAAAAACAAAATTTAGTTAATTAAATTTAGCCCATTGGGCTCGTGTCATTTCCAAGCCCATTTAGTGTGTCGGGCCTGTTAGTTTTTAGGCCCATTAGTTTTAAGCCCACCTAATAATGGGCCGGAGTTTTCTTTGGCCCAGGCCCACTTTAAGGCCCAGACCATTCTGATGGCCCAGGCCCGTTTAAAGTGTCGGCAACCTTTAGCGCGTGCGCTACGCGTTTTCACTGTTTACTTTACGACTTTCGCGTAAAGATTTGTTTAAATAAAAAGAAAAATTGTTATTGGTCTGTCCCGCGACTTTCGCGTCGGCACGGTAATTAAAAAAAATTAAAAAAATTAAAAAATAAAAAAAAATATTTGATTGGGCCGACGGACGACTTTTGCGTCGGCCGATTTGTTTAATAATCCGCATGCGTGTCAACTGTAGCCTTTGCGACTTTCGTCGCTCGATCCGTAATTTGCGGATGCGTGTCGTGGCACGTGTGCGTACGTGCGTCTGTTCCTTTCCCTTGGTTTGTGTCTATGTGCTTCATTCCATTCATTTTGCATTCATTTTCACTTAGTTCCCTTTTAGTCTCTCTAAATTTTCTCTCGTTTGTTCATATTGTTCTTCACTTGTTCTTCGTTGTTCTTAGTTATTTTTCCGAAAAGCTATCCTCCCTCCCAACCTAAAATGGCCAAAAGAGTGAATTCTTTCGGTGAGTTGTTTCATTCTAGTCCTCCAGAGAGTGATTTCTTTGAAGGCTTGGATGAAATCATTCCACCAAGCATTCTAGATACGTTAATGCTAGCATGCCGGATGTGCCGGAACCAGAACCGAACCACAAGCACCAATCCGGCTGATGATCCACATGTTGTTGTTGTTGCTTGGTCCTTCCCGAAGCGTACGAGAGGCCCGAGGACGAGATTCACCAAGGACCAAAATGATGCGTTGACCGAGTTCTACACGGTGAATCCTCACCCACTCAAACTGCACGAGCAAGGTTTGCTATAGAACTCGGGTTAACGAAAATAAGGTCTACAATCGGGGAAGGAGATTTCATGATAAGCACGGTATCCCGTCGAGGAGCAGATTTATGCCGATCTAATAAGAAGAAACGAGGAGCTGATGAGTAAGAATGAGGAGCTTCAAGAGCAGAACCAGAAACTCATCGATGCTCTTCACGGCGGCATTTGTCCCCGAGTGTGGAGGTCCTGTTCCGCACCCGGATGTGCATCGATCAAGATTCGAAGTTGTTCCTCCGGAGCCTCTTCTTGTCTTGTCCGATGATTCAATCGACATGGATGACTTGCGAAGGGATGTGCGGAGCCTCATGCCAACATTACTCGAGCGCTCATCCTCTCATGTGCCATCTGACAACATTCCGGGACCTGCTCATGATCTCGTTGGGTTTCATTCCGACCAGATCGCCGATATCGTGAACAAAGCCAAAGACGAACTCATGCTCTTGGTCGCTGCTGGTTTTCCCCTATGGATCTATTCCTCAAATCCCAGCACTTCCATTCATCCCGAAACTCTTAATCATGCCGAGTACTTGCGAGTGTCTCAACGAGCTGAGCCTACACCATATTTCATATCAGAAGCCTCGAGACACTCAGCAACCATTCACCTGAATCCGACCACCATCGTTCAGATTTTAATGGATGTTGGTCAATGGTTGCTCATCTTCTGTAGCTTGGTCACCAATGCCCATACCTTGGAGGTCCTGTTCTCCGGGATAGAAGAAAGCTACAAGGAGCAAGTGCAAGTGATGTCTGCCGAGTTCCTAGTGCCAACACACAATGTTTCAACTCGTGAAGTCCAGTTTGTTCGTTCCTCTCACCAACAATTGGATGGAAGTTGGATTGTTGTGGATGTCTCTGTGGATGAAATGAGCTCAAATCCAAGGCCTTCCGTGAGATCAAGATGCCGAAAACGTCCTTCCGGATGCCTGATACGGGATCTGCAGAATGGATCATCCTTTGTCACGTGGGTGGAGCATGTTGATGTGCGAGAAAAAGATTTAACCCCCTTATTTAAACCTTTTGTTGAATCAGGTTTTGCATATGGAGCGAAGCGTTGGTTGGCACCTCTTCAACGACATGCCGAGCGCTACATGTGCGTGATGGGGATTCACACTTCACCCAGTGACTCAATCATTTCACCAGGAGGGAGAAGAAGCCTTGCTAAGATGGCAAACCAGATGGCGGTAAGTTTCTTCAACGACATCACCAACTCGACTTACCATCATTGGACTGCATCAAACAAAACGGGAGACACACATATGGAGGTCAGGACCAACAAGCGAAGGGGTGATCCTAGCCAACCCCTTGGACTCGATCGTACTGCTGGCTGTTCTGTCAAGCACTTCTCCCATCACACAAGAATCTTTGATTTTATCAGAGACGTACAGACAAGGCATTTATGGGATAGTGTGTCGATAGACAGTTCAGTACATGTGCTTACAAACTTCACCACTGGTCTTGACCCACGAAATTCTATCTCCGTTTTGGGCATAAGTAATCACGTCGACTTCCTCATACTCCAGGAGTGCTTCACAGATTCAACGGGGTCGTACGTGATTTATGCGCCTATCGATCAAGCAACCTTCCAGTCCATGTTATGTGGAGTTGACCCGGAGCCTTTTCAATTGATGTCATCTGGCTTCTCCATTCTACCTGATGTATCTGGAGACGTACTTGATGGAACTCTACTGACGTTAGTGTTCCAGATCTCAGTGAAGGCAAATTCAGCCAGACGTGCTGTGGATTTGGCAACAGGCACGGTCCAGGACACGCTCAAAAGGATCAAAGCCGCAGTCAATTAAGGAGCAAACGTTGGATGCAAGGCCCTGCTAGCCTTGTTTGTGAATGTTGGTGACTTGCTTCGGGAGGAGCTTCACGATCTTCAAAGGGGAGTCTTTCTGTTTCCCTTTTCATTTACTTAACTGTGGTGTGTTTATTTATGTTTGTGTGTTTAAATTCAATAACCATGCTTGAATTTTTCATTTTCGTGAAATATCTGTCTAACATTGAGGACAATGTTTAATTCAAGTGTGGGGGGAAAGTTTATTAAAAAGAAAAGAAAAAAAATTTGAAAAATTCAAAAATTCAAAAAAATAATTTACTTGTTTTTGTTTTCTACGGTAACGGTATTTCGACTAGATCATACTTACTCCCTTGGTAGCGTTGAACCTACCATTGCACTTAGTAAGTCACTGTGGTCACGTATTGTTACCCTAATAAAAAAAAATAGAAAAAAAAAAATAATAGTTTTGTAAGCTCCTTTGTTTCGCACTGGCTTTGGAGCTATCGAGTCTTAGAAAGTGCTTGTTCGTTTATTTGAGCTATATCATTTTAAAAAAAATCAATCAAAAAAATCAAAAAATCAAAAATTACAAAAATATTTGCTTCTGTTTTGTGTGTTTTGTGCTTTGTTCTTTCCAATCCCAAGGATGAATTGAGTTTAATTGTTGTGATTAGGAGAATGTTTATTATATGTCAACGCTTTGTGTAGTTTGCTTTGGATTTAATATGCATAACTTGTGATTGCTCGAAATTCCATGTTCACATAACCTGTTTCGATTAATTGATTGCAATCCGAGAAGCACATTTAAACATACATTGTCATGCATACCCAGAAAATGTGAGGACTTGAGCCTATTGAATATTCACATGTATGCATCTTTCATACATTTACTCGTTCTTCATGTGTGCACAATTCATGAGTTTTGAACCTAGAACTTGCTCAAAGACCACTTGAAACATTTTGTTAATCTGTGATGAATTAGAAATGAGTAAGGCATTAGTTGAGCACCATGGCCAAAGTATTCACCATCCATCTAAACACGAACTTTAGGAATCCCCTTTTGAACTAAACACTCATTAGCCGTTTCTTTTGTTCACCCACACCATTTCACCCTTGTTTTATTTGTGTTTGCAAGACGATGATAGTGACTTCTTATGTTCTTATGCTTCGGGTTTTGATTTGTATGGTAGTATACCAAAAGGCAAGTGTGGGGGTGTATTTATTTTGTTGTATTTGTTCAAAGAAAGAAAAAAAAAATCAGAAATAAAAAGAAGGAATAAATTCCTCAAAGAAAAAAAAATAGAAAAGAAAGAAAAAAAAAAGTGGAAAAGAAAAAAAAAAAGCCACAAAAATGAAGTTATTTTGTTGTATTGTTTTAATTTCAATAAAAGGTTGGAGGAAAATAAGAGTTGTTACGGATTTAGCATAAGGTATGAGTTTCAAAGTCGTTGATTTGTCTTGCAAACATGTGAAACATTTTTCATTTCGAGTCCTTTCACTTCATTTACCATTCACCATTTACCATCCACCCTTTGGTCCCTGTTTCACCTGAAAGTCCTTATGATCTAATGAGTTGTAGATTAATTGTAGAGAGTCGGTTAATGAGCAAGCATATGGGAACACTACTTGTGTAATTGTTTTGAGAGTAAACACTTAACCCTAAACACTGAGCGGAAATATTTAGTGAATCTTGTGAGCTTTAGTGGTTAATGTTGTTTCGATGTGCCTATTTGATTGCATGAGATTAATTGTAAATTTGGTTTTCACACACTTCACTCGAGCATAAATGAGTTGTGCAGGTTAAACACTTAGCAAATTCGTTAGCCTTGGTATATAATTTTTATTCTCCTGATTATAACTCTTTTGAACTCGCTGATGGTTATGGTTGGAAAGACCATTCTGTTTTGTGTTTCCTTTTCTATTTTCTGTTGTTCTTGTGTTTGCTAGAGGACTAGCAGTAGCTAAGTGTGGGGGAATTTGATAGGAGCACAAAGTGTGACGTTTTTAATGTGTTTTCCCTACTATTTGGCTATGATTTAATTGTAACTTTGCTATTTTAGCTTAGTTTCCATATTTGAGTCCAAAATGATGTATTAATGTGAACATGTGCAGAAACGAAGTCTAATGGGCTTTTGCGAGGCCCATTAAGAGGTGGTCTGCCATGAGGCCCAAGAAGGAGGCCCAAACCCAAGAAGGAGGCCCAAACCCAAGATGGAAGGCCCAAATCCATGAAGGAAGGCCCAAGTTCACAAAGCATGAGGAAAGGCCCAAGCCCAGATTTTCGGACATTCTGCCTGTGCAGATCAGTCAACGTGCGAGGCCCATATCTCTCAATTGCACCGTCAGATCTAGCTGTAATTTTGATACACGCTGCATGTGGATGTTAGGTATTCGGCATTAAAATTTCAGAATCATCCAACCGGTGGAACGTCCATTATGCCGCTCTAAGTGCGCACTGCTCAGTGCTGTCTGCTTTTTATTTCTTTCCTCTTCTTTTATTTTCAATGCTCCACTCACCCCTATATTCTTTCCTCTTCTTTCTGCCCACAACATTAGTGTTTAATTTCTTTTTGGTAAATAAATGGTTAATTGCCATATGATTCCATTTCCACCACCACTTACCATTTCTTTGTCTCCCATTCACATTCCACTTCTTTTCCCTTTCTTTGTTTATTTCTTCCATTGTCTTCTTCTTCCTCTCCATTTTCCTATAAATAGGAGCCTATTTCTCTTCACCAATTCACACCCCAATGGGGAGGGACAAACCCTCCTCTTTCTCTTCTCCATCTCACATCATATTTTCCATTCTCTAGTATTTAGGGTTTTCAAGTCTTCAAGGAGGAGGGGAGCTGTTTACACCATTACCACCAGCCATCAACCATCATCATCACCTTGGGAATCTCGGCTTTTGAGTTACTCGCGTGAGGATTTAAGAGTTTGTGATCTTCGAGTTCTTCCTACTTTCCATATGGTGTACTTCAACTTATTCTTTAATTACTCTTTTTGAGTTCCTCTTTGTTGCTTGATTATTCTTTGTACTAGTTAACATGACATGACGTTTATAATTTTCAGCCTATATTTTATGAGTTTATTTGATTGTTAGATCCTAATTAATTAGTTCTTCTAGCAGCTTATGTGACTCCGTTTATTTGATTCGGTTTTATTGAATCTTTTATGTGTTCTTGTTTTAAGGTTCAAAACTTAAGATGATTGCATGTAATTAGTGCTAGAATTAGGGTTTTAATTCTAATTCACAAGTAGTAAAGGCTTATCAAACGGGTCAGAATCAAAATAAGAAGGATCGCGGATAGACGAGCGTTCGCTAGGTCGCGCACTTTAATTAACAACTCTTCTCCTATGCGTTAGATATGTTATTGATTGATCACCTTTGCATGTTTAATTGTTTAATCTAGATGAGCGTTCACTAGGTTAATTTTCATAGAAGAGGTTTTATTTGGGGAATGATAACCCGTGTGGGCATTCCACATATGTTAGTTTCGGTTTCATGGCTAGGGAACTTGGTTAATTTTCGGTCTAATGATTGGTAAACTTGTGTATATGGCTGAACTTTATATACTTTGTGTTTCATCATCATATTTTATTTATTCTTTGTAATTTAATTAATTTATTTCATTCAATTTATCTCTCAATTTCCCTTTTTACTTTGTACATATGTATATATTTATACTTTATACTTGTTAATAATAATTCTTTATTTTATTTAATTCTTTGTGACATTTTTTGTTAGGTACACCCTTTGATCTCCGTTGTGAACGATACCCTACTATGCACTATACTACTACCGATAGGGTTTTTTTTAAATTGACGCTACATTGTAGCCTATCAACATATTCCATATTCATCAATTAACCAAAGAATAACATTCAACATATTTGATCTTGTACTCCACTATCAACCATAATTTCAAAAATTAAGCTCATCCTAGGCAGTTAAGGGCATCCTAAGACTCGACAACCACTCAAAAACTCTTTTTGTATTTTTCGAAATTTCTGATTTTTTTTTTTTTTCAAAGCAAAGCAAAGCAGTAAAATATAAATCCTTCCCCCACACTTAAATCTTATATTGTCCTCAATGTAAGCACAAAAGCATATGTAAGACAAGCATGGAGAAAGTAAAACAGATACAGTTCAACCAAAAGAAATAGAGAGATAGAGAAATCAATCTGCGTGTGATGGCTCCTCCACATCCTTGGTTGAATTGGGTTGCCTCCCAAATAGCGCTTAATGTTTATAGTCTTCAGCCTAGACTATGCCGCAGCTTCAGCCTTCATGGAAATTTCCCGTAGTAACAAAGTTAGTAAAAAAGAAATTTATAAGATAAATTCAAGATATTTACAAAGTTAAAAAAAAAAAAAATTGTCACAATTTATCTATACAAAATTAATGAATAAATTAAAGAATGACAAAGAATGGTGAGAGCTCATATTTGGAGATTCAATAATTCCTGTAAAAAAAAAAAAATTAAAAAGTTAGTACAAAGTTTACAAAATAAATACAAAAAAATATATAAGAATTTTGAAAATTACAAGAAGGTTTCAAGAGAATTTCAAAATTTTTACAATGTATTTATACAAAATTAATGAATTAATGAAATAATTTCCTATGTCTATGCTAATTTTATTCACACAACATTTTCTTGTGTGTCCTCTACATAGTAAAAAAAAAACCAAGTTGATTCCAAGCGGTAACCCAAGGTGGAACGTGCGGCCTAGGTGCAATGCCTTGACTTAAATGACTTTTCGTGGTTTCAGAAGGCGAATGGCCAGATCATATGAGAGATAAGCGAGGGGCAGGATTCATTTAGTGGTACTACGGAGGCAAAGCCCCTATCGACTTACGTCAGTCTATAGTCCTCTGAATCCAAAACCTGTAACCCAGGGTCTCGACCTAGACACCATCCATGTGCCCCTTACTCAGTTGAGAAAGCACTTAAGTATTCGACAATTCTCCAAGTGTTAATAAAGGCCGCCCTCAACCTCAAGTGACCTTTGCAAGGTACAAATGAAGGGTTTAGGCCAATATTAACAAAAGGACCTTACCTATTTCCGTTTCAAGTTACAACTCACAACAACTCAAATAATCAACCACATAAAGGACACCTAAATAAATTACTAAGTGTTACAAAATATCACAAGTATAATTCACAATATTCACAAGTATAAAACGTTAGGCAAATATTTATTTTCAATCCCCGTCGACGGCGCCAAAAATTGATTGGCTCAAACCAAGCATCAATTTAAAAAAACCCTATCGGTAGTATAGTGTAAGTAGGGTATCGTTCACAACGGAGATCAAAGGGTGTACCTAACAAAGAATTGTCACAAAGAATTAGTATTAACAAGTATAAAGAATAAATATATACATATGTTACACGAAATTAAGGGGGGAGTTGAGAAATTGATTTATATAAGTTAACTAAGTAAACTACAAAGAATAAATTAAATGAGATAAGATGGAACACAAAGTACATAATTTCCAGCCATATATACACAAGTTTACCAATCATTAGACCGAAAATTAACCAAGTTCCCTAGCCATGAAACCGAAATTAACATATGTGGAATGCCGAAAAGTCGGTTATCACCCCCCAAATAAAACCTCTCTACGAAAATTAACCCCGAGAACGCTCTGACAGGCTAAACAATTAAACATGCAAAGGTAGCTAATCTAAACATGTCTAACGCATAGAAAAAGAGTTGCTAATTAAAGTGCACGACCCATTATAGAAAAGTCCATATGTCCGCGATCCTTTTTATTTGATTCCGGCCTCTTTCCAAAGCCTTTACTAATTGTGAATTAGAATTAAAAACTCTAATTCTAGCATCAATTACATGCAATCATCTTAAGTTTGCAACCTTAAAACAAAAACATATAAAATTTCTCTACTAAAACAGAATCAAACAAACAGAGTCACAGAAGCTGCTAGAAGAACTAATTAATTAGGATCTAACAATCAAATAAACTCATAAAATATAGGCTGAAAATTACAAACTTTATGTCATGTTAACAAGTACATAGAATTAATCAAGCAACAAAGAGGTATAAATTTAAAGGCTAAGTGATACGCCCAAAAGGAGCATCAATTTAAAAAAACCCTATCGGTAGTATAGTGTAAGTAGGGTATCGTTCACAACGGAGATCAAAGGGTGTACCTAACAAAAAATGTCACAAAGAATTAAATAAAATAAAGAATTATTATTAACAAGTATAAAGTATAAATATATACATATGTACAAAGTAAAAAGGGGAATTGAGAGATAAATTGAATGAAATAAATTAATTAAATTACAAAGAATAAATAAAATATGATGATGAAACACAAAGTATATAAAGTTCAGCCACATATACACAAGTTTACCAATCATTAGACCGAAAATTAACCAAGTTCCCTAGCCATGAAACCGAAACTAACATATGTGGAATGCCCACACGGGTTATCATTCCTCAAATAAAACCTCTTCTATGAAAATTAACCTAGTGAACGCTCATCTAGATTAAACAATTAAACATGTAAAGGTGATCAATCAATAACATATCTAACGCATAGGAGAAGAGTTGCTAATTAAAGTGCGCGACCTAGCGAACGCTCGTCTATCCGCGATACTTCTTATTTTGATTCCGACCCGTTTGATAAGCCTTTACTACTTGTGAATTAGAATTAAAACCCTAATTCTAGCACCAATTACATGCAATCATCTTAAGTTTCGAACCTTAAAACAAGAACACATAAAAGATTCAATAAAACCGAATCAAATAAACGGAGTCACATAAGCTGCTAGAAGAACTAATTAATTAGGATCTAAAAATCAAATAAACTCATAAATATAGGCTGAAGATTATATAAATCATGTCATGTTAACTAATACAAAGAATAATCAAGCAACAAAGAGGAACTCAAAAAGAGTAATTAAAGAATAAGTTGAAGTACACCATATGGAAAGTAGGAAGAACTCGAAGATCACAAACTCTTAAATCCTCACGCGAGTAACTCAAAAGCCGAGATTCCCAAGGTGATGATGATGGTGGTGATGATGGTTGATGGCTGGTGGTAATGGTGTAAACAGCTCCCCTCCTCCTTGAAGACTTGAAAACCCTAAATACTAGAGAATGGAAAATATGATGTGAGATGGAGAAGAGAAAGAGGAGGGTTTGTCCCTCCCCATTGGGGTGTGAATTGGTGAGAAGAATGAGGCTGCTATTTATAGGAGAATGGAGAGGAAGAAGAAGACAATGAAAGAAATAAAGAAAGAAAAGGAAGAGAAGTGGAATGTGAGTGGTAGAAAAGAAATGGTAAGTGGAATGGTGGAAATGAAGTCATATGGCAATGAACCATTTATTTAGATAAAAGAAATCAAACACTAATATTGTGGGCAGAAAGAAGAGGAAAGAATATAGGGGTGAGTGGAGCATTGAAAATAAAAGAAGAGGAAAGAAATAAAAACGGACAGCACTGAGCAGTGCGCACTTAGAACGGAATCCTGCACGTTTCAACGGTTGGATGCTTCTGAAATTTTATTTGAGAATAACTGACATCCATGTGCAGCGTGTATCAAAATTACAGCTAGATCTGACGGCGCAATTGAGAGATATGGGCCTCGCAAGTTGACCTATCTGCACAGGCAGATTGTCCGAAAATCTGGGCTTGGGCCATTCCTCATGCTTTGTGAACCTGGGCCTTCCTTCATTGATTTGGGCCTTCCATCTTGGGCTTGGGCCTTTCTTCTTGGGCTTGGGCCTTCCTTCGTGGATTTGGGCCTTCTTCTTGGGCCTCATGGCAGACCACCTCTTAATGGGCCTCGCAAAAGCCCATTAGACTTCGTTTCTGCACATGTTCACATTAATACATCATTTTGGACTCAAATATGGAAACTAAGCTAAAATAGCAAAGTTACAATTAAATCATAGCCAAATAGTAGGGAAAACACATTAAAAACGTCACACTTTGTGCTCCTATCAAATTCCCCCACACTTAGCTATTGCTAGTCCGCTAGCAAACACAAGAACAACACAAAACAGAAAAGGAAACACAAAACAGAATGGTCTTTCCAACCATAACCCTCAGCGAGTTCAGAAGAGTTATAATCAAGAGAATAAAAATTATATACCAAGGCTAACGAATTTGCTAAGTGTTTAACATGTACATCTCATTCATGCTCGGGTGAAGTGTGTGAAAACCGAGTATACAAAAAATTTCATGCAATCCAATAGGCACATATGAACAACATTAACCACTAAACCTCACAAGATTCACTAAATATTTCCGCTCGGTGTTTAGGGTTAAGTGTTTACTCTCAAAACAATTACACAAGTAGTGTTCCCATATGCTTGCTCATTAACCAACTCTCTACAATTAATCCACAATTCATTAAATCATAAGGACTTTCAGGTGAAACAGGGACCAAAGGGTGGATGGTAAATAGTGAATGGTAAATGAAGTGAAAGGACTCGAAATGAAAAATGTTTTACATGTTTGCAAGACAAATCAACGACTTTGAAACTCATACCTATGCTATACCCGGAACAACTTTTATTTTCCTCCAACCTTTTATTGAACATAATACAAGAAAATAACTCTATTATTTTTTTTTTTTTTTTTCTTGAGGAACTTTATTCCTTCTTCTTTTTTTTGATTTTTTTTTTCTTTCTTCTTTGAACAAATACAACAAAATAAAATGCACCCCCACACTTGCCTTTTGGTATATTACCAAACAAAACCGAAGCATAAGAACATAAGAAGTTACTATCATCGTCTTGCAAACATAAATAAAACAAGGGTGAGATGGTGTGGGTGAACAAAAGAAAAGGCTAATGAGTGTTTAGTTCAAAAGGGGATTCCTAAAGTTCGTGTTTAGATGGATGGTGAATATTTTGGCCATGGTGCTCAACTAATGCCTTAATCATCTCTAATTCATTACAGATTAACAAAACGTTTCAAGTGGTCTTTGAGCAAGTTCTAGGTTCAAACTCATGAATTGTGCACACATGAAGAACGAGTAAATGTATGAAAGATGCATACATGTGAA
Organism: Rubus idaeus; assembly: GCA_030142095.1. NCBI lineage: Eukaryota > Viridiplantae > Streptophyta > Magnoliopsida > Rosales > Rosaceae > Rubus > Rubus idaeus. The sequence goes on along the minus strand of CM057968.1, from coordinate 15,602,118 downwards.
TATTCAATAGGCTCAAATCCTCACATTTTCTGGGTATGCATGACAATGTATGTTTAAATGTGTTTCTCGGATTGCAATCAATTAATCGAAACAGGTTATGTGAACATGGAATTTCGAGCAATCACAAGTTATGCATATTAAATCCAAAGCAAACTACACAAAGCCTTGACATATAATAAACATTCTCCTAATCACAACAATTAAACTCAATTCATCCTTGGGATTGGAAAGAACAAAGCACAAAACACACAAAACAGAAGCAAATATTTTTGTAATTTTTGATTTTTTGATTTTTTTTTTGATTGATTTTTTTTTAAATGATATAGCTCAAATAAACGAACAAGCACTTTCTAAGACTCGATAGCTCCAAAGCCAGTGCGAAACAAACGAGCTTACAAAACTATTTTTTTTTCTTTTTCAATTTTTTTTATTAGGGTAACAATACGTGACCACAGTGACTTACTTAGTGCAATGGTAGGTTCAACGCTACCAAGGGAGTAAGTATGATCTAGTCGATATATTGTGACCGTAGAAAACAAAAACAAGTAAATTATTTTTTTTGAATTTTTCAAATTTTTCATTTTTTTTCTTTTTTTTATAAACCTTCCCCCCACACTTGAATTAAACATTGTCCTCAATGTTAGACAGATATTTCACGAAAATGAAAAATTCAAGCATGGTTATTGAATTTAAACACACAAACATAAATAAACACACGACAGTTAAGTAAATGAAAAGGGAAACAGAAATACTCCTCTTTGAAGATCGTGAAGCTCCTCCCGAAGCAAGTCACCAACAGTCACAAACAAGGCTAGCAGGGCCTTGCATCCAACGTTTGCTCCTTAGTTGACTGCGGCTTTGATCTTTTTGAGCGTGTCCTGGACCGTGCCTGTTGCCAAATCCACAGCACGTCTGGCTGAATTTGCCTTCACTGAGATCTGGAACACTAACGTCAGTAGAGTTCCATCAAGTACGTCTCCGGATACATCAGGCAGAATGGAGAAGCCAGATGACATCAATTGAAAAGGCTCCGGGTCAACTCCACATAACATGGACTGGAAGGTTGCTTGATCGATAGGCGCATAAATCACGTACGACCCCGTTGAATCTTGTGAAGCACTCCTGGAGTATGAGGAAGTCGACGTGATTACTTATGCCCAAAACGGAGATAGAATTTCGTGGGTCAAGACCAGTGGTGAAGTTTGTAAGCACATGTACTGAACTGTCTATCGACACACTATCCCATAAATGCCTTGTCTGTACGTCTCTGATAAAATCAAAGATTCTTGTGTGATGGGAGAAGTGCTTGACAGAACAGCCAGCAGTACGATCGAGTCCAAGGGGTTGGCTAGGATCACCCCTTCGCTTGTTGGTCCTGACCTCCATATGTGTGTCTCCCGTTTTGTTTGATGCAGTCCAATGATGGTAAGTCGAGTTGGTGATGTCGTTGAAGAAACTTACCGCCATCTGGTTTGCCATCTTAGCAAGGCTTCTTCTCCCTCCTGGTGAAATGATTGAGTCACTGGGTGATGTGTGAATCCCCATCACGCACATGTAGCGCTCGGCATGTCGTTGAAGAGGTGCCAACCAACGCTTCGCTCCATATGCAAAACCTGATTCAACAAAAGGTTTAAATAAGGGGGTTAAATCTTTTTCTCGCACATCAACATGCTCCACCCACGTGACAAAGGAGGATCCATTCTGCAAATCCCGTATCAGGCATCCGGAAGGACGTTTTCGGCATCTTGATCTCACGGAAGGCCTTGGATTTGAGCTCATTTCATCCACAGAGACATCCACAACGATCCAACTTCCATCCAATTGTTGGTGAGAGGAACGAACCAACTGGACTTCACGAGTTGAAACGTTGTGTGTTGGCACTAGAAACTCGGCAGACATCACTTGCACTCGCTCCTTGTAGCTTTCTTCTATCCCGGAGAGCAGGACCTCCAAGGTATGGGCATTGGTGACCAAGCTACAGAAGACGAGCAACCATTGACCAACATCCATTAAAATCTGAACGATGGTGGTCGGATTCAGGTGAATGGTTGCTGAGTGTCTCGAGGCTTCTGATATGAAATATGGTGTAGGCTCAGCTCGTTGAGACACTCGCAAGTACTCGGCATGATTAAGAATTTCGGGATGAAAGGAAGTGCTGGGATTTGATGAAAAGATCCACAGGGGAAAACCAGCAGCGACCAAGAGCATGAGTTCGTCTTTGGCTTTGTTCACGATATCGGCGATCTGGTCGGAATGAAACCCAACGAGATCATGAGCAGGTCCCGGAATGTTGTCAGATGGCACATGAGAGGATGAGCGCTCGACTAATGTTGGCATGAGGCTCCGCACATCCCTTCGCAAGTCATCCATGTCGATTGAATCATCGGACAAGACAAGAAGAGGCTCCGGAGGAACAACTTCGAATCTTGATCGATGCACATCTGGGTGCGGAACAGGACCTCCGCACTGGGGACAAATGTGATACGCCCAAAAGGAGCGTCAATTTAAAAAAAAACCCTATCGGTAGTATAGTGCATAGTTGATGTGAACGTAAAATACGTTCACAAAGTGCCTTTAATTACTGGATTTTGCTATTCCGAAAGCTTAATTGTCTGTTTAATGTTTGTTTTCGTGTGTTTAGGGAAAATACCAGGAAAATGTTTATCTGCACAGAATAGGTGCATTTTGGAGGTTTTCTGCGTAATTCGGAAAGTCAACCGTGACTTTCATTTGTGGAATAAAATATTGTACGAAGATTTCGGGAACCGTTCCGAATCCCGACAATTTGTCGGCGAACCACCACATAAGGCGGCGCAACCACCACACGCGGTGGTGGAACATAATTCAAACCACCATTTTATTTTCCCTAATAATTATTTTATTTATTTAATTCATTTAATTTCTTTTATTATTTTATTTCTCTTGTTTTATTTTATAAATATTTCTTTTTGTTATTTTATTTTTGTTAATTTTGTTTGTGTTTGTTTGCAGCCATGTTACCTCCCTCCTTCAATTCATTTCAAAACCACCGAGCCGCCCACTTCTGCAATCAATCAATCCCCACTTTCCTACCTCACATGGCCGGCTCCCTCTTTTCCACTCTAGCAGCATCTCTAGCTAGTTCACTACTTCACCATCATTGGCTTTCCAGCTCCACATAGCACAACATACCCTCCACTCTACTTCCTCTGCGTTGGCTGATTCCCATTTCATCTCTATTTAAAGAGAGCTCCTGCAAGCAGTAATCACACAATCACAAATAAATCAAAGCTATGGCAGCCATCACCATCATTCACCACCATGAAGCCCAGCCACCACCACAAACCACCAATTCAATTCACCACAAAGCCACCGTGAGAATCAATCAAATCAGCCCATGTTCGTTGACCAACTACTGCTGCAATCAATGCCCAAGCCGGCATCTCATCCCCACCGTGAACCTTCATAATCATCTCTCTAATTCTCTATTTTCTATGCCCAATTTCAATCTGCAAATTAATCACAATCAAAGTAATCATCTTCTAATTTCTCTGTGTTTCTTTTGCAGGTTTGGAAGCTGCTCTAAGTCTTCAGCGCCGCCGTTGGAAATCCCCAAAAGCCCAGCCTTGCTTCACCGTCGCTGCCATCTGTTTTGCCGCTGAACCCGTGCCTCTCCTCCGCTGTTCCAGCCGGCGATCCCAGGCCGTGCTTCCAGCAACGTCGACGCCGGCGCCCCTCTGTTCCTCACGGCATCCATTGCCCAGTCCACCTCCGCAGCTGCTGTTCGTCGCAGCCCAGAAATCCCAGCGCCGTCGTCCCAATCTGCCCGCTGCTGCAGTTCCCGCCGCCTCCCCGTGCGCACAGTCCAGCCAAGCCATGCCGTGCCTCGTCGTCGCCGTCCTCACCTGTGCACACCAGCGCCGGCATCTCCGCATCTCTCCCGGCAGCAGCTCCCGGCTCTCTCACCATGTCTCTGCAACAATGAAGAAATCGCGAAAGAGATGAAGAAGAATGAATTAATGCCGACTTGGCAAGCATTGAAAAGTCAAAGAAGCCTTGGGCTTGGGCTGGGCCAACACGGAAATGAGGAAGAGAGAAAAGAAATCTGATTTGGGCTGTTTACTATGTACACCCCAAGGCCCAAGCCCAAAGTGCTAAGTGCACCCGCCACATCCAAATACCAGTCACGTTTTTATAGCCGAGTCTGCCACCTTCGCACTGCCAGACAGTGTCCATTTTCATGGACACAACAGTAACATTTTTCCCAAACTCTGTTTATTTATTATAATTTATTTTTGTTTAATTACACTATTCGTGAATAATTTTGGGAAATGTTATTGTTTGTTTTATTTTCTATTTTGTGTAATAAATTGGATTGAAGTTGATTAATTCTTCTAGCAGCTTATGTGAATTTTGTTTGTTTAGTTTTATCTTTAATGTTGAAACTAAATAATAAGGATCGCGGATAGACGAGCGTTCGCTAGGTCGCGCACTTAAATTAACAACTCTTTTTCTATGTGTTAGACATGTTTAGATTAATCACCTTTGCATGTTTAATTGTTTAATCTAGATGAGCGTTCACTAGGTTGATTTCATGGGAGAAGTTTATTTGGGGAATGATAACCTGCGTAGGCATTCTACATATGTTAGTTTCGGATTCATGGCTAGGGAGTTGGTTAATCTTCAAAACAATATTTGTGTGTGTGTTTCTTGTTTTCAAAAAGAATAAAAGTCCAAAAATATTTCTTTTATTGTTTTCAAAATTATCAAAAACCCCCAAAAATACTTTTGTATATAATGTATATTTTTGTAAATAGAAACAATATTGTATAGTTCATTTAATTTTGTATATATATATATTCTTTATTCTTTATACTTGTAAATATAATTCTTTATACTTGTAAATATATTCTTTATACTTGTAAATATAATTCTTTATTTAATTTAATTTTTCGTGACATTAAAAAGTAAATATAACAATCTTCTGTGGGAAAAACCTTTATTTCCCATTATACTTTACAACGACAATTGTTAGGAATTTAGGTAATAATTTAATGACACGCGGTTTTAACATCTAATCATTTTGGCGCCGGCTCGCCGGGGATTGTTTTTACTATTTACTTTTTACTATTGATTATTTACTTTTTACTATTGATTGTTGACTTTTTACTTTGACTTTTTACTATTGACTGTTGACTTTATACTATTGATTATACTTGTTTATATTTTTACACTTAGTAATTATACTTAGGTATCCTGAATATGGTTGATTATTTTTTGTTGTTGTAAGTTGTAACTTGAACGGATTAGGTAAGGTCCTTTTATTAATATTGGCCTAAACCCTTCATTTTTACCGTAAGGTTATTTGAGGTTGAGGGCGGCCTTTATTAACACTTGGAGAATTGTCGAACACTTAAGTGCTTTCTCAACTGAGTAAGGGGCACATGAATGGTGTCTAGATATGATCAAGACTCGGGTGACGGGTTTGTAAAATTGGATTCGAGAGGACTTGTCCACTAAATGAATCCTGCCTCTCGCTTATCTCTTGTGATCTGGCCATTCGCCTTCTGAAAACACGGAAAGTCATTTAAGTCAAGGCATTGCACCTAGGCCGTAAGTCCACCTTGAGTTACCGCTTGGAATCAACTTTCATTTTTTTTTCAACTATATTCAGGCAAAAGAAAATATTTTTGTGTAAATAAAATATACGTAGACATAGGAATATACGTAGATATAGGAATATACGTAGACATAAATTATACTTAGACATAGGAAATTTTATTCATTCATTTTGTATAGATAATTTGTGACACATTTTTAACTTTGTAAATATTTTGTTTTTATTTTTGTAAATTTATTACTAACCTTTTTATTTTGTATAGGAAATAATCCGGGTTTATCGGAAATTTTACCACATACATCGGAGCATACGTTTAGGAAGTCAAGGTTGAAAAACCTTGAGGTTGATGTCTTGTTGGTGATTTTCGGTTTCCTCGGGAGTAAAAAGGTAAGTTTTCTTTTCACTCTCGTTATTTATTTTAAAAAAATAAAATAAAAAAAAATAGAAATTTTTTAATTGTAAATAAAAAAAAAAAAAGAGTGTTTGTATTTTGTTTTACTGTTTGTGAATTATTTCTTTTTACTGTTTATAATTACTGTTTGTTTTATTTTTTTTGGGCTTGTTTGTTTGTTGGTTTGGTAGTATTGGGCCTTAGGCCCGTTTGTGTGATTGGTTAGTGTTTTAGGTTTCGTAAAAAAAAATAAAAAATAAAAAAATAAAAAAATAAAAAAAATTTAGCCCATTGGGCTCGTGTCATTCACGAAGCCCAAAACCCGTAACCCAAGCCCATTTAGTGTGTCGGGCCTGTTCGTTTTTAGGCCCATTAGTTTAAGCCCACCAATAATGGGCCGGAGTTTTCTTTGGCCCGAGCCCACTTTAAGGCCCAGACCATTTCGATGGCCCAAGCCCGTTTAAAGTGTCGGCAAGCGCGTGTGCTACGCGTTTTCACTGTTCACTTTACGACTTTTCGTAAAGTATTAAAAAAATAAAAAAATAAAAAATCGAAAATCAGAAAAAAATTTGATTGGGCCGACGCACGACTTTTGCGTCGGCCGAATTGTTTAATAAATCCGCGTGCGTGTCTACTGTAGACTTTACGACTTTCGTCGCTCGATCCGGAAATTGCGGGTCTTCTGTCTGTGGCACGTGTGCGAGCGTGTGCGAGTCTTTCCCTTTCCCTTCGATTTGCGTTAGTGCCTTAGGTCATTTCACGCATTTTCCTCTCTCTCTCTCTCTCTCTTCTCTCGTTGTTCTTCGTGTTCTTGAGTTTTTTTCCCGAGAAAACCTCCCAATTCCCGAAGCTATCCTCCCTTCCCAACCCGAAATGGCCAAAAGAGTTAATTCTTTCGGCGATTTGTTTCGGGCAGGTCCTTCGAGAACCCGATCTTTGAAGGCTTGGCTGAAATAATTCCACCGAGCATGCTCAATAGCGCCGATGCTAGCATGCCGACCCAGCCACAACCACAACCGCAACCACTACCCCAAGCACCAATCTTGGTTGCTGATCCACCCGCCGAGCCGGAAGCCGCTCCTGTCTATAGGAGACTTCCGAGGTCGAAGTACACCAAAGCTCAGAGAGAAGCACTGGCGGCTTTCTTTGCGGTGTATTCTCACCCCACCAAACCACAACGAGAAAGATTTGGTCCAAAAATCGGACTAGAAGAAGACCAAGTCTACTATTGGGGGTCGAGAAATAGGAAGAAATTCGGTATCCTGACGTCTGAGCAACGTATTGTCGAGTTAGAGAGAAGAAACGATCAGCTGGTGAGCAAGAACGAGGAGCTTCAAATGCAGAATCAACGACTCGTCGATGCTCTCCACAGCGGCATATGTCCCAATTGCGGAGGTCCTGTTCCGCACTCAGATGTGCCTAGGCGAAGGCTCGAAGTTGTTCCTCCACAACAAGAGCCTATTCTCGAGTTGTCCGATGATTCCATCGACATGGACCACTTGAGACGGGATGTGCGGAGCCTCATGCCTACCCTAGTCGAGCGCCCATCCATACCTGTGCCATCTGACACCCTTCCCGGACCTGCTCACGATCTTGTCGGAGTCCACACCGATTTGATCTCGGATATCGTCCGTAAGGCCAAACACGAGCTCCTGCTCATGGCCACTGCCGGATTTCCTTTGTGGATAACTTCACCGACTCCCGACACGTCTATTCATCCCGAGACTCTTCATAGGGCCGAGTACTTGCGAGTGTTTCAACGAGCTGAACCTGCTCCGTACTTCAAAGCCGAATCGTCGAGACACTCGGCAACCATCCATCTTTATCCGACCACCATCGTTCGGATCTTAATGGATGTTGGTCGATGGTTGCCGCCTCTTCGTAGCATGATCACAAACGCCAAGACGTTGGAGATCCTTTCCTCCAAGAACGAAGAAGGCTACGAGGAGCATATGCGGGTGATGTCGGCCGAGTTTCGGTGCCATCTCACCTCGTTTCAACTCGTGAAGTCCGGTTCGTTCGGTACTCTCACCTACAACCGGATGGAAGTTGGGTCGTCGTGGATGTCTCCGTGGATGAATTGCGTTCCAATCCAAAGCCTTCCGTGAGATCGATTTGCCGAAAACGCCCCTCCGGATGCCCGATACGTGATCTTCATAATGGATCTTCCTTAGTCACTTGGGTGGAGCACGTGGATGTACGCGAGAAGGAGATGAAGGCCGGTTTCGAACCATTTGTTCATTCAGGGTTCGCTTTTGGTGCAAAGCGTTGGATCTCAACTCTCCAACGACAAGCCGAGCGCTACATGTGCGCCACAGGTATCCACTCTTCACCCGGTGACTCGATTATTTCTCTTGAAGGAAGAAGAGGCCTGGCGGAAATGGCAAAGCAGATGACAATCTGTTTCTTCAACGATATTAGCAACTCCACGTACCACCACTGGACTTGTTCGAATCGAACAAGAGACACTCGAATGGAGGTCAGGACCAACAAGCGAAGGGGTGATCCGAGCAAGCCCCCTGGAGTCAATCGTACTGCTGGTTGTTCCGTCGTGCATCTTTCCCATCATACCAGGATCTTTGAGTTCCTCAAAGACGTGCATACGAGACCACTGTGGGATAGTATGTCGATGGACAGCTCGGTACGTGTGCTAGCAAACTTTACCATCGGTCTTGACCCGCGGAACCAGATTTCGGTGCTCGCCATAGATAGTCACAACGACTTCCTTATTCTTCGGGAGTGTTGCACCGATGCAACAGGGTCGTCCGTGATTTATGCACCGATCAACCATTCCATTTTCCGAGTGTTTGCTATCTCGGAGTTCAACCGGAGCCATTTCCGCTTATGTCTTCGGGCTTCTCCATTCCGCCAAACGTATCCGGAGCTATTCTTGATGGAACACTACTGACTATGGTGTTCCGGATCTCGGTGAGGGCTACATCAGCCAAGTCCGCCGTGGAGTCGGCAACTACCCTTGTCCAGGACACACTTCAACGGATCAGAGCCGCAGTCAATTAAGGAGCAAACGTTGGATGCAAGGCCCTGCTAGCCTTGTTTGTGACTGTTGGTGACTTGCTTCGGGAGGAGCTTCACGATCTTCAAGTGGGAGATTTTCTTTAACTTATCTGTTTTTCATTTGTATATATGTTGTGTGTTTACTTCTGTTGATTTATGTTTTTGTGTTTATTTCTGTTTGTGTATTTAAATTCAATAACCATACTTGAATTTTTCATTTTCGTGAAATATCTGTCTAACATTGAGGACAATGTTTAATTCAAGTGTGGGGGGAAGGTTTATTGAAAAGAAAAGAAAAAATTTGAAAAATTCAAAAATTCAAAAAATAATTTACTTGTTTTCGTTTTGTACTGTAACAATATATCGACTAAATCATACTTACTCCCTTGGTAGCGTTGAACCTACCATTGCACTTAGTAAGTCACTGTGGTCACGTATTGTTACCCTAATAAAAAAATTTGAAAAAGAAAAAAAAATCAACTAAATTACAAAAATACTTGGTTGAACCTACCATTGCACTAGTGAGTCCCTGTGTCGTTTGTTACCTACATTGAAAAATCAAAAAAATATCAAAAATTACAAAAATATTTGCTTCTGTTTTGTTGTTTTTGTGTTTTGTTCTTTCCAATTCCGATGATGAATTGAGTTTAATTGTTATGATTTGGAAAATGTTGGTTATATGCTAAGGCTTTGTGTAGTTTGCTTTGGATTTAATTTGCATAACTTGTGATTGCTCGAATTTCCATGTTCACATAACCTGTTTCGATTAGTTGATTGCAATCCGAGAAGCACATTTGAACATACATTGTCATGCATACCCAGAAAATGTGAGGATTTGAGCCTGTTGAATATTCACATGTATGCATATTTCATACATTTACTCGTTCTTCATGTGTGCACAATTCATGAGTTTTGAACCTAGAACTTGCTCAGAGACCACTTGAAACATTTTGTTAATCTGTAATGAATTAGAAATGAGTAAGGCATTAGTTGAAGCACCATGGCCAAAATATTCACCATCCATTTAAACACGAACTTTAGGAATCCCCTTTTGAACTGATCACTCATTAGCCGTTTCTTTTGTTCACCCACACCATTTCACCATTGTTTTACTGTGTTTGCAAGACGATGATAGTGACTTCTTATGTTTTATGCTTCGGATTTGTACGGTAATATACCAAAAGGCAAGTGTGGGGGTGTATTTATTTTGTTGTATTTGTTCAAAGAAAAAAAAAATCAGAAATAAAAAGAAGGAATAAATTCCTCAAAGAAAAAAAAAATAGAAAAGAAAAAAAAAAATGTCAGAAACAGAAATTCCAAAAATAGAGTTATTTTCTTGTATTATTTTCAATAAAAGGTTGGAGGAAAATAAGAGCGTTGTTTCGGGTGTAGCATAGGTATGAGTTTCAAAGTCGTTGACTTGTCTTGCAAACATATAAAACATTTTTCATTTCGAGTCCTTTCACTTCATTTACCATTTACCATTTACCATTTACCATCCACCCTTTGGTTCCTGTTTCACCTGAAAGTCCTTATGATCTGATGATTTGTGGATTAATTGTAGAGAGTTGGTTAATGAGCAAGCTTATGGGAACACTACTTGTGTAATTGTTTTGAGAGTAAACACTTAACCCTAAACACTGAGCGGAAATATTTAGTGAATCTTGTAAGGTTTAGTGGTTAATGTTGTTTCGATGTGCCTATTGGATTGCATGAGATTGATTGTATACTCGGTTTTCACACACTTCACCCGAGCATAAATGAGATGTACATATTAAACGCTTAGCAAATTCTTTAACCTTGGTATATAATTTTTATTCTCTGGATTATAATTCTTTCGAACTCGCTGATGATTATGGTTGGAAAGACTGTCTGTTTTGTGTTTCCCTTTCTGTTTTGTGTTGTTTTGTTCTGCGTTTGCTCGAGGACTAGCAATAGTTCAAGTGTAGGGGTGTGATGTGAACGTAAAATACGTTCACAAAGTGCCTTTAATTACTGGATTTTGCTATTCCGAAAGCTTAATTGTCTGTTTAATGTTTGTTTTCGTGTGTTTAGGGAAAATACCAGGAAAATGTTTATCTGCACAGAATAGGTGCATTTTGGAGGTTTTCTGCGTAATTCGGAAAGTCAACCGTGACTTTCATTTGTGGAATAAAATATTGTACGAAGATTTCGGGAACCGTTCCGAATCCCGACAATTTGTCGGCGAACCACCACATAAGGCGGCGCAACCACCACACGCGGTGGTGGAACATAATTCAAACCACCATTTTATTTTCCCTAATAATTATTTTATTTATTTAATTCATTTAATTTCTTTTATTATTTTATTTCTCTTGTTTTATTTTATAAATATTTCTTTTTGTTATTTTATTTTTGTTAATTTTGTTTGTGTTTGTTTGCAGCCATGTTACCTCCCTCCTTCAATTCATTTCAAAACCACCGAGCCGCCCACTTCTGCAATCAATCAATCCCCACTTTCCTACCTCACATGGCCGGCTCCCTCTTTTCCACTCTAGCAGCATCTCTAGCTAGTTCACTACTTCACCATCATTGGCTTTCCAGCTCCACATAGCACAACATACCCTCCACTCTACTTCCTCTGCGTTGGCTGATTCCCATTTCATCTCTATTTAAAGAGAGCTCCTGCAAGCAGTAATCACACAATCACAAATAAATCAAAGCTATGGCAGCCATCACCATCATTCACCACCATGAAGCCCAGCCACCACCACAAACCACCAATTCAATTCACCACAAAGCCACCGTGAGAATCAATCAAATCAGCCCATGTTCGTTGACCAACTACTGCTGCAATCAATGCCCAAGCCGGCATCTCATCCCCACCGTGAACCTTCATAATCATCTCTCTAATTCTCTATTTTCTATGCCCAATTTCAATCTGCAAATTAATCACAATCAAAGTAATCATCTTCTAATTTCTCTGTGTTTCTTTTGCAGGTTTGGAAGCTGCTCTAAGTCTTCAGCGCCGCCGTTGGAAATCCCCAAAAGCCCAGCCTTGCTTCACCGTCGCTACCATCTGTTTTGCCGCTGAACCCGTGCCTCTCCTCCGCTGTTCCAGCCGGCGATCCCAGGCCGTGCTTCCAGCAACGTCGACGCCGGCGCCCCTCTGTTCCTCACGGCATCCATTGCCCAGTCCACCTCCGCAGCTGCTGTTCGTCGCAGCCCAGAAATCCCAGCGCCGTCGTCCCAATCTGCCCGCTGCTGCAGTTCCCGCCGCCTCCCCGTGCGCACAGTCCAGCCAAGCCATGCCGTGCCTCGTCGTCGCCGTCCTCACCTGTGCACACCAGCGCCGGCATCTCTGCATCTCTCCCGGCAGCAGCTCCCAGCTCTCTCACCATGTCTCTGCAACAATGAAGAAATCGCGAAAGAGATGAAGAAGAATGAATTAATGCTGACTTGGCAAGCATTGAAAAGTCAAAGAAGCCTTGGGCTTGGGCTGGGCCAACACGGAAATGAGGAAGAGAGAAAAGAAATCTGATTTGGGCTGTTTACTATGTACACCCCAAGGCCCAAGCCCAAAGTGCTAAGTGCACCCGCCACATCCAAATACCAGTCACGTTTTTATAGCCGAGTCTGCCACCTTCGCCGCCGGACAGTGTCCATTTTCATGGACACAACAGTAACATTTTTCCCAAACTCTGTTTATTTATTATAATTTATTTTTGTTTAATTATCCTACTTTATTCGTGAATAATTTTGGGAAATGTTATTATTTGTTTATTTTCTATTTTGTGTAATAAATTGGATTGAAGTTGATTAATTCTTCTAGCAGCTTATGTGAATTTTGTTTGTTTAGTTTTATCTTTAATGTTGAAACTAAATAATAAGGATCGCGGATAGACGAGCGTTCGCTAGGTCGCGCACTTGAATTAACAACTCTTTTTCTATGCGTTAGACATGTTTAGATTAATCACCTTTGCATGTTTAATTGTTTAATCTAGATGAGCGTTCACTAGGTTGATTTCATGGGAGAAGTTTATTTGGGGAATGATAACCTGCGTAGGCATTCTACATGTGTTAGTTTCGGATTCATGGCTAGGGAGTTGGTTAATCTTCAAAACAATATTTGTGTGTGTGTTTCTTGTTTTCAAAAATAATAAAAGTCCAAAAATATTTATTTATTGTTTTCAAAATTATCAAAAACCCCCAAAAATACTTTTGTATATAATGTATATTTTTGTAAATAGAAACAATATTGTATAGTTCATTTAATTTTGTATATATATATATTCTTTATTCTTTATACTTGTAAATATAATTCTTTATACTTGTAAATATAATTCTTTATACTTGTAAATATAATTCTTTATTTAATTTAATTTTTCGTGACATTAAAAAGTAAATATAACAATCTTCTGTGGGAAAAACCTTTATTTCCCATTATACTTTACAACGACAATTGTTAGGAATTTAGGTAATAATTTAATGACACGCGGTTTTAACATCTAATCAATAGTAGGGTATCGTTCACAACGGAGATCAAAGGGTGTACCTAACAAAAATTGTCACAAAGAATTAAATAAAATAAAGAATTATTAACAAGTATAAAGTATAAATATATACATATGTACAAAGTAAAAAGGGGGTTAAAGAAATTCATTGAATGAAATAAATTAATTAAATTACAAAGAATAAATTAAATAAGATGGGATGAAACACAAAGTATATAAAGTTCAGCCACAAGTATACAAGTTTACCAATTATTGGACCGAAAATTAACCAAGTTCCCTAGCCATGAAACCGAAACTAACATATGTGGAATGCTGGACCGCCAATTATCATTCCCCAAATAAAACCACTTTCATGAAAATTAACCTAAGCGACCGCACCTAGATTAATCAATCAAACATGCAAAGGTAGCTAATCAAAACATGTCCAACGCATAAAAGAAGAGTTGTTAATTAAAGTGCACGACCTAGTGGGACCGCCCATCTATCCGTGATCCTTTTTATTTGTTTCCGACCTCTTTCCAAAGCCTTTACTACTTGTGAATTAGAATTAAAACCCTAATTCTAGCACCAATTATATGCAATCATCTTAAGTTTGCAACCTTAAAACAAAAACATATAAAAGTTATCTACTAAAATAGAATCAAATAAACGGAGTCACATAAGCTACTAGAAGAACTAATTAATTAGGATCCAACAATTAAATAAACCCATAAACAAAGGCTGAAAATTATATAAATCATGTCATGTTAACTAATACAAAGGATAAACAAGCAACAAAGAGGCATAAATTTAAAGGCTAAGTCGAAATACACCGTATGAATAGCATGAAGATCTTGAAGCCACATCTTGAATCCTTGACCACAAGTAATCCAAGCCGTGAAGACAAGGTGATGATGGTGATGGTGATGTTGAATAGGGGCTGGTGGTGATGGTGTAGACGCCTTCTCCTCCTCCTTGAAGTCTTGAAAACCCATAGTATTAGAGAATGGAAAATATGATGTGAGAAGAGAAAGAGGAGGGTTTGTCCCTCCCCATTGGGGGTGTTTGAAGAGAAGAATGAGGCTCCTATTTATAGGAGAATGGAGAGGAAGAAGAAGACAATGCAAGAAATAAAGAAAGAAAAGGAAGAGAAGTGGAATGTGAGTGGTAGAAAAGAAATGGTAAGTGGAATGGTGGAAATGTAGTCATATGGCAATGAACCATTTATTTAGGTAAAAGAAATTAAACACTAATGGTGTGGGCAGAAAGAAGAGGAAAGAATATAGAGGTGAGTGGAGCATTGAAAATAAAAGAAGAGGAAAGAAATAAAAAGCAGACAGCACTGAGCAGTTCCCACTTAGAACGGAATAATGCACGTTTGAACGGTTGGATGATTCTCAAATTTTAATACAGAATATATAACACACACATGCAGCGTGTATCAAAATTACAGCTGGATCCAACGGTGCAAGTGGGAGATATGGGCTTCGCAAGTTGACATATCTGCACAGGCAGATTGTCCGAAAATGGGCTTAGACCTTCCTTCTTGGGCTTGGGCCTTTCTTCTTGGGCTTGGGCCTTTCTTCTTGGGCTTGGGCCTTTCTTCATGGGCTTGGGCCTTTCTTCATGGATTTGGGCCTTCATCTTGGGCCTCGCGAAAGCCCATTAGACTTCGTAAATTTCCTAGTTGCCTTAGGATTCCTGTCAGAGTAAGGAAATAATTCAAATTAGGAAAGTCAAAACATGAAAGTTTCCTAACATCTTCGTTTTAGTTCATTCCTTCAATTAAATCATCGTTTAGGGACACAAAGATAGAAACTAAGCTAAATAGCATAGTTAATCAATAAAACGCAGCCAAATAGTAGGGAAAATACATTAAAAACGTCACACTTTGTGCTCCTATCAAATTCCCCCACACTTAGCTATTGCTAGTCCCTTAGCAACACAAAACTTAAAACCACACAAAACAAAACAGAAAAGGGAAACACAAAACATATATTCTTTCCAACCATAATCCTCAGCGAGTTCGAAAAAATTATAATCAGGAGAATAAAAATTATATATCAAGGCTAAAGAAATTTGCTAAGCATTTAACATGTACATCTCATTCATGCTCGGGTGAAGTGTGTGAAAACCAAGTATACAATCAATCTCATGCAATCCAATTGGCACATCGAAACAACATTAACCACTAAAGCTCACAAGATTCACTAAATATTTCCGCTCAGTGTTTAGGGTTAAGTGTTTACTCTCAAAACAATTACACAAGTAGTGTTCCCATATGCTTGCTCATTAACCGACTCTCTACAATTAATCTACAATTCATCAGATCATAAGGACTTTCAGGTGAAACAGGGACCAAAGGTGAATGGTTGATGATGAATGGTAAATGATATGAAAGGACTAGAAATGAAAAATATTTCACATGTTTGCAAGACAAGTCAACGACTTTGAAACTCATACCTATGCTATACCCGAAACAACTTTCTTATTCTCCTCTAACCTTTTATTGAAAATAAAAACAATACAATAACTCTATTTTTGGAATTTCTCTTTCTGACATTTTTTTTTTCTTTCTTTCTTTTCTATTTTTTTTTTTTTGAGGAATTTATTCCTTCTTTTTATTTCAGATTTTTTTTTCTTTGAACAATTACAACAAAATAAATACACCCCCACACTTGCCTTCTGGTATAATACCAAACAAATCAAAACCCGAAGCATAAGAACACAAGAAGTCACTATCATCGTCTTGCAAACATAAATAAAACAAGGGTGAGATGGTATGGGTGAACAAAAGAAACGGCTAATGAGTGTTTAGTTCAAAAGGGGATTCCTAAAGTTCGTGTTTAGATGGATGGTGAATATTTTGGCCATGGTGCTCAACTAATGCCTTACTCATTTCTAATTCATCACAGATTAACAAAATGTTTCAAGCGGTCTCTGAGCAAGTTCTAGGTTCAAAAACTCATGAATTGTGCACACATGAAGAACGAGTAAATGTATGAAATATGCATACATGTGAATATACAATTGGCTCAAATCCTCACATTTTTTGGGTATGCATGACAATGTATATTTAAATGTGCTTCTCGGATTGCAATCAACTAATCGAAACAGGTTATGTGAACATGAAATTTCGAGCAATCACAAGTTATGCAAATTAAATCCAAAGCAAATCACAAAGCCTTAGCATATAATCAACATTCTCAAAATCATAACAATTAAACTCAATTCATCATCGGGATTGGAAAGAAAACAACACACATAACAGAAATAAACACACAAAAACACACAAACAGAAGCAAATATTTTTGTAATTTTTGATTTTTTGATTTTTTTGATTTTTCAATGTAGGTAACAATACGTGACCACAGGGACTCACTTAGTGCAATGGTAGGTTCAACGCTACCAAGGGAGTGAGTGTGATATAGTCGATATACCGTTACCGTAGAAAACGAAAACAAACAAATAAATAAACAACAGAAGCAATTTTTTTTTTCTTTTTCAATTTTTTTTATTAGGGTAACAATACGTGACCACAGTGACTTACTAAGTGCAATGGTAGGTTCAACGCTACCAAGGGAGTAAGTATGATTTAGTCGATATATTGTTACCATAGAAAACAAAAACAAGTAAATTATTTTTTTGAATTTTTCAAATTTTTTTTTTCAAATTTTTTTCTTTTCTTTTTAATAAACCTTCCCCCCACACTTGAATTAAACATTGCCCTCAATGTTAGACAAATATTTCATGAAAATGAGAAATTCAAGCATGGTTATTGAATTTAAACACACATACATAAATAAACACACAACATAAACAGAAGTAAACACACAATAGTTAAGTAAATGAAAAGGGAAACAGAAAGACTCCCCTTTGAAGATCATTAAGCTCCTCCCGAAGCAAGTCACCAACAGTCACAAACAAGGCTAGCAGGGCCTTGCATCCAACGTTTGCTCCTTAATTGACTGCGGCTCTGATCCTTTGAATTGTGTCTTGGACAAGGGTTGTTGCCGACTCCACGGCAGATTTAGCTGATGTAGCCTTCACCGAGATCTGGAAGACTATAGTAAGTAGACTTCCATCAAGAATAGCTCCGGATACGTTAGGCAGAATGGAGAAGCCTGATGACATAAGTGGAAATGGCTCCGGTTGAACTCCAGATAGCAAACACTGGAAAATGGAATGGTTGATCGGTGCATAAATCACAGACGACCCCGTTGCATATGTGCAACACTCCTGGAGAATGAGGAAGTCGTTGTGACTATCTATGGCGAGCACCGAGATCTGGTTCCGCGGGTCAAGACCGATGGAAAAGTTTGCTAGCACACGTACCGAGCTGTCCATCGACATACTATCCCACATTCGTCTAGTCTGAACGTCTTTGAGGAACTCAAAGATCCTGGTGTGATGGGAAAGATGCACGACGAACAACCAGCGGTACGATTGACTCCGGGGGGCTTGCTCGGATCACCCCTTCGCTTGTTGGTCCCGACCTCCATTCGAGTGTCTCTTGTTCGGTTCGAACAAGTCCGGTGATGGTACGTGGAGTTGCGATGTCGTTGAAGAAACGGATCGTCATCTGTTTTGCCATTTCCGCAAGTCCTCTTCTTCCTTCAAGAGAAATAATCGAGTCACGGGTGAAGAGTGGATACTGTGGCGCACATGTAGCGCTCGGCTTGTCGTTGGAGAGTTGAGATCCAACGCTTTGCACCAAAAGCGAACCCTGAATGAACAAATGGTTCGAAACTGGCCTTCATCTCCTTCTCGCGTACATCCACGTGCTCCACCCAAGTAACTAAGGAAGATCCATTATGCAAGTCACGTATCAGGCATCCGGAGGGGCGTTTTCGGCAGATCGATCTCACGGAAGGCTTCGGATTGGAACGCAATTCATCCACGGAGACATCCACAACGACCCAACTTCCATCCAGTTGTTGGTGAGAATACCGAACAAACTGGACTTCACGAGTTGAAACGAGGTGAGATGGCACCAGAAACTCGGCCGACATCACCTGCTTCTGCTCCTCGTAGCCTTCTTCGTTGCTGGAGGATAGGATCTCCAACGTCTTGGCGTTTGTAATCATGCTACAGAAGACTGGCAACCATCGACCAACATCCATTAAGATCTGAACGATGGTGGTCGGATAAAGGTGAATGGTTGCCGAGTGTCTCGACGATTCGGCTTTGAAGTACGGAGCAGGTTCAGCTCGTTGAAACACTCGCAAGTACTCGGCGCGGTTAAGAATCTCGGGATGAATAGACGTGTCGGGAGTCGGTGAAGTTATCCACAAAGGAAATCCAGCAGTGGCCATGAGCAGGAGCTCGTCTTTGGCCTTGCGGGCGATATCCGAGATCAAGTCGGTGTGGACTCCGACAAGATCGTGAGCAGGTCCGGGAAGATTAGATGGCACGGTACGGATGGGCGCTCGATAAGTGTTGGCATGAGGCTCCGCACATCCCGTCTCAAGTGGTCCGTGTCGATGGAATCGTCGGACGACTCGAGAATAGGCTCTTGTTGTTGAGGAACAACTTCGAGCCTTCGCCGTGGCACATCCGAGTGCGGAACGGGACCTCCGCAATGGGACGGATGCCGGCGTGGAGAGCATCGACGAGTCGTTGATTCGAAGTTGAAGCTCCTCGTTCTTGCTCACCGGTGATCGTTTCTTCTCTCTAGCTCGGCGATACGTTGCTCGGACGTAAGGATACCGAACTTCTTCCTATTTCTCGACCCCCCGATAATAGACTTGGTCTTCTTCTAGTCCGATTTTTGGACCAAATCTTTCTCGTTGTGGTTTCGTGGGGTGAGAATACACCGCAAAGAAAGCCGCCGGTGCTTCTCTCGAGCTTTGGTGTACTTTGTCCTCGGAAGTCTCCTATAAACGGGAGCGGCTTCGGCTCGGTGGGTGGATCGCAACCAGGATTTGTGCTTGGGGTAGTGGTTGCGGTTGTGGGCGTGGTTGTGGCTCGGTCGGCATGCTAGCATCGACGCTATTGAGCATGCTCGGTGGAATTATTTCATCCGGACCTTCAAAGATTGGGGTTCTCCGAAGGACCTGCACCGAAATAACTCGGCGAAAGAATTCACTCTCTTGGCCATTTCGGGTTAGGATGGGAGGATAGCTTTACGGGTTTGGGAGTATTTACGGGAAAAACTCAAGAACACGAAGAACAACGAGCGAAAACGAGAGAGAATGAGAGAGAGAAAGGGAAACCTAAGGGAAATTGCGTGAAATGACTAAGGCACTAACGCAAACCGAGGGGAAGGAAACGAACGGACGGACGCGTGTCCAAAGTCGAAGGACAGAGATCCGTAAATCACGGATCGAGCGACGAAAGTCGCAAAGGGAATAGTGAACACGCACGTCGATTTATTAAACAATTCGGCCGACGCAAAAGTCGTGCGTCGGCCCAATCAAATTTTTTTTCATTTTCTATTTTTTATTTTTTATTTTATTTTTTTTAATACTTTACGAAAAGTCGTAAAGTGAACAGTGAAAACGCGTAGCACACGCGCTTGCCGACACTTTAAACGGGCTTGGGCCATCGAAATGGTCTGGGCCTTAAAGTGGGCTCGGGCCAAAGAAATCTCCGGCCCATTATTGGTGGGCTTAAACTAATGGGCCTAAAAACGAACAGGCCCGACACACTAAATGGGCTTGGGTTACGGGTTTTGGGCTTCGTGAATGACACGAGCCCAATGGGCTAAATTTTTTTATTTTTTATTTTTTTCTTTTTATTCGAAACCCAAAACACTAACCAATCACACAAACGGGCCTAAGGCCCAATAACAAACAAACTAACTAACAAGCCCAAAAATAAAACAAACAGTAATTATAAATAGTAAAAAGAAATAATTACCAACAGTAAAACAAAAGAAAACACTCTTTTTTTTTATTTACAATTCATTTTTTTTTTTTTTTTTTTTCTTTTTTCTTTTTTTATTTTTTTTATTTTTAAAATAAATAACGAGTGTGAAAGAAAACTTACCTTTTTACTCCCGAGGAAACCGAAAATCACCAACAAGACATCAACCTCAAGGTTTTTCAACCTTGACTTCCTAAACGTATGCTCCGATGTATGTGGTAAAATTTCCGATAAACCCGGATTATTTCCTATACAAAATAAAAAGGTTAGTAATAAATTTACAAAATAAAAACAAAATATTTACAAAGTTAAAAATATGTCACAAATTATCTATACAAAATGAATGAATAAATTTTCATATGTCTACGTATATTTTATTTACACAATACACTCAAGTGTACAAAAATATTTTCCTTTGCCTGAATATAGTTGAAAAAAAATGAAAGTTGATTCCAAGCGGTAACTCAAGGTGGACTTACGGCCTAGGTGCAATGCCTTGACTTAAATGACTTTCCGTGTTTTCAGAAGGCGAATGGCCAGATCACAAGAGATAAGCGAGAGGCAGGATTCATTTAGTGGACTAGTCCTCTGAATCCAATTTTACAAACCCGTCACCCAGGGTCTCGATCATATCTAGACACCATTCATGTGCCCCTTACTCAGTTGAGAAAGCACTTAAGTGTTCGACAATTCTCCAAGTGTTAATAAAGGCCGCCCTCAACCTCAAGTGACCTTACGGTAAAAATGAAGGGTTTAGGCCAATATTAACAAAAGGACCTTACCTATTCCGTTCAAGTTACAACTTACAACAACAAAAAATAATCAACTATATAAAAGACACCTAAATAAATTACTAAGTGTAACAAAATATGAACAAGTATTAAAAACAAGTAATAATAACAACTATTCACAAGTAATATATACAAGTAATCTAAACAAGTAATATGAACAGTTAAAAAAAAAGTAAAATTCTAAACAATAAAAAGTAAACAGTAATTATATACAAGTAATAAAAACAGTAATAATTATTAAAAATTATAAACAGTATTAACAAAAAAAAATATTAGGTTAGGAACATTTTCATTCCCCGTCGACGGCGCCAAAAATTGACACGCCCAAAAGGAGCGTCAATTTAAAAAAATCCCTATCGGTAGTAGTATAGTGGTAAGTAGGGTATCGTTCACAACGGAGATCAAAGGGTGTACCTAACAAAAATTGTCACAAAGAATTAAATAAAATAAAGAATTATTAACAAGTATAAAGTATAAATATATACATATGTACAAAGTAAAAAGGGGGTTAAAGAAATTCATTGAATGAAATAAATTAATTAAATTACAAAGAATAAATTAAATAAGATGGGATGAAACACAAAGTATATAAAGTTCAGCCACAAGTATACAAGTTTACCAATTATTGGACCGAAAATTAACCAAGTTCCCTAGCCATGAAACCGAAATTAACATATGTGGAATGCTGGACCGCCAATTATCATTCCCCAAATAAAACCACTTTCATGAAAATTAACCTAAGCGACCGCACCTAGATTAATCAATCAAACATGCAAAGGTAGCTAATCAAAACATGTCCAACGCATAAAAGAAGAGTTGTTAATTAAAGTGCACGACCTAGTGGGACCGCCCATCTATCCGTGATCCTTTTTATTTGTTTCCGACCTCTTTCCAAAGCCTTTACTACTTGTGAATTAGAATTAAAACCCTAATTCTAGCACCAATTATATGCAATCATCCACTAAGCCACAAAATGCTTCAGACGACGGGGCAGTTCTGTCGTCTGATGAACTAATTTGCTGTCGTCTACGAGCCTGATATCTGTTAGCACCATCAAACAACAGATATTCTTCGTCGTCTGATATATAATCAAACAACAGAGATTATCTGTCGTCTGATTTGCTATCAAACAACAGACGCTTCCCACAAATTGTCGTCTAATAAAACCCAAGTATTAATATTGTAGGATCATTTGTGGTCTGTAAGCCACTTCAAAGACAGTTATATGTCGTTTGAATGAACTTAGGAAGACATTATTTATTCCATGTATGTTGTTTATAGCTAATCTCAAAGACATATATATGTTGTGTGATAGTAAAAAGCACTATAGTTTCGAGAAGTATATGTTGTTTGATAGTAAATCAAACGACAGTTTTGAGAAGTATAAGTTGTTTGATAGTAAATCAGACGACAGTTTTGAGAAGTATATGTTGTTTATAGCTAATCTCAAAGACATATATATGTCGTGTGATAGTCAAAAGCACTATAGTTTTGAGAAGTATATGTTGTTTGATAGTAAATCAGACGACAGTTTTTAGAAGTATATATTATTTGATAGTTCTATCAACCATAACTTATTTCGTGGAAACTGTCATTTTTAGTTAGTTCAAACAACAGATTTTAAGTTTCATTATGTGATTCCTTATTTCAATAGACAATAGTTATTATCATTCTGATGTTTGTTATGAACCATATATACAACAAAACCCATTTTATCATAATTGCATTAAATTTACCAAAATAAATCCATGTTCCGTCATTACATACACACCACAGTACATCCACAATAAACATCCATAATAAAGTTAAATTGTTCCATGAAATAAAATCCTAACTGCTGCCCAATAACCTCTAGTTTTCTTGAAACTTGACAACATATTTTGCCCACAAAGCTCAGACTTGATCAATGTCCTTATGTCCCACTGCAATAACAAAAACTATAGAAGTTATACGCAGTCCATAAAATCAAATTAGTGATATCAAGATGCAATGCCAAAAAGGAAATATATTCTAGAGATCATAGTCATGGATATTAAAGCAACATCTGTGTCACATCATATCGGGGCCAACCTATTTAATCTCCTACCCATTTGCATAAACAATAAACGCTTACAGATCAACCAAAAAAGAACAAAATTAACATTGCATGGATAAAAACTTCACCTTTAAATCAAACTGTACCTTCTCTATTCATGGATATTTACCGTTCTTGGCAAGTTAAGGGCTGAAGCAGCGACCTTGGTGGCAGCACGATCTGTTTCGGAGGAAGAGACTCGAGAACTTTCGCGAATTTTGTATATCCCAATAAATGTAAATTGAGATGAAGGCATATTATCAAATATCAAAGGGGAAAATACTAAATCAGAAACTCAACACTCTACCATCAATATAATCAGCCAAATTATCAAGGATATTATTCAAAGAGAGAAACTGAAATCAAGAGAGACATTGCCAGTGAAAGAATTGTGCCCGAGTAAAGTTGATATAAAATTATAATAGCAAACAGCTAACTATCCAGCCATGTTTCTGCTTATCTCTTGCTTCTCCTCTTCTTCTTCCTCCTTATTTTATATTGTGAACATAATTAGTTTACATGATGGCCTTTTCGTGCAGTGATCTTTCATATAACAACATTAACTCAGGGGATGACAATTGTGATCAAGGCAACTTGTAAGAATACTCATCAACAACTCATACATATAAGAAATAGAGCCACAAATTAAGAAAATCAAAATGGTACCTTGATGAGGATTCAGTCGCTGCAAGAGCTTGTCCATGGTCTCGGGGAGAAGTACGAAGACATTCACAGCCTTCTTGCACTTCAAAAACAAGATAACACATTGATCATTATATGTGTGTATATCTACGTACACAATCAAAAAGTAAAATTCATTTACAATTATCGGGATTTTTCCCATTAAAATTTTTCATGTGATGAGACATCAAAACAACAAGATATCCTGTGATTTAGCTAAAAGATCATAGGATGATAAAAGTATATGCAGCATAATGTTTGGTGTATATTTCACACAAAATATTGGTCCACATGTCACTTCTAATTCAGTTTGTTTTGGAGATTCGGTTTACTTGCTCAAGAAAGAAAGAAAAAAAAAAGATTCGTTTTAAGGCACTCACCTGAAGGATCTCCTTTCTTGCACAATTTTAATCTGCAAGAAGTAAAACAAATAGAGATAATTGATTTAGATGAAAACATAAAAAATTGAATTCAAATGGTGCATGACATTCTTTTCTTCCCTAGGAATAAGAAATCACAAATAGAAATACTATCAAACTTACCGAAGGAAGGAACATCTCTGGCGGCGTATTTCATTTACCACATCATTCAGCTTCTTTGATAATGAATTATCATACTGCTGCATCACAAACTGGGGGACAAACTTTCAAGTTATACAAAGACAAGTTACACAAAAAGAAATGTTCAAAATAACAAATTCTACTGATGCCCAAAGAATACAGGATCTAAATTTATTAAAGTCAACAATCACAAAACAGATACCCAAAATCATTCTCAGTACTATTAAACAGCAAAAAATAATGACTCAAGCACCTTGCCCTATATTCTAGTGACCTAAACAAGCCTCTGGAGTCACATTTCAGATACTCAATGACTGAGGTCTGAGGCCAAGTTGTGATTTACAATTTGTTCCAATTAACAATAATGTTAAGCAGATGCTCAGTACCCAAAAAGTCAATGTGAAGGCTACCTGAGTAGGAAGTTCATCAGAAGTAGTGATGCCAAACAGCTGTTGTAAAATTCCAGAATCCACCAAGTTCCCAATGTATATTAAACAGTCCAAACCATTCTCAAGAAGATAAATTCCATCATCACTAACGTGTTCGCTAGCAAGTGGAATTACTGGAGGAATAAGAGATTCATCACCGTCCTGAAAATTAATGAGAAACCAGTGTTTAAAATACATATTTTCAACTAGAAGTCAATCTTATTTTTTGTTATGAGAAACAAACTATTGTTAGATATCAAAAAAAACATATTGCAGCAAAATACAAACCAGTCCTCCAAAACTAGAATCAAGCAAGAAGTAAAATTTCAATTTGCAAATATTAAACTAACATAGCCATGGCTCTAAGAGAAAGAAAAAATGAAAAATCAAATCTTAAAAGTAAAGGGAGAACCTTTCCACCGAGATAGATCTTCTCCATATTGAGGGAGATGACATCGATTGATTCAGTCATGGCTAAGCTCTCTCTGCCCGTCTCCCAAACACAGCCTCTCCACCAAGATAGATCTTCTCCACATCGGGTTTCCCTTCATCTGAGACTCTAGACTCGTCAATTTCTGACCTCTCACAGGTACCCTGAGATCCAATCACCCCAAACCACAGTAAGAATCTAGTGACTTCTCACAGACCTCAATCAAAACCCTAGGCTCACACCTCAAACCAGAAGCTCTTTCTATCAATAACACCTACAATCTTCAGCTATCCAAGCTTTCTGTCTCTTCCTCCATGTACTAGCTCGAGAAGACCCCCTAATTTGGGACCTCAAAACGAAGCTCTCTCAAATCTGCACCAATCTTCTCGATTCGACCATCAATGTCCGGATCTTTCTCTCCTCTGTCTCCCTCTGTAACTCACGGCGTCTGCTTCTCTCTTTCACCTCGGCTCTGCGTGCCAAAGCGGCTCCAAGCGCTCTCTCCTTTTCTTTTTCTCTCTCTTTCTCTGAGTCTATGAGTGTCTAAATATGGGGCTTAACCTAGCACAACACACACATTAGAGAGCTAGAAGAGAAGGAAGAAAAAGAAATCGGCAAAACAAAGAAAGAGAAAATAAGCTAGGTAAGTGAGTAGGGAAATTTGAAACGGGGAAAAGAGTTGCTAGGGTAACGAAGTAAGAGGGAAACGAAAATAAAAATTTCATTTTCATTAAGTGTGGGAAGAGTGAAAACTTTTGGCCAAAAAAAAAAATGGTCGGCATAAGCGGAGTTCATCAGACAACATATATCTGTTGTCTGCAATTTTCCAAATTTCTCAAATGAATACTGTGATGAGTTACATTACATTCAGACAACATATTTAATTTATATGTCGTCTGAAAAATTCAGACTACAGAAAACACATCATATGTCGTCTGATGTGTGTCGTCTGAAGCAAAAATTGGCATAGTGATCTTAAGTTTGCAACCTTAAAACAAAAACATATAAAAGTTATCTACTAAAATAGAATCAAATAAACGGAGTCACATAAGCTACTAGAAGAACTAATTAATTAGGATCCAACAATTAAATAAACCCATAAACAAAGGCTGAAAATTATATAAATCATGTCATGTTAACTAATACAAAGGATAAACAAGCAACAAAGAGGCATAAATTTAAAGGCTAAGTCGAAATACACCGTATGAATAGCATGAAGATCTTGAAGCCACATCTTGAATCCTTGACCACAAGTAATCCAAGCCGTGAAGACAAGGTGATGATGGTGATGGTGATGTTGAATAGGGGCTGGTGGTGATGGTGTAGACGCCTTCTCCTCCTCCTTGAAGTCTTGAAAACCCATAGTATTAGAGAATGGAAAATATGATGTGAGAAGAGAAAGAGGAGGGTTTGTCCCTCCCCATTGGGGTGTGTTTGAAGAGAAGAATGAGGCTCCTATTTATAGGAGAATGGAGAGGAAGAAGAAGACAATGCAAGAAATAAAGAAAGAAAAGGAAGAGAAGTGGAATGTGAGTGGTAGAAAAGAAATGGTAAGTGGAATGGTGGAAATGTAGTCATATGGCAATGAACCATTTATTTAGGTAAAAGAAATTAAACACTAATGGTGTGGGCAGAAAGAAGAGGAAAGAATATAGAGGTGAGTGGAGCATTGAAAATAAAAGAAGAGGAAAGAAATAAAAAGCAGACAGCACTGAGCAGTTCCCACTTAGAACGGAATAATGCACGTTTGAACGGTTGGATGATTCTCAAATTTTAATACAGAATATATAACACACACATGCAGCGTGTATCAAAATTACAGCTGGATCCAACGGTGCAAGTGGGAGATATGGGCTTCGCAAGTTGACATATCTGCACAGGCAGATTGTCCGAAAATGGGCTTAGACCTTCCTTCTTGGGCTTGGGCCTTTCTTCTTGGGCTTGGGCCTTTCTTCTTGGGCTTGGGCCTTTCTTCATGGGCTTGGGCCTTTCTTCATGGATTTGGGCCTTCATCTTGGGCCTCGCGAAAGCCCATTAGACTTCGTAAATTTCCTAGTTGCCTTAGGATTCCTGTCAGAGTAAGGAAATAATTCAAATTAGGAAAGTCAAAACATGAAAGTTTCCTAACATCTTCGTTTTAGTTCATTCCTTCAATTAAATCATCGTTTAGGGACACAAAGATAGAAACTAAGCTAAATAGCATAGTTAATCAATAAAACGCAGCCAAATAGTAGGGAAAATACATTAAAAACGTCACACTTTGTGCTCCTATCAAAATGCCGCTGTGAAGAGCATCGATGAGTTTCTGGTTCTGCTCTTGAAGCTCCTCATTCTTACTCATCAGCTCCTCGTTTCTTCTTATTAGATCGGCATAAATCTGCTCCTCTGACGGGATACCGTGCTTATCATGAAATCTCCTTCCCCAGTTGTAGACCTTATTTTCAGTTAACCCGAGTTCTATAGCAAACCTTGCTCTGTGCAGTTTGAGTGGGTGAGGATTCACCGTGTAGAACTCGGTCAACGCATCATTTTGGTCATTGGTGAATCTCGTCCTCGGGCCTCTCGTACGCTTCTGGGAAGGACCAGCAACAACAACAACATGTGGATCAGCAGCCTGGATTGGTGCTTGTGGTTCTGGTACTAGTTCTGGCACATCCGGCATGCTAGCATTAACAGTATCTAGAATGCTTGGTGGGATGATTTCATCCAAGCCTTCAAAGAAATCACTCTCTGGAGGACTAGAATGAAACAACTCACTGAAAGAATTCACTCTTTTGGCCATTTCTAGGTTGGGAGGGAGGATAGCTTTCTGGAAAAATAACTAAGAACAACGAAGAACAAGTGAAGAACAGTATGAACAAACGAGAGAAAATTTAGAGAGACTAAAAGGGAACTAAGTGAAAATGAATGCAAAATGAATGGAATGAAGCACATAGACACAAACCAAGGGAAAGGAACAGACGCACGTACGCACACATGCCACAGACACAGATCCGAAAATTGCGGATCGAGCGACGAAAGTCGCAAAGGCTACAGTTGACACGCATGCGGATTATTAAACAAATCGGCCGACGCAAAAGTCGTCCGTCGGCCCAATCAAAATTTTTTATCATTTTTATATTTTTATATTTTTTTTATTATCGAGCCGACGCGAAAGTCGCAGGACGGTCCAATAAGAATTTTTCTTTTTATTTAACCAAATCTTTACGCGAAAGTCGTAAAGTGAACAGTGAAAACGCGTAGCACACGCGCTAACGGTTGCCGACACTTTAAACGGGCCTAGCCCATCGGAATGGTCTGGACCTTAAAGTGGGCCTGGGCCAAAGAAAACTTCGGCCCATCATTGGTGAGATTAAACTAATGGGCCTAAAAAGTAAAGGCCCGACACACTAATTGGGCTTGGGTTACGGGTTTTGGGCTTGGAAATGACACGGGCCCAATGGGCCAAATTTTTTTATTTTTTTTATTTTTTCATTTTTACAAACAAATAACGAGAGTGAAAAGAAAACTTACCTTTTTACTCCCAAGGAAACCGAAAATCACCAACAAGACATCAACCTCAAGGTTTTTCAACCTTGACTTCCTAAACGTATGCTCCGATGTATGTGGTATAATTTCTGATAACCTTGATTATTCCCTATAAAAATTAAAAAGTTAGTAATCAAATTTACAAAATAAAAGCAAAATATTTACAAAGTTAAATATGTATTACAAATTATCTATACAAAATGAATAAATAAATTTTCCTATGTCTAAGTAAATTTTATTTACACAATACACTTAAGTACGGGAACAGAGGACTTCACTGTGCAATGGGACTGAAACAGCTACCCATCTTAAAGTCATGTTTAATCCAATATACCTAAAGTGTACAAAAATATTTTCTTTTGCCTCAATATAGTTGAAAAAAAATGAAAGTTGATTCCAAGCGGTAACTCAAGGTGGACTTACGGCCTAGGTGCAATATCTTGACGTAAATGACTTTCCGTGTTTTCAGAAGGCGAATGGCCAGATCACAAGAGATAAGCGAGAGGCAGGATTCATTTAGTGGACAAGTCCTCTGAATCCAATTTTACAAACCCGTCACCCAGAGTCTTGATCATATCTAGACACCATTCATGTGCCCCTTACTCAGTTGAGAAAGCACTTAAGTGTTCGACAATTCTCCAAGTGTTAATAAAGGCCGCCCTCAACCTCAAATAACCTTACGGTAAAAATGAAGGGTTTAGGCCAATATTAACAAAAGGACCTTACCTATTCCGTTCAAGTTACAACTTATAACAACAAAAAATAATCAACTATATAAAAAACACCTAAATAAATTACTACGTGTAACAAAATATGAACAAGTATTAAAAACAAGTAATATGAACAGTTAAAAAAAAAAGTAAAATTATAAACAATAAAAAGTAAACAGTAATTATATACAAGTAATAATTACAAAAAATTATAAACAGTATTCACAAAAAAAAAATATTAGGTTAGGAATATTTTCAATCCCCGTCGACGGCGCCAAAAATTGGTGGGCCCCTAAAGGAGGCATCAATTTAAAAAAACCCTATCGGTAGTATAGTGTAAGTAGGGTATCGTTCACAACGGAGATCAAAGGGTGTACCTAACAAAAAATGTCACAAAGAATTAAATAAAATAAAGAATTATTATTAACAAGTATAAAGTATAAATATATACATATGTACAAAGTAAAAAGGGGAATTGAGAGATAAATTGAATGAAATAAATTAATTAAATTACAAAGAATAAATAAAATATGATGATGAAACACAAAGTATATAAAGTTCAGCCACATATACACAAGTTTACCAATCATTAGACCGAAAATTAACCAAGTTCCCTAGCCATGAAACCGAAACTAACATATGTGGAATGCCCACACGGGTTATCATTCCTCAAATAAAACCTCTTCTATGAAAATTAACCTAGTGAACGCTCATCTAGATTAAACAATTAAACATGTAAAGGTGATCAATCAATAACATATCTAACGCATAGGAGAAGAGTTGCTAATTAAAGTGCGCGACCTAGCGAACGCTCGTCTATCCGCGATACTTCTTATTTTGATTCCGACCCGTTTGATAAGCCTTTACTACTTGTGAATTAGAATTAAAACCCTAATTCTAGCACCAATTACATGCAATCATCTTAAGTTTCGAACCTTAAAACAAGAACACATAAAAGATTCAATAAAACCGAATCAAATAAACGGAGTCACATAAGCTGCTAGAAGAACTAATTAATTAGGATCTAAAAATCAAATAAACTCATAAATATAGGCTGAAGATTATATAAATCATGTCATGTTAACTAATACAAAGAATAATCAAGCAACAAAGAGGAACTCAAAAAGAGTAATTAAAGAATAAGTTGAAGTACACCATATGGAAAGTAGGAAGAACTCGAAGATCACAAACTCTTAAATCCTCACGCGAGTAACTCAAAAGCCGAGATTCCCAAGGTGATGATGATGGTGGTGATGATGGTTGATGGCTGGTGGTAATGGTGTAAACAGCTCCCCTCCTCCTTGAAGACTTGAAAACCCTAAATACTAGAGAATGGAAAATATGATGTGAGATGGAGAAGAGAAAGAGGAGGGTTTGTCCCTCCCCATTGGGGTGTGAATTGGTGAGAAGAATGAGGCTGCTATTTATAGGAGAATGGAGAGGAAGAAGAAGACAATGAAAGAAATAAAGAAAGAAAAGGAAGAGAAGTGGAATGTGAGTGGTAGAAAAGAAATGGTAAGTGGAATGGTGGAAATGAAGTCATATGGCAATGAACCATTTATTTAGATAAAAGAAATCAAACACTAATATTGTGGGCAGAAAGAAGAGGAAAGAATATAGGGGTGAGTGGAGCATTGAAAATAAAAGAAGAGGAAAGAAATAAAAACGGACAGCACTGAGCAGTGCGCACTTAGAACGGAATCCTGCACGTTTCAACGGTTGGATGCTTCTGAAATTTTATTTGAGAATAACTGACATCCATGTGCAGCGTGTATCAAAATTACAGCTAGATCTGACGGCGCAATTGAGAGATATGGGCCTCGCAAGTTGACCTATCTGCACAGGCAGATTGTCCGAAAATCTGGGCTTGGGCCATTCCTCATGCTTTGTGAACCTGGGCCTTCCTTCATTGATTTGGGCCTTCCATCTTGGGCTTGGGCCTTTCTTCTTGGGCTTGGGCCTTCCTTCGTGGATTTGGGCCTTCTTCTTGGGCCTCATGGCAGACCACCTCTTAATGGGCCTCGCAAAAGCCCATTAGACTTCGTTTCTGCACATGTTCACATTAATACATCATTTTGGACTCAAATATGGAAACTAAGCTAAAATAGCAAAGTTACAATTAAATCATAGCCAAATAGTAGGGAAAACACATTAAAAACGTCACACTTTGTGCTCCTATCACTAAGTCAAAATACACCATATGGAAAGCATGAGGAACTTGAAGCCACGAACTCTTGAATCCTTGAAAGCAAGCAATCCAAGCCGTGAGAACCAAGGTGGTGATGATGGTGGACGAAATTGATGGCTGGTTGGTGATGGTGTAGACGCCTTCTCCTCCTCCTTGAAGTCTTGAGAAACCTTGCACTAGAGAATGGAAGCCGAGAACTTGGATGTGTGGCTGCTGAAAAGATGGAGGTATGGAATGGTATTTCTCGGTGTAGAAGGTGGTGAAGAATTGTGTTGTGAAGCTCTCTATTTATAGGAGAACATGAGAACCCTAGGAGCAATCTTGATCGTTCATTAAAAATCCCCTTGTGTGGCCGAGATTTCCTTGAGTAGTCACCAAGAAATCTTCCTTTGTATTATGACTAAAACCCATCAAGATACATCCCATAAAATTCTGATTTTAATCCCTTAAAGTGGTCCTCAAGGCATGATCTCTCAATATGGACGAAATTCCCTTTAATTAATCCCATAAAAATCTGAATTAACCTCCTTGGATAATTGCTGAAATATTCCTTGAGTAGTCCACAAGAAATCTCCTTCCTCTCTTGCCGAAATTAGGACTAGATTCATCCATAAATTTCTGAATTAATTCCTTGATAAACCTAGTTGAGTTCCACATGGATTCTCCTTGCATTGGTTGCCAAAATCATTGATGAATAGTGCCGAATGAACAGTGCCGAATTTCCTCCAATTAATCCCTTAAAAATCTGAATTAATCTCCAAGGATAATTGCTGAAATCTTCTTGAGTGGTGGCCAAGAAACCTCCTTCCTCCTTTGCCATAATTCCATCTAGATACATTCCCAAAAATCTGAATTAATATCCTAAATAAATTAGGTGTTTTAAAAGAATAAAAACTTTGGGAAAAAATATCAAGATTAAATAAAATAAAATCAGAATCCTAATAGGATTAAAGAATGAGGCAAAGGAAGAGAACTCCCTTGTAATTTTCGTCCAAAATAAACCCTAATGGGCTAGGGTTACATCCAAGAGTCCAATGAACTTGTTTTCATGGATTTGGGCCTCCCAATTGGTCCACATGGCAGCCCACCTCTTAATGGGCCTCGAAAAAGCCCATTAAGCTCGTAAATTCTCCGAGGTCCCGTTTTGCATTCCGAGCACAAATAGTAATCCTAGTTGAAGTAGGACTCCTACTCACTTTAGGATTCCTGGTAAAGTCAGGAAAGAGTTCAAATCAGGAAAGTTTCTAAAAATCAAAATAGGAAAGATTTGAAAAGAGGAAAGTTTCCTAATCCAACTAGGAAAGTCAAGTCTCCTAATTCAAGTAGGAGACTCAAAATAGGAAAGTTTCCTTAAAACATCATTTCGGTTCATTCCTTCAATTATTCATCATTTAGGGACTCAAAGATCGAAACTAAGCTAAATAGCAAAGTTTAACAAGTAAAACGCAGCCAAATGATAGGGAAAACACATTAAAAACATAGCATATAATGCTCCTATCAACCATACATCTTTGGAACGTACCTGGTGCATTGCAAAGTCCAAAAGGCATGCGACGATAAGCAAACGTCCCAAAGGGACAAGTGAAGGTTGTTTTCTCTTGATCCTCGTGCGCAATAGCAATCTGATTGTAACCGGAGTATCCATCAAGGAAGCAATAGTAGTCATGGCCCGCCAAGCGCTCAAGCATCTGATCAATGAATGGCAAAGGAAAGTGATCTTTCCTTGTGGTGGCGTTGAGCTTCCTATAGTCAATGCAAACTCGATGGCCGGTCACGGTCCTTTGTGGCACCAACTCATTTTCAGCATTCTTCACAACAGTGACTCCGGACTTCTTTGGTACCACTTGGATAGGTGACACCCATTTGGAGTCTGAAATGGGGTATATGACGCCACAATCAAGGAGTTTGATAACCTCCTTCTTCACAACTTCCATCATTGGAGGGTTGAGACGACGTTGAGCCTCTCTAGTTGGTTTAGTCCCCTCCTCAAGAAGTATCCTATGGACACAAGTCGTAGGGCTTATTCCCTTGATATCTGCTAAGGTCCATCCAATAGCAGTCTTATGCTCCTTAAGCACTTTCACTAACCGCTCCTCTTGACTAGATGTAAGGGCAGATGACACAATAACGGGCAAAGTCTCCTTATCTCCCAAATAAGCATACTTCAAATAATCCGGTAAAGGCTTGAGTTCAAGCACGGGTGCCTGAACAACTGAGGGAAGTGCTTTATTAGTGGATAAGGGAATGGACAAAGGAGGAGTATACTTACTTTCGTAGGGTTGGATCTCAAGGGAGAAAACGTTATCCATAACCTCCTTTGCACAAGTGTCCAATAGCTCCTCCATAGGTATGCTTGCGCCATCCTTGGTGTATCCCACGCCTTGCTCAAGTGTTGGGGCCAAAGTGTCCTCCCTTATGATATCTAGCATATTCTGCGCAAGGGTATCCAAAACATCAATAGAAAAACAACTATGAACATCAAGGGGATACCTCATGGCTTCAAAGACATTGAACCCAATCACTTCTCCATCGAATTCCATTGTGAGGGAACCGGCGTATACATCGATCTTTGTCCTTGCAGTTCTCATGAATGGCCGGCCTAGAAGTAATGGTGTGGCTACCACGGGGGTCTCCTCCATTTCTAGGACATAAAAGTCAGCGGGAAAGATCAATTGGTCCACCTGCACAAGAACATCCTCCAACATACCCTTAGGGTAAACATTAGACCTATCGGCTAGTTGGATAATCACATTGTCATGCTTAAGTTCCCCTAATCCCAAAGTCACATATACGGAATAGGGCATCACATTAATTGAAGCGCCTAAATCTAGCATACAATTCGAAAACTTAGAGTTACCAATTTGGCATGGGATAGTGAAACTTCCGGATCCGGACATTTAGGAGGTAGCTTCCTTTGTATCATTGCGGACACATTCTTGTTTAGCTTAACCACCTCCTTTTCTCGATTCATTCTCCTTGTGGTGCACAGCTCCTTGAGGAATTTTGCATATCTAGGAAGGGTTTTGATTGCTTCCAATAGAGGAAGATTGATTTGCACCTTCTTGAAAGTTTCCAAGATAGCTTGGTCACTCTCGTCCTTCTTTGATTTGTCAAACCTACTAGGAAAGGGCAAAGAAGAGGGAACAATGTTAGGTGAAACCGAACTTGCTAAGTTAGGGTTTATACCTTTCTTTTCACTAGATGACGCAAACCTCTCCTCTTTCCTTGATGTGGCAGGGTCCTCCTCAAGAGTAATTGGCGCAGGGTCCTTTTTCTTAGTCACCTTAGGTCTGTCCTCAAACTCTCTTCCGCTCCTAGTGGTCACAATGGAAGCATTTTCGAATTGTCCCTTAGGATTTGGGATTGTGGCACTAGGAAGCTTCCCATTCTCGTGGATCTTGCTCATAAAACCCACTACTTGATCCATTTGCTTCTTAAGCTCAGCTATCTCCTTTCCTTGATTTTGTTGCCCTTGCACTAAAGCTTGAGTAGAACTCGTTAGTGCTTCAAACATTTTATCATAATTGGCACTAGAATTAGAATTAGGATTAGAAGGAGAAGAAAAGTTTTGTGGAACCTGAGGCTTCTGAAAGAAGCCTTGTGGACGTCCTCCTTGTTGAGGTTGTTGAACTTGATCATTGCCGCCCCACTTGAAGTTAGGATGGTCCCTCCATCCGGGGTTATAGGTATTTGAGAATGGATCATACCTTTGACGTTGAGGACCTCCTTGGCCTCCTTGGTACCCTCCTTGGTATCCTCCAATTGCATTGGCAGATTCCCATCCACCATTCTCAATAAGTTGAGGGCATTGATCCGAGTGATGCCCTTGTATAGAGCATACTCCACAAGCTTGAGATATGCCTCCTCCTTTGTTCACTTGAAGTACCTGAGATAACAAAGTAGACATTTTATTTACCTTGTCCTCTAAAGTAGAGTGAGAGGTTACCTCATTAACTCTCCTAGATGAGGAGAGTGCCCCTTCATATTGTTGGTAGTTGAGAGCACGGTTTGCAAGTAACTCCTTAGCCATTATAGGAGTTTTATCCATGAAAGAACCACCGGCCGCCGCATCCAAAAGACTACGTTCCAAGGGAAGAAGTCCCTCATAGAAATATGTGAGAAGGCTCTCTTCCTTCATCCCATGTGAAGGACATGACGCAACAAGGCTCTTGAACCTCTCATAATAAGTGCAGAACGTTTCATCCCCAGCTTGTTGAATTCCAGTTATTTGTTTCCTCAAGATAGTGACCTTTGATGCTGGAAAGTACTTAGTGAGAAACTCACTCTTCAACTTATCCCAAGTGTTGACATGGCCGGCAGGTAAGTCAAATAGCCATGTCTTTGCCCTATCATCAAGAGAGAAAGGAAATGCCTTCATTTTGAGTATGTTGATATCCCCATTCTTAGGACACATGCTCCCACAAACAAACTGAAACTCCTTAAGATGCTTGTTGGGATCCTCGCTATTAAGCCCATGGAACTTGGGTAGGTGATGCAAGAACCCACTTTTCAATTCAAAGTCAGCTTCTTTTCCTTCAGCCGGTTCCGGATATGTGATGCAAAGCGGAACAACTTCTCCCTCAGTACCATTCGAAAGTTGCCTAATTGTTTCAGCCATTGGTAGTGCTTGATCTTCAGCAACGTTTACTTCCTCAGGTATGTCTTCCTCCTCTTCTGAACAAGAACGTGAGGAGTTGTTACCCGATTCTTCAGAGTAACTTTGTAGAAATGACTCTTTGTTTTCCCTTAACCTTTGGATCCTTTGTTGAATAGTAGAGAGTGGTGAGAGTTCAGAGGACATTCATTAATACCTAAACAAAAGTTTACAAAGTTAGTACAAGGTTTACAAAATAAATACAAGATATATTATACAAGTATAAGTAATATGTACGAAAATAATAAATGAATGAAAATAATAAATGAAATTCCTATTTGTGTATATTAATTTTATTCACACAATTACGTTTTCGTTTGTACCCTTTACATAGTCAAAAACCAAGTTGATTCCAAACGGTAACCCAATGTGGAACGTGCGGCCTAGGTGCAATGCCTTGACTTAAATGACTTTCCGTGGTTTCAGAAGGCGAATGGCCAGATCATATGAGAATAAGCGAGGGGCAGGATTCATTTAGTGGTACTACGGAGGCAAGCCCCTATCGACTTTCGTCCGTCTATAGTCCTCTCGAATCCAAAACCTGTCACCAAGGGTCTCGACCTAGACACCATCCATGTGCCCCTTACTCTGTTGAGAAAGCACTTAAGTGTTCGACAATTCTCCAAGTGTTAATAAAGGCCGCCCTCAACCTCAAGTGACCTTTGCAAGGTACAAATGAAGGGTTTAGGCCAATATTAACAAAAGGACCTTACCTATTTCCGTTTCAAGTTACAACTCACAACAACTCAAATAATCAACCACATAACGGACACCTAAATAAATTACTAAGTGTTACAAAATCAGTAAGTATAATTCTCAAATATTCACAAGTATAAAACGTCACAAGTATAAATGTTAGGCATATAAACAATATTTTTGATCCCCGCCGACGGCGCCAAAATTGATAGGCTACAAGTGTGCATCAATTTAAAACCCTAAAAGCATTGTAGTAAAGAATAAGTAGGGATCGTTCCAACGGAGATCGAGGGTGTACCTAACAAAGAATGTCACAAAGAATTAATATTTACAAATATAAACAAAATATGTACACAAAATCAAGGGGTGATTGAGAATTGTTTACGAAAATTAAGTAACTAACTACAAAGAATGAATTAAATGGAATAAATCGATGGAACATAGATCAATTAATCAACATCTTAAGTATACTCATTTATCAATTATCAGATTGAAACTTAACTAAATCCCTAGTCATGAATTCGAAATTAACACATGTAAGATGTTGGACCACCATACATCTCCCAAATAAATATCTCTCTATGAATTCCAACCTAAACGACCACACCTAGGTTAAACAATTAAACATGCAAAGATAGCTAGCCTAAACATGTTCAACGCATAGAAACATACTTGTTAATTAAAGTGCATGACCTAGTGAGACCACTCTACTATCCATGATCCTTCTCATCTGATTCTATCAATTAAGGCAAAATCAAACAAGCAAATCCACATAAACTACTAGAAGAATCAATCAACTTCAATCCAACAACCAAATAAACTTGTATAAATAATCTGGAAATTTAAATGATCCATGAAATGTTAACTAATACAAAGGTAATCAAGCAACAAAGAGGTATGAATTTAAAGGTTAAAACGTAATACACCATATGAAATAGTTAAGATCTTGAAACCACAAAACCTTGAATCCTTGACCACAAGTGATCCAAGCTTGTGAAGACAAGTTGATGATGAAGATGGTGATGTCGAAATATGGCTGGTGATGATGGTGATTACGCCTTCTCCTCCTCCTTGAAGCCTTGAGAACCCTTGCACTAGAGAATGGAGCTAAGAACCTTGGATGGAGTAGCTGCTGAAACTATGAGAGAGTATGGAATGATATTCTTAGTTGTGAATTGGTATGGAAGTGAGTTGTGAAGCCCTCTATTTATAGGAGAACATGGAACCCTAGCCTTGATCCTAGCCCTTCAAAATTAATCCCTTGAATGGCTGAGATTGCTTTGAGTAGTCTGATTAGAAGTTTTTTCACCTACGTCATTAATTGTTACCTAAATTCCTAACAATTGTCGTTGTAAAGTATAATGGGAAATAAAGGTTTTTCCCACAGAAGATTGTTATATTTACTTTTTAATGTCACAATAAATTAAATTAAATAAAGAATTAATATTAACAAGTATAAAGAATAAAGAATATATATATATACAAAATTAAATGAACTATACAGTATTGTTTCTATTTACAAAAATATACATTATATACAAAAGTATTTTTGGGGGTTTTTGAGATTTTTGAAAACAATAAAAGAAATATTTTTGGATTTTTATTCTTTTTGAAAACAAGAAACACACACACAAATATTGTTTTGAAGATTAACCAACTCCCTA
Organism: Rubus idaeus; assembly: GCA_030142095.1. NCBI lineage: Eukaryota > Viridiplantae > Streptophyta > Magnoliopsida > Rosales > Rosaceae > Rubus > Rubus idaeus. Next base: position 15,563,388 of record CM057968.1, on the reverse strand, counting down.
GCCATGAATCCGAAACTAACATATGTAAGATGCTGGACCACCATACATCTCCCAAATAAAACCTCACTATGAAAATTAACCCCGAGACCACCCTGACAGGCTAAACAATTAAACATGCAAAGGTAATTAATCTAAACATGTCTAACGCATAGAAGAAGAGTTGCTAATTCAAGTGCACGACCTAGCGGGACCGCCCAACTATCCGTGATCCTTATTATTTAGTTTTAACATTAAAGATAAAACCAAACAAACAAAATTCACATAAGCTGCTAGGAGAATCAATCAACTTCAATCCAACAATTATTACACAAAATAGAAAATAAACAAACAATAACATTTCCCAAAATTATTCACGAATAGTTAATTAAACAAAAATAAATTATAATAAATAAACGAGTTTGGGAAAAATGTTACTGTTGTGTCCATGAAAATGGACACTGTCTGGCAGGCGAAGGTGGCAGACTCAGCTATAGAAATCGGACTATTTTGGATGTGGCGGGTGCACTTAGCAGATTGGACTTTGGGGCATTGGGCTTGGGCCCAAATTTGGTCAACAGTCAACGAAGTCAAATTTTGACTTTCTTCTTCTATTTTGTTTGACCGGGTCAGCCCTCTATTTCTTATTCTTTTTTTTCTTCATTCCCGTGTATGATTTCTTCAATCTCCTTCAACTGCTCTTTCTTTTCTTCTTCTCTACAGAGGGGACCGGCGAGAGAGCTGAAACACGGCGGCGGTTGAGCGGCGAGGACTTAGCAGGTGGGTCGCCGGCGTGGTTGTGAGAGGACGGAGGCAGGGAGTTCAAGGGAAAGACCATGGTGGTCTGAGCTGGATCGACGAGATCGATGCGGTAAGGATGGCAGAGGCGCTGCAGCTTGGGTACGACGTCGGAGACGAAAAGAGAAAGACCGGCGAGGATCGATGCATCAGAGGACGACGCCGGCACGGGAAGAGAACGGCGTCGGCATCTGGGTTGCTTGCAGGTGCGGCAGAGCAGTGGCTCTGTGATGATTGCGAGACCGGAGATGGATTGCCGGCTTCGAGGAGCGGCGGCGTCGATTAGGCACGGTTCAGATCGACGGCGACGTCGAGATTAATTGCTGGGCTGGTGAGCACGGCATGGGCTCTTGTGATTTTGTGTTGGCAGCGGCAAGAGCGGCGCGAGGAGCACGGTGAGTTTCTGGGTAGAGAATAGACGGCGGTGGAGCTCCAGATTGAAATTGGCAGAGGCCAGTAGCGGTGCCATGGCTGGGCTACAAGACCTGCAATACAAGAGCAAAGAACGTAACCTGCAAAAGAGAAAGAAGATTAATTAGATTGATAGTAATTTGTGCTTGCAGGGGCTGCCTTAAATAGAGAAGAAATGGGAAGCAGCCAACGCAGAGTGAAGCTCATGGATGGAAGAACAGCTCAGAGAAGTGGGTAAGGTGGAAGGGGTAGGTGAAGTGGAACGGTGGTTGGTGATGCTAGAAGCCAAGCAAGAAGGAATATGCAGGCAATAGGTGGCCGGTGGTGGAGATGGTTGGTGATGGTGGAGAAGAATCAAACAAAAGAAATAACAAAAAGAATAAAAAGAAATAATTAATAAAATAAAATAAAAGAAATAAATAAAATAACAATGAAATAATTATAAATATAAACAATAAACAATTATTAGAGAAAATAGAATGGTGGTTTCAAAATATGTATCGCCACCGCGTGTGGTGGTTGCGCCGCTTTATGTGGTGGTTCGCCGACAAATTGTCGGGATTCGGAATAATCCGAAATCTTCGTACAGTATTTAATTCCACATATATGAAAGTCACGGTTGACTTTCCGATTTACGCTGAAAACCTCCAAAATACACCTATTTTGTGCAGATAAACATTTTCCTGGTATTTTCCCTAAAAACACAAAAACAAATATTATACAAACAATTAAGCTTTCGGAATAGCAAAATCCAGTAATTAAAGGCACTTTGTGAACGTATTTTACGTTCACATCACACCCCTACACTTGAACTATTGCTAGTCCTCGAGCAAACATAGAACAAAACAACACAAAACAGAAAGGGAAACACAAAACAGATGGTCTTTCCAACCATAATCCTCAGCGAGTTCGAAAGAATTATAATCAAGAGAATAAAAATTATATAACAAGGCTAAAGAATTTGCTAAGCATTTAACATGTACATCTCATTTCTGCTCGGGTGTGTGTGTGAAAACCAAATATACAATTAATCTCATGCAATCCAATAGGCACATCGAAACAACATTAACCACTAAAGCTCACAATGATCACTAAATATTTCCGCTCAGTGTTTAGGGTTAAGTGTTTACTCTCAAAACAATTACACAAGTAGTGTTCCCATATGCTTGCTCATCGACCAACTCTCTACAATTAATCTACAATTCATCAGATCATAAGGACTTTCAGGTGAAACGGGGACCAAAGGGTGAATGGTGAATGGTGAATGGTGAATGAAGTGAAAGGACTCGAAATGAAAAATGTTTTACATGTTTGCAAGACAAATCAACGACTTTGAAACTCATACCTATGCTAAACCCGAAACAACTCTTATTCTCCTCCAACCTTTTATTGAAAATAATACAAGTAAATAAAATAACTCTATTTTTGTGGTATTTTTTTCTTTTTCTTTTCCACATTTTTTTTTCTTTTCTTTTTTTCTTGAGGAATTTTATTCCTTCTTTTTATTTCTGAATTTTTTTTTCTTTGAACAAATACAACAAAATTAAATACACCCCCACACTTGCCTTCTGGTATATACCATACAAATCCGAATCATAAAAACATAAGAAGTCACTATCATCGTCTTGCAAACATAAATAAAACAAGGGTGAAATGGTGTGGGTGAACAAAAGAAACGGCTAATGAGTGATCAGTTCAAAAGGGAATTCCTAAAGTTCGTGTTTAAATGGATGGTGAATATTTTGGCCATGGTGCTCAACTAATGCCTTACTCATTTCTAATTCATCACAGATTAATAAAATGCTTCAAGTGGTCTCTGAGCAAGTTCTAGGTTCAAAACTCATGAATTGTGCACACATGAAGAACGAGTAAATGTATGAAATATGCATACATGTGAATATACAATAGGCTCAAGTCCTCACATTTTCTGGGTATTGATTAGCGGTAAAAACCGCGTTTCATTAAATTATTACCTAAATTCCTAACAGTTGTCGTTGTAAAGTATAATGGGAAATAAAGGTTTTTCCCACAGAAGATTGTTATATTTGCTTTTTAATGTCACGAAAAATTAAATTAAATAAAGAATTATTATTAATAAGTATAAAGAATAAAGAATATATATATATACAAAATTAAATAAACTATACAGTATTGTTTCTATTTACAAAAATATACATTATATACATTTTTGGGGGTTTTTGAGATTTTTGAAAACAATAAATAATTAAAAGGAAATATTTTTGGATTTTTTATTCTTTTTGAAAACAAGAAACACACACACAAATATTGTTTTGAAGATTAACTAACTCCCTAGCCATGAATCCGAAACTAACACATGTAGAATGCCCACGCGGGTTATCATTCCCCAAATAAACTTCTCCCATGAAATCAACCTAGTGAACGCTCATCTAGATTAAACAATTAAACATGCAAAGGTGATTAATCTAAACATGTCTAACGCATAGAAAAAGAGTTGTTAATTCAAGTGCGCGACCTAGCGAACGCTCGTCTATCCGCGATCCTTATCATTTAGTTTCAACATTAAAGATAAAACCAAACAAACAAAATTCACATAAGCTGCTAGAAGAATCAATTAACTTCAATCCAACAATTATTACACAAAATAGAAAATAAACAAACAATAACATTTCCCAAAATTATTCACGAATAGTTAATTAAACAAAAATAAATTATAATAAATAAACAGAGTTTGGGAAAAATGTTACTGTTGTGTCCATGAAAATGGACACTGTCTGGCAGGCGAAGGTGGCAGACTCAGCTATTAAAACGAACATTTTGGATGTGGCGGGTGCACTTAGCAATTGGGCTGGACTGAAATGGGCTTTTGGGCATTGGGCCGGTCAACAGCCTGGTCAATGGGTCAAAGGGCTATGCTGACTTTTCCTTTTTTTTTCTTCTGCGCGTTTTTCTTCCCGGCCCGTGTTTGACCATTCAACCCGTGCTTTCTTCTCCATTATTTTCGTTCTTCTTTTCTATTCTCTTCTGGTTCTTTTTCTTTCTTTTGTTTCTTCACAGCACAGAGGGGTGACGACGGCACAGAAGTGGTGATGCCGGCGCAGGGGGCGACGGTGATGAGTGAGCAAGGGATTGGCGGCGTCGACGATGCGGCGGTGATAGCACAGCAGAAACGCGGCGAAATTTCGACGGCCAGGAACGACAGGTCTGATGGAATTCAACGGCGAGGGAGAGGCGTCGCGCAGCAGCAAGAAGATGTGGTCGCCGGTGGTGTGAACTGAGGCGACGGGATGAGCTGGGCACAACGGCGGACTGGGTTCACGATCTGGAATTGAGCATGGGCTCGAATTAGGAACAGCGACGACGGCGATGGGTAAGGGAAGTGGCGTCGGCGGCGAAGAACCAAACCTGCAAAAGAAGAAAACACGGTGAGTATAATTGATTCATGGGTAAATTAAGCAGAGAATAGAGAGAATTAGAGAGATGATTGTTGTGATCTGGAACTGTTAATTGAATTATAATTGCAGGTTCTGTGATTGAGATGCGACGCCGGAGCTGAGTACTGGAGACGCCATGGCTGGCGGTGGCTGCTTGTGACTATGGGCTTGATGAGGATTGAGCTGGTACGGCGCCGTGAATTTGGCTGCTGGCAGCTTGCGGGGGCTCTCCTTAAATAGGAAAGGAATTTAGCTGGGAAAATGGTGATGGCAGTGGTGGAAGTAGTGGACTGTAGTGGTGGTAGTAGTGGACTGTAGTGGTGGTGGAATTGGGTTGGTGAAGTGGACTCGGTAGGTGGCCGGAAGTGGAGAAGGTTGGTGAAGGAAGAAGCCAAGGGTGGAAAGCTCGGTGGTGAGCTTGCAGACAAAAGAAAAAGAAAAATAACAAAATAAAAATAAAATAAAAGAAATTAAGTGAAACAAAAATAATTAAATTAAATAATTATAAAAAGAATAAATATAAAATATAAACAAGGGAAAATAAGATGGAGGTTTAAAATGTGTATCGCCACCGCGTGTGGTGGTTGCGCCGCCTTATGTGGTGGTTCGCCGACAAATTGTCGGGATTCGGAACGGTTCCCGAAATCTTCGTACAATATTTTATTCCACAAATGAAAGTCACGGTTGACTTTCCGATTTACGCTGAAAACCTCCAAAATGCACCTATTCTGTGCAGATAAACATTTTCCTGGTATTTTCCCTAAACACACGAAAACAAACATTAAACAAACAATTAAGCTTTCGGAATAGCAAAATCCAGTAATTAAAGGCACTTTGTGAACGTATTTTACGTTCACATCAGGTATGCATGACAATGTATGTTTAAATGTGCTTCTCGGATTGCAATCAACTAATCGAAACAGGTTAAGTGAATATGGAAATTCGAGCAATCACAAGTTATGCATATTAAATCCAAAGTAAACTACACAAAGCCTTAGCATATAACCAACATTTTCCAAATCATAACAATTAAACTCAATTCATCATCGGAATTGGAAAGAAAACAACACACATAACAGAAATAAACACACAAAAACACACAAACATAAGCAAATATTTTTGTAATTTTTGATTTTTTTGATTTTTTTTTTTATTTTTCAATTTAGGGTAACAATACGTGACCACAGTGACTTACTAAGTGCAATGGTAGGTTCAACGCTACCAAGGGAGTAAGTATGATTTAATCGATATACCGTTACAGTAGAAAACAAAAACAAGTAAATTATTTTTTTGAATTTTTCAAATTTTTCAAATTTTTTCTTTTCTTTTCAATAAATCTTCCCCCCATACTTGAATTAAACATTGTCCTCAATGTTAGACAGATATTTCACGAAATGAAAAATTCAAGTATGGTTATTGAATTTAAACACACAAACTGTAATAAACAGAAGTAAACACACAACATATATACAATTGAAAAACAAATAAGTTAAAGAAAAACTCCCCCTTGAAGATCGTGAAGCTCCTCCCGAAGCAAGTCACCAACAGTCACAAACAAGGCTAGCAGGGCCTTGCATCCAACGTTTGCTCCTTAGTTGACTGCGGTTCTGATCCTTTGAAGTGTGTCCTGGACAAGGGTAGTTGCCGACTCCACGGCAGACTTGGCTGATGTAGCCTTCACTGAGATCTGGAACACCATAGTCAGTAGTGTTCCGTCAAGTACAGCTCCGGATACGTTTGGCAGAATGGAGAAGCCTGAAGACATGAGCGGAAACGGCTCCGGTTGAACTCCACATAACAAACACTGGAGAATGGAATGGTTGATCGGCGCATAAATCACAGACGACCCCGTTGCATCGGTGCAACACTCCTGAAGAATAAGGAAGTCGTTGTGACTATCTATGGCGAGCACCGAGATCTGGTTCCGCGGGTCAAGACCGATGGTGAAGTTTGCTAGCACACGCACCGAGCTGTCCATCGACATACTATCCCATTGTGGTCTTGTCTGAACGTCTTTGAGGAACTCAAAGATCCTTGATAGGAGCACAAAGTGTGACGTTTCTAATGTGTTTTCCCTACTATTTGGCTATGATTTAATTGTAACTTTGCTATTTTAGCTTAGTTTCCATATTTGAGTCCAAAATGATGTATTAATGTGAACATGTGCAGAAACGAAGTCTAATGGGCTTTTGCGAGGCCCATTAAGAGGTGGTTGATTAGATCGTAAAAACCTAGGTCATTAATTTATTACCTAAATTCCTAACAGTTGTCGTTGTAAAGTATAATGGGAAATAAAGGTTTTTCCCACAGAAGATTGTTATATTTACTTTTTAATGTCACGAAAAATTAAATTAAATAAAGAATTAATATTTACAAGTATAAAGAATAAAGAATATATATATATACAAAATTAAATAAACTATACAGTATTGTTTCTATTTACAAAAAAATATAAATTATATACAAAAGTATTTTTGGGGGTTTTTAAGATTTTTGAAAACAATAAAGGAAATATTTTTGGATTTTTATTATTTTTGAAAACAAGAAACACAAACAAATATTGTTTTGAAGATTAACCAACTCCCTAGCCATGAATCCGAAACTAACATATGTAAGATGCTGGACCACCATACATCTCCCAAATAAAACCTCACTATGAAAATTAACCTAAGCGACCGCACCTAGATTAACCAATCAAACATGCAAAGGTAGCTAATCAAAACATGTCCAACGCATAAAAGAAGAGTTGTTAATTAAAGTGCACGACCTAGTGGGACCGCCCATCTATCCGTGATCCTTCTTATTTGTTTCCGACCTCTTTCCAAAGCCTTTACTACTTGTGAATTAGAATTAAAACCCTAATTCTAGCACCAATTATATGCAATCATCTTAAGTTTGCAACCTTAAAACAAAAACATATAAAAGTTATCTACTAAAATAGAATCAAATAAACGGAGTCACATAAGCTACTAGAAGAACTAATTAATTAGGATCCAACAATTAAATAAATCCATAAACAAGGGCTGAATATTATATAAATCATGTCATGTTAACTAATACAAAAGATAAACAAGCAACAAAGAGGCATAAATTTAAAGGCTAAGTCGAAATACACCGTATGAATAGCATGAAGATCTTGAAGCCATATCTTGAATCCTTGACCACAAGTAATCCAAGCCATGAAGACAAGGTGATGATGGTGATGGTGATGTTGAATAGGGGCTGGTGGTGATGGTGTAGACGCCTTCTCCTCCTCCTTGAAGACTTGAAAACCCTAAATACTAGAGAATGGAAAATATGATGTGAGAAGAGAAAGAGGAGGGTTTGTCCCTCCCCATTGGGGTGTGTTTAAGAGAAGAATGAGGCTGCTATTTATAGGAGAATGGAGAGGAAGAAGAAGACAATGAAAGAAATAAAGAAAGAAAAGGAAGAGAAGTGGAATGTGAGTGGTAGAAAAGAAATGGTAAGTGGAATGGTGGAAATGTAGTCATATGGCAATGAACCATTTATTTAGGTAAAGGAAATCAAGCACTAATGATATGGAGAGAAAACAACAAAGATAGTGTGATGGGATGGATGGGAATATGGTGGTGAGTGGAGCAATGAGAATAAAAGAAAATGAAAGAAATAAAAAGCAGGCAGCACTGAGCTATGCCCACTTATAACGGCATAATACAGGTTTGAACGGTTGGATCATTCTCAAATTTTAATACAGAATATCTAACACACACATGCAGCGTGTGCCAAAAATACAGCTGCATCCAACGGTGCAAGTGGGAGATATGCACTTCCAAAGTTGACTGATCTGCACAGGCAGATTCTCCGAAAATGGACTTGGACCTTTCCTTCATGCTTTGTGGACTTGGGCCTTCCTTCTTGGGCTTGGGCCATCACTTTGGACTTGGGCCTTCATCTTGGGCCTCACGGTAGCTCACTTCTTAATGGGCCTCGAAAAACCCCATTAGACTTCGTAAATTTCCGAGCTCCGATTTTCTGCACGTATTCACATTTATATATCATTTAGGGACTCAGATATGGAAACTAAGCAAAAATAGCAAAGTTACAATGAAATCATAGCCAAATAGTAGGGAAAATACATTAAAAACGTCACACTTTGTGCTCCTATCAAATTCCCCCACACTTAGCTATTGCTAGTCCCTTAGCAACACTAAACTTAAAACAAAACAACACAAAACAGAAAAGGGAAACACAAAACATATATTCTTTCCAACCACAACCCTCAGCGAGTTCAGAAGAGTTATAATCAGGAGAATACAAATTATATACCAAGGCTAACGAATTTGCTAAGTCTTTAACCTGCACATCTCATTCATGCTCGGGTGAAGTGTGTGAAAACCAAGTATACAATTAATGTCAAGCAATCCAATAGGCACATTGAAACAACATTAACCACTAAACCTCACAAGATTCACTAAATATTTCCGCTCAGTGTTTAGGGTTAAGTGTTTACTCTCAAAACAATTACACAAGTAGTGTTCCCATATGCTTGCTCATTAACCGACTCTCTACAATTAATCCACAAATCATCAGATCATAAGGACTTTTTAGGTGAAACAGGGACCAAAGGGTGGATGGTAAATGGTGAATGGTAAATGGTAAATGAAATGAAAGGACTCGAAATGAAAAATGTTTCACATGTTTGCAAGACAAATCAACGACTTTGAAACTCATACCCATGCTATACCCGAAACAACTTCTTATTTTCCTCCAACCTTTTATTGAAATTAAAAATAATACAAGAAAATAACTATCTCTTTTTTTTTTTCTTTTTTTTTCTTTCTTTTCTATTTTTTTTTTCTTTGAGGAATTTATTCCTTCTTTTTATTTCTGATTTTTTTTTTCTTTGAACAAATACAACAAAATAAATACACCCCCACACTTGCCTTCTGGTATAATACCATACAAATCAAAACCCGAAGCATAAGAACACAAGAAGTCACTATCATCGTCTTGCAAACACAATAAAACAAGGGTGAAATGGTGTGGGTGAACAAAAGAAACGGCTAATGAGTGTTTAGTTCAAAAGGGGATTCCTAAAGTTCGTGTTTAGATGGATGGTGAATATTTTGGCCATGGTGCTCAACTAATGCCTTACTCATTTCTAATTCATTACAGATTAACAAAATGTTTCAAGTGGTCTCTGAGCAAGTTCTAGGTTCAAAAACTCATGAATTGTGCACACATGAAGAACGAGTAAATGTATGAAATATGCATACATGTGAATATACAATAGGTTCAAATCCTCACATTTTCTGGGTATGCATGACAATGTATGTTTAAATGTGCTTCTCGGATTGCAATCAACTAATCGAAACAGGTTATGTGAACATGGAATTTCGAGCAATCACAAGTTATGCAAATTAAATCCAAAGCAAATTACACAAAGCCTTATCATATAATAAACATTCTCAAAATCATAGCAATTAAACTCAATTCATCATCGGAATTGGAAAGAACAAAACACAACACAGATAAACACACAAAAACACAAAACAGAAGCAAATATTTTTGTAATTTTTGATTTTTTGATTTTTTTGATTTTTCAATGTAGGTAACAATACGTGACCACAGGGACTCACTTAGTGCAATGGTAGGTTCAACGCTACCAAGGGAGTGAGTGTGATATAGTCGATATACCGTTACCGTAGAAAACGAAAACAAACAAATAAATAAACAACATAAGCAATTTTTTTTTTCTTTTTCAAAATTTTTTTTTATTAGGGTAACAATACGTGACCACAGTGACTTACTAAGTGCAATGGTAGGTTCAACGCTACCAAGGGAGTAAGTATGATCTAGTCGATATATTGTTACCGTAGAAAACAAAAACAAGTAAATTATTTTTTTGAACTTTTTTATTTTTCAAATTTTTTTTCTTTTCTTTTTAAATAAATCTTCCCCCCACACTTGAATTAAACATTGTCCTCAATGTTAGACAGATATTTCACGAAAATGAAAAATTCAAGCATGGTTATTGAATTTAAACACACAAACAGAAATCAACCGAAGTAAACACACAAACTGAAATAAACACACAACATAAACAGAAGTAAACACACAACAGTTAAGTAAATGAAAAGGGAAACAGAAAGACTCCCCCTTGAAGATCATTAAGCTCCTCCCGAAGCAAGTCACCAACAGTCACAAACAAGGCTAGCAGGGCCTTGCATCCAACGTTTGCTCCTTAATTGACTGCGGCTCTGATCCTTTGAAGTGTGTCCTGGACAAGGGTAGTTGCCGACTCCACGGCAGACTTGGCTGATGTAGCCTTCACCGAGATCTGGAACACTATAGTCAGCAGTGTTCCATCAAGTATAGCTCCGGATACGTTAGGCAGAATGGAGAAGCCTGAAGACATAAGCGGAAATGGCTCCGGTTGAACTCCAGATAACAAACACTGGAAAATGGAATGGTTGATCGGTGCATAAATCACAGACGACCCCGTTGCATCGGTGCAACACTCCTGAAGGATGAGGAAGTCGTTGTGACTATCTATAGCGAGCACCGAGATCTGGTTCCGCGGGTCAAGACCGATGGTGAAATTTGCTAGCACACGTACAGAGCTGTCCATCGACATACTATCCCACATTGGTCTAGTCTGAACGTCTTTGAGGAACTCAAAGATCCTGGTGTGATGGGAAAGATGCAAGACAGAACAACCAGCAGTACGATTGACTCCAGGGGGCTTGCTCGGATCACCCCTTCGCTTGTTGGTCCTGACCTCCATTCGAGTGTCTCTTGTTCGGTTCGAACAAGTCCAGTGGTGGTACGTGGAGTTGCTGATGTCGTTGAAGAAACAGATCGTCATCTGTTTTGCCATTTCCGCAAGTCCTCTTCTTCCTTCAAGAGAAATAATCGAGTCACCGGGTGAAGAGTGGATACATGTGGCGCACATGTAGCGCTCGGCTTGTCGTTGGAGGGTTGAGATCCAACTCTTTGCACCAAAAGCGAACCCAGAATGGACAAAGGGTTCGAAAATGGCCTTCATCTCCTTCTCGCGCACATCCACGTGCTCCACCCAAGTAACTAAGGAAGATCCATTCTGCAAGTCTCGAATCAAACATCCGGAGGGGCGTTTTCGGCAAATCGATCTCACGGAAGGCTTTGGATTTGAACGCAATTCATCCACGGAGACATCCACGACGATCCAACTTCCATCCAGTTGTAATTGAGAGTACCGAACGAACTGGACTTCACGAGTCGAAACGATGTGAGATGGCACCAGAAACTCGGCCGACATCACTTGCTTCTGGTCCTCGTAGCCTACTGCGTTGTCGGAGGGTAGGTGATGTGAACGTAAAATACGTTCACAAAGTGCCTTTAATTACTGGATTTTGCTATTCCGAAAGCTTAATTGTCTGTTTAATATTTGTTTTCGTGTTTTTAGGGAAAATACCAGGAAAATGTTTATCTGCACAGAATAAGTGCATTTTGGAGGTTTTCAGCGTAATTCGGAAAGTCAACCGTGACTTTCAATTGTGGAATAAAATAATGTACGAAGATTTCGGGAACCGTTCCGAATCCCGACAATTTGTCGGCGAACCACCACATAAAGCGGCGCAACCACCACACGCGGTGGCGATACATATTTTGAAACCACCATTCTATTTTCTCTAATAATTGTTTATTGTTTATATTTATAATTATGTCATTGTTATTTTATTTATTTATTTTATTTTATTTTATTAATTATTTCTTTTTTTTGTTATTTCTTTTGTTTGATTCTTCTCCAACCATCTCCACCACCGGCCACCTATTGCCTGCATATTCCTTCTTGCTTGGCTTCTAGCATCACCAACCACCGTTCCACTTCACCTACCCCTTCCACCTTACCCACTTCACTTGGCTGTTCCCCCTCCCATTCTGCTATTTAAGGCAGCCCCTGCAACACAATTCAACAAGTAATCAATCTAATTATCTTCTTCTTGTTTTTGCAGGTTTGGATGCTCTTCCAAGACACCGAAAGCCAACCATGGCTCACTGCTATTCACACCCATCATTTCTCATCTCTACACCCAGCCAACCTCACCCAAACACCATCTCTGTCTCTCAATTCAAGCTACTGTACCTGCAAACAATCAATCAATTTCTAATTTTCTTTGTTTTCTTTTGCAGGATTTGCAGCAGCCCTCTACAACACCGGCGCCGACACCGTTCAATAGCCTCGTCGCTAGCCATTCGCTCCATCTCTCTCCGGCATCGATCATTAAGGCCCAGTCCAATCTGCCCAGAGAAACACCCCAGACCACGGCCTCCTTCGCCGTCGAAGCCCATGGCTGCTTCTCAGCCACCGATTCCAGCTCGGATTTCCACCACCGCCAACCTGCTCTCTGTGCTCGCCGCTCCTCTGCCATTGCCGCGCCGCCTTCAAATCAATACCGGCGTCGTCATCATATCACTGCCGGGCCTCTTACTTGCGCACCATCGAGCCCGTGCTCATCTCGCCGGCCGCATCTCTCTGTGATACCACGTCGCCGATGTCCTCTCCGATGCCATCTCGGGCCCGTGCCTCACCGGCTGTTTATCCGACCAGTCCTCCGGCGATTCCATCCTCTCTCGCTCAGATCACGTCACCGCACCCAAATTTGCCGCTGATCCTCAAAGCCCATGATTGCCCGGTCGCATTAACCACCACGCCGTCGCTGCCAGTCCACCTCGCCGGCGTCAACCCGTTCTCGGCGCAGCTGCTCTCTTGTCCGGCGACCTCTCCCCTGCATCACCGCAAACTTCCTCTTCCTTGCCGCAGCTCTCCATCGCCCCTCGCCCGGAATTCGCGAAATCGCGAAGAAGAAGAAGAAGAATTGAATAATGCCGTGGCCGATTGCTGACTTGGAGAAAAATAAGAAAAAAATAGCCAACGTTGAAAAGTCAAACTTGGGCCTCAAAGCCCAAGGCCCATTGCATCAAGCCCAAATGCTTTCTGCACCCGCCACATCCAAATTGATCGTAAAAATAGCCGAGTCCGCCACCTTCGCTCGCCGGACGGTGTCCATTTTCATGGACACAACAAGAACATTTTTCCCAAACTCTGTTTATTTATTATAATTTATTTTTGTTTAATTAACTATTCGTGAATAATTTTGGGAAATGTTATTGTTTGTTTATTTTCTATTTTTGTGTAATAATTGTTGGATTGAAGTTGATTGATTCTTCTAGCAGCTTATGTGAATTTTGTTTGTTTGGTTTTATCTTTAATGTTGAAACTAAATGATAAGGATCGCGGATAGACGAGCGTTCGCTAGGTCGCGCACTTGAATTAACAACTCTTTTTCTATGCGTTAGACATGTTTAGATTAATCACCCTTGCATGTTTAATTGTTTAATCTAGATGAGCGTTCACTAGGTTGATTTTATGGGAGAAGTTTATTTGGAGAATGATAACCTGCGTAGGCATTCTACATGTGTTAGTTTCGGATTCATGGCTAGGGAGTTGGTTAATCTTCAAAACAATATTTGTGTGTGTGTTTTCTTGTTTTCAAAAATAATAAAAATCCAAAAATATTTCTTTTTATTGTTTTCAAAATTATCAAAAACCCCCAAAAATACTTTTGTATATAATGTATATTTTTGTAAATAGAAACAATACTGTATAGTTTATTTAATTTTGTATATATATATTCTTTATTCTTTATACTTGTTAATAATAATTTTTTATTTAATTTAATTTTTCGTGACATTAAAAAGTAAATATAACAATCTTCTGTGGGAAAAACCTCTATTTCCCATTATACTTTACAACGACAACTGTTAGGAATTTAGGTAATAATTAATGACGTAGGTAAAAATCTTCTAATCATTTTGGCGCCGGCTCGCCGGGGATTGTTTTTACTATTTACTTTTGACTTTTGACTTTTGACTTTTTACTTTTTGACTGTTGACTTTTGACTGTTGACTTTTACTATTGATTGTTGACTTTTGACTTTTTACTATTTGTAAATAATACTTACTAATTATACTTGTTTATATTTTTACACTTAGTAATTATACTTAGGTATCCTGAATATGGTTGATTATTTTTTGTTGTTGTAAGTTGTAACTTGAACGGAATAGGTAAGGTCCTTTTATTAATATTGGCCTAAACCCTTCATTTTTACCGTAAGGTTATTTGAGGTTGAGGGCGGCCTTTATTAACACTTGGAGAATTGTCGAACACTTAAGTGCTTTCTCAACTGAGTAAGGGGCACATGAATGGTGTCTAGATATGATCAAGACTCTGGGTGACGGGTTTGTAAAATTGGATTCAGAGGACTTGTCCACTAAATGAATCCTGCCTCTCGCTTATCTCTTGTGATCTGGCCATTCGCCTTCTGAAAACACGGAAAGTCATTTAAGTCAAGGCATTGCACCTAGGCCGTAAGTCCACCTTGAGTTACCGCTTGGAATCAACTTTCATTTTTTTCAACTATATTCAGGCAAAGGAAAATATTTTTGTACACTTAAGTGTATTGTGTAAATAAAATATACGTAGACATAGGAATATACGTAGACATAGGAATATTTATTCATTTTGTATAGATAATTTGTGATATATTTTTAACTTTGTAAATATTTTGTTTTTATTTTGTAAAATTTATTACTAACCTTTTTATTTTTTTTTGTATAGGAAATAATCCGGGTTTATCGGAAATTTTACCACGTACATCGGAGCATACGTTTTGGAAGTCAAGGTTGAAAAACCTTGAGGTTGATGTCTTGTTGGTGATTTTCGGTTTCCTCGGGAGTAAAAAGGTAAGCTTTCTTTTCACTCTTGTTATTTATTTAAAAATAAAAATAAAAATAAAAATAAAAAATAAAAAATAAAAAAATTTAGCCCATTGGGCTCGTGTCATTCACGAAGCCCAAAACCCGTAACCCAAGCCCATTAGTGTGTCGGGCCTCTTCGTTTTTAGGCCCATTAGTTAAGCCCACCAATAATGGGCCGGAGTTTTCTTTGGCCCAGGCCCACTTTAAGGCCCAGACCATTTCGATGGCCCAAGCCCGTTTAAAGTGTCGGCAAGCGCGTGTGCTACGCGTTTTCACTGTTCACTTTACGACTTTTCGTAAAGTATTAAAAAAATAAAAAAATAAAAAATCGAAAATCAAGAAAAAATGTGATTGGGCCGACGCACGACTTTTGCGTCGGCCGATTTGTTTAATAAGCCGCGTGCGTGTCTACTGTAGACTTTACGACTTTCGTCGCCCGATCCACAATTTGCGGGTCTTCTGTCTGTGGCACGTGTGTGAGCGTGCGTCCGTTCCTTCCCTTCCCTTCTATTTGCGCTAGTTTCCTTAGGCATTTCACACGTTTTCCCTTAGACTCTCTTTCTCTCTCTCTCGTTTTCTCTCTCGTGTGTTCTTCGTGTTCTTCAGTTTTCCCAGAAACCTCCCTAATTCCCAGAAAGTTATCCTCCCTTCCCAACCCAGAAATGGCCAAAAGAGTCAATTCTTTCAGCGACTTGTTTCAGGCAGGTTCTTCAGAGAACCCAATCTTTGAAGGTCTGGCTGAAATAATTCCACCGAGCATGCTCAATAGCGCCGATGCTAGCATGCCGACCGAGCCACTACCACAACCGCAACCACTACCCCAAGCACCAATCTTGGTTGCTGATCCACCTATTGAGCCGGAAGCCGCTCCTGTCTATAGGAGACTTCCGAGGTCGAAGTACAGCAAAGCTCAGAGAGATGCACTTGCGGCTTTCTTTGCGGTGTATTCTCACCCCACCAAGCCACAACGAGAACGATTTGGTCCGAAAATCGGACTAGAGGAGGACCAAGTCTATTATTGGGGGTCGAGAAATAGGAAGAAGTTCGGTATCCGGTCTTCCGAGCAGCGTATTGCCGAGCTAGAGAAAAGAAACGATCGACCGGGTGAGCAAAAACGAGGAGCTTCAAATGCAGAATCAAAGACTCGTTGATGCTCTCCACGGCGGCATCCGTCCCACTTGCGGAGGTCCCGTTCCGCACTCGGATGTGCCTAGGCGAAGGCTCGAAGTTGTTCCTCCACAACAAGAGCCTATTCTTGAGTTGTCCGATGATTCCATCGACATGGACCACTTGAGACGGGATGTGCGGAGCCTCATGCCAACACTTATCGAGCGCCCATCCGTACCGTGCCATCCGACACCCTTCCCGCACCTGCTCACTGATCTTGTCGGAGTCCACACCGACTTGATCTCGGATATCGTCCGTAAGGCCAAACACGAGCTCCTGCTCGCGGCCACTGCTTGGATTTCCTCTGTGGATAACTTCACCGACTCCCGACACGTCTATTCATCCCGAGACTCTTCATAGGGCCGAGTACTTGCGAGTGTTTCAACGAGCCGAACCTGCTCCGTACTTCAAAGCCGAATCGTCGAGACACTCGGCAACCATCCATCTTTATCCGACCACCATCGTTCGGATCTTAATGGATGTTGGTCGATGGTTGCCATCTTCGTAGCATGATCACAAACGCCCGGACGTTGGAGATCTTATCGTCCAAAGAACGAAGAAGGCTACGAGGAGCATATGCAGGTGATGTCGGCCGAGTTTCGGTGCCATCTCACATCGTCTCAACTCGTGAAGTCCAGTTCGTTCGGTACTCTCACCAGCAACTGGATGGAAGTTGGGTCGTCGTGGATGTCTCCGTGGATGAATTGCGTTCCAATCCAAAGCCTTCCGTGAGATCGATTTGCCGAAAACGCCCCTCCGGATGCCTGATACGTGATCTTCATAATGGATCTTCCTTGGTCACTTGGGTGGAGCACGTGGATGTACGCGAGAAGGAGATGAAGGCCAGCTTCGAACCTTTTGTTCATTCAGGGTTCGCTTTTGGTGCAAAGCGTTGGATCTCAACTCTCCAACGACAAGCCGAGCGCTACATGTGCGCCACAGGTATCCACTCTTCACCCGGTGACTCGATTATTTCTCTTGAAGGAAGAAGAGGCCTTGCGGAAATGGCAAAACAGATGACAGTCTGTTTCTTTAACGACATCAGCAACTCCACGTACCACCACTGGACTTGTTCGAATCGAACAAGAGACACTCGAATGGAGGTCAGGACCAACAAGCGAAGGGGAGATCCGAGCAAGCCCCCTGGAGTCAATCGTACTGCTGGTTGTTCCGTCGTTCATCTATCTCATCACACCAGGATCTTTGAGTTCCTCAAAGACGTTCAGACTAGACCAATGTGGGATAGTATGTCGATGGACAGCTCGGTGCGTGTGCTAGCAAACTTCACCATCGGTCTTGACCCGCGGAACCAGATCTCGGTGCTCGCCATTGATAGTCACAACGACTTCCTCATTCTTCAGGAGTGTTGCACCGATGCAACAGGGTCGTCTGTGATTTATGCGCCGATTAACCATTCCATTCTCCAGTGTTTGCTATCTGGAGTTTGATGTGAACGTAAAATACGTTCACAAAGTGCCTTTAATTACTGGATTTTGCTATTCCGAAAGCTTAATTGTTTGTTTAATGTTTGTTTTTGTGTTTTTAAGGAAAATATGAGAAAAATATCAATTTCAACACAAAAGGTGAATTTTGGAGATTTTCAGCGTAAATCGAAAAGTCAACCGTGACTTTCATATGTGGAATAAAATATTGTACGAAGATTTCGGAAACCGTTCCGAATCCCGACAATTTAGTCGGCGAACCACCACATCAGGCGGCACAACCACCACACGCGGTGGCAGAATATATTTTAAATCTCCATCTTATTTTCCCTTGTTCATATTTTATGTTTATTTATTTTACATATTTCTTTTATAATTATTTTATTTATTATTTTATTTCTTTTGATTTATTTTATAATTATTTCTTTTATTTGTTTTTGTTTTTGTTATTTTATTTTATTTTTCTTTTGTTTGTTTTCTTTTTTTTCTTTTTGTCTGCAAGCTCACCACCACTACCATTGAGCTTCAATCAATCACCGCACCATCACATACCACTTTCACATACCAGCACCACTTCACCAAGATTCCTCCAGCACATGGCAATTCCATTCAAGAATCAATCTCCAGCACTTTCTCTTTTCCAGAGCACTCCACGATTCCATCCTTACTGCATCTACAGCTCACTACTGCACTTCACCATCACAGCCTGTGATCTCACCACCAGCTTCTTGGCTGCTCCTCACCTTCCTTGCCTATTTAAGCAACATCTCCTGCAACCATTTCAATCACAATCAAGTAATCATCTTCTAATTAATTCTGTTCTTATTTTGCAGGAATGGAAGTCCCCAGCAGCTTACCCAACCACGCCGTTCTCACCGTCCCCCTGCTCTCTGTCCAACCTCGCCGGCGCCTTTCAATCCCATGCCTCTGCTCACCGTCGACGACGCCGGCGTCGCTTCAATATCCAGCGCCGCTGTTCCCTGAACCCGTGCCCAGTTCCAGATCGATCTCTCATCGTCGATCTCCTCTCCGGCCGCGTCGATCCCGTCTCGGTTTCATAACCCGCATCACCAAACTCCGACGCCACCGTTGATCTCCGCACCTAGCCGCTACTGCCGTCGATACCCGAAGCCCGGATCGACGCCGTACGCGGCTCTGCACCGTGCCGGGTCTCTCTTCAATTCCAAAGCCGCGGCTGCTGTTCGTCGTTCCCGCCGTTTGCTCATGTCGCCTCTGCCCGGAAAATCAAGCCCGGACGGCTACGCCGGTTTCTCTCCTCACGGCACCCATCGCCGCAAGCCCATCACCGAGATCTCCATGCCGTCGCTGCCTCCTCAAGACGCCGCCTAGCCGCATCAATCTCTTGCCGCCGCTGCACTATACTGCCGGAAGAAAAGAAAAGCCAGCTGCTGCAAGAGAGAAAAACAAAGGAAAGAAGTAGAGTTGAAGAACACGGGAATGAATAGAAGAAAGAAAGAAGAAATTTGGAGAGTTGACAAGTCAAAGTCGGATGGGGCTAACCGGTCAACAAGTCAACTAATTTGGAATTGGGCCTCGAAGCCCAATCTGCTATGGACACCCCAAAGGCCCAAGCCCAAATGCTCAGTACACCCGTGCACCCGCCACATCCAAATACGTTACGATCTAATAGCTGAGTCTGCCACCTTCGCCTGCCAGACAGTGTCCATTTTCATGGACACATTAGTAACATTTTCCCAACCCTCGTTTATTTATTATATTTTATTTTTGTTTAATTTTATTTTCCGTACTTTAATTAATGTGAATAAATGTTGGGATAAATTGTTACTATTTGTTTTATTTTCTATTTTGTGTAATAATTGTTGGATTGAAGTTAATTGATTCTTCTAGCAGCTTATGTGAATTTTGTTTGTTTGGTTTTATCTTTAATGTTGAAACTAAATAATAAGGATCGCGGATAGACGAGCGTTCGCTAGGTCGCGCACTTGAATTAACAACTCTTTTTCTATGCGTTAGACATGTTTAGATTAATCACCTTTGCATGTTTAATTGTTTAATCTAGATGAGCGTTCACTAGGTTGATTTCATGGGAGAAGTTTATTTGGGGAATGATAACCTGCGTAGGCATTCTACATGTGTTGATTTCGAATTCATGGCTAGGGAGTTGGTTAATCTTCAAAACAATATTTGTGTGTGTTTTTCTTGTTTTCAAAAATAATAAAAATCCAAAAATATTTCTTTTTATTGTTTTCAAAAATCTCAAAAACCCCCAAAAATACTTTTGTATATTATGTATATTTTTGTAAATAGAAACAATACTGTATAGTTTATTTAATTTTGTATATATATATATTCTTTATTCTTTATACTTGTTAATAATAATTCTTTATTTAATTTAATTTTTCGTGACATTAAAAAGTAAATATAACAATCTTCTGTGGGAAAAACCTTTATTTCCCATTATACTTTACAACGACAATTGTTAGGAATTTAGGTACTAATTTAATGACCGCGGTAAAAATTCTGCTAATCAGAGTTCAACCAGAGCCATTTCCGCTTATGTCTTCAGGCTTCTCCATTCTGCCTAACGTATCCGGAGCTGTACTTGACGGAACACTGCTGACTATAGTGTTCCAGATCTCAGTGAAGGCTACATCAGCTAAGTCTGCCGTGGAGTCGGCAACAACCCTTGTCCAGGACACACTTCAAAGGATCAGAACCGCAGTCAACTAAGGAGCAAACGTTGGATGCAAGGCCCTGCTAGCCTTGTTTGTGACTGTTGGTGACTTGCTTCGGGAGGAGCTTAACGATCTTCAAGGGGGAGATTTTCTTTAACCTATCTTTTTCATTTGTATATATGTTGTGTGTTTACTTCTGTTGATTTATGTTTGTGTGTTTACTTCTGTTTGTGTGTTTAAATTCAATAACCATGCTTGAATTTTTCATTTTCGTGAAATATTTGTCAACATTGAGGACAATGTTTAATTCAAGTGTGGGGGGAAGGTTTATTAAAAAGAAAAGAAAAAAATTCAAAAATTCAAAAAAAAATAATTTACTTGTTTTCGTTTTCTACTGTAACGGTATATCGACTAGATCATACTTACTCCCTTGGTAGCGTTGAACCTACCATTGCACTTAGTAAGTCACTGTGGTCACGTATTGTTACCCTTAATTGAAAAAAAAAAATCAAAAATTACAAAAATATTTGCTTCTGTTTGTGTGTTTTTGTGTGTTTATTTGTGTTATATGTGTTGTTTTCTTTCCAATCCCGATGATGAATTGAGTTTAATTGTTATGATTTTGAGAATGTTTCTTATATGTCAAGGCTTTGCGTGATTTGCTTTGGATTTAATTTGCATAACTTATGATTGCTCGAATTTTCATGTTCACATAACCAGTTTCGATTAGTTGATTGTAATCCGAGAAGCACATTTGAACATACATTGTCATGCATACCCAGAAAATGTGAGGACTTGAGCCTATTGTATATTCACATGTATGCATATTTCATACATTTACTCGTTCTTCATGTGTGCACAATTCATGAGTTTTTGAACCTAGAACTTGCTCAGAGACCACTTGAAATATTTTGTTAATCTGTAATGAATTAGAAATGAGTAAGGCATTAGTTGAGCACCATGGCCAAAATATTCACCATCCATCTAAACACGAACTTTAGGATCCCATTTTGAACTGATCACTCATTAGCCGTTTCTTTTGTTCACCCACACCATTTCACCCTTGTTTTATTTATGTTTGCAAGACGATGATAGTGACTTCTTATGTTCTTATGCTTCGGATTTGTATGGTATATACCAAAAGGCAAGTGTGGGGGTGTATTTATTTTGTTGTATTTGTTCAAAGAAAAAAAAATTCAGAAATAAAAAGAAGGAATAAAATTCCTCAAGAAAAAAGAAAAGAAAAAAAAATGTGGAAAAGAAAAAGAAAAAAATACCACAAAAATAGAGTTATTTTATTTACTTGTATTATTTTCAATAAAAGGTTGGAGGAGAATAAGAGTTGTTTCGGGTTTAGCATAGGTATGAGTTTCAAAGTCGTTGATTTGTCTTGCAAACATGTAAAACATTTTTCATTTCGAGTCCTTTCACTTCATTTACCATTCACCATTTACCATCCACCCTTTGGTCCCTGTTTCACCTGAAAGTCCTTATGATCTGATGATTTGTAGATTAATTGTAGAGAGTCGGTTAATGAGCAAGCATATGGGAACACTACTTGTGTAATTGTTTTGAGAGTAAACACTTAACCCTAAATACTGAGCGGAAATATTTAGTGAATCTTGTAAGGTTTAGTGGTTAATGTTGTTCATATGTGCCTATTGGATTGCATGAGATTAATTGTATATTTGGTTTTCACACACACACCCGAGCAGAAATGAGATGTACATGTTAAATGCTTAGCAAATTCTTTAACCTTGGTATATAATTTTTATTCTCTTGATTATAATTCTTTCGAACTCGCTGAGGATTATGGTTGGAAAGACCGTCTGTTTTGTGTTTCCCTTTCTGTTTTGTGTTGTTTTGTTCTGTGTTTGCTCGAGGACTAGCAATAGTTCAAGTGTAGGGGTGTGATGTGAACGTAAAATACGTTCACAAAGTGCCTTTAATTACTGGATTTTGCTATTCCGAAAGCTTAATTGTCTGTTTAATATTTGTTTTCGTGTTTTTAGGGAAAATACCAGGAAAATGTTTATCTGCACAGAATAAGTGCATTTTGGAGGTTTTCAGCGTAATTCGGAAAGTCAACCGTGACTTTCAATTGTGGAATAAAATAATGTACGAAGATTTCGGGAACCGTTCCGAATCCCGACAATTTGTCGGCGAACCACCACATAAAGCGGCGCAACCACCACACGCGGTGGCGATACATATTTTGAAACCACCATTCTATTTTCTCTAATAATTGTTTATTGTTTATATTTATAATTATTTCATTGTTATTTTATTTATTTATTTTATTTTATTTTATTAATTATTTCTTTTTTTTTGTTATTTCTTTTGTTTGATTCTTCTCCAACCATCTCCACCACCGGCCACCTATTGCTGCATATTCCTTCTTGCTTGGCTTCTAGCATCACCAACCACCGTTCCACTTCACCTACCCCTTCCACCTTACCCACTTCACTTGGCTGTTCCCCCTCCCATTCTGCTATTTAAGGCAGCCCCTGCAACACAATTCAACAAGTAATCAATCTAATTATCTTCTTCTTGTTTTTGCAGGTTTGGATGCTCTTCCAAGACACCGAAAGCCAACCATGGCTCACTGCTATTCACACCCATCATTTCTCATCTCTACACCCAGCCAACCTCACCCAAACACCATCTCTGTCTCTCGAATTCAAGCTACTGTACCTGCAAACAATCAATCAATTTCTAATTTTCTTTGTTTTCTTTTGCGGGATTTGCGGCAGCCCTCTACAACACCGGCGCCGACACCGTTCAATAGCCTCGTCGCTAGCCATTCGCTCCATCTCTCTCCGGCATCGATCATTAAGGCCCAGTCCAATCTGCCCAGAGAAACACCCCGGACCACGGCCTCCTTCGCCGTCGAAGCCCATGGCTGCTTCTCGGCCACCGATTCCGGCTCGGATTTCCACCACCGCCAACCTGCTCTCGTGCTCGCCGCTCCTCTGCCATTGCCGCGCCGCCTTCAAATCAATACCGGCGTCGTCATCATATCACTGCCGGGCCTCTTACTTGCGCACCATCGAGCCCGTGCTCATCTCGCCGGCCGCATCTCTCTGTTGATACCACGTCGCTGATGTCCTCTCCGATGCCATCTCAGGCCCGTGCCTCACCGGCTGTTTATCTGACCAGTCCTCCGGCGATTCCATCCTCTCTGCTCGGATCACGTCACCGCACCCAAATTTGCCGCTGATCCTCAAAGCCCATGATTGCCCGGTCGCATTAACCACCACGCCGTCGTGCGCCGGTCCACCTCGCCGGCGTCGGCCCGATTCTCGGCGCAGCTGCTCTCTTGTCCGGCGACCTCTCCCCTGCATCACCGCAAACTTCCTCTTCCTTGCCGCAGCTCTCCATCGCCCCTCTGCCCAGAATTCGCGAAATCGCGAAGAAGAAGAAGAAGAATTGAATAATGCCGTGGCTGATTGCTGACTTGGAGAAAAATAAGAAAAAAATAGCCAACGTTGAAAAGTCAAACTTGGGCCTCAAAGCCCAAGGCCCATTGCATCAAGCCCAAATGCTTTCTGCACCCGCCACATCCAAATTGATCGTAAAAATAGCTGAGTCTGCCACCTTCGCCTGCCAGACAGTGTCCATTTTCATGGACACAACAGTAACATTTTTCCCAAACTCTGTTTATTTATTATAATTTATTTTTGTTTAATTAACTATTCGTGAATAATTTTGGGAAATGTTATTGTTTGTTTATTTTCTATTTTTGTGTAATAATTGTTGGATTGAAGTTGATTGATTCTTCTAGCAGCTTATGTGAATTTTGTTTGTTTGGTTTTATCTTTAATGTTGAAACTAAATGATAAGGATCGCGGATAGACGAGCGTTCGCTAGGTCGCGCACTTGAATTAACAACTCTTTTTCTATGCGTTAGACATGTTTAGATTAATCACCCTTGCATGTTTAATTGTTTAATCTAGATGAGCGTTCACTAGGTTGATTTCATGGGAGAAGTTTATTTGGAGAATGATAACCTGCGTAGGCATTCTACATGTGTTAGTTTCGGATTCATGGCTAGGGAGTTGGTTAATCTTCAAAACAATATTTGTGTGTGTGTTTTCTTGTTTTCAAAAATAATAAAAATCCAAAAATATTTCTTTTTATTGTTTTCAAAATTATCAAAAACCCCCAAAAATACTTTTGTATATAATGTATATTTTTGTAAATAGAAACAATACTGTATAGTTTATTTAATTTTGTATATATATATTCTTTATTCTTTATACTTGTTAATAATAATTTTTTATTTAATTTAATTTTTCGTGACATTAAAAAGTAAATATAACAATCTTCTGTGGGAAAAACCTCTATTTCCCATTATACTTTACAACGACAACTGTTAGGAATTTAGGTAATAATTAATGACGTAGGTAAAAATCTTCTAATCAGTAGGATCTCCAACATCTGAGCGTTTGTGACCATGCTACAGAAGACGGGCAACCATCGACCAACATCCATTAAGATTTCAACGATGGTGGTTGGATGAAGGTGAATGGTTGCAGAGTGTCTCGAGGATTCCGATTTGAAGTATGGCGCAGGCTCGCCACGTTGAAACACTCGCAAGTACTCGGCGCGGTTAAGAGTTTCGGGATGAATGGAAGTATCGGGAGTCGGTGAACATATCCACAAAGGAAAACCGGCAGTGGCCATGAGCATGAGCTCGTGCTTGGCCTTGCGGGCGATATCCGAGATCAAGTCGGTGTGGACTCCGACAAGATCATGAGCAGGTCCCGGAAGAGTAGATGGCACAGGTACGGATGGGCGCTCGACTAGTGTAGGCATGAGGCTCCGCACATCCCGTCTCAAGTGGTCCATGTCGATCGAATCATCGGACAACTCGAGAAGAGGCTCTTGTTGTGGAGGAACAACTTCGAGCCTTCGCCGTGGCACATCTGAGTGCGGAACAGGACCTCCGCAATTGGGACATATGCCGCTGTGGAGAGCATCGACGAGTCGTTGATTCAGAAGTTGAAGCTCCTCGTTCTTGCTCACCAGCTGATCGTTTCTTCTCTCTAGCTCGGCAATACGCTGCTCGGAAGACTGGATACCGAACTTCTTCCTATTTCTCGACCCCCAATAATAGACTTGGTCCTCCTCTAGTCCAATTTTCGGACCAAATCTTTCTCTTTGTGGCTTGGTGGGGTGAGAATATGACACGCCCAAAAGGAGCATCAATTTAAAAAAACCCTATCGGTAGTAGTATAGTGCATAGTAGGGTATCGTTCACAACGGAGATCAAAGGGTGTACCTAACAAAAATTGTCACAAAGAATTAAATAAAATAAAGAATTATTATTAACAAGTATAAAGAATATATACATATGTACAAAGTAAAAGGGGGGATTGAGTGATAAATTGAATGAATTAAATTAATTAAATTACAAAGAATAAATTAAATAAGATGAGATGAAACATAAAGAATATAAAGTTCAGCCACAAGTATACAAGTTTACCAATTATTGGACCGAAAATTAACCAAGTTCCCTAGCCATGAAACCGAAATTAACATATGTGGAATGCTGGACCGCCAATTATCATTCCCCAAATAAAACCACTTTCATGAAAATTAACCTAAGCGACCGCACCTAGATTAACCAATCAAACATGCAAAGGTAGCTAATCAAAACATGTCCAACGCATAAAAGAAGAGTTGTTAATTAAAGTGCACGACCTAGTGGGACCGCCCATCTATCCGTGATCCTTTTTATTTGTTCCGACCTCTTTCCAAAGCCTTTACTACTTGTGAATTAGAATTAAAACCCTAATTCTAGCACCAATTATATGCAATCATCTTAAGTTTGCAACCTTAAAACAAAAACATATAAAAGTTATCTACTAAAACAAAATCAAATAAACGGAGTCACATAAACTACTAGAAGAACTAATTAATTAGGATCCAACAATTAAATAAATCCATAAACAAGGGCTGAATATTATATAAATCATGTCATGTTAACTAATACAAAGAATAATCAAGTAACAAAGAGACATAAATTTAAAGGCTAAGTCGAAATACACCGTATGAATAGCATGAAGATCTTGAAACCACATCTTGAATCCTTGACCACAAGTAATCCAAGCTGTGAAGACAAGGTGGTGATGGTGATGGTGACGCTGAAATAGGGCTAGTGGTGATGGTGTAGACGCCTTCTCCTCCTCCTTGAAGTCTTGAAAACCCTAAATACTAGAGAGTGGAAAATATGATGTGAGATGGAGAAGAGAAAGAGGAGGGTTTGTCCCTCCCCATTGAGGTGTGTTTGAAGAGAAGAATGAGGCTGCTATTTATAGGAGAATGGAGAGGAAGAAGAAGACAATGCAAGAAATAAAGAAAGAAAGGGAAGAGAAGTGGAATTTAAGTGGGAGATAAAGAAATGGTAAATGGCATGGTGGAAATGTAATGGGTTGCAATTAACCATTTATTTAGGTAAAAGAAATCAAACACTAATGGTGTGGGTAGAAAGAAGAGGAAAGAATATAGAGGTGAGTGGAGCATTGAAAATAAAAGAAGAGGAAAGAAATAAAAAGCAGGCAGCACTGAGCTATTCCCACTTAGAACGGAATAATGCACGTTTGAACGGTTGGATGGTTCTCAAATTTTAATACAGAATATCTAACACGCACATGCAGCGTGTATCAAAATTACAGCTAGATCTGACGGTGCAATTGAGAGATATGGGCCTCGCAAATTGACCTATCTGCACAGGCAGATTGTCCGAAAATCTGGGCTTGGGCCATTCCTCATGCTTTGTGAACCTGGGCCTTCCTTCATGGATTTGGGCCTTCCATCTTGGGTTTGGGCCTCCTTCTTGGGTTTGGGCCTCCTTCTTGGGTTTGGGCCTCCTTCTTGGGCCTCATGGAAGACCACCTCTTAATGGGCCTCGCAAAAGCCCATTAGACTTCGTTTCTGCACATGTTCACATTAATACATCATTTTGGACTCAAATATGGAAACTAAGCTAAAATAGCAAAGTTACAATTAAATCATAGCCAAATAGTAGGGAAAACACATTAAAAACGTCACACTTTGTGCTCCTATCAAATTCCCCCACACTTAGCTACTGCTAGTCCTCTAGCAAACACAAGAACAACACAAAACAGAAAAGGAAACACAAAATAGAATGGTCTTTCCAACCATAACCCTCAGCGAGTTCACAACAGTTATAATCAGGAGAATACAAATTATATACCAAGGCTAACGAATTTGCTAAGTGTTTAACATGCACATCTCATTTATGCTCGGGTGAAGTGTGTGAAAACCAAGTGTACAATTAATCTCATGCAATCCAATAGGCACATCGAAACAACATTAACCACTAAACCTCACAAGATTCACTAAATATTTCCGCTCAGTGTTTAGGGTTAAGTGTTTACTCTCAAAACAATTACACAAGTAGTGTTCCCATATGCTTGCTCATTAACCGACTCTCCACAATTAATCCACAAATCATTAGATCATAAGGGCTTTCAATGGTGAAACGGGGACCAAAGGGTGGATGGTAAATGGTGAATGGTAAATGAAGTGAAAGGACTGGAAATGAAAAATGTTTTACATGTTTGCAAGACAAGTCAACGACTTTGAAACTCATACCTATGCTTATACAATCAAAACCAACTCTTATTCTCCTCCAACCTTTTATTGAAAATAAAAACAATACAACACACTAACTCTATTTTTGGAATTTCTCTTTCGTTTTTTTTTTCTTTCTTTCTTTTCTATTTTTTTTTCTTTGAGGAATTTATTCCTTCTTTTTATTTCTGATTTTTTTTTCTTTTCTTTGAACAAATACAACAAAATAAATACACCCCCACACTTGCCTTTTGGTATACTACCGTACAAATCCGAAGCATAAAACATAAGAAGTCACTATCATCGTCTTGCAAACACAGTAAAACAATGGTGAAATGGTGTAGGGGTGAACAAAAGAAAAGGCTAAAGAGATGATTAGTTCAAAAGGGGATTAACCTAAAGGATTCGTGTTTACATGGATGGTGAATATTTTGGCCATGGTGCTCGACTAATGCCTTACTCATTTCTAATTCATTACAAATTAACAAAACGTTTCAAGTGGTCTTTGAGCAAGTTCTAGGTTCAAAACTCATGAATTGTGCACACATGAAGAACGAGTAAATGTATGAAATATGCATACATGTGAATATACAATAGGCTCAAATCCTCACATTTTCTGGGTATGCATGACAATGTATGTTTAAATGTGCTTCTCGGATTGCAATCAATTAATCGAAACAAGGTTATGTGAACATGGAAATTCGAGCAATCACAAGTTATGCATATTAAATCCAAAGCAAATCTACACAAAGCCTTGACATATAATAAACATTCTCAAAATCATAACAATTAAACTCAATTCATCATCGGGATTGGAAAGAACAAAGCACAACACAAACAATAACACACATAAACACAAGCAAATATTTTTGTCAAATTTGATTTTTGTAATTTTTTTGATTTTTTTTATTTTTTTTTTTTTTTTTCAATTTTTTTATTAGGGTAACAATACGTGACCACAGTGACTTACTTAGTGCAATGGTAGGTTCAACGCTACCAAGGGAGTAAGTATGATTTAGTCGATATATTGTTACCGTAGAAAACAAAAACAAGTAAATTATTTTTTTTTTTGAATTTTTCAAATTTTTCAAATTTTTTTCTTTTCTTTTTAATAAACCTTCCCCCCACACTTGAATTAAACATTGTCCTCAATGTTAGACAGATATTTCACGAAAATGAAAAATTCAAGCATGGTTATCGAATTTAAACACACAAACTAAAATAAACACGAAGTAAACACACAAACAAAAATAAACACAAAACATTTATACTAAATGAAAAAGATAGTTAAACGAAAAACTCCCCCTTTGAAGATCGTGAAGCTCCTCCCGAAGCAAGTCACCAACAGTCACAAACAAGGCTAGCGGGGCCTTGCATCCAACGTTTGCTCCTTAATTGACTGCGGCTCTGATCCTTTGAAGTGTGTCCTGGACAAGGGTAGTTGCCGACTCCACGGCGGACTTGGGCGATGTAGCCTTCACCGAGATCCGGAACACTATAGTCGGTAGAGTTCCATCAAGAATAGCTCCGGATACGTTAGGCGAATGGAGAAGCCTGAAGACATAAGTGGAAATGGCTCCGGTTGAACTCCACATAACAAACACTTGGAGAATGGAATGGTTAATCGGCGCGTAAATCACGGACGACCCCGTTGCATCGGTGCAACACTCTGAAGAATAAGGAAGTCGTTGTGACTATCTATGGCGAGCACCGAAATCTGGTTCCGCGGGTCGAAGACCGATGGTGAAATTTGCTAGCACACGCACCGAGCTGTCCATCGACATACTATCCCACATTGGTCTTGTACGCAACGTCTTTGAGGAACTCAAAGATCCTGGTGTGATGGGATAGATGAACGACGGAACAACCGGCGGTACGATTGACTCCGGGGGCTTGCTCGGATCACCCCTTCTCTTGTTGGTCCCGACCTCCATTCGAGTGTCTCTTGTTCGGTTCGAACAAGTCCAGTGGTGGTACGTGGAGTTGCTGATATCGTTGAAGAAACAGATCGTCATCTGTTTTGCCATTTCCGCAAGGCCTCTTCTTCCTTCAGGAGAAATAATCGAGTCACCGGGTGAAGTGTGGATACCTGTGGCGCACATGTAGCGCTCGGCTTGTCGTTGGAGGGTTGAGATCCAACGCTTTGCACCAAAAGCGAACCCTGAATGAACAAAAGGTTCGAAACTGGCCTTCATCTCCTTCTCGCGTACATCCACGTGCTCCACCCAAGTGACTAAGGAAGATCCATTCTTCAAATCTCGAATCAAACATCCGGAGGGGCGCTTTCGGCAAATCGATCTCACGGAAGGCTTTGGATTGGAACGCAATTCATCCACGGAGACATCCACGACGACCCAACTTCCATCCAGTTGTTGGTGAGAGTACCGAACGAACTGGACTTCACGAGTTGAGACGATGTGAGATGGCACCAGAAACTCGGCCGACATCACCTGCATATGCTCCTCGTAGCCTTCTTCGTTGTTGGAGGATAGGATCTCCAACGTCTGGGCGTTTGTGATCATGCTACAGAAGACGGGCAACCATCGACCAACATCCATTAAGATCTGAACGATGGTGGTCGGATAAAGGTGAATGGTTGCCGAGTGTCTCGAGGATTCGGCTTTGAAGTACGGTGCAGGTTCAGCACGTTGAAATACTCGCAA
Organism: Rubus idaeus; assembly: GCA_030142095.1. Taxonomy (NCBI): domain Eukaryota; kingdom Viridiplantae; phylum Streptophyta; class Magnoliopsida; order Rosales; family Rosaceae; genus Rubus; species Rubus idaeus. Next base: position 15,532,495 of record CM057968.1, on the reverse strand, counting down.
GTACTCGGCGCGGTTAAGAATTTCAGGATGAATGGAAGTATCGGGAGTCGGTGAAGTTATCCACAAAGGAAATCCGGCAGTGGCCATGAGCAGGAGCTCGTCTTTGGCCTTGCGGGCGATATCCGAGATCAAGTCGGTGTGGACTCCGACAAGATCATGAGCAGGTCCCGGAATATTAGATGGCACAGGTACGGATGGGCGATCGACAAGTGTAGGCATGAGGCTCCGCACATCCCGTCTCAAGTGGTCCATGTCGATGGAATCGTCGGACAACTCGAGAATAGGCTCTTGTTGTTGAGGAACAACTTCGAGCCTTCGCCGTGGCACATATGAGTGCGGAACAGGACCTCCGCGGTGGGACGGATGCCGGCTGTGGAGAGCATCGACGAGTCGTTGATTCCGCAGTTGAAGCTCCTCGTTCTTGCTCACCGGTGATCATTTCGTCTCTCTAGCTCGGCAATACGCTGCTCGGACGTAAGGATACCGAACTTCTTCCTATTTCTCGACCCCCAATAATAGACTTGGTCCTCCTCTAGTCCGATTTTCGGACCAAATCTTTCTCGTTGTGGCTTGGTGGGGTGAGAATACACCGCAAAGAAAGCCGCCAGTGCTTCTCTCTGAGCTTTGGTGTATTTGCTCCTCGGAAGTCTCCTATAGACAGGAGCGGCTTCCGGCTCAACGGGTGGATCAGCAACCATGATTGGTGCTTGGGGTAGTGGTTGCGGTTGCGGTTGTGGCTCGGTCGGCATGCTAGCATCAGCGCTATTAAGCATGCTCGGTGGAATTATTTCAGCCAGACCTTCAAAGATTGGGTTCTCTGAAGGACCTGCCTGAAACAAATCACTGAAAGAATTCACTCGTTTGGCCATTTCTGGGTTGGGAAGGGAAGATAGCTTTTCTGGGTTTGCGAGATTTTCTGGGAAAACTGTAGAACACGATGAACACACGAGAGAGAAAATTGAGAGAGAAAGGGAAACCTAAGGGAAATTGCGTGAAATGACCTAAGGGAACTAACGCAAACAGAAGGGAAAGGAAGGAACGGACGCACGCTCGCACACGTGCCACAGACAGAAGACAAAGATCCGTAAATCACGGATCGAGCGACGAAAGTCGCAAAGGGAATAGTGGAACGCGCGCACGATTTATTAAACAATTCGGCCGACGCAAAAGTCGTGCGTCGGCCCAATCAAATTTTTTTTTATTTTCTATTTTTTATTTTTTTATTTTATTATTTTTTTAATACTTTACGAAAAGTCGTAAAGTGAACAGTGAAAACGCGTGGCACACGCGCTTGCCGACACTTTAAACGGGCTTGGGCCATCGAAATGGTTTGGGCCTTAAAGTGGGCCTGGGCCAAAGAAATCTCCGGCCCATTATTGGTGGGCTTAACTAATGGGCCTTAAAACGAACAGGCCCGACACACTAATGGGCTTGGGTTACGGGTTTTGGGCTTCGTGAATGACACGAGCCCAATGGGCTAAATTTTTTTTTATTTTTATTTTTTATTTTACGAAACCTAAAACACTAACCAATCACACAAACGGGCCTAAGGCCCAATAACAAAACAAACTAACAAACAAGCCCAAAATAAACAGTAAATATAAACAGTAAAAATTATAAAACAGTAAAACAAAAACAAACACAATTTTTTTTTTTTTTTTTTAATTATTTACAATTACAAATTTTGTATTTTTTTTTTTTTTTTTTTTTTTTAAAACAAATAACGAGATTGAAAAGAAAACTTACCTTTCTACTCCCGAGGAAACCGAAAATCACCAACAAGACATCAACCTCAAGGTTTTTCAACCTTGACTTCCTAAACGTATGCTCCGATGTATGTGGTAAAATTTCCGATAAACCCGGATTATTTCCTATACAAAATAAAAAGGTTAGTAATAAATTTACAAAATAAAAACAAAATATTTACAAAGTTAAAAATATGTCACAAATTATCTATACAAAATGAATGAATAAATTTTCCTATGTCTACGTATATTTTATTTACACAATACACTTAAGTGTACAAAAATATTTTCTTTTGCCTAAATATAGTTGAAAAAAAATGAAAGTTGATTCCAAGCGGTAACTCAAGGTGGACTTACGGCCTAGGTGCAATGCCTTGACTTAAATGACTTTCCGTGTTTTCAGAAGGCGAATGGCCAGATCACAAGAGATAAGCGAGAGGCAGGATTCATTTAGTGGACTAGTCCTCTGAATCCAATTTTACAAACCCGTCACCCGGGGTCTCGATCATATCTAGACACCATTCATGTGCCCCTTACTCGGTTGAGAAAGCACTTAAGTGTTCGACAATTCTCCAAGTGTTAATAAAGGCCGCCCTCGACCTCAAATGACCTTACGGTACAAATGAAGGGTTTAGGCCAATATTAATAAAAGGACCTTACCTATTCCGTTCAAGTTACAACTTACAACAACAAAAAATAATCAACTATATAAAAGACACCTAAATAAGATTATTACTAAGTGTAACAAAAATATTAACAAGTATTAAAAACAAGTAAGTAACAACAACTATTCACAAGTAATATATACAAGTAATATACACAAGTAATATGAACAGTTAAAAAAAAGTAAAATTATAAACAATAAAAAGTAAACAGTAATTATATACAAGTAATAAAAACAGTAATAATTACAAAAAAATTATAAACAGTATTCACAAAAAAAATATTAGGTTAGGAATATTTTCAATCCCCGTCGACGGCGCCAAAAATTGATACGCCCAAAATGAGCATCAATTTAAAAAAACCCTATCGGTAGTAGTATAGTGCATAGTAGGGTATCGTTCACAACGGAGATCAAAGGGTGTACCTAACAAAAATTGTCACAAAGAATTAAATAAAATAAAGAATTATTATTAACAAGTATAAAGAATATATACATATGTACAAAGTAAAAGGGGGGATTGAGTGATAAATTGAATGAAATAAATTAATTAAATTACAAAGAATAAATTAAATAAGATGGGATGAAACATAAAGTATATAAAGTTCAGCCACAAGTATACAAGTTTACCAATTATTGGACCGAAAATTAACCAAGTTCCCTAGCCATGAAACCGAAATTAACATATGTGGAATGCTGGACCGCCAATTATCATTCCCCAAATAAAACCACTTTCATGAAAATTAACCTAAGCGACCGCACCTAGATTAACCAATCAAACATGCAAAGGTAGCTAATCAAAACATGTCCAACGCATAAAAGAAGAGTTGTTAATTAAAGTGCACGACCTAGTGGGACCGCCCATCTATCCGTGATCCTTTTTATTTGTTTCCGACCTCTTTCCAAAGCCTTTACTACTTGTGAATTAGAATTAAAACCCTAATTCTAGCACCAATTATATGCAATCATCTTAAGTTTGCAACCTTAAAACAAAAACATATAAAAGTTATCTACTAAAACAAAATCAAATAAACGGAGTCACATAAACTACTAGAAGAACTAATTAATTAGGATCCAACAATTAAATAAACCCATAAACAAAGGCTGAAAATTATATAAATCATGTCATGTTAACTAATACAAAGGATAAACAAGCAACAAAGAGGCATAAATTTAAAGGCTAAGTCGAAATACACCGTATGAATAGCATGAAGATCTTGAAGCCACATCTTGAATCCTTGACCACAAGTAATCCAAGCCGTGAAGACAAGGTGATGATGGTGATGGTGATGTTGAATAGGGGCTGGTGGTGATGGTGTAGACGCCTTCTCCTCCTCCTTGAAGACTTGAAAACCCTAAATACTAGAGAATGGAAAATATGATGTGAGAAGAGAAAGAGGAGGGTTTTTCCCTCCCCAATGAGGTGTGTTTGAAGAGAAGAATGAGGCTGCTATTTATAGGAGAATGGAGAGGAAGAAGAAGACAATGCAAGAAATAAAGAAAGAAAGGGAAGAGAAGTGGAATTTAAGTGGGAGATAAAGAAATGGTAAATGGCATGGTGGAAATGTAATGGGTTGCAATTAACCATTTATTTAGGTAAAAGAAATCAAACACTAATGGTGTGGGTAGAAAGAAGAGGAAAGAATATAGGGGTGAGTGGAGCATTGAAAATAAAAGAAGAGGAAAGAAATAAAAAGCAGGCAGCACTGAGCTATTCCCACTTAGAACGGAATAATGCACGTTTGAACGGTTGGATGGTTCTCAAATTTTAATACAGAATATCTAACACGCACATGCAGCGTGTATCAAAATTACAGCTAGATCTGACGGTGCAATTGAGAGATATGGGCCTCGCAAGTTGACCTATCTGCACAGGCAGATTGTCCGAAAATCTGGGCTTGGGCCATTCCTCATGCTTTGTGAACCTGGGCCTTCCTTCATGGATTTGGGCCTTCCATCTTGGGTTTGGGCCTCCTTCTTGGGTTTGGGCCTCCTTCTTGGGTTTGGGCCTCCTTCTTGGGTTTGGGCCTCCTTCTTGGGCCTCGCAAAAGCCCATTAGACTTCGTTTCTGCACATGTTCACATTAATACATCATTTTGGACTCAAATATGGAAACTAAGCTAAAATAGCAAAGTTACAATTAAATCATAGCCAAATAGTAGGGAAAACACATTAAAAACGTCACACTTTGTGCTCCTATCAAATTCCCCCACACTTAGCTACTGCTAGTCCTCTAGCAAACACAAGAACAACACAAAACAGAAAAGGAAACACAAAATAGAATGGTCTTTCCAACCATAACCCTCAGCGAGTTCACAACAGTTATAATCAGGAGAATACAAATTATATACCAAGGCTAACGAATTTGCTAAGTGTTTAACATGAACATCTCATTTATGCTCGGGTGAAGTGTGTGAAAACCAAGTGTACAATTAATGTCAAGCAATCCAATAGGCACATCGAAACAACATTAACCACTAAACCTCACAAGATTCACTAAATATTTCCGCTCAGTGTTTAGGGTTAAGTGTTTACTCTCATAACAATTACACAAGTAGTGTTCCCATATGCTTGCTCATCGACCGACTCTCTACAGTTAATCTACAAATCATCAGATCATAAGGTCTTTCAGGTGAAACAGGGACCAAAGGGTGGATGGTAAATGGTGAATGGTAAATGAAGTGAAAGGACTGGAAATGAAAAATGTTTTACATGTTTGCAAGACAAGTCAACGACTTTGAAACTCATACCTATGCTATACCCGAAACAACTCTTATTCTCCTCCAACCTTTTATTGAAAATAAAAACAATACAACACAATAACTCTATTTTTGGAATTTCTCTTTCTGACATTTTTTTTTCTTTCTTTCTTTTCTATTTTTTTTTCTTTGAGGAATTTATTCCTTCTTTTTATTTCTGATTTTTTTTTCTTTTCTTTGAACAAATACAACAAAATAAATACACCCCCACACTTTGCCTTTTGGTATACTACCGTACAAATCAAAACCCGAAGCATAAGAACACAAGAAGTCACTATCATCGTCTTGCAAACACAATAAAACAAGGGTGAAATGGTGTGGGTGAACAAAAAAAACGGCTAATGAGTGATCAGTTCAAAAGGGGATCCTAAAGTTCGTGTTTAAATGGATGGTGAATATTTTGGCCATGGTGCTCAACTAATGCCTTACTCATTTCTAATTCATTACAAATTAACAAAATGTTTCAAGTGGTCTCTGAGCAAGTTCTAGGTTCAAAAACTTATGAATTGTGCACACATGAAGAACGAGTAAATGTATGAAATATGCATACATGTGAATATACAATAGGCTCAAATCCTCACATTTTCTGGGTATGCATGACAATGTATGTTTAAATGTGCTTCTCGGATTGCAATCAATTAATCGAAACAAGTTATGTGAACATGGAAATTCGAGCAATCACAAGTTATGCATATTAAATCCGAAGCAAATCACACAAATCCTTAACATATAATAAACATTCTCAAAATCATAACAATTAAACTCAATTCATCCTCGGGATTGGAAAGAAAACAACACATATAACACAAATAAACACAGCAAACATTTTGCAAATATTTTTGTAATTTTTTTTTTTATTTTTTTTTATTTTTTTAAAGATTTTTTTTTTTCAATTTTTTTTACGGGTAACAATACGTAACCACGGTGACTTACTAAGTGCAATGGTAGGTTCAACGCTACCAAGGGAGTAAGTATGATCTAGTCGAGATACCGTTACAGTAGAAAACAAAAACAAGTAAATTATTTTTTTTTTTTGAATTTTTCAAATTTTTCAAATTTTTTTTCTTTTCTTTTCAATAAATCTTCCCCCCACACTTGAATTAAACATTGTCCTCAATGTTAGACAGATATTTCACAAAAATGAATAATTCAAGCATGATTATTGAATTTAAACACACAAACTAAAATAAACCGAAGTAAACACACAAACAAAAATAAACACAAAACAATTAACTAAATGAAAAGGGAAACGAAAAGACTCCCCCTTGAAGATCGTGAAGCTCCTCCCGAAGCAAGTCACCAACAGTCACAAACAAGGCTAGCAGGGCCTTGCATCCAATGTTTGCTCCTTAATTGACTGCGGCTTTGATCCTTTGAAGCGTGTCCTGGACAAGGGTAGTTGCCAAATCCACGGCACGTCTTGGCTGATGTAGCCTTCACCGAGATCCGGAAGACTAAGGTAAGTAGACTTCCATCAAGAATAGCTCCGGATACGTTAGGCGAATGGAGAAGCCCGAAGACATAAGTGGAAATGGCTCCGGTTGAACTCCACATAACAAACATGGAGAATGGAATGGTTGATCGTAGGCGCGTATATCACGTACGACCCCGTTGCATCGGTGCAACACTCCCGAAGAATGAGGAAGTCGTCGTGACTATCAATGGCGAGCACCGAGATCAGGTTCCGCGGGTCAAGACCGATGGTAAAGTTTGCTAGCACACGCACCGAGCTGTCCATCGACATGCTATCCCACATTGGTCTAGTACGAACGTCTTTGAGGAACTCAAAGATCTTGGTGTGATGGGAGATAGATGAACGACGGAACAACCGGCGGTACGATTGACTCCAGGGGTTGGCTCGGATCACCCCTTCGCTTGTTGGTCCCGACCTCCATTCGAGTGTCTCTAGTTCGGTTTGAACAAGTCCAGTGGTGGTACGTGGAGTTGGTGATGTCATTGAAGAAACAGATTCCGTCATCTGTTTTGCCATTTCCGCCAAGCCTCTTCTTCCTTCAGGAGAGATGATAGAGTCACCGGGTGAAGTGTGGATACCTGTGGCGCACATGTAGCGCTCGGCTTGTCGTTGGAGGGTTGAGATCCAACGCTTTGCACCAAAAGCGAACCCTGAATGAACAAAAGGTTCGAAACTGGCCTTCATCTCCTTCTCGCGTACATCCACGTGCTCCACCCAAGTGACTAAGGAAATGGTAAATGGCATGGTGGAAATGTAATGGGTTGCAATTAAGCATTTATTTAGGTAAAAGAAATCAAACACTAATGGTGTGGGTAGAAAGAAGAGGAAAGAATATAGAGGTGAGTGGAGCATTGAAAATAAAAGAAGAGGAAAGAAATAAAAAGCAGGCAGCACTGAGCTATTCCCACTTAGAACGGAATAATGCACGTTTGAACGGTTGGATGGTTCTCAAATTTTAATACAGAATATCTAACACGCACATGCAGCGTGTATCAAAATTACAGCTAGATCTGACGGTGCAATTGATAGATATGGGCCTCGCAAGTTGACCTATCTGCACAGGCAGATTGTCCGAAAATCTGGGCTTGGGCCATTCCTCATGCTTTGTGAACCTGGGCCTTCCTTCATGGATTTGGGCCTTCCATCTTGGGTTTGGGCCTCCTTCTTGGGTTTGGGCCTCCTTCTTGGGTTTGGGCCTCCTTCTTGGGCCTCATGGAAGACCACCTCTTAATGGGCCTCGCAAAAGCCCATTAGACTTCGTTTCTGCACATGTTCACATTAATACATCATTTTGGACTCAAATATGGAAACTAAGCTAAAATAGCAAAGTTACAATTAAATCATAGCCAAATAGTAGGGAAAACACATTAAAAACGTCACACTTTGTGCTCCTATCAGAATACACCGCAAAGAAAGCAGCCAGTGCATCTCTCTGAGCCTTGGTGTACTTTGTCCTCGGAAGTCTCCTATAGACAGGAGCGGCTTCCGGCTCGGCTGGTGGATCAGCAACCAGGATTGGTGCTTGGGGTAGTGGTTGCGGTTGCGGTTGTGGTTGTGGCTCGGTCGGCATGCTAGCATCGGCGCTATTGAGCATGCTCGGTGGAATTATTTCAGCCAGACCTTCAAAGATTGGGTTCTCTGAAGGACCTGCCTGAAACAAGTCACTGAAAGAATTAACTCTTTTGGCCATTTCTGGGTTGGGAAGGAGGAAATGCTTCTGGGATTTGGGAGGTTTTCTGGGAAAAACGGAAGAACACGAAGAACAGATGAAGAACAACGAGAGAAAATGAGAGAGAATGAGAGAGAGTCTAAGGGAAAACGCGTGAAATGACCTAAGGGAACTAACGCAAACCGAAGGGGAAGGGAACGGAATGGACGGACGCGTGTCCAAAGTCGAAGACAAAGATCCGTAAATCACGGATCGAGCGACGAAAGTCGCAAAGGGAATAGTGGAACGCGCGCACGATTTATTAAACAATTCGGCCGACGCAAAAGTCGTGAGTCGGCCCAATCAAAATTTTTTTCTGATTTTCGAATTTTTATTTTTTTTATTTTTTTAATACTTTACGAAAAGTCGTAAAGTGAACAGTGAAAACGCGTCGCACACGCGCTTGCCGACACTTTAAACGGGCTTGGGCCATCGAAATGGTCTGGGCCTTAGAGTGGGCCTGGGCCAAAGAAATCTCCGGCCCATTATTGGTGGGCTTAACTAATGGGCCTAAAAACGAACAGGCCCGACACACTAATGGGCTTGGGTTACGGGTTTTGGGCTTCGGGAATGACACGGGCCCAATGGGCCAAATTTTTTTTTTTATTATTTATTTTTTTTAATTTCGAAACCCAAAACACTAACCAATCACACAAACGGGCCTAAGGCCCAATAACAAACAAACTAACTAACAAGCCCAAAAATAAAACAAACAGTAATTATAAATAGTAAAAAGAAATAATTACCAACAGTAAAACAAAAGAAAACACTCTTTTTTTTTATTTACAATTAATTTATTTTTTATTTTTTTTGTTTTTGTTAACAAACAAATAACGAAAGTGAAAAGAAAACTTACCTTTTTACTCCCGAGAAAACCGAAAAATCACCAACAAGACATCAACCTCAAGGTTTTTCAACCTTGACTTCCAAACGTATGCTCCGATGTATGTGGTAAAATTTCCGATAAACCCGGATTATTTCCTATACAAAATAAAAAGGTTAGTAATAAATTTACAAAATAAAAACAAAATATTTACAAAGTTAAAAATATATCACAAATTATTTATACAAAATGAAAAAATAAATTTTCCTATGTCTACGTATATTTTATTTACACAATACACTTAAATGTACAAAAATATTTTCATTTTGCCTGAATATAGTTGAAAAAAAATGAAAGTTGATTCCAAGCGGTAACTCAAGGTGGACTTACGGCCTAGGTGCAATGCCTTGACTTAAATGACTTTCCGTGTTTTCAGAAGGCGAATGGCCAGATCACAAGAGATAAGCGAGAGGCAGGATTCATTTAGTGGACAAGTCCTCTGAATCCAATTTTACAAACCCGTCACCCAGAGTCTTGATCATATCTAGACACCATTCATGTGCCCCTTACTCAGTTGAGAAAGCACTTAAGTGTTCGACAATTCTCCAAGTGTTAATAAAGGCCGCCCTCAACCTCAAGTGACCTTACGGTACAAATGAAGGGTTTAGGCCAATATTAATAAAAGGACCTTACCTATTCCGTTCAAGTTACAACTTACAACAACAAAAAATAATCAACTATAAAAAAGACACCTAAATAAATTACTAAGTGTAAAATATCTACAAGTAAAATTAGTAAGTGTAACAAAATATCAACAAGTATAAACAAGTATTATTCACAAATATTCACAAAATAATAGTTAGGAATTTTCAATCCCCGGCAACGGCGCCAAAATGATTAGATCGTAAAAACCTAGGTCATTAATTTATTACCTAAATTCCTAACAGTTGTCGTTGTAAAGTATAATGGGAAATAAAGATTTTTCCCACAGAAGATTGTTATATTTACTTTTTAATGTCACGAAAAATTAAATTAAATAAAGAATTAATATTTACAAGTATAAAGAATAAAGAATATATATATATACAAAATTAAATAAACTATACAGTATTGTTTCTATTTACAAAAAAATATAAATTATATACAAAAGTATTTTTGGGGGTTTTTAAGATTTTTGAAAACAATAAAGGAAACCGCCCATCTATCCGTGATCCTTCTTATTTGTTTCCGACCTCTTTCCAAAGCCTTTACTACTTGTGAATTAGAATTAAAACCCTAATTCTAGCACCAATTATATGCAATCATCTTAAGTTTGCAACCTTAAAACAAAAACATATAAAAGTTATCTACTAAAATAGAATCAAATAAACGGAGTCACATAAGCTACTAGAAGAACTAATTAATTAGGATCCAACAATTAAATAAATCCATAAACAAGGGCTGAATATTATATAAATCATGTCATGTTAACTAATACAAAAGATAAACAAGCAACAAAGAGGCATAAATTTAAAGGCTAAGTCGAAATACACCGTATGAATAGCATGAAGATCTTGAAGCCATATCTTGAATCCTTGACCACAAGTAATCCAAGCCATGAAGACAAGGTGATGATGGTGATGGTGATGTTGAATAGGGGCTGGTGGTGATGGTGTAGACGTCTTCTCCTCCTCCTTGAAGACTTGAAAACCCTAAATACTAGAGAATGGAAAATATGATGTGAGAAGAGAAAGAGGAGGGTTTGTCCCTCCCCATTGGGGTGTGTTTAAGAGAAGAATGAGGCTGCTATTTATAGGAGAATGGAGAGGAAGAAGAAGACAATGAAAGAAATAAAGAAAGAAAAGGAAGAGAAGTGGAATGTGAGTGGTAGAAAAGAAATGGTAAGTGGAATGGTGGAAATGTAGTCATATGGCAATGAACCATTTATTTAGGTAAAGGAAATCAAGCACTAATGATATGGAGAGAAAACAACAAAGATAGTGTGATGGGATGGATGGGAATATGGTGGTGAGTGGAGCAATGAGAATAAAAGAAAATGAAAGAAATAAAAAGCAGGCAGCACTGAGCTATGCCCACTTATAACGGCATAATACAGGTTTGAACGGTTGGATCATTCTCAAATTTTAATACAGAATATCTAACACACACATGCAGCGTGTGCCAAAAATACAGCTGCATCCAACGGTGCAAGTGGGAGATATGCACTTCCAAAGTTGACTGATCTGCACAGGCAGATTCTCCGAAAATGGACTTGGACCTTTCCTTCATGCTTTGTGGACTTGGGCCTTCCTTCTTGGGCTTGGGCCATCACTTTGGACTTGGGCCTTCATCTTGGGCCTCACGGTAGCTCACTTCTTAATGGGCCTCGAAAAACCCCATTAGACTTCGTAAATTTCCGAGCTCCGATTTTCTGCACGTATTCACATTTATATATCATTTAGGGACTCAGATATGGAAACTAAGCAAAAATAGCAAAGTTACAATGAAATCATAGCCAAATAGTAGGGAAAATACATTAAAAACGTCACACTTTGTGCTCCTATCAGTGGTCTGCCATGAAGCCCAAGATGAAGGCCCAAGCCCATGAAGGAAGGCCCAAGCCCAAGATGGAAGGCCCAAATCCATGAAGGAAGGCCCAAGTTCACAAAGCATGAGAAAAGGCCCAAGCCCAGATTTTCGGACATTCTGCCTGTGCAGATTAGTCAACTTGCGAAGCCCATATCTCTCAATTTCACCGTCAGATCTAGCTGTAATTTTGATACACGCTGCATGTGGATGTTAGCTGCTCCCAAATAAAATTTCAGAATCATCCAACCGGTGGCACGTCCATTATGCCGCTCTAAGTGCGCACTGCTCAGTGCTGTCTGCTTTTTATTTCTTTCCTTTTCCTTTATTCTCAATGCTCCACTCACCCCCATATTTCCACCCATCTCACCTAACTATCTTTGTTTCTTTCTCTCCATACCATTAGTGTTTGATTTCTTTTACCTAAATAAATGGTTCATTGCCATTTTCCACCATTCCACTTACCATTTCTTTTCTACCACTCACATTCCACTTCTTTTCCTTTTCTTTCTTTATTTCTTGCATTGTCTTCTTCTTTCTCTCCATTCTCCTATAAATAGCAGCCTCATTCTCCTCTTCAAAACACACCCCAATGGGGAGGGACAAACCCTCCTCTTTCTCTTCTCTTCTCACATCATATTTTCCATTCTCTAGTATTTATGGTTTTCAAGTCTTCAAGGAGGAGGAAAGGCGGCTGCACCATCACCATCATCACCATCAATTTCATCCATCATCATCACCACCTTGCTGAACACGGTTTGGATTACTTGCTTTCAAGGATTCAAGGTTTCATGGTCTTCAAGTCTTCATGCTATTCCATATGGTGTAATCTGACTTTTCCTTTAATTATTCTTATGAATTCCTCTTTGTTGCTTGTTTATCTTTTGTATTAGTTAACATGACATGATTTATATAATTTTCAGCCTATATTTATGAGTTTATTTAGTTATTGGATCCTAATTAATTAGTTCTTCTAGTAGCTTATGTGACTCCGTTTATTTGATTATGTTTTAGTAGATAACTTTTATATGTTTTTGTTTTAAGGTTGCAAACTTAAGATGATTGCATATAATTGGTGCTAGAATTAGGGTTTTAATTCTAATTCACAAGTAGTAAAGGCTTTGGAAAGAGGTCGGAAACAAATAAAAAGGATCACGGATAGATGGGCGGTCCCACTAGGTCGTGCACTTTAATTAACAACTCTTCTTTTATGCGTTGGACATGTTTTGATTAGCTACCTTTGCATGTTTGATTGATTAATCTAGGTGCGGTCGCTTAGGTTAATTTTCATGAAAGTGGTTTTATTTGGGGAATGATAATTGGCGGTCCAGCATTCCACATATGTTAATTTCGGTTTCATGGCTAGGGAACTTGGTTAATTTTCGGTCCAATAATTGGTAAACTTGTATACTTGTGGCTGAACTTTATATTCTTTGTGTTTCATCCCATCATATTTAATTTATTCTTTGTAATTTAATTTATTTATTTCATTCAATTTATCACTCAATCCCCCCTTTTACTTTGTACATATGTATATATTCTTTATACTTGTTAATAATAATTCTTTATTTTATTTAATTCTTTGTGACATTTTTTGTTAGGTACACCCTTTGATCTCCGTTGTGAACGATACCCTACTATGCACTATACTACTACCGATAGGGTTTTTTTAAATTGACGCTTATTTTGAGCCTGTCAATTTTTGGCGCCGTTGCCGGGGATTGAAAATTCCTAACTATTATTTTGTGAATATTTGTGAATAATACTTGTTTATACTTGTTGATATTTTGTTACACTTAGTAATTTATTTAGGTGTCTTTTATATAGTTGATTATTTTTTGTTGTTGTAAGTTGTAACTTGAACGGATTAGGTAAGGTCCTTTTATTAATATTGGCCTAAACCCTTCATTTTTACCGTAAGGTTATTTGAGGTTGAGGGCGGCCTTTATTAACACTTGGAGAATTGTCGAACACTTAAGTGCTTTCTCAACTGAGTAAGGGGCACATGAATGGTGTCTAGATATGATCAAGACTCTGGGTGACGGGTTTGTAAAATTGGATTCAGAGGACTAGTCCACTAAATGAATCCTGCCTCTCGCTTATCTCTTGTGATCTGGCCATTCGCCTTCTGAAAACACGGAAAGTCATTTAAGTCAAGGCATTGCACCTAGGCCGCAAGTCCATGATAGGCTCAAAAGGAGCATCAATTTAAAAAAATCCCTATCGGTAGTATAGTGGTGTAAGTAGGGTATCGTTCACAACGGAGATCAAAGGGTGTACCTAACAAAAAATGTCACAAAGAATTAAATAAAATAAAGAATTATTATTAACAAGTATAAAGTATAAATATATACATATGTACAAAGTAAAAAGGGGAATTGAGAGATAAATTGAATGAAATAAATTAATTAAATTACAAAGAATAAATGAAATATGATGATGAAACACAAAGTATATAAAGTTCAGCCACATATACACAAGTTTACCAATCATTAGACCGAAAATTAACCAAGTTCCCTAGCCATGAAACCGAAACTAACATATGTGGAATGCCCACACGGGTTATCATTCCCCAAATAAAACCTCTTCTATGAAAATTAACCTAGTGAACGCTCATCTAGATTAAACAATTAAACATGCAAAGATGATCAATCAATAACATATCTAACGCATAGGAGAAGAGTTGTTAATTAAAGTGCGCGACCTAGCGAACGCTCGCCTATCCGCGATCCTTCTTATTTTGATTCCGACCCGTTTGCTAAGCCTTTACTACTTGTGAATTAGAATTAAAACCCTAATTCTAGCACCAATTACATGCAATCATCTTAAGTTTCGAACCTTAAAACAAGAACACATAAAAGATTCAATAAAACCGAATCAAATAAACGGAGTCACATAAGCTGCTAGAAGAACTAATTAATTAGGATCTAACAATCAAATAAACTCATAAATATAGGCTGAAAATTATATAAATCATGTCATGTTAACTAATACAAAGAATAAACAAGCAACAAAGAGGAACTCAAAAAGAGTAATTAAAGAATAAGTTGAAGTACACCATATGGAAAGTAGGAAGAACTCGAAGATCACAAACTCTTAAATCCTCACGCGAGTAACTCAAAAGCCGAGATTGCCAAGGTGATGATGATGGTGGTGATGATGGTTGATGGCTGGTGGTAATGGTGTAAACAGCTCCCCTCCTCCTTGAAGACTTGAAAACCCTAAATACTAGAGAATGGAAAATATGATGTGAGATGGAGAAGAGAAAGAGGAGGGTTTGTCCCTCCCCATTGGGGTGTGTATTGGTGAGAAGAATGAGGCTGCTATTTATAGGAGCATGGAGAGGAAGAAGAAGACAATGAAAGAAATAAAGAAAGAAAGGGAAGAGAAGTGGAATGTGAGTGGTAGAAAAGAAATGGTAAGTGGAATGGTGGAAATGAAGTCATATGGCAATGAACCATTTATTTAGATAAAAGAAATCAAACACTAATATTGTGGGCAGAAAGAAGAGGAAAGAATATAGGGGTGAGTGGAGCATTGAAAATAAAAGAAGAGGAAAGAAATAAAAACGGACAGACCGAGCAAAGTGCGCACTTAGAAACGGAATCCTGCACGTTTCAACGGTTGGATGCTTCTGCAATTTTATTTGGGAATAACTGAATACATGTGCAGCGTGTATCAAAATTACAGCTAGATCTGACGGTGCAATTGAGAGATATGGGCCTCGCAAGTTGACCTATCTGCACGAGCAGTGTCCGAAAATGCAGGCTTGGGCCATTCCTCATGCTTTGTGAACTGGGCCTTCCTTCATTGATTTGGGCCTTCCATCTTGGGCTTGGGCCTTTCCTTCATGGGCTTGGGCCCCCTTCTTGGGCCTCATGGCAGACCACCTCTTAATGGGCCTCGCAAAAGCCCATTTGACTTCGTTTCTGCACATGTTCACATTAATACATCATTTTGGACTCAAATATGGAAACTAAGCTAAAATAGCAAAGTTACATTTAAATCATAGCCAAATAGTAGGGAAAACACATTAAAAACGTCACACTTTGTGCTCCTATCAAATTCCCCCACACTTAGCTACTGCTAGTCCTCTAGCAAACACAAGAACAACAGAAAATAGAAAAGGAAACACAAAACAGAATGGTCTTTCCAACCATAATCCGCAGCGAGTTCGGAAGAGTTATAATCAGGAGAATAAAAATTATATACCAAGGCTAACAAATTTGCTAAGCATTTAACATGTACATCTCATTCATGCTCGGGTGAAGTGTGTGAAAACCGAGTATACAAAAAAATTTCATGCAATCAAATAGGCACATCGAAACAACATTAACCACTAAAGCTCACAAGATTCACTAATTATTTCCGCTCAGTGTTTAGGGTTAAGTGTTTACTCTCAAAACAATTGCACAAGTAATGTTCCCATATGCTTGCTCATTAACCGACTCTCCACAATTAATCCACAAATCATTAAATCATAAGGGCTTTTAGTGTGAAACAGGGACCAAAGGTGGATGGTAAATGGTGAATGGTAAATGGTAAATGGTGAATGAAGGGACTGGAAATGAAAAATGTTTCACATGTTTGCAAGACAAATCAACGACTTTGAAACTCGTACCTATGCTATACCCGAAACAACTTTCTTATTCTCCTCCAACCTTTTATTGAAAATAATACAGGAAAATAACTCTATTTTTTTTTTCTTTCTTTTCTTTTTTTTTTCTTTTCTTTTTTTCTTGAGGAACTTTATTCCTTCTTTTTGTTTTTGATTTTTTTTTTCTTTCTTTGAACAATTACAACAAAATAAAATGCACCCCCACACTTGCCTTTTGGTACATACTATACATCCGAAGCATAAGAACACAAGAAGTCACTATCATCGTCTTGCAAACACAATAAAACAAGGGTGAGATGGTGTGGGTGAACAAAAGAAAAGGCTAATGAGTGTTTAGTTCAAAAGGGGATTCCTAAAGTTCGTGTTTAGATGGATGGTGAATATTTTGGCCATGGTGCTCAACTAATGCCTTAATCATCTCTAATTCATTACAGATTAACAAAATGTTTCAAGTGGTCTCTGAGCAAGTTCTAGGTTCAAAACTCATGAATTGTGCACACATGAAGAACGAGTAAATGTATGAAAGATGCATACATGTGAATATTCAATAGGCTCAAATCCTCACATTTTCTGGGTATGCATGACAATGTATGTTTAAATGTGCTTCTCGGATTGCAATCAATTAATCGAAACAGGTTATGTGAA
Source organism: Rubus idaeus (assembly GCA_030142095.1). Taxonomy (NCBI): domain Eukaryota; kingdom Viridiplantae; phylum Streptophyta; class Magnoliopsida; order Rosales; family Rosaceae; genus Rubus; species Rubus idaeus. Next base: position 15,515,497 of record CM057968.1, on the reverse strand, counting down.
CATGGAATTTCGAGCAATCACAAGTTATGCATATTAAATCCAAAGCAAACTACACAAAGCCTTGACATATAATAAACATTCTCCTAATCACAACAATTAAACTCAATTCATCCTTGGGATTGGAAAGAACAAAGCACAAAACACACAAAACAGAAGCAAATATTTTTGTAATTTTTGATTTTTTTGATTTATTTTTTTTAAAATGATATAGCTCAAATAAACGAGCAAGCACTTTCTAAGACTCGATAGCTCCAAAGCCAGTGCGAAACAAACGAGCTTACAAAACTATTTTTTTTTCTTTTTCAATTTTTTTTATTAGAGTAACAATACGTGACCACAGTGACTTACTAAGTGCAATGGTAGGTTCAACGCTACCAAGGGAGTAAGTATGATCTAGTCGATATATTGTGACCGTAGAAAACAAAAACAAGTAAATTTTTTTTTTGAATTTTTTTTTTGAATTTTTCAAATTTTTTCTTTTCTTTTTAATAAACCTTCCCCCCACACTTGAATTAAACATTGTCCTCAATGTTAGACAGATATTTCACGAAAATGAAAAATTCAAGCATGGTTATTGAATTTAAACACACAAACAGAAATAAACACACAATAGTTAAGTAAAATAGAAGGGTTAAAGAAAAACTCCCCCTTGAAGATCGTTAAGCTCCTCCCGAAGGTAGTCACCAATAGTCACAAACAAGGCTAGCAGGGCCCTGCATCCAACGTTTGCTCCTTAGTTGACTACGGCTTTGATCTTTTTGAGCGTGTCCTGGACCGTGCCTGTTGCCAAATCCACAGCACGTCTGGCTGAATTTGCCTTCACTGAGATCTGGAACACTAACGTCAGTAGAGTTCCATCAAGTACGTCTCCGGATACATCAGGCAGAATGGAGAAGCCAGATGACATCAATTGAAAAGGCTCCGGGTCAACTCCACATAACATGGACTGGAAGCTTGCTTGATCGATAGGCGCATAAATCACGTACGACCCCGTTGAATCTGTGAAGCACTCCTGGAGTATGAGGAAGTCGACGTGATTACTTATGCCCAAAACGGAGATAGAATTTCGTGGGTCAAGACCGGTGGTGAAGTTTGTAAGCACATGTACTGAACTGTCTATCGACACACTATCCCATAAATGCCTTGTACGTATGTCTCGATAAAATCAAAGATTCTTGTGTGATGGGAGAAGTGCTTGACGAGAACAGCCAGCGGTACGATCGAGTCCAAGAGGTTGGCTAGGATCACCCCTTCGCTTATTGGTCCCGACCTCCATATGTGTGTCTCCCGTTTTGTTTGATGCAGTCCAATGATGGTAAGTCGAGTTGGTGATGTCGTTGAAGAAACTTACCGCCATCCGGTTTGCCATCTTAGCAAGGCTTCTTCTCCTCCCCGGTGAAATGATTGAGTCACCGGGTGAAGTGTGAATCCCCATCACGCACATGTAGCGCTCGGCATGTCGTTGAAGAGGTGCCAACCAACGCTTCGCTCCATATGCAAAACCTGATTCAACAAAAGGTTTAAATAAGGGGGTTAAATCTTTTTCTCGCACATCAACATGCTCCACCCACGTGACAAAGGAGGATCCATTCTGCAGATCCCGTATCAGGCATCCGGAAGGACGTTTTCGGCATCTTGATCTCACGGAAGGCCTTGGATTTGAGCTCATTTCATCCACAGAAACATCCACAACAATCCAACTTCCATCCAATTGTTGGTGAGAGGAACGAACAAATTGGACTTCACGAGTTGAAACGTTGTGTGTTGGCACTAGGAACTTGATAGGTGCATAATTGTACAACTTTTTATATCAATTTCTCTACATTTTTGTTGTTAGTTTCTCATAAATTTGTGTTATTTATTTAGTTTTTGTGTTTGTAGGTTTCCTATTGCAAATAAAGAGAAAAGAAGATAAGTTGAGCAAAATAAACAATGTGTTGGAAATTTACGAAGTCTAATGGGCTTTCTCGAGGCCCATTAAGAGGTGCGCTGCCGTGAGCCCAAGATGAAGGCCCAAATCCATGAAGAAAGGCCCAATTCCAAGATGAAGGCCCAAGCCCAAGAAGGAAGGCCCAAGTCCACAAAGCATGAAGAAAGGTCCAAGCCCATTTTCGGACAATCTGCCTGTGCAGATCTGTCAACTTTGGAAGCACATATCTCCCACTTGCACCGTTGGATCCAGCTGTATTTTTGATACACGCTTCATGTGTGTGTTAAGTATTCTGGATTCAAATTTCAGAATCATCCAACCGTTCAAACGTCAAGTATTCCGTTCTAAGTGGGCATAGCTCAGTGCTGTCTACTTTCCAATTCTTTCTTCTTCTTTTATTCTCAATGCTCCACTCACCACCATATTGTCATCCATCTCACCAACCCATATTTGTTGCTTTCTTCCCACATCATTAGTGCTTAGTTTCTTTTATTTAAATAAATGGTTAATTGCCATATAACTACATTTCCACTATCCCACTTACCATTTCTTTTTCTCCCACTCAAATTCCACTTCTCTTCCCTTTCTTTCTTTATTTCTTTCATTGTCTTCTTCTTCCTCTCCATTCTCCTATAAATAGCAGCCTCATTCTTCTCACACAAAACACACCCCAATGGGGAGGGACAAACCCTCCTCTTTCTCTTCTCCATCTCACATCATATTTTCCATTCTCTAGTATTTAGGGTTTTCAAGTCTTCAAGGAGGAGGGGAGCTGTTTACACCATTACCACCAGCCATCAACCATCATCACCACCATCATCATCACCTTGGGAATCTCGGCTTTTGAGTTACTCGCGTGAGGATTTAAGAGTTTGTGATCTTCGAGTTCTTCCTACTTTCCATATGGTGTACTTCAACTTATTCTTTAATTACTCTTTTCGAGTTCCTCTTTGTTGCTTGATTATTCTTTATATTAGTTAACATGACATGATTTATATAATTTCCAGCCTATATTTATGAGTTTATTTGATTGTTAGATCCTAATTAATTAGTTCTTCTAGCAGCTTATGTGACTCCGTTTATTTGATTCGGTTTTATTGAATCTTTTATGTGTTCTTGTTTTAAGGTTCGAAACTTAAGATGATTGCATGTAATTGGTGCTAGAATTAGGGTTTTAATTCTAATTCACAAGTAGTAAAGGCTTATCAAACGGGTCGGAATCAAAATAAGAAGGATCGCGGATAGACGAGCGTTCGCTAGGTCGCGCACTTTAATTAACAACTCTTCTCCTATGCGTTAGATATGTTATTGATTGATCACCTTTGCATGTTTAATTGTTTAATCTAGATGAGCGTTCACTAGGTTAATTTTCATAGAAGAGGTTTTATTTGGGGAATGATAACCCGTGTGGGCATTCCACATATGTTAGTTTCGGTTTCATGGCTAGGGAACTTGGTTAATTTTCGGTCTAATAATTGGTAAACTTGTGTATATGTGGCTGAACTTTATATACTTTGTGTTTCATCCCATCATATTTTATTTATTCTTTGTAATTTAATTAATTTATTTAATTCAATTTATCTCTCAATTCCCCTTTTTACTTTGTACATATGTATATATTTATACTTTATACTTGTTAATAATAATTCTTTATTTTATTTAATTCTTTGTGACATTTTTTGTTAGGTACACCCTTTGATCTCCGTTGTGAACGATACCCTACTTACACTATACTACCGATAGGGATTTTTTTAAACTGATGCTCATTTTGAGCGTATCAATTTTTGGCGCCGTCGACGGGGATTGAAAATGTTCCTAACCTAATATTTTTTTTGGGAATACTATTTTTGTAATTATTTATTGTTTATAATTTTACTATTTTTTAACTGTTCATATTACTTGTTTATATTACTTGTCAATAATACTTGTAAATAACACTTGTAAATTTTTACTTGTAGATATTTTACACTTAGTAATTATACTTAGGTGTTCTGAGTATAGTTGATTATTTTTTGTTGTTGTAAGTTGTAACTTGAACGGATTAGGTAAGGTCCTTTTATTAATATTGGCCTAAACCCTTCATTTTTACCGTAAGGTTATTTGAGGTTGAGGGCGGCCTTTATTAACACTTGGAGAATTGTCGAACACTTAAGTGCTTTCTCAACTGAGTAAGGGGCACATGGATGGTGTCTAGGTCGAGACCCTGGGTGACAGGTTTTGGATTCAGAGGACTATAGACTGACGTAAGTCGATAGGGGTGTAAGCCTCCGTAGTCCACGAAATGAATCCTGCCCCTCGCTTATTCTCATATGATCTGGCCATTCGCCTTCTGAAAACACGGAAAGTCATTTAAGTCAAGGCATTGCACCTAGGCCGCAAGTCCACCTTGAGTTATCGCTTGGAATCAACTTTCATTTTTTTTCAACTATATTCAGGCAAAGGAAAATATTTTTGTACACTTAAGTGTATTGTGTAAATAAAATATATGTAGACATAGGAAAATTTATTTATTCATTTTGTATAGATAATTCGTGATACATTTTTTAACTTTGTAAATATTTTGTTTTGATTTTTTTAAATTTTATTACTAACTTTTTAAATTTTATAGGGAATAATCTTGGTTTGTCGGAAATTATACCATTATGCACTTGGAGCTAACGTTTGGAAATCAAGGCCGGAGAGCCTTGAGGTTGGTGTCTTGATGGTGTATTCCGGCTATCCTCGGGAGTCGTCAAATGGAGTTTTCTTTTTCTCACTCTTGTTAATTGTTTGTTTTTTTTAGTTCGTGTAAAACAAAATATAGAAAATTTGGTTTAAAAAAAAAATTGTTGTTTTACTTTTTGTTTTTTGTTTGTAGTGTTTCATTTATTTTGGTTTGTTAGTTTATTTTATTTTATTTCAAATAAATCACCATGCTTGAATTTTTCATTGCACGAAATATTTGTTAAACATTGAGGACAATGTTAGATTCAAGTGTGGGGGTAAGGTAGCATCTTTAAAATCAAAAATTTCAAAAAGAAAAAAAAATTGCTTATGTTGTGTGTTTCTTTGTGTTAAGTTCTTTCCAAAAATTGAAAAAAATTCGAAAATTAAAAAACAATTTGTCAAAACCTAAAAATTTCAGTAAATAAAAAAATTTATATTTAGTTATGTAAGCTCGTTTGTTTCGCACTAGCTTTGGAGCTATCGAGTCTTAGAAAGTGCTTGTTTGTTTATTTGAGCTATATCATTTTAAAAAAAAATATCAAAAATTACAAAAATATTTACTTCTGTTGTGTGTTTATTTGTGTTGTGTGTTTTGTTCTTTCCAATCCCAAGGATGAATTGAGTTTACTTTGTTGTGATTAGGAAAATTTTGATTATATGTTAAGACTTTATGTAGTTTGCTTTGAATTTAATTTGCATAACTTATGATTGCTCGAAATTCAATGTTCACATAACCTGTTTCGATTAATTGATTGCAATCCGAGAAGCACATGTGAACATACATTGTCATGCATACCCAGAAAATGTGAGGACTTGAGCTTATTGAATATTCACATGTATGCATATTTCATACATTTACTCGTTCTTCATGTGTGCACAATTCATGAGTTTTGAACCTAGAACTTGCTCAGAGACCTCTTGAAACATTTTGTTAATCTGTGATGAATTAGAGATGAGTAAGGCATTAGTTGAGCACCATGGCCAAAGTATTCACCATCCATCTAAACACGAACTTTAGGAATACCCTTTTGAACTAAACACTCATTAGCCGTTTCTTTTGTTCACCCACACCATCTCACCCTTGTTTTATTGTGTTTGCAAGACGATGATAGTGACTTCTTGTGTCCTTTTGCTTCGGATTTGTATGGTAGTATACCAAAAGGCAAGTGTGGGGGTGCATTTTATTTTGTTGTATTTGTTCAAAGAAAGAAAAAAAAATCAAAAACAAAAAGAAGGAATAAAGTTCCTCAAAAAAAAAAAAAAAAAAAAAGAACAATGCCACAAAAAAAATAGAGTTATTTTCTTGTATTCAATAGAAAGTTGGAGGAGAATAAGAAAGTTGTTATGGGTATAGCATAGGTATGAGTTTCAAAGTCGTTGACTTGTCTTGCAAACATTTGGATCATTTATCATTTCTAGTCCTTTCACTTCATTTACCATTCACCATTTACCATCCACCCTTTGGTCCCTGTTTCACCTGAAAGCCCTTATGATTTAATGACTTGTGTATTAATTGTAGAGAGTTGGTTAATGAGCAAGCTTATGGGAACATTACTTGTGCAATTGTTATGAGAGTAAACACTTAACCCTAAACACTGAGCGGAAATAATTAGTGAATCTTGTGAGCTTTAGTGGTTAATGTTGTTTCGATGTGCCTATTTGATTGCATGAAACTAATTGTACACTTGGTTTTCACACACTTCACCCGAGCATAAATGAGATGTGCAGGTTAAATACTTAGCAAATTCGTTAGCCTTGGTATATAATTTGTATTCTCCTGATTATAACTCTTGTGAACTCGCTGAGGGTTATGGTTGGAAAGAATATCTGTTTTGTGTTTCCTTTTCTGTTTTGTGTTGTTCTGTTTTAAGTTTTGTGTTGCTAAGGGACTAGCAAAAGTTAAGTGTGGGGGTATTTGATAGGTGCATAATTGTACAACTTTTTATATCAATTTCTCTACATTTTTGTTGTTAGTTTCTCATAAATTTGTGTTATTTATTTAGTTTTTGTGTTTGTAGGTTTCCTATTGCAAATAAAGAGAAAAGAAGATAAGTTGAGCAAAATAAACAATGTGTTGGAAATTTACGAAGTCTAATGGGCTTTCTCGAGGCCCATTAAGAGGTGCGCTGCCGTGAGCCCAAGATGAAGGCCCAAATCCATGAAGAAAGGCCCAATTCCAAGATGAAGGCCCAAGCCCAAGAAGGAAGGCCCAAGTCCACAAAGCATGAAGAAAGGTCCAAGCCCATTTTCGGACAATCTGCCTGTGCAGATCTGTCAACTTTGGAAGCACATATCTCCCACTTGCACCGTTGGATCCAGCTGTATTTTTGATACACGCTTCATGTGTGTGTTAAGTATTCTGGATTCAAATTTCAGAATCATCCAACCGTTCAAACGTCAAGTATTCCGTTCTAAGTGGGCATAGCTCAGTGCTGTCTACTTTCCAATTCTTTCTTCTTCTTTTATTCTCAATGCTCCACTCACCACCATATTGTCATCCATCTCACCAACCCATATTTGTTGCTTTCTTCCCACATCATTAGTGCTTAGTTTCTTTTATTTAAATAAATGGTTAATTGCCATATAACTACATTTCCACTATCCCACTTACCATTTCTTTTTCTCCCACTCAAATTCCACTTCTCTTCCCTTTCTTTCTTTATTTCTTTCATTGTCTTCTTCTTCCTCTCCATTCTCCTATAAATAGCAGCCTCATTCTTCTCTTCAAACACACCCCAATGGGGAGGGACAAACCCTCCTCTTTCTCTTCTCCATCTCACATCATATTTTCCATTCTCTAGTATTTAGGGTTTTCAAGTCTTCAAGGAGGAGGGGAGCTGTTTACACCATTACCACCAGCCATCAACCATCATCACCACCATCATCATCACCTTGGGAATCTCGGCTTTTGAGTTACTCGCGTGAGGATTTAAGAGTTTGTGATCTTCGAGTTCTTCCTACTTTCCATATGGTGTACTTCAACTTATTCTTTAATTACTCTTTTCGAGTTCCTCTTTGTTGCTTGATTATTCTTTATATTAGTTAACATGACATGATTTATATAATTTCCAGCCTATATTTATGAGTTTATTTGATTGTTAGATCCTAATTAATTAGTTCTTCTAGCAGCTTATGTGACTCCGTTTATTTGATTCGGTTTTATTGAATCTTTTATGTGTTCTTGTTTTAAGGTTCGAAACTTAAGATGATTGCATGTAATTGGTGCTAGAATTAGGGTTTTAATTCTAATTCACAAGTAGTAAAGGCTTATCAAACGGGTCGGAATCAAAATAAGAAGGATCGCGGATAGACGAGCGTTCGCTAGGTCGCGCACTTTAATTAACAACTCTTCTCCTATGCGTTAGATATGTTATTGATTGATCACCTTTGCATGTTTAATTGTTTAATCTAGATGAGCGTTCACTAGGTTAATTTTCATAGAAGAGGTTTTATTTGGGGAATGATAACCCGTGTGGGCATTCCACATATGTTAGTTTCGGTTTCATGGCTAGGGAACTTGGTTAATTTTCGGTCTAATAATTGGTAAACTTGTGTATATGTGGCTGAACTTTATATACTTTGTGTTTCATCATCATATTTTATTTATTCTTTGTAATTTAATTAATTTATTTAATTCAATTTATCTCTCAATTCCCCTTTTTACTTTGTACATATGTATATATTTATACTTTATACTTGTTAATAATAATTCTTTATTTTATTTAATTCTTTGTGACATTTTTTGTTAGGTACACCCTTTGATCTCCGTTGTGAACGATACCCTACTTACACTATACTACCGATAGGGATTTTTTTAAATTGATGCTCATTTTGAAACGTTGCGTATCACTAGGAACTCGGCAGACATCACTTGCACTCGCTCCTTGTAGCTTTCTTCTATCCCGGAGAACAGGACCTCCAAGGTATGGGCATTGGTGACCAAGCTACAGAAGATGAGCAACCATTGACCAACATCCATTAAAATCTGAACGATGGTGGTCGGATTCGAGGTGAATGGTTGTTGAGTGTCTCGAGGCTTCGATATGAAATATGGTGTAGGCTCGGCTCGTTGAGACACTCGCAAGTACTCGGCATGATTAAGAGTTTCGGGATGAATGGAAGTGATGGGATTTGAGGAATAGATCCATAGGGGAAAACCAGCAGCGACCAAGAGCATGAGTTCGTCTTTGGCTTTGTTCACGATATCGGCGATCTGGTCGGAATGAAACCCAACGAGATCATGAGCAGGTCCCGGAATGTTGTCAGATGGCACATGAGAGGATGAGCGCTCGACTAATGTTGGCATGAGGCTCCGCACATCCCTTCGCAAGTCATCCATGTCGATTGAATCATCGGACAAGACAAGAAGAGGCTCCGGAGGAACAACTTCAAACCTTGATCGTTGCACATCTGGGTGCGGAACAGGACCTCCGCACTGGGGACAAATGCCGCTATGAAGAGCATCGATGAGTTTCTGGTTCTGCTCTTGAAGCTCCTCATTCTTACTCATCAGCTCCTCGTTTCTTCTTATTAGATCGGCATAAATCTGCTCCTCTGACGGGATACCGTGCTTATCATGAAATCTCCTTCCCCGAGTTGTAGACCTTATTTTCGGTTAACCCGAGTTCTATAGCAAACCTTGCTACGTGCAGTTTGAGTGGGTGAGGATTCATCATGTAGAACTCGGTCAACGCATCATTTTGGTCCTTGGTGAATCTCGTCCTCGGGCCTCTCGTACGCTTCGGGAAGGACCAGCAACAACAACAACATGTGGATCAGCAGCTGGATTGGTGCTTGTGGTTCGGTTCCGGTTCTGCAGATCCGGCATGCTAGCATTAACAGTATCTAGAATGCTTGGTGGAATGATTTCATCCAAGCCTTCAAAGAAATCACTCTCCGGAGGACTAGAATGAAACAACTCACCGAAAGAATTCACTCTTTTGGCCATTTCTAGGTTGGGAGGGAGGATAGCTTTCCGGAAAAATAACTAAGAACAACGAAGAACAAGTGAAGAACAGTATGAACAAACGAGAGAAAATTTAGAGAGACTAAAAGGGAACTAAGTGAAAATGAATGCAAAATGAATGGAATGAAGCACATAGACACAAACCAAGGGAAAGGAACGGACGCACGTACGCACACGTGCCACGGACACGAATCCGCAAATTGCGGATCGAGCGACGAAAGTCGCAAAGGCTACAGTTGACACGCATGCGGATTATTAAACAAATCGGCCGACGCAAAAGTCGTCCGTCGGCCCAATCAAATTATTTTTTTTTTTTATTTTATTTTTTTTTTTTAATTATCGTGCCGACGCGAAAGTCGCGGGACGGTCCAATAAGAATTTTTCTTTTTATTTAACTAAATCTTTACGCGAAAGTCGTAAAGTGAACAGTGAAAACGCGTAGCACACGCGCTAACGGTTGCCGACACTTTAAACGGGCCTGGGCCATCAGAATGGTCTGGGCCTTAAAGTGGGCCTGGTCGCGTAGAGAACGGGCCATTATTGGTGAGCTTAAACTAATGGGCCTAAAAACGAACAGGCCCGACACACTAAATGGGCTTGGGTTACGGGTTTCAAGCTTCGGGAATGACACGGGCCCAATGGGCCAAATATTTTTTTTTTTTTTTATTTTTTTTTTCTTTTCGAAACCTAAAACCCTAACCAATCACACAAACGGGCCTAAGGCCCAATAACAAACAACAAGCCCAAAAATAAAACAAACAGTAATTATAAATAGTAAAAAAAAAATAATTACAAACAGTAAAACAAAACAAGCACTCTTTTTTTTTTTATTTACAATTACAAATTTATTTTTTTTTTTATTTTTTTTTTATTTTTTTAAAAACAAATAACGAGGGTGAAAACAAAACTTACCTTTTTACTCCCGAGGAAACCGAAAATCACCAACAAGACATCAACCTCAAGGTTTTTCAACCTTGACTTCCAAAACGTATGCTCCGATGTATGTGGTAGAATTTCTGATAACCCGGATTATTCCTATACAAAATAAAAAGGTTAGTAATAAATTTACAAAATAAAAAAAAAATATTTACAAAGTTAAAAATGTGTCACAAATTATCTATACAAAATGAATAAATAAAATTTCCTATGTCTAAGTATATTTTATTTACACAATACACTTAAGTACGGGAAAAGAGGACTTCAATGTGCAATGGGACTGAAACAGCTACCCATCTTAAAGTCATGTTTGATCCAATATACCTAAAGTGTACAAAAACAGTTTCTTTTGCCTCAATATAGTTGAAAAAAATGAAAGTTGATTCCAAGCGGTAACTCAAGGTGGACTTACGGCCTAGGTGCAATGACTTGACTTAAATGACTTTCCGTGTTTTCAGAAGGCGAATGGCCAGATCATATGAGAATAAGCGAGGGGCAGGATTCATTTGGTGGACTACGGAGGCAAGCCCCTATCGACTTTCGTCTGTCTATAGTCCTCTGAATCCAAAACCTGTCACCCAGGGTCTCGACCTAGACACCATCCATGTGCCCCTTACTCAGTTGAGAAAGCACTTAAGTGTTCGACAATTCTCCAAGTGTTAATAAAGGCCGCCCTCAACCTCAAATAACCTTACGGTAAAAATGAAGGGTTTAGGCCAATATTAATAAAAGGACCTTACCTATTTCCGTTCAAGTTACAACTTACAACAACAAAAAATAATCAACTATATAAAAGACACCTAAATAAATTACTAAGTGTAACAAAATATCAACAAGTATAATTAGTAAGTATATATAAAATTAACAAGTATAAACAAGTAATATTCACAAATATAATAGTTAGGAATTTTCAATCCCCGTCGACGGCGCCAAAAATTGACACGCCCAAAAGGAGCATCAATTTAAAAAAATCCCTATCGGTAGTATAGTGGTGTAAGTAGGGTATCGTTCACAACGGAGATCAAAGGGTGTACCTAACAAAAAATGTCACAAAGAATTAAATAAAATAAAGAATTATTATTAACAAGTATAAAGTATAAATATATACATATGTACAAAGTAAAAAGGGGAATTGAGAGATAAATTGAATGAAATAAATTAATTAAATTACAAAGAATAAATGAAATATGATGATGAAACACAAAGTATATAAAGTTCAGCCACATATACACAAGTTTACCAATCATTAGACCGAAAATTAACCAAGTTCCCTAGCCATGAAACCGAAACTAACATATGTGGAATGCCCACACGGGTTATCATTCCCCAAATAAAACCTCTTCTATGAAAATTAACCTAGTGAACGCTCATCTAGATTAAACAATTAAACATGCAAAGATGATCAATCAATAACATATCTAACGCATAGGAGAAGAGTTGTTAATTAAAGTGCGCGACCTAGCGAACGCTCGCCTATCCGCGATCCTTCTTATTTTGATTCCGACCCGTTTGCTAAGCCTTTACTACTTGTGAATTAGAATTAAAACCCTAATTCTAGCACCAATTACATGCAATCATCTTAAGTTTCGAACCTTAAAACAAGAACACATAAAAGATTCAATAAAACCGAATCAAATAAACGGAGTCACATAAGCTGCTAGAAGAACTAATTAATTAGGATCTAACAATCAAATAAACTCATAAATATAGGCTGAAAATTATATAAATCATGTCATGTTAACTAATACAAAGAATAAACAAGCAACAAAGAGGAACTCAAAAAGAGTAATTAAAGAATAAGTTGAAGTACACCATATGGAAAGTAGGAAGAACTCGAAGATCACAAACTCTTAAATCCTCACGCGAGTAACTCAAAAGCCGAGATTGCCAAGGTGATGATGATGGTGGTGATGATGGTTGATGGCTGGTGGTAATGGTGTAAACAGCTCCCCTCCTCCTTGAAGACTTGAAAACCCTAAATACTAGAGAATGGAAAATATGATGTGAGATGGAGAAGAGAAAGAGGAGGGTTTGTCCCTCCCCATTGGGGTGTGTATTGGTGAGAAGAATGAGGCTGCTATTTATAGGAGCATGGAGAGGAAGAAGAAGACAATGAAAGAAATAAAGAAAGAAAGGGAAGAGAAGTGGAATGTGAGTGGTAGAAAAGAAATGGTAAGTGGAATGGTGGAAATGAAGTCATATGGCAATGAACCATTTATTTAGATAAAAGAAATCAAACACTAATATTGTGGGCAGAAAGAAGAGGAAAGAATATAGGGGTGAGTGTGACACGCTCAAAATGAGCATCAATTTAAAAAAACCCTATCGGTAGTAGTATAGTGCATAGTAGGGTATCGTTCACAACGGAGATCAAAGGGTGTACCTAACAAAAAATGTCACAAAGAATTAAATAAAATAAAGAATTATTATTAACAAGTATAAAGAATATATACATATGTACAAAGTAAAGGGGGGTTTAAAAGATAAATTGAATGAAATAAATAAATTAAATTACAAAGAATAAATTAAATAAGATGGGATGAAACACAAAATATATAAAGTTCAGCCACATATACACAAGTTTATTAATCATTGGACCGAAAATTAACCAAGTTCCCTAGCCATGAAACCGAAATTAACATATGTGGAAAGTTAGAAGCTAACCATTCCCCAAATAAAACCTCTCTACAAAAATTAACCTAAGTGAAAGCACCTAGATTAACCAATTAAACATGCCATCTTAGTCTAGAAAGCTAGCTAGTCAAACCATGTTTAACGCATAGAAGAAGAGTTGCTAATTAAAGTGCACGACCCATTATAGAAAAGTCCATATGTCCGCAATCCTTTTTATTTGACACCGACCTTTGTCCAAAGCCTTTACTACTCGTGAATTAGGTTTCCAAAACTATTAGGTGAATTGTAATCCCTAACTCTAGCTCCAATTATATGCAAATATTATAAGTATCGATCCCTATAACATAAACACATAAAAGTTTTCTATAATTTAGAATCAAGTAAACAGAGTCACATAAGCTACTAGAAGAACTAATTAATTAGGATCCAATAACTAAATAAACTCATATAAATAGGCTGGAAATTATATAAATCATGTCATGTTAACTAATACAAAGAATAATCAAGCAACAAAGAGGAATTCATAAGAATAATTAAAGGAAAAGTCAGATTACACCATATGGAATAGCATGAAGACTTGAAGACCACAAAACCTTGAATCCTTGAAAGCAAGTAATCCAAACCGTGTGCAGCAAGGTGGTGATGATGATGGATGAAATTGATGGTGATGATGGTGATGGTGCAGCCGCCTTTCCTCCTCCTTGAAGCCTTGAGAACCCTAAATACTAGAGAATGGAAAATATGATGGAGAAGAGAAAGAGGAGGGTTTGTCCCTCCCCATTGGGGTGTGAATTGGTGAAGAGAAATAGGCTCCTATTTATAGGAAAATGGAGAGGAAGAAGAAGACAATGGAAGAAATAAACAAAGAAAGGGAAAATAAGTGGAATGTGAATGGGAGATAAAGAAATGGTAAGTGGTGGTGGAAATGGAATCATATGGCAATTAACCATTTATTTACCAAAAAGAAATTAAACACTAATGGTGTGGGCAGAAAGAAGAGGAAAGAATATAGGGGTGAGTGGAGCATTGAAAATAAAAGAAGAGGAAAGAAATAAAAACGGACAGCACTGAGCAGTGCGCACTTAGAACGGAATCCTGCACGTTTCAACGGTTGGATGCTTCTGAAATTTTATTTGGGAATAACTGACATCCATGTGCAGCATGTATCAAAATTACAGCTAGATCTGACGGTGCAATTGAGAGATATGGGCCTCGCAAGTTGACTAATCTGCACAGGCAGAATGTCCGAAAATCTGGGCTTGGGCCTTTCCTCATGCTTTGTGAACCTGGGCCTTCCTTCATTGATTTGGGCCTTCCATCTTGGGCTTGGGCCTTCATCTTGGGCTTGGGCCTTCATCTTGGGCTCACGGCAGACCACCTCTTAATGGGCCTCGCAAAAGCCCATTAGACTTCGTTTCTGCACATGTTCACATTAATACATCATTTTGGACTCAAATATGGAAACTAAGCTAAAATAGCAAAGTTACAATTAAATCATAGCCAAATAGTAGGGAAAACACATTAAAAACGTCACACTTTGTGCTCCTATCAAATTCCCCCACACTTAGCTATTGCTAGTCCTCTAGCAAACACAAGAACAACACAAAACATAAAAGGAAACACAAAACATAATGGTCTTTCCAGCCATAACCCTCAGCGAGTTCAAAAGAGTTATAATCAGGAGAATAAAAATTATATACCAAGGCTAACGAATTTGCTAAGTGTTTAACCTGCACATCTCATTCATGCTCAGGTGAAGTGTGTGAAAACCAAGTATACAATCAATCTCATGCAATCCAATAGGCACATCGAAACAACATTAACCACTAAAACTCACAATGATCACTAAATATTTCCGCTCAGTGTTTAGGGTTAAGTGTTTACTCTCAAAACAATTACACAAGTAACGTTCCCATATGCTTGCTCATTAACCGACTCTCCACAATTAATCTACAACTCATTAGATCATAAGGACTTTCAGGTGAAACAGGGACCAAAGGGTGGATGGTAAATGGTGAAAGGTAAAGGAAGTGAAAGGACTCGAAATGAAAAAATGTTTCACATGTTTGCAAGACAAATCAACGACTTTGAAACTCATACCTATGCTATACCCGAAACAACTTTCTTATTCTCCTCCAACCTTTTATTGAAAATAATACAAGAAAATAACTCTTTTTTTTTTTTTTTTTTTCTTTTCCTTTTTTTTTCTTGAGGAACTTTATTCCTTCTTTTATTTCTGATTTTTTTTTCTTTCTTTCTTTGAACAAATACAACAAAATAAAAACACCCCCACACTTGCCTTTTGGTATACTACCATACATATCAAAACCCGAAGCATAAGAACACAAGAAGTCACTATCATCGTCTTGCAAACATAAATAAAACAAGGGTGAGATGGTGTGGGTGAACAAAAGAAACGGCTAATGAGTGTTTAGTTCAAAAGGGGATTCCTAAAGTTCGTGTTTAGATGGATGGTGAATATTTTGGCCATGGTGCTCAACTAATGCCTTACTCATTTCTAATTCATCACAGATTAACAAAATGTTTCAAGCGGTCTCTGAGCAAGTTCTAGGTTCAAAAACTCATGAATTGTGCACACATGAAGAACGAGTAAATGTATGAATGATGCATACATGTGAATATACAATAGGCTCAAATCCTCACATTTTCTGGGTATGCATGACAATGTATGTTTAAATGTGCTTCTCGGATTGCAATCAATTAATCGAAACAGGATATGTGAACATGGAAATTCGAGCAATCACAAGTTATGCATATTAAATCCAAAGCAAACTACACAAAGCCTTGACATATAATAAACATTCTCAAAATCATAACAATTAAACTCAATTCATCATCGGAATTGGAAAGAACAAAACACAACACAAATAAACACACAACAGAAGTAAATATTTTTGTAATTTTTGATTTTTTGATTTTTTTGATTTTTCAATGTAGGTAACAATACGTGACCACAGTGACTTACTAAGTGCAATGGTAGGTTCAACGCTACCAAGGGAGTAAGTATGATCTAGTCGATATACCGTTACAGTAGAAAACAAAAACAAGTAAATTATTTTTTTGAATTTTTCAAATTTTTCAAATTTTTTCTTTTCTTTTCAATAAATCTTCCCCCCCACACTTGAATTAAACATTGTCCTCAATGTTAGACAGATATTTCACGAAAATGAATAATTCAAGCATGATTATTGAATTTAAACACACAAACTAAAATAAACCGAAGTAAACACACAAACAGAAATAAACACAAAACAATTAACTAAATGAAAAGGGAAACAGAAAGACTCCCCCTTGAAGATCATTAAGCTCCTCCCGAAGCAAGTCACCAACAGTCACAAACAAGGCTAGCAGGGCCTTGCATCCAACGTTTGCTCCTTAGTTGACTGCGGTTCTGATCCTTTGAAGTGTGTCCTGGACAAGGGTTGTTGCCGACTCCACGGCAGACTTGGCTGATGTAGCCTTCACCGAGATCTGGAACACTATAGTCAGCAGTGTTCCGTCAAGAATAGCTCCGGATACGTTTGGCAGAATGGAGAAGCCAGAAGACATAAGCGGAAATGGCTCCGGTTGAACTCCAGATAGCAAACACTGGAAAATGGAATGGTTAATCGGCGCATAAGTCACAGACGACCCCGTTGCATCGGTGCAACACTCCTGAAGAATGAGGAAGTCGTTGTGATTATCAATGGCGAGCACCGAGATCTGGTTTCGCGGGTCAAGACCGATGGAGAAATTTGCTAGCACACGCACCGAACTGTCCATCGACATACTATCCCATTGTGGTCTTGTACGCACGTCTTTGAGGAACTCAAAGATCCCGGTGTGATGAGATAGATGAACAACGGAACAACCAGCAGTACGATTGACTCCGGGGGCTTGCTCGGATCACCCCTGCGCTTGTTGGTCCCGACCTCCATTCGAGTGTCTCTTGTTCGGTTCGAACAAGTCCGGTGATGATACGTGGAGTTACGATGTCGTTGAAGAAACGGATTGTCATCTGCTTTGCCATTTCCGCAAGTCCTCTTCTTCCTTCAAGAGAAATAATCGAGTCACCGGGTGAAGAGTGGATACCTGTGGCGCACATGTAGCGCTCGGCTTGTCGTTGGAGGGTTGAGATCCAACGCTTTGCACCAAAAGCGAACCCTGAATGAACAAAAGGTTCGAAACTGGCCTTCATCTCCTTTTCGCGTACATCCACGTGCTCCACCCAAGTGACCAAGGAAGATCCATTATGAAGATCACGTATCAGGCATCCGGAGGGGCGTTTTCGGCAAATCGATCTCACGGAAGGCTTTGGATTGGAACGCAATTCATCCACGGAGACATCCACGACGACCCAACTTCCATCCAGTTGTAGGTGAGAGTACCTAACGAACTGGACTTCACGAGTTGAAACGAGGTGAGATGGCACCAGAAACTCGGCCGACATCACTGGCATATGCTCCTCGTAGCCTTCTTCGTTGCTGGAGGAAAGGATCTCCAACGTCTTGGCGTTTGTGATCATGCTACAGAAGACTGGCAACCATCGACCAACATCCATTAAAATCTGAACGATGGTGGTCGGATAAAGGTGGATGGTTGCCGAGTGTCTCGAGGATTCCGCCTTGAAGTACGGTGCAGGTTCAGCTCGTTGAAACACTCGCAAGTACTCGGCCCTATGAAGAGTCTCGGGATGAATAGACGTGTCGGGAGTCGGTGAAGTTATCCACAAAGGAAATCCGGCAGTGGCCATGAGCAGGAGCTCGTGTTTGGCCTTACGGACGATATCCGAGATCAAGTCGGTGTGGACTCCGACAAGATCATGAGCAGGTCCGGGAAGGGTGTCAGATGGCAAAGGTATGGATGGGCGCTCGACTAGGGTAGGCATGAGGCTCCGCACATCCCTTCTTAAGTGGTCCATGTCGATGGAATCGTCGGACAACTCGAGAATAGGCTCTTGTTGTTGAGGAACAACTTCGAGCCTTCGCCGTGGCACATCCGAGTGCGGAACGGGACCTCCGCAGTGGGACATATGCCGCTGTGGAGAGCATCGACGAGTCGTTGATTCTGCATTTGAAGCTCCTCGTTCTTGCTCACCGGTGATCATTTCGTCTCTCTAACTCGGCAATACGCTGCTCGGAAGGCTGGATACCGAACTTCTTCCTATTTCTCGACCCCCCGATAGTAGACTTGGTCCTCCTCGAGTCCGATTTTCGGACCAAATCGTTCTCGTTGCGGCTTGGTGGGGTGAGAATACACCGCAAAGAAAGCCGCAAGTGCATCTCTCTGAGCTTTGCTGTACTTCGTCCTCGGAAGTCTCCTATAGACAGGAGCGGCTTCCGGCTCAACGGGTGGATCAGCAACCAGGATTGGTGCTTGGGGTAGTGGTTGCGGTTGTGGTTGTGGTTGTGGCTCGGTCGGCATGCTAGCATCGGCGCTATTGAGCATGCTTGGTGGAATTATTTCAGCCAAGCCTTCAAAGATCGGGTTCTCTGAAGGACCTGCCTGAAACAAATCGCTGAAGGAATTAACTCTTTTGGCCATTTGTGGTTTGGGGATGGAGGAAAGCTTTCTGGGAATTAGGGAGGTTTCTGGGAAAACTGAAGAACACGAAGAACAACGAGAGAAAACGAGAGAGAATGAGAGAGAGAAAGGGAAACCTAAGGGAAATTGCGTGAAATGACTAAGGCACTAACGCAAACCGAGGGGAAGGGAAACGAACGGACGGACGCGTGTCCAAAGTCAAGGACAGAGATCTGTAAATCACGGATCGAGCGACGAAAGTCGCAAAGCGAATAGTGAACACGCACGTCGATTTATTAAACAATTCGGCCGACGCAAAAGTCGTGCGTCGGCCCAATCAAATTTTTTTCATTTTCTATTTTTTATTTTTTTTATTTTATTTTTTTAATACTTTACGAAAAGTCGTAAAGTGAACAGTGAAAACGCGTGTAAAACACGCGCAAAGGTTGCCGACACTTTAAACGGGCTTGGGCCATTGAAATGGTTTGGGCCTTAAAGTGGGCCTGGGCCAAAGAAAACTCCGGCCCATTATTGGTGGGCTTAACTAATGGGCCTAAAAACGAAGAGGCCCGACACACTAATGGGCTTGGGTTACGGGTTTTGGGCTTCGTGAATGACACGAGCCCAATGGGCCAAAATTTATTTTTTATTTTTTTATTTTTTATTTTACGAAACCTAAAACCCTAACCAATCACACAAACGGGCCTAAGGCCCAATAACAAACAAACTAACAAACAAGCCCAAAATAAATAGTAAATAGGAACAGTATTTATGAACAGTAAAAATAATTAATTACAAAACAATAAAACTAAAACAAACACTCTTTTTTTTTTTTTTACAATTACAAAATTATTATTTTTATTATTATTATTATTTTTTAAATAAATAACGAGAGTGAAAAGAAAACTTACCTTTTTACTCCCAAGGAAACCGAAAATCACCAACAAGACATCAACCTCAAGGTTTTTCAACCTTGACTTCCTAAACGTATGCTCCGATGTATGTGGTAAAATTTCCGAATAACCTGGATTATTCCCTATAAAAATTAAAAGGTTAGTAATAAAATTTACAAGTTAAAAACAAAATATTTACAAAGTTAAAAATAATGTCACAAATTATCTATACAAAATGAATAAATAAAATTTCCTATGTCTAAGTATATTTTATGTCTACGTATATTCCTATGTCTACGTATATTTTATTTACACAATACACTTAAGTGTACAAAAATATTTTCCTTTGCCTGAATATAGTTGAAAAAAAATGAAAGTTGATTCTAAGCGGTAACTCAAGGTGGACTTACGGCCTAGGTGCAATGCCTTGACTTAAATGACTTTCCGTGTTTTCAGAAGGCGAATGGCCAGATCACAAGAGATAAGCGAGAGGCAGGATTCATTTAGTGGACTACGGAGGCTTACACCCCTATCGACTTACGTCAGTCTATAGTCCTCTGAATCCAAAACCTGTCACCCAGGGTCTCGACCTAGACACCATCCATATGCCCCTTACTCAGTTGAGAAAGCACTTAAGTGTTCGACAATTCTCCAAGTGTTAATAAAGGCCGCCCTCAACCTCAAATAACCTTATGGTAAAAATGAAGGGTTTAGGCCAATATTAATAAAAGGACCTTACCTATTCCGTTCAAGTTACAACTTACAACAACGAAAAAATATTCAACTATATAAATGACACCTAAATAAATTACTAAGTGTAACTAAATATCAACAAGTATTATTCACAAAATATCAACAAGTATAAACAAGTATTATTCACAAATATTCACAAAATAATAGTTAGGAATTTTCAATCCCCGTCGACGGCGCCAAAAATTGACACGCTCAAAATGAGCATCAATTTAAAAAAACCCTATCGGTAGTAGTATAGTGCATAGTAGGGTATCGTTCACAACGGAGATCAAAGGGTGTACCTAACAAAAAATGTCACAAAGAATTAAATAAAATAAAGAATTATTATTAACAAGTATAAAGAATATATACATATGTACAAAGTAAAGGGGGGTTTAAAAGATAAATTGAATGAAATAAATAAATTAAATTACAAAGAATAAATTAAATAAGATGGGATGAAACACAAAATATATAAAGTTCAGCCACATATACACAAGTTTATTAATCATTGGACCGAAAATTAACCAAGTTCCCTAGCCATGAAACCGAAATTAACATATGTGGAAAGTTAGAAGCTAACCATTCCCCAAATAAAACCTCTCTACAAAAATTAACCTAAGTGAAAGCACCTAGATTAACCAATTAAACATGCCATCTTAGTCTAGAAAGCTAGCTAGTCAAACCATGTTTAACGCATAGAAGAAGAGTTGCTAATTAAAGTGCACGACCCATTATAGAAAAGTCCATATGTCCGCAATCCTTTTTATTTGACACCGACCTTTGTCCAAAGCCTTTACTACTCGTGAATTAGGTTTCCAAAACTATTAGGTGAATTGTAATCCCTAACTCTAGCTCCAATTATATGCAAATATTATAAGTATCGATCCCTATAACATAAACACATAAAAGTTTTCTATAATTTAGAATCAAGTAAACAGAGTCACATAAGCTACTAGAAGAACTAATTAATTAGGATCCAATAACTAAATAAACTCATATAAATAGGCTGGAAATTATATAAATCATGTCATGTTAACTAATACAAAGAATAATCAAGCAACAAAGAGGAATTCATAAGAATAATTAAAGGAAAAGTCAGATTACACCATATGGAATAGCATGAAGACTTGAAGACCACAAAACCTTGAATCCTTGAAAGCAAGTAATCCAAACCGTGTGCAGCAAGGTGGTGATGATGATGGATGAAATTGATGGTGATGATGGTGATGGTGCAGCCGCCTTTCCTCCTCCTTGAAGCCTTGAGAACCCTAAATACTAGAGAATGGAAAATATGATGGAGAAGAGAAAGAGGAGGGTTTGTCCCTCCCCATTGGGGTGTGAATTGGTGAAGAGAAATAGGCTCCTATTTATAGGAAAATGGAGAGGAAGAAGAAGACAATGGAAGAAATAAACAAAGAAAGGGAAAATAAGTGGAATGTGAATGGGAGATAAAGAAATGGTAAGTGGTGGTGGAAATGGAATCATATGGCAATTAACCATTTATTTACCAAAAAGAAATTAAACACTAATGGTGTGGGCAGAAAGAAGAGGAAAGAATATAGGGGTGAGTGGAGCATTGAAAATAAAAGAAGAGGAAAGAAATAAAAACGGACAGCACTGAGCAGTGCGCACTTAGAACGGAATCCTGCACGTTTCAACGGTTGGATGCTTCTGAAATTTTATTTGGGAATAACTGACATCCATGTGCAGCATGTATCAAAATTACAGCTAGATCTGACGGTGCAATTGAGAGATATGGGCCTCGCAAGTTGACTAATCTGCACAGGCAGAATGTCCGAAAATCTGGGCTTGGGCCTTTCCTCATGCTTTGTGAACCTGGGCCTTCCTTCATTGATTTGGGCCTTCCATCTTGGGCTTGGGCCTTCATCTTGGGCTTGGGCCTTCATCTTGGGCTCACGGCAGACCACCTCTTAATGGGCCTCGCAAAAGCCCATTAGACTTCGTTTCTGCACATGTTCACATTAATACATCATTTTGGACTCAAATATGGAAACTAAGCTAAAATAGCAAAGTTACAATTAAATCATAGCCAAATAGTAGGGAAAACACATTAAAAACGTCACACTTTGTGCTCCTATCAGAGTGGAGCATTGAAAATAAAAGAAGAGGAAAGAAATAAAAACGGACAGCACTGAGCAGTGCGCACTTAGAACGGAATCCTGCACGTTTCAACGGTTGGATGCTTCTGAAATTTTATTTGGGAATAACTGACATCCATGTGCAGCATGTATCAAAATTACAGCTAGATCTGACGGTGCAATTGAGAGATATGGGCCTCGCAAGTTGACTAATCTGCACAGGCAGAATGTCCGAAAATCTGGGCTTGGGCCTTTCCTCATGCTTTGTGAACCTGGGCCTTCCTTCATTGATTTGGGCCTTCCATCTTGGGCTTGGGCCTTCATCTTGGGCTTGGGCCTTCATCTTGGGCTCACGGCAGACCACCTCTTAATGGGCCTCGCAAAAGCCCATTAGACTTCGTTTCTGCACATGTTCACATTAATACATCATTTTGGACTCAAATATGGAAACTAAGCTAAAATAGCAAAGTTACAATTAAATCATAGCCAAATAGTAGGGAAAACACATTAAAAACGTCACACTTTGTGCTCCTATCAGAGTGGAGCATTGAAAATAAAAGAAGAGGAAAGAAATAAAAACGGACAGCACTGAGCAGTGCGCACTTAGAACGGAATCCTGCACGTTTCAACGGTTGGATGCTTCTGCAATTTTATTTGGGAATAACTGACATACATGTGCAGCGTGTATCAAAATTACAGCTAGATCTGACGGTGCAATTGAGAGATATGGGCCTCGCAAGTTGACCTATCTGCACAGGCAGATTGTCCGAAAATCTGGGCTTGGGCCATTCCTCATGCTTTGTGAACCTGGGCCTTCCTTCATTGATTTGGGCCTTCCATCTTGGGCTTGGGCCTTTCCTTCATGGGCTTGGGCCCCCTTCTTGGGCCTCATGGCAGACCACCTCTTAATGGGCCTCGCAAAAGCCCATTTGACTTCGTTTCTGCACATGTTCACATTAATACATCATTTTGGACTCAAATATGGAAACTAAGCTAAAATAGCAAAGTTACATTTAAATCATAGCCAAATAGTAGGGAAAACACATTAAAAACGTCACACTTTGTGCTCCTATCAGTCCACCTTGAGTTACCGCTTGGAATCAACTTTCTTTTTTTTCAACTATATTCAGGCAAAAGAAAATATTTTTGTACACTTTAGGTATATTGGATCAAACATGACTTTAAGATGGGTAGCTGTTTCAGTCCCATTGCACATTGAAGTCCTCTGTTCTCGTACTTAAGTGTATTGTGTAAATAAAATATACGTAGACATAGGAAATTTTATTCATTCATTTTGTATAGCTAATTTGTGACACATTTTTAACTTTGTAAATATTTTGTTTTTATTTTGTAAATTTATTACTAACTTTTTAATTTTGTATAGGAAATAATCCGGGTTTATCGGAAAGTTTTACCACATACATCGGAGCATACGTTTAGGAAGTCAAGGTTTAAAAACCTTGAGGTTGATGTCTTGTTGGTGATTTTCTGGTATCCTCGGGAGTAAAAAGGTAAGTTTTCTTTTAACTCTCGTTATTTATTTAAAAAAATAAAAATAAAAATAAAAATAAAAAAATAGAAATTTTTTTAATTGTAAATAAAAAAAAAAGAGTGTTTGCTTTTGTTTTACTGTTTTGTAATTATTTCTTTTTACTATTCATAATTATTGTTGGTTTTATTTTTGGGCTTGTTGTTTATTTGTTATTGGGCCTTAGGCCCGTTTGTGTGATTGGTTAGGGTTTTAGGTTTCGTAAAATAAAAAAATAAAAAATTAAAAAAAAAATTAAAAAAATTTAGCCCAATGGGCTCGTGTCATTCACGGAGCCCAAAACCCGTAACCCAAGCCCATTTAGTGTGTCGGGCCTGTTCGTTTTTAGGCCCATTAGTTAAGCCCACCAATAATGGGCCGGAGATTTCTTTGGCCCAGGCCCACTTTAAGGCCCAGACCATTTCGATGACCCAAGCCCGTTTAAAGTGTCGGCAAGCGCGTGTGCGACGCGTTTTCACTGTTTAACTTTACGACTTTTCGTAAAGTATTAAAAAATAAAAATAAAAAAATAAAAAATGAAAATGAAAAAAATTCTGATTGGGCCGACGCACGACTTTTGCGTCGGCCGAATTGTTTAATAAACCGCGTGCGTGTCTACTGTAGACTTTACGACTTTCGTCGCTCGATCCGGAAATTTCGGGTCTTCTGTCTGTGGCACGTGTCCGAGCGTGTGCGACCGTTCCTTCCCTTCCCTTCTGTTCGTGTGTTTCATTTCACGCATTTCCCTTAGATTTCCCTTAGTCTCTCTCTCTCGTTTTTTTTTTCTCTCATTGTTGATGTGAACGTAAAATACGTTCACAAAGTGTCTTTAATTACTGGATTTTGCTATTCCGAAAGCTTAATTGTTTGTTTAATGTTTGTTTTCGTGTTTTTAGGGAAAATACCAGGAAAATGTTTATCTGCACAGAATAGGTGCATTTTGGAGGTTTTCAGCGTAAATCGGAAAGTCAACCGTGACTTTCATTTGTGGAATAAAATACTGTACGAAGATTTCGGAAACCGTTCCGAATCCCGACAATTTGTCGGCGAACCACCACTCACGGAGGCGCAACCACCACACGTGGTGGCGATACATATTTTACATCTCCATTATATTTTCCCTTGTTTATTTTATAATTTAATTATTTCATTTAATTTCTTTTGTTATTTTATTTTATTTTATTTTATAATTATTTATTTTAATTATTTTCTTTTATTTCCTTTTCTTTTGTTTTGTTTTGTTTGCAGCCACGTTATTTGCTTCTCACATGGCTGGGATTCCTCTCCAGCTACAGTCCAATTTCTTCCCGGTTTTCCTCCACTGCCGGCAAGCACTACCACCACCTACTCATTTCCACTTCACCCACGAAGCTTCACAGAGCATCTTCAGCTACCCACCACGTTTCCCTTGGCTGATTCCCCTTCCTTTCTCTATTTAAGAGAAGTCCCTGCAAGCAAATTAATCACCATCTAATTAACTTTGTTCTTGTTTTGCAGGTCTAGAAGCCCAGCCATGGCACCGATTTCACAAGCCCAGAAGCTGCGCTTCTGGAGTTCTCACTGTGCTCTATCGCAGCCTCTGCCATTTCTCAATCACCCATTCCAATCAACCAACACAACCCATCCTCCTTCATATTCACACCTGCAATTAACAAACAAAAGCACAATACCCAAGCAATTCTCTCTAATTATGTTTGCTCTTTTGTTTTGCAGGTTCTGGAAGCAGCTCAATAGCTTCTGCCGCCGCCGTCCCGTGCCCAGTCCCTTGCCGGCGTCGTTCTCTGCCATGGAACCCAAACGCCAACGCCGCCGCTTCCCCCCATCTCTGATTCCAGCTCTGCCGCGCCGGAGCCTCTCAGAACCCAGAACCTGCGCCGTCATCCTTGCCGGCGAACCAATCCGAGCCGCACCGTCGCCGCCAAAGCTCCAGCCCGTGCTCTAATCTGCTCCGCCGCAAGCCTCCTTGCCGCGCCCGTCACTGCTGAAATTCCAGATCACATCTGCCGGCGTCCCTCCAAAACCAGCAAGCTTCTGCCGGCACTCGCAATCCGGTCTTCCCTTGTTCGTCGCTACTCGAGCCCATCCATCACCAGCCGGCGCCTCCAATCCAATCTAAACCCGGCGAAGCTACTGCCTGCTAGCAGCTGCTGCCGTGCCTCCCCAGCCCAGACATGCCGTCGCTCTCTCTTGCTCTGGAATAAGAAAAGGAAATGAATAAGAGAGATGAGATGAATAGAAGAGAGGAGACACGGGTCAACCAATAAACCTCAGCGTTGAAAAGTCAAAGCCACATGGTTGGGCCGGCCAGAAAAGAGAAGAAAGAATTGGGCCTTAGCCCAATTGCCCAAGCCCAAGGCCCAAAGTCAATTTGATATCTACACCCGCGCACCCGCCACATCCAAATTGATCGTAAAAATAGCTGAGTCTGCCACCTTCGCCTGCCAGACAGTGTCCATTTTCATGGACACAACAGTAACATTTTTCCCAAACTCTGTTTATTTATTATAATTTATTTTTGTTTAATTAACTATTCGTGAATAATTTTGGGAAATGTTATTGTTTGTTTATTTTCTATTTTGTGTAATAAATTGGATTGAAGTTGATTAATTCTTCTAGCAGCTTATGTGAATTTTGTTTGTTTAGTTTTATCTTTAATGTTGAAACTAAATAATAAGGATCGCGGATAGACGAGCGTTCGCTAGGTCGCGCACTTGAATTAGCAACTCTTTTTCTATGCGTTAGACATGTTTAGATTAATCACCTTTGCATGTTTAATTGTTTAATCTAGATGAGCGTTCACTAGGTTGATTTCATAGGAGAAGTTTATTTGGGGAATGATAACCTGCGTAGGCATTCTACATGTGTTAGTTTCGGATTCATGGCTAGGGAGTTGGTTAATCTTCAAAACAATATTTGTGTGTGTGTTTTCTTGTTTTCAAAAATAATAAAAATCCAAAAATATTTCTTTTTTGTTTTCAAAAATCTCAAAAACCCCCAAAAATACTTTTGTATATAATGTATATTTTTGTAAATAGAAACAATACTGTATAGTTTATTTAATTTTGTATATATATATATTCTTTATTCTTTATACTTGTTAATAATAATTCTTTATTTAATTTAATTTTTCGTGACATTAAAAAGTAAATATAACAATCTTCTGTGGGAAAAACCTTTATTTCCCATTATACTTTACAACGACAATTGTTAGGAATTTAGGTAATAATTAATGACGTAGGTAAATTACATTTAATCATTTTGGCGCCGGCTCGCCGGGGATTGTTTTTACTATTGACTTTTTACTATTGACTATTGACTATTGACTATTGACTTTTGACTTTTGACTATTTACTATTTGACTATTTACTATTTGTAAATAATACTTGTTAATTTTATTTATACTCACTTGATTATACTTGTTTATATTTTTACACTTAGTAATTTATTTAGGTGTCTTTTATATAGTTGATTATTTTTTGTTGTTGTAAGTTGTAACTTGAACGGAAATAGGTAAGGTCCTTTTATTAATATTGGCCTAAACCCTTCATTTTTACCGTAAGGTTATTTGAGGTTGAGGGCGGCCTTTATTAACACTTGGAGAATTGTCGAACACTTAAGTGCTTTCTCAACTGAGTAAGGGGCACATGAATGGTGTCTAGATATGATCAAGACTCTGGGTGACGGGTTTGTAAAATTGGATTCAGAGGACTTGTCCACTAAATGAATCCTGCCTCTCGCTTATCTCTTGTGATCTGGCCATTCGCCTTCTGAAAACACGGAAAGTCATTTACGTCAAGGCATTGCACCTAGGCCGTAAGTCCACCTTGAGTTACCGCTTGGAATCAACTTTCATTTTTTTTCAACTATATTCAGGCAAAGGAAAATATTTTTGTACACTTAAGTGTATTGTGTAAATAAAATATACGTAGACATAGGAAAATTTATTCATTCATTTTGTATAGATAATTTGTGACATATTTTTAACTTTGTAAATATTTTGTTTTTATTTTATAAATTTAATACTAACCTTTTTATTTTGTATAGGAAATAATCCGGGTTTATCGGAAATTCTACCACATACATCGGAGCATACGTATAGGAAGTCAAGGTTGAAAAACCTTGAGGTTGATGTCTTGTTGGTGATTTTCGGTTTCCTCGGGTGTAAAAAGGTAAGTTTTCTTTTAACTTTCGTTATTTATTTAAAAAATAAAAAAATTAAAAAAAAAATTTGTAATTGTAAATAAAAAAAAAAAGAGTGTTTGTTTGTTTTACTGTTGGTAATTATTTCTTTTTACTATTTATAATTACTGTTTGTTTTATTTTTGGGCTTGTTATAGTTATTTGTTATTGGGCCTTAGGCCCGTTTGTGTGATTGGTTAGAGTTTTAGGTTTCGTAAAATAAAAAAAAATAAAAAAAAAAAAAAATTAGTTAATTAGATCTTTAGCCCATTGGGCTCGTGTCATTCACGAAGCCCAAAACCCGTAACCCAAGCCCATTAGTGTGTCGGGCCTGTTCGTTTTTAGGCCCATTAGTTAAGCCCACCAATAATGGGCCGGAGATTTCTTTGGCCCAGGCCCACTTTAAGGCCCAGACCATTTCGATGGCCCAAGCCCGTTTAAAGTGTCGGCAAGCGCGTGTGCTACGCGTTTTCACTGTTCACTTTACGACTTTTCGTAAAGTATTAAAAAAAATAAAAAAATAAAAAATCGAAAATCAAGAAAAAATGTGATTGGGCCGACGCACGACTTTTGCGTCGGCCGAATTCTTTAATAAGCCGCGTGCGTGTCTACTGTAGACTTTACGACTTTCGTCGCTCGATCCGGAAATTTCGGGTCTTCTGTCTGTGGCACGTGTGCTAGCGTGTGCGCGTCTCTCCCCTTCCCTTCGATTTGCGTTAGTGCCTTAGGTCATTTCACGCGTTTTCCCTTAGTCTCTCTCACTCTCTCTCTCGTTTTCTCTCTCGTGTGTTCTTCGTGTTCTTCAGTTTTCCCAGAAAACCTCCTAATTCCCAGAAGCTATCCTCCCTTCCTAACCCAGAAATGGCCAAACGAGTGAATTCTTTCAGTGATTTGTTTCAGGCAGGTCCTTCAGAGAACCCAATCTTTGAAGGTCTGGCTGAAATAATTCCACCGAGCATGCTCAATAGCGCCGATGCTAGCATGCCGACCGAGCCACAACCGCAACCACTACCCCAAGCACCAATCATGGTTGCTGATCCCCCTGCTGAGCCGGAAGCCGCTCCTGTCTATAGGAGACTTCCGAGGTCGAAGTACAGCAAAGCTCAGAGAGATGCACTTGCGGCTTTCTTTGCGGTGTATTCTCACCCCACCAAGCCACAACGAGAAAGATTTGGTCCGAAAATCGGACTTGAGGAGGACCAGGTCTATTATTGGGGGTCGAGAAATAGGAAGAAGTTCGGTATCCAGTCTTCTGAGCAACGTATCGCCGAGCTAGAGAGACGAAATGATCGGCTGGTGAGCAAAAACGAGGAGCTTCAAATGCAGAATCAACGACTCGTCGATGCTCTCCACGGCGGCATTTGTCCCATTGCGGAGGTCCCGTTCCGCACTCGGATGTGCCACGGCGAAGGCTCGAAGTTGTTCCTCCACAACAAGAGCCTATTCTCGAGTTGTCCGATGATTCGATCGACATGGACCACTTAAGACGGGATGTGCGGAGCCTCATGCCTACCCTAGCCGAGCGCCCATCCATACCTGTGCCATCCGACACCCTTCCCGGACCTGCTCACTGATCTTGTCGGAGTCCACACCGACTTGATCTCGGATATCGTCCGTAAGGCCAAACACGAGCTCCTGCTCGCGGCCACTGCCGGATTTCCTTTGTGGATAACTTCACCGACTCCCGACACGTCTATTCATCCCGAGACTCTTCATGTGGCCGAGTACTTGCGAGTGTTTCAACGAGCCGAACCTGCTCCGTACTTCAAAGCCGAATCGTCGAGACACTCGGCAACCATCCATCTTTATCCGACCACCATCGTTCGGATCTTAATGGATGTTGGTCGATGGTTGCCGGTCTTCTCGTAGCATGATCACAAACGCCAAGACGTTGGAGATCCTTTCCTCCAACAACGAAGAAGGCTACGAGGAGCATAAGCGGGTGATGTCGGCCGAGTTTCCGGTGCCATCTCACCTCGTTTCAACTCGTGAAGTCCGGTTTGTTCGGTATTCTCACCAACAACCGGATGGAAGTTGGATCGTCGTGGATGTCTCCGTGGATGAATTGCGTTCCAATCCAAAGCCTTCCGTGAGATCGATTTGCCGAAAACGCCCCTCCGGATGCCCGATACGTGATCTTCATAATGGATCTTCCTTGGTCACTCGGGTGGAGCACGTGGATGTACGCGAGAAGGAGATGAAGGCCAGTTTCGAACCATTTGTTCATTCAGGGTTCGCTTTTGGTGCAAAGCGTTGGATCTCAACCCTCCAACGACAAGCCGAGCGCTACATGTGCGCCACAGGTATCCACTCTTCACCCGGTGACTCGATTATTTCTCTTGAAGGAAGAAGAGGCTTGGCGGAAATGGCAAAACAGATGACAATCTGTTTCTTCAACGATATCAGCAACTCCACATACCACCACTGGACTTGTTCGAACCGAACAAGAGACACTCGAATGGAGGTCAGGACCAACAAGAGAAGGGGTGATCCGAGCAAGCCCCCTGGAGTCAATCGTACTGCTGGTTGTTCCGTCGTTCATCTATCTCATCACACCAGGATCTTTGAGTTCCTCAAAGACGTGCAAACAAGACCATTGTGGGATAGTATGTCGATGGACAGCTCGGTGCGTGTGTTAGCAAATTTCACCATCGGTCTTGACCCGCGGAACCAGATTTCGGTGCTCGCCATAGATAGTCACAACGACTTCCTCATCCTTCAGGAGTGTTGCACCGATGCAACGGGGTCGTCTGTGATTTATGCACCAATCAACCATTCCATTTTCCAGTGTTTGCTATCTGGAGTTCAACCGGAGCCATTTCCGCTTATGTCTTCAGGCTTCTCCATTTTGCCAAACGTATCCGGAGCTGTACTTGACGGAACACTGCTGACTATAGTGTTCCAGATCTCGGTGAAGGCTACATCAGCCAAGTCTGCCGTGGAGTCGGCAACAACACTCGTCCAGGACACACTTCAACGGATCAGAGCCGCAGTCAATTAAGGAGCAAACGTTGGATGCAAGGCCCTGCTAGCCTTGTTTGTGACTGTTGGTGACTTGCTTCGGGAGGAGCTTAACGATCTTCAAGGGGGAGAATTTCTTTAACTTATCTTTTTCATTTGTATATATGTTGTGTGTTTACTTCTGTTTGTGTGTTTAAATTCAATAACCATACTTGAATTTTTCATTTTCGTGAAATATCTGTCTACCATTGAGGACAATGTTTAATTCAAGTGTGGGGGGAAGATTTATTGAAAAGAAAAGAAAAAAAAATTGAAAATTTTGAAAAATTCAAAAAATTAATTTACTTGTTTTCGTTTTCTACTGTAACAATATATCGACTAAATCATACTTACTCCCTTGGTAGCGTTGAACCTACCATTGCACTTAGTAAGTCACTGTGGTCACGTATTGTTACGTAAATTGAAAAAAATCAAAAAAATCAAAAAATCAAAAAATTACAAAAATATTTGCTTCTGTTTATGTGTTTTTTTTGTGTTTATTTGTGTTATGTGTGTTGTTTTCTTTCCAATCCCGATGATGAATTGAGTTTAATTATTATGATTTGGAAAATATTGATTATATGCTAAGGTTTTGTGTAGTTTGCTTTGGATTTAATCTGCATAACTTGTGATTGCTCGAATTTCCGTATTCACTTAACCTGTTTCGATTAGTTGATTGCAATCCGAGAAGCACATTTAAACTTACATTGTCATGCATACCCAGAAAATGTGAGGATTTGAGCCTATTGTATATTCACATGTATGCATATTTCATACATTTACTCGTTCTTCATGTGTGCACAATTCATGAGTTTTGAACCTAGAACTTGCTCAGAGACCTCTTGAAACATTTTGTTAATCTGTGATGAATTAGAAATGATTAAGGCATTAGTTGAGCACCATGGCCAAAATATTCACCATCCATTTAAACACGAACTTTAGGAATCCCCTTTTGAACTAAACACTCATTAGCCGTTTCTTTTGTTCACCCACACCATTTCACCCTTGTTTTATTGTGTTTGCAAGACGATGATAGTGACTTCTTATGTTCTTATGCTTCGGATTTGTATGGTATATACCAAAAGGCAAGTGTGGGGGTGTATTTATTTTGTTGTATTTGTTCAAAGAAAGAAAGAAAAACAAAATCAAAAATAAAAAGAAGGAATAAAATTCCTCAAGAAAAAAGAAAAGAAAAAAAAATGTGGAAAAGAAAAAGAAAAAAATACCACAAAAATAGAGTTATTTTATTTACTTGTATTATTTTCAATAAAAGGTTGGAGGAAAATAAGAAAGTTGTTTCGGGTTTAGCATAGGTATGAGTTTCAAAGTCGTTGACTTGTCTTGCAAACATGTAAAACATTTATCATTTCGAGTCCTTTCAGGCTTTCACTTCATTGACCATTCACCATTTACCATTCACCCTTTGGTCCCTGTTTCACCTGAAAGACCTTATGATCTGATGATTTGTAGATTAATTGTGGAGAGTTGGTTAATGAGCAAGCATATGGGAACACTACTTGTGTAATTGTTTTGAGAATAAACACTTAACCCTAAACACTGAGCGGAAATAATTAGTGAATCTTGTGAGGTTTAGTGGTTAATGTTGTTCATATGTGCCTATTGGATTGCTTGACATTAATTGTATACTTGGTTTTCACACACACACCCGAGCATAAATGAGATGTACATGTTAAATGCTTAGCAAATTCTTTAACCTTGGTATATAATTTTTATTCTCTTGATTATAATTCTTTCGAACTCGCTGAGGATTATGGTTGGAAAGACCAGTTTGTTTTGTGTTTCCCTTTCTGTGTTTGTGTTCTTGTTTTGTATTCTGTGTTTGCTAGAGGACTAGCAATAGTTCAAGTGTAGGGGTGTGATGTGAACGTAAAATACGTTCACAAAGTGTCTTTAATTACTGGATTTTGCTATTCCGAAAGCTTAATTGTTTGTTTAATGTTTGTTTTCGTGTTTTTAGGGAAAATACCAGGAAAATGTTTATCTGCACAGAATAGGTGCATTTTGGAGGTTTTCAGCGTAAATCGGAAAGTCAACCGTGACTTTCATTTGTGGAATAAAATACTGTACGAAGATTTCGGAAACCGTTCCGAATCCCGACAATTTGTCGGCGAACCACCACTCACGGAGGCGCAACCACCACACGCGGTGGCGATACATATTTTACATCTCCATTATATTTTCCCTTGTTTATTTTATAATTTAATTATTTCATTTAATTTCTTTTGTTATTTTATTTTATTTTATTTTATAATTATTTATTTTAATTATTTTCTTTTATTTCCTTTTCTTTTGTTTTGTTTTGTTTGCAGCCACGTTATTTGCTTCTCACATGGCTGGGATTCCTCTCCAGCTACAGTCCAATTTCTTCCCGGTTTTCCTCCACTGCCGGCAAGCACTACCACCACCTACTCATTTCCACTTCACCCACGAAGCTTCACAGAGCATCTTCAGCTACCCACCACGTTTCCCTTGGCTGATTCCCCTTCCTTTCTCTATTTAAGAGAAGTCCCTGCAAGCAAATTAATCACCATCTAATTAACTTTGTTCTTGTTTTGCAGGTCTAGAAGCCCAGCCATGGCACCGATTTCACAAGCCCAGAAGCTGCGCTTCTGGAGTTCTCACTGTGCTCTATCGCAGCCTCTGCCATTTCTCAATCACCCATTCCAATCAACCAACACAACCCATCCTCCTTCATATTCACACCTGCAATTAACAAACAAAAGCACAATACCCAAGCAATTCTCTCTAATTATGTTTGCTCTTTTGTTTTGCGAGGTTCGGAAGCAGCTCAATAGCTTCGCCGCCGCCGTCCCGTGCCCGGTCCCTTGCCGGCGTCGTTCTCTGCCATGGAACCCAAACGCCAACGCCGCCGCTTCCCCCCATCTCCGATTCCAGCTCGCCGCGCCGGAGCCTCTCGGAACCCGAACCTGCGCCGTCATCCTTGCCGGCGAACCAATCCAGCCGCACCGTCGCCGCCAAAGCTCCAGCCCGTGCTCTAATCTGCTCCGCCGCAAGCCTCCTTGCCGCGCCCGTCACCGCTGAAATTCCAGATCACATCTGCCGGCGTCCCTCCAAAACCAGCAAGCTTCGCCGGCACCGCAATCCGGTCTTCCCTTGTTCGTCGCTACTCGAGCCCATCCATCACCAGCCGGCGCCTCCAATCCAATCTAAACCCGGCGAAGCTCTTGCCGCCTCGCTCAGCGCCGCTGCCGTGCCTCCCCGGCCCCGACATGCCGTCGCTCTCTCTTGCTCCGGAATAAGAAAAGGAAATGAATAAGAGAGATGAGATGAATAGAAGAGAGGAGACACGGGTCAACCAATAAACCTCAGCGTTGAAAAGTCAAAGCCACATGGTTGGGCCGGCCAGAAAAGAGAAGAAAGAATTGGGCCTTAGCCCAATTGCCCAAGCCCAAGGCCCAAAGTCAATTTGATATCTACACCCGCGCACCCGCCACATCCAAATTGATCGTAAAAATAGCTGAGTCTGCCACCTTCGCCTGCCAGACAGTGTCCATTTTCATGGACACAACAGTAACATTTTTCCCAAACTCTGTTTATTTATTATAATTTATTTTTGTTTAATTAACTATTCGTGAATAATTTTGGGAAATGTTATTGTTTGTTTATTTTCTATTTTGTGTAATAAATTGGATTGAAGTTGATTAATTCTTCTAGCAGCTTATGTGAATTTTGTTTGTTTAGTTTTATCTTTAATGTTGAAACTAAATAATAAGGATCGCGGATAGACGAGCGTTCGCTAGGTCGCGCACTTGAATTAGCAACTCTTTTTCTATGCGTTAGACATGTTTAGATTAATCACCTTTGCATGTTTAATTGTTTAATCTAGATGAGCGTTCACTAGGTTGATTTCATGGGAGAAGTTTATTTGGGGAATGATAACCTGCGTAGGCATTCTACATGTGTTAGTTTCGGATTCATGGCTAGGGAGTTGGTTAATCTTCAAAACAATATTTGTGTGTGTGTTTTCTTGTTTTCAAAAATAATAAAAATCCAAAAATATTTCTTTTTTGTTTTCAAAAATCTCAAAAACCCCCAAAAATACTTTTGTATATAATGTATATTTTTGTAAATAGAAACAATACTGTATAGTTTATTTAATTTTGTATATATATATATTCTTTATTCTTTATACTTGTTAATAATAATTCTTTATTTAATTTAATTTTTCGTGACATTAAAAAGTAAATATAACAATCTTCTGTGGGAAAAACCTTTATTTCCCATTATACTTTACAACGACAATTGTTAGGAATTTAGGTAATAATTAATGACGTAGGTAAATTACATTTAATCAATTGTTCTTCGTGTTCTTGAGCTTTTCCCAGAAATACTCCCAATTCCCAGAAAGCTATCCTCCCTTCCCAACCCAGAAATGGCCAAAAGAGTGAATTCTTTCAGTGACTTGTTTCAGGCAGGTCCTTCAGAGAACCCAATCTTTGAAGGTCTGGCTGAAATAATTCCACCAAGCATGCTCAATAGCGCCGATGCTAGCATGCCGACCGAGCCACTACCACAACCGCAACCACTACCCCAAGCACCAATCCTGGTTGCTGATCCACCAGCCGAGCCGGAAGCCGCTCCTGTCTATAGGAGACTTCCGAGGACAAAGTACACCAAGGCTCAGAGAGATGCACTTGCGGCTTTCTTTGCGGTGTATTCTCACCCCACCAAGCCACAACGAGAAAGATTTGGTCCGAAAATCGGACTTGAGGAGGACCAAGTCTATTATTGGGGGTCGAGAAATAGGAAGAAGTTCGGTATCATTACATCTGAGCAGCGTATTGCCGAGCTAGAAAGAAGAAACGATGAGCTGGTGAGCAAGAATGAGGAGCTTCAAATGCAGAATCAACGACTCGTCGATGCTCTCCACAGCGGCATTTGTCCTAATTGCGGAGGTCCTGTTCCGCACTCAGATGTGCCTAGGCGAAGGCTCGAAGTTGTTCCTCCACAACAAGAGCCTATTCTTGAGTTGTCCGATGATTCCATCGACATGGACCACTTGAGACGGGATGTGCGGAGCCTCATGCCTACACTTGTCGAGCGCCCATCCGTACCTTTGCCATCTGACACCCTTCCCGGACCTGCTCATGATCTTGTCGGAGTCCACATCGACTTGATCTCGGATATCGCCCGCAAGGCCAAAGACGAGCTTCTACTCATGGCCACTGCCGGATTTCCTTTGTGGATAACTTCACCGACTCCCGACACGTCTATTCATCCCGAGACTCTTCATAGGGCCGAGTACTTGCGAGTGTTTCAACGAGCCGAACCTCGCTCCGTACTTCAAAGCCGAATCGTCGAGACACTCGGCAACCATCCATCTTTATCCGACCACCATCGTTCGGATCTTAATGGATGTTGGTCGATGGTTGCCGCTCTTCGTAGCATGATCACGAACGCCAAGACGTTGGAGATCCTTTCCTCCAAAGAACGAAGAAGGCTACGAGGAGCATATGCAAGTGATGTCGGCCGAGTTTCGGTGCCATATCACATCGTGTCAACTCGTGAAGTCCAGTTCGTTCGGTATTCTCACCTACAACTGGATGGAAGTTGGGTCGTTGTCGATGTCTCCGTGGATGAATTGCGCACAAATCCAAAGCCTTCCGTGAGATCGATTTGCCGAAAACGCCCCTCCGGATGCCTGATACGTGATCTTCATAATGGATCTTCCTTGGTCACTTGGGTGGAGCACGTGGATGTGCGCGAGAAGGAGATGAAGGCCATTTTCGAACCTTTTGTTCATTCAGGGTTCGCTTTTGGTGCAAAGCGTTGGATCTCAACTCTCCAACGACAAGCCGAGCGCTACATGTGCGCCACAGGTATCCACTCTTCACCCGGTGACTCGATTATTTCTCTTGAAGGAAGAAGAGGACTTGCGGAAATGGCAAAACAGATGACGATCTGTTTCTTCAACGATATCAGTAACTCCACGTACCACCACTGGACTTGTTCGAACCGAACAAGAGACACTCGAATGGAGGTCAGGACCAACAAGCGAAGGGGAGATCCGAGCAAGCCCCCTGGAGTCAATCGTACTGCTGGTTGTTCCGTTGTTCATCTATCTCATCACACTAGGATCTTTGCGTTCCTCAAAGACGTGCAGACAAGACCGCAATGGGATAGTATGTCGATGGACAGCTCTGTACGTGTGCTAGCAAATTTCACCATCGGTCTTGACCCGCGGAACCAGATCTCGGTGCTCGCTATAGATAGTCACAACGACTTCCTCATCCTTCGGGAGTGTTGCACCGATGCAACAGGGTCGTTCGTGATTTATGCACCGATCAACCATTCCATTCTCCGGTGTTTGTTATCCGGAGTTCAACCGAGCCATTTCCGCTTATGTCTTCGAAGCTTCTCCATTTTGCCTAACGTATCCGGAGCTATACTTGATGGAACACCGCCGACTATAGTGTTCCGGATCTCGGTGAAGGCTACATCGGCCCAAGTCTGCCGTGGAGTCGGCAACTACCCTTGTCCAGGACACACTTCAAAGGATCGAGCCGCAGTCAATTAAGGAGCAAACGTTGGATGCAAGGCCCTGCTAGCCTTGTTTGTGACTGTTGGTGACTTGCTTCGGGAGGAGCTTAATGATCTTCAAGGGGGAGTCTTTCTGTTTCCCTTTTCATTTACTTAACTGTTGTGTGTTTACTTCTGTTTATGTTGTGTGTTTATTTCAGTTTGTGTGTTTACTTCGGTTGATTTCTGTTTGTGTGTTTAAATTCAATAACCATGCTTGAATTTTTCATTTTCGTGAAATATTTGTCAACATTGAGGACAATGTTTAATTCAAGTGTGGGGGGAAGGTTTATTAAAAAGAAAAGAAAAAAATTTGAAAAATTGAAAAAATTCAAAAAAATAATTTATTTGTTTTCGTTTTCTACGGTAACAATATATCGACTAGATCATACTTACTCCTTTGGTAGCGTTGAACCTACCATTGCACTTAGTAAGTCACTGTGGTCACGTATTGTTACCCTAATAAAAAAAATTGAAAAAGAAAAAAAAAATAGTTTTGTAAGCTCGTTTGTTTCGCACTGGCTTTGGAGCTATCGAGTCTTAGAAAGTGCTTGTTTGTTTATTTGAGCTATATCAAAAAAAATCAAAAAAATCAAAAATTACAAAAATATTTGCTTCTGTTTTGTGTTTTTGTGTGTTTTATTGTGTTGTGTTTTGTTCTTTCCAATTCCGATGATGAATTGCGTTTAATTGTTATGATTTTAAGAATGTTTATTATATGTTAAGGCTTTGTGATTTGCTTTGGATTTAATATGCATAACTTGTGATTGCTCGAACTTCCATGTTCACATAACCTGTTTCGATTAATTGATTGCAATCCGAGAAGCACATTTAAACAAACATTTTCATGCATACCCAGAAACTGTGAGGATTTGAGCCTATTGAATATTCACATGTATGCATCTTTCATACATTTACTCGTTCTTCATGTGTGCACAATTCATGAGTTTTGAACCTAGAACTTGCTCAGAGACCACTTGAAACATTTTGTTAATCTGTGATGAATTAGAGATGATTAAGGCATTAGTTGAGCACCATGGCCAAAGTATTCACCATCCATCTAAACACGAACTTTAGGAATCCCCTTTTGAACTAAACACTCATTACCGTTTCTTTTGTTCACCCACACCATCTCACCCTTGTTTTATTTGTGTTTGCAAGACGATGATAGTGACTTCTTGTGTTTTTATGCTTCGGATTTGTATGGTAATATACCAAAAGGCAAGTGTGGGGGTGCATTTTATTTTGTTGTATTTGTTCAAAGAAAGAAAAAAAAAATCAAAAACAAAAAGAAGGAATAAAATTCCTCAAAGAAAAAAAAAAAAAAAGTTCCTCAAAAAAAAAAAGAAAAGAAAGAGAAATTTCAAAAATAGAGTTATTTTCTTGTATTATGTTCAATAAAAGGTTGGAGGAGAATAAGAAAGTTGTTTCGGGTATAGCATAGGTATGAGTTTCAAAGTCGTTGACTTGTCTTGCAAACATGTGAAACATTTTTCATTTCCAGTCCCTTCATTCATCATTCACCATTCACTATTCACCATTCACCCTTTTGGCCCCCGTTTATACCCTTGAAGTCCTTATGATCTGATGAATTGTAGATTAATTGTAGAGAGTTGGTCGATGAGCAAGCATATGGGAACACTACTTGTGTAATTGTTTTGAGACTAAACACTTAACCCTAAACACTGAGCGGAAATAATTAGTGAATCTTGTGAGGTTTAGTGGTTAATGTTGTTTTTATGTGCCTATTGGATTGCATGACATTAATTGTACATTTGGTTTTCACACACTGCACCCGAGCATGAATGAGATGTACATGTTAAATGCTTAGCAAATTTGTTAGCCTTGGTATATAATTTTTATTCTCTTGATTATAACTCTTCTGAACTCGCTGAGGGTTATGGTTGGAAAGACCATTTTGTTTTGTGTTTCGTTTTGTGTTTTGTGTTGTTCTATTTTAAAGTTGTGTGTTTGCTAGAGGACTAGCAATAGCTAAGTGTGGGGGAATTTGATAGGAGCACAAAGTGTGACGTTTCTAATGTGTTTTCCCTACTATTTGGCTATGATTTAATTGTAACTTTGCTATTTTAGCTTAGTTTCCATATTTGAGTCCAAAATGATGTATTAATGTGAACATGTGCAGAAACGAAGTCTAATGGGCTTTTGCGAGGCCCATTAAGAGGTGGTCTGCCATGAAGCCCAAGATGAAGGCCCAAGCCCATGAAGGAAGGCCCAAGCCCAAGATGGAAGGCCCAAATCCATGAAGGAAGGCCCAAGTTCACAAAGCATGAGAAAAGGCCCAAGCCCAGATTTTCGGACATTCTGCCTGTGCAGATTAGTCAACTTGCGAAGCCCATATCTCTCAATTTCACCGTC
Source organism: Rubus idaeus (assembly GCA_030142095.1). Classification (NCBI taxonomy): domain Eukaryota; kingdom Viridiplantae; phylum Streptophyta; class Magnoliopsida; order Rosales; family Rosaceae; genus Rubus; species Rubus idaeus. The sequence continues at coordinate 15,475,431 of CM057968.1, read as the reverse complement.
AGATCTAGCTGTAATTTTGATACACGCTGCATGTGGATGTTAGCTGCTCCCAAATAAAATTTCAGAATCATCCAACCGGTGGAACGTCCATTATGCCGCTCTAAGTGCGCACTGCTCAGTGCTGTCTGCTTTTTATTTCTTTCCTTTTCCTTTATTCTCAATGCTCCACTCACCCCCATATTTCCACCCATCTCACCTAACTATCTTTGTTTCTTTCTCTCCATACCATTAGTGTTTGATTTCTTTTACCTAAATAAATGGTTCATTGCCATTTTCCACCATTCCACTTACCATTTCTTTTCTACCACTCACATTCCACTTCTTTTCCTTTTCTTTCTTTATTTCTTGCATTGTCTTCTTCTTTCTCTCCATTCTCCTATAAATAGCAGCCTCATTCTCCTCTTCAAAACACACCCCAATGGGGAGGGACAAACCCTCCTCTTTCTCTTCTCTTCTCACATCATATTTTCCATTCTCTAGTATTTATGGTTTTCAAGTCTTCAAGGAGGAGGAAAGGCGGCTGCACCATCACCATCATCACCATCAATTTCATCCATCATCATCACCACCTTGCTGAACACGGTTTGGATTACTTGCTTTCAAGGATTCAAGGTTTCGTGGTCTTCAAGTCTTCATGCTATTCCATATGGTGTAATCTGACTTTTCCTTTAATTATTCTTATGAATTCCTCTTTGTTGCTTGTTTATCTTTTGTATTAGTTAACATGACATGATTTATATAATTTTCAGCCTATATTTATGAGTTTATTTAGTTATTGGATCCTAATTAATTAGTTCTTCTAGTAGCTTATGTGACTCCGTTTATTTGATTATGTTTTAGTAGATAACTTTTATATGTTTTTGTTTTAAGGTTGCAAACTTAAGATGATTGCATATAATTGGTGCTAGAATTAGGGTTTTAATTCTAATTCACAAGTAGTAAAGGCTTTGGAAAGAGGTCGGAAACAAATAAAAAGGATCACGGATAGATGGGCGGTCCCACTAGGTCGTGCACTTTAATTAACAACTCTTCTTTTATGCGTTGGACATGTTTTGATTAGCTACCTTTGCATGTTTGATTGATTAATCTAGGTGCGGTCGCTTAGGTTAATTTTCATGAAAGTGGTTTTATTTGGGGAATGATAATTGGCGGTCCAGCATTCCACATATGTTAATTTCGGTTTCATGGCTAGGGAACTTGGTTAATTTTCGGTCCAATAATTGGTAAACTTGTATACTTGTGGCTGAACTTTATATTCTTTGTGTTTCATCCCATCATATTTAATTTATTCTTTGTAATTTAATTTATTTATTTCATTCAATTTATCACTCAATCCCCCCTTTTACTTTGTACATATGTATATATTCTTTATACTTGTTAATAATAATTCTTTATTTTATTTAATTCTTTGTGACATTTTTTGTTAGGTACACCCTTTGATCTCCGTTGTGAACGATACCCTACTATGCACTATACTACTACCGATAGGGTTTTTTTAAATTGACGCTCATTTTGAGCCTGTCAATCCTGGTGTGATGAGATAGATGAACGACAGAACAACCAGCAGTACGATTGACTCCAGGGGGCTTGCTCGGATCACCCCTTCGCTTGTTGGTCCTGACCTCCATTCGAGTGTCTCTTGTTCGGTTCGAACAAGTCCAGTGGTGGTATGTGGAGTTGCTGATATCGTTGAAGAAACAGATCGTCATCTGTTTTGCCATTTCCGCAAGTCCTCTTCTTCCTTCAAGAGAAATAATCGAGTCACCGGGTGAAGAGTGGATACCTGTGGCGCACATGTAGCGCTCGGCTTGTCGTTGGAGGGTTGAGATCCAACGCTTTGCACCAAAAGCGAACCCTGAATGAACAAAAGGTTCGAAGCTGGCCTTCATCTCCTTCTCGCGTACATCCACGTGCTCCACCCAAGTAACTAAGGAAGATCCATTATGCAAATCACGTATCAGGCATCCGGAGGGGCGTTTTCGGCAAATCGATCTCACGGAAGGCTTTGGATTGGAACGCAATTCATCCACGGAGACATCCACGACGACCCAACTTCCATCCAGTTGTAGATGAGAGTACCGAACGAACTGGACTTCACGAGTTGAGACGATGTGAGATGGCACCAGAAACTCGGCCGACATCACCTGCTTCTGCTCCTCGTAGCCATCTTCGTTGTTGGAGGAAAGGATCTCCAACGTCTGGGCGTTTGTAATCATGCTACAGAAGACTGGCAACCATCGACCAACATCCATGAGAATTTGAACGATGGTGGTCGGATAAAGATGGATGGTTGCCGAGTATCTCGAGGATTCAGATTTGAAGTACGGTGCAGGTTCAGCTCGTTGAAACACTCGCAAGTACTCGGCCCTATGAAGAGTCTCGGGATGAATAGACGTGTCGGGAGTCGGTGAAGTTATCCACAAAGGAAATCCAGCAGTGGCCATGAGCAGGAGCTCGTGTTTGGCCTTACGGACGATATCCGAGATCAAGTCGGTGTGGACTCCGACAAGATCATGAGCAGGTCCCGGAAGATTAGATGGCACAGGTATGGATGGGCGCTCGACTAGGGTAGGCATGAGGCTCCGCACATCCCGTCTCAAGTGGTCCATGTCGATGGAATCATCGGACAACTCGAGAATAGGCTCTTGTTGTGGAGGAACAACTACGAGCCTTCGCCTAGGCACATCTGAGTGCGGAACAGGACCTCCGCAATTGGGACATATGCCGCTGTGGAGAGCATCGACGAGTCGTTGATTCAAAAGTTGAAGCTCCTCGTTCTTGCTCACCAGCTGATCATTTCGTCTCTCTAACTCGGCAATACGCTGCTCAGACGTAATGATACCGAACTTCTTCCTATTTCTCGACCCCCAATAATAGACTTGGTCCTCCTCAAGTCCGATTTTCGGACCAAATCGTTCTCGTTGTGGCTTGGTGGGGTGAGAATACACCGCAAAGAAAGCCGCAAGTGCATCTCTCTGAGCTTTGGTGTACTTTGTCCTCGGAAGTCTCCTATAGACAGGAGCGGCTTCCGGTTCAACGGGTGGATCAGCAACCAGGATTGGTGCTTGGGGTAGTGGTTGTGGCTGTGGTAGTGGCTCGGTCGGCATGCTAGCATCGGCGCTATTGAGCATGCTCGGTGGAATTATTTCAGCCAAGCCTTCAAAGATTGGGTTCTCTGAAGGACCTGCCTGAAACAAATCACTGAAAGAATTCACTCTTTTGGCCATTTCTGGGTTGGGAAGGAAGGAAAACTTTTGGGATTTGAGAGATTTTCTGGGAAAACTGAAGAACACGAAGAACACGAGAGAGAGAAAACGAGAGAGAGAGAGAGAGACTAAGGGAAACCTAAGGAAATGCGTGAAATGAAACACACGAACAGAAGGGAAGGGAAGGGAACGGACGCACGCTCGCACACGTGCCACAGACAGAAGACCCGTAATTTCCGGATCGAGCGACGAAAGTCGTAAAGTCTACAGTAGACACGCATGCGGTTTATTAAACAATTCGGCCGACGCAAAAGTCGTGCGTCGGCCCAATCAGAATTTTTTCATTTTCATTTTTTATTTTTTTATTTTTATTTTTTAATACTTTACGAAAAGTCGTAAAGTGAACAGTGAAAACGCGTAGCACACGCGCTTGCCGACACTTTAAACGGGCCTGGGCCATCGGAATGGTCTGGGCCTTAAAGTGGGCCTGGGCCAAAGAAAACTCCGGCCCATTATTGGTGGGCTTAAACTAATGGGCCTAAAAACGAACAGGCCCGACACACTAAATGGGCTTGGGTTACGGGTTTTGGGCTTCGTGAATGACACGAGCCCAATGGGCTAAATTTTTTTTATTTTTTATTTTTTATTTTTTTATTTTATTTTACGAAACCTAAAACCCTAACCAATCACACAAACGGGCCTAAGGCCCAATAACAAACAAACTAACTAACAAGCCCAAAACAAATTATATGAACAGTAATTATAAACAGTAAAAATAAATAATTTCAAAACAGTAAAACAAAAACAAACACTCTTTTTTTTTTATTTACAATTACAAATTTTCTATTTTTTTATTTTTTTATTTTTTTATTTTTTTTTAAAATCAAATAAATAACGAGAGTGAAAAGAAAACTTACCTTTTTACTCCCGAGGAAACCGAAAATCACCAACAAGACATCAACCTCAAGGTTTTTCAACCTTGACTTCCTAAACGTATGCTCCGATGTATGTGGTAAAATTTCCGATAAACCCGGATTATTTCCTATACAAAATAAAAAGGTTAGTAATAAATTTACAAAATAAAAACAAAATATTTACAAAGTTAAAAAATGTGTCACAAATTATCTATACAAAATGAATGAATAAAATTTCCTATGTCTAAGTATATTTTATGTCTACGTATATTCCTATGTCTACGTATATTTTATTTACACAAAAATATTTTCTTTTGCCTGAATATAGTTGAAAAAAAATGAAAGTTGATTCCAAGCGGTAACTCAAGGTGGACTTACGGCCTAGGTGCAATGTCTTGACTTAAATGACTTTCCGTGTTTTCAGAAGGCGAATGGCCAGATCACAAGAGATAAGCGAGAGGCAGGATTCATTTAGTGGACAAGTCCTCTGAATCCAATTTTACAAACCCGTCACCCAGAGTCTTGATCATATCTAGACACCATTCATGTGCCCCTTACTCAGTTGAGAAAGCACTTAAGTGTTCGACAATTCTCCAAGTGTTAATAAAGGCCGCCCTCAACCTCAAATAACCTTACGGTAAAAATGAAGGGTTTATGCCAATATTAACAAAAGGACCTTACCTAATCCGTTCAAGTTACAACTTACAACAACAAAAAATAATCAACTATATAAAAGACACCTAAATATAATTACTAAGTGTAAAATATAAACAAGTATAATCAAGTGAGTATAAATAAAATTAACAAGTATTATTTACAAATAGTAAAAAGTAAAAAGTCAATAGTAAAAAGTCAACAGTCAATAGTCAAAAAAAAGTCAACAGTCAAAAGTCAAAAGTCAAAAGTAAATAGTAAAAACAATCCCCGGCAACGGCGCCAAAATGATTAGAAGTTTTTTCACCTACGTCATTAATTGTTACCTAAATTCCTAACAATTGTCGTTGTAAAGTATAATGGGAAATAAAGGTTTTTCCCACAGAAGATTGTTATATTTACTTTTTAATGTCACAATAAATTAAATTAAATAAAGAATTAATATTAACAAGTATAAAGAATAAAGAATATATATATATACAAAATTAAATGAACTATACAGTATTGTTTCTATTTACAAAAATATACATTATATACAAAAGTATTTTTGGGGGTTTTTGAGATTTTTGAAAACAATAAAAGAAATATTTTTGGATTTTTATTCTTTTTGAAAACAAGAAACACACACACAAATATTGTTTTGAAGATTAACCAACTCCCTAGCCATGAATCCGAAACTAACATATGTAAGATGCTGGACCACCATACATCTCCCAAATAAAACCTCACTATGAAAATTAACCCCGAGACCACCCTGACAGGCTAAACAATTAAACATGCAAAGGTAATTAATCTAAACATGTCTAACGCATAGAAGAAGAGTTGCTAATTCAAGTGCACGACCTAGCGGGACCGCCCAACTATCCGTGATCCTTATTATTTAGTTTTAACATTAAAGATAAAACCAAACAAACAAAATTCACATAAGCTGCTAGGAGAATCAATCAACTTCAATCCAACAATTATTACACAAAATAGAAAATAAACAAACAATAACATTTCCCAAAATTATTCACGAATAGTTAATTAAACAAAAATAAATTATAATAAATAAACGAGTTTGGGAAAAATGTTACTGTTGTGTCCATGAAAATGGACACTTGTCCGGCGTGCGAAGGTGGCAGACTCGGCTATAGAAATCGGACTATTTTGGATGTGGCGGGTGCACTTAGCGGATTGGACTTTGGGGCATTGGGCTTGGGCCCAAATTTGGTCAACAGTCAACGAAGTCAAATTTTGACTTTCTTCTTCTATTTTGTTTGACCGGGTCAGCCCTCTATTTCTTATTCTTTTTTTTCTTCATTCCCGTGTATGATTTCTTCAATCTCCTTCAACTGCTCTTTCTTTTCTTCTTCTCTACAGAGGGGACCGGCGAGAGAGCTGAAACACGGCGGCGGTTGAGCGGCGAGGACTTAGCAGGTGGGTCGCCGGCGTGGTTGTGAGAGGACGGAGGCAGGGAGTTCAAGGGAAAGACCATGGTGGTTCTGAGCTGGATCGACGAGATCGATGCGGTAAGGATGGCAGAGCCGCCGCAGCTTGGGTACGACGTCGGAGACGAAAAGAGAAAGACCGGCGAGGATCGATGCATCGAGGACGACGCCGGCACGGGAAGAGAACGGCGTCGGCATCCGGGCTGTTGCTTGCAGGTGCGGCGGCAGCGGTGGCTCCGTGATGATTGCGAGACCGGAGATGGATTGCCGCTTCGAGGAGCGGCGGCGTCGATTAGGCACGGTTCAGATCGACGGCGACGTCGAGATTAATTGCTGGGCTGGTGAGCACGGCATGGGCTCTTGTGATTTTGTGTTGGCAGCGGCAAGAGCGGCGCGGGGAGCACGGTGAGTTTCGGGTAGAGAATAGACGGCGGTGGAGCTCCGATTGAAATTGGCGAGGGCCGGTAGCGGTGCCATGGCCGGGCTACAAGACCTGCAATACAAGAGCAAAGAACGTAACCTGCAAAAGAGAAAGAAGATTAATTAGATTGATAGTAATTTGTGCTTGCGGGGGCTGCCTTAAATAGAGAAGAAATGGGAAGCAGCCAACGCGAGAGCGAAGCTCATGGATGGAAGAACAGCTCGGAGAAGTGGGTAAGGTGGAAGGGGTAGGTGAAGTGGAACGGTGGTTGGTGATGCTAGAAGCCAAGCAAGAAGGAATATGCAGGCAATAGGTGGCCGGTGGTGGAGATGGTTGGTGATGGTGGAGAAGAATCAAACAAAAGAAATAACAAAAAGAATAAAAAGAAATAATTAATAAAATAAAATAAAAGAAATAAATAAAATAACAATGAAATAATTATAAATATAAACAATAAACAATTATTAGAGAAAATAGAATGGTGGTTTCAAAATATGTATCGCCACCGCGTGTGGTGGTTGCGCCGCTTTATGTGGTGGTTCGCCGACAAATTGTCGGGATTCGGAATAATCCGAAATCTTCGTACAGTATTTAATTCCACATATATGAAAGTCACGGTTGACTTTCCGATTTACGCTGAAAACCTCCAAAATACACCTATTTTGTGCAGATAAACATTTTCCTGGTATTTTCCCTAAAAACACAAAAGCAAATATTATACAAACAATTAAGCTTTCGGAATAGCAAAATCCAGTAATTAAAGGCACTTTGTGAACGTATTTTACGTTCACATCATAGTCCCAAGAAATATCCCACCTCTTCTTGCCATGATCAGGTCTAGATACATCCCACAATATCTAATTTTATTCTTGGGGGTGGGTGGAGCATTGAGAATAAAAGAAAATTAAAGAATTAAAAAGTAGACAGCACTGAGCTCAGTGCACTTAGAACAGCATAATGGATGTTCCACTGGTTGGATTATCCTGAAATTTTAATACAGAATACCTAACACACATGTGCAGCTTGTATTAAAATTTCAGCACGATCGGACGGTCCAATTATGAGATATGGGCTTCAGAAGTGGACTGATCTGCACAGGCAGAATGTCCGAAAATGGACTTGGACCTTTCCTTCATGCTTTGTGGACTTGGGCTTTCCTTCATGGATTTGGGCCTCCATCTTGGGCCTCACGGCAGCTCACCTCTTAATGGGCCTCAGAAAAGCCCATTAGACTTCGTTAATTTCCGAGCTCCGATTTTCCGTTCTGAGCTGAAATAGTAATCCTAGTTGCATTAGGATTCCTACTCCCTTTATGATTCCTGTCAGAGTCAGGAAAGAATTCAAATTAGGAAAGTTTCATAATATCTTCATTTTAATTCATTCCTTCAATTAAATCATCATTTAGGGACACAAAGGTAGAAACTAAGCTAAATAGCAAAGTTAACCAATAAAACGCAGCCAAATAGTAGGGAAAATATATTAAAAACGTCACACTTTGTGCTCCTATCAAGAAGTCATACCTTGCTTTTCCATGGGTGGTTTCGCAATTTCCTCTGCCTTAGACGTGGCAGGGTCCTCTTCCAAGGGTAGGGACGGTGCTTTGTCCTTTGCATTCCTCTTCTTTGGTGAGCGAGGTCTTTCCTCAAATTCCCTTCCACTCCTAGTGATGACAACTGAAGCACTTTCGAAATTTCCCTTAGGATTAGGGATTGTTGTACTAGGAAGCTTTCCACTTTCGTGTATCTTGCTCATAAAGCCCACCACTTGGTCCATTTGCTTTTTCAGCTCAGCTATCTCCTTTCCTTGATTCTGTTGACCTTGCACTAATGCTTGAGTAGAATTTGTTAAAGCTTCAAACATTTTATCATAGTTAGCATTAGAACTAGAATTAGGATTAGAAGAAAAGTTTTGAGGAACCTGAGGCTTCGGAAGGAAGCCTTGGGAACGGTTGGTATTCCCTTGTGGGGCTTGTTGAGCTTGATCATTGTTGCTCCATTTGAAATTAGGGTGGTCCCTCCATCCGGGGTTGTAAGTATTCGAATAAGGATCATACCTAGGACGTTGGGGACTGATAGGAGCACAAAGTGTGACGTTTTTAATGTATTTTCCCTACTATTTGGCTATGATTTCATTGTAACTTTGCTATTTTTGCTTAGTTTCCATATTTGAGTCCCTAAATGATATATAAATGTGAATACGTGCAGAAAATCGGAGCTCGGAAATTTACGAAGTCTAATGGGCTTTTTCAAGGCCCATTAAGAAGTGAGCTGCCGTGAGGCCCAAGATGGAAGGCCCAAGTTCACAAAGCATGAGGAAAGGCCCAAGCCCAAGATGGAAGGCCCAAACCCAAGATGGAAGGCCCAAATCCATGAAGGAAGGCCCAAGCCCAGATTTTCGGACATTCTGCCTGTGCAGATTAGTCAACTTGCGAAGCCCATAACTCCCAATTGCACCGTCCGATCTAGCTGTAATTTTGATACACGCTGCATGTGCGTGTTAGATATTCTGTATTAAAATTTGAGAATAATCCAACCGTTCAAACGTGCATTATTCCGTTCTAAGTGGGAATAGCTCAGTGCTGCCTGCTTTTTATTTCTTTCCTCTTCTTTTATTTTCAATGCTCCACTCATCCTTATATTCTTCCCTCTTCTTTCTACCCATACCATTAGTGTTTGATTTCTTTTACCTAAATAAATAGTTAATTGCAACCCATTACATTTCCACCATGCCACTTACCATTTCTTTATCTCCCACTTAAATTCCACTTCTCTTCTCTTTCTTTCTTTATTTCTTGCATTGTCTTCTTCTTCCTCTCCATTCTCCTATAAATAGCAGCCTCATTCTTCTCTTCAACACACCTCAATGAGGAGGGACAAACCCTCCTCTTTCTCTTCTCATCTCACATTTTCCATTCTCTAATACTATGGGTTTTCAAGACTTCAAGGAGGAGGAGAAGGCGTCTACACCATCACCACCAGCCCCTATTCAACATCACCATCACCATCATCACCTTGTCTTCACGGCTGGATTACTTGTGGTCAAGGATTCAAGATGTGGCTTCAAGATCTTCATGCTATTCATACGGTGTATTTCGACTTAGCCTTTAAATTTATGCCTCTTTGTTACTTGATTATTCTTTGTATTAGTTAACATGACATGATTTATATAATATTCAGCCCTTGTTTATGGATTTATTTAATTGTTGGATCCTAATTAATTAGTTCTTCTAGTAGTTTATGTGACTCCGTTTATTTGATTTTGTTTTAGTAGATAACTTTTATATGTTTTTGTTTTAAGGTTGCAAACTTAAGATAATTGCATATAATTGGTGCTAGAATTAGGGTTTTAATTCTAATTCACAAGTAGTAAAGGCTTTGGAAAGAGGTCGGAATGAAATAAGAAGGATCACGGATAGATGGGTGGTCCCACTAGGTCGTGCACTTTAATTAACAACTCTTCTTTTATGCGTTGGACATGTTTTGATTAGCTACCTTTGCATGTTTGATTGGTTAATCTAGGTGCGGTCGCTTAGGTTAATTTTCATGAAAGTGGTTTTATTTGGGGAATGATAATTGGCGGTCCAACATTCCACATATGTTAATTTCGGTTTCATGGCTAGGGAACTTGGTTAATTTTCGGTCCAATAATTGGTAAACTTGTATACTTGTGGCTGAACTTTATATACTTTGTGTTTCATCCCATATTATTTAATTTATTCTTTGTAGATTAATCATTTAGTTTAGATAAATCAATTTCTTTAACCCCCTTTTTACTTTGTACATATGTATATATTTATACTTTATACTTGTTAATAATAATTCTTTATTTTATTTAATTGTTTGTGACAATTTTTGTTAGGTACACCCTTTGATCTCCGTTGTGAACGATACCCTACTATGCACTATACTACTACCGATAGGGTTTTTTTAAATTGACGCTCATTTTGGGCGTATCAGGGACCCCCTTGATATCCTCCTTGAAATCCTCCAATTGCATTGGCAGATTCCCATCCACCATTTTCGATTAATTGGGGGCATTGATCCGAGTGATGCCCTTGCATAGAGCATACCCCACAAGCTTGAGATGCTCCTCCTCCTTTGTTTGCTTGAAGAACCTGAGACAACAAAGTAGACATTTTATTTACCTTGTCCTCTAAAGCAGAGTGAGAAGTTACCTCATTAACTCTCCTAGATGAGGAGAGTGCCCCTTCATATTGTTGGTAGTTGAGAGCACGATTTGCAAGAAGCTCCTTAGCAATTGTAGGAGTTTTATCCATGAAAGAACCGCCGGCTGCAGCATCCAAGAGACTACGTTCTAAGGGAAGTAATCCTTCATAAAAGTAAGTGAGAAGGCTCTCTTCCTTCATTCCATGTGAAGGGCATGACGCAACAAGGCTCTTGAACCTCTCATAGTAAGTGCAAAACGTCTCATCCCCAGCTTGTTGAATTCCGGTTATTTGCTTCCTCAAGATAGTGACCTTTGATGCCGGAAAGTACTTAGTGAGAAACTCACTCTTCAACTTATCCCAAGTGTTGACATGGCCGGCAGGTAAGTCAAATAGCCATGTCTTTGCCCTATCATCAAGGGAGAACGGAAATGCCTTCATCTTGAGAATACTAATATCCCCATTCTTAGGGCACATGCTCCCACAAACAAACTGAAATTCCTTGAGATGCTTGTTAGGATCCTCGCTATTAAGCCCATGGAACTTAGGTAGGTGATGCAAGAACCCACTTTTCAATTCAAAGTCCGATTCCTTTCCTTCAGCCGGTTCCGGATATGTGATGCAAAGCGGAACAACCTCTCCCTCAGTGCCATTCGAAAGTTGCCTTATTGTCTCAGCCATTGGTGGTGCTTGATTTTCAGCAGCGTCTTCTTCCTCAGATAGGTCTTCCTCCTCTTCTGAACGAGAACGTGAGGAGTTATTATCTGAGTCTTCTGACTTAATTTCGAAGGGTGCTAAAGGTTGGTCCTCAGGGATGTACAATCCAGTGCCTTCCTTGAGCTTTTGTAAGCGTTCTTGAATAGTAGAGAATGGCGTACGTTCAGAAGTGGACATTCATTAAAACCTATACAAAAATAAACAAGTGAGTACAAAGTTTACAAAATAAATACAAAGTATAATATACAAGTGTAGGTATTATATACGAAAATAATCAAAGAATGAATGAATTTCCTATTTTGTCTAATTAATTTTATTCACACAATACACTTAGGTACGGGAACAGAGGACCTCAATGTGCAATGGGACTGAAGCAGCTACCCAATTTAAAGTCATGTTTAATCCAATATACCTTAAGTGTAACAACAATTTCGTTGGTGCCCTTAACATAGTCAAAAACCAAGTTGATTCCAAGCGGTAACCCAAGGTGGAACGTACGGCCTAGGGGCTTCTGCCTTGACTTAAATAACTTTCCGTGTTTTCAGAGGCGAATGGCCAGATCATATGAGAGATAAGCGAGGGGCAGGATTCATTTAGTGGTACTACGGAGGCAAAGCCCCTATCGACTTACGTCAGTCTATAGTCCTCTGAATCCAAAACCTGTCACCCAGGGTCTCGACCTAGACACCATCCATGTGCCCCTTACTCAGTTGAGAAAGCACTTAAGTGTGTGGCAACTCTCCAAGTGTTAATAAAGGCCGCCCTCAACCTCAAGTGACCTTAGCAAGGTACAAATGAAGGGTTTAGGCCAATATTAACAAAAGGACCTTACCTATTTCCGTTTCAAGTTACAACTCACAACAACTCAAATAATCAACCACATATAGGACACCCTAAATAAATTACTAAGTGTTACAAAATATCACAAGTATAATTAATAATATAAACAAGTATAAAACGTTAGGCATATAAACAAGTATAATTTCGATCCCCGTCGACGGCGCCAAAATTGATATGAATATTTGCAAGCATCAATTAAAAACCCTATCGGTAGTATAAAGTAAGTAGGGATCGTTGATACGCCCAAAAGGAGCATCAATTTAAAAAAACCCTATCGGTAGTAGTATAGTGCATAGTAGGGTATCGTTCACAACGGAGATCAAAGGGTGTACCTAACAAAAAATGTCACAAAGAATTAAATAAAATAAAGAATTATTATTAACAAGTATAAAGTATAAATATATACATATGTACAAAGTAAAAGGGGGTTTAAGAGATAAATTGAATGAAATTAATTAATTAAATTACAAAGAATAAATTAAATAAGATGGGATGAAACATAAAGAATATAAAGTTCAACGAAAGTGGTTAATCTAGGTGCGGTCGCTTAGGTTAATTTTCATGAAAGTGGTTTTATTTGGGGAATGATAATTGGCGGTCCAGCATTCCACATATGTTAATTTCGGTTTCATGGCTAGGGAACTTGGTTAATTTTCGGTCCAATAATTGGTAAACTTGTATACTTGTGGCTGAACTTTATATTCTTTATGTTTCATCCCATCTTATTTAATTTATTCTTTGTAATTTAATTAATTAATTTCATTCAATTTATCTCTTAAACCCCCTTTTACTTTGTACATATGTATATATTTATACTTTATACTTGTTAATAATAATTCTTTATTTTATTTAATTCTTTGTGACATTTTTTGTTAGGTACACCCTTTGATCTCCGTTGTGAACGATACCCTACTATGCACTATACTACTACCGATAGGGTTTTTTTAAATTGACGCTCATTTTGGGCGTATCAATTTTTGGCGCCGTCGACGTGGATTGAAAATGTTCCTAACCTAATTTTTTTTTTTTTTGTTAATACTGTTTATAATTTTTTGTAATTATTACTGTTTTTATTACTTGTATATAATTACTTGTGAATAGTTGTTGTTATTACTTGTTTATAATACTTGTAGATATGTGTTACACTTAGTAATTTACTTAGGTTTGAGTATAGTTGATTATTTTTGTTGTTGTAAGTTGTAACTTGAACGGAAATAGGTAAGGTCCTTTTATTAATATTGGCCTAAACCCTTCATTTTTACCGTAAGGTTATTTGAGGTTGAGGGCGGCCTTTATTAACACTTGGAGAATTGTCGAACACTTAAGTGCTTTCTCAACTGAGTAAGGGGCACATGAATGGTGTCTAGATATGATCAAGACTCTGGGTGACGGGTTTGTAAAATTGGATTCAGAGGACTTGTCCACTAAATGAATCCTGCCTCTCGCTTATTTCTTGTGATCTGGCCATTCGCCTTCTGAAAACACGGAAAGTCATTTAAGTCAAGGCATTGCACCTAGGCCGTAAGTCCACCTTGAGTTACCGCTTGGAATCAACTTTCCTTTTTTTTCAACTATATTCAGACAAAAGAAAATGTTTTTGTACACTTTAGGTATATTGGATTAAACATGACTTTAAGATGGGTAGCTGTTTCAGTCCCATTGCACATTGAAGTCCTCTGTTCCCGTACTTAAGTGTATTGTGTAAATAAAATATACGTAGACATAGGAAAATTTATTCATTCATTTTGTATAGATAATTTGTGATACATTTTTAACATTGTAAATATTTTATTTTTATTTTGTAAATTTATTACTAACCTTTTTATTTTGTATAGGAAATAATCCGGGTTTATCGGAAATTTTACCACATACATCGGAGCATACGTTTAGGAAGTCAAGGTTGAAAAACCTTGAGGTTGATGTCTTGTTGGTGATTTTCGGTTTCCTCGGGAGTAAAAAGGTAAGTTTTCTTTCACACTCGTTATTTATTTTAAAAATAAAAAAAAATAAAAAAAGAAAAAAAGAAAAAGAAAATAAATAAAAAATTAATTGTAAATAAAAAAAAAGAGTGTTTTCTTTTGTTTTACTGTTGGTAATTATTTCTTTTTATTGTTTATAATTACTGTGTGTTTTATTTTCGGGCTTGTTGTAATTATTTGTTATTGGGCCTTAGGCCCGTTTGTGTGATTGGTTAGGGTTTTAGGTTTCGTAAAATAAAAAATAAAAAATAAATAAAAAATAAAAAATTTGGCCCATTGGGCTCGTGTCATTCACGAAGCCCAAAACCCGTAACCCAAGCCCATTTAGTGTGTCGGGCCTGTTCGTTTTTAGGCCCATTAGTTTAAGCCCACCAATAATGGGCCGGAGATTTCTTTGGCCCAGGCCCACTTTAAGGCCCAGACCATTTCGATGGCCCAAGCCCGTTTAAAGTGTCGGCAAGCGCGTGTGCTACGCGTTTTCACTGTTCACTTTACGACTTTTCGTAAAGTATTAAAAAAATAAAATAAAAAATAAAAAATAGAAAATGAAAAAAAATTTGATTGGGCCGACGCACGACTTTTGCGTCGGCCGAATTGTTTAATAAATCGACGTGCGTGTTCACTATTCCACTTTGCGACTTTCGTCGCTCGATCCGTGATTTACGGATCTCTCGTCCTTGACTTTGGACACGCGTCCGTCCGTTCGTTTCCCTTCCCCTCGGTTTGCGTTAGTGCCTTAGTCATTTCACGCATTTCCCTTAGGTTTCCCTTTCTCTCTCTCATTCTCTCTCGTTTTCTCTCGTTGTTCTTCGTGTTCTTGAGTTTTTCCCGAAATACTCCCAAACCCGGAAAGCTATCCTCCCATCCTAACCCGAAATGGCCAAAAGAGTTAATTCTTTCGGCGATTTGTTTCGGGGGTCCTTCGGGAGTCGAATCTTTGAAGGCTCGGATGAAATAATTCCACCCAAGCATGCTCAATAGCGCCGATGCTAGCATGCCGACCGAGCCACAACCACAACCACAACCGCAACCGCAACCACTACCCCAAGCACCAATCCCGGTTGCTTGATCCACCCGCCGAGCCGAAGCCGCTCCCGTCTATAGGAGACTTCCGAGGACAAAGTACACCAAAGCTCGAGAGAGAGATGCCTGGCGGCTTTCTTTGCGGTGTATTCTCACCCCACCAAGCCACAAAGAGAAAGATTTGGTCCGAAAATCGGACTTGAGGAGGACCAAGTCTATTATTGGGGGTCGAGAAATAGGAAGAAATTCGGTATCCCGACGTTTGAGCAACGTATTGCCGAGTTAGAGCGAAGAAACGATCGAGCCGGTGAGCAAGAACGAGGAGCTTCAACTTCGAATCAACGACTCGTCGATGCTCTCCACGGCGGCATATGTCCCGATTGCGGAGGTCTGTTCCGCACTCGGATGTGCCTAGCGAAGGCTCGAAGTTGTTCCTCCACAACAAGAGCCTATTCTTGAGTTGTCCGATGATTCCATCGACATGGACCACTTGAGACGCGATGTGCGGAGCCTCATGCCTACCCTAGTCGAGCGCCCATCCATACCTTTGCCATCCGATACCCTTCCCGGACCTGCTCACGATCTTGTCGGAGTCCACACCGACTTGATCTCGGATATCGTCCGTAAGGCCAAACACGAGCTCCTGCTCACGGCCACTTGCCGTATTTCCTTTGTGGATAACTTCACCGAGCTCCCGACACGTCTATTCATCCCGAGACTCTTCATAGGCCGAGTACTTGCGAGTGTTTCAACGAGCCGAACCTGCTCCGTACTTCAAAGCCGAATCGTCGAGACACTCGGCAACCATCCATCTTTATCCGACCACCATCGTTCGGATCTTAATGGATGTTGGTCGATGGTTGCCGGTCTTCCGTAGCATGATCACAAACGCCAAGACGTTGGAGATCCTTTCCTCCAAGAACGAAGAAGGCTACGAGGAGCATATGCGGTGATGTCGGCCGAGTTTCGGTGCCATCTCACCTCGTCTCAACTCGTGAAGTCCAGTTCGTTCGGTACTCTCACCAACAACCGGATGGAAGTTGGGTCGTTGTGGATGTCTCCGTGGATGAATTGCGGACAAATCCAAAGCCTTCCGTGAGATCGATTTGCCGAAAACGCCCCTCCGGATGCACCGATACGTGATCTTCATAATGGATCTTCCTTGGTCACTTGGGTGGAGCACGTGGATGTGCGCGAAAAGGAGATGAAGGCCAGTTTCGAACCATTTGTTCATTCGGGGTTCGCTTTTGGTGCAAAGCGTTGGATCTCAACCCTCCAACGACAAGCCGAGCGCTACGTGCGCCACGGTATCCACTCTTCACCCGGTGACTCGATTATTTCTCTTGAAGGAAGAAGAGGACTTGCGGAAATGGCAAAACGAGATGACGATCCGTTTCTTCAACGACATCGCAACTCCACGTACCACCACCGGACTTGTTCGAACCGAACAAGAGACACTCGAATGGAGGTCGGGACCAACAAGCGAAGGGGTGATCCGAGCAAGCCCCCGGAGTCAATCGTACTGCTGGTTGTTCCGTCGTGCATCTTTCCCATCACACCGGGATCTTTGAGTTCCTCAAAGACGTTCGACTAGACCGCAATGTGGGATAGGATGTCGATGGATAGCTCGGTACGTGTGCTAGCAAATTTCACCATCGGTCTTGACCCGCGCAATCAGATTTCGGTGCTCGCTATAGATAGTCACAACGACTTCCTCATCCTTCAGGAGTGTTGCACCGATGCAACAGGGTCGTCTGTGATTTATGCGCCGATCAACCATTCCATTCTCCAGTGTTTGTTATGTGGAGTTCAACCGGAGCCATTTCCACTTATGTCTTCTGGCTTCTCCATTCTACCTAACGTATCCGGAGCTATTCTTGATGGAAGTCTACTTACTATAGTCTTCCAGATCTCGGTGAAGGCTACATCAGCCAAGTCTGCCGTGGAGTCGGCAACTACCCTTGTCCAGGACACACTACAAAGGATCAGAACCGCAGTCAACTAAGGAGCAAACGTTGGATGCAAGGCCCTGCTAGCCTTGTTTGTGACTGTTGGTGACTTGCGATCTTCAAAGGGGAGTCTTTCTGTTTCCCTTTTCATTTATTTAACTGTTGTGTGTTTATTTCAGTTTGTGTGTTTACTTCGGTTTATTTATGTTTGTGTGTTTAAATTCAATAACCATACTTGAATTTTTCATTTTCGTGAAATATCTGTCTAACATTGAGGACAATGTTTAATTCAAGTGTGGGGGGAAGGTTTCAGTTTATTTTCTTTAAAAAAAAAAAAATTTGAAAAATTCAAAAATTCAAAAAAATAATTTACTTGTGTTTGTTTTCTACGGTAACAATATATCGACTAGATCATACTTACTCCCTTGGTAGCGTTGAACCTACCATTGCACTTAGTAAGTCACTGTGGTCACGTATTGTTACCCTAATAAAAAAAATTGAAAAAAAAAAAAAATAATAGTTTTGTAAGCTCGTTTGTTTCGCACCGGCTTTGGAGCTATCGAGTCTTAGAAAGTGCTTGTTTGTTTATTTGAGCTATATCAAAAAAAAAATATAATCAAAAAAATCAAAAATGACAAAAATATTTGCTTCTGTTTTGTGTGTTATTGTCTGTTTTGTGCTTTGTTCTTTCCAATTCCGATGATGAATTGAGTTTAATTGTTATGATTTTGAGAATGTTTATTATATGTCAAGGCTTTGTGTAGTTTGCTTTGGATTTAATTTGTATAACTTATGATTGCTCGAAATTCCATATTCACACATAACCTGTTTCGATTAATTGATTCCAATCCGAGAAGCACATTTAAACATACATTGTCATGCATACCTAGAAACTGTGAGGATTTGAGCCTATTGAATATTCACATGTATGCATATTTCATACATTTACTCGTTCTTCATGTGTGCACAATTCATGAGTTTTGAACCTAGAACTTGCTTGAAGACCACTTGAAACGTTTTATTAATCTGTGATGAATTAGAGATGATTAAGGCAATAGTAAAGCACCATGGCCAAACTGACTTACAGCCCTGTAAACACTAATCCTTTAGGTTAACCTCTTTTGAGCCTAACATGTTTTTAGCCTTTTTCTTTGTTAACCCGCTTACTCCTAACCTGTTTTTAGCTTAAACACTAACCTGCCTTTGTTCCAACATGTGTTAAAGAGACAATTTTGTGACTTGTGGTGGTATTTTGTGCTTGAAAAGTCTTCTGGTTTGTGAAAGAAGGAAGTGTGGGGGTGTTGTAAAAAAAAAATGTTGTGTAAAAAAAAAAAATTACAAAAAAAAAAAAAGAAAAAAAAAAGAAAGAATAAGAAGTTTTTGTTCAGAAAGTGTGAAAGATTGGAGGTGAATAAAAGTTTGGTTGTTTGATTGTTTAAGCATATAGAAAACAAGTCACAAAATTGTTTTGTGGAACACTCGGGACATTTTGTTTTTCCTTTCCCTTCGTTTCTTTTAACCCCTAACCTTTGGCCCCATTACACCATTGAAAGTCCTTATGATTTAATGAGTTGTGGAGAGTTGGTTAATGAGCAAGCATATGGGAACACTACTTGTGTAATTGTTTTGAGAGTAAACACTTGACCCTAAACATCGAGCGGAAATATTTAGTGAATCTTGTGAGCTTTAGTGGTTAATGTTGTTCATATGTGCCTATTTGATTACATGAGATTAATTGTATACTCGGTTTTCACACACTACACCCGAGCATAAATGAGATGTGCATGTTAAAGACTTAGCAAATTCGTTAGCCTTGGTATATAATTTGTATTCTCCTGATTATAACTCTTCTGAACTCGCTGAGGGTTATGGTTGGAAAGAATATATGTTTTGTGTTTCCCTTTTCTGTTTTGTGTTGTTTTGTTTTAAGTTTTGTGTTGCTAAGGGACTAGCAATAGCTAAGTGTGGGGGAATTTGATAGGAGCACAAAGTGTGACGTTTTTAATGTATTTTCCCTACTATTTGGCTATGATTTCATTGTAACTTTGCTATTTTTGCTTAGTTTCCATATTTGAGTCCCTAAATGATATATAAATGTGAATACGTGCAGAAAATCGGAGCTCGGAAATTTACGAAGTCTAATGGGCTTTTTCAAGGCCCATTAAGAAGTGAGCTGCCGTGAGGCCCAAGATGGAAGGCCCAAGTTCACAAAGCATGAGGAAAGGCCCAAGCCCAAGATGGAAGGCCCAAACCCAAGATGGAAGGCCCAAATCCATGAAGGAAGGCCCAAGCCCAGATTTTCGGACATTCTGCCTGTGCAGATTAGTCAACTTGCGAAGCCCATAACTCCCAATTGCACCGTCCGATCTAGCTGTAATTTTGATACACGCTGCATGTGCGTGTTAGATATTCTGTATTAAAATTTGAGAATAATCCAACCGTTCAAACGTGCATTATTCCGTTCTAAGTGGGAATAGCTCAGTGCTGCCTGCTTTTTATTTCTTTCCTCTTCTTTTATTTTCAATGCTCCACTCATCCTTATATTCTTCCCTCTTCTTTCTACCCATACCATTAGTGTTTGATTTCTTTTACCTAAATAAATAGTTAATTGCAACCCATTACATTTCCACCATGCCACTTACCATTTCTTTATCTCCCACTTAAATTCCACTTCTCTTCTCTTTCTTTCTTTATTTCTTGCATTGTCTTCTTCTTCCTCTCCATTCTCCTATAAATAGCAGCCTCATTCTTCTCTTCAACACACCTCAATGAGGAGGGACAAACCCTCCTCTTTCTCTTCTCATCTCACATTTTCCATTCTCTAATACTATGGGTTTTCAAGACTTCAAGGAGGAGGAGAAGGCGTCTACACCATCACCACCAGCCCCTATTCAACATCACCATCACCATCATCACCTTGTCTTCACGGCTGGATTACTTGTGGTCAAGGATTCAAGATGTGGCTTCAAGATCTTCATGCTATTCATACGGTGTATTTCGACTTAGCCTTTAAATTTATGCCTCTTTGTTACTTGATTATTCTTTGTATTAGTTAACATGACATGATTTATATAATATTCAGCCCTTGTTTATGGATTTATTTAATTGTTGGATCCTAATTAATTAGTTCTTCTAGTAGTTTATGTGACTCCGTTTATTTGATTTTGTTTTAGTAGATAACTTTTATATGTTTTTGTTTTAAGGTTGCAAACTTAAGATAATTGCATATAATTGGTGCTAGAATTAGGGTTTTAATTCTAATTCACAAGTAGTAAAGGCTTTGGAAAGAGGTCGGAATGAAATAAGAAGGATCACGGATAGATGGGTGGTCCCACTAGGTCGTGCACTTTAATTAACAACTCTTCTTTTATGCGTTGGACATGTTTTGATTAGCTACCTTTGCATGTTTGATTGGTTAATCTAGGTGCGGTCGCTTAGGTTAATTTTCATGAAAGTGGTTTTATTTGGGGAATGATAATTGGCGGTCCAGCATTCCACATATGTTAATTTCGGTTTCATGGCTAGGGAACTTGGTTAATTTTCGGTCCAATAATTGGTAAACTTGTATACTTGTGGCTGAACTTTATATACTTTGTGTTTCATCCCATCTTATTTAATTTATTCTTTGTAGATTAATCATTTAGTTTAGATAAATCAATTTCTTTAACCCCCTTTTACTTTGTATATATGTATATATTCTTTATACTTGTTAATAATAATTCTTTATTTTATTTAATTCTTTGTGACAATTTTTGTTAGGTACACCCTTTGATCTCCGTTGTGAACGATACCCTACTATGCACTATACTACTACCGATAGGGTTTTTTTAAATTGACGCTCCTTTTGGGCGTATCAGGGACCCCTTGATATCCTCCTTGAAATCCTCCAATTGCATTGGCAGATTCCCATCCACCATTTTCGATTAATTGGGGGCATTGATCCGAGTGATGCCCTTGCATAGAGCATACCCCACAAGCTTGAGATGCTCCTCCTCCTTTGTTTGCTTGAAGAACCCGAGACAACAAAGTAGACATTTTATTTACCTTGTCCTCTAAAGCAGAGTGAGAAGTTACCTCATTAACTCTCCTAGATGAGGAGAGTGCCCCTTCATATTGTTGGTAGTTGAGAGCACGATTTGCAAGAAGCTCCTTAGCAATTGTAGGAGTTTTATCCATGAAAGAACCGCCGGCTGCAGCATCCAAGAGACTACGTTCTAAGGGAAGTAATCCTTCATAAAAGTAAGTGAGAAGGCTCTCTTCCTTCATTCCATGTGAAGGGCATGACGCAACAAGGCTCTTGAACCTCTCATAGTAAGTGCAAAACGTCTCATCCCCGCTTGTTGAATTCCGGTTATTTGCTTCCTCAAGATAGTGACCTTTGATGCCGGAAAGTACTTAGTGAGAAACTCACTCTTCAACTTATCCCAAGTGTTGACATGGCCGGCAGGTAAGTCAAATAGCCATGTCTTTGCCCTATCATCAAGGGAGAACGGAAATGCCTTCATCTTGAGAATACTAATATCCCCATTCTTAGGGCACATGCTCCCACAAACAAACTGAAATTCCTTGAGATGCTTGTTAGGATCCTCGCTATTAAGCCCATGGAACTTAGGTAGGTGATGCAAGAACCCACTTTTCAATTCAAAGTCCGATTCCTTTCCTTCAGCCGGTTCCGGATATGTGATGCAAAGCGGAACAACCTCTCCCTCAGTGCCATTCGAAAGTTGCCTTATTGTCTCAGCCATTGGTGGTGCTTGATTTTCAGCAGCGTCTTCTTCCTCAGATAGGTCTTCCTCCTCTTCTGAACGAGAACGTGAGGAGTTATTATCTAAGTCTTCTGACTTAATTTCGAAGGGTGCTAAAGGTTGGTCCTCAGGGATGTACAATCCAGTGCCTTCCTTGAGCTTTTGTAAGCGTTCTTGAATAGTAGAGAATGGCGTACGTTCAGAAGTGGACATTCATTAAAACCTATACAAAAATAAACAAGTGAGTACAAAGTTTACAAAATAAATACAAAGTATAATATACAAGTGTAGGTATTATATACGAAAATAATCAAAGAATGAATGAATTTCCTAGTTTGTCTAATTAATTTTATTCACACAATACACTTAGGTACGGGAACAGAGGACCTCAATGTGCAATGGGACTGAAGCAGCTACCCAATTTAAAGTCATGTTTAATCCAATATACCTTAAGTGTAACAACAATTTCGTTGGTGCCCTTAACATAGTCAAAAACCAAGTTGATTCCAAGCGGTAACCCAAGGTGGAACGTACGGCCTAGGGGCTTCTGCCTTGACTTAAATAACTTTCCGTGTTTTCAGAGGCGAATGGCCAGATCATATGAGAGATAAGCGAGGGGCAGGATTCATTTAGTGGTACTACGGAGGCAAAGCCCCTATCGACTTACGTCAGTCTATAGTCCTCTGAATCCAAAACCTGTCACCCAGGGTCTCGACCTAGACACCATCCATGTGCCCCTTACTCAGTTGAGAAAGCACTTAAGTGTGTGGCAACTCTCCAAGTGTTAATAAAGGCCGCCCTCAACCTCAAGTGACCTTAGCAAGGTACAAATGAAGGGTTTAGGCCAATATTAACAAAAGGACCTTACCTATTTCCGTTTCAAGTTACAACTCACAACAACTCAAATAATCAACCACATATAGGACACCCTAAATAAATTACTAAGTGTTACAAAATATCACAAGTATAATTAATAATATAAACAAGTATAAAACGTTAGGCATATAAACAAGTATAATTTCGATCCCCGTCGACGGCGCCAAAATTGATATGAATATTTGCAAGCATCAATTAAAAACCCTATCGGTAGTATAAAGTAAGTAGGGATCGTTGATACGCCCAAAAGGAGCATCAATTTAAAAAAACCCTATCGGTAGTAGTATAGTGCATAGTAGGGTATCGTTCACAACGGAGATCAAAGGGTGTACCTAACAAAAAATGTCACAAAGAATTAAATAAAATAAAGAATTATTATTAACAAGTATAAAGTATAAATATATACATATGTACAAAGTAAAAGGGGGTTTAAGAGATAAATTGAATGAAATTAATTAATTAAATTACAAAGAATAAATTAAATAAGATGGGATGAAACATAAAGAATATAAAGTTCAACGAAAGTGGTTAATCTAGGTGCGGTCGCTTAGGTTAATTTTCATGAAAGTGGTTTTATTTGGGGAATGATAATTGGCGGTCCAGCATTCCACATATGTTAATTTCGGTTTCATGGCTAGGGAACTTGGTTAATTTTCGGTCCAATAATTGGTAAACTTGTATACTTGTGGCTGAACTTTATATTCTTTATGTTTCATCCCATCTTATTTAATTTATTCTTTGTAATTTAATTAATTAATTTCATTCAATTTATCTCTTAAACCCCCTTTTACTTTGTACATATGTATATATTTATACTTTATACTTGTTAATAATAATTCTTTATTTTATTTAATTCTTTGTGACATTTTTTGTTAGGTACACCCTTTGATCTCCGTTGTGAACGATACCCTACTATGCACTATACTACTACCGATAGGGTTTTTTTAAATTGACGCTCATTTTGGGCGTATCAATTTTTGGCGCCGTCGACGGGGATTGAAAATGTTCCTAACCTAATTTTTTTTTTTTTGTTAATACTGTTTATAATTTTTTGTAATTATTACTGTTTTTATTACTTGTATATAATTACTTGTGAATAGTTGTTGTTATTACTTGTTTATAATACTTGTAGATATGTGTTACACTTAGTAATTTACTTAGGTTTGAATATAGTTGATTATTTTTGTTGTTGTAAGTTGTAACTTGAACGGAAATAGGTAAGGTCCTTTTATTAATATTGGCCTAAACCCTTCATTTTTACCGTAAGGTTATTTGAGGTTGAGGGCGGCCTTTATTAACACTTGGAGAATTGTCGAACACTTAAGTGCTTTCTCAACTGAGTAAGGGGCACATGGATGGTGTCTAGATATGATCAAGACTCGGGTGACGGGTTTGTAAAATTGGATTCAGAGGACTAGTCCACTAAATGAATCCTGCCTCTCGCTTATTTCTTGTGATCTGGCCATTCGCCTTCTGAAAACACGGAAAGTCATTTAAGTCAAGGCATTGCACCTAGGCCGTAAGTCCACCTTGAGTTACCGCTTGGAATCAACTTTCCTTTTTTTTCAACTATATTCAGACAAAAGAAAATGTTTTTGTACACTTTAGGTATATTGGATTAAACATGACTTTAAGATGGGTAGCTGTTTCAGTCCCATTGCACATTGAAGTCCTCTGTTCCCGTACTTAAGTGTATTGTGTAAATAAAATATACGTAGACATAGGAAAATTTATTCATTCATTTTGTATAGATAATTTGTGATACATTTTTAACATTGTAAATATTTTATTTTTATTTTGTAAATTTATTACTAACCTTTTTATTTTGTATAGGAAATAATCCGGGTTTATCGGAAATTTTACCACATACATCGGAGCATACGTTTAGGAAGTCAAGGTTGAAAAACCTTGAGGTTGATGTCTTGTTGGTGATTTTCGGTTTCCTCGGGAGTAAAAAGGTAAGTTTTCTTTCACACTCGTTATTTATTTTAAAAATAAAAAAAAATAAAAAAAGAAAAAAGAAAAAGAAAATAAATAAAAAATTAATTGTAAATAAAAAAAAAGAGTGTTTTCTTTTGTTTTACTGTTGGTAATTATTTCTTTTTATTGTTTATAATTACTGTGTGTTTTATTTTCGGGCTTGTTGTAATTATTTGTTATTGGGCCTTAGGCCCGTTTATTGTGATTGGTTAGGGTTTTAGGTTTCGTAAAATAAAAAATAAAAAATAAATAAAAAATAAAAAATTTGGCCCATTGGGCTCGTGTCATTCACGAAGCCCAAAACCCGTAACCCAAGCCCATTTAGTGTGTCGGGCCTGTTCGTTTTTAGGCCCATTAGTTTAAGCCCACCAATAATGGGCCGGAGATTTCTTTGGCCCAGGCCCACTTTAAGGCCCAGACCATTTCGATGGCCCAAGCCCGTTTAAAGTGTCGGCAAGCGCGTGTGCTACGCGTTTTCACTGTTCACTTTACGACTTTTCGTAAAGTATTAAAAAAATAAAATAAAAAATAAAAAATAGAAAATGAAAAAAATTTGATTGGGCCGACGCACGACTTTTGCGTCGGCCGAATTGTTTAATAAATCGACGTGCGTGTTCACTATTCCCTTTGCGACTTTCGTCGCTCGATCCGTGATTTACGGATCTCTGTCCTTGACTTTGGACACGCGTCCGTCCGTTCGTTTCCCTTCCCCTCGGTTTGCGTTAGTGCCTTAGTCATTTCACGCAATTTCCCTTAGGTTTCCCTTTCTCTCTCTCATTCTCTCTCGTTTTCTCTCGTTGTTCTTCGTGTTCTTGAGTTTTTCCCAGAAATACTCCCAAACCCAGAAAGCTATCCTCCCATCCTAACCCAGAAATGGCCAAAAGAGTTAATTCTTTCAGCGATTTGTTTCAGGCAGGTCCTTCAGGGAGTCAAATCTTTGAAGGCCTGGATGAAATAATTCCACCCAGCATGCTCAATAGCGCCGATGCTAGTGTGGGGGCGATTGATAGGAGCACAAAGTGTCACGTTTTTAATGTGTTTTCCCTACTATTTGGCTATGATTTAATTGTAACTTTGCTATTTTAGCTTAGTTTCCATATTTGAGTCCTAAATGACGTTTTAATGTGAACATGTGCAGAAACGAAGTCTAATGGGCTTTTGCGAGGCCCATTAAGAAGGAGGCCCAGGCCCAAGATGGAAGGCCCAAACCCAAGATGGAAGGCCCAAATCCATGAAGGAAGGCCCAAGTTCACAAAGCATGAGGAAAGGCCCAAACCCAGATTTTCGGACATTCTGCCTGTGCAGATCAGTCAACTTTCGAAGCCCATATCTCTCAATTGCACCGTCAGATCTAGCTGTATTTTTGATACACGCTGCATGTGGATGTTAAGTGTTCGGCATTAAAATTTCAGAATCATCCAACCGTCCATACGTCCAGAATTCCACTCCAAGTGCGCACTGCTCAGTGCTGTCTGCTTTTTATTTCTTTCCTTTTCCTTTATTCTCAATGCTCCACTCACCCCCATATTTCCACTTCTCTTCCTTTTCTTTCTTTATTTCTTTCATTGTCTTCTTCTTCCTCTCCATTCTCCTATAAATAGCAGCCTCATTCTTCTCACAAATTCACACCCCAATGGGGAGGGACAAACCCTCCTCTTTCTCTTCTCCATCTCACATCATATTTTCCATTCTCTAGTATTTAGGGTTTTCAAGACTTCAAGGAGGAGAGGAGCTGTTTACACCATCACCACCAGCCATCAACCATCATCACCATCATCATCATCACCTTGGGAATCTCGGCTTTTGAGTTACTCGCGTGAGGATTTAAGAGTTTGTGATCTTCGAGTTCTTCCTACTTTCCATATGGTGTACTTCAACTTATTCTTTAATTACTCTTTTTGAGTTCCTCTTTGTTGCTTGTTTATTCTTTGTATTAGTTAACATGACATGATTTATATAATTTTCAGCCTATATTTATGAGTTTATTTGATTGTTAGATCCTAATTCATTAGTTCTTCTAGCAGCTTATGTGACTCCGTTTATTTGATTCGGTTTTATTGAATCTTTTATGTGTTCTTGTTTTAAGGTTCAAAACTTAAGATGATTGCATGTAATTGGTGATAGAATTAGGGTTTTAATTCTAATTCACAAGTAGTAAAGGCTTATCAAACGGGTCGGAATCAAAATAAGAAGGATCGCGGATAGACGAGCGTTCGCTAGGTCGCGCACTTTAATTAACAACTCTTCTCCTATGCGTTAGATATGTTATTGATTGATCACCTTTGCATGTTTAGTTGTTTAATCTAGATGAGCGTTCACTAGGTTAATTTTCATAGAAGAGGTTTTATTTGGGGAATGATAACCCGTGTGGGCATTCCACATATGTTAGTTTCGGTTTCATGGCTAGGGAACTTGGTTAATTTTCGGTCTAATGATTGGTAAACTCGTGTATATGTGGCTGAACTTTATATACTTTGTGTTTCATCATCTTATTTTATTTATTCTTTGTAATTTAATTAATTTATTTCATTCAATTTATCTCTCAATTCCCCTTTTTACTTTGTACATATGTATATATTTATACTTTATACTTGTTAATAATAATTCTTTATTTTATTTAATTCTTTGTGACATTTTTTGTTAGGTACACCCTTTGATCTCCGTTGTGAACGATACCCTACTTACACTATACTACCGATGTTTTTAAATTGATGCTCCGTTTTGGCTGTGAACGGGGATTGAAAATTTCCTACTTACACTGATACTACTGATAGGGTTTTATTACTTGTCTAATTACTTGTATGTTTTACACTTAGTAATTATACTTAGGTGTCTTTTATATAGTTGATTATTTTTTGTTGTTGTAAGTTGTAACTTGAACGGAAATAGGTAAGGTCCTTTTGTTAATATTGGCCTAAACCCTTCATTTTTACCGTAAGGTTATTTGAGGTTGAGGGCGGCCTTTATTAACACTTGGAGAATTGTCGAACACTTAAGTGCTTTCTCAACTGAGTAAGGGGCACATGAATGGTGTCTAGATAGGATCGAGACCCCGGGTGACGGGTTTGTAAAATTGGATTCAGAGGACTAGTCCACTAAATGAATCCTGCCTCTCGCTTATCTCTTGTGATCTGGCCATTCGCCTTCTGAAAACACGGAAAGTCATTTAAGTCAAGGCATTGCACCTAGGCCGTACGTCCACCTTGAGTTACCGCTTGGAATCAACTTTCATGTTTTTTCAACTATATTCAGACAAAAGAAAATGTTTTTGTACACTTTAGGTATATTGGATTAAACATGACTTTAAGATGGGTAGCTGTTTCAGTCCCATTGCACATTGAAGTCCTCTGTTCCCGTACCTAAGTGTATTGTGTAAATAAAATTTACTTAGACATAGGAAAATTTATTTATTCATTTTGTATAGATAATTTGTGACACATTTTTAACTTTGTAAATATTTTGTTTTTATTTTGTAAATTTATTACTAACTTTTTAATTTTTTTAGGGCATAATCCGGGTTATCAGAAATTCTACCACATACATCGGAGCATACGTTTTGGAAGTCAAGGTTGAAAAACCTTGAGGTTGATGTCTTGTTGGTGATTTTCGGTTTCCTCGGGAGTAAAAAGGTAAGTTTTCTTTTCACTCTCCTTATTTGTTTTTAAAAAAATAAAAATAAAATAAAAAATTAGAAAATTTGTAATTGTATATAAAAAAAAGAGTCCTTGTTTTGTTTTACTGTTTGTAATTATTTATTTTTACTATTTATAATTACTGTTTGTTTTATTTTTGGGCTTGTTGTTTGTTTGTTATTGGGCCTTAGGCCCGTTTGTGTGTTGGTTAGGGTTTTGGGTTTCGAAGAAAAAAAAAAAAAAAAAAAAAAAAAAAGTTAAATCTTTGGCCCATTGGGCCCGTGTCATTCCCGAAGCCCAAAACCCGTAACCCAAGCCCATTTAGTGTGTCGGGCCTGTTCGTTTTTAGGCCCATTAGTTTAAGCCCACCTAATAATGGGCCGGAGTTTTCTTTGGCCCAGGCCCACTTTAAGGCCCAAACCATTCTGATGGCCCAGGCCCGTTTAAAGTGTCGGCAACCGTTAGTGCGTGTGCTACGCGTTTTTACTGTTTACTTTACGACTTTCGCGTAAAGATTTGGTTAAATAAAAAGAAAAATTGTTATTGGTCTGTCCCGCGACTTTCGCGTCGGCACGATAATTAAAAAAATATAAAAAATATAAAATGAAAAAAAAATTTGATTGGGCCGACGGACGACTTTTGCGTCGGCCGATTTGTTTAATAATCCGCATGCGTGTCAACTGTAGCCTTTGCGACTTTCGTCGCTCGATCCGCAATTGGCGGATCTGTGTCTGTGGCACGTTTGCGTGCGTGCGTCTGTTCCTTTCCCTTCGTTTGTGTTTGTGTGTTTCATTCCATTCATTTTCCATTCATTTTCACTTAGTTCCCTTTTATTCTCTCTAAATTTTCTCTCGTTTGTTCATATTGTTCTTCACTTGTTCTTCGTTGTTCTTAGTTATTTTTCCAGAAATCTATCCTCCCTCCCAACCTAGAAATGGCCAAAAGAGTGAATTCTTTCAGTGAGTTGTTTCATTCAAGTCCTCCAGAGAGTGATTTCTTTGAAGGCTTGGATGAAATCATTCCACCAAGCATTCTAGATACTGTTAATGCTAGCATGCCGGATGTGCCAGAACCAGAACCAGAACCACAAGCACCAATCCAAGCTGCTGATCCACATGTTGTTGTTGTTGCTGGTCCTTCCCAGAAGCGTACGAGAGGCCCGAGGACGAGATTCACCAAGGACCAAAATGATGCGTTGACCGAGTTCTACACGGTGAATCCTCACCCACTCAAACTGCACAGAGCAAGGTTTGCTATAGAACTCGGGTTAACTGAAAATAAGGTCTACAACTGGGGAAGGAGATTTCATGATAAGCACGGTATCCCGTCAGAGGAGCAGATTTATGCCGATCTAATAAGAAGAAACGAGGAGCTGATGAGTAAGAATGAGGAGCTTCAAGAGCAGAACCAGAAACTCATCGATGCTCTTCACAGCGGCATTTGTCCCCAGTGTGGAGGTCCTGTTCCGCACCCAGATGTGCATCGATCAAGATTCGAAGTTGTTCCTCCGGAGCCTCTTCTTGTCTTGTCCGATGATTCAATCGACATGGATGACTTGCGAAGGGATGTGCGGAGCCTCATGCCAACATTACTCGAGCGCTCATCCTCTCATGTGCCATCTGACAACATTCCGGGACCTGCTCATGATCTCGTTGGGTTTCATTCCGACCAGATCGCCGATATCGTGAACAAAGCCAAAGACGAACTCATTCTCTTGGCCGCGGCTGGTTTTCCCCTGTGGATCTTTTCATCAAATCCCAGCACTTCCATTCATCCCGAAATTCTTAATCATGCCGAGTACTTGCGAGTGTCTCAACGAGCTGAGCCTACACCATATTTCATATCAGAAGCCTCGAGACACTCAGCAACCATTCACCTGAATCCGACCACCATCGTTCAGATTTTAATGGATGTTGGTCAATGGTTGCTCATCTTCTGTAGCTTGGTCACCAATGCCCATACCTTGGAGGTCTTGTTCTCCGGGATAGAAGAAAGCTACAAGGAGCGAGTGCAAGTGATGTCTGCCGAGTTCCTAGTGCCAACACACAATGTTTCAACTCGTGAAGTCCAGTTTGTTCGTTCCTCTCACCAACAATTGGATGGAAGTTGGATTGTTGTGGATGTCTCTGTGGATGAAATGAGCTCAAAACCAAGGCCTTCCGTGAGATCAAGATGCCGAAAACGTCCTTCGGATGCCCGATACGGGATCTGCAGAATGGATCCTCCTTTGTCACGTGGGTGGAGCATGTTGATGTGCGAGAAAAAGATTTAACCCCCTTATTTAAACCTTTTGTTGAATCGGGTTTTGCATATGGAGCGAAGCGTTGGTTAGCACCTCTTCGACGACATGCCGAGCGCTACATGTGCGTGATGGGGATTCACACTTCACCCGGTGACTCAATCATTTCACCGGGAGGGAGAAGAAGCCTTGCTAAGATGGCAAACCAGATGGCGGTAAGTTTCTTCAACGACATCACCAACTCGACTTACCATCATTGGACTGCATCAAACAAAACGGGAGACGCACATATGGAGGTCGGGACCAACAAGCGAAGGGGTGATCCTAGCCAACCCCTTGGACTCGATCGTACTTCTGGCTGTTCGTCAAGCACTTCTCTCATCACACAAGAATCTTTGATTTTATCGAGACGTACGGACAAGGCATTTATGGGATAGTGTGTCGATAGACGAGTTCGGTACATGTGCTTACAAACTTCACCACTGGTCTTGACCCACGAAATTCTATCTCCGTTTTGGGCATAAGTAATCACGTCGACTTCCTCATACTCCGGGAGTGCTTCACGGATTCAACGGGGTCGTACGTGATTTATGCGCCTATCGAACAAGCAACCTTCCAGTCCATGTTATGTGGAGTTGACCGGAGCCTTTTCAATTGATGTCATCTGGCTTCTCCATTCTGCCTGATGTATCCGGAGACGTACTTGATGGAACTCTACGACGTTAGTGTTCCGGATCTCGGTGAAGGCAAATTCAGCCGGACGTGCTTGTGGATTTGGCAACGAGGCACGGTCCAGGACACGCTCAAAAGGATCAAAGCCGCAGTCAACTAAGGAGCAAACGTTGGATGCAAGGCCCTGCTTGCCTTGTTTGTGACTGTTGGTGACTACCTTCGGGAGGAGCTTCACGATCTTCAAGGGGGAGTCTTTCTGTTTCCCTTTTCATTTACTTAACTGTTGTGTGTTTATTTCAGTTTGTGTGTTTACTTCTGTTTGTGTGTTTAAATGCTTGAATTTTTCATTTTCGTGAAATATCTGTCTAACATTGAGGACAATGTTTAATTCAAGTGTGGGGGGAAGGTTTATTAAAAAGAAAAGAAAAAAATTTGAAAAATTCAAAAATTCAAAAAAATAATTTACTTGTTTTTGTTTTCTACGGTAACGGTATTTCGACTAGATCATACTTACTCCTTTGGTAGCGTTGAACCTACCATTGCACTAAGTAAGTCACTGTGGTCACGTATTGTTACCCTAATAAAAAAAATTGAAAAAGAAAAAAAAATAGTTTTGTAAGCTCGTTTGTTTCGCACTGGCTTTGGAGCTATCGAGTCTTAGAAAGTGCTTGTTCGTTTATTTGAGCTATATCATTTTAAAAAAAAATCAATCAAAAAAAATCAAAAAAATCAAAAATTACAAAAATATTTGCTTCTGTTTTGTGTGTTTTGTGCTTTGTTCTTTCCAATCCCAAGGATGAATTGAGTTTAATTGTTGTGATTAGGAGAATGTTTATTATATGTCAAGGCTTTGTGTAGTTTGCTTTGGATTTAATATGCATAACTTGTGATTGCTCGAAATTCCATGTTCACATAACCTGTTTCGATTAATTGATTACAATCCGAGAAGCACATTTAAACATACATTGTCATGCATACCCAGAAAATGTGAGGACTTGAGCCTATTGAATATTCACATGTATGCATCTTTCATACATTTACTCGTTCTTCATGTGTGCACAATTCATGAGTTTTGAACCTAGAACTTGCTCAAAGACCACTTGAAACATTTTGTTAATCTGTGATGAATTAGAGATGATTAAGGCATTAGTTGAGCACCATGGCCAAAGTATTCACCATCCATCTAAACACGAACTTTAGGAATCCCCTTTTGAACTAAACACTCATTAGCCGTTTCTTTTGTTCACCCACACCATCTCACCCATGTTTTATTGTGTTTGCAAAACAATGATAGTGATTTCTTGTGTTCTTATGCTTCGGATGTATAGTATGTACCAAAAGGCAAGTGTGGGGGTGCATTTTATTTTGTTGTACTTGTTCAAAGAAAGAAAAAAAAAATCAGAAATAAAAAGAAGGAATAAATTCCTCAAAGAAACAAAAAAAAAAAAATGCAAAAAAAAAGATAGAGTTATTTTCTTGTATTATTTTCAATAAAAGGTTGGAGGAGAATAAGAAAGTTGTTTCGGGTATAGCATAGGTATGAGTTTCAAAGTCGTTGATTTGTCTTGCAAACATGTGAAACATTTTTCATTTCCAGTCCCTTCATTCACTATTAACCATTCACCCTTTGGCCCCATTACACCATTGAAAGCCCTTATGATTTAATGATTTGTGGATTAATTGTGGAGAGTCGGTTAATGAGCAAGCATATGGGAACACTACTTGTGTAATTGTTTTGAGAGTAAACACTTAACCCTAAACACTGAGCGGAAATATTTAGTGAATCTTGTGAGGTTTAGTGGTTAATGTTGTTTCGATGTGCCTATTGGATTGCTTGAGATTTTTTGTATACTCGGTTTTCACACACTGCACCCGAGCATGAATGAGATGTACATGTTAAATGCTTAGCAAATTTGTTAGCCTTGGTATATAATTTTTATTCTCTTGATTATAACTCTTCTGAACTCGCTGAGGGTTATGGTTGGAAAGACCATTTTGTTTTGTGTTTCGTTTTGTGTTTTGTGTTGTTCTGTTTTAAAGTTGTGTGTTTGCTAGAGGACTAGCAATAGCTAAGTGTGGGGGAATTTGATAGGAGCACAAAGTGTCACGTTTTTAATGTGTTTTCCCTACTATTTGGCTATGATTTAATTGTAACTTTGCTATTTTAGCTTAGTTTCCATATTTGAGTCCTAAATGACGTTTTAATGTGAACATGTGCAGAAACGAAGTCTAATGGGCTTTTGCGAGGCCCATTAAGAAGGAGGCCCAGGCCCAAGATGGAAGGCCCAAACCCAAGATGGAAGGCCCAAATCCATGAAGGAAGGCCCAAGTTCACAAAGCATGAGGAAAGGCCCAAACCCAGATTTTCGGACATTCTGCCTGTGCAGATCAGTCAACTTTCGAAGCCCATATCTCTCAATTGCACCGTCAGATCTAGCTGTATTTTTGATACACGCTGCATGTGGATGTTAAGTGTTCGGCATTAAAATTTCAGAATCATCCAACCGTCCATACGTCCAGAATTCCACTCCAAGTGCGCACTGCTCAGTGCTGTCTGCTTTTTATTTCTTTCCTTTTCCTTTATTCTCAATGCTCCACTCACCCCCCCTAATTTTTGTTTCTTTCTCTCCAAACCATTAGTGTTTGATTTCTTTTATCTAAATAAATGGTTCATTGCCATATGACTTCATTTCCACCATTCCACTTACCATTTCTTTTCTACCACTCACATTCCACTTCTCTTCCTTTTCTTTCTTTATTTCTTTCATTGTCTTCTTCTTCCTCTCCATTCTCCTATAAATAGCAGCCTCATTCTTCTCACAAATTCACACCCCAATGGGGAGGGACAAACCCTCCTCTTTCTCTTCTCCATCTCACATCATATTTTCCATTCTCTAGTATTTAGGGTTTTCAAGACTTCAAGGAGGAGAGGAGCTGTTTACACCATCACCACCAGCCATCAACCATCATCACCATCATCATCATCACCTTGGGAATCTCGGCTTTTGAGTTACTCGCGTGAGGATTTAAGAGTTTGTGATCTTCGAGTTCTTCCTACTTTCCATATGGTGTACTTCAACTTATTCTTTAATTACTCTTTTTGAGTTCCTCTTTGTTGCTTGTTTATTCTTTGTATTAGTTAACATGACATGATTTATATAATTTTCAGCCTATATTTATGAGTTTATTTGATTGTTAGATCCTAATTAATTAGTTCTTCTAGCAGCTTATGTGACTCCGTTTATTTGATTCGGTTTTATTGAATCTTTTATGTGTTCTTGTTTTAAGGTTCGAAACTTAAGATGATTGCATGTAATTGGTGCTAGAATTAGGGTTTTAATTCTAATTCACAAGTAGTAAAGGCTTATCAAACGGGTCGGAATCAAAATAAGAAGGATCGCGGATAGACGAGCGTTCGCTAGGTCGCGCACTTTAATTAACAACTCTTCTCCTATGCGTTAGATATGTTATTGATTGATCACCTTTGCATGTTTAGTTGTTTAATCTAGATGAGCGTTCACTAGGTTAATTTTCATAGAAGAGGTTTTATTTGGGGAATGATAACCCGTGTGGGCATTCCACATATGTTAGTTTCGGTTTCATGGCTAGGGAACTTGGTTAATTTTCGGTCTAATGATTGGTAAACTCGTGTATATGTGGCTGAACTTTATATACTTTGTGTTTCATCATCTTATTTTATTTATTCTTTGTAATTTAATTAATTTATTTCATTCAATTTATCTCTCAATTCCCCTTTTTTACTTTGTACATATGTATATATTTATACTTTATACTTGTTAATAATAATTCTTTATTTTATTTAATTCTTTGTGACATTTTTTGTTAGGTACACCCTTTGATCTCCGTTGTGAACGATACCCTACTTACACTATACTACCGATAGGGTTTTTTTAAATTGATGCTCATTTTGGGCGTGTCAGCGATATCCGAGATCAAGTCGGTGTGGACTCCGACAAGATCATGAGCAGATCCGGGAAGATGGTCAGATGGAATAGGTACGGATGGGCGCTCGACTAGGGTTGGCATGAGGCTCCGCACATCCCTTCTTAAGTGGTCCATGTCGATGGAATCGTCGGACAACTCGAGAAGAGGCTCTTGTTGTTGAGGAACAACTTCGAGCCTTCGCCGTGGCACATCTGAGTGCGGAACAGGACCTCCGCAATTGGGACAGATGCCGCTGTGGAGAGCATCAACGAGTCTTTGATTCTGCATTTGAAGCTCCTCGTTTTTGCTCACCACCTGATCGTTTCTTTTCTCTAGCTCGGCAATACGCTGCTCGGAAGACTGATACCGAACTTCTTCCTATTTCTCGACCCCCTAATAGACTTGGTCCTCCTCTAGTCCGATTTTCGGACCAAATCTTTCTCGTTGTGGTTTGGTGGGTGAAAATACACCGCAAGAAAGCTGCCGGTGCATCTCTCCGAGCTTTGGTGTATTTGGTCCTCGAAGTCTCCTATAGACGGGAGCGGCTTCGGCTCGTAGGTGGATCGCGCCAAGTTGGTGCTTGGGGTAGTGGTTGTGGTTGTGGTAGTGGCCGTGGTTGTGGCTCGGTCGGCATGCTAGCATCGGCGCATTGAGCATGCTCGGTGGAATTATTTCAGCCAGACCTTCAAGATTGGGTTCTCTGAAGGACCTGCACGGAAACAAATCGCTGAAGAGTTAACTCTTTTGGCCATTTCTAGGTTGGGAAGGGAGGATAGCTTTTCTGGGAATTAGGGAGGTTTCTGGGAAAACTGAAGAACACGAAGAACACACGAGAGAGAAAACGAGAGAGAGAGAGAGAGAGAGTCTAAGGGAAAACGTGTGAAATGCCTAAGGAAATGATACATCCAAAATGAGCATCAATTTAAAAAAACCCTATCGGTAGTATAGTGGTGTAAGTAGGGTATCGTTCACAACGGAGATCAAAGGGTGTACCTAACAAAAATGTCACAAAGAATTAAATAAAATAAAGAATTATTATTAACAAGTATAAAGAATATATACATATGTACAAAGTAAAAGGGGGTATTGAGAGATAAATTGAATGAAATAAATTAATTAAATTACAAAGAATAAATAAAATATGATGATGAAACACAAAGTATATAAAGTTCAGCCACATATACACAAGTTTACCAATCATTAGACCGAAAATTAACCAAGTTCCCTAGCCATGAAACCGAAACTAACATATGTGGAATGCCCACACGGGTTATCATTCCCCAAATAAAACCTCTTCTATGAAAATTAACCTAGTGAACGCTCATCTAGATTAAACAATTAAACATGCAAAGGTGATCAATCAATAACATATCTAACGCATAGGAGAAGAGTTGTTAATTAAAGTGCGCGACCTAGCGAACGCTCGTCTATCCGCGATCCTTCTTATTTTGATTCCGACCCGTTTGATAAGCCTTTACTACTTGTGAATTAGAATTAAAACCCTAATTCTAGCACCAATTACATGCAATCATCTTAAGTTTCGAACCTTAAAACAAGAACACATAAAAGATTCAATAAAACCGAATCAAATAAACGGAGTCACATAAGCTGCTAGAAGAACTAATTAATTAGGATCTAACAATCAAATAAACTCATAAAATATAGGCTGAAAATTATATAAATCATGTCATGTTAACTAATACAAAGAATAAACAAGCAACAAAGAGGAACTCAAAAAGAGTAATTAAAGAATAAGTTGAAGTACACCATATGGAAAGTAGGAAGAACTCGAAGATCACAAACTCTTAAATCCTCACGCGAGTAACTCAAAAGCCGAGATTCCCAAGGTGATGATGATGGTGGTGATGATGGTTGATGGCTGGTGGTAATGGTGTAAACAGCTCCCCTCCTCCTTGAAGACTTGAAAACCCTAAATACTAGAGAATGGAAAATATGATGTGAGATGGAGAAGAGAAAGAGGAGGGTTTGTCCCTCCCCATTGGGGTGTGAATTGGTGAGAAGAATGAGGCTGCTATTTATAGGAGAATGGAGAGGAAGAAGAAGACAATGAAAGAAATAAAGAAAGAAAAGGAAGAGA
This sequence comes from Rubus idaeus, assembly GCA_030142095.1. Classification (NCBI taxonomy): domain Eukaryota; kingdom Viridiplantae; phylum Streptophyta; class Magnoliopsida; order Rosales; family Rosaceae; genus Rubus; species Rubus idaeus. The sequence continues at coordinate 15,437,946 of CM057968.1, read as the reverse complement.
AGTGGAATGTGAGTGGTAGAAAAGAAATGGTAAGTGGAATGGTGGAAATGAAGTCATATGGCAATGAACCATTTATTTAGATAAAAGAAATCAAACACTAATATTGTGGGCAGAAAGAAGAGGAAAGAATATAGGGGTGAGTGGAGCATTGAAAATAAAAGAAGAGGAAAGAAATAAAAAGCAGACAGCACTGAGCAGTGCGCACTTAGAACGGAATAATGGACGTTTCAACGGTTGGATGATTCTGAAATTTTAATACCGAATACCTAACACCCACATGCAGCGTGTATCAAAATTACAGCTAGATCGGACGGTGCAATTGGGAGATATGGGCTTCGCAAGTTGACCTATCTGCACAGGCAGAATGTCCGAAAATCTGGGCTTGGGCCTTTCCTCATGCTTTGTGAACTTGGGCCTTCCTTCATGGATTTGGGCCTTCCATCTTGGGTTTGGGCCTTCATCTTGGGTTTGGGCCTTCATCTTGGGCCTCATGGCAGACCACCTCTTAATGGGCCTCGCAAAAGCCCATTAGACTTCGTTTCTGCACATGTTCACATTAATACATCATTTTGGACTCAAATATGGAAACTAAGCTAAAATAGCAAAGTTACAATTAAATCATAGCCAAATAGTAGGGAAAACACATTAAAAACGTCACACTTTGTGCTCCTATCAAATTCCCCCACACTTAGCTACTGCTAGTCCTCTAGCAAACACAAGAACAACACAAAACAGAAAAGGAAACACAAAACAGAATGGTCTTTCCAACCATAACCCTCAGCGAGTTCAAAAGAGTTATAATCAGGAGAATAAAAATTATATACCAAGGCTAACAAATTTGCTAAGCATTTAACATGTACATCTCATTTATGCTCGGGTGAAGTGTGTGAAAACCGAGTATACAATTAATCTCATGCAATCAAATAGGCACATCGAAACAACATTAACCACTAAAGCTCACAATGATCACTAAATATTTCCGCTCAGTGTTTAGGGTTAAGTGTTTACTCTCAAAACAATTGCACAAGTAATGTTCCCATAAGCTTGCTCATTAACCAACTCTCCACAATTAATCCACAAATCATTAGATCATAAGGGCTTTTAGGGTGAAACAGGGGTCAAAGGGTGAATGGTGAATAGTGAATGGTGAATGATGAATTAAGGGACTGGAAATGAAAAATGTTTCACATGTTTGCAAGACAAGTCAACGACTTTGAAACTCATACCTATGCTATACCCGAAACAACTTTCTTATTCTCCTCCAACCTTTTATTGAAAATAATACAAGAAAATAACTCTATTTTTTTTTTTTTTTTTTTTTTTTTTTTTTTTTTTTTCTTTGAGGAACTTTATTCCTTCTTTTTGTTTTTGATTTTTTTTTTCTTTCTTTGAACAATTACAACAAAATAAAATGCACCCCCACACTTGCCTTTTGGTATATTACCATACAAATCCGAAGCATAAAAACACAAGAAGTCACTATCATCGTCTTGCAAACACAATAAAACAAGGGTGAGATGGTGTGGGTGAACAAAAGAAAAGGCTAATGAGTGTTTAGTTCAAAAGGGGATTCCTAAAGTTCGTGTTTAGATGGATGGTGAATATTTTGGCCATGGTGCTCAACTAATGCCTTAATCATCTCTAATTCATCACAGATTAACAAAACGTTTCAAGTGGTCTTTGAGCAAGTTCTAGGTTCAAAACTCATGAATTGTGCACACATGAAGAACGAGTAAATGTATGAAAGATGCATACATGTGAATATTCAATAGGCTCAAATCCTCACATTTTCTGGGTATGCATGACAATGTATGTTTAAATGTGCTTCTCGGATTGCAATCAATTAATCGAAACAGGTTATGTGAACATGGAATTTCGAGCAATCACAAGTTATGCATATTAAATCCAAAGCAAACTACACAAAGCCTTGACATATAATAAACATTCTCCTAATCACAACAATTAAACTCAATTCATCCTTGGGATTGGAAAGAACAAAGCACAAAACACACAAAACAGAAGCAAATATTTTTGTAATTTTTGATTTTTTGATTTTTTTGATTGATTTTTTTTTAAATGATATAGCTCGAATAAACGAACAAGCACTTTCTAAGACTCGATAGCTCCAAAGCCGGTGCGAAACAAACGAGCTTACAAAACTATTTTTTTTTTTTTCAATTTTTTTTTATTAGGGTAACAATACGTGACCACGGTGACTTACTTAGTGCAATGGTAGGTTCAACGCTACCAAGGGAGTAAGTATGATCTAGTCGATATATTGTTACCGTAGAAAACAAAAACAAGTAAATTATTTTTTTGAATTTTTGAATTTTTCAATTTTTTTTTCTTTTCTTTTTAATAAACCTTCCCCCCACACTTGAATTAAACATTGTCCTCAATGTTAGACAAATATTTCACGAAAATGAAAAATTCAAGCATGGTTATTGAATTTAAACACACGCAAACGAAGTAAACACACAAACAGAAATAAACACACGACAGTTAAGTAAATGAAAAGGGAAACGAGAAAGACTCCCCTTTGAAGATCGTGAAGCTCCTCCCGAAGCAAGTCACCAACAGTCACAAACAAGGCTAGCGGGGCCTTGCATCCAACGTTTGCTCCTTAGTTGACTGCGGCTTTGATCCTTTTGAGCGTGTCTGGACCGTGCATTGCTTTCCAAATCCACGGCACGTCGGCTGAATTTGCCTTCACTTGAGATCCGGAACACTAACGTCGGTAGAGTTCCATCAAGTACGTCTCCGGATACATCGGGCAGAATGGAGAAGCCGAGATGACATCAATTGAAAAGGCTCGGGTCGACTCCACATAACATGGACTGGAAGGTTGCTTGATCGATAGGCGCGTAAATCACGTACGACCCCGTTGAATCCGTGAAGCACTCACGGAGTATGAGGAAGTCGACGTGATTACTTATGCCCAAAACGGAGATAGAATTTCGTGGGTCGAAGACCGGTGGTGAAGTTTGTAAGCACGTATGTACTGAACTGTCTATCGACACACTATCCCGTAAATGCCTTGTACGTACGTCTCGATAAAATCAAAGATTCTTGTGTGATGGGAGAAGTGCTTGACGAACGGCCGGCGGTACGATCGAGTCCAAGGGGTTGGCTAGGATCACCCCTTCGCTTGTTGGTCACGACCTCCGTATGTGTGTCTCCCGTTTTGTTTGATGCAGTCCGATGATGGTAAGTCGAGTTGGTGATGTCGTTGAAGAAACTTACCGCCATCTGGTTTGCCATCTTAGCAAGGCTTCTTCTCCCTCTCTGGTGAAATGATTGAGTCATTGCGGTGAAGTGTGAATCCCCATCACGCACGTAGCGCTCGGCATGTCGTTGAAGAGGTGCCGACCAACGCTTCGCTCCATATGCAAAACCTGATTCAACAAAAGGTTTAAATAAGGGGGTTAAATCTTTTTCTCGCACATCAACATGCTCCACCCACGTGACAAAGGAGGATCCATTCTGCAGATCCCGTATCGGGCATCCGGAAGGACGTTTTCGGCATCTTGATCTCACGGAAGGCCTTGGATTTGAGCTCGTTTCATCCACGAGACATCCACGACAATCCGACTTCCATCCGATTGTTGGTGAGAGGAACGAACAAACTGGACTTCACGAGTTGAAACATTGTGTGTTGGCACTAGAAACTCGGCGGAGACATCACTTGCACTCGCTCCTTGTAGCTTTCTTCTATCCGGAGAACGGGACCTCCAAGGTATGGGCATTGGTGACCAAGCTACGAAGACGAGCAACCATTGACCAACATCCATTAAAATCGAACGATGGTGGTCGGATTCGGGTGAATGGTTGCTTGAGTGTCTCGAGGCTTCGATATGAAATATGGTGTAGGCTCGGCTCGTTGAGACACTCGCGAAGTACTCGGCATGATTAAGAGTTTCGGGATGAATGGAAGTGCTGGGATTTGAGGAATAGATCCATAGGGGAAAACCAGCGGCGACCAAGAGAAGGAGTTCGTCTTTGGCTTTGTTCACGATATCGGCGATCGGTCGGAATGAAACCCGACGAGATCGTGAGCGAGGTCCGGAATGTTGTCGGATGGCACGTGAGAGGATGAGCGCTCGAGTAATGTTGGCATGAGGCTCCGCACATCCCTTCGCAAGTCATCCATGTCGATTGAATCATCGGACAAGACAAGAAGAGGCTCCGGAGGAACGACTTCGAATCTTGATCGATGCACATCTGGGTGCGGAACGGGACCTCCACACGGGGACAAATGCCGCTGTGAAGAGCATCGATGAGTTTCTGGTTCTGCTCTTGAAGCTCCTCGTTCTTACTCATCGGCTCCTCGTTTCTTCTTATTAGATCGGCATAAATCTGCTCCTCGACGGGATACCGTGCTTATCATGAAATCTCCTTCCCCGAGTTGTAGACCTTATTTTCGGTTAACCCGAGTTCTATAGCAAACCTTGCTCTGTGCAGTTTGAGTGGGTGAGGATTCACCGTGTAGAACTCGGTCGACGCATCATTTTGGTCCTTGGTGAATCTCGTCCTCGGGCCTCTCGTACGCTTCTCGGAAGGACCAGCGACAGCAACGACATGTGGATCGGCGGCTGGATTGGTGCTTGTGGTTCGGTTCAGTTACGGCACATCCGGCATGCTAGCATTAACGGTATCTAGAATGCTTGGTGGAATGATTTCATCCAAGCCTTCAAAGAAATCACTCTCCGGAGGACTAGAATGAAACAACTCACTGAAAGAATTCACTCTTTTGGCCATTTCTAGGTTGGGAGGGAGGATAGCTTTACTGGAAAAATAACTAAGAACAACGAAGAACAAGTGAAGAACGGTATGAACAAACGAGAGAAAATTTAGAGAGACTAAAAGGGAACTAAGTGAAAATGAATGCAAAATGAATGGAATGAAGCACATAGACACAAACCAAGGGAAAGGAACGGACGCACGTACGCACACGTGCCACGGACACGAATCCGCAAATTGCGGATCGAGCGACGAAAGTCGCAAAGGCTACGATTGACACGCGTGCGGATTATTAAACAAATCGGCCGACGCAAAAGTCGTCCGTCGGCCCAATCAAATTTTTTTTTCATTTTTTATTTTTTATTTTTTTTTTAATTATCGTGCCGACGCGAAAGTCGCGGGACGGTCCAATAAGAATTTTTCTTTTTATTTAACCAAATCTTTACGCGAAAGTCGTAAAGTGAACAGTGAAAACGCGTGTCACACGCGCTAACGGTTGCCGACACTTTAAACGGGCCTGGGCCATCGGAATGGTCTGGGCCTTAAAGTGGGCCTGGCCGCGTAGAGAACGGGCCATTATTGGTGAGCTTAAACTAATGGGCCTAAAAACGAACAGGCCCGACACACTAAATGGGCTTGGGTTACGGGTTTCAGGCTTCGGGAATGACACGGGCCCAATGGGCCAAATTTTTTATTTTTTATTTTTCTTTTCGAAACCTAAAACCCTAACCAATCACACAAACGGGCCTAAGGCCCAATAACAAACAAACAACAAGCCCTAAAATAAAACAAACAGTAATTATAAATAGTAAAAATAAATAATTACAAACAGTAAAACAAAACAAGCACTCTTTTTTTTTTATTTACAATTACAAATTTTCTAATTTTTTTTTTTTTTTTTTTTTTAAACAAATAACGAGAGTGAAAAGAAAACTTACCTTTTTACTCCCGAGGAAACCGAAAATCACCAACAAGACATCAACCTCAAGGTTTTTCAACCTTGACTTCCTAAACGTATGCTCCGATGTATGTGGTATAATTTTCCGATAAACCCGGATTATTTCCTATACAAAATTAAAAAGTTAGTAATAAATTTACAAAATAAAAACAAAATATTTACAAAGTTAAAAATGTATCACAAATTATCTATACAAAATGAATAAATAAATTTTCCTATGTCTAAGTATATTTTATTTACACAATACACTTAAGTACGGGAACAGAGGACTTCAATGTGCAATGGGACTGAAACAGCTACCCATCTTAAAGTCATGTTTAATCCAATATACCTAAAGTGTACAAAAACATTTTCTTTTGCCTGAATATAGTTGAAAAAAAATGAAAGTTGATTCCAAGCGGTAACTCAAGGTGGACTTACGGCCTAGGTGCAATGCCTTGACTTAAATGACTTTCCGTGTTTTCAGAAGGCGAATGGCCAGATCATATGAGAGATAAGCGAGGGGCAGGATTCATTTAGTGGACTACGGAGGCAAGCCCCTATCGACTTTCGTCTGTCTATAGTCCTCTGAATCCAAAACCTGTCACCCGGGGTCTCGACCTAGACACCATCCATGTGCCCCTTACTCGGTTGAGAAAGCACTTAAGTGTTCGACAATTCTCCAAGTGTTAATAAAGGCCGCCCTCGACCTCGAATAACCTTACGGTAAAAATGAAGGGTTTAGGCCAATATTAACAAAAGGACCTTACCTATTTCCGTTCAAGTTACAACTTACAACAACAAAAAAATAATCAACTATATAAAAGACACCTAAATAAATTACTAAGTGTAACAAAATATGAACAAGTATTAAAAACAAGTAATAACAACAACTAGTCACAAGTAATATAGACAAGTAATATAAACAAGTAATATGAACAGTTAAAAAAAATAGTAAAATTATAAACAATAAAAAGTAAACAGTAATTATATACAAGTAATAAAAACAGTAATAATTACAAAAAATTATAAACAGTATTCACAAAAAAAAATATTAGGTTAGGAACATTTTCAATCCCCGTCGACGGCGCCAAAAATTGACACGCCCAAAAGGAGCATCAATTTAAAAAAATCCCTATCGGTAGTATAGTGTGTAAGTAGGGTATCGTTCACAACGGAGATCAAAGGGTGTACCTAACAAAAAATGTCACAAAGAATTAAATAAAATAAAGAATTATTATTAACAAGTATAAAGTATAAATATATACATATGTACAAAGTAAAAAGGGGAATTGAGAGATAAATTGAATGAAATAAATTAATTAAATTACAAAGAATAAATAAAATATGATGATGAAACACAAAGTATATAAAGTTCAGCCACATATACACAAGTTTACCAATCATTAGACCGAAAATTAACCAAGTTCCCTAGCCATGAAACCGAAACTAACATATGTGGAATGCCCACACGGGTTATCATTCCCCAAATAAAACCTCTTCTATGAAAATTAACCTAGTGAACGCTCATCTAGATTAAACAATTAAACATGCAAAGGTGATCAATCAATAACATATCTAACGCATAGGAGAAGAGTTGTTAATTAAAGTGCGCGACCTAGCGAACGCTCGTCTATCCGCGATCCTTCTTATTTTGATTCCGACCCGTTTGATAAGCCTTTACTACTTGTGAATTAGAATTAAAACCCTAATTCTAGCACCAATTACATGCAATCATCTTAAGTTTCGAACCTTAAAACAAGAACACATAAAAGATTCAATAAAACCGAATCAAATAAACGGAGTCACATAAGCTGCTAGAAGAACTAATTAATTAGGATCTAACAATCAAATAAACTCATAAAATATAGGCTGAAAATTATATAAATCATGTCATGTTAACTAATACAAAGAATAAACAAGCAACAAAGAGGAACTCAAAAAGAGTAATTAAAGAATAAGTTGAAGTACACCATATGGAAAGTAGGAAGAACTCGAAGATCACAAACTCTTAAATCCTCACGCGAGTAACTCAAAAGCCGAGATTCCCAAGGTGATGATGATGGTGGTGATGATGGTTGATGGCTGGTGGTAATGGTGTAAACAGCTCCCCTCCTCCTTGAAGACTTGAAAACCCTAAATACTAGAGAATGGAAAATATGATGTGAGATGGAGAAGAGAAAGAGGAGGGTTTGTCCCTCCCCATTGGGGTGTGAATTGGTGAGAAGAATGAGGCTGCTATTTATAGGAGAATGGAGAGGAAGAAGAAGACAATGAAAGAAATAAAGAAAGAAAAGGAAGAGAAGTGGAATGTGAGTGGTAGAAAAGAAATGGTAAGTGGAATGGTGGAAATGAAGTCATATGGCAATGAACCATTTATTTAGATAAAAGAAATCAAACACTAATATTGTGGGCAGAAAGAAGAGGAAAGAATATAGGGGTGAGTGGAGCATTGAAAATAAAAGAAGAGGAAAGAAATAAAAAGCAGACAGCACTGAGCAGTGCGCACTTAGAGCGGAATAATGGACGTTTGAACGGTTGGATGATTCTGAAATTTTAATGCCGAATACCTAACACCCACATGCAGCGTGTATCAAAATTACAGCTAGATCCGACGGTGCAATTGGGAGATATGGGCTTCGCAAGTTGACTAATCTGCACAGGCAGAATGTCCGAAAATCTGGGCTTGGGCCTTTCCTCATGCTTTGTGAACTTGGGCCTTCCTTCATGGATTTGGGCCTTCCATCTTGGGTTTGGGCCTTCCTTCTTGGGTTTGGGCCTTCCTTCTTGGGCCTCATGGCAGACCACCTCTTAATGGGCCTCGCAAAAGCCCATTAGACTTCGTTTCTGCACATGTTCACATTAATACATCATTTTGGACTCGAAATATGGAAACTAAGCTAAAATAGCAAAGTTACAATTAAATCATAGCCAAATAGTAGGGAAAACACATTAAAAACGTCACACTTTGTGCTCCTATCAAAAAAAAAAAGAAAGAGGAGAAAGAAAGGACCCCCCCCCCCCCCCCCCCCCACCCTAAAAAAGCCCATCTTTTCAGAGACGAGCGAAAAGAGTCGAAAAGTCTAGAATAACCCAACCCGGTGTATAAAAAAACTCGCCCAACGCAAAAGTCGTGCGTCGGCCCACCCACATTTTTTTCATTTTCATTTTTTATTTTTTTATTTTAATTTTTTTAATACTTTACGAAAAGTCGTAAAGTGAACAAGGAAAACGCGTGTGAAACACGCGCAAAGGTTGCCGACACTTTAAACGGGCTTGGGCCATCGGAATGGTCTGGGCCTTAAAGTGGGTGATGTGAACGTAAAATACGTTCACAAAGTGCCTTTAATTACTGGATTTTGCTATTCCGAAAGCTTAATTGTCTGTTTAATATTTGTTTTCGTGTTTTTAGGGAAAATATGAGAAAAATGTCAATTTCAACACAAAAGGTGAATTTTGGAGATTTTCAGCGTAAATCGGAAAGTCAACCGTGACTTTCATTTGTGGAATAAAATAATGTACGAAGATTTCGGGAACCGTTCCGAATCCCGGCAAGTTTGTCGGCGAACCACCACATTAGGCGGCGCAACCACCACACGCGGTGGCGAAACATAAATTAAATCTCCATTTTATTTTCCCATGTTTATGTTTATGTTTATATTTATTATTTATATTTATTTTTGATTATATGTATATTTATTTTAAATAATTGTTTGTTTATTTATTTATTTAATTTATTTTGTTTTGTTTGTGTTTTGTTTGCAGCACCAACCTATTCCACCATCACCTAACTCCTCCACCACCGAGTCCACTATTCCCTCCTCCTTGGCTGCTAGTTTCACCAACCCATTTCCACCACCACAACTACCACTACAGTCCATTTTTCTTCCACCACCATCACCTACCATCTCCACTTCATTTTCAATTCCTTGCCTATTTAAGCCACCGTTTCTGCAAGTCACAATCATCAAACTAATTATCTCTGTTTCTTTTGCAGGTATGGCAGCAGCTCACAAATCAATCACCACACCCACCGTGCCTTCTCTGTGCACCCTCGTCGCTCACTCTGCAAATCAACAAAGCCCAATGGCCAAGCATCTCAATCTAATCCTCTGCCAATTCCATCACTATGGCAGCCTCTACCAATTTCAACCTGCAAATTCATCAATTTTCCTGCAATCATATTCTTTAAAATACAATCTAATTAACTTTGTTTCTGTTTTGCAGGTTTGGAAAATCACTTGCCGCGCCGTGCACCGCAGCAGCTCGCCATCTCCGCCGTGTTCATATTCACCTCCTTTGCGCGTCACCTCCACTTTTACCATCATCGCCGGCGTCTTCCCTTTGTCATTTCCGGCTGCGCGCGTTGCCACCGACCCGGTCGCCGATCGAAACTCTCCGAGCCCAGCCACGCCGTGCTCTCTCCCGAGCCCGCGCCTGCTCTCTTTGCTCCGATCAATCTCCCGGCCTCTCTCCGTCGATCTCACTGCCGTCACTACCTCCGTGTGCAGCTACTGCCGTCGCCCGGCCCGGACATCTTGTCGATCCAAATCCCGCGCCGGCGCCGCAAAACCCAAGCCGCCGCCGCTGTTTCCCTCCACCGCGCCGCCTGCGCCGTGCCTCACCGACGCCGTGACGAGCTCCCGGCTCCCGGCCCTCTCTGTTCAGAAATAAGAAAAAGAAGCAAAGCACGGGTTGAAGAAGAAGGATTAATGCTGACTTGGAGAGAAATCCCGTTGAAAAGTCAACCAGAGGCAAAAGTCTACCATGGGCTTGACCGGTCAACCAAAGAGAATTGGGCTTTTGCCCAATTGCTATCTACACCCGGAGGTCCAAGCCCAATTGCTAAGTGCACCCGCCACATCCAAATATTGTCCGATTAAATAGCTGAGTCTGCCACCTTCGCCTGCCAGACAGTGTCCATTTTCATGGACACAACAGTAACATTTTTCCCAAACTCGTTTATTTATTATATTTTATTTTTGTTTAATTAACTATTCGTGAATAATTTTGGGAAATGTTATTGTGTAAATATTTGTTTATTTTCTATTTTTGCATAATAATTGTGATTTGATTTTTCTAAGTTGCTTTTGTGATTGTTTATTTGATTCAAGTTTACGGAAATCTTTTATATGTTTATGTTATAGGGGTCGACACTTATGATGTTTACATGTAATTGGAGCTAGAGTTAGGAATCCGATTCACCTAATAGTTTTGGAAACCTAATTCACAAGTAGTAAAGGCTTTGGACAAAGGTCGGAATCAATTAAAAAGGATTACAAATAGATGGACTTTTCCATACTAGGTTGTGCACTTGAATTAACGATTCTTTTCGATGCTTTGAACATGGATTGACTAGCTAGCTTTCTAGACTAAGATGGCATGTTTAATTGATTGATCTAGGTGCTTTCACTTAGGTTAATTTTCAGAGAGAAGTCTAATTGGGAAATAATTAGCTTTCTAATATTTCACAATGTTAGTTTCGATCATATGACTTAGAGAAATCAATATTTGTGTGTGTTTTAATATGTTTTCAAAAATAATAAAAATCCAAAAATATTTCCTTTTAATTATTTATTGTTTTCAAAATTATCAAAAACCCCCAAAAAATACTTTTGTATATAATGTATATTTTTGTAAATAGAAACAATACTGTATAGTTTATTTAATTTTGTATATATATATTCTTTATTCTTTATACTTGTTAATAATAATTCTTTATTAAATTTAATTTTTCGTGACATTAAAAAGTAAATATAACAATCTTCTGTGGGAAAAACCTTTATTTCCCATTATACTTTACAACGACAATTGTTAGGAATTTAGGTAATAAATTAATGACCTAGGTAGAAAATCATCTAATCATTTTGGCGCCGGCTCGCCGGGGATTGTTTTTACTGTTGACTTTTTACTATTGACTTTTTACTGTTGACTTTTTACTATTGACTTTTTACTATTTGTAAATAATACTTGTTAATTTTATTTATACTCACTTGATTATACTTGTTTATTTTATTACACTTAGTAATTTATTTAGGTGTCTTTTATATAGTTGATTATTTTTTGTTGTTGTAAGTTGTAACTTGAACGGATTAGGTAAGGTCCTTTTGTTAATATTGGCCTAAACCCTTCATTTTTACCGTAAGGTTATTTGAGGTTGAGGGCGGCCTTTATTAACACTTGGAGAATTGTCGAACACTTAAGTGCTTTCTCAACTGAGTAAGGGGCACATGAATGGTGTCTAGATATGATCAAGACTCTGGGTGACGGGTTTGTAAAATTGGATTCAGAGGACTTGTCCACTAAATGAATCCTGCCTCTCGCTTATCTCTTGTGATCTGGCCATTCGCCTTCTGAAAACACGGAAAGTCATTTAAGTCAAGGCATTGCACCTAGGCCGTAAGTCCACCTTCAGTTACCGCTTGGAATCAACTTTCATTTTTTTTCAACTATATTCAGGCAAAAGAAACTATTTTTGTGTAAATAAAATATACGTAGACATAGGAATATACGTAGACATAGGAAATTTTATTCATTCATTTTGTATAGATAATTTGTGACACATTTTTAACTTTGTAAATATTTTGTTTTTATTTTGTAAATTTATTACTAACCTTTTTATTTTGTATAGGAAATAATCCGGGTTTATCAGATATTTTACCACATACATCGGAGCATACGTTTAGGAAGTCAAGGTTGAAAAACCTTGAGGTTGATGTCTTGTCGGTGATTTTCGGTTTCCTCGGGAGTAAAAAGGTAAGTTTTCTTTTCACTCTCGTTATTTATTTGATTTAAAAAAATAAAAAATAAAAAATAAAAAAATAGAAAATTTGTAATTGTAAATAAAAAAAAAGAGTGTTTGCTTTTGTTTTATTGTTTTGTTATTATTTATTTTTACTGTTTATAATTACTGTTTGTTTTATTTTTGGGCTTGATTGTTGTTATTTGTTATTGGGCCTTAGGCCCATTTGTGTGATTGGTTAGGGTTTTAGGTTTCGTAAAATAAAATAAAAAATAAAAAATAAAAAATAAAAAAATTTAGCCCATTGGGCTCGTGTCATTCACGAAGCCCAAAACCCGTAACCCAAGCCCATTAGTGTGTCGGGCCTCTTCGTTTTTAGGCCCATTAGTTAAGCCCACCAATAATGGGCCGGAGATTTCTTTGGCCCAGGCCCACTTTAAGGCCCAAACCATTTCGATGGCCCAGGCCCGTTTAAAGTGTCGGCAAGCGCGTGTGCGACGCGTTTTCACTGTTCACTTTACGACTTTTCGTAAAGTATTAAAAAAATAAAAAAATAAAAAATCGAAAATCAAAAAAAATTTTGATTGGGCCGACGCACGACTTTTGCGTCGGCCGAATTCTTTAATAAGCCGCGTGCGTGTCTACTGTAGACTTTACGACTTTTGTCGCTCGATCCGGAAATTTCGGGTCTTCTGTCTGTGGCACGTGTGCGAGCGTGCGTCCGTTCCTTCCTTTCCCTTCTGTTTGCGTTAGTTTCCTTAGGTCATTTCGCGTTTCCCTTAGTCTCTCTCTCTCTCTCTCTCGTTTTCTCTTCGTGTTCTTCATCTGTTCTTCAGTTTTCCCAGAAAATCTCCCAAACCCAGAAAGTTATCCTCCATTCCCAACCCAGAAATGGCCAAACGAGTGAATTCTTTCAGTGATTTGTTTCAGGCAGGTCCTTCAGGGAGTCAAATCTTTGAAGGCCTGGATGAAATAATTCCACCGAGCATGCTCAATAGCGCCGATGCTAGCATGCCGACCCAGCCACAACCACAGCCGCAACCACTACCCCAAGCACCAATCCTGGTTGCTGATCCACCTGCCGAGCCGGAAGCCGCTCCTGTCTATAGGAGACTTCCGAGGTCGAAGTACAGCAAAGCTCAGAGAGATGCACTTGCGGCTTTCTTTGCGGTGTATTCTCACCCCACCAAGCCACAACGAGAACGATTTGGTCCGAAAATCGGACTAGAGGAGGACCAAGTCTATTATTGGGGGTCGAGAAATAGGAAGAAGTTTGGTATCCAGTCTTCCGAGCAGCGTATTGCCGAGCTAGAGAAAAGAAACGATCAGCTGGTGAGCAAAAATGAGGAGCTTCAAATGCAGAATCAAAGACTCGTTGATGCTCTCCACAGCGGCATATGTCCCAATTGCGGAGGTCCTGTTCCGCACTCAGATGTGCCTAGGCGAAGGCTCGAAGTTGTTCCTCCACAACAAGAGCCTCTTCTCGAGTTGTCCGATGATTCCATCGACATGGACCACTTGAGACGGGATGTGCGGAGCCTCGTGCCAACACTTATCGAGCGCCCATCCGTACCGTGCCATCTAATCTTCCGGGACCTGCTCATGATCTTGTCGGAGTCCACACCGACTTGATCTCGGATATCGTCCGTAAGGCCAAACACGAGCTCCTGCTCGTGGCCCTTCCGGATTTCCTTTGTGGATAACTTCACCGACTCCCGACACGTCTATTCATCCCGAGACTCTTCATAGGGCCGAGTACTTGCGAGTGTTTCAACGAGCCGAACCTGCTCCGTACTTCAAAGCCGAATCGTCGAGACACTCGGCAACCATCCATCTTTATCCGACCACCATCGTTCGGATCTTAATGGATGTTGGTCGATGGTTGCCGGTCTTCTGTAGCATGATCACAAACGCCAAGACGTTGGAGATCCTTTCCTCCGACGAACGAAGAAGGCTACGAGGAGCGTATGCGGGTGATGTCGGCCGAGTTTCGGTGCCATCTCACATCGTCTCAACTCGTGAAGTCCGGTTCGTTCGGTATTCTCACCAACAATCGGATGGAAGTTGGGTCGTCGTGGATGTCTCCGTGGATGAATTGCGTTCAAATCCAAAGCCTTCCGTGAGATCGATTTGCCGAAAACGCCCCTCCGGATGCCCGATACGTGATCTTCATAATGGATCTTCCTTGGTCACTTGGGTGGAGCACGTGGATGTACGCGAGAAAGAGATGAAGGCCGGTTTCGAACCTTTTGTTCATTCGGGGTTCGCTTTTGGTGCAAAGCGTTGGATCTCGACCCTCCAACGACAAGCCGAGCGCTACATGTGCGCCACGGGTATCCACTCTTCACCCGGTGACTCGATTATTTCTCTTGAAGGAAGAAGAGGACTTGCGGAAATGGCAAAACAGATGACGATCTGTTTCTTCAACGACATCGCAACTCCACGTACCACCCTTTGGACTTGTTCGAACCGAACAAGAGACACTCGAATGGAGGTCGGGACCAACAAGCGAAGGGGAGATCCGAGCAAGCCCCCTGGAGTCAATCGTACTGCTGGTTGTTCCGTTGTTCATCTATCTCATCACACTAGGATCTTTGAGTTCCTCAAAGACGTTCAGATGAGACCGCTGTGGGATAGTATGTCGATGGACAGCTCGGTGCGTGTGCTAGCAAACTTTTCCATCGGTCTTGACCCGCGGAACCAGATTTCGGTGCTCGCCATAGATAGTCACAACGATTTCCTTATTCTTCAGGAGTGTTGCACCGATGCAACGGGGTCGTCTGTGATTTATGCACCGATCAACCATTCCATTTTCCAGTGTTTGCTATCTGGAGTTCAACCGGAGCCATTTTCGCTTATGTCTTCAGGCTTCTCCATTCTGCCTAACGTATCCGGAGCTATTCTTGATGGAAGTCTACTTACTATAGTCTTTCAGATCTCAGTGAAGGCTACATCAGCCAAATCTGCCGTGGAGTCGGCAACTACCCTTGTCCAAGACACAATTCAACGGATCAGAGCCGCAGTCAATTAAGGAGCAAACGTTGGATGCAAGGCCCTGCTAGCCTTGTTTGTGACTGTTGGTGACTTGCTTCGGGAGGAGCTTAATGATCTTCAAGGGGGAGTTTTTCTTTAACTTATATCTTTTTCATTTGTATATATGTTGTGTGTTTACTTCTGTTTATTTCTGTTTGTGTGTTTACTTCGGTTTACTTCTGTTTGTGTGTTTAAATTCAATAACCATGCTTGAATTTTTCATTTTCGTGAAATATCTGTCTAACATTGAGGACAATGTTTAATTCAAGTGTGGGGGAATGTTTATTAAAAAGAAAAGAAAAAATTTGAAAAATTTGAAAAATTCAAAAAAATAATTTACTTGTTTTCGTTTTCTACGGTAACAATATATCGACTAGATCATACTTACTCTCTTGGTAGCGTTGAACCTACCATTGCACTTAGTAAGTCACTGTGGTCACGTATTGTTACCCTAATAAAAAAATTGAAAAAGAAAAAAAAATAGTTTTGTAAGCTCGTTTGTTTCGCACTGGCTTTGGAGCTATCGAGTCTTAGAAAGTGCTTGTTCGTTTATTTGAGCTATATCATTTTAAAAAAAATCAATCAAAAAAAAAATCAAAAAATCAAAAATTACAAAAATATTTGTTTCTGTTTTGTGTGTTTTGTGCTTTGTTCTTTCCAATTCCTATGATGAATTGAGTTTAATTGTTATGATTTTGAGAATGTTTATTATATGTCAAGGCTTTGTGTGATTTGCTTTGGATTTAATTTGCATAACTTGTGATTGCTCGAAATTCCATGTTCACATAACCTGTTTCGATTAGTTGATTGCAATCCGAGAAGCACATTTAAACATACATTGTCATGCATACCCAGAAAATGTGAGGATTTGAGCCTGTTGTATATTCACATGTATGCATCTTTCATACATTTACTCGTTCTTCATGTGTGCACAATTCATAAGTTTTTGAACCTAGAACTTGCTCAGAGACCACTTGAAACATTTTGTTAATCTGTAATGAATTAGAAATGAGTAAGGCATTAGTTGAGCACCATGGCCAAAATATTCACCATCCATCTAAACACGAACTTTAGGAATCCCCTTTTGAACTAAACACTCATTAGCCGTTTCTTTTGTTCACCCACACCATCTCACCCTTGTTTTATTTATGTTTGCAAGACGATGATAGTGACTTCTTGTGTTCTTATGCTTCGGGTTTTGATTTGTATGGTAGTATACCAAAAGGCAAGTGTGGGGGTGTATTTATTTTGTTGTATTTGTTCAAAGAAAGAAAAAAAAAAAATCAGAAATAAAAAGAAGGAATAAATTCCTCAAAAAAAAAAAAAAAAAAAAAAAAAAGAGAATAGAAAAAAAAAAGAAAAAAAAAGAAATTCCAAAAATAGAGTTATTTTATTGTATTGTTTTATTTTCAATAAAAGGTTGGAGGAAAATAAGAGTTGTTTCGGGTTTAGCATAGGTATGAGTTTCAAAGTCGTTGACTTGTCTTGCAAACATGTAAAACATTTTTCATTTCCAGTCCTTTCACTTCATTTACCATTCACCATTTACCATCCACCCTTTGGTCCCTGTTTCACCTGAAAGACCTTATGATCTGATGATTTGTAGATTAACTGTAGAGAGTCGGTTAATGAGCAAGCATATGGGAACACTACTTGTGTAATTGTTTTGAGAGTAAACAGTTAACCCTAAACACTGAGCGGAAATATTTAGTGAATCTTGTGAGCTTTAGTGGTTAATGTTGTTTCGATGTGCCTATTGGATTGCATGAGATTAATTGTATACTTGGTTTTCACACACTTCACCCGAGCATAAATGAGATGTACATGTTAAATGCTTAGCAAATTCTTTAACCTTGGTATATAATTTTTATTCTTTTAATTATAACTCTTTCGAACTCGCTGAGGATTATGGTTGGAAAGACCGTCTGTTTTGTGTTTCCCTTTCTGTTTTGTGTTGTTTTGTTCTGTGTTTGCTAGAGGACTAGCAATAGTTCAAGTGTAGGGGTGTGATGTGAACGTAAAATACGTTCACAAAGTGCCTTTAATTACTGGATTTTGCTATTCCGAAAGCTTAATTGTCTGTTTAATATTTGTTTTCGTGTTTTTAGGGAAAATATGAGAAAAATGTCAATTTCAACACAAAAGGTGAATTTTGGAGATTTTCAGCGTAAATCGGAAAGTCAACCGTGACTTTCATTTGTGGAATAAAATAATGTACGAAGATTTCGGGAACCGTTCCGAATCCCGGCAAGTTTGTCGGCGAACCACCACATTAGGCGGCGCAACCACCACACGCGGTGGCGAAACATAAATTAAATCTCCATTTTATTTTCCCATGTTTATGTTTATGTTTATATTTATTTTTATGTTTTTATTTATTATTTATATTTATTTTTGATTATATGTATATTTATTTTAAATAATTGTTTGTTTATTTATTTATTTAATTTATTTTGTTTTGTTTGTGTTTTGTTTGCAGCACCAACCTATTCCACCATCACCTAACTCCTCCACCACCGAGTCCACTATTCCCTCCTCCTTGGCTGCTAGTTTCACCAACCCATTTCCACCACCACAACTACCACTACAGTCCATTTTTCTTCCACCACCATCACCTACCATCTCCACTTCATTTTCAATTCCTTGCCTATTTAAGCCACCGTTTCTGCAAGTCACAATCATCAAACTAATTATCTCTGTTTCTTTTGCAGGTATGGCAGCAGCTCACAAATCAATCACCACACCCACCGTGCCTTCTCTGTGCACCCTCGTCGCTCACTCTGCAAATCAACAAAGCCCAATGGCCAAGCATCTCAATCTAATCCTCTGCCAATTCCATCACTATGGCAGCCTCTACCAATTTCAACCTGCAAATTCATCAATTTTCCTGCAATCATATTCTTTAAAATACAATCTAATTAACTTTGTTTCTGTTTTGCAGGTTTGGAAAATCACTTGCCGCGCCGTGCACCGCAGCAGCTCAGCCATCTCCGCCGTGTTCATATTCACCTCCTTTGCGCGTCACCTCCACTTTTACCATCATCGCCGGCGTCTTCCCTTTGTCATTTCCAGCTGCTGCGCCGTTGCCACCGACCCAGTCGCCGATCGAAACTCTCCGAGCCCAGCCACGCCGTGCTCTCTCCCAGGCCCGCGCCTGCTCTCTTTGCTCCGATCAATCTCCCGGCCTCTCTCCGTCGATCTCACTGCCGTCACTACCTCCGTGTGCAGCTACTTGCCGTCGCCCAGCCCGGACATCTTGTCGATCCAAATCCCGCGCCGGCGCCGCAAAACCCAAGTCGCCGCTGCTGTTTCCCTCCACCGCGCCGCTCGCGCCGTGCCTCACCGACGCCGTGACGAGCTCCCGGCTCCCGGCCCTCTCCGTTCGAAATAAGAAAAAGAAGCAAAGCACGGGTTGAAGAAGAAGGATTAATGCGACTTGGAGAGAAATCCCGTTGAAAAGTCAACCAGAGGCAAAAGTCTACCATGGGCTTGACCGGTCAACCAAAGAGAATTGGGCTTTTGCCCAATTGCTATCTACACCGGAGGTCCAAGCCCAATTGCTAAGTGCACCCGCCACATCCAAATATTGTCCGATTAAATAGCTGAGTCCGCCACCTTCGCCCCCGGAGCCGGTGTCCATTTTCATGGACACAACAGGAACATTTTTCCCAAACTCGTTTATTTATTATATTTTATTTTTGTTTAATTAACTATTCGTGAATAATTTTGGGAAATGTTATTGTGTAAATATTTGTTTATTTTCTATTTTTGCATAATAATTGTGATTTGATTTTTCTAAGTTGCTTTTGTGATTGTTTATTTGATTCAAGTTTACGGAAATCTTTTATATGTTTATGTTATAGGGGTCGACACTTATGATGTTTACATGTAATTGGAGCTAGAGTTAGGAATCCGATTCACCTAATAGTTTTGGAAACCTAATTCACAAGTAGTAAAGGCTTTGGACAAAGGTCGGAATCAATTAAAAAGGATTACAAATAGATGGACTTTTCCATACTAGGTTGTGCACTTGAATTAACGATTCTTTTCGATGCTTTGAACATGGATTGACTAGCTAGCTTTCTAGACTAAGATGGCATGTTTAATTGATTGATCTAGGTGCTTTCACTTAGGTTAATTTTCAGAGAGAAGTCTAATTGGGAAATAATTAGCTTTCTAATATTTCACAATGTTAGTTTCGATCATATGACTTAGAGAAATCAATATTTGTGTGTGTTTTAATATGTTTTCAAAAATAATAAAAATCCAAAAATATTTCCTTTTAATTATTTATTGTTTTCAAAATTATCAAAAACCCCCAAAAAATACTTTTGTATATAATGTATATTTTTGTAAATAGAAACAATACTGTATAGTTTATTTAATTTTGTATATATATATTCTTTATTCTTTATACTTGTTAATAATAATTCTTTATTAAATTTAATTTTTCGTGACATTAAAAAGTAAATATAACAATCTTCTGTGGGAAAAACCTTTATTTCCCATTATACTTTACAACGACAATTGTTAGGAATTTAGGTAATAAATTAATGACCTAGGTAGAAAATCATCTAATCAGTGGGCCTGGGCCAAAGAAAACTTCGGCCCATTATTGGTGGGCTTAACTAATGGGCCTAAAAACGAACATGCCCGACACACTAATGGGCTTGGGTTACGGGTTTTGGGCTTCGTGAATGACACGAGCCCAATGGGCTAAAAAAAATTTTATTTTTTTATTTTTAATTTTTAATTTTTTTCTTTTCGAAACCTAAAACCCTAACCAATCACACAAACGGGCCTAGGCCCAATAACAAATAACTACAACAAGCCCGAAAATAAAACACACATTAATTATAAACAGTAAAAATAAATAATTACAAACAGTAAAACAAAACAAACACACTTTTTTTATTTTTTTTTTATATTTACAATTACAAATTTTCTATTTTTTTATTTTTATTTTTTTAAATAAATAACGAGAGTTAAAAGAAAACTTACCTTTTTACTCCCGAGGAAACTGAAAATCACCAACAAGACATCAACCTCAAGGTTTTTCAACCTTGACTTCCTAAACGTATGCTCCGATGTATGTGGTAGAATTTCCGATAAACCCGGATTATTTCCTATACAAAATAAAAAGGTTAGTAATAAAATTAAGAAAGTAAAAACAAAATATTTACAAAGTTAAAAATGTGTCACAAATTATCTATACAAAATGAATGAATAAAATTTCCTATGTCTAAGTATATTTTATTTACACAAAAATATTTTCTTTTGCCTGAATATAGTTGAAAAAAAATGAAAGTTGATTCCAAGCGGTAACTCAAGGTGGACTTACGGCCTAGGTGCAATGCCTTGACTTAAATGACTTTCCGTGTTTTCAGAAGGCGAATGGCCAGATCACAAGAGATAAGCGAGAGGCAGGATTCATTTAGTGGACTAGTCCTCTGAATCCAATTTTACAAACCCGTCACCCAGAGTCTTGATCATATCTAGACACCATTCATGTGCCCCTTACTCAGTTGAGAAAGCACTTAAGTGTTCGACAATTCTCCAAGTGTTAATAAAGGCCGCCCTCAACCTCAAATAACCTTACGGTAAAAATGAAGGGTTTAGGCCAATATTAATAAAAGGACCTTACCTATTCCGTTCAAGTTACAACTTACAACAACAAAAAATAATCAACTATATAAAAGACACCTAAATAAATTACTAAGTGTAACAAAATATCTACAAGTAAAATTAGTAAGTATAAATAAAATTAACAAATATTATTTACAAATAGTAAAAAGTCAATAGTAAAAAGTCAATAGTCAATGGTCAATGGTCAATAGTAAAAAGTCAATAGTAAAAACAATCCCCGGCGAGCCGGCGCCAAAATGATTAGAAGTAAAACCGCGGTCATTAATTTATTACCTAAATTCCTAACAATTGTCGTTGTAAAGTATAATGGGAAATAAAGGTTTTTCCCACAGAAGATTGTTATATTTACTTTTTAATGTCACGAAAAATTATATTAAATAAAGAATTATTATTAACAAGTATAAAGAATAAAGAATATATATATATACAAAATTAAATAAACTATACAGTATTGTTTCTATTTACAAAAATATACATTATATACAAAAGTATTTTTGGGGGTTTTTGAGATTTTTGAAAACAATAAATAATTAAAAGGAAATATTTTTGGATTTTTTATTATTTTTGAAAACAAGAAACTGATAGGAGCACAAAGTGGGACGTTTTTAATGTGTTTTCCCTACTATTTGGCTATGATTTAATTGTAACTTTGCTATTTTAGCTTAGTTTCCATATTTGAGTCCAAAATGATGTATTAATGTGAACATGTGCAGAAACGAAGTCTAATGGGCTTTTGCGAGGCCCATTAAGAGGTGGTCTGCCATGAAGCCCAAGAAGGGGGCCCAAACCCAAGATGGAAGGCCCAAATCCATGAAGGAAGGCCCAAGTTCACAAAGCATGAGGAAAGGCCCAAGCCCAGATTTTCGGACAATCTGCCTGTGCAGATAGGTCAACTTTCGAGGCCCATATCTCTCAATTGCACCGTCCGATCTAGCTTTAATTTTGATACACGCTGCACATGGATGTCATTTATTCCCAAATAAAATTTCAGAAGCATCCAACCGTTGAAACGTGCAGGATTCCGTTCTAAGTGCGCACTGCTCAGTGCTGTCCGTTTTTATTTCTTTCCTCTTCTTTTATTTTCAATGCTCCACTCACCCCTATATTCTTTCCTCCCCCCCCTGTTTGTTTCTTTCTACCCATACTATTAGTGTTTGATTTCTTTTATCTAAATAAATGGTTCATTGCCATATGACTTCATTTCCACCATTCCACTTACCATTTCTTTTCTACCACTCACATTCCACTTCTCTTCATTTTCTTTCTTTATTTCTTTCATTGTCTTCTTCTTCCTCTCCATTTTCCTATAAATAGCAGCCTCATTCTTCTCTTGAGACACACCTCAATGGGGAGGGACAAACCCTCCTCTTCCTCTTTCTCTTCTCACATCATATTTTCCATTCTCTAGTATTTAGGGTTTTCAAGTCTTCAAGGAGGCGGAGAAGGCGTGTACACCATCACCACCAGCCCCTATTCAACATCACCATCACCATCACCACCTTGTCTTCACGGCTTGGATTACTTGTGGTCAAGGATTCAAGATGTGGCTTCAAGATCTTCATGCTATTCATACGGTGTATTTCGACTTAGCCTTTAAATTTATACCTCTTTGTTGCTTGTTTATCTTTTGTATTAGTTAACATGACATGATTTATATAATATTCAGCCCTTGTTTATGGATTTATTTAATTGTTGGATCCTAATTAATTAGTTCTTCTAGTAGCTTATGTGACTCCGTTTATTTGATTCTGTTTTAGTAGAGAACTTTTATATGTTTTTGTTTTAAGGTTGCAAACTTAAGATGATTGCATATAATTGGTGCTAGAATTAGGGTTTTAATTCTAATTCACAAGTAGTAAAGGCTTTGGAAAGAGGTCGGAATGAAATAAGAAGGATCACGGATAGATGGGTGGTCCCACTAGGTCGTGCACTTTAATTAACAACTCTTCTTTTATGCGTTGGACATGTTTTGATTAGCTACCTTTGCATGTTTGATTGGTTAATCTAGGTGCGGTCGCTTAGGTTAAGTTTCATGAAAGATGTTTTATTTGGGGAATGATAATTGGCGGTCCAGCATTCCACATATGTTAATTTCGGTTTCATGGCTAGGGAACTTGGTTAATTTTCGGTCCAATAATTGGTAAACTTGTATACTTGTGGCTGAACTTTATATACTTTGTGTTTCATCCCATCTTATTTCATTTATTCTTTGTAGATTAATTAATTTATTTCATTCAATTTATTTCTTAAACCCCCTTTTTACTTTGTACATACGTATATATTTATACTTTATACTTGTTAATAATAATTCTTTATTTTATTTAATTCTTTGTGACAATTTTTGTTAGGTACACCCTTTGATCTCCGTTGTGAACGATACCCTACTACCACTATACTACTACCGATAGGATTTTTTAAAACTGATGCTCCTTTTGGGGCGTGTCAATTTTTGGCGCCGTCGACGTGGATTGAAAATTCCTAACTATTTTTTTTTAAACTGTTCATATTACTTGTTTATATTACTTGTCAATAATACTTGTTAATTTTATATATACTTACTAATTTTTCACTTAGTAATTATACTTAGGTATCCTGAATATAGTTGATTATTTTTTGTTGTTGTAAGTTGTAATTTGAACGGAAATAGGTAAGGTCCTTTTATTAATATTGGCCTAAACCCTTCATTTGTACCGTAAGGTCACTTGAGAATGAGGGCGGCCTTTATTAACACTTGGAGAATTGTCGAACACTTAAGTGCTTTCTCAACTGAGTAAGGGGCACATGAATGGTGTCTAGATATGATCAAGACT
Source organism: Rubus idaeus (assembly GCA_030142095.1). Taxonomy (NCBI): domain Eukaryota; kingdom Viridiplantae; phylum Streptophyta; class Magnoliopsida; order Rosales; family Rosaceae; genus Rubus; species Rubus idaeus. The sequence goes on along the minus strand of CM057968.1, from coordinate 15,414,038 downwards.
CTGGGTGACGGGTTTGTAAAATTGGATTCAGAGGACTTGTCCACTAAATGAATCCTGCCTCTCGCTTATTTCTTGTGATCTGGCCATTCGCCTTCTGAAAACACGGAAAGTCATTTAAGTCAAGGCATTGCACCTAGGCCGTAAGTCCACCTTGAGTTACCGCTTGGAATCAACTTTCCTTTTTTTTCAACTATATTCAGACAAAAGAAAATGTTTTTGTACACTTTAGGTATATTGGATTAAACATGCCTTTGTACCCGTACTTAAGTGTATTGTGTAAATAAAATTTACTTAGACATAGGAAAATTTATTCATTCATTTTGTATAGATAATTTGTGATACATTTTTAACATTGTAAATATTTTGTTTTTATTTTGTAAATTTATTACTAACTTTTTAATTTTTATAGGGAAAATCCAGGTTTATCGGAAATTTTACCACATACATCGGAGCATACGTTTAGGAAGTCAAGGTTGAAAAACCTTGAGGTTGATGTCTTGTTGGTGATTTTCGGTTTCCTCGGGAGTCAAAAGGTAAGTTTTCTTTTCACTCTCGTTATTTATTTTAAAAAAAACAAAAAATTATTAAAAAAAAAAAAAAATTAATTGTAATAAAAAAAAAAAAGAGTGTTTTCTTTTGTTTTACTGTTGGTAATTATTTCTTTTTACTATTTATAATTACTGTTTGTTTTATTTTTGTGTTTGTTGTAGTTTGATTATTATTGGGCCTTAAACCCATTCGTTTGTGTGATTGGTTAGTGTTTTGGGTTTCGAATAAAAAGAAAAAAACATAAAAAATAAAAAATTTAGCCCATTGGGCTCGTGTCATTCACGAGGCCCAAAACCCGTAACCCAAGCCCATTAGTGTGTCGGGCCTGTTCGTTTTTAGGCCCATTAGTTAAGCCCACCAATAATGGGCCGGAGATTTCTTTGGCCCGAGCCCACTTTAAGGCCCAGACCATTCCGATGGCCCAGGCCCGTTTAAAGTGTCGACAAGCGCGTGTGCTCACGCGTTTTCACTGTTCACTTTACGACTTTTCGTAAAGTATTAAAAAAAAATAAAAAAATAAAAAATCGAAAATCAAGAAAAAAATGTGATTGGGCCGACGCACGACTTTTGCGTCGGCCGATTTGTTTAATAAACCGCGTGCGTGTCTACGTAGACTTTACGACTTTCGTCGCTCGATCCGGAAATTGCGGGTCTTCTGTCTGTGGCACGTGTGCGAGCGTGCGTCCGTTCCCTTCCCTTCCCTTCTGTTCGTGTGTTTCATTTCACGCATTTCCTTAGGTTTCCCTTAGTCTCTCTCTCTCTCTCTCTCTTTTTTTTTCTCTCATTGTTCTTCGTGTTCTTGAGCTTTTCCCAGAAATACTCCCAATTCCCAGAAAGCTATCCTCCCTTCCCAACCCAGAAATGGCCAAACGAGTGAATTCTTTCAGTGATTTGTTTCAGGCAGGTCCTTCAGAGAACCCAATCTTTGAAGGCTTGGCTGAAATAATTCCACCGAGCATGCTCAATAGCGCCGATGCTAGCATGCCGACCGAGCCACTACCACAACCGCAACCACTACCCCAAGCACCAATCTTGGTTGCTGATCCACCTATTGAGCCGGAAGCCGCTCCTGTCTATAGGAGACTTCCGAGGAGCAAATACACCAAAGCTCAGAGAGATGCACTTGCGGCTTTCTTTGCGGTGTATTCTCACCCCACGAAGCCACAACGAGAACGATTTGGTCCGAAAATCGGACTAGAGGAGGACCAAGTCTATTATTGGGGGTCGAGAAATAGGAAGAAGTTCGGTATCCAGTCTTCCGAGCAGCGTATTGCCGAGCTAGAGAAAAGAAACGATCGGCTGGTGAGCAAGAACGAGGAGCTTCAATTGCAGAATCAACGACTCGTCGATGCTCTCCACGGCGGCATTTGTCCCCGATTGCGGAGGTCCCGTTCCGCACTCGGATGTGCCACGACGAAGGCTCGAAGTTGTTCCTCAACAACAAGAGCCTATTCTCGAGTTGTCCGACGATTCCATCGACATGGACCACTTGAGACGGGATGTGCGGAGCCTCATACCTACACTTGTCGAGCGCCCATCCATACCTTTTCCATCGACACCCTTCCGGACCTGCTCGCTGATCTTGTCGGAGTCCACACCGACTTGATCTCGGATATCGTCCGCAAGGCCAAAGACGAGCTCCTGCTCGGCCCTTTGCCGGATTTCCTCTGTGGATTTCTTCACCGACTCCCGACACGTCTATTCATCCCGAGACTCTTCATAGGGGCCGAGTACTTGCGAGTGTTTCAACGAGCTGAACCTGCTCCGTACTTCAAAGCCGAATCGTCGAGACACTCGGCAACCATCCATCTTTATCCGACCACCATCGTTCGGATCTTAATGGATGTTGGTCGATGGTTGCCGGTCTTCGTAGCATGATCACAAACGCCAAGACGTTGGAGATCCTTTCCTCCGAAGAACGAAGAAGGCTACGAGGAGCGAAGCGGTGATGTCGGCCGAGTTTCGGTGCCATCTCACCTCGTTTCAACTCGTGAAGTCCGGTTCGTTCGGTATTCTCACCTACAATCGGATGGAAGTTGGGTCGTCGTGGATGTCTCCGTGGATGAATTGCGCACAAATCCGAAGCCTTCCGTGAGATCGATTTGCCGAAAACGCCCCTCCGGATGCCCGATACGTGATCTTTATAATGGATCTTCCTTGGTTACTTGGGTGGAGCACGTGGATGTACGCGAAAAGGAGATGAAGGCCAGTTTCGAACCATTTGTTCATTCGGGGGTTCGCTTTTGGTGCAAAACGTTGGATCTCAACACTCCAACGACAAGCCGAGCGCTACATGTGCGCCACGGTATCCACACTTCACCCGGTGACTCGATCATTTCTCTTGAAGGAAGAAGAGGCTGGCGGAAATGGCAAAACAGATGACAATCTGTTTCTTCAACGATATCAGCAACTCCACGTACCACCACTGGACTTGTTCGAACCGAACAAGAGACACTCGAATGGAGGTCAGGACCAACAAGCGAAGGGGTGATCCGAGCAAGCCCCCTGGAGTCAATCGTACTGCTGGTTGTTCCGTCGTTCATCTATCTCATCACACCAGGATCTTTGAGTTCCTCAAAGACGTTCAGACTAGACCAATGTGGGATAGCATGTCGATGGACAGCTCGGTGCGTGTGCTAGCAAATTTCTCTATCGGTCTTGACCCGCGGAACCAGATTTCGGTGCTCGCCATAGATAGTCACAACGACTTCCTTATTCTTCAGGAGTGTTGCACCGATGCAACGGGGTCGTCTGTGATTTATGCGCCGATTAACCATTCCATTTTCCAGTGTTTGCTATCTGGAGTTCAACCGGAGCCATTTCCGCTTATGTCTTCAGGCTTCTCCATTCTGCCAAACGTATCCGGAGCTGTACTTGACGGAACACTGCTGACTATAGTGTTCCAGATCTCGGTGAAGGCTACATCAGCCAAGTCTGCCGTGGAGTCGGCAACTACCCTTGTCCAGGACACACTTCAAAGGATCAGAGCCGCAGTCAATTAGGAGCAAACGTTGGATGCAAGGCCCTGCTAGCCTTGTTTGTGACTGTTGGTGACTTGCTTCGGGAGGAGCTTTACGATCTTCAAGGGGGAGTTTTTCTTTAACTTATTTGTTTTTCATTTGTATATATGTTGTGTGTTTACTTCTGTTTGTGTGTTTAAATTCAATAACCATGCTTGAATTATTCATTTTTGTGAAATATTTGTCAACATTGAGGACAATGTTTAATTCAAGTGTGGGGGGAAGGTTTATTAAAAAGAAAAGAAAAAATTTGAAAAATTGAAAAAATTCAAAAAAATAATTTACTTGTTTTCGTTTTCTACGGTAACAATATATCGACTAGATCATACTTACTCCCTTGGTAGCGTTGAACCTACCATTGCACTTAGTAAGTCACTGTGGTCACGTATTGTTACCCTAATAAAAAAAAATTGAAAAAGAAAAAAAAAATTGCTTCTGTTGTTTATTTATTTGTTTGTTTTCGTTTTCTACGGTAACGGTATATCGACTAGATCATACTTACTCCCTTGGTAGCGTTGAACCTACCATTGCACTAAGTAAGTCACTGTGGTCACGTATTGTTACCCTAATAAAAAAATTGAAAATAAAAAAAAATAGTTTTGTAAGCTCGTTTGTTTCGCACTGGCTTTGGAGCTATCGAGTCTTAGAAAGTGTTTGTTTGTTTATTTGAGCTATATCAAAAATAAAAATATAATCAAATAAATCAAAAAATCAAAAATTACAAAAATATGTGCTTCTGTTTTGTGTGTTTTGTGCTTTGTTCTTTCCAATCCCAAGGATGAATTGAGTTTAATTGTTGTGATTAGGAGAATGTTTATTATATGTCAAGGCTTTGTGTAGTTTGCTTTGGATTTAATATGCATAACTTGTGATTGCTCGAAATTCCATGTTCACATAACCTGTTTCGATTAATTGATTGCAATCCGAGAAGCACATTTAAACATACATTGTCATGCATACCTAGAAAATGTGAGGATTTGAGCCTATTGAATATTCACATGTATGCATATTTCATACATTTACTCGTTCTTCATGTGTGCACAATTCATGAGTTTTGAACCTAGAACTTGCTCAAAGACCACTTGAAACATTTTGTTAATCTGTGATGAATTAGAGATGATTAAGGCAATAGAAAAGCACCATGGCCAAACTGACTTACAGCCCCGTAAACACTAATCCTTTAGGTTAACCTCTTTTGAGCCTAACATGTTTTTAGCCTTTTTCTTCGTTAACCCGCTTACTCCTAACCTGTTTTTAGCTTAAACACTAACCTGCCTTTGTTCCAACATGTGTTAAAGAGACAATTTTGTGACTTGTGGTGGTATTTTGTGCTTGAAAAGTCTTCTGGTTTGTGAAAGAAGTAAGTGTGGGGGTGTTGTTAAAAAAAAATGTTGGGTAAAAAAAAAATATATATATACAAAAAGAAAAAAAAAAAAAAAATAAGAAGTTTTTGTTCAGAAAGTGTGAAAGATTGGAGGTGAATAAAAGTTTGGTTGTTTGATTGTTTAAGCATATAGAAAACAAGTCACAAAATTGTTTTGTGGAACACTCGGGACATTTTGTTTTTCCTATCCCTTCGTTTCTTTTAACCCCTAACCTTTGGCCCCATTACACCATTGAAAGTCCTTATGATCTAATGATTTGTGGATTAATTGTGGAGAGTTGGTTGATGAGCAAGCTTATGGGAACATTACTTGTGCAATTGTTTTGAGAGTAAACACTTAACCCTAAACACTGAGCGGAAATATTTAGTGATCATTGTGAGCTTTAGTGGTTAATGTTGTTTCGATGTGCCTATTGGATTGCATGAGATTAATTGTACACTTGGTTTTCACACACTTCACCCGAGCATAAATGAGATGTGCATGTTAAACACTTAGCAAATTCGTTAGCCTTGGTATATAATTTGTATTCTCCTGATTATAACTGTTGTGAACTCGCTGAGGGTTATGGTTGGAAAGACCATTCTATTTTGTGTTTCCTTTTCTGTTTTGTGTTGTTCTTGTGTTTGCTAGAGGACTAGCAGTAGCTAAGTGTGGGGGAATTTGATAGGAGCACAAAGTGGGACGTTTTTAATGTGTTTTCCCTACTATTTGGCTATGATTTAATTGTAACTTTGCTATTTTAGCTTAGTTTCCATATTTGAGTCCAAAATGATGTATTAATGTGAACATGTGCAGAAACGAAGTCTAATGGGCTTTTGCGAGGCCCATTAAGAGGTGGTCTGCCATGAAGCCCAAGAAGGGGGCCCAAACCCAAGATGGAAGGCCCAAATCCATGAAGGAAGGCCCAAGTTCACAAAGCATGAGGAAAGGCCCAAGCCCAGATTTTCGGACAATCTGCCTGTGCAGATAGGTCAACTTGCGAGGCCCATATCTCTCAATTGCACCGTCCGATCTAGCTTTAATTTTGATACACGCTGCACATGGATGTCATTTATTCCCAAATAAAATTTCAGAAGCATCCAACCGTTGAAACGTGCAGGATTCCGTTCTAAGTGCGCACTGCTCAGTGCTGTCCGTTTTTATTTCTTTCCTCTTCTTTTATTTTCAATGCTCCACTCACCCCTATATTCTTTCCTCTTCTTTCTACCCATACTATTAGTGTTTGATTTCTTTTATCTAAATAAATGGTTCATTGCCATATGACTTCATTTCCACCATTCCACTTACCATTTCTTTTCTACCACTCACATTCCACTTCTCTTCATTTTCTTTCTTTATTTCTTTCATTGTCTTCTTCTTCCTCTCCATTTTCCTATAAATAGCAGCCTCATTCTTCTCTTGAGACACACCTCAATGGGGAGGGACAAACCCTCCTCTTCCTCTTTCTCTTCTCACATCATATTTTCCATTCTCTAGTATTTAGGGTTTTCAAGTCTTCAAGGAGGCGGAGAAGGCGTGTACACCATCACCACCAGCCCCTATTCAACATCACCATCACCATCACCACCTTGTCTTCACGGCTTGGATTACTTGTGGTCAAGGATTCAAGATGTGGCTTCAAGATCTTCATGCTATTCATACGGTGTATTTCGACTTAGCCTTTAAATTTATACCTCTTTGTTGCTTGTTTATCTTTTGTATTAGTTAACATGACATGATTTATATAATATTCAGCCCTTGTTTATGGATTTATTTAATTGTTGGATCCTAATTAATTAGTTCTTCTAGTAGCTTATGTGACTCCGTTTATTTGATTCTGTTTTAGTAGAGAACTTTTATATGTTTTTGTTTTAAGGTTGCAAACTTAAGATGATTGCATATAATTGGTGCTAGAATTAGGGTTTTAATTCTAATTCACAAGTAGTAAAGGCTTTGGAAAGAGGTCGGAATGAAATAAGAAGGATCACGGATAGATGGGTGGTCCCACTAGGTCGTGCACTTTAATTAACAACTCTTCTTTTATGCGTTGGACATGTTTTGATTAGCTACCTTTGCATGTTTGATTGGTTAATCTAGGTGCGGTCGCTTAGGTTAAGTTTCATGAAAGATGTTTTATTTGGGGAATGATAATTGGCGGTCCAGCATTCCACATATGTTAATTTCGGTTTCATGGCTAGGGAACTTGGTTAATTTTCGGTCCAATAATTGGTAAACTTGTATACTTGTGGCTGAACTTTATATACTTTGTGTTTCATCCCATCTTATTTCATTTATTCTTTGTAGATTAATTAATTTATTTCATTCAATTTATTTCTTAAACCCCCTTTTTACTTTGTACATACGTATATATTTATACTTTATACTTGTTAATAATAATTCTTTATTTTATTTAATTCTTTGTGACAATTTTTGTTAGGTACACCCTTTGATCTCCGTTGTGAACGATACCCTACTACCACTATACTACTACCGATAGGGTTTTTTTAAATTGATGCTCCTTTTGGGCCTATCAGAAACACACACACAAATATTGTTTTGAAGATTAACCAACTCCCTAGCCATGAATCCGAAACTAACACATGTAGAATGCCTACGCAGGTTATCATTCCCCAAATAAACTTCTCCCATGAAATCAACCTAGTGAACGCTCATCTAGATTAAACAATTAAACATGCAAAGGTGATTAATCTAAACATGTCTAACGCATAGAAAAAGAGTTGTTAATTCAAGTGCGCGACCTAGCGAACGCTCGTCTATCCGCGATCCTTATTATTTAGTTTCAACATTAAAGATAAAACCAAACAAACAAAATTCACATAAGCTGCTAGAAGAATCAATTAACTTCAATCCAACAATTATTACACAAAATAGAAAATAAACAAACAATAACATTTCCCAAAATTATTCACGAATAGTTAATTAAACAAAAATAAATTATAATAAATAAACGAGTTTGGGAAAAATGTTACTTGTTGTGTCCATGAAAATGGACACTGCCTGCAGTGCGAAGGTGGCAGACTCAGCTATAAAAACGGACGTATATTTGGATGTGGCGGGTGCACTTAGCAATTGGGCATTGGGCCTTTGGGCTTGGGTAATTGGGCAAAGGCCCAATTCTTTTGTTGACTTTGTTTGACCGGTCAGCCCCTTAGTTGTTTGACCCGTGAATTTCATTTCTCTCTTGTGCCTTTGACTTTTCAACTCTGCATTGTTCTATTCTTCTACAGCCAAGTCAGCATCATCTCCTCCTTCATTTCTTCTTTCAGCCCGGAACGAGAGAGCTTGAGAGGGAGCAGGGCGCGACGTCGGCGATGGGAAGGAGGAGGCGCGGCGCGAGAAAACTGGTGAGGCCGTGAATCGGCGGCGACGGTGGGTCAACGAGCACGGGCTCGGTGGTTTCAGGTGATGGGCATCGACGGCGTCTTGGGTGCGATGCAGGCCGTGGTCTGGTGATCTGAGAAGCACCGGCGCAGGCGGCGCGTCAAGGGAGGATTGAGTTCGCCGAGAGAGATTGGAGAAGCGGCCCGGCAGCTGCGGGCATGGCTGGGCTTTGGTGATTGACGAACCGTCAAAGTATGGGGTAAGTAAATTGTGAAGGGGGATTGTCGTTCCAACGAGGATCGATGGGCTCCTCAATTTCTTGGTGGTTTGTGTGTGGTGAGTGCTCTAGCAATGATGGAATAGATAAGAAGTGGAATGAGTGGGTGAATGTGAGTATGTGACAATGAGTGATGTAGTGGTGTAAAGAGTGGTTTTGGAAAGATAATGATGCAAATGAAATGAAGCAACCAACAAGTAAGGAAAGCAAGCAAGTAAATAATGTAAAGTGTGCGCAATGTATGAGAATGTTGGGGTTTTCGGGTAAACCACAAGTCCAATGTAACTAGCAATGCTTCAATCGAATTAATCATGCCAATGTGTGTGTGAATCAAGCCCCGTATCCTAGCCATGTTATGGGTCTAGGACCGTGTTTCTTAAGGTATTCGAATGCCTTATTAGGGTCATTCCAACTCTCTAGGTGTCATAGGGGATTCCTCTACGTTACCTAATACCGAATCCCCTAAAGTGCTTAAGAGGCGTAAAGCATCGAAACTAGGGACCCAAACAAGTTACAACTCATCACATATGCTTCCAATTGCCTTGAGTGTGTGAGGTTACCAATCTCACACAATCTCATCAAGATAGGTTAGTTAACATGCCAAAGAGGTGGTAAATTCTAAGAACAAGCAACCAACACATATTGAAATGGGTAAGCACACATATTCACACAATCACAAAGGCATTTTATTCACAAATCAAGCATCACATAGTCAAATTGGACTAGGGCACACAACCCTAGTCCCCAACAGAGTTACTACTCACTAATCATCAACATATACATCATCAAATTACACAATAAAGCTCTAGACATAAGGAAAAGAGAGAGTAGAGATGAGGAATGCTCAATAGGTGCTCTCTTGCTCCTCCTTGGCTTTGATGATGAACCTTGATGCCTTGGTGAGTGATTCAGCGACCCAAAATGGTGGTGGAGGTGGAGAACGTCGTGGTGAACAGGTTTGATGAAGGATGGTGGAGGAGAGGAGGTGTGGAAGTGGCAGAATCGGGCTGCTCAGCCGTGCGTCGACCGGTCGTCGACCTTCTGTCGACCGGTCGACAGACGTGCAGAGGCTGATCCGAAGAGGAAGGGGGAGAGAGGAAAGGGGAAAGGAAAAGTGAGGGATTTTGGGGCTGAAGTGGTATATGACCTAATGGGGCAAGTACTAAGTATTTATAGGCTAGAGAGGAAAGAATAAAGGGCTAGGATGAAGTAGGGTTTAATCTAAGGGCTCAAAGGTTTAATGAAGGGCAAGGAAGGAAAATCACAAGGGAGGACAAAAGGGAGGAATAATCAACATGTCACCTCACCAAATCTAGTGTGGTCCTTGATGATGTGGGAGCACATTTGTGAATCACAAGGTTGACCTTGACTTGGACCTTGACTTTGACCTTCGGAGTTGACCATAGTTGACTTTTCGGTTTCTCGGTCAATCTTCCGGAATTCTCTTGTGCTTCATTCTCGGGACTCGGCCTTTGACACTTTGATGCTCAAAAGTCGGGGTTGACCACGAGTTGACTTTTGGTCCTCGGGTTGACTTTTCGTCTTTTTGCCGGAAGTCCACTAAAATGCTCCAAAATGCTCCCTTTTGATCCCAATATCGTTCCGATGCTCAATTTACCTACAAGTGTGCAAACAAGGATTAGAGACTCACAAATAGCCATTGGACAAGCACAATAATGATGATTAGAGGCCTAATTTGTATGCAAATCGCATACAAATCACACCCCCACACTTAAGCTTTGCTTGTCCTCAAGCAAATAGAATCAACAATCCAATCAACACAAATTCAATTGCCTTTCCAACCATATCCTCAATAAGCCCACTAAGCTACTCATCAAGATTCAATCAAACACACAACATAAACATCATGCTTTGCCAAGTGATTAAGATATGTATTCAATGCATGCTTGGTGTTGTGTGTGCTAGCCATGAGATAATCAATCAAGAGCAATCAAATTGGCACATATCGACATGCTTAACCGCTAAACTCACATGGTTCACTAAATATTTCCGCTCTTGTGTTTAGGGTAAAGTGTTTGCTCTCAAAGCATAACCAAGAGCAACGTCCCCATAAGCTTGCTCAATGACCATCTTTCCACTAATTAGTTCACAACTTATTGGATCAAAAGGGCTTTCACATGGTTGTAATGGGGCCAAAGGGTAAGGGTTAGCATGAAATGAAGGGAATGGAAAGTCAAATGTTCCTAATGCTTCACAAGACAATTCAAGGACTTTGAAACTCATTTCTTTTGCGTATGCTTTCGTAATCGACAACCTAAACCTTATTCTCCTCAAACCTTTTATTTTTCTACAACTTCTTTTTTTTTCTTTCTTCATTTCTCCTTTTCTCTTTCTTTTTCTCAACAACAATTTCCCATTTTGTATTTTCTTTTCTTTGGGACTTTCTTTTTGAACTTTATTTTTATACACCACTTTTCTTTTTCATTTTCTCAACTTCTTCTCTTCTTTACAACCTCAACCATTTCTATCTATCTACCCCCACACTTGCCATTTTGTACAATCCCATAGATTTCCCAAGCATAAAAGAAACAAGAAGTCACAATCATTGTCTTATTAACATTTCGGAACAAGGATGGCTAGTGTTTAAGTTAAAACATGGGTTAGGATGATGTGGGTGGTGAAGTGAAAGGCTAAACGATGAATGTGGCTCAAATGGGTTAGTCCTAGTGGATTAGTGTTTAAGGGATGAATGTTAGTTTGGCCATGGTGCTTAACTAGTGCCTTAATCATTTCCAATTCGTTGCAAACTAACACATAGCCTCAAGCGGTCTTTGAGCAAGTTCTAGGTCTCGTAAACTAATGGAATGCACACACATGAAGAACAAGGATGTATGAATGATGCATACATATCAATAAGGCTCAAAATCTCACCATAAAGGGTATATGCAAGTCAATACATAGTCTACACATGCTTCTCTAAATGCAAATGATCAATCAACATGGCAAATGTGCACAAAGTGTCAAGCAAGCATCAATTACATAAATTAATAACAAGGCAATCCAATAAAGTTTAAGCACATGCTCTTTATCCACTTAATTCATAACCTACGGGCTCAAATTCATCATTGGGGTTGAAAAGGACAATAAAAACACACCAAACAAACTTCAAAGTTTCAAAATTCTCAAAATTTTCAACTTTAAGCACCTGTCGACCGGTCGTCACATTATTGTCGACCGGTCGACACACGTCCAGGGAATTGCGTCGACCGTTCGACCCAAAGGTCGACCGTCCAATGAAAACTTTTGAAAAATTGAAAAATTTTGGTGGTTCGAAAATGTGAGACAACTTTAATTTAGCCCAACCTCACACCCCCACACTTAAGACCAACATCGTCCTCGGTGTTGTGAGGAGTTTAAAAGCAAAGAAAATCACATTGGTAAAAGTGAGGAGAGTGAAGTCGGGCGAATGCACACATAACAAAACATTTAGCAATCGGAAGATAGAGATAAGAAAACCCCCTTGTAGACGACTCCCTTAGCTAGCCAAGAAACCTCAAATAGACACCAACCTCAGGGCACAAGGCCCTGACTTCCATATGTTTGCTCCTCGGGTGCCAAATGAACTAGCGAGTGTGATTGCATCGGGATCACTTGAGAACAGGGGAAAGCAGCAATGCAGCATTGACCTCCTCCCAAAGATTTGGGTATAACTCTAAGAATAGGCATCCAAATTTAGTGATTCCAGTGGCGTTGGAAAGTACACTCAAAGAGCTTTAGTTTGGCCACTGGAAACTCAGAAATAGCCTTCCAGACATGCAATGAAGAACCGGTCAAAGTGACCCTCCAGAAAGTCACACTGCAGTGAGGACTCCTCCTTAAAACCAATATTGCGACAGATCCAACGGTCTGTTTAGAGAGAAATTTACACCGGGCACAGAAGACTCATAGAAGAAGCTTTCTCAACTTGGTTCACTGCATTCCAACGGTCCGATGTGGAGAAAAATGTCTCCAAAGTCACTGTTCTGCCCAGGCCTCTTGTAGACACATGCTAATCAACACCTCGTGGGGTTTCTCCCTCCAAAGCTCCATATCCTAGCTCCTCCCAACCTCCCAAAACTTTTATTCATTACTAAATAGTGCTGAAAACAAAAATTTCTTTTCCAAGTGGGGTTGCCTCCCCACAAGCGCTTCGGTTTATAGACCTAAAAAGCCGGTCTTGGTTCCTCCTTGGTGAAATTATGGTGGCTCAAAGCAAAGCTTCTTCTCACTTACTGTATGGCTTGTCTCACCATCTCCAAAGCTTCCCACAAAACAGCCCTTGATACCATTGAAAATTGACTTCGAAGGTGGTGGCCAAGCATACTTTTTCTTCTTCACCTCTCCTACCATCTCTCTCACTGGCCTTGATTGTCGCCTTTTGTAGCGCATTCATGGGAGGAGTCTTCTTTGTAGCTCCTTCAAGAAATGGATCCTTCCCAAGTATGTCTTCATGAGAAAGAGGTGGTGGCTTTGAGTAGTGGTCTTGAGCACGAGGTGTGGGCTTTGGTGGATTCAAAGGACCAAAAATCCTTTCACTCTTAGCACTATTGCCCTTCACCAAGTTAATAGAAAACACCTCCTCAACTACCTCCGGTGGATGAATGGGCTTGAACATTTCAAACTTCACTTTCTCCCCCAACACCTTGAAGCTAATGGTTCCCTTTAAAACATTGATCTTCACTCCCGCCGTAGCCATGAAAGGGCGTCCAAAGATAAGGGGGAATCCATTGTCTTCATTGGGGTTTTCACCCATATCAAGCACAACAAAGTCGGCGGGAAGAATAAACTTGTCAACTCTTACTAGCACATCTTCCACTACACCCGCCGGTCTTCGCTTGCTTCCATCCGCAAAGGTAAGTGCAATAGGGGTAGGTTGCAAAGCACCAATGCTCAACCTCTTATAGAGAGATAGAGGCATCACATTGACACTTGCCCCTAGGTCCATAAGTGCTCCTTCAAGGTGTGTCTCACCAATTTGACATCCGATAGTGAAGCTTCCGGGATCTTTTCTCTTTGGTGGCATGTTGTGTTGAATCATTGAGCTTATATGCCCTTCAATCTTGTATACTTCATGCTCCTCAAGCCGCTTCTTCTTGGTGCACAAGTCCTTGAGGAAATTTGCATAGACCGGCACTTTGCAAATGAGCTCCAACAAAGGGATATTAATCTCTACCTTTTTGAACACTTCATGAAGCTCATTCGTCAATGTCTTCTTCTTGTTCCTCCTCTCATCGGGGGTGAACTTCATCGCTTGGTGTACATGCGCATCATCATCAAGGATCTCCCTAGAGGTGTTCATGGTTCTTGGTGGGTCCATAGCCTTCATAGCCTCACCACCAAGGTTAGAAACCATGACACTCTCATGCCTAGGAGTCTCCTCACTCAATGCTCCTTCTTGTGTCTTCACTCCACCATAAGAGGTAATATCATTCTCAAAAGACAAGTAACCAAGTCCTTTCCCAAGCACAACTCCTTTATTCTCCTCATAAGTCTCCTCCTCATTCAATCCATTATTGCCAAGGAGTACATTTTCTTCCTCCTTGGCCCCATCCTCCATGCAATGCATATGATCAAAGTTCTCATGAATAGGAATGAAAGGAGAAGGGGTGAATATATTAGAAATGAAGGGAGTAGGAGTATAAGTAGCATGAGAGATACCGGAATGAGAGGTGAAGATAGCATTGCATTGCTCCTTGGTCTTGAACTTAGGATTTTGCTCCACATTAGAAGGCAAGGTACCTCTTGGCCTCTCACTAATCTCCTTGGCCATTTGGCCCATTTGCAACTCAATCTTTGACAAGCCTTGTTGCAAGATGTTTTGCCCTTGTTCAAGAGCCGAGATCGCTTCATTGCTCTTCACTTGGCTTTGCACAAGGGTGGCGATCATGTCCTTCATTGATGGCTCCGCGGACTCTTGAGCTTGAGAGCTACTTGGGGCAGCAAAAGATGAAGAGACACCTTGATGGTAGGTGTTTCCTCCTTGAGTAGAGAACCCGGGAGGTGCTCCAAAAGTTGAGCTCCTATGTCCTCCATATGTGCCACTCCCTTGATACTTATCTCCTCCTTGGTAAGTGTTATACCCTTGAGACCTCTCTTGATACCGTTGAGCATTGTTTCCAAAAGATTTTGGTTGGTATCCTTGAGTGCTCCCTTGCTCATTCCGAGGTGCAAAGTTGTTGTAAGGCTTTGAAGGCGATTGATAAGAACCTTGTGGATAGGAACTCACTTGGTTCACTTGTTGTCTCTCTTCCTTCTCTTCCTCAACCATGTAAGCACACTCCTCCGCTTGATGGCCAAGAGAGCCACAATAGAAGCAAGGTGGTGAAGAAATAACACTATTGACTTGTCGAGGGGGAGGCTTGGATTGTGATTGCATGAGCATGTCTATCTTCTTGTTGAGAGCCGCTTCCAACCTATCAAATGGGTTCTCATCATGTCATCCCCCAATGATTCACTTGAGACATTGTGAACTCTTGTTACTTGAGGTGCCGGTTGTGTGGGAGGAAGTCTTCTTGACCCAAAGTCATCCCATAGCTCGGAATTTGTGGCTAGGTCCTCAAATGTGTCCCATGCCTCATCGGGAGACATACCGGCTATTGTGCATCCCCGAAAAGTATCAACTCTTTGTCGTTGCCCGGAAGACAACCCTCGGTAGAACACATCAACTAGAAACCATTGTTCCAAGCCATGGTGTGGGCAACTCATCACTAAATCCTTGAATCTTTCCCAAGTCTCATAGAAAGCATCGCCCGATTGGTGCTTGAAGTTGACAATAGAATCCCTAACCTTGGCGGCCTTGCTAGGTGGGAAGAACTTTGATAGGAAAGCTTCTTGCAACTCAAACCATGAGTGAATGGACCTTGGTGGAAGCTTGAGTAGCCACTTCCTAGCTCCATCCTTCAATGTGAAAGGGAATAGGCGAAGCTTGAGACCATCCTCGGGTAGTCCATGTAGTTTCACCGTCGTACAAGCTTGCTCAAACTCCATAAGGTGATCGTATGGACTCTCATCTTTCAAGGCATGAAAGGTAGGCATAATGCTCAAGGTGGAAGACTTGATTTCATAATGAGTGTTGCACGGTGGTAGAATGATGCAAGAGGGGTGATCCACCACATGAGGAAGAGTGTACTCCCTCATGCGTCTCACGGGAGGTGGATTGTTGTCGTTGAGTGGATCCGGTGGTGGATTTGGTTCTCCCATTGTTGCTTGGGGAATCGGCTCCTCCAAAGGTGCTTGGTGACGCTCAAGTGTAGGCGGTGCACTCTCACAAACAATCGGTATACGTCGTCTCACTCTTGGCCTTCCTCTTGTGTTCTCACTTAAAATCTTTCCGCTTCTAAGTTGTATGCGTGTGTGAGCGGTTGAAGCAAGGTTCATATACCTTCACAACACAATAATCAATGATTAGGTATCACAATTGAAGCAAGGAATACAAGTATGAGAGGTGAAAACAAGCAATGATAGCAAAGAATGAAAGAAACAAAGCAAAGGAACAAAATTGCTCTCCGTCGACCGTTCGACAGACTGTCGTCGACCGGTCGACACTCGTCCAGGGAATTTCCGTCGAAGGGTCGAGAAACAGAGTCGACCGTTCGACAAGTGCCCTGAAACTATGTTTTTGTGATTTTCTCCTTTTATACCTAAACCAATAAGGTCCCAAAAGGTGCAAGGGAACCCAAACAACAATAAACAAGCAACCTAAGACACAATTAAGCCAACAAATGCACGAATTCAATATTCATAAGTTCAAGAACACAAGTAATACAAGAAATTGGATGAAGGTAAACTAGATGGTTATCAAACTAGGCAATGAAATACCACAATATAAACAACACAACAATGAAATATGCAAACAAAAGCAAAAGAAAGCTAAATTCTCAACCAAAACTACCATGAAACTAAGGATTAAACCTAGATCCCCGGCAACGGCGCCATTTGACGAACCGTCAAAGTATGGGGTAAGTAAATTGTGAAGGGGGATTGTCGTTCCAACGAGGATCGATGGGCTCCTCAATTTCTTGGTGGTTTGTGTGTGGTGAGTGCTCTAGCAATGATGGAATAGATAAGAAGTGGAATGAGTGGGTGAATGTGAGTATGTGACAATGAGTGATGTAGTGGTGTAAAGAGTGGTTTTGGAAAGATAATGATGCAAATGAAATGAAGCAACCAACAAGTAAGGAAAGCAAGCAAGTAAATAATGTAAAGTGTGCGCAATGTATGAGAATGTTGGGGTTTTCGGGTAAACCACAAGTCCAATGTAACTAGCAATGCTTCAATCGAATTAATCATGCCAATGTGTGTGTGAATCAAGCCCCGTATCCTAGCCATGTTATGGGTCTAGGACCGTGTTTCTTAAGGTATTCGAATGCCTTATTAGGGTCATTCCAACTCTCTAGGTGTCATAGGGGATTCCTCTACGTTACCTAATACCGAATCCCCTAAAGTGCTTAAGAGGCGTAAAGCATCGAAACTAGGGACCCAAACAAGTTACAACTCATCACATATGCTTCCAATTGCCTTGAGTGTGTGAGGTTACCAATCTCACACAATCTCATCAAGATAGGTTAGTTAACATGCCAAAGAGGTGGTAAATTCTAAGAACAAGCAACCAACACATATTGAAATGGGTAAGCACACATATTCACACAATCACAAAGGCATTTTATTCACAAATCAAGCATCACATAGTCAAATTGGACTAGGGCACACAACCCTAGTCCCCAACAGAGTTACTACTCACTAATCATCAACATATACATCATCAAATTACACAATAAAGCTCTAGACATAAGGAAAAGAGAGAGTAGAGATGAGGAATGCTCAATAGGTGCTCTCTTGCTCCTCCTTGGCTTTGATGATGAACCTTGATGCCTTGGTGAGTGATTCAGCGACCCAAAATGGTGGTGGAGGTGGAGAACGTCGTGGTGAACAGGTTTGATGAAGGATGGTGGAGGAGAGGAGGTGTGGAAGTGGCAGAATCGGGCTGCTCAGCCGTGCGTCGACCGGTCGTCGACCTTCTGTCGACCGGTCGACAGACGTGCAGAGGCTGATCCGAAGAGGAAGGGGGAGAGAGGAAAGGGGAAAGGAAAAGTGAGGGATTTTGGGGCTGAAGTGGTCTCTGACCTAATGGGGCAAGTACTAAGTATTTATAGGCTAGAGAGGAAAGAATAAAGGGCTAGGATGAAGTAGGGTTTAATCTAAGGGCTCAAAGGTTTAATGAAGGGCAAGGAAGGAAAATCACAAGGGAGGACAAAAAGGAGGAATAATCAACATGTCACCTCACCAAATCTAGTGTGGTCCTTGATGATGTGGGAGCACATTTGTGAATCACAAGGTTGACCTTGACTTGGACCTTGACTTTGACCTTCGGAGTTGACCATAGTTGACTTTTCGGTTTCTCGGTCAATCTTCCGGAATTCTCTTGTGCTTCATTCTCGGGACTCGGCCTTTGACACTTTGATGCTCAAAAGTCGGGGTTGACCACGAGTTGACTTTTGGTCCTCGGGTTGACTTTTCGTCTTTTTGCCGGAAGTCCACTAAAATGCTCCAAAATGCTCCCTTTTGATCCCAATATCGTTCCGATGCTCAATTTACCTACAAGTGTGCAAACAAGGATTAGAGACTCACAAATAGCCATTGGACAAGCACAATAATGATGATTAGAGGCCTAATTTGTATGCAAATCGCATACAAATCAGTGATGAAGACGCGGCTGCTGAACGGCGCACGGCAAAGGAAGAGCAGGGACGACTGATTTGAGGTTAAAACCGCGGTCATTAATTATTACCTAAATTCCTAACAGTTGTCGTTGTAAAGTATAATGGGAAATAAAGGTTTTTCCCACAGAAGATTGTTATATTTACTTTTTAATGTCACGAAAAATTAATTTAAATAAAGAATTATTATTAACAAGTATAAAGAATAAAGAATATATATATACAAAATTAAATAAACTATACAGTATTGTTTCTATTTACAAAAATATACATTATATACAAAAGTATTTTTGGGGGTTTTTGAGATTTTTGAAACCAATAAATAATTAAAAGGAAATATTTTTGGATTTTTTATTATTTTTGAAAACAAGGAACACACACACAAATATTGTTTTGAAGATTAACCAACTCCCTAGC
This sequence comes from Rubus idaeus, assembly GCA_030142095.1. NCBI lineage: Eukaryota > Viridiplantae > Streptophyta > Magnoliopsida > Rosales > Rosaceae > Rubus > Rubus idaeus. The sequence continues at coordinate 15,395,353 of CM057968.1, read as the reverse complement.
CATGAATCCGAAACTAACACATGTAGAATGCCCACGCGGGTTATCATTCCCCAAATAAACTTCTCCCATGAAATCAACCTAGTGAACGCTCATCTAGATTAAACAATTAAACATGCAAAGGTGATTAATCTAAACATGTCTAACGCATAGAAAAAGAGTTGTTAATTCAAGTGCGCGACCTAGCGAACGCTCGTCTATCCGCGATCCTTATCATTTAGTTTCAACATTAAAGATAAAACCAAACAAACAAAATTCACATAAGCTGCTAGAAGAATCAATTAACTTCAATCCAACAATTATTACACAAAATAGAAAATAAACAAACAATAACATTTCCCAAAATTATTCACGAATAGTTAATTAAACAAAAATAAATTATAATAAATAAACAGAGTTTGGGAAAAATGTTACTGTTGTGTCCATGAAAATGGACACTGTCTGGCAGGCGAAGGTGGCAGACTCAGCTATAAAATCGGACTAGTATTTGGATGTGGCGGGTGCACAAATCAATTGGGCAATTTCTGAAATTGGGCTTTTGGGCATTGGGCTTGGACTCTTGGAGGCCCATCTTTCTTTTCCTTGCTGACCCAAGCTTGCTTTGACTTTTCAAAGCTTGCCAAGTCAGCATTGCATCTCCTTTTTACATTCTTCTTTCACGACTTTCTGTTCTTCATTCATTTTCCTTTCTTTTAATTCTTCTTTCATTCCAGAACAGGAGAGAGGGAGCTGCGGTGACTGGAAAATGGAAACACGACGTTGGCGTCGGAGCTGGAAGCTTGACGGCGAGAAGGAGGCGCGACTGTGATGGGTTGCAGCGACGGAATTTGCAGCAGCTGAAGAGATCGGCGATGGTGGTGCGTTGCAGCGACGACGATGATGACCGGCGGAGCTGCAGGGGCAGCGGCTAGGTGAGCAGCTCACGGATTGGATTTCTGGGCAGAGGCAAAACAGATGGCAGCGATGGTGCGGTGGTGATTCATCCGAGCTGGGCTCCATGGAAGAGGAGGGGGCGACGCCGGCGAGTAATAGCAGCAGCTTCCAAATCTGCAAAATAAAAGAAGATAATTAGATTTCTTGATTGATTGTGAAATTGCAGGAAAGAAAAAGAAAAGAAACTTGAATTGAATGAAAGAATGGCTGCCATGGCTTGATTAATGGTGAATTGGTGATTGAAGATGGTTGCAGGGAGGTTCTCTTAAATAGAGAAGGGAAGGGAAAGCAGCCAAGGCTTGTGGAGGGAGTAGTGGAGGTAGTAGGTGAAGTGGTGGTGGAATAGGTTGGTGAAATGGACTGTAGTGGTGGTGGAAATGGTAGGTGAAGCTAGCAGCCAAGGGTGGAGGAAGAAACCGTGAATGCTACAGCAAGAAACAAGAGAAAAAGAAAACAAACAAAAGAAAAATAAAATAAAATAACAAAAACAAATAAAAGAAATAATTATAAAATAAAACAAAAGAAATAGAATAACAAATGAAATAATTATAAAAGAAATATGTAAAATAAATAAACATAAAATATGAACAAGGGAAAATAAAATGGAGGTTTAAAATGTGTTCCACCACCGCGTGTGGTGGTTGCGCCGCCTTATGTGGTGGTTCGCCGACAAACTTTGCCGGGATTCGGAATAATCCGAAATCTTCGTACAATATTTTATTCCACAAATGAAAGTCACGGTTGACTTTCCGAATTACGCTGAAAACCTCCAAGATGCACCTATTCTGTGCAGATTAACATTTTCCTGGTATTTTCCCTAAAATCACGAAAACAAACATTAAACAGACAATTAAGCTTTTGGAATAGCAAAATCCAGTAATTAAAGGCACTTTGTGAACGTATTTTACGTTCACATCACACCCCTACACTTGAACTATTGCTAGTCCTCTAGCAAACACAGAACAAAACATCACAAAACAGAAAGGGAAACACAAAACAGACGGTCTTTCCAACCATAATCCTCAGCGAGTTCGAAAGAATTATAATCAAGAGAATAAAAATTATATACCAAGGTTAAAGAATTTGCTAAGCATTTAATATGTACATCTCATTTATGCTCGGGTGAAGTGTGTGAAAACCGAATATACAATTAATGTCAAGCAATCCAATAGGCACATCGAAACAACATTAACCACTAAAGCTCACAAGATTCACTAAATATTTCCGCTCAGTGTTTAGGGTTAAGTGTTTACTCTCAAAACAATTACACAAGTAGTGTTCCCATATGCTTGCTCATTAACCAACTCTCTACAATTAATCTACAAATCATTAAATCATAAGGACTTTCAGGTGAAACAGGGACCAAAGGGTGAATGGTAAATGAAGTGAAAGGACTCGAAATGAAAAATGTTTTACATGTTTGCAAGACAAATCAACGACTTTGAAACTCATACTTATGCTAAACCCGAAACAACTTTCTTATTCTCCTCCAACCTTTTATTGAAATTAAAACAATACAAGAAAATAACTTCATTTTTTGTGGTAATTTTTTTTTTTTTTTTTTTTCCACTTTTTTTTTTTTTGAGGAACTTTATTCATTCTTTTTATTTCTGATTTTTTTTTCTTTCTTTGAACAAATACAACAAAATAAATACACCCCCACACTTGCCCTTTGGTATACTACCATACAAATCCGAAGCATAAGAACATAAGAAGTCACTATCATCGTCTTGCAAACACAATAAAACAAGGGTGAAATGGTGTGGGTGAACAAAAGAAACGGCTAATGAGTGATCAGTTCAAAAGGGGATTCCTAAAGTTCGTGTTTAGATGGATGGTGAATATTTTGGCCATGGTGCTCAACTAATGCCTTACTCATTTCTAATTCATTACAGATTAACAAAATGTTTCAAGTGGTCTCTGAGCAAGTTCTAGGTTCAAAAACTCATGAATTGTGCACACATGAAGAACGAGTAAATGTATGAAATATGCATACATGTGAATATACAATAGGCTCAAATCCTCACATTTTCTGGGTATGCATGACAATGTATGTTTAAATGTGCTTCTCGGATTGCAATCAATTAATCGAAACAGGCGATGTGAACATGGAATTTCGAGCAATCACAAGTTATGCATATTAAATCCAAAGCAAACTACACAAAGCCTTAGCATATAATCAACATTCTCAAAAACATAACAATTAAACTCAATTCATCATCGGGATTGGAAAGAAAACAACACACATAACACAAATAAACACACAAAAACACACAAACAGAAGCAAATATTTTTGTAATTTTTTGATTTTTCGATTTTTTTTTTATTTTTCAATTTAGGGTAACAATACGTGACCACAGTGACTTACTAAGTGCAATGGTAGGTTCAACGCTACCAAGGGAGTAAGTGTGATTTAGTCGATATATTGTTACCGTAGAAAACAAAAACAAGTAAATTATTTTTTTGAATTTTTGAATTTTTCAAATTTTTTCTTTTCTTTTCAATAAATCTTCCCCCCACACTTGAATTAAACATTGTCCTCAATGTTAGACAGATATTTCACAAAAATGAATAATTCAAGCATGATTATTGAATTTAAACACACAAACAGAAATAAACACAAGTAAACACACAACATATATACAAATGAAAAAGATAGGTTAAAGAAAATCTCCCCCTTGAAGATCATAAAGCTCCTCCCGAAGCAAGTCACCAACAGTCACAAACAAGGCTAGCAGGGCCTTACATCCAACGTTTGCTCCTTAATTGACTGCGGCTCTGATCCTTTGAAGTGTGTCCTGGACAAGGGTAGTTGCCGACTCCACGGCAGACTTGGCTGATGTAGCCTTCACCGAGATCTGGAACACTATAGTCAGCAGTGTTCCGTCAAGTACAGCTCCGGATACGTTAGGCAGAATGGAGAAGCCTGAAGACATAAGCGGAAATGGCTCCGGTTGAACTCCACATAGCAGACACTGGAGAATGGAATGGTTAATCGGCGCGTATATCACAGACGACCCCGTTGCATCGGTGCAACACTCCTGAAGAATGAGGAAGTCGTTGTGACTATCTATGGCGAGCACCGAAATCTGATTGCGCGGGTCAAGACCGATGGTGAAATTTGCTAGCACACGTACAGAGCTGTCCATCGACATACTATCCCATTGCGGTCTTGTCTGCACGTCTTTGAGGAACTCAAAGATCCTAGTGTGATGAGATAGATGAACAACGGAACAACCAGCAGTACGATTGACTCCAGGGGGCTTGCTCGGATCTCCCCTGCGCTTGTTGGTCCTGACCTCCATTCGAGTGTCTCTTGTTCGGTTCGAACAAGTCCAGTGGTGGTACGTGGAGTTGCTGATGTCGTTGAAGAAACAGATCGTCATCTGTTTTGCCATTTCCGCAAGTCCTCTTCTTCCTTCAAGAGAAATAATCGAGTCACCGGGTGAAGAGTGGATACCTGTGGCGCACATGTAGCGCTCGGCTTGTCGTTGGAGAGTTGAGATCCAACGCTTTGCACCAAAAGCGAACCCTGAATGAACAAACGGTTCGAAACTGGCCTTCATCTCCTTCTCGCGTACATCCACGTGCTCCACCCAAGTGACCAAGGAAGATCCATTATGAAGATCACGTATCAGGCATCCGGAGGGGCGTTTTCGGCAAATCGATCTGATGTGAACGTAAAATACGTTCATAAAGTGCTCTAAATACTTGGATGGATGCTATTCTGAAAGCTTATTTGTCGGTTTAATGTTTGTTTTCGTGTTTTCAGGGAAAATATGTGAAAAATGCTAATTTACACATAAAAGGTGAATTTTGGAGATTTACAGCGCAATATCGGAAAGTCAACCGTGACTTTTCGATTATCTGATGACACCGGTCATCACTCGACAGTGGATTATAGACAATGTACGAAGATTTTGGAAACCGTTCTGAATCCCGGCAATTTGCCGGCGAACCACCACTCACGGAGGCGCAACCACCACACGCGGTGGCGATACATATTTTAAATCTCTATTTTATTTTCCCTTGTTTATATTTTATTTTATTTTGATTTTGATTTATAGTTTAGTATTTATTTTATAATTAATTTATTTAATTATTTTCTTTTTATTATTTTATTTATTTTATTTATTTTTCTTTTAAATCTGTTTTGCAGCCACCATGTTCTTCACCCGCTCCATCCTCTGCAATTAACAATCACGTCCACAGCTTTTCTTAGCTGGTTTCCATCACCACCAACATATTCTCCCCCCACTCCTCTTTGAATTCAAATCCAGCTTTTTAGCTGGATCTCTTCCACCAATTCTAGCTCCACCACAATTTCTCTGTGTCTATATTTAGTCCCTGCAATCGATAGATTACGAGCATCTCCCTCTCTTCCCTTCCCGGTCCTCTTCTTCTTCTTCTTCTTCCCCCCTTCTTTCTTCTTCTTTTCTTCTCTTCTTTTCTTTTCCTTCTTTTCTCTTCTGCACCCTCTCTATCTCTTCTTTGCACCCATCACCGTAACAGCTCGCAACCTGCTCTCTGTTCTTCCTTTTCTCTTCACACCCCGATCCCTTTCTTCTGCACCCAAGCTGCCAATCACGCCAATCACACCAATCATACCATCACCACTGCTCACCTCACCGTTTCCCAGCCGGCAACTTCATTTCATCACCTGCAATTCACAATCCAAGTACCCATAATCACAAACATCATAAGTTCATCACCGCAGCCTCTTCTCCGCCGCCATCACCCATCGTCGACCTCTCGCCAAGAAGCCCCGGCGTCTCCAGCTAGCACCTCCTCTCGTCTACCATCAATCCCGACGCCGCCTCGAGCCCGTGCTCGATCCCAATCCCGCCGTTCATCACAGCCCCAAGCCAAGCACGCCGGCGTCTTCACCTTGCTCCTCTCGCTTCCGCCCGAACCCAACACCGATCCGGACGGCGTCATCTTCAGCTCGGCGTCCTCATCTGAAACTGTTCCCCACCGCCGCCGCTAGACACGCCCCCGCGCCGCATCTCCGTTGCCATTCTCCGACTCAACCCATCGAGCCCGTGCTCGCCGATTCTCCCGACGGCCGCTGCTGCACCCGCCGGATCGATCTCTAGTCCAAGGCCCGTGCGCTGCTCCTTGACGCCGCCACTTCTCGGACCCGACGTTCCCGGTCCCACGGCGTTCCTTCTCTGCTCCCGCCGTCGAGCCCGGCTTGGATTTCCAACCGGCGAGCCTCCCGCCGTCTCTCTCTCACCCATTGCTGCCGTGCTTCACCGCCGTTGAACTCTCACAAGGCCGTGCCTTGCCTGCTTTGCTTCGCTCTCTCTTTGTTGGAATTAGAAAAGAAATAAACTGAAGCAAGGAGCAGATGAATCAAAGATGAGAAGAAGTTTTGGCTGCGTTGAAAAGTCAAGGTGTTTGGGCTGGACCGGGTTAATAAAAGCCAAGCTGATTTTCTGATTTGGGCCTCCAAGCCCAATGCTCAAAAGCCCAAGGCCCAAATTCAAAGTGCTCTCTACACCCGAGCTTCCCGAGCCTTCACCGAATTCAATGAGAAATTTCTTAAACTCATTTTATTTATTTGTTTAAGTATTTATTGTGTGTTTGAATATTTGTTTAATTTCTATTTTTATTTGGGTAATTTAAATTGTGTACTTTGAATATTTTCTAAATTAAATTGTGATTTAATTTATATATTTGTGAGTTAAGTTTATTTTTAGTTTAATTATTTCAATTTATTTGTTTAGATTAATTTGTTAATATTTGTGTGTTTAGAAAAATAAGAAAAACTCTAAAAATTTGTATTTGTGTTCAGAAAATTTGTTTACATTTTATTAATTAGGTTTTAGGCCTCCAATCCCCGTGGTTCGACAATCCCGAGTCTAATTTACTATTTCCTATATTTTGATGACCAATCAAATGGCGCCGTTGCCGGGGGCTTGCTCGGATCTCCCCCGCGCTTGTTGGTCCCGACCTCCATTCGAGTGTCTCTTGTTCGGTTCGAACAAGTCCAAAGTGGTGGTACGTGGAGTTGCTGATGTCGTTGAAGAAACGATCGTCATCCGTTTTGCCATTTCCGCAAGTCCTCTTCTTCCTTCAAGAGAAATAATCGAGTCACGGGTGAAGAGTGGATACCGTGGCGCACATGTAGCGCTCGGCTTGTCGTTGGAGAGTTGAGATCCAACGCTTTGCACCAAAAGCGAACCCCGAATGAACAAACGGTTCGAAACCGGCCTTCATCTCCTTCTCGCGTACATCCACGTGCTCCACCCAAGTGACCAAGGAAGATCCATTATGAAGATCACGTATCGAGCATCCGGAGGGGCGTTTTCGGCAAATCGATCCGATGTGAACGTAAAATACGTTCATAAAGTGCTCTAAATACTTGGATGGATGCTATTCTGAAAGCTTATTTGTCGGTTTAATGTTTGTTTTCGTGTTTTCAGGGAAAATATGTGAAAAATGCTAATTTACACATAAAAGGTGAATTTTGGAGATTTACAGCGCAATATCGGAAAGTCAACCGTGACTTTTTGATTATCTGATGACACCGGTCATCACTCGACAGTGGATTATAGACAATGTACGAAGATTTTGGAAACCGTTCCGAATCCCGGCAATTTTGCAGGCGAACCACCACTCACGGAGGCGCAACCACCACACGCGGTGGCGATACATATTTTAAATCTCTATTTTATTTTCCCTTGTTTATATTTTATTTTATTTTGATTTTGATTTATAGTTTAGTATTTATTTTATAATTAATTTATTTAATTATTTTCTTTTTATTATTTTATTTATTTTATTTATTTTTCTTTTAAATCTGTTTTGCAGCCACCATGTTCTTCACCCGCTCCATCCTCTCGCAATTAACAATCACGTCCACAGCTTTTCTTAGCTGGTTTCCATCACCACCAACATATTCTCCCCCCACTCCTCTTTGAATTCAAATCCAGCTTTTTAGCCGGATCTCTTCCACCAATTCTAGCTCCACCACAATTTCTCTCGTGTCTATATTTAGTCCCCGCAATCGATAGATTACGAGCATCTCCCTCTCTTCCCTTCCCGGTCCTCTTCTTCTTCTTCTTCTTCCCCCTTCTTTCTTCTTCTTTTCTTCTCTTCTTTTCTTTTCCTTCTTTTCTCTTCTCGCACCCTCTCTATCTCTTCTTTGCACCCATCACCGTAACAGCTCGCAACCCGCTCTCTCGTTCTTCCTTTTCTCTTCACACCCCGATCCCTTTCTTCTGCACCCAAGCTGCCAATCACGCCAATCACACCAATCATACCATCACCACTGCTCACCTCACCGTTTCCCACCGGCAACTTCATTTCATCACCTGCAATTCACAATCCAAGTACCCATAATCACAAACATCATAAGTTCATCACCGCAGCCTCTTCTCCGCCGCCATCACCCATCGTCGACCTCTCGCCAAGAAGCCCCGGCGTCTCCGCCTAGCACCTCCTCTCGTCTACCATCAATCCCGACGCCGCCTCGAGCCCGTGCTCGATCCCAATCCCGGCCGTTCATCACAGCCCCAAGCCAAGCACGCCGGCGTCTTCACCTTGCTCCTCTCGCTTCCGCTCCGAACCCAACACCGATCCAGACGGCGTCATCTTCAGCTCGGCGTCCTCATCTGAAACTGTTCCCCACCGCCGCTGCTAGACACGCCCCTGCGCCGCATCTCCGTTGCCATTCTCCGACTCAACCCATCGAGCCCGTGCTCGCCGATTCTCTCGACGGCCGCCGCTGCACCTCGCCGGATCGATCTCTAGTCCAAGGCCCGTGCGCTGCTCCTTGACGCCGCCACTTCTCAGACCCGACGTTCCCAGTCCACGGCGTTCCTTCTCTGCTCCCGCCGTCGAGCCCAGCTTGGATTTCCAACCGGCGAGCCTCCTGCCGTCTCTCTCTCACCCATTGCTGCTGTGCTTCACCGCCGTTGAACTCTCACAAGGCCGTGCCTTGCCTGCTTTGCTTCGCTCTCTCTTTGTTGGAATTAGAAAAGAAATAAACTGAAGCAAGGAGCAGATGAATCAAAGATGAGAAGAAGTTTTGGCTGCGTTGAAAAGTCAAGGTGTTTGGGCTGGACCGGGTTAATAAAAGCCAAGCTGATTTTCTGATTTGGGCCTCCAAGCCCAATGCTCAAAAGCCCAAGGCCCAAATTCAAAGTGCTCTCTACACCCGAGCTTCCCGAGCCTTCACCGAATTCAATGAGAAATTTCTTAAACTCATTTTATTTATTTGTTTAAGTATTTATTGTGTGTTTGAATATTTGTTTAATTTCTATTTTTATTTGGGTAATTTAAATTGTGTACTTTGAATATTTTCTAAATTAAATTGTGATTTAATTTATATATTTGTGAGTTAAGTTTATTTTTAGTTTAATTATTTCAATTTATTTGTTTAGATTAATTTGTTAATATTTGTGTGTTTAGAAAAATAAGAAAAACTCTAAAAATTTGTATTTGTGTTCAGAAAATTTGTTTACATTTTATTAATTAGGTTTTAGGCCTCCAATCCCCGTGGTTCGACAATCCCGAGTCTAATTTACTATTTCCTATATTTTGATGACCAATCAAATGGCGCCGTTGCCGGGGGCTTGCTCGGATCTCCCCTGCGCTTGTTGGTCCTGACCTCCATTCGAGTGTCTCTTGTTCGGTTCGAACAAGTCCAGTGGTGGTACGTGGAGTTGCTGATGTCGTTGAAGAAACAGATCGTCATCTGTTTTGCCATTTCCGCAAGTCCTCTTCTTCCTTCAAGAGAAATAATCGAGTCACCGGGTGAAGAGTGGATACCTGTGGCGCACATGTAGCGCTCGGCTTGTCGTTGGAGAGTTGAGATCCAACGCTTTGCACCAAAAGCGAACCCTGAATGAACAAACGGTTCGAAACTGGCCTTCATCTCCTTCTCGCGTACATCCACGTGCTCCACCCAAGTGACCAAGGAAGATCCATTATGAAGATCACGTATCAGGCATCCGGAGGGGCGTTTTCGGCAAATCGATCTCACAGAAGGCTTTGGATTTGAACGCAATTCATCCACGGAGACATCCACGACGACCCAACTTCCATCCAGTTGTTGGTGAGAATACCGAACAAACTGGACTTCACGAGTTGAAACGAGGTGAGATGGCACCAGAAACTCGGCCGACATAACCTGCATATGCTCCTCGTAGCCTTCTTCGTTGCTGGAGGATAGGATCTCCAACGTCTTGGCGTTTGTAATCATGCTACAGAAGACAGGCAACCATCGACCAACATCCATGAGAATTTGAACGATGGTGGTAGGATAAAGATGGATGGTTGCCGAGTGTCTCGACGATTCGGCTTTGAAGTACGGAGCAGGTTCAGCTCGTTGAAACACTCGCAAGTACTCGGCCCTATGAAGAGTCTCGGGATGAATAGACGTGTCGGGAGTCGGTGAAGATATCCACAAAGGAAAACCGGCAGTGGCCTTGAGCAGGAGCTCGTGTTTGGCCTTACGGACGATATCCGAGATCAAGTCGGTGTGGACTCCGACAAGATCATGAGCAGGTCCGGGAAGATGGTCAGATGGAATAGGTGCGGATGGGCGCTCGACTAGTGTAGGCATGAGGCTCCGCACATCCCGTCTCAAGTGGTCCATGTCGATCGAATCATCGGACAACTCGAGAAGAGGCTCTTGTTGTGGAGGAACAACTTCGAGCCTTCGCCTAGGCACATCTGAGTGCGGAACAGGACCTCCGCAATTGGGACATATGCCGCTGTGGAGAGCATCGACGAGTCGTTGATTTTGCATTTGAAGCTCCTCGTTCTTGCTCACCAGCTGATCATTTCGTCTCTCTAGCTCGGCAATACGCTGCTCGGAAGACTGGATACCGAATTTCTTCCTATTTCTCGACCCCCAATAGTAGACCTGGTCCTCTTCAAGTCCGATTTTCGGACCAAATCTTTCTCGTTGTGGCTTGGTGGGGTGAGAATACACCGCAAAGAAAGCCGCAAGTGCATCTCTCTGAGCTTTGGTGTACTTAGTCCTCGGAAGTCTCCTATAGACAGGAGCGGCTTCTGGCTCGGCTGGTGGATCAGCAACCAGGATTGGTGCTTGGGGTAGTGGTTGCGGTTGTGGTTGTGGCTCGGTCGGCATGCTAGCATCGGCGCTATTGAGCATGCTTGGTGGAATTATTTCAGCCAGACCTTCAAAGATCGGGTTCTCTGAAGGACCTGCCTGAAACAAATCGCTGAAAGAATTCACTCTCTTGGCCATTTGTGGGTTGGGGATGGAGGAAAGCTTCTGGGATTTTGGAGATTTTCTGGGAAAATTGAAGAACACGAAGAACATGAGAGAGAAAACGAGAGAGAGAGAGAGAGACTAAGGGAAACCTAAGGAAATGCGTGAAATGAAACACACGAACAGAAGGGAAGGGAAGGGAACGGACGCACGCTCGCACACGTGCCACAGACAGAAGACCCGCAAATTGTGGATCGGGCGACGAAAGTCGTAAAGTCTACAGTAGACACGCACGCGGTTTATTAAACAATTCGGCCGACGCAAAAGTCGTGCGTCGGCTGATAGGAGCACAAAGTGTGACTTTTTTAATGTGTTTTCCCTACTATTTGGCTATGATTTAATTGTAACTTTGCTATTTTAGCTTAGTTTCCATATTTGAGTCCAAAATGATGTATTAATGTGAACATGTGCAGAAACGAAGTCTAATGGGCTTTTGCGAGGCCCATTAAGAGGTGGTCTGCCATGAGGCCCAAGATGGAAGACCCAAACCCATGAAGGAAGGCCCAGGTTCACAAAGCATGAGGAAAGGCCCAAGCCCAGATTTTCGGACATTCTGCCTGTGCAGATCAGTCAACTTGCGAAGCCCATATCTCTCAATTGCACCGTCAGATCTAGCTGTAATTTTGATACACGCTGCATGTGGATGTTAGGTGTTCAGCATTAAAATTTCAGAATTATCCAACCGTCCATACGTCCAGAATTCCACTCCAAGTGCGCACTGCTCAGTGCTGCCTGCTTTCTAATTCTTTCATTTTCCTTTATTCTCAATGCTCCACTCACCCACATATTTCCACCCATATCACCACACTATCTTTGTTGCTTTCTTCCCACATCATTAGTGCTTAGTTTCTTTTACCTAAATAAATGGTTCATTGCCATATGACTTCATTTCCACCATTCCACTTACCATTTCTTTTCTACCACTCACATTCCACTTCTCTTCCTTTTCTTTCTTTATTTCTTTCATTGTCTTCTTCTTCCTCTCCATTCTCCTATAAATAGCAGCCTCATTCTTCTCACCAATACACACCCCAATGGGGAGGGACAAACCCTCCTCTTTCTCTTCTCCATCTCACATCATATTTTCCATTCTCTAGTATTTAGGGTTTTCAAGTCTTCAAGGAGGAGGGGAGCTGTTTACACCATTACCACCAGCCATCAACCATCATCACCACCATCATCATCACCTTGGGAATCTCGGCTTTTGAGTTACTCGCGTGAGGATTTAAGAGTTTGTGATCTTCGAGTTCTTCCTACTTTCCATATGGTGTACTTCAACTCATTCTTTAATTACTCTTTTTGAGTTCCTCTTTGTTGCTTGTTTATTCTTTGTACTAGTTAACATGACATGACGTTTATAATTTTCAGCCTATATTTTATGAGTTTATTTGATTGTTAGATCCTAATTAATTAGTTCTTCTAGCAGCTTATGTGACTCCGTTTATTTGATTCAGTTTTATTGAATCTTTTATGTGTTCTTGTTTTAAGGTTCGAAACTTAAGATGATTGCATGTAATTTGTGCTAGAATTAGGGTTTTAATTCTAATTCACAAGTAGTAAAGGCTTATCAAACGGGTCGGAATCAAAATAAGAAGGATCGCGGATAGACGAGCGTTCGCTAGGTCGCGCACTTTGATTAACAACTCTTCTCCTATGCGTTAGATATGTTATTGATTGATCACCTTTGCATGTTTAATTGTTTAGTCTAGATGAGCGTTCACTAGGTTAATTTTCATAGAAGAGGTTTTATTTGGGGAATGATAACCCGTGTGGGCATTCCACATATGTTAGTTTCGGTTTCATGGCTAGGGAACTTGGTTAATTTTCGGTCTAATGATTGGTAAACTTGTGTATATGTGGCTGAACTTTATATACTTTGTGTTTCATCATCATATTTTATTTATTCTTTGTAATTTAATTAATTTATTTCATTCAATTTATCTCTCAATTCCCCTTTTTACTTTGTACATATGTATATATTTATACTTTATACTTGTTAATAATAATTCTTTATTTTATTTAATTCTTTGTGACATTTTTTGTTAGGTACACCCTTTGATCTCCGTTGTGAACGATACCCTACTACCACTATACTACCGATAGGGATTTTTTTAAATTGATGCTCCTTTTGGGCGTGTCAATTTTTGGCGCCGTCGACGGGGATTGAAAATTCCTAACTATTATTTTGTGAATATTTGAAAATTCCTTACTAATTTTACTTGTAGATATTTTACACTTAGTAATTTTATTTAGGTGTCTTTTATATAGTTGATTATTTTTTGTTGTTGTAAGTTGTAACTTGAACGGAAATAGGTAAGGTCCTTTTGTTAATATTGGCCTAAACCCTTCATTTTTACCGTAAGGTTATTTGAGGTTGAGGGCGGCCTTTATTAACACTTGGAGAATTGTCGAACACTTAAGTGCTTTCTCAACTGAGTAAGGGGCACATGGATGGTGTCTAGGTCGAGACCCTGGGTGACAGGTTTTGGATTCAGAGGACTATAGACTGACGTAAGTCGATAGGGGTGTAAGCCTCCGTAGTCCACTAAATGAATCCTGCCCCTCGCTTATTCTCATATGATCTGGCCATTCGCCTTCTGAAAACACGGAAAGTCATTTAAGTCAAGGCATTGCACCTAGGCCGTACGTCCACCTTGAGTTACCGCTTGGAATCAACTTTCATTTTTTTTCAACTATATTTAGGCAAAGGAAAATATTTTTGTACACTTAAGTGTATTGTGTAAATAAAATTTACTTAGACATAGGAAATTTTATTTATTCATTTTGTATAGATAATTTGTGATACATTTTTAACATTGTAATTATTTTGTTTTTATTTTGTAAATTTATTACTAACCTTTTTATTTTGTATAGGAAATAATCCGGGTTTATCGGAAATTCTACCACATACATCGGAGCATACATTTAGGAAGTCAAGGTTGAAAAACCTTGAGGTTGATGTCTTGTTGGTGATTTTCGGTTTCCTCGGGAGTAAAAAGGTAAGTTTTCTTTTCACTCTCGTTATTTATTTAAAAATAAAAAATAAAAAAATAAAAAAATTAGAAAATTTGTAATTGTATATAAAAAAAAAAGAGTGTTTGTTTCTTTTTACTATTTATAATTACTGTTTGTTTTATTTTTGGGCTTGTTGTTTGTTTGTTATTGGGCCTTAGGCCCGTTTGTGTGATTGGTTAGGGTTTTAGGTTTCGAAAAGAAAATTAAAAAATTAAAAAATAAAAAATTTGGCCCATTGGGCCCGTCTCATTCCCGAAGGCTGAAACCCGTAACCCAAGCCCATTTAGTGTGTCGGGCCTGTTAGTTTTTAGGCCCATTAGTTTTAAGCCCACCTAATAATGGGCCAGAGATTTCTTTGGCCCAGGCCCACTTTAAGGCCCAGACCATTCCGATGGCCCAGGCCCATTTAAAGTGTCGGCAAGGGTCAGCGCGTGTGACACGCGTTTTCACTGTTCACTTTACGACTTTCGCGTAAAGATTTGGTTAAATAAAAAGAAAAATTGTTATTGGTCTGTCCCGCGACTTTCGCGTCGGCACGATAATTAAAAAAATGAAAAAAATAAAAAATGAAAAAAAATTTTGATTGGGCCGACGGACGACTTTTGCGTCGGCCGATTTGTTTAATAATTCGCATGCGTGTCAACTGTAGCCTTTGCGACTTTCGTCGCTCGATCCGTAATTTGCGGATCTCTGTCTTTGGCACGTGTGCGTGCGTGCGTCTGTTCCTTTCCCTTCGTTTGTGTTTGTGTGTTTCATTCCATTCATTTTGCATTCATTTTCACTTAGTTCCCTTTTATTCTCTCTAAATTTTCTCTCGTTTGTTCATACTGTTCTTCACTTGTTCTTCGTTGTTCTTAGTTATTTTTCCAGAAAGCTATCCTCCCTCCCAACCTAGAAATGGCCAAAAGAGTGAATTCTTTCAGTGAGTTGTTTCATTCTAGTCCTCCAGAGAGTGATTTCTTTGAAGGCTTGGATGAAATCATTCCACCAAGCATTCTAGATACTGTTAATGCTAGCATGCCAGATGTGCCAGAACCAGAACCAGAACCACGAGCACCAATCCAGGCTGCTGATCCACATGTTGTTGTTGTTGCTGGTCCTTCCCAGAAGCGTACGAGAGGCCCGAGGACGAGATTCACCAAAGAGCAAAATGATGCGTTGACCGACTTTTACACGGTGAATCCTCACCCACTCAAACTGCACAGAGCAAGGTTTGCTATAGAACTCGGGTTAACCGAAAATAAGGTCTACAACTGGGGAAGGAGATTTCATGATAAGCACGGTATCCCGTCAGAGGAGCAGGTGTATGCCGATCTAATAAGAAGAAACGAGGAGCTGATGAGTAAGAATGAGGAGCTTCAAGAGCAGAACCAGAAACTCATCGATGCTCTTCACAGCGGCATTTGTCCCCAGTGCGGAGGTCCTGTTGATATGCTATAAACACAGCGTCAATTAAAAACCCTATCGGTAGTATAAAGTAAGTAGGGATCGTTCACAACGAAGATCGAGGGTGTATGATGTGAACGTAAAATACGTTCACAAAGTGCCTTTAATTACTGGATTTTGCTATTCCGAAAGCTTAATTGTCTGTTTAATGTTTGTTTTCGTATTTTTAGGGAAAATACCAGGAAAATGTTTATCTGCACAGAATAGGTGCATTTTGGAGGTATTCAGCGTAATTCGGAAAGTCAACCGTGATTTTCAATTGTGGAATAAAATATTGTACGAAGATTTTGGGAACCGTTCCGAATCCCGACAATTTGTCGGCGAACCACCACATTAGGCGGCGCAACCACCACACGCGGTGGCGAAACATAATTTTAATCCTCCATCTTATTTTCCCTTGTTTATATTTTATGTTTATTTCTTTTACATATTCCTTTTATATTTATTTCATTTGTTATTTTATTTCTTTTCTTTATTTTATAATTACTTCATTTCTTTTATTATTCTTTTATTTTATTTTGTTTTCTTTGTTTTCTTTTTCTTTTCTCTCTTTGATGCAGCCATGTTACCACTTCACATATCACCACGAAATTCCAGCTGCATCTTCGTGTCTTCTTGCCAGCAATACCTTCACCAACCATCTCCACCACCAAAACACTACAGTCCATAATTCCCTGGTTTTCCTCCACTGCCGGCAAGCATTATCACTCCCTCTAGCATCTCCAGCTCTCCATCGCACTCCACTATTCTACTTCCTTCCTTGGCTGTTCTGCTCTTCCTCTCCTATTTAAACAGCTCACCTGCAAGCACAAATTCACACAATCACAATCTAATTTTCTCTGTTTTTCTGTTTTGCAGATTTGAGATGATGCAATTCCAGAAGAGCCCGTGCCCAGTCTGCCATGCTCAACTAAAAAGCCCAGAATTTCTATTCATCCGAAGCAGCCCAGCCGCACCACGGCGTCTCTCTTACCGCCTCCATTCACCGTCGGCAACAAAGCCCAATGGCCAAGAAACTCAATTTCCATCTCCTCTGCTTTTCTTTTCCTGCAAATTCACAATCAATCAAGCAATCTAATTATTTTCTTTTGTTTTGCAGGATTGGAAGCAGCTCACCCACCATCGAATCCGTCGATGCCCGAAGCCCAATACCGGCGTCGTTCCTGCCTTGTCACCTGCCGTGAGTCTCTTGCTCTGCCGCGACGCCGACGACACCCCCCCCCCCCCACTGCCCATGCCTACGCCGCTACTGCCGACGACCCAATTCCAGTCCTCTGCCGGCGTCTCTCTCTCACCGAGCCCGTGCTCTCTCTCGCTCTTGCCGCGTTCCCTTACGGCTGCTGTTCACCGCCGCAAATCCCGGCTGCCGCGCCTCTTCATTTGCCGTCGACGTCGCCATCGATCCCAAACCACGGGCCCATGCCCGGTCTGTTCAGCTCTCTGCGTTTTCGCCGCTGCAAGCCATGAATCCCAGCTCCGTCACTCATCGCCGGCGCCCCGTGGATTTCCCTCTCTCACGGTGTTGTCTCTTGCTCTGTCCTGCTTTGCTATGAAGAAGAAGAGTTAAATGAAATAGAAAAGAAACAGATGAAAATCGGGAGAAAAGAATGACCACGGGAATGAATAGAATTTCGAGTTGACTTTTCAACTCAAAGAAGAAGGCCACGGGTCAACAAGAGGAAGAATGAATCCTTCGCGTTGAAAAAGTCAGCCAAGGAAAGTCTTGGTCAACATGGGCTGCTCCAGTCAACATGGACCGGTCAACACTTTCGATTTGGGCCTAAGCCCAAAAGCCCAATGGTCCAGCCCCAAATCTGCTCTCCGCACCCGCCACATCCAAAGTCCGTTTTTATTAGCCGAGTCTGCCACCTTCGCTCGCCAGGACAGTGTCCATTTTCATGGACACAACAGTAACATTTTTCCCAAACTCGTTTATTTATTATAATTTATTTTTGTTTAATTAACTATTCGTGAATAATTTTGGGAAATGTTATTGTGTAAATATTTGTTTATTTTTGCATAATAATTTTGTGATTTGATTTTTCTTAAGTTACTTTTGTGTGATTGTTTGTTTGATTCTGTTTTACGGAAATCTTTTATGTGCTTTTGTTATAGGGTTCGAAACTTATAATATTTGCATGTAATTGGAGCTAGAGTTAGGAATCCGATTCACCTAATAGTTTTGGAAACCTAATTCACAAGTAGTAAAGGCATTGGACAAATGTCGGAATCAATTAAAAAGGATTACAAATAGATGGACTTTTCCATACTAGGTTGTGCACTTGAATTAACGATTCTTTTCGATGCTTTGAACATGGATTGACTAGCTAGCTTTCTAGACTAAGATGGCATGTTTAATTGATTGATCTAGGTGCTTTCACTTAGGTTAATTTTCAGAGAGAAGTCTAATTGGGAAATAATTAGCTTTCTAATATTTCACAATGTTAGTTTCGATCATATGACTTAGAGAAATCAATATTTGTGTGTGTTTTTCTTGTTTTCAAAAATAATAAAAATCCAAAAATATTTCCTTTTAATTATTTATTGTTTTCAAAAATCTCAAAAACCCCCAAAAATACTTTTGTATATAATGTATATTTTTGTAAATAGAAACAATACTGTATAGTTCATTTAATTTTGTATATATATATATATTCTTTATTCTTTATACTTGTTAATAATAATTCTTTATTTAATTTAATTTTTCGTGACATTAAAAAGTAAATATAACAATCTTCTGTGGGAAAAACCTTTATTTCCCATTATACTTTACAACGACAATTGTTAGGAATTTAGGTAATAATTAATGACGTAGGTAAAAACCGTCTAATCATTTTGGCGCCGGCTCGCCGGGGATTGTTTTTACTATTTACTTTTGACTGTTGACTTTTGACTTTTGACTTTTGACTTTTGACTGTTGACTTTGACTATTGACTATTGACTTTTTACTATTTGTAAATAATACTTGTTAATTTTATTTATACTGACTTGATTATACTTGTTTATATTTTTACACTTAGTAATTTATTTAGGTGTCTTTTATATAGTTGATTATTTTTTGTTGTTGTAAGTTGTAACTTGAACGGAAATAGGTAAGGTCCTTTTATTAATATTGGCCTAAACCCTTCATTTTTACCGTAAGGTTATTTGAGGTTGAGGGCGGCCTTTATTAACACTTGGAGAATTGTCGAACACTTAAGTGCTTTCTCAACTGAGTAAGGGGCACATGAATGGTGTCTAGATATGATCAAGACTCTGGGTGACGGGTTTGTAAAATTGGATTCAGAGGACTTGTCCACTAAATGAATCCTGCCTCTCGCTTATCTCTTGTGATCTGGCCATTCGCCTTCTGAAAACACGGAAAGTCATTTAAGTCAAGGCATTGCACCTAGGCCGTAAGTCCACCTTGAGTTACCGCTTGGAATCAACTTTCATTTTTTTTCAACTATATTCAGGCAAAAGAAAATATTTTTGTGTAAATAAAATATACGTAGACATAGGAATATACGTAGACATAGGAATATACGTAGACATAAAATATACTTAGACATAGGAAATTTTATTCATTCATTTTGTATAGCTAATTTGTGACACATTTTTAACTTTGTAAATATTTTGTTTTTATTTTGTAAATTTATTACTAACCTTTTTATTTTGTATAGGAAATAATCCGGGTTTATCGGAAATTTTACCACATACATCGGAGCATACGTTTAGGAAGTCAAGGTTGAAAAACCTTGAGGTTGATGTCTTGTTGGTGATTTTCGGTTTCCTCGGGAGTAAAAAGGTAAGTTTTCTTTTCACTCTCGTTATTTATTTAAAAAATAAAAAATAAAAAATAAAAAATAAAAAAATAAAAAAATTTTGTAAATAAAAAAAAAAGAGTGTTTGTTTTTGTTTTACTGTTTGTTTTACTTGTGGGCTTGTTTGTTGTTTATTTGTTATTGGGCCTTAGGCCCGTTTGTGTGATTGGTTAGGGTTTTAGGTTTCGTAAAAAAAATAAAAAAAATAAAAAAATAAAATAAATAAAAAATTTGGCCCATTGGGCCCGTGTCATTCACGAAGCCCAAAACCCGTAACCCAAGCCCATTTAGTGTGTCGGGCCTGTTCGTTTTTAGGCCCATTAGTTAAGCCCACCAATAATGGGCCGGAGTTTTCTTTGGCCCGGAGCCCACTTTAAGGCCCAAACCATTTCGATGGCCCAAGCCCGTTTAAAGTGTCGGCAACCTTTGCGCGTGCGTCTCACGCGTTTTCACTGTTCACTTTACGACTTTTCGTAAAGTATTAAAAAAATAAAAATAAATAATAAAAAAATCGAAAATGAAAAAAAATTTGATTGGGCCGACGCACGACTTTTGCGTCGGCCGAATTCTTTAATAAGCCGCGTGCGTGTCTACTGTAGACTTTACGACTTTCGTCGCTCGATCCGGAAATTTCGGGTCTTCTGTCTGTGGCACGTGTGCGAGCGTGCGTGCGTTCCTTCCCTTCCCTTCTGTTTGCGTTAGTTTCCTTAGGTCATTTCGCGTTTCCCTTAGTCTCTCTCTCTCATTCTCTCTCATCTCCTCTCATTTTTCTCTAAGTGTTCTTCGTGTTCTTCGTTAGTTTTCCCAGAAAACCTCCCAAAACCCAGAAAAGCTTTCCTCCCTTCCCAACCCAGAAATGGCCAAAAGAGTGAATTCTTTCAGCGATTTGTTTCAGGCAGGTCCTTCAGAGAACCCGATCTTTGAAGGTCTGGCTGAAATAATTCCACCGAGCATGCTCAATAGCGCCGATGCTAGCATGCCGACCGAGCCACTACCACAACCGCAACCACTACCCCAAGCACCAATCTTGGTTGCTGATCCACCTATTGAGCCGGAAGCCGCTCCTGTCTATAGGAGACTTCCGAGGTCGAAGTACAGCAAAGCTCAGAGAGAAGCACTGGCGGCTTTCTTTGCGGTGTATTCTCACCCCACGAAACCACAACGAGAACGATTTGGTCCGAAAATCGGACTTGAGGAGGACCAAGTCTATTATTGGGGGTCGAGAAATAGGAAGAAGTTCGGTATCCGGTCTTCCGAGCAGCGTATTGCCGAGCTAGAGAAAAGAAACGATCGCCGGTGAGCAAAAACGAGGAGCTTCAAATGCGAATCAAAGACTCGTTGATGCTCTCCACGGCGGCATCTGTCCCACGATTGCGGAGGTCCCGTTCCGCACTCGGATGTGCCACGGCGAAGGCTCGAAGTTGTTCCTCAACAACAAGAGCCTCTTCTCGAGTTGTCCGACGATTCCATTGACATGGACCACTTGAGACGGGATGTGCGGAGCCTCATGCCATCATTTATCGAGCGCCCATCCATACCTATTCCATCTGACCATCTTCCCGCACCTGCTCACGATCTTGTCGGAGTCCACACCGACTTGATCTCGGATATCGTCCGTAAGGCCAAACACGAGCTCCTGCTCATGGCCACTGCCGGATTTCCTTTGTGGATAACTTCACCGACTCCCGACACGTCTATTCATCCCGAGACTCTTCGTAGGGCCGAGTACTTGCGAGTGTTTCAACGAGCCGAACCTGCTCCGTACTTCAAAGCCGAATCGTCGAGACACTCGGCAACCATCCATCTTTATCCGACCACCATCGTTCGGATCTTAATGGATGTTGGTCGATGGTTGCCGGTCTTCGTAGCATGATCACAAACGCCAAGACGTTGGAGATCCTTTCCTCCAAGAACGAAGAAGGCTACGAGGAGCATATGCGGTGATGTCGGCCGAGTTTCTGGTGCCATCTCACCTCGTTTCAACTCGTGAAGTCCAGTTCGTTAGGTACTCTCACCTACAACTGGATGGAAGTTGGGTCGTCGTGGATGTCTCCGTGGATGAATTGCGTTCCAATCCAAAGCCTTCCGTGAGATCGATTTGCCGAAAACGCCCCTCCGGATGCCTGATACGTGATCTTCATAATGGATCTTCCTTGGTCACTTGGGTGGAGCACGTGGATGTACGCGAGAAGGAGATGAAGGCCATTTTCGAACCATTTGTTCATTCAGGGTTCGCTTTTGGTGCAAAGCGTTGGATCTCAACCCTCCAACGACAAGCCGAGCGCTACATGTGCGCCACAGGTATCCACTCTTCACCCGGTGACTCGATTATTTCTCTTGAAGGAAGAAGAGGACTTGCGGAAATGGCAAAGCAGATGACAATCTGTTTCTTCAACGATATCAGCAACTCCACGTACCATCACTGGACTTGTTCGAACCGAACAAGAGACACTCGAATGGAGGTCAGGACCAACAAGCGAAGGGGTGATCCGAGCAAGCCCCCTGGAGTCAATCGTACTGCTGGTTGTTCCGTTGTTCATCTATCTCATCACACTAGGATCTTTGAGTTCCTCAAAGACGTGCAGACAAGACCGCAATGGGATAGTATGTCGATGGACAGCTCTGTACGTGTGCTAGCAAATTTCACCATCGGTCTTGACCCGCGCAATCAGATTTCGGTGCTCGCCATAGATAGTCACAACGACTTCCTCATCCTTCAGGAGTGTTGCACCGATGCAACGGGGTCGTCTGTGATTTATGCGCCGATTAACCATTCCATTTTCCAGTGTTTGCTATCTGGAGTTCAACCGGAGCCATTTCCGCTTATGTCTTCTGGCTTCTCCATTCTGCCTAACGTATCCGGAGCTGTACTTGACGGAACATTGCTGACTATAGTGTTCCAGATCTCAGTGAGGGCTACATCAGCCAAGTCTGCCGTGGAGTCGGCAACAACCCTTGTCCAGGACACACTTCAAAGGATCAGAGCCGCAGTCAATTAAGGAGCAAACGTTGGATGCAAGGCCCTGCTAGCCTTGTTTGTGACTGTTGGTGACTTGCTTCGGGAGGAGCTTAACGGTCTTCAAGGGGGAGTTTTTCTTTAACTTATTTGTTTTTCATTTGTATATATGTTGTGTGTTTACTTCTGTTTGTGTGTTTAAATTCAATAACCATGCTTGAATTATTCATTTTCGTGAAATATCTGTCTAACATTGAGGACAATGTTTAATTCAAGTGTGGGGGGAAGGTTTATTAAAAAGAAAAGAAAAAAATTTGAAAAATCTGAAAAATTCAAAAAAATAATTTACTTGTTTTTGTTTTCTACGGTAACAATATATCGGCTAAATCATACTTACTCCCTTGGTAGCGTTGAACCTACCATTGCACTTAGTAAGTCACTGTGGTCACGTATTGTTACCCTAATAAAAAAAATTGAAAAAGAAAAAAAAATTGCTTCTGTTGTTTATTTATTTGTTTGTTTTCGTTTTCTACGGTAACGGTATATCGACTATATCACACTCACTCCCTTGGTAGCGTTGAACCTACCATTGCACTAAGTGAGTTCCTGTGGTCACGTATTGTTACCTACATCAAAAAAAATCAAAAAATCAAAAATTACAAAAATATTTATTTCTGTTTGTGTGTTTTTGTGTGTTTATTTGTGTTGTGTTTTGTTCTTTCCAATTCCGATGATGAATTGAGTTTAATTATTATGATTTTGAGAATGTTGATTATATGTTAAGGTTTTGCGTAGTTTGCTTTGGATTTAATATGCATAACTTGTGATTGCTCGAAATTTCATGTTCACATAACCTGTTTCGATTAATTGATTGCAATCCGAGAAGCACATTTAAACATACATTGTCATGCATACCCAGAAAATGTGAGGATTTGAGCCTATTGTATATTCACATGTATGCATCATTCATACATTTACTCGTTCTTCATGTGTGCACAATTCATGAGTTTTTGAACCTAGAACTTGCTCGAGACCACTTGAAACATTTTGTTAATCTGTAATGAATTAGAAATGATTAAGGCATTAGTTGAGCACCATGGCCAAAGTATTCACCATCCATCTAAACACGAACTTTAGGAATCCCCTTTTGAACTAAACACTCATTAGCCGTTTCTTTTGTTCACCCACACCATTTCAGCCTTGTTTTATTTATGTTTGCAAGACGATGATAGTGACTTCTTATGTTTTTATGCTTCGGATTTGTATGGTATATACCAGAAGGCAAGTGTGGGGGTGTATTTAATTTTGTTGTATTTGTTCAAAGAAAGAAAGAAAAAAAAATCAGAAATAAAAAGAAGGAATAAAATTCCTCAAGAAAAAAGAAAAAAAAAATGTGGAAAAGAAAAAGAAAAAAATACCACAAAAATAGAGTTATTTTATTTACTTGTATTATTTTCAATAAAAGGTTGGAGGAGAATAAGAAAGTTGTTTCGGGTATAGCATATGTATGAGTTTCAAAGTCGTTGATTTGTCTTGCAAACATGTGAAACATTTTTCATTTCGAGTCCTTTCACTTCATTTACCATTCATCATTTACCATTCACCCTTTGGTCCCTGTTTCACCTGAAAGCCCTTATGATCTGATGATTTGTAGATTAACTGTAGAGAGTCGGTTAATGAGCAAGCATATGGGAACACTACTTGTGTAATTGTTATGAGAGTAAACACTTAACCCTAAACACCGAGCGGAAATATTTAGTGAATCTTGTGAGGTTTAGTGGTTCATGTTGTTTCGATGTGCCTATTTGATTGCATGAGATTAATTGTATACTCGGTTTTCACACACTTCACCCGAGCATAAATGAGATGTACATATTAAATGCTTAGCAAATTCTTTAACCTTGGTATATAATTTTTATTCTCTTGATTATAACTCTTCTGAACTCGCTGAGGATTATGGTTGGAAAGACTGTCTGTTTTGTGTTTCCCTTTCTGTTTTGTGTTGTTTTGTTTCGTGTTTGCTAGAGGACTAGCAATAGTTCAAGTGTAGGGGTGTGATGTGAACGTAAAATACGTTCACAAAGTGCCTTTAATTACTGGATTTTGCTATTCCGAAAGCTTAATTGTCTGTTTAATGTTTGTTTTCGTATTTTTAGGGAAAATACCAGGAAAATGTTTATCTGCACAGAATAGGTGCATTTTGGAGGTATTCAGCGTAATTCGGAAAGTCAACCGTGATTTTCAATTGTGGAATAAAATATTGTACGAAGATTTTGGGAACCGTTCCGAATCCCGACAATTTG
Organism: Rubus idaeus; assembly: GCA_030142095.1. Lineage (NCBI taxonomy): Eukaryota > Viridiplantae > Streptophyta > Magnoliopsida > Rosales > Rosaceae > Rubus > Rubus idaeus. The sequence continues at coordinate 15,370,651 of CM057968.1, read as the reverse complement.
TCGGCGAACCACCACATTAGGCGGCGCAACCACCACACGCGGTGGCGAAACATAATTTTAATCCTCCATCTTATTTTCCCTTGTTTATATTTTATGTTTATTTCTTTTACATATTCCTTTTATATTTATTTCATTTGTTATTTTATTTCTTTTCTTTATTTTATAATTACTTCATTTCTTTTATTATTCTTTTATTTTATTTTGTTTTCTTTGTTTTCTTTTTCTTTTCTCTCTTTGATGCAGCCATGTTACCACTTCACATATCACCACGAAATTCCAGCTGCATCTTCGTGTCTTCTTGCCAGCAATACCTTCACCAACCATCTCCACCACCAAAACACTACAGTCCATAATTCCCCGGTTTTCCTCCACTGCCGGCAAGCATTATCACTCCCTCTAGCATCTCCAGCTCTCCATCGCACTCCACTATTCTACTTCCTTCCTTGGCTGTTCTGCTCTTCCTCTCCTATTTAAACAGCTCACCTGCAAGCACAAATTCACACAATCACAATCTAATTTTCTCTGTTTTTCTGTTTTGCAGATTTGAGATGATGCAATTCCAGAAGAGCCCGTGCCCGATCTGCCATGCTCAACTAAAAAGCCCAGAATTTCTATTCATCCGAAGCAGCCCGGCCGCACCACGGCGTCTCTACTCGCCTCCATTCACCGTCGGCAACAAAGCCCAATGGCCAAGAAACTCAATTTCCATCTCCTCTCGCTTTTCTTTTCCTGCAAATTCACAATCAATCAAGCAATCTAATTATTTTCTTTTGTTTTGCGGGATTGGAAGCAGCTCACCCACCATCGAATCCGTCGATGCCCGGAAGCCCAATACCGGCGTCGTTCCTGCCTTGTCACCTGCCGTGAGTCTCTTGCTCTGCCGCGACGCCGACGACACCCCCCCCCGCTCACTGCCCATGCCTACGCCGCTACTGCCGACGACCCAATTCCGGTCCTCTGCCGGCGTCTCTCTCTCACCGAGCCCGTGCTCTCTCTCGCTCTTGCCGCGTTCCCTTACGGCTGCTGTTCACCGCCGCAAATCCCGCTGCCGCGCCTCTTCATTTGCCGTCGACGTCGCCATCGATCCCAAACCACAGGCCCATGCCCGGTCTGTTCAGCTCTTGCGTTTTCGCCGCTGCAAGCCATGAATCCCAGCTCCGTCACTCATCGCCGGCGCCCCGTGGATTTCCCTCTCTCACGGTGTTGTCTCTTGCTCTGTCCTGCTTTGCTATGAAGAAGAAGAGTTAAATGAAATAGAAAAGAAACAGATGCAAATCAGGAGAAAAGAATGACCACGGGAATGAATAGAATTTCAGAGTTGACTTTTCAACTCAAAGAAGAAGGCCACGGGTCAACAAGAGGAAGAATGAATCCTTCGCGTTGAAAAAGTCAGCCAAGGAAAGTCTTGGTCAACATGGGCTGCTCCAGTCAACATGGACCGGTCAACACTTTCTGATTTGGGCCTAAGCCCAAAAGCCCAATGGTCCAGCCCAAATCTGCTCTCCGCACCCGCCACATCCAAAGTCCGTTTTTAATAGCCGAGTCCGCCACCTTCGCTCACGGACAGTGTCCATTTTCATGGACACAACAGTAACATTTTTCCCAAACTCGTTTATTTATTATAATTTATTTTTGTTTAATTAACTATTCGTGAATAATTTTGGGAAATGTTATTGTGTAAATATTTGTTTATTTTTGCATAATAATTTTGTGATTTGATTTTTCTTAAGTTACTTTTGTGTGATTGTTTGTTTGATTCTGTTTTACGGAAATCTTTTATGTGCTTTTGTTATAGGGTTCGAAACTTATAATATTTGCATGTAATTGGAGCTAGAGTTAGGAATCCGATTCACCTAATAGTTTTGGAAACCTAATTCACAAGTAGTAAAGGCATTGGACAAATGTCGGAATCAATTAAAAAGGATTACAAATAGATGGACTTTTCCATACTAGGTTGTGCACTTGAATTAACGATTCTTTTCGATGCTTTGAACATGGATTGACTAGCTAGCTTTCTAGACTAAGATGGCATGTTTAATTGATTGATCTAGGTGCTTTCACTTAGGTTAATTTTCAGAGAGAAGTCTAATTGGGAAATAATTAGCTTTCTAATATTTCACAATGTTAGTTTCGATCATATGACTTAGAGAAATCAATATTTGTGTGTGTTTTTCTTGTTTTCAAAAATAATAAAAATCCAAAAATATTTCCTTTTAATTATTTATTGTTTTCAAAAATCTCAAAAACCCCCAAAAATACTTTTGTATATAATGTATATTTTTGTAAATAGAAACAATACTGTATAGTTCATTTAATTTTGTATATATATATATATTCTTTATTCTTTATACTTGTTAATAATAATTCTTTATTTAATTTAATTTTTCGTGACATTAAAAAGTAAATATAACAATCTTCTGTGGGAAAAACCTTTATTTCCCATTATACTTTACAACGACAACTGTTAGGAATTTAGGTAATAATTAATGACGTAGGTAAAAACCGTCTAATCAGTGTACCTAACAAAGAATGTCACAAAGAATTATTAACAAGTTCAAAGAATAAATATAAACATATATACAAAGTAAAGGGGGTTTCGAAGATTGTATGAATTAAACTAAGTATAGAACAAATAAATTATGAAATAAATAAAAGAATGTGGTGAAACATTAAGGACATAATCCCCTAAACCGTAGGGTACAAGAACCATACATTGATTTCGAAAACTATTAATTCTCTAAGTCATATGATCGAAATTAAGATTGTGAAATATCAGAAGCTAATTATTTCCCAATTAAACCTTCCTATGAATATTAACCTAAGTGAAAGCACCTAGATCAATCAATTAAACATGCCATCTTAGTCTAAAAAGTTAGCTAATCAAACCATGTTCAAAGCATCGGAAGGAGTTGTTAATTCAAGTGTACAACCTAGCATGAATAAGTTCATCTAATTGCAATCCTTCTTATTTGATTCTGACTTTTGTCCAAAGCCTTTACTACTTGTATGAATTAGTCTTTCAAAATGTTGAAACCCTAATTCTAGCACCAATTACATGCAAACATTATAAGTTGGCCACCCTATAACATAAACACATAAAAGATATCCGTAAACTTTGAATCAAACAAGCAATCATATAAAAGCAACTTAGAAAACCAATATGTTTCGAAATAAGTATAACAAACCCATAAACAATTCTGGAAATTATGAACTCAATGTTATGTTAACTAAAACAAAGAATTACAAAGTAACAAGGAGGAATTAATTAAAGGTATAGACGAAATACACCATATGGAGTGAGAAGCTTCGAGCCACGAACCCTTGAAATCTTGGAAGCAAGTACTTCTGATCCGTGAACAGCAAGGTGAAGATGATGATGGACGTCCTAGATGATGAAGGTGATGATGGTGCAGCCGCCTAAACCTCCTCCTTGAAGACTTGGAAACCCTAGGTTTTAGAGAATGGAACTCGAGAACTCTTATGGATGGATGTAGTCGACAATATGAAACTTATGGAATGGTATTCTCGATTGTGAATTGGTGAAGAATTATGTTGAGGAGCCTCTCTATTTATAGGAGAACATGGAACTCTAGGAGAAATCTTGATCGTTGAATATTAAATCCTTGAATGGCCGAGATTCTCTTGAGTAGTCACCAAGTAATCCTTCTCTCCTTCTTGCCGAAATTAGGACTAGATTCACTCCCAAAAAAATCTGATTTTAATTCCTTGATAAACCTAGTTGAGTTCCACATGGATTCTCCTTTCATTGGTTGCCAAAATCATTGATGAATAGTGCCGAATGAACAGTGCCGAATTTCCTCCAATTAATCCCTTAAAAATCTGAATTAATCTCCAAGGATAATTGCTGAAATCTTCTTGAGTGGTGGCCAAGAAATCTCCTTCCTCCTTTGCCATAATTCAATCTAGGTGCATTCCCAAAAAATCTGAATTAATATCCTAAATAAATTAGGTATTTGAAAAGAATAAAAACTTTGGGAAAAATACAAAGATTAATTAAAATAAAATCTGAATCCTAATAGGATTAAAGAATGAGGCAAAGGAAAAGAACTCCCTTGTAATTTTCGTCCAAAATAAACCCTAATGGGCTAGGGTTACATCCAAGAGTCCAATGGACTTGTTTTCATGGATTTGGGCCTCCCAATTGGTCCACATGGCAGCCCACCTCTTAATGGGCCTCGAAAAAGCCCATTAACCTTCGTAATTTTCCGAGCCCCGATTTTCCATTCCGAGCACAAAATAGTTTTCCTGGTTGAACTAGGTTTCCTACTCCTTTTAGGATTCCTGGTCGCTTTAGGATTCCTGGCAAAGACAGGAAAGATTCAAATTAGGAAAGTTTCCTAAAACAATTAGGAAAGTCAAAACAGGAAAGTTTCTTAAAAACTTCATTTTCGCACATGCTCACAATTATATATCATTTAGGGACTCAAAGATAGAAACTAAGCAAAATAGCAAAGTTAATCAATAAAACGCAGCCAAATAATAGGGGAAACATATTAAAAACGTAGCATATAATGCTCCTATCAAATTCCCCCACACTTAGCTATTGCTAGTCCCTTAGCAATTCAACCAATTTCACACAAAAACTTCTATTGCCCTTAACATTTTGCCTCAGAAATCTCTTACTTTCACAAAATCAAGCTTAGCACTTAACCAAAAATTGTCACAAGAAATTCGAGAGTTAATTAACAAGCCTGGAATTCATATGAACAAGTAAGACTTAGAGGAACAATAGTTATCAATGGAGCTCAGCACGTTTCAACAAGTATTCTTACAAGGGTATGCTCTCTATTTTCACTCAGATTCATGGCTCATGCTTAAAAGCTTTTCACTCAAAGATATGTGAGAGAAATAATTGTAAGGCATTCAAATAGCTCACATATATCAATCAAAGAAAGCACTTTAGTGAACGATTTAAAACCTCATGAAAGATATCGATTACATGCACAAATGAACCAAAACCATATGCTTACTTTCGAAATTTATCTCCACAGATCAAGGATTACTCATCTTAAGGATCAAGAAGGACTTTTAAGGGTTGTAATGGGGCCAAGGCTCACGGTTTAAAGAAACGAAGGATAAGAAATCACAAAGTGTCCTAAAAACTTAGTAGAGCATCCAAACAACCATGTCACTCAAAAACGGGCCAAATATCATCTTGTTGGGCCCCAAAACGTCATTCTAAACACAAATGATAAAGGACAAAGGCCAAGTATTTTTATTAGACCTTCACTTCAAAGCAATCTCCTAAATCATTCGGGAAAGGGGACATTAATCCATTTTTTTTTCACAACAATTTTTTTTCTTTCTTGCCGTACACATATTTTTTCTTTCTTTTTTTTTATTTTTCACGGCACACATGTATGAACAAGTCTATCTGATAGGTGCATAATTGTACAACTTTTTATATCAATTTCTCTACATTTTTGTTGTTAGTTTCTCATAAATTTGTGTTATTTATTTAGTTTTTGTGTTTGTAGGTTTCCAATTGCAAATAAAGAGAAAAGAAGATAAGTTGAGGAAAGTAAGCAAGGTGTTGGAAGTTTACGAAGTCTAATGGGCTTTCTCGAGGCCCATTAAGAGGTGCGCTGCTGTGAGCCCGAGCTGAAGGCCCAAATCCAAGATGAAGGCCCAAATCCATGAAGAAAGGCCCAAGCCCAAGAAGGAAGGCCCAAGTCCACAATGCATGAAGGAAAGGTCCAAGCCCATTTTCGGACAATCTGCCTGTGCAGATAGGTCAACTTTGGAAGCGCATATCTCCCACTTGCACCGTTGGATCCAGCTGTATTTTTGGCACACACTGCATGTGTGTGTTAGGTATTCTGTATTAAAATTTCAGAATCATCCAACCGTCCAAACGTCCAGAATTCCACTCAAAGTGCGCACTGCTCAGTGCTGTCTGCTTTTTATTTCTTTCCTCTTCTTTTATTTTCAATGCTCCACTCACCCCTATATTCTTTCCTCTTCTTTCTGCCCACAATATTAGTGTTTGATTTCTTTTATCTAAATAAATGGTTCATTGCCATATGACTTCATTTCCACCATTCCACTTACCATTACTTTTCTACCACTCACATTCCACTTCTCTTCCTTTTCTTTCTTTATTTCTTTCATTGTCTTCTTCTTCCTCTCCATTCTCCTATAAATACCAGCCTCATTCTTCTCACCAATACACACCCCAATGGGGAGGGACAAACCCTCCTCTTTCTCTTCTCCATCTCACATCATATTTTCCATTCTCTAGTATTTAGGGTTTTCAAGTCTTCAAGGAGGAGGGGAGCTGTTTACACCATTACCACCAGCCATCAACCATCATCACCACCATCATCATCACCTTGGGAATCTCGGCTTTTGAGTTACTCGCGTGAGGATTTAAGAGTTTGTGATCTTCGAGTTCTTCCTACTTTCCATATGGTGTACTTCAACTCATTCTTTAATTACTCTTTTTGAGTTCCTCTTTGTTGCTTGTTTATTCTTTGTACTAGTTAACATGACATGACGTTTATAATTTTCAGCCTATATTTTATGAGTTTATTTGATTGTTAGATCCTAATTAATTAGTTCTTCTAGCAGCTTATGTGACTCCGTTTATTTGATTCGGTTTTATTGAATCTTTTATGTGTTCTTGTTTTAAGGTTCGAAACTTAAGATGATTGCATGTAATTGGTGCTAGAATTAGGGTTTTAATTCTAATTCACAAGTAGTAAAGGCTTATCAAACGGGTCGGAATCAAAATAAGAAGGATCGCGGATAGACGAGCGTTCGCTAGGTCGCGCACTTTAATTAACAACTCTTCTCCTATGCGTTAGATATGTTATTGATTGATCACCTTTGCATGTTTAATTGTTTAATCTAGATGAGCGTTCACTAGGTTAATTTTCATAGAAGATGTTTTATTTGGGGAATGATAACCCGTGTGGGCATTCCACATATGTTAGTTTCGGTTTCATGGCTAGGGAACTTGGTTAATTTTCGGTCTAATGATTGGTAAACTTGTGTATATGTGGCTGAACTTTATATACTTTGTGTTTCATCATCATATTTCATTTATTCTTTGTAATTTAATTAATTTATTTCATTCAATTTATCTCTCAATTCCCCTTTTTACTTTGTACATATGTATATATTTATACTTTATACTTGTTAATAATAATTCTTTATTTTATTTAATTCTTTGTGACAATTTTTTGTTAGGTACACCCTTTGATCTCCGTTGTGAACGATACCCTACTATGCACTATACTACAACCGATAGGGTTTTTTTAAATTGACGCTCATTTTGAGCGTGTCACTATCCCTCCCCCACACTTATTTTCGCCAATCACCTCTTTTTCTTTTGTCTTTCAATCACATGGTTTCAATCACCAAAGCATAGCTCCACTAAGTTCCTAGAACAAGGGGTAAGGATGTAACTATACTAAGGTTTAGGGTCAAGATATCGTGGGTGATGAAAGAAAAGGCTAAATGTAGGCTCAAAGAGGTTAACTAAGGGGTGCACACGCATGCACACAATTAAGGGACACATGGCTATTTTGGCAATGGTGGAAATCCTAAGTGCCTTCAATCCTTTCCAAAATCAGAGTATGTTATGACTATAAGTTTCGAAAAATTCAAAAGCAAGTTCTAGTAAACTCTCTAGTCCATTGAAAATCTATGGCATGCAATTGATCAAATAGAAGAATAATGAGGTTAACAACAAGTTTTCAAGCCAAAGAAGATCTGATTTTAAACATCTCTCAACAAGAAAGCACATAAAGCTCGAAAACTCACATAGGGTTTATTAACTTGTTTTAACATGCTCAAAATCTGTACCAAAGTTTCAAACCATATCTACTACATGTTCACACATCTTCCATATTCATCAATTAACCAAAGAATAACATTCAACATATTCGATCTTGTGATCCACTTTTCAACCATGATTTCAAAGATTAAGCTCATCCTAGGCATTTAAGGGCATCCTAAGACTCGACAAACAACCATCACAAAAACTCTTTTTGTATTTTCGAAATTTTCTGATTTTTTTGTTTTTTTGTTTTTTTTTTAAAACAAGCACTTTCTAAGACTCGATAGCTCCAAAGCTAGTGCGAAACAAACGAGCTTACAAAAATAAATGTAAACAAGATAAAAACATAAACCCTTCCCCCACACTTAAATCTTATATTGTCCTCAATGTAAGCACAAAGCATATGTAAGATAAGCATGGAGAAAGTAAACATGTACAGTTCAACCAAAAGAAGTAAAGAGAGAGAGAAAGAAAGCAAATCTGCGTTGATGGCTCCTTCACATCTTTGGTTGAATTGGGTTGCCTCCCAAATAGCGCTTAATGTTTAAAGTCTTCAGCCTAGACTTTGCCACAACTTTAACCTTCGAAATTTCCCTTGGGATTAGGGATTGTGGCACTAGGGAGCTTTCCCGTCTCACGTATCTTGCTCATAAAGTCCACCACTTGGTCCATTTGCTTTTTCAGCTCAGCTAGCTCTTTCCCTTGATTCTGTTGACCTTGCACTAATGCTTGATTAGTACTTGTTAGTGCTTCAAACATTTTATCATAATTAGCATTAGAACTAGAATTAGGGTTAGAAGAGTAGTTTTGAGGAACCTGAGGCTTCTGAAAGAAGCCTTGTGGACGACCTCCATTCCCTTGTTGAGGTTGTTGAGCTTGATCATTGTTGCCCCACTTGAAGTTAGGATGGTCCCTCCATCCGGGGTTGTAGGTATTTGAGAATGGATCATACCTTTGGCGTTGAGGACTCCCTTGACCTCCTTGGTACCCTCCAATAGCATTTGCGGACTCCCATCCTCCATTTTTGATTAGTTGAGGGCATTGATCCGAGTTATGCCCTTGTATAGAGCATACCCCACAAGCTTGAGATACTCCTCCTCCTTTGTTCACTTGAAGTACCTGAGACAACAAAGTAGACATTTTATTTACCTTGTCCTCTAAAGTAGAGTGAGAACTTACCTCATTAACCCTCCAAGATGAGGAGAGTGCCCCTTCGTATTGTTGATAATTGAGAGCACGGTTTGCAAGTAACTCCTTAGCAATTGTAGGAGTCTTATCCATGAAAGAACCACCAGCCGCCGCATCCAAGAGACTACGTTCCAAGGGGAGTAGTCCCTCATAAAAGTAAGTGAGAAGGCTCTCTTCCTTCATCCCATGTGAAGGACATGATGTGATTAGTGTATAAAACCGCGGTCATTAATTAGTACCTAAATTCCTAACAATTGTCGTTGTAAAGTATAATGGGAAATAAAGGTTTTTCCCACAGAAGATTGTTATATTTACTTTTCAATGTCACGAAAAATTAAATTAAATAAAGAATTATTATTAACAAGTATAAAGAATAAAGAATATATATATATACAAAATTAAATAAACTATACAGTATTGTTTCTATTTACAAAAATATACATTATATACAAAAGTATTTTTGGGGGTTTTTGATAATTTTGAAAACAATAAAAAAAAATATTTTTGGATTTTTATTATTTTTGAAAACAAGAAACACACACAAAAATATTGTTTTGAAGATTAACTAACTCCCTAGCCATGAATCCGAAACTAACACATGTAGAATGCCCACGCGGGTTATCATTCCCCAAATAAACTTCTCCCATGAAATCAACCTAGTGAACGCTCATCTAGATTAAACAATTAAACATGCAAAGGTGATTAATCTAAACATGTCTAACGCATAGAAAAAGAGTTGTTAATTCAAGTGCGCGACCTAGCGAACGCTCGTCTATCCGCGATCCTTATCATTTAGTTTCAACATTAAAGATAAAACCAAACAAACAAAATTCACATAAGCTGCTAGAAGAATTAATCAACTTCAATCCAATTTATTACACAAAATAGAAAATAAACAAACAATAACATTTCCCAAAATTATTCACGAATAGTTAATTAAACAAAAATAAATTATAATAAATAAACAGAGTTTGGGAAAAATGTTACTGTTGTGTCCATGAAAATGGACACTGTCTGGCAGGCGAAGGTGGCAGACTCAGCTATTTAATCGGACTTTGGATGTGGCGGGTGCAGAGATCAATTGGCATTGGGCCTTGAGGGTGTACATAGCAGATTGGGCTTGAAGGCCCAAAATCAAGTCAGTTGACTTGGTCAAAGCCCAAGCTGACTTTCAACGTGGTTCCTTTCTTTCTCATTTATTTGACCCGTGTAGATCAGCCCTCACACATCTCTATTTTTTTTCTTTTCTTCTTTGCAGCTTCAAACTCATGCGTTTTCATTTCTCTCAATTGCTTTCTTCTATTTTTCTTCTAGAGCCCGTGCAAGAGATCAAGAGAGAAAGCAGCTGCGGTGAGGGAGACAAGTAGCGATGGCGCCGGCGACATAAAGAGGAGGTCCGGCCTGGGCTTTGAGCTGGCGGCATGGAGAGAGCAGAGATGAGCTTGCCGGCGGTGGAAAGGGAGCAGCGAAGGAGCGCGAAATCGGAGACAGCAGAGGCAGCTACGGGCAGAGGATGCGGCGTAGCAGCTGGGTACTTTTGATCGATGGGTGCGGCGGCGACATCGTGGAAGAACCGGCGAGAGTAGCGGCGGTGGCGAGAAACGTCAGGAACAGTGGGCTTTGGGCTTGAATTGGCTGCAACGGTGGTCTGCAATTCCGGCGATGGTGATTTGTGATTGATTGAGAGCTTCCAAATCTGCAAAACAAAAGAAGAAAATTAGATTGCTTGATTGTGAAATTACAGGAATAAAGATTGAATTGATTGCAGATTTGGGTTTGGAAGATGCGGCGCCGGCGTTGGACTGCTTTGGTGGAACAGATGCGTATGGCTGCCATGGCTTGATTAATGGTGGTGATTGAAGATGGCTATGATATGCGGTAAAACCGACGTCATTAATATTACCTAAACTTCCTAACAATTTGTCGTTGAATAGTATAATGGGAAGTAGAAGGTTTTTCCCACAGAGGATTGTTTATTTACTTTTCTAATGTCACGAAATTAATTAAAATAAATTGTATCTATTTACAAAAATGTACAATATATACAAAGGTGATATTTTTGGGTTTTTGAAATTCTTTTGAAAACAAGAAATAAATAAAAGAAAATATTTTTGGTTTTTAATCTTTTTGAAAATAAAACAAGAAAAATACAAATTCAATTACAATTTAAGCTAACACAATTAAATAAAATACACTAAAAATAAAGCAATTAAACTAACACACAAATAAATAAATAACATGTTTTTGGGTTTTTCATAATTAAATAAATCACACAATATTCAAAATACACAACTTAATCAAATATTCAAAAATAGAAATAAATAACTTCACACAACAAATATAAATAAATTGAGTTTGAGAGAGAAATGCTCATTTAATTCCGGCGAAGGATCTTATCGGATTCGCCGGATTTTCGATGAAGTTCGGGAGCATGGGTGTAGATAGCATTTGGGCTGGACCTTGATTGGGCTTTTGGGCCTTGAGGTAGACTTGGTCAATGGCCCAACTGAGAAAGTCAATCTGACTTTCCTTGACCCGTGACTTTCTTTTCTCCTCTCTTCCACGAGTTTGACCCGTGCTTTTCATTTCAGCTCTCATTTTCTCATTTCTGGATTTCTTCTTCTTCAAAGCAGGGAGAGCGAATGAGGCCGTGAGAGACTTGACGGCGCGGGTTGGGCACGGCGCGAGAGAGGATGGAGACGCCGGCAAGGAACAGCAGCGGCTTGATTTGATTCGTCGGCGACGTGATGAGGAACGGCGAGCACGAGCACGGGCTTGAACCGGATCTGTGATGGTTAATGAAGCGGCGCCGGCGACGATTGGGGAGCACGGCCGAGCGGCGAGCGAGGAGAGCAGCTGCATATGGGCTTGGCGACGGTGAATCGAGCCGGGCTCGATGCTTGGGTTCCGAGATCGATGGCGGCGGGGAGATCGACGGTGTGGCTGAAAAGAAGCGGCGAGAGGGCTACGCCATCATAGAGGAACCGAGCACAACGGCGGCGAAGCAAAACAGCGACGGTGCCGGCGGATTGAATCGACGTCGGCGATTGGTGGCGATAACGGTGGAAGCACGGGCTCGTGGTGAGGATCCGAGAGGAGTTGAACGGCATCGACGACGACGTTATTGGCAGAAGAGCATGAGCTCGATGGATTTGGTACGGCGGCGCGGCTCGGAGCTTCCAAACCTGCAAAAGAAGAACTGAAAAGTTAGAGAGAAAGAAGATGACCGGAGGAGAGGCCCCCGGCCACCCCGTGTGTGTCATCGGCAGATGGTGATGCTGGGATGATTAGCTGTTGTGACTTTGTGAATTTGCAGGTTTGTGGTGGAGGATTTGCTTGATTGTTAATTGTGAACAGAAACGAGGATTGAGATTGAGAACGGTGATTTTGGTGTTTGGGTGATTGAGGTGAAGTGAGAAGGCGAGAAGAGAGGAGGAAGGGGAGAGATTATGTTGTTGTGCCGTGAGGAAGAGAGGAGAAAGCAGAGAGATTGTGAGGAACGAGAGAAGAAGAGGGGGAGGAAGATGGGGCCGAGGTAGTCCTGGAGAGAATAGAGGAGAGGATGGAGAGAGGTAGATGTGGTTGCGGCAGAGTAACGAGAGAAGATGATTTAGTGGTGGTGAGGGACTAGAAGGAGGGAGAGAGATGGTGACGCGGGGAGAGGAGCTCCCCGGCCCCGGCCATGGAAAACTGAAAATAGAGATGGGTATTTATAGATGGTGATTGGAGGAGGAAGCAGAAGATGGTGGACTGTGATGGTGAGGAACAGCTCAAAAGCCGTAGAAAAATCCAAGGGAACGGTGGGGTGGCTGGCTGGAAAACCACAACAGATTTGAATTCAAACTTCAAACGAAGTGAAGCGGGTAACATGGCTGCAAACAAGAACCAACCAAAAGAAAAATTAAAATAATAAAAAGAAATAGAATAAAATAAAATAAAAGAACAAATAAAATAATTATAAAATAAATACTAAAATAGAAATAAAAATAAATAAAGAAAAGAATAAATATAAAACATAAAAATGGGAAAATAAAGTAGAGATTTAATTTCTGTTTCACCACCGCGTGTGGTGGTTGCGCCTCCGTGAGTGGTGGTTCGCCGGCAAAATTGCCGGGATTTGGAACGGTTTCCAAAATCTTCGTACAATATTATATTCCACTTCCGAAAGATAACCGGTGCCATCAGATAATCGAAAAGTCACGGTTGACTTTCCGAAATTGCGCGGTAAATCTCCAAAATTCACCTTTTATGTGTAAATTAGCATTTTTCACATATTTTCCCTGAAAACACGAAAACAAACATTAAACCGACAAATAAGCTTTCAGAATAGCATCCATCCAAGTATTTAGAGCACTTTGTGAACGTATTTTACGTTCACATCACACCCCCACACTTGAACTTTTGCTAGTCCTCTAGCAAACACAGAACTAAAAACAGAACAACACAAAAACAGAAAGGGAAACACAAAACAGAAATTCTTTCCAACCATAACCCTCAACGAGTTCGAAGAATTATAATCAGGAGAATAAAAACTATATACCAAGGCTCACGAATTTGCTAAGTATTTAACATGGACATCTCATTCGTGCTCGAGTGAAGTGTGTGAAAACCGAGTGTACAATTAATTTCAAGCAATCAAATAGGCACATATGAACAACATTAACCACTAAAGCTCACAAGATTCACTAAATATTTCCGCTCAGTGTTTAGGGTTAAGTGTTTACTCTCATAACAATTACACAAGTAATGTTCCCATAAGCTTGCTCATTAACCAACTCTCCACAATTAATCCACAAATCATTAAATCATAAGGGCTTTTAAGGTGAAACAGGGGCCAAAGGGTGAATGGTAAATGGTAAATGGTAAATGAAATGAAAGGATTAGAAATGATAAATGTTCCACATGTTTGCAAGACAAATCAACGACTTTGAAACTCATACATATGCTATACCCGAAACAACTCTTATTCTCCTCCAACCTTTTATTGAAAATAATACAAGAAAATAACTCTATTTTTGGAATTTCTCTTTCTGACATTTTTTTTTTCTTTCTTTCTTTTCTATTTTTTTTTCTTTGAGGAATTTATTCCTTCTTTTTATTTCTGATTTTTTTTTTCTTTCTTTGAACAAATACAACAAAATAAATACACCCCCACACTTGCCTTTTGGTATACTACCATACAAATCAAAACCCGAAGCATAAGAATATAAGAAGTCACTATCATCGTCTTGCAAACACAATAAAACATGGGTGAGATGGTGTGGGTGAACAAAAGAAGCGGCTAATGAGTTATCAGTTCAAAAGGGGTTCCTAAAGTTCGTGTTTAAATGGATGGTGAATATTTGGCCATGGTGCTCAACTAATGCCTTAATCATTTTCAATTCATCACAGATTAATAAAAAGTTTCGAGAGGTCAATGAGCAAGTTCTAGGTTCAAAAACTCATGAATTGTGCACACATGAAGAACGAGTAAATGTATGAATAATGCATACATGTGAATATTCAACAGGCTCAAATTCTCACAATTTCTGGGTATGCATGACAATGTATGTTCAAATGTGCTTCTCGGATTGCAATCAACTAATTAACACAGGTTATGTGAACATGAAATTTCGAGCAATCACAAGTTATGCAAATTAAATCCAAAACAAATCACAGAAAGCCTTGACATATAATAAACATTCTCCTAATCACAACAATTAAACTCAATTCATCATCGGGATTGGAAAGAACAAAACACGAATACAAATAAACACACAAAAACACACAAACAGAAGCAAATATTTTTGTATTTTTTTTTATTTTTTGATTTTTTTGATTTTTCAATTTACGTAACAATACGTGACCACAGTGACTTACTTAGTGCAATGGTAGGTTCAACGCTACCAAGGGAGTAAGTATGATTTAGTCGATATACCGTTACAGTATAAAAAAAACAAGTAAATTATTTTTTTGAATTTTTCAAATTTTTCAAATTTTTTCTTTTCTTTTTAATAAACCTTCCCCCACACTTGAATTAAACATTGTCCTCAATGTTAGACAGATATTTCACGAAATGAAAAATTCAAGTATGGTTATTGAATTGAAAATACAAACAGAAATAAACACACCAACAAAAATAAACACACAACATATATATGATGTGAACGTAAAATACGTTCACAAAGTGCCTTTAATTACTGGATTTTGCTATTCCGAAAGCTTAATTGTCTGTTTAATGTTTGTTTTCGTATTTTTAGGGAAAATACCAGGAAAATGTTTATCTGCACAGAATAGGTGCATTTTGGAGGTATTCAGCGTAATTCGGAAAGTCAACCGTGATTTTCAATTGTGGAATAAAATATTGTACGAAGATTTTGGGAACCGTTCCGAATCCCGACAATTTGTCGGCGAACCACCACATTAGGCGGCGCAACCACCACACGCGGTGGCGAAACATAATTTTAATCCTCCATCTTATTTTCCCTTGTTTATATTTTATGTTTATTTCTTTTACATATTCCTTTTATATTTATTTCATTTGTTATTTTATTTCTTTTCTTTATTTTATAATTACTTCATTTCTTTTATTATTCTTTTATTTTATTTTGTTTTCTTTGTTTTCTTTTTCTTTTCTCTCTTTGATGCAGCCATGTTACCACTTCACATATCACCACGAAATTCCAGCTGCATCTTCGTGTCTTCTTGCCGGCAATACCTTCACCAACCATCTCCACCACCAAAACACTACGGTCCATAATTCCCTGGTTTTCCTCCACTGCCGGCAAGCATTATCACTCCCTCTAGCATCTCCAGCTCTCCATCGCACTCCACTATTCTACTTCCTTCCTTGGCTGTTCTGCTCTTCCTCTCCTATTTAAACAGCTCACCTGCAAGCACAAATTCACACAATCACAATCTAATTTTCTCTGTTTTTCTGTTTTGCAGATTTGAGATGATGCAATTCCAGAAGAGCCCGTGCCCGGTCTGCCATGCTCAACTAAAAAGCCCAGAATTTCTATTCATCCGAAGCAGCCCAGCCGCACCACGGCGTCTCTCTCGCCTCCATTCACCGTCGCAACAAAGCCCAATGGCCAAGAAACTCAATTTCCATCTCCTCTGCTTTTCTTTTCCTGCAAATTCACAATCAATCAAGCAATCTAATTATTTTCTTTTGTTTTGCGGGATTGGAAGCAGCTCACCCACCATCGAATCCGTCGATGCCCGAAGCCCAATACCGGCGTCGTTCTCGCCTTGTCACCTGCCGTGAGTCTCTTGCTCTGCCGCGACGCCGACGACACCCCCCGGCTCCACTGCCCATGCCTACGCCGCTACTGCCGACGACCCAATTCCAGTCCTCTGCCGGCGTCTCTCTCTCACCGAGCCCGTGCTCTCTCTGCTCTTGCCGCGTTCCCTTACGGCTGCTGTTCACCGCCGCAAATCCCGGCTGCCGCGCCTCTTCATTTGCCGTCGACGTCGCCATCGATCCCAAACCACAGGCCCATGCCCAGTCTGTTCAGCTCTGCGTTTTTCGCCGCTGCAAGCCATGAATCCCAGCTCCGTCACTCATCGCCGGCGCCCCGTGGATTTCCCTCTCTCACGGTGTTGTCTCTTGCTCCGTCCTGCTTTGCTATGAAGAAGAAGAGTTAAATGAAATAGAAAAGAAACAGATGCAAATCGGGAGAAAAGAATGACCACGGGAATGAATAGAATTTCGAGTTGACTTTTCAACTCAAAGAAGAAGGCCACGGGTCAACAAGAGGAAGAATGAATCCTTCGCGTTGAAAAAGTCAGCCAAGGAAAGTCTTGGTCAACATGGGCTGCTCCAGTCAACATGGACCGGTCAACACTTTCTGATTTGGGCCTAAGCCCAAAAGCCCAATGGTCCAGCCCAAATCTGCTCTCCGCACCCGCCACATCCAAAGTCCGTTTTTATTAGCTGAGTCTGCCACCTTCGCCTGCCAGACAGTGTCCATTTTCATGGACACAACAGTAACATTTTTCCCAAACTCTGTTTATTTATTATAATTTATTTTTGTTTAATTAACTATTCGTGAATAATTTTGGGAAATGTTATTGTTTGTTTATTTTCTATTTTGTGTAATAATTGTTGGATTGAAGTTGATTGATTTTTCTAGCAGCTTATGTGAATTTTGTTTGTTTGGTTTTATCTTTAATGTTGAAACTAAATAATAAGGATCACGGATAGTTGGGCGGTCCCGCTAGGTCGTGCACTTGAATTAGCAACTCTTTTTCTAGTGATTAGCTGACAGAGTGGTCTCGGAGTTAATTGTTAGGGAAAGTTTTATTTGGGAGATGTATGGTGGTCCAGCATCTTACAT
This sequence comes from Rubus idaeus, assembly GCA_030142095.1. Lineage (NCBI taxonomy): Eukaryota > Viridiplantae > Streptophyta > Magnoliopsida > Rosales > Rosaceae > Rubus > Rubus idaeus. The sequence continues at coordinate 15,353,338 of CM057968.1, read as the reverse complement.
ATGTTAATTTCGGATTCATGGCTAGGGAGTTGGTTAATCTTCAAAACAATATTTGTGTGTGTTTTTCTTGTTTTCAAAAATAATAAAAATCCAAAAATATTTCTTTTATTGTTTTCAAAAATCTCAAAAACCCCCAAAAACAACTTTTGTATATAATGTATATTTTTGTAAATAGAAACAATACTGTATAGTTTATTTAATTTTGTATATATATATTCTTTATTCTTTATACTTGTTAATATAATTCTTTATTTAATTTAATTTTTCGTGACATTTAAAAAGTAAATATAACAATCTTCTGTGGGAAAAACCTTTATTTCCCATTATACTATTCAACGACAATTGTTAGGAATTTAGGTAATAATTAATGACGTAGGTTAAAAACGTCTAATCATTTTGGCGCCGTTGCCGGGGATTGAAAATGTTCCTAACCTAATATTTTTTTTGTGAATACTGTTTTTGTAATTATTTATTGTTTATAATTTTTCTTTTTTTTTACTGTTCATATTACTTGTTTATATTACTTGTCAATAATACTTGTAAATAACACTTGTAAATTTATACTTGTTGATATTTTGTTACACTTAGTAATTTATTTAGGTGTTTTTTATATAGTTGATTATTTTTTGTTGTTGTAAGTTGTAACTTGAACGGAATAGGTAAGGTCCTTTTGTTAATATTGGCCTAAACCCTTCATTTTTACCGTAAGGTTATTTGAGGTTGAGGGCGGCCTTTATTAACACTTGGAGAATTGTCGAACACTTAAGTGTTTTCTCAACTGAGTAAGGGGCACATGGATGGTGTCTAGGTCGAGACCCTGGGTGACAGGTTTTGGATTCAGAGGACTATAGACTGACGTAAGTCGATAGGGGTGTAAACCTCCGTAGTCCACTAAATGAATCCTGCCCCTCGCTTATTCTCATATGATCTGGCCATTCGCCTTCTGAAAACACGGAAAGTCATTTAAGTCAAGGCATTGCACCTAGGCCGTAAGTCCACCTTGAGTTACCGCTTGGAATCAACTTTCATTTTTTTCAACTATATTCAGGCAAAGGAAAATATTTTTGTACACTTAAGTGTATTGTGTAAATAAAATTTACTTAGACATAGGAAATTTTATTCATTCATTTTGTATAGCTAATTTGTGACACATTTTTAACTTTGTAAATATTTTGTTTTTATTTTGTAAATTTATTACTAACCTTTTTATTTTGTATAGGAAATAATCCGGGTTTATCGGAAATTTTACCACATACATCGGAGCATACGTTTAGGAAGTCAAGGTTGAAAAACCTTGAGGTTGATGTCTTGTTGGTGATTTTCGGTTTCCTCGGGAGTAAAAAGGTAAGTTTTCTTTTCACTCTCGTTATTTATTTAAAAAATAAAAAATAAAAAATAAAAAATAAAAAATAAAAAAAATTTTGTAAATAAAAAAAAAAGAGTGTTTGTTTTTGTTTTACTGTTTGTTTTACTTGTGGGCTTGTTTGTTGTTTATTTGTTATTGGGCCTTAGGCCCGTTTGTGTAATCGGTTAGGGTTTTAGGTTTCGTAAAAAAAATAAAAAAAATAAAATAATAAAATAAATAAAAATTTTGGCCCATTGGGCCCGTGTCATTCACGAAGCCCAAAACCCGTAACCCAAGCCCATTTAGTGTGTCGGGCCTGTTCGTTTTTAGGCCCATTAGTTAAGCCCACCAATAATGGGCCGGAGTTTTCTTTGGCCCAGGCCCACTTTAAGGCCCAAACCATTTCGATGGCCCAAGCCCGTTTAAAGTGTCGGCAACCTTTGCGCGTGCGTCTCACGCGTTTTCACTGTTCACTTTACGACTTTTCGTAAAGTATTAAAAAAATAAAAAAAAAAAATAAAAAATCGAAAATCAAGAAAAAATATGATTGGGCCGACGCACGACTTTTGCGTCGGCCGATTTGTTTAATAAACCGCGTGCGTGTCTACTGTAGACTTTACGACTTTCGTCGCCCGATCCACAATTTGCGGGTCTTCTGTCTGTGGCACGTGTGCGAGCGTGCGTCCGTTCCTTCCTTTCCCTTCTGTTTGCGTTAGTTCCCTTAGGTCATTTCACGTTTTCGCTTAGTCTCTCTCTCACTCTCTCTCTCGTTTTCTCTCTTGTGTTCTTCGTGTTCTTGAGTTTTCCCAGAAAACCTCCCAAATCCCAGAAGCTTTCCTCCCTTCCCAACCCAGAAATGGCCAAAAGAGTTAATTCTTTCAGCGATTTGTTTCAGGCAGGTCCTTCAGAGAACCCAATCTTTGAAGGCTTGGCTGAAATAATTCCACCAAGCATGCTCAATAGCGCCGATGCTAGCATGCCGACCGAGCCACAACCACAACCGCAACCACTACCCCAAGCACCAATCATGGTTGCTGATCCACCTGCCGAGCCGGAAGCCGCTCCTGTCTATAGGAGACTTCCGAGGACAAAGTACACCAAAGCTCAGAGAGAAGCACTGGCGGCTTTCTTTGCGGTGTATTCTCACCCCACGAAACCACAACGAGAACGATTTGGTCCGAAAATCGGACTTGAGGAGGACCAAGTCTATTATTGGGGGTCGAGAAATAGGAAGAAGTTCGGTATCCAGTCTTCCGAGCAGCGTATTGCCGAGCTAGAGAAAAGAAACGATCGAGTGGTGAGCAAAAACGAGGAGCTTCAAATGCAGAATCAAAGACTCGTTGATGCTCTCCACGGCGGCATCTGTCCCATTGCGGAGGTCTCGTTCCGCACTCGGATGTGCCACGGCGAAGGCTCGAAGTTGTTCCTCAACAACAAGAGCCTCTTCTCGAGTTGTCCGACGATTCCATTGACATGGACCACTTGAGACGGGATGTGCGGAGCCTCATGCCATCATTTATCGAGCGCCCATCCATACCTATTCCATCCGACCATCTTCCCGCACCTGCTCACGATCTTGTCGGAGTCCACACCGACTTGATCTCGGATATCGTCCGTAAGGCCAAACACGAGCTCCTGCTCGCGGCCCTTTGCCGGATTTCCTTTGTGGATAACTTCACCGACTCCCGACACGTCTATTCATCCCGAGACTCTTCATAGGGCCGAGTACTTGCGAGTGTTTCAACGAGCTGAACCTGCTCCGTACTTCAAAGCCGAATCGTCGAGACACTCGGCAACCATCCATCTTTATCCGACCACCATCGTTCAGATCTTAATGGATGTTGGTCGATGGTTGCCAGTCTTCTGTAGCATGATCACAAACGCCAAGACGTTGGAGATCCTTTCCTCCAGCAACGAAGAAGGCTACGAGGAGCATATGCAGGTGATGTCGGCCGAGTTTCTGGTGCCATCTCACCTCGTTTCAACTCGTGAAGTCCAGTTCGTTAGGTACTCTCACCTACAACTGGATGGAAGTTGGGTCGTCGTGGATGTCTCCGTGGATGAATTGCGTTCCAATCCAAAGCCTTCCGTGAGATCGATTTGCCGAAAACGCCCCTCCGGATGCCTGATACGTGATCTTCATAATGGATCTTCCTTGGTCACTTGGGTGGAGCACGTGGATGTACGCGAGAAGGAGATGAAGGCCATTTTCGAACCATTTGTTCATTCAGGGTTCGCTTTTGGTGCAAAGCGTTGGATCTCAACCCTCCAACGACAAGCCGAGCGCTACATGTGCGCCACAGGTATCCACTCTTCACCCGGTGACTCGATTATTTCTCTTGAAGGAAGAAGAGGACTTGCGGAAATGGCAAAGCAGATGACAATCTGTTTCTTCAACGATATCAGCAACTCCACGTACCATCCTTGGACTTGTTCGAACCGAACAAGAGACACTCGAATGGAGGTCAGGACCAACAAGCGAAGGGGTGATCCGAGCAAGCCCCCTGGAGTCAATCGTACTGCTGGTTGTTCCGTTGTTCATCTATCTCATCACACTAGGATCTTTGAGTTCCTCAAAGACGTGCGTACAAGACCGCAATGGGATAGTATGTCGATGGACAGCTCGTACGTGTGCTAGCAAATTTCACCATCGGTCTTGACCCGCGCAATCGATTTCGGTGCTCGCCATAGATAGTCACAACGACTTCCTCATCCTTCGGGAGTGTTGCACCGATGCAACGGGGTCGTACGTGATTTATGCGCCGATTAACCATTCCATTTTCCGGTGTTTGCTATCCGGAGTTCAACCGGAGCCATTTCCGCTTATGTCTTCTGGCTTCTCCATTCTGCCTAACGTATCCGGAGCTGTACTTGACGGAACATTGCTGACTATAGTGTTCCAGATCTCAGTGAGGGCTACATCAGCCAAGTCTGCCGTGGAGTCGGCAACAACCCTTGTCCAGGACACACTTCAAAGGATCAGAGCCGCAGTCAATTAAGGAGCAAACGTTGGATGCAAGGCCCTGCTAGCCTTGTTTGTGACTGTTGGTGACTTGCTTCGGGAGGAGCTTAACGGTCTTCAAGGGGGAGTTTTTCTTTAACTTATTTGTTTTTCATTTGTATATATGTTGTGTGTTTACTTCTGTTTGTGTGTTTAAATTCAATAACCATGCTTGAATTATTCATTTTCGTGAAATATCTGTCTAACATTGAGGACAATGTTTAATTCAAGTGTGGGGGGAAGGTTTATTAAAAATAAAAGAAAAAATTTGAAAAATCTGAAAAATTCAAAAAAATAATTTACTTGTTTTTGTTTTCTACGGTAACAATATATCGGCTAAATCATACTTACTCCCTTGGTAGCGTTGAACCTACCATTGCACTTAGTAAGTCACTGTGGTCACGTATTGTTACCCTAATAAAAAAAATTGAAAAAGAAAAAAAATTGCTTCTGTTGTTTATTTATTTGTTTGTTTTCGTTTTCTACGGTAACGGTATATCGACTATATCACACTCACTCCCTTGGTAGCGTTGAACCTACCATTGCACTAAGTGAGTCCCTGCGGTCACGTATTGTTACCTACATCAAAAAAAATCAAAAAATCAAAAATTACAAAAATATTTATTTCTGTTTGTGTGTTTTTGTGTGTTTATTTGTGTTGTGTTTTGTTCTTTCCAATTCCGATGATGAATTGAGTTTAATTATTATGATTTTGAGAATGTTGATTATATGTTAAGGTTTTGCGTAGTTTGCTTTGGATTTAATATGCATAACTTGTGATTGCTCGAAATTTCATGTTCACATAACCTGTTTCGATTAATTGATTGCAATCCGAGAAGCACATTTAAACATACATTGTCATGCATACCCAGAAAATGTGAGGATTTGAGCCTATTGTATATTCACATGTATGCATCATTCATACATTTACTCGTTCTTCATGTGTGCACAATTCATGAGTTTTTGAACCTAGAACTTGCTCAGAGACCACTTGAAACATTTTGTTAATCTGTAATGAATTAGAAATGATTAAGGCATTAGTTGAGCACCATGGCCAAAGTATTCACCATCCATCTAAACACGAACTTTAGGAATCCCCTTTTGAACTAAACACTCATTAGCCGTTTCTTTTGTTCACCCACACCATTTCAGCCTTGTTTTATTTATGTTTGCAAGACGATGATAGTGACTTCTTATGTTTTTATGCTTCGGATTTGTATGGTATATACCAGAAGGCAAGTGTGGGGGTGTATTTAATTTTGTTGTATTTGTTCAAAGAAAGAAAGAAAAAAAAATCAGAAATAAAAAGAAGGAATAAAATTCCTCAAGAAAAAAGAAAAAAAAAATGTGGAAAAGAAAAAGAAAAAAATACCACAAAAATAGAGTTATTTTATTTACTTGTATTATTTTCAATAAAAGGTTGGAGGAGAATAAGAAAGTTGTTTCGGGTATAGCATATGTATGAGTTTCAAAGTCGTTGATTTGTCTTGCAAACATGTGAAACATTTTTCATTTCGAGTCCTTTCACTTCATTTACCATTCATCATTTACCATTCACCCTTTGGTCCCTGTTTCACCTGAAAGCCCTTATGATCTGATGATTTGTAGATTAACTGTAGAGAGTCGGTTAATGAGCAAGCATATGGGAACACTACTTGTGTAATTGTTATGAGAGTAAACACTTAACCCTAAACACTGAGCGGAAATATTTAGTGAATCTTGTGAGGTTTAGTGGTTCATGTTGTTTCGATGTGCCTATTTGATTGCATGAGATTAATTGTATACTCGGTTTTCACACACTTCACCCGAGCATAAATGAGATGTACATATTAAATGCTTAGCAAATTCTTTAACCTTGGTATATAATTTTTATTCTCTTGATTATAACTCTTCTGAACTCGCTGAGGATTATGGTTGGAAAGACTGTCTGTTTTGTGTTTCCCTTTCTGTTTTGTGTTGTTTTGTTTCGTGTTTGCTAGAGGACTAGCAATAGTTCAAGTGTAGGGGTGTGATGTGAACGTAAAATACGTTCACAAAGTGCCTTTAATTACTGGATTTTGCTATTCCGAAAGCTTAATTGTCTGTTTAATGTTTGTTTTCGTATTTTTAGGGAAAATACCAGGAAAATGTTTATCTGCACAGAATAGGTGCATTTTGGAGGTATTCAGCGTAATTCGGAAAGTCAACCGTGATTTTCAATTGTGGAATAAAATATTGTACGAAGATTTTGGGAACCGTTCCGAATCCCGACAATTTGTCGGCGAACCACCACATTAGGCGGCGCAACCACCACACGCGGTGGCGAAACATAATTTTAATCCTCCATCTTATTTTCCCTTGTTTATATTTTATGTTTATTTCTTTTACATATTCCTTTTATATTTATTTCATTTGTTATTTTATTTCTTTTCTTTATTTTATAATTACTTCATTTCTTTTATTATTCTTTTATTTTATTTTGTTTTCTTTGTTTTCTTTTTCTTTTCTCTCTTTGATGCAGCCATGTTACCACTTCACATATCACCACGAAATTCCAGCTGCATCTTCGTGTCTTCTTGCCAGCAATACCTTCACCAACCATCTCCACCACCAAAACACTACGGTCCATAATTCCCTGGTTTTCCTCCACTGCCGGCAAGCATTATCACTCCCTCTAGCATCTCCAGCTCTCCATCGCACTCCACTATTCTACTTCCTTCCTTGGCTGTTCTGCTCTTCCTCTCCTATTTAAACAGCTCACCTGCAAGCACAAATTCACACAATCACAATCTAATTTTCTCTGTTTTTCTGTTTTGCAGATTTGAGATGATGCAATTCCAGAAGAGCCCGTGCCCAGTCTGCCATGCTCAACTAAAAAGCCCAGAATTTCTATTCATCCGAAGCAGCCCAGCCGCACCACGGCGTCTCTACTGCCTCCATTCACCGTCGGCAACAAAGCCCAATGGCCAAGAAACTCAATTTCCATCTCCTCTGCTTTTCTTTTCCTGCAAATTCACAATCAATCAAGCAATCTAATTATTTTCTTTTGTTTTTGATGTGAACGTAAAATACGTTCATAAAGTGCCCTAAATACTTGGATGGATGCTATTCTGAAAGCTTATTTGTCGGTTTAATGTTTGTTTTCGTGTTTTCAGGGAAAATATGTGCAAAATGCTAATTTACACATAAAAGGTGAATTTTGGAGATTTACAGCGCAATATCGGAAAGTCAACCGTGACTTTTCGATTATCTGATGACACCGGTCATTATTTGGAAGTGGAATATAACATTGTACGAAGATTTCGAAAGACGTTTCGAATCCCGGCAATTTTGCCGGCGAACCACCACTCACGGAGGCGCAACCACCACACGCGGTGGTGAAACATATTTTAAATCTCCATTTTATTTTCCCTTGTTTATATTTTAGATTTATTTATATTTATTTTTATTCTATTTTAGTTTTTATTTTATAATTATTCCTTCTGTTATTTTATTTATTTCTTTTGTTTTATAATTAATTAATTTAATTTCTTTTTATTATTTTATTTGTTTTTCTTTCTTTTTGTGTTTGTTGCAGCCCATGTTCACGTTTCTTCTCTCCCTCTTCTCCAGCCGGCAGCATCTCCAGCTAATCTTCCACCATCATCACCAACCCATCCCTCCATTCCAATTTGAATTCAAATTCCATGAGCTCCCACATTCTCCTCTTTAAATACAGAGTCCATATTTCCATTTTCCTTGGCCGGGGCTTCTCCCCGCGCCACCAACTCTTTCCCATTTCTTTCCCCCCTCCACCAGTTCTCAAGCTTCCGTGTACGGCTCACACAGCCGTGCCTTCTGTCCTCTGTTCCTCTCCGGCCAAACACTCTCCTCTCTCTCTTCTTTTCTTTCCAGAATTATCTAAGCCCTTATTCTTTCTTCTCTGTTCTTGTTCTCACAATTCACGGCAGCTCCTCTGCCCAATCCAGTTCACCACAGAAACTCACTCACAGCCTCCTTTCTTCTAATTAACAAAGCTTTTCACTCACTCCCCCAATCCATCTGCAAATACACAAAATCATCACAATCATCATCACTTTCACCCCACCACAATTCATTTGCAAATTAATAAATTCAAGATCACAAACAATTAACAAGAGTATGTTTTAATTGCAGCTTGAATTTCACCATGCTCTGCTCACTGTGCCGCACCAGCTCTCTCACCGTCGAGCCTTCCCGCTGTTTCCCTTGCCGGCGTCGTCACTTCCACCAACCACCCATCACCGGCGCCGTCGATTTCGCATAAGCCCAGCCGCCGCAAATCACCATCTCTGCCGTGCCAGTCCGGTCATCTTCCTCCGCATGCCCGGCCATGATCGGTGATCAAATCTGCTCATCCTTGCCGTCGCCGCTGAGCGCCGACAACCCGGATGTTGTGCTCGCCGCTAGCCGCGCCTCTCGGCCCGACCACCACGGCCTCCTCGTGCCGTCTACATGCCCGGACCACGGCGTCGTCATCGCCGATGTGCCCGATCCAATTCAGAGCATCGAAATCACCGCCGTGCCCAACCGGACGCTGCCCAGTTCCGTCTGCAGCTCCCGACGCTCTTCAATCCCAGGCATCGTTCTTGCCGTGCTGTCGCCGCCGGAGCCTAGCATCCTCTCTCGCCGCCGTCGTCGCTCCCTGTTTCTGTCGCATCTCTCAAGCTCACGGCGTCATCCCGCAGCAGTCTCTCAAGCTCGAGACATCTGCTCCTTTGTTCTAGGAAGAGAAATTGAAATAGCAAAAGAAGAGGAAATGAAGTACACGGGATGAAGAAGAAGAAATAAAAAATCTGCTTTGGGTTGAAAAGTCACGGGTCAAACTCTTTAAGGAAAGAGTTGAAAGTCAACAAATGAAGAGACTGGGCCGGTCAACAGAGAATTGGACCTCCAAATCTGCAATAGTCAAAGCCCAAAGCCCAATGGCCCAAGCCCAATTGCTCTCTACACCCGAACCTCGACAATGGCGAATCCGATAAGATCCTTCGCCGGAATTTATTGAGCACTTCTTTCTCTCAAACTCTTTAATTTTATGTTGTGTGATTTATTTGATTTATTTGTATTTTGAATATTTGCTTAATTTGATTATTTGTGTGATTTAATTACATTATGAAAAACCCAAAAATATGTTATTTGATTAATTTGTGTGTTAGTTTAAATTGTTAGTTTAATTTATATTGTTCTTGTTTTATTTTATTTTCAAAGAGATTAAAAATCCAAAAATATTTCCTTTTATTTATTTCTTGTTTTCAAAATATTTTCAAAAACCCAAAAATAACAATCTTTGTATATATTGTACATTTTGTAAATAGAAACAATATAGGTTAGTTAATTTCGTGACATTAGAAAAGTAAATAAACAATCCTCTGTGGGAAAAACCTTTACTTCCCATTATACTATTCAACGACAAATTGTTAGGAAGTCTAGGTAATAATTAATGACGTCGGTAAAACCGCATATCATTTTGGCGCCGGCTCGCCGGGGATTGTTTTTACTATTTACTTTTTTTTTTACTTTTTACTGTTTACTATTTGTAAATAATACTTGTAAATAATACTTACTAATTATACTTGTATATATTGTTACACTTAGTAATTATACTTAGGTATCCTGAATACTGTTAATTATTTAAGTTGTTGTAGGTTGTAATTTGAACGGAAATAGGTAAGGTCCTTTTATTAATATTGGCCTAAACCCTTCATTTGTACCGTAAGGTCACTTGAGGTTGAGGGCGGCCTTTATTAACACTTGGAGAATTGTCGAACACTTAAGTGCTTTCTCAACTGAGTAAGGGGCACATGAATGGTGTCTAGATATGATCAAGACTCTGGGTGACGGGTTTGTAAAATTGGATTCAGAGGACTTGTCCACTAAATGAATCCTGCCTCTCGCTTATCTCTTGTGATCTGGCCATTCGCCTTCTGAAAACACGGAGAGTCATTTAAGTCAAGATATTGCACCTAGGCCGTACGTCCACCTCGAATTACCGCTTGGAATCAACTTTGTTCTTAACTATATTTTGGACAATTTAACATTACTTGTAAATAAAATATACTTAGACATAGGAAATTTTATTTATTCATTTTGTATAGATAATTTGTGACATTATTTTTAATTTTGTAAATATTTTGTTTTTAACTTGTAAATTTTATTACTAACATTTTAATTTTTATAGGGAATAATCCGGGTTTATCGGAAATTTTACCACATACATCGGAGCATACGTTTAGGAAGTCAAGGTTGAAAAACCTTGAGGTTGATGTCTTGTTGGTGATTTTTCGGTTTCCTCGGGAGTAAAAAGGTAAGTTTTCTTTTCACTCTCGTTATTTGTTTGTTAAAAAAATAAAAAAATAAAAAAAAAAATTGAAAAATTTTAGTTGTAAATAAAAAAAAAAAGTGTGTTTGTTTGTTTTACTGTTTTGTAATTATTTATTTTCACTATTTATAATTACTGTTGGTTTGTTTTGGGCTTGTTTGTTTGTTATTTATTATTGGGCCTTAGGCCCATTCGTTTGTGTGATTGGTTAGGGTTTTTGGTTTCGTAAAATAAAAAATAAATAAAAATAAAAAAAATTTAGCCCATTGGGCTCGTGTCATTCACGAAGCCCAAAACCCGTAACCCAAGCCCATTTAGTGTGTCGGGCCTGTTCGTTTTTTTAGGCCCATTAGTTAAGCCCGCCAATAATGGGCCGGAGATTTCTTTGGCCCAGGCCCACTTTAAGGCCCAAACCATTTCGATGGCCCAAGCCCGTTTAAAGTGTCGGCAACCTTTGCGCGTGTTTCACACGCGTTTTCACTGTTCACTTTACGACTTTTCGTAAAGTATTAAAAAAATAAAATAAAAAAATAAAAAATAGAAAATCAAAAAAATTTGATTGGGCCGACGCACGACTTTTGCGTCGGCCGAATTGTTTAATAAGCCGCATGCGTTTTCACTGTACGCTTTGCGACTTTCGTCGCCCGATCCGCAATTTGCGGGTCTTCTGTCTTTGGCACGTGTGCAAGCGTGCATGCGTGCGTCCGCTCCTTTCCCCTTCCCTTCTGTTTGCGCTAGTTTCCTTAGGCATTTCACGTTTTCCCTTAATCTCTCTCTCTCTCTCTCTCGTTTTCTCTCGCTAGTTCATAGTGTTCATCTGTGTTCTTAGTCTTTTTTCCCAGAAAACTCCCAAACCCAGAAAAGCTTTCCTCCTTCCCAAACCACAAATGGCCAAAAGAGTTAATTCCTTCAGCGAGTTGTTTCATGCAGGTCCTTCAGGGAGTCAAATCTTTGAAGGCCCGGATGAAATAATTCCACCAAGCATGCTCAATAGCGCCGATGCTAGCATGCCGACCCGGCCACCACCACAACCGCAACCACAACCCCAAGCACCACCCTGGTTCTTGATCCACCCGCCGAGCCGGAAGCCGCTCCCGTCTATAGGAGACTTCCAAGGACAAAATACACCAAGGCTCGGAGAGATGCACTAGCGGCTTTCTTTGCGGTGTATTCTCACCCCACCAAGCCACAACGTGAAAGATTTGGTCCAAAAATCGGACTAGAAGAAGACCAAGTCTACTATTGGGGGTCGAGAAATAGGAAGAAGTTCGGTATCCGGACGTTCGAGCAGCGTATTGCCGAGCTAGAAAGAAGAAACGATCGAGTCGGTGAGCAAGAACGAGGAGCTTCAAATGCGGAATCAAAGACTCGTCGATGCTCTCCACGAGCGGCATCCGTCCCCGATTGCGGAGGTCCCGTTCCGCATTCGATGTGCCTAGGCGAAGGCTCGAAGTTGTTCCTCCACAACAAGAGCCTATTCTCGAGTTGTCCGACGATTCCATCGACATGGACCACTTGAGACGGGATGTGCGGAGCCTCATGCCTACACTAGTCGAGCGCCCATCCGTACCCGTGCCATCTACTCTTCGGGACCTGCTCGCTGATCTTGTCGGAGTCCACACCGACTTGATCTCGGATATCGCCCGCAAGGCCAAGCACGAGCTCATGCTCGCGGCCACCGCCGGTTTTCCTTTGTGGATATCTTCACCGACTCCCGAGACTTCTATTCATCCCGAGACTCTAAATAGGGCCGAGTACTTGCGAGTGTTTCAACGTGGCGAACCTGCGCCATACTTCAAATCAGAATCCTCGAGACACTCGGCAACCATCCACCTTCATCCAACCACCATTGTTGAGATCTTAATGGATGTTGGTCGATGGTTGCCCGTCTTCTGTAGCATGATCACAAACGCTCAAACGTTGGAGATCCTACCCTCTGACAACGCGGTAGGCTACGAGGACCAAAAGCAAGTGATGTCGGCCGAGTTTCTGGTGCCATCTCACATCGTTTCGACTCGTGAAGTCCAGTTCGTTCGGTACTCCCACCTACAACTGGATGGAAGTTGGATCGTTGTGGATGTCTCCGTGGATGAACTACGCTCAAATCCGAAGCCTTCAGTGAGATCGATTTGCCGAAAGCGCCCCTCCGGATGTTTGATTCGAGACTTGCAGAATGGATCTTCCTTAGTTACTTGGGTGGAGCACGTGGATGTGCGCGAGAAGGAGATGAAGGCCATTTTCGAACCCTTTGTCCATTCTGGGTTCGCTTTTGGTGCAAAGCGTTGGATCTCAACTCTCCAACGACAAGCCGAGCGCTACATGTGCGTCACAGGGATCCACACTTCACCCGGTGACTCTATCATTTCGCCCGAAGGAAAAAGAGGCCTAGCGGAAATGGCAAACCAGATGGCGATCTGTTTCTTCAACGACATTAGCAACTCCACGTATCATCACTGGACTTGTTCGAACCGAACAAGAGACACTCGAATGGAGGTCAGGACCAACAAGAGAAGGGGAGATCCGAGCAAGCCCCCTGGAGTCAATCGTACTGCTGGTTGTTCCGTCGTTCATCTATCTCATCACACCAGGATCTTTGAGTTCCTCAAAGACGTTCAGACTAGACCGCTGTGGGATAGTATGTCGATGGACAGCTCGGTGCGTGTGCTAGCAAATTTCACCATCGGTCTTGACCCGCGGAACCAGATTTCGGTGCTCGCCATAGATAGTCACAACGACTTCCTCATTCTTCAGGAGTGTTGCACCGATGCAACGGGGTCGTCTGTGATTTATGCGCCGATTAACCATTCCATTCTCCAGTGTTTGTTATGTGGAGTTCAACCGGAGCCATTTCCGCTTATGTCTTCAGGCTTCTCCATTCTGCCTAACGTATCCGGAGCTATTCTTGATGGAACACTACTGACTATGGTGTTCCAGATCTCGGTGAAGGCTACATCTGCTAAATCTGCCGTGGAGTCGGCAACAACACTCGTCCAGGACACACTTCAAAGGATCAGAACCGCAGTCAATTAAGGAGCAAACGTTGGATGCAAGGCCCTGCTAGCCTTGTTTGTGACTGTTGGTGACTTGCTTCGGGAGGAGCTTCACGATCTTCAAAGGGGAGTTTTTCTTTAACTTATCTGTTTTTCATTTGTATATATGTTGTGTGTTTATTTTTGTTGGTGTGTTTATTTCTGTTTGTATTTTCAATTCAATAACCATACTTGAATTTTTCATTTCGTGAAATATCTGTCTAACATTGAGGACAATGTTTAATTCAAGTGTGGGGGAAGGTTTATTAAAAAGAAAAGAAAAAATTTGAAAAATTTGAAAAATTCAAAAAAATAATTTACTTGTTTTTGTTTTCTACTGTAACGGTATATCGACTAAATCATACTTACTCCCTTGGTAGCGTTGAACCTACCATTGCACTAAGTAAGTCACTGTGGTCACGTATTGTTACGTAAATTGAAAAAAAATCAAAAAAAATCAAAAAATCAAAAAAATACAAAAATATTTGCTTCTGTTTGTGTGTTTTTGTGTGTTTTGTGCTTTGTTCTTTCCAATTCCGATGATGAGTTGAGTTTAATTGTTGTGATTAGGAGAATGTTTATTATATGTCAAGGCTTTGTGTGATTTGTTTTGGATTTAATTTGCATAACTTGTGATTGCTCGAAATTTCATGTTCACATAACTTGTGTTAATTAGTTGATTGCAATCCGAGAAGCACATTTGAACATACATTGTCATGCATACCCAGAAATTGTGAGAATTTGAGCCTGTTGAATATTCACATGTATGCATTATTCATACATTTACTCGTTCTTCATGTGTGCACAATTCATGAGTTTTTGAACCTAGAACTTGCTCATTGACCTCTCGAAACTTTTTATTAATCTGTGATGAATTGAAAATGATTAAGGCATTAGTTGAGCACCATGGCCAAATATTCACCATCCATCTAAACACGAACTTTAGGAACCCCTTTTGAACTGATAACTCATTAGCCGCTTCTTTTGTTCACCCACACCATCTCACCCATGTTTTATTGTGTTTGCAAGACGATGATAGTGACTTCTTATATTCTTATGCTTCGGGTTTTGATTTGTATGGTAGTATACCAAAAGGCAAGTGTGGGGGTGTATTTTATTTTGTTGTATTTGTTCAAAGAAAGGAAAAAAAAATCAGAAATAAAAAGAAGGAATAAAGTTCCTCAAAGAAAAAAAAAAGAAAAGAAAGAAAGAAAAAAAAAAAAAGAGAAATGCCACAAAAATAGAGTTATTTTCTTGTATTATTTTCAATAAAAGGTTGGAGGAGAATAAGAAAGTTATTTCGGGTATAGCATAGGTATGAGTTTCAAAGTCGTTGATTTGTCTTGCAAACATGTGGAACATTTATCATTTCTAGTCCCCTTCCATTTCATTTACCATTTACCATTCTTCACCATTCATTCACCCTTTGGCCCCGTTACACCATTAAAAGCCCTTATGATTTAATGATTTGTGGATTAATTGTGGAGAGTTGGTTAATGAGCAAGCTTATGGGAACATTACTTGTGCAATTGTTATGAGAGTAAACACTTAACCCTAAACACTGAGCGGAAATATTTAGCGAATCTTGTGAGCTTTAGTGGTTAATGTTGTTCATATGTGCCTATTTGATTGCTTGAAATTAATTGTACACTCGGTTTTCACACACTTCACTCGAGCACGAATGAGATGTCCATGTTAAATACTTAGCAAATTCGTGAGCCTTGGTATATAGTTTTTATTCTCCTGATTATAATTCTTCGAACTCGTTGAGGGTTATGGTTGGAAAGAATTTCTGTTTTGTGTTTCCCTTTCTGTTTTTGTGTTGTTCTGTTTTTAGTTCTGTGTTTGCTAGAGGACTAGCAAAAGTTCAAGTGTGGGGGTGTGATGTGAACGTAAAATACGTTCATAAAGTGCCCTAAATACTTGGATGGATGCTATTCTGAAAGCTTATTTGTCGGTTTAATGTTTGTTTTCGTGTTTTCAGGGAAAATATGTGCAAAATGCTAATTTACACATAAAAGGTGAATTTTGGAGATTTACAGCGCAATATCGGAAAGTCAACCGTGACTTTTCGATTATCTGATGACACCGGTCATTATTTGGAAGTGGAATATAACATTGTACGAAGATTTCGAAAGACGTTTCGAATCCCGGCAATTTTGCCGGCGAACCACCACTCACGGAGGCGCAACCACCACACGCGGTGGTGAAACATATTTTAAATCTCCATTTTATTTTCCCTTGTTTATATTTTAGATTTATTTATATTTATTTTTATTCTATTTTAGTTTTTATTTTATAATTATTCCTTCTGTTATTTTATTTATTTCTTTTGTTTTATAATTAATTAATTTAATTTCTTTTTATTATTTTATTTGTTTTTCTTTCTTTTTGTGTTTGTTGCAGCCCATGTTCACGTTTCTTCTCTCCCTCTTCTCCAGCCGGCAGCATCTCCAGCTAATCTTCCACCATCATCACCAACCCATCCCTCCATTCCAATTTGAATTCAAATTCCATGAGCTCCCACAGATCACTGCTATTTCTCCTCTTTAAATACAGAGTCCATATTTCCATTTTCCTTGGCCGGGGCTTCTCCCCGCGCCACCAACTCTTTCCCATTTCTTTCCCCCCTCCACCAGTTCTCAAGCTTCCGTGTACGGCTCACACAGCCGTTCTGCCTCTGTCCTCTCCTCCAAACCTTCCTCTGTTCCTCTCCGGCCTACCCGTGCACTCTCCTCTCTCTCTTCTTTTCTTTCCAGAATTATCTAAGCCCTTATTCTTTCTTCTCTGTTCTTGTTCTCACAATTCACGGCAGCTCCTGCGCCCAATCCGATTCACCACGAAACTCACTCACAGCCTCCTTTCTTCTAATTAACAAAGCTTTTCACTCACTCCCCCAATCCATCTGCAAATACACAAAATCATCACAATCATCATCACTTTCACCCCACCACAATTCATTTGCAAATTAATAAATTCAAGATCACAAACAATTAACAAGAGTATGTTTTAATTGCAGCTTGAATTTCACCATGCTCTGCTCACCGTGCCGCACCAGCTCTCTCACCGTCGAGCCTTCCCGCTGTTTCCCTTGCCGGCGTCGTCACTTCCACCAACCACCCATCACCGGCGCCGTCGATTTCGCATAAGCCCGCCCGCCGCCCTCTCTCATCCCCAAATCACCATCTCTGCCGTGCCGGTCCGGTCATCTTCCTCCGCATGCCCGGCCATGATCGGTGATCAAATCTGCTCATCCTTGCCGTCGCCGCCGAGCGCCGACAACCCGGATGTTGTGCTCGCTGCTAGCCGCGCCTCTCGGCCCGGACCACCACGGCCTCCTCTGTGCCGTCTACATGCCCCGGACCACGGCGTCGTCATCGCCGATGTGCCCAGTCCCAATTCAGAGCATCGAAATCACCGCCGTGCCCAACCGGACGCTGCCCGGTTCCGTCTGCAGCTCCCGACGCTCTTCAATCCCGGGCATCGTTCTTGCCGTGCTTGTCGCCGCCGGAGCCTAGCATCCTCTCTCGCCGCCGTCGTCGCTCCCTGTTTCGTCGCATCTCTCAAGCTCACGGCGTCATCCCGCGCAGTCTCTCGAAGCTCGAGACATCTGCTCCTTTGTTCTAGGAAGAGAAATTGAAATAGCAAAACAAGAGGAAATGAAGTACACGGGATGAAGAAGAAGAAATAAAAAATCTGCTTTGGGTTGAAAAGTCACGGGTCAAACTCTTTAAGGAAAGAGTTGAAAGTCAACAAATGAAGAGGCTGGGCCGGTCAACGAGAGGATTGGACCTCCAAATCTGCAATAGTCAAAGCCCAAAGCCCAATGGCCCAAGCCCAATTGCTCTCTACACCCGAACCTCGACAATGGCGAATCCGATAAGATCCTTCGCCGGAATTTATTGAGCACTTCTTTCTCTCAAACTCTTTAATTTTATAATGTGTGATTTATTTGATTTATTTGTATTTTGAATATTTGCTTAATTTGATTATTTGTGTGATTTAATTACATTATGAAAAACCCAAAAATATGTTATTTGATTAATTTGTGTGTTAGTTTAAATTGTTAGTTTAATTTATATTGTTCTTGTTTTATTTTATTTTCAAAGAGATTAAAAATCCAAAAATATTTCCTTTTATTTATTTCTTGTTTTCAAAATATTTTCAAAAACCCAAAAATAACAATCTTTGTATATATTGTACATTTTGTAAATAGAAACAATATAGGTTAGTTAATTTCGTGACATTAGAAAAGTAAATAAACAATCCTCTGTGGGAAAAACCTTTACTTCCCATTATACTATTCAACGACAAATTGTTAGGAAGTCTAGGTAATAATTAATGACGTCGGTAAAACCGCATATCAGTTTTGCAGGATTGGAAGCAGCTCACCCACCATCGAATCCGTCGATGCCCGAAGCCCATACCGGCGTCGTTCCTGCCTTGTCACCTGCCGTGAGTCTCTTGCTCGCCGCGACGCCGACGACACCCCCCCCCCCCCGCCTACCTCGCCGCTCGCGACGACCCATTCCGTCCTCTGCCGGCGTCTCTCTCTCCGAGCCCGTGCTCTCTCTCGCTCTTGCCGCGTTCCCTTACGGCTGCTGTTCACCGCCGCAAATCCCAGCTGCCGCGCCTCTTCATTTGCCGTCGACGTCGCCATCGATCCCAAACCACGGGCCCATGCCCGGTCTGTTCGCTCTGCGTTTTCGCCGCCAAGCCATGAATCCCGCTCCGTCACTCATCGCCCGCCCCGTGGATTTCCCTCTCTCACGGTGTTGTCTCTTGCTCTGTCCTGCTTTGCTATGAAGAAGAAGAGTTAAATGAAATAGAAAAGAAACGAGATGCAAATCGGGAGAAAAGAATGACCACGGGAATGAATAGAATTTCGAGTTGACTTTTCAACTCAAAGAAGAAGGCCACGGGTCAACAAGAGGAAGAATGAATCCTTCGCGTTGAAAAAGTCAGCCAAGGAAAGTCTTGGTCAACATGGGCTGCTCCGTCAACATGGACCGGTCAACACTTTCTGATTTGGGCCTAAGCCCAAAGCCCAATGGTCCAGCCCAAATCTGCTCTCCGCACCCGCCACATCCAAAGTCCGTTTTTATTAGCCGAGTCCGCCACCTTCGCCTGCCGGACGGTGTCCATTTTCATGGACACAACAGTAACATTTTTCCCAAACTCTGTTTATTTATTATAATTTATTTTTGTTTAATTAACTATTCGTGAATAATTTTGGGAAATGTTATTGTTTGTTTTATTTTCTATTTTGTGTAATAATTGTTGGATTGAAGTTGATTGATTTTTCTAGCAGCTTATGTGAATTTTGTTTGTTTGGTTTTATCTTTAATGTTGAAACTAAATAATAAGGATCACGGATAGTTGGGCGGTCCCGCTAGGTCGTGCACTTGAATTAGCAACTCTTTTTCTAGTGATTAGCTGACAGAGTGGTCTCGGAGTTAATTGTTAGGGAAAGTTTTATTTGGGAGATGTATGGTGGTCCAGCATCTTACATATGTTAATTTCGGATTCATGGCTAGGGAGTTGGTTAATCTTCAAAACAATATTTGTGTGTGTTTTTCTTGTTTTCAAAAATAATAAAAATCCAAAAATATTTCTTTTATTGTTTTCAAAAATCTCAAAAACCCCCAAAAACAACTTTTGTATATAATGTATATTTTTGTAAATAGAAACAATACTGTATAGTTTATTTAATTTTGTATATATATATTCTTTATTCTTTATACTTGTTAATATAATTCTTTATTTAATTTAATTTTTCGTGACATTTAAAAAGTAAATATAACAATCTTCTGTGGGAAAAACCTTTATTTCCCATTATACTATTCAACGACAATTGTTAGGAATTTAGGTAATAATTAATGACGTAGGTTAAAAACGTCTAATCAATATACAAATGAAAAAGAAAACAAAAATAAACAGAAAGGTTAAAGAAAAACTCCCCCTTGAAGATCATTAAGCTCCTCCCGAAGCAAGACACCAACAGTCACAAACAAGGCTAGCAGGGCCTTACATCCAACGTTTGCTCCTTAATTGACTGCGGTTCTGATCCTTTGAAATGTGTCCTGGACGAGTGTTGTTGCCGACTCCACGGCAGATTTAGCTGATGTAGCCTTCACCGAGATCTGCAACACCATAGTCAGTAGTGTTCCATCAAGAACAGCTCCGGATACGTTTGGCAGAATGGAGAAGCCTGATGACATAAGCGGAAATGGCTCCGGTTGAACTCCACATAACAAACACTGGAGAATGGAATGGTTGATCGGCGCATAAATCACGGACGACCCCGTTGCATCGGTGCAACACTCCTGAAGAATGAGGAAGTCGTTGTGACTATCTATGGCGAGCACCGAAATCTGTTCCGCGGGTCAAGACCGATGGTGAAATTTCTAGCGGACGCACCGGCTGTCCATCGACATACTATCCCACAACGGTCTCGTATGCACATCTTTGAGGAACTCAAAGATCCTGGTGTGATGGGAAAGATGCACGACGAACAACCAGCGTACGATTGACTCCGGGGGCTTGCTCGGATCTCCCCTTCGCTTGTTGGTCCGACCTCCATTCGAGTGTCTCTTGTTCGGTTTGAACAAGTCCGGTGATGATACGTGGAGTTACTGATGTCGTTGAAGAAACAGATCGCCATCTGGTTTGCCATTTCCGCTAGGCCTCTTTTTCCTTCGGGCGAAATGATAGAGTCACCGGGTGAAGTGTGGATCCCTGTGACGCACATGTAGCGCTCGGCTTGTCGTTGGAGAGTTGAGATCCAACGCTTTGCACCAAAAGCGAACCCAGAATGGACAAAGGGTTCGAAAATGGCCTTCATTTCCTTCTCGCGCACATCCACGTGCTCCACCCAAGTGACTAAGGAAGATCCATTCTGCAAATCTCGAATCAAACATCCGGAGGGGCGCTTTCGGCAAATCGATCTCACTGAAGGCTTCGGATTTGAGCGCAGTTCATCCACGGAGACATCCACGACGATCCAACTTCCATCCAGTTGTAATTGAGAGTACCGAACGAACTGGACTTCACGAGTCGAAACGATGTGAGATGGCACCAGAAACTCGGCCGACATCACTTGCTTTTGGTCCTCGTAGCCTACTGCGTTGTCAGAGGGTAGGATCTCCAACGTCTGGGCGTTTGTGATCATGCTACAGAAGACTGGCAACCATCGACCAACATCCATTAAAATCTCAACAATGGTGGTCGGATGAAGGTGAATGGTTGATAGGAGCACAAAGTGTGACGTTTTTAATGTGTTTTCCCTACTATTTGGCTATGATTTAATTGTAACTTTGCTATTTTAGCTTAGTTTCCATATTTGAGTCCAAAATGATGTATTAATGTGAACATGTGCAGAAACGAAGTCTAATGGGCTTTCTCGAGGCCCAAGCCCATGAAGGAAGGCCCAAACCCAAGATGGAAGGCCCAAATCCATGAAGGAAGGCCCAGGTTCACAAGGCATGAGGAAAGGCCCAAGCCCAGATTTTCGGACAATCTGCCTGTGCAGATCAGTCAACTTGCGAAGCCCATATCTCTCAATTGCACCGTCAGATCTAGCTGTAATTTTGATACACGCTGCATGTGGATGTTAGCTGCTCCCAAATAAAATTTCAGAATCATCCAACCGGTGGAACGTCCATTATGCCGCTCTAAGTGCGCACTGCTCAGTGCTGTCTGCTTTTTATTTCTTTCCTCTTCTTTTATTTTCAATGCTCCACTCACCCCTATATTCTTTCCTCTTCTTTCTGCCCAAAATATTAGTGTTTGATTTCTTTTACCTAAATAAATGGTTTATTGCCATATGACTACATTTCCACCATTCCACTTACCATTTCTTTTCTACCACTCACATTCCACTTCTCTTCCTTTTCTTTCTTTATTTCTTTCATTGTCTTCTTCTTCCTCTCCATTCTCCTATAAATAGCAGCCTCATTCTTCTCACCAATACACACCCCAATGGGGAGGGACAAACCCTCCTCTTTCTCTTCTCCATCTCACATCATATTTTCCATTCTCTAGTATTTAGGGTTTTCAAGTCTTCAAGGAGGAGGGGAGCTGTTTACACCATTACCACCAGCCATCAACCATCATCACCACCATCATCATCACCTTGGGAATCTCGGCTTTTGAGTTACTCGCGTGAGGATTTAAGAGTTTGTGATCTTCGAGTTCTTCCTACTTTCCATATGGTGTACTTCAACTTATTCTTTAATTACTCTTTTTGAGTTCCTCTTTGTTGCTTGATTATTCTTTGTATTAGTTAACATGACATGATTTATATAATTTTCAGCCTATATTTATGAGTTTATTTGATTGTTAGATCCTAATTAATTAGTTCTTCTAGCAGCTTATGTGACTCCGTTTATTTGATTCGGTTTTATTGAATCTTTTATGTGTTCTTGTTTTAAGGTTCGAAACTTAAGATGATTGCATGTAATTGGTGCTAGAATTAGGGTTTTAATTCTAATTCACAAGTAGTAAAGGCTTATCAAACGGGTCGGAATCAAAATAAGAAGGATCGCGGATAGACGAGCGTTCGCTAGGTCGCGCACTTTAATTAACAACTCTTCTCCTATGCGTTAGATATGTTATTGATTGATCACCTTTGCATGTTTAATTGTTTAATCTAGATGAGCGTTCACTAGGTTAATTTTCATAGAAGAGGTTTTATTTGGGGAATGATAACCCGTGTGGGCATTCCACATATGTTAGTTTCGGTTTCATGGCTAGGGAACTTGGTTAATTTTCGGTCTAATGATTGGTAAACTTGTGTATATGTGGCTGAACTTTATATACTTTGTGTTTCATCATCATATTTTATTTATTCTTTGTAATTTAATTAATTTATTTCATTCAATTTATCTCTCAATTCCCTTTTTACTTTGTACATATGTATATATTTATACTTTATACTTGTTAATAATAATTCTTTATTTTATTTAATTCTTTGTGACATTTTTTGTTAGGTACACCCTTTGATCTCCGTTGTGAACGATACCCTACTTACACTATACTACCGATAGGGATTTTTTTTAAATTGATGCTCATTTTAGGCGTATCAATTTTTGGCGCCGTCGACGTGGATTGAAAATGTTCCTAACCTAATATTTTTTTTTTGTTAATACTGTTTATAATTTTTTGTAATTATTACTGTTTTTATTATTTGTATATAATTACTGTTTACTTTTTATTGTTTATAATTTTACTTTTTTTTTTAACTGTTCATATTACTTGTTTATATTACTTGTCTATATTACTTGTGAATAGTTGTTGTTATTACTTGTTTTTAATACTTGTTGATATTTTGTTACACTTAGTAATTTATTTAGGTGTCTTTTATATAGTTGATTATTTTTTGTTGTTGTAAGTTGTAACTTGAACGGAAATAGGTAAGGTCCTTTTGTTAATATTGGCCTAAACCCTTCATTTTTACCGTAAGGTTATTTGAGGTTGAGGGCGGCCTTTATTAACACTTGGAGAATTGTCGAACACTTAAGTGCTTTCTCAACTGAGTAAGGGGCACATGAATGGTGTCTAGATATGATCGAGACCCTGGGTGACGGGTTTGTAAAATTGGATTCAGAGGACTAGTCCACTAAATGAATCCTGCCTCTCGCTTATTCTCATATGATCTGGCCATTCGCCTTCTGAAAACAAGGAAAGTCATTTAAGTCAAGGCATTGCACCTAGGCCGTAAGTCCACCTTGAGTTACCGCTTGGAATCAGCTTTCATTTTTTTTCAACTATATTGAGGCAAAAGAAACTGTTTTTGTACACTTTAGGTATATTGGATTAAACATGACTTTAAGATGGGTAGCTGTTTCAGTCCCATTGCACATTGAAGTCCTCTGTTCCCGTACCTAAGTGTATTGTGTAAATGAAATTTACTTAGACATAGGAAAATTTATTTATTCATTTTGTATAGATAATTTGTGATACATTTTTAACATTGTAGATATTTGTTTTTATTTTGTAAATTTATTACTAACCTTTTTATTTCGTATAGGAAATAATCCGGGTTTATCGGAAATTCTACCACATACATCGGAGCATACGTTTAGGAAGTCAAGGTTGAAAAACCTTGAGGTTGATGTCTTGTTGGTGATTTTCGGTTTCCTCGGGAGTAAAAAGGTAAGTTTTCTTTTAACTCTCGTTATTTGTTTTTGAAAAAGAAAAAAAAAAAAAAAAAAAAATTAGAAAATTTGTAATTGTAAATAATAAAAAAAAAGAGTGTTTGTTTCTACTGTTTATTTTTACTGTTTGTTTTACTTTAGGGCTTGTTGTTTGTTTGTTATTGGGCCTTAGGCCCGTTTTTGTGATTGGTTAGGGTTTTAGGTTTTAAAGAAAAAATATAAAAATAAAAATAAAAAAATGTGGCCCATTGGGCCCGTGTCATTCCCGAAGCCTGAAACCCGTAACCCAAGCCCATTTAGTGTGTCGGGCCTGTTCGTTTTTAGGCCCATTAGTTTAAGCTCACCAATAATGGCCCGTTCTCTACGCGGCCAGGCCCACTTTAAGGCCCAGACTATTCCGATAGCCCAGGCCCGTTTAAAGTGTCGGCAACCGTTAGCGCGTGTGCTACGCGTTTTCACTGTTCACTTTACGACTTTCGCGTAAAGATTTAGTTAAATAAAAAGAAAAATTCTTATTGGACCGTCCCGCGACTTTCGCGTCGGCACGATAATTAAAAAATAAATAAAAAAATAAAAAATAAAAAAAAATATTTGATTGGGCCGACGGACGACTTTTGCGTCGGCCGATTTGTATAATAATCCGCATGCGTGTCAATCGTAGCCTTTGCGACTTTCGTCGCTCGATCCGCAATTTGCGGATCCGTGTCCGTGGCACGTGTGCGTACGTGCGTCTGTTCCTTTCCCTTGGTTTGTGTCTATGTGCTTCATTCCATTCATTTTGCATTCATTTTCACTTAGTTCCCTTTTAGTCTCTCTAAATTTTCTCTCGTTTGTTCATACTTGTTCTTCACTTGTTCTTCGTTGTTCTTAGTTATTTTTCCGAAAGCTATCCTCCCTCCCAACCTAGAAATGGCCAAAAGAGTGAATTCTTTCGGTGAGTTGTTTCATTCTAGTCCTCCGAAGAGTGATTTCTTTGAAGGCTTGGATGAAATCATTCCACCAAGCATTCTAGATACGTTAATGATAGCATGCCGGATGCCAGAACCGGAACCACAAGCACCAATCCAGCTGATGATCCACATGTTGTTGCTGTTGCTGGTCCTTCCCGAAGCGTACGAGAGGCCCGAGGACGAGATTCACCAAGGACCAAAATGATGCGTTGACCGAGTTCTACACGGTGAATCCTCACCCACTCAAACTGCACGGAGCAAGGTTTGCTATAGAACTCGGGTTAACCGAAAATAAGGTCTACAATCGGGGAAGGAGATTTCATGATAAGCACGGTATCCCGTCGAGGAGCAGATTTATGCCGATCTAATAAGAAGAAACGAGGAGCTGATGAGTAAGAATGAGGAGCTTCAAGAGCAGAACCAGAAACTCATCGATGCTCTTCACGGCGGCATTTGTCCCCGAGTGTGGAGGTCCCGTTCCGCACCCGGATGTGCATCGATCAAGATTCGAAGTTGTTCCTCCGGAGCCTCTTCTTGTCTTGTCCGATGATTCAATCGACATGGATGACTTGCGAAGGGATGTGCGGAGCCTCATGCCAACATTACTCGAGCGCTCATCCTCTCATGTGCCATCCGACAACATTCGGGACCTCGCTCGCTGATCTCGTTGGGTTTCATTCCGACCGGATCACCGATATCGTGAACAAAGCCAAAGACGAACTCCTTCTCTTGGCCGCGGCTGGTTTTCCCCTGTGGATCTTTTCATCAAATCCCGGCACTTCCATTCATCCCGAAATTCTTAATCATGCCGAGTACTTGCGAGTGTCTCAACGAGCCGAGCCTACACCATATTTCATATCGAAGCCTCGAGACACTCAGCAACCATTCACTCGAATCCGACCACCATCGTTCGGATTTTAATGGATGTTGGTCAATGGTTGCTCATCTTCTGTAGCTTGGTCACCAATGCCCATACCTTGGAGGTCCTGTTCTCCGGGATAGAAGAAAGCTACAAGGAGCGAGTGCAAGTGATGTCTGCCGAGTTCCTAGTGCCAACACACAATGTTTCAACTCGTGAAGTCCAGTTTGTTCGTTCCTCTCACCAACAATTGGATGGAAGTTGGATTGTTGTGGATGTCTCTGTGGATGAAATGAGCTCAAATCCAAGGCCTTCCGTGAGATCAAGATGCCGAAAACGTCCTTCCGGATGCCTGATACGGGATCTGCATAATGGAGCCTCCTTTGTCACGTGGGTGGAGCATGTTGATGTGCGAGAAAAAGATGTAACCCCCTTATTTAAACCTTTTGTTGAATCAGGTTTTGCATATGGAGCGAAGCGTTGGTTGGCACCTCTTCAACGACATGCCGAGCGCTACATGTGCGTGATGGGGATTCACACTTCACCTAGTGACTCAATCATTTCACCGGGAGGGAGAAGAAGCCTTGCTAAGATGGCAAACCAGATGGCGGTAAGTTTCTTCAACGACATCACCAACTCGACTTACCATCATTGGACTGCATCAAACAAAACGGGAGACGCACATATGGAGGTCGGGACCAACAAGCGAAGGGGTGATCCTAGCCAACCCCTTGGACTCGATCGTCTGCTGGCTGTTCTGTCAAGCACTTCTCTCATCACACAAGAATCTTTGATTTTATCGAGACGTACGGACAAGGCATTTATGGGATAGTGTGTCGATAGATAGTTCGATACATGTGCTTACAAACTTCACCACTGGTCTTGACCCACGAAATTCTATCTCCGTTTTGGGCATAAGTAATCACGTCGACTTCCTCATACTCCGGGAGTGCTTCACGGATTCAACGGGGTCGTACGTGATTTATGCGCCTATCGATCAAGCAAGCTTCCGAGTCCATGTTATGTGGAGTTGACCGGAGCCTTTTCAATTGATGTCATCTGGCTTCTCCATTCTGCCTGATGTATCCGGAGACGTACTTGATGGAACTCTACCGACGTTAGTGTTCCGGATCTCGGTGAAGGCAAATTCAGCCGGACGTCTTGTGGATTTGGCAACAGGCACGGTCCAGGACACGCTAAAAAAGATCAAAGCCGCAGTCAACTAAGGAGCAAACCTTGGATGCAAGGCCCCCTAGCCTTGTTTGTGACTGTTGGTGACTACCTTCGGGAGGAGCTTAACGATCTTCAAGGGGGAGTTTTTCTTTAACCTTTCTCTTTTATTTCTGTTTGTGTGTTTACTTCTATTTATTTATGTTTGTGTGTTTAAATTCAATAACCATGCTTGAATTTTTCATTTTCGTGAAATATCTGTCTAACATTGAGGACAATGTTTAATTCAAGTGTGGGGGGAAGGTTTATTAAAAAGAAAAGAAAAAATTTGAAAAATTCAAATTTTCAAAAAAATAATTTACTTGTGTTTGTTTTCTACGGTAACAATATATCGACTAGATCATACTTACTCCCTTGGTAGCGTTGAACCTACCATTGCACTAAGTAAGTCACTGTGGTCACGTATTGTTACCCTAATAAAAAAAAATTGAAAAAGAAAAAAAAATAGTTTTGTAAGCTCGTTTGTTTCGCACTGGCTTTGGAGCTATCGAGTCTTAGAAAGTGCTTGTTCGTTTATTTGAGCTATATCATTTAAAAAAAAATCAATCAAAAAAATCAAAAAATCAAAAATTACAAAAATATTTGCTTCTGTTTTGTGTGTTTTGTGCTTTGTTCTTTCCAATCCCAAGGATGAATTGAGTTTAATTGTTGTGATTAGGAGAATGTTTATTATATGTCAAGGCTTTGTGTAGTTTGCTTTGGATTTAATATGCATAACTTGTGATTGCTCGAAATTCCATGTTCACATAACCTGTTTCGATTAATTGATTGCAATCCGAGAAGCACATTTGAACATACATTGTCATGCATACCCAGAAAATGTGAGGATTTGAGCCTATTGTATATTCACATGTATGCATATTTCATACATTTACTCGTTCTTCATGTGTGCACAATTCATGAGTTTTGAACCTAGAACTTGCTCAAAGACCACTTGAAACGTTTTGTTAATCTGTGATGAATTAGAGATGATTAAGGCATTAGTTGAGCACCATGGCCAAAATATTCATCATCCATCTAAACACGAACTTTAGGAATCCCCTTTTGAACTAAACACTCATTAGCCGTTTCTTTTGTTCACCCACACCATCTCACCCTTGTTTTATTTATGTTTGCAAGACGATGATAGTGACTTCTTGTGTTCTTATGCTTCGGGTTTTGATTTGTATGGTAGTTTACCAAAAGGCAAGTGTGGGGGTGTATTTATTTTGTTGTATTTGTTCAAAGAAAAGAAAAAAAAAATCAAAAAAAAAAAAAGAAGGAATAAATTCCTCAAAGAAAAAAAAATAGAAAAGAAAGAAGAAAAAAAAATGTCAGAAAGAGAAATGTCAAAAATAGAGTTATTTTCTTGTATTATTTTCAATAAAAGGTTAGAGGAAAATAAGAGTTGTTTCGGGTTTAGCATAGGTATGAGTTTCAAAGTCTTTGATTTGTCTTGCAAACATATGAAACATTTTTCATTTCGAGTCCTTTCACTTCATTTACCATTCACCCTTTGGTCCCTGTTTCACCTGAAAGCCCTTATGATCTAATGATTTGTGGATTAATTGTGGAGAGTTGGTTAATGAGCAAGCTTATGGGAACATTACTTGTGCAATTGTTATGAGAGTAAACACTTAACCCTAAACACTGAGCGGAAATATTTAGTGATCATTGTGAGGTTTAGTGGTTAATGTTGTTCATATGTGCCTATTGGATTGCTTGACATTAATTGTATACTCGGTTTTCACACACTTCACCCGAGCATAAATGAGATGTGCAGGTTAAACACTTAGCAAATTCGTTAGCCTTGGTATATAATTTGTATTCTCTTGATTATAACTCTTCTGAACTCGCTGAGGGTTATGGTTGGAAAGACCATTCTGTTTTGTGTTTCCTTTTTTGTTTTGTGTTGTTCTTGTGTTTGCTAGAGGACTAGCAGTAGCTAAGTGTGGGGGAATTTGATAGGAGCACAAAGTGTGACGTTTTTAATGTGTTTTCCCTACTATTTGGCTATGATTTAATTGTAACTTTGCTATTTTAGCTTAGTTTCCATATTTGAGTCCAAAATGATGTATTAATGTGAACATGTGCAGAAACGAAGTCTAATGGGCTTTCTCGAGGCCCAAGCCCATGAAGGAAGGCCCAAACCCAAGATGGAAGGCCCAAATCCATGAAGGAAGGCCCAGGTTCACAAGGCATGAGGAAAGGCCCAAGCCCAGATTTTCGGACAATCTGCCTGTGCAGATCAGTCAACTTGCGAAGCCCATATCTCTCAATTGCACCGTCAGATCTAACTGTAATTTTGATACACGCTGCATGTGGATGTTAGCTGCTCCCAAATAAAATTTCAGAATCATCCAACCGGTGGAACGTCCATTATGCCGCTCTAAGTGCGCACTGCTCAGTGCTGTCTGCTTTTTATTTCTTTCCTCTTCTTTTATTTTCAATGCTCCACTCACCCCTATATTCTTTCCTCTTCTTTCTGCCCACAATATTAGTGTTTGATTTCTTTTACCTAAATAAATGGTTTATTGCCATATGACTACATTTCCACCATTCCACTTACCATTTCTTTTCTACCACTCACATTCCACTTCTCTTCCCTTTCTTTCTTTATTTCTTTCATTGTCTTCTTCTTCCTCTCCATTCTCCTATAAATAGCAGCCTCATTCTTCTCACCAATACACACCCCAATGGGGAGGGACAAACCCTCCTCTTTCTCTTCTCCATCTCACATCATATTTTCCATTCTCTAGTATTTAGGGTTTTCAAGTCTTCAAGGAGGAGGGGAGCTGTTTACACCATTACCACCAGCCATCAACCATCATCACCACCATCATCATCACCTTGGGAATCTCGGCTTTTGAGTTACTCGCGTGAGGATTTAAGAGTTTGTGATCTTCGAGTTCTTCCTACTTTCCATATGGTGTACTTCAACTTATTCTTTAATTACTCTTTTTGAGTTCCTCTTTGTTGCTTGATTATTCTTTGTATTAGTTAACATGACATGATTTATATAATTTTCAGCCTATATTTATGAGTTTATTTGATTGTTAGATCCTAATTAATTAGTTCTTCTAGCAGCTTATGTGACTCCGTTTATTTGATTCGGTTTTATTGAATCTTTTATGTGTTCTTGTTTTAAGGTTCGAAACTTAAGATGATTGCATGTAATTGGTGCTAGAATTAGGGTTTTAATTCTAATTCACAAGTAGTAAAGGCTTATCAAACGGGTCAGAATCAAAATAAGAAGGATCGCGGATAGACGAGCGTTCGCTAGGTCGCGCACTTTAATTAACAACTCTTCTCCTATGCGTTAGATATGTTATTGATTGATCACCTTTGCATGTTTAATTGTTTAATCTAGATGAGCGTTCACTAGGTTAATTTTCATAGAAGAGGTTTTATTTGGGGAATGATAACCCGTGTGGGCATTCCACATATGTTAGTTTCGGTTTCATGGCTAGTGAACTTGGTTAATTTTCGGTCTAATGATTGGTAAACTTGTGTATATGTGGCTGAACTTTATATACTTTGTGTTTCATCATCATATTTTATTTATTCTTTGTAATTTAATTAATTTATTTCATTCAATTTATCTCTCAATTCCCCTTTTTACTTTGTACATATGTATATATTTATACTTTATACTTGTTAATAATAATTCTTTATTTTATTTAATTCTTTGTGACATTTTTTGTTAGGTACACCCTTTGATCTCCGTTGTGAACGATACCCTACTTACACTATACTACCGATAGGGATTTTTTTAAATTGATGCTCATTTTGAGCCTATCAATGGTTGCCGAGTGTCTCGAGGATTCCGATTTGAAGTATGGCGCAGGCTCGCCACGTTGAAACACTCGCAAGTACTCGGCCCTATTTAGAGTCTCGGGATGAATAGAAGTGTCGGGAGTCGGTGAAGATATCCACAAAGGAAAACCGGCAGTGGCCATGAGCATGAGCTCGTGCTTGGCCTTGCGGGCGATATCCGAGATCAAGTCGGTGTGGACTCCGACAAGATCATGAGCAGGTCCCGGAAGAGTAGATGGCACAGGTACGGATGGGCGCTCGACTAGTGTAGGCATGAGGCTCCGCACATCCCGTCTCAAGTGGTCCATGTCGATCGAATCATCGGACAACTCGAGAAGAGGCTCTTGTTGTGGAGGAACAACTTCGAGCCTTCGCCTAGGCACATCAGAATGCGGAACAGGACCTCCGCAATTGGGACAAATGCCGCTCTGGAGAGCATCGACGAGTCGTTGATTCTGCAGTTGAAGCTCCTCGTTTTTGCTCACCAGCTGATCGTTCCTTCTTTCTAGCTCGGCAATACGCTGCTCAGAAGTCCGGATACCGAACTTCTTCCTATTTCTCGACCCCCAATAGTAGACTTGGTCTTCTTCTAGTCCGATTTTTGGACCAAATCTTTCACGTTGTGGCTTGGTGGGGTGAGAATACACCGCAAAGAAAGCTGCTAGTGCATCTCTCTGAGCCTTGGTGTATTTTGTCCTTGGAAGTCTCCTATAGACAGGAGCGGCTTCCGGCTCGGCGGGTGGATCAGCAACCAGAATTGGTGCTTGGGGTTGTGGTTGCGGTTGTGGTGGTGGCTGGGTCGGCATGCTAGCATCGGCGCTATTGAGCATGCTCGGTGGAATTATTTCAGCCAAGCCTTCAAAGATCGGGTTCTCTGAAGGACCTGCCTGAAACAAGTCGCTGAAGGAATTAACTCTTTTGGCCATTTGTGGTTTGGGAGGGAGGAATGCTTTTCTGGGTTTGGGAGGTTTTCTGGGAAAAACGGAAGAACACGAAGAACAGATGAAGAATAACGAGAGAAAATGAGAGAGAATGAGAGAGAAACTAAGGGAAACGTGTGAAATGCCTAAGGAAACTAGCGCAAACAGAAGGGAGGGGGAAAGGAGTGGACGCACGCATGCACGCTCGCACACGTGCCAAAGACAGAAGACCCGCAAATTGCGGATCGGGCGACGAAAGTCGCAAAGCGTACAGTGAAAACGCATGCGGCTTATTAAACAAATCGGCCGACGCAAAAGTCGTGCGTCGGCCCAATCAATTTTTTTTTCATTTTCAGTTTTTTATTTTTTTATTTTATTTTTTAATACTTTACGAAAAGTCGTAAAGTGAACAGTGAAAACGCGTGTGAAACACGCGCAAAGGTTGCCGACACTTTAAACGGGCTTGGGCCATCGAAATGGCTTGGGCCTTAAAGTGGGCCTGGGCCAAAGAAAACTCCGGCCCATTATTGGTGGGCTTAAACTAATGGGCCTAAAAACGAACAGGCCCGACACACTAATGGGCTTGGGTTACGGGTTTTGGGCTTCGTGAATGACACGAACCCAATGGGCTAAATTTTTTTTATTTTTTTTTTTTATTTTACGAAACCTAAAACCCTAACCAATCACACAAACAAATGGGCTTAAGGCCCAATGATAAATAACAAACAAACAAGCCCAAAACAAACCAACAGTAATTATAAATAGTGAAAATAAATAATTACAAAACAGTAAAACAAACAAACACACTTTTTTTTTTTATTTACAACTAAAATTTTTCAATTTTTTATTTTTTTTTTTTTTTTTTTAACAAACAAATAACGAGAGTGAAAAGAAAACTTACCTTTTTACTCCCGAGGAAACCGAAAAATCACCAACAAGACATCAACCTCAAGGTTTTTCAACCTTGACTTCCTAAACGTATGCTCCGATGTATGTAGTAAAATTTCCGATAAACCCGGATTATTCCCTATAAAAATTAAAATGTTAGTAATAAAATTTACAAGTTAAAAACAAAATATTTACAAAATTAAAAATAATGTCACAAATTATCTATACAAAATGAATAAATAAAATTTCTTATGTCTAAGTATATTTTATTTACAAGTAATGTTAAATTGTCCAAAATATAGTTAAGAACAAAGTTGATTCCAAGCGGTAATTCGAGGTGGACGTACGGCCTAGGTGCAATGTCTTGACGTAAATGACTTTCCGTGTTTTCAGAAGGCGAATGGCCAGATCACAAGAAATAAGCGAGAGGCAGGATTCATTTAGTGGACAAGTCCTCTGAATCCAATTTTACAAACCCGTCACCCAGAGTCTTGATCATATCTAGACACCATTCATGTGCCCCTTACTCAGTTGAGAAAGCACTTAAGTGTTCGACAATTCTCCAAGTGTTAATAAAGGCCGCCCTCAACCTCAAGTGACCTTACGGTACAAATGAAGGGTTTAGGCCAATATTAATAAAAGGACCTTACCTATTTCCGTTCAAATTACAACCTACAACAACTTAAATAATTAACAGTATTCAGGATACCTAAGTATAATTACTAAGTGTAACAATATATACAAGTATAATTAGTAAGTATTATTTACAAGTATTATTTACAAATAGTAAACAGTAAAAAGTAAAAAAGTAAATAGTAAAAACAATCCCCGGCGAGCCGGCGCCAAAATGATATGCGGTAAAACCGACGTCATTAATATTACCTAAACTTCCTAACAATTTGTCGTTGAATAGTATAATGGGAAGTAGAAGGTTTTTCCCACAGAGGATTGTTTATTTACTTTTCTAATGTCACGAAATTAATTAAAATAAATTGTATCTATTTACAAAAATGTACAATATATACAAAGGTGATATTTTTGGGTTTTTGAAATTCTTTTGAAAACAAGAAATAAATAAAAGAAAATATTTTTGGTTTTTAATCTTTTTGAAAATAAAACAAGAAAAATACAAATTCAATTACAATTTAAGCTAACACAATTAAATAAAATACACTAAAAATAAAGCAATTAAACTAACACACAAATAAATAAATAACATGTTTTTGGGTTTTTCATAATTAAATAAATCACACAATATTCAAAATACACAACTTAATCAAATATTCAAAAATAGAAATAAATAACTTCACACAACAAATATAAATAAATTGAGTTTGAGAGAGAAATGCTCATTTAATTCCGGCGAAGGATCTTATCGGATTCGCCGGATTTTCGATGAAGTTCGGGAGCATGGGTGTAGATAGCATTTGGGCTTGAAATTGGGCTTGAGCAATTTGGGCTTGGAAGCCCAATTGGAAGCCCAATTGAGGTAGACTTGGTCAATGGCCCAACCGAGAAAGTCAATCTGACTTTCCTTGACCCGTGACTTTCTTTTCTCCTCTCTTCCACGAGTTTGACCCGTGCTTTTCATTTCAGCTCTCATTTTCTCATTTCTGGATTTCTTCTTCTTCAAAGCGGGGAGAGCGAATGAGGCCGTGAGAGACTTGACGGCGCGGGTTGGGCACGGCGCGAGAGAGGATGGAGACGCCGCAAGGAACAGCAGCGGCTTGATTTGATTCGTCGGCGACGTGATGAGGAACGGCGAGCACGAGCACGGGCTTGAACCGGATCTGTGATGGTTAATTGAAGCGGCACCGGCGACGATTGGGAGCACGGCCGAGCGGCGAGCGGAGGAGAGCAGCAGCTGCTTATGGGCTTGGCGACGGTGAATCGAGCCCGGGCTCGATGCTTGGGTTCCGAGATCGATGGCAGCGGGGAGATCGACGGTGTGGCTGAAAAGAAGCGGCGAGAGAGGGCTACGCCATCATAGAGGAACCGAGCACAACGGCGGCGAAGCAAAACAGCGACGGTGCTTGGCGCATTGAATCGACGTCGGCGATTGGTGGCGATAACGGTGGAAGCACGGGCTCGTGGTGAGGATCCGGAGGAGTTGAACGGCATCGACGACGACGTTATTGGCGAGAAGAGCATGAGCTCGATGGATTTGGTACGGCGGCGCGGCTCGGAGCTTCCAAACCTGCAAAAGAAGAACTGAAAAGTTAGAGAGAAAGAAGATGACCGGAGGAGAGGCCCCCGGCCACCCCGTGTGTGTCATCGGCAGATGGTGATGCTTGGGATGATTAGCTGTTGTGACTTTGTGAATTTGCAGGTTTGTGGTGGAGGATTTGCTTGATTGTTAATTGTGAACAGAAACGAGGATTGAGATTGAGAACGGTGATTTTGGTGTTTGGGTGATTGAGGTGAAGTGAGAAGGCGAGAAGAGAGGAGGAAGGGGAGAGATTATGTTGTTGTGCCGTGAGGAAGAGAGGAGAAAGCGAGAGAGATTGTGAGGAACGAGAGAAGAAGAGGGGGAGGAAGATGGGGCTGAGGTAGTCCTGGAGAGAATAGAGGGAGAGGATGGAGAGAGGTAGATGTGGTTGCCGGCAGAGTAACGAGAGAAGATGATTTAGTGGTGGTGAGGGACTAGAAGGAGGGAGAGAGATGGTGACGCGGGGAGAGGAGCTCCCCGGCCCCGGCCATGGAAAACTGAAAATAGAGATGGGTATTTATAGATGGTGATTGGAGGAGGAAGCAGAAGATGGTGGACTGTGATGGTGAGGAACAGCTCAAAAGCCGTAGAAAAATCCAAGGGAACGGTGGGGTGGCTGGCTGGAAAACCACAACAGATTTGAATTCAAACTTCAAACGAAGTGAAGCGGGTAACATGGCTGCAAACAAGAACCAACCAAAAGAAAAATTAAAATAATAAAAAGAAATAGAATAAAATAAAATAAAAGAACAAATAAAATAATTATAAAATAAATACTAAAATAGAAATAAAAATAAATAAAGAAAAGAATAAATATAAAACATAAAAATGGGAAAATAAAGTAGAGATTTAATTTCTGTTTCACCACCGCGTGTGGTGGTTGCGCCTCCGTGAGTGGTGGTTCGCCGGCAAAATTGCCGGGATTTGGAACGGTTTCCAAAATCTTCGTACAATATTATATTCCACTTCCGAAAGATAACCGGTGCCATCAGATAATCGAAAAGTCACGGTTGACTTTCCGAAATTGCGCGGTAAATCTCCAAAATTCACCTTTTATGTGTAAATTAGCATTTTTCACATATTTTCCCTGAAAACACGAAAACAAACATTAAACCGACAAATAAGCTTTCAGAATAGCATCCATCCAAGTATTTAGAGCACTTTGTGAACGTATTTTACGTTCACATCAGGCTACTGAGATGATGATTGTGTGAATGAGTGATTAATCCCAGCAGCAGCTGTTTCTTAAATAGGGAAGGGAAAGGCAGAAGCAGCCAAGGAAGAGTGGAGCTCGGTGGAGTGGTGAAGCTTTAGTGCGATGGAGGTGATGGAAAAACAGCTCAAAAGCTGGAGATGAGTCCAAGTGAAAGAGATCAGTGCTTGGCTGCATAGATTGATTCCATGTGAGGGAATTGAAATCATGTGAGGAGGAATCTTGGTGGTTGAAGTGGAGATGGCGGCAACTGCAGAGAACGTGAAATGTGAACATGTTAGCTGCAAACAGAAAAACAAAAGAAAAAAATAACAAAAAGAATAAAAAGAAATAATTGTAAAATAAAACAAAAGAAATATAAAATAACAAAAGAAATAGAAATAAAATAAATACTAAGAAGAAATAAAAATAAATAAAGAAAAAGAATAAAGATAAAACATAAACATGGGAAAATAAAATGGAGATTTAAAATGGGTTTTGCCACTGCGTGTGGTGGTTGCGCCGCCATATGTGGTGGTTCGCCGACAAAATTGTCGGTATTCGGAATGGTTTCCGACATCTTCGTACAATATTTTATTCC
Organism: Rubus idaeus; assembly: GCA_030142095.1. NCBI lineage: Eukaryota > Viridiplantae > Streptophyta > Magnoliopsida > Rosales > Rosaceae > Rubus > Rubus idaeus. Next base: position 15,316,846 of record CM057968.1, on the reverse strand, counting down.
ACAAATGAAAGTCACGGTTGACTTTCCGAATTACGCTGAAAACCTCCAAAATTCACCTTTTCTGTGCAGATTAACATTTTACTCGTATTTTCCCTAAAATCACAAAAACAAACATCAAACAGACAATTAAGCTTTCGGAATAGCAAAATCCAGTAATTAAAGGCACTTTGTGAACGTATTTTACGTTCACATCACACCCCTACACTTGAACTATTGCTAGTCCTCTAGCAAACACAGAACAAAACAACACAAAACAGAAAGGGAAACACAAAACAGACGGTCTTTCCAACCATAATCCTCAGCGAGTTCGAAAAAAATTATAATCAAGAGAATAAAAATTATATACCAAGGCTAAAGAATTTGCTAAGCATTTAACATGTACATCTCATTTATGCTCGGGTGTGTGTGTGAAAACCAAGTATACAATTAATGTCAAGCAATCCAATAGGCACATATGAACAACATTAACCACTAAAGCTCACATGATTCACTAAATATTTCCGCTTAGTGTTTAGGGTTAAGTGTTTACTCTCATAACAATTGCACAAGTAATGTTCCCATAAGCTTGCTCATTAACCAACTCTCTACAATTAATCTACAATTCATTAGATCATAAGGACTTTTTAGGTGAAACAGGGACCAAAGGGTGGATGGTAAATGGTGAATGGTAAATGAAGTGAAAGGACTGGAAATGAAAAATGTTTTACATGTTTGCAAGACAAGTCAACGACTTTGAAACTCATACCTATGCTATACCCGAAACAACTTTTATTCTCCTCCAACCTTTTATTGAAAACAATACAACAAAATAACTCTATTTTTGGAATTTCTCTTTCTTTTTTCTTTTTTTTTTCTTTTCTATTTTTTTTTTCTTTGAGGAACTTATTCCTTCTTTTTATTTCTGATTCTTTTTTTTTTCTTTGAACAAATACAACAAAATAAATACACCCCCACACTTGCCTTTTGGTATGCTACCATACAAATCCGAAGCATAAAAACATAAGAAGTCACTATCATCGTCTTGCAAACATAAATAAAACAAGGGTGAGATGGTGTGGGTGAACAAAAGAAACGGCTAATGAGTGTTTAGTTCAAAAGGGGATTCCTAAAGTTCGTGTTTAGATGGATGGTGAATACTTTGGCCATGGTGCTCAACTAATGCCTTACTCATTTCTAATTCATCACAGATTAACAAAATGTTTCAAGCGGTCTCTGAGCAAGTTCTAGGTTCAAAAACTCATGAATTGTGCACACATGAAGAACGAGTAAATGTATGTGATAGACCCAAAATGAGCATCAATTTAAAAAAAATCCCTATCGGTAGTAGTATAGTGTATAGTAGGGTATCGTTCACAACGGAGATCAAAGGGTGTACCTAACAAAAATTGTCACAAGAATTAAATAAAATAAAAGAATTATTAACAAGTATAAAGCATAAATATATACATATGTACAAAGTAAAAAGGGGAATTGAGAGATAAATTGAATGAAATAAATTAATTAAATTACAAAGAATAAATAAAATATGATGATGAAACACAAAGTATATAAAGTTCAGCCACATATACACAAGTTTACCAATCATTAGACCGAAAATTAACCAAGTTCCCTAGCCATGAAACCGAAACTAACATATGTGGAATGCCCACACGGGTTATCATTCCCCAAATAAAACCTCTTCTATGAAAATTAACCTAGTGAACGCTCATCTAGATTAAACAATTAAACATGCAAAGGTGATCAATCAATAACATATCTAACGCATAGGAGAAGAGTTGTTAATTAAAGTGCGCGACCTAGCGAACGCTCGTCTATCCGCGATCCTTCTTATTTTGATTCCGACCCGTTTGATAAGCCTTTACTACTTGTGAATTAGAATTAAAACCCTAATTCTAGCACCAATTACATGCAATCATCTTAAGTTTCGAACCTTAAAACAAGAACACATAAAAGATTCAATAAAACCGAATCAAATAAACGGAGTCACATAAGCTGCTAGAAGAACTAATTAATTAGGATCTAACAATCAAATAAACTCATAAGTATAGGCTGAAAATTATATAAATCATGTCATGTTAACTAATACAAAGAATAATCAAGCAACAAAGAGGAACTCAAAAAGAGTAATTAAAGAATAAGTTGAAGTACACCATATGGAAAGTAGGAAGAACTCGAAGATCACAAACTCTTAAATCCTCACGCGAGTAACTCAAAAGCCGAGATTCCCAAGGTGATGATGATGGTGGTGATGATGGTTGATGGCTGGTGGTAATGGTGTAAACAGCTCCCCTCCTCCTTGAAGACTTGAAAACCCTAAATACTAGAGAATGGAAAATATGATGTGAGATGGAGAAGAGAAAGAGGAGGGTTTGTCCCTCCCCATTGGGGTGTGTTTGAAGAGAAGAATGAGGCTGCTATTTATAGGAGAATGGAGAGGAAGAAGAAGACAATGAAAGAAATAAAGAAAGAAAAGGAAGAGGAGTGGAATGTGAGTGGTAGAAAAGAAATGGTAAGTGGAATGGTGGAAATGAAGTCATATGGCAATGAACCATTTATTTAGATAAAAGAAATCAAACACTAATATTGTGGGCAGAAAGAAGAGGAAAGAATATAGGGGTGAGTGGAGCATTGAAAATAAAAGAAGAGGAAAGAAATAAAAAGCAGACAGCACTGAGCAGTGCGCACTTAGAGCGGCATAATGGACGTTCCACCGGTTGGATGATTCTGAAATTTTAATGCCGAATACCTAACATCCACATGCAGCGTGTATCAAAATTACAGCTAGATCTGACGGTTCAATTGGGAGATATGGGCTTCGCAAGTTGACTAATCTGCACAGGCAGAATGTCCGAAAATCTGGGCTTGGGCCTTTCCTCATGCTTTGTGAACTTGGGCCTTCCTTTATGGATTTGGGCCTTCCATCTTGGGTTTGGGCCTCCTTCTTGGGTTTCATGGCAGACCACCTCTTAATGGGCCTCGCAAAAGCCCATTAAGCTTTGTTTCTGCACATGTTCACATTAATACGCCATTTAGGACTCAAATATGGAAACTAAGCTAAAATAGCAAAGTTACAATTAAATCATAGCCAAATACTAGGGAAAACACATTAAAAACGTCACACTTTGTGCTCCTATCAAATTCCCCCACACTTAGCTACTGCTAGTCCTCTAGCAAACACAAGAACAACACAGAACAGAAAAGGAAACACAAAACAGAATGGTCTTTCCAACCATAACCCTCGGCGAGTTCGAAGAGTTATAATCAAGAGAATAAAAATTATATACCAAGGCTAACAAATTTGCTAAGCATTTAACCTGCACATCTCATTTATGCTCGGGTGAAGTGTGTGAAAACCAAGTGTACAATTAATCTCATGCAATCCAATAGGCACATCGAAACAACATTAACCACTAAAGCTCACAAGAATCACTAAATATTTTCGCTCAGTGTTTAGGGTTAAGTGTTTACTCTCATAACAATTGCATAAGTAACGTTCCCATAAGCTTGCTCATCGACCAACTTTCCACAATCAATCTACAACTCATTAAATCATAAGGACTTTCAATGGTGTAATGGGGCCAAAGGTTAGGGGTTAAAAGAAACGAAGGGAAAGGAAAAACAAAATGTCCCGAGTGTTCCACAAAACAATTTTGTGACTTGTTTTCTATATGCTTAAACAATCAAACAACCAAACTTTTATTCACTTCCAATCTTTCACACTTTCTGAACAAACACTTCTTATTCTTTCTCTTTTTTTTTTCTTCTTTTTTTTTTTTTTTTTTTTTTTTTTGTAATTTTTTTTTTTTTACACAACATTTTTTTTTTTTAACACCCCCACACTTACTTCTTTCACAAACCAGAAGACTTTTCAAGCACAAAATACCACCACAAGTCACAAAATTGTCTCTTTAACACATGTTGGAACAAAGGCAGGTTAGTGTTTAAGCTAAAAACAGGTTAGGAGTAAGCGGGTTAACAAAGAAAAAGGCTAAAAACATGTTAGGCTCAAAAGAGGTTAACCTAAAGGATTAGTGTTTACGGGGCTGTAAGTCAGTTTGGCCATGGTGCTTTACTAATGCCTTAATCATCTCTAATTCATCACAGATTAATAAAACGTTTCAAGTGGTCTTTGAGCAAGTTCTAGGTTCAAAACTCATGAATTGTGCACACATGAAGAACGAGTAAATGTATGAAATATGCATACATGTGAATATTCAATAGGCTCAAATCCTCACATTTTCTGGGTATGCATGACAATGTATGTTCAAATGTGCTTCTCGGATTGCAATCAACTAATCGAAACAGGTTATGTGAACATGGAATTTCGAGCAATCATAAGTTATGCATATTAAATCCAAAGCAAACTACACAAAGCCTTAGCATATAATCAACATTCTCAAAATCATAACAGATTAAACTCAATTCATCCTCGGAATTGGAAAGAACAAAGCACAAAACAAACAATAACACACAAAAACACACAAACAGAAGCAAATATTTTTGTAATTTTTGATTTTTTGATTTTTTTGATTATATATTTTTTTTTTGATATAGCTCAAATAAACAAACAAGCACTTTCTAAGACTCGATAGCTCCAAAGACAGTGCGAAACAAACGAGCTTACAAAACTATTTTTTTTTTCAATTTTTTTTTATTAGGGTAACAATACGTGACCACAGTGACTTACTAAGTGCAATGGTAGGTTCAACGCTACCAAGGGAGTAAGTATGATCTAGTCGATATATTGTTACCGTAGAAAACAAAAACAAGTAAATTATTTTTTTGAATTTTTGAATTTTTTTTTCTTTTCAATAAACCTTCCCCCCACACTTGAATTAAACATTGTCCTCAATGTTAGACAGATATTTCACGAAAATGAAAAATTCAAGCATGGTTATTGAATTTAAACACACAAACAAAAATAAACAAACAAACATAAATAAACACACGACAGTTAAGTAAATGAAAAGGGAAACAGAAAGACTCCCCTTTGAAGATCGTGAAGCTCCTCCCGAAGCAAGTCACCAACAGTCACAAACATGGCTAGCAGGGCCTTGCATCCAACATTTGCTCCTTAGTTGACTGCGGCTTTGATCCTTTTGAGCGTGTCCTCGGACCATGCCTTTGCCAAATCCACAGCACGTCCGGCTGAATTTGCCTTCACCGAGATCTGGAACACTAACGTCGGTAGAGTTCCATCAAGTACGTCTCCGGATACATCGGGCGAATGGAGAAGCCGAGATGACATCAATTGAAAAGGCTCCGGGTCAACTCCACATAACATGGACTGGAAGCTTGCTTGATCGATAGGCGCATAAATCACGTACGACCCCGTTGAATCCGTGAAGCACTCCCGGAGTATGAGGAAGTCGACGTGATTACTTATGCCCAAAACGGAGATAGAATTTCGTGGGTCAAGACCAGTGGTGAAGTTTGTAAGCACATGTACTGAACTGTCTATCGACACACTATCCCATAAATGCCTTGTCCGTACGTCTCGATAAAATCAAAGATTCTTGTGTGATGGGAGAAGTGCTTGACGAACAGCCGGCGGTACGATCGAGTCCAAGGGGTTGGCTAGGATCACCCCTTCGCTTGTTGGTCCCGACCTCCATATGTGTGTCTCCCGTTTTGTTTGATGCAGTCCAATGATGGTAAGTCGAGTTGGTGATGTCGTTGAAGAAACTTACCGCCATCCGGTTTGCCATCTTAGCAAGGCTTCTTCTCCCTCCTGGTGAAATGATTGAGTCACTTTGGGTGAAGTGTGAATCCCCATCACGCACATGTAGCGCTCGGCATGTCGTTGAAGAGGTGCCAACCAACGCTTCGCTCCATATGCAAAACCTGATTCAACAAAAGGTTTAAATAAGGGGGTTAAATCTTTTTCTCGCACATCAACATGCTCCACCCACGTGACAAAGGAGGATCCATTCTGCAGATCCCGTATCGGGCATCGGAAGGACGTTTTCGGCATCTTGATCTCACGGAAGGCCTTGGATTTGAGCTCATTTCATCCACGAGAGACATCCACAACAATCCAACTTCCATCCAATTGTTGGTGAGAGGAACGAACAAACTGGACTTCACGAGTTGAAACGTTGTGTGTTGGCACTAGAACTCGGCGGACATCACTTGCACTCGCTCCTTGTAGCTTTCTTCTATCCGGAGAACGGGACCTCCAAGGTATGGGCATTGGTGACCAAGCTACGAAGATGAGCAACCATTGACCAACATCCATTAAAATCCGAACGATGGTGGTCGGATTCGGGTGAATGGTTCTTGAGTGTCTCGAGGCTTCGATATGAAATATGGTGTAGGCTCGGCTCGTTGAGACACTCGCGAAGTACTCGGCATGATTAAGAATTTCGGGATGAATGGAAGTGCTTTGGGATTTGAGGAATAGATCCATAGGGGAAAACCAGCGGCGACCAAGAACATGAGTTCGTCTTTGGCTTTGTTCACGATATCGGCGATCTGGTCGGAATGAAACCCAACGAGATCATGAGCAGGTCCCGGAATGTTGTCGGATGGCACATGAGAGGATGAGCGCTCGAGTAATGTTGGCATGAGGCTCCGCACATCCCTTCGCAAGTCATCCATGTCGATTGAATCATCGGACAAGACAAGAAGAGGCTCCGGAGGAACAACTTCGAATCTTGATCGATGCACATCTGGTGCGGAACGGGACCTCCACACTCGGGGACAAATGCCGCTGTGAAGAGCATCGATGAGTTTCTGGTTCTGCTCTTGAAGCTCCTCATTCTTACTCATCGGCTCCTCGTTTCTTCTTATTAGATCGGCATAAATCTGCTCCTCGACGGGATACCGTGCTTATCATGAAATCTCCTTCCCCGGTTGTAGACCTTATTTTCGGTTAACCCGAGTTCTATAGCAAACCTTGCTCTGTGCAGTTTGAGTGGGTGAGGATTCACCGTGTAGAACTCGGTCAACGCATCATTTTGGTCCTTGGTGAATCTCGTCCTCGGGCCTCTCGTACGCTTCGGGAAGGACCAGCAACAACAACAACATGTGGATCGAGCGCACTGGATTGGTGCTTGTGGTTCTGGTTGCAGTTCGGCAGATCCGGCATGCTAGCATTAACAGTATCTAGAATGCTTGGTGGAATGATTTCATCCAAGCCTTCAAAGAAATCACTCTCTGGAGGACTAGAATGAAACAACTCACTGAAAGAATTCACTCTTTTGGCCATTTCTAGGTTGGGAGGGAGGATAGCTTTCTGGAAAAATATTTAAGAACAACGAAGAACAAGTGAAGAACAGTATGAACAGACGAGAGAAAATTTAGAGAGACTAAAAGGGAACTAAGTGAAAATGAATGCAAAATGAATGGAATGAAGCACATAGACACAAACCAAGGGAAAGGAACAGACGCACGTACGCACACGTGCCACAGACACAGATCCGCAAATTACGGATGGAGCGACGAAAGTCGCAAAGGCTACAGTTGACACGCATGCGGATTATTAAACAAATCGGCCGACGCAAAAGTCATCCGTCGGCCCAATCAAATTTTTTTTTCATTTTTTTATTTTTTTATTTTTTTATTTTATTATCGTGCCGACGCGAAAGTCGCAGGACGGTCCAATAAGAATTTTTCTTTTTATTTAACCAAATCTTTACGCGAAAGTCGTAAAGTGAACAGTGAAAACGCGTAGCACACGCGCTAACGGTTGCCGACACTTTAAACGGGTCTGGGCCTTAAAGTGGGCCTGGGCCAAAGAAAACTCCGGCCCATTATTGGTGAGATTAAACTAATGGGCCTAAAAAGTAAAGGCCCGACACACTAATTGGGTTTGGGAATGACACGAGCCCAATGGGCTAAATTTAATTAACAAAATTTTTTATTTTTTATTTTCGAAACCCAAACTCAAACCGACAAAACAAATGGGCTTAAGGCCCAATACTAACAAACAACAAGCAAACAAACAAGCCCAAAACAAACCATAATTATAAACAGTAAAAATAAATAATGACAAATAGTAAAACAAAACAATCACTCTTTTTTTTTATTTACAATTACAAATTTTCTATTTTTTTATTTTTTTTTATTTTTTAAAAATAAATAATTAAATAACTAGAGTGAAAAAGAAACTTACCTTTTTACTCCCGAGGATACTAGAAAATCACCAACAAGACATCAACCTCAAGGTTTTTCAACCTTGACTTCCAAAACGTATGCTCCGATGTACGTGGTAAAATTTCCAATAAACCCGGATTATTCCTATACAAAATAAAAAGGTTAGTAATAGATTTACAAAATAAAAACAAAATATTTACAAAGTTAAAAATATGTCACAAATTATCTATACAAAATGAATGAATAAAATTTCCTATGTCTAAGTAAATTTTATTTACACAATACACTTAAGTGTACAAAAATATTTTCCTTTGCCTAAATATAGTTGAAAAAAAATGAAAGTTGATTCCAAGTGGTAACTCAAGGTGGACGTACGGCCTAGGTGCAATGCCTTGACTTAAATGACTTTCCGTGTTTTCAGAAGGCGAATGGCCAGATCACAAGAAATAAGCGAGAGGCAGGATTCATTTAGTGGACTAGTCCTCTGAATCCAATTTTACAAACCCGTCACCCAGGGTCTCGATCATATCTAGACACCATTCATGTGCCCCTTACTCAGTTGAGAAAGCACTTAAGTGTTCGACAATTCTCCAAGTGTTAATAAAGGCCGCCCTCAACCTCAAATAACCTTACGGTAAAAATGAAGGGTTTAGGCCAATATTAATAAAAGGACCTTACCTATTCCGTTCAAGTTACAACTTACAACAACAAAAAATAATCAACTATATAAAAGACACCTAAATATAATTACTAAGTGTAACAAAATATGAACAAGTATTAAAAACAAGTAATATGAACAGTTAAAAAAAATAGTAAAATTATAAACAATAAAAAGTAAACAGTAATTATATACAAGTAATAGAAACAGTAATAATTACATAAAATTATAAATAGTATTCACAAAAAAAAAATATTAGGTTAGGAATATTTTCAATCCCCGTCGACGGCGCCAAAAATTGATAGACCCAAAATGAGCATCAATTTAAAAAAAATCCCTATCGGTAGTAGTATAGTGTATAGTAGGGTATCGTTCACAACGGAGATCAAAGGGTGTACCTAACAAAAATTGTCACAAGAATTAAATAAAATAAAAGAATTATTAACAAGTATAAAGCATAAATATATACATATGTACAAAGTAAAAAGGGGGATTGAGAGATAAATTGAATGAAATAAATTAATTAAATTACAAAGAATAAATAAAATATGATGATGAAACACAAAGTATATAAAGTTCAGCCACATATACACAAGTTTACCAATCATTAGACCGAAAATTAACCAAGTTCCCTAGCCATGAAACCGAAACTAACATATGTGGAATGCCCACACGGGTTATCATTCCCCAAATAAAACCTCTTCTATGAAAATTAACCTAGTGAACGCTCATCTAGATTAAACAATTAAACATGCAAAGGTGATCAATCAATAACATATCTAACGCATAGGAGAAGAGTTGTTAATTAAAGTGCGCGACCTAGCGAACGCTCGTCTATCCGCGATCCTTCTTATTTTGATTCCGACCCGTTTGATAAGCCTTTACTACTTGTGAATTAGAATTAAAACCCTAATTCTAGCACCAATTACATGCAATCATCTTAAGTTTCGAACCTTAAAACAAGAACACATAAAAGATTCAATAAAACCGAATCAAATAAACGGAGTCACATAAGCTGCTAGAAGAACTAATTAATTAGGATCTAACAATCAAATAAACTCATAAGTATAGGCTGAAAATTATATAAATCATGTCATGTTAACTAATACAAAGAATAATCAAGCAACAAAGAGGAACTCAAAAAGAGTAATTAAAGAATAAGTTGAAGTACACCATATGGAAAGTAGGAAGAACTCGAAGATCACAAACTCTTAAATCCTCACGCGAGTAACTCAAAAGCCGAGATTCCCAAGGTGATGATGATGGTGGTGATGATGGTTGATGGCTGGTGGTAATGGTGTAAACAGCTCCCCTCCTCCTTGAAGACTTGAAAACCCTAAATACTAGAGAATGGAAAATATGATGTGAGATGGAGAAGAGAAAGAGGAGGGTTTGTCCCTCCCCATTGGGGTGTGTTTGAAGAGAAGAATGAGGCTGCTATTTATAGGAGAATGGAGAGGAAGAAGAAGACAATGAAAGAAATAAAGAAAGAAAAGGAAGAGGAGTGGAATGTGAGTGGTAGAAAAGAAATGGTAAGTGGAATGGTGGAAATGAAGTCATATGGCAATGAACCATTTATTTAGATAAAAGAAATCAAACACTAATATTGTGGGCAGAAAGAAGAGGAAAGAATATAGGGGTGAGTGGAGCATTGAAAATAAAAGAAGAGGAAAGAAATAAAAAGCAGACAGCACTGAGCAGTGCGCACTTAGAGCGGCATAATGGACGTTCCACCGGTTGGATGATTCTGAAATTTTAATGCCGAATACCTAACATCCACATGCAGCGTGTATCAAAATTACAGCTAGATCTGACGGTTCAATTGGGAGATATGGGCTTCGCAAGTTGACTAATCTGCACAGGCAGAATGTCCGAAAATCTGGGCTTGGGCCTTTCCTCATGCTTTGTGAACTTGGGCCTTCCTTTATGGATTTGGGCCTTCCATCTTGGGTTTGGGCCTCCTTCTTGGGTTTCATGGCAGACCACCTCTTAATGGGCCTCGCAAAAGCCCATTAAGCTTTGTTTCTGCACATGTTCACATTAATACGCCATTTAGGACTCAAATATGGAAACTAAGCTAAAATAGCAAAGTTACAATTAAATCATAGCCAAATAGTAGGGAAAACACATTAAAAACGTCACACTTTGTGCTCCTATCAGTATGAAATATGCATACATGTGAATATACAATAGGCTCAAATCCTCACATTTTCTGGGTATGCATGACAATGTATGTTTAAATGTGCTTCTCGGATTGCAATCAATTAATCGAAACAGGTTATGTGAACATGGAAATTCGAGCAATCACAAGTTATGCATATTAAATCCGAAGCAAATCACACAAATCCTTAACATATAATAAACATTCTCGAAATCATAACAATTAAACTCAATTCATCATCGGGATTGGAAAGAATAAAACACACCACAAATAAACACACAAACAGAAGCAAATATTTTTGTAATTTTTGATTTTTTGATTTTTTTTTTTATTTTTTATTTGGGTAACAATACGTGACCACAGTGACTTACTAAGTGCAATGGTAGGTTCAACGCTACCAAGGGAGTAAGTATGATCTAGTCGATATATTGTTACCGTAGAAAACGAAAACAAGTAAATTATTTTTTTGAATTTTTGAATTTTTCAAATTTTTTTTTCTTTTCTTTTTAATAAACCTTCCCCCCACACTTGAATTAAACATTGTCCTCAATGTTAGACAGATATTTCACGAAAATGAATAATTCAAGCACAGTTATTGAATTTAAACACACAAACAGAAGTAAACACACAAACTGAAATAAACACAAAACAATTAACTAAATGAAAAGGGAAACAGAAAGACTCCCCCTTGAAGATCGTGAAGTTCCTCCCGAAAGTCACCAACAGTCACAAACAAGGCTAGCAGGGCCTTGCATCCAACGTTTGCTCCTTAATTGACTGCGGCTCTGATCCGTTGAAGTGTGTCCTGGACAAGGGTAGTTGCCGACTCCACGGCAGACTTGGCTGATGTAGCCCTCACTGAGATCTGGAACACTATAGTCAGCAGTGTTCCGTCAAGAATAGCTCCGGATACGTTAGGCAGAATGGAGAAGCCTGAAGACATAAGGGGAAATGGCTCCGGTTGAACTCCACATAACAAACACTGGAGAATGGAATGGTTGATCGGTGCATAAATCACAGACGACCCCGTTGCATCGGTGCAACACTCCTGAAGGATGAGGAAGTCGTTGTGACTATCTATGGCGAGCACCGAAATCTGGTTCCGCGGGTCAAGACCGATGGTGAAATTTGCTAACACACGTACAGAGCTGTCCATCGACATACTATCCCACAGTGGTCTCGTCTGAACGTCTTTGAGGAACTCAAAGATCCTAGTGTGATGAGATAGATGAACAACGGAACAACCAGCAGTACGATTGACTCCAGGGGGCTTGCTCGGATCACCCCTTCGCTTGTTGGTCCCGACCTCCATTCGAGTGTCTCTTGTTCGGTTCGAACAAGTCCAGTGATGGTACGTGGAGTTGCGATGTCGTTGAAGAAACAGATGTCATCTGTTTTGCCATCTCACCCATGTTTTATTGTGTTTGCAAGACGATGATAGTGACTTCTTATATTCTTATGCTTCGGGTTTTGATTTGTATGGTAGTACCAAAAGGCAAGTGTGGGGGTGCATTTTATTTTGTTGTATTTATTCAAAGAAAGAAAGAAAAAAAAAATCAGAAATAAAAAGAAGGAATAAATTCCTCAAAGAAAAAAAAAATAGAAAAGAAAGAAAGAAAAAAAAATGTCGAAAGAGAAATTCCAAAAATAGAGTTATTTTCTTGTATTATTTTCAATAAAAGGTTGGAGGAGAATAATAGTTGTTTCGGGTTTAGCATAGGTATGAGTTTCAAAGTCGTTGATTTGTCTTGCAAACATGTGGAACATTTATCATTTCTAGTCTTTCCCTTCCATTTACCATTTACCATTCATTCACCATTCATTCACCCTTTGGCCCCATTACACCATTGAAAGCCCTTATGATTTAATGATTTGTGGATTAATTGTAGAGAGTTGGTTAATGAGCAAGCTTATGGGAACACTACTTGTGCAATTGTTATGAGAGTAAACACTTAACCCTAAACACTGAGCGGAAATATTTAGCGAATCTTGTGAGTTTTAGTGGTTAATGTTGTTCATTTGTGCCAATTTGATTGCATGAGATTAATTGTACACTCGGTTTTCACCCACTTCACTCGAGCACGAATGAGATGTCCATGTTAAATACTTAGCAAATTCGTGAGCCTTGGTATATAGTTTTTATTCTTCTGATTATAATTCTTGTGAACTCGTTGAGGGTTATGGTTGGAAAGAATTTCTGTTTTGTGTTTCCCTTCTGTTTTTGTGTTGTTCTGTTTTTAGTTCTGTGTTTGCTAGAGGACTAGCAAAAGTTCAAGTGTGGGGGTGTGATGTGAACGTAAAATACGTTCACAAAGTGCTCTGAATACTTGGATGGATGCTATTCTGAAAGCTTATTTGCCGGTTTAATGTTTGTTTTCGTGTTTTCAGGGAAAATATGTGAAAAATGCTAATTTACACATAAAAGGTGAATTTTGGAGATTTACAGCGCAATATCGGAAAGTCAACCGTGACTTTTCGATTATTTAATGACACCGGTCATTATTCGGAAGTGGAATATAACATTGTACGAAGATTTTGGAAACCGTTCCAAATCCCGGCAATTTTGCCGGCGAACCACCACTCAAGGAGGCGCAACCACCACACGCGGTGGTGAAAGACAAATTAAATTTCCACTTTATTTTTCCTTGTTTATGTTTTATATTTATTTTTATTCTTTATTTTTATTTATGTTTTATATTTTATTTATTTTATTTTCTTTAGTTTTGTTTTGTTATTATTTTGTTTCTTTATTTTATCTTTATTTTTGTTTTGTTTTTCCTTTGTTTGCAGCCACGTTATTCACCCACTTCTTCACATGGATTCAATCCATCTACAGCTCATCTTCCATCACCACTAGCAGCATCTTCTACCGCGCCACTGCAATTTGAATTCAAACAGCATCTTAGCTGTCTCTCCACCATCACAGATCACAGATTACCTTCCATTCTTCCTCTTCAAATACCCATCTGCAATTCCATTTTTCTAAGGCCGAGGGGCCAGGGAGCTTCTCTCCCTGCGCTCCCATTTCTCCTCTCCTCCTTTCTCTCCTACACTACCTCAGCCCCTATTTCTCTCTTCTCCAGTCACTCACGGCCTCCTTCCCTCAATCTCTTCTCTTCCTCCTTTCTCTCTCAAATTATCTAAGCCCTTCTTCTCATCCCGTTCCTTAATTAACCAAACAATCTCTTCTTCCATCTCTCTGTTCTCTGTTCTGACAATTCACAAGCAACACCTCTCTCTTCCTCTTTCTGCCGTGCTCTTTGTTACTCTTGCTGCTCACACAAACATCACAATCCATCACCACAATCCCCTGCAATTCCAGTTTCAATAACCTGCAAATTCACAAAGCAATCATCACAGTTCTCAATCACCACCATGCCCGTACCCTGACCAGTAGCGCCGCCTTCGTCTCCGACGAGCCTAGTCACCGCCGCTCTCACCGAGCCGCGCCACGATCCTCTCCGCCTTTTCCGCCATCGATCTCTCTCTCGGACTGCCGCCGCCGCTCTCTCCAGATTGCCCTCACTCTCGCCGCCGTTCGAAGTCGCGCAAGCCTCGCCGACGCCGCGATCCCATCCAACTCCGGCCGCCGAGCCCGTGCTCCCCTGCCACCGCCGATCCGAGCCCGTGTCTCGATCTCCCGTCTTCTCTCTCCCGGCGCCCTTGCTGTTCACCCGCTCCCCGTCCGTCGGCGATCCCAACTCTCGCCGTCGAACCACCGTGACGGCGTCGTCCCCGTGCTCTCTCACCGAGCGTCACCCACCTCTCTCTCTTTGGTCCGAAAACAAGTTGAGAAAGAAGAAGAAAATCCCGCACGAGAAGAATAAGAGTCACGGGTCAAAGTCAACATCCGAAGGGATGACCGGGTCAAACTCACATTTGGGCCTCCAAGCCCAAAGTCAAGCCCAATCAAATCCGTCTAAGGACACTTGCGAGGCCCAAGCCCAATCCGTTATGGGCACCCACTTGGCGAATCCAATGAGCAATTTCTCTCTTTCATTTTATTTAATTATTTTTATTATGTTGAATATTTGTGTGATTTAATATTTAATTGTGTGTTTTATTTAATTTGTATTTTGAATATTTGATTGATTTGAATTGTGTGTTTAATTAATATTGAAAAACCCAAAAATATGTTATTTGATTATTTGTGTGTTAGTTTAATTATTTTATTTCTGGTATGTTTTATTTAATTGTGTTAGTTTGAATTGTAGTTATAATTTGTATTTTCTTGTTTTATTTTATTTTCAAAGATATTAAAAATCCAAAAACATTTTCCTTTATTTATTTATTGTTTTCAAAAGAATTTCAAAAACCCAAAAAGATTACTTGTGTATATATTGTATATTTTTGTAAATAGAAACAATATAGTTTAATTAATTTCGTGACATTAGAAAAGTAAATAAACAATCCTCTGTGGGAAAAACCTCTATTTCCCATTATACTATTCAACGACAAATTGTTAGGAAGTTTAGGTAATAATTAATGACGTCGGTTTTACCGCATATCATTTTGGCGCCGGCTCGCCGGGGATTGTTTTTACTATTTACTTTTTTACTTTTTACTATTTGTAAATAATACTTGTAAATATTACTTACTAATTATACTTGTATATATTGTTACACTTAGTAATTATACTTAGGTATCCTGAATACTGTTAATTATTTAAGTTGTTGTAGGTTGTAATTTGAACGGAAATAGGTAAGGTCCTTTTATTAATATTGGCCTAAACCCTTCATTTGTACCGTAAGGTCACTTGAGGTTGAGGGCGGCCTTTATTAACACTTGGAGAATTGTCGAACACTTAAGTGCTTTCTCAACTGAGTAAGGGGCACATGAATGGTGTCTAGATATGATCAAGACTCTGGGTGACGGGTTTGTAAAATTGGATTCAGAGGACTTGTCCACTAAATGAATCCTGCCTCTCGCTTATCTCTTGTGATCTGGCCATTCGCCTTCTGAAAACACGGAAAGTCATTTAAGTCAAGATATTGCACCTAGGCCGTACGTCCACCTTGAATTACCGCTTGGAATCAACTTTGTTCTTAACTATATTTTGGACAATTTAACATTACTTGTAAATAAAATATACGTAGACATAGATCATTTTGTATAGATAATTTGTGACATTATTTTTAATTTTGTAAATATTTTGTTTTTAACTTATAAATTTTATTACTAACCTTTTAACTTTTTATAGGGAATAATCCGGGTTATTCGGAAATTTTACCACATACATCGGAGCATACGTTTAGGAAGTCAAGGTTGAAAAACCTTGAGGTTGATGTCTTGTTGGTGATTTTTCGGTTTACTCGGGAGTAAAAAGGTAAGTTTTCTTTTCATTTTTTTTTTTGTTTGTTTTAAAAAATAAAAAAAAAAAAAAAAAAAATTGAAAAAATTTATTGTAAATAATAAAAAAAAGAGTGTGTTTGTTTTTATTTTACTGTTTTGTAATTATTTATTTTCACTATTTATAATTACTGTTTGTTTGTTTGTTTTGGGCTTGTTTGTTTGTTATTTATTATTAGGCCTTAGGCCCATTCGTTTGTGTGATTGGTTAGGGTTTTTGGTTTCGTAAAAAATAAAAAAATAAAAAAATAAAAAATTTTAGCCCATTGGGCTCGTGTCATTCACGAAGCCCAAAACCCTTAACCCAAGCCCATTTAGTGTGTCGGGCCTGTTCGTTTTTAGGCCCATTAGTTAAGCCCACCAATAATGGGCCGGAGTTTTCTTTGGCCCAGGCCCACTTTAAGGCCCAAACCATTTCGATGGCCCAAGCCCGTTTAAAGTGTCGGCAACCTTAGCGCGTGCGTCTCACGCGTTTTCACTGTTCACTTTACGACTTTTCGTAAAGTATTAAAAAAATAAAATAAAAAAATAAAAAATAGAAAATCAAAAAAATTTGATTGGGCCGACGCACGACTTTTGCGTCGGCCGATTTGTTTAATAAGCCGCATGCGTTTTCACTGTACGCTTTGCGACTTTCGTCGCCCGATCCGCAATTTGCGGGTCTTCTGTCTTTGGCACGTGTGCGAGCGTGCATGCGTGCGTCCACTCCTTTCCCCCTCCCTTCTGTTTGCGCTAGTTTCCTTAGGCATTTCACACGTTTCCCTTAGTTTCTCTCTCATTCTCTCTCATTTTCTCTCGTTATTCTTCATCTGTTCTTCGTGTTCTTCCGTTTTTCCCAGAAAACCTCCCAAACCCAGAAAAGCATTCCTCCCTCCCAAACCACAAATGGCCAAAAGAGTTAATTCCTTCAGCGACTTGTTTCAGGCAGGTCCTTCAGAGAACCCGATCTTTGAAGGCTTGGCTGAAATAATTCCACCGAGCATGCTCAATAGCGCCGATGCTAGCATGCCGACCCAGCCACAACCACAACCGCAGCCACTACCCCAAGCACCAATCCTGGTTGCTGATCCACCCGCCGAGCCGGAAGCCGCTCCTGTCTATAGGAGACTTCCGAGGACGAAATACACCAAGGCTCAGAGAGAAGCACTGGCGGCTTTCTTTGCGGTGTATTCTCACCCCACCAAGCCACAACGTGAAAGATTTGGTCCAAAAATCGGACTAGAAGAAGACCAAGTCTACTATTGGGGGTCGAGAAATAGGAAGAAGTTCGGTATCCGGACTTCTGAGCAGCGTATTGCCGAGCTAGAAAGAAGGAACGATCAGCTGGTGAGCAAAAACGAGGAGCTTCAACTGCAGAATCAACGACTCGTCGATGCTCTCCAGAGCGGCATTTGTCCCAATTGCGGAGGTCCTGTTCCGCATTCTGATGTGCCTAGGCGAAGGCTCGAAGTTGTTCCTCCACAACAAGAGCCTCTTCTCGAGTTGTCCGATGATTCGATCGACATGGACCACTTGAGACGGGATGTGCGGAGCCTCATGCCTACACTAGTCGAGCGCCCATCCGTACCTGTGCCATCTACTCTTCCGGGACCTGCTCATGATCTTGTCGGAGTCCACACCGACTTGATCTCGGATATCGCCCGCAAGGCCAAGCACGAGCTCATGCTCATGGCCACTGCCGGTTTTCCTTTGTGGATATCTTCACCGACTCCCGACACTTCTATTCATCCCGAGACTCTAAATAGGGCCGAGTACTTGCGAGTGTTTCAACGTGGCGAGCCTGCGCCATACTTCAAATCGGAATCCTCGAGACACTCTGCAACCATTCACCTTCATCCGACCACCATCGTTGAAATCTTAATGGATGTTGGTCGATGGTTGCCCGTCTTCTGTAGCATGGTCACAAACGCTCAGATGTTGGAGATCCTACCCTCCGACAACACAGTAGGCTACGAGGAGCAGAAGCAAGTGATGTCGGCCGAGTTTCTGGTACCATCTCACATCGTTTCGACTCGTGAAGTCCAGTTTGTTAGGTACTCCCACCTACAACTGGATGGAAGTTGGATCGTTGTGGATGTCTCCGTGGATGAACTGCGCTCAAATCCGAAGCCTTCAGTGAGATCTATATGCCGAAAACGCCCCTCCGGATGTTTGATTCGAGACTTGCAGAATGGATCTTCCTTAGTTACTTGGGTGGAGCACGTGGATGTGCGCGAGAAGGAAATGAAGGCCATTTTCGAACCCTTTGTCCATTCTGGGTTCGCCTTTGGTGCAAAGCGTTGGATCTCAACTCTCCAACGACAAGCCGAGCGCTACATGTGCGTCACAGGGATCCACACTTCACCCGGTGACTCTATCATTTCGCCCGAAGGAAAAAGAGGCCTAGCGGAATTGGCAAACCAGATGGCGATCTGTTTCTTCAACGACATCAGTAACTCCACGTATCATCACTGGACTTGTTCGAACCGAACAAGAGACACTCGAATGGAGGTCAGGACCAACAAGCGAAGGGGAGATCCGAGCAAGCCCCCTGGAGTCAATCGTACTGCTGGTTGTTCCGTCGTTCATCTATCTCATCACACCAGGATCTTTGAGTTCCTCAAAGACGTTCAGACTAGACCGCTGTGGGATAGTATGTCGATGGACAGCTCGGTGCGTCTGCTAGCAAATTTCACCATCGGTCTTGACCCGCGGAACCAGATTTCGGTGCTCGCCATAGATAATCACAACGATTTCCTCATTCTTCAGGAGTGTTGCACCGATGCAACGGGGTCGTCTGTGATTTATGCGCCGATCAACCATTCCATTCTCCAGTGTTTGTTATGTGGAGTTCAACCGGAGCCATTTCCGCTTATGTCTTCAGGCTTCTCCATTCTGCCAAACGTATCCGGAGCTGTTCTTGATGGAACACTACTGACTATGGTGTTCCAGATCTCGGTGAAGGCTACATCAGCTAAATCTGCCGTGGAGTCGGCAACTACACTCGTCCAGGACACACTTCAAAGGATCAGAACCGCAGTCAACTAAGGAGCAAACGTTGGATGCAAGGCCCTGCTAGCCTTGTTTGTGACTGTTGGTGACTTGCTTCGGGAGGAGCTTAATGATCTTCAAGGGGGAGTTTTTCTTTAACCTTTCTGTTTATTTTTGTTTCCTTTGTATAAATGTTGTGTGCTTACTTCTGCTTATTTTTATTTGTGTGTTTATTTCTGTATGTGTGTTTAAATTCAATAACCATACTTGAATTTTTCATTTTCGTGAAATATCTGTCTAACATTGAGGACAATGCTTAATTCAAGTGTGGGGGAAGGTTTATATTAAAAAGAAAAGAAAAAATTTGAAAAATTTGAAAAACTCAAAAAAATAATTTACTTGTTTTTGTTTTCTACGGTAACAATATATCGACTAAATCATACTTACTCCCTTGGTAGCGTTGAACCTACCATTGCACTAAGTAAGTCACTGTGGTCACGTATTGTTACGTAAATTGAAAAAATCAAAAAAAAATCAAAAAATCAAAAAAATACAAAAATATTTGCTTCTGTTTGTGTGTTTTTGTGTGTTTATTTGTATTCGTGTTTTGTTCTTTCCAATCCCGATGATGAATTGAGTTTAATTGTTGTGATTAGGAGAATGTTTATTATATGTCAAGGCTTTGTGTGATTTGCTTTGGATTTAATTTGCATAACTTATGATTGCTCGAAATTTCATGTTCACATAACCTGTGTTAATTAGTTGATTGCAATCCGAGAAGCACATTTGAACATACATTGTCATGCATACCCAGAAATTGTGAGAATTTGAGCCTGTTGAATATTCACATGTATGCATTATTCATACATTTACTCGTTCTTCATGTGTGCACAATTCATGAGTTTTTGAACCTAGAACTTGCTCATTGACCTCTCGAAACTTTTTATTAATCTGTGATGAATTGAAAATGATTAAGGCATTAGTTGAGCACCATGGCCAAATATTCACCATCCATCTAAACACGAACTTTAGGAATCCCCTTTTGAACTTATCACTCATTAGCCGTTTCTTTTGTTCACCCACACCATCTCACCCATGTTTTATTGTGTTTGCAAGACGATGATAGTGACTTCTTATATTCTTATGCTTCGGGTTTTGATTTGTATGGTAGTACCAAAAGGCAAGTGTGGGGGTGCATTTTATTTTGTTGTATTTATTCAAAGAAAGAAAGAAAAAAAAAATCAGAAATAAAAAGAAGGAATAAATTCCTCAAAGAAAAAAAAAATAGAAAAGAAAGAAAGAAAAAAAAAATGTCGAAAGAGAAATTCCAAAAATAGAGTTATTTTCTTGTATTATTTTCAATAAAAGGTTGGAGGAGAATAATAGTTGTTTCGGGTTTAGCATAGGTATGAGTTTCAAAGTCGTTGATTTGTCTTGCAAACATGTGGAACATTTATCATTTCTAGTCTTTCCCTTCCATTTACCATTTACCATTCATTCACCATTCATTCACCCTTTGGCCCCATTACACCATTGAAAGCCCTTATGATTTAATGATTTGTGGATTAATTGTAGAGAGTTGGTTAATGAGCAAGCTTATGGGAACACTACTTGTGCAATTGTTATGAGAGTAAACACTTAACCCTAAACACTGAGCGGAAATATTTAGCGAATCTTGTGAGTTTTAGTGGTTAATGTTGTTCATTTGTGCCAATTTGATTGCATGAGATTAATTGTACACTCGGTTTTCACCCACTTCACTCGAGCACGAATGAGATGTCCATGTTAAATACTTAGCAAATTCGTGAGCCTTGGTATATAGTTTTTATTCTTCTGATTATAATTCTTGTGAACTCGTTGAGGGTTATGGTTGGAAAGAATTTCTGTTTTGTGTTTCCCTTCTGTTTTTGTGTTGTTCTGTTTTTAGTTCTGTGTTTGCTAGAGGACTAGCAAAAGTTCAAGTGTGGGGGTGTGATGTGAACGTAAAATACGTTCACAAAGTGCTCTGAATACTTGGATGGATGCTATTCTGAAAGCTTATTTGCCGGTTTAATGTTTGTTTTCGTGTTTTCAGGGAAAATATGTGAAAAATGCTAATTTACACATAAAAGGTGAATTTTGGAGATTTACAGCGCAATATCGGAAAGTCAACCGTGACTTTTCGATTATTTAATGACACCGGTCATTATTCGGAAGTGGAATATAACATTGTACGAAGATTTTGGAAACCGTTCCAAATCCCGGCAATTTTGCCGGCGAACCACCACTCAAGGAGGCGCAACCACCACACGCGGTGGTGAAAGACAAATTAAATTTCCACTTTATTTTTCCTTGTTTATGTTTTATATTTATTTTTATTCTTTATTTTTATTTATGTTTTATATTTTATTTATTTTATTTTCTTTAGTTTTGTTTTGTTATTATTTTGTTTCTTTATTTTATCTTTATTTTTGTTTTGTTTTTCCTTTGTTTGCAGCCACGTTATTCACCCACTTCTTCACATGGATTCAATCCATCTACAGCTCATCTTCCATCACCACTAGCAGCATCTTCTACCGCGCCACTGCAATTTGAATTCAAACAGCATCTTAGCTGTCTCTCCACCATCACAGATCACAGATTACCTTCCATTCTTCCTCTTCAAATACCCATCTGCAATTCCATTTTTCTAAGGCCGAGGGGCCAGGGAGCTTCTCTCCCTGCGCTCCCATTTCTCCTCTCCTCCTTTCTCTCCTACACTACCTCAGCCCCTATTTCTCTCTTCTCCAGTCACTCACGGCCTCCTTCCCTCAATCTCTTCTCTTCCTCCTTTCTCTCTCAAATTATCTAAGCCCTTCTTCTCATCCCGTTCCTTAATTAACCAAACAATCTCTTCTTCCATCTCTCTGTTCTCTGTTCTGACAATTCACAAGCAACACCTCTCTCTTCCTCTTTCTGCCGTGCTCTTTGTTACTCTTGCTGCTCACACAAACATCACAATCCATCACCACAATCCCCTGCAATTCCAGTTTCAATAACCTGCAAATTCACAAAGCAATCATCACAGTTCTCAATCACCACCATGCCCGTACCCTGACCAGTAGCTGCCGCCTTCGTCTCCGACGAGCCTAGTCACCGCCGCTCTCACCTGAGCCGCGCCAGTCCTCTCCTGCCTTTTCCGCCATCGATCTCTGCTCTCTCGGACTGCCGCCGCCGCTGCTCTCTCCAGATTGCCCTCTGCTCTGCCGCCGTTCGAAGTCGCAGCACCAGCGCCGACGCCAGCGATCCCATCCAATTCCAGCGCCGAGCCCGTGCTCCCCTGCCACCGCTGATCTGAGCCCGTGTCTGATCTGCCCAGTCTTCTCTCTCACCGGCGCCCTTGCTGTTCACCTGCTCCCAGTCCGTCGGCGATCCCAACTCTCGCCGTCGAACCACCAGACGGCGTCGTCCCCGTGCTCTCTCACCGAGCGTCACCCACCTCTCTCTCTTTGGTCTGAAAACAAGTTGAGAAAGAAGAAGAAAATCCCTGCACGAGAAGAATAAGAGTCACGGGTCAAAGTCAACATCTGAAGGGATGACCGGGTCAAACTCACATTTGGGCCTCCAAGCCCAAAGTCAAGCCCAATCAAATCTGCTAAGGACACTTGCAGGCCCAAGCCCAATCTGTTATGGGCACCCACTTGGCGAATCCAATGAGCAATTTCTCTCTTTCATTTTATTTAATTATTTTTATTATGTTGAATATTTGTGTGATTTAATATTTAATTGTGTGTTTTATTTAATTTGTATTTTGAATATTTGATTGATTTGAATTGTGTGTTTAATTAATATTGAAAAACCCAAAAATATGTTATTTGATTATTTGTGTGTTAGTTTAATTATTTTATTTCTGGTATGTTTTATTTAATTGTGTTAGTTTGAATTGTAGTTATAATTTGTATTTTCTTGTTTTATTTTATTTTCAAAGATATTAAAAATCCAAAAACATTTTCCTTTATTTATTTATTGTTTTCAAAAGAATTTCAAAAACCCAAAAAGATTACTTGTGTATATATTGTATATTTTTGTAAATAGAAACAATATAGTTTAATTAATTTCGTGACATTAGAAAAGTAAATAAACAATCCTCTGTGGGAAAAACCTCTATTTCCCATTATACTATTCAACGACAAATTGTTAGGAAGTTTAGGTAATAATTAATGACGTCGGTTTTACCGCATATCAAATCCTTACTTTAACCTCTGGGTCCCGAACCTTTTTTTCTTTTTTTACCCCACCCTAATAGGTTTGCTTTTTTTTTAGTCTATTTTTAGGCCAACTTTTTTTTTTTGTGGGTGGGGGGGAGAAGAGACACAACGGGGGGAGGCCCCAGGGTAAATGTTTGGGTGTTGTTGTTCTTTGTGATTGTCTTTTTACCGGGGGGGGGGGCGGGGCGGGGGGGGGGGGGGGGGGAGCGGGGATTGGTGCTTTTTATTTTTTTTGGGGGGGGGGAAGGGAAATTTGGGGTAGTGGTTGCGGTTGTGGCTGTGGTTGTGGCTCGGTCGGCATGCTAGCATCGGCGCTATTGAGCATGCTTGGTGGAATTATTTCAGCCAAGCCTTCAAAGATCGGGTTCTCGAAGGACCCCTCGAAACAAATCACCGAAAGAATTCACTCTTTTGGCCATTTCAGGTTGGGAAGGGAGGATAACTTTCCGGGAATTAGGGAGGTTTCGGGAAAACCGAAGAACACGAAGAACACACGAGAGAGAAAACGAGAGAGAGAGTGAGAGAGACTAAGGGAAAACGCGTGAAATGACCTAAGGCACTAACGCAAACCGAAGGGAAGGGAAGGAACGGACGCACGCTCGCACACGTGCCACGGACGAAGACCCGCAATTTCCGGATCGAGCGACGAAAGTCGTAAAGTCTACAGTAGACACGCACGCGGTTTATTAAAGAAATCGGCCGACGCAAAAGTCGTGCGTCGGCCCAATCACATTTTTTCTTGCTTTTCGATTTTTTATTTTTTATTTTTTTAATACTTTACGAAAAGTCGTAAAGTGAACAGTGAAAACGCGTAGCACACGCGCTTGCCGACACTTTAAACGGGCTTGGGCCATCGGAATGGTTTGGGCCTTAAAGTGGGCCTGGGCCAAAGAAAACTCCGGCCCATTATTGGTGGGCTTAAACTAATGGGCCTAAAAACGAACAGGCCCGACACACTAATGGGCTTGGGTTACGGGTTTTTGGGCTTCGTGAATGACACGAGCCCAATGGGCCAAAATTTATTTTTTATTTTTTTATTTTATTTTACGAAACCTAAAACCCTAACCAATCACACAAACGGGCCTAAGGCCCCATAACAATCAAACTACAACAAGCCCAAAAATAAAACAAATAGTAATTATAAACAGTAAAAATAAATAATTACAAAACAATAAAATAAAAACAAACACTCTTTTTTTTATTTACAATTAAATTATTTTTTTTGAAATTTTTTTATTTTTTATTTTTTATTTTTTTATTTTAATTAATTTTTTTTTACTTTTTAAAATAAATAACGAGAGCGAAAAGAAAACTTACCTTTTTACGCCCGAGGAAACCGAAAATCACCAACAAGACATCAACCTCAAGGTTTTTCAACCTTGACTTCCTAAACGTATGCTCCGATGTATGTGGTAAAATTTCCGATAAATCCGGATTATTTCCTATACAAAATAAAAAGGTTAGTAATAAATTTACAAAATAAAAACAAAATATTTACAAAGTTAAAAATGTGTCACAAATTATCTATACAAAAATGAATGAATAAAATTTTCTATGTCTAAGTATATTTTATGTCTACGTAATTTTATTTACACAATACACTTAAGTGTACAAAAATATTTTCTTTTGTCTCAATATAGTTGAAAAAAAAGGAAAGTTGATTCCAAGCGGTAACTCAAGGTGGACTTACGGCCTAGGTGCAATGCCTTGACTTAAATGACTTTCCGTGTTTTCAGAAGGCGAATGGCCAGATCACAAGAGATAAGCGAGAGGCAGGATTCATTTAGTGGACAAGTCCTCTGAATCCAATTTTACAAACCCGTCACCCAGAGTCTTGATCATATCTAGACACCATTCATGTGCCCCTTACTCAGTTGAGAAAACACTTAAGTGTTCGACAATTCTCCAAGTGTTAATAAAGGCCGCCCTCAACCTCAAATAACCTTACGGTAAAAATGAAGGGTTTAGGCCAATATTAACAAAAGGACCTTACCTAATCCGTTCAAGTTACAACTTACAACAACAAAAAATAATCAACTATATAAAAGACACCTAAATATAATTACTAAGTGTAACAAAATATCAACAAGTATAATTAGTGAGTATAAATAAAATTAACAAGTATTATTTACAAATAGTATAAAGTCAACAGTCAATAGTAAAAAGTCAACAGTCAATAGTAAAAAGTCAACAGTCAATAGTAAAAAGTCAACAGTCAATAGTAAAAACAATCCCCGGCAACGGCGCCAAAATGATTAGTGTATAAAACCGCGGTCATTAATTAGTAC
The DNA here is from genome assembly GCA_030142095.1 of Rubus idaeus. Lineage (NCBI taxonomy): Eukaryota > Viridiplantae > Streptophyta > Magnoliopsida > Rosales > Rosaceae > Rubus > Rubus idaeus. Next base: position 15,291,097 of record CM057968.1, on the reverse strand, counting down.
CTAAATTCCTAACAATTGTCGTTGTAAAGTATAATGGGAAATAAAGGTTTTTCCCACAGAAGATTGTTATATTTACTTTTCAATGTCACGAAAAATTAAATTAAATAAAGAATTATTATTAACAAGTATAAAGAATAAAGAATATATATATATATACAAAATTAAATAAACTATACAGTATTGTTTCTATTTACAAAAATATACATTATATACAAAAGTATTTTTGGGGGTTTTTGATAATTTTGAAAACAATAAAAAGAAATATTTTTGGATTTTTATTATTTTTGAAAACAAGAAACACACACAAAAATATTGTTTTGAAGATTAACTAACTCCCTAGCCATGAATCCGAAACTAACACATGTAGAATGCCCACGCGGGTTATCATTCCCCAAATAAACTTCTCCCATGAAATCAACCTAGTGAACGCTCATCTAGATTAAACAATTAAACATGCAAAGGTGATTAATCTAAACATGTCTAACGCATAGAAAAAGAGTTGTTAATTCAAGTGCGCGACCTAGCGAACGCTCGTCTATCCGCGATCCTTATCATTTAGTTTCAACATTAAAGATAAAACCAAACAAACAAAATTCACATAAGCTGCTAGAAGAATTAATCAACTTCAATCCAATTTATTACACAAAATAGAAAATAAACAAACAATAACATTTCCCAAAATTATTCACGAATAGTTAATTAAACAAAAATAAATTATAATAAATAAACGAGTTTGGGAAAAATGTTACTTGTTGTGTCCATGAAAATGGACACTGAAGCAGAGCGAAGGTGGCAGACTCAGCTATTTAATCGGACTTTGGATGTGGCGGGTGCAGAGATCAATTGGCATTGGGCCTTGAGGGTGTACATAGCAGATTGGGCTTGAAGGCCCAAAATCAAGTCAGTTGACTTGGTCAAAGCCCAAGCTGACTTTCAACGTGGTTCCTTTCTTTCTCATTTATTTGACCCGTGTAGATCAGCCCTCACACATCTCTATTTTTTTTTCTTTTCTTCTTTGCAGGCTTCAAACTCATGCGTTTTCATTTCTCTCAATTGCTTTCTTCTATTTTTCTTCTAGAGCCCGTGCAAGAGATCAAGAGAGAAAGCAGCTGCGGTGAGGGAGACAAGTAGCGATGGCGCCGGCGACATAAAGAGGAGGTCCGGCCTGGGCTTTGAGCTGGCGGCATGGAGAGAGCAGAGATGAGCTTGCGGCGGTGGAAAGGGAGCGGCGAAGGAGCGCGAAATCGGAGACAGCGAGGGCGGCTACGGGCGAGAGGATGCGGCGTAGCAGCCGGGTACTTTTGATCGATGGGTGCGGCGGCGACATCGTGGAAGAACCGGCGAGAGTAGCGGCGGTGGCGAGAAACGTCGGGAACAGTGGGCCTTGAGCTTGAATTGGCTGCAACGGTGGTCTGCAATTCCGGCGATGGTGATTTGTGATTGATTGAGAGCTTCCAAATCTGCAAAACAAAAGAAGAAAATTAGATTGCTTGATTGTGAAATTACAGGAATAAAGATTGAATTGATTGCAGATTTGGGTTTGGAAGATGCGGCGCCGGCGTTGGACTGCTTTGGTGGAACAGATGCGTATGGCTGCCATGGCTTGATTAATGGTGGTGATTGAAGATGGCTACTGAGATGATGATTGTGTGAATGAGTGATTAATCCCAGCAGCAGCTGTTTCTTAAATAGGGAAGGGAAAGGCAGAAGCAGCCAAGGAAGAGTGGAGCTCGGTGGAGTGGTGAAGCTTTAGTGCGATGGAGGTGATGGAAAAACAGCTCAAAAGCTGGAGATGAGTCCAAGTGAAAGAGATCGGTGCTTGGCTGCATTGATTGATTCCATGTGAGGGAATTGAAATCATGTGAGGAGGAATCTTAGTGGTTGAAGTGGAGATGGCGGCAACTGCAGAGAACGTGAAATGTGAACATGTTAGCTGCAAACAGAAAAACAAAAGAAAAAAATAACAAAAAGAATAAAAAGAAATAATTGTAAAATAACACAAAAGAAATATAAAATAACAAAAGAAATAGAAATAAAATAAATACTAAGAAGAAATAAAAATAAATAAAGAAAAAGAATAAAGATAAAACATAAACATGGGAAAATAAAATGGAGATTTAAAATGGGTTTTGCCACTGCGTGTGGTGGTTGCGCCGCCATATGTGGTGGTTCGCCGACAAAATTGTCGGTATTCGGAATGGTTTCCGACATCTTCGTACAATATTTTATTCCACAAATGAAAGTCACGGTTGACTTTCCGAATTACGCTGAAAACCTCCAAAATTCACCTTTTCTGTGCAGATTAACATTTTACTCGTATTTTCCCTAAAATCACAAAAACAAACATCAAACAGACAATTAAGCTTTCGGAATAGCAAAATCCAGTAATTAAAGGCACTTTGTGAACGTATTTTACGTTCACATCATGATGCAACAAGGCTCTTGAACCTCTCATAATATGTGCAGAACGTCTCATCCCCAGCTTGTTGAATTCCGGTTATTTGCTTCCTCAAGATAGTGACCTTTGATGCCGGAAAGTACTTAGTGAGAAACTCACTCTTCAACTTATCCCAAGTGTTGACATGGCCGGCAGGTAAGTCAAATAGCCATGTCTTTGCCCTATCATCAAGGGAGAACGGAAATGCCTTCATCTTGAGGATACTAATATCCCCATTCTTAGGGCACATGCTCCCACAAACAAACTGAAATTCCTTAAGATGCTTGTTAGGATCCTCGCTATTAAGTCCATGGAATTTAGGTAAGTGATGCAAGAATCCACTCTTCAATTCGAAGTCAGCTTCTTTTCCTTCAGCCGGTTCCGGATATGTGATGCAAAGCGGAACAACCTCTCCCTCAGTACCATTCGAAAGTTGTCTAATTGTCTCAGCCATTGGTGATGCTTGATCTTCAGCAGCGCTTTCTTCCTCAGATTGATCTTCCTCCTCTTCTGAATGAGAACGTGAGGAGTTATTACCTGAGTCTTCTGAATTAATTTCTAAGGGTGCTAAGGGCTTGTCCTCAGGGATGTACAATCCAGTGCCGTCCTTAAGCTTTTGTAAACGCTCTTGAATAGTGGAGAATGGTGTTTGTTCAGAAGTGGACATTCATTAATCCCTATACAAAATAAACAAGTGAGTACAAAGTTTACAAAATAAATACAAAGTATTTTATACAAGTATAGGTATTTTATACGAAAATAATGAAAGAATGAATGAAATTCCTATTTTGTCTAATTAATTTTATTCACACAATACACATAGGTACGGGAACAGAGGACCTCAATGTGCAATGGGACTGAAGCAGCTACCCAACTTAAAGTCATGTTTAATCCAATATACCTTAGGTGTAACAACATTTTCGAGTGTGCCCTTAACATAGTCAAAAACCAAGTTGATTCCAAGCGGTAACCCAAGGTGGAACGTACGGCCTAGGGGCTCTGCCTTGACTTAAATGACTTTCCGTGTTTTCGAGGCGAATGGCCAGATCATATGAGAGATAAGCGAGGGGCAGGATTCATTTAGTGGTACTACGGAGGCAAAGCCCCTATCGACTTACGTCAGTCTATAGTCCTCTGAATCCAAAACCTGTCACCAAGGGTCTCGACCTAGACACCATCCATGTGCCCCTTACTCAGTTGAGAAAGCACTTAAGTGTTTGGCAATTCTCCAAGTGTTAATAAAGGCCGCCCTCAACCTCAAGTGACCTTAGCAAGGTACAAATGAAGGGTTTAGGCCAATATTAACAAAAGGACCTTACCTATTTCCGTTCAAGTTACAACTCACAACAACTCAAATAATCAACCACATAAAGGACACCTAAATAAATTACTAAGTGTTACAAAATATCAACAAGTTTAATTAATAATATTCACAAGTATAAACGTTAGGCATATAAACAAGTATAATTTCGATCCCCGTCGACGGCGCCAAAATTGATATGCTATAAACACAGCGTCAATTAAAAACCCTATCGGTAGTATAAAGTAAGTAGGGATCGTTCACAACGAAGATCGAGGGTGTACCTAACAAAGAATGTCACAAAGAATTATTAACAAGTTCAAAGAATAAATATAAACATATATACAAAGTAAAGGGGGTTTCGAAGATTGTATGAATTAAACTAAGTATAGAACAAATAAATTATGAAATAAATAAAAGAATGTGGTGAAACATTAAGGACATAATCCCCTAAACCGTAGGGTACAAGAACCATACATTGATTTCGAAAACTATTAATTCTCTAAGTCATATGATCGAAATTAAGATTGTGAAATATCAGAAGCTAATTATTTCCCAATTAAACCTTCCTATGAATATTAACCTAAGTGAAAGCACCTAGATCAATCAATTAAACATGCCATCTTAGTCTAAAAAGTTAGCTAATCAAACCATGTTCAAAGCATCGGAAGGAGTTGTTAATTCAAGTGTACAACCTAGCATGAATAAGTTCATCTAATTGCAATCCTTCTTATTTGATTCTGACTTTTGTCCAAAGCCTTTACTACTTGTATGAATTAGTCTTTCAAAATGTTGAAACCCTAATTCTAGCACCAATTACATGCAAACATTATAAGTTGGCCACCCTATAACATAAACACATAAAAGATATCCGTAAACTTTGAATCAAACAAGCAATCATATAAAAGCAACTTAGAAAACCAATATGTTTCGAAATAAGTATAACAAACCCATAAACAATTCTGGAAATTATGAACTCAATGTTATGTTAACTAAAACAAAGAATTACAAAGTAACAAGGAGGAATTAATTAAAGGTATAGACGAAATACACCATATGGAGTGAGAAGCTTGAGCCACGAACCCTTGAAATCTTGGAAGCAAGTACTTCTGATCCGTGAACAGCAAGGTGAAGATGATGATGGACGTCCTAGATGATGAAGGTGATGATGGTGCAGCCGCCTAAACCTCCTCCTTGAAGACTTGGAAACCCTAGGTTTTAGAGAATGGAACTCGAGAACTCTTATGGATGGATGTAGTCGACAATATGAAACTTATGGAATGGTATTCTCGATTGTGAATTGGTGAAGAATTATGTTGAGGAGCCTCTCTATTTATAGGAGAACATGGAACTCTAGGAGAAATCTTGATCGTTGAATATTAAATCCTTGAATGGCCGAGATTCTCTTGAGTAGTCACCAAGTAATCCTTCTCTCCTTCTTGCCGAAATTAGGACTAGATTCACTCAAAAAAAAATCTGATTTTAATTCCTTGATAAACCTAGTTGAGTTCCACATGGATTCTCCTTTCATTGGTTGCCAAAATCATTGATGAATAGTGCCGAATGAACAGTGCCGAATTTCCTCCAATTAATCCCTTAAAAATCTGAATTAATCTCCAAGGATAATTGCTGAAATCTTCTTGAGTGGTGGCCAAGAAATCTCCTTCCTCCTTTGCCATAATTCAATCTAGGTGCATTCCCAAAAAATCTGAATTAATATCCTAAATAAATTAGGTATTTGAAAAGAATAAAAACTTTGGGAAAAATACAAAGATTAATTAAAATAAAATCTGAATCCTAATAGGATTAAAGAATGAGGCAAAGGAAAAGAACTCCCTTGTAATTTTCGTCCAAAATAAACCCTAATGGGCTAGGGTTACATCCAAGAGTCCAATGGACTTGTTTTCATGGATTTGGGCCTCCCAATTGGTCCACATGGCAGCCCACCTCTTAATGGGCCTCGAAAAAGCCCATTAACCTTCGTAATTTTCCGAGCCCCGATTTTCCATTCCGAGCACAAAATAGTTTTCCTGGTTGAACTAGGTTTCCTACTCCTTTTAGGATTCCTGGTCGCTTTAGGATTCCTGGCAAAGACAGGAAAGATTCAAATTAGGAAAGTTTCCTAAAACAATTAGGAAAGTCAAAACAGGAAAGTTTCTTAAAAACTTCATTTTCGCACATGCTCACAATTATATATCATTTAGGGACTCAAAGATAGAAACTAAGCAAAATAGCAAAGTTAATCAATAAAACGCAGCCAAATAATAGGGGAAACATATTAAAAACGTAGCATATAATGCTCCTATCACCTGTTCCGCACCCAGATGTGCATCGATCAAGATTCGAAGTTGTTCCTCCGGAGCCTCTTCTTGTCTTGTCCGATGATTCAATCGACATGGATGACTTGCGAAGGGATGTGCGGAGCCTCATGCCAACATTACTCGAGCGCTCATCCTCTCATGTGCCATTTGACAATATTCCGGGACCTGCTCATGATCTCGTTGGGTTTCATTCCAACCAGATCGCCGATATCGTGAACAAGGCCAAAGACGAACTCCTTCTCTTGGCCGTGGCTGGTTTTCCCCTGTGGATCTTTTCATCAAATCCCAGCACTTCCATTCATCCCGAAACTCTTAATCATGCCGAGTACTTGCGAGTGTCTCAACGAGCTGAGCCTACACCATATTTCATATCAGAAGCCTCGAGACACTCAGCAACCATTCACCTGAATCCGACCACCATCGTTCAAATTTTAATGGATGTTGGTCAATGGTTGCTCGTCTTCTGTAGCTTGGTCACCAATGCCCATACCTTGGAGGTCCTGTTCTCCGGGATAGAAGAAAGCTACAAGGAGCGAGTGCAAGTGATGTCTGCCGAGTTTCTAGTGCCAACACACAATGTTTCAACTCGTGAAGTCCAGTTTGTTCGTTCCTCTCACCAACAATTGGATGGAAGTTGGATTGTTGTGGATGTCTCTGTGGATGAAATGAGCTCAAATCCAAGGCCTTCCGTGAGATCAAGATGCCGAAAACGTCCTTCCGGATGCCTGATACGGGATCTGCATAATGGATCCTCCTTTGTCACGTGGGTGGAGCATGTTGATGTGCGAGAAAAAGATTTAACCCCCTTATTTAAACCTTTTGTTGAATCAGGTTTTGCATATGGAGCGAAGCGTTGGTCTAGCACCTCTTCAACGACATGCCGAGCGCTACATGTGCGTGATGGGGATTCACACTTCACCCAGTGACTCAATCATTTCACCAGGAGGGAGAAGAAGCCTTGCTAAGATGGCAAACCAGATGGCGGTAAGTTTCTTCAACGACATCACCAACTCGACTTACCATCATTGGACTGCATCAAACAAAACGGGAGATGCACATATGGAGGTCAGGACCAACAAGCGAAGGGGTGATCCTAGCCAACCCCTTGGACTCGATCGTACTGCTGGCTGTTCTGTCAAGCACTTCTCCCATCACACAAGAATCTTTGATTTTATCGAGAGACGTACGGACAAGGCATTTATGGGATAGTGTGTCGATAGACAGTTCGGTACATGTGCTTACAAACTTCACCACTTGGTCTTGACCCACGAAATTCTATCTCCGTTTTGGGCATAAGTAATCACGTCGACTTCCTCATATTCCGGGAGTGCTTCACGGATTCAACGGGGTCGTACGTGATTTATGCGCCTATCGATCAAGCAACCTTCCAGTCCATGTTATGTGGAGTTGACCGGAGCCTTTTCAATTGATGTCATCTGGCTTCTCCATTCTGCCTGATGTATCCGGAGACGTACTTGATGGAACTCTACTGACGTTAGTGTTCCAGATCTCAGTGAAGGCAAATTCAGCCAGACGTGCTGTGGATTTGGCAACAGGCACGGTCCAGGACACGCTCAAAAGGATCAAAGCCGCAGTCAACTAAGGAGCAAACGTTGGATGCAAGGCCCTGCTAGCCTTGTTTGTGACTGTTGGTGACTTGCTTCGGGAGGAGCTTCAAGTCTTCAAGGGGGAGTTTTTCTTTAACCTTTCTGTTTATTTTTTGTGTGTTTATTTCTGTTTATTTTTGTTGTGTGTTTAAATTCAATAACCATGCCTGAATTTCTCATTTCGTGAAATATCTGTTTAACATTGAGGACAATGTTTAATTCAAGTGTGGGGGAAGGTTTATTAAAAAGAAAAGAAAAAATTTGAAAAATTCAAAAATTCAAAAAAATAATTTACTTGTGTTTGTTTTCTACGGTAACAATATATCGACTAGATCATACTTACTCCCTTGGTAGCGTTGAACCTACCATTGCACTTAGTAAGTCACTGTGGTCACGTATTGTTACCCTAATAAAAAAAATTGAAAAAGAAAAAAAAATAGTTTTGTAAGCTCGTTTGTTTCGCACTGGCTTTGGAGCTATCGAGTCTTAGAAAGTGCTTGTTTGTTTATTTGAGCTATATCATTAAAAAAAAATCAAAAAATCAAAAATTACAAAAATATTTGCTTCTGTTTTGTGTGTTTTGTGCTTTGTTCTTTCCAATCCCAAGGATGAATTGAGTTTAATTGTTGTGATTAGGAGAATGTTTATTATATGTCAAGGCTTTGTGTAGCTTGCTTTGGATTTAATATGCATAACTTGTGATTGCTCGAAATTCCATGTTCACATAACCTATTTCGATTAATTGATTGCAATCCGAGAAGCACATTTAAACATACATTGTCATGCATACCCAGAAAATGTGAGGATTTGAGCCTATTGAATATTCACATGTATGCATCTTTCATACATTTACTCGTTCTTCATGTGTGCACAATTCATGAGTTTTGAACCTAGAACTTGCTCAGAGACCACTTGAAACATTTTGTTAATCTGTGATGAATTAGAAATGAGTAAGGCATTAGTTGAGCACCATGGCCAAAGTATTCACCATCCATATAAACACGAACTTTAGGAATCCCCTTTTGAACTAAACACTCATTAGCCTTTTCTTTTGTTCAGCCACACCATCTCACCCTTGTTTTATTGTGTTTGCAAGACAATGATAGTGACTTCTTGTGTTTTTATGCTTCGGATTTGTATGGTAGTATACCAAAAGGCAAGTGTGGGGGTGTATTTATTTTGTTGTATTTGTTCAAAGAAAGAAAGAAAAAATCAGAAATAAAAAGAAGGAATAAATTCCTCAAAGAAAAAAAAATAGAGAAAAGAAAGAAAAAAAAAAAGTGGAAAACAAAAAAAAATGCCACAAAAATGAAGTTATTTTGTTGTATTGTTTTAATTTCAATAAAAGGTTGGAGGAAAATAAGAGTTGTTACGGGTTTAGCATAAGGTATGAGTTTCAAAGTCGTTGATTTGTCTTGCAAACATGTGAAACATTTTTCATTTCGAGTCCTTTCACTTCATTTACCATTCACCATTTACCATCCACCCTTTGGTCCCTGTTTCACCTGAAAGTCCTTATGATCTAATGAGTTGTAGATTAATTGTAGAGAGTTGGTTAATGAGCAAGCTTATGGGAACATTACTTGTGCAATTGTTATGAGAGTAAACATTTAACCCTAAACACTGAGCGGAAATATTTAGTGATCATTGTGAGGTTTAGTGGTTAATGTTATTTCGATGTGCCTATTGGATTGCTTGAGATTAATTGTATACTTGGTTTTCATACACTTCACCCGAGCATAAATGAGATGTACATGTTAAATGCTTAGCAAATTTGTTAGCCTTGGTATATAATTTTTATTCTCTTGATTATAACTCTTCTGAACTCGCTGAGGGTTATGGTTGGAAAGACCATTCTGTTTTGTGTTTCCTTTTTTGTTTTGTGTTGTTCTTGTGTTTGCTAGAGGACTAGCAGTAGCTAAGTGTGGGGGAATTTGATAGGAGCACAAAGTGTGACGTTTTTAATGTGTTTTCCCTACTATTTGGCTATGATTTAATTGTAACTTTGCTATTTTAGCTTAGTTTCCATATTTGAGTCCAAAATGATGTATTAATGTGAACATGTGCAGAAACGAAGTCTAATGGGCTTTTGCGAGGCCCATTAAGAGGTGGTCTGCCATGAGGCCCAAGATGGAAGACCCAAACCCATGAAGGAAGGCCCAGGTTCACAAAGCATGAGGAAAGGCCCAAGCCCAGATTTTCGGACATTCTGCCTGTGCAGATCAGTCAACTTGCGAAGCCCATATCTCTCAATTGCACCGTCAGATCTAGCTGTAATTTTGATACACGCTGCATGTGGATGTTAGGTGTTCGGCATTAAAATTTCAGAATCATCCAACCGTCCAAACGTCCATTATTCCACTCCAAGTGCGCACTGCTCAGTGCTGCCTGCTTTCTAATTCTTTCATTTTCCTTTATTCTCAATGCTCCACTCACCCACATATTTCCACCCATATCACCACACTATCTTTGTTGCTTTCTTCCCACATCATTAGTGCTTAGTTTCTTTTACCTAAATAAATGGTTCATTGCCATATGACTTCATTTCCACCATTCCACTTACCATTTCTTTTCTACCACTCACATTCCACTTCTCTTCCTTTTCTTTCTTTATTTCTTTCATTGTCTTCTTCTTCCTCTCCATTCTCCTATAAATAGCAGCCTCATTCTTCTCACCAATACACACCCCAATGGGGAGGGACAAACCCTCCTCATTCTCTTCTCCATCTCACATCATATTTTCCATTCTCTAGTATTTAGGGTTTTCAAGTCTTCAAGGAGGAGGGGAGCTGTTTACACCATTACCACCAGCCATCAACCATCATCACCACCATCATCATCACCTTGGGAATCTCGGCTTTTGAGTTACTCGCGTGAGGATTTAAGAGTTTGTGATCTTCGAGTTCTTCCTACTTTCCATATGGTGTACTTCAACTCATTCTTTAATTACTCTTTTTGAGTTCCTCTTTGTTGCTTGTTTATTCTTTGTACTAGTTAACATGACATGACGTTTATAATTTTCAGCCTATATTTTATGAGTTTATTTGATTGTTAGATCCTAATTAATTAGTTCTTCTAGCAGCTTATGTGACTCCGTTTATTTGATTCAGTTTTATTGAATCTTTTATGTGTTCTTGTTTTAAGGTTCGAAACTTAAGATGATTGCATGTAATTTGTGCTAGAATTAGGGTTTTAATTCTAATTCACAAGTAGTAAAGGCTTATCAAACGGGTCGGAATCAAAATAAGAAGGATCGCGGATAGACGAGCGTTCGCTAGGTCGCGCACTTTGATTAACAACTCTTCTCCTATGCGTTAGATATGTTATTGATTGATCACCTTTGCATGTTTAATTGTTTAGTCTAGATGAGCGTTCACTAGGTTAATTTTCATAGAAGAGGTTTTATTTAGGGAATGATAACCCGTGTGGGCATTCCACATATGTTAGTTTCGGTTTCATGGCTAGGGAACTTGGTTAATTTTCGGTCTAATGATTGGTAAACTTGTGTATATGTGGCTGAACTTTATATACTTTGTGTTTCATCATCATATTTTATTTATTCTTTGTAATTTAATTAATTTATTTCATTCAATTTATCTCTCAATTCCCCTTTTTACTTTGTACATATGTATATATTTATACTTTATACTTGTTAATAATAATTCTTTATTTTATTTAATTCTTTGTGACATTTTTTGTTAGGTACACCCTTTGATCTCCGTTGTGAACGATACCCTACTACCACTATACTACCGATAGGGATTTTTTTAAATTGATGCTCCTTTTGGGCGTGTCAATTTTTGACCCAATCAGAATTTTTTCATTTTTATTTTTTATTTTTTATTTTTTTTAATACTTTACGAAAAGTCGTAAAGTGAACAGTGAAAACGCGTCGCACACGCGCTTGCCGACACTTTAAACGGGCCTGGGCCATCGGAATGGTCTGGGCCTTAAAGTGGGCCTGGGCCAAAGAAATCTCCGGCCCATTATTGGTGGGCTTAAACTAATGGGCCTAAAAACGAACAGGCCCGACACACTAAATGGGCTCGGGTTACGGGTTTTGGGCTTCGTGAATGACACGAGCCCAATGGGCTAAAATTTTTTTATTTATTTTTTATTTTACGAAACCTAAAACCCTAACCAATCACACAAATGGGCCTAAGGCCCAATAATAAATAACAACAATCAAGCCCAAAAATAAAACAAAAAGTAATTATAAACAGTAAAAAGAAATAATTACAAACAGTCAAACAAAAGAAAACACTCTTTTTTTTTTTTTTTTTTTTTTTACAATTAATTTTTTTTTTATATTTTTTTTTTTTAAATAAATAACGAGAGTGAAAAGAAAACTTACCTTTTTACTCTCGAGGAAACCGAAAATCACCAACAAGACATCAACCTCAAGGTTTTTCAACCTTGACTTCCAAAACGTATGCTCCGATGTATGTGGTAAAATTTTCGAATAAACCCGGATTATTTCCTATACAAAATAAAAAGGTTAGTAATAAATTTACAAAATAAAAACAAAATATTTACAAAGTTAAGAATATGTCACAAATTATCTATACAAAATGAATGAATAAATTTTCCTATGTCTACGTATATTCCTATGTCTACGTATATTCCTATGTCTACGTATATTCCTATGTCTACGTATATTTTATTTACACAATACACTTAAGTGTACAAAAATATTTTCTTTTTTCTGAATATAGTTGAAAAAAAAATGAAAGTTGATTCCAAGCGGTAACTCAAGGTGGACTTACGGCCTAGGTGCAATGCCTTGACTTAAATGACTTTCCGTGTTTTCAGAAGGCGAATGGCCAGATCACAAGAGATAAGCGAGAGGCAGGATTCATTTAGTGGACAAGTCCTCTGAATCCAATTTTACAAACCCGTCACCCAGAGTCTTGATCATATCTAGACACCATTCATGTGCCCCTTACTCAGTTGAGAAAGCACTTAAGTGTTCGACAATTCTCCAAGTGTTAATAAAGGCCGCCCTCAACCTCAAATAACCTTACGGTAAAAATGAAGGGTTTAGGCCAATATTAACAAAAGGACCTTACCTATTCCGTTCAAGTTACAACTTACAACAACAAAAAATAATCAACTATATAAAAGACACCTAAATAAATTACTAAGTGTAAAAATATAAACAAGTATAATCAAGTGAGTATAAATAAAATTAACAAGTATTATTTACAAATAGTAAAAAGTCAATAGTCAATAGTCAAAGTCAATAGTCAATAGTCAAAGTCAACAGTAAAAAGTCAACAGTCAATAGTAAAAAGTCAACAGTCAATAGTAAAAAGTAAATAGTAAAAACAATCCCCGGCGAGCCAAAATGATCTGTGCGATTTTTACCGCGTTCATTAATTATTACCTAAATTCCTAACAGTTGTCGTTGTAAAGTATAATGGGAAATAAAGGTTTTTCCCACAGAAGATTGTTATATTTACTTTTTAATGTCACGAAAAATTAATTTAAATAAAGAATTATTATTAACAAGTATAAAGAATAAAGAATATATATATACAAAATTAAATAAACTATACAGTATTGTTTCTATTTACAAAAATATACATTATATACAAAAGTATTTTTGGGGGTTTTTGAGATTTTTGAAAACAATAAATAATTAAAAGGAAATATTTTTGGATTTTTTATTATTTTTGAAAACAAGAAACACACACACAAATATTGTTTTGAAGATTAACCAACTCCCTAGCCATGAATCCGAAACTAACACATGTAGAATGCCCACGCGGGTTATCATTCCCCAAATAAACTTCTCCCATGAAATCAACCTAGTGAACGCTCATCTAGATTAAACAATTAAACATGCAAAGGTGATTAATCTAAACATGTCTAACGCATAGAAAAAGAGTTGTTAATTCAAGTGCGCGACCTAGCGAACGCTCGTCTATCCGCGATCCTTATCATTTAGTTTCAACATTAAAGATAAAACCAAACAAACAAAATTCACATAAGCTGCTAGAAGAATCAATTAACTTCAATCCAACAATTATTACACAAAATAGAAAATAAACAAACAATAACATTTCCCAAAATTATTCACGAATAGTTAATTAAACAAAAATAAATTATAATAAATAAACGAGTTTGGGAAAAATGTTACTGTTGTGTCCATGAAAATGGACACTGTCTGGCAGGCGAAGGTGGCAGACTCAGCTATAAAATCGGACTAGTATTTGGATGTGGCGGGTGCACAAATCAATTGGGCAATTTCTGAAATTGGGCTTTTGGGCATTGGGCTTGGACTCTTGGAGGCCCATCTTTCTTTTCCTTGCTGACCCAAGCTTGCTTTGACTTTTCAAAGCTTGCCAAGTCAGCATTGCATCTCCTTTTTACATTCTTCTTTCACGACTTTCTGTTCTTCATTCATTTTCCCTTCTTTTAATTCTTCTTTCATTCCAGAACAGGAGAGAGGGAGCTGCGGTGACTGGAAAATGGAAACACGACGTTGGCGTCGGAGCTGGAAGCTTGACGGCGAGAAGGAGGCGCGACTGTGATGGGTTGCAGCGACGGAATTTGCAGCAGCTGAAGAGATCGGCGATGGTGGTGCGTTGCAGCGACGACGATGATGACCGGCGGAGCGACGGAATTTGCAGCAGCTGAAGAGATCGGCGATGGTGGTGCGTTGCAGCGACGACGATGATGACCGGCGGAGCTGCAGGGGCAGCGGCTAGGTGAGCAGCTCACGGATTGGATTTCTGGGCAGAGGCAAAACAGATGGCAGCGATGGTGCGGTGGTGATTCATCCGAGCTGGGCTCCATGGAAGAGGAGGGGGCGACGCCGGCGAGTAATAGCAGCAGCTTCCAAATCTGCAAAATAAAAGAAGATAATTAGATTTCTTGATTGATTGTGAAATTGCAGGAAAGAAAAAGAAAAGAAACTTGAATTGAATGAAAGAATGGCTGCCATGGCTTGATTAATGGTGAATTGGTGATTGAAGATGGTTGCAGGAGGTTCTCTTAAATAGAGAAGGGAAGGGAAAGCAGCCAAGGCTTGTGGAGGGAGTAGTGGAGGTAGTAGGTGAAGTGGTGGTGGAATAGGTTGGTGAAATGGACTGTAGTGGTGGTGGAAATGGTAGGTGAAGCTAGCAGCCAAGGGTGGAGGAAGAAACCGTGAATGCTACAGCAAGAAACAAGAGAAAAAGAAAACAAACAAAAGAAAAATAAAATAAAATAACAAAAACAAATAAAAGAAATAATTATAAAATAAAACAAAAGAAATAGAATAACAAATGAAATAATTATAAAAGAAATATGTAAAATAAATAAACATAAAATATGAACAAGGGAAAATAAAATGGAGGTTTAAAATGTGTTCCACCACCGCGTGTGGTGGTTGCGCCGCCTTATGTGGTGGTTCGCCGACAAACTTTGCCGGGATTCGGAATAATCCGAAATCTTCGTACAATATTTTATTCCACAAATGAAAGTCACGGTTGACTTTCCGAATTACGCTGAAAACCTCCAAGATGCACCTATTCTGTGCAGATTAACATTTTCCTGGTATTTTCCCTAAAATCACGAAAACAAACATTAAACAGACAATTAAGCTTTTGGAATAGCAAAATCCAGTAATTAAAGGCACTTTGTGAACGTATTTTACGTTCACATCAACGACACCGGCAGAAGCTATTGACGGCGGCGAGAGTATTTGTGAGACGCGGCCTGGATCAATGATGGCTGGGCTCTCGGTGGTTGCCGGCAGAGATGAGTGGGTCGACGCCGTGATGGCTGGGCCGTGATTTGAAATGGCAGGTGACACGCCCAAAATGAGCATCAATTTAAAAAAATCCCTATCGGTAGTATAGTGTAAGTAGGGTATCGTTCACAACGGAGATCAAAGGGTGTACCTAACAAAAAATGTCACAAAGAATTAAATAAAATAAAGAATTATTATTAACAAGTATAAAGTATAAATATATACATATGTACAAAGTAAAAAGGGGAATTGAGAGATAAATTGAATGAAATAAATTAATTAAATTACAAAGAATAAATAAATATGATGATGAAACACAAAGTATATAAAGTTCAGCCACATATACACAAGTTTACCAATCATTAGACCGAAAATTAACCAAGTTCCCTAGCCATGAAACCGAAACTAACATATGTGGAATGCCCACACGGGTTATCATTCCCTAAATAAAACCTCTTCTATGAAAATTAACCTAGTGAACGCTCATCTAGATTAAACAATTAAACATGCAAAGGTGATCAATCAATAACATATCTAACGCATAGGAGAAGAGTTGTTAATTAAAGTGCGCGACCTAGCGAACGCTCGTCTATCCGCGATCCTTCTTATTTTGATTCCGACCCGTTTGATAAGTGATAGGAGCATTATATGCTACGTTTTTAATATGTTTCCCCTATTATTTGGCTGCGTTTTATTGATTAACTTTGCTATTTTGCTTAGTTTTTATCTTTGAGTCCCTAAGTGATGAATACATATGAGCATGTGCGAAAATGAAGTTTTTAAGAAACTTTCCTGTTTTGACTTTCCTAATTGTTTTAGGAAACCTTCCTAATTTGAATCTTTCCTGTCTTGACCAGGAATCCTAAAGCAACCAGGAATCCTAAAGCAA
Organism: Rubus idaeus; assembly: GCA_030142095.1. Taxonomy (NCBI): domain Eukaryota; kingdom Viridiplantae; phylum Streptophyta; class Magnoliopsida; order Rosales; family Rosaceae; genus Rubus; species Rubus idaeus. The sequence continues at coordinate 15,274,805 of CM057968.1, read as the reverse complement.
CCAGGAATCCTAGTTCATCCAGGAAAACTATTTTGTGCTCGGAATGGAAAATCGAGGCTCGGAAAATTACGAAGCTTAATGGGCTTTTTCGGGGCCCATTAAGAGGTGGGCTGCCACGAGGCCCAAGTTAGAAGCCCAAATCCATAAAGGAAGCCCAAAAGGACCCTATGTCGCAAACCCTAAACCTATTAGGGTTTGTGCCGCAATTACTAAGTGGGAAAGGAGAAAGAGGCCGGCCTAATCCTTATAGGATTAGGAGAGTTTGACGCAAGAAATAATTCAGAAAAATAAAAGGACTTCTTGCTCTCCATGTTTTACTAATTCTTGTAGGATTAGGAGTTTTAATTGTTTAATTCTTTTACTAATTCTTTAAGGATTATTTTCAGGAATTAAAGGATGCATCAAGACACATTTGTGGCAAGATGCAATGGAGGATTTGCGGCAACAACACAAGGGAATTAGGGTTTTGCCGCAAGGTTTCTTGGAGGACAAGAAGTGCCGCACCTTTTACAATCCAAGAGGGATTAGGAGACCAATTAAATCAGATTTTATTGGATGAATCAAGACTAAAAATCGGCAAGAAGGAGAGAAGGATTTCTTGGTGACTACTCAAGTGAATCTCGGCCATTCAAGGATTTAATATTCAACGCTCAAGATCGCTTCTCAAGTTCCATGTTCTCCTATAAATAGAGGGGCTTCACAACATAATTCTACACCAATTCACAATCGAGAATACCATTCCATAAGTTTCATAGTGTCGACTACATCCATCCATAAGAGTTCTCGAGTTCCATTCTCTAAAACCTAGGGTTTCTAAGTCTTCAAGGAGGAGGTTAGGCGGCTGCACCATCATCACCTTCATCATCTAGGACGTCCATCATCATCTTCACCTTGCTGTTCACGGATCAGAAGTACTTGCTTCCAAGATTTCAAGGGTTCGTGGCTCAAGCTTCTCATTCCATATGGTGTATTTCGTCTATACCTTTAATTAATTCCTCCTTGTTGCTTGTTAATTCTTTGTTTTAGTTAACATAACGTTGAGTTCATAATTTCCAGAATTGTTTATGGGTTTGTTATACTTGTTTCGAAACATATTGGTTTTCTAAGTTGCTTTTATATGTTTGTTTATTTGATTCGAGTTTATGGATATCTTTTATGTGTTTATGTTATAGGGTTCGAAACTTATAATGTTTGCATGCAATTGGAGCTAGAATTAGGGTTTGGATTCACTTAATAAATTTCGAAACCTATTTCACAAGTAGTAAAGTCTTTGAACAAAAGTCGGAATCAAATAAAAAGGATTGCAATTAGATGAACTTATTCATGCTAGGTTGTGCACTTGAATTAACAACTCCTTTCGATGCTTTGAACATGGTTTGATTAGCTAACTTTTTAGACTAAGATGGCATGTTTAATTGATTGATCTAGGTGCTTTCACTTAGGTTAATATTCATAGGAAGGTTTAATTGGGAAATAATTAGCTTCTGATATTTCACAATGTTAATTTCAATCATATGACTTAGAGAATTAATAGTTTTCGAAATCAATGTATGATTCTTGTACCCTACGGTTTAGGGGATTATGTCCTTAATGTTTCACCACATTCTTTTATTTTATTTCGTAATTTATTTGTTTAATACTTAGTTTAATTCTTACAATCTTCGAAACCCCCTTTACTTTGTATATATGTTTATAATTATTCTTTAATTTGTTAATAATACTTTGTGACATTCTTTGTTAGGTACACTGATAGGAGCACAAAGTGTGACGTTTTTAATGTGTTTTCCCTACTATTTGGCTATGATTTAATTGTAACTTTGCTATTTTAGCTTAGTTTCCATATTTGAGTCCTAAATGACGTATTAATGTGAACATGTGCAGAAACGAAGTCTAATGGGCTTTCTCGAGGCCCATTAAGAGGTGGTCTGCCATGAGGCCCATGAAGGAAAGGCCCAATGATATGTGCATAATTGTACAACTTTTTATATCAATTTCTCTACATTTTTGTTGTTAGTTTCTCATAAATTTGTGTTATTTATTTAGTTTTTGTGTTTGTAGGTTTCCAATTGCAAATAAAGAGAAAAGAAGATAAGTTGAGGAAAGTAAGCAAGGTGTCGGAAATTTACGAAGTCTAATGGGCTTTTTCGAGGCCCATTAAGAGGTGGTCTGCCATGAGGCCCAAGATGGAAGGCCCAAACCCAAGAAGGAGGCCCAAACCCAAGAAGGAAGGCCCAAGTTCACAAAGCATGAGGAAAGGCCCAAGCCCAGATTTTCGGACATTCTGCCTGTGCAGATCTGTCAACTTGCGAAGCCCATATCTCCCAATTTCACCGTTGGATCCAGCTGTAATTTTGATACACGCTGCATGTGTGTGTTATATATTCTGTATTAAAATTTGAGAATCATCCAACGTTCAAACGTGCATTATTCCGTTCTAAGTGGGAATAGCTCAGTGCTGCCTGCTTTTTATTTCTTTCCTCTTCTTTTATTTTCAATGCTCCACTCACCCCTATATTCTTCCCTCTTCTTTCTACCCATACCATTAGTGTTTGATTTCTTTTACCTAAATAAATGGTTAATTGCAACCCATTACATTTCCACCATGCCACTTACCATTTCTTTATCTCCCACTTAAATTCCACTTCTCTTCCCTTTCTTTCTTTATTTCTTGCATTGTCTTCTTCTTCCTCTCCATTCTCCTATAAATAGCATCCTCATTCTTCTCTTCAACACACCCCAATGGGGAGGGACAAACCCTCCTCTTTCTCTTCTCACATCATATTTTCCATTCTCTAATACTGTGGGTTTTCAAGACTTCAAGGAGGAGGAGAAGGCGTCTACACCATCACCACCAGCCCCTATTCAACATCACCATCACCATCATCACCTTGTCTCCACGGCTTGGATTACTTGTGGTCAAGGATTCAAGATGTGGCTTCAAGATCTTCATGCTATTCATACGGTGTATTTCGACTTATTCTTTAATTTCTCTTATGAGTTCCTCTTTGTTGCTTGTTTATCCTTTGTATTAGTTAACATGACATGATTTATATAATTTTCAGCCTTTGTTTATGGGTTTATTTAATTGTTTGATCCTAATTAATTAGTTCTTCTAGTAGCTTATGTGACTCCGTTTATTTGATTTTGTTTTAGTAGATAACTTTTATATGTTTTTGTTTTAAGGTTGCAGACTTAAGATGATTGCATATAATTGGTGCTAGAATTAGGGTTTTAATTCTAATTCACAAGTAGTAAAGGCTTTGGAAAGATGTCGGAAACAAATAAAAAGGATCACGGATAGATGGGCGGTCCCACTAGGTCGTGCACTTTAATTAACAACTCTTCTTTTATGCGTTGGACATGTTTTGATTAGCTACCTTTGCATGTTTGATTGATTAATCTAGGTGCGGTCGCTTAGGTTAATTTTCATGAAAGATGTTTTATTTGGGGAATGATAATTGGTGGTCCAGCATTCCACATATGTTAATTTCGGTTTCATGGCTAGGGAACTTGGTTAATTTTCGGTCCAATAATTGGTAAACTTGTATACTTGTGGCTGAACTTTATATTCTTTATGTTTCATCCCATCTTATTTCATTTATTCTTTGTAGATTAATTAATTTATTTCATTCAATTTATTTCTTAAACCCCCTTTTACTTTGTACATATGTATATATATTTTATACTTGTTAATAATAATTCTTTATTTTATTTAATTCTTGTGACAATTTTTGTTAGGTACACCCTTTGATCTCCGTTGTGAACGATACCCTACTATGCACTATACTACTACCGATAGGGTTTTTCTAAATTGATGCTCCTATTGGGCGTATCACCCAAGCCCATGAAGGAAAGGCCCAAACCCAAGAAGAAGGCCCAAATCCATGAAGGAAGGCCCAGGTTCACAAAGCATGAGGAAAGGCCCAAACCCAGATTTTCGGACATTCTGCCTATGCAGATCAGTCAACTTTCGAAGCCCATATCTCTCAATTGCACCGTCAGATCTAGCTGTAATTTTGATACCTCTTCTTTTATTTTCAATGCTCCACTCACCCCTATATTCTTTCCTCTTCTTTCTTCCCACAATATTAGTGTTTGATTTATTTTATCTAAATAAATGGTTCATTGCCATATGACTTCATTTCCACCATTCCACTTACCATTTCTTTTCTACCACTCACATTCCACTTCTCTTCATTTTCTTTCTTTATTTCTTGCATTGTCTTCTTCTTCCTCTCCATTCTCCTATAAATAGCAGCCTCATTCTTCTCACCAATACACACCCCAATGGGGAGGGACAAACCCTCCTCTTTCTCTTCTCATATCATATTTTCCATTCTCTAGTATTTTGGGTTTTCAAGACTTCAAGGAGGAGGAGAAGGCGTCTACAACATCACCACCAGCCCTATTTCAGCGTCACCATCACCATCACCACCTTGTCTTCACAGCTTGGATTACTTGTTGTCAAGGATTCAAGAGTTTGTGGCTTCAAGATCTTCATGCTATTCATACGGTGTATTTCGACTTAGCCTTTAAATTTATGCCTCTTTGTTGCTTGTTTATCCTTTGTATTAGTTAACATGACATGATTTATATAATTTTCAGCCTTTGTTTATGGGTTTATTTAATTGTTGGATCCTAATTAATTAGTTCTTCTAGTAGCTTATGTGACTCCGTTTATTTGATTCTATTTTAGTAGATAACTTTTATATGTTTTTGTTTTAAGGTTGCAAACTTAAGATGATTGCATATAATTGGTGCTAGAATTAGGGTTTTAATTCTAATTCACAAGTAGTAAAGGCTTTGGAAAAATGTCGGAATGAAATAAAAAGGATCACGGATAGATGGGCGGTCCCACTAGGTCGTGCACTTTAATTAACAACTCTTCTTTTATGCGTTGGACATGTTTTGATTAGCTATCTTTGCATGTTTGATTGATTAATCTAGGTGCGGTCGCTTAGGTTAATTTTCATGAAAGTGGTTTTATTTGGGGAATGATAATTGGCGGTCCAGCATTTCACATATGTTAATTTCGGTTTCATGGCTAGGGAACTTGGTTAATTTTCGGTCCAATAATTGGTAAACTTGTATACTTGTGGCTGAACTTTATATTCTTTGTGTTTCATCCCATCTTATTTAATTTATTCTTTGTAATTTAATTAATTCATTTCATTCAATTTATGACTCAATCCCCCTTTTACTCTGTACATATGTATATATTTATACTTTATACTTGTTAATAATAATTCTTTATTTTATTTAATTCTTTGTGACATTTTTTGTTAGGTACACCCTTTGATCTCCGTTGTGAACGATACCCTACTATGCACTATACTACTACCGATAGGGTTTTTTTAAATTGATGCTCCTTTTGGGCGTGTCATTTTTGGCGCCGTCGACGTGGATTGAAAATATTCCTAACCTAATATTTTTTTTTTGTGAATACTGTTTATAATTTTTTGTAATAATTACTGTTTTTATTACTTGTATATAATTACTGTTTACTTTTTATTGTTTATAATTTTACTATTTTTTTTAACTGTTCATATTACTTGTTTATATTACTTGTCTATATTACTTGTGACTAGTTGTTGTTATTACTTGTTTTTAATACTTTTTCATATTTTGTTACACTTAGTAATTTATTTAGGTGTCTTTTATATAGTTGATTATTTTTTTGTTGTTGTGAGTTGTAACTTGAACGGAAATAGGTAAGGTCCTTTTATTAATATTGGCCTAAACCCTTCATTTTTACCGTAAGGTTATTTGAGGTTGAGGGCGGCCTTTATTAACACTTGGAGAATTGTCGAACACTTAAGTGCTTTCTCAACTGAGTAAGGGGCACATGAATGGTGTCTAGGTCGAGACCCTGGGTGACAGGTTTTGGATTCAGAGGACTATAGACAGACGAAAGTCGATAGGGGCTTGCCTCCGTAGTCCACCAAATGAATCCTGCCCCTCGCTTATTCTCATATGATCTGGCCATTCGCCTTCTGAAAACACGGAAAGTCATTTAAGTCAAGGCATTGCACCTAGGCCGTAAGTCCACCTTGAGTTACCGCTTGGAATCAACTTTCATTTTTTTTCAACTATATTGAGGCAAAAGAAACTGTTTTTGTACACTTAGGTATATTGGATCAAACATGACTTTAAGATGGGTAGCTGTTTCAGTCCCATTGCACATTGAAGTCCTCTGTTCCCGTACTTAAGTGTATTGTGTAAATAAAATATACTTAGACATAGGAAATTTTATTTATTCATTTTGTATAGATAATTTGTGACACATTTTTAACTTTGTAAATATTTTGTTTTTATTTTGTAAATTGATTACTAACTTTTTTATTTTGTATAGGGAATAATCCGGGTTATCAGAAATTCTACCACATACATCGGAGCATACGTTTTGGAAGTCAAGGTTGAAAAACCTTGAGGTTGATGTCTTGTTGGTGATTTTCGGTTTCCTCGGGAGTAAAAAGGTAAGTTTTCTTTTCACTCTCGTTATTTGTTTTTAAAAAAATAAAAATAAAATAAAAAAAATTAGAAAATTTGTAATTGTATATAAAAAAAAGAGTGCTTATTTTGTTTTACTGTTTGTAATTATTTATTTTTACTATTTATAATTACTGTTTGTTTTATTTTTGGGCTTGTTGTTTGTTTGTTATTGGGCCTTAGGCCTGTTTGTGTGATTGGTTAGGGTTTTAGGTTTCGAAAAGAAAAATTAAAAAATAAAAAAAATATAAAAAATTTGGCCCATTGTGCCCGTGTCATTCCCGAAGCCTGAAACCCGTAACCCAAGCCCATTTAGTGTGTCGGGCCTGTTCGTTTTTAGGCCCATTAGTTTAAGCTCACCAATAATGGCCCGTTCTCTACGCAGCCAGGCCCACTTTAAGGCCCAGACCATTCCGATGGCCCAGGTCCGTTTAAAGTGTCGGCAACCGTTAGCGCGTGTGCTACGCGTTTTCACTGTTCACTTTACGACTTTCGCGTAAAGATTTAGTTAAATAAAAAGAAAAATTCTTATTGGACCGTCCCGCGACTTTCGCGTCGGCACGATAATTAAAAAATTAATAAAAAATAAAAAATGAAAAAATTATTTGATTGGGCCGATGAACGACTTTTGCGTCGGCCGATTTGTTTAATAATCCGCATGCGTGTCAACTGTAGCCTTTGCGACTTTCGTCGCTCGATCCGCAATTTGCGGATCTGTGTCTGTGGCACGTGTGCGTACGTGCGTCTGTTCCTTTCCCTTGGTTTGTGTCTATGTGCTTCATTCCATTCATTTTGCATTCATTTTCACTTAGTTCCCTTTTAGTCTCTCTAAATTTTCTCTCGTTTGTTCATACTGTTCTTCACTTGTTCTTCGTTGTTCTTAGTTATTTTTCCAGAAAGCTATCCTCCCTCCCAACCTAGAAATGGCCAAAAGAGTGAATTCTTTCAGTGAGTTGTTTCATTCTAGTCCTCCAGAGAGTGATTTCTTTGAAGGCTTGGATGAAATCATTCCACCAAGCATTCTAGATACTGTTAATGCTAGCATGCCGGATGAACCAGAACCACAAGCACCAATCCAGCCGCTGATCCACATGTTGTTGTTGTTGCTGGTCCTTCCCAGAAGCGTACGAGAGGCCCGAGGACGAGATTCACCAAGGACCAAAATGATGCGTTGACCGAGTTCTACACGGTGAATCCTCACCCACTCAAACTGCACGAGCAAGGTTTGCTATAGAACTCGGGTTAACCGAAAATAAGGTCTACAACCGGGGAAGGAGATTTCATGATAAGCACGGTATCCCGTCGAGGGAGCAGATTTATGCCGATCTAATAAGAAGAAACGAGGAGCTGATGAGTAAGAATGAGGAGCTTCAAGAGCAGAACCGAAACTCATCGATGCTCTTCACGGCGGCATTTGTCCCCGGTGTGGAGGTCCTGTTCCGCACCCAGATGTGCATCGATCAAGATTCGAAGTTGTTCCTCCGGAGCCTCTTCTTGTCTTGTCCGATGATTCAATCGACATGGATGACTTGCGAAGGGATGTGCGGAGCCTCATGCCAACATTACTCGAGCGCTCATCCTCTCATGTGCCATCTGACAACATTCTGGGACCTGCTCATGATCTCGTTGGGTTTCATTCCGACCAGATCGCCGATATCGTGAACAAAGCCAAAGACGAACTCCTGCTCTTGGTCGCTGCTGGTTTTCCCCTATGGATCTATTCCTCAAATCCCAGCACTTCGTTCATCCCGAAACTCTTAATCATGCCGAGTACTTGCGAGTGTCTCAACGAGCCGAGCCTACACCATATTTCATATCGAAGCCTCGAGACACTCAACGAACCATTCACTCGAATCCGACCACCATCGTTCGGATTTTAATGGATGTTGGTCAATGGTTGCTCATCTTCTGTAGCTTGGTCACCAATGCCCAAACCTTGGAGGTCTTGTTCTCCGGATAGAAGAAAGCTACAAGGAGCGAGTGCAAGTGATGTCTGCCGAGTTCCTAGTGCCAACACACAACGTTTCAACTCGTGAAGTCCAGTTTGTTCGTTCCTCTCACCAACAATTGGATGGAAGTTGGGTCGTTGTGGATGTTTCGTGGATGAAATGAACTCAATTCCAAGACCTTCCGTGAGATCAAGATGCCGAAAACGTCCTTCCGGATGCCTGATACGTGATATGCAGAATGGATCCTCCTTTGTCACGTGGGTGGAGCATGTTGATGTGCGAGAAAAAGATTTAACCCCCTTATTTAAACCTTTTGTTGAATCAGGTTTTGCATATGGAGCGAAGCGTTGGTTGGCACCTCTTCAACGACATGCCGAGCGCTACATGTGCGTGATGGGGATTCACACTTCACCCAGTGACTCAATCATTTCACCAGGAGGGAGAAGAAGCCTTGCTAAGATGGCAAACCAGATGGCAGTAAGTTTCTTCAACGACATCACCAACTCGACTTACCATCATTGGACTGCATCAAACAAAACGGGAGACACACATATGGAGGTCAGGACCAACAAGCGAAGGGGTGATCCTAGCCAACCTCTTGAACTCGATCGTACTGCTGGCTGTTCTGTCAAGCACTTCTCCCATCACACAAGTGATAGGTGCATAATTGTACAACTTTTTATATCAATTTCTCTACATTTTGGTTGTTAGTTTCTCATAAATTTGTGTTATTTATTTAGTTTTTGTGTTTGTAGGTTTCCAATTGCAAATAAAGAGAAAAGAAGATAAGTTGAGGAAAGTAAGCAAAGTGTCGGAAATTTACGAAGTCTAATGGGCTTTTTCGAGGCCCATTAAGAGGTGCGCTGCCATGAGGCCCAAGATGGAAGGCCCAAACCCAAGAAGGAGGCCCAAACCCAAGAAGGAGGCCCAAATCCATGAAGGAAGGCCCAAGTTCACAAAGCATGAGGAAAGGCCCAAGCCCAGATTTTCGGACATTCTGCCTGTGCAGATCAGTCAACTTACGAAGCCCATATCTCCCAATTGCACCGTCAGATCTAGCTGTAATTTTGATACACGCTGCATGTGGGTGTTAGGTATACGGTATTAAAATTTCAGAATCATCCAACCGTTGGAACGTCCATTATGCCGCTCTAAGTGCGCACTGCTCAGTGCTGTCTGCTTTTTATTTCTTTCCTCTTCTTTTATTTTCAATGCTCCACTCACCCCTATATTCTTTCCTCTTCTTTCTGCCCACAATATTAGTGTTTGATTTCTTTTACCTAAATAAATGGTCCATTGCCATATGACTTCATTTCCACCATTCCACTTACCATTTCTTTTCTACCACTCACATTCCACTTCTCTTCCTTTTCTTTCTTTATTTCTTTCATTGTCTTCTTCTTCCTCTCCATTCTCCTATAAATAGCAGCCTCATTCTTCTCACCAATACACACCCCAATGGGGAGGGACAAACCCTCCTCTTTCTCTTCTCCCTCTCACATCATATTTTCCATTCTCTAGTATTTAGGATTTTCAAGGCTTCAAGGAGGAGAAGAAGGAGATGTCACCATCACCACCATCCATCAACCAACGTTTTCATCACCATCATCACCTCGAGTTCTCGGCTTTTGAGTTACTCGCGTGAGGATTTAAGAGTTTGTTGATAGGAGCACAAAGTGTGACGTTTTTAATGTGTTTTCCCTACTATTTGGCTATGATTTAATTGTAACTTTGCTATTTTAGCTTAGTTTACATATTTGAGTCCAAAATGATGTATTAATGTGAACATGTGCAGAAACGAAGTCTAATGGGCTTTTGCGAGGCCCATTAAGAGGTGGTCTGCCATGAGGCCCATTAAGAAGGGGGCCCAAACCCAAGATGGAAGGCCCAAATCCATGAAGGAAGGCCCAGGTTCACAAAGCATGAGGAAAGGCCCAAGCCCTGATTTTCGGACATTCTGCCTGTGCAGATCAGTCAACTTGCGAAGCCCATATCTCTCAATTGCACCGTCAGATCTAGCTGTACTTTTGATACACGCTGCATGTGGATGTTAAGTATTCGGCATTAAAATTTCAGAATCATCCAACCGTCCACACGTCCGGAATTCCACTCCAAGTGCGCACTACTCAGTGCTGTCTGCTTTTTATTTCTTTCCTTTTCCTTTATTCTCAATGCTCCACTCACCCCCATATTTCCACCCATCTCACCTAACTATATTTGTTTCTTTCTCTCCATAACATTAGTGTTTGATTTCTTTTACCTAAATAATTGGTTAATTGCCATATGACTACATTTCCACCACCACTTACCATTTCTTTATCTCCCATTCACATTCCACTTCTCTTCCCTTTCTTTCTTTATTTCTTTCATTGTCTTCTTCTTCCTCTCCATTCTCCTATAAATAGCAGCCTCATTCTTCTCACCAAAAAAACACCCCAATGGGGAGGGACAAACCCTCCTCTTTCTCTTCTCCATCTCACATCATATTTTCCATTCTCTAGTATTTAGGGTTTTCAAGTCTTCAAGGAGGAGGGGAGCTGTTTACACCATTACCACCAGCCATCAACCATCATCACCACCATCATCATCACCTTGGGAATCTCGGCTTTTGAGTTACTCGCGTGAGGATTTAAGAGTTTGTGATCTTCGAGTTCTTCCTACTTTCCATATGGTGTACTTCAACTTATTCTTTAATTACTCTTTTTGAGTTCCTCTTTGTTGCTTGATTATTCTTTGTATTAGTTAACATGACATGATTTATATAATTTTCAGCCTATATTCATGAGTTTATTTGATTGTTAGATCCTAATTAATTAGTTCTTCTAGCAGCTTATGTGACTCCGTTTATTTGATTCGGTTTTATTGAATCTTTTATGTGTTCTTGTTTTAAGGTTCGAAACTTAAGATGATTGCATGTAATTGGTGCTAGAATTAGGGTTTTAATTCTAATTCACAAGTAGTAAAGGCTTATCAAACGGGTCGGAATCAAAATAAGAAGGATCGCGGATAGACGAGCGTTCGCTAGGTCGCGCACTTTAATTAACAACTCTTCTCCTATGCGTTAGATATGTTATTGATTGATCACCTTTGCATGTTTAATTGTTTAATCTAGATGAGCGTTCACTAGGTTAATTTTCATAGAAGAGGTTTTATTTGGGGAATGATAACCCGTGTGGGCATTCCACATATGTTAGTTTCGGTTTCATGGCTAGGGAACTTGGTTAATTTTCGGTCCAATGATTAATAAACTTGTGTATATGTGGCTGAACTTTATATACTTTGTGTTTCATCCCATCATATTTAATTTATTCTTTGTAATTTAATTAATTTATTTCATTCAATTTATCTCTCAATTCCCCTTTTTACTTTGTACATATGTATATATTTATACTTTATACTTGTTAATAATAATTCTTTATTTTATTTAATTCTTTGTGACATTTTTTGTTAGGTACACCCTTTGATCTCCGTTGTGAACGATACCCTACTTACACTATACTACCGATAGGGATTTTTTAAATTGATGCTCATTTTGGGCGTATCAATTTTTGGCGCCGTCGACGTGGATTGAAAATGTTCCTAACCTAATATTTTTGTTGTGAATACTGTTTATAATTTTTTTGTAATTATTACTGTTTTTATTACTTGTATATAATTACTGTTTACTTTTTATTGTTTATAATTTTACTATTTTTTTTAACTGTTCATATTACTTGTTTATATTACTTGTCTATATTACTTGTGACTAGTTGTTGTTATTACTTGTTTTTAATACTTGTTCATATTTTGTTACACTTAGTAATTTATTTAGGTGTCTTTTATATAGTTGATTATTTTTTTTGTTGTTGTAAGTTGTAACTTGAACGGAAATAGGTAAGGTCCTTTTATTAATATTGGCCTAAACCCTTCATTTTTACCGTAAGGTTATTTGAGGTTGAGGGCGGCCTTTATTAACACTTGGAGAATTGTCGAACAGTTAAGTGCTTTCTCAACTGAGTAAGGGGCACATGGATGGTGTCTAGGTCGAGACCCTAGGTGACAGGTTTTGGATTCAGAGGACTATAGACAGACGAAAGTCGATAGGGGCTTGCCTCCGTAGTCCACCAAATGAATCCTGCCCCTCGCTTATTCTCATATGATCTGGCCATTCGCCTTCTGAAAACACGGAAAGTCATTTAAGTCAAGGCATTGCACCTAGGCCGTAAGTCCACCTTGAGTTACCGCTTGGAATCAACTTTCATTTTTTTTTCAACTATATTGAGGCAAAAGAAACTGTTTTTGTACACTTTAGGTATATTGGATCAAACATGACTTTAAGATGGGTAGCTGTTTCAGTCCCATTGCACATTGAAGTCCTCTGTTCCCGTACCTAAGTGTATTGTGTAAATAAAATTTACTTAGACATAGTAAAATTTATTTATTCATTTTGTATAGATAATTTGTGATACATTTTTAACTTTGTAAATATTTTGTTTTTATATTGTAAATTCTATTACTAACTTTTTAATTTTGTATAGGAAATAATCCGGGTTTATCGGAAAATTTTACCACATACATCGGAGCATACGTTTAGGAAGTCAAGGTTAAAAAACCTTGAGGTTGATGTCTTGTTGGTGATTTTCTGGTATCCTCGGGAGTAAAAAGGTAAGTTTCTTTTTCACTCTAGTTATTTAATTATTTATTTTTAAAAAATTAAAAAAATAAAAAAATAGAAAATTTGTAATTGTAAATAAAAAAAAAAGAGTGATTGTTTTGTTTTACTATTTGTCATTATTTATTTTTACTGTTTATAATTATTGTTTGTTTTGGGCTTGTTTGTTTGCTTGTTGTTTGTTAGTATTGGGCCTTAAGCCCATTTGTTTTGTCGGTTTGAGTTTGGGTTTCGAAAATAAAAAATAAAAAAATTTTGTTATTTAAATTTAGCCCATTGGGCTCGTGTCATTCCCAAACCCAATTAGTGTGTCGGGCCTGTTCGTTTTTAGGCCCATTAGTTAAGCCCACCAATAATGGCCCGTACTCTACGCGGCCAGGCCCACTTTAAGGCCCAGACCATTCCGATGGCCTAGGCCCATTTAAAGTGTCGGCAAGGGTCAGCGCGTGTGACACGCGTTTTCACTGTTCACTTTACGACTTTCGCGTAAAGATTTGGTTAAATAAAAAGAAAAATTGTTATTGGTCTGTCCCGCGACTTTTGCGTCGGCACGATAATTAAAAAAATGAAAAAAATAAAAAATGAAAAAAAATTTTGATTGGGCCGACGGACGACTTTTGCGTCGGCCGATTTGTTTAATAATTCGCATGCGTGTCAACTGTAGCCTTTGCGACTTTCGTCGCTCGATCCGTAATTTGCGGATCTCTGTCTTTGGCACGTGTGCGTGCGTGCGTCTGTTCCTTTCCCTTCGTTTGTGTTTGTGTGTTTCATTCCATTCATTTTGCATTCATTTTCACTTAGTTCCCTTTTATTCTCTCTAAATTTTCTCTCGTTTGTTCATACTGTTCTTCACTTGTTCTTCGTTGTTCTTAGTTATTTTTCCAGAAAGTTATTGACGTAGTCAAAGTGTAGTGGTAAATTAAATTAAGATCCGGATTGTCGAACCACGGGAATTGGAAGGCCCTAAACCTAATTGGTAAAATTGTAACCTAATTATTTCACACAAAAGAACAATTTTTAGGATTTTTCTTATTTTTCAAAATAATTAATTAAACAAACTAATAAACAACCTAAATTAAAATAAATATTGAGAATAAACTTAAATCACAAATATTTGAAGTAAACCACAAATTTGGTTTCTGAATAAATATCACAATTTCAGAAATTCACAATAATATGCATAGCTCACAAATTGTTATGGGTTTTTAATAAGTAATATACAATATCACACAAAATACTACATTAACCAATACCAATTTAGAAATATATATTAAAAACATACAAAACACATAATACTAAGTAGAAATACAAATACAAATTAATATATATATTAATTATTTAATGTAATTATAAAAAATTACTAAAAATTAAATAAAAGGAGAGAGAGAGGTGAGATCGAAACAGAGAGAGAGTTCGGGTTAGAGGGAGAGAACGAGCAGAGCTCGATGTGACCGTGAGAGTGAACGCCGTGAGCGAGAGAGATGGAATTGACGGAATCGACGCCGGCGTGGTGCTTATCGGAGCTGAACTTGACGGCGTGGTGGTGCGGTGAGGCTGGGCTAGTGGCCGTCCAACGGTGATTGGATTACTGGGATTGTTCGATCGATGGGTGCGGGATTGAGGCGCGGCCTGAGGTAGTGGGTTGTGCGGCGCGGGCAGGTGATTTGAAGGCGAATCCGGTCGATCTGGTGGTGGTGGTGGCGTCGTGGATCTGCGGCGGTGATCTTGATTGGGGACCGGCTTGAGTAGCTGCACATGGATCGAGCCCGTGCTCGATTTGTGATGCGGTGGCCGGAATTGAGCGGTGGAGATGGTGTGGCCGTGAGTGAGCTGCAGCGGAGGAGGACGGCGACGTGAACTGGAGAATTGCAGGTGGTGGAGATCACGAGATGGTGGTGTTGGCGGCTTGTGATGGCTGCGGGCTGAGCGAGAGGCTCGGCAGGTGGCGTGAGCGGAGTAGGTAGTCCGGTGGTGATTGGTGGACTGGGCTTTTGAATTTATCGTCTGGAATTGCAGAGGTGGAGAGGAGGTGGTGAATTGCAGGTGTGATGTGAAGTGGGTGTGAAAAGAAAAGGAGAAGGTGCGGAGAAGAGAAAAGAAAAAGAAAAGAAAAGGAAGAAAAGAAAGAAGAAAAGAAGAGAGGAAGAAGAAGAAGAAAAAGAAGAAAAAGAGAGAGAAGAGAAGAGAGGGAGAAGAAGATCCGGCGAGAGAGAGATCGGGAAAACAGCAGAGGAAGAAGAGATGAGCCCCCCCCCCAAAATTCCCGATCCGGATTCAAAAAAAAAGAAAAAAGGGAAAAAGTCAAACAAAAGTCAAAATTTATTATTTTATTATAATATTATTCAATAAATTAAATCTATTTAATTTAAAAACCAAATTTGAAATTAAAATAAAAAGTAAATAAATAAAATGAAGTAAAACAATCGTGGAGTTCAAAATGTACAATTTTAATGCAAAATGTCGATTTCCACTTATTTAACCTGAAAAGATAAAAACACACATTAAATACACAAATAGGCTATCAGAATAGCATAATCCCAGTGATTTAGAAGTACTTTAAGTGCGTAAATACGCACTTATCACACCCCCACACTTGAACTTTTGCTAGTCCTCGAGCAAACACAGAACTAAAAACAGAACAACAAAAACAGAACGGGAAACACAAAACAAAAATTCTTTCCAACCATAACCCTCAACGAGTTCAAAGAATTATAATCAGGAGAATAAAAACTATATACCAAGGCTCACGAATTTGCTAAGTATTTAACATGGACATCTCATTCGTGCTCGAGTGAAGTGTGTGAAAACCGAGTGTACAATTAATCTCATGCAATCAAATAGGCACATATGAACAACATTAACCACTAAAGCTCACAAGATTCACTAAATATTTCCGCTCAGTGTTTAGGGTTAAGTGTTTACGCTCATAACAATTACACAAGTAGTGTTCCCATAAGCTTGCTCATTAACCAACTCTCCACAATTAATCCACAAATCATTAAATCATAAGGGCTTTCAATGGTGTAATGGGGCCAAAGGGTGAATGAATGGTGAATGGTAAATGAAATGAAAGGATTAGAAATGATAAATGTTTCACATGTTTGCAAGACAAATCAACGACTTTGAAACTCATACCTATGCTATACCCGAAACAACTTTCTTATTCTTCTCCAACCTTTTATTGAAATTAAAACAATACAAGAAAATAACTATATTTTTGTGGCATTTTCTTTTTCTTTTCCACTTTTTTTTTCTATTTTTTTTTTCTTTGAGGAATTTATTCCTTCTTTTTATTTTCTATTATTATTTTTTGAATAATACAACAAAATAAAATGCACCCCCACACTTGCCTTTTGGTACTACCATACAAATCAAAACCCGAAGCATAAGAATATAAGAAGTCACTATCATCGTCTTGCAAACACAATAAAACATGGGTGAGATGGTGTGGGTGAACAAAAGAAACGGCTAATGAGTTATCAGTTCAAAAGGGGTTCCTAAAGTTCGTGTTTAGATGGATGGTGAATATTTGGCCATGGTGCTCAACTAATGCCTTAATCATTTTCAATTCATCACAGATTAATAAAAAGTTTCGAGAGGTCAATGAGCAAGTTCTAGGTTCAAAAACTCATGAATTGTGCACACATGAAGAACGAGTAAATGTATGAATAATGCATACATGTGAATATTCAACAGGCTCAAATTCTCACAATTTCTGGGTATGCATGACAATGTATGTTCAAATGTGCTTCTCGGATTGCAATCAATTAATTAACACAGGCGATGTGAACATGAAATTTCGAGCAATCATAAGTTATGCAAATTAAATCCAAAGCAAATCACACAAAGCCTTACCATATAATCAACATTCTCCTAATCACAACAATTAAACTCAATTCATCATCGGGATTGGAAAGAACAAAACACAACACAATAAAACACACAAAAACAGAAAACAGAAGCAAATATTTTTGTATTTTTTTGATTTTTTGATTTTTTTTGATTTTTTTCAATTTACGTAACAATACGTGACCACAGTGACTTACTTAGTGCAATGGTAGGTTCAACGCTACCAAGGGAGTAAGTATGATTTAGTCGAGATACCGTTACAGTAGAAAACGAAAACAAGTAAAATATTTTTTTGAATTTTTCAAATTTTTCAAATTTTTCTTTTCTTTTTAATAAACCTTCCCCCCACACTTGAATTAAACATTGTCCTCAATGAATGACAGATATTTCACGAAAATGAAAAATTCAAGTATGGTTATTGAATTGAAAATACAAACAGAAATAAACACACCAACAAAAATAAACACACAACATATATACAAATGAAAAAAAGATAAGTTAAAGAAAAACTCCCCCTTGAAGATCATTAAGCTCCTCCCGAAGCAAGTCACCAACAGTCACAAACAAGGCTAGCAGGGCCTTGCATCCAACGTTTGCTCCTTAATTAACTGCGGCTCTGATCCTTTGAAGTGTGTCCTGGACGAGTGTAGTTGCCGACTCCACGGCAGATTTAGCTGATGTAGCCTTCACCGAGATCTGGAACACCATAGTCAGTAGTGTTCCATCAAGAACAGCTCCGGATACGTTTGGCAGAATGGAGAAGCCTGAAGACATAAGCGGAAATGGCTCCGGTTGAACTCCACATAACAAACACTGGAGAATGGAATGGTTGATCGGCGCATAAATCACAGACGACCCCGTTGCATCGGTGCAACACTCCTGAAGAATGAGGAAATCGTTGTGATTATCTATGGCGAGCACCGAAATCTGGTTCTGATAGGAGCACAAAGTGTGACGTTTTTAATGTATTTTCCCTACTATTTGGCTATGATTTCATTGTAACTTTGCTATTTTTGCTTAGTTTCCATATTTGAGTCCCTAAATGATATATAAATGTGAATACGTGCAGAAAATCGGAGCTCGGAAATTTACGAAGTCTAATGGGCTTTTTCGAGGCCCATTAAGAAGTGAGCTACCGTGAGGCCCAAGATGAAGGCCCAAATCCATGAAGATGAAGGCCCAAATCCATGAAGAAAGGCCCAAGCCCAAGAAGAAAGGCCCAAGTTCACAATGCATGAGGAAAGGCCCAAGCCCAGATTTTCGGACATTCTGCCTGTGCAGATTAGTCAACTTGCGAAGCCCATAACTCCCAATTGCACCGTCCGATCTAGCTGTAATTGTGATACACGCTGCATGTGCGTGTTAGATATTCTGTATTAAAATTTGAGAATCATCCAACCGTTCAAACGTGCATTATTCCGTTCTAAGTGGGAATAGCTCAGTGCTGCCTGCTTTTTATTTCTTTCCTCTTCTTTTATTTTCAATGCTCCACTCACCCTTATATTCTTCCCTCTTCTTTCTACCCATACCATTAGTGTTTGATTTCTTTTACCTAAATAAATGGTTAATTGCAACCCATTACATTTCCACCATGCCACTTACCATTTCTTTATCTCCCACTTAAATTCCACTTCTCTTCTCTTTCTTTCTTTATTTCTTGCATTGTCTTCTTCTTCCTCTCCATTCTCCTATAAATAGCAGCCTCATTCTTCTCTTCAACACACCCCAATGGGGAGGGACAAACCCTCCTCTTTCTCTTCTCACATCATATTTTCCATTCTCTAGTATTTAGGGTTTTCAAGACTTCAAGGAGGAGGAGAAGGCGTCTACACCATCACCACCAGCCCTATTTCAACTTCACCATCACCATCATCACCTTGTCTTCACAGCTTGGATTACTTGTGGTCAAGGATTCAAGATGTGGCTTCAAGATCTTCATGCTATTCATACGGTGTATTTCGACTTAGCCTTTAAATTTATGCCTCTTTGTTGCTTGTTTATCCTTTGTATTAGTTAACATGACATGATTTATATAATTTTCAGCCTTTGTTTATGGGTTTATTTAATTGTTGGATCCTAATTAATTAGTTCTTCTAGTAGCTTATGTGACTCCGTTTATTTGATTCTATTTTAGTAGATAACTTTTATTTGTTTTTGTTTTAAGGTTGCAAACTTAAGATGATTGCATATAATTGGTGCAAGAATTAGGGTTTTAATTCTAATTCACAAGTAGTAAAGGCTTTGGAAAGAGGTCGGAACAAATAAAAAGGATCACGGATAGATGGGCGGTCCCACTAGGTCGTGCACTTTAATTAACAACTCTTCTTTTGTGCGTTGGACATGTTTTGATTAGCTACCTTTGCATGTTTGATTGGTTAATCTAGGTGCGGTCGCTTAGGTTAATTTTCATGAAAGTGGTTTTATTTGGGGAATGATAATTGGCGGTCCAACATTCCACATATGTTAATTTCGGTTTCATGGCTAGGGAACTTGGTTAATTTTCGGTCCAATGATTGGTAAACTTGTATACTTGTGGCTGAACTTTATATACTTTGTGTTTCATCTCTTATTTAATTCATTCTTTGTAATTTAATTAATTTATTTCATTCAATTTATCTCTTAAACCCCCGTTTACTTTGTACATATGTATATGTTTATACTTTATACTTGTTAATAATTCTTGTGACAATTTTTGTTAGGTACACCCTTTGATCTCCGTTGTGAACGATACCCTACTTACCACTATACTACTACCGATAGGGTTTTTCTAAATTGATGCTCCTTTTGGGCGTGTCAATTTTTGGCGCCGTCGACGTGGATTGAAAATCTTTTTTTACCCCCCACCCCCCTTGGGGGGGGGGAAAAAAAAACACTGACCGAAAAAGGGAGGAAGGGGGGAGGGGGGGGGGAGGGGGGGGGGGGGGGAGGGGGGAAAAGAAAAAAAAAAAAAAAGAGGGGGGGGGCCCCCCCTCCCCACCCAACCCACCCCCCCCCCCCCTCTCCTCTTTCTCACACCCCCCCCCCCCCCCCAAACAAAAAAAAAAAAAAAACATAAAAAACAACCCCCCACCCCCAGCCCACAACCCCCTTGAGATAACCCTCTAAATCATCTTTTTTTATTTTTAAAAAAAAAAAAAAAAAAAAAAATTTTTTTTATATATATTATATATAAAAAAAAAAAAAATAAAGGAGGGGGGGTTTTTCCTTTCACACCCAAACCACCTCCTCTCTTTCCCCTACTTAAGATGAATGGTGAAAAAAAATATACTTAAAAAAAAGAAATTTTTATTTATTATTTTTTAAAAAATATTTTTGACACATTTTTAATTTGTAAATATTTTTTTTTTATTTTGTAAATTGATTACTAACCTTTTTATATTGTATAGGAAATAATCCGGGTTTATCGGAAATTTTACCACATACATCGGAGCATACGTTTAGGAAGTCAAGGTTGAAAAACCTTGAGGTTGATGTCTTGTTGGTGATTTTCGGTTTCCTCGGGAGTAAAAAGGTAAGTTTTCTTTTCACTCTCGTTATTTATTTTTAAAAAAAAAAAAAAAAAAAAAATTGAAAATTTGTAATTGTAAATAAGAAAAAAAAAAGAGTGTTTGCTTTTGTTTTATTTTTTTGTAATTATTTATTTTTACTGTTCATAATTACTGTTCCTATTTACTGTTTATTTTGGGCTTGTTTGTTAGTTTGTTTGTTATTGGGCCTTAAGCCCATTTGTTTGTGTGATTGGTTAGGGTTTTAGGTTTCGAAAAAATAAAAAATAAAAAATTTGGCCCATTGGGCCCGTGTCATTCCCGAAGCCCAAAACCCGTAACCCAAGCCCATTAGTGTGTCGGGCCTGTTCGTTTTTAGGCCCATTAGTTAAGCCCACAAATAATGGGCCGGAGATTTCTTTGGCCCAGGCCCACTTTAAGGCCCAGACCATTCCGATGGCCCAAGCCCGTTTAAAGTGTCGGCAAGCGCGTGTGCTACGCGTTTTCACTGTTCACTTTACGACTTTTGGTAAAGTATTAAAAAAATAAAAACATAAAAAATAGAAAATGAAAAAAATTTGATTGGGCCGACGCACGACTTTTGCGTCGGCCGAATTGTTTAATAAACCGCGTGCGTGTCTACTGTAGACTTTACGACTTTCGTCGCCCGATCCACAATTTGCGGGTCTTCTGTCTTTGGCACGTGTGCGAGCGTGCATGCGTGCGTCCGCTCCTTTCCCCTTCCCTTCTGTTTGCGCTAGTTTCCTTAGGCATTTCACGCGTTTCCCTTAGACTCTCTCTCATTCTCTCTCATTTTCTCTCGTTGTTCTTCATCTGTTCTTCGTGTTCTTCTGTTTTTCCCAGAAAACCTCCCAAATCCCAGAAACTTTCCTCCTTCCCAACCCAGAAATGGCCAAAAGAGTTAATTCTTTCAGCGATTTGTTTCAGGCAGGTCCTTCAGAGAACCCGATCTTTGAAGGCTTGGCTGAAATAATTCCACCGAGCATGCTTAATAGCGCCGATGCTAGCATGCCGACCGAGCCACAACCGCAACCGCAACCACTACCCCAAGCACCAATCCCGGTTCTGATCCACCCGCCGAGCCGAAGCCGCTCCCGTCTATAGGAGACTTCCGAGGACAAAGTACACCAAAGCTCGAGAGAGAAGCACTGGCGGCTTTCTTTGCGGTGTATTCTCACCCCACCAAGCCACAACGAGAACGATTTGGTCCGAAAATCGGACTTGAGGAGGACCAAGTCTATTATTGGGGGTCGAGAAATAGGAAGAAGTTCGGTATCATTACATCCGAGTAGCGTATTGCCGAGCTAGAAAGAAGAAACGATCGAGTGCGAGCAAGAACGAGGAGCTTCAAATGCGGAATCAACGACTCGTCGATGCTCTCCACAGCGGCATATGTCCCAATTGCGGAGGTCCCGTTCCGCACTCGGATGTGCCAGGCGAAGGCTCGAAGTTGTTCCTCAACAACAAGAGCCTATTCTTGAGTTTTCCGATGATTCCATCGACATGGACCACTTAAGACGGGATGTGCGGAGCCTCATGCCTACATTTATCGAGCGCCCATCCATACCTTTGCCATCGACACCCTTCCCGCACCTGCTCATGATCTTGTCGGAGTCCACACCGACTTGATCTCGGATATCGCCCGCAAGGCCAAAGACGAGCTCCTGCTCATGGCCACTGCTGGATTTCCTTTGTGGATAACTTCACCGACTCCCGACACTTCTATTCATCCCGAAACTCTTAACCGGGCCGAGTACTTGCGAGTGTTTCAACGAGCTGAACCTGCTCCGTACTTCAAAGCCGAATCCTCGAGACACTCGGCAACCATTCACCTTTATCCGACCACCATCGTTCAAATTCTCATGGATGTTGGTCGATGGTTGCCCGTCTTCTGTAGCATGATCACAAACGCCAAGACGTTGGAGATCCTATCCTCCAGCAACGAAGATGGCTACAAGGAGCAGAAGCAGGTGATGTCGGCCGAGTTTTTGGTGCCATCTCACATCGTGTCGACTCGTGAAGTCCAGTTCGTTAGGTATTCTCACCAACAACTGGATGGAAGTTGGGTCGTTGTGGATGTCTCCGTGGATGAATTGCGTTCAAATCCAAAGCCTTCCGTGAGATCGATTTGCCGAAAACGCCCCTCCGGATGCCTGATACGTGATCTTCATAATGGATCTTCCTTGGTTACTTGGGTGGAGCACGTGGATGTACGCGAAAAGGAGATGAAGGCCAGTTTCGAACCTTTTGTTCATTCAGGGTTCGCTTTTGGTGCAAAGCGTTGGATCTCAACCCTCCAACGACAAGCGGAGCGCTACATGTGCGCCACAGGTATCCACACTTCACCCGGTGACTCGATCATTTCTCTTGAAGGAAGAAGAGGCCTTGCGGAAATGGCAAAACAGATGACAATCTGTTTCTTCAACGACATCAGCAACTCCACGTACCATCACTGGACTTGTTCGAACCGAACAAGAGACACTCGAATGGAGGTCAGGACCAACAAGCGAAGGGGTGATCCGAGCAAGCCCCCTGGAGTCAATCGTACTGCTGGTTGTTCCGTTGTTCATCTATCTCATCACACCAGGATCTTTGAGTTCCTCAAAGACGTGCAGACAAGACCACAATGGGATAGTATGTCGATGGACAGCTCGGTACGTGTGATAGCAAACTTCACCATCGGTCTTGACCCGCGGAACCAGATCTCGGTGCTCGCCATTGATAGTCACAACGACTTCCTCATTCTTCAGGAGTGTTGCACCGATGCAACGGGGTCGTCTGTGATATACGCGCCGATTAATGATAGGTGCATAATTGTACAACTTTTTATATCAATTTCTCTACATTTTTGTTGTTAGTTTCTCATAAATTTGTGTTATTTATTTAGTTTTTGTGTTTGTAGGTTTCCTATTGCAAATAAAGAGAAAAGAAGATAAGTTGAGGAGAGTAAGCAAAGTGTTGGAAATTTACGAAGTGTAATGGGCTTTTTCGAGGCCCATTAAGAGGTGCGCTGCCGTGAGGCCCAAGATGAAGGCCCAAGCCCAAGATGAAAGCCCAAGCCCAAGATGAAGGCCCAAATCCATGAAGGAAGGCCCAAGTCCACAAAGCATGAAGGAAAGGTCCAAGCCCATTTTCGGACAATCTGCCTGTGCAGATCTGTCAACTTTGGAAGCCCATATCTCCTAATTCAACCGTTGGATCCAGCTGTATTTTTGATGCACAATGCACGTGTGTGTTAGATATTCTGGATTCAAATTTCAGAATCATCCAACCGTTCAAACTTCAATTATGCCGTTCTAAGTGGGCATAGCTCAGTGCTGCCTACTTTCTAATTCTTTCTTCTTCTTTATTCTCAATGCTCCACTCACCCCCATTTTTCCATCCATCTCACCAACCCATATTTGTTGCTTTCTTCCCACACTATTAGTGTTTGATTTCTTTTATTTAAATAAATGGTTAATTGCCATATGACTACATTTCCACCATTCCACTCACCATTTCTTTATCTCCCACTTAAATTCCACTTCTCTTCCCTTTCTTTCTTTATTTCTTTCATTGTCTTCTTCTTCCTCTCCATTCTCCTATAAATAGCAGCCTCATTCTTCTCTTCAAACACACCCCAATGGGGAGGGACAAACCCTCCTCTTTCTCTTCTCCATCATATTTTCCATTCTCTAGTATTTAGGGTTCTCAAGGCTTCAAGGAGGAGGAAAGGCGGCTGCACCATCACCATCATCACCATCAATTTCGTCCATCATCATCACCACCTTGCTGCACACGGTTTGGATTACTTGCTTTCAAGGATTCAAGGTTTCGTGGTCTTCAAGTCTTCATGCTATTCCATATGGTGTAATCTGACTTTTCCTTTAATTATTCTTATGAATTCCTCTTTGTTGCTTGATTATTCTTTGTATTAGTTAACATGACATGATTTATATAATTTCCAGCCTATTTATATGAGTTTATTTAGTTATTGGATCCTAATTAATTAGTTCTTCTAGTAGCTTATGTGACTCCGTTTATTTGATTCTGTTTTATAGAAAACTTTTATGTGTTTATGTTATAGGGATCGATACTTATAATATTTGCATATAATTGGAGCTAGAGTTAGGGATTACAATTCACCTAATAGTTTTGGAAACCTAATTCACGAGTAGTAAAGGCTTTGGACAAAGGTCGGTGTCAAATAAAAAGGATTGCGGACATATGGACTTTTCTATAATGGGTCGTGCACTTTAATTAACAACTCTTTTCTATGCGTTAAATATGGTTTGATTAGCTAGCTTTCTAGACTAAGATGGCATGTTTAATTGGTTAATCTAGGTGCTTTCACTTAGGTTAATTTTCGTAGAGAGGTTTTACTTGGGGAATGGTTAGCTTCTAACTTTCCACATATGTTAATTTCGGTTTCATGGCTAGGGAACTTGGTTAATTTTCGGTCCAATGATTAATAAACTTGTGTATATGTGGCTGAACTTTATATACTTTGTGTTTCATCCCATCTCATTTAATTTATTCTTTGTAGTTTAATTAATTTATTTCATTCAATTTATCTCTTAAACCCCCTTACTTTGTACATATGTATATATTTATACTTTATACATGTTAATAATAATTCTTTATTTTATTTAATTCTTTGTGACAATTTTTGTTAGGTACACCCTTTGATCTCCGTTGTGAACGATACCCTACTTACACCACTATACTACCGATAGGGTTTTTTAATTGACGCTCCTTTTGGGGCGTATCAATTTTTGGCGCCGTCGACGTGGATTGAAATTGTTCCTAACCTAATATTTTTGTTGTGAATACTGTTTATAATTTTTTGTAATTATTACTGTTTTTATTACTTGTATATAATTACTGTTTACTTTTTATTGTTTATAATTTTACTATTTTTTTAACTGTTCATATTACTTGTCTATATTACTTGTGAATAGTTGTTGTTATTACTTGTTTTTAATACTTGTTCATATTTTGTTACACTTAGTAATTTATACTTAGGTGTTCTGAGTATAGTTGATTATTTTTTGTTGTTGTAAGTTGTAACTTGAACGGATTAGGTAAGGTCCTTTTGTTAATATTGGCCTAAACCCTTCATTTTTACCGTAAGGTTATTTGAGGTTGAGGGCGGCCTTTATTAACACTTGGAGAATTGTCGAACACTTAAGTGCTTTCTCAACTGAGTAAGGGGCACATGGATGGTGTCTAGGTCGAGACCCTGGGTGACAGGTTTTGGATTCAGAGGACTATAGACTGACGTAAGTCGATAGGGGTGTAAGCCTCCGTAGTCCACTAAATGAATCCTGCCCCTCGCTTATTCTCATATGATCTGGCCATTCGCCTTCTGAAAACACGGAAAGTCATTTAAGTCAAGGCATTGCACCTAGGCCGTAAGTCCACCTTGAGTTACCGCTTGGAATCAACTTTCATTTTTTTTCAACTATATTCAGGCAAAGGAAAATATTTTTGTACACTTAAGTGTATTGTGTAAATAAAATTTACTTAGACATAGGAAATTTTATTTATTCATTTTGTATAGATAATTTGTGACTTTCTTTTTAACTTTGTAAATATTTTGTTTTTAACTTGTAAATTTTATTACTAACTTTTTAAATTTTATAGGGAATAATCTTGGTTTGTCGGAAATTATACCATTATGCACTTGGAGTTAACGTTTGGAAGTCAAGGCCGGAGAGCCTTGAGGTTGGTGTCTTGATGGTGTATTCCGGCTATCCTCGGGAGTCGTCAAAGGGAGTTTCCTTTTTCTCACTCTCGTTAATTGTTTGTTTTTTTTAGTTCGTGTAAACAAAATATAGAAAATTTGGTTTTAAAAAAAATTGTTGTTTTACTTTTTGTTTTCTGTTTGTATAGTGTTTCTTTTATTTTGGTTTGTTTATTTATTTTTCAAATAAATCACCATGCTTGAATTTTTCATTACACTAAATATTTGTCAAACATTGAGGACAATGTTAGATTCAAGTGTGGGGGTAAGGTAGCATCATTCAAAAAAAAAAAATCAAAAAGCCAAAACTTAAAAATTTCAGTAAAAAAAAATGTTTAGTTTTGTAAGCTCGTTTGTTTCGCACTAGCTTTGGAGCTATCGAGTCTTAGAAAGTGCTTGTTTGTTTATTTGAGCTATATCTTTTGTAAAAAAAAAAAAAAATCTATTGTTAGTGTTTTTGTTTTATGTTATTTCCAATCCCAAGGATGAATTGAGTTTACTTTGTTATGATTAGGAGAATTTTGATTATATGCTAAGGCTTTGTGTAGTTTGCTTTGGATTTAATTTGCATAACTTATGATTGCTCGAAATTCCATGTTCACATAACCTGTTTCGATTAATTGATTGCAATCGGAGAAGCACATTTGAACATACATTGTCATGCATACCCAGAAAATGTGAGGATTTGAGCCTATTGAATATTCACATGTATGCATCATTCATACATTTACTCGTTCTTCATGTGTGCACAATTCATGAGTTTTGAACCTAGAACTTGCTCAAAGACCACTTGAAACATTTTGTTAATCTGTAATGAATTAGAAATGAGTAAGGCATTAGTTGAGCACCATGGCCAAAGTATTCACCATCCATCTAAACACGAACTTTAGGAATAACCCTTTTGAACTAAACACTCATTAGCCGTTTCTTTTGTTCACCCACACCATCTCACCCTTGTTTTATTATGTTTGCAAGACGATGATAGTGACTTCTTATGTTCTTATGCTTCGGATTTGTATGGTAGTATATCAAAAGGCAAGTGTGGGGGTGCATTTTATTTTGTTGTATTTGTTCAAAGAAAGAAAAAAAAAATCAAAAACAAAAAGAAGGAATAAAGTTCCTCAAAAAAAAAATATATAGAAAAAAAAAAGAAAGAAAGAGAAATTCCAAAAATAGAGTTATTTTCTTGTATTATTTTCAATAAAAGGTTGGAGGAGAATAAGAAAGTTGTTTCGGGTATAGCATATGTATGAGTTTCAAAGTCGTTGACTTGTCTTGCAAACATGTGAAACATTTTTCATTTCGAGTCCTTTCATTTCACTTCATTTACCATTCACTATTTACCATCCACCCTTTGGTCCCTGTTTCACCTAAAAAGTCCTTATGATCTGATGATTTGTGGATTAATTGTAGAGAGTCGGTTAATGAGCAAGCATATGGGAACACTACTTGTGTAATTGTTTTGAGAGTAAACACTTAACCCTAAACACTGAGCGGAAATATTTAGTGAATCTTGTGAGGTTTAGTGGTTAATGTTGTTTCGATGTGCCTACTGGATTGCATGAGATTAATTGTACACTTGGTTTTCACACACTCACCCGAGCATGAATGAGATGTACATGTTAAATACTTAGCAAATTCGTTAGCCTTGGTATGTAATTTTTATTCTCCTGATTATAACTCTTGTGAACTCGCTGAGGGTTATGGTTGGAAAGAATATATGTTTTGTGTTTCCCTTTTCTGTTTTGTGTTGTTCTGTTTTAAGTTTTGTGTTGCTAAGGGACTAGCAAAAGTTAAGTGTGGGGGTATTTGATAGGTGCATAATTGTACAACTTTTTATATCAATTTCTCTACATTTTTGTTGTTAGTTTCTCATAAATTTGTGTTATTTATTTAGTTTTTGTGTTTGTAGGTTTCCTATTGCAAATAAAGAGAAAAGAAGATAAGTTGAGGAGAGTAAGCAAAGTGTTGGAAATTTACGAAGTGTAATGGGCTTTTTCGAGGCCCATTAAGAGGTGCGCTGCCGTGAGGCCCAAGATGAAAGCCCAAGCCCAAGATGAAAGCCCAAGCCCAAGATGAAGGCCCAAATCCATGAAGGAAGGCCCAAGTCCACAAAGCATGAAGGAAAGGTCCAAGCCCATTTTCGGACAATCTGCCTGTGCAGATCTGTCAACTTTGGAAGCCCATATCTCCTAATTAAACCGTTGGATCCAGCTGTATTTTTGATGCACAATGCACGTGTGTGTTAGATATTCTGGATTCAAATTTCAGAATCATCCAACCGTTCAAACTTCAATTATGCCGTTCTAAGTGGGAATAGCTCAGTGCTGCCTACTTTCTAATTCTTTCTTCTTCTTTATTCTCAATGCTCCACTCACCCCCATTTTTCCATCCATCTCACCAACCCATATTTGTTGCTTTCTTCCCACACTATTAGTGTTTGATTTCTTTTATTTAAATAAATGGTTAATTGCCATATGACTACATTTCCACCATTCCACTCACCATTTCTTTATCTCCCACTTAAATTCCACTTCTCTTCCCTTTCTTTCTCTATTTCTTTCATTTTCTTCTTCTTCCTCTCCATTCTCCTATAAATAGAAGCCTCATTCTTCTCTTCAAACACACCCCAATGGGGAGGGACAAACCCTCCTTTTACTCTTCTCCATCATATTTTCCATTCTCTAGTATTTAGGGTTCTCAAGGCTTCAAGGAGGAGGAAAGGCGGCTGCACCATCACCATCATCACCATCAATTTCGTCCATCATCATCACCACCTTGCTGCACACGGTTTGGATTACTTGCTTTCAAGGATTCAAGGTTTCGTGGTCTTCAAGTCTTCATGCTATTCCATATGGTGTAATCTGACTTTTCCTTTAATTATTCTTATGAATTCCTCTTTGTTGCTTGATTATTCTTTGTATTAGTTAACATGACATGATTTATATAATTTCCAGCCTATTTATATGAGTTTATTTAGTTATTGGATCCTAATTAATTAGTTCTTCTAGTAGCTTATGTGACTCCGTTTATTTGATTCTGTTTTATAGAAAACTTTTATGTGTTTATGTTATAGGGATCGATACTTATAATATTTGCATATAATTGGAGCTAGAGTTAGGGATTACAATTCACCTAATAGTTTTGGAAACCTAATTCACGAGTAGTAAAGGCTTTGGACAAAGGTCGGTGTCAAATAAAAAGGATTGCGGACATATGGACTTTTCTATAATGGGTCGTGCACTTTAATTAACAACTCTTTTCTATGCGTTAAATATGGTTTGATTAGCTAGCTTTCTAGACTAAGATGGCATGTTTAATAGGTTAATCTAGGTGCTTTCACTTAGGTTAATTTTCGTAGAGAGGTTTTACTTGGGGAATGGTTAGCTTCTAACTTTCCACATATGTTAATTTCGGTTTCATGGCTAGGGAACTTGGTTAATTTTCGGTCCAATGATTAATAAACTTGTGTATATGTGG
Source organism: Rubus idaeus (assembly GCA_030142095.1). Classification (NCBI taxonomy): domain Eukaryota; kingdom Viridiplantae; phylum Streptophyta; class Magnoliopsida; order Rosales; family Rosaceae; genus Rubus; species Rubus idaeus. The sequence continues at coordinate 15,245,156 of CM057968.1, read as the reverse complement.
CTGAACTTTATATACTTTGTGTTTCATCCCATCTCATTTAATTTATTCTTTGTAGTTTAATTAATTTATTTCATTCAATTTATCTCTTAAACCCCCTTTACTTTGTACATATGTATATATTTATACTTTATACATGTTAATAATAATTCTTTATTTTATTTAATTCTTTGTGACAATTTTTGTTAGGTACACCCTTTGATCTCCGTTGTGAACGATACCCTACTTACACCACTATACTACCGATAGGGATTTTTTAAATTGATGCTCCTTTTGGGCGTGTCAATTAACCATTCAATTCTCCAGTGTTTGCTATGTGGAGTTCAACCGGAGCCATTTCCCCTTATGTCTTCTGGCTTCTCCATTCTGCCTAACGTATCCGGAGCTATTCTTGACGGAACACTGCTGACTATGGTGTTCCAGATCTCAGTGAAGGCTACATCAGCCAAGTCTGCCGTGGAGTCGGCAACTACCCTTGTCCAGGACACACTTCAAAGGATCAGAGCCGCAGTCAATTAGGAGCAAACGTTGGATGCAAGGCCCTGCTAGCCTTGTTTGTGACTGTTGGTGACTTGCTTAAGGAGGAGCTTCACGATCTACAAGGGGGAGTTTTTCTTTAACCTTTTTGTTTATTTTTGTTTCCTTTTTCATTTGTATAAATGTTGTGTGTTTATTTCTGTTGTGTGTTTCAATTCAATAACCATACTTGAATTTTTCATTTCGTGAAATATCTGTCTAACATTGAGGACAATGTTTAATTCAAGTGTGGGGGGAAGATTTATTTAAAAAGAAAAGAAAAAAAATTTGAAAAATAAAAAAGTTCAAAAAAATAATTTACTTGTTTTTGTTTTCTACGGTAACAATATATCGACTAGATCATACTTACTCCCTTGGTAGCGTTGAACCTACCATTGCACTTAGTAAGTCACTGTGGTCACGTATTGTTACCCTAATAAAAAAAATTGAAAAAGAAAAAAAAAATAGTTTTGTAAGCTCGTTTGTTTCGCACTGGCTTTGGAGCTATCGAGTCTTAGAAAGTGCTTGTTCGTTTATTTGAGCTATATCATTTTAAAAAAAATCAATCAAAAAAAAATCAAAAAAATCAAAAATTACAAAAATATTTGTTTCTGTTTTGTGCTTTGTTTTTTTTTGTCGTGTGTTGTTTCTTTCCAATCCCAAGGATGAATTGAGTTTAATTGTTGTGATTAGGAGAATGTTTATTATATGTCAAGGCTTTGTGTAGCTTGCTTTGGATTTAATATGCATAACTTGTGATTGCTCGAAATTCCATGTTCACATAACCTATTTCGATTAATTGATTGCAATCCGAGAAGCACATTTAAACATACATTGTCATGCATACCCAGAAAATGTGAGGATTTGAGCCTATTGAATATTCACATGTATGCATCTTTCATACATTTACTCGTTCTTCATGTGTGCACAATTCATGAGTTTTTGAACCTAGAACTTGCTCAGAGACCGCTTGAAACATTTTGTTAATCTGTGATGAATTAGAAATGAGTAAGGCATTAGTTGAGCACCATGGCCAAAGTATTCACCATCCATCTAAACACGAACTTTAGGAATCCCCTTTTGAACTAAACACTCATTAGCCGTTTCTTTTGTTCACCCACACCATCTCACCCTTGTTTTATTTATGTTTGCAAGACGATGATAGTGACTTCTTGTGTTCTTATGCTTCGGGTTTTGATTTGTATGGTAGTATACCAAAAGGCAAGTGTGGGGGTGTATTTATTTTGTTGTATTTGTTCAAAGAAAGAAAAAAAAAATCAGAAATAAAAAGAAGGAATAAATTCCTCAAAGAAAAAAAAAATGTCAGAAAGAGAAATTCCAAAAATAGAGTTATTTTCTTGTATTATTTTCAATAAAAGGTTGGAGGAAAATAAGAGTTGTTTCGGGTTTAGCATAGGTATGAGTTTCAAAGTCGTTGATTTGTGTTGCAAACATGTAAATCATTTTTCATTTCTAGTCCTTTCACTTCATTTACCATTCACCATTTACCATTCATCATTTTGTCCCTGTTTCACCTGAAAGTCCTTATGATCTAATGAGTTGTAGATTAATTGTGGAGAGTTGGTTAATGAGCAAGCATATGGGAACACTACTTGTGTAATTGTTTTGAGAGTAAACACTTAACCCTAAACACTGAGCGGAAATATTTAGTGAATCTTGTGAGGTTTAGTGGTTAATGTTGTTTCAATGTGCCTATTGGATTGCTTGACATTACTTGTATACTTGGTTTTCACACACTACACCCGAGCATAAATGAGATGTGCATGTTAAAGACTTAGCAAATTCGTTAGCCTTGGTATATAATTTGTATTCTCCTGATTATAACTCTTCTGAACTCGCTGAGGGTTATGGTTGGAAAGAATATATGTTTTGTGTTTCCCTTTTCTGTTTTGTTTTAAGTTTTGTGTTGCTAAGGGACTAGCAATAGCTAAGTGTGGGGGAATTTGATAGGAGCACAAAGTGTGACGTTTTTAATGTATTTTCCCTACTATTTGGCTATGATTTCATTGTAACTTTGCTATTTTTGCTTAGTTTCCATATTTGAGTCCCTAAATGATATATAAATGTGAATACGTGCAGAAAATCGGAGCTCGGAAATTTACGAAGTCTAATGGGCTTTTTCGAGGCCCATTAAGAAGTGAGCTACCGTGAGGCCCAAGATGAAGGCCCAAATCCATGAAGATGAAGGCCCAAATCCATGAAGAAAGGCCCAAGCCCAAGAAGGAAGGCCCAAGTTCACAATGCATGAGGAAAGGCCCAAGCCCAGATTTTCGGACATTCTGCCTGTGCAGATTAGTCAACTTGCGAAGCCCATAACTCCCAATTGCACCGTCCGATCTAGCTGTAATTTTGATACACGCTGCATGTGCGTGTTAGATATTCTGTATTAAAATTTGAGAATCATCCAACCGTTCAAACGTGCATTATTCCGTTCTAAGTGGGAATAGCTCAGTGCTGCCTGCTTTTTATTTCTTTCCTCTTCTTTTATTTTCAATGCTCCACTCACCCTTATATTCTTCCCTCTTCTTTCTACCCATACCATTAGTGTTTGATTTCTTTTACCTAAATAAATGGTTAATTGCAACCCATTACATTTCCACCATGCCACTTACCATTTCTTTATCTCCCACTTAAATTCCACTTCTCTTCTCTTTCTTTCTTTATTTCTTGCATTGTCTTCTTCTTCCTCTCCATTCTCCTATAAATAGCAGCCTCATTCTTCTCTTCAACACACCCCAATGGGGAGGGACAAACCCTCCTCTTTCTCTTCTCACATCATATTTTCCATTCTCTAGTATTTAGGGTTTTCAAGACTTCAAGGAGGAGGAGAAGGCGTCTACACCATCACCACCAGCCCTATTTCAGCGTCACCATCACCATCACCACCTTGTCTTCACAGCTTGGATTACTTGTGGTCAAGGATTCAAGATGTGGCTTCAAGATCTTCATGCTATTCATACGGTGTATTTCGACTTAGCCTTTAAATTTATGCCTCTTTGTTGCTTGTTTATCCTTTGTATTAGTTAACATGACATGATTTATATAATTTTCAGCCTTTGTTTATGGGTTTATTTAATTGTTGGATCCTAATTAATTAGTTCTTCTAGTAGCTTATGTGACTCCGTTTATTTGATTCTATTTTAGTAGATAACTTTTATTTGTTTTTGTTTTAAGGTTGCAAACTTAAGATGATTGCATATAATTGGTGCTAGAATTAGGGTTTTAATTCTAATTCACAAGTAGTAAAGGCTTTGGAAAGAGGTCGGAACAAATAAAAAGGATCACGGATAGATGGGCGGTCCCACTAGGTCGTGCACTTTAATTAACAACTCTTCTTTTGTGCGTTGGACATGTTTTGATTAGCTACCTTTGCATGTTTGATTGGTTAATCTAGGTGCGGTCGCTTAGGTTAATTTTCATGAAAGTGGTTTTATTTGGGGAATGATAATTGGCGGTCCAACATTCCACATATGTTAATTTCGGTTTCATGGCTAGGGAACTTGGTTAATTTTCGGTCCAATGATTGGTAAACTTGTATACTTGTGGCTGAACTTTATATACTTTGTGTTTCATCTCTTATTTAATTCATTCTTTGTAATTTAATTAATTTATTTCATTCAATTTATCTCTTAAACCCCCGTTTACTTTGTACATATGTATATGTTTATACTTTATACTTGTTAATAATTCTTGTGACAATTTTTGTTAGGTACACCCTTTGATCTCCGTTGTGAACGATACCCTACTATGCACTATACTACTACCGATAGGGTTTTTTTAAATTGATGCTCTACATTGTAGCCTGTCAGGTTCCGCGGGTCAAGACCGATGGTGAAATTTGCTAGCAGACGCACCGAGCTGTCCATCGACATACTATCCCAAAGCGGTCTCGTATGCACATCTTTGAGGAACTCAAAGATCCTGGTGTGATGGGAAAGATGCACGACAGAACAACCAGCAGTACGATTGACTCCAGGGGGCTTGCTCGGATCTCCCCTTCGCTTATTGGTCCTGACCTCCATTCGAGTGTCTCTTGTTCGGTTTGAACAAGTCCAGTGATGATACGTGGAGTTACTGATGTCGTTGAAGAAACAGATATCCATCTGGTTTGCCATTTCCGCTAGGCCTCTTTTTCCTTCGGGCGAAATGATAGAGTCACCGGGTGAAGTGTGGATCCCTGTGACGCACATGTAGCGCTCGGCTTGTCGTTGGAGAGTTGAGATCCAACGCTTTGCACCAAATGCGAACCCAGAATGGACAAAGGGTTCGAAAATGGCCTTCATTTCCTTCTCGCGCACATCCACGTGCTCCACCCAAGTAACTAAGGAAGATCCATTATGCAAGTCTCGAATCAGACATCCGGAGGGGCGCTTTCGGCATATAGATCTCACGGAAGGCTTCGGATTTGAGCGCAGTTCATCCACGGAGACATCCACAACGATCCAACTTCCATCCAGTTGTAGGTGGGAGTACCTAACAAACTGGACTTCACGAGTCGAAACGATGTTAGATGGCACCAGAAACTCGGCCGACATGACTTGCTTCTGCTCCTCGTAGCCTACTGCGTTGTCGGAGGGTAGGATCTCCAACGTTTGAGCGTTTGTGATCATGCTACAGAAGACGGGCAACCATCGACCAAAATCCATTAAGATTTCAACGATGGTGGTCGGATGAAGGTGAATGGTTGCCGAGTGTCTCGAGGATTCCGATTTGAAGTATGGCGCAGGCTCGCCACGTTGAAACACTCGCAAGTACTCGGCTCTATTTAGAGTCTCGGGATGAATAGAAGTGTCGGGAGTCGGTGAAGATATCCACAAAGGAAAACCGGCAGTGGCCATGAGCATGAGCTCGTGCTTGGCCTTGCGGGCGATATCCGAGATCAAGTCGGTGTGGACTCCGACAAGATCATGAGCAGGTCCGGGAAGACGGTCAGATGGAATAGGTAAGGATGGGCGCTCGACTAGTGTAGGCATGAGGCTCCGCACATCCCGTCTCAAGTGGTCCATGTCGATCGAATCATCGGACAACTCGAGAAGAGGCTCTTGTTGTGGAGGAACAACTTCGAGCCTTCGCCTAGGCACATCTGAGTGCGGAACAGGACCTCCGCAATTGGGACAGATGCCGCTGTGGAGAGCATCGACGAGTCGTTGATTCAGCAGTTGAAGCTCCTCGTTCTTGCTCACCAGCTCATCGTTTCTTCTCTCTAGCTCGGCAATACGCTGCTCAGAAGTCTGGATACCGAACTTCTTCCTATTTCTCGACCCCCAATAATAGACTTGGTCTTCTTCTAGTCCGATTTTTGGACCAAATCTTTCTCGTTGTGGTTTCGTGGGGTGAGAATACACCGCAAAGAAAGCCGCCAGTGCTTCTCTCTGAGCCTTGGTGTATTTCGTCCTCGGAAGTCTCCTATAGACAGGAGCGGCTTCCGGCTCGGCGGGTGGATCAGCAACCAGGATTGGTGCTTGGGGTAGTGGTTGCGGTTGTGGTTGTGGCTCGGTCGGCATGCTAGCATCGGCGCTATTGAGCATGCTGGGTGGAATGATTTCAGGCAGACCATCAAAGATTGGGTTCTCTGAAGGACCTGCCTGAAACAACTCGCTGAAAGAATTCACTCTTTTGGCCATTTGTGGTTTGGGAGGGAGGGAAGCTTTTCTGGGAAAAACGGAAGAACACGAAGAACAGATGAAGAACAACGAGAGAAAATGAGAGAGAATGAGAGAGAGACTAAGGGAAACGCGTGGAATGACCTAAGAAAACTAACGCAAACGAAGGGAGGGGGAAGGACGCGCACACGCACGTACGCACACGTGCCACGGACAGAGATCCGTAATTTCCGGATCGAGCGACGAAAGTCGCAATGAAAACGACGCGTGCAACAAAAGTCGCAAAGGGAATAGTGGACACGCGCGTTTGATTTATTAAACAAATCGGCCGACGCAAAAGTCGTGCGTCGGCCCAATCAAATTTTTTTGGATTTTCTAATTTCTATTTTTTTTTTATTTTTTTTTATTACTTTACGAAAAATCGTAAAGTGAACGGTGAAAACGCGTGAGACGCACGCGCAAAGGTTGCCGACACTTTAAACGGGCTTAGGCCATCGAAATGGTTTGGGCCTTAAAGTGGGCCTGGGCCAAAGAAATCTCCGGCCCATTATTGGTGGGCTTAACTAATGGGCTTTAAACACTAACGGGCCCGACACACTATTTACATGGGCTTAAGGCCCAATAACACAAACAAATGGGCCTAGGGCCCAATACTATTATAATAGTAACTAACTGGGTTTGAGTTATGGGTTTTGGGCTTTGAAAATGACAAAGGCCCATTGGGCCAAAAATTTATTAATTCAAAACTTTTTTTTTTTTTTTTTTTTTCAAAACACAAAACCCAAACCGAAATAGTGAATGGGCCAAGGCCCAATACTATACAAATAGTAACAAGCCCAAAATAAACCGTAACTAAAAACAATAAAATAAAATAAAAATTACAACAGTAAAAATAAATATGTACAAATAGTAAAACTAAAACTGATTTTTTTTTTATTTTTTATTTTTTATTTATTTTAGATACGTAAACAATAAAATAGATAAGGATAGAAATGCTCCCCCTTGAAGTGCATGCTTTCCGAAATAATCACAATCAATCACCAACAAACAAGGCTTCGAGGCCTTGCAATCCATAAGCTCACGACCTTCGGTGATGATCAATTGTACACACTTCAAATTGGGGCAAATATGAGGTTGCCTCCTCATGAGCGCTTCTTTTTATAGACCTCAAAGCCGGTCTTCTCACACTCTTAGGTCAAGGTGGTGCAAAGTACATTTGCCTACCACCGAAATAACTCAAATATGGATGACATTCATGAGTCTTTATCCTGTTTACTCCAATCCCCAAAATCTCTCTAAGGCATTGGATCGCCTCGAGTTGTACCTCACTGCATGGTGGGCTTCTCATCTTGAATGACTCGAATGGGGTGGGTAATAATCCTCGCCTATGTGGAGGAAGATAAGGTGTAGGCGGTATTCCTCGATCATGCTCATGAATGAGGGAAGTAGGCTTCACAACTTCTTGCCTTTGGGAAGATAGAAACTCAACAGGTTTGTGCACTTGTTCGAAGCTTGAAGTTTGTTGACCCATGAAGTGAGGATCCATGTCCAATTCAGGAATGACGCAAGCTAATGATGCCTCAGCTTTGTGAACAGGCAGAGGGACACTAAAACTGTCAAGCCCGGACTCATATGTAGAAGCAGCAAAATCAATATCATCATGCACATATGAGTGCACAAACTCATCAAACATGTCATCATCATCAGAATAAGAGAGCTCTGGTAGCTCTTGCTTCTCAACCACAATAGAAGGATGAACTTCAACTTGAGGCTTGGGAGGGTTTAAAGGACCGAAAATCCTTTCACTCTTTGCTTGGTTTCCCTTTACCAAATCTGTTGATAACACCTCCTTGATGACATCAAGTGGAAAGGTAGGCTGGAGTACTTGCAGCTTGACTTTTTCTCCCAAAACCTTGAGCTTCACGGTGCCCTTTAGAACATTTATCTTGGCACCAGCCATGGCCATAAAGGGACGGCCAAGAATGATAGGTAATCCACTCTCTGTCTTGGGGTCTTCATCCATATCCAAAATCACAAAATCTGCTGGAAGGATGAACTTGTCGACTCTAACCAACACATCTTCCACAATTCCCACCGGCATTCTGAATGTCTCATCTGCAAGTTGCACTGAGATTGAAGTAGATTGCATGGTACCAATGGCTAGATTCCGGAACGTTGCTAGAGGCATGATATTGATGCACGTGCACATATCCATAAGAGCTCCATCAAAAGATTTGTCACCAATTGTACACCCAATAACAAAGCTCGTAGGATTATGTATGTCAGGTGATGTCCTACGTTGAATGATTGCACTTGCCTCCTCCTTGAGCACAATGTTTCCATCAGTTGGGACTTTCTTCTTGTGCATGCATAGATTCTTGACAAATTCTGCATATGCTGGTACTCGACTGATGAGATCTAGCAGAGGAAGATTTGCGTCTGCCTTCTTGAAAATATCGAACACTTCAGTCATTAGCCCCTTCTTCTTTTTCTTCTTTCCCGCAGCCTTTTGTCTTGGCTTGAGTGCAGTATGCCTTCCGGAAGGTACATAATCTTCCCCTCCGGCTTCCTTATCCACCACTTTGTTACTCCTTGGTAACACAGAATCATCCAATCCATTTCCCGGGAGTACATTTTGATCCTCCCGGTTCCCATCCTCCTTTAACATATAATCATGATGCATAACAATATTATCAACATGGTTGAGAGGTACATTTTCTTCCCTCTCAACCCCAAATGAATGCACATAATTATCTTGCATAAATAATGGATTGGGATTAGAAAGCCTACTTGAGTGCTGAGCTAAGATTTCACGATTTTGCTCCTCTAACAATTGATCAATATTTGCACTCCTTTCTTGAGTTTCACGCCAGTGTTCCTCGTCATCCGCTAAAGAATTTTGCAATTGAGCTGCCATTTCTTCAAGTAAAGAAAGTGACGGGTGTGACGGCTCGATGCATTGATTTTGAAAGTACCACGGATGCTCGAAGTCTCTAGAATCATCCCAAGAATAATTCCACTGTTCCATAGCTGAAAAATATGTACCTAAAAATTCCAAGAAAAATGTAAACAAGAACCAAAGAACAGAATAAAATAAAATAAATTGCACACAAAAATATATCTCACAAAAATAAAACAAAACAAGAAAATTGTAAGAAAAATTCGGTTACAAATACTAATAGATCAAAGTTAAACCTAAATCCCCGGCAACGGCGCCATTTGACGTAGTCAAAGTGTAGTGGTAAATTAAATTAAGATCCGGATTGTCGAACCACGGGAATTGGAAGGCCCTAAACCTAATTGGTAAAATTGTAACCTAATTATTTCACACAAAAGAACAATTTTTAGGATTTTTCTTATTTTTCAAAATAATTAATTAAATAAACTAATAAACAACCTAAATTAAAATAAATATTGAGAATAAACTTAAATCACAAATATTTGAAGTAAACCACAAATTTGGTTTCTGAATAAATATCACAATTTCAGAAATTCACAATAATATGCATAGCTCACAAATTGTTATGGGTTTTTAATAAGTAATATACAATATCACACAAAATACTACATTAACCAATACCAATTTAGAAATATATATTAAAAACATACAAAACACATAATACTAAGTAGAAATACAAATACAAATTAATATATATATTAATTATTTAATGTAATTATAAAAAATTACTAAAAATTAAATAAAAGGAGAGAGAGAGGTGAGATCAAACAGAGAGAGAGTTCGGGTTAGAGGGAGAGAACGAGCAGAGCTCGATGTGACCGTGAGAGTGAACGCCGGTGACTGAGAGAGATGGAATTGACGGAATCGACGCCGGCGTGGTGCTTATCGGAACTGAACTTGACGGCGTGGTGGTGCGGTGAGCTGGGCTAGTGGCCGTCCAACGGTGATTGGATTACTGGGATTGTTCGATCGATGGGTGCGGGATTGAGGCGCGGCCTGAGGTAGTGGGTTGTGCGGCGCAGGCAGGTGATTTGAAGGCGAATCCGGTCGATCTGGTGGTGGTGGTGGCGTCGTGGATCTGCGGCGGTGATCTTGATTGGGGACCGGCTTGAGTAGCCGCACATGGATCGAGCCCGTGCTCGATTTGTGATGCGGTGGCCGGAATTGAGCGGTGGAGATGGTGTGGCCGTGAGTGAGCTGCAGCGGAGGAGGACGGCGACGTGAACTGGAGAATTGCAGGTGGTGGAGATCACGAGATGGTGGTGTTGGCGGCTTGTGATGGCTGCGGGCCGAGCGAGGCTCGGCGGGTGGCGTGAGCGGAGTAGGTAGTCCGGTGGTGATTGGTGGACTGGGCTTTTGAATTTATCGTCCGGAATTGCAGAGGTGGAGAGGAGGTGGTGAATTGCGGGTGTGATGTGAAGTGGGTGTGAAAAGAAAAGGAGAAGGTGCGGAGAAGAGAAAAGAAAAAGAAAAGAAAAGGAAGAAAAGAAAGAAGAAAAGAAGAGAGGAAGAAGAAGAAGAAAAAGAAGAAAAAGAGAGAGAAGAGAAGAGAGGGAGAAGAAGATCCGGCGAGAGAGATCGGGAAAACAGCAGAGGAAGAAGAGATGAGCCCCCCCCCAAAATTCCCGATCCGGATTCAAAAAAAAGAAAAAAGAAAAAAGTCAAACAAAAGTCAAAATTTATTATTTTATTATAATATTATTCAATAAATTAAATCTATTTAATTTAAAAACCAAATTTGAAATTAAAATAAAAAGTAAATAAATAAAATGAAGTAAAACAATCGTGGAGTTCAAAATGTACAATTTTAATGCAAAATGTCGATTTCCACTTATTTAACCTGAAAAGATAAAAACACACATTAAATACACAAATAGGCTATCAGAATAGCATAATCCCAGTGATTTAGAAGTACTTTAAGTGCGTAAATACGCACTTATCAGTTATCCTCCCTCCCAACCTAGAAATGGCCAAAAGAGTGAATTCTTTCAGTGAGTTGTTTCATTCTAGTCCTCCAGAGAGTGATTTCTTTGAAGGCTTGGATGAAATCATTCCACCAAGCATTCTAGATACTGTTAATGCTAGCATGCCGGATGAACCAGAACCACAAGCACCAATCCAGGCGGATGATCCACCTGTTGTTGCTGTTGCTGGTCCTTCCGAGAAGCGTACGAGAGGCCCGAGGACGAGATTCACCAAGGACCAAAATGATGCGTTGACCGAGTTCTACACGGTGAATCCTCACCCACTCAAACTGCACAGAGCAAGGTTTGCTATAGAACTCGGGTTAACTGAAAATAAGGTCTACAACTGGGGAAGGAGATTTCATGATAAGCATGGTATCCCGTCAGAGGAGCAGATTTATGCCGATCTAATAAGAAGAAACGAGGAGCTGATGAGTAAGAATGAGGAGCTTCAAGAGCAGAACCAGAAACTCATCGATGCTCTTCACAGCGGCATTTGTCCCCAGTGCGGAGGTCCTGTTCCGCACCCAGATGTGCAACGATCAAGGTTCGAAGTTGTTCCTCCGGAGCCTCTTCTTCTCTTGTCCGATGATTCAATCGACATGGATGACTTGCGAAGGGATGTGCGGAGCCTCATGCCAACATTAGTCGAGCGCTCATCCTCTCATGTGCCATTTGACAACATTCCGGGACCTGCTCATGATCTCGTTGGGTGTCATTCCGACCAGATCGTCGATATCGTGAACAAAGCCAAAGATGAACTCCTTCTCTTGGCCGCGGCTGGTTTTCCCCTGTGGATCTTTTCATCAAATCCCAGCACTTCCTTTCATCCCGAAATTCTTAATCATGTCGAGTACTTGCGAGTGTCTCAACGAGCTGAGCCTACACCATATTTCATATCAGAAGCCTCGAGACACTCAGCAACCATTCACCTGAATCCGACCACCATCGTTCAGATTTTAATGGATGTTGGTCAATGGTTGCTCATCTTCTGTAGCTTGGTCACCAATGCCCATACCTTGGAGGTCCTGTTCTCCGGGATAGAAGAAAGCTACAAGGAGCGAGTGCAAGTGATGTCTGCCGAGTTCCTAGTGCCAACACACAACGTTTCAACTCGTGAAGTCCAGTTTGTTCGTTCCTCTCACCAACAATTGGATGGAAGTTGGATTGTTGTGGATGTCTCTGTGGATGAAATGAGCTCAAATCCAAGGCCTTCCGTGAGATCAAGATGCCGAAAACGTCCTTCCGGATGCCCGATACGGGATCTGCGAATGGATCCTCCTTTGTCACGTGGGTGGAGCATGTTGATGTGCGAGAAAAAGATTTAACCCCCTTATTTAAACCTTTTGTTGAATCAGGTTTTGCATATGGAGCGAAGCGTTGGTTGGCACCTCTTCAACGACATGCCGAGCGCTACGTGTGCGTGATGGGGATTCACACTTCACCTAGTGACTCAATCATTTCACCGGGGGAGAAGAAGCCTTGCTAAGATGGCAAACCAGATGGCGGTAAGTTTCTTCAATGACATCACCAACTCGACTTACCATCATTGGACTGCATCAAACAAAACGGGAGACGCACATATGGAGGTCGGGACCAACAAGCGAAGGGGTGATCCTAGCCAACCCCTTGGACTCGATCGTACTGCTGGCTGTTCTGTCAAGCACTTCTCCCATCACACAAGAATCTTTGATTTTATCGAGACGTACGTACAAGGCATTTATGGGATAGTTTGTCGATAGACAGTTCGATACATGTGCTTACAAACTTCACCACTGGGTCTCTCTTGACCCACGAAATTCTATCTCCGTTTTGGGCATAAGTAATCACGTCGACTTCCTCATACTCCGGAGTGCTTCACGGATTCAACGGGGTCGTACGTGATTTATGCGCCTATCGATCAAGCAAGCTTCCAGTCCATGTTATGTGGAGTTGACCCGGAGCCTTTTCAATTGATGTCATCCGGCTTCTCCATTCGCCCGATGTATCCGGAGACGTACTTGATGGAACTCTACCGACGTTAGTGTTCCGGATCTCGGTGAAGGCAAATTCGGCCGGACGTGCCGTGGATTTGGCAACAGCACGGTCCAAGACACGCTCAAAAGGATCAAAGCCGCAGTCAACTAAGGAGCAAATGTTGGATGCAAGGCCCTGCTAGCCTTGTTTGTGATCGTTGGTGACTTGCTTCGGGAGGAGCTTCACGATCTTCAAAGGGGAGTCTTTCTCGTTTCCCTTTTCATTTACTTAACTGTTGTGTGTTTATTTTTGTTGGTGTGTTTATTTCTGTTTGTATTTTCAATTCAATAACCATGCTTGAATTTTTCATTTTCGTGAAATATTTGTCAACATTGAGGACAATGTTTAATTCAAGTGTGGGGGGAAGGTTTATTAAAAAAGAAAAGAAAAAATTTGAAAAATTCAAAAAAAAATAAAAATTCAAAAAAAAAATAAAAAAAAAAAATTTACTTGTTTTTGTTTTCTACGGTCACAATATATCGACTAGATCATACTTACTCCCTTGGTAGCGTTGAACCTACCATTGCACTTAGTAAGTCACCGTGGTCACGTATTGTTACCCTAATAAAAAAAAAATTGAAAAGAAAAAAAAAGTTTTGTAAGCTCGTTTGTTTCGCACTGGCTTTGGAGCTATCGAGTCTTAGAAAGTGTTTGTTCGTTTATTTGAGCTATATCATTTTTAAAAAAAAAATCAATAAAAAAAAATCAAAAAATCAAAAATTACAAAAATATTTGCTTCTGTTTTGTGTGTTTTGTGCTTTGTTCTTTCCAATCCCAAGGATGAATTGAGTTTAATTGTTGTGATTAGGAGAATGTTTATTATATGTCAAGGCTTTGTGTAGTTTGCTTTGGATTTAATATGCATAACTTGTGATTGCTCGAAATTCCATGTTCACATAACCTATTTCGATTAATTGATTGTAATCCGAGAAGCACATTTGAACATACATTGTCATGCATACCCAGAAAATGTGAGGATTTGAGACTATTGTATATTCACATGTATGCATATTTCATACATTTACTCGTTCTTCATGTGTGCACAATTCATGAGTTTTGAACCTAGAACTTGCTCAAAGACCACTTGAAACGTTTTGTTAGTCTGTAATGAATTAGAGATGATTAAGGCATTAGTTGAGCACCATGGCCAAAATATTCACCATCCATCTTAACACGAACTTTAGGAATCCCCTTTTGAACTAAACACTCATTAGCCTTTTCTTTTGTTCACCCACACCATCTCACCCTTGTTTTATTGTGTTTGCAAGACGATGATAGTGACTTCTTGTGTTTTTATGCTTCGGATTTGTATGGTAATATACCAAAAGGCAAGTGTGGGGGTGCATTTTATTTTGTTGTAATTGTTCAAAGAAAGAAAAAAAAAATCAAAAACAAAAAGAAGGAATAAAGTTCCTCAAGAAAAAAAGAAAAGAAAAAAAAAAAGAAAAGAAAGAAAAAAAAATAGAGTTATTTTCTTGTATTATTTTCAATAAAAGGTTGGAGGAGAATAAGAAAGTTGTTTCGGGTATAGCATAGGTATGAGTTTCAAAGTCGTTGATTTGTCTGGCAAACATGTGAAACATTTTTCATTTCTAGTCCTATCATTTCATTTACCATTTTCCATTCACCATTCATTCACCCTTTGGCCCCATTACACCATTGAAAGTCCTTATGATTTAATGAGTTGTGGATTGATTGTGGAGAGTTGGTCGATGAGCAAGCTTATGGGAACATTATTTGTGCAATTGTTATGAGAGTAAACACTTAACCCTAAACACTGAGCAGAAATATTTAGAGATCATTGTGAGCTTTAGTGGTTAATGTTGTTCATATGTGCCTATTTGATTGCATGAGATTAATTGTATACTCGGTTTTCACACACTTCACCCGAGTATGAATGAGATGTACATGTTAAACACTTAGCAAATTTGTTAGCCTTGGTATATAATTTTTATTCTCCTGATTATAACTCTTTTGAACTCGCTGAGGGTTATGGTTGGAAAGACCATTCTGTTTTGTGTTTCCTTTTCTATTTTCTGTTGTTCTTGTGTTTGCTAGAGGACTAGCAGTAGCTAAGTGTGGGGGAATTTGATAGGAGCACAAAGTGTGACGTTTTTAATGTGTTTTCCCTACTATTTGGCTATGATTTAATTGTAACTTTGCTATTTTAGCTTAGTTTACATATTTGAGTCCAAAATGATGTATTAATGTGAACATGTGCAGAAACGAAGTCTAATGGGCTTTTGCGAGGCCCATTAAGAGGTGGTCTGCCATGAGGCCCATTAAGAAGGGGGCCCAAACCCAAGATGGCAGGCCCAAATCCATGAAGGAAGGCCCAGGTTCACAAAGCATGAGGAAAGGCCCAAGCCCAGATTTTCGGACATTCTGCCTGTGCAGATCAGTCAACTTGCGAAGCCCATATCTCTCAATTGCACCGTCAGATCTAGCTGTACTTTTGATACACGCTGCATGTGGATGTTAAGTATTCGGCATTAAAATTTCAGAATCATCCAACCGTCCACACGTCCGGAATTCCACTCCAAGTGCGCACTACTCAGTGCTGTCTCGCTTTTATTTCTTTCCTTTTCCTTTATTCTCAATGCTCCACTCACCCCCATATTTCCACCCATCTCACCTAACTATATTTGTTTCTTTCTCTCCATAACATTAGTGTTTGATTTCTTTTACCTAAATAATTGGTTAATTGCCATATGACTACATTTCCACCACCACTTACCATTTCTTTATCTCCCATTCACATTCCACTTCTCTTCCCTTTCTTTCTTTATTTCTTTCATTGTCTTCTTCTTCCTCTCCATTCTCCTATAAATAGCAGCCTCATTCTTCTCACCAAAAAACACCCCAATGGGGAGGGACAAACCCTCCTCTTTCTCTTCTCCATCTCACATCATATTTTCCATTCTCTAGTATTTAGGGTTTTCAAGTCTTCAAGGAGGAGGGGAGCTGTTTACACCATTACCACCAGCCATCAACCATCATCACCACCATCATCATCACCTTGGGAATCTCGGCTTTTGAGTTACTCGCGTGAGGATTTAAGAGTTTGTGATCTTCGAGTTCTTCCTACTTTCCATATGGTGTACTTCAACTTATTCTTTAATTACTCTTTTTGAGTTCCTCTTTGTTGCTTGATTATTCTTTGTATTAGTTAACATGACATGATTTATATAATTTTCAGCCTATATTCATGAGTTTATTTGATTGTTAGATCCTAATTAATTAGTTCTTCTAGCAGCTTATGTGACTCCGTTTATTTGATTCGGTTTTATTGAATCTTTTATGTGTTCTTGTTTTAAGGTTCGAAACTTAAGATGATTGCATGTAATTGGTGCTAGAATTAGGGTTTTAATTCTAATTCACAAGTAGTAAAGGCTTATCAAACGGGTCGGAATCAAAATAAGAAGGATCGCGGATAGACGAGCGTTCGCTAGGTCGCGCACTTTAATTAACAACTCTTCTCCTATGCGTTAGATATGTTATTGATTGATCACCTTTGCATGTTTAATTGTTTAATCTAGATGAGCGTTCACTAGGTTAATTTTCATAGAAGAGGTTTTATTTGGGGAATGATAACCCGTGTGGGCATTCCACATATGTTAGTTTCGGTTTCATGGCTAGGGAACTTGGTTAATTTTCGGTCCAATGATTAATAAACTTGTGTATATGTGGCTGAACTTTATATACTTTGTGTTTCATCCCATCATATTTAATTTATTCTTTGTAATTTAATTAATTTATTTCATTCAATTTATCTCTCAATTCCCCTTTTTACTTTGTACATATGTATATATTTATACTTTATACTTGTTAATAATAATTCTTTATTTTATTTAATTCTTTGTGACATTTTTTGTTAGGTACACCCTTTGATCTCCGTTGTGAACGATACCCTACTTACACTATACTACCGATAGGGATTTTTTAAAATTGATGCTCCTTTTGAGCGTGTCATTTGTGATCTTCGAGTTCTTCCTACTTTCCATATGGTGTACTTCAACTTATTCTTTAATTACTCTTTTCGAGTTCCTCTTTGTTGCTTGTTTATTCTTTGTATTAGTTAACATGACATGATTTATATAATTTTCAGCCTATATTTATGAGTTTATTTGATTGTTAGATCCTAATTAATTAGTTCTTCTAGCAGCTTATGTGACTCCGTTTATTTGATTCGGTTTTATTGAATCTTTTATGTGTTCTTGTTTTAAGGTTCGAAACTTAAGATGATTGCATGTAATTGGTGCTAGAATTAGGGTTTTAATTCTAATTCACAAGTAGTAAAGGCTTATCAAACGGGTCGGAATCAAAATAAGAAGGATCGCGGATAGACGAGCGTTCGCTAGGTCGCGCACTTTAATTAACAACTCTTCTCCTATGCGTTAGATATGTTATTGATTGATCACCTTTGCATGTTTAATTGTTTAATCTAGATGAGCGTTCACTAGGTTAATTTTCATAGAAGAGGTTTTATTTGGGGAATGATAACCCGTGTGGGCATTCCACATATGTTAGTTTCGGTTTCATGGCTAGGGAACTTGGTTAATTTTCGGTCTAATGATTGGTAAACTTGTGTATATGTGGCTGAACTTTATATACTTTGTGTTTCATCATCATATATTTATTCTTTGTAATTTAATTAATTTATTTCATTCATTTTATCTCTCAATTCCCCTTTTTACTTTGTACATATGTATATATTTATACTTTATACTTGTTAATAATTCTTTATTTTATTTAATTCTTTGTGACATTTTTTGTTAGGTACACCCTTTGATCTCCGTTGTGAACGATACCCTACTATGCACTATACTACTACCGATAGGGTTTTTTTAAATTGATGCTCCTTTTGGGCGTGTCAACAAGAATCTTTGATTTTATCAGAGACGTACAGACAAGGCATTTATGGGATAGTGTGTCGATAGACAGTTCAGTACATGTGCTTACAAACTTCACCACTGGTCTTGACCCACGAAATTCTATCTCCGTTTTGGGCATAAGTAATCACGTCGACTTCCTCATACTCCAGGAGTGCTTCACAGATTCAACGGGGTCGTACGTGATTTATGCGCCTATCGATCAAGCAACCTTCCAGTCCATGTTATGTGGAGTTGACCCGGAGCCTTTTCAATTGATGTCATCTGGCTTCTCCATTCTGCCTGATGTATCCGGAGACGTACTTGATGGAACTCTACTGACGTTAGTGTTCCAGATCTCAGTGAAGGCAAATTCAGCAAGACATGCTGTGGATTTGGCAACAGGCACGGTCCAGGACACGCTAAAAAAGATCAAAGCCGCAGTCAACTAAGGAGCAAACGTTGGATGCAAGGCCCTGCTAGCCTTGTTTGTGACTGTTGGTGACTACCTTCGGGAGGAACTTCACGATCTTCAAAGGGGAGTCTTTCTGTTTCCCTTTTCATTTACTTAACTGTTGTGTGTTTATTTATGTTTGTGTGTTTAAATTCTTGAATTTTTCACCATGCTTGAATTTTTCATTTTCGTGAAATATTTGTCTAACATTGAGGACAATGTTTAATTCAAGTGTGGGGGGAAGGTTTATTAAAAAGAAAAGAAAATTTTTTTTGAAAAATTCAAAAAAATAATTTACTTGTTTTTGTTTTCAACGGTAACGGTATTTCGACTAGATCATACTTACTCCTTTGGTAGCGTTGAACCTACCATTGCACTAAGTAAGTCACTGTGGTCACGTATTGTTACCCTAATAAAAAAAATTGAAAAAAAAAAAAAAAGTTTTGTAAGCTCGTTTGTTTCGCACTGGCTTTGGAGCTATCGAGTTTTAGAAAGTGCTTGTTTGTTTATTTGAGCTATATAAAAAAAAAATCAAAAAATCAAAAATTACAAAAATATTTGCTTCTGTTTTGTGTTTTTGTGTTGTGTTTTGTTCTTTCCAATTCCGATGATGAATTTAGTTTAATCTGTTATGATTTTGAGAATGTTGATTATATGCTAAGGCTGTGTGTAGTTTGCTTTGGATTTAATATGCATAACTTGTGATTGCTCGAATTTCCATGTTCACATAACCTGTTTCGATTAATTGATTGCAATCCGAGAAGCACATTTGAACATACATTGTCATGCATACCCAGAAAATGTGAGGACTTGAGCCTATTGAATATTCACATGTATGCATATTTCATACATTTACTCGTTCTTCATGTGTGCACAATTCATGAGTTTTGAACCTAGAACTTGCTCAAAGACCACTTGAAACATTTTGTTAATCTGTGATGAATTAGAAATGAGTAAGGCATTAGTTGAGCACCATGGCCAAAGTATTCACCATCCATCTAAACACGAACTTTAGGAATCCCCTTTTGAACTAAACACTCATTAGCCGTTTCTTTTGTTCACCCACACCTTCTCACCCTTGTTTTATTTGTGTTTGCAAGACGATGATAGTGACTTCTTATGTTCTTATGCTTCGGATTTGTATGGTAGTATACCAAAAGGCAAGTGTGGGGGTGTATTTTATTTTGTTGTATTTGTTCAAAGAAAGAAAAAAAAAATCAAAAACAAAAAGAAGGAATAAAATTCCTCAAAGAAAAAAAAAAAAAGAAAGAAAGAGAAATTTCAAAAATAGAGTTATTTTCTTGTATTATTTTCAATAAAAGGTTGGAGGAGAATAAGAAAGTTGTTTCGGGTATAGCATAGGTATGAGTTTCAAAGTCGTTGATTTGTCTTGCAAACATATGAAACATTTTTCATTTCCAGTCCTTCATTCATCATTCACCATTCACTATTCACCATTCACCCTTTTGGCTCCCGTTTATACCTTTGAAGCCCTTATGATCTAATGATTTGTGGATTAATTGTGGAGAGTTGGTTAATGAGGAAGCTTATGGGAACGTTACTTGTGTAATTGTTTTGAGAGTAAACACTTAACCCTAAACACTGAGCGGAAATAATTAGTGAATCTTGTGAGCTTTAGTGGTTAATGTTGTTTCGATGTGCCTATTTGATTGCATGAGATTGATTGTATACTTGGTTTTCACACACTTCACCTGAGCATGAATGAGATGTACATGTTAAACACTTAGCAAATTTGTTAGCCTTGGTATATAATTTTTATTCTCCTGATTATAACTCTTTTGAACTCGCTGAGGGTGATGGTTGGAAAGACCATTTTGTTTTGTGTTTCGTTTTCTGTTTTGTGTTGTTATGTTTTAAAGTTTTGTGTTTGCTAGAGGACTAGCAATAGCTAAGTGTGGGGGAATTTGATAGGAGCACAAAGTGTGACGTTTTTAATGTGTTTTCCCTACTATTTGGCTATGATTTAATTGTAACTTTGCTATTTTAGCTTAGTTTCCATATTTGAGTCCTAAATGACGTATTAATGTGAACATGTGCAGAAACGAAGTCTAATGGGCTTTCTCGAGGCCCATTAAGAGGTGGTCTGCCATGAGGCCCATGAAGGAAAGGCCCAAGCCCATGAAGGAAAGGCCCAAACCCAAGAAGAAGGCCCAAATCCATGAAGGAAGGCCCGGGTTCACAAGCATGAGGAAAGGCCCAAACCCAGATTTTCGGACATTCTGCCTATGCAGATCAGTCAACTTTCGAAGCCCATATCTCTCAATTGCACCGTCAGATCTAGCTGTAATTTTGATACACGATGCATGTGGATGTTAGGTATTCGGCATTAAAATTTCAGAATCATCCAACCGGTGGAACGTCCATTATGCCGCTCTAAGTGCGCACTGCTCAGTGCTGTCTGCTTTTTATTTCTTTCCTCTTCTTTTATTTTCAATGCTCCACTCACCCCTATATTCTTTCCTCTTCTTTCTTCCCACAATATTAGTGTTTGATTTATTTTATCTAAATAAATGGTTCATTGCCATATGACTTCATTTCCACCATTCCACTTACCATTTCTTTTCTACCACTCACATTCCACTTCTCTTCATTTTCTTTCTTTATTTCTTGCATTGTCTTCTTCTTCCTCTCCATTCTCCTATAAATAGCAGCCTCATTCTTCTCACCAATACACACCCCAATGGGGAGGGACAAACCCTCCTCTTTCTCTTCTCATATCATATTTTCCATTCTCTAGTATTTTGGGTTTTCAAGACTTCAAGGAGGAGGAGAAGGCGTCTACAACATCACCACCAGCCCTATTTCAGCGTCACCATCACCATCACCACCTTGTCTTCACAGCTTGGATTACTTGTGGTCAAGGATTCAAGAGTTTGTGGCTTCAAGATCTTCATGCTATTCATACGGTGTATTTCGACTTAGCCTTTAAATTTATGCCTCTTTGTTGCTTGTTTATCCTTTGTATTAGTTAACATGACATGATTTATATAATTTTCAGCCTTTGTTTATGGGTTTATTTAATTGTTGGATCCTAATTAATTAGTTCTTCTAGTAGCTTATGTGACTCCGTTTATTTGATTCTATTTTAGTAGATAACTTTTATATGTTTTTGTTTTAAGGTTGCAAACTTAAGATGATTGCATATAATTGGTGCTAGAATTAGGGTTTTAATTCTAATTCACAAGTAGTAAAGGCTTTGGAAAAATGTCGGAATGAAATAAAAAGGATCACGGATAGATGGGCGGTCCCACTAGGTCGTGCACTTTAATTAACAACTCTTCTTTTATGCGTTGGACATGTTTTGATTAGCTATCTTTGCATGTTTGATTGATTAATCTAGGTGCGGTCGCTTAGGTTAATTTTCATGAAAGTGGTTTTATTTGGGGAATGATAATTGGCGGTCCAGCATTTCACATATGTTAATTTCGGTTTCATGGCTAGGGAACTTGGTTAATTTTCGGTCCAATAATTGGTAAACTTGTATACTTGTGGCTGAACTTTATATTCTTTGTGTTTCATCCCATCTTATTTAATTTATTCTTTGTAATTTAATTAATTCATTTCATTCAATTTATGACTCAATCCCCCTTTTACTCTGTACATATGTATATATTTATACTTTATACTTGTTAATAATAATTCTTTATTTTATTTAATTCTTTGTGACATTTTTTGTTAGGTACACCCTTTGATCTCCGTTGTGAACGATACCCTACTATGCACTATACTACTACCGATAGGGTTTTTTTAAATTGATGCTCCTTTTGGGCGTGTCATACACCCTCGATCTTCGTTGTGAACGATCCCTACTTACTTTATACTACCGATAGGGTTTTTAATTGATGCTTGCAAATATTCATATCAATTTTGGCGCCGTCGACGGGGATCGAAATTATACTTGTTTATATGCCTAACGTTTTATACTTGTTTATATTATTAATTATACTTGTGATATTTTGTAACACTTAGTAATTTATTTAGGGTGTCCTATATGTGGTTGATTATTTGAGTTGTTGTGAGTTGTAACTTGAAACGGAAATAGGTAAGGTCCTTTTGTTAATATTGGCCTAAACCCTTCATTTGTACCTTGCTAAGGTCACTTGAGGTTGAGGGCGGCCTTTATTAACACTTGGAGAGTTGCCACACACTTAAGTGCTTTCTCAACTGAGTAAGGGGCACATGGATGGTGTCTAGGTCGAGACCCTGGGTGACAGGTTTTGGATTCAGAGGACTATAGACTGACGTAAGTCGATAGGGGCTTTGCCTCCGTAGTACCACTAAATGAATCCTACCCCTCGCTTATCTCTCATATGATCTGGCCATTCGCCTCTGAAAACACGGAAAGTTATTTAAGTCAAGGCAGAAGCCCCTAGGCCGTACGTTCCACCTTGGGTTACCGCTTGGAATCAACTTGGTTTTTGACTATGTTAAGGGCACCAACGAAATTGTTGTTACACTTAAGGTATATTGGATTAAACATGACTTTAAATTGGGTAGCTGCTTCAGTCCCATTGCACATTGAGGTCCTCTGTTCCCGTACCTAAGTGTATTGTGTGAATAAAATTAATTAGACAAACTAGGAAATTCATTCATTCTTTGATTATTTTCGTATATAATACCTACACTTGTATATTATACTTTGTATTTATTTTGTAAACTTTGTACTCACTTGTTTATTTTTGTATAGGTTTTAATGAATGTCCACTTCTGAACGTACGCCATTCTCTACTATTCAAGAACGCTTACAAAAGCTCAAGGAAGGCACTGGATTGTACATCCCTGAGGACCAACCTTTAGCACCCTTCGAAATTAAGTCGAAGACTCGGATAATAACTCCTCACGTTCTCGTTCGGAAGAGGAGGAAGACCTATCCGAGGAAGAAGACGCTGCTGAAAATCAAGCACCACCAATGGCCGAGACAATAAGGCAACTTTCGAATGGCACCGAGGGAGAGGTTGTTCCGCTTTGCATCACATATCCGGAACCGGCTTGAAGGAAAGGAATCGGACTTTGAATTGAAAAGTGGGTTCTTGCATCACCTACCTAAGTTCCATGGGCTTAATAGCGAGGATCCTAACAAGCATCTCAAGGAATTTCAGTTTGTTTGTGGGAGCATGTGCCCTAAGAATGGGGATATTAGTATTCTCAAGATGAAGGCATTTCCGTTCTCCCTTGATGATAGGGCAAAGACATGGCTATTTGACTTACCCGTCGGCCATGTCAACACTTGGGATAAGTTGAAGAGTGAGTTTCTCACTAAGTACTTTCCGGCATCAAAGGTCACTATCTTGAGGAAGCAAATAACCGGAATTCAACAAGCTGGGGATGAGACGTTTTGCACTTACTATGAGAGGTTCAAGAGCCTTGTTGCGTCATGCCCTTCACATGGAATGAAGGAAGAGAGCCTTCTCACTTACTTTTATGAAGGATTACTTCCCTTAGAGCGTAGTCTCTTGGATGCTGCAGCCGGCGGTTCTTTCATGGATAAAACTCCTACAATTGCTAAGGAGCTTCTTGCAAATCGTGCTCTCAACTACCAACAATATGAAGGGGCACTCTCCTCATCTAGGAGAGTTAATGAGGTAACTTCTCACTCTGCTTTAGAGGACAAGGTAAATAAAATGTCTACTTTGTTGTCTCAGGTTCTTCAAGCAAACAAAGGAGGAGGAGCATCTCAAGCTTGTGGGGTATGCTCATGCAAGGGCATCACTCGGATCAATGCCCCCAATTAATCGAAAATGGTGGATGGGAATCTGCCAATGCAATTGGAGGATTTCAAGGAGGATATCAAGGGGTCCCCAACGTCCTAGGTATGATCCTTATTCGAATACTTACAACCCCGATGGAGGGACCACCCTAATTTCAAATGGAGCAACAATGATCAAGCTCAACAAGCCCCACAAGGGAATACCAACCGTTCCCAAGGCTTCATTCCGAAGCCTCAGGTTCCTCAAAACTTTTCTTCTAATCCTAATTCTAGTTCTAATGCTAACTATGATAAAATGTTTGAAGCTTTAACAAATTCTACTCAAGCATTAGTGCAAGGTCAACAGAATCAAGGAAAGGAGATAGCTGAGCTGAAAAAGCAAATGGACCAAGTGGTGGGCTTTATGAGCAAGATACACGAAAGTGGAAAGCTTCCTAGTACAACAATCCCTAATCCTAAGGGAAATTTCGAAAGTGCTTCAGTTGTCATCACTAGGAGTGGAAGGGAATTTGAGGAAAGACCTCGCTCACCAAAGAAGAGGAATGCAAAGGACAAAGCACCGTCCCTACCTTTGGAAGAGGACCCTGCCACGTCTAAGGCAGAGGAAATTGCGAAACCACCCATGGAAAAGCAAGGTATGACTTCTAACTTGTCAAATTCGGTTAAGACTAACCCTCCTTCTCCTCCTTTGCCCTTTCCATGCAGATTTGATAGAACTAAGAGAGATGAGAGTGACCAAGCCATCTTGGAGACGTTTAAGAAGGTTCAACTCAATCTCCCTCTTTTGGAAGCTATTGAACAAATGCCTAAGTATGCTAAGTTCCTTAAGGAGCTTTGCACCACAAGGAGGAGGACTCGAGAAAAGGAGGTGGTTAAGGTAAGTAAGAATGTCTCGGCCATGCTACAAAAGAAACTACCTACCAAGTGTTCGGATCCCGGAAGTTTCACCATTCCTTGCCAAATTGGTAACTCTAAATTTTCGAATGCCATGCTAGATTTAGGTGCTTCAATTAATTTGATGCCTTATTCTGTGTATGTCACTTTGGGATTAGGGGAACTAAAACCTGATAATGTCATTATCCAACTAGCTGATAGATCTAATGTCTACCCTAAGGGTATGTTGGAAGATGTGCTTGTGCAGGTAAACCATTTGATCTTTCCGGCGGATTTCTATGTCCTAGAGATGGAGGAGTCTCCTATAAGTTCCACGCCATTATTGCTAGGCCGGCCATTCATGAGCACGGCTAGGACTAAAATCGATGTGTACGCCGGAGCTTTAACAATGGAGTTCGATGGTGATGTGATTGGCTTCAACATCTTTGAAGCAATGAGGTATCCACTTGATGTTCATAATTGTTTTTCTATTGATGTGTTGGACAATCTTGCGCAGGAAATGCTTGACATTATGAAAGAGGATACCTTAGCCACAACACTTGAACAAGGAGTGGGCTACACCGAAAGTGGCGTGAGCATCCCTATGGAGGAGCTTTTGGAGACATGTGACGCAAAGGTTATGGACAATGTGTTCTCTCTTGAGGCCACACCCTATCTAGGTAAGTACATTCCTCCTTTGTCCATTCCCTTATCTACTAACAAGGCTGTTCCTTCTGTGATTAAGGCACCCGTACTTGAACTTAAGCCCCTACCGGATTACTTGAAGTATGCTTATTTAGGGGAGAATGAATCGTTGCCCGTTATTGTGTCTTCCGCTCTTACTTCAACTCAAGAGCAACGTTTGGTGAGTGTGCTCAAGGAGCATAAGACTGCTATTGGATGGACCCTAGCAGATATCAAGGGAATAAGCCCTACAACTTGTGTCCATCGCATACTTCTTGAGGAGGGGACTAAACCCACTAGAGAGGCTCGCCGCCGTCTCAACCCTCCAATGATGGAAGTTGTGAAGAAGGAGGTTATCAAACTCCTTGATTGTGGCGTTATCTACCCCATTTCCGGACTCCAAATGGGTGTCGCCAATCCAAGTGGTACCAAAGAAGTCCGGAGTCACCGTTGTTAAGAATGCCGAGAATGAGTTGGTGCCACAAAGGACCGTGACCGGACATCGAGTTTGCATTGACTATAGGAAGCTCAACGCCACTACTAGGAAGGATCACTTCCCTTTACCGTTTATTGATCAAATGCTTGAGCGCTTGGCGGGTCATGACTACTATTGCTTTCTCGATGGATACTCCGGTTACAATCGATTGCTATTGCACACGAGGATCAAGAGAAAACGACCTTCACTTGTCCATTTGGGACGTTTGCTTATCGTAGGATGCCCTTCGGACTCGCAATGCACCAGGTACGTTCCAAAGATGTATGGTAAGCATCTTTTCTGATTTTATTGAAAAAATTATTGAAGTTTTTATGGATGACTTTTCGGTTTTTGGTGAAAACTTTGATAATTGCCTTGATAATTTGGAACTTATTCTTAAAAGGTGTGTTGAAACTAACCTTGTGCTAAATTGGGAAAAATGTCACTTTATGGTTAGACAAGGGATAGTCCTAGGTCACATTGTCTCTTCTAGGGGTATAGAAGTTGATAAAGCTAAAGTGGATCTTGTACGCTACTTACCCTCTCCCACTTCTGTGAGAGAGGTTCGTTCTTTTCTTGGACATGCAGGATTCTATCGCCGCTTCATCAAGGACTTTTCCAAGATTGCAAGACCCCTTTGCCGCCTACTACAAAAGGAGGTGACGTTTAACTTTGACAAGGAGTGCCAAGGCGCTTTTGACAAGCTTAAGGAGCTTTTGACGTCATCACCTATCATGCAACCCCCGGATTGGTCTTTGCCCTTCGAGTTGATGTGTGACGCTTCTGATTATGCCGTGGGGGCTGTGCTAGGGCAACGCATGGATAAGAAGCCTTATGCCATCTACTATGCTTCTCGCACTCTTAATGATGCTCAATTGAATTATTCTACTACTGAAAAAGAGATGCTTGCTGTTGTGTTTGCCTTAGAGAAATTTCGTTCTTACTTACTTGGTACTAAAGTTGTTATTTATACTGATCATGCAGCTCTGAAGTACCTACTCTCCAAGAAGGAGGCGAAACCAAGGCTGATTAGATGGGTACTTCTACTTCAAGAGTTCGATGTGGAGATCAAACACAAGAAAGGAAGTGAGAACGTGGTGGCTGATCATTTGAGCCGCTTGGTACATGAGGAAGACGCCCTACCCCTTGTGGAAACGTTTCCGGATGAACAACTCTTCGGAATTCAGGTTAGTGAACCATGGTATGCTGATATTGTGAATTATATTGTCTCTAATCGAATTCCTGATACCATGTCGCATGCTCAAAGAGATAGACTTAAGAAAATTGCTAGGCAATATGTTTGGGATGATCCTTATTTGTGGAAACATTGTGCTGATCAATTAATTAGGCGATGCATTCCTGAACATGAACAAAATGCTATACTATCTTTTTGCCATTCTAAAGCATGTGGGGGGCACTTTGGTTCGAAAAAGACTGCTTTTAAGGTGTTAGAATCGGGTTTCTTTTGGCCAACTTTGTTTAAAGATGCATATGCATATTGTTTAACATGTGATAGGTGTCAAAGAACCGGTAATTTAGGACCTAGGGATCAGATGCCTTTAACTAATATTTCGGTGGTTGAAGTATTTGATGTTTGGGGAATAGATTTCATGGGCCCGTTTCCTTCATCTTTTGGCTTTCTTTATATTCTCCTTGCTGTTGATTATGTTTCAAAGTGGGTGGAAGCAAAAGCCACCCGGACTAATGACGCCAAAGTTGTTTCAGATTTTGTGCAGTCTAACATTTTCTCTAGGTTTGGCATGCCAAGAGCAATCATCAGTGATGGAGGATCACACTTCTGTAACCGTACCATGGAGGCCTTGTTCAAGAAGTATGGCGTCACACATAAGGTTTCCACACCTTATCATCCCCAAACGAATGGACAAGCTGAAGTTTCCAATCGTGAGATCAAGAGCATTTTGGAGAAAACGGTTAACCCTAACCGCAAGGATTGGAGCACAAGATTGGTGGATGCGTTGTGGGCCTACAGAACAGCCTACAAAACCCCCATTGGGATGTCCCCTTATCGGATTGTCTATGGAAAACCGTGTCACCTACCGGTGGAGTTGGAGCACAAAGCTTGGTGGGCCGTGAAGCAACTAAATATGGACATGAATGAGGCCGGCCTTCATAGGAAACTTCAAATGAGTGAGCTTGAAGAAATTCGGAATGATGCATTTGAAAGTGCACGGATCTACAAGGAGAAAACAAAGGCATACCATGACAACATTGATGTGAACGTAAAATACGTTCATAAAGTGCTCTAAATACTTGGATGGATGCTATTCTAAAAGCTTATTTGTCGGTTTAATGTTTGTTTTCGTGTTTTCAGGGAAAATATGTGAAAAATGCTAATTTACACATAAAAGGTGATTTTTGGAGATTTACAGCGCAATATCGGAAAGTCAACCGTGACTTTTCGATTATTTAATGACACCGGTCATTCCTCGAATGTGGAAATCAGAACGTGTACGAAGATTTCGAAAGACGTTTCGAATCCCGGCAATTTTACCGGCGAACCACCACTCACGGAGGCGCAACCACCACACGCGGTGGTGAAAGACAAATTAAATCTCCATTTTATTTTCCCTTGTTTATATTTTATGTTTATTTATATTTATTCTTATTCTATTTTAGTATTGATTTTATTTCTTTTATTATTTTATTTTTCTTTTCTTTTATTTTTATTTCTTTAATATTCTTTTATTTTGTTATTTTACTTTTATTCTTTTGTCCGTATTTTGTTTGCAGCCATGTTCGTTCCTCCTCCCCACTGTTATTTGAATTCAAACGGAGATCCCGCAAGCCGTGATTATTCCCACTATTCCACTCGGCCGCCCACTTCAATCCAGTTCATCACTCCACCCTTGTCCGATTCCTCACCCACCTGCAAAGCTCACTTCTTCCCTCTATAAATACCCAGCTCTATTTACAATTTTCTTGGCCGGGGCTCCTCCCCGCGCTACAAACTCCTTCCCATCTCTTTCCCCCTCCACCCCTTCTCAAGCTTCCATGTAGCTCACCTAGCTGCTTTCTACCCTTGCCCCTATACCCCTCTCGATTACTCTCTACACTCAAAGCGACCGTGTACGGCTCACACAGCCGTGCCTTCTTTTCTTCCCCTCTCGTTCTTCTTTTCTTCCTCGCAACAGCTCACAGTCTAATTAACACAACTTGTTACTGAATGCTCCATTTAATCTGCAATCACACACAAAGATCACAAACATCATCACCCTCACCCCACCGCAATTCATTTACAAATTAAGCAATTCAAGTTCACAGACAATTAATAAAAGCATATGTTTAATTGCAGATCCTTGAGCCGTGTAAGTCTCGCCCAGAAATTCAAAGCCCGTGCCTCCTCTGTGCACGCCGGCAATCCTTCTGCTCTGCCGTCATCATCAACACCGCCGGCTTCTCAACCACCACGCAAACCATCACCGCGCCTACCCTCTCGCTCGTCGCCTCTCAATCATGCGGCGACCCAATTCCGAGTCTCTCCGTAGCGCCGCCCGTGCCCGGACTCGATCCAGGCCGGCGTTGTCTTCTTGGCCTTCATCGACCCAACCTAGCCGGTGATCCCATCAATCTCGTGAAGCCCACTCATCCTCACCGATCCGGCTTCTCCACTGCCGACAAACGCAAGACCGCATCGTCGTTCCCGGCGCCTCGCCGGCGTCACCATCGAAGGACCCGAGTCGTCACTCTCGCCGCCGCAAATCAAGCCCAGCCCGTGCTCTCCGCGTCTCCACGCCGGCTGCGTCTATCCTTGCCGTCACCGATTCCGACGCACCGCGTCTTTTGATCCAAGACGACGAGGCTCGCCGCTTCCCTTCCCGCCGGTTTCCCTGCGCCGCCACTTCTTCTGCTCGCCGGCTTTCCTAGCCTGCTCTCTCTCTAGCCGGTATCGTCATCTCTTGCTCTCCATTGCTGGGCACGGGCTGCTTGAAGAAGAAAAATAGAAAGAAAATATGGTGTTGAAAAGTCAACACCCGAAGAGAAGGCCACGGCTAAACCGCAAAGAAGAATGAGAGATTGACTTGGTTTGGGCCTTTGACCAAGGTCAAAGTCCAAGCCCATATTGCTATAGACACCCGCGGCCCAGTCCAATTCGCTAAGGACACCCGAGCTCCCCGAACTTCATCGAAAATCCGGCGAGTCCGATTAGATCCCTCGCCGGAATTAAATGAGCATTTCTCTCAAACTCAATTTAATTTTATGTTGTGTGATTTATTTGATTTATTTGTATTTTGAATATTTGATTGATTTGATATTTGTGTGTTTAATTATTTTATGAAAAACCCAAAAATATGTTATTTGATTCATTTGTGTGTTAGTTTAATTTCTTTATTGTTGGTGTGTTTTATTTAAGTGTGTTAGTTTAAATTGTATTTTACTTTGTATTTTCCTTGTTTTATTTATTTTCAAAAATATTAAAAAGCCAAAAATATTTCCTTTTATGTATTTATTGTTTTCAAAATATTTTCAAAAACCCAAAAATAACATCTTGTATATATTGTATATTTTGTAAATAGAAACAATATAGTTAATTAATTTTGTGACATTAGGAAAGTAAATAAACAATCTCCTGTGGGAAAAACCTCTACTTCCCATTATACTATTCAACGACAAATTGTTAGGATGTTTAGGTAATATTAATGACGTCGGTAAAACCGCATATCAAACATGCTTCGTGGGAAATTGATACGCCCAAAATGAGCGTCAATTTAAAAAAACCCTATCGGTAGTAGTATAGTGCATAGTAGGGTATCGTTCACAACGGAGATCAAAGGGTGTACCTAACAAAAATTGTCACAAGAATTGTTAACAAGTATAAAGTATAAATATATACATATGCACAAAGTAAAAGGGGGGTTTAAGAAATAAATTGAATGAAATAAATTAATTAATCTACAAAGAATAAATGAAATAAGATGGGATGAAACATAAAGAATATAAAGTTCAGCCACAAGTATTGACACGCCCAAAAGGAGCATCAATTTAAAAAAAACCCTATCGGTAGTATAGTGGTGCATAGTAGGGTATCGTTCACAACGGAGATCAAAGGGTGTACCTAACAAAAAATGTCACAAAGGTTAAATAAAATAAAGAATTATTATTAACATGTATAAAGTATAAATATATACATATGTACAAAGTAAGGGGGTTTAAGAGATAAATTGAATGAAATAAATTAATTAAACTACAAAGAATAAATTAAATGAGATGGGATGAAACACAAAGTATATAAAGTTCAGCCACAAGTATACAAGTTTACCAATTATTGGACCGAAAATTAACCAAGTTCCCTAGCCATGAAACCGAAATTAACATATGTGAAATGCTGGACCGCCAATTATCATTCCCCAAATAAAACCACTTTCATGAAAATTAACCTAAGCGACCGCACCTAGATTAATCAATCAAACATGCAAAGGTAGCTAATCAAAACATGTCCAACGCATAAAAGAAGAGTTGTTAATTAAAGTGCACGACCTAGTGGGACCACCCATCTATCCGTGATCCTTCTTATTTCATTCCGACCTCTTTCCAAAGCCTTTACTACTTGTGAATTAGAATTAAAACCCTAATTCTAGCACCAATTATATGCAATCATCTTAAGTTTGCAACCTTAAAACAAAAACATATAAAAGTTGTCTACTAAAACATAATCAAACAAACGGAGTCACATAAGCTACTAGAAGAACTAATTAATTAGGATCCAAAAATTAAATAAATCCATAAACAAGGGCTGAATATTATATAAATCATGTCATGTTAACTAATACAAAGGATAAACAAGCAACAAAGAGGCATAAATTTAAAGGCTAAGTCGAAATACACCGTATGAATAGCATGAAGATCTTGAAGCCACATCTTGAATCCTTGACCACAAGTAATCCAAGCTGCGAAGACAAGGTGATGATGGTGATGGTGATGTTGAATAGGGGCTGGTGGTGATGGTGTAGACGCCTTCTCCTCCTCCTTGAAGTCTTGAAAACCCATAGTATTAGAGAATGGAAAATATGATGTGAGAAGAGAAAGAGGAGGGTTTGTCCCTCCCCATTGGGGTGTGTATTGGTGAGAAGAATGAGGCTGCTATTTAAAGGAGAATGGAGAGGAAGAAGAAGACAATGCAAGAAATAAAGAAAGAAAGGGAAGAGAAGTGGAATTTAAGTGGGAGATAAAGAAATGGTAAGTGGCATGGTGGAAATGTAATGGGTTGCAATTAACCATTTATTTAGGTAAAAGAAATCAAACACTAATGGTATGGGTAGAAAGAAGAGGGAAGAATATAGGGGTGAGTGGAGCATTGAAAATAAAAGAAGAGGAAAGAAATAAAAAGCAGGCAGCACTGAGCTATTCCCACTTAGAACGGAATAATGCACGTTTGAACGGTTGGATGATTCTCAAATTTTAATACAGAATATCTAACACGCACATGCAGCGTGTACCAAAATTACAGCTAGATCGGACGCTGCAATTGGGAGATATAGGCTTCGCAAGTTGACTAATCTGCACAGGCAGCATGTCCGAAAATCTGGGCTTGGGCCTTTCCTCATGCTTTGTGAACTTGGGCCTTCCTTCATGGACTTGGGCCTTCATCTTGGACTTGGGCCTTCATCTTGGGCCCCACAAAAGCCCATTAGACTTCGTTAATTTCCTAGTTGCCTTAGGATTCCTGTCAGAGTAAGGAAATAATTCAAATTAGGAAAGTCAAAACATGAAAGTTTCCTAACATCTTCGTTTTAGTTCATTCCTTCAATTAAATCATCGTTTAGGGACACAAAGATAGAAACTAAGCTAAATAGCAAAGTTAATCAACAAAACGCAGCCAAATAGTAGGGAAAATACATTAAAAACGTCACACTTTGTGCTCCTATCAAATTCCCCCATACTTAGCTATTGCTAGTCCCTTAGCAACACAAAACTTAAAATAAAACAACACAAAACAGAAAAGGGAAACACAAAACATATATTCTTTCCAACCATAACCCTCAACGAGTTCAGAAGAGTTATAATCAGGATAATACAAATTATATACCAAGGCTAACGAATTTGCTAAGTGTTTAACATGCACATCTCATTCATGCTCGGGTGAAGTGTGTGAAAACCGAATATACAATTAATCTCATGCAATCAAATAGGCACATATGAACAACATTAACCACTAAAGCTCACAAGGATCACTAAATATTTCCGCTCAGTGTTTAGGGTTAAGTGTTTACTCTCAAAACAATTACACAAGTAGTGTTCCCATATGCTTGCTCATTAACCGACTCTCCACAATTAATCTACAACTCATTAGATCATAAGGACTTTCAGGTGAAACAGGGACAAAATGATGAATGGTAAATGGTGAATGGTAAATGAAGTGAAAGGACTAGAAATGAAAAATGATTTACATGTTTGCAAGACAAATCAACGACTTTGAAACTCATACCTATGCTAAACCCGAAACAACTCTTATTTTCCTCCAACCTTTTATTGAAAATAATACAAGAAAATAACTCTATTTTTGGAATTTCTCTTTCTGACATTTTTTTTTTCTTTCTTTCTTTTCTATTTTTTTTTCTTTGAGGAATTTATTCCTTCTTTTTATTTCTGATTTTTTTTTCTTTCTTTGAACAAATACAACAAAATAAATACACCCCCACACTTGCCTTTTGGTATACTACCATACAAATCAAAACCCGAAGCATAAGAACACAAGAAGTCACTATCATCGTCTTGCAAACATAAATAAAACAAGGGTGAGATGGTATGGGTGAACAAAAGAAACGGCTAATGAGTGTTTAGTTCAAAAGGGGATTCCTAAAGTTCGTGTTTAGATGGATGGTGAATACTTTGGCCATGGTGCTCAACTAATGCCTTACTCATTTCTAATTCATCACAGATTAACATAATGTTTCAAGCGGTCTCTGAGCAAGTTCTAGGTTCAAAAACTCATGAATTGTGCACACATGAAGAACGAGTAAATGTATGAAAGATGCATACATGTGAATATTCAATAGGCTCAAATCCTCACATTTTCTGGGTATGCATGACAATGTATGTTTAAATGTGCTTCTCGGATTGCAATCAATTAATCGAAATAGGTTATGTGAACATGGAATTTCGAGCAATCACAAGTTATGCATATTAAATCCAAAGCAAGCTACACAAAGCCTTGACATATAATAAACATTCTCCTAATCACAACAATTAAACTCAATTCATCCTTGGGATTGGAAAGAACAAAGCACAAAACAGAAACAAATATTTTTGTAATTTTTGATTTTTTGATTTTTTTTTTGATTGATTTTTTTTAAAATGATATAGCTCAAATAAACGAACAAGCACTTTCTAAGACTCGATAGCTCCAAAGCCAGTGCGAAACAAACGAGCTTACAAAACTATTTTTTTTTCTTTTTCAATTTTTTTTATTAGGGTAACAATACGTGACCACAGTGACTTACTAAGTGCAATGGTAGGTTCAACGCTACCAAGGGAGTAAGTATGATCTAGTCGATATATTGTTACCGTAGAAAACAAAAACAAGTAAATTATTTTTTTGAACTTTTTTATTTTTCAAATTTTTTTTCTTTTCTTTTTAAATAAATCTTCCCCCCACTCTTGAATTAAACATTGTCCTCAATGTTAGACAGATATTTCACGAAATGAAAAATTCAAGTATGGTTATTGAATTTAAACACACAAACTAAAATAAACCGAAGCAAACACACAAACAGAAATAAACACAAAACAATTAACTAAATGAAAAGGGAAACAGAAAGACTCCCCTTTGAAGATCGTGAAGCTCTTCCCGAAGCAAGTCACCAACAGTCACAAACAAGGCTAGCAGGGCCTTGCATCCAACGTTTGCTCCTAATTGACTGCGGCTCTGATCCGTTGAAGCGTGTCCTGGACAAGGGTAGTTGCCGACTCCACGGCAGACTTGGCTGATGTAGCCTTCACTGAGATCTGGAACACCATAGTCAGTAGTGTTCCGTCAAGAATAGTTCCGGATACGTTTGGTAGAATGGAGAAGCCTGAAGACATAAACGGAAATGGCTCCGGTTGAACTCCACATAGCAGACACTGGAGAATGGAATGGTTAATCGGCGCGTATATCACAGACGACCCCGTTGCATCGGTGCAACACTCCTGAAGAATGAGGAAGTCGTTGTGACTATCTATAGCGAGCACCGAGATCTGGTTCCGCGGTTCAAGACCGATGGTGAAGTTTGCTAGCACACGCACCGAGCTGTCCATCGACATACTATCCCACATTGGTCTAGTCTGAACGTCTTTGAGGAACTCAAAGATCCTGGTGTGATGGGAAAGATGCACGACAGAACAACCAGCAGTACGATTGACTCCAGGGGGCTTGCTTGGATCACCCCTTCGCTTGTTGGTCCTGACCTCCATTCGAGTGTCTCTTGTTCGGTTCGAACAAGTCCAGTGGTGGTACGTGGAGTTGCTGATGTCGTTGAAGAAACAGATCGTCATCTGTTTTGCCATTTCCGCAAGGCCTCTTCTTCCTTCAGGAGAAATGATAGAGTCACCGGGTGAAGAGTGGATACCTGTGGCGCACATGTAGCGCTCGGCTTGTCGTTGGAGGGTTGAGATCCAACGCTTTGCACCAAAAGCGAACCCTGAATGAACAAAAGGTTCGAAACTGGCCTTCATCTCCTTTTCGCGTACATCCACATGCTCCACCCAAGTGACCAAGGAAGATCCATTATGCAAATCACGTATCAGGCATCCGGAGGGGCGTTTTCGGCATATAGATCTCACGGAAGGCTTCGGATTTGTGCGCAATTCATCCACGGAAACATCCACGACGACCCAACTTCCATCTAGTTGCTGGTGAGAATACCGAACAAACTGGACTTCACGAGTTGAAACGAGGTGAGATGGCACCAGAAACTCGGCCGACATCACTTGCTTCTGCTCCTTGTAGCCATCTTCGTTGTCGGAGGATAAGATCTCCAACGTCTTGGCGTTTGTGATCATGCTACAGAAGACGGGCAACCATCGACCAACATCCATTAAGATCTGAACGATGGTGGTCGGATAAAGATGGATGGTTGCCGAGTGTCTCGACGATTCGGCTTTGAAGTACGGAGCAGGTTCAGCTCGTTGAAACACTCGCAAGTACTCGGCCCTATGAAGAGTCTCGGGATGAATAGACGTGTCGGGAGTCGGTGAAGTTATCCACAAAGGAAATCCGGCAGTGGCCATGAGCAGGAGCTCGTGTTTGGCCTTACGGACGATATCCGAGATCAAGTCGGTGTGGACTCCGACAAGATCATGAGCAGGTCCCGGAAGATTAGATGGCACAGGTATGGATGGGCGCTCGACTAGGGTAGGCATGAGGCTCCGCACATCCCGTCTCAAGTGGTCCATGTCGATGGAATCATCGGACAACTCGAGAATAGGCTCTTGTTGTGGAGGAACAACTTCGAGCCTTCGCCTAGGCACATCTGAGTGCGGAACAGGACCTCCGCAATTAGGACAAATGCCGCTGTGGAGAGCATCGACGAGTCGTTGATTCTGCATTTGAAGCTCCTCGTTCTTGCTCACCAGCTCATCGTTTCTTCTTTCTAGCTCGGCAATACGCTGCTCAGATGTAATGATACCGAACTTCTTCCTATTTCTCGACCCCCAATAATAGACTTGGTCCTCCTCTAGTCCAATTTTCGGACCAAATCTTTCTCTTTGTGGCTTGGTGGGGTGAGAATACACCGCAAAGAAAGCAGCCAGTGCATCTCTCTGAGCTTTGGTGTACTTTGTCCTCGGAAGTCTCCTATAGACAGGAGCGGCTTCCGGCTCAACAGGTGGATCAGCAACCATGATTGGTGCTTGGGGTAGTGGTTGTGGTTGTGGTAGTGGCTCGGTCGGCATGCTAGCATCGGCGCTATTGAGCATGCTTGGTGGAATTATTTCAGCCAAGCCTTCAAAGATTGGGTTCTCTGAAGGACCTGCCTGAAACAAGTCGCTGAAAGAACTAACTCTTTTGGCCATTTGTGGTTTGGGAGGGAGGGAAGCTTCTGGGATTTGGGAGGTTTTCTGGGAAAAACTCAAGAACACGAAGAACACGATGAACAAGCGAGAGAAAACGAGAGAGAGAGAGAGAGAGAAGGGAAAATGTGAAATGCCCTAAGGAAACTAACGCAAACCGAAGGGGAAGGGAACGGAATGGACGGACGCGTGTCCAAAGTCGAAGACAAAAATCCGTAAATCACGGATCGAGCGACGAAAGTCGCAAAGGGAATAGTGGAACGCGCGCACGATTTATTAAACAATTCGGCCGACGCAAAAGTCGTGCGTCGGCCCAATCAAAATTTTTTTTGATTTTCTATTTTTTATTTTTTTATTTTATTTTTTTAATACTTTACGAAAAGTCGTAAAGTGAACAGTGAAAACGCGTGTAAAACACGCGCAAAGGTTGCCGACACTTTAAACGGGCTTGGACCATCGAAATGGTTTGGGCATTAAAGTGGGCCTGGGCCAAAGAAAACTCCGGCCCATTATTGGTGGGCTTAACTAATGGGCCTAAAAACGAACAGGCCCGACACACAAATTTTTTTTTTTTTTTTTTTTTTTTTTTTAATTTTTTTTTCTTTTCGAAACCTAAAACCCTAACCAATCACACAAACGGGCCTAAGGCCCAATAACAAACAAACAACAAGCCCAAAAGTAAAACAAACAGTAAAAATAAACAATTTCAAAACAGTAAAACAAAAACAAGCACTCTTTTTTTTTATATATATACAATTACAAATTTTCTAATTTTTTATTTTTTTATTTTTTTATTTTTTTATTTTAAATAAATAACGAGAGTGAAAAGAAAACTTACCTTTTTACTCCCGAGGAAACCGAAAATCACCAACAAGACATCAACCTCAAGGTTTTTCAACCTTGACTTCCTAAACGTATGCTCCGATGTATGTGGTAAAATTTCCGATAAACCCGGATTATTTCCTATACAAAATAAAAAGGTTAGTAATAAATTTACAAAATAAAAACAAAATATTTACAAAGTTGAAAATATGTCACAAATTATCTATACAAAATGAATAAATTTTCCTATGTCTACGTATATTTTATTTACACAATACACTTAAGTGTACAAAAATATTTTCCTTTGCCTGAATATAGTTGAAAAAAAATGAAAGTTGATTCCAAGCGGTAACTCAAGGTGGACTTACGGCCTAGGTGCAATGCCTTGACTTAAATGACTTTCCGTGTTTTCAGAAGGCGAATGGCCAGATCACAAGAGATAAGCGAGAGGCAGGATTCATTTAGTGGACAAGTCCTCTGAATCCAATTTTACAAACCCGTCACCCAGAGTCTTGATCATATCTAGACACCATTCATGTGCCCCTTACTCAGTTGAGAAAGCACTTAAGTGTTCGACAATTCTCCAAGTGTTAATAAAGGCCGCCCTCAACCTCAAATAACCTTACGGTAAAAATGAAGGGTTTAGGCCAATATTAACAAAAGGACCTTACCTATTTCCGTTCAAATTACAACTTACAACAACAAAAAATAATCAACTATATTCAGGATACCTAAGTATAATTACTAAGTGTAAAATTAGTAAGTATATATAAAATTAACAAGTATTATTGACAAGTAATATAAACAAGTAATATGAACAGTTTAAAAAAAATAGTTAGGAA
Source organism: Rubus idaeus (assembly GCA_030142095.1). NCBI lineage: Eukaryota > Viridiplantae > Streptophyta > Magnoliopsida > Rosales > Rosaceae > Rubus > Rubus idaeus. Next base: position 15,206,324 of record CM057968.1, on the reverse strand, counting down.
TTTTCAATCCCCGGCAACGGCGCCAAAAATTGACACGCCCAAAAGGAGCATCAATTTAAAAAAAACCCTATCGGTAGTATAGTGGTGCATAGTAGGGTATCGTTCACAACGGAGATCAAAGGGTGTACCTAACAAAAAATGTCACAAAGGTTAAATAAAATAAAGAATTATTATTAACATGTATAAAGTATAAATATATACATATGTACAAAGTAAGGGGGTTTAAGAGATAAATTGAATGAAATAAATTAATTAAACTACAAAGAATAAATTAAATGAGATGGGATGAAACACAAAGTATATAAAGTTCAGCCACAAGTATACAAGTTTACCAATTATTGGACCGAAAATTAACCAAGTTCCCTAGCCATGAAACCGAAATTAACATATGTGAAATGCTGGACCGCCAATTATCATTCCCCAAATAAAACCACTTTCATGAAAATTAACCTAAGCGACCGCACCTAGATTAATCAATCAAACATGCAAAGGTAGCTAATCAAAACATGTCCAACGCATAAAAGAAGAGTTGTTAATTAAAGTGCACGACCTAGTGGGACCACCCATCTATCCGTGATCCTTCTTATTTCATTCCGACCTCTTTCCAAAGCCTTTACTACTTGTGAATTAGAATTAAAACCCTAATTCTAGCACCAATTATATGCAATCATCTTAAGTTTGCAACCTTAAAACAAAAACATATAAAAGTTGTCTACTAAAACATAATCAAACAAACGGAGTCACATAAGCTACTAGAAGAACTAATTAATTAGGATCCAAAAATTAAATAAATCCATAAACAAGGGCTGAATATTATATAAATCATGTCATGTTAACTAATACAAAGGATAAACAAGCAACAAAGAGGCATAAATTTAAAGGCTAAGTCGAAATACACCGTATGAATAGCATGAAGATCTTGAAGCCACATCTTGAATCCTTGACCACAAGTAATCCAAGCTGCGAAGACAAGGTGATGATGGTGATGGTGATGTTGAATAGGGGCTGGTGGTGATGGTGTAGACGCCTTCTCCTCCTCCTTGAAGTCTTGAAAACCCATAGTATTAGAGAATGGAAAATATGATGTGAGAAGAGAAAGAGGAGGGTTTGTCCCTCCCCATTGGGGTGTGTATTGGTGAGAAGAATGAGGCTGCTATTTAAAGGAGAATGGAGAGGAAGAAGAAGACAATGCAAGAAATAAAGAAAGAAAGGGAAGAGAAGTGGAATTTAAGTGGGAGATAAAGAAATGGTAAGTGGCATGGTGGAAATGTAATGGGTTGCAATTAACCATTTATTTAGGTAAAAGAAATCAAACACTAATGGTATGGGTAGAAAGAAGAGGGAAGAATATAGGGGTGAGTGGAGCATTGAAAATAAAAGAAGAGGAAAGAAATAAAAAGCAGGCAGCACTGAGCTATTCCCACTTAGAACGGAATAATGCACGTTTGAACGGTTGGATGATTCTCAAATTTTAATACAGAATATCTAACACGCACATGCAGCGTGTATCAAAATTACAGCTAGATCGGACGGTGCAATTGGGAGATATGGGCTTCGCAAGTTGACTAATCTGCACAGGCAGCATGTCCGAAAATCTGGGCTTGGGCCTTTCCTCATGCTTTGTGAACTTGGGCCTTCCTTCATGGACTTGGGCCTTCATCTTGGACTTGGGCCTTCATCTTGGGCCCCACAAAAGCCCATTAGACTTCGTTAATTTCCTAGTTGCCTTAGGATTCCTGTCAGAGTAAGGAAATAATTCAAATTAGGAAAGTCAAAACATGAAAGTTTCCTAACATCTTCGTTTTAGTTCATTCCTTCAATTAAATCATCGTTTAGGGACACAAAGATAGAAACTAAGCTAAATAGCAAAGTTAATCAACAAAACGCAGCCAAATAGTAGGGAAAATACATTAAAAACGTCACACTTTGTGCTCCTATCAAGTATACAAGTTTACCAATTATTGGACCGAAAATTAACCAAGTTCCCTAGCCATGAAACCGAAATTAACATATGTGGAATGCTGGACCGCCAATTATCATTCCCTAAATAAAACCACTTTCATGAAAATTAACCTAAGCGACCGCACCTAGATTAACCAATCAAACATGCAAAGGTAGCTAATCAAAACATGTCCAACGCATAAAAGAAGAGTTGTTAATTAAAGTGCACGACCTAGTGGGACCGCCCATCTATCCGTGATCCTTCTTATTTGTTTCCGACCTCTTTCCAAAGCCTTTACTACTTGTGAATTAGAATTAAAAACCCTAATTCTAGCACCAATTATATGCAATCATCTTAAGTCTGCAACCTTAAAACAAAAACATATAAAACTTCTCTACTAAAATAGAATCAAATAAACGGAGTCACATAAGCTACTAGAAGAACTAATTAATTAGGATCCAACAATTAAATAAACCCATAAACAAAGGCTGAAAATTATATAAATCATGTTGTGTTAACTAATACAAAGGATAAACAAGCAACAAAGAGGCATAAATTTAAAGGCTAAGTCGAAATACACCGTATGAATAGCATGAAGATCTTGAAGCCACATCTTGAATCCTTGACCACAAGTAATCCAAGCCGTGAAGACAAGGTGATGATGGTGATGGTGATGTTGAATAGGGGCTGGTGGTGATGGTGTAAACGCCTTCTCCTCCTCCTTGAAGACTTGAAAACCCTAAACACTAGAGAATGGAAAATATGATGTGAGAAGAGAAGAGAAAGAGGAGGGTTTGTCCCCCCCCATTGGGGTGTGTTTGAAGAGAAGAATGAGGCTGCTATTTATAGGAGAATGGAGAGGAAGAAGAAGACAATGAAAGAAATAAAGAAAGAAAGGGAAGAGAAGTGGAATGTGAGTGGTAGAGAAGAAATGGTAAGTGGAATGGTGGAAATGTAGTCATATGGCAATGAACCAATTATTTAGATAAAAGAAATCAAACACTAATATTGTGGGCAGAAAGAAGAGGAAAGAATATAGGGGTGAGTGGAGCATTGAAAATAAAAGCAGACAGCACTGAGCAGTTCCCACTTAGAACGGAATAATGCACGTTTGAACGGTTGGATGATTCTCAAATTTTAGTAAAGAATATATAACACACACATGCAGCGTGTATAAAAATTACAGCTGGATCCAACGGTGCAATTGGGAGATATTGGCTTCGCAAGTTGACATATCTGCACAGGCAGATTGTCCGAAAATGGGCTTGGACCTTCCTTCTTGGGCTTGGGCCTTTCTTCTTGGGCTTGGGCCTTTCTTCTTGGATTGGGGCCTTCATCTTGGGCCTCACTGTAGCTCACTTCTTAATGGGCCTCGAAAAAGCCCATTAGACTTCGTAAATTTCCAACACTTTGCTTACTTTCCTCAACTTAACTTCTTTTCTCTTTATTTGCAATAGGAAACCTACAAACACAAAAACTAAATAAATAACACAAATTTATGAGAAACTAACAACAAAAATGTAGAGAAATTGATATAAAAAGTTCTACAATTATGCACCTATCAAATACCCCCACACTTAGCTATTGCTAGTCCTCTAGCAAACACGAAACTTAAAACAAAACAACACAAAACAGAAAAGGGAAACACAAAACATATATTCTTTCCAACCATAACCCTCAGCGAGTTCAGAAGAGTTATAATAAGGAGAATACAAATTATATACCAAGGCTAACGAATTTGCTACGTCTTTAACATGCACATCTGATACGCCCATAATGAGCATCAATTTAAAAAAACCCTATCGGTAGTATAGTGTAAGTAGGGTATCGTTCACAACAGAGATCAAAGGGTGTACCTAACAAAAAATGTCACAAAGAATTAAATAAAATAAAGAATTATTATTAACAAGTATAAAGTATAAATATATACATATGTACAAAGTAAAAAGGGGAATTGAGAGATAAATTGAATGAAATAAATTAATTAAATTACAAAGAATAAATAAAATATGATGATATGAAACATAAAGAATATAAAGTTCAGCCACAAGTATACAAGTTTACCAATTATTGGACCGAAAATTAACCAAGTTCCCTAGCCATGAAACCGAAATTAACATATGTGGAATGCTGGACCGCCAATTATCATTCCCCAAATAAAACCACTTTCATGAAAATTAACCTAAGCGACCGCACCTAGATTAATCAATCAAACATGCAAAGGTAGCTAAACAAAACATGTCCAACGCATAAAAGAAGAGTTGTTAATTAAAGTGCACGACCTAGTGGGACCACCCATCTATCCGTGATCCTTCTTATTTCATTCCGACCTCTTTCCAAAGCCTTTACTACATGTGAATTAGAATTAAAACCCTAATTCTAGCACCAATTATATGCAATCATCTTAAGTTTGCAACCTTAAAACAAAAACATATAAAAGTTCTCTACTAAAACAGAATCAAATAAACGGAGTCACATAAGCTACTAGAAGAACTAATTAATTAGGATCCAACAATTAAATAAATCCATAAACAAGGGCTGAATATTATATAAATCATGTCATGTTAACTAATACAAAAGATAAACAAGCAACAAAGAGGAACTCATAAGAGAAATTAAAGAATAAGTCGAAATACACCGTATGAATAGCATGAAGATCTTGAAGCCACATCTTGAATCCTTGACCACAAGTAATCCAAGCTGTGAAGACAAGGTGATGATGGTGATGGTGATGTTGAATAGGGGCTGGTGGTGATGGTGTAGACGCCTTCTCCTCCTCCTTGAAGACTTGAAAACCCTAAATACTAGAGAATGGAAAATATGATGTGAGAAGAGAAGAGAAAGAGGAGGGTTTGTCCCTCCCCATTGAGGTGTGAATTTGTGAGGAGAATGAGGCTGCTATTTATAGGAGAATGGAGAGGAAGAAGAAGACAATGCAAGAAATAAATAAAGAAAAGGAAGAGAAGTGGAATGTGAGTGGTAGAAAAGAAGTGGTAAGTGGAATGGTGGAAATGTAGTCATATGGCAATGAACCATTTATTTAGGTAAAAGAAATCAAACACTAATGGTATGGAGAGAAAGCAACAAAGATAGTGTGGTGGGATGGATGGCAATATGGTGGTGAGTGGAGCAATGAGAATAAAAGAAAATGAAAGAAATAAAAAGCAGGCAGCACTGAGCTATTCCCACTTAGAACGGAATAATTCACGTTTGGACGGTTGGATGATTCTCAAATTTTAATACAGAATATATAACACACACATGCAGCGTGTATCAAAATTACAGCTGGATCCAACGGTGCAATTGGGAGATATTGGCTTCGCAAGTTGACATATCTGCACAGGAAGATTGTCCGAAAATGGGCTTGGACCTTCCTTCTTGGGCTTGGGCCTTTCTTCTTGGGCTTGGGCCTTTCTTCTTGGGCTTGAGCCTTTCTTCATGGATTTGGGCCTTCATCTTGGGCCTCACGGTAGCTCACTTCTTAATGGGCCTCGAAAAAGCCCATTAGACTTCGTAAATTTCCGAGCTCCGATTTTCTGCACGTATTCACATTTATATATCATTTAGGGACTCAAATATGGAAACTAAGCAAAAATAGCAAAGTTACAATGAAATCATAGCCAAATAGTAGGGAAAATACATTAAAAACGTCACACTTTGTGCTCCTATCAAATTCCCCCACACTTAGCTATTGCTAGTCCCTTAGCAACACAAAACTTAAAACAAAACAACACAAAACAGAAAAGGGAAACACAAAACATATATTCTTTCCAACCATAACCCTCAGCGAGTTCAGAAGAGTTATAATCAGGAGAATACAAATTATATACCAAGGCTAACGAATTTGCTAAGTCTTTAACATGCACATCTCATTTATGCTCGGGTGTAGTGTGTGAAAACCAAGTATACAATTAATGTCAAGCAATCCAATAGGCACATTGAAACAACATTAACCACTAAACCTCACAAGATTCACTAAATATTTCCGCTCAGTGTTTAGGGTTAAGTGTTTACTCTCAAAACAATTACACAAGTAGTGTTCCCATATGCTTGCTCATTAACCGACTCTCCACAATTAATCTATAAATCATCAGATCATAAGGGCTTTCAAGGGTATAATGTGGCCAAAGGGTGAATGGTGAATAATAATGGTAAATGAAGTGAAAGGACTAGAAATGAAAAATGTTTTACATGTTTGCAAGACAAATCAACGACTTTGAAACTCATACCTATGCTATACCCGAACAACTTTCTTATTCTCCTCTAACCTTTTATTGAAAATAAAAACAGTACAATAACTCTATTTTTGTGGTATTTTTTTTCTTTTTCTTTTCCACATTTTTTTTTTCTTTTCTTTTTTTCTTGAGGAATTTTATTCCTTCTTTTTATTTCTGATTTTTTTTTCTTTGAACAAATACAACAAAATAAATACACCCCCACACTTGCCTTTTGGTATACTACCATACAAATCAAAACCCGAAGCATAAGAACATAAGAAGTCACTATCATCGTCTTGCAAACACAAATAAAACAAGGGTGAGATGGTATGGGTGAACAAAAGAAACAGCTAATGAGTGATCAGTTCAAAAGGGGATTCCTAAAGTTCGTGTTTAAATGGATGGTGAATACTTTGGTCATGGTGCTCAACTAATGCCTTACTCATTTCTAATTCATCACAGATTAACAAAATGTTTCAAGTGGTCTCTGAGCAAGTTCTAGGTTCAAAAACTCATGAATTGTGCACACATGAAGAACGAGTAAATGTATGAAATATGCATACATGTGAATATACAATAGGCTCAAGTCCTCACATTTTCTGGGTATGCATGACAATGTATGTTTAAATGTGCTTGTCGGATTGCAATCAATTAATCGAAACAGGTTAAGTGAACATGGAAATTCGAGCAATCACAAGTTATGCAAATTAAATCCAAAGCAAACTACACAAAGCCTTAGCATATAACCAACATTTTCCAAATCATAACAATTAAACTCAATTCATCATCGGAATTGGAAAGAAAACAACACACATAACACAAATAAAACACAAAAACACACAAACAGAAGCAAATATTTTTGTAATTTTTGATTTTTTTGATTTTTTTTTTTATTTTTCAATTTAGGGTAACAATACGTGACCACAGTGACTTACTAAGTGCAATGGTAGGTTCAACGCTACCAAGGGAGTAAGTATGATTTAGTCGATATATTGTTACCATAGAAAACAAAAACAAGTAAATTATTTTTTTGAATTTTTCAAATTTTTTTTTTCAAATTTTTTTCTTTTGTTTTTAATAAACCTTCCCCCCACACTTGAATTAAACATTGCCCTCAATGTTAGACAAATATTTCACGAAAATGAGAAATTCAAGCATGGTTATTGAATTTAAACACACATACATAAATAAACACACAACATAAACAGAAGTAAACACACAATAGTTAAGTAAATGAAAAGGGAAACAGAAAGACTCCCCTTTGAAGATCATTAAGCTCCTCCCGAAGCAAGTCACCAACAGTCACAAACAAGGCTAGCAGGGCCTTGCATCCAACGTTTGCTCCTTAATTGACTGCGGCTCTGATCCTTTGAAGTGTGTCTTGGACAAGGGTTGTTGCCGACTCCACGGCAGACTTGGCTGATGTAGCCTTCACCGAGATCTGGAACACTATAGTCAGCAGTGTTCCGTCAAGTACAGCTCCGGATACGTTAGGTAGAATGGAAAAGCCAGAAGACATAAGCGGAAATGGCTCCGGTTGAACTCCACATAGCAAACACTGGAGAATGGAATGGTTGATCGGCGCGTAAATCACAGACGACCCTGTTGCATCGGTGCAACACTCCTGAAGAATAAGGAAGTCGTTGTGATTATCTATGGCGAGCACCGAAATCTGGTTCCGCGGGTCAAGACCGATGGTGAAGTTTGCTAGCACACGTACCGAGCTGTCCATCGACATACTATCCCACAGTGGTCTCGTCTGAACGTCTTTGAGGAACTCAAAGATCCTGGTGTGATGGGAAAGATGCACGATAGAACAGCCAGCCGTACGATTGACTCCAGGGGGCTTGCTCGGATCTCCCCTTCGCTTGTTGGTCCTGACCTCCATTCGAGTGTCTCTTGTTCGGTTCGAACAAGTCCAGTGGTGGTACGTGGAGTTGCTGATATCGTTGAAGAAACAGACTGTCATCTGTTTTGCCATTTCCGCAAGGCCTCTTCTTCCTTCAGGCGAAATAATAGAGTCACCGGGTGAAGTGTGGATACCTGTGGCGCACATGTAGCGCTCGGCTTGTCGTTGGAGGGTTGAGATCCAACGCTTTGCACCAAAAGCGAACCCTGAATGAACAAATGGTTCGAAACTGGCCTTCATCTCCTTCTCGCGTACATCCACGTGCTCCACCCAAGTGACTAAGGAAGATCCATTATGAAGATCACGTATGAGACATCCGGAGGGGCGTTTTTGACACGCCCAAAAGGAGCATCAATTTAAAAAAATCCCTATCGGTAGTATAGTGGTGTAAGTAGGGTATCGTTCACAACGGAGATCAAAGGGTGTACCTAACAAAAAATTGTCACAAAGAATTAAATAAAATAAAGAATGAAAGTATAATATACATATGTACAAAGTAAAAAGGGGAATTGAGAGATAAATTGAATGAAATAAATTAATTAAATTACAAAGAATAAATGAAATATGATGATGAAACACAAAGTATATAAAGTTCAGCCACATATACACAAGTTTACCAATCATTAGACCGAAAATTAACCAAGTTCCCTAGCCATGAAACCGAAACTAACATATGTGGAATGCCCACACGGGTTATCATTCCCCAAATAAAACATCTTCTATGAAAATTAACCTAGTGAACGCTCATCTAGATTAAACAATTAAACATGCAAAGGTGATCAATCAATAACATATCTAACGCATAGGAGAAGAGTTGTTAATTAAAGTGCGCGACCTAGCGAACGCTCGTCTATCCGCGATCCTTCTTATTTTGATTCCGACCCGTTTGATAAGCCTTTACTACTTGTGAATTAGAATTAAAACCCTAATTCTAGCACCAATTACATGCAATCATCTTAAGTTTCGAACCTTAAAACAAGAACACATAAAAGATTCAATAAAACCGAATCAAATAAACGGAGTCACATAAGCTGCTAGAAGAACTAATTAATTAGGATCTAACAATCAAATAAACTCATAAAATATAGGCTGAAAATTATAAACGTCATGTCATGTTAACTAGTACAAAGAATAAACAAGCAACAAAGAGGAACTCAAAAAGAGTAATTAAAGAATAAGTTGAAGTACACCATATGGAAAGTAGGAAGAACTCGAAGATCACAAACTCTTAAATCCTCACGCGAGTAACTCAAAAGCCGAGATTCCCAAGGTGATGATGATGGTGGTGATGATGGTTGATGGCTGGTGGTAATGGTGTAAACAGCTCCCCTCCTCCTTGAAGACTTGAAAACCCTAAATACTAGAGAATGGAAAATATGATGTGAGATGGAGAAGAGAAAGAGGAGGGTTTGTCCCTCCCCATTGGGGTGTGTATTGGTGAGAAGAATGAGGCTGGTATTTATAGGAGAATGGAGAGGAAGAAGAAGACAATGAAAGAAATAAAGAAAGAAAAGGAAGAGAAGTGGAATGTGAGTGGTAGAAAAGTAATGGTAAGTGGAATGGTGGAAATGAAGTCATATGGCAATGAACCATTTATTTAGATAAAAGAAATCAAACACTAATATTGTGGGCAGAAAGAAGAGGAAAGAATATAGGGGTGAGTGGAGCATTGAAAATAAAAGAAGAGGAAAGAAATAAAAAGCAGACAGCACTGAGCAGTGCGCACTTAGAACGGAATCCTGCACGTTTCAACGGTTGGATGATTCTGAAATTTTAATGCCGAACGCCTAATATCCACATGCAGCGTGTATCAAAATTACAGCTAGATCTGACGGTGCAATTGAGAGATATGGGCCTCGCAAGTTGACCTATCTGCACAGGCAGATTGTCCGAAAATCTGGGCTTGGGCCTTTCCTCATGCCTTGTGAACCTGGGCCTTCCTTCATGGATTTGGGCCTCCTTCATGGTCTTGGGCCCCCTTCTTGGGCCTCATGGCAGACCACCTCTTAATGGGCCTCGAGAAAGCCCATTAGACTTCGTTTCTGCACATGTTCACATTAATACGTCATTTAGGACTCAAATATGGAAACTAAGCTAAAATAGCAAAGTTACAATTAAATCATAGCCAAATAGTAGGGAAAACACATTAAGAACGTCACACTTTGTGCTCCTATCAAATTCCCCCACACTTAGCTACTGCTAGTCCTCTAGCAAACACAAGAACAACACAAAACAGAATGGTCTTTCCAACCATAACCCTCAGCGAGTTCAGAAGAGTTATAATCAAGAGAATAAAAATTATATACCAAGGCTAACAAATTTGCTAAGCATTTAACATGTACATCTCATTCATGCTCGGGTGCAGTGTGTGAAAACCGAGTATACAATTAATCTCATGCAATCCAATAGGCACATCGAAACAACATTAACCACTAAAGCTCACAATGATCACTAAATATTTCCGCTCAGTGTTTAGGGTTAAGTGTTTACTCTCATAACAATTGCACAAGTAGTGTTCCCATATGCTTGCTCATTAACCAACTCTCTACAATTAATCCACAATTCATTAGATCATAAGGACTTTCAGGTGAAACAGGGACCAAATGGTGAATGGTAAATGGTGAATGGTAAATGGTAAATGAAGTGAAAGGACTCGAAATGAAAAATGTTTTACATGTTTGCAAGACAAATCAACGACTTTGAAACTCATACCTATGCTAAACCCGAAACAACTCTTATTCTCCTCCAACCTTTTATTGAAAATAAAACAAGAAAATAAAATGTCCCGAGTGTTCCACAAAACAATTTTGTGACTTGTTTTCTATATGCTTAAACAATCAAACAACCAAACTTTTATTCACTTCCAATCTTTCACACTTTCTGAACAAAAACTTCTTATTCTTTCTCTTTTTTTTTCTTCTTTTTTTTTTTTTTTTTTTTTTTTTTTTAAACAACATTTTTTTTTTTTTACAACACCCCCACACTTACTTCTTTCACAAACCAGAAGACTTTTCAAGCACAAAATACCACCACAAGTCACAAAATTGTCTCTTTAACACATGTTGGAACAAAGGCAGGTTAGTGTTTAAGCTAAAAACAGGTTAGGAGTAAGCGGGTTAACAAAGAAAAAGGCTAAAAACATGTTAGGCTCAAAAGAGGTTAACCTAAAGGATTAGTGTTTACAGGGCTGTAAGTCAGTTTGGCCATGGTGCTTTTCTATTGCCTTAATCATCTCTAATTCATCACAGATTAACAAAATGTTTCAAGTGGTCTTTGAGCAAGTTCTAGGTTCAAAACTCATGAATTGTGCACACATGAAGAACGAGTAAATGTATGAATGATGCATACATGTGAATATTCAATAGGCTCAAATCCTCACATTTTCTGGGTATGCATGACAATGTATGTTCAAATGTGCTTCTCGGATTGCAATCAACTTATCGAAACAGGTTAAGTGAACATGGAAATTCGAGCACTCATAAGTTATGCAAATTAAATTCAAAGCAAACTACACAAAGCCTTGACATATAATAAACATTGTCCTAATCACAACAATTTAAACTCAATTCATCATCGGAATTGGAAAGAACAAAGCACAAAACAAACAATAACACACAAAACAGAAGCAAATATTTTTGTCATTTTTGATTTTTGATTTTTTTTTATTATATTTTTTTTTGATATAGCTCAAATAAACAAACAAGCACTTTCTAAGACTCGATAGCTCCAAAGCCAGTGCGAGACAAACGAGCTTACAAAACTATTTTTTTTTTTTATTTTTTTATTTATTAGGGTAACAATACGTGACCACAGTGACTTACTTAGTGCAATGGTAGGTTCAACGCTACCAAAGGAGTAAGTATGATCTAGTCGAAATACCGTTACCGTAGAAAACAAAAACAAGTAAATTATTTTTTTGAATTTTTGAATTTTTCAAATTTTTTTCTTTTCTTTTTAATAAACCTTCCCCCCACACTTGAATTAAACATTGTCCTCAATGTTAGACAGATATTTCACGAAAATGAAAAATTCAAGCATTTAAACACACAAACAGAAGTAAACACACAAACTGAAATAAACACACAACAGTTAAGTAAATGAAAAGGGAAACAGAAAGACTCCCCCTTGAAGATCGTGAAGCTCCTCCCGAAATAAGTCACCAACAGTCACAAACAAGGCTAGCAGGGCCTTGCATCCAACGTTTGCTCCTTAGTTGACTGCGGCTTTGATCCTTTTGAGCGTGTCCTGGACCGTGCCTGTTGCCAAATCCACAGCACGTCTGGCTGAATTTACCTTCACTGAGATCTGGAACACTAACGTCAGTAGAGTTCCATCAAGTACGTCTCCGGATACATCGGGCGGAATGGAGAAGCCAGATGACATCAATTGAAAAGGCTCCGGGTCAACTCCACATAACATGGACTGGAAGGTTGCTTGATCGATAGGCGCATAAATCACGTACGACCCCGTTGAATCCGTGAAGCACTCCCGGAGTATGAGGAAGTCGACGTGATTACTTATGCCCAAAACGGAGATAGAATTTCGTGGGTCAAGACCAGTGGTGAAGTTTGTAAGCACATGTACTGAACCGTCTATCGACACACTATCCCATAAATGCCTTGTCCGTACGTCTCCGATAAAATCAAAGATTCTTGTGTGATGGGAGAAGTGCTTGACGAACAGCCAAGAAGTACGATCGAGTCCAAGGGGTTGGCTAGGATCACCCCTTCGCTTGTTGGTCCCGACCTCCATATGTGCGTCTCCCGTTTTGTTTGATGCAGTCCAATGATGGTAAGTCGAGTTGGTGATGTCGTTGAAGAAACTTACCGCCATCCGGTTTGCCATCTTAGCAAGGCTTCTTCTCCCTCCTGGTGAAATGATTGAGTCACTAGGTGAAGTGTGAATCCCCATCACGCACATGTAGCGCTCGGCATGTCGTTGAAGAGGTGCCAACCAACGCTTCGCTCCATATGCAAAACCTGATTCAACAAAAGGTTTAAATAAGGGGGTTAAATCTTTTTCTCGCACATCAACATGCTCCACCCACGTGACAAAGGAGGATCCATTCTGCAGATCCCGTATCAGGCATCCGGAAGGACGTTTTCGGCATCTTGATCTCACGGAAGGCCTTGGATTTGAGCTCATTTCATCCACAGAGACATCCACAACAATCCAACTTCCATCCAATTGTTGGTGAGAGGAACGAACAAACTGGACTTCACGAGTTGAAACGTTGTGTGTTGGCACTAGAAACTCGGCAGACATCACTTGCACTCGGTCCTTGTAGCTTTCTTCTATCCCGGAGAACAGGACCTCCAAGGTATGGGCATTGGTGACCAAGCTACAGAAGATGAGCAACCATTGACCAACATCCATTAAAATCTGAACGATGGTGGTCGGATTCAGGTGAATGGTTGCTGAGTGTCTCGAGGCTTCTGATATGAAATATGGTGTAGGCTCAGCTCGTTGAGACACTCGCAAGTACTCGGCATGATTAAGAATTTCAGGATGAATGGAAGTGCTGGGATTTGATGAAAAGATCCACAGGGGAAAACCAGCCGCGGCCAAGAGAATGAGTTCGTCTTTGGCTTTGTTCACGATATCGGCGATCTGGTCGGAATGAAACCCAACGAGATCATGAGCAGGTCCCGGAATGTTGTCAGATGGCACATGAGAGGATGAGCGCTCGAGTAATGTTGGCATGAGGCTCCGCACATCCCTTCGCAAGTCATCCATGTCGATTGAATCATCGGACAAGACAAGAAGAGGCTCCGGAGGAACAACTTCGAATCTTGATCGATGCACATCTGGGTGCGGAACAGGACCTCCACACTGGGGACAAATGCCGCTGTGAAGAGCATCGATGAGTTTCTGGTTCTGCTCTTGAAGCTCCTCATTCTTGCTCATCAGCTCCTCGTTTCTTCTTATTAGATCGGCATACACCTGCTCCTCTGACGGGATACCGTGCTTATCATGAAATCTCCTTCCCCAGTTGTAGACCTTATTTTCAGTTAACCCGAGTTCTATAGCAAACCTTGCTCTGTGCAGTTTGAGTGGGTGAGGATTCACCGTGTAGAACTCGGTCAACGCATCATTTTGGTCCTTGGTGAATCTCGTCCTCGGGCCTCTCGTACGCTTCTCGGAAGGACCAGCAACAACAACAACATGTGGATCAGCGCTGGATTGGTGCTTGTGGTTCCGGTTCTGGTTCCACATCCGGCATGCTAGCATTAACGTATCTAGAATGCTTGGTGGAATGATTTCATCCAAGCCTTCAAAGAAATCACTCTCGGAGGACTAGAATGAAACAACTCACTGAAAGAATTCACTCTTTTGGCCATTTCTAGGTTGGGAGGGAGGATAGATTTCTGGAAAAATAACTAAGAACAACGAAGAACAAGTGAAGAACAATATGAACAAACGAGAGAAAATTTAGAGAGACTAAAAGGGAACTAAGTGAAAATGAATGCAAAATGAATGGAATGAAGCACATAGACACAAACCAAGGGAAAGGAACAGACGCACGTACGCACACGTGCCACAGACACAGATCCGCAAATTGCGGATCGAGCGACGAAAGTCGCAAAGGCTACAGTTGACACGCATGCGGATTATTAAACATATCGGCCGACGTAAAAGTCGTCCGTCGGCCCAATCAAATTTTTTTCATTTTTTTATTTTTTATTTTTTTTAATTATCGTGCCGACGCGAAAGTCGCGGGACGGTCCAATAAGAATTTTTCTTTTTATTTAACCAAATCTTTACGCGAAAGTCGTAAAGTGAACAGTGAAAACGCGTGTCACACGCGCTGACGCTTGCCGACACTTTAAACGGGCCTGGGCCATCAGAATGGTCTGGGCCTTAAAGTGGGCCTGGGCCAAAGAAAACTCCGGCCCATTATTAGGTGGGCTTAAAACTAATGGGCCTAAAAACTAACAGGCCCGACACACTAAATGGGCTTGGAAATGACACGAGCCCAATGGGCTAAATTTAATTAACTAAATTTTGTTTTTCTTTTTTAATTTTTTTTTTTTTTTTTTTTCGAAACCCAAAACCCAAACCGACCAAACCCAAAGTGGCCTAAGGCCCAATAACAAAACAAACAACAAGCCCTAAAATAAAACAAACAGTAATTATAAATAGTAAAAATAAATAATTACAAACAGTAAAACAAAACAATCACTCTTTTTTTTTTATTTATATTTACAATTACAAATTTTCTATTTTCTATTTTTTTTTTATATAAACAAATAAATAACTAGAGTGAAAAGAAAACTTACCTTTTTACTCCCGAGGATACCAGAAAATCACCAACAAGACATCAACCTCAAGGTTTTTCAACCTTGACTTCCAAACGTATGCTCCAATGTATGTGGTAGAATTTCTGATAAACTTAGATTATTCCCTATAAAAATTAAAAAGTTAGTAATAAAATTTACAATATAAAAACAAAATATTTACAAAGTTAAAAATGTATCACAATTTATCTATACAAAATGAATAAATAAATATTCCTATGTCTAAGTAAATTTTATATACAAAATACACTTAAGTACGGGAACAGAGGACTTCAATGTGCAATGGGACTGAAACAGCTACCCATCTTAAAGTCATGTTTAATCCAATATACCTAAAGTGTACAAACACATTTTCCTTTGCCTTAATATAGTTGAAAAAAATGAAAGTTGATTCCAAGCGGTAACTCAAGGTGGACGTACGGCCTAGGTGCAATGCCTTGACTTAAATGACTTTCCGTGTTTTCAGAAGGCGAATGGCCAGATCATATGAGAATAAGCGAGGGGCAGGATTCATTTGGTGGACTACGGAGGCAAGCCCCTATCGACTTTCGTCTGTCTATAGTCCTCTGAATCCAAAACCTGTCACCCAGGGTCTCGACCTAGACACCATCCATGTGCCCCTTACTCAGTTGAGAAAGCACTTAAGTGTTCGACAATTCTCCAAGTGTTAATAAAGGCCGCCCTCAACCTCAAGTGACCTTATGGTACAAATGAAGGGTTTAGGCCAATATTAATAAAAGGACCTTACCTATTCCGTTCAAGTTACAACTTACAACAACAAAAAATAATCAACTATATAAAAGACACCTAAATAAATTACTAAGTGTAACAAAATATCAACAAGTATAAACAAGTATTATTCACAAATATTTACAAAATAATAGTTAGGAATTTTCAATCCCCGTCGACGGCGCCAAAAATTGACACGCCCAAAATGAGCATCAATTTAAAAAAATCCCTATCGGTAGTATAGTGTAAGTAGGGTATCGTTCACAACGGAGATCAAAGGGTGTACCTAACAAAAAATGTCACAAAGAATTAAATAAAATAAAGAATTATTATTAACAAGTATAAAGTATAAATATATACATATGTACAAAGTAAAAAGGGGAATTGAGAGATAAATTGAATGAAATAAATTAATTAAATTACAAAGAATAAATAAAATATGATGATGAAACACAAAGTATATAAAGTTCAGCCACATATACACAAGTTTACCAATCATTAGACCGAAAATTAACCAAGTTCCCTAGCCATGAAACCGAAACTAACATATGTGGAATGCCCACACGGGTTATCATTCCCCAAATAAAACCTCTTCCATGAAAATTAACCTAGTGAACGCTCATCTAGATTAAACAATTAAACATGCAAAGGTGATCAATCAATAACATATCTAACGCATAGGAGAAGAGTTGTTAATTAAAGTGCGCGACCTAGCGAACGCTCGTCTATCCGCGATCCTTCTTATTTTGATTCCGACCCGTTTGATAAGCCTTTACTACTTGTGAATTAGAATTAAAACCCTAATTCTAGCACCAATTACATGCAATCATCTTAAGTTTCGAACCTTAAAACAAGAACACATAAAAGATTCAATAAAACCGAATCAAATAAACGGAGTCACATAAGCTGCTAGAAGAACTAATTAATTAGGATCTAACAATCAAATAAACTCATAAATATAGGCTGAAAATTATATAAATCATGTCATGTTAACTAATACAAAGAATAAACAAGCAACAAAGAGGAACTCAAAAAGAGTAATTAAAGAATAAGTCGAAGTACACCATATGGAAAGTAGGAAGAACTCAAAGATCACAAACTCTTAAATCCTCACGCGAGTAACTCAAAAGCCGAGATTCCCAAGGTGATGATGATGGTGGTGATGATGGTTGATGGCTGGTGGTAATGGTGTAAACAGCTCCCCTCCTCCTTGAAGACTTGAAAACCCTAAATACTAGAGAATGGAAAATATGATGTGAGATGGAGAAGAGAAAGAGGAGGGTTTGTCCCTCCCCATTGGGGTGTGAATTGGTGAGAATTGGTGAAGAGAAATAGGCTCCTATTTATAGGAAAATGGAGAGGAAGAAGAAGACAATGAAAGAAATAAAGAAAGAAAAGGAAGAGAAGTGGAATGTGAGTGGTAGATAAAGAAATGGTAAGTGGAATGGTGGAAATGAAGTCATATGGCAATGAACCATTTATTTAGATAAAAGAAATCAAACACTAATAGTGTGGGCAGAAAGAACAAAGATAGTTAGGTGAAAGGGGGGAATATAGGGGTGAGTGGAGCATTGAAAATAAAAGAAGAGGAAAGAAATAAAAAGCAGACAGCACTGAGCAGTGCGCACTTAGAACGGAATCCTGCACGTTTCAACGGTTGGATGCTTCTGAAATTTTAATGCCGAACGCCTAATATCCACATGCAGCGTGTATCAAAATTACAGCTAGATCTGACGGTGCAATTGAGAGATATGGGCCTCGCAAGTTGACCTATCTGCACAGGCAGATTGTCCGAAAATCTGGGCTTGGGCCTTTCCTCATGCCTTGTGAACCTGGGCCTTCCTTCATGGATTTGGGCCTCCTTCATGGTCTTGGGCCCCCTTCTTGGGCCTCATGGCAGACCACCTCTTAATGGGCCTCGAGAAAGCCCATTAGACTTCGTTTCTGCACATGTTCACATTAATACGTCATTTAGGACTCAAATATGGAAACTAAGCTAAAATAGCAAAGTTACAATTAAATCATAGCCAAATAGTAGGGAAAACACATTAAGAACGTCACACTTTGTGCTCCTATCAAAACTCATACCTATGCTATACCCGAACAACTTTCTTATTCTCCTCCAACCTTTTATTGAAAATAAAACAATACAACAAAATAACTCTATTTTTTTTTTGGAATTTCTCGTTCTTTCATTTTTTTTTCTTTCTTTCTCTTTCTTTGAGGAATTTATTCCTTCTTTTTATTTCTGATTGATTTTTCTTTTTTTCTCTTTGAGGAACAAATACAACAAAATAAATACACCCCCACACTTGCCTTTTGGTATACTACCATACAAATCAAAACCCGAAGCATAAGAACACAAGAAGTCACTATCATCGTCTTGCAAACATAAATAAAACAAGGGTGAGATGGTGTGGGTGAACAAAAGAAACGGCTAATGAGTGTTTAGTTCAAAGGGGATTCCTAAAGTTCGTGTTTAGATGGATGGTGAATATTTTGGCCATGGTGCTCAACTAATGCCTTAATCATCTCTAATTCATCACAGATTAACAAAACGTTTCAAGTGGTCTTTGAGCAAGTTCTAGGTTCAAAACTCATGAATTGTGCACACATGAAGAACGAGTAAATGTATGAAAGATGCATACATGTGAATATTCAATAGGCTCAAATCCTCACATTTTCTGGGTATGCATGACAATGTATGTTTAAATGTGCTTCTCGGATTGCAATCAATTAATCGAAACAAGTTATGTGAACATGGAATTTCGAGCAATCACAAGTTATGCAAATTAAATCCAAAGCAAATCACAAAGCCTTAGCATATAATCAACATTCTCAAAATTATAACAATTAAACTCAATTCATCATCGGGATTGGAAAACACACGACAAATAAACACAAATAGACACACAAACGAAGCAAATATTTTTGTAATTTTTGATTTTTTGATTTTTTTTTGATTTTTTTCAATTTACGTAACAATACGTGACCACAGTGACTCACTTAGTGCAATGGTAGGTTCAACGCTACCAAGGGAGTGAGTGTGATATAGTCGATATATTGTTACGTAGAAAACAAACATAAGTAAATTATTTTTTTGAATTTTTCAAATTTTTCAAATTTTTTTTTCTTTTTAATAAACCTTCCCCCACACTTGAATTAAACATTGTCCTCAATGTTGACAAATATTTCACGAAAATGAAAAATTCAAGCATGGTTATTGAATTGAAAATACAAACAGAAATAAACACACCAACAAAAATAAACACACAACGGTTAAGTAAATGAAAAGGGAAACAGAAAGACTCCCCTTTGAAAATCGTGAAGCTCCTCCCGAAGCAAGTCACCAACAGTCACAAACAAGGCTAGCAGGGCCTTGCATCCAACGTTTGCTCCTTAATTGACTGCGGCTTTGATCCTTTTGAGCGTGTCCTGGACCGTGCCTGTTGCCAAATCCACAGCACGTCCGGCTGAATTTGCCTTCACCGAGATCCGGAACACTAACGTCAGTAGAGTTCCATCAAGTACGTCTCCGGATACATCAGGCAGAATGGAGAAGCCAGATGACATCAATTGAAAAGGCTCCGGGTCAACTCCACATAACATGGACTGGAAGGTTGCTTGATCGATAGGCGCATAAATCACGTACGACCCCGTTGAATCTGTGAAGCACTCCTGGAGTATGAGGAAGTCGACGTGATTACTTATGCCCAAAACGGAGATAGAATTTCGTGGGTCAAGACCAGTGGTGAAGTTTGTAAGCACATGTACTGAACTGTCTATCGACACACTATCCCATAAATGCCTTGTCTGTACGTCTCTGATAAAATCAAAGATTCTTGTGTGATGGGAGAAGTGCTTGACAGAACAGCCAGCAGTACGATCGAGTCCAAGGGGTTGGCTAGGATCACCCCTTCGCTTGTTGGTCCTGACCTCCATATGTGTGTCTCCCGTTTTGTTTGATGCAGTCCAATGATGGTAAGTCGAGTTGGTGATGTCGTTGAAGAAACTTACCGCCATCTGGTTTGCCATCTTAGCAAGGCTTCTTCTCCCTCCTGGTGAAATGATTGAGTCACTGGGTGAAGTGTGAATCCCCATCACGCACATGTAGCGCTCGGCATGTCGTTGAAGAGGTGCCAACCAACGCTTCGCTCCATATGCAAAACCTGATTCAACAAAAGGTTTAAATAAGGGGGTTAAATCTTTTTCTCGCACATCAACATGCTCCACCCACGTGACAAAGGATGATCCATTCTGCAGATCCCGTATCAGGCATCCGGAAGGACGTTTTCGGCATCTTGATCTCACGGAAGGCCTTGGATTTGAGCTCATTTCATCCACAGAGACATCCACAACAATCCAACTTCCATCCAATTGTTGGTGAGAGGAACGAACAAACTGGACTTCACGAGTTGAAACATTGTGTGTTGGCACTAGGAACTCGGCAGACATCACTTGCACTTGCTCCTTGTAGCTTTCTTCTATCCCGGAGAACAGGACCTCCAAGGTATGGGCATTGGTGACCAAGCTACAGAAGATGAGCAACCATTGACCAACATCCATTAAAATCTGAACGATGGTGGTCGGATTCAGGTGAATGGTTGTTGAGTGTCTCGAGGCTTCTGATATGAAATATGGTGTAGGCTCAGCTCGTTGAGACACTCGCAAGTACTCGGCATGATTAAGAGTTTCGGGATGAATGGAAGTGCTGGGATTTGAGGAATAGATCCATAGGGGAAAACCAGCAGCGACCAAGAGCATGAGTTCGTCTTTGGCTTTGTTCACGATATCGGCGATCTGGTCGGAATGAAACCCAACGAGATCATGAGCAGGTCCCGGAATGTTGTCAGATGGCACATGAGAGGATGAGCGCTCGAGTAATGTTGGCATGAGGCTCCGCACATCCCTTCGCAAGTCATCCATGTCGATTGAATCATCGGACAAGACAAGAAGAGGCTCCGGAGGAACAACTTCGAATCTTGATCGATGCACATCCGGGTGCGGAACGGGACCTCCACACTTGGGGACAAATGCCGCCGTGAAGAGCATCGATGAGTTTCTGGTTCTGCTCTTGAAGCTCCTCATTCTTACTCATCAGCTCCTCGTTTCTTCTTATTAGATCGGCATAAATCTGCTCCTCCGACGGGATACCGTGCTTATCATGAAATCTCCTTCCCCGGTTGTAGACCTTATTTTCGGTTAACCCGAGTTCTATAGCAAACCTTGCTCGTGCAGTTTGAGTGGGTGAGGATTCACCATGTAAAAGTCGGTCAACGCATCATTTTGGTCTTTGGTGAATCTCGTCCTCGGGCCTCTCGTACGCTTCTCGGAAGGACCAGCAACAACAACAACATGTGGATCAGCGGCTGGATTGGTGCTTGTGGTTCTGGTTCTGGTTCTGGCACATCCGGCATGCTAGCATTAACAGTATCTAGAATGCTTGGTGGAATGATTTCATCCAAGCCTTCAAAGAAATCACTCTCTGGAGGACTAGAATGAAACAACTCACTGAAAGAATTCACTCTTTTGGCCATTTTAGGTTGGGAGGGAGGATAGCTTTCTGGAAAAATAACTAAGAACAACGAAGAACAAGTGAAGAACAATATGAACAAACGAGAGAAAATTTAGAGAGACTAAAAGGGAACTAAGTGAAAATGAATGCAAAATGAATGGAATGAAGCACATAGACACAAACCAAGGGAAAGGAACAGACGCACGTACGCACACGTGCCACAGACACAGATCCGCAAATTGCGGATCGAGCGACGAAAGTCGCAAAGGCTACAGTTGACACGCATGCGGATTATTAAACAAATCGGCCGACGCAAAAGTCGTCCGTCGGCCCAATCAAATATTTTTTTTTATAATTTTTAATTTTTTTAATTTTTTTAATTACCGTGCCGACGCGAAAGTCGCGGGACAGACCAATAACAATTTTTCTTTTTATTTAAACAAATCTTTACGCGAAAGTCGTAAAGTAAACAGTGAAAACGCGTAGCGCACGCGCTAAAGGTTGCCGACACTTTAAACGGGCCTGGGCCATCGGAATGGTCTGGGCCTTAAAGTGGGCCTGGGCGCAAAGAAAACTCCGGCCCATTATTAGGTGGGCTTAAAACTAATGGGCCTAAAAACTAACAGGCCCGACACACTAAATGGGCTTTGGAAATGACACGAGCCCAATGGGCTAAATTTAATTAACTAAATTTTGTTTTTCTTTTTTAATTTTTTTTTTTTTTTTTTTTTCGAAACCCAAAACTCAAACCGACAAAACCAAATGGGCTTAAGGCCCAATACTAACAAACAACAAGCAAACAAACAGGCCCAAAACAAACAATAATTATAAACAGTAAAAATAAATAATGACAAATAGTAAAACAAAACAATCACTCTTTTTTTTTATTTACAATTACAAATTTTCTATTTTTTTATTTTTTTTATTTTTTAAAAATAAATAATTAAATAACTAGAGTGAAAAAGAAACTTACCTTTTTACTCCCGAGGATACCAGAAAATCACCAACAAGACATCAACCTCAAGGTTTTTTTAACCTTGACTTCCTAAACGTATGCTCCGATGTATGTGGTAAAATTTTCCGATAAACCCGGATTATTTCCTATACAAAATTAAAAAGTTAGTAATAGAATTTACAATATAAAAACAAAATATTTACAAAGTTAAAAATGTATCACAAATTATCTATACAAAATGAATAAATAAATTTTCCTATGTCTAAGTAAATTTTATTTACACAATACACTTAGGTACGGGAACAGAGGGACTTCAATGTGCAATGGGACTGAAACAGCTACCCATCTTAAAGTCATGTTTAATCCAATATACCTAAAGTGTACAAAAACATTTTTCTTTGCTTGAATATAGTTGAAAAAAATGAAAGTTGATTCCAAGCGGTAACTCAAGGTGGACATGCGGCCTAGGTGCAATGCCTTGACGTAAATGACTTTCCGTGTTTTCAGAAGGCGAATGGCCAGATCACAAGAGATAAGCGAGAGGCAGGATTCATTTAGTGGACTAGTCCTCTGAATCCAATTTTACAAACCCGTCACCCAGGGTCTCGATCATATCTAGACACCATTCATGTGCCCCTTACTCAGTTGAGAAAGCACTTAAGTGTTCGACAATTCTCCAAGTGTTAATAAAGGCCGCCCTCAACCTCAAGTGACCTTATGGTACAAATGAAGGGTTTAGGCCAATATTAATAAAAGGACCTTACCTATTCCGTTCAAGTTACAACTTACAACAACAAAAAAATAATCAACTATATAAAAGACACCTAAATAAATTACTAAGTGTAACAAAATATATACAAGAATTAACAAGTATTATTCACAAATATTCACAAAATAATAGTTAGGAATTTTCAATCCCCGTCGACGGCGCCAAAAATTGACACGCTCAAAATGAGCGTCAATTTAAAAAAACCCTATCGGTTGTAGTATAGTGCATAGTAGGGTATCGTTCACAACGGAGATCAAAGGGTGTACCTAACAAAAAATTGTCACAAAGAATTAAATAAAATAAAGAATTATTATTAACAAGTATAAAGTATAAATATATACATATGTACAAAGTAAAAAGGGGAATTGAGAGATAAATTGAATGAAATAAATTAATTAAATTACAAAGAATAAATGAAATATGATGATGAAACACAAAGTATATAAAGTTCAGCCACATATACACAAGTTTACCAATCATTAGACCGAAAATTAACCAAGTTCCCTAGCCATGAAACCGAAACTAACATATGTGGAATGCCCACACGGGTTATCATTCCCCAAATAAAACCTCTTCCATGAAAATTAACCTAGTGAACGCTCATCTAGATTAAACAATTAAACATGCAAAGGTGATCAATCAATAACATATCTAACGCATAGGAGAAGAGTTGTTAATTAAAGTGCGCGACCTAGCGAACGCTCGTCTATCCGCGATCCTTCTTATTTTGATTCCGACCCGTTTGATAAGCCTTTACTACTTGTGAATTAGAATTAAAACCCTAATTCTAGCACCAATTACATGCAATCATCTTAAGTTTCGAACCTTAAAACAAGAACACATAAAAGATTCAATAAAACCGAATCAAATAAACGGAGTCACATAAGCTGCTAGAAGAACTAATTAATTAGGATCTAACAATCAAATAAACTCATAAATATAGGCTGAAAATTATATAAATCATGTCATGTTAACTAATACAAAGAATAATCAAGCAACAAAGAGGAACTCAAAAAGAGTAATTAAAGAATGAGTTGAAGTACACCATATGGAAAGTAGGAAGAACTCGAAGATCACAAACTCTTAAATCCTCACGCGAGTAACTCAAAAGCCGAGATTCCCAAGGTGATGATGATGGTGGTGATGATGGTTGATGGCTGGTGGTAATGGTGTAAACAGCTCCCCTCCTCCTTGAAGACTTGAAAACCCTAAATACTAGAGAATGGAAAATATGATGTGAGATGGAGAAGAGAAAGAGGAGGGTTTGTCCCTCCCCATTGGGGTGTGTATTGGTGAGAAGAAGTGTTGTGAGGCCCTGGTATTTATAGGAGAATGGAGAGGAAGAAGAAGACAATGAAAGAAATAAAGAAAGAAAAGGAAGAGAAGTGGAATGTGAGTGGTAGAAAAGAAATGGTAAGTGGAATGGTGGAAATGAAGTCATATGGCAATGAACCATTTATTTAGATAAAAGAAATCAAACACTAATGGTATGGAGAGAAAGAAACAAAGATAGTTAGGTGAGATGGGTGGAAATATGGGGGTGAGTGGAGCATTGAGAATAAAGGAAAAGGAAAGAAATAAAAAGCAGACAGCACTGAGCAGTGCGCACTTTGAGTGGAATTCTGGACGTTTGGACGGTTGGATGATTCTGAAATTTTAATACAGAATACCTAACACACACATGCAGTGTGTGCCAAAAATACAGCTGGATCCAACGGTGCAAGTGGGAGATATGCGCTTCCAAAGTTGACCTATCTGCACAGGCAGATTGTCCGAAAATGGGCTTGGACCTTTCCTTCATGCATTGTGGACTTGGGCCTTCCTTCTTGGGCTTGGGCCTTTCTTCATGGATTTGGGCCTTCATCTTGGATTTGGGCCTTCAGCTCGGGCTCACAGCAGCGCACCTCTTAATGGGCCTCGAGAAAGCCCATTAGACTTCGTAAACTTCCAACACCTTGCTTACTTTCCTCAACTTATCTTCTTTTCTCTTTATTTGCAATTGGAAACCTACAAACACAAAAACTAAATAAATAACACAAATTTATGAGAAACTAACAACAAAAATGTAGAGAAATTGATATAAAAAGTTGTACAATTATGCACCTATCAGTTTTCGGCAAATCGATCTCACGGAAGGCTTTGGATTTGAACGCAATTCATCCACGGAGACATCCACGACGACCCAACTTCCATCCAGTTGTAGTTGAGAGTACCGAACGAACTGGACTTCACGAGTTGAGACGATGTGAGATGGCACCAGAAACTCGGCCGACATCACTTGCTTCTGCTCCTCGTAGCCTACTGCGTTGTCGGAGGGTAGGATCTCCAACGTCTTGGCGTTTGTAATCATGCTACAGAAGACTGGCAACCATCGACCAACATCCATTAAGATCTCAACAATGGTGGTCGGATGAAGGTGGATGGTTGCTGAGTGTCTCGAGGATTCGGCTTTGAAGTACGGTGCTGGTTCGCAACGTTGAAACACTCGCAAGTACTCGGCGCGGTTAAGAGTTTCAGGATGAATGGAAGTGTCGGGAGTCGGTGAAGTTATCCACAAAGGAAATCCGGCAGTGGCCATGAGCAGGAGCTCGTGCTTGGCCTTAGGGACGATATCCGAGATCAAGTCGGTGTGGACTCCGACAAGATCGTGAGCAGGTGCGGGAAGGGTGTCAGATGGCAAAGGTACGGATGGGGGCTCGACTAGGGTTGGCATGAGGCTCCGCACATCCCGTCTCAAGTGGTCCATGTCGATGGAATCGTCGGACAACTCGAGAAGAGGCTCTTGTTGTGGAGGAACAACTTCGAGCCTTCGCCGTGGCACATCTGAGTGCGGAACAGGACCTCCGCAATTGGGACATATGCCGCTGTGGAGAGCATCGATGAGACGTTGATTCTGCATTTGACGCTCCTCGTTCTTGCTCACCAGCTCATCGTTTCTTCTTTCTAGCTCGGCAATACGCTGCTCAGATGTAATGATACCGAACTTCTTCCTATTTCTCGACCCCCAATAATAGACTTGGTCCTCCTCTAGTCCGATTTTCGGACCAAATCTTTCTCGTTGTGGTTTTGTGGGGTGAGAATACACCGCAAAGAAAGCCGCAAGTGCATCTCTCTGAGCTTTGGTGTACTTTGTCCGCGGAAGTCTCCTATAGACAGGAGCGGCTTCCGGCTCAATAGGTGGATCAGCAACCAAGATTGGTGCTTGAGGTAGTGGTTGCGGTTGTGGCTCGGTCGGCATGCTAGCATCGGCGCTAGTAAGCATGCTCGGTGGAATTATTTCAGCCAAGCCTTCAAAGATCGGATTCTCTGAAGGACCTGCCTGAAACAAGTCGCTGAAAGAATTGACTCTTTTGGCCATTTGTGGTTTGGGAGGGGAGGATAGCTTCTGGGATTTGGGAGGTTTTCTGGGAAAACTCAAGAACAGATGAAGAACACGAAGAACACGAGAGAGAAAACGAGAGAAAGAGAGAGAGACTAAGGGAAAACGTGAAATGACCTAAGGGAACTACCGCAAACAGAAGGGAAGGGAAAGACACACGCTTGCACACGTGCCACAGACAGAAGACACGTAATTTCCGGATCGAGCGACGAAAGTCGTAAAGTCTACAGTAGACACGCACGCGGTTTATTAAACAATTTGGCCGACGCAAAAGTCGTGCGTCGGCCCAATCAGAATTTTTTCATTTTCATTTTTTATTTTTTTATTTTTATTTTTTAATACTTTACGAAAAGTCGTAAAGTGAACAGTGAAAACGCGTAGCACACGCGCTTGCCGACACTTTAAACGGGCTTGGGCCATCGAAATGGTCTGGGCCTTAAAGTGGGCCTGGGCCAAAGAAATCTCCGGCCCATTATTGGTGGGCTTAAACTAATGGGCCTAAAAACGAATAGGCCCGACACGCTAATGGGCTTGGGTTACGGGTTTTGGGCTTCGTGAATGACACGAGCCCAATGGGCTAAATTTTTTTTTATTTTTATTTTTTATTTTTTTTACGAAACCTAAAACCCTAACCAATCACACAAATGGGCCTAGGGCCCAATAACAATTAACTACAACAAGCCCAAAAATAAAACAAACAGTAATTAGAAACAGTAAAAAAAAAAATTACCAACAGTAAAACAAAAGAAAACACTATTTTTTTTTATTTACAATTAAAATTTTTTATTTTTTATTTTTTATTTTATTTTTTAAATCAAATAAATAACGAGAGTGAAAAGAAAACTTACCTTTTTACTCCCGAGGAAACCGAAAATCACCAACAAGACATCAACCTCAAGGTTTTTCAACCTTGACTTCCTAAACGTATGCTCCGATGTATGTGGTAAAATTTCCGATAAACCCGGATTATTTCCTATACAAAATAAAAAGGTTAGTAATAAATTTACAAAATAAAAACAAATATTTACAATGTTAAAAATGTATCACAAATTATCTATACAAAATGAATGAATAAATTTTCCTATGTCTACGTATATTTTATTTACACAATACACTTAGGTACGGGAACAGAGGACTTCAATGTGCAATGGGACTGAAACAGCTACCCATCTTAAAGTCATGTTTAATCCAATATACCTAAAGTGTACAAAAATATTTTCTTTTGTTTGAATATAGTTGAAAAAAAATGAAAGTTGATTCCAAGCGGTAACTCAAGGTGGACTTACGGCCTAGGTGCAATGCCTTGACTTAAATGACTTTCCGTGTTTTCAGAAGGCGAATGGCCAGATCACAAGAGATAAGCGAGAGGCAGGATTCATTTAGTGGACTAGTCCTCTGAATCCAATTTTACAAACCTGTCACCCAGAGTCTCGATCATATCTAGACACCATTCATGTGCCCCTTACTCAGTTGAGAAAGCACTTAAGTGTTCGACAATTCTCCAAGTGTTAATAAAGGCCGCCCTCAACCTCAAATAACCTTACGGTAAAAATGAAGGGTTTAGGCCAATATTAACAAAAGGACCTTACCTATTTCCGTTCAAGTTACAACTTACAACAACAAAAAATAATCAACTATATAAAAGACACCTAAATAAATTACTAAGTATAACAAAATATGAACAAGTATTAAAAACAAGTAATAACAACAACTATTAACAAGTAATATAGACAAGTAATATAAACAAGTAATATGAACAGTTAAAAAAAATAGTAAAATTATAAACAATAAAAAGTAAACAGTAATTATATACAAGTAATAAAAACAGTAATAATTACAAAAAATTATAAACAGTATTCACAAAAAAAAAAATATTAGGTTAGAAACATTTTCAATCCCCGTCGACGGCGCCAAAAATTGATACGCCCATAATGAGCATCAATTTAAAAAAACCCTATCGGTAGTATAGTGTAAGTAGGGTATCGTTCACAACAGAGATCAAAGGGTGTACCTAACAAAAAATGTCACAAAGAATTAAATAAAATAAAGAATTATTATTAACAAGTATAAAGTATAAATATATACATATGTATAAAGTAAAAAGGGGAATTGAGAGATAAATTGAATGAAATAAATTAATTAAATTACAAAGAATAAATAAAATATGATGATATGAAACATAAAGAATATAAAGTTCAGCCACAAGTATACAAGTTTACCAATTATTGGACCGAAAATTAACCAAGTTCCCTAGCCATGAAACCGAAATTAACATATGTGGAATGCTGGACCGCCAATTATCATTCCCCAAATAAAACCACTTTCATGAAAATTAACCTAAGCGACCGCACCTAGATTAATCAATCAAACATGCAAAGGTAGCTAAACAAAACATGTCCAACGCATAAAAGAAGAGTTGTTAATTAAAGTGCACGACCTAGTGGGACCACCCATCTATCCGTGATCCTTCTTATTTCATTCCGACCTCTTTCCAAAGCCTTTACTACATGTGAATTAGAATTAAAACCCTAATTCTAGCACCAATTATATGCAATCATCTTAAGTTTGCAACCTTAAAACAAAAACATATAAAAGTTCTCTACTAAAACAGAATCAAATAAACGGAGTCACATAAGTGATAGGAGCACAAAGTGTGACGTTTTTAATGTGTTTTCCCTACTATTTGGCTATGATTTAAATGTAACTTTGCTATTTTAGCTTAGTTTCCATATTTGAGTCCAAAATGATATATTAATGTGAACATGTGCAGAAACGAAGTCAAATGGGCTTTTGCGAGGCCCATTAAGAGGTGGTCTGCCATGAGGCCCAAGAAGGAGGCCCAAACCCAAGAAGGAGGCCCAAACCCAAGATGGAAGGCCCAAATCCATGAAGGAAGGCCCAAGTTCACAAAGCATGAGGAAAGGCCCAAGCCCAGATTTTCGGACAATCTGCCTGTGCAGATAGGTCGTCTTGCGAGGCCCATATCTCTCAATTGCACCGTCAGATCTAGCTGTAATTTTGATACACGCTGCACATAGATGTCAGTTATTCCCAAATAAAATTTCAGAAGCATCCAACCGTTGAAACGTGCAGGATTCCGTTCTAAGTGCGCACTGCTCAGTGCTGTCCGTTTTTATTTCTTTCCTCTTCTTTTATTTTCAATGCTCCACTCACCCCTATATTCTTTCCTCTTCTTTCTGCCCACACCATTAGTGTTTAATTTCTTTTTGGTAAATAAATGGTTAATTGCCATATGATTCCATTTCCACCACCACTTACCATTTCTTTATCTCCCATTCACATTCCACTTCTTTTCCCTTTCTTTGTTTATTTCTTCCATTGTCTTCTTCTTCCTCTCCATTTTCCTATAAATAGGAGCCTATTTCTCTACACCAATACACACCCCAATGGGGAGGGACAAACCCTCCTCTTTCTCTTCTCACATCATATTTTCCATTCTCTAGTATTTAGGGTTTTCAAGTCTTCAAGGAGGAGGAGAAGGCGTCTACACCATCACCATCATCACCATCAATTTCGTCCATCATCATCACCACCTTGCTGCACACGGTTTGGATTACTTGCTTTCAAGGATTCAAGGTTTCGTGGTCTTCAAGTCTTCATGCTATTCCATATGGTGTAATCTGACTTTTCCTTTAATTATTCTTATGAATTCCTCTTTGTTGCTTGATTATTCTTTGTATTAGTTAACATGACATGATTTATATAATTTCCAGCCTATTTATATGAGTTTATTTAGTTATTGGATCCTAATTAATTAGTTCTTCTAGTAGCTTATGTGACTCTGTTTACTTGATTCTGAATTATAGAAAACTTTTATGTGTTTATGTTATAGGGATCGATACTTATAATATTTGCATATAATTGGAGCTAGAGTTAGGGATTACAATTCACCTAATAGTTTTGGAAACCTAATTCACGAGTAGTAAAGGCTTTAGACAAAGGTCGGTGTCAAATAAAAAGGATTGCGGACATATGGACTTTTCTATAATGGGTCGTGCACTTTAATTAACAACTCTTTTCTATGCGTTAAATATGGTTTGACTAGCTAGCTTTCTAGACTAAGATGGCATGTTTAATTGGTTAATCTAGGTGCTTTCACTTAGGTTAATTTTCGTAGAGAGGTTTTATTTGGGGAATGGTTAGCTTCTAACTTTCCACATATGTTAATTTCGGTTTCATGGCTAGGGAACTTGGTTAATTTTCGGTCCAATGATTAATAAACTTGTGTATATGTGGCTGAACTTTATATACTTTGTGTTTCATCCCATCTCATTTAATTTATTCTTTGTAGTTTAATTAATTTATTTCATTCAATTTATCTCTTAAACCCCCTTACTTTGTACATATGTATATATTTATACTTTATACATGTTAATAATAATTCTTTATTTTATTTAATCTTTGTGACATTTTTTGTTAGGTACACCCTTTGATCTCCGTTGTGAACGATACCCTACTTACCACTATACTACCGATAGGGTTTTTTTAAATTGATGCTCATTTTGGGCCTGTCAATTTTTGGCGCCGTTGCCGGGGATTGAAAATTCCTAACTTTTATTTTGTGAATATTTGTAAATAATACTTGTTTATACTTGTTGATATTTTTTTTACACTTACTAATTTTACTTGTAGATATTTTACACTTAGTAATTATATTTAGGTGTCTTTTATATAGTTGATTATTTTTTGTTGTTGTAAGTTGTAACTTGAACGGAAATAGGTAAGGTCCTTTTGTTAATATTGGCCTAAACCCTTCATTTTTACCGTAAGGTTATTTGAGGTTGAGGGCGGCCTTTATTAACACTTGGAGAATTGTCGAACACTTAAGTGCTTTCTCAACTGAGTAAGGGGCACATGGATGGTGTCTAGGTCGAGACCCTAGGTGACAGGTTTTGGATTCAGAGGACTATAGACAGACGAAAGTCGATAGGGGCTTGCCTCCGTAGTCCACCAAATGAATCCTGCCTCTCGCTTATCTCTTGTGATCTGGCCATTCGCCTTCTGAAAACACGGAAAGTCATTTAAGTCAAGGCATTGCACCTAGGCCGTAAGTCCACCTTGAGTTACCGCTTGGAATCAACTTTCATTTTTTTTCAACTATATTCAGACAAAAGAAAATATTTTTGTACACTTAAGTGTATTGTGTAAATAAAATATACGTAGACATAGGAAAATTTATTCATTTTGTATAGATAATTTGTGACATATTTTTAACTTTGTAAATATTTTGTTTTTAACTTGTAAATTTTATTACTAACCTTTTTATTTTGTATAGGAAATAATCCGGGTTTATCGGAAATTTTACCACATACATCGGAGCATACGTTTAGGAAGTCAAGGTTGAAAAACCTTGAGGTTGATGTCTTGTTGGTGATTTTCGGTTTCCTCGGGAGTAAAAAGGTAAGTTTTCTTTTCACTCTCGTTATTTGTTTGAAAAAGAAAAAAAAAAAAATAGAAAATTTGTAATTGTAAATAAAAAAAAAAAAAAAAAAAAAGAGTGTTTGCTTTTGTTTTATTGTTTTGTTACTATTTATTTTTACTATTTATAATTACTGTTTGTTTTATTTTTGGGCTTGTTGTTTGTTTGTTATTGGGCCTTAGGCCCGTTTGTGTGATTGGTTAGGGTTTTAGGTTTCGTAAAATAAAAAAAAAATAATAATATTAAAAAAAAATAAAAAAATAAAAAATTTAGCCCATTGGGCTCGTGTCATTCACGAAGCCCAAAACCCGTAACCCAAGCCCATTAGTGTGTCGGGCCTGTTCGTTTTTAGGCCCAATAGTTAAGCCCACCAATAATGGGCCGGAGTTTTCTTTGGCCCAGGCCCACTTTAAGGCCCAAACCATTTCGATGGCCCAAGCCCGTTTAAAGTGTCGGCAAGCGCGTGTGCTACGCGTTTTCACTGTTCACTTTACGACTTTTCGTAAAGTATTAAAAAAATAAAAAAATAAAAAAATTGAAAATCAAAAAAATTTTGATTGGGCCGACGCACGACTTTTGCGTCGGCCGAATTGTTTAATAAACCGCGTGCGTGTCTACTGTAGACTTTACGACTTTCGTCGCCCGATCCACAATTTGCGGGTCTTCTGTTTGTGGCACGTGTGCGAGCGTGCGTCCGTTCCCTTCCCTTCCCTTCTGTTCGTGTGTTTCATTTCACGCATTTCCCTTAGGTTTCCCTTAGTCTCTCTCTCTCTCTCTCTCTCGTTTTCTCTCTCGTGTTCTTCGTGTTCTTCAGTTTTCCCAGAAAACCTCCTAAATCCCAGAAGCTTTCCTCCTTCCCAACCCAGAAATGGCCAAAAGAGTTAATTCTTTCAGCGATTTGTTTCAGGCAGGTCCTTCAGAGAACCCAATCTATGAAGGTCTGGCTGAAATAATTCCACCAAGCATGCTCAATAGCGCCGATGCTAGCATGCCGACCGAGCCACAGCCACAACCACAACCACTACCCCAAGCACCAATCCTGGTTGCTGATCCACCCGTTGAGCCGGAAGCCGCTCCTGTCTATAGGAGACTTCCGAGGACAAAGTACACCAAAGCTCAGAGAGAAGCACTGGCGGCTTTCTTTGCGGTGTATTCTCACCCCACGAAACCACAACGAGAAAGATTTGGTCCGAAAATCGGACTAGAGGAGGACCAAGTCTACTATTGGGGGTCGAGAAATAGGAAGAAATTCGGTATCCTGACGTCTGAGCAACGTATTGCCGAGTTAGAGCGAAGAAACGATCAGCTGGTGAGCAAGAACGAGGAGCTTCAAATGCAGAATCAACGACTCGTCGATGCTCTCCACAGCGGCATCTGTCCCATTGCGGAGGTCCCGTTCCGCACTCGGATGTGCCACGGCGAAGGCTCGAAGTTGTTCCTCCACAACAAGAGCCTATTCTCGAGTTGTCCGACGATTCCATCGACATGGACCACTTGAGACGGGATGTGCGGAGCCTCATGCCAACACTTATCGAGCGCCCATCCATACCTTTGCCATCTGACACCCTTCCCGCACCTGCTCATGATCTTGTCGGAGTCCACACCGACTTGATCTCGGATATCGTCCGTAAGGCCAAACACGAGCTCCTGCTCATGGCCACAGCCGGTTTTCCTTTGTGGATTTCTTCACCGACTCCCGACACGTCTATTCATCCCGAGACTCTTCATAGGGCCGAGTACTTGCGAGTGTTTCAACGAGCTGAACCTGCTCCGTACTTCAAAGCCGAATCGTCGAGACACTCGGCAACCATTCACCTTTATCCGACCACCATCGTTCAGATCTTAATGGATGTTGGTCGATGGTTGCCAGTCTTCTGTAGCATGATCACGAACGCCAAGACGTTGGAGATCCTATCCTCCAACAACGAAGAAGGCTACGAGGAGCAGAAGCAAGTGATGTCGGCCGAGTTTCTGGTGCCATCTCACCTCGTTTCAACTCGTGAAGTCCAGTTCGTTCGGTATTCTCACCTACAACTGGATGGAAGTTGGGTCGTCGTGGATGTCTCCGTGGATGAATTGCGCACAAATCCAAAGCCTTCCGTGAGATCGATTTGCCGAAAACGCCCCTCCGGATGCCTGATACGTGATCTTCATAATGGATCTTCCTTGGTCACTTGGGTGGAGCACGTGGATGTGCGCGAGAAGGAGATGAAGGCCATTTTCGAACCTTTCGTTCATTCAGGGTTCGCTTTTGGTGCAAAGCGTTGGATCTCAACTCTCCAACGACAAGCCGAGCGCTACATGTGCGCCACAGGGTATCCACTCTTCACCCGGTGACTCGATTATTTCTCT
This sequence comes from Rubus idaeus, assembly GCA_030142095.1. Lineage (NCBI taxonomy): Eukaryota > Viridiplantae > Streptophyta > Magnoliopsida > Rosales > Rosaceae > Rubus > Rubus idaeus. Next base: position 15,171,819 of record CM057968.1, on the reverse strand, counting down.
TGAAGGAAGAAGAGGACTTGCGGAAATGGCAAAACAGATGACAATCTGTTTCTTCAACGACATCAGCAACTCCACGTACCATCACTGGACTTGTTCGAACCGAACAAGAGACACTCGAATGGAGGTCAGGACCAACAAGCGAAGGGGTGATCCGAGCAAGCCCCCTGGAGTCAATCGTACTGCTGGTTGTTCTGTCGTGCATCTTTCCCATCACACCAGGATCTTTGAGTTCCTCAAAGATGTGCATACGAGACCGCTGTGGGATAGTATGTCGATGGACAGCTTGGTACGTGTGCTAGCAAACTTCACCATCGGTCTTGACCCGCGGAACCAGATTTCGGTGCTCGCCATAGATAGTCACAACGACTTCCTCATTCTTCAGGAGTGTTGCACCGATGCAACGGGGTCGTCTGTGATTTATGCGCCGATCAACCATTCCATTCTCCAGTGTTTGTTATGTGGAGTTCAACCGGAGCCATTTCCGCTTATGTCTTCAGGCTTCTCCATTCTGCCTAACGTATCCGGAGCCGTACTTGATGGAACACTACTGACTATTGTGTTCCAGATCTCAGTGAAGGCTACATCAGCCAAGTCTGCCGTGGAGTCGGCAACTACCCTTGTCCAGGACACACTTCAAAGGATCAGAACCGCAGTCAATTAAGGAGCAAACGTTGGATGCAAGGCCCTGCTAGCCTTGTTTGTGACTGTTGGTGACTTGCTTCGGGAGGAGCTTAATGATCTTCAAGGGGGAGTTTTTCTTTAACTTATTTGTTTTTCATTTGTATATATGTTGTGTGTTTACTTCTGTTTGTGTGTTTAAATTCAATAACCATACTTGAATTTTTCATTTTCGTGAAATATCTGTCTAACATTGAGGACAATGTTTAATTCAAGTGTGGGGGGAAGGTTTATTGAAAAGAAAAGAAAAAATTTGAAATATTTGAAAAGTTCAAAAAAATAATTTACTTGTTTTTGTTTTCTACGGTAACAATATATCGACTAAATCATACTTACTCCCTTGGTAGCGTTGAACCTACCATTGCACTAAGTAAGTCACTGTGGTCACGTATTGTTACCTACATTGAAAAATAAAATAAAAAATCAAAAAATCAAAAATTACAAAAATATTTGCTTCTGTTTTGTGTTTTTGTGTGTTTATTTCTGTTATGTGTGTTGTTTTCTTTCCAATCCCGATGATGAATTGAGTTTAATTGTTATGATTTTGAGAATGTTTCTTATATGTCAAGGCTTTGCGTAGTTTGCTTTGGATTTAATATGCATAACTTGTGATTGCTCGAATTTCCATGTTCACTTAACCTGTTTCGATTAGTTGATTGCAATCCGAGAAGCACATTTGAACATACATTGTCATGCATACCCAGAAAATGTGAGGATTTGAGCCTATTGTATATTTACATGTATGCATATTTCATACATTTACTCGTTCTTCATGTGTGCACAATTCACAAGTTTTTGAACCTAGAACTTGCTCGAGAGACCGCTTGAAACTTTTTATTAATCTGTGATGAATTAGAAATGAGTAAGGCATTAGTTGAGCACCATGGCCAAAATATTCACCATCCATTTAAACACGAACTTTAGGAATCCCCTTTTGAACTGATCACTCATTAGCCGTTTCTTTTTGTTCACCCACACCATTTCACCATTGTTTTACTGTGTTTGCAAGACGATGATAGTGACTTCTTATGTTTTATGCTTCGGATTTGTATGGTAGTATACCAAAAGGCAAGTGTGGGGGGTGTATTTATTTTGTTGTATTTGTTCAAAGAAAGAAAGAAAAAAAAAATCAAAAATCAAAAGAAGGAATAAATTCCTCGAAGAAAAAAAAAAAAAAAAAAAAAAAAAAGTGGAAAAAAAAAATGCCACAAAAATAGAGTTATTTTCTTGTATTGTTTTAATTTCAATAAAAGGTTAGAGGAAAATAAGAGTTGTTTCGGGTTTAGCATAGGTATGAGTTTCAAAGTCGTTGATTTGTCTTGCAAACATGTGAAACATTTTTCATTTCGAGTCCTTTCACTTCATTTACCATTCACCCTTTGGTCCCTGTTTCACCTGAAAGTCCTTATGATCTGATGAGTTGTAGATTAACCGTGGAGAGTTGGTTAATGAGCAAGCATATGGGAACACTACTTGTGTAATTGTTTTGAGAGTAAACACTTAACCCTAAACACTGAGCGGAAATATTTAGTGAATCTTGTGAGGTTTAGTGGTTAATGTTGTTCATATGTGCCTATTGGATTGCTTGACATTAATTGTATACTCGGTTTTCACACACTTCACCCGAGCATAAATGAGATGTGCAGGTTAAACACTTAGCAAATTCGTTAGCCTTGGTATATAATTTGTATTCTCCTGATTATAACTGTTGTGAACTCGCTGAGGGTTATGGTTGGAAAGACCATTCTGTTTTGTGTTTCTTTTTCTGTTTTGTGTTGTTCTTGTGTTTGCTAGAGGACTAGCAATAGCTAAGTGTGGGGGAATTTGATAGGAGCACAAAGTGTGACGTTTTTAATGTGTTTTCCCTACTATTTGGCTATGATTTAAATGTAACTTTGCTATTTTAGCTTAGTTTCCATATTTGAGTCCAAAATGATATATTAATGTGAACATGTGCAGAAACGAAGTCAAATGGGCTTTTGCGAGGCCCATTAAGAGGTGGTCTGCCATGAGGCCCAAGAAGGAGGCCCAAACCCAAGAAGGAGGCCCAAACCCAAGATGGAAGGCCCAAATCCATGAAGGAAGGCCCAAGTTCACAAAGCATGAGGAAAGGCCCAAGCCCAGATTTTCGGACAATCTGCCTGTGCAGATAGGTCGACTTTCGAGGCCCATATCTCTCAATTGCACCGTCAGATCTAGCTGTAATTTTGATACACGCTGCACATGGATGTCAGTTATTCCCAAATAAAATTTCAGAAGCATCCAACCGTTGAAACGTGCAGGATTCCGTTCTAAGTGCGCACTGCTCAGTGCTGTCCGTTTTTATTTCTTTCCTCTTCTTTTATTTTCAATGCTCCACTCACCCCTATATTCTTTCCTCTTCTTTCTGCCCACACCATTAGTGTTTAATTTCTTTTTGGTAAATAAATGGTTAATTGCCATATGATTCCATTTCCACCACCACTTACCATTTCTTTATCTCCCATTCACATTCCACTTCTTTTCCCTTTCTTTGTTTATTTCTTCCATTGTCTTCTTCTTCCTCTCCATTTTCCTATAAATAGGAGCCTATTTCTCTACACCAATACACACCCCAATGGGGAGGGACAAACCCTCCTCTTTCTCTTCTCCATCATATTTTCCATTCTCTAGTACTTAGGGTTCTCAAGGCTTCAAGGAGGAGGAAAGGCGGCTGCACCATCACCATCATCACCATCAATTTCGTCCATCATCATCACCACCTTGCTGCACACGGTTTGGATTACTTGCTTTCAAGGATTCAAGGTTTCGTGGTCTTCAAGTCTTCATGCTATTCCATATGGTGTAATCTGACTTTTCCTTTAATTATTCTTATGAATTCCTCTTTGTTGCTTGATTATTCTTTGTATTAGTTAACATGACATGATTTATATAATTTCCAGCCTATTTATATGAGTTTATTTAGTTATTGGATCCTAATTAATTAGTTCTTCTAGTAGCTTATGTGACTCTGTTTACTTGATTCTGAATTATAGAAAACTTTTATGTGTTTATGTTATAGGGATCGATACTTATAATATTTGCATATAATTGGAGCTAGAGTTAGGGATTACAATTCACCTAATAGTTTTGGAAACCTAATTCACGAGTAGTAAAGGCTTTGGACAAAGGTCGGTGTCAAATAAAAAGGATTGCGGACATATGGACTTTTCTATAATGGGTCGTGCACTTTAATTAACAACTCTTTTCTATGCGTTAAATATGGTTTGACTAGCTAGCTTTCTAGACTAAGATGGCATGTTTAATTGGTTAATCTAGGTGCTTTCACTTAGGTTAATTTTCGTAGAGAGGTTTTATTTGGGGAATGGTTAGCTTCTAACTTTCCACATATGTTAATTTCGGTTTCATGGCTAGGGAACTTGGTTAATTTTCGGTCCAATGATTAATAAACTTGTGTATATGTGGCTGAACTTTATATACTTTGTGTTTCATCCCATCTCATTTAATTTATTCTTTGTAGTTTAATTAATTTATTTCATTCAATTTATCTCTTAAACCCCCTTACTTTGTACATATGTATATATTTATACTTTATACATGTTAATAATAATTCTTTATTTTATTTAATCTTTGTGACATTTTTTGTTAGGTACACCCTTTGATCTCCGTTGTGAACGATACCCTACTTACCACTATACTACCGATAGGGTTTTTTTAAATTGATGCTCATTTTGGGCCTGTCAATAAGCTACTAGAAGAACTAATTAATTAGGATCCAACAATTAAATAAATCCATAAACAAGGGCTGAATATTATATAAATCATGTCATGTTAACTAATACAAAAGATAAACAAGCAACAAAGAGGAACTCATAAGAGAAATTAAAGAATAAGTCGAAATACACCGTATGAATAGCATGAAGATCTTGAAGCCACATCTTGAATCCTTGACCACAAGTAATCCAAGCTGTGAAGACAAGGTGATGATGGTGATGGTGATGTTGAATAGGGGCTGGTGGTGATGGTGTAGACGCCTTCTCCTCCTCCTTGAAGACTTGAAAACCCTAAATACTAGAGAATGGAAAATATGATGTGAGAAGAGAAGAGAAAGAGGAGGGTTTGTCCCTCCCCATTGAGGTGTGAATTTGTGAGGAGAATGAGGCTGCTATTTATAGGAGAATGGAGAGGAAGAAGAAGACAATGCAAGAAATAAATAAAGAAAAGGAAGAGAAGTGGAATGTGAGTGGTAGAAAAGAAGTGGTAAGTGGAATGGTGGAAATGTAGTCATATGGCAATGAACCATTTATTTAGGTAAAAGAAATCAAACACTAATGGTATGGAGAGAAAGCAACAAAGATAGTGTGGTGGGATGGATGGCAATATGGTGGTGAGTGGAGCAATGAGAATAAAAGAAAATGAAAGAAATAAAAAGCAGGCAGCACTGAGCTATTCCCACTTAGAACGGAATAATTCACGTTTGGACGGTTGGATGATTCTCAAATACAGAATATATAACACACACATGCAGCGTGTATCAAAATTACAGCTGGATCCAACGGTGCAATTGGGAGATATTGGCTTCGCAAGTTGACATATCTGCACAGGAAGATTGTCCGAAAATGGGCTTGGACCTTCCTTCTTGGGCTTGGGCCTTTCTTCTTGGGCTTGGGCCTTTCTTCTTGGGCTTGAGCCTTTCTTCATGGATTTGGGCCTTCATCTTGGGCCTCACGGTAGCTCACTTCTTAATGGGCTTCGAAAAAGCCCATTAGACTTCGTAAATTTCCGTGCTCCGATTTTCTGCACGTATTCACATTTATATATCATTTAGGGACTCAAATATGGAAACTAAGCAAAAATAGCAAAGTTACAATGAAATCATAGCCAAATAGTAGGGAAAATACATTAAAAACGTCACACTTTGTGCTCCTATCAACATCTCATTTATGCTCGGGTGAAGTGTGTGAAAACCAAGTGTACAATTAATCTCAAGCAATCCAATAGGCACATTGAAACAACATTAACCAGTAAACCTCACAAGATTCACTAAATATTTCCGCTCAGTGTTTAGGGTTAAGTGTTTACTCTCAAAACAATTACACAAGTAGTGTTCCCATATGCTTGCTCATTAACCAACTCTCCACGGTTAATCTACAACTCATTAGATCATAAGGACTTTTTAGGTGAAACAGAGATAAAAGGATGAATGGTAAATGGTGAATGGTCAACGAAAGTGAAAGGACTTGAAATGAAAAATGTTTTACATGTTTGCAAGACAAGTCAACGACTTTGAAACTCATACATATGCTATACCCGAAACAACTCTTATTTTCCTCCAACCTTTTATTGAATTCAAAAATAATACAACAAAATAACTCTATTTTTGGAATTTCTCTTTTCTTTTCTTTTTTTTCTTTTTGTTTTTTTCTTTTTTTTTCTTTGAGGAATTTTATTCCTTCTTTTTTTTTTCTGATTTTTTTTTTCTTTCTTTCTTTGAACAATTACAACAAAATAAATCACACCCCCACACTTGCCTTTTGGTATAATACCAAACAAATCAAAACCCGAAGCATAAGAACACAAGAAGTCACTATCATCGTCTTGCAAACATAAATAAAACAAGGGTGAAATGGTGTGGGTGAACAAAAGAAACGGCTAATGAGTGTTTAGTTCAAAAGGGGATTCCTAAAGTTCGTGTTTAGATGGATGGTGAATATTTTGGCCATGGTGCTCAACTAATGCCTTACTCATTTCTAATTCATTACAGATTAACGAAATGTTTCAAGCGGTCTCTGAGCAAGTTCTAGGTTCAAAACTCATGAATTGTGCACACATGAAGAACGAGTAAATGTATGAATGATGCATACATGTGAATATTCAATAGGCTCAAGTCCTCACATTTTCTGGGTATGCATGACAATGTAAGTTTAAATGTGCTTCTCGGATGCAATCAATTAATCGAAACAGGTTATGTGAACATGGAATTTCGAGCAATCATAAGTTATACAAATTAAATCCAAAGCAAACTACACAAAGCCTTGACATATAATAAACATTCTCCTAATCACAACAATTAAACTCAATTCATCATCGGGATTGGAAAGAATACAACACACATAGCAGAAATAAACATACAAAAACACACAAACAGAAGCAAATATTTTTGTAATTTTTTTGATTTTTTTGATTTTTTTGATTTTAGGGTAACAATACGTGACCACAGTGACTTACTAAGTGCAATGGTAGGTTCAACGCTACCAAGGGAGTAAGTATGATTTAGTCGATATACCGTTACCGTAGAAAACGAAAACAAACAAATAAATAAACAACAGAAGCAATTTTTTTTTTTTTTCAATTTTTTTATTAGGGTAACAATACGTGACCACAGTGACTTACTAAGTGCAATGGTAGGTTCAACGCTACCAAGGGAGTAAGTATGATTTAGTCGATATATTGTTACAGTAGAAAACGAAAACAAGTAAATTATTTTTTTGAATTTTTTTTTTTTCAATTTTTCAAATTTTTTCTTTTCTTTTTAATAAACCTTCCCCCCACACTTGAATTAAACATTGTCCTCAATGTTAGACAGATATTTCACGAAAATGAAAAATTCAAGTATGGTTATTGAATTTAAACACACAAACATAAATAAACAGAAGTAAACACACAACATATATACAAATGAAAAACAGATAAGTTAGAAATAACTCCCCCTTGAAGATCGTTAAGCTCCTCCCGAAGCAAGTCACCAACAGTCACAAACAAGGCTAGCAGGGCCTTGCATCCAACGTTTGCTCCTTAATTGACTGCGGCTCTGATCCTTTGAAGTGTGTCCTGGACAAGGGTAGTTGCCGACTCCACGGCAGACTTGGCTGATGTAGCCTTCACCGAGATCTGGAAGACTATAGTAAGTAGACTACCATCAAGAATAGCTCCGGATACGTTAGGCAGAATGGAGAAGCCTGAAGACATAAGCGGAAATGGCTCCGGTTGAACTCCAGATAGCAAACACTGGAAAATGGAATGGTTGATCGGCGCATAAATCACAGACGACCCCGTTGCATCGGTGCAACACTCCTGAAGAATAAGGAAGTCGTTGTGACTATCTATGGCGAGCACCGAGATCTGGTTCCGCGGGTCAAGACCGATGGTGAAATTTGCTAGCACACGTACAGAGCTGTCCATCGACATACTATCCCACAACGGTCTCGTCTGAACGTCTTTGAGGAACTCAAAGATCCTAGTGTGATGAGATAGATGAACAACGGAACAACCAGCAGTACGATTGACTCCAGGGGGCTTGCTCGGATCACCCCTTCGCTTGTTGGTCCTGACCTCCATTCGAGTGTCTCTTGTTCGGTTCGAACAAGTCCAGTGATGGTACGTGGAGTTGCTGATGTCGTTGAAGAAACAGATTGTCATCTGTTTTGCCATTTCCGCAAGTCCTCTTCTTCCTTCAGGAGAAATGATAGAGTCACCGGGTGAAGTGTGGATACCTGTGGCGCACATGTAGCGCTCGGCTTGTCGTTGGAGAGTTGAGATCCAACGCTTTGCACCAAAAGCGAACCCTGAATGAACAAATGGTTCGAAACTGGCCTTCATCTCCTTCTCGCGTACATCCACGTGCTCCACCCAAGTGACCAAGGAAGATCCATTATGAAGATCACGTATCAGGCATCCGGAGGGGCGTTTTCGGCAAATCGATCTCACGGAAGGCTTTGGATTGGAACGCAATTCATCCACGGAGACATCCACAACGACCCAACTTCCATCCAGTTGTTGGTGAGAATACCGAACAAACTGGACTTCACGAGTTGAAACGAGGTGAGATGGCACCAGAAACTCGGCCGACATCACTTGCTTCTGCTCCTCGTAGCCTTCTTCGTTGTTGGACGAAAGGATCTCCAACGTCTTGGCGTTTGTGATCATGCTACAGAAGACTGGCAACCATCGACCAACATCCATTAAGATCTGAACGATGGTGGTCGGATAAAGATGGATGGTTGCCGAGTGTCTCGACGATTCAGATTTGAAGTACGGTGCAGGTTCAGCTCGTTGAAACACTCGCAAGTACTCGGCCCTATGAAGAGTCTCGGGATGAATAGACGTGTCGGGAGTCGGTGAAGTTATCCACAAAGGAAATCCAGCAGTGGCCATGAGCAGGAGCTCGTCTTTGGCCTTGCGGGCGATATCCGAGATCAAGTCGGTGTGGACTCCGACAAGATCATGAGCAGGTCCCGGAAGAGTAGATGGCACAGGTAAGGATGGGCGCTCGATAAGTGTTGGCATGAGGCTCCGCACATCCCGTCTTAAGTGGTCCATGTCGATGGAATCATCGGACAACTCAAGAATAGGCTCTTGTTGTGGAGGAACAACTTCGAGCCTTCGCCTAGGCACATCTGAGTGCGGAACAGGACCTCCGCAATTGGGACATATGCCGCTGTGGAGAGCATCTACGAGTCGTTGATTCTGCATTTGAAGCTCCTCGTTCTTGCTCACCAGCTGATCGTTTCTTCGCTCTAACTCGGCAATACGTTGCTCAGACGTCAGGATACCGAACTTCTTCCTATTTCTCGACCCCCGAGTAGTAGACTGGTCCTCCTCAAGTCCGATTTTCGGACCAAATCGTTCTCGTTGTGGCTTGGTGGGGTGAGAATACACCGCAAAGAAAGCCGCAAGTGCTTCTCTCTGAGCCTTGGTGTATTTTGTCCTCGGAAGTCTCCTATAGACAGGAGCGGCTTCCGGCTCGGCTGGTGGATCAGCAACCAGGATTGGTGCTTGGGGTTGTGGTTGCGGTTGTGGCAGTGGCTCGGTCGGCATGCTAGCATCGGCGCTATTGAGCATGCTCGGTGGAATTATTTCAGCCAGACCTTCAAAGATTGGGTTCTCTGAAGGACCTGCCTGAAACAAATCACTGAAAGAATTGACTCTCTTGGCCATTTTTGGGTTGGGAAGGGAGGATAGCTTCTGGGAATTGGGAGTATTTCTGGAAAACTCAAGAACACGAAGAACAACGAGAGAAAACGAGAGAAAATGAGAGAGAGAGAGAGACAGGGAAAACACGAAATGACCTAAGGAAACTAACGCAAACAGAAGGGAAAGGAAGGAACGGACGCACGCTCGCACACGTGCCACAGACAGAAGACCCGCAAATTGTGGATCGGGCGACGAAAGTCGTAAAGTCTACAGTAGACACGCACGCGGTTTATTAAACAATTCGGCCGACGCAAAAGTCGTGCGTCGGCCCAATCACATTTTTTCAATTTTTTTATTTTTTATTTTTTTATTTTTTTTAATACTTTACGAAAAGTCGTAAAGTGAACAGTGAAAATGCGTAGCACACGCGCTTGCCGACACTTTAAACGGGCCTGGGCCATCGGAATGGTCTGGGCCTTAAAGTGGGCCTGGGCCAAAGAAAACTCCGGCCCATTATTAGGTGGGCTTAAAACTAATGGGCCTAAAAACTAACAGGTGGGCTTAAAACTAATGGGCCTAAAAACTAACAGCCCGACACACTAATTGGGCTTGGGTTACGGGTTTTTGGGCTTCGTGAATGACACGAGCCCAATGGGCTAAATTTTTTATTTTATTTTTTATTTTTTTTATTTCGAAACCTAAAACCCTAACCAATCACACAAATGGGCCTAAGGCCCAATAACAAATAACTACAACAAGCCCGAAAATAAAACAAACAGTAATTATAAACAGTAAAAATAAATAATTACAAATAATAAAACAAACAAACACTCTTTTTTTTATTATTTACAATTACAAATTTTTTTATTTTTTTATTTTTTAAATAAATAACGAGAGTTAAAAGAAAACTTACCTTTTTACTCCCGAGGAAACCGAAAATCACCAACAAGACATCAACCTCAAGGTTTTTCAACCTTGACTTCCTAAACGTATGCTCCGATGTATGTGGTAGAATTTCCGATAAACCCGGATTATTTCCTATACAAAAGGTTAGTAATAAATTTACAAAATAAAAACAAAATATTTACAAAGTTAAAAATATGTCACAAATTATCTATACAAAATAAATAAATAAAATTTCCTATGTCTACGTATATTTTATTTACACAATACACTTAAGTGTACAAAAATATTTTCCTTTGCCTTAATATAGTTGAAAAAAAATGAAAGTTGATTCCAAGCGGTAACTCAAGGTGGACTTACGGCCTAGGTGCAATGCCTTGACTTAAATGACTTTCCGTGTTTTCAGAAGGCGAATGGCCAGATCACAAGAGATAAGCGAGAGGCAGGATTCATTTAGTGGACTAGTCCTCTGAATCCAATTTTACAAACCCGTCACCCAGGGTCTCGATCATATCTAGACACCATTCATGTGCCCCTTACTCAGTTGAGAAAGCACTTAAGTGTTCGACAATTCTCCAAGTGTTAATAAAGGCCGCCCTCAACCTCAAGTGACCTTACGGTACAAATGAAGGGTTTAGGCCAATATTAATAAAAGGACCTTACCTATTTCCGTTCAAGTTACAACTTACAACAACCAAAAAATAATCAACTATATTTAGGATACCTAAGTATAATTACTAAGTGTAACAAAATATATACAAGTAATATAAACAAGTAATATGAACAGTTAAAAAAAAATAGTAAAATTATAAACAATAAAAAGTAAACAGTAATTATATACAAGTAATAAAAACAGTAATAATTACAAAATATTATAAACAGTATCAACAAAAAAAATATTAGGTTAGGAACATTGTCAATCCCCGGCAACGGCGCCAAAAATTGATACGCCCAAAATGAGCGTCAATTTAAAAAAACCCTATCGGTAGTAGTATAGTGCATAGTAGGGTATCGTTCACAACGGAGATCAAAGGGTGTACCTAACAAAAATTGTCACAAGAATTGTTAACAAGTATAAAGTATAAATATATACATATGCACAAAGTAAAAGGGGGGTTTAAGAAATAAATTGAATGAAATAAATTAATTAATCTACAAAGAATAAATGAAATAAGATGGGATGAAACATAAAGAATATAAAGTTCAGCCACAAGTATACAAGTTTACCAATTATTGGACCGAAAATTAACCAAGTTCCCTAGCCATGAAACCGAAATTAACATATGTGGAATGCTGGACCGCCAATTATCATTCCCCAAATAAAACCACTTTCATGAAAATTAACCTAAGCGACCGCACCTAGATTAACCAATCAAACATGCAAAGGTAGCTAATCAAAACATGTCCAACACATAAAAGAAGAGTTGTTAATTAAAGTGCACGACCTAGTGGGACCGCCCATCTATCCGTGATCCTTCTTATTTGTTTCCGACCTCTTTCCAAAGCCTTTACTACTTGTGAATTAGAATTAAAAACCCTAATTCTAGCACCAATTATATGCAATCATCTTAAGTCTGCAACCTTAAAACAAAAACATATAAAACTTCTCTACTAAAATAGAATCAAATAAACGGAGTCACATAAGCTACTAGAAGAACTAATTAATTAGGATCCAACAATTAAATAAACCCATAAACAAAGGCTGAAAATTATATAAATCATGTTGTGTTAACTAATACAAAGGATAAACAAGCAACAAAGAGGCATAAATTTAAAGGCTAAGTCGAAATACACCGTATGAATAGCATGAAGATCTTGAAGCCACATCTTGAATCCTTGACCACAAGTAATCCAAGCCGTGAAGACAAGGTGATGATGGTGATGGTGATGTTGAATAGGGGCTGGTGGTGATGGTGTAAACGCCTTCTCCTCCTCCTTGAAGACTTGAAAACCCTAAACACTAGAGAATGGAAAATATGATGTGAGAAGAGAAGAGAAAGAGGAGGGTTTGTCCCCCCCCATTGGGGTGTGTCCCATTGGGGTGTGTTTGAAGAGAAGAATGAGGCTGCTATTTATAGGAGAATGGAGAGGAAGAAGAAGACAATGAAAGAAATAAAGAAAGAAAGGGAAGAGAAGTGGAATGTGAGTGGTAGAGAAGAAATGGTAAGTGGAATGGTGGAAATGTAGTCATATGGCAATGAACCATTTATTTAGATAAAAGAAATCAAACACTAATATTGTGGGCAGAAAGAAGAGGAAAGAATATAGGGGTGAGTGGAGCATTGAAAATAAAAGAAGAGGAAAGAAATAAAAAGCAGACAGCACTGAGCAGTTCCCACTTAGAACGGAATAATGCACGTTTGAACGGTTGGATGATTCTCAAATTTTAGTAAAGAATATATAACACACACATGCAGCGTGTATAAAAATTACAGCTGGATCCAACGGTGCAATTGGGAGATATTGGCTTCGCAAGTTGACATATCTGCACAGGCAGATTGTCCGAAAATGGGCTTGGACCTTCCTTCTTGGGCTTGGGCCTTTCTTCTTGGGCTTGGGCCTTTCTTCTTGGATTGGGGCCTTCATCTTGGGCCTCACTGTAGCTCACTTCTTAATGGGCCTCGAAAAAGCCCATTAGACTTCGTAAATTTCCAACACTTTGCTTACTTTCCTCAACTTAACTTCTTTTCTCTTTATTTGCAATAGGAAACCTACAAACACAAAAACTAAATAAATAACACAAATTTATGAGAAACTGACACGCCCAAAAGGAGCATCAATTTAAAAAAAACCCTATCGGTAGTATAGTGTAAGTAGGGTATCGTTCACAACGGAGATCAAAGGGTGTACCTAACAAAAAATGTCACAAAGAATTAAATAAAATAAAGAATTATTATTAACAAGTATAAAGTATAAATATATACATATGTACAAAGTAAAAAGGGGAATTGAGAGATAAATTGAATGAAATAAATTAATTAAATTACAAAGAATAAATAAAATATGATGATGAAACACAAAGTATATAAAGTTCAGCCACATATACACAAGTTTACCAATCATTAAACCGAAAATTAACCAAGTTCCCTAGCCATGAAACCGAAACTAACATATGTGGAATGCCCACACGGGTTATCATTCCCCAAATAAAACCTCTTCTATGAAAATTAACCTAGTGAACGCTCATCTAGATTAAACAATTAAACATGCAAAGGTGATCAATCAATAACATATCTAACGCATAGGAGAAGAGTTGTTAATTAAAGTGCGCGACCTAGCGAACGCTCGTCTATCCGCGATCCTTTTTATTTTGATTCCGACCCGTTTGATAAGCCTTTACTACTTGTGAATTAGAATTAAAACCCTAATTCTAGCACAAATTACATGCAATCATCTTAAGTTTCGAACCTTAAAACAAGAACACATAAAAGATTCAATAAAACCGAATCAAATAAACGGAGTCACATAAGCTGCTAGAAGAACTAATTAATTAGGATCTAACAATCAAATAAACTCATAAAATATAGGCTGAAAATTATAAACGTCATGTCATGTTAACTAGTACAAAGAATAAACAAGCAACAAAGAGGAACTCAAAAAGAGTAATTAAAGAATGAGTCGAAGTACACCATATGGAAAGTAGGAAGAACTCGAAGATCACAAACTCTTAAATCCTCACGCGAGTAACTCAAAAGCCGAGATTCCCAAGGTGATGATGATGGTGGTGATGATGGTTGATGGCTGGTGGTAATGGTGTAAACAGCTCCCCTCCTCCTTGAAGACTTGAAAACCCTAAATACTAGAGAATGGAAAATATGATGTGAGATGGAGAAGAGAAAGAGGAGGGTTTGTCCCTCCCCATTGGGGTGTGTATTGGTGAGAAGAATGAGGCTGCTATTTATAGGAGAATGGAGAGGAAGAAGAAAACAATGAAAGAAATAAAGAAAGAAAAGGAAGAGAAGTGGAATGTGAGTGGTAGAAAAGAAATGGTAAGTGGAATGGTGGAAATGAAGTCATATGGCAATTAACCAATTATTTAGGTAAAAGAAATCAAACACTAATGGTATGTAGAGAAAGAAACAAATATAGTTAGGTGAGATGGGTGGAAATATGGGGGTGAGTGGAGCATTGAGAATAAAGGAAAAGGAAAGAAATAAAAAGCAGACAGCACTGAGCAGTGCGCACTTGGAGTGGAATTCTGGACGTATGGACGGTTGGATGATTCTGAAATTTTAATGCCGAACACTTAACATCCACATGCAGCGTGTATCAAAAGTACAGCTAGATCTGACGGTGCAATTGAGAGATATGGGCTTCGCAAGTTGACTGATCTGCACAGGCAGAATGTCCGAAAATCTGGGCTTGGGCCTTTCCTCATGCTTTGTGAACCTGGGCCTTCCTTCATGGATTTGGGCCTTCTTCTTGGGTTTGGGCCTTTCCTTCATGGGCTTGGGCCTTTCCTTCATGCTTTGTGGACATGGGCCTTCCTTCTTGGGCTTGGGCCTTCCATCTTGATGGGCCTCGCAAAAGCCCATTAGACTTCGTTTCTGCACATGTTCACATTAATACGTCATTTAGGACTCAAATATGGAAACTAAGCTAAAATAGCAAAGTTACAATTAAATCATAGCCAAATAGTAGGGAAAACACATTAAAAACGTCACACTTTGTGCTCCTATCAAATTCCCCCACACTTAGCTATTGCTAGTCCTCTAGCAAACACAAAACTTTAAAACAGAACAACACAAAACAGAAAACGAAACACAAAACAAAATGGTCTTTCCAACCATAACCCTCAGCGAGTTCAGAAGAGTTATAATCAAGAGAATAAAAATTATATACCAAGGCTAAAGAATTTGCTAAGTCTTTAACATGCACATCTCATTTATGCTCGGGTGAAGTGTGTGAAAACCAAGTATACAATTAATGTCAAGCAATCCAATAGGCACATATGAACAACATTAACCACTAAAGCTCACAAGATTCGCTAAATATTTCCGCTCAGTGTTTAGGGTTAAGTGTTTACTCTCATAACAATTGCACAAGTAATGTTCCCATAAGCTTGCTCATTAACCAACTCTCCACAATTAATCCACAAATCATTAGATCATAAGGGCTTCAAGGGTATAAACGGGGCCAAAAGGGTGAATGGTGAATAGTGAATGATGAATGAAGGGACTGGAAATGAAAAATGTTTCACATGTTTGCAAGACAAGTCAACGACTTTGAAACTCATACCTATGCTATACCCGAAACAACTTTCTTATTCTCCTCCAACCTTTTATTGAAAATAATACAAGAAAATAACTCTATTTTTTTTTCTTTTTTCTTTTTTTTTTCTTTTCTTTTTTTCTTGAGGAACTTTATTCCTTCTTTTTGTTTTTGATTTTTTTTTCTTTGTTTGAACAATTACAACAAAATAAAATGCACCCCCACACTTGCCTTTTGGTATATTACCATACAAATCCGAAGCATAAAAACACAATAAGTCACTATCATCGTCTTGCAAACACAATAAAACAAGGGTGAGATGGTGTGGGTGAACAAAAGAAAAGGCTAATGAGTGTTTAGTTCAAAAGGGGATTCCTAAAGTTCGTGTTTAGATGGATGGTGAATATTTTGGCCATGGTGCTCAACTAATGCCTTAATCATCTCTAATTCATTACAGATTAACAAAACGTTTCAAGTGGTCTTTGAGCAAGTTCTAGGTTCAAAACTCATGAATTGTGCACACATGAAGAACGAGTAAATGTATGAAAGATGCATACATGTGAATATTCAATAGGCTCAAGTCCTCACATTTTCTGGGTATGCATGACAATGTATGTTTAAATGTGCTGCTCGGATTGCAATCAACTAATCGAAACAGGTTATGTGAACATGGAAATTCGAGCAATCATAAGTTATGCAAATTAAATTCAAAGCAAACAACACATAGCCTTGACATATAATAAACATTCTCCTAATCACAACAATTTAAACTCAATTCATCATCGGAATTGGAAAGAACAAAGCACAAAACAAACAATAGCACACAAAACAGAAGCAAATATTTTTGTCATTTTTTATTTTTTGATTTTTTTGATTATATTTTTTTTTTGATATAGCTCAAATAAACAAACAAGCACTTTCTAAGACTCGATAGCTCCAAAGCCAGTGCGAAACAAACGAGCTTACAAAACTATTTTTTTTTTCTTTTTCAATTTTTTTTATTAGGGTAACAATACGTGACCACAGTGACTTACTAAGTGCAATGGTAGGTTCAACGCTACCAAGGGAGTAAGTATGATCTAGTCGATATATTGTTACCGTAGAAAACAAACACAAGTAAATTATTTTTTTGAATTTTTTTTTGAATTTTTGAATTTTTTTCTTTTCTTTTTAATAAACCTTCCCCCCACACTTGAATTAAACATTGTCCTCAATGTTAGACAGATATTTCACGAAAATGAAAAATTCAAGCATGGTTATTGAATTTAAACACACAAACAGAAATAAACACACAACAGTTAAGTAAAATAGAAGGGTTAAAGAAAAACTCCCCCTTGAAGATCGTGAAGCTCCTCCCGAAGCAAGTCACCAACAGTCACAAACAAGGCTAGCAGGGCCTTGCATCCAACGTTTACTCCTTAGTTGACTGCGGCTTTGATACTTTTGAGCGTGTCCTCGGACCGTGCCCGTTGCCGAATCCACGGCACGTCCGGCTGAATTTGCCTTCACCGAGATCCGGAACACTAACGTCGGTAGAGTTCCATCAAGTACGTCTCCGGATACATCGGGCAGAATGGAGAAGCCGATGACATCAATTGAAAAGGCTCCGGGTCAACTCCACATAACATGGACCGGAAGGTTGCTTGATCGATAGGCGCATAAATCACGTACGACCCCGTTGAATCCGTGAAGCACTCCCGGAGTATGAGGAAGTCGACGTGATTACTTATGCCCAAAACGGAGATAGAATTTCGTGGGTCAAGACCAGTGGTGAAGTTTGTAAGCACATGTACCGAACTGTCTATCGACACACTATCCCATAAATGCCTTGTCCGTACGTCTCGATAAAATCAAAGATTCTTGTGTGATGGGAGAAGTGCTTGACGAACAGCCAAGAGTACGATCGAGTCCAAGGGGTTGGCTAGGATCATCCCTTCGCTTGTTGGTCCTAACCTCCATATGTGTGTCTCCCGTTTTGTTTGATGCAGTCCAATGATGGTAAGTCGAGTTGGTGATGTCGTTGAAGAAACTTATCGCCATCTGGTTTGCCATCTTAGCAAGGCTTCTTCTCCCTCCTCGGTGAAATGATTGAGTCACCGGGTGAAGTGTGAATCCCCATCACGCACATGTAGCGCTCGGCATGTCGTTGAAGAGGTGCCAACCAACGCTTCGCTCCATATGCAAAACCTGATTCAACAAAAGGTTTAAATAAAGGGGTTAAATCTTTTTCTCGCACATCAACATGCTCCACCCACGTGACAAAGGAGGATCCATTCTGCAGATCCCGTATCGGGCATCCGAAGGACGTTTTCGGCATCTTGATCTCACGGAAGGCCTTGGTTTTGAGCTCATTTCATCCACAGAGACATCCACAACAATCCAACTTCCATCCAATTGTTGGTGAGAGGAACGAACAAACTGGACTTCACGAGTTGAAACATTGTGTGTTGGCACTAGAAACTCGGCGAGACATCACTTGCACTCGCTCCTTGTAGCTTTCTTCTATCCGGGAGAACAGGACCTCCAAGGTATGGGCATTGGTGACCAAGCTACGAGAAGACGAGCAACCATTGACCAACATCCATTAAAATCCGAACGATGGTGGTCGGATTCGTGTGAATGGTTGCCGAGTGTCTCGAGGCTTCGATATGAAATATGGTGTAGGCTCGGCTCGTTGAGACACTCGCAAGTACTCGGCATGATTAAGAATTTCGGGATGAAAGGAAGTGCTGGGATTTGAGGAATAGATCCATAGGGGAAAACCGGCAGCGACCAAGAGCATGAGTTCGTCTTTGGCTTTGTTCACGATATCGGCGATCCGGTCGGAATGAAACCCAACGAGATCATGAGCAGGTCCCGAATGTTGTCGGATGGCACATGAGAGGATGAGCGCTCGAGTAATGTTGGCATGAGGCTCCGCACATCCCTTCGCAAGTCATCCATGTCGATTGAATCATCGGACAAGACAAGAAGAGGCTCCGGAGGAACAACTTCGAATCTTGATCGATGCACATCCGGGTGCGGAACAGGACCTCCACACCGGGGACAAATGCCGCCGTGAAGAGCATCGATGAGTTTCTGGTTCTGCTCTTGAAGCTCCTCATTCTTACTCATCGGCTCCTCGTTTCTTCTTATTAGATCGGCATAAATCTGCTCCTCGGACGGGATACCGTGCTTATCATGAAATCTCCTTCCCCGGTTGTAGACCTTATTTTCGGTTAACCCGAGTTCTATAGCAAACCTTGCTCTGTGCAGTTTGAGTGGGTGAGGATTCACCGTGTAGAACTCGGTCAACGCATCATTTTGGTCCTTGGTGAATCTCGTCCTCGGGCCTCTCGTACGCTTCTCGGAAGGACCAGCAACAACAACAACATGTGGATCAACGGCTGGATTGGTGCTTGTGGTTCCGGTTCGGTTCGGCACATTCGGCATGCTAGCATTAACAGTATCTAGAATGCTTGGTGGAATGATTTCATCCAAGCCTTCAAAGAAATCACTCTCTGGAGGACTAGAATGAAACAACTCACTGAAAGAATTCACTCTTTTGGCCATTTCTAGGTTGGGAGGGAGGATAGCTTTCTGGAAAAATAACTAAGAACAACGAAGAACAAGTGAAGAACAGTATGAACAAACGAGAGAAAATTTAGAGAGACTAAAAGGGAACTAAGTGAAAATGAATGCAAAATGAATGGAATGAAGCACATAGACACAAACCAAGGGAACAGAACAGACGCACGTACGCACACGTGCCACAGACACAGATCCGCAAATAGTGGATCGAGCGACGAAAGTCGCAAAGGCTACAGTTGACACGCATGCGGATTATTAAACAAATCGGCCGACGCAAAAGTCGTCCGTCGGCCCAATCAAAATTTTTTCATTTTTTTATTTTTTATTTTTTTAAATTATCGTGCCGACGCGAAAGTCGCGGGACGGTCCAATAAGAATTTTTCTTTTTATTTAACCAAATCTTTACGCGAAAGTCGTAAAGTGAACAGTGAAAACGTGTAGCACACGCGCTAACGGTTGCCGACACTTTAAACGGGCCTGGGCCATCGGAATGGTCTGGGCCTTAAAGTGGGCCTGGCCGCGTAGAGTACGGGCCATTATTGGTGGGCTTAATCTAATGGGCCTAAAAACTAAAGGCCCGACACACTAATTGGGCTTGGGTTACGGGTTTTGGGCTTCGGAAATGACACGGGCCCAAAGGGCCAAAATTTTTTTATTTTTTATTTTTTTTATTTTATTTTTTTTTCGAAACCTAAAACCCTAACCAATCACACAAACGGGCCTAAGGCCCAATAACAATCAAACAACAAACAAGCCCACAAGTAAAACAAGCAGTAAACAATTTCAAAACAGTAAAACAAAAACAAACACTCTTTTTTTTATTTTATTTTATTTACAATTAAATTTTCTAATTTTTTTATTTTTATTTTTAAAAACAAATAACGAGAGTGAAAAGAAAACTTTCCTTTTTACTCGCGAGGAAACCGAAAAAATCACCAACAAGACATCAACCTCAAGGTTTTTCAACCTTGACTTCCTAAACGTATGCTCCGATGTATGTAGTAAAATTTCCGATAAACCCGGATTATTCCCTATAAAAAATAAAAAGGTTAGTAATAAATTTACAAAATAAAAACAAAATATTTACAAAGTTAAAAATAATGTCACAAATTATCTATACAAAATGAATAAATAAAATTTCCTATGTCTAAGTATATTTTATTTACAAGTAATGTTAAATTGTCCAAAATATAGTTAAAAACAAAGTTGATTCCAAGCGGTAATTCGAGGTGGACGTTGATGTGAACGTAAAATACGTTCACAAAGTGCCTTTAATTACTGGATTTTGCTATTCCGAAAGCTTAATTGTCTGTTTAATGTTTGTTTTCGTGATTTTTAGGGAAAATACCAGGAAAATGTTAATCTGCACAGAATAGGTGCATTTTGGAGGTTTTCAGCGTAAATCGGAAAGTCAACCGTGACTTTCATATTTGTGGAATAAAATATTGTACGAAGATTTCGGATTATTCCGAATCCCGACAAATTGTCGGCGAACCACCACATAAGGAGGCGCAACCACCACACGCGGTGGTGGAACACAATTCAAACCACCATTTATTTTCTCTAATAGTTGTTTCTTTTATTTATTTAAATTCTTTTATTAATTTATTTTAATTTTATTTTATTATTATTTATTTATCTTTCTTTTGTTTATTATTTTACTTTTTTTTGTTTTCTTTGGATTTCCGTTGCAGCTTCCACGATCACCACTTTCCTCCCTCACATGGTTTCAATTCATCATGATTCCATCCAGTCCACTTCACCAACCAGCCATGTTACCACGCCATCTCCACTTCAACTAC
The DNA here is from genome assembly GCA_030142095.1 of Rubus idaeus. NCBI lineage: Eukaryota > Viridiplantae > Streptophyta > Magnoliopsida > Rosales > Rosaceae > Rubus > Rubus idaeus. Next base: position 15,150,763 of record CM057968.1, on the reverse strand, counting down.
AATCCATTCCTCACATGGAATCAAACAATTCCAGCTGCAAGCTTCCACTATTCCATGTTCTAGCTCAATCAAAGCCACGGCATTTTCTGCAGATCACATTCCACTTCCTTCTCTGCGTTGGCAGCCACCACCATATCCTTGGCTCCTTCCCATTTCCATTTCCTATTTAAGGAGAGCACCTGCAAGCAAATTAAACCACACAATCACAATCTAATTATGTTTGCTCTTCTTTTGCAGGATTGGACGCTCTCTGCCACGAGCCTTTCTCCCTTGCAGTTCTTCTGCTATGATCAATCATCACAGGCCATGAAATTCAGCCGTGCCTCTCCTCTGCCGCGACACATCGAGCCCAGTCTCACCAAATCCAGCCCAAGGCCGTGTCTTTTCCCTGCTCAAGCTAGATTTCGGATTCCATTAATCATAATCACAACACCTTCATTAATGTGTGTTAATCTTCATTTCGGGCGATACTTACCCAAGCTGCATCTACCGTCGCTGCTGTTCTTCAAGCTTCTGCCGTGAGCAGCTCAAAGCCCAGCCCAGATTTCATTGTCGCGATGCCGCGCCGCCGTCTGCAATTCCAATTCACCAAACCAGGCCCGTCGGCGCCATCCCATCCTCATCACCTGCTGTTCACGCCGTGAAGCCCAGCATGCCTCCACGGTTCCGGCTCAAGCCGCCGGCGCTGCTACTGCCGTTCCCAAATCTCAACGCCGCAAGCTTCCCTTGCCGTGCTTTCCAACCATCGCCTCCGCTGCAATCCGATCACTGCAATCACCGACGCCGCCGTGGCCAGAGCCCGTTTCTCTCTCACCATTCCCTGCCGGCGTCGTGCTCTCGGTGGCATCCCCGTGTTCCCTTTCGCCGCTGCTCGGTCTCTCCGCGCCGCTTCCATCACAAGGCCGCACCACCTGCCTTAGCCTCTGCCGTTATCCCCGCCTCCCTTGCTAGCCGCCGCTCGCCGTGTCCCTCTCTTGCTTTGATAAAATGAAAGAAAAGAAAAACCAGAAGCAAAGAAGAAGAAAAGTCTGGGCACGAGATGAGGAAAGAAGAAAAACAAATTGAAGGCTATGAGAAGACCACGGGCTGAATCAAGATGAATAAAAATCCCGGTCAACTAAGTCAACAGTCAACAGGGCCGGTCAAACAAGTCAAAATTGGGCCCAAGCCCAATGCCCAATTACCCAAGCCCAAATGCCCAATTGATTTGTGCACCCGCCACATCCAAAATCAATTGTCCGTTTTTAATAGCCGAGTCTGCCACCTTCGCTCACCGGGACGGTGTCCATTTTCATGGACACAACAGTAACATTTTTCCCAAACTCTGTTTATTTATTATAATTTATTTTTGTTTAATTAACTATTCGTGAATAATTTTGGGAAATGTTATTGTTTGTTTATTTTCTATTTTGTGTAATAATTGTTGGATTGAAGTTGATTGATTCTTCTAGCAGCTTATGTGAATTTTGTTTGTTTGGTTTTATCTTTAATGTTGAAACTAAATGATAAGGATCGCGGATAGACGAGCGTTCGCTAGGTCGCGCACTTGAATTAACAACTCTTCTTCTATGCTTTAAACATGTTTTAGATTAATCACCTTTGCATGTTTAATTGTTTAATCTAGATGAGCGTTCACTAGGTTGATTTCATGGGAGAAGTTTATTTGGGGAATGATAACCCGCGTGGGCATTCCACATGTGTTAGTTTCGGATTCATGGCTAGGGAGTTAGTTAATTTTCAAAACAATATTTGTGTGTGTTTTTCTTGTTTTCAAAAATAATAAAAATCCAAAAATATTTCTTTTATTGTTTTCAAAATTATCAAAAACCCCCAAAAACAACTTTTGTATATAATGTATATTTTTGTAAATAGAAACAATACTGTATAGTTTATTTAATTTTGTATATATATATTCTTTATTCTTTATACTTGTTAATATAATTCTTTATTTAATTTAATTTTTCGTGACATTTAAAAAGTAAATATAACAATCTTCTGTGGGAAAAACCTTTATTTCCCATTATACTTTACAACGACAATTGTTAGGAATTTAGGTAATAAATTAATGAACCTCGGTTTTTACATATAATCATTTTGGCGCCGGCTCGCCGGGGATTGTTTTTACTATTTACTTTTGACTTTTTTACTTTTTACTGTTGACTTTTTGACTGTTGACTTTTTACTTTTTACTGTTGACTTTGACTGTTGACTTTGACTATTGACTATTGACTTTTTACTATTTGTAAATAATACTTGTTAATTTTATTTATACTCACTAATTATACTTGTTGATATTTTGTTACACTTAGTAATTTACTTAGGTGTCTTTTATATAGTTGATTATTTTTTGTTGTTGTAAGTTGTAACTTGAACGGAAATAGGTAAGGTCCTTTTATTAATATTGGCCTAAACCCTTCATTTTTACCGTAAGGTTATTTGAGGTTGAGGGCGGCCTTTATTAACACTTGGAGAATTGTCGAACACTTAAGTGCTTTCTCAACTGAGTAAGGGGCACATGAATGGTGTCTAGATATGATCAAGACTCTGGGTGACGGGTTTGTAAAATTGGATTCAGAGGACTTGTCCACTAAATGAATCCTGCCTCTCGCTTATCTCTTGTGATCTGGCCATTCGCCTTCTGAAAACACGGAAAGTCATTTAAGTCAAGGCATTGCACCTAGGCCGTAAGTCCACCTTGAGTTACCGCTTGGAATCAACTTTCATTTTTTTTCAACTATATTCAGGCAAAAGAAAATATTTTTGTGTAAATAAAATATACGTAGACATAGGAATATACGTAGACATAGGAATATACGTAGACATAGGAATATATGTAGACATAGGAATATAGGAATATACGTAGACATAAAATATACTTAGACATAGGAAATTTTATTCATTTTGTATAGATAATTTGTGACACATTTTTAACTTTGTAAATATTTTGTTTTTATTTTGTAAATTTATTACTAACCTTTTTATTTTGTATAGGAAATAATCCGGGTTTATCGGAAATTTTACCACATACATCGGAGCATACGTTTAGGAAGTCAAGGTTGAAAAACCTTGAGGTTGATGTCTTGTTGGTGATTTTCGGTTTCCTCGGGAGTAAAAAGGTAAGTTTTCTTTTCACTCTCGTTATTTGTTTTTAAAAAAATAAAAATAAAATAAAAAAATTAGAAAATTTGTAATTGTATATAAAAAAAAAAGAGTGCTTGTTTGTTTTACTGTTTGTAATTATTTATTTTTACTATTTATAATTACTGTTTGTTTTATTTTAGGGCTTGTTGTTTGTTTGTTTGTGTGATTGGTTAGGGTTTTAGGTTTCGTAAAATAAAAAATAATAAAAAAAAATAAAAAATTTAGCCCATTGGGCTCGCGTCATTCACGAAGCCCAAAACCTGTAGTGATAGGAGCACAAAGTGTGACGTTTTTAATGTATTTTCCCTACTATTTGGCTATGATTTCATTGTAACTTTGCTATTTTTGCTTAGTTTCCATATTTGAGTCCCTAAATGATATATAAATGTGAATACGTGCAGAAAATCGGAGCTCGGAAATTTACGAAGTCTAATGGGCTTTTTCGAGGCCCATTAAGAAGTGAGCTACCGTGAGGCCCAAGATGAAGGCCCAAATCCATGAAGATGAAGGCCCAAATCCATGAAGAAAGGCCCAAGCCCAAGAAGAAAGGCCCAAGCCCATTTTCGGACAATCTGCCTGTGCAGATATGTCAACTTGCGAAGCCAATATCTCCCAATTTCACCGTTGGATCCAGCTGTAATTTTGATACACGCTGCATGTGTGTTTTATAGATTCTGTATTAAAATTTGAGAATCATCCAACCGTTCAAACGTGCATTATTCCGTTCTAAGTGGGAACTGCTCAGTGCTGTCTGCTTTTTATTTCTTTCCTCTTCTTTTATTTTCAATGCTCCACTCACCCCTATATTCTTTCCTCTTCTTTCTGCCCACAATATTAGTGTTTGATTTCTTTTATCTAAATAAATGGTTCATTGCCATATGACTTCATTTCCACCATTCCACTTACCATTTCTTTTCTACCACTCACATTCCACTTCTCTTCCTTTTCTTTCTTTATTTCTTTCATTGTCTTCTTCTTCCTCTCCATTCTCCTATAAATAGCAGCCTCATTCTTCTCTTGAAACACACCTCAATGAGGAGGGACAAACCCTCCTCTTTCTCTTCTCATCTCACATTTTCCATTCTCTAATACTATGGGTTTTCAAGACTTCAAGGAGGAGGAGAAGGCGTCTACACCATCACCACCAGCCCCTATTCAACATCACCATCACCATCATCACCTTGTCTTCACAGCTTGGATTACTTGTGGTCAAGGATTCAAGATGTGGTTTCAAGATCTTCATGCTATTCATACGGTGTATTTCGACTTAGCCTTTAAATTTATGCCTCTTTGTTACTTGATTATTCTTTGTATTAGTTAACATGACATGATTTATATAATATTCAGCCCTTGTTTATGGATTTATTTAATTGTTGGATCCTAATTAATTAGTTCTTCTAGTAGTTTATGTGACTCCGTTTATTTGATTTTGTTTTAGTAGATAACTTTTATATGTTTTTGTTTTAAGGTTGCAAACTTAAGATAATTGCATATAATTGGTGCTAGAATTAGGGTTTTAATTCTAATTCACAAGTAGTAAAGGCTTTGGAAAGAGGTCGGAATGAAATAAGAAGGATCACGGATAGATGGGTGGTCCCACTAGGTCGTGCACTTTAATTAACAACTCTTCTTTTATGCGTTGGACATGTTTTGATTAGCTACCTTTGCATGTTTGATTGGTTAATCTAGGTGCGGTCGCTTAGGTTAATTTTCATGAAAGTGGTTTTATTTGGGGAATGATAATTGGCGGTCCAGCATTCCACATATGTTAATTTCGGTTTCATGGCTAGGGAACTTGGTTAATTTTCGGTCCAATAATTGGTAAACTTGTATACTTGTGGCTGAACTTTATATACTTTGTGTTTCATCCCATCTTATTTAATTTATTCTTTGTAATTTAATTAATTTATTTCATTCAATTTATCTCTTAAACCCCTTTTACTTTGTACATATGTATATATATATTCTTCATACTTGTTAATAATAATTCTTTATTTTATTTAATTCTTTGTGACATTTTTTGTTAGGTACACCCTTTGATCTCCGTTGTGAACGATACCCTACTATGCACTATACTACTACCGATAGGGTTTTTTCTAAATTGATGCTCCTTTTGGGCGTACCAATTTTTGGCGCCGTCGCCGGTGATTGAAAATATTCTTAACCTAATTTTTTTTTTTTGTGAATACTGTTTATAATTTTTTGTAATTATTACTGTTTTTATTACTTGTATATAATTACTGTTTACTGTTTATTGTTTATAATTTTACTTTAACTGTTCATATTACTTGTTTATATTACTTGTCTATATTACTTGTGACTAGTTGTTGTTATTACTTGTTTTTAATACTTGTTCATATTTTGTTACACTTAGTAATTTATTTAGGTGTCTTTTATATAGTTGATTATTTTTTGTTGTTGTAAGTTGTAACTTGAACGGAATAGGTAAGGTCCTTTTGTTAATATTGGCCTAAACCCTTCATTTTTACCGTAAGGTTATTTGAGGTTGAGAGCGGCCTTTATTAACACTTGGAGAATTGTCGAACACTTAAGTGCTTTCTCAACTGAGTAAGGGGCACATGAATGGTGTCTAGATATGATCGAGACCCTGGGTGACGGGTTTGTAAAATTGGATTCAGAGGACTAGTCCACTAAATGAATCCTGCCTCTCGCTTATCTCTTGTGATCTGGCCATTCGCCTTCTGAAAACACGGAAAGTCATTTAAGTCAAGGCATTGCACCTAGGCCGTAAGTCCACCTTGAGTTACCGCTTGGAATCAACTTTCATTTTTTTTCAACTATATTAAGGCAAAAGAAAATATTTTTGTGTAAATAGAATATACGTAGACATAGGAAAATTTATTTATTTATTCATTTTGTATAGATAATTTGTGATACATTTTTAACATTGTAAATATTTGTTTTTATTTTGTAAATTTATTACTAACTTTATAATTTTGTATAGGGAAAAACCCGGGTTTATCGGAAAATTTTACCACATACATCGGAGCATACGTTTAGGAAGTCAAGGTTGAAAAACCTTGAGGTTGATGTCTTGTTGGTGATTTTCGGTTTCCTCGGGAGTAAAAAGGTAAGTTTTCTTTTCACTCTCGTTATTTGTTTTTAAAAAAAAAAAAAAAAAAAAATTATTAGAAAATTTGTAATTGTAAAAAAAAAAAAAAAAGTGTGTTTGTTTTTCTTTTTCTGTTGGTAATTATTATTATTATTTATTTTTTTACTGTTTATAATTACTATTCTTATTATTTGTTTTGGGCTTGTTTGTTAGTTTGTTTTGATATTGGGCCTTAGGCCCATTTGTGTGTTGGTTAGTGTTTTAGGTTTCGAAAAGAAAAAATAAAAATAAAAAATAAAAAAATTTAGCCCATTGGGCTCGTGTCATTCACGAAGCCCAAAACCCGTAACCCAAGCCCATTTAGTGTGTCGGGCCTGTTCGTTTTTAGGCCCATTAGTTTAAGCCCACCAATAATGGGCCGGAGATTTCTTTGGCTCAGGCCCACTTTAAGGCCCAAACCATTTCGATGGCCCAGGCCCGTTTAAAGTGTCGGCAAGCGCGTGTGCTACGCGTTTTCACTGTTCACTTTACGACTTTTCGTAAAGTATTAAAAAAATAGAATAAAAAAATAAAAAATAGAAAATCAAAAAATTTTTGATTGGGCCGACGCACGACTTTTGCGTCGGCCGAATTGTTTAATAAATCGACGTGCGTGTTCACTATTCCCTTTGCGAATTTCGTCGCTCGATCCGTGATTTACGGATCTCTGTCCTTGACTTTGGACACGCGTCCGTCCGTTCGTTTCCCTTCCCTTCGGTATGCGTTAGTGCCTTAGTCATTTCACGCAAATTCCCTTAGGTTTCCCTTTCTCTCTCTCGTTTTCTCTCGTGTGTTCTTCGTGTTCTTCAGTTTTCCCAGAAACCTCCCTAATTCCCAGAAAGCTATCCTCCCTTCCCAACCCAGAAATGGCCAAACGAGTGAATTCTTTCAGTGATTTGTTTCAGGCAGGTCCTTCAGAGAACCCAATCTTTGAAGGTCTGGCTGAAATAATTCCACCGAGCATGCTCAATAGCGCCGATGCTAGCATGCCGACCGAGCCACAACCGCAACCACTACCCCAAGCACCAATCATGGTTGCTGATCCACCCGTTGAGCCGGAAGCCGCTCCTGTCTATAGGAGACTTCCGAGGTCGAAGTACAGCAAAGCTCAGAGAGAAGCACTGGCGGCTTTCTTTGCGGTGTATTCTCACCCCACGAAACCACAACGAGAAAGATTTGGTCCAAAAATCGGACTAGAAGAAGACCAAGTCTATTATTGGGGGTCGAGAAATAGGAAGAAGTTCGGTATCCTTACGTCTGAGCAGCGTATTGCCGAGCTAGAGAGACGAAATGATCGAGCTGGTGAGCAAGAACGAGGAGCTTCAACTTCGAGATCAACGACTCGTCGATGCTCTCCACGGCGGCATCTGTCCCCGATTGCGGAGGTCTGTTCCGCACTCGGATGTGCCTAGGCGAAGGCTCGAAGTTGTTCCTCCACAACAAGAGCCTATTCTTGAGTTGTCCGATGATTCCATCGACATGGACCACTTGAGACGCGATGTGCGGAGCCTCATGCCTACCCTAGTCGAGCGCCCATCCATACCTTTGCCATCCGATACCCTTCCCGGACCTGCTCACGATCTTGTCGGAGTCCACACCGACTTGATCTTGGATATCGTCCGTAAGGCCAAACACGAGCTCCTGCTCATGGCCACTTCCGGATTTCCTTTGTGGATAACTTCACCGACTCCCGACACGTCTATTCATCCCGAGACTCTTAATAGGGCCGAGTACTTGCGAGTGTTTCAATGTGCTGAACCTGCACCGTACTTCAAAGCCGAATCATCGAGACACTCGGCAACCATTCACCTTTATCCGACCACCATCGTTCGGATCTTAATGGATGTTGGTCGATGGTTGCCCGTCTTCGTAGCATGATCACAAACGCCAAGACGTTGGAGATCCTATCCTCCAACAACGAAGAAGGCTACGAGGAGCGAAGCGAGTGATGTCGGCCGAGTTTCGGTGCCATCTCATCTCGTTTCAACTCGTGAAGTCCAGTTCGTTCGGTATTCTCACCAACAATCGGATGGAAGTTGGGTCGTCGTGGATGTCTCCGTGGATGAATTGCGCACAAATCCAAAGCCTTCCGTGAGATCGATTTGCCGAAAACGCCCCTCCGGATGCTTGATACGTGATCTTCGAATGGATCTTCCTTAGTCACTTGGGTGGAGCACGTGGATGTACGCGAGAAGGAGATGAAGGCCAGTTTCGAACCTTTTGTTCATTCGGGGTTCGCATTTGGTGCAAAGCGTTGGATCTCAACCCTCCAACGACAAGCCGAGCGCTACGTGTGCGCCACGGTATCCACACTTCACCCGGTGACTCTATCATTTCTCTTGAAGGAAGAAGAGGACTTGCGGAAATGGCAAAACGGATGACAATCTGTTTCTTCAACGACATCAGCAACTCCACGTACCATCACTTGGACTTGTTCGAACCGAACAAGGGACACTCGAATGGAGGTCAGGACCAACAAGAGAAGGGGTGATCCGAGCAAGCCCCCTGGAGTCAATCGTACTGCTGGTTGTTCTGTCGTGCATCTATCTCATCACACCAGAATCTTTGAGTTCCTCAAAGACGTTCAGACAAGACCAATATGGGATAGTATGTCGATGGACAGCTCTGTACGTGTGCTAGCAAATTTCACCATCGGTCTTGACCCGCGCAATCAGATTTCGGTGCTCGCCATAGATAGTCACAACGACTTCCTTATTCTTCAGGAGTGTTGCACCGATGCAACGGGGTCGTCTGTGATTTATGCGCCGATTAACCATTCCATTTTCCAGTGTTTGCTATCTGGAGTTCAACCGGAGCCATTTCCGCTTATGTCTTCAGGCTTCTCCATTCTGCCTAACGTATCCGGAGCTATTCTTGATGGAAGTCTACTTACTATAGTCTTCCAGATCTCGGTGAAGGCTACATCAGCCAAGTCTGCCGTGGAGTCGGCAACAACCCTTGTCCAGGACACACTTCAAAGGATCAGAGCCGCAGTCAATTAAGGAGCAAACGTTGGATGCAAGGCCCTGCTAGCCTTGTTTGTGACTGTTGGTGACTTGCTTCGGGAGGAGCTTTATGATCTTCAAGGGGAGTTTTTCTTTAACCTATCTTTTTCATTTGTATATATGTTGTGTGTTTACTTGTTTTTCTATTTGTGTGTTTACTTCTGTTTGTGTGTTTAAATTCAATAACCATGCTTGAATTATTCATTTTCGTGAAATATTTGTCTAACATTGAGGACAATGTTTAATTCAAGTGTGGGGGGAAGGTTTATTAAAAAGAAAAGAAAAAATTTGAAAAATTTGAAAAATTCAAAAAAATAATTTACTTGTTTTCGTTTTCTACGGTAACAATATATCGACTAAATCATACTTACTCCCTTGGTAGCGTTGAACCTACCATTGCACTTAGTAAGTCACCGTGGTCACGTATTGTTACCCTAATAAAAAAAAATTGAAAAAGAAAAAAAAAAATTGCTTCGTTGTTTATTTATTTGTTTGTTTTCGTTTTCTACTGTAACGGTATATCGACTAAATCATACTTACTCCCTTGGTAGCGTTGAACCTACCATTGCACTTAGTAAGTCACTGTGGTCACGTATTGTTACGTAAATTGAAAAAAATCAAAAAAATCAAAAAAATTAAAAATTACAAAAATATTTGCTTCTTTTTGTGTGTTTATTTCTGTTATGTGTGTTGTTTTCTTTCCAATCCCGATGATGAATTGAGTTTAATTGTTATGATTTTGAGAATGTTTCTTATATGCTAAGGTTTTGTGTAGTTTGCTTTGGATTTAATCTGCATAACTTATGATTGCTCGAAATTCCATGTTCACTTAACCTGTTTCGATTAATTGATTGCAATCCGAGAAGCACATTTAAACATACATTGTCATGCATACCCAGAAAATGTGAGGACTTGAGCCTGTTGTATATTCACATGTATGCATCTTTCATACATTTACTCGTTCTTCATGTGTGCACAATTCATGAGTTTTTGAACCTAGAACTTGCTCAGAGACCTCTTGAAACTTTTTATTAATCTGTGATGAATTAGAAATGAGTAAGGCATTAGTTGAGCACCATGGCCAAAATATTCACCATCCATCTAAACACGAACTTTAGGAATAACCCTTTTGAACTAAACACTCATCAGCCGTTTCTTTTGTTCACCCACACCATTTCACCCTTGTTTTATTGTGTTTGCAAGACGATGATAGTGACTTCTTATGTTTTTATGCTTCGGATTTGTGTGGTATGTACCAAAAGGCAAGTGTGGGGGTGTATTTATTTTGTTGTATTTGTTCAAAGAAAAAAAAAAAAGAAAGAAAAAAAAATCAGAAATCAAAAAGAAGGAATAAATTCCTCATAGAAAAAAAAATAGAAAAGGAAAAAAAATGTCGAAAGAGAAATTCCAAAAATAGAGTTATTTTCTTGTATTATTTTCAATAAAAGGTTGGAGGAAAATAAGAGTTGTTTCGGGTATAGCATAGGTATGAGTTTCAAAGTCGTTGATTTGTCTTGCAAACATGTGAAACATTTTCCATTTCGAGTCCTTTCACTTCATTGACCATTCACCATTTACCATTCATCCTTTTGTCCCTGTTTCACCTAAAAAGCCCTTATGATCTGATGATTTGTGGATTAATTGTGGAGAGTCGGTTAATGAGCAAGCATATGGGAACACTACTTGTGTAATTGTTTTGAGAGTAAACACTTAACCCTAAACACTGAGCGGAAATATTTAGTGAATCTTGTGAGGTTTAGTGGTTAATGTTGTTTCAATGTGCCTATTGAATTGCTTGACATTAATTGTATACTTGGTTTTCACACACTACACCCGAGCATAAATGAGATGTGCATGTTAAAGACTTAGCAAATTCGTTAGCCTTGGTATATAATTTGTATTCTCTTGATTATAACTCTTCTGAACTCGTCGAGGGTTATGGTTGGAAAGAATATATGTTTTGTGTTTCCCTTTTCTGTTTTGTATTGTTTTGTTTTAAGTTTTGTGTTGCTAAGGGACTAGCAATAGCTAAGTGTGGGGGAATTTGATAGGAGCACAAAGTGTGACGTTTTTAATGTATTTTCCCTACTATTTGGCTATGATTTCATTGTAACTTTGCTATTTTTGCTTAGTTTCCATATTTGAGTCCCTAAATGATATATAAATGTGAATACGTGCAGAAAATCGGAGCTCGGAAATTTACGAAGTCTAATGGGCTTTTTCGAGGCCCATTAAGAAGTGAGCTACCGTGAGGCCCAAGATGAAGGCCCAAATCCATGAAGATGAAGGCCCAAATCCATGAAGATGAAGGCCCAAATCCATGAAGAAAGGCCCAAATCCATGAAGAAAGGCCCAAGCCCAAGAAGAAAGGCCCAAGCCCATTTTCGGACAATCTGCCTGTGCAGATATGTCAACTTGCGAAGCCAATATCTCCCAATTTCACCGTTGGATCCAGCTGTAATTTTGATACACGCTGCATGTGTGTTTTATAGATTCTGTATTAAAATTTGAGAATCATCCAACCGTTCAAACGTGCATTATTCCGTTCTAAGTGGGAACTGCTCAGTGCTGTCTGCTTTTTATTTCTTTCCTCTTCTTTTATTTTCAATGCTCCACTCACCCCTATATTCTTTCCTCTTCTTTCTGCCCACAATATTAGTGTTTGATTTCTTTTATCTAAATAAATGGTTCATTGCCATATGACTTCATTTCCACCATTCCACTTACCATTTCTTTTCTACCACTCACATTCCACTTCTCTTCCTTTTCTTTCTTTATTTCTTTCATTGTCTTCTTCTTCCTCTCCATTCTCCTATAAATAGCAGCCTCATTCTTCTCTTGAAACACACCTCAATGAGGAGGGACAAACCCTCCTCTTTCTCTTCTCATCTCACATTTTCCATTCTCTAATACTATGGGTTTTCAAGACTTCAAGGAGGAGGAGAAGGCGTCTACACCATCACCACCAGCCCCTATTCAACATCACCATCACCATCATCACCTTGTCTTCACAGCTTGGATTACTTGTGGTCAAGGATTCAAGATGTGGTTTCAAGATCTTCATGCTATTCATACGGTGTATTTCGACTTAGCCTTTAAATTTATGCCTCTTTGTTACTTGATTATTCTTTGTATTAGTTAACATGACATGATTTATATAATATTCAGCCCTTGTTTATGGATTTATTTAATTGTTGGATCCTAATTAATTAGTTCTTCTAGTAGTTTATGTGACTCCGTTTATTTGATTTTGTTTTAGTAGATAACTTTTATATGTTTTTGTTTTAAGGTTGCAAACTTAAGATAATTGCATATAATTGGTGCTAGAATTAGGGTTTTAATTCTAATTCACAAGTAGTAAAGGCTTTGGAAAGAGGTCGGAATGAAATAAGAAGGATCACGGATAGATGGGTGGTCCCACTAGGTCGTGCACTTTAATTAACAACTCTTCTTTTATGCGTTGGACATGTTTTGATTAGCTACCTTTGCATGTTTGATTGGTTAATCTAGGTGCGGTCGCTTAGGTTAATTTTCATGAAAGTGGTTTTATTTGGGGAATGATAATTGGCGGTCCAGCATTCCACATATGTTAATTTCGGTTTCATGGCTAGGGAACTTGGTTAATTTTCGGTCCAATAATTGGTAAACTTGTATACTTGTGGCTGAACTTTATATACTTTGTGTTTCATCCCATCTTATTTAATTTATTCTTTGTAATTTAATTAATTTATTTCATTCAATTTATCTCTTAAACCCCTTTTTACTTTGTACATATGTATATATATATTCTTCATACTTGTTAATAATAATTCTTTATTTTATTTAATTCTTTGTGACATTTTTTGTTAGGTACACCCTTTGATCTCCGTTGTGAACGATACCCTACTATGCACTATACTACTACCGATAGGGATTTTTTTAAATTGATGCTCCTTTTGGATCCCATCATGTAGCCCAAGCCCATTAGTGTGTCGGGCCTGTTCGTTTTTAGGCCCATTAGTTTAAGCCCACCAATAATGGGCCGGAGATTTCTTTGGCCCAGGCCCACTTTTAGGCCCAGACCATTTCGATGGCCCAGGCCCGTTTAAAGTGTCGGCAAGCGCGTGTGCTACGCGTTTTCACTGTTCACTTTACGACTTTTCGTAAAGTATTAAAAAAATAAAAAAATAAAAAATCGAAAATCAAGAAAAAAATATGATTGGGCCGACGCACGACTTTTGCGTCGGCCGATTTGTTTAATAAACCGCGTGCGTGTCTACTGTAGACTTTACGACTTTCGTCGCTCGATCCGGAAATTACGGGTCTTCTGTCTGTGGCACGTGTGCGAGCGTGCGTCCGTTCCTTCCTTTCCCTTCTGTTTGCGTTAGTTCCCTTAGGTCATTACGCGATTTCCCTTAGTCTCTCTCTCTCTCTCTCTCTCTTTTCTCTCTCTCGTGTTCTTCGTGTTCTTCAGTTTTCCCAAAAAAATCTCCCAAATCCCAGAAGTTTTCCTTCCTTCCCAACCCAGAAATGGCCAAAAGAGTGAATTCTTTCAGCGACTTGTTTCAGGCAGGTCCTTCAGAGAACCCAATCTTTGAAGGTCTGGCTGAAATAATTCCACCGAGCATGCTCAATAGCGCCGATGCTAGCATGCCGACCGAGCCACTACCACAACCGCAACCACTACCCCAAGCACCAATCCTGGTTGCTGATCCACCCGTTGAACCGGAAGCCGCTCCTGTCTATAGGAGACTTCCGAGGTCGAAGTACACCAAAGCTCAGAGAGATGCACTTGCGGCTTTCTTTGCGGTGTATTCTCACCCCACCAAGCCACAACGAGAACGATTTGGTCCGAAAATCGGACTTGAGGAAGACCAAGTCTATTATTGGGGGTCGAGAAATAGGAAGAAGTTCGGTATCCAGTCTTCCGAGCAGCGTATTGCCGAGCTAGAGAAAAGAAACGATCAGCTGGTGAGCAAGAACGAGGAGCTTCAACTTCTGAATCAACGACTCGTTGATGCTCTCCACAGCGGCATCTGTCCCAATTGCGGAGGTCCTGTTCCGCACTCAGATGTGCCACGGCGAAGGCTCGAAGTTGTTCCTCCACAACAAGAGCCTCTTCTCGAGTTGTCCGACGATTCCATCGACATGGACCACTTGAGACGGGATGTGCGGAGCCTCATGCCTACCCTAGTCGAGCGCCCATCCATACCTTTGCCATCTGACACCCTTCCCGCACCTGCTCACGATCTTGTCGGAGTCCACACCGACTTGATCTCGGATATCGTCCGTAAGGCCAAACACGAGCTCCTGCTCATGGCCACTTTCCGGATTTCCTTTGTGGATAACTTCACCGACTCCCGACACTTCCATTCATCCCGAAACTCTTAACCGCGCCGAGTACTTGCGAGTGTTTCAACGTTGCGAACCAGCACCGTACTTCAAAGCCGAATCGTCGAGACACTCGGCAACCATTCACCTTTATCCGACCACCATCGTTCGGATCTTAATGGATGTTGGTCGATGGTTGCCGCCTTCCGTAGCATGATTACAAACGCCCGGACGTTGGAGATCCTATCCTCCAGCAACGAAGAAGGCTACGAGGAGCATATGCAAGTTATGTCGGCCGAGTTTCTGGTGCCATCTCACCTCGTTTCAACTCGTGAAGTCCAGTTCGTTCGGTATTCCCACCTACAACTGGATGGAAGTTGGATCGTCGTGGATGTCTCCGTGGATGAATTGCGTTCAAATCCGAAGCCTTCCGTGAGATCGATCTGCCGAAAACGCCCCTCCGGATGCCTGATACGTGATCTTCAGAATGGTTCTTCCTTGGTCACTTGGGTGGAGCACGTGGATGTACGCGAGAAGGAGATGAAGGCCAGTTTCGAACCTTTTGTTCATTCAGGGTTCGCTTTTGGTGCAAAGCGTTGGATCTCAACCCTCCAACGACAAGCCGAGCGCTACATGTGCGCCACAGGTATCCACTCTTCACCCGGTGACTCGATTATTTCTCTTGAAGGAAGAAGAGGACTTGCGGAAATGGCAAAACAGATGACAATCTGTTTCTTCAACGACATCAGCAACTCCACGTACCATCACTGGACTTGTTCGAACCGAACAAGAGACACTCGAATGGAGGTCGGGACCAACAAGCGCAGGGGTGATCCGAGCAAGCCCCCGGAGTCAATCGTACTGCTGGTTGTTCCGTCGTTCATCTATCTCATCACACCGGGATCTTTGAGTTCCTCAAAGACGTGCGGACAAGACCGCAATGGGATAGTATGTCGATGGACAGCTCGGTGCGTGTGCTAGCAAACTTTTCCATCGGTCTTGACCCGCGGAACCAGATCTCGGTGCTCGCTATAGATAGTCACAACGACTTCCTCATTCTTCGGGAGTGTTGCACCGATGCAACGGGGTCGTCTGTGATTTATGCGCCGATTAACCATTCCATTTTCCGAGTGTTTGCTATCGGAGTTCAACCGGAGCCATTTCCGCTTATGTCTTCGAGGCTTCTCCATTACGCCTAACGTATCCGGAGCTGTACTTGACGGAACACTGCTGACTATAGTGTTCCGGATCTCGGTGAGGGCTACATCAGCCAAGTCTGCCGTGGAGTCGGCAACAACCCTTGTCCAAGACACACTTCAACGGATCGAGCCGCGGTCGATTAAGGAGCAAACGTTGGATGCAAGGCCCCTGCTAGCCTTGTTTGTGACTGTTGGTGACTTGCTTCGGGAGGAGCTTCACGTTCTTCAAAGGGGGAGTCTTTCTGTTTCCCTTTTCATTTACTTAACTGTCGTGTGTTTATTTATGTTGTGTGTTTATCATTTGTATAAATAGTTGTGTGTTTAAATTCAATAACCATGCTTGAATTATTCATTTTCGTGAAATATCTGTCTAACATTGAGGACAATGTTTAATTCAAGTGTGGGGGGAAGGTTTATTAAAAAGAAAAGAAAAAATTTGAAAAATTCAAAAAAAAAAAATAATAATAATTTATTTGTTTTCGTTTTCTACGGTAACAATATATCGACTAAATCATACTTACTCCCTTGGTAGCGTTGAACCTACCATTGCACTTAGTAAGTCACTGTGGTCACGTATTGTTACCTTAATAAAAAAAAATTGATTGAAAAAGAAAAAAAAAAAAAAAAAATTGCTTCTGTTGTTTATTTATTTTCTTGTTTTTGTTTTCTACTTGTAACGGTATATCGACTAAATCATACTTACTCCCTTGGTAGCGTTGAACCTACCATTGCACTTAGTGAGTCCCCGTGGTCACGTATTGTTACCTACATTGAAAAATAAAAAAAAAAATCAAAAAATCAAAAATTACAAAAATATTTGCTTCTGTTTTGTATTTTTGTGTGTTTATTTGTGTTATGTGTGTTGTTTTCTTTCCAATTCCGATGATGAATTGAGTTTAATTGTTATGATTTTGAGAATGTTTCTTATATGCTAAGGTTTTGTGTAATTTGTTTTGGATCTAATATGCATAACTTGTGATTGCTCGAATTTCCATGTTCACATAACTTGTTTCGATTAGTTGATTGCAATCCGAGAAGCACATTTAAACATACATTGTCATGCATACCCAGAAAATGTGAGGATTTGAGCCTATTGTATATTCACATGTATGCATATTTCATACATTTACTCGTTCTTCATGTGTGCACAATTCATGAGTTTTGAACCTAGAACTTGCTCGAGAGACCACTTGAAACATTTTATTAATCTGTAATGAATTAGAAATGAGTAAGGCATTAGTTGAGCACCATGGCCAAAATATTCACCATCCATCTAAACACGAACTTTAGGAATCCCCTTTTGAACTAAACACTCATTAGCCTTTTCTTTTGTTCACCCACACCATTTCACCCTTGTTTTATTGTGTTTGCAAGACGATGATAGTGACTTCTTATGTTTTTATGCTTCGGATTTGTACGGTAGTATACCAAAAGGCAAGTGTGGGGGTGTGATTTATTTTGTTGTAATTGTTCAAAGAAAGAAAGAAAAAAAAAATCAGAAATAAAAAGAAGGAATAAAATTCCTCAAAGAAAAAAAAAAAAAGAAAGAAAGAGAAATTCCAAAAATAGAGTTATTTTGTTGTATTATTTTTGAATTCAATAAAAGGTTGGAGGAGAATAAGAGTTGTTTCGGGTTTAGCATAGGTATGAGTTTCAAAGTCGTTGACTTGTCTTGCAAACATGTAAAACATTTTTCAGTTCGAGTCCCTTCATTCATCATTCACCATTCACTATACACCATTCACCCTTTGACCCCTGTTTCACCTTAGAAGACCTTATGATCTGATGATTTGTGGATTAATTGTAGAGAGTCGGTTAATGAGCAAGCATATGGGAACACTACTTGTGTAATTGTTTTGAGAGTAAAACACTTAACCCTAAACACTGAGCGGAAATATTTAGTGAATCTTGTGAGGTTTAGTGGTTAATCTTGTTTCGATGTGCCTATTGGATTGTTTGATATTAATTGTGTACTTGGTTTTCACACACTTCACCCGAGCATAAATGAGATGTACATGTTAAATGCTTAGCAAATTCTTTAGCCTTGGTATATAATTTTTATTCTCTTGATTATAATTCTTTCGAACTCGGCGAGGATTATGGTTGGAAAGACCATCTGTTTTGTGTTTTCTGTTTTTGTGTTCTGTGTTTGCTAGAGGACTAGCAATAGTTCAAGTGTAGGGGTGTGATGTGAACGTAAAATACGTTCACAAAGTGCCTTTAATTACTGGATTTTGCTATTCCGAAAGCTTAATTGTACTGTTTAATGTTTGTTTTCGTGATTTTTAGGGAAAATACCAGGAAAATGTTAATCTGCACGGGAATAGGTGCATTTTGGAGGTTTTCAGCGTAAATCGGAAAGTCAACCGTGACTTTCATATTTGTGGAATAAAATATTGTACGAAGATTTCGGATTATTCCGAATCCCGACAAATTGTCGGCGAACCACCACATAAGGAGGCGCAACCACCACACGCGGTGGTGGAACACAATTCAAACCACCATTTATTTTCTCTAATAGTTGTTTCTTTTATTTATTTAAATTCTTTTATTAATTTATTTTAATTTTATTTTATTATTATTTATTTATCTTTCTTTTGTTTATTATTTTACTTTTTTTTGTTTTCTTTGGATTTCTGTTGCAGCTTCCACGATCACCACTTTCCTCCCTCACATGGTTTCAATTCATCATGATTCCATCCAGTCCACTTCACCAACCAGCCATGTTACCACGCCATCTCCACTTCAACTACAATCCATTCCTCACATGGAATCAAACAATTCCAGTCGCAAGCTTCCACTATTCCATGTTCTAGCTCAATCAAAGCCACGGCATTTTCTGCAGATCACATTCCACTTCCTTCTCTGCGTTGGCAGCCACCACCATATCCTTGGCTCCTTCCCATTTCCATTTCCTATTTAAGGAGAGCACCTGCAAGCAAATTAAACCACACAATCACAATCTAATTATGTTTGCTCTTCTTTTGCGGGGATTGGACGCTCTCTGCCACGAGCCTTTCTCCTTGCAGTTCTTCTGCTATGATCAATCATCACAGGCCATGAAATTCAGCCGTGCCTCTCCTCTGCCGCGACACATCGAGCCCGGTCTCACCAAATCCAGCCCAAGGCCGTGTCTTTTCCCTGCTCAAGCTAGATTTCGGATTCCATTAATCATAATCACAACACCTTCATTAATGTGTGTTAATCTTCATTTCGGGCGATACTTACCCAAGCCGCATCTACCGTCGGCTCTTGTTCTTCAAGCTTCTGCCGTGAGCAGCTCAAAGCCCAGCCCGGATTTCATTGTCGCGATGCCGCGCCGCCGTCTGCAATTCCAATTCACCAAACCAGGCCCGTCGGCGCCATCCCATCCTCATCACCTGCTGTTCACGCCGTGAAGCCCAGCGTGCCTCCACGGTTCCGGCTCGAGCCGCCGGCGCTGCTACTGCCGTTCCCAATCTCAACGCCGCAAGCTTCCCTTGCCGTGCTTTCCAACCATCGCCTCCGCTGCAATCCGATCACTGCAATCACCGACGCCGCCGTGGCCGAGCCCGGTTTCTCTCTCACCATTCCCTGCCGGCGTCGTGCTCTCGGTGGCATCCCCGTGTTCCCTTTCGCCGCTGCTCGGTCTCTCCGCGCCGCTTCCATCACAAGGCCGCACCACCTGCCTTAGCCTCTGCCGTTATCCCCGCCTCCCTTGCTAGCCGCCGCTCGCCGTGTCCCTCTCTTGCTTTGATAAAATGAAAGAAAAGAAAAACCGAAGCAAAGAAGAAGAAAAGTCCGGGCACGAGATGAGGAAAGAAGAAAAACAAATTGAAGGCTATGAGAAGACCACGGGCTGAATCAAGATGAATAAAAATCCCGGTCAACTAAGTCAACAGTCAACGGGGCCGGTCAAACAAGTCAAAATTGGGCCCCGAGCCCAATGCCCAATTACCCAAGCCCAAATGCCCCATTGATTTGTGCACCCGCCACATCCAAAATCAATTGTCCGTTTTTAATAGCTGAGTCTGCCACCTTCGCCTGCCAGACAGTGTCCATTTTCATGGACACAACAGTAACATTTTTCCCAAACTCTGTTTATTTATTATAATTTATTTTTGTTTAATTAACTATTCGTGAATAATTTTGGGAAATGTTATTGTTTGTTTATTTTCTATTTTGTGTAATAATTGTTGGATTGAAGTTGATTGATTCTTCTAGCAGCTTATGTGAATTTTGTTTGTTTGGTTTTATCTTTAATGTTGAAACTAAATGATAAGGATCGCGGATAGACGAGCGTTCGCTAGGTCGCGCACTTGAATTAACAACTCTTCTTCTATGCTTTAAACATGTTTTAGATTAATCACCTTTGCATGTTTAATTGTTTAATCTAGATGAGCGTTCACTAGGTTGATTTCATGGGAGAAGTTTATTTGGGGAATGATAACCCGCGTGGGCATTCCACATGTGTTAGTTTCGGATTCATGGCTAGGGAGTTAGTTAATTTTCAAAACAATATTTGTGTGTGTTTTTCTTGTTTTCAAAAATAATAAAAATCCAAAAATATTTCTTTTATTGTTTTCAAAATTATCAAAAACCCCCAAAAACAACTTTTGTATATAATGTATATTTTTGTAAATAGAAACAATACTGTATAGTTTATTTAATTTTGTATATATATATTCTTTATTCTTTATACTTGTTAATATAATTCTTTATTTAATTTAATTTTTCGTGACATTTAAAAAGTAAATATAACAATCTTCTGTGGGAAAAACCTTTATTTCCCATTATACTTTACAACGACAATTGTTAGGAATTTAGGTAATAAATTAATGAACCTCGGTTTTTACATATAATCAGACGTACGGCCTAGGTGCAATGCCTTGACTTAAATGACTTTCCGTGTTTTCAGAAGGCGAATGGCCAGATCACAAGAGATAAGCGAGAGGCAGGATTCATTTAGTGGACAAGTCCTCTGAATCCAATTTTACAAACCCGTCACCCAGAGTCTTGATCATATCTAGACACCATTCATGTGCCCCTTACTCAGTTGAGAAAGCACTTAAGTGTTCGACAATTCTCCAAGTGTTAATAAAGGCCGCCCTCAACCTCAAATAACCTTACGGTAAAAATGAAGGGTTTAGGCCAATATTAATAAAAGGACCTTACCTATTCCGTTCAAGTTACAACTTACAACAACAAAAAATAATCAACTATATAAAAAAACACCTAAATAAATTACTAAATGTAACAAAATATCAACAAGTCTTAAAAACAAGTAATAACAACAACTATTCACAAGTAATATAGACAAGTAATATAAACAAGTAATATGAACAGTTAAAAAAATTGTAAAATTATAAACAATAAAAAGTAAACAGTAATTATATACAAGTATTATTCACAAATATTCACAAAAATAATAGTTAGGCATTTTCAATCCCCGTCGACGGCGCCAAAAATTGACAGGCCCCAAAAGGAGAGTCAATTTAAAAAAAACCCTATCGGTAGTATAGTGTAAGTAGGGTATCGTTCACAACGGAGATCAAAGGGTGTACCTAACAAAAAATGTCACAAAGAATTAAATAAAATAAAGAATTATTATTAACAAGTATAAAGTATAAATATATACATATGTACAAAGTAAAAAGGGGAATTGAGAGATAAATTGAATGAAATAAATTAATTAAATTACAAAGAATAAATAAAATATGATGATGAAACACAAAGTATATAAAGTTCAGCCACATATACACAAGTTTACCAATCATTAAACCGAAAATTAACCAAGTTCCCTAGCCATGAAACCGAAACTAACATATGTGGAATGCCCACACGGGTTATCATTCCCCAAATAAAACCTCTTCTATGAAAATTAACCTAGTGAACGCTCATCTAGATTAAACAATTAAACATGCAAAGGTGATCAATCAATAACATATCTAACGCATAGGAGAAGAGTTGTTAATTAAAGTGCGCGACCTAGCGAACGCTCGTCTATCCGCGATCCTTTTTATTTTGATTCCGACCCGTTTGATAAGCCTTTACTACTTGTGAATTAGAATTAAAACCCTAATTCTAGCACAAATTACATGCAATCATCTTAAGTTTCGAACCTTAAAACAAGAACACATAAAAGATTCAATAAAACCGAATCAAATAAACGGAGTCACATAAGCTGCTAGAAGAACTAATTAATTAGGATCTAACAATCAAATAAACTCATAAAATATAGGCTGAAAATTATAAACGTCATGTCATGTTAACTAGTACAAAGAATAAACAAGCAACAAAGAGGAACTCAAAAAGAGTAATTAAAGAATGAGTTGAAGTACACCATATGGAAAGTAGGAAGAACTCGAAGATCACAAACTCTTAAATCCTCACGCGAGTAACTCAAAAGCCGAGATTCCCAAGGTGATGATGATGGTGGTGATGATGGTTGATGGCTGGTGGTAATGGTGTAAACAGCTCCCCTCCTCCTTGAAGACTTGAAAACCCTAAATACTAGAGAATGGAAAATATGATGTGAGATGGAGAAGAGAAAGAGGAGGGTTTGTCCCTCCCCATTGGGGTGTGTATTGGTGAGAAGAATGAGGCTGCTATTTATAGGAGAATGGAGAGGAAGAAGAAAACAATGAAAGAAATAAAGAAAGAAAAGGAAGAGAAGTGGAATGTGAGTGGTAGAAAAGAAATGGTAAGTGGAATGGTGGAAATGAAGTCATATGGCAATTAACCAATTATTTAGGTAAAAGAAATCAAACACTAATGGTATGTAGAGAAAGAAACAAATATAGTTAGGTGAGATGGGTGGAAATATGGGGGTGAGTGGAGCATTGAGAATAAAGGAAAAGGAAAGAAATAAAAAGCGAGACAGCACTGAGCAGTGCCACTTGGAGTGGAATTCTGGACGTATGGACGGTTGGATGATTCTGAAATTTTAATGCCGAACACTTAACATCCACATGCAGCGTGTATCAAAAGTACAGCTAGATCTGACGGTGCAATTGAGAGATATGGGCTTCGCAAGTTGACTGATCTGCACGGGCAGAATGTCCGAAAATCCTGGGCTTGGGCCTTTCCTCATGCTTTGTGAACCTGGGCCTTCCTTCATGGATTTGGGCCTTCTTCTTGGGTTTGGGCCTTTCCTTCATGGGCTTGGGCCTTTCCTTCATGCTTTGTGGACATGGGCCTTCCTTCTTGGGCTTGGGCCTTCCATCTTGATGGGCCTCGCAAAAGCCCATTAGACTTCGTTTCTGCACATGTTCACATTAATACGTCATTTAGGACTCAAATATGGAAACTAAGCTAAAATAGCAAAGTTACAATTAAATCATAGCCAAATAGTAGGGAAAACACATTAAAAACGTCACACTTTGTGCTCCTATCAGAAACTAACAACAAAAATGTAGAGAAATTGATATAAAAAGTTCTACAATTATGCACCTATCAGAAATCCTTTACCGTGGGCCAAAAAGTTCTTTTGTTTCATTCTCGACTTAAGTTGTTTCCCGGTAAGCTTCGTTCTCGTTGGATAGGTCCTTTTATTATTACTAACATTTTTCCTCATGGTGCTTTTCAGATTAAGGGAATCAACACCGGCAATGAGTTCAAGGTGAATGGTCATCGCTTGAAACCTTACTTTGAACCGTGCGACAATGATGAGGAAGCGGACGTTGAGGCAATTTCATTGGAGTCTCAGAGACACAAACGTCTTGGTTAGAAGTTGCGGCTAAGTCTAGGCTGAAGACTTTAAATATTAAGCGCTATTTGGGAGGCAACCCAATTCAACCACGACTATGGAGGAGCCGTCACACGCAGATTTGATTTCTCTATCTCTCTCTATTTGTTTTGGTTGAACTGTATATGTTTCCTTGTTCCATGCTTGTCTTACATATGTTATGTGCTTACATTGAGGACAATATAAGATTTAAGTGTGGGGGAAGGGTTTATGTTTTGTTTTGTTTATGTTTTTGTAAGCTCGTTTGTTTCGCACTAGCTTTGGAGCTATTGAGTCTTAGAAAGTGCTTGTTTTAAAACAAAAAAATAATAAAAAAAAAAAAATCAGAAAATTTCGAAAATACAAAAAGAGTTTTTTTTTATGATGGATGTTTGTCGAGTCTTAGGATGCCCTTAACTGCCTAGGATGAGCTTAATCTTTGAAATCATGGATGAAAAGTGGATCACAAGATCGAATATGTTGAATGTTATTCTTTGGTTAATTGATGAATATGGAAGATGTGTGAACATGTAGTAGATATGGTTTGAAACTTTGGTACAGATTTTGAGCATGTTAAAACAAGTTAATAAACCCTATGTGAGTTTTCGAGCTTTATGTGCTTTCTTGTTGAGAGATGTTTAAAATCAGATCTTCTTTGGCTTGAAAACTTGTTGTTAACCTCATTATTCTTCTATTTGATCAATTGCATGCCATAGATTTTCAATGGACTAGAGAGTTTACTAGAACTTGCTTTTGAATTTTTCGAAACTTGTAGTCATAACATACTCTGATTTTGGAAAGGATTGAAGGCACTTAGGATTTCCACCATTGCCAAAATAGCCATGTGTCCCTTAATTGTGTGCATGCGTGTGCACCCCTTAGTTAACCTCTTTGAGCCTACATTTAGCCTTTTCTTTCATCACCCACGATATCTTGACCCTAAACCTTAGTATAGTTACATCCTTACCCCTTGTTCTAGGAACTTAGTGGAGCTATGCTTTGGTGATTGAAACCATGTGATTGAAAGACAAAAGAAAAAGAGGTGATTGGCGAAAATAAGTGTGGGGGAGGGATAGACTTGTTCATACATGTGTGCCGTGAAAAATAAAAAAAAAGAAAGAAAAAAATATGTGTACGGCAAGAAAGAAAAAAAAATTGTTGTGAAAAAAAAAAAAAAATGGATTAATGTCCCCTTTCCCGAATGATTTAGGAGATTGCTTTGAAGTGAAGGTCTAATAAAAATACTTGGCCTTTGTCCTTTATCATTTGTGTTTAGAATGACGTTTTGGGGCCCAACAAGATGATATTTGGCCCGTTTTTGAGTGACATGGTTGTTTGGATGCTCTACTAAGTTTTTAGGACACTTTGTGATTTCTTATCCTTCGTTTCTTTAAACCGTGAGCCTTGGCCCCATTATAACCCTTAAAAGTCCTTCTTGATCCTTAAGATGAGTAATCCTTGATCTGTGGAGATAAATTTCGAAAGTAAGCATATGGTTTTGGTTCATTTGTGCATGTAATCGATATCTTTCATGAGGTTTTAAATCGTTCACTAAAGTGCTTTCTTTGATTGATATATGTGAGCTATTTGAATGCCTTACAATTATTTCTCTCACATATCTTTGAGTGAAAAGCTTTTAAGCATGAGCCATGAATCTGAGTGAAAATAGAGAGCATACCCTTGTAAGAATACTTGTTGAAACGTGCTGAGCTCCATTGATAACTATTGATCTTCCAAGTCTTACTTGTTCATATGAATTCCATGCTTGTTAATTAACTCTCGAATTTCTTGTGACAATTTTTGGTTAAGTGCTAAGCTTGATTTTGTGAAAGTAAGAGATTTCTGAGGCAAAATGTTAAGGGCAATAGAAGTTTTTCGTGTGAAATTGGTTGAATTGCTAAGGGACTAGCAATAGCTAAGTGTGGGGGAATTTGATAGGAGCATTATATGCTACGTTTTTAATATGTTTCCCCTATTATTTGGCTGCGTTTTATTGATTAACTTTGCTATTTTGCTTAGTTTTTATCTTTGAGTCCCTAAGTGATGAATACATATGAGCATGTGCGAAAATGAAGTTTTTAAGAAACTTTCCTGTTTTGACTTTCCTAATTGTTTTAGGAAACCTTCCTAATTTGAATCTTTCCTGTCTTGACCAGGAATCCTAAAGCAACCAGGAATCCTAATGGAAGTAGGAAACCTAGTTCATCCAGGAAAACTATTTTGTGCTCGGAATGGAAAATCGAGGCTCGGAAAATTACGAAGCTTAATGGGCTTTTTCGGGGGCCATTAAGAGGTGGGCTGCCACGAGGCCCAAGTTAGAAGCCCAAATCCATAAAGGAAGCCCAAAAGGACCCTATGTCGCAAACCCTAAACCTATTAGGGTTTGTGCCGCAATTACTAAGTGGGAAAGGAGAAAGAGGCCGGCCTAATCCTTATAGGATTAGGAGAGTTTGACGCAAGAAATAATTCAGAAAAATAAAAGGACTTCTTGCTCTCCATGTTTTACTAATTCTTGTAGGATTAGGAGTTTTAATTGTTTAATTCTTTTACTAATTCTTTAAGGATTATTTTTCAGGAATTAAAGGATGCATCAAGACACATTTGTGGCAAGATGCAATGGAGGATTTGCGGCAACAACACAAGGGAATTAGGGTTTTGCCGCAAGGTTTCTTGGAGGACAAGAAGTGCCGCACCTTTTACAATCCAAGAGGGATTAGGAGACCAATTAAATCAGATTTTATTGGATGAATCAAGACTAAAAATCGGCAAGAAGGAGAGAAGGATTTCTTGGTGACTACTCAAGTGAATCTCGGCCATTCAAGGATTTAATATTCAACGCTCAAGATCGCTTCTCAAGTTCCATGTTCTCCTATAAATAGAGGGGCTTCACAACATAATTCTACACCAATTCACAATCGAGAATACCATTCCATAAGTTTCATAGTGTCGACTACATCCATCCATAAGAGTTCTCGAGTTCCATTCTCTAAAACCTAGGGTTTCTAAGTCTTCAAGGAGGAGGTTAGGCGGCTGCACCATCATCACCTTCATCATCTAGGACGTCCATCATCATCTTCACCTTGCTGTTCACGGATCAGAAGTACTTGCTTCCAAGATTTCAAGGGTTCGTGGCTCAAGCTTCTCATTCCATATGGTGTATTTCGTCTATACCTTTAATTAATTCCTCCTTGTTGCTTGTTAATTCTTTGTTTTAGTTAATGATATGCTAATAACATAGCATCAATTAAAACCCTATCGGTAGTATAGAATAAGTAGGGATCGTTCACAACGAAGATCGAGGGTGTACCTAACAAAGATTGTCACAAAGAATTATTAACAAGTATAAAGAATAAATATATACATATGTACAAAGTAAAGGGGATTTAAAGATTGATTTAATTAAACTAAGTATAGAAAACATTATGTACAAAATAAATAGGTGAAACATTAAGGTCACAACCCCAAAACCGTAGGGTACAAGTTATCATTCAATGATTCCAAAAACTATTAATTCTCTAAGTCATGTGATCAAAATTAACATTGTGAAACATTAGAAAGCTAATTATTTCCCAATTAAACCTTTCTCTGAAAATTAACCTAAGTGAAAGCACCTAGATCAATCAATTAAACATGCCATCATAGTCTAAAAAGTTAGCTAATCCAACCATGTTCAAAGCATCGAAAAGAATTGTTAATTCAAGTGCACAACCTAGCTTGAATAAGTTCATCTAATTGCAATCCTTCTTTATTTGATTCTGACTTTTGTTCAAAGTCTTTACTACTTGTGAAATAGGTTTTGAAAACTATTAGGTGAATCCAAACCCTAATTCTAGCTTCAATTACATGTAAACATCATAAGTTTCGAACCCTATAACATAAACATATAAAAGATTTCTGTAAACTTGAATCAAATAAACAATCACACAAAAGCAACTTAGAAAACCAATAAGTTTCAAATCAAATATATAATAAACCCATAAACAATTCTGGAAATTATAAACTTAATGTTATGTTAACTAAAACAGAGAATTAACAAGCAACAAAGAGGAATAAATTAAAGGCTAAGTCGAAATACACCATATGGAATAGCATGAAGAGCTTGAGCCACGAACCCTTGAATCCTTGGAAGCAAGTAACTCAGATCCGTGAACAGCAAGGTGGTGATGAATATGGACGTCCTTGATGGTGATGGTGGTGATGGTGCAGCCGCCTAGACCTCCTCCTTGAAGACTTGGAAACCCTAGGTTTTAGAGAATGGAACCCAAGAACTCTTGTGGATGGTGTAGTTGCAGAAACTTTGAGAGTGTATGGAATGGTATTCTTGGCTAGAAAGTGGTGAAGAATTGTGTTGAGAAGCCTCTCTATTTATAGGAGAGTGGAGAGGAAGAAGAAGACAATGAAAGAAATAAAGAAAGAAAGGGAAAAGAAGTGGAATGTGAGTGGGAGGTAAAGAAATGTTAAGTGACATGGTGGAGATGTGGTCATATTGAAATTAACCATTTATTTAACTAAAAGAAATCAAGCACTAATGTTGTGGGGAGAAAGCAACAAATATAGTGTGGTGACATGAATGACAATATGGGGGTGAGTGGAGCATTGAGAATAAAAGAAAAGGAAAGAATTAAAAAGGAGACAGCACTGAGTTATGTCCACTTAGAACCGAATATTTGACGTTTGAACGGTTGGATGATTCTGAAATTTGAATCCAGAATACCTAACACATGAATGCACATGGTATCAAAATTACAGCTGGATCCAACGGTTGACTTAGGAGATATGGGCCTCCAAAGTGGACTGATCTGCACAGGCAGAATGTCTGAAAATCTCCTAGCTTAATGGGCTTGTACCTTTCCTCATGCTTTGTGGACTTGGGCCTTCCTTCATGGATTTGGGCCTTCATCTTGGGCCTCACGGCAGCTCACCTCCTATTGGGCCTCGAAAAAGCCCATTAGACTTCGTAAAATTCCGAGCTCCGATTTTCCGTTCTTAGCTGAAATAGTAATCCTAGTTGCATTAGGATTCCTACTCCCTTTATGATTCCTGTCAGAGTCAGGAAAGAATTCAAATTAGGAAAGTTTCATAATATCTTCATTTTAATTCATTCCTTCAATTAAATCATCATTTAGGGACACAAAGGTAGAAACTAAGCTAAACAGCAAAGTTAACCAATAAAACGCAGCCAAATAGTAGGGAAAATAAATTAAAAACGTCACACTTTGTGCTCCTATCAAATTCCCCCACACTTAGCTATTGCTAGTCCCTTAGCAACACAACCATACTCCACACAAAAATTCTATTGCCCTTAACTTATTGCCTCAGAAATCTCTTACTTTCATGGAATCAAGTTTAGCACTTAACCAAAATTTGTCACAAGAAATTCGAGAGTTAATTAACAATCATGGAATTCATATGAACAAGTAAGACTTGGAAGAACAATAGTTATGCAATGGAGCTCAGCATGTTTCAAACAAGTTATCCTCACAAGGGTATGCTCTCTATTACACTCAGATTCATGGCTCATGCTTAAAAGCTTTTCACTTAAAGATATGTGAGAGAAATTATTGTAAGGCATTCAAATAGCTCACATATATTAATCAAAGAAAGCACTTTAGTGAATAATGATTTCAAACCTCATGAAAGATACCAATTACATGCACAAATGGACCACAACCATATGCTCACCTTCGAAATTTATCTCCACAGATCAAGGGCTACTCATCTTAAGGATCAAGAAGGACTTTATAAGGATATAACGGGGCCAAGGCTCACGGTTTAGAGAAACAAAGGATAGGAAATCACAAAGTGTCCTAAAAACTTAGTAGAGCATCCAAACAACCATGTCACTCAAAAACGGGCCAAATATCATCTTGTTGGGCCCAAACTTCATTCTAAGCACAAATGATAAAGGACAAAGGCCAAGTATTTATTTTAGACCTTCACTTCAAAACAACCTCCTAAATCATCGGGAAAAGGGGACATTAATCCATTTTTTTTTCTTGAATTTTTCTTTTCTTGCCGTACATGTATTTTTCTTTTCCTCTTTTTTTTATTTATTTTTTTATTTTTACGGCATACATATGTAATGGACAAGTCTATCCCTCCCCCACACTTATTTTCGTCAATCACCTCTTTTCTTTTGTGTTTCTTCCACAAGTTCAATCACCATAGCATAGCTCCACTAAGTTCCTAGAACAAGGGTAGAGATATGACTATACTAAGGTTCATGGTCAAGATATCGTGGGTGAAGAAAGAAAAGGCTGAATGTAAGCTCAAAGAGGTTTAACTAAGGGGTGCACACATGTGTACACAAATAAGGGACAAATGGCTATTTGGCAATGGTGGAAATCCTAAGTGCCTTCAATCCTTTCCAAAATCAGAGTATGCTATGACTATAAGTTTCGAAAAATTCAAAACCAAGTTCTAGTAAACTCTATAGTCCATTGAAAATCTATGGCATGCAATTGATCAAATAGAAGAATAATGAGGTTAACAACGAGTTTTAAAGCCAAAGAAGATCTGATTTTAAACAACTCTCAACAAAGAAAGCACATATAGCTCGAAAGCTCACATAGGGTTCATTAACTTGTCTTAACATGCTCAAATTCTGTACCAAAGTTCAAAACCATATCTACTACATGTTCACACATCTTCCATATTCATCAATTAACCAAAGAATAACATTCAACATATCTGATCTTGTGATCCACTTTTCATCCACGATTTGAAAGATTAAACTCATCCTAGGCAGTTAAGGGCATCCTAAGACTCGACAACCATAACAAAAAAAAAACTCTTTTTGTATTTTCAAAATTTTCTAATTTTTGTTTTGTTTTTTTTTTATAACGCAAAGCAAAACAAATATAAAAAGCAAAAACATAAATCCTTCCCCCACACTTAAATCTTATATTGTCCTCAATGTAAGCACAAAAGCATATGTAAGACAAGCATGGAAAAAGTAAAACAAATACAGTTCAACCAAAAATAAGTAGAGAGAGATAGAGAAATCAAATCTGCGTGTGATGGCTCCTCCACATCCTTGGTTGAATTGGGTTGCCTCCCAAATAGCGCTTAATGTTTAAAGTCTTCAGCCTAGACTTTGCCGCAGCTGCTAGCCTTCATCATGTAGACGTTGCATCTCAAATGCAATGGCCTCAACGTCCTCTTCCTCATCATTGTCACATGGCTCAAAGTAAGGCTTCAAGCGGTGACCATTCACCTTGAA
This sequence comes from Rubus idaeus, assembly GCA_030142095.1. Taxonomy (NCBI): domain Eukaryota; kingdom Viridiplantae; phylum Streptophyta; class Magnoliopsida; order Rosales; family Rosaceae; genus Rubus; species Rubus idaeus. The sequence continues at coordinate 15,120,069 of CM057968.1, read as the reverse complement.
CTCATTGCCGGTGTGTATTCCTTTAATCTGAAAAGCACCATGAGGAAAAATGTTAGTAATAACAAAAGGACCAATCCAACGAGAACGAAGCTTACCGGGAAACAACTTAAGTCTAGAATGAAATAAAAGAACTTTTTGGCCCACGGTAAAGGTTTTCCCACGAATCATGTTATCATGGCATGCCTTTGTTTTCTCCTTGTAGATCCGTGCACTTTCAAATGCATCATTCCTAATCTCTTCAAGCTCACTCATTTGAAGTTTCCTATGAGGCCCGGCCTCATTCATGTCCATGTTCAATTGCTTCACGGCCCACTGATGTGAACGTAAAATACGTTCATAAAGTGCTCTAAATACTTGGATGGATGCTATTCTGAAAGCTTATTTGTCGGTTTAATGTTTGTTTTCGTGTTTTCAGGGAAAATATGTGAAAAATGTTAATTTACACATAAAAGGTGATTTTTGGAGATTTACCGCGCAATTTCGGAAAGTCAACCGTGACTTTCCGATTATCTGATGACACCGGTCATCTTTCGGAAGTGGAATATGACATTGTACGAAGATTTTGGAAACCGTTCCAAATCCCGGCAATTTTGCCGGCAAACCACCACTCACGGAGGCGCAACTACCACGTGCGGTGGTGAAACACATTTTAATTCTCTATTTTATTTTCCCTTGTTTACATTTGTTATTTATATTTATTCTTATTTCTATTTTAGTTTTTATTTTCTTTTATTATTTTATTTATTTCTTTTGTTTTCTTTTTAATTATTTATTTTCTTTTTATTATTTTCTTTTTCTTTTGTTTTTGCAGCTACCGTGTGCGGTGCCCGCGATTCTCTTTGATTCTTCTTTCTCCTGTTTGAGCTGGCTTTCCACCAGCCGGTGCATCTCGGTCCCCCCATTTCTCTTTGAATTTGAATTTCCACTATTGAATTGCGTTTCCAGCTACACCTCCACTCACAGATCACATCATCCCCTCTCTTCAAATACCAGCCTCTCGTCTTCATTTCTCTCGGGCGGGGCTTCTCCCCGCGCCACCAAATCTTTCCATCTCTTTCCCCCTCCACCATTTCCCAAGCGTCCGTGCTAGCTCTCATAGCTAGCCTTCTGTCCTTATGGTTACCCTCTGCAAACACTGTGTCTCCTTCTCGAGCGTCCGTGTACGGCTCACACAGCCGTGCCTTCTTTTCCTCCCCTCTCGTTCTTCTTTTCTTCCCCTGCAAACAGTCATCTTCTAATTAACCAATCTCTCTCCTTCCTCTTCTTTCCTCAATTATCTCAGCCCTATTTCTTCCCCCCGTAACTACTCCTTCAATCTACATAACCACAAACCAATTCCTCCATCTCTCTGTCACAATTCAATTAACAAAAGCACAACCTGCAAATCACAAAATCACAAGCCCACGGTTCACAATACCATCTCTCCAATCTTTGTTCTTTTGCAGGTTTAGAAGATTACCCACAAGCTTCCACCACAGCGCCGCCGTTACTCATCGTGGATGCCATCATCGACGCCGCTGCTCTCTGCATCTTAGCTGCTGTCCACGCCGCTGCTCCCAGTCCGCCGGCGTCGACCCATCGACATCTGCACAGAAATCTGAGCCGCACCGCTGCTCTCAGTTCGCCGCGCCCCCGAGCCTGTGCTCCTCTCCAGCCGTCAATCGAGGCCGCTACCGTCACTGTTCACACGAGCCCAGCTTCGTTTCCGGCATCCCAAACCACGCCACCGTGCCTCCAAATCGAGCCCATGCTCGATTCATCGTTCCCAATCACCGGACTGTCACAAGCTCAGTACGCCGCCGGATTCTCTTTGCTCTGCCGGCGTCGTTCATGTTCACAGCTCGTCGGTAGCTCTCATTCCTCTCTCTGCTCAACCCGGCGCCGCACGACGCCGGCTTCCCGTGAAGCCCAGCTGCACAAATCCGCCATCTTCTCTACTGTGCCTCGCCGATGTTGCCACGAGCCTCACCATCTCTCTCGCTTCTCTATGTTCAGAGAATGAAGAAACAAAAGAAAACGAAACAGAAGAAAGAAAGAGAAGTCGAGAGAGAATAAAGAAGAAAAAGAAAGCTACGGTTGAAAAGTCAACCAAGTGAAGCACGGGCTGGGCACGGACCAAAAAGAAAGAAAGAATTTGACTTGGGCTTTTGACCAAGTCAAAGCCCAAGGCCCAAATTGCCTCCAAGCCCAATAGCCCATGGCCCAATGCCAATTGCTAAATGCACCCGAACTTCATCGAAAATCCGGCGAATCCGATAAGATCCTTCGCCGGAATTAAATGAGCATTTCTCTCTCAAACTCAATTTATTTATATTTGTTGTGTGATTTATTTGAATTATTTGTATTTTGAATATTTGTTTAATTTGAATATTTGTGTGATTTATTTATATATTGAAAAACCCAAAAATATGTTTTTAATTCATTTGTGTGTTAGTTTAATTTCTTTATTGTTGGTGTGTTTTATTTAAGTGTGTTAGTTTAAATTGCATCTTAATTTGTTTTGTTCTTGTTTTATTTTGTTTATTTTCAAAAAGATTAAAAACCAAAAATATTTCTTTTTATTTATTTCTTGTTTTCAAAAGAATTTCAAAAACCCAAAAATATCACCTTTGTATATATTGTATATTTTTGTAATTAGAAACAATATAGTTTAATTAATTGTGACATAGGAAAGTAAATAAACAATCCTCTGTGGGAAAAACCTCTACTTCCCATTATGCTATTCAACGACAAATTGTTAGGATGTTTAGGTAATATTAATGACGTCGGTAAAACCGCATATCATTTTGGCGCCGGCTCGCCGGGGATTGTTTTTACTATTTACTTTTTTTTACTTTTTACTGTTTACTATTTGTAAATAATACTTGTAAATAATACTTGTAAATAATACTTACTAATTATACTTGTATATATTGTTACACTTAGTAATTATACTTAGGTATCCTGAATACTGTTAATTATTTAAGTTGTTGTAGGTTGTAATTTGAACGGAAATAGGTAAGGTCCTTTTATTAATATTGGCCTAAACCCTTCATTTGTACCGTAAGGTCACTTGAGGTTGAGGGCGGCCTTTATTAACACTTGGAGAATTGTCGAACACTTAAGTGCTTTCTCAACTGAGTAAGGGGCACATGAATGGTGTCTAGATATGATCAAGACTCTGGGTGACGGGTTTGTAAAATTGGATTCAGAGGACTTGTCCACTAAATGAATCCTGCCTCTCGCTTATCTCTTGTGATCTGGCCATTCGCCTTCTGAAAACACGGAAAGTCATTTAAGTCAAGATATTGCACCTAGGCCGTACGTCCACCTCGAATTACCGCTTGGAATCAACTTTGTTTTTAACTATATTTTGGACAATTTAACATTACTTGTAAATAAAATATACTTAGACATAGGAAATTTTATTTATTCATTTTGTAAATATTTTGTTTTTAACTTGTAAATTTTATTACTAACATTTTAATTTTTATAGGGAATAATCCGGGTTTATCGGAAATTTTACTACATACATCGGAGCATACGTTTAGGAAGTCAAGGTTGAAAAACCTTGAGGTTGATGTCTTGTTGGTGATTTTTCGGTTTCCTCGGGAGTAAAAAGGTAAGTTTTCTTTTCACTCTCGTTATTTGTTTGTTAAAAAAAATAAAAAAAAAAATTGAAAAATTTTAGTTGTAAATAAAAAAAAAAAGTGTGTTTGTTTGTTTTACTATTTTGTATTTATTTATTTTCACTTTTTATAATTACTGTTTGTTTGTTTTGGGCTTGTTGTAGTTATTTGTTATTGGGCCTTAGGCCCATTTGTGTGATTGGTTAGGGTTTTTGGTTTCGTAAATTAAAAAATAAAAAATAAAATAAAATTTTGGCCCATTGGGCTCGTGTCATTCACGAAGCCCAAAACCCTTAACCCAAGCCCATTTAGTGTGTCGGGCCTGTTCGTTTTTAGGCCCATTAGTTAAGCCCACCAATAATGGGCCGGAGTTTTCTTTGGCCCAGGCCCACTTTAAGGCCCAAACCATTTCGATGGCCCAAGCCCGTTTAAAGTGTCGGCAACCTTAGCGCGTGCGTCTCACGCGTTTTCACTGTTCACTTTACGACTTTTCGTAAAGTATTAAAAAAATAAAATAAAAAAATAAAAAATAGAAAATCAAAAAAAATTTGATTGGGCCGACGCACGACTTTTGCGTCGGCCGATTTGTTTAATAAGCCGCATGCGTTTTCACTGTACGCTTTGCGACTTTCGTCGCCCGATCCGCAATTTGCGGGTCTTCTGTCTTTGGCACGTGTGCGAGCGTGCATGCGTGCGTCCACTCCTTTCCCCCTCCCTTCTGTTTGCGCTAGTTTCCTTAGGCATTTCACACGTTTCCCTTAGTTTCTCTCTCATTCTCTCTCATTTTCTCTCGTTATTCTTCATCTGTTCTTCGTGTTCTTCCGTTTTTCCCAGAAAACCTCCCAAACCCAGAAAAGCATTCCTCCCTCCCAAACCACAAATGGCCAAAAGAGTTAATTCCTTCAGCGACTTGTTTCGGGCGGGTCCTTCGAGAGACCCGATCTTTGAAGGCTTGGCTGAAATAATTCCACCGAGCATGCTCGATAGCGCCGATGCTAGCATGCCGACCCGGCCACAACCACAACCGCAGCCCACTACCCCAAGCACCAATCCTGGTTGCTGATCCACCCGCCGAGCCGGAAGCCGCTCCCGTCTATAGGAGACTTCCGAGGACGAAATACACCAAGGCTCGGAGAGAAGCACTTGGCGGCTTTCTTTGCGGTGTATTCTCACCCCACCAAGCCACAACGTGAAAGATTTGGTCCAAAAATCGGACTAGAAGAAGACCAAGTCTACTATTGGGGGTCGAGAAATAGGAAGAAGTTCGGTATCCGGACTTCGAGCAGCGTATTGCTTAGAGCTAGAAAGAAGGAACGATCGAGTGGTGAGCAAAAACGAGGAGCTTCAACTGCGGAATCAACGACTCGTCGATGCTCTCCGGAGCGGCATTTGTCCCATTGCGGAGGTCCCGTTCCGCATTCGATGTGCCTAGGCGAAGGCTCGAAGTTGTTCCTCCACAACAAGAGCCTCTTCTCGAGTTGTCCGATGATTCGATCGACATGGACCACTTGAGACGGGATGTGCGGAGCCTCATGCCTACACTAGTCGAGCGCCCATCCGTACCTGTGCCATCTACTCTTCCGGGACCTGCTCATGATCTTGTCGGAGTCCACACCGACTTGATCTCGGATATCGCCCGCAAGGCCAAGCACGAGCTCATGCTCATGCCACCTGCCGGTTTTCCTTTGTGGATATCTTCACCGACTCCCGACACTTCTATTCATCCCGAGACTCTAAATAGGGCCGAGTACTTGCGAGTGTTTCAACGTGGCGAGCCTGCGCCATACTTCAAATCGGAATCCTCGAGACACTCTGCAACCATTCACCTTCATCCGACCACCATCGTTGAAATCTTAATGGATGTTGGTCGATGGTTGCCCGTCTTCTGTAGCATGGTCACAAACGCTCAGATGTTGGAGATCCTACCCTCCGACAACACAGTAGGCTACGAGGAGCAGAAGCAAGTTATGTCGGCCGAGTTTCTGGTGCCATCTAACATCGTTTCGACTCGTGAAGTCCAGTTTGTTAGGTACTCCCACCTACAACTGGATGGAAGTTGGATCGTTGTGGATGTCTCCGTGGATGAACTGCGCTCAAATCCGAAGCCTTCAGTGAGATCTATATGCCGAAAACGCCCCTCCGGATGCCTGATTCGAGACTTGCAGAATGGATCTTCCTTAGTTACTTGGGTGGAGCACGTGGATGTGCGCGAGAAGGAGATGAAGGCCATTTTCGAACCCTTTGTCCATTCTGGGTTCGCATTTGGTGCAAAGCGTTGGATCTCAACTCTCCAACGACAAGCCGAGCGCTACATGTGCGTCACAGGGATCCACACTTCACCCGGTGACTCTATCATTTCGCCCGAAGGAAAAAGAGGCCTAGCGGAATTGGCAAACCGGATGGCGATCTGTTTCTTCAACGACATCGGTAACTCCACGTATCATCACCGGACTTGTTCGAACCGAACAAGAGACACTCGAATGGAGGTCGGGACCAACAAGCGAAGGGGAGATCCGAGCAAGCCCCCCGGAGTCAATCGTACTGCTGGTTGTTCCGTCGTTCATCTATCTCATCACACCGGGATCTTTGAGTTCCTCAAAGACGTTCGACTAGACCGTCGGGATAGTATGTCGATGGACAGCTCGGTGCGTCCGCTAGCAAATTTCACCATCGGTCTTGACCCGCGGAACCAGATTTCGGTGCTCGCCATAGATAATCACAACGATTTCCTCATTCTTCAGGAGTGTTGCACCGATGCAACGGGGTCGTCTGTGATTTATGCGCCGATCAACCATTCCATTCTCCAGTGTTTGTTATGTGGAGTTCAACCGGAGCCATTTCCGCTTATGTCTTCAGGCTTCTCCATTCTGCCAAACGTATCCGGAGCTGTTCTTGATGGAACACTACTGACTATGGTGTTCCAGATCTCGGTGAAGGCTACATCAGCTAAATCTGCCGTGGAGTCGGCAACTACACTCGTCCAGGACACACTTCAAAGGATCAGAACCGCAGTCAACTAAGGAGCAAACGTTGGATGCAAGGCCCTGCTAGCCTTGTTTGTGACTGTTGGTGACTTGCTTCGGGAGGAGCTTAATGATCTTCAAGGGGGAGTTTTTCTTTAACCTTTCTGTTTATTTTTGTTTCCTTTGTATAAATGTTGTGTGCTTACTTCTGCTTATTTTTATTTGTGTGTTTATTTCTGTATGTGTGTTTAAATTCAATAACCATACTTGAATTTTTCATTTTCGTGAAATATCTGTCTAACATTGAGGACAATGCTTAATTCAAGTGTGGGGGAAGGTTTATATTAAAAAGAAAAGAAAAAATTTGAAAAATTTGAAAAACTCAAAAAAATAATTTACTTGTTTTTGTTTTCTACGGTAACAATATATCGACTAAATCATACTTACTCCCTTGGTAGCGTTGAACCTACCATTGCACTAAGTAAGTCACTGTGGTCACGTATTGTTACGTAAATTGAAAAAATCAAAAAAAATCAAAAAATCAAAAAAATACAAAAATATTTGCTTCTGTTTGTGTGTTTTTGTGTGTTTATTTGTATTCGTGTTTTGTTCTTTCCAATCCCGATGATGAATTGAGTTTAATTGTTGTGATTAGGAGAATGTTTATTATATGTCAAGGCTTTGTGTGATTTGCTTTGGATTTAATTTGCATAACTTATGATTGCTCGAAATTTCATGTTCACATAACCTGTGTTAATTAGTTGATTGCAATCCGAGAAGCACATTTGAACATACATTGTCATGCATACCCAGAAATTGTGAGAATTTGAGCCTGTTGAATATTCACATGTATGCATTATTCATACATTTACTCGTTCTTCATGTGTGCACAATTCATGAGTTTTTGAACCTAGAACTTGCTCATTGACCTCTCGAAACTTTTTATTAATCTGTGATGAATTGAAAATGATTAAGGCATTAGTTGAGCACCATGGCCAAATATTCACCATCCATCTAAACACGAACTTTAGGAATCCCCTTTTGAACTTATCACTCATTAGCCGTTTCTTTTGTTCACCCACACCATCTCACCCATGTTTTATTGTGTTTGCAAGACGATGATAGTGACTTCTTATATTCTTATGCTTCGGGTTTTGATTTGTATGGTAGTACCAAAAGGCAAGTGTGGGGGTGCATTTTATTTTGTTGTATTTATTCAAAGAAAGAAAGAAAAAAAAAATCAGAAATAAAAAGAAGGAATAAATTCCTCAAAGAAAAAAAAAATAGAAAAGAAAGAAAGAAAAAAAAAATGTCGAAAGAGAAATTCCAAAAATAGAGTTATTTTCTTGTATTATTTTCAATAAAAGGTTGGAGGAGAATAATAGTTGTTTCGGGTTTAGCATAGGTATGAGTTTCAAAGTCGTTGATTTGTCTTGCAAACATGTGGAACATTTATCATTTCTAGTCTTTCCCTTCCATTTACCATTTACCATTCATTCACCATTCATTCACCCTTTGGCCCCATTACACCATTGAAAGCCCTTATGATTTAATGATTTGTGGATTAATTGTAGAGAGTTGGTTAATGAGCAAGCTTATGGGAACACTACTTGTGCAATTGTTATGAGAGTAAACACTTAACCCTAAACACTGAGCGGAAATATTTAGCGAATCTTGTGAGTTTTAGTGGTTAATGTTGTTCATTTGTGCCAATTTGATTGCATGAGATTAATTGTACACTCGGTTTTCACCCACTTCACTCGAGCACGAATGAGATGTCCATGTTAAATACTTAGCAAATTCGTGAGCCTTGGTATATAGTTTTTATTCTTCTGATTATAATTCTTGTGAACTCGTTGAGGGTTATGGTTGGAAAGAATTTCTGTTTTGTGTTTCCCTTCTGTTTTTGTGTTGTTCTGTTTTTAGTTCTGTGTTTGCTAGAGGACTAGCAAAAGTTCAAGTGTGGGGGTGTGATGTGAACGTAAAATACGTTCATAAAGTGCTCTAAATACTTGGATGGATGCTATTCTGAAAGCTTATTTGTCGGTTTAATGTTTGTTTTCGTGTTTTCAGGGAAAATATGTGAAAAATGTTAATTTACACATAAAAGGTGATTTTTGGAGATTTACCGCGCAATTTCGGAAAGTCAACCGTGACTTTCCGATTATCTGATGACACCGGTCATCTTTCGGAAGTGGAATATGACATTGTACGAAGATTTTGGAAACCGTTCCAAATCCCGGCAATTTTGCCGGCAAACCACCACTCACGGAGGCGCAACTACCACATGCGGTGGTGAAACACATTTTAATTCTCTATTTTATTTTCCCTTGTTTACATTTGTTATTTATATTTATTCTTATTTCTATTTTAGTTTTTATTTTCTTTTATTATTTTATTTATTTCTTTTGTTTTCTTTTTAATTATTTATTTTCTTTTTATTATTTTCTTTTTCTTTTGTTTTTGCAGCTACCATGTGCAGTGCCCGCGATTCTCTTTGATTCTTCTTTCTCCTGTTTGAGCTGGCTTTCCACCAGCCGGCAGTGCATCTCAGTCCCCCCCATTTCTCTTTGAATTTGAATTTCCACTATTGAATTGCGTTTCCAGCTACACCTCCACTCACAGATCACATCATCCCCTCTCTTCAAATACCAGCCTCTGTCTTCATTTCTCTCAGGCCGGGGCTTCTCCCCGCGCCACCAAATCTTTCCATCTCTTTCCCCCTCCACCATTTCCCAAGCGTCCGTGCTAGCTCTCATAGCTAGCCTTCTGTCCTTATGGTTACCCTCTGCAAACACTTGTCTCCTTCTCGAGCGTCCGTGTACGGCTCACACAGCCGTGCCTTCTTTTCCTCCCCCTCTCGTTCTTCTTTTCTTCCTCGCAAACAGTCATCTTCTAATTAACCAATCTCTCTCCTTCCTCTTCTTTCCTCAATTATCTCAGCCCTATTTCTTCCCCCCGTAACTACTCCTTCAATCTACATAACCACAAACCAATTCCTCCATCTCTCTCGTCACAATTCAATTAACAAAAGCACAACCTGCAAATCACAAAATCACAAGCCCACGGTTCACAATACCATCTCTCCAATCTTTGTTCTTTTGCAGGTTTAGAAGATTACCCACAAGCTTCCACCACGGCGCCGCCGTTACTCATCGTGGATGCCATCATCGACGCCGCTGCTCTCTGCATCTTAGCTGCTGTCCACGCCGCCGCTCCCGGTCCGCCGGCGTCGACCCATCGACATCTGCACGAAATCCGAGCCGCACCGCTGCTCTCGGTTCGCCGCGCCCCGAGCCCGTGCTCCTCTCCAGCCGTCAATCGAGGCCGCTACCGTCACTGTTCACACGAGCCCGGCTTCGTTTCCGGCATCCCAAACCACGCCACCGTGCCTCCAAATCGAGCCCATGCTCGATTCATCGTTCCCAATCACCGGACTGTCACAAGCTCGGTACGCCGCCGGATTCTCTTTGCTCTGCCGGCGTCGTTCATGTTCACGGCTCGTCGGTAGCTCTCATTCCTCTCTCTGCTCAACCCGGCGCCGCACGACGCCGGCTTCCCGTGAAGCCCGGCTGCACAAATCCGCCATCTTCTCTCTGTGCCTCGCCGATGTTGCCACGAGCCTCACCATCTCTCTCGCTTCTCTATGTTCGAGAGAATGAAGAAACAAAAGAAAACGAAACAGAAGAAAGAAAGAGAAGTCGAGAGAGAATAAAGAAGAAAAAGAAAGCTACGGTTGAAAAGTCAACCAAGTGAAGCACGGGCTGGGCACGGACCAAAAAGAAAGAAAGAATTTGACTTGGGCTTTTGACCAAGTCAAAGCCCAAGGCCCAAATTGCCTCCAAGCCCAATAGCCCATGGCCCAATGCCAATTGCTAAATGCACCCGAACTTCATCGAAAATCCGGCGAATCCGATAAGATCCTTCGCCGGAATTAAATGAGCATTTCTCTCTCAAACTCAATTTATTTATATTTGTTGTGTGATTTATTTGAATTATTTGTATTTTGAATATTTGTTTAATTTGAATATTTGTGTGATTTATTTATATATTGAAAAACCCAAAAATATGTTTTTAATTCATTTGTGTGTTAGTTTAATTTCTTTATTGTTGGTGTGTTTTATTTAAGTGTGTTAGTTTAAATTGCATCTTAATTTGTTTTGTTCTTGTTTTATTTTGTTTATTTTCAAAAAGATTAAAAACCAAAAATATTTCTTTTTATTTATTTCTTGTTTTCAAAAGAATTTCAAAAACCCAAAAATATCACCTTTGTATATATTGTATATTTTTGTAATTAGAAACAATATAGTTTAATTAATTGTGACATAGGAAAGTAAATAAACAATCCTCTGTGGGAAAAACCTCTACTTCCCATTATGCTATTCAACGACAAATTGTTAGGATGTTTAGGTAATATTAATGACGTCGGTAAAACCGCATATCACCCACCATGCTTTGTGTTCCAACTCCACCGGTAAATGGCACGGTTTGCCATAGACAATCCGATAAGGTGACATCCCAATGGGGGTCTTGTATGCTGTCCTATATGCCCACAACGCATCCACCAATCTAGTGCTCCAATCCTTGCGGTTAGGGTTAACCGTTTTCTCTAGAATGCTCTTGATCTCTCGATTGGAAACTTCAGCTTGTCCATTCGTTTGAGGATGATAAGGCGTGGAAACCTTATGTGTGACACCATATTTCTTGAACAAGGCTTCAATTGTGCGGTTACAGAAGTGTGATCCTCCATCACTTATGATTGCTCTTGGCATGCCAAACCTAGAGAAAATGTTAGACTGCACAAAATCTGAAACAACTTTGGCGTCATTAGTCCGGGTGGCTTTTGCTTCCACCCACTTTGAAACATAATCAACAGCAAGGAGAATGTAAAGAAAACCAAAAGATGAAGGAAAAGGGCCCATGAAATCTATTCCCCAAACATCAAATACTTCAACCACCGAAATGTTAGTTAATGGCATCTGATCCCTAGGTCCTAAATTACCGGTTCTTTGACACCTATCACATGTTAAGCAATAAGCATATGCATCTTTAAACAAAGTTGGCCAAAAGAAACCCGATTCTAACACCTTAAAAGCAGTCTTTTTTGAACCAAAGTGCCCCCCACATGCTTTAGAATGGCAAAAGGATAGTATAGCATTTTGTTCATGTTCAGGAATGCATCTCCTAATTAATTGATCAGCACAATGTTTCCACAAATAAGGATCATCCCAAACATATTGCCTAGCAATCTTCTTAAGTCTATCTCTTTGAGCATGCGACATGGTATCAGGAATTCTATTAGAAACAATATAGTTCACAATATCAGCATACCATGGTTCACTAACCTGAACTCCGAAGAGTTGTTCATCCGGAAACGTTTCCACAAGAGGAATGACATCTTCCTCATGCACTAAGCGGCTCAAATGGTCAGCCACCACGTTCTCACTTCCTTTCTTGTCTTTGATCTCCACATCAAACTCTTGAAGTAGAAGTACCCATCTAATCAGCCTTGGTTTCGCCTCCTTCTTGGAGAGTAGGTACTTAAGAGCTGCATGATCAGTGTAAATAATAACTTTAGTACCAAGCAAGTAAGAACGAAATTTTTCAAGGGCAAAAACCACAGCAAGCAACTCTTTCTCAGTAGTGGAATAATTTAATTGAGCATCATTAAGAGTGCGAGAAGCATAATAAATGGCATAAGGCTTCTTATCCAGTCGTTGCCCTAGTACGGCTCCCACAGCATAGTCTGATGCATCACACATCAACTCAAAAGGCAAGGACCAATCCGGGGGTTGCATGATAGGGGATGACGTCAAAAGCTCCTTAAGCTTGTCAAAAGCTTCTTGGCACTCCTTGTCAAACACAAACGTCACCTCCTTTTGTAGTAGGCGGCAAAGGGGTCTTGAGATCTTTGAGAAGTCCTTGATAAAGCGACGATAGAATCCTGCATGTCCAAGAAAAGAACGAACCTCTCTCACGGAAGTGGGAGAGGGTAAGTAGCGTACAAGATCGACCTTAGCTTTATCTACTTCTATACCCCTAGAAGAGATAATATGACCTAGGACTATCCCTTGTCTAACCATAAAATGACATTTCTCCCAATTTAGCACAAGGTTAGTTTCAATACACCGTTTAAGTATAAGTTCCAAATTATCAAGGCAATTATCAAAGTTTTCACCAAAAACTGAAAAGTCATCCATAAAAACTTCAATAATTTTTTCAATAAAATCAGAAAAGATGCTTACCATACATCTTTGGAAGGTACCTGGTGCATTGCAGAGTCCGAAGGGCATGCGGCGATAAGCAAATGTCCCAAAGGGACAAGTGAAGGTCGTCTTTTCTTGATCCTCATGCGCTATGGCAATCTGATTGTAACCGGAGTATCCATCAAGGAAGCAATAGTAATCATGGCCCGCTAGTGGGAAGTGATCCTTCCTAGTGGTGGCGTTGAGCTTCCTATAGTCAATGCAAACTCGATGGCCGGTCACGGTCCTTTGTGGCACCAACTCATTCTCAGCATTCTGAACAACAGTGACTCCGGACTTCTTTGGTACCACTTGGATTGGTGACACCCATTTGGAGTCTGAAATGGGGTAGATAACACCACAATCAAGGAGTTTGATAACCTCCTTCTTCACAACTTCCATCATTGGAGGGTTGAGACGGCGCTGAGCCTCTCTAGTGGGTTTAGTCCCCTCCTCAAGAAGTATCCTATGGACGCATGTTGTAGGGCTGATTCCCTTGATATCTGCTAAGGTCCATCCAATAGCAGTCTTATGCTCCTTAAGCACACTCACCAAACGTTGCTCTTGAGTATATGTAAGTGCAGATGACACAATGACGGGCAACGTTTCATTTTCCCCTAAGTAGGCATACTTCAAATAATCCGGTAGGGGCTTGAGTTCAAGCATGGGTGCCTTAATCACAGAGGGAACAACCTTGTTAGTAGATAAGGGAATGGACAATGGAGGAATGTACTTACCTAAATAAGGCGTGGCCTCAAGAGAGAACACATTGTCCATAACCTTTGCATCACAAGTTTCCAAAAGCTCCTCCAAAGGGATGCTTACTGATTTGAGGATTTTTACCTACGTCATTAATTATTACCTAAATTCCTAACAGTTGTCGTTGTAAAGTATAATGGGAAATAAAGGTTTTTCCCACAGAAGATTGTTATATTTACTTTTTAATGTCACGAAAAATTAAATTAAATAAAGAATTATTATTTACAAGTATAAAGAATAAAGAATATATATATATACAAAATTAAATGAACTATACAGTATTGTTTCTATTTACAAAAATATACATTATATACAAAAGTATTTTTGGGGGTTTTTGAGATTTTTGAAAACAATAAAAGAAATATTTTTGGATTTTTATTATTTTTGAAAACAAGAAAACACACACACAAATATTGTTTTGAAGATTAACCAACTCCCTAGCCATGAATCCGAAACTAACATATGTAAGATGCTGGACCACCATACATCTCCCAAATAAAACTTTCCCTAACAATTAACTCCGAGACCACTCTGTCAGCTAATCACTAGAAAAAGAGTTGTTAATTCAAGTGCACGACCTAGCGGGACCGCCCAACTATCCGTGATCCTTATTATTTAGTTTTAACATTAAAGATAAAACCAAACAAACAAAATTCACATAAGCTGCTAGAAGAATCAATTAACTTCAATCCAACAATTATTACACAAAATAGAAAATAAAACAAATAGTAACAAATTATCCCAACATTTATTCACATTAATTAAAGTACGGAAAATAAAATTAAACAAAAATAAAATATAATAAATAAACGAGAGTTGGGAAAATGTTACTAATGTGTCCATGAAAATGGACACTGTCCGTACGTGAGCGAAGGTGGCGGACTCGGCTATTTAATCGGACATATGCATTTGGATGTGGCGGGTGCACTTAGCAGATTGGGCTTTGAGCTTTTGGGCTTGGGCAATTGGGCAAAGGCCCAATTAATTTCTTCATTCTCTTCCTTGCTTGCGGCCCGGCCCATTCCTTGGTTGACTTTTCAACCATGAGTTTTCTTTCTCTTCTTAGCCATGTCGGCATTCCTTATTCAATTTCTTCTTCTTCGCAAATTCTGGGCAGAGCTTGGGAGGGAGAGAGACCGGTGATGGCGCAAGGGATCGACGCCGACGGGGGACTAGAAAGATGGCAGCGGCGACGGCGAGGCGAGGATGGGCGACGACGGTGAGCTGCGGATGGGCGACGACGGTGAGCTGCTCGAGGCAGCCGGAGCGAACGCAGAGGCTAAGGCAGGTGGGTCGCCGGCGTGGTCGTGAGAGGACGGAGAGACTGTTCGCCGAGAGAGAGAGAGCAGCAGGGGGCTAAACGGTGCTGGGTTGTGAATATCGACGACCGGCGTTGAATTCGACGATGAGAGGACGGGCAACGACGACGCGGCTTCAATGAATGGCGAGAGGGCGGGCGCGCGGCCCGGGTGGAGAACAGCAGCGACGGCGTCATGGCTGGGCTCGGGGATGCACGGCGGCGACGTCACGAGAGGAGGATGCGGGCGGCGGTGAGCCGGGCTTTGTGATTGGGCTGCTGCGTTGGTACCTGCAAAAGAAAAACAAGAATATTAGAAAATGATTGATTTAAATTGCAGGTAATTTGAGAATTGAAAGACGAGAGAAGGTTGCCATGGTTTTGATCGATGATGGAAGATGGGTTTGTGAATGAAATGGTTGCGGGGGCTGCTTAAATAGCGAGAGGAAGAGTAGAAGCAGCCAAGGAAGAGGAAGAATGGAGCTCAGTGGAGTGATCTGGAAAGGAGAATTGGTGGAATGGTTGGTGATGGTGGAGTGATTGATTCCATGTGGATGATGAACTGTGAATTTGGTGGCTGGTATCAAAGAGGGAATCGTGAACATGGGAGGAGTAGGACGTGAGCATGTTACCTGCAAAGAGAAAGAAAAGAAAACAAAGAAAAGAAAAAGAAAAAAATAATAAAACAAAAGAAAGATAAAATAAAGAAATAAAAATAAAATAAATATTAAAATACAAAAACAAATAAATAAAGAATAAGAATAAATATAAAACATAAACATAGGGAAAATAAAGATGGAGGTTTAAAATATGTATCGCCACCGCGTGTGGTGGTTGCGCCGCCTTATGTGGTGGTTCGCCGACAAACTTGCCGGAATTCGGAACGGTTTCCGAAATCTTCGTACATTAACTGGGCCCACATCCTCAAAATGACCGGTGTCATTAGAGAAAAGTCACGGTTGACTTTTAATATTTTCGGAATGCGCTGAAAACCTCCAAAATGCACATATTCTGTGTAGATTAACATTTTCCTGGTATTTTCCCTAAAAACACAAAAACAAATATTAAATAGACAATTAAGCTTTCGGAATAGCAAAATCCAGTAATTAAAGACACTTTGTGAACGTATTTTACGTTCACATCACACCCCTACACTTGAACTATTGCTAGTCCTCTAGCAAACACAGAATACAAAACAACACAAAACAGAAAGGGAAACACAAAACAGACGGTCTTTCCAACCATAATCCTCAGCGAGTTCGAAAGAATTATAATCAAGAGAATACAAATTATATACCAAGGTTAAAGAATTTGCTAAGCATTTAACATGTACATCTCATTTATGCTCGGGTGTAGTGTGTGGAAACCAAGTATACAATTAATGTCAAGCAATCCAATAGGCACATCGAAACAACATTAACCACTAAACCTCACAAGATTCACTAAATATTTCCACTCAGTGTTTAGGGTTAAGTGTTTACTCTCAAAACAATTACACAAGTAGTGTTCCCATATGCTTGCTCATTAACCAACTCTCTACAATTAATCTACAACTCATCAGATCATAAGGACTTTCAGGTGAAACAGGGACCAAAGGATGGATGGTAAATGGTGAATGGTAAATGAAGTGAAAGGACTCGAAATGCAAAAAATGTTTCACATGTTTGCAAGACAAATCAACGACTTTGAAACTCATACCTATGCTATACCCGAAACAACTTTCTTATTTTCCTCCAACCTTTTATTGAAAATAATACAAGAAAATAACTCTATTTTTTTGGAATTTCTCTTTCTGACATTTTTTTTTTCTTTCTTTCTTTTCTATTTTTTTTTTCTTTGAGGAATTTATTCCTTCTTTTTATTTCTGAATTTTTTTTTCTTTCTTTCTTTCTTTGAACAATTACAACAAAATAAATACACCCCCACACTTGCCTTTTGGTATACTACAATACAAATCCGAAGCATAAAAACATAAGAAGTCACTATCATCGTCTTGCAAACATAAATAAAACAAGGGTGAAATGGTGTGGGTGAACAAAAGAAACAGGCTAATGAGTGATCAGTTCAAAAGGGGATTCCTAAAGTTCGTGTTTAGATGGATGGTGAATACTTTGGCCATGGTGCTCAACTAATGCCTTACTCATTTCTAATTCATTACAGATTAACAAAAAGTTTCAAGAGGTCTCGAGCAAGTTCTAGGTTCAAAAACTCATGAATTGTGCACGCATGAAGAACGAGTAAATGTATGAAATATGCATACATGTGAATATACAATAGGCTCAAGTCCTCACATTTTCTGGGTATGCATGACAATGTAGGTTTAAATGTGCTTCTCGGATTGCAATCAATTAATCGAAACAGGTTATGTGAACATGAAAATTCGAGCAATCATAAGTTATACAAATTAAATCCAAAGCAAATTACAAAGCCTTAGCATATAATCAACATTCTCAAAATCATAACAATTAAACTCAATTCATCATCGGGATTGGAAAGAACACAACACACATAACACAACTAAACACACAAAAACACACAAACAGAAGCAAATATTTTTGTAATTTTTTGATTTTTTTGATTTTTCAATGTAGGTAACAATACGTGACCACAGGGACTCACTTAGTGCAATGGTAGGTTCAACGCTACCAAGGGAGTGAGTGTGATATAGTCGATATACCGTTACAGTAGAAAACGAAAATAAACAAATAAATAAACAACAGAAGCAAATTTTTTTTTTCTTTTTCAACTTTTTTTATTAGGGTAACAATACGTGACCACAGTGACTTACTAAGTGCAATGGTAGGTTCAACGCCACCAAGGGAGTAAGTATGATCTAGTCGATATATTGTTACCGTAGAAAACGAAAACAAGTAAATTATTTTTTTGAATTTTTTTTCAATTTTTTCAAATTTTTTCTTTTCTTTTTCAATAAACCTTCCCCCCACACTTGAATTAAACATTGTCCTCAATGTTAGACAGATATTTCACGAAAATGAAAAATTCAAGCATGATTATTGAATTTAAACACACAAACTAAAATAAACACACAAATAGAAATAAACAGAAGTAAACACACAACATTTATACAAATGAAAAACAGATAAGTTATAGAAAAACTCCCCCTTGAAGATCATTAAGCTCCTCCCGAAGCAAGTCACCAACAGTCACAAACAAGGCTAGCAGGGCCTTGCATCCAACGTTTGCTCCTTAATTGACTGCGGCTCTGATCCTTTGAAGTGTGTCCTGGACAAGGGTAGTTGCCGACTCCACGGCAGACTTGGCTGATGTAGCCTTCACTGAGATCTGGAACACTATAGTCAGCAGTGTTCCGTCAAGTACAGCTCCGGATACGTTAGGCGGAATGGAGAAGCCTCGAAGACATAAGCGGAAACGGCTCCGGTTGAACTCCGGATAGCAAACACTGGAAAATGGAATGGTTGATCGGTGCATAAATCACGGACGACCCCGTTGCATCGGTGCAACACTCTCGAAGGATGAGGAAGTCGTTGTGACTATCTATAGCGAGCACCGAAATCTGGTTCCGCGGGTCAAGAGCCGATGGTGAAATTTGCTAGCACACGTACAGAGCTGTCCATCGACATACTATCCCACTTTGCGGTCTTGTACGCACGTCTTTGAGGAACTCAAAGATCCTAGTATGATGGGAAAGATGCACGACGAACATCCAGCGGTACGATTGACTCCGGGGGGCTTGCTCGGATCACCCCTTCGCTTGTTGGTCCCGACCTCCATTCGAGTGTCTCTTGTTCGGTTCGAACAAGTCCAATGGTGTGGTACGTGGAGTTACGATATCGTTGAAGAAACAGATCGTCATCTGTTTTGCCATTTCCGCAAGTCCTCTTCTTCCTTCAAGAGAAATAATCGAGTCACCGGGTGAAGAGTGGATACCTGTGGCGCACATGTAGCGCTCGGCTTTGATAGGAGCACAAAGTGTGACGTTTTTAATGTGTTTTCCCTACTATTTGGCTATGATTTAATTGTAACTTTGCTATTTTAGCTTAGTTTCCATATTTGAGTCCTAAATGACGTATTAATGTGAACATGTGCAGAAACGAAGTCTAATGGGCTTTTGCGAGGCCCATTAAGAAGGAGGCCCATTAAGAAGGAGGAGCCCAGACCCAAGATGGCAGGCCCAAATCCATGAAGGAAGGCCCAGGTTCACAAAGCATGAGGAAAGGCCCAAGCCCGGATTTTCGGACATTCTGCCCGTGCAGATCAGTCAACTTGCGAAGCCCATATCTCCCAATTGCACCGTCAGATCTAGCTGTAATTTTGATACACGCTGCATGTGGATGTTAAGTATTCGGCATTAAAATTTCAGAATCATCCAACCGTCCACACGTCCAGAATTCCACTCCAAGTGCGCACTGCTCAGTGCTGTCTGCTTTTTATTTCTTTCCTTTTCCTTTATTCTCAATGCTCCACTCACCCCCATATTTCCACCCATCTCACCTAACTATCTTTGTTTCTTTCTCTCCATACCATTAGTGTTTGATTTATTTTACCTAAATAATTGGTTAATTGCCATATGACTACATTTCCACCATTCCACTTACCATTTCTTTTCTACCACTCACATTCCACTTCTCTTCCTTTTCTTTCTTTATTTCTTTCATTGTTTTCTTCTTCCTCTCCATTCTCCTATAAATAGCAGCCTCATTCTTCTCACCAATACACACCCCAATGGGGAGGGACAAACCCTCCTCTTTCTCTTCTCCATCTCACATCATATTTTCCATTCTCTAGTATTTAGGGTTTTCAAGTCTTCAAGGAGGAGGGGAGCTGTTTACACCATTACCACCAGCCATCAACCATCATCACCACCATCATCATCACCTTGGGAATCTCGGCTTTTGAGTTACTCGCGTGAGGATTTAAGAGTTTGTGATCTTCGAGTTCTTCCTACTTTCCATATGGTGTACTTCAACTTATTCTTTAATTACTCTTTTTGAGTTCCTCTTTGTTACTTGTTTATTCTTTGTATTAGTTAACATGACATGATTTATATAATTTTCAGCCTATATTTATGAGTTTATTTGATTGTTAGATCCTAATTAATTAGTTCTTCTAGCAGCTTATGTGACTCCGTTTATTTGATTCGGTTTTATTGAATCTTTTATGTGTTCTTGTTTTAAGGTTCGAAACTTAAGATGATTGCATGTAATTGGTGCTAGAATTAGGGTTTTAATTCTAATTCACAAGTAGTAAAGGCTTATCAAACGGGTCGGAATCAAAATAAGAAGGATCGCGGATAGACGAGCGTTCTCTAGGTCGCGCACTTTAATTAACAACTCTTCTCCTATGCGTTAGATATGTTATTGATTGATCACCTTTGCATGTTTAATTGTTTAATCTAGATGAGCGTTCACTAGGTTAATTTTCATAGAAGAGGTTTTATTTGGGGAATGATAACCCGTGTGGGCATTCCACATATGTTAGTTTCGGTTTCATGGCTAGGGAACTTGGTTAATTTTCGGTCTAATGATTGGTAAACTTGTATACTTGTGGCTGAACTTTATATACTTTATGTTTCATCCCATCATATTTAATTTATTCTTTGTAATTTAATTAATTTATTTCATTCAATTTATCTCTCAATTCCCCTTTTTACTTTGTACATATGTATATATTTATACTTTATACTTGTTAATAATAATTCTTTATTTTATTTAATTCTTTGTGACATTTTTTGTTAGGTACACCCTTTGATCTCCGTTGTGAACGATACCCTACTTACACTATACTACCGATAGGGATTTTTTTAAATTGATGCTCCTTTTGGGTCGTGTCAATTTTTGGCGCCGTCGACGTGGATTGAAAATGTTCCTAACCTAATATTTTTTTTTGTGAATACTGTTTATAATTTTTTGTAATTATTACTGTTTTTATTACTTGTATATAATTACTGTTTACTTTTTATTGTTTATAATTTTACTATTTTTTTTAACTGTTCATATTACTTGTTTATATTACTTGTCTATATTACTTGTGACTAGTTGTTGTTATTACTTGTTTTTAATACTTGTTCATATTTTGTTACACTTAGTAATTTATTTAGGTGTCTTTTATATAGTTGATTATTTTTTGTTGTTGTAAGTTGTAACTTGAACGGAAATAGGTAAGGTCCTTTTGTTAATATTGGCCTAAACCCTTCATTTTTACCGTAAGGTTATTTGAGGTTGAGGGCGGCCTTTATTAACACTTGGAGAATTGTCGAACACTTAAGTGCTTTCTCAACTGAGTAAGGGGCACATGGATGGTGTCTAGGTCGAGACCCTGGGTGACAGGTTTTGGATTCAGAGGACTATAGACTGACGTAAGTCGATAGGGGTGTAAACCTCCGTAGTCCACTAAATGAATCCTGCCCCTCGCTTATCTCTCATATGATCTGGCCATTCGCCTCTGAAAACACGGAAAGTCATTTAAGTCAAGGCATTGCACCTAGGCCGTAAGTCCACCTTGAGTTACCGCTTGGAATCAACTTTCTTTTTTTTTCAACTATATTAAGGCAAAAGAAAATATTTTTGTACACTTTAGGTATATTGGATTAAACATGACTTTAAGATGGGTAGCTGTTTCAGTCCCATTGCACATTGAAGTCCTCTGTTCCCGTACTTAAGTGTATTGTGTAAATAAAATTTACTTAGACATAGGAAATTTTATTCATTCATTGATTCATTTTGAACATTTTTAACTTTGTAAATATTTTGTTTTTATTTTGTAAATTTTATTACTAACCTTTTTATTTTGTATAGGAAATAATCCGGGTTTATCGGAAATTTTACCACATACATCGGAGCATACGTTTAGGAAGTCAAGGTTGAAAAACCTTGAGGTTGATGTCTTGTTGGTGATTTTCGGTTTCCTCGGGAGTAAAAAGGTAAGTTTTCTTTTCACTCTCGTTATTTATTTTAAAAAAATAAAAATAAAAGATAAAAAAAAATTAGAAAATTTGTAATTGTTTATAAAAAAAAAAGAGTGCTTGTTTTGTTTTACTGTTTGTAATTATTTATTTTTACTATTTATAATTACTGTTTGTTTTATTTTTGGGCTTGTTGTTTGTTTGTTATTGGGCCTTAGGCCCGTTTGTTTGTGATTGGTTAGGGTTTTAGGTTTCGAAAAGAAAAATTAAAAAAAAAAAAAATTTGCCCCATTGGGCCCGTTGTCATTCCCGAAGCCCAAAACCCGTAACCCAAGCCCATTTAGTGTGTCGGGCATGTTAGTTTTTAGGCCCATTAGTTTAAGCTCACCAATAATGGCCCGTTCTCTACGCGGCCAGGCCCACTTTAAGGCCCAGACCATTCCGATGGCCCAGGCTCCGTTTAAAGTGTCGGCAACCGTTAGCGCGTGTGCTACGCGTTTTCACTGTTCACTTTACGACTTTCGCGTAAAGATTTAGTTAAATAAAAAGAAAAATTGTTATTGGACCGTCCCGCGACTTTCGCGTCGGCACGATAATTAAAAAAAATAAAAAAATAAAAAATGAAAAAAAAATTTTGATTGGGCCGACGGACGACTTTTGCGTCGGCCGATTTGTTTAATAATCCGCATGCGTGTCAACTGTAGCCTTTGCGACTTTCGTCGCTCGATCCGTAATTTGCGGATCTCTGTCTTTGGCACGTGTGCGTACGTGCGTCTGTTCCTTTCCCTTGGTTTGTGTCTATGTGCTTCATTCCATTCATTTTGCATTCATTTTCACTTAGTTCCCTTTTAGTCTCTCTAAATTTTCTCTCGTTTGTTCATATTGTTCTTCACTTGTTCTTCGTTGTTCTTAGTTATTTTTCCAGAAAGCTATCCTCCCTCCCAACCTAAAATGGCCAAAAGAGTGAATTCTTTCAGTGAGTTGTTTCATTCTAGTCCTCCAGAGAGTGATTTCTTTGAAGGCTTGGATGAAATCATTCCACCAAGCATTCTAGATACTGTTAATGCTAGCATGCCGGATGTGCCAGAACCAGAACCAGAACCACAAGCACCAATCCGGCTGATGATCCACATGTTGTTGTTGATTCTTGGTCCTTCCCGAAGCGTACGAGAGGCCCGAGGACGAGATTCACCAAGGACCAAAATGATGCGTTGACCGAGTTCTACACGGTGAATCCTCACCCACTCAAACCGCACGAGCAAGGTTTGCTATAGAACTCGGGTTAACCGAAAATAAGGTCTACAACCGGGGAAGGAGATTTCATGATAAGCACGGTATCCCGTCGAGGAGCAGATTTATGCCGATCTAATAAGAAGAAACGAGGAGCCGATGAGTAAGAATGAGGAGCTTCAAGAGCAGAACCAGAAACTCATCGATGCTCTTCACGGCGGCATTTGTCCCCGAGTGTGGAGGTCCCGTTCCGCACCCGGATGTGCATCGATCAAGATTCGAAGTTGTTCCTCCGGAGCCTCTTCTTGTCTTGTCCGATGATTCAATCGACATGGATGACTTGCGAAGGGATGTGCGGAGCCTCATGCCAACATTACTCGAGCGCTCATCCTCTCATGTGCCATCCGACAACATTCCGGGACCTGCTCATGATCTCGTTGGGTTTCATTCCGACCAGATCGCCGATATCGTGAACAAAGCCAAAGACGAACTCGTCTCTTGGTCGCTGCTGGTTTTCCCCTATGGATCTATTCCTCAAATCCCATCACTTCCATTCATCCCGAAACTCTTAATCATGCCGAGTACTTGCGAGTGTCTCAACGAGCCGAGCCTACACCATATTTCATATCGAAGCCTCGAGACACTCGGCAACCATTCACCCGAATCCGACCACCATCGTTCGGATTTTAATGGATGTTGGTCAATGGTTGCTCGTCTTCCGTAGCTTGGTCACCAATGCCCATACCTTGGAGGTCC
Source organism: Rubus idaeus (assembly GCA_030142095.1). Taxonomy (NCBI): domain Eukaryota; kingdom Viridiplantae; phylum Streptophyta; class Magnoliopsida; order Rosales; family Rosaceae; genus Rubus; species Rubus idaeus. Next base: position 15,096,328 of record CM057968.1, on the reverse strand, counting down.
TGTTCTCCGGGATAGAAGAAAGCTACAAGGAGCAAGTGCAAGTGATGTCTGCCGAGTTTCTAGTGCCAACACACAATGTTTCAACTCGTGAAGTCCAGTTTGTTCGTTCCTCTCACCAACAATTGGATGGAAGTTGGGTCGTTGTGGATGTCTCTGTGGATGAAATGAGCTCAAATCCAAGGCCTTCCGTGAGATCAAGATGCCGAAAACGTCCTTCCGGATGCCTGATACGGGATCTGCAGAATGGATCCTCCTTTGTCACGTGGGTGGAGCATGTTGATGTGCGAGAAAAAGATTTAACCCCCTTATTTAAACCTTTTGTTGAATCAGGTTTTGCATATGGAGCGAAGCGTTGGTTGGCACCTCTTCAACGACATGCCGAGCGCTACATGTGCGTGATGGGGATTCACACTTCACCCAGTGACTCAATCATTTCACCAGGAGGGAGAAGAAGCCTTGCTAAGATGGCAAACCAGATGGCGGTAAGTTTCTTCAACGACATCACCAACTCGACTTACCATCATTGGACTGCATCAAACAAAACGGGAGACACACATATGGAGGTCAGGACCAACAAGCGAAGGGGTGATCCTAGCCAACCCCTTGGACTCGATCGTACTGCTGGCTGTTCGTCAAGCACTTCTCCCATCACACAAGAATCTTTGATTTTATCGAGAGACGTACGGACAAGGCATTTATGGGATAGTGTGTCGATAGACAGTTCGGTACATGTGCTTACAAACTTCACCACTGGTCTTGACCCACGAAATTCTATCTCCGTTTTGGGCATAAGTAATCACGTCGACTTCCTCATACTCCGGGAGTGCTTCACGGATTCAACGGGGTCGTACGTGATTTATGCGCCTATCGATCAAGCAACCTTCCAGTCCATGTTATGTGGAGTTGACCCGGAGCCTTTTCAATTGATGTCATCTGGCTTCTCCATTCTGCCCGATGTATCCGGAGACGTACTTGATGGAACTCTACCGACGTTAGTGTTCCGGATCTCGGTGAAGGCAAATTCAGCCGGACGTGCCGTGGATTTGGCAACGAGCACGGTCCGGGACACGCTCAAAAAGATCAAAGCCGCGAGTCAACTAAGGAGCAAACGTTGGATGCAAGGCCCTGCTAGCCTTGTTTGTGACTGTTGGTGACTACCTTCGGGAGGAGCTTAACGATCTTCAAGGGGGAGTTTTTCTTTACCCCTTTCTATTTTACTTAACTATTGTGTGTTTATTTCTATTTGTGTGTTTATGTTTGTGTGTTTAAATTCAATAACCATGCTTGGATTTTTCATTTTCGTGAAATATCTGTCTAACATTGAGGACAATGTTTAATTCAAGTGTGGGGGGAAGGTTTCAGTTTATTTTCTTAAAAAAAAAAAAAAAAATTTGAAAAATTCAAAAATTCAAAAAAATAATTTACTTGTGTTTGTTTTCTACGGTAACAATATATCGACTAGATCATACTTACTCCCTTGGTAGCGTTGAACCTACCATTGCACTTAGTAAGTCACTGTGGTCACGTATTGTTACCCTAATAAAAAAAATTGAAAAAGAAAAAAAAAAATAGTTTTGTAAGCTCGTTTGTTTCGCACTGGCTTTGGAGCTATCGAGTCTTAGAAAGTGCTTGTTCGTTTATTTGAGCTATATCATTTAAAAAAAAATCAATCAAAAAAATCAAAAAATCAAAAATTACAAAAATATTTGCTTCTGTTTTGTGTGTTTTGTGCTTTGTTCTTTCCAATCCCAAGGATGAATTGAGTTTAATTGTTGTGATTAGGAGAATGTTTATTATATGTCAAGGCTTTGTGTAGTTTGCTTTGGATTTAATATGCATAACTTGTGATTGCTCGAAATTCCATGTTCACATAACCTGTTTCGATTAATTGATTGCAATCCGAGAAGCACATTTAAACATACATTGTCATGCATACCCAGAAAATGTGAGGATTTGAGCCTATTGAATATTCACATGTATGCATCATTCATACATTTACTCGTTCTTCATGTGTGCACAATTCATGAGTTTTGAACCTAGAACTTGCTCAAAGACCACTTGAAACGTTTTGTTAATCTGTAATGAATTAGAGATGATTAAGGCATTAGTTGAGCACCATGGCCAAAATATTCACCATCCATCTAAACACGAACTTTAGGAATCCCCTTTTGAACTAAACACTCATTAGCCTTTTCTTTTGTTCACCCACACCATCTCACCCTTGTTTTATTGTGTTTGCAAGACGATGATAGTGACTTATTGTGTTTTTATGCTTCGGATTTGTATGGTAATATACCAAAAGGCAAGTGTGGGGGTGCATTTTATTTTGTTGTAATTGTTCAAACAAAGAAAAAAAAAATCAAAAACAAAAAGAAGGAATAAAGTTCCTCAAGAAAAAACAGAAAAGAAAAAAAAAAAAAAAGAAAAAAAAATAGAGTTATTTTCTTGTATTATTTTAAATAAAAGGTTGGAGGAGAATAAGAAAGTTGTTTCGGGTATAGCATAGGTATGAGTTTCAAAGTCGTTGACTTGTCTTGCAAACATGTGAAACATTTTTCATTTCCAGTCCCTTCATTCATCATTCACTATTCACCATTCACCCTTTTGGCCCCGTTTATACCCTTGAAGCCCTTATGATCTAATGATTTGTGGATTAATTGTGGAGAGTTGGTTAATGAGCAAGCTTATGGGAACATTACTTGTGCAATTGTTATGAGAGTAAACACTTAACCCTAAACACGAGCGGAAATATTTAGTGACCATTGTGAGCTTTAGTGGTTAATGTTGTTTCGATGTGCCTATTTGATTTCATGAGATTAATTGTATACTCGGTTTTCACACACTTCACCCGAGCATAAATGAGATGTGCATGTTAAAGACTTAGCAAATTCTTTAGCCTTGGTATATAATTTTTATTCTCTTGATTATAACTCTTCTGAACTCGGCGAGGGTTATGGTTGGAAAGACCATTTTGTTTTGTGTTTCGTTTTCTGTTTTGTGTTGTTCTTTTAAAGTTTTGTGTTTGCTAGAGGACTAGCAATAGCTAAGTGTGGGGGAATTTGATAGGAGCACAAAGTGTGACGTTTTTAATGTGTTTTCCCTACTATTTGGCTATGATTTAATTGTAACTTTGCTATTTTAGCTTAGTTTCCATATTTGAGTCCTAAATGACGTATTAATGTGAACATGTGCAGAAACGAAGTCTAATGGGCTTTTGCGAGGCCCATTAAGAAGGAGGCCCATTAAGAAGGAGGCCCAACCCCAGACCCAAGATGGCAGGCCCAAATCCATGAAGGAAGGCCCAGGTTCACAAAGCATGAGGAAAGGCCCAAGCCCGGATTTTCGGACATTCTGCCTGTGCAGATCAGTCAACTTGCGAAGCCCATATCTCCCAATTGCACCGTCAGATCTAGCTGTAATTTTGATACACGCTGCATGTGGATGTTAAGTATTCGGCATTAAAATTTCAGAATCATCCAACCGTCCACACGTCCAGAATTCCACTCCAAGTGCGCACTGCTCAGTGCTGTCTGCTTTTTATTTCTTTCCTTTTCCTTTATTCTCAATGCTCCACTCACCCCCATATTTCCACCCATCTCACCTAACTATCTTTGTTTCTTTCTCTCCATACCATTAGTGTTTGATTTATTTTACCTAAATAATTGGTTAATTGCCATATGACTACATTTCCACCATTCCACTTACCATTTCTTTTCTACCACTCACATTCCACTTCTCTTCCTTTTCTTTCTTTATTTCTTTCATTGTTTTCTTCTTCCTCTCCATTCTCCTATAAATAGCAGCCTCATTCTTCTCACCAATACACACCCCAATGGGGAGGGACAAACCCTCCTCTTTCTCTTCTCCATCTCACATCATATTTTCCATTCTCTAGTATTTAGGGTTTTCAAGTCTTCAAGGAGGAGGGGAGCTGTTTACACCATTACCACCAGCCATCAACCATCATCACCACCATCATCATCACCTTGGGAATCTCGGCTTTTGAGTTACTCGCGTGAGGATTTAAGAGTTTGTGATCTTCGAGTTCTTCCTACTTTCCATATGGTGTACTTCAACTTATTCTTTAATTACTCTTTTTGAGTTCCTCTTTGTTACTTGTTTATTCTTTGTATTAGTGATACGCCCAAAATGAGCGTCAATTTAAAAAAAATCCCTATCGGTAGTATAGTGTAAGTAGGGTATCGTTCACAACGGAGATCAAAGGGTGTACCTAACAAAAAATGTCACAAAGAATTAAATAAAATAAAGAATTATTATTAACAAGTATAAAGTATAAATATATACATATGTACGAAGTAAAAAGGGGAATTGAGAGATAAATTGAATGAAATTAATTAATTAAATTACAAAGAATAAATAAAATATGATGATGAAACACAAAGTATATAAAGTTCAGCCACATATACACAAGTTTACCAATCATTAGACCGAAAATTAACCAAGTTCCCTAGCCATGAAACCGAAACTAACATATGTGGAATGCCCACACGGGTTATCATTCCCCAAATAAAACCTCTTCTATGAAAATTAACCTAGTGAACGCTCATCTAGATTAAACAATTAAACATGCAAAGGTGATCAATCAATAACATATCTAACGCATAGGAGAAGAGTTGTTAATTAAAGTGCGCGACCTAGCGAACGCTCGTCTATCCGCGATCCTTCTTATTTTGATTCCGACCCGTTTGATAAGCCTTTACTACTTGTGAATTAGAATTAAAACCCTAATTCTAGCACAAATTACATGCAATCATCTTAAGTTTCGAACCTTAAAACAAGAACACATAAAAGATTCAATAAAACCGAATCAAATAAACGGAGTCACATAAGCTGCTAGAAGAACTAATTAATTAGGATCTAACAATCAAATAAACTCATAAAATATAGGCTGAAAATTATAAACTTCATGTCATGTTAACTAGTACAAAGAATAAACAAGCAACAAAGAGGAACTCAAAAAGAGTAATTAAAGAATAAGTTGAAGTACACCATATGGAAAGTAGGAAGAACTCGAAGATCACAAACTCTTAAATCCTCACGCGAGTAACTCAAAAGCCGAGATTCCCAAGGTGATGATGATGGTGGTGATGATGGTTGATGGCTGGTGGTAATGGTGTAAACAGCTCCCCTCCTCCTTGAAGACTTGAAAACCCTAAATACTAGAGAATGGAAAATATGATGTGAGATGGAGAAGAGAAAGAGGAGGGTTTGTCCCTCCCCATTGGGGTGTGTTTGAAGAGAAGAATGAGGCTGCTATTTATAGGAGAATGGAGAGGAAGAAGAAGACAATGAAAGAAATAAAGAAAGAAAAGGAAGAGGAGTGGAATGTGAGTGGTAGAAAAGAAATGGTAAGTGGAATGGTGGAAATGAAGTCATATGGCAATGAACCATTTATTTAGATAAAAGAAATCAAACACTAATATTGTGGGCAGAAAGAAGAGGAAAGAATATAGGGGTGAGTGGAGCATTGAAAATAAAAGAAGAGGAAAGAAATAAAAAGCAGACAGCACTGAGCAGTGCGCACTTAGAGCGGCATAATGGACGTTCCACCGGTTGGATGATTCTGAAATTTTAATGCCGAATACCTAACATCCACATGCAGCGTGTATCAAAATTACAGCTAGATCTGACGGTTCAATTGGGAGATATGGGCTTCGCAAGTTGACTAATCTGCACAGGCAGAATGTCCGAAAATCTGGGCTTGGGCCTTTCCTCATGCTTTGTGAACTTGGGCCTTCCTTTATGGATTTGGGCCTTCCATCTTGGGTTTGGGCCTCCTTCTTGGGTTTCATGGCAGACCACCTCTTAATGGGCCTCGCAAAAGCCCATTAAGCTTTGTTTCTGCACATGTTCACATTAATACGCCATTTAGGACTCAAATATGGAAACTAAGCTAAAATAGCAAAGTTACAATTAAATCATAGCCAAATAGTAGGGAAAACACATTAAAAACGTCACACTTTGTGCTCCTATCAAATTCCCCCACACTTAGCTACTGCTAGTCCTCTAGCAAACACAAGAACAACACAGAACAGAAAAGGAAACACAAAACAGAATGGTCTTTCCAACCATAACCCTCAGCGAGTTCAGAAGAGTTATAATCAAGAGAATAAAAATTATATACCAAGGCTAACAAATTTGCTAAGCATTTAACCTGCACATCTCATTTATGCTCGGGTGAAGTGTGTGAAAACCAAGTGTACAATTAATCTCATGCAATCCAATAGGCACATCGAAACAACATTAACCACTAAAGCTCACAAGAATCACTAAATATTTTCGCTCAGTGTTTAGGGTTAAGTGTTTACTCTCATAACAATTGCATAAGTAACGTTCCCATAAGCTTGCTCATCGACCAACTTTCCACAATCAATCTACAACTCATTAAATCATAAGGACTTTCAATGGTGTAATGGGGGCCAAAGGTTGAGGGGTTAAAAGAAACGAAGGGAAAGGAAAAACAAAATGTCCCGAGTGTTCCACAAAACAATTTTGTGACTTGTTTTCTATATGCTTAAACAATCAAACAACCAAACTTTTATTCACTTCCAATCTTTCACACTTTCTGAACAAACACTTCTTATTCTTTCTCTTTTTTTTTTCTTTTTTTTTTTTTTTTTTTTTTTTTTTTTTGAATTTTTTTTTTTTCAAAACATTTTTTTTTTTAACACCCCCACACTTACTTCTTTCACAAACCAGAAGACTTTTCAAGCACAAAATACCACCACAAGTCACAAAATTGTCTCTTTAACACATGTTGGAACAAAGGCAGGTTAGTGTTTAAGCTAAAAACAGGTTAGGAGTAAGCGGGTTAACAAAGAAAAAGGCTAAAAACATGTTAGGCTCAAAAGAGGTTAACCTAAAGGATTAGTGTTTACAGGGCTGTAAGTCAGTTTGGCCATGGTGCTTTACTAATGCCTTAATCATCTCTAATTCATTACAGATTAACAAAACGTTTCAAGTGGTCTTTGAGCAAGTTCTAGGTTCAAAACTCATGAATTGTGCACACATGAAGAACGAGTAAATGTATGAAAGATGCATACATGTGAATATTCAATAGGCTCAAGTCCTCACATTTTCTGGGTATGCATGACAATGTATGTTTAAATGTGCTTCTCGGATTGCAATCAATTAATCGAAACAGGTTATGTGAACATGGAAATTCGAGCAATCATAAGTTATGCAAATTAAATTCAAAGCAAACAACACATAGCCTTGACATATAATAAACATTCTCCTAATCACAACAATTTAAACTCAATTCATCATCGGAATTGGAAAGAACAAAGCACAAAACAAACAATAGCACACAAAACAGAAGCAAATATTTTTGTCATTTTTGATTTTTTGATTTTTTTGATTATATATTTTTTTTTTTGATATAGCTCAAATAAACAAACAAGCACTTTCTAAGACTCGATAGCTCCAAAGACGATGCGAAACAAACGAGCTTACAAAACTATTTTTTTTTTCAATTTTTTTTTTATTAGGGTAACAATACGTGACCACAGTGACTTACTAAGTGCAATGGTAGGTTCAACGCTACCAAGGGAGTAAGTATGATCTAGTCGATATATTGTTACCGTAGAAAACAAAAACAAGTAAATTATTTTTTTGAATTTTTGAATTTTTTTTTCTTTTCAATAAACCTTCCCCCCACACTTGAATTAAACATTGTCCTCAATGTTAGACAGATATTTCACGAAAATGAAAAATTCAAGCATGGTTATTGAATTTAAACACACAAACAAAAATAAACAAACAAACATAAATAAACACACGACAGTTAAGTAAATGAAAAGGGAAACGAAAAGACTCCCCTTTGAAGATCGTGAAGCTCCTCCCGAAACAAGTCACCAACAGTCACAAACATGGCTAGCAGGGCCTTGCATCCAACATTTGCTCCTTAGTTGACTGCGGCTTTGATCCTTTTGAGCGTGTCCTGGACCATGCACGTTTGCCAAATCCACAAGCACGTCCGGCTGAATTTGCCTTCACCGAGATCCGGAACACTAACGTCGGTAGAGTTCCATCAAGTACGTCTCCGGATACATCAGGCAGAATGGAGAAGCCAGATGACATCAATTGAAAAGGCTCCGGGTCAACTCCACATAACATGGACTGGAAGCTTGCTTGATCGATAGGCGCATAAATCACGTACGACCCCGTTGAATCTGTGAAGCACTCCTGGAGTATGAGGAAGTCGACGTGATTACTTATGCCCAAAACGGAGATAGAATTTCGTGGGTCAAGACCAGTGGTGAAGTTTGTAAGCACATGTACTGAACTGTCTATCGACACACTATCCCATAAATGCCTTGTCTGTACGTCTCTGATAAAATCAAAGATTCTTGTGTGATGGGAGAAGTGCTTGACAGAACAGCCAGCAGTACGATCGAGTCCAAGGGGTTGGCTAGGATCACCCCTTCGCTTGTTGGTCCTGACCTCCATATGTGTGTCTCCCGTTTTGTGTGATGCAGTCCAATGATGGTAAGTCGAGTTGGTGATGTCGTTGAAGAAACTTACCGCCATCTGGTTTGCCATCTTAGCAAGGCTTCTTTGATATGCGGTTTTACCGACGTCATTAATATTACCTAAACTCCTAACAATTTGTCGTTGAATAGTATAATGGGAAGTAAAGGTTTTTCCCACAGAGGATTGTTTATTTACTTTTCTAATGTCACAAAATTAATTAAACTATATTGTATCTATTTACAAAAATGTACAATATATACAAAGATGATATTTTTGGGTTTTTGGAATTCTTTTGAAAACAAGAAATAAATTAAAGGAGATATTTTTGGTTTTTAATATTTTTGAAAATAAATAAAACAAGGAAAATACAAAGTAAAATACAAATTAAACTAGCACAATTAAATAAAACACACCAACAAATAAAGAAATTAAACTAACACACAAATGAATAAATAACATATTTTTGGGTTTTTCAATATTTAAATAAACACACAAATATCAAATCAATCAAATATTCAAAATACAAATAAATCAAATAAATCACACAACATAAAATTAAAAGAGTTTGAGAGAAAGAAATGCTCATAAATTCCGGCGAAGGATCTTATCGGATTCGCCATTGTCGAGGTTCGGGTGTAGAGAGCAATGGGCTACACTTTGGGCTTTGGGCTTTTGGAGGCCCAATTGACAAAGTCAAACTGACTTTTTCTTCTTCATTTCTGTTGACCCGTCCGGCCCGGTCAAGATTTCAACTCTCTTGACTTTTCAACTCTCTAGCTTATTCTCTTCTTCTCTCATCAGCCCGTGGCTTTTCTCTCTATTCTTCATCTTTTATTTTCTTTCATTTCTGCAGACAAGAGAGAAGTACAAGTGCACGACGGGACGATTCACCGGTTGATTGGCGCGCTGCTAGAGAAAATAGTCAACGCCGGCAGAGGGAGTTAGCAGATCGGCGCGGGCTAGCCGGGCTTTGTTGATGACGACGCCGGCGCCGGGCTGTGCGGCGGACTGGTGCGAGGTCCGGTGTTGGAGGCATGAAGCAGCGGCGAGAGATGCGGAGGCGCGGTGAAGATTGAGGGCCGCCGGCGAGGAGAGCTAGGTGTTGCCCGTGGAGCAAAGCGCGCGCGGGCTCGCACGGCCGAGGCGGCGAGAGGGGCGCGGTGTACGGGAACGGCGAAGACGCGAGATCTGGGCTGGAGCTTTGGCGGCGACGGTGACGTGAGCAGTGGGTTTGGAAGTGCAGCAGCTTGACTCGACGGCGAGAGAAGGTGAATCGAGCACGGGCTCGATTTGGAGGCACGGGGGCGCCGTGGGTAGCTGCCAAATCTGCAAAAGAAGAACTGAGAAAGTTAGAGAGAAAGAAGATGACCGGAGGAGAGGCCCCCGGCCACCCCGTGTGTGTCACCGGCAATGATTAATTTGTGTGCTGTTGTGCTTCTTGTTAATTGCAGGAATGACTGAATTGGGTTTTCTGTGGATTGAAGGGATGGATGATTGGGTGATGATGGTATGGATGTTTCTGTGTAATTGCAGATGAATTGGAGGCTTGAGTGAAGAGATTTGTTAATTAGAAGACAGGAGGCCGTGAGTGGTGATGATGGTGTTTCCGTGAGCAGTGGGCTCACGGTGGTGATGGATTGCAGGAGTAACAGAGGGGGGAAGAAAAAGGGCTTAGATAGCTTAGGACAGAAGAGAGGAGAGGGGAGCTTTTGTGTTTGCAAAGAGGTGAGAAGAGAAGGCACGGGGAAGTTCCACATCCGTACACGGACGCATGAGAAGTGCGAGAGGAAGTGTTTGTTGATTTGGAAAGGACGAGAGGACGAAGGCACGGCTGTGTGAGCCGTACACGGAAGCTTGAGGAGGGTGGAGGGGGGAAAGAGATGGGAAGAATTGGTGGCGCGGGGAGAAGCCCCGGCCAAGGAAAATGGAAATAGGGACTCTGTATTTAAAGAGGGAAGAAATGAGCTTTGCAGGTGGGTGAGGAATCAAACAATGGTGGAGTGATGAACTGGATTGAAGTGGGCGGCTGAGTGGAATAGTGGCTGGAAAACCAGTTTGAATTCAAAGGGAGGAAGCGGGTAACATGGGAGCTGCAAACAGAAAACAAACAAAATAAATAAATAAAATAAAATAATAAAAGTAATTAAAGGAAATAAATATAAAATAAAATAAAAGAAAAATAAAATAACAAAAGAAATAATTATAAAATGAATACTAAAGTAAAAATATAAATAAATATAAATATAAACAAGGGAAAATAAAATGGAAATTCAATTTGTCTTTCACCACCGCGTGTGGTGGTTGCGCCTCCGTGAGTGGTGGTTCGCCGGCAAAATGCCGGGATTCGAAACGTCTTTCGAAATCTTCGTACAATGTTATATTCCACTTCCAAATAATGACCGGTGTCATCAGATAATCGGAAAGTCACGGTTGACTTTCCGAAATTGCGCTGTAAATCTCCAAAATTCACCTTTTATGTGTAAATTAGCATTTTTCACATATTTTCCCTGAAAACACGAAAACAAACATTAAACAGACAAATAAGCTTTCAGAATAGCATCCATCCAAGTATTTAGAGCACTTTATGAACGTATTTTACGTTCACATCATTCTTCTCCCTCCTGGTGAAATGATTGAGTCACTGGGTGAAGTGTGAATCCCCATCACGCACATGTAGCGCTCGGCATGTCGTTGAAGAGGTGCCAACCAACGCTTCGCTCCATATGCAAAACCTGATTCAACAAAAGGTTTAAATAAGGGGGTTAAATCTTTTTCTCGCACATCAACATGCTCCACCCAAGTGACAAAGGAGGATCCATTCTGCAGATCCCGTATCAGGCATCCGGAAGGACGTTTTCGGCATCTTGATCTCACGGAAGGCCTTGGATTTGAGCTCATTTCATCCACAGAAACATCCACAACGACCCAACTTCCATCCAATTGTTGGTGAGAGGAACGAACAAACTGGACTTCACGAGTTGAAACATTGTGTGTTGGCACTAGAAACTCGGCGGAACATCACTTGCACTCGCTCCTTGTAGCTTTCTTCTATCCGGAGAACGGGACCTCCAAGGTATGGGCATTGGTGACCAAGCTACGAAGATGAGCAACCATTGACCAACATCCATTAAAATCTGAACGATGGTAGTCGGATTCGGGTGAATGGTTCTCGAGTGTCTCGAGGCTTCGATATGAAATATGGTGTAGGCTCGGCTCGTTGAGACACTCGCAAGTACTCGGCATGATTAAGAATTTCGGGATGAAAGGAAGTGCTGGGATTTGAGGAATAGATCCATAGGGGAAAACCAGCGACCGACCAAGAGCATGAGTTCGTCTTTGGCTTTGTTCACGATATCGGCGATCCGGTCGGAATGAAACCCAACGAGATCATCGAGCGAGGTCCGGGAATGTTGTCGGATGGCACATGAGAGGATGAGCGCTCGACTAATGTTGGCATGAGGCTCCGCACATCCCTTCGCAAGTCATCCATGTCGATTGAATCATCGGACAAGACAAGAAGAGGCTCCGGAGGAACAACTTCAAACCTTGATCGATGCACATCTGGGTGCGGAACAGGACCTCCGCACTGGGGACAAATGCCGCTGTGAAGAGCATCGATGAGTTTCTGGTTCTGCTCTTGAAGCTCCTCATTCTTACTCATCAGCTCCTCGTTTCTTCTTATTAGATCGGCATAAATCTGCTCCTCTGACGGGATACCGTGCTTATCATGAAATCTCCTTCCCCAGTTGTAGACCTTATTTTCAGTTAACCCGAGTTCTATAGCAAACCTTGCTCTGTGCAGTTTGAGTGGGTGAGGATTCACCGTGTAGAACTCGGTCAACGCATCATTTTGGTCCTTGGTGAATCTCGTCCTCGGGCCTCTCGTACGCTTCTGGGAAGGACCAGCAACAACAACAACATGTGGATCAGCAGCCTGGATTGGTGCTTGTGGTTCTGGTTCTGGTTCTGGCAGATCCGGCATGCTAGCATTAACAGTATCTAGAATGCTTGGTGGAATGATTTCATCCAAGCCTTCAAAGAAATCACTCTCTGGAGGACTAGAATGAAACAACTCACTGAAAGAATTCACTCTTTTGGCCATTTCTAGGTTGGGAGGGAGGATAGCTTTCTGGAAAAATATTTAAGAACAACGAAGAACAAGTGAAGAACAGTATGAACAGACGAGAGAAAATTTAGAGAGACTAAAAGGGAACTAAGTGAAAATGAATGCAAAATGAATGGAATGAAGCACATAGACACAAACCAAGGGAAAGGAACAGACGCACGTACGCACACGTGCCACAGACACAGATCCGCAAATTGCGGATCGAGCGACGAAAGTCACAAAGGCTACAGTTGACACGCATGCGGATTATTAAACAAATCGGCCGACGCAAAACTCGTCCGTCGGCCCAATCAAATTTTTTTTCATTTTTTTATTTTTTTATTTTTTTATTTTATTATCGTGCCGACGCGAAAGTCGCAGGACGGTCCAATAAGAATTTTTCTTTTTATTTAACCAAATCTTTACGCGAAAGTCGTAAAGTGAACAGTGAAAACGCGTAGCACACGCGCTAACGGTTGCCGACACTTTAAACGGGTCTGGGCCATCGGAATGGTCTGGGCCTTAAAGTGGGCCTGGGCCAAAGAAAACTCCGGCCCATTATTGGTGAGATTAAACTAATGGGCCTAAAAAGTAAAGGCCCGACACACTAATTGGGTTTGGGAATGACACGAGCCCAATGGGCTAAATTTAATTAACAAAATTTTTTATTTTTTATTTTCGAAACCCAAACTCAAACCGACAAAACAAATGGGCTTAAGGCCCAATACTAACAAACAACAAGCAAACAAACAAGCCCAAAACAAACCATAATTATAAACAGTAAAAATAAATAATGACAAATAGTAAAACAAAACAATCACTCTTTTTTTTATTTACAATTACAAATTTTCTATTTTTTTATTTTTTTTTATTTTTTAAAAATAAATAATTAAATAACTAGAGTGAAAAAGAAACTTACCTTTTTACTCCCGAGGATACTAGAAAATCACCAACAAGACATCAACCTCAAGGTTTTTCAACCTTGACTTCCAAAACGTATGCTCCGATGTACGTGGTAAAATTTCCAATAAACCCGGATTATTCCTATACAAAATAAAAAGGTTAGTAATAGATTTACAAAATAAAAACAAAATATTTACAAAGTTAAAAATATGTCACAAATTATCTATACAAAATGAATGAATAAAATTTCCTATGTCTAAGTAAATTTTATTTACACAATACACTTAAGTGTACAAAAATATTTTCCTTTGCTTGAATATAGTTGAAAAAAAATGAAAGTTGATTCCAAGCGGTAACTCAAGGTGGACTTACGGCCTAGGTGCAATGCCTTGACTTAAATGACTTTCCGTGTTTTCAGAAGGCGAATGGCCAGATCATATGAGAATAAGCGAGGGGCAGTATTCATTTGGTGGACTACGGAGGCAAGCCCCTATCGACTTTCGTCTGTCTATAGTCCTCTGAATCCAAAACCTGTCACCCAGGGTCTCGACCTAGACACCATCCATGTGCCCCTTACTCAGTTGAGAAAGCACTTAAGTGTTCGACAATTCTCCAAGTGTTAATAAAGGCCGCCCTCAACCTCAAATAACCTTACGGTAAAAATGAAGGGTTTAGGCCAATATTAACAAAAGGACCTTACCTATTCCGTTCAAGTTACAACTTACAACAACAAAAAAATAATCAACTATATAAAAGACACCTAAATAAATTACTAAGTGTAACAAAATATATACAAGAATTAACAGGTATTATTCACAAATATTCACAAAATAATAGTTAGGAATTTTCAATCCCCGTCGACGGCGCCAAAAATTGACACGCCCAAAAGGAGCATCAATTTAAAAAAATCCCTATCGGTAGTATAGTGGTGTAAGTACGGTATCGTTCACAACGGAGATCAAAGGGTGTACCTAACAAAAAATGTCACAAAGAATTAAATAAAATAAAGAATTATTATTAACAAGTATAAAGTATAAATATATACATATGTACAAAGTAAAAAGGGGAATTGAGAGATAAATTGAATGAAATTAATTAATTAAATTACAAAGAATAAATAAAATATGATGATGAAACACAAAGTATATAAAGTTCAGCCACATATACACAAGTTTACCAATCATTAGACCGAAAATTAACCAAGTTCCCTAGCCATGAAACCGAAACTAACATATGTGGAATGCCCACACGGGTTATCATTCCCCAAATAAAACCTCTTCTATGAAAATTAACCTAGTGAACGCTCATCTAGATTAAACAATTAAACATGCAAAGGTGATCAATCAATAACATATCTAACGCATAGGAGAAGAGTTGTTAATTAAAGTGCGCGACCTAGCGAACGCTCGTCTATCCGCGATCCTTCTTATTTTGATTCCGACCCGTTTGATAAGCCTTTACTACTTGTGAATTAGAATTAAAACCCTAATTCTAGCACAAATTACATGCAATCATCTTAAGTTTCGAACCTTAAAACAAGAACACATAAAAGATTCAATAAAACCGAATCAAATAAACGGAGTCACATAAGCTGCTAGAAGAACTAATTAATTAGGATCTAACAATCAAATAAACTCATAAAATATAGGCTGAAAATTATAAACTTCATGTCATGTTAACTAGTACAAAGAATAAACAAGCAACAAAGAGGAACTCAAAAAGAGTAATTAAAGAATAAGTTGAAGTACACCATATGGAAAGTAGGAAGAACTCGAAGATCACAAACTCTTAAATCCTCACGCGAGTAACTCAAAAGCCGAGATTCCCAAGGTGATGATGATGGTGGTGATGATGGTTGATGGCTGGTGGTAATGGTGTAAACAGCTCCCCTCCTCCTTGAAGACTTGAAAACCCTAAATACTAGAGAATGGAAAATATGATGTGAGATGGAGAAGAGAAAGAGGAGGGTTTGTCCCTCCCCATTGGGGTGTGTTTGAAGAGAAGAATGAGGCTGCTATTTATAGGAGAATGGAGAGGAAGAAGAAGACAATGAAAGAAATAAAGAAAGAAAAGGAAGAGGAGTGGAATGTGAGTGGTAGAAAAGAAATGGTAAGTGGAATGGTGGAAATGAAGTCATATGGCAATGAACCATTTATTTAGATAAAAGAAATCAAACACTAATATTGTGGGCAGAAAGAAGAGGAAAGAATATAGGGGTGAGTGGAGCATTGAAAATAAAAGAAGAGGAAAGAAATAAAAAGCAGACAGCAAGACGAGCAGTGCGCACTTAGAGCGGCATAATGGACGTTCCACCGGTTGGATGATTCTGAAATTTTAATGCCGAATACCTAACATCCACATGCAGCGTGTATCAAAATTACAGCTAGATCTGACGGTTCAATTTGGAGATATGGGCTTCGCAAGTTGACTAATCTGCACAGGCAGAATGTCCGAAAATCCGGGCTTGGGCCTTTCCTCATGCTTTGTGAACTTGGGCCTTCCTTTATGGATTTGGGCCTTCCATCTTGGGTTTGGGCCTCCTTCTTGGGTTTCATGGCAGACCACCTCTTAATGGGCCTCGCAAAAGCCCATTAAGCTTTGTTTCTGCACATGTTCACATTAATACGCCATTTAGGACTCAAATATGGAAACTAAGCTAAAATAGCAAAGTTACAATTAAATCATAGCCAAATAGTACGGAAAACACATTAAAAACGTCACACTTTGTGCTCCTATCAATTAGTTAACATGACATGATTTATATAATTTTCAGCCTATATTTATGAGTTTATTTGATTGTTAGATCCTAATTAATTAGTTCTTCTAGCAGCTTATGTGACTCCGTTTATTTGATTCGGTTTTATTGAATCTTTTATGTGTTCTTGTTTTAAGGTTCGAAACTTAAGATGATTGCATGTAATTGGTGCTAGAATTAGGGTTTTAATTCTAATTCACAAGTAGTAAAGGCTTATCAAACGGGTCGGAATCAAAATAAGAAGGATCGCGGATAGACGAGCGTTCTCTAGGTCGCGCACTTTAATTAACAACTCTTCTCCTATGCGTTAGATATGTTATTGATTGATCACCTTTGCATGTTTAATTGTTTAATCTAGATGAGCGTTCACTAGGTTAATTTTCATAGAAGAGGTTTTATTTGGGGAATGATAACCCGTGTGGGCATTCCACATATGTTAGTTTCGGTTTCATGGCTAGGGAACTTGGTTAATTTTCGGTCTAATGATTGGTAAACTTGTGTATATGTGGCTGAACTTTATATACTTTATGTTTCATCCCATCATATTTAATTTATTCTTTGTAATTTAATTAATTTATTTCATTCAATTTATCTCTCAATTCCCCTTTTTACTTTGTACATATGTATATATTTATACTTTATACTTGTTAATAATAATTCTTTATTTTATTTAATTCTTTGTGACATTTTTTGTTAGGTACACCCTTTGATCTCCGTTGTGAACGATACCCTACTTACACTATACTACCGATAGGGATTTTTTTAAATTGATGCTCCTTTTGGGCGTGTCAGGCTTGTCGTTGGAGAGTTGAGATCCAACGCTTTGCACCAAAAGCGAACCCTGAATGAACAAAAGGTTCGAAACTGGCCTTCATCTCCTTTTCGCGCACATCCACGTGCTCCACCCAAGTGACCAAGGAAGATCCATTATGCAGATCACATATCAGGCATCCAGAGGGGCGTTTTCGGCAAATCGATCTCACGGAAGGCTTTGGATTTGTACGCAATTCATCCACGGAGACATCCACGACGACCCAACTTCCATCCAGTTGTTGGTGAGAGTACCGAACGAACTGGACTTCACGAGTTGAGACGATGTGAGATGGCACCAGAAACTCGGCCGACATCACCTGCATATGCTCCTCGTAGCCTTCTTCATTGCTGGAGGAAAGGATCTCCAACGTCTTGGCGTTTGTGATCATGCTACAGAAGACTGGCAACCATCGACCAACATCCATTAAGATCTGAACGATGGTGGTCGGATAAAGATGGATGGTTGCCGAGTGTCTCGACGATTCGGCTTTGAAGTACGGAGCAGGTTCAGCTCGTTGAAACACTCGCAAGTACTCGGCCCTATGAAGAGTCTCGGGATGAATAGACGTGTCGGGAGTCGGTGAAGTTATCCACAAAGGAAATCCGGCAGTGGCCATGAGCAGGAGCTCGTGTTTGGCCTTATGACACGCTCAAAATGAGCATCAATTTAAAAAAATCCCTATCGGTAGTATAGTGTAAGTAGGGTATCGTTCACAACGGAGATCAAAGGGTGTACCTAACAAAAAATGTCACAAAGAATTAAATAAAATAAAGAATTATTATTAACAAGTATAAAGTATAAATATATACATATGTACAAAGTAAAAAGGGGAATTGAGAGATAAATTGAATGAAATAAATTAATTAAATTACAAAGAATAAATAAAATATGATGATGAAACACAAAGTATATAAAGTTCAGCCACATATACACAAGTTTACCAATCATTAGACCGAAAATTAACCAAGTTCCCTAGCCATGAAACCGAAACTAACATATGTGGAATGCCCACACGGGTTATCACTCCCCAAATAAAACCTCTTCTATGAAAATTAACCTAGTGAACGCTCATCTAGATTAAACAATTAAACATGCAAAGGTGATCAATCAATAACATATCTAACGCATAGGAGAAGAGTTGTTAATTAAAGTGCGCGACCTAGCGAACGCTCGTCTATCCGCGATCCTTCTTATTTTGATTCCGACCCGTTTGATAAGCCTTTACTACTTGTGAATTAGAATTAAAACCCTAATTCTAGCACCAATTACATGCAATCATCTTAAGTTTCGAACCTTAAAACAAGAACACATAAAAGATTCAATAAAACCGAATCAAATAAACGGAGTCACATAAGCTGCTAGAAGAACTAATTAATTAGGATCTAACAATCAAATAAACTCATAAATATAGGCTGAAAATTATATAAATCATGTCATGGTAACTAATACAAAGAATAAACAAGCAACAAAGAGGAACTCAAAAAGAGTAATTAAAGAATAAGTTGAAGTACACCATATGGAAAGTAGGAAGAACTCGAAGATCACAAACTCTTAAATCCTCACGCGAGTAACTCAAAAGCCGAGATTCCCAAGGTGATGATGATGGTGGTGATGATGGTTGATGGCTGGTGGTAATGGTGTAAACAGCTCCCCTCCTCCTTGAAGACTTGAAAATCCTAAATACTAGAGAATGGAAAATATGATGTGAGATGGAGAAGAGAAAGAGGAGGGTTTGTCCCTCCCCATTGGGGTGTGTATTGGTGAGAAGAATGAGGCTGCTATTTATAGGAGAATGGAGAGGAAGAAGAAGACAATGAAAGAAATAAAGAAAGAAAAGGAAGAGAAGTGGAATGTGAGTGGTAGAAAAGAAATGGTAAGTGGAATGATGGAAATGAAGTCATATGGCAATGGACCATTTATTTAGGTAAAAGAAATCAAACACTAATATTGTGGGCAGAAAGAAGAGGAAAGAATATAGGGGTGAGTGGAGCATTGAAAATAAAAGAAGAGGAAAGAAATAAAAAGCAGACAGCACTGAGCAGTGCGCACTTAGAGCGGCATAATGGACGTTCCAACGGTTGGATGATTCTGAAATTTTAATACCGTATACCTAACACCCACATGCAGCGTGTATCAAACTTACAGCTAGATCTGACGGTGAAATTGGGAGATATGGGCTTTGCAAGTTGACTGATCTGCATAGGCAGAATGTCCGAAAATCTGGGCTTGGGCCTTTCCTCATGCCTTGTGAACCTGGGCCTTCCTTCATGGATTTGGGCCTTCTTCTTGGGTTTGGGCCTTTCCTTCATGGGCTTGGGCCCCCTTCTTGGGCCTCATGGCAGACCACCTCTTAATGGGTCTCGAGAAAGCCCATTAGACTTCGTTTCTGCACATGTTCACATTAATACGTCATTTAGGACTCAAATATGGAAACTAAGCTAAAATAGCAAAGTTACAATTAAATCATAGCCAAATAGTAGGGAAAACACATTAAGAACGTCACACTTTGTGCTCCTATCACCTTACGGACGATATCCGAGATCAAGTCGGTGTGGACTCCGACAAGATCATGAGCAGGTGCGGGAAGGGTGTCAGATGGCAAAGGTATGGATGGGCGCTCGACTAGGGTAGGCATGAGGCTCCGCACATCCCTTCTTAAGTGGTCCATGTGGATGGAATCATCGGACAACTCGAGAATAGGCTCTTGTTGTTGAGGAACAACTTCGAGCCTTCGCCGTGGCACATCCGAGTGCGGAACAGGGACCTCCGCAATGGGACAGATGCCGCCGTGGAGAGCATCGACGAGTCGTTGATTCCCGCATTTGAAGCTCCTCGTTTTTGCTCACCAGCTGATCGTTTCTTTTCTCTAGCTCGGCAATACGCTGCTCGGAAAACTGGATACCGAACTTCTTCCTATTTCTCGACCCCCGATAGTAGACTTGGTCCTCCTCTAGTCCGATTTTTGGACCAAATCTTTCTCGTTGTGGTTTCGTGGGGTGAGAATACACCGCAAAGAAAGCCGCAAGTGCATCTCTCTGAGCTTTGCTGTACTTCGACCTCGGAAGTCTCCTATAGACAGGAGCGGCTTCCGGTTCAGCAGGTGGATCAGCAACCAAGATTGGTGCTTGGGGTAGTGGTTGTGGTTGTGGTTGTCGCTCGGTCGGCATGCTAGCATCGGCGCTATTGAGCATGCTGGGTGGAATGATTTCAGCCAGACCTTCAAAGATTGGGTTCTCTGAAGGACCTGCCTGAAACAAATCACTGAAAGAATTCACTCGTTTGGCCATTTCTGGGTTGGGAAGGGAGGATAGCTTCTGGGAATTGGGAGGTTTCTGGGAAAAGCTCAAGAACAGATGAAGAACACGAAAGAGAAAACGAGAGAGAGAGAGAGAGAGTCTAAGGGAAAACGTGTGAAATGCCTAAGGAAACTAGCGCAAACAGAAGGGAAGGGAAGGAACGGACGCACGCTCGTACACGTGCCACAGACAGAAGACCCGTATTTTCCGGATCGAGCGACGAAAGTCGTAAAGTCTACAATAGACACGCACACGGTTTATTAAACAAATCGGCCGACGCAAAAGTCGTGCGTCGGCCCAATCACATTTTTTTCTTGATTTTCGATTTTTTATTTTTTTATTGTTTTAATACTTTACGAAAAGTCGTAAAGTGAACAGTGAGAACGCGTAGCACACGCGCTTGCCGACACTTTAAACGGGCCTGGGCCATCGAAATGGTTTGGGCCTTAAAGTGGGCTTTGGGCCAAAGAAATCTCCGGCCCATTATTGGTGGGCTTAACTAATGGGCCTAAAAACGAACAGGCCCGACACACTAATGGGCTTGGGTTACGGGTTTTGGGCTTCGTGAATGACACGAGCCCAATGGGCTAAATTTTATTTTATTTTTTTATTTATTTTTATTATTTTTTTCTTTTCGAAACCTAAAACCCTAACCAATCACACAAACGGGCCTAAGGCCCAATAACAAATAACAACAATCAAGCCCAAAAATAAAACAAACAGTAATTATAAACAGTAAAAATAAATAAATACAAAGAGTAAAACAAACAAACAAACACTCTTTTTTTTTATTTTTTTATTTTTTTATTTTTATTTATTTATTTATTTATTTTTTAAACAAACAAATAACAAAAGTGAAAAGGAAACTTACCTTTTTACTTCCGAGGAAACCGAAAAATCACCAACAAGACATCAACCTCAAGGTTTTTCAACCTTGACTTCCTAAACGTATGCTCCGATGTATGTGGTAAAATTTCCGAATAACCCGGATTATTTCCTATAAAAATGAAAAAGTTAGTAATAAAATTTACAAGTTAAAAACAAAATATTTACAAAATTAAAAATAATGTCACAAATTATCTATACAAAATGAATAAATAAAACTTCCTATGTCTAAGTATATTTTATTTACAAGTAATGTTAAATTGTCCAAAATATAGTTAAGAACAAAGTTGATTCCAAGCGGTAATTCAAGGTGGACGTACGGCCTAGGTGCAATGTCTTGACGTAAATGACTTTCCGTGTTTTCAGAAGGCGAATGGCCAGATCACAAGAGATAAGCGAGAGGCAGGATTCATTTAGTGGACAAGTCCTCTGAATCCAATTTTACAAACCCGTCACCCAGAGTCTTGATCATATCTAGACACCATTCATGTGCCCCTTACTCAGTTGAGAAAGCACTTAAGTGTTCGACAATTCTCCAAGTGTTAATAAAGGCCGCCCTCAACCTCAAGTGACCTTACGGTACAAATGAAGGGTTTAGGCCAATATTAATAAAAGGACCTTACCTATTTCCGTTCAAGTTACAACTTACAACAACAAAAAAAATAATCAACCATATTCAGGATACCTAAGTATAATTACTAAGTATGTGTAAAAATATTTACAAGTAAAATTAGTAAGTATAAAATTAACAAGTATTATTTACAAACAGTAAAAAGTCAACAGTAAAAAGTCAACAGTCAAAAAGTCAACAGTCAAAAAGTCAACAGTCAAAAAGTCAAAAGTCAAAAGTCAAAAGTAAATAGTAAAAACAATCCCCGGCGAGCCGGCGCCAAAATGATTTGAGGATTTTTACCTACGTCATTAATTATTACCTAAATTCCTAACAGTTGTCGTTGTAAAGTATAATGGGAAATAAAGGTTTTTCCCACAGAAGATTGTTATATTTACTTTTTAATGTCACGAAAAATTAAATTAAATAAAGAATTATTATTTACAAGTATAAAGAATAAAGAATATATATATATACAAAATTAAATGAACTATACAGTATTGTTTCTATTTACAAAAATATACATTATATACAAAAGTATTTTTGGGGGTTTTTGAGATTTTTGAAAACAATAAAAGAAATATTTTTGGATTTTTATTATTTTTGAAAACAAGAAAACACACACACAAATATTGTTTTGAAGATTAACCAACTCCCTAGCCATGAATCCGAAACTAACATATGTAAGATGCTGGACCACCATACATCTCCCAAATAAAACTTTCCCCTAACAATTAACTCCGAGACCACTCTGTCGGCTAATCACTAGAAAAAGAGTTGTTAATTCAAGTGCACGACCTAGCGGGACCGCCCAACTATCCGTGATCCTTATTATTTAGTTTTAACATTAAAGATAAAACCAAACAAACAAAATTCACATAAGCTGCTAGAAGAATCAATTAACTTCAATCCAACAATTATTACACAAAATAGAAAATAAAACAAATAGTAACAAATTATCCCAACATTTATTCACATTAATTAAAGTACGGAAAATAAAATTAAACAAAAATAAAATATAATAAATAAACGAGAGTTGGGAAAATGTTACTAATGTGTCCATGAAAATGGACACCGTGCCCGCGTGCGAAGGTGGCGGACTCAGCTATTGTAGATCGGACTATTGCATGTGGCGGGTGCACTTAGCAGATTGGGCTTTGAGCTTTTGGGCTTGGGCAATTGGGCAAAGGCCCAATTAATTTCTTCATTCTCTTCCTTGCTTGCGGCCCAGCCCATTCCTTGGTTGACTTTTCAACCATGAGTTTTCTTTCTCTTCTTAGCCATGTCAGCATTCCTTATTCAATTTCTTCTTCTTCGCAAATTCTGGGCAGAGCTTGGGAGGGAGAGAGACCGGTGATGGCGCAAGGGATCGACGCCGACAGGGGACTAGAAAGATGGCAGCGGCGACGGCGAGCTGAGGATGGGCGACGACGGTGAGCTGCGGATGGGCGACGACGGTGAGCTGCTTGAGGCAGCCGGAGCAGAACGCAGAGGCTAAGGCAGGTGGGTCGCCGGCGTGGTCGTGAGAGGACGGAGAGACTGTTCGCCGAGAGAGAGAGCAGCAGGGGGCTAAACGGTGCTGGGTTGTGAATATCGACGACCGGCGTTGAATTCGACGATGAGAGGACTGGGCAACGACGGCGCGGCTTCAATGAATGGCAGAGGGCAGGCGCGGCCTGGGTGGAGAACAGCAGCGACGGCGTCATGGCTGGGCTCAGGGATGCACGGCGGCGACGTCACAGAGGAGGATGCGGGCGGCAGTGAGCTGGGCTTTTGTGATTGGGCTGCTGCGTTGGTACCTGCAAAAGAAAAACAAGAATATTAGAAAATGATTGATTTAAATTGCAGGTAATTTGAGAATTGAAAGACAGAGAAGGTTGCCATGGTTTTGATCGATGATGGAAGATGGGTTTGTGAATGAAATGGTTGCAGGGGCTGCTTAAATAGCAGAGGAAGAGTAGAAGCAGCCAAGGAAGAGGAAGAATGGAGCTCAGTGGAGTGATCTGGAAAGGAGAATTGGTGGAATGGTTGGTGATGGTGGAGTGATTGATTCCATGTGGATGATGAACTGTGAATTTGGTGGCTGGTATCAAAGAGGGAATCGTGAACATGGGAGGAGTAGGACGTGAGCATGTTACCTGCAAAGAGAAAGAAAAGAAAACAAAGAAAAGAAAAAGAAAAAATAATAAAACAAAAGAAAGATAAAATAAAGAAATAAAAATAAAATAAATATTAAAATACAAAAACAAATAAATAAAGAATAAGAATAAATATAAAACATAAACATAGGGAAAATAAAGATGGAGGTTTAAAATATGTATCGCCACCGCGTGTGGTGGTTGCGCCGCCTTATGTGGTGGTTCGCCGACAAACTTGCCGGAATTCGGAACGGTTTCCGAAATCTTCGTACATTAACTGGGCCCACATCCTCAAAATGACCGGTGTCATTAGAGAAAAGTCACGGTTGACTTTTAATATTTTCGGAATGCGCTGAAAACCTCCAAAATGCACATATTCTGTGTAGATTAACATTTTCCTGGTATTTTCCCTAAAAACACAAAAACAAATATTAAATAGACAATTAAGCTTTCGGAATAGCAAAATCCAGTAATTAAAGACACTTTGTGAACGTATTTTACGTTCACATCACACCCCTACACTTGAACTATTGCTAGTCCTCTAGCAAACACAGAATACAAAACAACACAAACAGAATGGGAAACACAAAACAGACAGTCTTTCCAACCATAATCCTCAGCGAGTTCGAAAGAATTATAATCAAGAGAATACAAATTATATACCAAGGTTAAAGAATTTGCTAAGCATTTAACATGTACATCTCATTTATGCTCGGGTGTAGTGTGTGGAAACCAAGTATACAATTAATGTCAAGCAATCCAATAGGCACATCGAAACAACATTAACCACTAAACCTCACAAGATTCACTAAATATTTCCACTCAGTGTTTAGGGTTAAGTGTTTACTCTCAAAACAATTACACAAGTAGTGTTCCCATATGCTTGCTCATTAACCAACTCTCTACAATTAATCTACAACTCATCAGATCATAAGGACTTTCGGGTGAAACAGGGACCAAAGGATGGATGGTAAATGGTGAATGGTAAATGAAGTGAAAGGACTCGAAATGCAAAAAATGTTTCACATGTTTGCAAGACAAATCAACGACTTTGAAACTCATACCTATGCTATACCCGAAACAACTTTCTTATTTTCCTCCAACCTTTTATTGAAAATAATACAAGAAAATAACTCTATTTTTTTGGAATTTCTCTTTCGACATTTTTTTTTTCTTTCTTTCTTTTCTATTTTTTTTTCTTTGAGGAATTTATTCCTTCTTTTTATTTCTGAATTTTTTTTTCTTTCTTTCTTTCTTTGAACAATTACAACAAAATAAATACACCCCCACACTTGCCTTTTGGTATACTACAATACAAATCCGAAGCATAAAAACATAAGAAGTCACTATCATCGTCTTGCAAACATAAATAAAACAAGGGTGAAATGGTGTGGGTGAACAAAAGAAACAGGCTAATGAGTGATCAGTTCAAAAGGGGATTCCTAAAGTTCGTGTTTAGATGGATGGTGAATACTTTGGCCATGGTGCTCAACTAATGCCTTACTCATTTCTAATTCATTACAGATTAACAAAAAGTTT
Organism: Rubus idaeus; assembly: GCA_030142095.1. Taxonomy (NCBI): domain Eukaryota; kingdom Viridiplantae; phylum Streptophyta; class Magnoliopsida; order Rosales; family Rosaceae; genus Rubus; species Rubus idaeus. The sequence goes on along the minus strand of CM057968.1, from coordinate 15,070,787 downwards.
CAAGAGGTCTCTGAGCAAGTTCTAGGTTCAAAAACTCATGAATTGTGCACGCATGAAGAACGAGTAAATGTATGAAATATGCATACATGTGAATATACAATAGGCTCAAGTCCTCACATTTTCTGGGTATGCATGACAATGTAGGTTTAAATGTGCTTCTCGGATTGCAATCAATTAATCGAAACAGGTTATGTGAACATGAAAATTCGAGCAATCATAAGTTATACAAATTAAATCCAAAGCAAATTACAAAGCCTTAGCATATAATCAACATTCTCAAAATCATAACAATTAAACTCAATTCATCATCGGGATTGGAAAGAACACAACACACATAACACAACTAAACACACAAAAACACACAAACAGAAGCAAATATTTTTGTAATTTTTTGATTTTTTTGATTTTTCAATGTAGGTAACAATACGTGACCACAGGGACTCACTTAGTGCAATGGTAGGTTCAACGCTACCAAGGGAGTGAGTGTGATATAGTCGATATACCGTTACAGTAGAAAACGAAAATAAACAAATAAATAAACAACGAAGCAAATTTTTTTTTCTTTTTCAACTTTTTTTATTAGGGTAACAATACGTGACCACAGTGACTTACTAAGTGCAATGGTAGGTTCAACGCCACCAAGGGAGTAAGTATGATCTAGTCGATATATTGTTACCGTAGAAAACGAAAACAAGTAAATTATTTTTTTGAATTTTTTTTCAATTTTTTCAAATTTTTTCTTTTCTTTTTCAATAAACCTTCCCCCCACACTTGAATTAAACATTGTCCTCAATGTTAGACAGATATTTCACGAAAATGAAAAATTCAAGCATGGTTATTGAATTTAAACACACAAACTAAAATAAACACACAAATAGAAATAAACAGAAGTAAACACACAACATTTATACAAATGAAAAACAGATAAGTTATAGAAAAACTCCCCCTTGAAGATCATTAAGCTCCTCCCGAAGCAAGTCACCAACAGTCACAAACAAGGCTAGCAGGGCCTTGCATCCAACGTTTGCTCCTTAATTGACTGCGGCTCTGATCCTTTGAAGTGTGTCCTGGACAAGGGTAGTTGCCGACTCCACGGCAGACTTGGCTGATGTAGCCTTCACCGAGATCTGGAACACTATAGTCAGCAGTGTTCCGTCAAGTACAGCTCCGGATACGTTAGGCAGAATGGAGAAGCCTGAAGACATAAGCGGAAACGGCTCCGGTTGAACTCCAGATAGCAAACACTGGAAAATGGAATGGTTGATCGGTGCATAAATCACAGACGACCCCGTTGCATCGGTGCAACACTCCTGAAGGATGAGGAAGTCGTTGTGACTATCTATAGCGAGCACCGAAATCTGGTTCCGCGGGTCAAGACTGATGGTGAAATTTGCTAGCACACGTACAGAGCTGTCCATCGACATACTATCCCACTGCGGTCTTGTCTGCACGTCTTTGAGGAACTCAAAGATCCTAGTATGATGGGAAAGATGCACGACAGAACATCCAGCAGTACGATTGACTCCAGGGGGCTTGCTCGGATCACCCCTTCGCTTGTTGGTCCTGACCTCCATTCGAGTGTCTCTTGTTCGGTTCGAACAAGTCCAGTGGTGGTACGTGGAGTTACTGATATCGTTGAAGAAACAGATCGTCATCTGTTTTGCCATTTCCGCAAGTCCTCTTCTTCCTTCAAGAGAAATAATCGAGTCACCGGGTGAAGAGTGGATACCTGTGGCGCACATGTAGCGCTCGGCTTTGATAGGAGCACAAAGTGTGACGTTTTTAATGTGTTTTCCCTACTATTTGGCTATGATTTAATTGTAACTTTGCTATTTTAGCTTAGTTTCCATATTTGAGTCCTAAATGACGTATTAATGTGAACATGTGCAGAAACGAAGTCTAATGGGCTTTTGCGAGGCCCATTAAGAAGGAGGCCCATTAAGAAGGAGGCCCAGACCCAAGATGGCAGGCCCAAATCCATGAAGGAAGGCCCAGGTTCACAAAGCATGAGGAAAGGCCCAAGCCCAGATTTTCGGACATTCTGCCTGTGCAGATCAGTCAACTTGCGAAGCCCATATCTCCCAATTGCACCGTCAGATCTAGCTGTAATTTTGATACACGCTGCATGTGGATGTTAAGTATTCGGCATTAAAATTTCAGAATCATCCAACCGTCCACACGTCCAGAATTCCACTCCAAGTGCGCACTGCTCAGTGCTGTCTGCTTTTTATTTCTTTCCTTTTCCTTTATTCTCAATGCTCCACTCACCCCCATATTTCCACCCATCTCACCTAACTATCTTTGTTTCTTTCTCTCCATACCATTAGTGTTTGATTTATTTTACCTAAATAATTGGTTAATTGCCATATGACTACATTTCCACCATTCCACTTACCATTTCTTTTCTACCACTCACATTCCACTTCTCTTCCTTTTCTTTCTTTATTTCTTTCATTGTTTTCTTCTTCCTCTTCATTCTCCTATAAATAGCAGCCTCATTCTTCTCACCAATACACACCCCAATGGGGAGGGACAAACCCTCCTCTTTCTCTTCTCCATCTCACATCATATTTTCCATTCTCTAGTATTTAGGGTTTTCAAGTCTTCAAGGAGGAGGGGAGCTGTTTACACCATTACCACCAGCCATCAACCATCATCACCACCATCATCATCACCTTGGGAATCTCGGCTTTTGAGTTACTCGCGTGAGGATTTAAGAGTTTGTGATCTTCGAGTTCTTCCTACTTTCCATATGGTGTACTTCAACTTATTCTTTAATTACTCTTTTTGAGTTCCTCTTTGTTACTTGTTTATTCTTTGTATTAGTTAACATGACATGATTTATATAATTTTCAGCCTATATTTATGAGTTTATTTGATTGTTAGATCCTAATTAATTAGTTCTTCTAGCAGCTTATGTGACTCCGTTTATTTGATTCGGTTTTATTGAATCTTTTATGTGTTCTTGTTTTAAGGTTCGAAACTTAAGATGATTGCATGTAATTGGTGCTAGAATTAGGGTTTTAATTCTAATTCACAAGTAGTAAAGGCTTATCAAACGGGTCGGAATCAAAATAAGAAGGATCGCGGATAGACGAGCGTTCTCTAGGTCGCGCACTTTAATTAACAACTCTTCTCCTATGCGTTAGATATGTTATTGATTGATCACCTTTGCATGTTTAATTGTTTAATCTAGATGAGCGTTCACTAGGTTAATTTTCATAGAAGAGGTTTTATTTGGGGAATGATAACCCGTGTGGGCATTCCACATATGTTAGTTTCGGTTTCATGGCTAGGGAACTTGGTTAATTTTCGGTCTAATGATTGGTAAACTTGTATACTTGTGGCTGAACTTTATATACTTTATGTTTCATCCCATCATATTTAATTTATTCTTTGTAATTTAATTAATTTATTTCATTCAATTTATCTCTCAATTCCCCTTTTTACTTTGTACATATGTATATATTTATACTTTATACTTGTTAATAATAATTCTTTATTTTATTTAATTCTTTGTGACATTTTTTGTTAGGTACACCCTTTGATCTCCGTTGTGAACGATACCCTACTTACACTATACTACCGATAGGGATTTTTTTAAATTGATGCTCATTTTGGATCCTATCAATTTTTGGCGCCGTCGACGTGGATTGAAAATATTCCTAACCTAATATTTTTTTTTTGTGAATACTGTTTATAATTTTTTTTATTACTGTTTTTATTACTTGTATATAATTACTGTTTACTTTTTATTGTTTATAATTTTACTATTTTTTTTAACTGTTCATATTACTTGTTTATATTACTTGTCTATATTACTTGTGACTAGTTGTTGTTATTACTTGTTTTTAATACTTGTTCATATTTTGTTACACTTAGTAATTTATTTAGGTGTCTTTTATATAGTTGATTATTTTTTGTTGTTGTAAGTTGTAACTTGAACGGAAATAGGTAAGGTCCTTTTGTTAATATTGGCCTAAACCCTTCATTTTTACCGTAAGGTTATTTGAGGTTGAGGGCGGCCTTTATTAACACTTGGAGAATTGTCGAACACTTAAGTGCTTTCTCAACTGAGTAAGGGGCACATGGATGGTGTCTAGGTCGAGACCCTGGGTGACAGGTTTTGGATTCAGAGGACTATAGACTGACGTAAGTCGATAGGGGTGTAAACCTCCGTAGTCCACTAAATGAATCCTGCCCCTCGCTTATCTCTCATATGATCTGGCCATTCGCCTCTGAAAACACGGAAAGTCATTTAAGTCAAGGCATTGCACCTAGGCCGTAAGTCCACCTTGAGTTACCGCTTGGAATCAACTTTCTTTTTTTTTCAACTATATTAAGGCAAAAGAAAATATTTTTGTACACTTTAGGTATATTGGATTAAACATGACTTTAAGATGAGTAGCTGTTTCAGTCCCATTGCACATTGAAGTCCTCTGTTCCCGTACTTAAGTGTATTGTGTAAATAAAATTTACTTAGACATAGGAAATTTTATTCATTCATTGATTCATTTTTTTTAACTTTGTAAATATTTTGTTTTTATTTTGTAAATTTTATTACTACCTTTTTATTTTGTATAGGAAATAATCCGGGTTTATCGGAAATTTTACCACATACATCGGAGCATACGTTTTGGAAGTCAAGGTTGAAAAACCTTGAGGTTGATGTCTTGTTGGTGATTTTCGGTTTCCTCGGGAGTAAAAAGGTAAGTTTTCTTTTCACTCTCGTTATTTATTTTAAAAAAATAAAAATAAAAGATAAAAAAAAATTAGAAAATTTGTAATTGTTTATAAAAAAAAAAGAGTGCTTGTTTTGTTTTACTGTTTGTAATTATTTATTTTTACTATTTATAATTACTGTTTGTTTTATTTTTGGGCTTGTTGTTTGTTTGTTATTGGGCCTTAGGCCCGTTTGTGTGATTGGTTAGGGTTTTAGGTTTCGAAAAGAAAAATTAAAAAAAATTTGCCCCATTGGGCCCTTGTCATTCCCGAAGCCTGAAACCCGTAACCCAAGCCCATTTAGTGTGTCGGGCATGTTAGTTTTTAGGCCCATTAGTTTAAGCTCACCAATAATGGCCCGTTCTCTACGCGGCCAGGCCCACTTTAAGGCCCAGACCATTCCGATGGCCCAGGCTCGTTTAAAGTGTCGGCAACCGTTAGCGCGTGTGCTACGCGTTTTCACTGTTCACTTTACGACTTTCGCGTAAAGATTTAGTTAAATAAAAAGAAAACTTGTTATTGGTCTGTCCCGCGACTTTCGCGTCGGCACGATAATTAAAAAAATGAAAAAAATAAAAAATGAAAAAAAATTTTGATTGGGCCGACGGACGACTTTTGCGTCGGCCGATTTGTTTAATAATTCGCATGCGTGTCAACTGTAACCTTTGCGACTTTCGTCGCTCGATCCGTAATTTGCGGATCTCTGTCTTTGGCACGTGTGCGTACGTGCGTCTGTTCCTTTCCCTTGGTTTGTGTCTATGTGCTTCATTCCATTCATTTTGCATTCATTTTCACTTAGTTCCCTTTTAGTCTCTCTAAATTTTCTCTCGTTTGTTCATATTGTTCTTCACTTGTTCTTCGTTGTTCTTAGTTATTTTTCCAGAAAGCTATCCTCCCTCCCAACCTAAAATGGCCAAAAGAGTGAATTCTTTCAGTGAGTTGTTTCATTCTAGTCCTCCAGAGAGTGATTTCTTTGAAGGCTTGGATGAAATCATTCCACCAAGCATTCTAGATACTGTTAATGCTAGCATGCCGGATGTGCCGAACCGAACCAGAACCACAAGCACCAATCCGGCTCGATGATCCACATGTTGTTCTTTTCTTGGTCCTTCCCAGAAGCGTACGAGAGGCCCGAGGACGAGATTCACCAAGGACCAAAATGATGCGTTGACCGAGTTCTACACGGTGAATCCTCACCCACTCAAACTGCACGAGCAAGGTTTGCTATAGAACTCGGGTTAACCGAAAATAAGGTCTACAACTCGGGGAAGGAGATTTCATGATAAGCACGGTATCCCGTCGAGGAGCAGGTGTATGCCGATCTAATAAGAAGAAACGAGGAGCCGATGAGTAAGAATGAGGAGCTTCAAGAGCAGAACCAGAAACTCATCGATGCTCTTCACGGCGGCATTTGTCCCCGAGTGTGGAGGTCCCGTTCCGCACCCGGATGTGCATCGATCAAGATTCGAAGTTGTTCCTCCGGAGCCTCTTCTTGTCTTGTCCGATGATTCAATCGACATGGATGACTTGCGAAGGGATGTGCGGAGCCTCATGCCTACATTACTCGAGCGCTCATCCTCTCGTGTGCCATCGACAACATTCCGGACCTGCTCGCTGATCTCGTTGGGTTTCATTCCGACCAGATCGCCGATATCGTGAACAAAGCCAAAGACGAACTCATGCTCTTGGTCGCTGCTGGTTTTCCCCTATGGATCTATTCCTCAAATCCCATCACTTCCATTCATCCCGAAACTCTTAATCATGCCGAGTACTTGCGAGTGTCTCAACGAGCCGAGCCTACACCATATTTCATATCGAAGCCTCGAGACACTCGGCAACCATTCACCTGAATCCGACCACCATCGTTCGATTTTAATGGATGTTGGTCAATGGTTGCTCGTCTTCTCGTAGCTTGGTCACCAATGCCCATACCTTGGAGGTCCCGTTCTCCGGATAGAAGAAAGCTACAAGGAGCAAGTGCAAGTGATGTCTGCCGAGTTTCTAGTGCCAACACACAATGTTTCAACTCGTGAAGTCCAGTTTGTTCGTTCCTCTCACCAACAACTGGATGGAAGTTGGGTCGTTGTGGATGTTTCTGTGGATGAAATGAGCTCAAATCCAAGGCCTTCCGTGAGATCAAGATGCCGAAAACGTCCTTCCGGATGCCTGATACGGGATCTGCAGAATGGATCCTCCTTTGTCACTTGGGTGGAGCATGTTGATGTGCGAGAAAAAGATTTAACCCCCTTATTTAAACCTTTTGTTGAATCAGGTTTTGCATATGGAGCGAAGCGTTGGTTGGCACCTCTTCAACGACATGCCGAGCGCTACATGTGCGTGATGGGGATTCACACTTCACCCAGTGACTCAATCATTTCACCAGGAGGGAGAAGAAGCCTTGCTAAGATGGCAAACCAGATGGCGATAAGTTTCTTCAACGACATCACCAACTCGACTTACCATCATTGGACTGCATCAAGCAAAACGGGAGACACACATATGGAGGTCAGGACCAACAAGCGAAGGGGTGATCCTAGCCAACCCCTTGGACTCGATCGTACTGCTGGCTGTTCTGTCAAGCACTTCTCCCATCACACAAGAATCTTTGATTTTATCAGAGACGTACAGACAAGGCATTTATGGGATAGTGTGTCGATAGACAGTTCAGTACATGTGCTTACAAACTTCACCACTGGTCTTGACCCACGAAATTCTATCTCCGTTTTGGGCATAAGTAATCACGTCGACTTCCTCATACTCCAGGAGTGCTTCACAGATTCAACGGGGTCGTACGTGATTTATGCGCCTATCGATCAAGCAACCTTCCAGTCCATGTTATGTGGAGTTGACCCGGAGCCTTTTCAATTGATGTCATCTGGCTTCTCCATTCTGCCTGATGTATCCGGAGACGTACTTGATGGAACTCTACTGACGTTAGTGTTCCAGATCTCAGTGAAGGCAAATTCAGCCAGACGTGCTGTGGATTTGGCAACAGGCACGGTCCAGGACACGCTCAAAAAGATCAAAGCCGCAGTCAACTAAGGAGCAAACGTTGGATGCAAGGCCCTGCTAGCCTTGTTTGTGACTGTTGGTGACTACCTTCGGGAGGAGCTTAACGATCTTCAAGGGGGAGTTTTTCTTTACCCCTTCTATTTTACTTAACTATTGTGTGTTTATTTCTATTTGTGTGTTTATGTTTGTGTGCTTAAATTCAATAACCATGCTTGGATTTTTCATTTCCGTGAAATATCTGTCTAACATTGAGGACAATGTTTAATTCAAGTGTGGGGGGAAGGTTTCAGTTTATTTTCTTAAAAAAAAATAAAAAAAAATTTGAAAAATTCAAAAATTCAAAAAAATAATTGACTTGTGTTTGTTTTCTACGGTAACAATATATCGACTAGATCATACTTACTCCCTTGGTAGCGTTGAACCTACCATTGCACTTAGTAAGTCACTGTGGTCACGTATTGTTACCCTAATAAAAAAAATTGAAAAAGAAAAAAAAAAATAGTTTTGTAAGCTCGTTTGTTTCGCACTGGCTTTGGAGCTATCGAGTCTTAGAAAGTGCTTGTTCGTTTATTTGAGCTATATCATTTAAAAAAAAATCAATCAAAAAAATCAAAAAATCAAAAATTACAAAAATATTTGCTTCTGTTTTGTGTGTTTTGTGCTTTGTTCTTTCCAATCCCAAGGATGAATTGAGTTTAATTGTTGTGATTAGGAGAATGTTTATTATATGTCAAGGCTTTGTGTAGTTTGCTTTGGATTTAATATGCATAACTTGTGATTGCTCGAAATTCCATGTTCACATAACCTGTTTCGATTAATTGATTGCAATCCGAGAAGCACATTTAAACATACATTGTCATGCATACCCAGAAAATGTGAGGATTTGAGCCTATTGAATATTCACATGTATGCATCATTCATACATTTACTCGTTCTTCATGTGTGCACAATTCATGAGTTTTGAACCTAGAACTTGCTCAAAGACCACTTGAAACGTTTTGTTAATCTGTAATGAATTAGAGATGATTAAGGCATTAGTTGAGCACCATGGCCAAAATATTCACCATCCATCTAAACACGAACTTTAGGAATCCCCTTTTGAACTAAACACTCATTAGCCTTTTCTTTTGTTCACCCACACCATCTCACCCTTGTTTTATTGTGTTTGCAAGACGATGATAGTGACTTATTGTGTTTTTATGCTTCGGATTTGTATGGTAATATACCAAAAGGCAAGTGTGGGGGTGCATTTTATTTTGTTGTAATTGTTCAAACAAAGAAAAAAAAATCAAAAACAAAAAGAAGGAATAAAGTTCCTCAAGAAAAAACAGAAAAGAAAAAAAAAAGAAAAAAGAAAAAAAAATAGAGTTATTTTCTTGTATTATTTTAAATAAAAGGTTGGAGGAGAATAAGAAAGTTGTTTCGGGTATAGCATAGGTATGAGTTTCAAAGTCGTTGACTTGTCTTGCAAACATGTGAAACATTTTTCATTTCCAGTCCCTTCATTCATCATTCACTATTCACCATTCACCCTTTTGGCCCCGTTTATACCCTTGAAGCCCTTATGATCTAATGATTTGTGGATTAATTGTGGAGAGTTGGTTAATGAGCAAGCTTATGGGAACATTACTTGTGCAATTGTTATGAGAGTAAACACTTAACCCTAAACACTGAGCGGAAATATTTAGTGACCATTGTGAGCTTTAGTGGTTAATGTTGTTTCGATGTGCCTATTTGATTTCATGAGATTAATTGTATACTCGGTTTTCACACACTTCACCCGAGCATAAATGAGATGTGCATGTTAAAGACTTAGCAAATTCTTTAGCCTTGGTATATAATTTTTATTCTCTTGATTATAACTCTTCTGAACTCGCTGAGGGTTATGGTTGGAAAGACCATTTTGTTTTGTGTTTCGTTTTCTGTTTTGTGTTGTTCTGTTTTAAAGTTTTGTGTTTGCTAGAGGACTAGCAATAGCTAAGTGTGGGGGAATTTGATAGGAGCACAAAGTGTGACGTTTTTAATGTGTTTTCCCTACTATTTGGCTATGATTTAATTGTAACTTTGCTATTTTAGCTTAGTTTCCATATTTGAGTCCTAAATGACGTATTAATGTGAACATGTGCAGAAACGAAGTCTAATGGGCTTTTGCGAGGCCCATTAAGAAGGAGGCCCATTAAGAAGGAGGCCCAGACCCAAGATGGCAGGCCCAAATCCATGAAGGAAGGCCCAGGTTCACAAAGCATGAGGAAAGGCCCAAGCCCAGATTTTCGGACATTCTGCCTGTGCAGATCAGTCAACTTGCGAAGCCCATATCTCCCAATTGCACCGTCAGATCTAGCTGTAATTTTGATACACGCTGCATGTGGATGTTAAGTATTCGGCATTAAAATTTCAGAATCATCCAACCGTCCACACGTCCAGAATTCCACTCCAAGTGCGCACTGCTCAGTGCTGTCTGCTTTTTATTTCTTTCCTTTTCCTTTATTCTCAATGCTCCACTCACCCCCATATTTCCACCCATCTCACCTAACTATCTTTGTTTCTTTCTCTCCATACCATTAGTGTTTGATTTATTTTACCTAAATAATTGGTTAATTGCCATATGACTACATTTCCACCATTCCACTTACCATTTCTTTTCTACCACTCACATTCCACTTCTCTTCCTTTTCTTTCTTTATTTCTTTCATTGTTTTCTTCTTCCTCTTCATTCTCCTATAAATAGCAGCCTCATTCTTCTCACCAATACACACCCCAATGGGGAGGGACAAACCCTCCTCTTTCTCTTCTCCATCTCACATCATATTTTCCATTCTCTAGTATTTAGGGTTTTCAAGTCTTCAAGGAGGAGGGGAGCTGTTTACACCATTACCACCAGCCATCAACCATCATCACCACCATCATCATCACCTTGGGAATCTCGGCTTTTGAGTTACTCGCGTGAGGATTTAAGAGTTTGTGATCTTCGAGTTCTTCCTACTTTCCATATGGTGTACTTCAACTTATTCTTTAATTACTCTTTTTGAGTTCCTCTTTGTTACTTGTTTATTCTTTGTATTAGTGATACGCCCAAAATGAGCGTCAATTTAAAAAAATCCCTATCGGTAGTATAGTGTAAGTAGGGTATCGTTCACAACGGAGATCAAAGGGTGTACCTAACAAAAAATGTCACAAAGAATTAAATAAAATAAAGAATTATTATTAACAAGTATAAAGTATAAATATATACATATGTACGAAGTAAAAAGGGGAATTGAGAGATAAATTGAATGAAATTAATTAATTAAATTACAAAGAATAAATAAAATATGATGATGAAACACAAAGTATATAAAGTTCAGCCACATATACACAAGTTTACCAATCATTAGACCGAAAATTAACCAAGTTCCCTAGCCATGAAACCGAAACTAACATATGTGGAATGCCCACACGGGTTATCATTCCCCAAATAAAACCTCTTCTATGAAAATTAACCTAGTGAACGCTCATCTAGATTAAACAATTAAACATGCAAAGGTGATCAATCAATAACATATCTAACGCATAGGAGAAGAGTTGTTAATTAAAGTGCGCGACCTAGCGAACGCTCGTCTATCCGCGATCCTTCTTATTTTGATTCCGACCCGTTTGATAAGCCTTTACTACTTGTGAATTAGAATTAAAACCCTAATTCTAGCACAAATTACATGCAATCATCTTAAGTTTCGAACCTTAAAACAAGAACACATAAAAGATTCAATAAAACCGAATCAAATAAACGGAGTCACATAAGCTGCTAGAAGAACTAATTAATTAGGATCTAACAATCAAATAAACTCATAAAATATAGGCTGAAAATTATAAACTTCATGTCATGTTAACTAGTACAAAGAATAAACAAGCAACAAAGAGGAACTCAAAAAGAGTAATTAAAGAATAAGTCGAAGTACACCATATGGAAAGTAGGAAGAACTCGAAGATCACAAACTCTTAAATCCTCACGCGAGTAACTCAAAAGCCGAGATTCCCAAGGTGATGATGATGGTGGTGATGATGGTTGATGGCTGGTGGTAATGGTGTAAACAGCTCCCCTCCTCCTTGAAGACTTGAAAACCCTAAATACTAGAGAATGGAAAATATGATGTGAGATGGAGAAGAGAAAGAGGAGGGTTTGTCCCTCCCCATTGGGGTGTGTTTGAAGAGAAGAATGAGGCTGCTATTTATAGGAGAATGGAGAGGAAGAAGAAGACAATGAAAGAAATAAAGAAAGAAAAGGAAGAGGAGTGGAATGTGAGTGGTAGAAAAGAAATGGTAAGTGGAATGGTGGAAATGAAGTCATATGGCAATGAACCATTTATTTAGATAAAAGAAATCAAACACTAATATTGTGGGCAGAAAGAAGAGGAAAGAATATAGGGGTGAGTGGAGCATTGAAAATAAAAGAAGAGGAAAGAAATAAAAAGCAGACAGCACTGAGCAGTGCGCACTTAGAGCGGCATAATGGACGTTCCACCGGTTGGATGATTCTGAAATTTTAATGCCGAATACCTAACATCCACATGCAGCGTGTATCAAAATTACAGCTAGATCTGACGGTTCAATTGGGAGATATGGGCTTCGCAAGTTGACTAATCTGCACAGGCAGAATGTCCGAAAATCTGGGCTTGGGCCTTTCCTCATGCTTTGTGAACTTGGGCCTTCCTTTATGGATTTGGGCCTTCCATCTTGGGTTTGGGCCTCCTTCTTGGGTTTCATGGCAGACCACCTCTTAATGGGCCTCGCAAAAGCCCATTAAGCTTTGTTTCTGCACATGTTCACATTAATACGCCATTTAGGACTCAAATATGGAAACTAAGCTAAAATAGCAAAGTTACAATTAAATCATAGCCAAATAGTAGGGAAAACACATTAAAAACGTCACACTTTGTGCTCCTATCAAATTCCCCCACACTTAGCTACTGCTAGTCCTCTAGCAAACACAAGAACAACACAGAACAGAAAAGGAAACACAAAACAGAATGGTCTTTCCAACCATAACCCTCAGCGAGTTCAGAAGAGTTATAATCAAGAGAATAAAAATTATATACCAAGGCTAACAAATTTGCTAAGCATTTAACCTGCACATCTCATTTATGCTCGGGTGAAGTGTGTGAAAACCAAGTGTACAATTAATCTCATGCAATCCAATAGGCACATCGAAACAACATTAACCACTAAAGCTCACAAGAATCACTAAATATTTTCGCTCAGTGTTTAGGGTTAAGTGTTTACTCTCATAACAATTGCATAAGTAACGTTCCCATAAGCTTGCTCATCGACCAACTTTCCACAATCAATCTACAACTCATTAAATCATAAGGACTTTCAATGGTGTAATGGGGCCAAAGGTTAGGGGTTAAAAGAAACGAAGGGAAAGGAAAAACAAAATGTCCCGAGTGTTCCACAAAACAATTTTGTGACTTGTTTTCTATATGCTTAAACAATCAAACAACCAAACTTTTATTCACTTCCAATCTTTCACACTTTCTGAACAAACACTTCTTATTCTTTCTCTTTTTTTTTTCTTCTTTTTTTTTTCTTTTTTTTTTTTTTTGTAATTTTTTTTTTTTACACAACATTTTTTTTTTTTAACACCCCCACACTTACTTCTTTCACAAACCAGAAGACTTTTCAAGCACAAAATACCACCACAAGTCACAAAATTGTCTCTTTAACACATGTTGGAACAAAGGCAGGTTAGTGTTTAAGCTAAAAACAGGTTAGGAGTAAGCGGGTTAACAAAGAAAAAGGCTAAAAACATGTTAGGCTCAAAAGAGGTTAACCTAAAGGATTAGTGTTTACAGGGCTGTAAGTCAGTTTGGCCATGGTGCTTTACTAATGCCTTAATCATCTCTAATTCATTACAGATTAACAAAACGTTTCAAGTGGTCTTTGAGCAAGTTCTAGGTTCAAAACTCATGAATTGTGCACACATGAAGAACGAGTAAATGTATGAAAGATGCATACATGTGAATATTCAATAGGCTCAAGTCCTCACATTTTCTGGGTATGCATGACAATGTATGTTTAAATGTGCTTCTCAGATTGCAATCAACTAATCGAAACAGGTTATGTGAACATGGAAATTCGAGCAATCATAAGTTATGCAAATTAAATTCAAAGCAAACAACACATAGCCTTGACATATAATAAACATTCTCATAATCACAACAATTTAAACTCAATTCATCATCGGAATTGGAAAGAACAAAGCACAAAACAAACAATAGCACACAAAACAGAAGCAAATATTTTTGTCATTTTTGATTTTTTGATTTTTTTGATTATATATTTTTTTTTTTTGATATAGCTCAAATAAACAAACAAGCACTTTCTAAGACTCGATAGCTCCAAAGACAGTGCGAAACAAACGAGCTTACAAAACTATTTTTTTTTTCAATTTTTTTTTTATTAGGGTAACAATACGTGACCACAGTGACTTACTAAGTGCAATGGTAGGTTCAACGCTACCAAGGGAGTAAGTATGATCTAGTCGATATATTGTTACCGTAGAAAACAAAAACAAGTAAATTATTTTTTTGAATTTTTGAATTTTTTTTTCTTTTCAATAAACCTTCCCCCCACACTTGAATTAAACATTGTCCTCAATGTTAGACAGATATTTCACGAAAATGAAAAATTCAAGCATGGTTATTGAATTTAAACACACAAACAAAAATAAACAAACAAACATAAATAAACACACGACAGTTAAGTAAATGAAAAGGGAAACAGAAAGACTCCCCTTTGAAGATCGTGAAGCTCCTCCCGAAACAAGTCACCAACAGTCACAAACATGGCTAGCAGGGCCTTGCATCCAACATTTGCTCCTTAGTTGACTGCGGCTTTGATCCTTTTGAGCGTGTCCTGGACCATGCCTGTTGCCAAATCCACAGCACGTCTGGCTGAATTTGCCTTCACTGAGATCTGGAACACTAACGTCAGTAGAGTTCCATCAAGTACGTCTCCGGATACATCAGGCAGAATGGAGAAGCCAGATGACATCAATTGAAAAGGCTCCGGGTCAACTCCACATAACATGGACTGGAAGCTTGCTTGATCGATAGGCGCATAAATCACGTACGACCCCGTTGAATCTGTGAAGCACTCCTGGAGTATGAGGAAGTCGACGTGATTACTTATGCCCAAAACGGAGATAGAATTTCGTGGGTCAAGACCAGTGGTGAAGTTTGTAAGCACATGTACTGAACTGTCTATCGACACACTATCCCATAAATGCCTTGTCTGTACGTCTCTGATAAAATCAAAGATTCTTGTGTGATGGGAGAAGTGCTTGACAGAACAGCCAGCAGTACGATCGAGTCCAAGGGGTTGGCTAGGATCACCCCTTCGCTTGTTGGTCCTGACCTCCATATGTGTGTCTCCCGTTTTGTGTGATGCAGTCCAATGATGGTAAGTCGAGTTGGTGATGTCGTTGAAGAAACTTACCGCCATCTGGTTTGCCATCTTAGCAAGGCTTCTTTGATATGCGGTTTTACCGACGTCATTAATATTACCTAAACTCCTAACAATTTGTCGTTGAATAGTATAATGGGAAGTAAAGGTTTTTCCCACAGAGGATTGTTTATTTACTTTTCTAATGTCACAAAATTAATTAAACTATATTGTATCTATTTACAAAAATGTACAATATATACAAAGATGATATTTTTGGGTTTTTGGAATTCTTTTGAAAACAAGAAATAAATTAAAGGAGATATTTTTGGTTTTTAATATTTTTGAAAATAAATAAAACAAGGAAAATACAAAGTAAAATACAAATTAAACTAGCACAATTAAATAAAACACACCAACAAATAAAGAAATTAAACTAACACACAAATGAATAAATAACATATTTTTGGGTTTTTCAATATTTAAATAAACACACAAATATCAAATCAATCAAATATTCAAAATACAAATAAATCAAATAAATCACACAACATAAAATTAAAAGAGTTTGAGAGAAAGAAATGCTCAATAAATTCCGGCGAAGGATCTTATCGGATTCGCCATTGTCGAGGTTCGGGTGTAGAGAGCAATTGGGCTACACTTTGGGCTTTGGGCTTTTGGAGGCCCAATTGACAAAGTCAAACTGACTTTTTCTTCTTCATTTCTGTTGACCCGTCCAGCCCAGTCAAGATTTCAACTCTCTTGACTTTTCAACTCTCTAGCTTATTCTCTTCTTCTCTCATCAGCCCGTGGCTTTTCTCTCTATTCTTCATCTTTTATTTTCTTTCATTTCTGCAGACAAGAGAGAAGTACAAGTGCACAGCAGGACGATTCACCGGTTGATTGGCAGCGCTGCTAGAGAAAATAGTCAACGCCGGCAGAGGGAGTTAGCAGATCGGCGCGGGCTAGCCGGGCTTTGTTGATGACGACGCCGGCGCTGGGCTGTGCGGCGGACTGGTGCGAGGTCCGGTGTTGGAGGCATGAAGCAGCGGCGAGAGATGCGGAGGCGCGGTGAAGATTGAGGGGCTGCCGGCGAGGAGAGCTAGGTGTTGCCCCGTGGAGCAAAGCTGCGACCGGGCTCGCACGGCCTTGAGGCGGCGAGAGGGCGCGGTGTACGGGAACGGCGAAGACGCAGAGATCCGGGCTGGAGCTTTGGCGGCGACGGTGACGTGAGCAGTGGGTTTGGAAGTGCAGCAGCTTGACTCGACGGCGAGAGAAGGTGAATCGAGCACGGGCTCGATTTGGAGGCACGGGGCGCCGTGGGTAGCTGCCAAATCTGCAAAAGAAGAACCGAGAAAGTTAGAGAGAAAGAAGATGACCGGAGGAGAGGCCCCCGGCCACCCCGTGTGTGTCACCGCAATGATTAATTTGTGTGCTGTTGTGCTTCTTGTTAATTGCGGGAATGACTGAATTGGGTTTTACGTGGATTGAAGGGATGGATGATTGGGTGATGATGGTATGGATGTTTCTGTGTAATTGCAGATGAATTGGAGGCTTGAGTGAAGAGATTTGTTAATTAGAAGACGGGAGGCCGTGAGTGGTGATGATGGTGTTTCCGTGAGCAGTGGGCTCACGGTGGTGATGGATTGCGGGAGTAACGAGAGGGGGAAGAAAAAGGGCTTAGATAGCTTAGGACAGAAGAGAGGAGAGGGGAGCTTTTGTGTTTGCAAAGAGGTGAGAAGAGAAGGCACAGGGAAGTTCCCTGTACACGGACGCATGAGAAGTGCAGAGGAAGTGTTTGTTGATTTGGAAAGGACAGAGGACAGAAGGCACGGCTGTGTGAGCCGTACACGGTAGCTTGAGGAAGGTGGAGGGGGGAAAGAGATGGGAAGGAGTTTGTGGCGCGGGGAGGAGCCCCGGCCAAGGAAAATGGAAATAGGGACTCTGTATTTAAAGAGGGAAGAAATGAGCTTTGCAGGTGGGTGAGGAATCAAACAATGGTGGAGTGATGAACTGGATTGAAGTGGGCGGCTGGGTGGAATAGTGGCTGGAAAACCAGTTTGAATTCAAAGGGAGGAAGCGGGTAACATGGGAGCTGCAAACAGAAAACAAACAAAATAAATAAATAAAATAAAATAATAAAAGTAATTAAAGGAAATAAATAAAAAATAAAATAAAAGAAAAATAAAATAACAAAAGAAATAATTATAAAATGAATACTAAAGTAAAAATATAAATAAATATAAATATAAACAAGGGAAAATAAAATGGAAATTCAATTTGTCTTTCACCACCGCGTGTGGTGGTTGCGCCTCCGTGAGTGGTGGTTCGCCGGCAAAATTGCCGGGATTCGAAACGTCTTTCGAAATCTTCGTACAATGTTATATTCCACTTCCAAATAATGACCGGTGTCATCAGATAATCGGAAAGTCACGGTTGACTTTCCGAAATTGCGCGGTAAATCTCCAAAATTCACCTTTTATGTGTAAATAAGCATTTTTCACATATTTTCCCTGAAAACACGAAAACAAACATTAAACAGACAAATAAGCTTTCAGAATAGCATCCATCCAAGTATTTAGAGCACTTTATGAACGTATTTTACGTTCACATCATTCTTCTCCCTCCTGGTGAAATGATTGAGTCACTGGGTGAAGTGTGAATCCCCATCACGCACATGTAGCGCTCGGCATGTCGTTGAAGAGGTGCCAACCAACGCTTCGCTCCATATGCAAAACCTGATTCAACAAAAGGTTTAAATAAGGGGGTTAAATCTTTTTCTCGCACATCAACATGCTCCACCCAAGTGACAAAGGAGGATCCATTCTGCAGATCCCGTATCAGGCATCCGGAAGGACGTTTTCGGCATCTTGATCTCACGGAAGGCCTTGGATTTGAGCTCATTTCATCCACAGAAACATCCACAACGACCCAACTTCCATCCAATTGTTGGTGAGAGGAACGAACAAACTGGACTTCACGAGTTGAAACATTGTGTGTTGGCACTAGAAACTCGGCAGACATCACTTGCACTCGCTCCTTGTAGCTTTCTTCTATCCCGGAGAACAGGACCTCCAAGGTATGGGCATTGGTGACCAAGCTACAGAAGATGAGCAACCATTGACCAACATCCATTAAAATCCGAACGATGGTAGTCGGATTCGGGTGAATGGTTGCCGAGTGTCTCGAGGCTTCGATATGAAATATGGTGTAGGCTCGGCTCGTTGAGACACTCGCAAGTACTCGGCATGATTAAGAATTTCGGGATGAAAGGAAGTGCTGGGATTTGAGGAATAGATCCATAGGGGAAAACCAGCGAGCCGACCAAGAGCATGAGTTCGTCTTTGGCTTTGTTCACGATATCGGCGATCCGGTCGGAATGAAACCCAACGAGATCATGAGGAGGTCCGGGAATGTTGTCGATGGCACATGAGAGGATGAGCGCTCGACTAATGTTGGCATGAGGCTCCGCACATCCCTTCGCAAGTCATCCATGTCGATTGAATCATCGGACAAGACAAGAAGAGGCTCCGGAGGAACAACTTCAAACCTTGATCGATGCACATCCGGGTGCGGAACGGGACCTCCGCACCGGGGACAAATGCCGCCGTGAAGAGCATCGATGAGTTTCTGGTTCTGCTCTTGAAGCTCCTCATTCTTACTCATCGCTCCTCGTTTCTTCTTATTAGATCGGCATAAATCTGCTCCTCCGACGGGATACCGTGCTTATCATGAAATCTCCTTCCCCGGTTGTAGACCTTATTTTCGGTTAACCCGAGTTCTATAGCAAACCTTGCTCGTGCAGTTTGAGTGGGTGAGGATTCACCGTGTAGAACTCGGTCAACGCATCATTTTGGTCCTTGGTGAATCTCGTCCTCGGGCCTCTCGTACGCTTCGGGAAGGACCAGCAACAACAACAACATGTGGATCGCCACTGGATTGGTGCTTGTGGTTCCGGTTCTGGTTCTGCAGATCCGGCATGCTAGCATTAACGGTATCTAGAATGCTTGGTGGAATGATTTCATCCAAGCCTTCAAAGAAATCACTCTCCGGAGGACTAGAATGAAACAACTCACCGAAAGAATTCACTCTTTTGGCCATTTCTAGGTTGGGAGGGAGGATAGCTTTCCGGAAAAATATTTAAGAACAACGAAGAACAAGTGAAGAACAAGATGAACGACGAGAGAAAATTTAGAGAGACTAAAAGGGAACTAAGTGAAAATGAATGCAAAATGAATGGAATGAAGCACATAGACACAAACCAAGGGAAAGGAACAGACGCACGTACGCACACGTGCCACAGACACAGATCCGCAAATTACGGATCGAGCGACGAAAGTCGCAAAGGCTACAGTTGACACGCATGCGGATTATTAAACAAATCGGCCGACGCAAAAGTCATCCGTCGGCCCAATCAAATTTTTTTTTCATTTTTTTATTTTTTTATTTTTTTATTTTATTATCGTGCCGACGCGAAAGTCGCAGGACGGTCCAATAAGAATTTTTCTTTTTATTTAACCAAATCTTTACGCGAAAGTCGTAAAGTGAACAGTGAAAACGCGTAGCACACGCGCTAACGGTTGCCGACACTTTAAACGGGTCTGGGCCATCGGAATGGTCTGGGCCTTAAAGTGGGCCTGGGCCAAAGAAAACTCCGGCCCATTATTGGTGAGATTAAACTAATGGGCCTAAAAAGTAAAGGCCCGACACACTAATTGGGTTTGGGAATGACACGAGCCCAATGGGCTAAATTTAATTAACAAAATTTTTTATTTTTTATTTTCGAAACCCAAACTCAAACCGACAAAACAAATGGGCTTAAGGCCCAATACTAACAAACAACAAGCAAACAAACAAGCCCAAAACAAACCATAATTATAAACAGTAAAAATAAATAATGACAAATAGTAAAACAAAACAATCACTCTTTTTTTTTATTTACAATTACAAATTTTCTATTTTTTTAATTTTTTTTATTTTTTAAAAATAAATAATTAAATAACTAGAGTGAAAAAGAAACTTACCTTTTTACTCCCGAGGATACTAGAAAATCACCAACAAGACATCAACCTCAAGGTTTTTCAACCTTGACTTCCAAAACGTATGCTCCGATGTACGTGGTAAAATTTCCAATAAACCCGGATTATTCCTATACAAAATAAAAAGGTTAGTAATAGATTTACAAAATAAAAACAAAATATTTACAAAGTTAAAAATATGTCACAAATTATCTATACAAAATGAATGAATAAAATTTCCTATGTCTAAGTAAATTTTATTTACACAATACACTTAAGTGTACAAAAATATTTTCCTTTGCTTGAATATAGTTGAAAAAAAATGAAAGTTGATTCCAAGCGGTAACTCAAGGTGGACTTACGGCCTAGGTGCAATGCCTTGACTTAAATGACTTTCCGTGTTTTCAGAAGGCGAATGGCCAGATCATATGAGAATAAGCGAGGGGCAGTATTCATTTGGTGGACTACGGAGGCAAGCCCCTATCGACTTTCGTCTGTCTATAGTCCTCTGAATCCAAAACCTGTCACCCAGGGTCTCGACCTAGACACCATCCATGTGCCCCTTACTCAGTTGAGAAAGCACTTAAGTGTTCGACAATTCTCCAAGTGTTAATAAAGGCCGCCCTCAACCTCAAATAACCTTACGGTAAAAATGAAGGGTTTAGGCCAATATTAACAAAAGGACCTTACCTATTCCGTTCAAGTTACAACTTACAACAACAAAAAAATAATCAACTATATAAAAGACACCTAAATAAATTACTAAGTGTAACAAAATATATACAAGAATTAACAAGTATTATTCACAAATATTCACAAAATAATAGTTAGGAATTTTCAATCCCCGTCGACGGCGCCAAAAATTGACACGCCCAAAAGGAGCATCAATTTAAAAAAAATCCCTATCGGTAGTATAGTGGTGTAAGTAGGGTATCGTTCACAACGGAGATCAAAGGGTGTACCTAACAAAAAATGTCACAAAGAATTAAATAAAATAAAGAATTATTATTAACAAGTATAAAGTATAAATATATACATATGTACAAAGTAAAAAGGGGAATTGAGAGATAAATTGAATGAAATTAATTAATTAAATTACAAAGAATAAATAAAATATGATGATGAAACACAAAGTATATAAAGTTCAGCCACATATACACAAGTTTACCAATCATTAGACCGAAAATTAACCAAGTTCCCTAGCCATGAAACCGAAACTAACATATGTGGAATGCCCACACGGGTTATCATTCCCCAAATAAAACCTCTTCTATGAAAATTAACCTAGTGAACGCTCATCTAGATTAAACAATTAAACATGCAAAGGTGATCAATCAATAACATATCTAACGCATAGGAGAAGAGTTGTTAATTAAAGTGCGCGACCTAGCGAACGCTCGTCTATCCGCGATCCTTCTTATTTTGATTCCGACCCGTTTGATAAGCCTTTACTACTTGTGAATTAGAATTAAAACCCTAATTCTAGCACAAATTACATGCAATCATCTTAAGTTTCGAACCTTAAAACAAGAACACATAAAAGATTCAATAAAACCGAATCAAATAAACGGAGTCACATAAGCTGCTAGAAGAACTAATTAATTAGGATCTAACAATCAAATAAACTCATAAAATATAGGCTGAAAATTATAAACTTCATGTCATGTTAACTAGTACAAAGAATAAACAAGCAACAAAGAGGAACTCAAAAAGAGTAATTAAAGAATAAGTTGAAGTACACCATATGGAAAGTAGGAAGAACTCGAAGATCACAAACTCTTAAATCCTCACGCGAGTAACTCAAAAGCCGAGATTCCCAAGGTGATGATGATGGTGGTGATGATGGTTGATGGCTGGTGGTAATGGTGTAAACAGCTCCCCTCCTCCTTGAAGACTTGAAAACCCTAAATACTAGAGAATGGAAAATATGATGTGAGATGGAGAAGAGAAAGAGGAGGGTTTGTCCCTCCCCATTGGGGTGTGTTTGAAGAGAAGAATGAGGCTGCTATTTATAGGAGAATGGAGAGGAAGAAGAAGACAATGAAAGAAATAAAGAAAGAAAAGGAAGAGGAGTGGAATGTGAGTGGTAGAAAAGAAATGGTAAGTGGAATGGTGGAAATGAAGTCATATGGCAATGAACCATTTATTTAGATAAAAGAAATCAAACACTAATATTGTGGGCAGAAAGAAGAGGAAAGAATATAGGGGTGAGTGGAGCATTGAAAATAAAAGAAGAGGAAAGAAATAAAAAGCAGACAGCACTGAGCAGTGCGCACTTAGAGCGGCATAATGGACGTTCCACCGGTTGGATGATTCTGAAATTTTAATGCCGAATACCTAACATCCACATGCAGCGTGTATCAAAATTACAGCTAGATCTGACGGTTCAATTTGGAGATATGGGCTTCGCAAGTTGACTAATCTGCACAGGCAGAATGTCCGAAAATCTGGGCTTGGGCCTTTCCTCATGCTTTGTGAACTTGGGCCTTCCTTTATGGATTTGGGCCTTCCATCTTGGGTTTGGGCCTCCTTCTTGGGTTTCATGGCAGACCACCTCTTAATGGGCCTCGCAAAAGCCCATTAAGCTTTGTTTCTGCACATGTTCACATTAATACGCCATTTAGGACTCAAATATGGAAACTAAGCTAAAATAGCAAAGTTACAATTAAATCATAGCCAAATAGTACGGAAAACACATTAAAAACGTCACACTTTGTGCTCCTATCAATTAGTTAACATGACATGATTTATATAATTTTCAGCCTATATTTATGAGTTTATTTGATTGTTAGATCCTAATTAATTAGTTCTTCTAGCAGCTTATGTGACTCCGTTTATTTGATTCGGTTTTATTGAATCTTTTATGTGTTCTTGTTTTAAGGTTCGAAACTTAAGATGATTGCATGTAATTGGTGCTAGAATTAGGGTTTTAATTCTAATTCACAAGTAGTAAAGGCTTATCAAACGGGTCGGAATCAAAATAAGAAGGATCGCGGATAGACGAGCGTTCTCTAGGTCGCGCACTTTAATTAACAACTCTTCTCCTATGCGTTAGATATGTTATTGATTGATCACCTTTGCATGTTTAATTGTTTAATCTAGATGAGCGTTCACTAGGTTAATTTTCATAGAAGAGGTTTTATTTGGGGAATGATAACCCGTGTGGGCATTCCACATATGTTAGTTTCGGTTTCATGGCTAGGGAACTTGGTTAATTTTCGGTCTAATGATTGGTAAACTTGTGTATATGTGGCTGAACTTTATATACTTTATGTTTCATCCCATCATATTTAATTTATTCTTTGTAATTTAATTAATTTATTTCATTCAATTTATCTCTCAATTCCCCTTTTTACTTTGTACATATGTATATATTTATACTTTATACTTGTTAATAATAATTCTTTATTTTATTTAATTCTTTGTGACATTTTTTGTTAGGTACACCCTTTGATCTCCGTTGTGAACGATACCCTACTTACACTATACTACCGATAGGGATTTTTTTAAATTGATGCTCCTTTTGGGCGTGTCAGGCTTGTCGTTGGAGAGTTGAGATCCAACGCTTTGCACCAAAAGCGAACCCCGAATGAACAAAAGGTTCGAAACTGGCCTTCATCTCCTTTTCGCGCACATCCACGTGCTCCACCCAAGTGACCAAGGAAGATCCATTATGCAGATCACATATCAGGCATCCGAGGGGCGTTTTCGGCAAATCGATCTCACGGAAGGCTTTGGATTTGTACGCAATTCATCCACGGAGACATCCACGACGACCCAACTTCCATCCAGTTGTTGGTGAGAGTACCGAACGAACTGGACTTCACGAGTTGAGACGATGTGAGATGGCACCAGAAACTCGGCCGACATCACCTGCATATGCTCCTCGTAGCCTTCTTCGTTGCTGGAGGAAAGGATCTCCAACGTCTTGGCGTTTGTGATCATGCTACAGAAGACTGGCAACCATCGACCAACATCCATTAAGATCTGAACGATGGTGGTCGGATAAAGATGGATGGTTGCCGAGTGTCTCGACGATTCGGCTTTGAAGTACGGAGCAGGTTCAGCTCGTTGAAACACTCGCAAGTACTCGGCCCTATGAAGAGTCTCGGGATGAATAGACGTGTCGGGAGTCGGTGAAGTTATCCACAAAGGAAATCCGGCAGTGGCCATGAGCAGGAGCTCGTGTTTGGCCTTATGACACGCTCAAAATGAGCATCAATTTAAAAAATCCCTATCGGTAGTATAGTGTAAGTAGGGTATCGTTCACAACGGAGATCAAAGGGTGTACCTAACAAAAAATGTCACAAAGAATTAAATAAAATAAAGAATTATTATTAACAAGTATAAAGTATAAATATATACATATGTACAAAGTAAAAAGGGGAATTGAGAGATAAATTGAATGAAATAAATTAATTAAATTACAAAGAATAAATAAAATATGATGATGAAACACAAAGTATATAAAGTTCAGCCACATATACACAAGTTTACCAATCATTAGACCGAAAATTAACCAAGTTCCCTAGCCATGAAACCGAAACTAACATATGTGGAATGCCCACACGGGTTATCACTCCCCAAATAAAACCTCTTCTATGAAAATTAACCTAGTGAACGCTCATCTAGATTAAACAATTAAACATGCAAAGGTGATCAATCAATAACATATCTAACGCATAGGAGAAGAGTTGTTAATTAAAGTGCGCGACCTAGCGAACGCTCGTCTATCCGCGATCCTTCTTATTTTGATTCCGACCCGTTTGATAAGCCTTTACTACTTGTGAATTAGAATTAAAACCCTAATTCTAGCACCAATTACATGCAATCATCTTAAGTTTCGAACCTTAAAACAAGAACACATAAAAGATTCAATAAAACCGAATCAAATAAACGGAGTCACATAAGCTGCTAGAAGAACTAATTAATTAGGATCTAACAATCAAATAAACTCATAAATATAGGCTGAAAATTATATAAATCATGTCATGGTAACTAATACAAAGAATAAACAAGCAACAAAGAGGAACTCAAAAAGAGTAATTAAAGAATAAGTTGAAGTACACCATATGGAAAGTAGGAAGAACTCGAAGATCACAAACTCTTAAATCCTCACGCGAGTAACTCAAAAGCCGAGATTCCCAAGGTGATGATGATGGTGGTGATGATGGTTGATGGCTGGTGGTAATGGTGTAAACAGCTCCCCTCCTCCTTGAAGACTTGAAAATCCTAAATACTAGAGAATGGAAAATATGATGTGAGATGGAGAAGAGAAAGAGGAGGGTTTGTCCCTCCCCATTGGGGTGTGTATTGGTGAGAAGAATGAGGCTGCTATTTATAGGAGAATGGAGAGGAAGAAGAAGACAATGAAAGAAATAAAGAAAGAAAAGGAAGAGAAGTGGAATGTGAGTGGTAGAAAAGAAATGGTAAGTGGAATGATGGAAATGAAGTCATATGGCAATGGACCATTTATTTAGGTAAAAGAAATCAAACACTAATATTGTGGGCAGAAAGAAGAGGAAAGAATATAGGGGTGAGTGGAGCATTGAAAATAAAAGAAGAGGAAAGAAATAAAAAGCAGACAGCACTGAGCAGTGCGCACTTAGAGCGGCATAATGGACGTTCCAACGGTTGGATGATTCTGAAATTTTAATACCGTATACCTAACACCCACATGCAGCGTGTATCAAACTTACAGCTAGATCTGACGGTGAAATTGGGAGATATGGGCTTTGCAAGTTGACTGATCTGCATAGGCGGAATGTCCGAAAATCCGGGCTTGGGCCTTTCCTCATGCCTTGTGAACCCGGGCCTTCCTTCATGGATTTGGGCCTTCTTCTTGGGTTTGGGCCTTTCCTTCATGGGCTTGGGCCCCCTTCTTGGGCCTCATGGCAGACCACCTCTTAATGGGTCTCGAGAAAGCCCATTAGACTTCGTTTCTGCACATGTTCACATTAATACGTCATTTAGGACTCAAATATGGAAACTAAGCTAAAATAGCAAAGTTACAATTAAATCATAGCCAAATAGTAGGGAAAACACATTAAGAACGTCACACTTTGTGCTCCTATCACCTTACGGACGATATCCGAGATCAAGTCGGTGTGGACTCCGACAAGATCATGAGCAGGTGCGGGAAGGGTGTCAGATGGCAAAGGTATGGATGGGCGCTCGACTAGGGTAGGCATGAGGCTCCGCACATCCCTTCTTAAGTGGTCCATGTGGATGGAATCATCGGACAACTCGAGAATAGGCTCTTGTTGTTGAGGAACAACTTCGAGCCTTCGCCGTGGCACATCTGAGTGCGGAACAGGACCTCCGCAATTGGGACAGATGCCGCTGTGGAGAGCATCGACGAGTCGTTGATTCTGCATTTGAAGCTCCTCGTTTTTGCTCACCAGCTGATCGTTTCTTTTCTCTAGCTCGGCAATACGCTGCTCGGAAAACTGGATACCGAACTTCTTCCTATTTCTCGACCCCCAATAGTAGACTTGGTCCTCCTCTAGTCCGATTTTTGGACCAAATCTTTCTCGTTGTGGTTTCGTGGGGTGAGAATACACCGCAAAGAAAGCCGCAAGTGCATCTCTCTGAGCTTTGCTGTACTTCGACCTCGGAAGTCTCCTATAGACAGGAGCGGCTTCCGGTTCAGCAGGTGGATCAGCAACCAAGATTGGTGCTTGGGGTAGTGGTTGTGGTTGTGGTTGTCGCTCGGTCGGCATGCTAGCATCGGCGCTATTGAGCATGCTGGGTGGAATGATTTCAGCCAGACCTTCAAAGATTGGGTTCTCTGAAGGACCTGCCTGAAACAAATCACTGAAAGAATTCACTCGTTTGGCCATTTCGGGTTGGGAAGGGAGGATAGCTTCGGGAATTGGGAGGTTTACGGGAAAAGCTCAAGAACAGATGAAGAACACGAAAGAGAAAACGAGAGAGAGAGAGAGAGAGAGTCTAAGGGAAAACGTGTGAAATGCCTAAGGAAACTAGCGCAAACGAAGGGAAGGGAAGGAACGGACGCACGCTCGTACACGTGCCACGGACGAAGACCCGTATTTTCCGGATCGAGCGACGAAAGTCGTAAAGTCTACAATAGACACGCACACGGTTTATTAAACAAATCGGCCGACGCAAAAGTCGTGCGTCGGCCCAATCACATTTTTTTCTTGATTTTCGATTTTTTATTTTTTTATTGTTTTAATACTTTACGAAAAGTCGTAAAGTGAACAGTGAGAACGCGTAGCACACGCGCTTGCCGACACTTTAAACGGGCCTGGGCCATCGAAATGGTTTGGGCCTTAAAGTGGGCCTGGGCCAAAGAAATCTCCGGCCCATTATTGGTGGGCTTAACTAATGGGCCTAAAAACGAACAGGCCCGACACACTAATGGGCTTGGGTTACGGGTTTTGGGCTTCGTGAATGACACGAGCCCAATGGGCTAAATTTTATTTTATTTTTTTATTTATTTTTATTATTTTTTTCTTTTCGAAACCTAAAACCCTAACCAATCACACAAACGGGCCTAAGGCCCAATAACAAATAACAACAATCAAGCCCAAAAATAAAACAAACAGTAATTATAAACAGTAAAAATAAATAAATACAAAGAGTAAAACAAACAAACAAACACTCTTTTTTTTATTTTTTTATTTTTTTATTTTTATTTATTTATTTATTTATTTTTTAAACAAACAAATAACAAAAGTGAAAAGGAAACTTACCTTTTTACTTCCGAGGAAACCGAAAAATCACCAACAAGACATCAACCTCAAGGTTTTTCAACCTTGACTTCCTAAACGTATGCTCCGATGTATGTGGTAAAATTTCCGAATAACCCGGATTATTTCCTATAAAAATGAAAAGGTTAGTAATAAAATTTACAAGTTAAAAACAAAATATTTACAAAGTTAAAAATAATGTTACAAATTATCTATATAAAATGAATAAATAAAATTTCCTATGTCTAAGTATATTTTATTTACAAGTAATGTTAAATTGTCCAAAATATAGTTAAGAACAAAGTTGATTCCAAGCGGTAATTCAAGGTGGACGTACGGCCTAGGTGCAATGTCTTGACGTAAATGACTTTCCGTGTTTTCGAAGGCGAATGGCCAGATCACAAGAGATAAGCGAGAGGCAGGATTCATTTAGTGGACAAGTCCTCTGAATCCAATTTTACAAACCCGTCACCCGAGTCTTGATCATATCTAGACACCATTCATGTGCCCCTTACTCAGTTGAGAAAGCACTTAAGTGTTCGACAATTCTCCAAGTGTTAATAAAGGCCGCCCTCAACCTCAAGTGACCTTACGGTACAAATGAAGGGTTTAGGCCAATATTAATAAAAGGACCTTACCTATTTCCGTTCAAGTTACAACTTACAACAACAAAAAAAATAATCAACCATATTCAGGATACCTAAGTATAATTACTAAGTATGTGTAAAAATATTTACAAGTAAAATTAGTAAATATAAAATTAACAAGTATTATTTACAAACAGTAAAAAGTCAACAGTAAAAAAAAGTCAACAATCAAAAAGTCAACAGTCAAAAAGTCAACAGTCAAAAAGTCAAAAGTCAAAAGTCAAAAGTAAATAGTAAAAACAATCCCCGGCGAGCCGGCGCCAAAATGATTTGAGGATTTTTACCTACGTCATTAATTATTACCTAAATTCCTAACAGTTGTCGTTGTAAAGTATAATGGGAAATAAAGGTTTTTCCCACAGAAGATTGTTATATTTACTTTTTAATGTCACGAAAAATTAAATTAAATAAAGAATTATTATTTACAAGTATAAAGAATAAAGAATATATATATATACAAAATTAAATGAACTATTGACACGCCCAAAAGGAGCATCAATTTAAAAAAACCCTATCGGTAGTAGTATAGTGCATAGTAGGGTATCGTTCACAACGGAGATCAAAGGGTGTACCTAACAAAAATTGTCACAAGAATTATTAACAAGTATAAAGTATAAATATATACATATGTACAAAGTAAAAGGGGGTTTAAGAGATAAATTGAATGAAATAAATTAATTAAATTACAAAGAATGAATTAAATAAGAGATGAAACACAAAGTATATAAAGTTCAGCCACAAGTATACAAGTTTACCAATTATTGGACCGAAAATTAACCAAGTTCCCTAGCCATGAAACCGAAATTAACATATGTGGAATGCTGGACCGCCAATTATCATTCCCCAAATAAAACCACTTTCATGAAAATTAACCTAAGCGACCGCACCTAGATTAATCAATCAAACATGCAAAGGTAGCTAATCAAAACATGTCCAACGCATAAAAGAAGAGTTGTTAATTAAAGTGCACGACCTAGTGGGACCACCCATCTATCCGTGATCCTTCTTATTTGTTTCCGACCTCTTTCCAAAGCCTTTACTACTTGTGAATTAGAATTAAAAACCCTAATTCTAGCACCAATTATATGCAATCATCTTAAGTTTGCAACCTCAAAACAAAAACATATAAAAGTTCTCTACTAAAACAAAATCAAATAAACGGAGTCACATAAGCTACTAGAAGAACTAATTAATTAGGATCAAACAATTAAATAAACCCATAAACAAAGGCTGAAAATTATATAAATCATGTCATGTTAACTAATACAAAGGATAAACAAGCAACAAAGAGGCATAAATTTAAAGGCTAAGTCGAAATACACCGTATGAATAGCATGAAGATCTTGAAGCCACATCTTGAATCCTTGACCACAAGTAATTGATTAGATGTTAAACCTACGGTCATTAAATTATTACCTAAATTCCTAACAATTGTCGTTGTAAAGTATAATGGGAAATAAAGGTTTTTCCCACAGAAGATTGTTATATTTACTTTTTAATGTCACGAAAAATTAAATTAAATAAAGAATTATATTTACAAGTATAAAGAATAAAGAATATATATATATACAAAATTAAATAAACTATACAGTAATATTTCTATTTACAAAAATATACATTATATACAAAAGTATTTTTGGGGGTTTTTGATAATTTTGAAAACAATAAAAGAAATATTTTTGGATTTTTATTATTTTTGAAAACAAGAAACACACACACAAATATTGTTTTGAAGATTAACCAACTCCCTAGCCATGAATCCGAAATTAACATATGTAAGATGCTGGACCACCATACATCTCCCAAATAAAACCTCACTATGAAAATTAACCCCGAGACCACCCTGACAGGCTAAACAATTAAACATGCAAAGGTAATTAATCTAAACATGTCTAACGCATAGAAGAAGAGTTGCTAATTCAAGTGCACGACCTAGCGGGACCGCCCAACTATCCGTGATCCTTATTATTTAGTTTTAACATTAAAGATAAAACCAAACAAACAAAATTCACATAAGCTGCTAGAAGAATTAATCAACTTCAATCCAACAATTATTACATAAAATAGAAAATAAACAAACAATAACATTTCCCAAAATTATTCACGAATAGTTAATTAAACAAAAATAAATTATAATAAATAAACGAGTTTGGGAAAAATGTTACTGTTGTGTCCATGAAAATGGACACTGTCTGGCAGGCGAAGGTGGCAGACTCAGCTATTAAAATCGGAACTAAACGGTATTTGGATGTGGCGGGTGCGCAAAACAATTGGGCTTGGACCTTGGGGTGTCTTTAGCAGATTGAACCATTGGGCAAATTGGGCTTGGGCCCAATTTCACAAAGTCAATTTGACTTTCTTTAACTGTTCAGCACGTGACTAGCCCATGCCTTGTCTTTGATTTTTCAAAGCTGAATTTCAGCTCTTCCTTTGCTCTTTCCCGTGGCTTTCTTCTTTTGAGTTGAAAAGTCAACTCTTTCCTCTTCTTCTTTGAACCGTGCCTAGACTTTTCAACCCAATATTGATTAATTCTTTCTTTTCTCTCTAGAAGCCGTGCTGCTTCATTCTCAACTTTCTCTCCTTTCCAGAACAGCCTGTGCGGCTTAATTGTTTCACATCTCTAATCTATCTCTTCTCTTCTCTTCAATTCAGAGCAAGAGAGAGAGATGCCTCAGTGGAGTATTGGCGGTGCGGTGAGCTTGGAAGCACGGGAAGAGCATGCCGGCAGCTGTAGATTTGGATCTGATCACAGAGGAGGGGGCGAACTGAAGGGACGCCGTGGGTTTCTGGGCAGTGATTGCGGCGCCGGCGTGGTGAGCTTTGTGGTGGTGAAGAACAGCAGCGACGCAATGGAACGGTGCCGGCTTAAAGATTGGGCTTTGCGGCGTGGCTGTGCAGCTTGGTCTTGATTTGGACTGGGTGCCATGAATTGGAGCTGCAGCGGCAATGAAAATCGAGCATGGGCTGCTTGGTTTCCAAACCTGTAAAAGAAAACAAAGAAAATTAGATGATGATTGCTGTATGTAAATTTGCAGGAAAAGAAATAGAAAATTTGAATTGAATGAAAGAATGGCTGCCATGGCTAGATTAATGGTGAATTGGTGATTGAAGATGGTTGCAGGAGCTTCTCTTAAATAGAGAAGGGAAGGGGAAGCAGCCAAGGCTTTGAGAGTGGCTGCCAACGCAGAGAAGGAAGTGGACTGATGGACTGTAGTGGTGGTGGTGGAGATGGTAGGTGATGGTGGAGAAGTTTGGTGAAGCTAGAAGCCAAGGGGGAGGTGCCGGCAGTGGAGGAAAACCAGGGAAAAAATGGAGTGTAGTGTGATGTGGAGATGGTAGAGGGATTGCAACCATGTGAGGAGAGAATGTGAACATGGAGGAGCCGTGGACATGCTGCAAAAATCCAAAACCAAAACAAATACAAAATAAATAAACAAATAAACAAACAAATAAAAATTAAATATAAATATAAAATATAAACATAAATATAAAAATAAATATAAACATAAACATGGGAAAATAAAATAGAGATTTGAATTATGTTTCGCCACCGCGTGTGGTGGTTGCGCCGCCTTATGTGGTGGTTCGCCGACAAAATTGTCGGGATTCGGAACGGTTTCCGAAATCTTCGTACAATATTTTATTCCACAAATGAAAGTCACGGTTGACTTTCCGATTTACGCTGAAAATCTCCAAAATTCACATTTTGTGTTGAAATTGACATTTTTCTCATATTTTCCCTAAAATCACGAAAACAAACATTAAACAAACAATTAAGCTTTCGGAATAGCAAAATCCAGTAATTAAAGGCACTTTGTGAACGTATTTTACGTTCACATCAGTAATCCAAGCTGTGAAGACAAGGTGATGATGGTGATGGTGATGTTGAATAGGGGCTGGTGGTGATGGTGTAGACGCCTTCTCCTCCTCCTTGAAGTCTTGAAAACCCATAGTATTAGAGAATGGAAAATGAGAAATGAGAAGAGAAAGAGGAGGGTTTGTCCCTCCTCATTGGGGTGTGTATTGGTGAGAAGAATGAGGCTGCTATTTATAGGAGAATGGAGAGGAAGAAGAAGACAATGAAAGAAATAAAGAAAGAAAAGGAAGAGAAGTGGAATGTGAGTGGTAGAAAAGAAATGGTAAGTGGAATGGTGGAAATGTAGTCATATGGCAATGAACCATTTATTTAGGTAAAAGAAATCAAACACTAATGGTATGGAGAGAAAGCAACAAAGATAGTGTGGTGAGATGGGTGGAAATATGGGGGTGAGTGGAGCATTGAGAATAAAGGAAAATGAAAGAATTAGAAAGCAGGCAGCACTGAGCTATGTGCACTTGGAATGGAATATTGGACGTTTGGACGGTTGGATGATTCTGAAATTTTAATACAGAATACCTAACACACACATGCAGTGTGTGCCAAAAATACAGCTGTATCCAACGGTGAAAGTGGGAGATATGCGCCTCCAAAGTGGACTGATCTGCACAGGCAGAATGTCTGAAAATCTGGGCTTGGGCCTTTCCTCATGCTTTGTGAACTTGGGCCTTCCTTCATGGATTTGGGCCTTCCATCTTGGGTTTGGGCCTCCTTCTTGGGTCTCATGGCAGACCACCTCTTAATGGGCCTCGCAAAAGCCCATTAGACTTCGTTTCTGCACATGTTCACATTAATACATCATTTTGGACTCAAATATGGAAACTAAGCTAAAATAGCAAAGTTACAATTAAATCATAGCCAAATAGTAGGGAAAACACATTAAAAACGTCACACTTTGTGCTCCTATCAACTATACAGTATTGTTTCTATTTACAAAAATATACATTATATACAAAAGTATTTTTGGGGGTTTTTGAGATTTTTGAAAACAATAAAAGAAATATTTTTGGATTTTTGTTATTTTTGAAAACAAGAAAACACACACACAAATATTGTTTTGAAGATTAACCAACTCCCTAGCCATGAATCCGAAACTAACATATGTAAGATGCTGGACCACCATACATCTCCCAAATAAAACTTTCCCTAACAATTAACTCCGAGACCACTCTGTCAGCTAATCACTAGAAAAAGAGTTGTTAATTCAAGTGCACGACCTAGCGGGACCGCCCAACTATCCGTGATCCTTATTATTTAGTTTTAACATTAAAGATAAAACCAAACAAACAAAATTCACATAAGCTGCTAGAAGAATCAATTAACTTCAATCCAACAATTATTACACAAAATAGAAAATAAAACAAATAGTAACAAATTATCCCAACAT
Source organism: Rubus idaeus (assembly GCA_030142095.1). Classification (NCBI taxonomy): domain Eukaryota; kingdom Viridiplantae; phylum Streptophyta; class Magnoliopsida; order Rosales; family Rosaceae; genus Rubus; species Rubus idaeus. Next base: position 15,036,990 of record CM057968.1, on the reverse strand, counting down.
TTATTCACATTAATTAAAGTACGGAAAATAAAATTAAACAAAAATAAAATATAATAAATAAACGAGAGTTGGGAAAATGTTACTAATGTGTCCATGAAAATGGACACTGTCTGGCAGGCGAAGGTGGCAGACTCAGCTATTTAATCGGACATATGCATTTGGATGTGGCGGGTGCACTTAGCAGATTGGGCTTTGAGCTTTTGGGCTTGGGCAATTGGGCAAAGGCCCAATTAATTTCTTCATTCTCTTCCTTGCTTGCGGCCCAGCCCATTCCTTGGTTGACTTTTCAACCATGAGTTTTCTTTCTCTTCTTAGCCATGTCAGCATTCCTTATTCAATTTCTTCTTCTTCGCAAATTCTGGGCGAGCTTGGGAGGGAGAGAGACCGGTGATGGCGCAAGGGATCGACGCCGACGGGGGACTAGAAAGATGGCAGCGGCGACGGCGAGCCGAGGATGGGCGACGACGGTGAGCCGCGGATGGGCGACGACGGTGAGCCGGCCGAGGCGGCCGGAGCAGAACGCAGAGGCTAAGGCGGGTGGGTCGCCGGCGTGGTCGTGAGAGGACGGAGAGACTGTTCGCCGAGAGAGAGAGCAGCAGGGGGCTAAACGGTGCCGGGTTGTGAATATCGACGACCGGCGTTGAATTCGACGATGAGAGGACCGGGCAACGACGGCGCGGCTTCAATGAATGGCGGGAGGGCGGGCGCGGCCCGGGTGGAGAACAGCAGCGACGGCGTCATGGCCGGGCTCGGGGATGCACGGCGGCGACGTCACGGAGAGGAGGATGCGGGCGGCGGTGCTGGGCTTTGTGATTGGGCTGCTGCGTTGGTACCTGCAAAAGAAAAACAAGAATATTAGAAAATGATTGATTTAAATTGCAGGTAATTTGAGAATTGAAAGACGGAGAAGGTTGCCATGGTTTTGATCGATGATGGAAGATGGGTTTGTGAATGAAATGGTTGCAGGGGCTGCTTAAATAGCAGAGGAAGAGTAGAAGCAGCCAAGGAAGAGGAAGAATGGAGCTCAGTGGAGTGATCTGGAAAGGAGAATTGGTGGAATGGTTGGTGATGGTGGAGTGATTGATTCCATGTGGATGATGAACTGTGAATTTGGTGGCTGGTATCAAAGAGGGAATCGTGAACATGGGAGGAGTAGGACGTGAGCATGTTACCTGCAAAGAGAAAGAAAAGAAAACAAAGAAAAGAAAAAGAAAAAAATAATAAAACAAAAGAAAGATAAAATAAAGAAATAAAAATAAAATAAATATTAAAATACAAAAACAAATAAATAAAGAATAAGAATAAATATAAAACATAAACATAGGGAAAATAAAGATGGAGGTTTAAAATATGTATCGCCACCGCGTGTGGTGGTTGCGCCGCCTTATGTGGTGGTTCGCCGACAAACTTGCCGGAATTCGGAACGGTTTCCGAAATCTTCGTACATTAACTGGGCCCACATCCTCAAAATGACCGGTGTCATTAGAGAAAAGTCACGGTTGACTTTTAATATTTTCGGAATGCGCTGAAAACCTCCAAAATGCACATATTCTGTGTAGATTAACATTTTCCTGGTATTTTCCCTAAAAACACAAAAACAAATATTAAATAGACAATTAAGCTTTCGGAATAGCAAAATCCAGTAATTAAAGACACTTTGTGAACGTATTTTACGTTCACATCACTTACGCCACTTTCAGTATAGCCTGTTCCTTGTTCAAGTGTTGTGGCTAAAGTATCCTCCTTCATAATGTCAAGCATTTCCTGCGCAAGAGTGTCCAACACATCAATAGAAAAACAATTATGAACATCAAGTGGATACCTCATTGCTTCAAATATGTTGAAGCCAATCACATCACCATCAAACTCCATTGTTAATGCTCCGGCGTACACATCGATTTTAGTCCTAGCCGTGCTCATGAATGGCCGACCTAGCAATAGTGGCGTGGAACTTATGGGAGATTTCTCCATCTCGAGGACATAGAAATCAGCCGGAAAGATCAAATGGTTCACCTGCACAAGCACATCTTCCAACATACCCTTAGGGTAGACATTAGATCTATCGCCTAGTTGGATAATGACATTATCGGGTTTGAGTTCCCCTAATCCCAAAGTAACATACACAGAATAAGGCATCAAGTTAATTGAAGCACCTAAGTCCGGCATGGCATTCGAAAATTTAGAGTTACCAATTTGGCAAGGAATGGTGAAACTTCCGGGATCCGAACACTTGGTAGGCAATTTCTTTTGTAGCATGGCCGAGACATTCTTACTTACCTTGACTACCTCCTTTTGTCGAGTCTTCCTCCTTGTGGTGCAAAGCTCCTTGAGGAACTTAGCATACTTAGGCATTTGTTCAATAGCTTCCAAAAGAGGAGATTGAGTTGAACCTTCTTAAACGTCTCTAAGATGGCTTGGTCACTCTCATCTCTCTTAGACCTATCAAATCTGCGTGGAAAGGGCAAGGGAGGAGAAGGAGGGTTAGTCTTAACAGAATTTGACAAGTTAGGAGTCATACCTTTCTTTTCCATTGATGGTGCCGCAATTTCTTCGCCTTGGATGTGGCGGGGTCTACTTCCAAAGGTAGGGCTGGTGCTATGTCCTTAGCATTCCTCTTCTTTAGTGCTCGAGGCTGCCCTTCAAATTCCCTTCCACTCCTAGTGATTACAACTGAAGCACTTTCGAAATTTCCCTTAGGATTGGGGATTGTTGCACTAGGAAGTTTCCCATTCTCATGTATCTTGCTCATAAAGCCCACCACTTGGTCCATTTGCTTTTTAAGCTCGGCTATCTCCTTTCCTTGATTCTGTTGACCTTGCACTAATGCTTGAGTAGAATTTGTTAAAGCTTCAAACATCTTATCATAATTAGCATTAGAACTAGAATTAGGAGTAGAAGAAAAGTTTTGAGGAACCTGAGGCTTCGGAAGGAAGCCTTGCGGACGGTTTGCATTCCCTTGTGGGGCTTGTTGAGCTTGATCATTGTTGGACCATTTGAAATTGGGGTGATCCCTCCATCCGGGGTTATAAGTATTCGAATAAGGGTCATACCTAGGACGTTGGGGACCTCCTTGGTATCCTCCTTGATATCCTCCAATTGCATTGGCAGATTCCCATCCACCATTCTCAATTAGTTGAGGACATTGATCCGAGTGATGCCCTTGAATAGAGCATACCCCACAAGCTTGAGATACTCCTCCTCCTTTGTTCACTTGAAGTACCTGAGACAACAAAGTAGAGATTTTATTTACTTTGTCCTCTAAAGTAGAGTGAGAGGTTACCTCATTAACTCTCCTAGATGAGGAGAGTGCCCCTTCATATTGTTGGTAGTTGAGAGCACGGTTTGCAAGTAACTCCTTAGCCATTGTAGGAGTTTTATCCATGAAAGAACCACCGGCCGCCGCATCCAAAAGACTACGTTCTAAGGGAAGAAGTCCCTCATAAAAGTAAGTGAGAAGGCTCTCTTCCTTCATTCCATGTGAAGGACATGACGCAACAAGGCTTTTGAACCTCTCATAATAAGTGCAGAACGTTTCATCCACAGCTTGTTGAATTCCAGTTATTTGTTTCCTCAAGATAGTGACCTTTGATGCCGGAAAGTACTTAGTGAGAAACTCACTCTTCAACTTATCCCAAGTGTTGACATGGCCGGCAGGTAAGTCAAATAGCCATGTCTTTGCCCTATCATCAAGAGAAAATGGGAATGCCTTCATTTTGAGGATGTTGATATCCCCATTCTTAGGACACATGCTCCCACAAACAAACTGAAACTCCTTAAGATGCTTGTTGGGATCCTCGCTATTAAGCCCATGAAACTTGGGTAGGTGATGCAAGAACCCACTTTTCAATTCAAAGTCAGCTTCTTTTCCTTCAGCCGGTTCCGGATATGTGATGCAAAGCGGTATAACTTCTCCCTCAGTTCCGTTCGAAAGTTGCCTAATTGTTTCAGCCATTGGTAGTGCTTGATCTTCAGCAACGTTTTCTTCCTCAGGTATGTCTTCCTCCTCTTCTGAACAAGAACGTGAGGAGTTGTTACCTGAGTCTTCAGAGTAACTTTGTAGAAATGACTCTTTGCTTTCCCTTAACTTTTGGATCCGTTCTTGAATAGTAGAGAGTGGTGAGAGTTCAGATGTGGACATTCATTACTACCTAAACAAAAGTTTACAAAGTTAGTACAAGGTTTACAAAATAAATACAAGATATATTATACAAGTATAAGTAATATGTATGAAAATAATAAATGAAATTCCTATTTGTCTATATTAATTTTATTCACACAATTACATTTTCGTTTGTGCCCTCTACATAGTCAAAAACCAAGTTGATTCCAAACGGTAACCCAAGGTGGAACGTGCGGCCTAGGTGCAATGCCTAGACTTAAATGACTTTCCGTAGTTTCAGAAGGCGAATGGCCAGATCATATGAGAAATAAGCGAGGGGCAGGATTCATTTAGTGGTACTACGGAGGCAAGCCCCTATCGACTTTCGTCTGTCTATAGTCCTCTGAATCCAAAACCTGTCACCCAGGGTCTCGACCTAGACACCATCCATGTGCCCCTTACTCAGTTTGGAGAGCACTTAAGTGTTCGACAATTCTCCAAGTGTTAATAAAGGCCGCCCTCAACCTCAAGTGACCTTAACAAGGTACAAATGAAGGGTTTAGGCCAATATTAACAAAAGGACCTTACCTATTTCCATTTCAAGTTACAACTCACAACAACTCAAATAATCAACCACATAAAGGACACCTAAATAAATTACTAAGTGTTACAAAATATCAGTAAGTATAAGTCAAAATATTCACAAGTATAAAACGTCACAAGTATAAATGTTAGGCATATAAACGATTTTTTAGATCCCCGTTGAAGGCGCCAAAATTGATATGCTAATAACATAGCATCAATTAAAACCCTATCGGTAGTATAGAATAAGTAGGGATCGTTCACAACGAAGATCGAGGGTGTACCTAACAAAGATTGTCACAAAGAATTATTAACAAGTATAAAGAATAAATATATACATATGTACAAAGTAAAGGGGATTTAAAGATTGATTTAATTAAACTAAGTATAGAAAACATTATGTACAAAATAAATAGGTGAAACATTAAGGTCACAACCCCAAAACCGTAGGGTACAAGTTATCATTCAATGATTCCAAAAACTATTAATTCTCTAAGTCATGTGATCAAAATTAACATTGTGAAACATTAGAAAGCTAATTATTTCCCAATTAAACCTTTCTCTGAAAATTAACCTAAGTGAAAGCACCTAGATCAATCAATTAAACATGCCATCATAGTCTAAAAAGTTAGCTAATCCAACCATGTTCAAAGCATCGAAAAGAATTGTTAATTCAAGTGCACAACCTAGCATGAATAAGTTCATCTAATTGCAATCCTTCTTTATTTGATTCTGACTTTTGTTCAAAGTCTTTACTACTTGTGAAATAGGTTTTGAAAACTATTAGGTGAATCCAAACCCTAATTCTAGCTTCAATTACATGTAAACATCATAAGTTTCGAACCCTATAACATAAACATATAAAAGATTTCTGTAAACTTGAATCAAATAAACAATCACACAAAAGCAACTTAGAAAACCAATAAGTTTCAAATCAAATATATAATAAACCCATAAACAATTCTGGAAATTATAAACTTAATGTTATGTTAACTAAAACAGAGAATTAACAAGCAACAAAGAGGAATAAATTAAAGGCTAAGTCGAAATACACCATATGGAATAGCATGAAGAGCTTGAGCCACGAACCCTTGAATCCTTGGAAGCAAGTAACTCAGATCCGTGAACAGCAAGGTGGTGATGAATATGGACGTCCTTGATGGTGATGGTGGTGATGGTGCAGCCGCCTAGACCTCCTCCTTGAAGACTTGGAAACCCTAGGTTTTAGAGAATGGAACCCAAGAACTCTTGTGGATGGTGTAGTTGCAGAAACTTTGAGAGTGTATGGAATGGTATTCTTGGCTAGAAAGTGGTGAAGAATTGTGTTGAGAAGCCTCTCTATTTATAGGAGAGTGGAGAGGAAGAAGAAGACAATGAAAGAAATAAAGAAAGAAAGGGAAAAGAAGTGGAATGTGAGTGGGAGGTAAAGAAATGTTAAGTGACATGGTGGAGATGTGGTCATATTGAAATTAACCATTTATTTAACTAAAAGAAATCAAGCACTAATGTTGTGGGGAGAAAGCAACAAATATAGTGTGGTGACATGAATGACAATATGGGGGTGAGTGGAGCATTGAGAATAAAAGAAAAGGAAAGAATTAAAAAGGAGACAGCACTGAGTTATGTCCACTTAGAACCGAATATTTGACGTTTGAACGGTTGGATGATTCTGAAATTTGAATCCAGAATACCTAACACATGAATGCACATGGTATCAAAATTACAGCTGGATCCAACGGTTGACTTAGGAGATATGGGCCTCCAAAGTGGACTGATCTGCACAGGCAGAATGTCTGAAAATCTCCTAGCTTAATGGGCTTGTACCTTTCCTCATGCTTTGTGGACTTGGGCCTTCCTTCATGGATTTGGGCCTTCATCTTGGGCCTCACGGTAGCTCACCTCCTATTGGGCCTCGAAAAAGCCCATTAGACTTCGTAAAATTCCGAGCTCCGATTTTCCGTTCTTAGCTGAAATAGTAATCCTAGTTGCATTAGGATTCCTACTCCCTTTATGATTCCTGTCAGAGTCAGGAAAGAATTCAAATTAGGAAAGTTTCATAATATCTTCATTTTAATTCATTCCTTCAATTAAATCATCATTTAGGGACACAAAGGTAGAAACTAAGCTAAACAGCAAAGTTAACCAATAAAACGCAGCCAAATAGTAGGGAAAATAAATTAAAAACGTCACACTTTGTGCTCCTATCAGTTAACATAACGTTGAGTTCATAATTTCCAGAATTGTTTATGGGTTTGTTATACTTGTTTCGAAACATATTGGTTTTCTAAGTTGCTTTTATATGTTTGTTTATTTGATTCGAGTTTATGGATATCTTTTATGTGTTTATGTTATAGGGTTCGAAACTTATAATGTTTGCATGCAATTGGAGCTAGAATTAGGGTTTGGATTCACTTAATAAATTTCGAAACCTATTTCACAAGTAGTAAAGTCTTTGAACAAAAGTCGGAATCAAATAAAAAGGATTGCAATTAGATGAACTTATTCATGCTAGGTTGTGCACTTGAATTAACAACTCCTTTCGATGCTTTGAACATGGTTTGATTAGCTAACTTTTTAGACTAAGATGGCATGTTTAATTGATTGATCTAGGTGCTTTCACTTAGGTTAATATTCATAGGAAGGTTTAATTGGGAAATAATTAGCTTCTGATATTTCACAATGTTAATTTCAATCATATGACTTAGAGAATTAATAGTTTTCGAAATCAATGTATGATTCTTGTACCCTACGGTTTAGGGGATTATGTCCTTAATGTTTCACCACATTCTTTTATTTTATTTCGTAATTTATTTGTTTAATACTTAGTTTAATTCTTACAATCTTCGAAACCCCCTTTACTTTGTATATATGTTTATAATTATTCTTTAATTTGTTAATAATACTTTGTGACATTCTTTGTTAGGTACACCCTCGATCTTCGTTGTGAACGATCCCTACTTACTTTATACTACCGATAGGGTTTTTAATTGATGCTTGCAAATATTCATATCAGTTTGCTTGAAGTACCTGAGACAACAAAGTAGACATTTTATTTACCTTGTCCTCTAAAGTAGAGTGAGAAGTTACCTCATTAACCCTCCTAGATGAGGAGAGTGCCCCTTCGTATTGTTGGTAGTTAAGGGCTCGGTTTGCAAGCAACTCCTTAGCAATTGTAGGAGTCTTATCCATAAACGAACCACCGGCAGCCGCATCCTAGCTACGTTCCAAGGGGAGAAGTCCCTCATAAAAGTAAGTGAGAAGGCTCTCTTCCTTCATTCCATGAGAAGGGCATGACGCAACAAGGCTCTTGAACCTCTCATAATAAGTGCAGAACGTCTCATCCCCAGCTTGCTGAATTCCAGTTATTTGCTTCCTCAAGATAGTAACCTTTGAAGCCGGAAAGTACTTAGTGAGAAACTCACTCTTTAACTTGTCCCAAGTGTTGACATGGCCGGCAGGTAAGTGATGTGGACGTAAAATACGTTCATGAACGGAAATAGGTAAGGTCCTTTTGTTAATATTGGCCTAAACCCTTCATTTTTACCGTAAGGTTATTTGAGGTTGAGGGCGGCCTTTATTAACACTTGGAGAATTGTCGAACACTTAAGTGCTTTCTCAACTGAGTAAGGGGCACATGAATGGTGTCTAGATATGATCGAGACCCTGGGTGACGGGTTTGTAAAATTGGATTCAGAGGACTAGTCCACTAAATGAATCCTGCCTCTCGCTTATCTCTTGTGATCTGGCCATTCGCCTTCTGAAAACACGGAAAGTCATTTAAGAATAGAAAAGAAAGAAAGAAAAAAAAAATGTCAGAAAGAGAAATGGTTGGAGGAAAATAAGAAAGTTGTTTCGGGTATAGCATAGGTATGAGTTTTAAAGTCGTTGACTTGTCTTGCAAACATGTAAAACATTTTTCATTTCTAGTCCTTTCACTTCATTTACCATTCACCATTTACCATCCACCCTTTGGTGCCTGTTTCACCTGAAAGCCCTTATGATTTAATGACTTGTGGATTAATTGTAGAGAGTTGGTTGATGAGCAAGCCTATGGGAACATTACTTGTGCAATTGTTATGAGAGCAAACACTTAACCCTAAACATTGAGCGGAAATATTTAGTGATCATTGTGAGCTTTAGTGGTTAATGTTGTTCATATGTGCCTATTTGATTGCATGAGATTAATTGTATACTCGGTTTTCACACACTTCACCCGAGCATAAATGAGATGTACATGTTAAATGCTTAGCAAATTTGTTAGCCTTCCTATATAATTTTTATTCTCCTAATTATCACTCTTGTGAACTCGCTGAGGATTATGGTTGGAAAAAATATATGTTTTGTGTTTCCCTTTTTTGTTTTGTGTTGTTCTGTTTTAAGTTTTGTGTTGCTAAGGGACTAGCAATAGCTAAGTGTGGGGGTATTTGATAGGTGCATAATTATACAACTTTTTATATCAATTTCTCTACATTTTTGTTGTTAGTTTCTCATAAATTTATGTTATTTAATTAGTTTTTGTGTTTGTAGGTTTCTTATTGCAAATAAAGAGAAAAGAAGATAACTTGAGGAAAATAAGCAAAGTGTTGGAAATTTACGAAGTCTAATGGGCTTTTTCGAGGCCCTGATAGGAGCACAAAGTGTGACGTTTTTAATATGTTTTCCCTACTATTTGGCTATGATTTAATTGTAACTTTGCTATTTTAGCTTAGTTTCCATATTTGAGTCCAAAATAATGTATTAATGTGAACATGTGCAGAAACGAAGTCTAATGGGCTTTTGCGAGGCCCATTAAGAGGTGGTCTGCCATGAGGCCCAAGATGGAAGGCCCAAACCCAAGAAGGAGGCCCAAACCCAAGAAGGAGGCCCAAACCCAAGATGGAAGGCCCAAACCCAAGATGAAGGCCCAAGTCCATGAAGGAAGGCCCAAGTTCACAAAGCATGAGAAAAGGCCCAAGCCCAGATTTTCGGACATTCTGCCTGTGCAGATTAGTCAACTTGCGAAGCCCATATCTCCGAATTGCACCGTTGGATCCAGCTGTAATTTTGATACACGCTGCATGTGTGTGTTATATATTCTGTATTAAAATTTGAGAATCATCCAACCGTCCAAACGTACATTATTCCGTTCTAAGTGGGAATAGCTCAGTGCTGCCTGCTTTTTATTTCTTTCATTTTCTTTTATTCTCATTGCTCCACTCACCACCATATTGTCATCCATCCCACCACACCATGTTTGTTTCTTTCTTCCCACACCATTAGTGTTTGATTTCTTTTATTTAAATAAATGGCTAATTGCCATATAACTACATTTCCACCATTCCACTCACCATTTCTTTTCTACCACTCAAATTCCACTTCTCTTCCCTTTCTTTCTTTATTTCTTTCATTGTCTTCTTCCTCCTCCCCATTCTTCTATAAATAGCAGCCTCATTCTTCTCTTCAAATCACACCCCAATGGGGAGGGACAAACCCTCCTCTTTCTCTTCTCCATCATATTTTCCATTCTCTAGTATTTAGGGTTCTCAAGGCTTCAAGGAGGAGGAAAGGCGGCTGCACCATCACCATCATCACCATCAATTTCATCCATCATCATCACCACCTTGCTGCACACGGTTTGGATTACTTGCTTTCAAGGTTCAAGGTTTCGTGGTCTTCAAGTCTTCATGCTATTCCATATGGTGTAATCTGACTTTTCCTTTAATTATTCTTATGAATTCCTCTTTGTTGCTTGATTATTCTTTGTATTAGTTAACATGACATGATTTATATAATTTCCAGCCTATTTATATGAGTTTATTTAGTTATTTGATCCTAATTAATTAGTTCTTCTAGTAGCTTATGTGACTCTGTTTACTTGATTCTGAATTATAGAAAACTTTTATGTGTTTATGTTATAGGGATCGATACTTATAATATTTGCATATAATTGGAGCTAGAGTTAGGGATTACAATTCACCTAATAGTTTTGGAAACCTAATTCACGAGTAGTAAAGGCTTTGGACAAAGGTCGGTGTCAAATAAAAAGGATTGCGGACATATGGACTTTTCTATAATGGGTCGTGCACTTTAATTAACAACTCTTTTCTATGCGTTAAATATGGTTTGATTAGCTAGCTTTCTAGACTAAGATGGCATGTTTAATTGGTTAATCTAGGTGCTTTCACTTAGGTTAATTTTCGTAGAGAGGTTTTATTTGGGGAATGGTTAGCTTCTAACTTTCCACATATGTTAATTTCGGTTTCATGGCTAGGGAACTTGGTTAATTTTCGGTCCAATGATTAATAAACTTGTGTATATGTGGCTGAACTTTATATACTTTGTGTTTCATCCCATCTCATTTAATTTATTCTTTGTAGTTTAATTAATTTATTTCATTCAATTTATCTCTTAAACCCCCTTACTTTGTACATATGTATATATTTATACTTTATACATGTTAATAATAATTCTTTATTTTATTTAATTCTTTGTGACAATTTTTGTTAGGTACACCCTTTGATCTCCGTTGTGAACGATACCCTACTATGCACTATACTACTACCGATAGGGTTTTTTTAAATTGATGCTCCTTTTGGGCGTATCAATTTTTGTCGGCCGATTTGTTTAATAAATCGTGTGCGCGTTCCACTATTCCCTGTGCCACAAAAATTGACAGGCCCAAAAAGGAGCATCAATTAAAATAAATCCCTATCGGTAGTATAGTGGTGTAAGTAGGGTATCGTTCACAACGGAGATCAAAGGGTGTACCTAACAAAAATTGTCACAAAGAATTAAATAAAATAAAGAATTATTATTAACATGTATTGATAGGAGCACAAAGTGTGATGTTTTTAATGTGTTTTCCCTACTATTTGGCTATGATTTAATTGTAACTTTGCTATTTTAGCTTAGTTTCCATATTTGAGTCCAAAATGATGTATTAATGTGAACATGTGCAGAAACGAAGTCTAATGGGCTTTTGCGAGGCCCATTAAGAGGTGGTCTGCCATGAGGCCCAAGATGGAAGGCCCAAGCCCATGAAGGAAGGCCCAAACCCAAGATGGCAGGCCCAAATCCATGAAGGAAGGCCCATGCCCACTTTAAGGCCCAAGCCCAAATGCTAAGTGCACCCGCCACATCCAAAGTTCGATTTTAATAGCCGAGTCCGCCACCTTCGCTCGCTGGACGGTGTCCATTTTCATGGACACAACAGTAACATTTTTCCCAAACTCTGTTTATTTATTATAATTTATTTTTGTTTAATTAACTATTCGTGAATAATTTTGGGAAATGTTATTGTTTGTTTATTTTCTATTTTGTGTAATAATTGTTGGATTGAAGTTGATTGATTCTTCTAGCAGCTTATGTGAATTTTGTTTGTTTGGTTTTATCTTTAATGTTGAAACTAAATGATAAGGATCGCGGATAGACGAGCGTTCGCTAGGTCGCGCACTTGAATTAACAACTCTTTTTCTATGCGTTAGACATGTTTAGATTAATCACCTTTGCATGTTTAATTGTTTAATCTAGATGAGCGTTCACTAGGTTGATTTCATGGGAGAAGTTTATTTGGAGAATGATAACCCGCGTGGGCATTCTACATGTGTTAGTTTCGGATTCATGGCTAGGGAGTTGGTTAATCTTCAAAACAATATTTGTGTGTTTTCAAAAATAATAAAAATCCAAAAATATTTCCTTTATTGTTTTCAAAAATCTCAAAAACCCCCAAAAATACTTTTGTATATTATGTATATTTTTGTAAATAGAAACAATACTGTATAGTTTATTTAATTTTGTATATATATATATTCTTTATTCTTTATACTTGTTAATAATAATTCTTTATTTAATTTAATTTTTCGTGACATTTAAAAAGTAAATATAACAATCTTCTGTGGGAAAAACCTTTATTTCCCATTATACTTTACAACGACAATTGTTAGGAATTTAGGTAAATAATTAATGAACCTCGGTTTTTACATTTAATCATTTTGGCGCCGGCTCGCCGGGGATTGTTTTTACTATTGACTTTTTACTATTGACTATTGACTTTTTACTATTGACTGTTGACTTTGACTGTTGACTATTGACTTTTTTTACTATTTGTAAATAATACTTGTTAATTTTATTTATACTTACTTTGTTTATACTTGTTTATATTTTACACTTAGTAATTTATTTAGGTGTCTTTTATATAGTTGATTATTTTTTTGTTGTTGTAAGTTGTAACTTGAACGGATTAGGTAAGGTCCTTTTGTTAATATTGGCCTAAACCCTTCATTTTTACCGTAAGGTTATTTGAGGTTGAGGGCGGCCTTTATTAACACTTGGAGAATTGTCGAACACTTAAGTGCTTTCTCAACTGAGTAAGGGGCACATGAATGGTGTCTAGATATGATCAAGACTCTGGGTGACGGGTTTGTAAAATTGGATTCAGAGGACTTGTCCACTAAATGAATCCTGCCTCTCGCTTATCTCTTGTGATCTGGCCATTCGCCTTCTGAAAACACGGAGAGTCATTTACGTCAAGACATTGCACCTAGGCCGTAAGTCCACCTTGAGTTACCGCTTGGAATCAACTTTCATTTTTTTTCAACTATATTCAGGCAAAAGAAAATATTTTTGTGTAAATAAAATATACGTAGACATAGGAATATACGTAGACATAAAATATACTTAGACATAGGAAATTTTATTCATTCATTTTGTATAGATAATTTGTGACACATTTTTAACTTTGTAAATATTTTGTTTTTATTTTGTAAATTTATTACTAACCTTTTTATTTTGTATAGGAAATAATCCGGGTTTATCGGAAATTTTACCACATACATCGGAGCATACGTTTAGGAAGTCAAGGTTGAAAAACCTTGAGGTTGATGTCTTGTTGGTGATTTTCGGTTTCCTCGGGAGTAAAAAGGTAAGTTTTCTTTTAACTCTCGTTATTTATTTAAAAAAATAAAAATAAAAATAAAAATAAAAAAATAGAAATTTTTTAATTGTAAATAAAAAAAAAAAGTGTTTGCTTTTGTTTTACTGTTTTGTAATTATTTCTTTTTACTATTCATAATTACTGTTTGTTTTATTTTTGGGCTTGTTTGTTGTTTATTTGTTATTGGGCCTTAGGCCCGTTTGTGTGATTGGTTAGTGTTTTAGGTTTCGAAAAAAAAAAATATAAAAAAAAAAAATAAAAAAAATATAAAAAAAAATTTAGCCCATTGGGCTCGTGTCATTCACGAAGCCCAAAACCCGTAACCCAAGCCCATTAGTGTGTCGGGCCTGTTCGTTTTTAGGCCCATTAGTTTAAACCCACCAATAATGGGCCGGAGTTTTCTTTGGCCCAGGCCCACTTTAAGGCCCGGACCATTCCGATGGCCCGGGCCCGTTTAAAGTGTCGGCAAGCGCGTGTGCTACGCGTTTTCACTTGTTCACTTTACGACTTTTCGTAAAGTATTAAAAAATAAAAAAAAATAAAAAATAAAACTAAAAAAAAAATAAAAAATAGAAAATGAAAAAAAATTTGATTGGGCCGACGCACGACTTTTGCGTCGGCCGAATTGTTTAATAAACCGCGTGCGTGTCTACTGTAGACTTTACGACTTTCGTCGCCCGATCCACAATTTGCGGGTCTTCTGTTTGTGGCACGTGTGCGAGCGTGCGTCCGTTCCTTCCCTTCCCTTCTGTTCGTGTGTTTCATTTCACGCATTTCCTTAGGTTTCCCTTAGTCTCTCTCTCTCTCTCTCTCGTTTTCTCTCTCGTGTTCTTCGTGTTCTTCAGTTTTCCCAGAAAACTCCCAAATTCCCAGAAGCTTTCCTCCCCTCCCAAACCACAAATGGCCAAAAGAGTCAATTCTTTCAGCGACTTGTTTCAGGCAGGTCCTTCAGAGAACCCAATCTTTGAAGGTCTGGCTGAAATAATTCCACCGAGCATGCTCAATAGCGCCGATGCTAGCATGCCGACCGAGCCACTACCACAGCCACAACCACTACCCCAAGCACCAATCCTGGTTGCTGATCCACCCGTTGAACCGGAAGCCGCTCCTGTCTATAGGAGACTTCCGAGGACAAAGTACACCAAAGCTCAGAGAGATGCACTTGCGGCTTTCTTTGCGGTGTATTCTCACCCCACCAAGCCACAACGTGAAAGATTTGGTCCAAAAATCGGACTAGAAGAAGACCAAGTCTATTATTGGGGGTCGAGAAATAGGAAGAAGTTCGGTATCCAGTCTTCCGAGCAGCGTATTGCCGAGCTAGAGAAAAGAAACGATCAGCTGGTGAGCAAAAACGAGGAGCTTCAAATGCAGAATCAAAGACTCGTCGATGCTCTCCACAGCGGCATTTGTCCCAATTGCGGAGGTCCTGTTCCGCACTCAGATGTGCCTAGGCGAAGGCTCGAAGTTGTTCCTCCACAACAAGAGCCTATTCTCGAGTTGTCCGACGATTCCATCGACATGGACCACTTGAGACGGGATGTGCGGAGCCTCATGCCTACCCTTGTCGATCGCCCATCCATACCTTTGCCATCTGATACCCTTCCCGGACCTGCTCACGATCTTGTCGGAGTCCACACCGACTTGATCTCGGATATCGTCCGTAAGGCCAAACACGAGCTCCTGCTCATGGCCACTGCCGGATTTCCTTTGTGGATAACTTCACCGACTCCCGACACGTCTATTCATCCCGAGACTCTTCATAGGGCCGAGTACTTGCGAGTGTTTCAACGAGCTGAACCTGCTCCGTACTTCAAAGCCGAATCGTCGAGACACTCGGCAACCATCCATCTTTATCCGACCACCATCGTTCAGATCTTAATGGATGTTGGTCGATGGTTGCCAGTCTTTTGTAGCATGATCACAAACGCCAAGACGTTGGAGATCCTTTCCTCCAACAACGAAGAAGGCTACGAGGAGCATATGCAGGTGATGTCGGCCGAGTTTCTGGTGCCATCTCACCTCGTTTCAACTCGTGAAGTCCAGTTCGTTAGGTACTCTCACCTACAACTGGATGGAAGTTGGGTCGTCGTGGATGTCTCCGTGGATGAATTGCGTTCCAATCCAAAGCCTTCCGTGAGATCGATTTGCCGAAAACGCCCCTCCGGATGCCTGATACGTGATCTTTATAATGGATCTTCCTTAGTTACTTGGGTGGAGCATGTGGATGTACGCGAGAAAGAGATGAAGGCCAGTTTCGAACCTTTTGTTCATTCAGGGTTCGCTTTTGGTGCAAAGCGTTGGATCTCAACCCTCCAACGACAAGCCGAGCGCTACATGTGCGCCACAGGTATCCACTCTTCACCCGGTGACTCGATTATTTCTCTTGAAGGAAGAAGAGGACTTGCGGAAATGGCAAAACAGATGACGATCTGTTTCTTCAACGACATTAGCAACTCCACGTATCACCACTGGACTTGTTCGAACCGAACAAGAGACACTCGAATGGAGGTCGGGACCAACAAGAGAAGGGGTGATCCGAGCAAGCCCCCTGGAGTCAATCGTACTGCTGGTTGTTCCGTTGTTCATCTATCTCATCACACCAGGATCTTTGAGTTCCTCGAAAGACGTTCAGACTAGACCAATGTGGGATAGCATGTCGATGGACAGCTCGGTGCGTGTGCTAGCGAATTTCACCATCGATCTTGACCCGCGGAACCAGATCTCGGTGCTCGCTATAGATAGTCACAACGACTTCCTCATTCTTCAGGAGTGTTGCACCGATGCAACAGGGTCGTCTGTGATTTATGCGCCGATTAACCATTCCATTTTCCAGTGTTTGCTATCTGGAGTTCAACCGGAGCCATTTCCGCTTATGTCTTCAGGCTTCTCCATTCTGCCTAACGTATCCGGAGCTGTACTTGACGGAACACTTCTGACTATGGTGTTCCAGATCTCAGTGAGGGCTACATCAGCCAAGTCTGCCGTGGAGTCGGCAACAACCCTTGTCCAGGACACACTTCAAAGGATCAGAGCCGCAGTCAATTAAGGAGCAAACGTTGGATGCAAGGCCCTGCTAGCCTTGTTTGTGACTGTTGGTGACTTGCTTCGGGAGGAGCTTCACGATCTTCAAAGGGGAGTCTTTCTGTTTCCCTTTTCATTTACTTAACTGTTGTGTGTTTACTTCTGTTTATGTTGTGTGTTTATTTATGTATGTGTGTTTAAATTCAATAACCATGCTTGAATTTCTCATTTTCGTGAAATATCTGTCTAACATTGAGGGCAATGTTTAATTCAAGTGTGGGGGGAAGGTTTATTAAAAAGAAAAGAAAAAATTTGAAAATTTGAAAAAAAATTCAAAAAAATAATTTACTTGTTTTTGTTTTCTACGGTAACAATATATCGACTAGATCATACTTACTCCCTTGGTAGCGTTGAACCTACCATTGCACTTAGTAAGTCACTGTGGTCACGTATTGTTACCCTAAATTGAAAAATCAAACAAATCAAAAAAATCAAAAATTACAAAAATATTTGCTTCTGTTTGTGTGTTTTTGTGTGTTTATTTGTGTTATATGTGTTGTATTCTTTCCAATCCCGATGATGAATTGAGTTTAATTGTTATGATTTTGAGAATGTTTATTATATGTTAAGGCTTTGTGTAGTTTACTTTGGATTTAATATGCATAACTTGTGATTGCTCGAAATTTCCATGTTCACTTAACCTGTTTCGATTAATTGATTGCAATCCGAGAAGCACATTTGAACATACATTGTCATGCATACCCAGAAAATGTGAGGATTTGAGCCTATTGTATATTCACATGTATGCATATTTCATACATTTACTCGTTCTTCATGTGTGCACAATTCATGAGTTTTTGAACCTAGAACTTGCTCAGAGACCTCTCGAAACTTTTTGTTAATCTGTAATGAATTAGAAATGAGTAAGGCATTAGTTGAGCACCATGGCCAAAATATTCACCATCCATTTAAACACGAACTTTAGGAATCCCCTTTTGAACTAAACACTCATTAGCCGTTTCTTTTGTTCACCCACACCATTTCACCCTTGTTTTATTTATGTTTGCAAGACGATGATAGTGACTTCTTATGTTTTTATGCTTCGGATTTGTATGGTATATACCAGAAGGCAAGTGTGGGGGTGTATTTAATTTTGTTGTATTTGTTCAAAGAAAGAAAAAAAAATTCAGAAATAAAAAGAAGGAATAAAATTCCTCAAGAAAAAAAGAAAAAAAAATGTGGAAAAGAAAAAGAAAAAAATACCACAAAAATAGAGTTATTTTATTTACTTGTATTATTTTCAATAAAAGGTTGGAGGAAAATAAGAGTTGTTTCGGGTATAGCATAGGTATGAGTTTCAAAGTCGTTGATTTGTCTTGCAAACATGTAAAACATTTTTCATTTCGAGTCCTTTCACTTCATTCACCATTTACCATTCACCCTTTGGTCCCCGTTTCACCTGAAAGTCCTTATGATCTGATGAGTTATTGATTAATTGTAGAGAGTTGGTCGATGAGCAAGCATATGGGAACGTTACTTGTGTAATTGTTTTGAGAGTAAACACTTAACCCTAAACACTGAGCGGAAATATTTAGTGATCATTGTGAGCTTTAGTGGTTAATGTCGTGTAGATGTGCCTATTGGATTGCATGCGATTAATTGTATACTCGGTTTTCACACACTTCACCCGAGCATGAATGAGATGTACATGTTAAATGCTTAGCAAATTCGTTAGCCTTGGTATATAATTTATATTCTTCGGATTATAACTCTTATGAACTCGCTGAGGGTTATGGTTGGAAAGACCATTCTGTTTTGTGTTGTTCTTGTGTTTGCTAGAGGACTAGCAGTAGCTAAGTGTGGGGGAATTTGATAGGAGCACAAAGTGTGATGTTTTTAATGTGTTTTCCCTACTATTTGGCTATGATTTAATTGTAACTTTGCTATTTTAGCTTAGTTTCCATATTTGAGTCCAAAATGATGTATTAATGTGAACATGTGCAGAAACGAAGTCTAATGGGCTTTTGCGAGGCCCATTAAGAGGTGGTCTGCCATGAGGCCCAAGATGGAAGGCCCAAGCCCATGAAGGAAGGCCCAAACCCAAGATGGCAGGCCCAAATCCATGAAGGAAGGCCCATGCCCACTTTAAGGCCCAAGCCCAAATGCTAAGTGCACCCGCCACATCCAAAGTTCGATTTTAATAGCTGAGTCTGCCACCTTCGCCTGCCAGACAGTGTCCATTTTCATGGACACAACAGTAACATTTTTCCCAAACTCTGTTTATTTATTATAATTTATTTTTGTTTAATTAACTATTCGTGAATAATTTTGGGAAATGTTATTGTTTGTTTATTTTCTATTTTGTGTAATAATTGTTGGATTGAAGTTGATTGATTCTTCTAGCAGCTTATGTGAATTTTGTTTGTTTGGTTTTATCTTTAATGTTGAAACTAAATGATAAGGATCGCGGATAGACGAGCGTTCGCTAGGTCGCGCACTTGAATTAACAACTCTTTTTCTATGCGTTAGACATGTTTAGATTAATCACCTTTGCATGTTTAATTGTTTAATCTAGATGAGCGTTCACTAGGTTGATTTCATGGGAGAAGTTTATTTGGAGAATGATAACCCGCGTGGGCATTCTACATGTGTTAGTTTCGGATTCATGGCTAGGGAGTTGGTTAATCTTCAAAACAATATTTGTGTGTTTTCAAAAATAATAAAAATCCAAAAATATTTCCTTTATTGTTTTCAAAAATCTCAAAAACCCCCAAAAATACTTTTGTATATTATGTATATTTTTGTAAATAGAAACAATACTGTATAGTTTATTTAATTTTGTATATATATATATTCTTTATTCTTTATACTTGTTAATAATAATTCTTTATTTAATTTAATTTTTCGTGACATTTAAAAAGTAAATATAACAATCTTCTGTGGGAAAAACCTTTATTTCCCATTATACTTTACAACGACAATTGTTAGGAATTTAGGTAAATAATTAATGAACCTCGGTTTTTACATTTAATCATGTATAAAGTATAAATATATACATATGTACAAAGTAAAGGGGGTTTAAGAGATAAATTAATTAATCTACAAAGAATAAATTAAATAAGATGAGATGGAACATAAAAGATATAAAGTTCAGCCACAAGTATACAAGTTTACCAATTATTGGACCGAAAATTAACCAAGTTCCCTAGCCATGAAACCGAAATTAACATATGTGGAAAGTTAGAAGCTAACCATTCCCCAAATAAAACCTCTCTACGAAAATTAACCTAAGTGAAAGCACCTAGATTAACCAATTAAACATGCCATCTTAGTCTAGAAAGCTAGCTAGTCAAACCATATTTAACGCATAGAAGAAGAGTTGTTAATCAAAGTGCACGACCCATTATAGAAAAGTCCATATGTCCGCAATCCTTTTTATTTGACACCGACCTTTGTCCAAAGCCTTTACTACTCGTGAATTAGGTTTCCAAAACTATTAGGTGAATTGTAATCCCTAACTCTAGCTCCAATTATATGCAAATATTATAAGTATCGATCCCTATAACATAAACACATAAAAGTTTTCTATAATTCAGAATCAAGTAAACAGAGTCACATAAGCTACTAGAAGAACTAATTAATTAGGATCAAATAACTAAATAAACTCATATAAATAGGCTGGAAATTATATAAATCATGTCATGTTAACTAATACAAAGAATAATCAAGCAACAAAGAGGAATTCATAAGAATAATTAAAGGAAAAGTCAGATTACACCATATGGAATAGCATGAAGACTTGAAGACCACGAAACCTTGAACCTTGAAAGCAAGTAATCCAAACCGTGTGCAGCAAGGTGGTGATGATGATGGATGAAATTGATGGTGATGATGGTGATGGTGCAGCCGCCTTTCCTCCTCCTTGAAGCCTTGAGAACCCTAAATACTAGAGAATGGAAAATATGATGGAGAAGAGAAAGAGGAGGGTTTGTCCCTCCCCATTGGGGTGTGATTTGAAGAGAAGAATGAGGCTGCTATTTATAGAAGAATGGGGAGGAAGAAGAAGACAATGAAAGAAATAAAGAAAGAAAGGGAAGAGAAGTGGAATTTGAGTGGTAGAAAAGAAATGGTGAGTGGAATGGTGGAAATGTAGTTATATGGCAATTAGCCATTTATTTAAATAAAAGAAATCAAACACTAATGGTGTGGGAAGAAAGAAACAAACATGGTGTGGTGGGATGGATGACAATATGGTGGTGAGTGGAGCAATGAGAATAAAAGAAAATGAAAGAAATAAAAAGCAGGCAGCACTGAGCTATTCCCACTTAGAACGGAATAATGTACGTTTGGACGGTTGGATGATTCTCAAATTTTAATACAGAATATATAACACACACATGCAGCGTGTATCAAAATTACAGCTGGATCCAACGGTGCAATTCGGAGATATGGGCTTCGCAAGTTGACTAATCTGCACAGGCAGAATGTCCGAAAATCTGGGCTTGGGCCTTTTCTCATGCTTTGTGAACTTGGGCCTTCCTTCGCTGGACTTGGGCCTCCTTCTTGGGTTTGGGCCTTCCATCTTGGGTTTGGGCCTCCTTCTTGGGTTTGGGCCTTCCATCTTGGGTTTGGGCCTTCCATCTTGGGCCTCATGGCAGACCACCTCTTAATGGGCCTCGCAAAAGCCCATTAGACTTCGTTTCTGCACATGTTCACATTAATACATTATTTTGGACTCAAATATGGAAACTAAGCTAAAATAGCAAAGTTACAATTAAATCATAGCCAAATAGTAGGGAAAACATATTAAAAACGTCACACTTTGTGCTCCTATCAGGGCCTCGAAAAAGCCCATTAGACTTCGTAAATTTCCAACACTTTGCTTATTTTCCTCAAGTTATCTTCTTTTCTCTTTATTTGCAATAAGAAACCTACAAACACAAAAACTAATTAAATAACATAAATTTATGAGAAACTAACAACAAAAATGTAGAGAAATTGATATAAAAAGTTGTATAATTATGCACCTATCAAATACCCCCACACTTAGCTATTGCTAGTCCCTTAGCAACACAAAACTTAAAACAGAACAACACAAAACAAAAAAGGGAAACACAAAACATATATTTTTTCCAACCATAATCCTCGGCGAGTTCAAAAGAGTTATAATTAGGAGAATAAAAATTATATAGGAAGGCTAACAAATTTGCTAAGCATTTAACATGTACATCTCATTTATGCTCGGGTGAAGTGTGTGAAAACCGAGTATACAATTAATCTCATGCAATCAAATAGGCACATATGAACAACATTAACCACTAAAGCTCACAATGATCACTAAATATTTCCGCTCAATGTTTAGGGTTAAGTGTTTGCTCTCATAACAATTGCACAAGTAATGTTCCCATAGGCTTGCTCATCAACCAACTCTCTACAATTAATCCACAAGTCATTAAATCATAAGGGCTTTCAGGTGAAACAGGCACCAAAGGGTGGATGGTAAATGGTGAATGGTAAATGAAGTGAAAGGACTAGAAATGAAAAATGTTTTACATGTTTGCAAGACAAGTCAACGACTTTAAAACTCATACCTATGCTATACCCGAAACAACTTTCTTATTTTCCTCCAACCTTTTATTGAATTCAAAAATAATACAACAAAATAACTCTATTTTTTTGGAATTTCTCTTTTCTTTTCCACATTTTTTTTTTCTTTGAGGAATTTATTCCTTCTTTTTATTTCTGATTTTTTTTTCTTTCTTTGAACAAATACAACAAAATAAATACACCCCCACACTTGCCTTTTGGTATACTACCATACATATCAAAACCCGAAGCATAAGAACACAAGAAGTCAGTATCATTGCCTTGCAAACACAGTAAAACAAGGGTGAAATGGTGTGGGTGAACAAAAGAAACGGCTAATGAGTGATCAGTTCAAAAGGGGATCCTAAAGTTCGTGTTTAAATGGATGGTGAATATTTTGGCCATTGTGCTCAACTAATGCCTTACTCATTTCTAATTCATTACAGATTAACAAAATGTTTCAAGTGGTCTCTGAGCAAGTTCTAGGTTCAAAAACTCATGAATTGTGCACACATGAAGAACGAGTAAATGTATGAAATATGCATACATGTGAATATTCAATAGGCTCAAGTCCTCACATTTTCTGGGTATGCATGACAATGTATGTTCAAATGTGCTTCTCGGATTGCAATCAACTAATCGAAACAGGTTATGTGAACAAGAAATTCGAGCAATCATAAGTTATGCAAATTAAATTCAAAGCAAACTACACAAAGCCTTGACATATAACCAACATTTTCCAAATCATAACAATTAAACTCAATTCATCATCGGGATTGGAAAGAAAACAACACATATAACACAAATAAACACACAAACAGAAGCAAATATTTTTGTAATTTTTTGATTTTTTGATTTTTTTTTGATTTTTTTCAATTTACGTAACAATACGTGACCACAGTGACTTACTAAGTGCAATGGTAGGTTCAACGCTACCAAGGGAGTAAGTATGATTTAGTCGATATATTGTTACCGTATAAAACAAAAACAAGTAAATTATTTTTTTGAATTTTTTCAATTTTTCAAATTTTTTCTTTTCTTTTTAATAAACCTTCCCCCCACACTTGAATTAAACATTGTCCTCAATGTTAGACAGATATTTCACGAAAATGAAAAATTCAAGTATGGTTATTGAATTTAAACACAGATACATAAATAAACACACAAATAGAAATAAACAGAAGTAAACACACAACATATATACAAATGAAAAAGAGATAAGTTATAGAAAAACTCCCCCTTGAAGATCATTAAGCTCCTCCCGAAGCAAGTCACCAACAGTCACAAACAAGGCTAGCAGGGCCTTGCATCCAACGTATGCTCCTTAGTTGACTGCGGTTCTGATCCTTTGAAGTGTGTCCTGGACAAGGGTAGTTGCCGACTCCACGGCAGATTTGGCTGATGTAGCCTTCACCGAGATCTGGAACACTATAGTCAGCAGTGTTCCGTCTAGTATAGCTCCGGATACGTTAGGCAGAATGGAAAAACCTGAAGACATAAGCGGAAATGGCTCCGGTTGAACTCCACATAGCAAACACTGGAAAATGGAATGGTTAATCAGCGCATAAATCACAGACGACCCTGTTGCATCGGTGAAACACTCCTGAAGGATGAGGAAGTCGTTGTGACTATCTATAGCGAGCACCGAGATCTGGTTCCGTGGGTCAAGACCGATGCTGAAATTTGCTAGCACACGTACAGAGCTGTCCATCGACATACTATCCAATTGCGGTCTTGTACGCACGTCTTTGAGGAACTCAAAGATCCTCGGTGTGATGAGATAGATGAACGACGGAACAACCAGCGGTACGTTTGACTCCGGGGGGCTTACTCGGATCACCCCTGCGCTTGTTGGTCCCGACCTCCATTCGAGTGTCTCTTGTTCGGTTTGAACAAGTCCGGTGATGATACGTGGAGTTGCTGATGTCGTTGAAGAAACGGATCGCCATCCGGTTTGCCAATTCCGCTAGGCCTCTTTTTCCTTCGGGCGAAATGATAGAGTCACCGGGTGAAGTGTGGATCCCCGTGACGCACATGTAGCGCTCGGCTTGTCGTTGGAGAGTTGAGATCCAACGCTTTGCACCAAAAGCGAACCACGAATGAACAAACGGTTCGAAACTGGCCTTCATCTCTTTCTCGCGTACATCCACGTGCTCCACCCAAGTAACTAAGGAAGATCCATTATGAAGATCACGTATCGGGCATCCGGAGGGGCGTTTTCGGCAAATCGATCTCACGGAAGGCTTTGGATTGGAACGCAATTCATCCACGGAGACATCCACGACGACCCGACTTCCATCCGGTTGTTGGTGAGAATACCGAACAAACTGGACTTCACGAGTTGAAACGAGGTGAGATGGCACCGAAACTCGGCCGACATCACTGCATATGCTCCTCGTAGCCTTCTTCGTTCTTTGGAGGAAAGGATCTCCAACGTCTTGGCGTTTGTGATCATGCTACGAAGAGCGGCAACCATCTACCAACATCCATTAAGATCCGAACGATGGTGGTCGGATAAAGATGGATGGTTGCCGAGTGTCTCGAGGATTCCGCCTTGAAGTACGGTGCGGGTTCGGCTCGTTGAAACACTCGCAAGTACTCGGCCACATGAAGAGTCTCGGGATGAATAGACGTGTCGGGAGTCGGTGAAGTTATCCACAAAGGAAATCCGGCAGTGGCCATGAGCAGGAGCTCGTGTTTGGCCTTACGGACGATATCCGAGATCAAGTCGGTGTGGACTCCGACAAGATCATGAGCGGGTCCCGGAAGATTAGATGGCACAGGTACGGATGGGCGCTCGACTAGGGTAGGCATGAGGCTCTGCACATCCCGTCTCAAGTGGTCCATGTCGATGGAATCATCGGACAACTCGAGAATAGGCTCTTGTTGTGGAGGAACAACTTCGAGCCTTCGCCTAGGCACATCTGAGTGCGGAACAGGACCTCCGCAATTGGGACATATGCCGCTGTGGAGAGCATCGACGAGTCGTTGATTCAAAAGTTGAAGCTCCTCGTTCTTGCTCACCAGCTGATCGTTTCTTTTCTCTAGCTCGGCGATACGTTGCTCAGACGTCAGGATACCGAATTTCTTCCTATTTCTCGACCCCCAATAATAGACTTGGTCCTCCTCAAGTCCGATTTTCGGACCCAAATCTTTCTCGTTGTGGTTTGGTGGGGTGAGAATACCCCGCAAAGAAAGCCGCAAGTGCATCTCTCTGAGCTTTGGTGTACTTTGTCCTCGGAAGTCTCCTATAGACAGGAGCGGCTTCCGGTTCAACGGGTGGATCAGCAACCAGGATTGGTGCTTGGGGTAGTGGTTGCGGTTGTGGTTGTGGCTCGGTCGGCATGCTAGCATCGGCGCTATTGAGCATGCTCGATGGAATTATTTCAGCCAGACCTTCAAAGATTGGGTTCTCTGAAGGACCTGCCTGAAACAAATCACTGAAAGAATTCACTCGTTTGGCCATTTCTGGGTTGGGAAGGGAGGATAGCTTCTGGGATTTTGGGAGGTTTTCTGGGAAAACTAAGTAAGAACACGAAGAACACAAAGAACACTTAGAGAAAAACGAGAGGAGATGAGAGAGAATGAGAGAGAGAGACTAAGGGAAACGCGAAATGACCTAAGGAAACTAACGCAAACAGAAGGGAAAGGAAGGAACGGACGCACGCTCGCACACGTGCCAAAGACAAAAGACCCGAAATTTCCGGATCGAGCGACGAAAGTCGTAAAGTCTACAGTAGACACGCACGCGGCTTATTAAAGAATTCGGCCGACGCAAAAGTCGTGTGTCGGCCCAATCAAATTTTTTCTTGATTTTCGATTTTTTATTTTTTTATTTTTTTAATACTTTACGAAAAGTCGTAAAGTGAACAGTCAAAACGCGTAGCACACGCGCTTGCCGACACTTTAAACGGGCCTGGGCCATCGGAATGGTCTGGGCCTTAAAGTGGGCCTGGGCCAAAGAAACCTCCGGCCCATTATTGGTGGGCTTAACTAATGGGCCTAAAAACGAACAGGCCCGACACACTAAATGGGCTTGGGTTACGGGTTTTGGGCTTCGGGAATGACACAGGCCCAATGGGCCAAATTTTTTATTTTTTATTTTTTTATTTTTCTTTTCGAAACCTAAAACCCTAACCAATCACACAAACGGGCCTAAGGCCCAATAACAAACAAACAACAAGCCCAAAAATAAAACAAACAGTAATTATAAATAGTAAAAAAAAATAATTACAAACAGTAAAACAAAACAAGCACTCTTTTTTTTGTTTATTTACAATTAATTTTTATTTTTATTTTTTTAACAAACAAATAACGAGAGTGAAAAGAAAACTTACCTTTTTACTCCCGAGGAAACCGAAAAATCACCAACAAGACATCAACCTCAAGGTTTTTCAACCTTGACTTCCTAAACGTATGCTCCGATGTATGTGGTAAAATTTCCGATAAACCCGGATTATTTCCTATACAAAATAAAAAGGTTAGTAATAAATTTACAAAATAAAAACAAAATATTTACAAAGTTAAAAATATGTCACAAATTATCTATACAAAATGAATAAATAAATTTTCCTATGTCTACGTATATTTTATTTACACAATGCACTTAAGTGTATAAAAATATTTTCCTTTGCCTGAATATAGTTGAAAAAAAAATGAAAGTTGATTCCAAGCGGTAACTCAAGGTGGACTTACGGCCTAGGTGCAATGCCTTGACTTAAATGACTTTCCGTGTTTTCAGAAGGCGAATGGCCAGATCACAAGAGATAAGCGAGAGGCAGGATTCATTTAGTGGACTAGTCCTCTGAATCCAATTTTACAAACCCGTCACCCAGGGTCTCGATCATATCTAGACACCATTCATGTGCCCCTTACTCAGTTGAGAAAGCACTTAAGTGTTCGACAATTCTCCAAGTGTTAATAAAGGCCGCCCTCAACCTCAAATAACCTTACGGTAAAAATGAAGGGTTTAGGCCAATATTAACAAAAGGACCTTACCTATTTCCGTTCAAGTTACAACTTACAACAACAAAAAAAATAATCAACTATATAAAAGACACCTAAATATAATTACTAAGTGTAACCAAATATATACAAGTATTATTCACAAAATATCAACAAGTATAAACAAGTATTATTCACAAATATTCACAAAATAATAGTTAGGAATTTTCAATCCCCGTCGACGGCGCCAAAAATTGACAGGCCCAAAAAGGAGCATCAATTTAAATAAATCCCTATCGGTAGTATAGTGGTGTAAGTAGGGTATCGTTCACAACGGAGATCAAAGGGTGTACCTAACAAAAATTGTCACAAAGAATTAAATAAAATAAAGAATTATTATTAACATGTATAAAGTATAAATATATACATATGTACAAAGTAAAGGGGGTTTAAGAGATAAATTAATTAATCTACAAAGAATAAATTAAATAAGATGAGATGGAACATAAAATATATAAAGTTCAGCCACAAGTATACAAGTTTACCAATTATTGGACCGAAAATTAACCAAGTTCCCTAGCCATGAAACCGAAATTAACATATGTGGAAAGTTAGAAGCTAACCATTCCCCAAATAAAACCTCTCTACGAAAATTAACCTAAGTGAAAGCACCTAGATTAACCAATTAAACATGCCATCTTAGTCTAGAAAGCTAGCTAGTCAAACCATATTTAACGCATAGAAGAAGAGTTGTTAATCAAAGTGCACGACCCATTATAGAAAAGTCCATATGTCCGCAATCCTTTTTATTTGACACCGACCTTTGTCCAAAGCCTTTACTACTCGTGAATTAGGTTTCCAAAACTATTAGGTGAATTGTAATCCCTAACTCTAGCTCCAATTATATGCAAATATTATAAGTATCGATCCCTATAACATAAACACATAAAAGTTTTCTATAATTCAGAATCAAGTAAACAGAGTCACATAAGCTACTAGAAGAACTAATTAATTAGGATCAAATAACTAAATAAACTCATATAAATAGGCTGGAAATTATATAAATCATGTCATGTTAACTAATACAAAGAATAATCAAGCAACAAAGAGGAATTCATAAGAATAATTAAAGGAAAAGTCAGATTACACCATATGGAATAGCATGAAGACTTGAAGACCACGAAACCTTGAATCCTTGAAAGCAAGTAATCCAAACCGTGTGCAGCAAGGTGGTGATGATGATGGACGAAATTGATGGTGATGATGGTGATGGTGCAGCCGCCTTTCCTCCTCCTTGAAGCCTTGAGAACCCTAAATACTAGAGAATGGAAAATATGATGGAGAAGAGAAAGAGGAGGGTTTGTCCCTCCCCATTGGGGTGTGTTTTGAAGAGAAGAATGAGGCTGCTATTTATAGAAGAATGGGGAGGAAGAAGAAGACAATGAAAGAAATAAAGAAAGAAAGGGAAGAGAAGTGGAATTTGAGTGGTAGAAAAGAAATGGTGAGTGGAATGGTGGAAATGTAGTTATATGGCAATTAGCCATTTATTTAAATAAAAGAAATCAAACACTAATGGTGTGGGAAGAAAGAAACAAACATGGTGTGGTGGGATGGATGACAATATGGTGGTGAGTGGAGCAATGAGAATAAAAGAAAATGAAAGAAATAAAAAGCAGGCAGCACTGAGCTATTCCCACTTAGAACGGAATAATGTACGTTTGGACGGTTGGATGATTCTCAAATTTTAATACAGAATATATAACACACACATGCAGCGTGTATCAAAATTACAGCTGGATCCAACGGTGCAATTCGGAGATATGGGCTTCGCAAGTTGACTAATCTGCACAGGCAGAATGTCCGAAAATCTGGGCTTGGGCCTTTTCTCATGCTTTGTGAACTTGGGCCTTCCTTCATGGACTTGGGCCTTCATCTTGGGTTTGGGCCTTCCATCTTGGGTTTGGGCCTCCTTCTTGGGTTTGGGCCTTCCATCTTGGGCCTCATGGCAGACCACCTCTTAATGGGCCTCGCAAAAGCCCATTAGACTTCGTTTCTGCACATGTTCACATTAATACATTATTTTGGACTCAAATATGGAAACTAAGCTAAAATAGCAAAGTTACAATTAAATCATAGCCAAATAGTAGGGAAAACATATTAAAAACGTCACACTTTGTGCTCCTATCAGGGCCTCGAAAAAGCCCATTAGACTTCGTAAATTTCCAACACTTTGCTTATTTTCCTCAAGTTATCTTCTTTTCTCTTTATTTGCAATAAGAAACCTACAAACACAAAAACTAATTAAATAACATAAATTTATGAGAAACTAACAACAAAAATGTAGAGAAATTGATATAAAAAGTTGTATAATTATGCACCTATCAGTTCACAAAGTGCTTTTAATTACTGGATTTTGCTATTCTGAAAGCTTAATTGTCTGTGTAATGTTTGTTTTCGTAATTTTAGGGAAAATACCAGGAAAATGTTAATCTGCACAGAATAGGTGCATTTTGGAGGTTTTCAGCGTAATTCGAAAAGTCAACCGTGACTTTCATATGTGGAATAAAATATTGTACGAAGATTTCGGGAACCGTTCCGAATCCCGACAATTTGTCGGCGAACCACCACATAAGGCGGCACAACCACCACACGCGGTGGCGAAACACAATTCAAACCACCATCTTATTTTCTCTTATTTCTTTTATATATTTATTTTTATTTTTATTTGTTTTATTATTTTATTCTATTTTTCTTTTGTTTTATTTTATTATTATTTTATTTTATTTGTTTTTAATTTCTTGTTTGTCTGCAGCATGTCCACGGCTCCTCCATGTTCACATTCTTACTTTGCTGGGATTCATCTCCAGATCACATGATGTTCTCCCATGTTACCTCCCTACTGCATTTAATTAAACATCTAGCTTTTTGAGCTGTTTTTCCATCACCTCCATCGCACTAAAACTTCACTACTCCACCATTACTGCAGTCCACGATTCCATCCTTGCTACACTCCACAATTGCCAGCATCTCCAGATCAGTCTCCACCATCCCCACCTCCCACTCTCCCTTGGTCGTTTCCCCGTTCCCTTCTCTATTTAAGAGAGCTTCTGCACACATCCATCATCACTAATTCACAAAGCTCACAACCATATTTCCATGGCAGCAGCTCAGCCACCGTGCCTCTTCTCTGGGAGCCCAACGCCACCACCACCATGGCAACCCTCTCTGTCTCTCAATTCAAGCTACTGTACCTGCAAACAATCATTCATTTTTCTAATTATTATTTTTTTCTCTTTTGCGGGTTTGGAAACCCATCGCCGATCCCGGATTTCCCCCACAACCGCCGGCGTCTTCAATTCAGTCCATCACCGGTGCCGTATCCATACCAGGCCACCACCGAACCCGTACCCCGTGCTCAATCAATCAGCCGGCGTCGATCTCCATCTGCCGTTGCTATCAATCGCCGCTGCTGTTCACGCCGTGATGCCTCACCGTCGAGCTGCTCACCATCGCCAAATACCAACGCCGGCGACCCTTCTCTTCGCTGCTGCTCGCCTCTGCCGATTCCGTCGATCCCGTGCTCACCAGCCCGGCTCGTCGACGCCGCCTCTTCCTCGAAGCTCGCCGGCACCGCCGGCTCCCTCGCGTCGGCGAGCCCGGACGTCAATCCCTCTCTCTCGCCGGCCCTCTCTGTGTTCGGTAGAAGAAAGAAGAAGAAGGTGAGAAGAAAAGAAAAATGAAACGAAATGAAAGAGAAAGCTGCTGGTTTGCACGGGAAAAGAAAGAAAAGAATGGGTTGACAAGTCAACCCGTAAGGAAAAGAAGGGGAGAAGAAAAAGTCAAAAGTCAAAGTCAGCAATTTGACTTGGGCTTTGACCCTGTTGACCGGCCCAATGCAAAAAGCCCATTGTCCAGATTTCTCTGTACACCCATCAGGCCCAAGCCCAATTGCTCACTGCACCCGCCACATCCAAATTAGTCCGATTCTATAGCTGAGTCTGCCACCTTCGCCTGCCAGACAGTGTCCATTTTCATGGACACAACAGTAACATTTTTCTCAAACTCGTTTATTTATTATAATTTATTTTTGTTTAATTAACTATTCGTGAATAATTTTGGGAAATGTTATTGTGTAAATATTTGTTTATTTTCTATTTTTGCATAATAATTGTGATTTGATTTTTCTAAGTTGCTTTTGTGATTGTTTATTTGATTCAAGTTTACGGAAATCTTTTATATGTTTATGTTATAGGGGTCGACACTTATGATGTTTACATGTAATTGGAGCTAGAGTTAGGAATCCGATTCACCTAATAGTTTTGGAAACCTAATTCACAAGTAGTAAAGGCTTTGGACAAAAGTCGGAATCAATTAAAAAGGATTACAAATAGATGGACTTTTCCATACTAGGTTGTGCACTTGAATTAACGATTCTTTTTTATGCTTTGAACATGGATTGACTAGCTAGCTTTCTAGACTAAGATGGCATGTTTAATTGATTGATCTAGGTGCTTTCACTTAGGTTAATTTTCAGAGAGAAGTCTAATTGGGAAATAATTAGCTTTCTAATATTTCACAATGTTAGTTTCGATCATATGACTTAGAGAAATCAATATTTGTGTGTGTGTTTCTTGTTTTCAAAAATAATAAAAATCCAAAAATATTTCTTTTATTGTTTTCAAAAATCTCAAAAACCCCCAAAAATACTTTTGTATATAATGTATATTTTTGTAAATAGAAACAATACTGTATAGTTTATTTAATTTTGTATATATATATATTCTTTATTCTTTATACTTGTTAATAATAATTCTTTATTTAATTTATTTTATTGTGACATTGAAAAGTAAATATAACAATCTTCTGTGGGAAAAACCTTTATTTCCCATTATACTTTACAACGACAACTGTTAGGAATTTAGGTAATAATTAATGACCGCGGTGAAAATCCTTCAAATTAGTAAGTCAAAAAGCCATGTCTTTGCTCTATCATCAAGGGAGAACGGAAATGCCTTCATCTTGAGAATACTAATATCCCCATTCTTAGGGCACATGCTCCCACAAACAAACTGAAACTCCTTAAGATGCTTGTTAGGATCCTCGCTATTAAGTCCATGAAACTTAGGTAGATGATGCAAGAATCCACTTTTCAATTCAAAGTCAGCTTCTTTTCCTTCAGCTGGTTCCGGATATGTGATGCAAAGCGGAACAACCTCTCCCTCGGTACCATTCGAGAGTTGCCTTATTGTTTCAGCCATTGGTGGTGCTTGATCTTCAGCAACGTTTTCTTCCTCGATTGGTCTTCCTCCTCTTCGAACGAGAACGTGAGGAGTTATTATCCGAGTCTTCTGACTTAATTTCGAAGGGTGCTAAGGGCTTGTCCTCGGAGATGTATAATTGAGTACCGTCCCTTAGCCTTTGTAAACGTTCTTCTATAGTAGAGAATGGCGTACGTTCGAAGTGGACATTCATTAATCACCTATACAAAAATAAACAAGTGAGTACAAGGTTTACAAGATAAAAACAAAGTATTTTATACAAGTATAAGTATTATCTACGAAAATAATGAAAGAATAAAGAATAAATGAAATTCCTATTTTGTCTAATTAATTTTTATTCACACAATACACTTAGGTACGGGAACAGAGGACCTCAAATGTGCAATGGGACTGAAACAGCTACCCATCTTAAAGTCATGTTTAATCCAATATACCTTAAGTATAACAACATTTTCGTTTGTGCCCTTAACATAGTCAAAAATCAAGTTGATTCCAAGCGGTAACCCAAGGTGGAACGTGCGGCCTAGGGGCAATATCTTGACTTAAATGACTTTCCGTGTTTTCAGAGGCGAATGGCCAGATCATATGAGAGTAAGCGAGGGGCAGGATTCATTTATTGGTACTACGGAGGCAAGCCCCTATCGACTTTCGTCAGTCTGTAGTCCTCTGAATCCAAAACCTGTCACCAAGGGTCTCGACCTAGACACCATCCATGTGCCCCTTACTCAGTTGAGAAAGCACTTAAGTGTTCAATAATTCTCCAAGTATTAATAAAGGCCGCCCTCAACCTCAAGTGACCTTTGCAAGGTACAAATGAAGGATTTAGGCCAATATTAACAAAAGGACCTTACCTATTTCCGTTCAAGTTACAACTCACAACAACTCAAATAATCAACCACATATAGGACACCCTTAAATAAATTACTAAGTATTACAAAATATATTAACAAGTATATTTAACAATAATCACAAGTATAAACGTCACAAGTATAAAACGTTAGGTAATTTTGATCCCCGTCGACGGCGCCAAAAATTGATATGTTATTTGTGTGCATCAATTTAAAACCCTAAAAGCATTGTAGTATATAGTAAGTAGGGATCGTTTCCAACGGAGATCGAGGGTGTACCTAACAAAGAATGTCACAAAGAATTAATATTCACAATTATAAACAAGTATTTACGAAATCCATATGGGGTTTAAGAATTGTTACGAAAATTAAGTGATTAAACTACAAAGAATTAATTAAATGAGATGAAACAAAGATCAAATAATTTACAGCCCTAATTATACAAACTTATTAATTAACGATGGAAACCTATCAAATCCCTAGCCATGAGTTCGAAACCAACACTTGTAGAATGCCTACGCAGGTTAATCATTCTCCAAATAAACATCTTCTATGAAAATCAACCTAGTAAACTGACACGCCCAAAAGGAGCATCAATTTAGAAAAAACCCTATCGGTAGTATAGTGTAAGTAGGGTATCGTTCACAACGGAGATCAAAGGGTGTACCTAACAAAAAATGTCACAGAGAATTAAATAAAATAAAGAATTATTATTAACAAGTATAAAGTATAAA
The DNA here is from genome assembly GCA_030142095.1 of Rubus idaeus. Taxonomy (NCBI): domain Eukaryota; kingdom Viridiplantae; phylum Streptophyta; class Magnoliopsida; order Rosales; family Rosaceae; genus Rubus; species Rubus idaeus. The sequence goes on along the minus strand of CM057968.1, from coordinate 15,002,986 downwards.
TATATACATATGTACAAAGTAAAAAGGGGAATTGAGAGATAAATTGAATGAAATAAATTAATTAAATTACAAAGAATAAATAAAATATGATGATGAAACACAAAGTATATAAAGTTCAGCCACATATACACAAGTTTACCAATCATTAGACCCAAAATTAACCAAGTTCCCTAGCCATGAAACCGAAACTAACATATGTGGAATGCCCACACGGGTTATCATTCCCCAAATAAAACCTCTTCTATGAAAATTAACCTAGTGAACGCTCATCTAGATTAAACAATTAAACATGCAAAGGTGATCAATCAATAACATATCTAACGCATAGGAGAAGAGTTGTTAATTAAAGTGCGCGACCTAGCGAACGCTCGTCTATCCGCGATCCTTCTTATTTTGATTCCGACCCGTTTGATAAGCCTTTACTAGTTGTGAATCAGAATTAAAACCCTAATTCTAGCACCAATTACATGCAATCATCTTAAGTTTCGAACCTTAAAACAAGAACACATAAAAGATTCAATAAAACCGAATCAAATAAACGGAGTCACATAAGCTGCTAGAAGAACTAATTAATTAGGATCTAACAATCAAATAAACTCATAAATATAGGCTGAAAATTATATAAATCATGTCATGTTAACTAATACAAAGAATAATCAAGCAACAAAGAGGAACTCAAAAAGAGTAATTAAAGAATAAGTTGAAGTACACCATATGGAAAGTAGGAAGAACTCGAAGATCACAAACTCTTAAATCCTCACGCGAGTAACTCAAAAGCCGAGATTCCCAAGGTGATGATGATGGTGGTGATGATGGTTGATGGCTGGTGGTAATGGTGTAAACAGCTCCCCTCCTCCTTGAAGACTTGAAAACCCTAAATACTAGAGAATGGAAAACATGATGTGAGAGGGAGAAGAGAAAGAGGAGGGTTTGTCCCTCCCCATTGGGGTGTGAATTGGTGAGAAGAATGAGGCTGCTATTTATAGGAGAATGGAGAGGAAGAAGAAGACAATGAAAGAAATAAAGAAAGAAAAGGAAGAGAAGTGGAATGTGAGTGGTAGAAAAGAAATGGTAAGTGGAATGGTGGAAATGAAGTCATATGGCAATGAACCATTTATTTAGATAAAAGAAATCAAACACTAATATTGTGGGCAGAAAGAAGAGGAAAGAATATAGGGGTGAGTGGAGCATTGAAAATAAAAGAAGAGGAAAGAAATAAAAAGCAGACAGCACTGAGCAGTGCGCACTTAGAGAGGCATAATGGACGTTCCACCGGTTGGATGATTCTGAAATTTTAATGCCGAATACCTAACATCCACATGCAGCGTGTATCAAAATTACAGCTAGATCTGACGGTGAAATTGAGAGATATGCGCTTCGAAAGTTGACTGATCTGCACAGGCAGAATGTCCGAAAATCTGGGCTTGGGCCTTTCCTCATGCTTTGTGAACCTGGGCCTTCCTTCATGGATTTGGGCCTGCCATCATGGATTTGGGCCTCCTTCTTGAGTTTGGGCCCCCTTCTTGATGGGCCTCATGGCAGACCACCTCTTAATGGGCCTCGGAAAAGCCCATTAGACTTCGTTTCTGCACATGTTCACATTAATACATCATTTTGGACTCAAATATGGAAACTAAGCTAAAATAGCAAAGTTACAATTAAATCATAGCCAAATAGTAGGGAAAACACATTAAAAACGTCACACTTTGTGCTCCTATCAAATTCCCCCACACTTAGCTACTGCTAGTCCTCTAGCAAACACAAGAACAACACAACACAGAAAAGGAAACACAAAACAGAATGGTCTTTCCAATCATAACCCTCAGCGAGTTCATAAGAGTTATAATCAGGAGAATAAAAATTATATACCAAGGCTAACAAATTTTGCAAAGTCTTTAACCTGCACATCTCATTCATGCTCGGGTGTGTGTGTGAAAACCAAATATACAATTAATCTCATGCAATCAAATAGGCACATCGAAACAACATTAACCACTAAAGCTCACAAGATTCACTAATTATTTCCGCTCAGTGTTTAGGGTTAAGTGTTTACTCTCAAAACAATTACACAAGTAGTGTTCCCATATGCTTGCTCATTAACCAACTCTCTACAATTAATCTACAACTCATTAAATCATAAGGGCTTTTACTGTGAAACAGGGACCAAAGGTGGATGGTAAATGGTGAATGGTAAATGGTGAATGAAGGGACTGGAAATGAAAAATGTTTCACATGTTTGCAAGACAAATCAACGACTTTGAAACTCATACCTATGCTATACCCGAAACAACTTTCTTATTCTCCTCCAACCTTTTATTGAAAATAATACAAGAAAATAACTCTATTTTTTTTTTCTTTCTTTTCTTTTTTTTTTCTTTTTTTTTTCTTGAGGAACTTTATTCCTTCTTTTTGTTTTTGAAATTTTTTTTTTCTTTCTTTGAACAATTACAACAAAATAAAATGCACCCCCACACTTGCCTTTTGGTATATTACCATACAAATCCGAAGCATAAAAACATAAGAAGTCACTATCATCGTCTTGCAAACAAAATAAAACAAGGGTGAGATGGTGTGGGTGAACAAAAGAAAAGGCTAATGAGTGTTTAGTTCAAAAGGGGATTCCTAAAGTTCGTGGTTAGATGGATGGTGAATATTTTGGCCATGGTGCTCAACTAATGCCTTAATCATCTCTAATTCATTACAGATTAACAAAACGTTTCAAGTGGTCTTTGAGCAAGTTCTAGGTTCAAAACTCATGAATTGTGCACACATGAAGAACGAGTAAATGTATGAAAGATGCATACATGTGAATATTCAATAGGCTCAAATCCTCACATTTTCTGGGTATGCATGACAATGTATGTTTAAATGTGCTTCTCGGATTGCAATCAATTAATCGAAATAGGTTATGTGAACATGGAATTTCGAGCAATCACCAGTTATGCATATTAAATCCAAAGCAAACTACACAAAGCCTTGACATATAATAAACATTCTCCTAATCACAACAATTAAACTCAATTCATCCTTGGGATTGGAAAGAACAAAGCACAAAACACACAAAACAGAAGCAAATATTTTTGTAATTTTTGATTTTTTGATTTTTTTGATTGATTTTTTTTTAAATGATATAGCTCAAATAAACGAACAAGCACTTTCTAAGACTCGATAGCTCCAAAGCCAGTGCGAAACAAACGAGCTTACAAAACAATTTTTTTTTCTTTTTCAATTTTTTTTATTAGGGTAACAATACGTGACCACAGTGACTTACTAAGTGCAATGGTAGGTTCAACGCTACCAAGGGAGTAAGTATGATCTAGTCGATATATTGTTACCGTAGAAAACAAAAACAAGTAAATTATTTTTTTGAATTTTTTTTGAATTTTTCAAATTTTTTTCTTTTCTTTTTTAAATAAACCTTCCCCCCACACTTGAATTAGACATTGTCCTCAATGTTAGACAAATATTTCACGAAAATGAAAAATTCAAGCATGGTTATTGAATTTAAACACACAAACTGAAATAAACACACAACAGTTAAGTAAATGAAAAGGGAAACAGAAAGACTCCCCTTTGAAGATCGTGAAGCTCGTCCCGAAGGTAGTCACCAACAGTCACAAACAAGGCTAGCAGGGCCTTGCATCCAACGTTTGCTCCTTAGTTGACTGCGGCTTTGATCCTTTTGAGCGTGTCTAGGACCGTGCCTGTTGCCAAATCCACAGCACGTCTGGCTGAATTTGCCTTCACTGAGATCTGGAACACTAACGTCAGTAGAGTTCCATCAAGTACGTCTCCGGATACATCAGGCAGAATGGAGAAGCCAGATGACATCAATTGAAAAGGCTCCGGGTCAACTCCACATAACATGGACTAGAAGGTTGCTTGATCGATAGACGCATAAATGACAGGCCCCAAAGGAGCATCAATTTAAAAAAATCCCTATCGGTAGTAGTATAGTGCATAGTAGGGTATCGTTCACAACGGAGATCAAAGGGTGTACCTAACAAAAAATGTCACAAAGATTAAATAAAATAAAGAATTATTATTAACATGTATAAAGTATAAATATATACATATGTACAAAGTAAGGGGGTTTAAGAGATAAATTGAATGAAATAAATTAATTAAACTACAAAGAATAAATTAAATGAGATGGGATGAAACACAAAGTATATAAAGTTCAGCCACATATACATGATGTGAACGTAAAATACGTTCATAAAGTGCTCTAAATACTTGGATGGATGCTATTCTGAAAGCTTATTTGTCGGTTTAATGTTTGTTTTCGTGTTTTCAGGGAAAATATGTGAAAAATGCTTATTTACACATAAAAGGTGAATTTTGGAGATTTACAGCGCAATATCGGAAAGTCAACCGTGACTTTTCGATTATCTGATGACACCGGTCATCATTCGGAGGTGGAATATAACATTGTACGAAGATTTCGGGAACCGTTCCTAATCCCGACAATTTGTCGGCGAACCACCACTCACGGAGGCGCAACCACCACACGCAGTGGTGAAACATATTTTAAATCTCAATTTTATTTTCCCTTGTTTATATTTTAGATTTATTTATATTTATTTTTTATTCTATTTTAGTTTTTATTTTCTTTTGTTATTTTATTTATTCCTTTTATTTTCTTTATATTTATTTATTTAAATTCTTTTCATTATTTTATTTTATTATTATTTTATTTCTTTTGATTTTTGTTTATTGCAGCCATGTTACCCGCTCCTTATTCCCATCATCCAAATCCATCTCCACCACTCCAGCCGGCAAGCATTCATCACATACCACTTCACCAAGATTCCTCCCTCACATGGCCGGCTCCTTCTTTTCCACTTAGCAGCATCTCCGGCTAGTCTTCCACCTTCAATTTGAATTCAAATTCAGAAATTCACTGCTACTTCCTCCCTCTATAAATACCAGCTCGTCTCTGTCGTTTTCCATAGCCGGGGTTCATCCTGCGCTCACCAACTCTTTCCCCTTCTTTTCCTCCCCACCCTTCGGCGTCCATGTAGCTCACCTAGCTGCTTTCTATCCTTGCCCCTATACCCTCTGATCATTCTCTACACTCAAAGCGTCCGTGTACGGGGAACCTCCTCCCCGTGCCTTCTCTTCTCCCCAATCCTCTGTTCTCGTTCTTTTTCTTCTCGGTCGATCACAAACCATAATCATCAATTAATCAATCACCATCTTCTTCCCCTCTTCCATAATTAATCAACTGCAATTTCACAATTCACGGTCACAATCACCATCACAATCACCCAAACACCACTTATCTGCAAGTTTTGTTAATTAAACCCAATCTGCACGGACACACACGGGGTGGCGGGGGCTTCTCCTCCGGTCATCTTCTTTCTCTCTAACTTTCTTGGTTTTTCTTTTGCAGATTTTGCCGCTGCCACCAGGCCCGTGCCTCCTCGTTCTCTTCCCGTCGCCATCTGCAAATCCCAGCCGGCAAGCTTCGTCCGTCTCGTCGCTCGCTGCAATCCACGATTCCGGCGGTGCCGGAATCCAAATGCCCGAAGCACCGCCGCTACTCCAATCCACGCCGCCGCCGCAGGTCTGTTCATCATCCCATGGTTTCTTCCGGGCCGCGCGTCCCTTCCCGGCTCACACATCGGCGCCGACGTCATCCCCGGTTGGCGTCGAGCCCGGCTCAAACTCCCACCATCATCATCGATCCACCGCGCCACCTGCGCCGTGCCCGTGCCTCCTCTGCGCCGTCGATTTCGCAGAAATTCCAATCCTAGACCGGCACCGCTTCGCCCCTACTCACACCGCCCGTGCCGTCTCACCAAGCGACGCAACCAGCTGCTCTGCCGCTAGCATCCAGCCGCGTCGACCCATCTTCTTGCCGGCGCCATCTCTCACCTCACCGTGCTCTCACCTCTCGATGCAAAGAAAGAAAAAAGAAGGAAACTGCAGAAATAAGTTGGCCCGTGTTCTGTTGTGAAGAAGAAGAAAAATAGAAGAAGCGCGGGTTGACTTTTCAACCAAGGAGAAAAGGCTGACCACGGGTCAAGCACGCCAAAGAGAGAGTCTTGGGTTTGACCGGAAAGAATTGGGCTTGGGCTTTTTGACCAAGTCAAGGCCCAAGGCCCAATTGCTATCTACACCTTTAAGCCTCAAGCCCAATTGCCTTCAGGCCCATTCTGAAATTGCTCTCTACACCCGAACCTCGACAATGGCGAATCCGATAAGATCCTTCGCCGGAATTTATTGAGCATTTCTTTCTCTCAAACTCAATTTAATTTTATGTTGTGTGATTTATTTGTATTTTGAATATTTGATTGATTTGATAATTGTGTGTTTAATTCTATTATTGAAAAACCCAAAAATATGTTATTGATAGGAGCATATTATGTGACGTTTTTAATGTGTTTTCCCTATTATTTGGCTGCGTTTTACTTGTTAAACTTTGCTATTTAGCTTAGTTTCGATCTTTGAGTCCCTAAATGATGAATAATTGAAGGAATGAACCGAAATAATGTTTTAAGGAAACTTTCCTATTTTGAGTCTCCTACTTGAATTAGGAGACTTGACTTTCCTAGTTGGATTAGGAAACTTTCCTCTTTTGAAATCTTTCCTATTTTGATTTTTAGAAACTTTCCTGATTTGAACTCTTTCCTGACTTTACCAGGAATCCTAATGACACCAGGAATCCTAATGTGAGTAGGAGTCCTACTTCAACTAGGATTACTATTTGTGCTCGGAATGCAAAACGGGACCTCGGAGAATTTACGAGCTTAATGGGCTTTTTCGAGGCCCATTTAGAGGTGGGCTGCCATATGGACCAATTGGGAGGCCCAAATCTATGAAAACAAGTCCATTGGACCCTTGGATGTAACCCTAGCCCATTAGGGTTTATTTTGGACGAAAATTACAAGGGAGTTCTCTTCCTTTGCCTCATTCTTTTATCCTAATAGGATTCTGATTTTATTTTATTTAATCTTGATATTTTTTCCCAAAGTTTTTATTCTTTTAAAACACCTAATTTATTTAGGATATTAATTCAGATTTTTGGGAACGTATCTAGATGGAATTATGGCAAAGGAGGAAGGAGGTTTCTTGGCCACCACTCAAGAAGATTTCAGAACTATTCACACGGCACTGTTCATCCGGTACTGTTCATCTATGCTTTTGGCAACCAATGCAAGGAGAATCCATGTGGAACTCAACTAGGTTTATCAAGGAATTAATTCAGAAATTTATGGATGAATCTAGTCCTAATTTCGGCAAGAGAGGAAGGAGATTTCTTGTGGACTACTCAAGGAATATTTCAGCAATTATCCAAGGAGGTTAATTCAGATTTTTATGGGATTAATTAAAGGGAATTTCGTCCATATTGAGAGACCATGCCTTGAGGACCACTTTAAGGGATTAAAATCAGAATTTTATGGGATGTATCTTGATGGGTTTTAGTCATAATACAAAGGAAGATTTCTTGGTGACTACTCAAGGAAATCTCGGCCACACAAAGGGATTTTTAATGAACGATCAAGATTTCTCCTAGGGTTCCATGTTCTCCTATAAATAGAGGGCTTCACAACACAATTCCACACCACCTTCTACACCGAGAAATACCATTCCATACCTCCATCTTTTCAGCAGACACACATCCAAGTTCTCGGCTTCCATTCTCTAGTGCAAGGTTTCTCAAGACTTCAAGGAGGAGGAAAGGCGTCTACACCATCACCAACCAGCCATCAATTTCGTCCACCATCATCACCACCTTGGTTCTCACGGCTTGGATTGCTTGCTTTCAAGGATTCAAGAGTTCGTGGCTTCAAGTTCCTCATGCTTTCCATATGGTGTATTTCGACCTTGCCTTTAAATATTATTATGCCTCTTTGTTGCTTGATTAATTCTATGTACTAGTTAACATGACATAAAGTTTGTAATTTTCAGCCTATATTTTATGAGTTTATTTGATTGTTAGATCCTAATTAATTAGTTCTTCTAGTAGCTTATGTGACTCTGTTTGTTTGATTCTGTTTTAGTAGAGAAATTTTATATGTTTTTGTTTTAAGGTTGCAAACTTAAGATGATTGCATGTAATTGATGCTAGAATTAGAGTTTTTAATTCTAATTCACAATTAGTAAAGGCTTTGGAAAGAGGCCGGAATCAAATAAAAAGGATCGCGGACATATGGACTTTTCTATAATGGGTCGTGCACTTTAATTAGCAACTCTTTTTCTATGCGTTAGACATGTTTAGATTAGCTACCTTTGTGATAGGAGCACAAAGTGTGACGTTTTTAATGTATTTTCCCTACTATTTGGCTATGATTTCATTGTAACTTTGCTATTTTTGCTTAGTTTCCATATTTGAGTCCCTAAATGATATATAAATGTGAATACGTGCAGAAAATCGGAGCTCGGAAATTTACGAAGTCTAATGGGCTTTTTCGAGGCCCATTAAGAGGTGAGCTGCCGTGAGGCCCAAGATGAAGGCCCAGGCCCAAGATGGAAGGCCCAAACCCAAGATGGAATGCTGATAGGAGCACAAAGTGTGACGTTTTTAATAAAATCGGAGCTCGGAAATTTACGAAGTCTAATGGGCTTTTTCGAGGCCCATTAAGAAGTGAGCTACCGTGAGGCCCAAATCCATGAAGAAAGGCTCAAGCCCAAGAAGAAAGGCCCAAGCCCAAGAAGGAAGGTCCAAGCCCCGAGAAGGAAGGTCCAAGCCCATTTTCGGACAATCTGCCTGTGCAGATATGTCAACTTGCGAAGCCAATATCTCCCAATTGCACCGTTGGATCCAGCTGTAATTTTGATACACGCTGTATGTGTGTGTTATATATTCTGTATTAAAATTTGAGAATCATCCAACCGTTCAAACGTGCATTATTCCGTTCTAAGTGGGAACTGCTCAGTGCTGTCTGCTTTTTATTTCTTTCCTCTTCTTTTATTTTCAATGCTCCACTCACCCCTATATTCTTTCCTCTTCTTTCTGCCCACAATATTAGTGTTTGATTTCTTTTATCTAAATAAATGGTTCATTGCCATATGACTTCATTTCCACCATTCCACTTACCATTTCTTTTCTACCACTCACATTCCACTTCTCTTCCTTTTCTTTCTTTATTTCTTTCATTGTCTTCTTCTTCCTCTCCATTCTCCTATAAATAGAAGCCTCATTCTTCACACAAATTCACACCACAATGGGGAGGGACAAACCCTCCTCTTTCTCTTCTCCATCTCATTTTCCATTCTCTAATACTATGGGTTTTCAAGACTTCAAGGAGGAGGAGAAGGCGTCTACACCATCACCACCAGCCCCTATTCACCATCACCATCACCATCATCACCTTGTCTTCACAGCTTGGATTACTTGTGGTCAAGGATTCAAGATGTGGCTTCAAGATCTTCATGCTATTCATACGGTGTATTTCGACTTAGCCTTTAAATTTATGCCTCTTTGTTGCTTGTTTATCTTTTGTATTAGTTAACATGACATGATTTATATAATTTTCAGCCTTTGTTTATGGGTTTATTTAATTGTTGGATCCTAATTAATTAGTTCTTCTAGTAGCTTATGTGACTCCGTTTATTTGATTTTGTTTTAGTAGATAACTTTTATATGTTTTTGTTTTAAGGTTGCAAACTTAAGATGATTGCATATAATTGGTGCTAGAATTAGGGTTTTAATTCTAATTCACAAGTAGTAAAGGCTTTGGAAAGAGGTCGGAAACAAATAAAAAGGATCACGGATAGATGGGCGGTCCCACTAGGTCGTGCACTTTAATTAACAACTCTTCTTTTATGCGTTGGACATGTTTTGATTAGCTACTTTTGCATGTTTGATTGGTTAATCTAGGTGCGGTCGCTTAGGTTAATTTTCATGAAAGTGGTTTTATTTGGGGAATGATAATTGGCGGTCCAGCATTCCACATATGTTAATTTCGGTTTCATGGCTAGGGAACTTGGTTAATTTTCGGTCCAATAATTGGTAAACTTGTATACTTGTGGCTGAACTTTATATACTTTGTGTTTCATCCCATTTTATTTAATTTATTCTTTGTAATTTAATTAATTCATTTCATTCAATTTATGACTCAATCCCCCTTTTAATTGTACATATGTATATATTTATACTTTATACTTGTTAATAATAATTCTTTATTTTATTTAATTCTTTGTGACATTTTTTGTTAGGTACACCCTTTGATCTCCGTTGTGAACGATACCCTACTTACACCACTATACTACCGATAGGGTTTTTTTAAATTGATGCTCCTTTTGGGCGTGTCAATTTTTGGCGCCGTTGCCGGGGATTGAAAATGTTCCTAACCTAATATTTTTTTTTTGTGAATACTGTTTATAATTTTTTGTAATTATTACTGTTTTTATTACTTGTATATAATTACTGTTTACTTTTTATTGTTTATAATTTTACTATTTTTTTTAACTGTTCATATTACTTGTTTATATTACTTGTCTATATTACTTGTGAATAGTTGTTGTTATTACTTGTTTTTAATACTTATTCATATTTTGTTACACTTAATAATTTATTTAGGTGTCTTTTATATAGTTGATTATTTTTTTTGTTGTTGTAAGTTGTAACTTGAACGGATTAGGTAAGGTCCTTTTGTTAATATTGGCCTAAACCCTTCATTTTTACCGTAAGGTTATTTGAGGTTGAGGGCGGCCTTTATTAACACTTGGAGAATTGTCGAACACTTAAGTGCTTTCTCAACTGAGTAAGGGGCACATGAATGGTGTCTAGATATGATCAAGACTCTGGGTGACGGGTTTGTAAAATTGGATTCAGAGGACTTGTCCACTAAATGAATCCTGCCTCTCGCTTATCTCTTGTGATCTGGCCATTCGCCTTCTGAAAACACGGAAAGTCATTTAAGTCAAGGCATTGCACCTAGGCCGTAAGTCCACCTTGAGTTACCGCTTGGAATCAACTTTCATTTTTTTTCAACTATATTAAGGCAAAAGAAAAGTGTATTGTGTAAATAAAATATACGTAGACATAGGAAAATTTATTCATTCATTTTGTATAGATAATTTTTGACATATTTTTAACTTTGTAAATATTTTGTTTTTATTTTGTAAAATTATTACTAACCTTTTTATTTTGTATAGGAAATAATCCGGGTTTATCGGAAATTCTACCACATACATCGGAGCATACGTTTAGGAAGTCAAGGTTGAAAAACCTTGAGGTTGATGTCTTGTTGGTGATTTTTCGGTTTTCTCGGGAGTAAAAAGGTAAGTTTTCTTTTAACTCTTGTTATTATTATTATTTAAAAAAAAAAAAAAATAGAAAATTTGTAATTGTAAATAAAAAAAAAGAGTGTTTGTTTTTGTTTTACTGTTTTGAAATTATTTATTTTTACTGTTTACAATTACTGTTCATATAATTTGTTTTGGGCTTGTTAGTTAGTTTGTTTGTTATTGGGCCTTAGGCCCGTTTGTGTGATTGGTTAGGGTTTTAGGTTTCGTAAAATAAAAAAATAAAATAAAATAAAATAAAATTTTAGCCCATTGGGCTCGTGTCATTCACGAAGCCCAAAACCCGTAACCCAAGCCCATTAGTGTGTCAGGCCTGTTCGTTTTTAGGCCCATTAGTTTAAGCCCACCAATAATGGGCCGGAGTTTTCTTTGGCCCAGGCCCACTTTAAGGCCCAGACCATTTCGATGGCCCAATGTGGAGTTCAACCGGAGCCGTTTCCACTTATGTCTTCAGGCTTCTCCATTCTGCCTAACGTATCCGGAGCTGTACTTGACGGAACACTGCTGACTATAGTGTTCCAGATCTCGGTGAAGGCTACATCAGCCAAGTCTGCCGTGGAGTCGGCAACTACCCTTGTCCAGGACACACTTCAAAGGATCAGAGCCGCAGTCAACTAGGAGCAAACGTTGGATGCAAGGCCCTGCTAGCCTTGTTTGTGACTGTTGGTGACTTGCTTCGGGAGGAGCTTAATGATCTTCAAGGGGGAGTATTTCTGTTTCCTTTTTCATTTGTATATATGTTGTGTGTTTACTTCTGTTTATTTCTATTGGTGTGTTTATTTCTGTTGTGTGTTTAAATTCAATAACCATGCTTGAATTATTCATTAATTGCACATATTTGTCTTACATTGAGGACAATGTTTAATTCAAGTGTGGGGGGAAGGTTTATTAAAAAGAAAAGAAAAAATTTGAAAAATTGAAAAAATTCAAAAAAAAATAATTTACTTGTTTTCGTTTTCTACTGTAACGGTATATCGACTAAATCATACTTACTCCCTTGGTAGCGTTGAACCTACCATTGCACTTAGTAAGTCACTGTGGTCACGTATTGTTACCCAAATAAAAAAGAAAAAAAAAAGAAAAAAATAAAAAAAAATTACTTCATTTGTTTTCTACTGTAACGGTATCTCGACTAGATCATACTTACTCCCTTGGTAGCGTTGAACCTACCATTGCACTAAGTGAGTCCCTGTGGTCACGTATTGTTACCTACATTGAAAAAAATCAAAAAAAATCAAAAAATCAAAAATTACAAAAATATTTATTTCTGTTTGTGTGTTTTTGTGTGTTTATTTGTGTTGTTTTCTTTCCAATCCCGATGATGAATTGAGTTTAATTGTTATGATTTTGAGAATGTTTTTTATATGTCAAGGCTTTGTGTAGTTTGCTTTGGATTTAATTTGCATAACTTATGATTGCTCGAATTTCCATATTCACTTAACCTGTTTCGATTAATTGATTGCAATCCGAGAAGCACATTTGAACATACATTGTCATGCATACCCAGAAAATGTGAGGACTTGAGCCTGTTGTATATTCACATGTATGCATCTTTCATACATTTACTCGTTCTTCATGTGTGCACAATTCATGAGTTTTGAACCTAGAACTTGCTCAAAGACCACTTGAAACATTTTGTTAATCTGTGATGAATTAGAAATGAGTAAGGCATTAGTTGAGCACCATGGCCAAAGTATTCACCATCCATCTAAACACGAACTTTAGGAATCCCCTTTTGAACTAAACACTCATTAGCCGTTTCTTTTGTTCACCCATACCATCTCACCCTTGTTTTATTTATGTTTGCAAGACGATGATAGTGACTTCTTGTGTTCTTATGCTTCGGGTTTTGATTTGTTTGGTATTATAATAGAAGGCAAGTGTGGGGGTGTATTTATTTTGTTGTAATTGTTCAAAGAAAAAAAAAATCAGAAATAAAAAGTAGGAATAAATTCCTCAAAAAAAAAAATAGAAAAGAAAGAAAGAAAAAAAAAATGTCGAAAGAGAAATTCCAAAAATAGAGTTATTGTATTGTTTTTATTTTCAATAAAAGGTTAGAGGAGAATAAGAAAGTTGTTCGGGTATAGCATAGGTATGAGTTTCAAAGTCGTTGATTTGTCTTGCAAACATGTGAAACATTTTCCATTTCGAGTCCTTTCACTTCATTGACCATTCACCATTTACCATTCATCCTTTTGTCCCTGTTTCACCTAAAAAGCCCTTATGATCTGATGATTTGTGGATTAATTGTGGAGAGTCGGTTAATGAGCAAGCATATGGGAACACTACTTGTGTAATTGTTTTGAGAGTAAACACTTAACCCTAAACACTGAGCGGAAATATTTAGTAAATCTTGTGAGGTTTAGTGGTTAATGTTGTTTCAATGTGCCTATTGGATTGCTTGACATTAATTGTATACTTGGTTTTCACACACTACACCCGAGCATAAATGAGATGTGCATGTTAAAGACTTAGCAAATTCGTTAGCCTTGGTATATAATTTGTATTCTCCTGATTATAACTCTTCTGAACTCGCTGAGGGTTATGGTTGGAAAGAATATATGTTTTGTGTTTCCCTTTTCTGTTTTGTGTTGTTTTGTTTTAAGTTTTGTGTTGCTAAGGGACTAGCAATAGCTAAGTGTGGGGGAATTTGATAGGAGCACAAAGTGTGACGTTTTTAATGTATTTTCCCTACTATTTGGCTATGATTTCATTGTAACTTTGCTATTTTTGCTTAGTTTCCATATTTGAGTCCCTAAATGATATATAAATGTGAATACGTGCAGAAAATCGGAGCTCGGAAATTTACGAAGTCTAATGGGCTTTTTCGAGGCCCATTAAGAGGTGAGCTGCCGTGAGGCCCAAGATGAAGGCCCAGGCCCAAGATGGAAGGCCCAAACCTAAGATGGAATGCTGATAGGAGCACAAAGTGTGACGTTTTTAATAAAATCGGAGCTCGGAAATTTACGAAGTCTAATGGGCTTTTTCGAGGCCCATTAAGAAGTGAGCTACCGTGAGGCCCAAATCCATGAAGAAAGGCTCAAGCCCAAGAAGAAAGGCCCAAGCCCAAGAAGGAAGGTCCAAGCCCAAGAAGGAAGGTCCAAGCCCATTTTCGGACAATCTGCCTGTGCAGATATGTCAACTTGCGAAGCCAATATCTCCCAATTGCACCGTTGGATCCAGCTGTAATTTTGATACACGCTGTATGTGTGTGTTATATATTCTGTATTAAAATTTGAGAATCATCCAACCGTTCAAACGTGCATTATTCCGTTCTAAGTGGGAACTGCTCAGTGCTGTCTGCTTTTTATTTCTTTCCTCTTCTTTTATTTTCAATGCTCCACTCACCCCTATATTCTTTCCACTTCTTTCTGCCCACAATATTAGTGTTTGATTTCTTTTATCTAAATAAATGGTTCATTGCCATATGACTTCATTTCCACCATTCCACTTACCATTTCTTTTCTACCACTCACATTCCACTTCTCTTCCTTTTCTTTCTTTATTTCTTTCATTGTCTTCTTCTTCCTCTCCATTCTCCTATAAATAGAAGCCTCATTCTTCACACAAATTCACACCACAATGGGGAGGGACAAACCCTCCTCTTTCTCTTCTCCATCTCATTTTCCATTCTCTAATACTATGGGTTTTCAAGACTTCAAGGAGGAGGAGAAGGCGTCTACACCATCACCACCAGCCCCTATTCACCATCACCATCACCATCATCACCTTGTCTTCACAGCTTGGATTACTTGTGGTCAAGGATTCAAGATGTGGCTTCAAGATCTTCATGCTATTCATACGGTGTATTTCGACTTAGCCTTTAAATTTATGCCTCTTTGTTGCTTGTTTATCTTTTGTATTAGTTAACATGACATGATTTATATAATTTTCAGCCTTTGTTTATGGGTTTATTTAATTGTTGGATCCTAATTAATTAGTTCTTCTAGTAGCTTATGTGACTCCGTTTATTTGATTTTGTTTTAGTAGATAACTTTTATATGTTTTTGTTTTAAGGTTGCAAACTTAAGATGATTGCATATAATTGGTGCTAGAATTAGGGTTTTAATTCTAATTCACAAGTAGTAAAGGCTTTGGAAAGAGGTCGGAAACAAATAAAAAGGATCACGGATAGATGGGCGGTCCCACTAGGTCGTGCACTTTAATTAACAACTCTTCTTTTATGCGTTGGACATGTTTTGATTAGCTACTTTTGCATGTTTGATTGGTTAATCTAGGTGCGGTCGCTTAGGTTAATTTTCATGAAAGTGGTTTTATTTGGGGAATGATAATTGGCGGTCCAGCATTCCACATATGTTAATTTCGGTTTCATGGCTAGGGAACTTGGTTAATTTTCGGTCCAATAATTGGTAAACTTGTATACTTGTGGCTGAACTTTATATACTTTGTGTTTCATCCCATTTTATTTAATTTATTCTTTGTAATTTAATTAATTCATTTCATTCAATTTATGACTCAATCCCCCTTTTAATTGTACATATGTATATATTTATACTTTATACTTGTTAATAATAATTCTTTATTTTATTTAATTCTTTGTGACATTTTTTGTTAGGTACACCCTTTGATCTCCGTTGTGAACGATACCCTACTTACACCACTATACTACCGATAGGGTTTTTTTAAATTGATGCTCCTTTTGGGCGTGTCACTTTGCATGTTTAATTGTTTAGCCTGTCAGAGCGTTCTCGGGGTTAATTTTCGTAGAGAGGTTTTATTTGGGGGGTGATAACCGACTTTTCGGCATTCCACATATGTTAATTTCGGTTTCATGGCTAGGGAACTTGGTTAATTTTCGGTCTAATGATTGATAAACTTGTGTATATATGGCTGGAAATTATGTACTTTGTGTTCCATCTTATCTCATTTAATTTATTGTTTGTAGTTTACTTAGTTAACTTATATAAATCAATTTCTCAACTCCCCCCTTAATTTC
Source organism: Rubus idaeus (assembly GCA_030142095.1). Taxonomy (NCBI): domain Eukaryota; kingdom Viridiplantae; phylum Streptophyta; class Magnoliopsida; order Rosales; family Rosaceae; genus Rubus; species Rubus idaeus. The sequence goes on along the minus strand of CM057968.1, from coordinate 14,986,770 downwards.
GTGTAACATATGTATATATTTATTCTTTATACTTGTTAATAATTTTTTGTGACATTCTTTGTTAGGTACACCCTTTGATCTCCGTTGTGAACGATACCCTACTTACACTATACTACCGATAGGGTTTTTTAAATTGATGCTATATTTTAGCATATCAATTTTTGGCGCCGTCGACGGGGACTAAAAATACTGTTTATATGCCTAACGTTTTATACTTGTGAATATTGTGAATTATACTTATTGATATTTTGTAACACTTAGTAATTTATTTAGGGTGTCCTTTATGTGGTTGATTATTTGAGTTGTTGTGAGTTGTAACTTGAACGGAAATAGGTAAGGTCCTTTTGTTAATATTGGCCTAAACCCTTCATTTGTACCTTGTTAAGGTCACTTGAGGTTGAGGGCGGCCTTTATTAACACTTGGAGAATTGTCGAACACTTAAGTGCTTTCTCAACAGAGTAAGGGGCACATGGATGGTGTCTAGGTCGAGACCCTGGGTGACAGGTTTTGGATTCAGAGGACTATAGACTGACATAAGTCGATAGGGGCTTTGCCTCCGTAGTACCACTAAATGAATCCTGCCCCTCGCTTATCTCTCATATGATCTGGCCATTCACCTTCTGAAACCACGGAAAGTCATTTAAGTCAAGGCATTGCACCTAGGCCGCACGTTCCACCTTGGGTTACTGCTTGGAATCAACTTGGTTTTTTTTGACTATGTAGAGGACACACAAGAAAATGTTGTGTGAATAAAATTAGCATAGACATAGGAAATTAATTCATTAATTTTGTATAAATACATTGTAAAATTTTTGAAATTCTCTTGAAACCTTCTTGTAATTTTCTAAATTCTTATATATATTTTTTGTATTTATTTTGTAAACTTTGTACTAACTTTTTAATTTTTTTACAGGAATTAATGAATCTCCAAATATGAGCTCTCACGATTCTCTGCCATTCTTTAATTTATTCATTAATTTTGTATAGATAAATTGTGACATTTTTTTTTTAACTTTGTAAATATCTTGAATTTACCTTGTTAATTTTGTCACTAACTTTGGTACTACGGGAAATTTCCATGAAGGCTAGCTGTTGCGACGAAGAGTCTAGGCTGAAGACTATAAACATTAAGCGCTATTTGGGAGGCAACCCAATTCAACCAAGGATGTGGAGGAGCCATCACACGCAGATTTGATTTTTCTATCTCTCTCTACTTCTTTTGGTTGAACTGTATCTGTTTTACTTTCTTCATGCTTGTCTTACATATGCTTTTGTGCTTATATTGAGGACAATATAAGATTTAAGCGTGGGGGAAGGATTTATGTTTTATTGCTTTATTTTTCTTTATTAAAAAAATCAGAAAATTTCGAAAATACAAAAATAAGAGCTTTTGTGATGGTTGTCGAGTCTTAGGATGCCCTTAACTTCCTAGGATGATTTTAATCTTTGAAATTATGGTTGATAGTGGATCACAAGATCAAATATGTTGAATGTTATTGATGTGAACGTAAAATACGTTCACAAAGTGCCTTTAATTACTGGATTTTGCTATTCCGAAAGCTTAAATGTTTGTTTAATGTTTGTTTTCGTGTGTTTAGGGGAAATATGAGAAAAATGCTAAATTCAACACAAAAGGTGAATTTTGGAGGTTTAGCGCATTCCGAAAATATTAAAAGTCAACCGTGACTTTTCTCTGATGACACCGGTCATCTCTCGGAAGTGGATTACAGACAGTGTACGAAGATTTCGGAAACCGTTCCGAATTCCGGCAAGTTTGTCGGCGAACCACCACATCAGGCGGCGCAACCACCACACGCGGTGGTGGAACACAATTCAAACCACCATTTTATTTTCCCTAATAATTATTTTATTTATTTACTTCATTTAATTTATTTTGTTATTTTATTTCTCTTGTTTTATTTTATAAATATTTCTTTTTGTTATTTTATTTTTGTTAATTTTGTTTGTGTTTGTTTGCAGCCACGTTTATTCTCACTCCACCGCCGGCAAGCATTTACAGATCACAATTCCATTCTTGGGAGCATCTCCAGCTCCTTTTCTTTATTTTTCTCTTGGCTTCAATCACCATTCCACGATACCAGCACCATCACATGGTTTCAATTCCCTCACATGGAATCAATCGGTGCAGCTCCCATACAACATCTCCTTTCCGCACCACTTCTCGACATTCCTCCCACTCTCCCAATCCAGCAAATCATCCACCCATCCTTGCTGCAATCCATCATCACCAACCCTTCCACTACTTCGTTTCTTGGCTGCTTCTCCCCTTCCCATTCTCTATTTAAGCAACCCCCGCAAGCACAAAATCACAATCAATCTAATTATCTTCCTTCTGTTTTCTCTTTTGCGGGTTTGAGAGCTCTCGGCGTCCCTCTGTCCACGGATCACGGCACCTCCATGACCCGTGCCCATCACATGCCGTCATCCTCGAATCGGACGCTTCGCCGGGCCGCCACCGACCGTCGTCTCTTTGCTATCCCGGCGCCGTTTCCCTCCGGCCAAGACCGGCGAACCCGCCGACGCCGTGCTCATTCTCAAAGCCGCACCGCACCGGTCCGTGCCTCCTCACCATGACGGCATCGCTGCCACCGTATCTGCCCAGAACCCGCGTTCTCTGCCGTCGTTCCTAGCTGCTCCCGGCGTCGATTTCATCCGAACCCAATACCGTGCCGCCATGAAGCCACCAATTCCGGGCCGTGACTCCTGCCAAACCACCGTCGACCTCCCGCGCCATCTACGGATCCGCGCGTCCACCCCTGCAGTCCTCGGCCGGCGACCAGATCTCCCTTGCCGTGCTTCACCGGTGACCCAGCACCTTCTCTCTCTCTGTACTCAAAGATCGATTAGAATGAGAGAGGAGATTGATTAGAATGAAAAAGAGAAGTTCTGCACGGGTAATGAAGAAGAGAGGAAAAGCGAGTTGAAAAAGTCAACACCGAAGGCAAAATTCTCGGTCAAAACTGAAGCAAGGAAAGTCAAATTTGACTTTGTCAAATTTGGGCTGTTTACTATCTACACCCCAAGGCCCAATGCCCAATTGCTCTCTGCACCCGCCACATCCAAATACCGTTTAGTTCCGATTTTAAATAGCTGAGTCTGCCACCTTCGCCTGCCAGACAGTGTCCATTTTCATGGACACAACAGTAACATTTTTCCCAAACTCGTTTATTTATTATAATTTATTTTTGTTTAATTAACTATTCGTGAATAATTTTGGGAAATGTTATTGTTTGTTTATTTTCTATTTTGTGTAATAATTGTTGGATTGAAGTTGATTGATTCTCCTAGCAGTTTATGTGAATTTTGTTTGTTTGGTTTTATCTTTAATGTTAAAACTAAATAATAAGGATCACGGATAGTTGGGCGGTCCCGCTAGGTCGTGCACTTGAATTAGCAACTATTCTTCTATGCGTTAGACATGTTTAGATTAATTACCTTTGCATGTTTAATTGTTTAGCCTGTCAGGGTGGTCTCGGGGTTAATTTTCATAGTGAGGTTTTATTTGGGAGATGTATGGTGGTCCAGCATCTTACATATGTTAATTTCGGATTCATGGCTAGGGAGTTGGTTAATCTTCAAAACAATATTTGTGTGTGTGTTTCTTGTTTTCAAAAATAATAAAAATCCAAAAATATTTCTTTTATTGTTTTCAAAATTATCAAAAACCCCCAAAAATACTTTTGTATATAATGTATATTTTTGTAAATAGAAATATTACTGTATAGTTTATTTAATTTTGTATATATATATATTCTTTATTCTTTATACTTGTAAATATAATTCTTTATTTAATTTAATTTTTCGTGACATTAAAAAGTAAATAAACAATCCTCTGTGGGAAAAACCTTTACTTCCCATTATACTATTCAACGACAAATTGTTAGGAAGTTTAGGGTAATAATTAATGAACCTCGGTTTTTACGACAAATCATTTTGGCGCCGGCTCGCCGGGGATTGTTTTTACTATTTACTTTTGACTATTTACTTTTGACTATTTACTTTTGACTATTTACTTTTGACTATTTACTTTTGACTATTTACTTTTGACTTTTGACTATTGACTTTTTACTATTTGTAAATAATACTTGCTAATTTTACACTAACTAATTATACTTGTTTATATTTTTACACTTAGTAATTTATTTAGGTGTCTTTTATATAGTTGATTATTTTTTGTTGTTGTAAGTTGTAACTTGAACGGATTAGGTAAGGTCCTTTTGTTAATATTGGCCTAAACCCTTCATTTTTACCGTAAGGTTATTTGAGGTTGAGGGCGGCCTTTATTAACACTTGGAGAATTGTCGAACACTTAAGTGCTTTCTCAACTGAGTAAGGGGCACATGAATGGTGTCTAGATATGATCAAGACTCTGGGTGACGGGTTTGTAAAATTGGATTCAGAGGACTTGTCCACTAAATGAGTCCTGCCTCTCGCTTATCTCTTGTGATCTGGCCATTCGCCTCTGAAAACACGGAAAGTCATTTAAGTCAAGGCATTGCACCTAGGCCGTAAGTCCACCTTGAGTTACCGCTTGGAATCAACTTTCATTTTTTTCAACTATATTAAGGAAAATGAAAATATTTTTGTACACTTAAGTGTATTGTGTAAATAAAATATACGTAGACATAGGAAAATTTATTCATTCATTTTGTATAGATAATTTGTGATACATTTTTAACATTGTAAATATTTTGGTTTTACTTTGTAAATTTTATTACTAATTTATTTTTTAATTTTTATAGGGAATAATCCGGGTTTATCGGAAATTTTACCACATACATCGGAGCATACGTTTAGGAAGTCAAGGTTGAAAAACCTTGAGGTTGATGTCTTGTTGGTGATTTTCGGTTTCCTCGGGAGTAAAAAGGTAAGTTTTCTTTTCACTCTCGTTATTTATTTAAAAAATAATAATAATAAAAAAATATTAATTGTAAATAAAAAAAAAAGAGTGTTTTCTTTTGTTTTACTGTTGGTATTTATTTCTTTTTACTGTTTATAATTACTGTTTGTTTTATTTTTGGGCTTGTTGTAGTTATTTGTTATTGGGCCTTAGGCCCGTCTGTGTGATTGGTTAGGGTTTTAGGTTTCGTAAAATAAAAAAAAAAATAAAAAAATAAAAAAAAATTTGGCCCATTGGGCTCGTGTCATTCACGAGGCCCAAAACCCGTAACCCAAGCCCATTAGTGTGTCGGGCCTGTTCGTTTTTAGGCCCATTAGTTAAGCCCACCAATAATGGGCCGGAGATTTCTTTGGCCCAGGCCCACTTTAAGGCCCAGACCATTTCGATGGCCCAAGCCCGTTTAAAGTGTCGGCAACCTTTGCGCGTGTTTTTCACGCGTTTTCACTGTTCACTTTACGACTTTTCGTAAAGTATTAAAAAAATAAAAAAAATAAAAAATCCAAAATCAAGAAAAAAATGTGATTGGGCCGACGCACGACTTTTGCGTCGGCCGATTTGTTTAATAAATCGTGCGCGCGTTCCACTATTCCCTTTGCGACTTTCGTCGCTCGATCCGTGATTTACGGATCTTTGTCTTCGACTTTGGACACGCGTCCGTCCATTCCGTTCCCTTCCCCTTCGGTTTGCGTTAGTGCCTTAGATCATTCCACGCAATTTCCCTCTCTCTCTCTTTCTCTCTCTCTCGTTTTCTCTCGTTCTTCGTGTTCTTCATCTGTTCTTGAGTTTTTCCCAGAATCCTCCCAAATCCCAGAAGCTATCCTCCCCTCCCAAACCACAAATGGCCAAAAGAGTCAATTCTTATATTCTTTATTCTTTATACTTGTAAATATAATTCTTTATTTAATTTAATTTTTCGTGACATTAAAAAGTAAATAAACAATCCTCTGTGGGAAAAACCTTTACTTCCCATTATACTATTCAACGACAAATTGTTAGGAAGTTTAGGGTAATAATTAATGAACCTCGGTTTTTACGACAAATCATTTTGGCGCCGGCTCGCCGGGGATTGTTTTGACTATTTACTTTTGACTATTTACTTTTGACTATTTACTTTTGACTATTTACTTTTGACTATTTACTTTTGACTATTTACTTTTGACTATTTACTTTTGACTTTTGACTATTGACTTTTTACTATTTGTAAATAATACTTGCTAATTTTACACTAACTAATTATACTTGTTTATATTTTTACACTTAGTAATTTATTTAGGTGTCTTTTATATAGTTGATTATTTTTTGTTGTTGTAAGTTGTAACTTGAACGGATTAGGTAAGGTCCTTTTGTTAATATTGGCCTAAACCCTTCATTTTTACCGTAAGGTTATTTGAGGTTGAGGGCGGCCTTTATTAACACTTGGAGAATTGTCGAACACTTAAGTGCTTTCTCAACTGAGTAAGGGGCACATGAATGGTGTCTAGATATGATCAAGACTCTGGGTGACGGGTTTGTAAAATTGGATTCAGAGGACTTGTCCACTAAATGAGTCCTGCCTCTCGCTTATCTCTTGTGATCTGGCCATTCGCCTCTGAAAACACGGAAAGTCATTTAAGTCAAGGCATTGCACCTAGGCCGTAAGTCCACCTTGAGTTACCGCTTGGAATCAACTTTCATTTTTTTCAACTATATTAAGGAAAATGAAAATATTTTTGTACACTTAAGTGTATTGTGTAAATAAAATATACGTAGACATAGGAAAATTTATTCATTCATTTTGTATAGATAATTTGTGATACATTTTTAACATTGTAAATATTTTGGTTTTACTTTGTAAATTTTATTACTAATTTATTTTTTAATTTTTATAGGGAATAATCCGGGTTTATCGGAAATTTTACCACATACATCGGAGCATACGTTTAGGAAGTCAAGGTTGAAAAACCTTGAGGTTGATGTCTTGTTGGTGATTTTCGGTTTCCTCGGGAGTAAAAAGGTAAGTTTTCTTTTCACTCTCGTTATTTATTTAAAAAATAATAATAATAAAAAAATATTAATTGTAAATAAAAAAAAAAGAGTGTTTTCTTTTGTTTTACTGTTGGTATTTATTTCTTTTTACTGTTTATAATTACTGTTTGTTTTATTTTTGGGCTTGTTGTAGTTATTTGTTATTGGGCCTTAGGCCGTCTGTGTGATTGGTTAGGGTTTTAGGTTTCGTAAAATAAAAAAAAAAATAAAAAAATAAAAAAAAATTTGGCCCATTGGGCTCGTGTCATTCACGAGGCCCAAAACCCGTAACCCAAGCCCATTAGTGTGTCGGGCCTGTTCGTTTTTAGGCCCATTAGTTAAGCCCACCAATAATGGGCCGGAGATTTCTTTGGCCCGGAGCCCACTTTAAGGCCCAGACCATTTCGATGGCCCAAGCCCGTTTAAAGTGTCGGCAACCTTTGCGCGTGTTTTTCACGCGTTTTCACTGTTCACTTTACGACTTTTCGTAAAGTATTAAAAAAATAAAAAAAATAAAAAATCCAAAATCAAGAAAAAATGTGATTGGGCCGACGCACGACTTTTGCGTCGGCCGATTTGTTTAATAAATCGTGCGCGCGTTCCACTATTCCCTTTGCGACTTTCGTCGCTCGATCCGTGATTTACGGATCTTTGTCTTCGACTTTGGACACGCGTCCGTCCATTCCGTTCCCTTCCCCTTCGGTTTGCGTTAGTGCCTTAGATCATTCCACGCAATTTCCCTCTCTCTCTCTTTCTCTCTCTCTCGTTTTCTCTCGTTCTTCGTGTTCTTCATCTGTTCTTGAGTTTTTCCCAGAATCCTCCCAAATCCCAGAAGCTATCCTCCCCTCCCAAACCACAAATGGCCAAAAGAGTCAATTCTTATATTCTTTATTCTTTATACTTGTAAATATAATTCTTTATTTAATTTAATTTTTCGTGACATTAAAAAGTAAATAAAAGGTTGGAGGAGAATAAGAGTTGTTTCGGGTTTAGCATAGGTATGAGTTTCAAAGTCGTTGATTTGTCTTGCAAACATGTGAAACATTTTTCATTTCGAGTCCTTTCACTTCATTCACCATTCACCATTTACCATTCATCCTTTTGTCCCTGTTTCACCTGAAAGTCCTTATGATCTAATGATTTGTGGATTAATTGTAGAGAGTTGGTTAATGAGCAAGCATATGGGAACACTACTTGTGTAATTGTTTTGAGAGTAAACACTTAACCCTAAACACTGAGCGGAAATATTTAGTGAATCTTGTGAGGTTTAGTGGTTAATGTTGTTCATATGTGCCTATTGGATTGCTTGACATTAATTGTATACTTGGTTTTCACACACTTCACCCGAGCATAAATGAGATGTACATGTTAAATGCTTAGCAAATTCTTTAACCTTGGTATATAATTTTTATTCTCTTGATTATAATTCTTTCGAACTCGCTGAGGATTATGGTTGGAAAGACTGTCTGTTTTGTGTTTCCCTTTCTGTTTTGTGTTGTTTTGTTTTGTGTTTGCTAGAGGACTAGCAATAGTTCAAGTGTAGGGGTGTGATGTGAACGTAAAATACGTTCACAAAGTGCCTTTAATTACTGGATTTTGCTGTTCCGAAAGCTTAATTGTCTGTTTAATGTTTGTTTTCGTGATTTTAGGGAAAATACCAGAAAAATGTTAATCTGCACAGAATAGGTGAATTTTGGAGATTTTCAGTGTAATTCCGAAAAGTCAACCGTGACTTTTCAGATATCAAAATGACACCGGTCATTTTGAGGATGTGGGCCCAGTTAATGTACGAAGATTTCGGAAACCGTTCCGAATTCCGGCAAGTTTGTCGGCGAACCACCACATCAGGCGGCACAACCACCACACGCGGTGGCAGAATATATTTTAAATCTCCATTATATTTTCCCTTGTTTATTTTATAATTTAATTATTTCATTTAATTTCTTTTGTTATTTTATTTTGTTTTATAATTATTTATTTAATTATTTTCTTTTATTTCTTTTTCTTTTGGTTGTTTGCGGGTGCCACGTTCTCGACTCTTTTTGATTTTGAATTTAAGTTTTGATCTCTTCCTCCACATGCCGGCAGAATTCCAGATCCCTCTCATCCACCAATTCTCCAATACAGCTCCCATGTTACCTCTACTTGTATTTAAATTCAAAATCTTGCTTTAGAGCTTTTGCTCCACCATTCCCTGCAGTCCACGATTCCACCATTGCTGCACTCCACCATCACCAAATGCTCCACCATCACTGCATATTCCTTGTTCCTTGGCTGCTTCTGTCCTTCCTCTCCCTATTTAAGGAAGCACCCCTTCTGCAATTCAATCACCAATTCACAATGGCATCATCTCACCAAGGCTGTACCTCCTTCCTCTCCCCCTCTCTTTGCCTCTGTGATTCTCAATTCCTGCAAACAGCAATTATATTGTTTCTATCTAATTTTGTTTTTCTTTGTTTTGCAGGTTTGGAAACACAACGAGCCCGGCTCTCATTTCCGCCACCGACGCCGCTTTGTTCTTCCAATTCCGTCGATTTTGGAGCAGCTCTCTGCAAATCGGCCACCGCCGTGAAGAGCCCGGAGTCCGGTTCTTCTCCGAACCGTCGACCCATCTCCTTGATGCCGTCGCCGATCCCTCACGGTCCGCCGCCGTCGCTGAACCCGTAAGCCATCTGCCGGCGTTTCCTCCTTTGTTCTCCGGACCGTGAGCTGCTCACGAAGATCGTCGTTCTCTGCCGGAAACCCGAGCCCTTGCCGCATCTCTCGGTCCGAGCCGCCGCTGCTGTAGCTATTCGCCGGCGCCGATCAATCCCGCCTCTGCCCCTTGCTTTCCTCGCCGCGTCACTCCTTCGCCGTGCCTCGCCGGCCGCCCGCCGCTCTCGAGCCCGCGCCTCCTACTTCCCATCATCAAAGCCGGCGCCGTTCTTCCCTTGCCGGCAGACCGTGCCGTCTCTCTCTCGCTCTCCTGCTCTGAAATGAAGAAGAAGAAATGAAGAGCTAGGCGCTTGCGATGCTGACTTGGCAACCTTTGAAAAGTCAAAGGGCCGATTGCTTGGGCCGGTCAACAAGTCAACGAGAAAGAATTGGGCTTCCAAGCCCAATTGCCCAAGGCCCAAGCCCATTGTTCAACTGCTAAGGACACCCAATGATTTAAGCCCAATCCAATTTGGGCCCGAAGAATCCAAAGCCCAACCGAAATGGGCACCCGCCACATCCAAAGTTACAAAGTCCGATTTTCAATAGGCCGAGTCTGCCACCTTCGCACACCGGACGGTGTCCATTTTCATGGACACAACAGTAACATTTTTCCCAAACTCGTTTATTTATTATAATTTATTTTTGTTTAATTAACTATTCGTGAATAATTTTGGGAAATGTTATTGTGTAAATATTTGTTTATTTTCTATTTTGCATAATAATTTTGTGATTTGATTTTTCTTAAGTTACTTTTGTGTGATTGTTTGTTTGATTCTGTTTTACGGAAAACTTTTATGTGCTTTTGTTATAGGGTTCGAAACTTATAATATTTGCATGTAATTGGAGCTAGAGTTAGGAATCCGATTCACCTAATAGTTTTGGAAACCTAATTCACAAGTAGTAAAGGCATTGGACAAATGTCGGAATCAATTAAAAAGGATTACAAATAGATGGATTTTTCCATACTAGGTTGTGCACTTGAATTAACGATTCTTTTCGATGCTTTGAACATGGATTGACTAGCTAGCTTTCTAGACTAAGATGGCATGTTTAAATGATTGATCTAGGTGCTTTCACTTAGGTTAGTTTTCAGAGAGAAGTCTAATTGGGAAATAATTAGCTTTCTAATATTTCACAATGTTAGTTTCGATCATATGACTTAGAGAAATCAATATTTGTGTGTGTTGTTCTTGTTTTCAAAAAATAATAAAAATCCAAAAATATTTCCTTTTAATTATTTATTGTTTTCAAAAATCTCAAAAACCCCCAAAAATACGTTTGTATATAATGTATATTTTTGTAAATAGAAACAATACTGTATAGTTTATTTAATTTTGTATATATATATATTCTTTATTCTTTATACTTGTTAATAATAATTCTTTATTTAATTTAATTTATTGTGACATTGAAAAGTAAATATAACAATCCTCTGTGGGAAAAACCTTTATTTCCCATTATACTTTACAACGACAATTGTTAGGAATTTAGGTAATAATTAAATGACCGCGGTAAAATCCGCAAATCATTTTGGCGCCGGCTCGCCGGGGATTGTTTTTACTATTGACTTTTTACTTTTGACTATTGACTATTGACTATTGACTTTTTACTATTTGTAAATAATACTTGTTAATTTTATTTATACTTACTAATTATACTTGTTTATATTTTTACACTTAGTAATTATACTTAGGTATCTTGAATATGGTTGATTATTTTTTGTTGTTGTAAGTTGTAACTTGAACGGAAATAGGTAAGGTCCTTTTATTAATATTGGCCTAAACCCTTCATTTTTACCGTAAGGTTATTTGAGGTTGAGGGCGGCCTTTATTAACACTTGGAGAATTGTCGAACACTTAAGTGCTTTCTCAACTGAGTAAGGGGCACATGAATGGTGTCTAGATATGATCAAGACTCTGGGTGACGGGTTTGTAAAATTGGATTCAGAGGACTTGTCCACTAAATGAATCCTGCCTCTCGCTTATCTCTTGTGATCTGGCCATTCGCCTTCTGAAAACACGGAAAGTCATTTAAGTCAAGGCATTGCACCTAGGCCGTAAGTCCACCTTGAGTTACCGCTTGGAATCAACTTTCATTTTTTTTCAACTATATTCAGGCAAAAGAAAATATTTTTGTGTAAATAAAATATACGTAGACATAGGAAAATTTATTCATTCATTTTGTATAGATAATTTGTGACACATTTTTAACTTTGTAAATATTTTGTTTTTATTTTGTAAATTTATTACTAACCTTTTTATTTTGTATAGGAAATAATCCGGGTTTATCGGAAATTTTACCACATACATCGGAGCATACGTTTAGGAAGTCAAGGTTGAAAAACCTTGAGGTTGATGTCTTGTTGGTGATTTTCGGTTTCCTCGGGAGTAAAAAGGTAAGTTTTCTTTTCACTCTCGTTATTTATTTGATTTAAAAAAAAAAAAAATAAAAAATAGAAAATTTGTAATTGTAAATAAAAAAAAAAAGAGTGTTTGCTTTTGTTTTACTATTTTGTAATTATTTCTTTTTACTATTTATAATTACTGTTTGTTTTATTTTCGGGCTTGTTGTAGTTATTTGTTATTGGGCCTTAGGCCCATTTGTTTGTGTGATTGGTTAGGGTTTTAGGTTTCGTAAAAAAAAATAAAAAATAAAAAAATAAAAAATAAAAAAATTTAGCCCATTGGGCTCGTGTCATTCACGAAGCCCAAAACCCGTAACCCAAGCCCATTTAGTGTGTCGGGCCTGTTCGTTTTTAGGCCCATTAGTTAAGCCCACCAATAATGGGCCGGAGTTTTCTTTGGCCCAGGCCCACTTTAAGGCCCAAACCATTTCGATGGCCCAGGCCCGTTTAAAGTGTCGGCAAGCGCGTGTGCTACGCGTTTTCACTGTTCACTTTACGACTTTTCGTAAAGTATTAAAAAAATAAAAAAAATAAAAAATCGAAAATGAAAAAAAAATTTGATTGGGCCGACGCACGACTTTTGCGTCGGCCGAATTGTTTAATTAATCGTGCGCGCGTTCCACTATTCCCTTTGCGACTTTCGTCGCTTGATCCGTGATTTACGGATCTCTGTCCTCGACTTTGGACACGCGTCCGTCCGTTCGTTTCCCTTCCCTTCGATTTGCGTTAGTGCCTTAGGTCATTTCACGCGTTTTCCCTTAGTCTCTCTCTCTCTCTCTCTCGTTTTCTCTCTCGTGTGTTCTTCGTGTTCTTGAGTTTTTCCCGGAAAATCTCCCAAACCCGAGAGAAGTTATCCTCCCTTCCCGACCCGAAATGGCCAAAAGAGTGAATTCTTTCGGTGACTTGTTTCGGGCGGGTCCTTCGAGAACCCAATCTTTGAAGGTCGGCTGAAATAATTCCACCGAGCATGCTCGATAGCGCCGATGCTAGCATGCCGACCGAGCCACGACCACGGCCGCGACCACTACCCCCGAGCACCCGATCTTGGTTGCTGATCCACTGTTGAGCCGGAAGCCGCTCCTGTCTATAGGAGACTTCGGAGGTCGAAAGTACACAAAGCTCGGAGAGATGCACTTGCGGCTTTCTTTGCGGTGTATTCTCACCCCACCAAGCCACAACGAGAACGATTTGGTCCGAAAATCGGACTTGAGGAGGACCAAGTCTATTATTGGGGGTCGAGAAATAGGAAGAAGTTCGGTATCCGGTCTTCGAGCAGCGTATTGCCGAGCTAGAGAAAAGAAACGATCGAGTGGTGAGCAAGAACGAGGAGCTTCAATGCGGGAATCAAAGACTCGTCGATGCTCTCCACGGCGGCATCTGTCCCCGATTGCGGAGGTCTGTTCCGCACTCGGATGTGCCTAGGCGAAGGCTCGAAGTTGTTCCTCGACAACAAGAGCCTCTTCTTGAGTTGTCCGACGATTCCATCGACATGGACCACTTGAGACGGGATGTGCGGAGCCTCGTGCCTACCCTAGTCGAGCGCCCATCCATACCTTTGCCATCGATACCCTTCCGGACCTGCTCGCTGATCTTGTCGGAGTCCACACCGACTTGATCTCGGATATCGTCCGTAAGGCCAAACACGAGCTCCTGCTCGCTGGCCCTGCCGGATTTCCTTTGTGGATATCTTCACCGACTCCCGACACGTCTATTCATCCCGAGACTCTTCATAGGGCCGAGTACTTGCGAGTGTTTCAACGAGCTGAACCTGCTCCGTACTTCAAAGCCGAATCGTCGAGACACTCGGCGACCATCCATCTTTATCCGACCACCATCGTTCAGATTCTTAATGGATGTTGGTCGATGGTTGCCGATCTTCGTAGCATGATCACAAACGCCAAGACGTTGGAGATCCTTATCCTCCAACAACGAAGAAGGCTACGAGGAGCGTATGCGGTGATGTCGGCCGAGTTTCTGGTGCCATCTCACCTCGTTTCAACTCGTGAAGTCCGGTTCGTTCGGTACTCTCACCTACAATTGGATGGAAGTTGGGTCGTCGTGGATGTCTCCGTGGATGAATTGCGTTCAAATCCAAAGCCTTCCGTGAGATCGATTTGCCGAAAACGCCCCTCCGGATGCCGATACGTGATTTGCATAATGGATCTTCCTTAGTCACTTGGGTGGAGCACGTGGATGTGCGCGAAAAGGAGATGAAGGCCGGTTTCGAACCTTTTGTTCATTCGGGGTTCGCTTTTGGTGCAAAGCGTTGGATCTCGACACTCCAACGACAAGCCGAGCGCTACATGTGCGCCACGGGTATCCACTCTTCACCCGGTGACTCGATTATTTCTCTTGAAGGAAGAAGAGGCTTGGCGGAAATGGCAAAACAGATGACGATCTGTTTCTTCAACGACATCGCAACTCCACGTACCATCACTTGGACTTGTTCGAACCGAACAAGAGACACTCGAATGGAGGTCGGGACCAACAAGCGCGGGGGTGATCCGAGCAAGCCCCACGGAGTCGATCGTACTGCTGGTTGTTCCGTTGTTCATCTATCTCATCACACCGGGATCTTTGAGTTCCTCGAAGACGTGCGAACAAGACCGCATGGGATAGTATGTCGATGGACAGCTCGGTGCGTGTGCTAGCAAATTTCACCATCGGTCTTGACCCGCGGAACCAGATTTCGGTGCTCGCCATAGATAGTCACAACGACTTCCTCATCCTTCGGGAGTGTTGCACCGATGCAACGGGGTCGTCTGTGATTTATGCGCCGATTAACCATTCCATTTTCCAGTGTTTGCTATCTGGAGTTCAACCGGAGCCATTTCCGCTTATGTCTTCAGGCTTCTCCATTCTGCCTAACGTATCCGGAGCTGTACTTGACGGAACACTGCTGACTATAGTGTTCCAGATCTCAGTGAGGGCTACATCAGCCAAGTCTGCCGTGGAGTCGGCAACTACCCTTGTCCAGGACACACTTCAACGGATCAGAGCCGCAGTCAATTAAGGAGCAAACGTTGGATGCAAGGCCCTGCTAGCCTTGTTTGTGACTGTTGGTGACTTGCTTCACGAGGAGCTTCACGATCATCAAAGGGGAGTCTTTCTGTTTCATTTTTCTTTTGTATATATGTTGTGTGTTTACTTCTGTTTATTTCTATTTGTGTGTTTATTTCTGTTTGTGTGTTTAAATTCAATAAGCATACTTGAATTTTTCATTTTCGTGGAATATTTGTCTAACATTGAGGACAATGTTTAATTCAAGTGTGGGGGGAAGGTTTATTAAAAAGAAAAAAAAAAATTTGAAAAATTGAAAAAATTCAAAAAAATAATTTACTTGTTTTTGTTTTCTACGGTAACAATATATCGACTAAATCATACTTACTCCCTTGGTAGCGTTGAACCTACCATTGCACTTAGTAAGTCACTGTGGTCACGTATTGTTATCTAAATTGAAAAAAATCAAAAAAATCAAAAAATCAAAAAATTACAAAAATATTTGCTTCTGTTTGTGTGTTTTTGTGTGTTGTTTTCTTTCCAATTCCGATGATGAATTGAGTTTATTTGTTATGATTTTGAGAATGTTGATTATATGCTAAGGCTTTGTGATTTGCTTTGGATTTAATTTGCATAACTTATGATTGCTCGAAATTTCATGTTCACATAGCCTGTTTCGATTAGTTGATTGCAATCCGAGAAGCACATTTGAACATACATTGTCATGCATACCCAGAAAATGTGAGGATTTGAGCCTATTGAATATTCACATGTATGCATATTTCATACATTTACTTGTTCTTCATGTGTGCACAATTCATGAGTTTTGAACCTAGAACTTGCTCAGAGACCTCTTGAAACATTTTGTTAATCTGTAATGAATTAGAAATGAGTAAGGCATTAGTTGAGCACCATGGCCAAAATATTCACCATCCATTTAAACACGAACTTTAGGAATCCCCTTTTGAACTGATCACTCATTAGCCGTTTCTTTTTGTTCACCCACACCATTTCACCATTGTTTTACTGTGTTTGCAAGACGATGATAGTGACTTCTTATGTTTTATGCTTCGGATTTGTATGGTAGTATACCAAAAGGCAAGTGTGGGGGTGTATTTATTTTGTTGTATTTGTTGAAAGAAAAAAAAAATTCAGAAATAAAAAGAAGGAATAAAATTCCTCAAGAAAAAAAAAAAAGAAAAGAAAAAGAAAAAAAAAAAAAAAAAAATACCACAAAAATAGAGTTATTTTATTTACTTGTATTATTTTCAATAAAAGGTTGGAGGAGAATAAGAGTTGTTTCGGGTTTAGCATAGGTATGAGTTTCAAAGTCGTTGATTTGTCTTGCAAACATGTGAAACATTTTTCATTTCGAGTCCTTTCACTTCATTCACCATTCACCATTTACCATTCATCCTTTTGTCCCTGTTTCACCTGAAAGTCCTTATGATCTAATGATTTGTGGATTAATTGTAGAGAGTTGGTTAATGAGCAAGCATATGGGAACACTACTTGTGTAATTGTTTTGAGAGTAAACACTTAACCCTAAACACTGAGCGGAAATATTTAGTGAATCTTGTGAGGTTTAGTGGTTAATGTTGTTCATATGTGCCTATTGGATTGCTTGACATTAATTGTATACTTGGTTTTCACACACTTCACCCGAGCATAAATGAGATGTACATGTTAAATGCTTAGCAAATTCTTTAACCTTGGTATATAATTTTTATTCTCTTGATTATAATTCTTTCGAACTCGCTGAGGATTATGGTTGGAAAGACCGTCTGTTTTGTGTTTCCCTTTCTGTTTTGTGTTGTTTTGTTTTGTGTTTGCTAGAGGACTAGCAATAGTTCAAGTGTAGGGGTGTGATGTGAACGTAAAATACGTTCACAAAGTGCCTTTAATTACTGGATTTTGCTATTCCGAAAGCTTAATTGTCTGTTTAATGTTTGTTTTCGTGATTTTAGGGAAAATACCAGAAAAATGTTAATCTGCACAGAATAGGTGAATTTTGGAGATTTTCAGTGTAATTCCGAAAAGTCAACCGTGACTTTTCAGATATCAAAATGACACCGGTCATTTTGAGGATGTGGGCCCAGTTAATGTACGAAGATTTCGGAAACCGTTCCGAATTCCGGCAAGTTTGTCGGCGAACCACCACATCAGGCGGCACAACCACCACACGCGGTGGCAGAATATATTTTAAATCTCCATTATATTTTCCCTTGTTTATTTTATAATTTAATTATTTCATTTAATTTCTTTTGTTATTTTATTTTGTTTTATAATTATTTATTTAATTATTTTCTTTTATTTCTTTTTCTTTTGGTTGTTTGCAGGTGCCACGTTCTCAACTCTTTTTGATTTTGAATTTAAGTTTTGATCTCTTCCTCCACATGCCGGCAGAATTCCAGATCCCTCTCATCCACCAATTCTCCAATACAGCTCCCATGTTACCTCCTACTGTATTTAAATTCAAAATCTTGCTTTAGAGCTTTTGCTCCACCATTCCTGCAGTCCACGATTCCACCATTGCTGCACTCCACCATCACCAAATGCTCCACCATCACTGCATATTCCTTGTTCCTTGGCTGCTTCTGTCCTTCCTCTCCCTATTTAAGGAAGCACCCCTTCTGCAATTCAATCACCAATTCACAATGGCATCATCTCACCAAGGCTGTACCTCCTTCCTCTCCCCCTCTCTTTGCCTCTGTGATTCTCAATTCCTGCAAACAGCAATTATATTGTTTCTATCTAATTTTGTTTTTCTTTGTTTTGCAGGTTTGGAAACACAACAGAGCCCAGCTCTCATTTCCGCCACCGACGCTGCTGTTCTTCCAATTCCGTCGATTTTGGAGCAGCTCTCTGCAAATCAGCCACCGCCGTGAAGAGCCCAGGTCCGGTTCTTCTCTGAACCGTCGACCCAATCTCCTTGATGCCGTCGCCGATCCCTCACAGTCCGCCGCCGTCGCTGAACCCGTAAGCCATCTGCCGGCGTTTCCTCCGCCTGTTCTCCAGACCGTGAGCTGCTCACGAAGATCGTCGTTCTCTGCCGGAAACCCAGAGCCCTTGCCGCATCTCTCGGTCCAAGCCGCCGCTGCTGTAGCTATTCACCGGCGCCGATCAATCCCGCCTCTGCCCACTGCTTTCCTCGCCGCGTCACTCCTTCGCCGTGCCTGCGCCCGGCCGCCGCTGCTCTCGGGCCCGCGCCTCCTACTTCCCATCATCAAAGCCGGCGCCGTTCTTCCCTTGCCGGCGGACCGTGTCGTCTCTCTCTCGCTCTCCCTGCTCCGAAATGAAGAAGAAGAAATGAAGAGCTAGGCTGCTTGCGATGCCGACTTGGCAACCTTTGAAAAGTCAAAGGGCCAATGCTTGGGCCGGTCAACAAGTCAACGAGAAAGAATTGGGCTTCCAAGCCCAATTGCCCAAGGCCCAAGCCCATTGTTCAACTGCTAAGGACACCCAATGATTTAAGCCCAATCCAATTTGGGCCCCGAAGAATCCAAAGCCCAACTGAAATGGGCACCCGCCACATCCAAAGTTACAAAGTCCGATTTTCAATAGCTGAGTCTGCCACCTTCGCCTGCCAGACAGTGTCCATTTTCATGGACACAACAGTAACATTTTTCCCAAACTCGTTTATTTATTATAATTTATTTTTGTTTAATTAACTATTCGTGAATAATTTTGGGAAATGTTATTGTGTAAATATTTGTTTATTTTCTATTTTGCATAATAATTTTGTGATTTGATTTTTCTTAAGTTACTTTTGTGTGATTGTTTGTTTGATTCTGTTTTACGGAAAACTTTTATGTGCTTTTGTTATAGGGTTCGAAACTTATAATATTTGCATGTAATTGGAGCTAGAGTTAGGAATCCGATTCACCTAATAGTTTTGGAAACCTAATTCACAAGTAGTAAAGGCATTGGACAAATGTCGGAATCAATTAAAAAGGATTA
The DNA here is from genome assembly GCA_030142095.1 of Rubus idaeus. Taxonomy (NCBI): domain Eukaryota; kingdom Viridiplantae; phylum Streptophyta; class Magnoliopsida; order Rosales; family Rosaceae; genus Rubus; species Rubus idaeus. The sequence continues at coordinate 14,967,783 of CM057968.1, read as the reverse complement.
CAAATAGATGGATTTTTCCATACTAGGTTGTGCACTTGAATTAACGATTCTTTTCGATGCTTTGAACATGGATTGACTAGCTAGCTTTCTAGACTAAGATGGCATGTTTAAATGATTGATCTAGGTGCTTTCACTTAGGTTAGTTTTCAGAGAGAAGTCTAATTGGGAAATAATTAGCTTTCTAATATTTCACAATGTTAGTTTCGATCATATGACTTAGAGAAATCAATATTTGTGTGTGTTGTTCTTGTTTTCAAAAAATAATAAAAATCCAAAAATATTTCCTTTTAATTATTTATTGTTTTCAAAAATCTCAAAAACCCCCAAAAATACGTTTGTATATAATGTATATTTTTGTAAATAGAAACAATACTGTATAGTTTATTTAATTTTGTATATATATATATTCTTTATTCTTTATACTTGTTAATAATAATTCTTTATTTAATTTAATTTATTGTGACATTGAAAAGTAAATATAACAATCCTCTGTGGGAAAAACCTTTATTTCCCATTATACTTTACAACGACAATTGTTAGGAATTTAGGTAATAATTAAATGACCGCGGTAAAATCCGCAAATCAGTTAGTTTCCTTAGGTCATTCCACTCATTTCCCTTAGACTCTCTCTCATTCTCTCTCATTTTCTCTCGTTGTTCTTCATCTGTTCTTCGTGTTCTTCCGTTTTTCCCAGAAAATCTCCCAAACCCAGAAAAGCTATCCTCCCTTCCCAACCTAGAAATGGCCAAACGAGTGAATTCTTTCAGTGATTTGTTTCAGGCAGGTCCTTCAGAGAACCCAATCTTTGAAGGCTTGGCTGAAATAATTCCACCGAGCATGCTCAATAGCGCCGATGCTAGCATGCCGACCCAGCCACAACCACAACCGCAACCACTACCCCAAGCACCAATCTTGGTTGCTGATCCACCTATTGAGCCGGAAGCCGCTCCTGTCTATAGGAGACTTCCGAGGAGCAAATACAGCAAAGTGACACGCCCAAAATGAGCATCAATTTAAAAAACCCTATCGGTAGTAGTATAGTGCATAGTAGGGTATCGTTCACAACGGAGATCAAAGGGTGTACCTAACAAAAATTGTCACAAAGAATTAAAAAAAATAAAGAATTATTATTAACAAGTATAAAATATAAATATATACATATGTACAAAGTAAAAAGGGGAATTGAGAAATAAATTGAATGAAATAAATTAATTATATTACAAAGAATAAATAAAATATGATGATGAAACACAAAGTATATAAAGTTCAGCCACATATACACAAGTTTACCAATCATTAGACCGAAAATTAACCAAGTTCCCTAGCCATGAAACCGAAACTAACATATGTGGAATGCCCACACGGGTTATCATTCCCCAAATAAAACCTCTTCTATGAAAATTAACCTAGTGAACGCTCATCTAGATTAAACAATTAAACATGCAAAGGTGATCGATCAATAACATATCTAACGCATAGGAGAAGAGTTGTTAATTAAAGTGCGCGACCTAGCGAACGCTCGTCTATCCGCGATCCTTCTTATTTTGATTCCGACCCGTTTGATAAGCCTTTACTACTTGTGAATTAGTATTAAAACCCTAATTCTAGCACCAATTACATGCAATCATCTTAAGTTTCGAACCTTAAAACAAGAACACATAAAAGATTCAATAAAACCGAATCAAATAAACGGAGTCACATAAGCTGCTAGAAGAACTAATTAATTAGGATCTAACAATCAAATAAACTCATAAAATATAGGCTGAAAATTATAAACGTCATGTCATGTTAACTAGTACAAAGAATAAACAAGCAACAAAGAGGAACTCAAAAAGAGTAATTAAAGAATAAGTTGAAGTACACCATATGGAAAGTAGGAAGAACTCGAAGATCACAAACTCTTAAATCCTCACGCGAGTAACTCAAAAGTCGAGATTCCCAAGGTGATGATGATGGTGGTGATGATGGTTGATGGCTGGTGGTAATGGTGTAAACAGCTCCCCTCCTCCTTGAAGACTTGAAAACCCTAAATACTAGAGAATGGAAAATATGATGTGAGATGGAGAAGAGAAAGAGGAGGGTTTGTCCCTCCCCATTGGGGTGTGAATTGGTGAGAAGAATGAGGCTTCTATTTATAGGAGAATGGAGAGGAAGAAGAAGACAATGAAAGAAATAAAGAAAGAAAGGGAAGAGAAGTGGAATTTAAGTGGGAGATAAAGAAATGGTGAGTGGAATGGTGGAAATGTAGTCATATGGCAATTAACCATTTATTTAAATAAAAGAAATCAAACACTAATAGTGTGGGAAGAAAGCAACAAATATGGGTTGGTGAGATGGATGGAAAAATGGGGGTGAGTGGAGCATTGGGAATAAAGAAGAAGAAAGAATTAGAAAGTAGGCAGCACTGAGCTATGCCCACTTAGAACGGCATAATTGAAGTTTGAACGGTTGGATGATTCTGAAATTTGAATCCAGAATACCTAACACACACGTGCATCGTGTATCAAAAATACAGCTGGATCCAACGGTTGAATTAGGAGATATGGGCCTCCAAAGTTGACAGATCTGTACAGGCAGATTGTCCGAAAATGGGCTTGGACCTTTCCTTCATGCTTTGTGGACTTGGGCCTTCCTTCTTGGGCTTGGGCCATCACTTTGGACTTGGGCCTTTCTTCTTGGGCTTGGGCCATCACTTTGGACTTGGATTTGGGCCTTCATCTTCATGGATTTGGGCCTTCATCTTCATGGATTTGGGCCTTCATCTTGGGCCTCACGGTAGCTCACTTCTTAATGGGCCTCGAAAAAGCCCATTAGACTTCGTAAATTTCCGAGCTCCGATTTTCTGCACGTATTCACATTTATATATCATTTAGGGACTCAAATATGGAAACTAAGCAAAAATAGCAAAGTTACAATGAAATCATAGCCAAATAGTAGGGAAAATACATTAAAAACGTCACACTTTGTGCTCCTATCAAATTCCCCCACACTTAGCTATTGCTAGTCCCTTAGCAACACAAAACTTAAAACAAAACAACACAAAACAGAAAAGGGAAACACAAAACATATATTCTTTCCAACCATAACCCTCGGCGAGTTCGAAGAGTTATAATCAGGAGAATACAAATTATATACCAAGGCTAACGAATTTGCTAAGTCTTTAACATGCACATCTCATTTATGCTCGGGTGTAGTGTGTGAAAACCAAGTATACAATTAATGTCAAGCAATCCAATAGGCACATCGAAACAACATTAACCACTAAACCTCACAAGATTCACTAAATATTTCCGCTCAGTGTTTAGGGTTAAGTGTTTACTCTCATAACAATTACACAAGTAGTGTTCCCATATGCTTGCTCATCGACCGACTCTCTACAGTTAATCTACAAATCATCAGATCATAAGGTCTTTCAGGTGAAACAGGGACCAAAAGGTGGATGGTAAATGGTGAATGGTAAATGAAGTGAAAGGACTGGAAATGAAAAATGTTTTACATGTTTGCAAGACAAGTCAACGACTTTGAAACTCATACCTATGCTATACCCGAAACAACTTTCTTATTCTCCTCCAACCTTTTATTGAAAATAATACAAGAAAATAACTCTATTTTTGAAATTTCTCTTTCTTTCTTTTTTCTTGAGGAACTTTATTCCTTCTTTTTGTTTTTGAATTTTTTTTCTTTCTTTAAATAAATACAACAAAATAAAATGCACCCCCACACTTGCCTTTTGGTATACTACCATACAAATCAAAACCCGAAGCATAAGAACACAAGAAGTCACTATCATCATCTTGCAAACATAAATAAAACAAGGGTGAGATGGTGTGGGTGAACAAAAGAAAAGGCTAATGAGTGTTTAGTTCAAAAGGGGATTCCTAAAGTTCGTGTTTAGATGGATGGTGAATATTTTGGCCATGGTGCTCAACTAATGCCTTAATCATCTCTAATTCATTACAGATTAACAAAACGTTTCAAGTGGTCTTTGAGCAAGTTCTAGGTTCAAAAACTCATGAATTGTGCACACATGTGATGTGAACGTAAAATACGTGCACAAAGTACCTTAATCGCTTGGATTATGTTAGTCCAAAAGCCTATTATTGTATATTTAATATTGTTTCAGTGTGTTTCAGGGAAAATACGAACAAAACGTTTTATTTGTACAAAAGGTACATTTTAGAGGTTTTAGCGCGAATTCGAAGATTGAATCGAAAAGTCAACCGTGACTTTTCGATATTGAAATGACACCGGTCATTTCTCGGATGTGGAGATCAAAGCTTGTACGAAGATTTCGAAAAACGTTTCGAATCCCGATAATTCCGTCGGCAAACCACCACATAAAGCGGCGCAACCACCACTTACGGTGGCCAAAATATATTTTCTAAACCTCCATTTATTTCCCTTTTGTAAATTATTATTTATTTCTATTTTTATTTATTTAGTTTAAGTAATTATTATTGTTATTTTATTAGAAATTATTTATTTTTATTAGTTTATTTTTTTATTTATTATTCTTATGTATTTTTCCTTTGTCCTGTTGACTTTTGCTGTTTTGGTGGTTTGACTCTATCCCATCCTTGCCGGCCATACTCTCTGTTCAATCATCCTTGGTTTGGTTTCCAGCTGCCAAGCAGCAGCCATTCAAATTCAAATCCCCTCTTACCCGTCCATAAAACCAAGGCATCACAACCAAGCAAAATGGCCGGGGGCCTTCTACCTCCTCCCCGTGCCACCCTTCTCAAGCGTCCGTGTGCAGGAGCTTCTCTCCTGTGCCTTCTGTTCTCACCTTCCTCTCTAAAAATCATCACTGCAATCACTCTCTGTTCCAAAAGCAACCGTGCACAGCCACACTTGGCTGTGCCTTCTCTTCTCACCTCCTCTCTTCTCCCTCTGTCACAAATTAATCAATCAACACCATAACCAACATCTGCTTACTCCCCCAATTCTCTCTGCAATCACTTCACGGCAGTTCCTCACCATCAATTCATAATCACCTGCAAATCACAAAGTACCCACAGTTCACAACAATCACAGAAAATCCACCGCCGAGCCCAGCCTCCGTTGAGCCTAGCTTCTGCCAAGCTCAGCCACAAAGCAGCTGCTCCGGCGTCTCTCTCATGCTCTGCCACCACGAATCAACCCACAATTGACCAACCCAGTCTTCGGCGACGAGCCCACGCCGAGCCATCGATTGATCTGCTACGCCGGTCCTCATGACCCGCGCCTTCGCCGTTCCCTCTGAACCGCGCCACCACATCCAAGTTCACCGGCGCCTTTTCTCTTCGCAGCTGTCCTGCCGAGCCCGTGCTCGAAGTAATCACAGAACCGCCACCAGCCCTCCGCCGTCATCACCGCGCCACCCGCGCCGAGCCCCGGCCGCATCCAAGCTGCCACACCGTGTCCCTCACACCGCACCGGACGCCACAACGCCGGCGTCGTTTCTTCCATGGCCGCTGCTCCCAAGATGCCCCGTCGCCGAAATCATTGCTACCGTGCCGGCGTCGATCCAAGCTCGGCGATCACCGCTCTCACGGCCACGTTGCCAAGCCGCGCCGCAAGTCTCCTGGCCATCGCTGCCATCTCGTCGCCATCAAGCTCTCTCTCGAGTCTCGTTCGAGAGAAGAAAAGAAATGAAAGAAAGGAGAAAGTCACGATCCGGAGGCTGAAGCACGGGTCAAACATGGAGGAAGTCAAACCGACTTTCTCATTTTGGGCCTCCAAGCCCATTGCTTAAAGCCCACTTATCAAAAACCCCAAGACCCAAATTGCTTTCTACACTGCAAGCCCGGGACCTGTTGGGCCAAATTGCTATGGACACCCGGTGTTTTCAACCCCGAGCTTCCCGAGCCTCTTCACTTCCAATCAATGAGCATTCTCTCTCCCTTTTACTATTTCTATTTAATTTTGTTGTGTTTGTTTTCAGTAATTAAATGTTGTGTGAAAATACTTTTATTAATTTATATTTGGATATTTATGTTATGTAATATTTGAATTATTGTAAATATTTGTGTAATTTTATTTGTTTGATTTATGAAAAACCCAAAAACATTTTCTCTTTTGTAAATTATTTATTGTGAGTATTTTTCTTAATTTGAATTATTGTGAATATTTGCTTATTTATATTTATTTGTTTTTTATATTTATAAGTTTTAATTCTATTTTCTATTTTTGTGATTTAATTTGTTTAGTTTAGATGTAAATTAAATAAATATGTTTTAGATTAGTATAGTTTAATTTAATTAATTTTGTGACATAGAAAAGTGAATAAACAATCCTCTGTGGGAAAAATCCTTAATTCCCATTATACTATTCAACGACAAATTGTTAGGAAGTTTAGGTAATAATTAATGATATCGGTTTTTACCGCAAATCAAATGGCGCCGTCTCGCCGGGGATTGTTAGTACTATTTACTTTTCTAAACAGTGTTTTATTTGTAATTTCAGGTACGTCGGAAATTACAGCACCTTACATCGGAGCTAACGTTTGGAAGTCAAGGTTGAAAAAACCTTGAGGTTGGTGTCTTGATGGTGTTTTCCGGCTCGCCTCGGGAGTTCGATTAAGGAAAGTTTCCTTTTTCTTATTCTCGTTATTTGTTTAGTGTTTATTCTTTTTGTTATTTAAAAAAAAAAAAAAAAAAAAAAAAAATTAGTGTAAATTTATTATTTGTTCATATTTATTTATTTATTTTACTGTTTGTATTTTATTTTTATTTTTACTGTTACTGTTTATTTATTTTGGGCTTGTTACTATTTGTACAGTATTGGGCTTTGGCCCATTTGTTAATTCGGTTTGGGTTTTGTGTTTTGAAAAAAAAAAAAAAAAAAAAGTTTTTAATTAATTAATTTTTGGCCCATTGGGCCTTTGTCATTTTCAAAGCCCAAAACTCATAACCCAAGCCCATTTAGTACTATTAGAATAGTATTGGGCCCTAGGCCCATTTGTTTGAGTTATTGGGCCTTAAGCCCATGTAAATAGTTATTGGGCCTTAAGCCCATGTAAATAGTGTCGGGCCTTAAGCCCATGTAAATAGTGTCGGGCCTTGTTTAAAAAAAAAAAGAACTTTTGTTTGTTTAGGCCCATTAGGTTAGCCCAGAAATAACGGCCCAAGTTTTTCTTCGGCCCAGCCCACTTTAAAGCCCAGGCCGTGTTCGATGGCCCAAGCCCATTTAAAGTGTCGGCAACCGTCAGCGCGTGCGTCTCACGCGTTTTCACTGTTCACTTTACGACTTTTCGTAAAGTATTAAAAAAATAAAAAAAAATAAAAATTGAAAAATCGTTATTGGGCCGACACACGACTTTGTCGTCGGCCGAATAATAAACAAAAAAATTAGTTAGTTTAATAATTTTCGGACGCGTGTGCACTATTGTCTCTACGACTTTTGTGGCACGCAGTCGTTTTCGTTGCGACTTTCGTTGCTCGATCCGGAAATTCCGGATCTGTGTCTGTGGCACGTGTGCGAGCGTGTGCGCGTCTTTCCCCTTCCCTTCTGTTTGCGTTAGTTTCCTTAGGTCATTTCGCGTTTCCCTTAGTCTCTCTCTCTCATTCTCTCTCATCTCCTCTCGTTTTTCTCTCAGTGTTCTTCGTGTTCTTAGTCTTTTTTCCCAGAAATCCTCCCAAACCCAGAAAAGCTTTCCTCCTTCCCAACCCAAAAATGGCCAAGAGAGTTAATTCCTTCAGCGAGTTGTTTCAGGCAGGTCCTTCAGGGAGTCAAATCTTTGAAGGCCTGGATGAAATAATTCCACCCAGCATGCTCAATAGCGCCGATGCTAGCATGCCGACCCAGCCACAACCACAACTGCAACCACTACCCCAAGCACCAATCCTGGTTGCTGATCCACCCGCCGAGCCGGAAGCCGCTCCTATCTATAGGAGACTTCCGAGGACGAAATACACCAAGGCTCAGAGAGATGCACTAGCAGCTTTCTTTGCGGTGTATTCTCACCCCACGAAACCACAACGAGAAAGATTTGGTCCAAAAATCGGACTAGAAGAAGACCAAGTCTACTATTGGGGGTCGAGAAATAGGAAGAAGTTCGGTATCCAGACGTCTGAGCAGCGTATTGCCGAGCTAGAAAGAAGAAACGATCAGCTGGTGAGCAAGAACGAGGAGCTTCAAATGCAGAATCAAAGACTCGTCGATGCTCTCCACGGCGGCATCCGTCCCCATTGCGGAGGTCTGTTCCGCACTCGGATGTGCCTAGGCGAAGGCTCGAAGTTGTTCCTCCACAACAAGAGCCTCTTCTCGAGTTGTCCGATGATTCGATCGACTTGGACCACTTGAGACGGGATGTGCGAAGCCTCATGCCTACACTAGTCGAGCGCCCATCCGCACCTATTCCATCCGACCATCTTCCGGACCTGCTCGCTGATCTTGTCGGAGTCCACACCGACTTGATCTCGGATATCGCCCGCAAGGCCAAGCACGAGCTCATGCTCTTGGCCACTGCCGGTTTTCCTTTGTGGATATCTTCACCGACTCCCGACACTTCTATTCATCCCGAGACTCTAAATAGGGCCGAGTACTTGCGAGTGTTTCAACGTGGCGAACCTGCGCCATACTTCAAATCAGAATCATCGAGACACTCGGCAACCATCCACCTTCATCCAACCACCATTGTTGAGATCTTAATGGATGTTGGTCGATGGTTGCCCGTCTTCTGTAGCATGATCACAAACGCTCAAACGTTGGAGATCCTACCCTCTGACAACGCAGTAGGCTACGAGGACCAAAAGCAAGTGATGTCGGCCGAGTTTCTGGTGCCATCTAACATCGTTTCGACTCGTGAAGTCCAGTTTGTTAGGTACTCCCACCTACAACTGGATGGAAGTTGGATCGTTGTGGATGTCTCCGTGGATGAACTGCGCTCAAATCCGAAGCCTTCAGTGAGATCGATTTGCCGAAAGCGCCCCTCCGGATGTTTGATACGTGATTTGCAGAATGGATCTTCCTTGGTCACTTGGGTGGAGCACGTGGATGTGCGCGAGAAGGAGATGAAGCCCATTTTCGAACCCTTTGTCCATTCTGGGTTCGCATTTGGTGCAAAGCGTTGGATCTCAACTCTCCAACGACAAGCCGAGCGCTACATGTGCGTCACAGGGATCCACACTTCACCCGGTGACTCTATCATTTCGCCCGAAGGAAAAAGAGGCCTAGCGGAAATGGCAAACCAGATGGCGATCTGTTTCTTCAACGACATCAGCAACTCCACGTATCATCACTGGACTTGTTCAAACCGAACAAGAGACACTCGAATGGAGGTCAGGACCAACAAGCGAAGGGGAGATCCGAGCAAGCCCCCGGAGTAAATCGTACTGCTGGTTGTTCGTCGTGCATCTTTCCCATCACACCGGGATCTTTGAGTTCCTCAAAGATGTGCATACGAGACCGCTGTGGGATAGTATGTCGATGGACAGCTCGGTACGTGTGCTAGCAAACTTCACCATCGGTCTTGACCCGCGGAACCAGATTTCGGTGCTCGCCATAGATAGTCACAACGACTTCCTCATTCTTCGGGAGTGTTGCACCGATGCAACGGGGTCGTCTGTGATTTATGCGCCGATTAACCATTCCATTCTCCAAGTGTTTGCTATGTGGAGTTCAACCGGAGCCATTTCCGCTTATGTCTTCGGGCTTCTCCATTCCGCCTAACGTATCCGGAGCTATACTTGATGGAACACTACCGACTATGGTGTTCCGGATCTCGGTGAAGGCTACATCGGCTAAAACTGCCGTGGAGTCGGCAACAACACTCGTCCGGGACACGGCTGAAACGGATCGGTGCCGCAGATCAACTAAGGAGCAAACGTTGGATGCAAGGCCCTGCTAGCCTTGTTTGTGACTGTTGGTGACTTGCTTCGGGAGGAGCTTCATGATCTTCAAGGGGGAGTATTTCTGTTTCCTTTTTCATTTGTATAAGCTGTTGTGTGTTTACTTCGTTTTGTTTTTCAATTCAATAACCATGCTTGAATTATTCATTAATTGCACATATCTGTCTTACATTGAGGACAATGTTTAATTCAAGTGTGGGGGGAAAGAAATTATTTGCAAAAACCAAAAAAATTGAAAAATTTGAAAAATTCAAAAAAATAATTTATTTGTTTTTGTTTTCTACGGTAACAATATATCGACTAGATCATACTTACTCCCTTGGTAGCGTTGAACCTACCATTGCACTAAGTAAGTCCCCGTGGTCACGTATTGTTACCTAAATTGAAAAAAAAATAAAAAAAAATAAAAAAAAAAATGAAAATTTTCAAAAATATTTACTTATGTTTGTGTGCTTGTTGTATTGTTTTTGTGATTTCCAACACCGATGATGAGATTGAACTTAATTGTATGAGATGAAAGCATGTTTAGGTCTCCTGAACTTCATTTTTGTTTAAATAAATTGCTATGGGACTTTGCATGTACACTATTATTGTCAGATTGATGCATTAAACTGTGAGAAGCATAGAGAGATTTGTGTGAGCTATACTTACCATATTGTGAGCTTCGAGCTTAATGAAAGTGCATTCATAATTTTTGCACTTTGTTCTTCATGTGTGATCAAGCTTATGTGATATGTATCTCTAGAACTTGCATAATATCTTGTTGAAACTTTCTGTCATGCATGATACATCTTGGAAATGATTAAGGCATTAGGAATCCACCATGGCCAAATGAGCATTTGTCCCTAATTTATATCATTAGTTTGCCATTTTGTGCCTATATGTTTAGCCTTTCATTTCTTCACACCATAAATGTCTACCCTTAACTTAAACACTTGCCTTACCCTTTCCGAGCTATCTTAGTGAGTAATTTGAGATTACTTATGTTCTGATGCTGAAATTTATATGTTCTGGGAGTTTGGAAAAGAATAAGTGTGGGGGTGTGACTTTGTAAATTGTTGTATTTGTTTTTGTTTCGATTAAAAAAAAAAAAAAAAAAGAAAAAAAAAGAAAGAGAAAATCGAAACAGAAAAGAAAAAAAAAATAGAAAGAAAAAAAAAAAAAAAAGAGTTAATTATATTGTGTTTAGTTTCAATTGAATTCAATAACTGTGTTTAGGTGAGTGATTGTTCACGATGAGTATAGCATCTTACTGTTTCTAATTTACTAAATCTCAATTGTGATTACTTACTAGGATGCTCGGAATTTGTGTTTCCCTTCCACTTCATTCCCGTAACCCCTCGCCTTAAGCCCCATTTCACCTAAATAAAAGTCCTTTTGATCTAAGATGTATGTGCATGATTTTGTAGAGATTAGATTGACGTGCAAGCATATGGCGGCATTTGCATAAGTTTGCTTGAGTGGTAGTGTAGCTAACCAATAAACGGTTGTGCGAAAATCGAGCGAAATCCTGTGAGTTTATGGTTGGCACAGTTTCGATATGCATGCTTACTTTGGTGCATTGAAATGACAATACTTCACACACTTCACTTTTGCATATGTCCCGTAGCTGAAAACATTTTTGAGACCTAACTTCTTTCATTTTCTAACTCAATTGTGTTCTTTGAGGTAATTGTTGGAAAATTGTTTTGTGTTTCCTTTCGTTTTGTTTAAATTGTATATATATGTTCTCTGTTTGCTTGCGGACAAGCAATAGTTCAAGTGTGGGGGTGTGATGTGAACGTAAAATACGTGCACAAAGTACCTTAATCGCTTGGATTATGTTAGTCCAAAAGCCTATTATTGTATATTTAATATTGTTTCAGTGTGTTTCAGGGAAAATACGAACAAAACGTTTTATTTGTACAAAAGGTACATTTTAGAGGTTTTAGCGCGAATTCGAAGATTGAATCGAAAAGTCAACCGTGACTTTTCGATATTGAAATGACACCGGTCATTTCTCGGATGTGGAGATCAAAGCTTGTACGAAGATTTCGAAAAACGTTTCGAATCCCGATAATTCCGTCGGCAAACCACCACATAAAGCGGCGCAACCACCACTTACGGTGGCCAAAATATATTTTCTAAACCTCCATTTATTTCCCTTTTGTAAATTATTATTTATTTCTATTTTTATTTATTTAGTTTAAGTAATTATTATTGTTATTTTATTAGAAATTATTTATTTTTATTAGTTTATTTTTTTATTTATTATTCTTATGTATTTTTCCTTTGTCCCCGTTGACTTTTGCTGTTTTGGTGGTTTGACTCTATCCCATCCTTGCCGGCCATACTCTCTGTTCAATCATCCTTGGTTTGGTTTCCAGCTGCCAAGCAGCAGCCATTCAAATTCAAATCCCCTCTTACCCGTCCATAAAACCAAGGCATCACAACCAAGCAAAATGGCCGGGGGCCTTCTACCTCCTCCCCGTGCCACCCTTCTCAAGCGTCCGTGTGCGGGAGCTTCTCTCCCGTGCCTTCGTTCTCACCTTCCTCTCTAAAAATCATCACTGCAATCACTCTCTTTCCAAAAGCAACCGTGCACGCCCACACTTGGCCGTGCCTTCTCTTCTCACCTCCTCTCTTCTCCCTCTCGTCACAAATTAATCAATCAACACCATAACCAACATCCGCTTACTCCCCCCGATTCTCTCTGCAATCACTTCACGGCAGTTCCTCACCATCAATTCATAATCACCTGCAAATCACAAAGTACCCACGGTTCACAACAATCACGGAAAATCCACCGCCGAGCCCAGCCTCCGTTGAGCCTAGCTTCGCCAAGCTCGGCCACAAAGCAGCTGCTCCGGCGTCTCTCTCATGCTCTGCCACCACGAATCAACCCACGATCGACCAACCCGGTCTTCGGCGACGAGCCCACGCCGAGCCATCGATTGATCTGCTACGCCGGTCCTCACGACCCGCGCCTTCGCCGTTCCCTCCGAACCGCGCCACCACATCCAAGTTCACCGGCGCCTTTTCTCTTCGCGGCTGTCTGCCGAGCCCGTGCTCGAAGTAATCACGAACCGCCACCAGCCCTCCGCCGTCATCACCGCGCCACCCGCGCCGAGCCCGGCCGCATCCAAGCTGCCACACCGTGTCCCTCACACCGCACCGGACGCCACAACGCCGGCGTCGTTTCTTCCATGGCCGCTGCTCCCAAGATGCCCCGTCGCCGAAATCATTGCTACCGTGCCGGCGTCGATCCAAGCTCGGCGATCACCGCTCTCACGGCCACGTTGCCAAGCCGCGCCGCAAGTCTCCTGGCCATCGCCGCCATCTCGTCGCCATCAAGCTCTCTCTCGAGTCTCTGTTCGAGAGAAGAAAAGAAATGAAAGAAAGGAGAAAGTCACGATCCGGAGGCTGAAGCACGGGTCAAACATGGAGGAAGTCAACCGACTTTCTCATTTTGGGCCTCCAAGCCCATTGCTTAAAGCCCACTTATCAAAAACCCCAAGACCCAAATTGCTTTCTACACCCGCAAGCCCAGGACCTGTTGGGCCCAATTGCTATGGACACCCGGTGTTTTCAACCCCGAGCTTCCCGAGCCTCTTCACGTCCAATCAATGAGCATTCTCTCTCCCTTTTACTATTTCTATTTAATTTTGTTGTGTTTGTTTTCATTAATTAAATGTTGTGTGAAAATACTTTTATTAATTTATATTTGGATATTTATGTTATGTAATATTTGAATTATTGTAAATATTTGTGTAATTTTATTTGTTTGATTTATGAAAAACCCAAAAACATTTTCTCTTTTGTAAATTATTTATTGTGAGTATTTTTCTTAATTTGAATTATTGTGAATATTTGCTTATTTATATTTATTTGTTTTTTATATTTATAAGTTTTAATTCTATTTTCTATTTTTGTGATTTAATTTGTTTAGTTTAGATGTAAATTAAATAAATATGTTTTAGATTAGTATAGTTTAATTTAATTAATTTTGTGACATAGAAAAGTGAATAAACAATCCTCTGTGGGAAAAATCCTTAATTCCCATTATACTATTCAACGACAAATTGTTAGGAAGTTTAGGTAATAATTAATGATATCGGTTTTTACCGCAAATCAACATGAAGAACGAGTAAATGTATGAATGATGCATACATGTGAATATTCAATAGGCTCAAATCCTCACATTTTCTGGGTATGCATGACAATGTATGTTTAAATGTGCTTCTCGGATTGCAATCAATTAATCGAAACAGGTTATGTGAACATGAAATTTCGAGCAATCACAAGTTATGCATATTAAATCCAAAGCAAACTACACAAAGCCTTGACATATAATAAACATTCTCCTAATCACAACAATTAAACTCAATTCATCCTTGGGATTGGAAAGAACAAAGCACAAAACACACAAAACGAAGCAAATATTTTTGTAATTTTTGATTTTTTGATTTTTTTTTATTGATTTTTTTTTAAAATGATATAGCACAAATAAACGAACAAGCACTTTCTAAGACTCGATAGCTCCAAAGCCGGTGCGAAACAAACGAGCTTACAAAACTATTTTTTTTTCTTTTTCAATTTTTTTTTATTAGGGTAACAATACGTGACCACAGGTGACTTACTAAGTGCAATGGTAGGTTCAACGCTACCAAGGGAGTAAGTATGATCTAGTCGATATATTGTGACCGTAGAAAACAAAAACAAGTAAATTATTGTTTTGAATTTTTTTCAATTTTTTAATTTTTTTTTCTTTTTTAATAAACCTTCCCCCACACTTGAATTAAACATTGTCCTCAATGTTACACAGATATTTCACGAAAATGAATAATTCAAGCATGGTTATTGAATTTAAACACACAAACAGAAGTAAACACACAACATAAATAAACATAAAACAGTTAAGTTAATGAAAAGGGAAACAGAAAGACTCCCCTTTGAAGATCGTGAAGCTCCTCCCGAAGGTAGTCACCAACAGTCACAAACAAGGCTAGCAGGGCCTTGCATCCAACGTTTGCTCCTTAGTTGACTGCGGCTTTGATCTTTTTGAGCGTGTCCTGGACCGTGCCTGTTGCCGAATCCACAGCACGTCTGGCTGAATTTGCCTTCACTGAGATTTGGAACACTAACGTCAGTAGAGTTCCATCAAGTACGTCTCCGGATACATCAGGCAGAATGGAGAAGCCAGATGACATCAATTGAAAAGGCTCCGGGTCAATTCCACATAACATGGACTGGAAGCTTGCTTGATCGATAGGCGCATAAATCACGTACGACCCCGTTGAATCCGTGAAGCACTCCCGGAGTATGAGGAAGTCGACGTGATTACTTATGCCCAAAACGGAGATAGAATTTCGTGGGTCAAGACCAGTGGTGAAGTTTGTAAGCACGTATACTGAACTGTCTATCGACACACTATCCCATAAATGCCTTGTACGTACGTCTCGATAAAATCAAAGATTCTTGTGTGATGGGAGAAGTGCTTGACGGAACAGCCAGACGGTACGATCGAGTCCAAGGGGTTGGCTAGGATCACCCCTTCGCTTGTTGGTCCCGACCTCCATATGTGTGTCTCCCGTTTTGTTTGATGCGGTCCAATGATGGTAAGTCGAGTTGGTGATGTCGTTGAAGAAACTTACCGCCATCTGGTTTGCCATCTTAGCAAGGCTTCTTCTCCCTCCCGGTGAAATGATTGAGTCACCGGGTGAAGTGTGAATCCCCACCACGCACATGTAGCGCTCGGCATGTCGTTGAAGAGGTGCCAACCAACGCTTCGCTCCATATGCAAAACCTGATTCAACAAAAGGTTTAAATAAGGGGGTTAAATCTTTTTCTCGCACATCAACATGCTCCACCCACGTGACAAAGGAGGATCCATTCTGCAGATCCCGTATCAGGCATCCGGAAGGACGTTTTCGGCATCTTGATCTCACGGAAGGCCTTGGATTTGAGCTCATTTCATCCACGAGAGATATCCACAACAATCCAACTTCCATCCAATTGTTGGTGAGAGGAACGAACAAATTGGACTTCACGAGTTGAAACGTTGTGTGTTGGCACTAGGAACTCGGCAGACATCACTTGCACTCGCTCCTTGTAGCTTTCTTCTATCCCGGAGAACGGGACCTCCAAGGTATGGGCATTGGTGACCAAGCTACGAGAAGACGAGCAACCATTGACCAACATCCATTAAAATCTGAACAATGGTGGTCGGATTCGGGTGAATGGTTCTTTGAGTGTCTCGAGGCTTCGATATGAAATATGGTGTAGGCTCGGCTCGTTGAGACACTCGCAAGTACTCGGCATGATTAAGAGTTTCGGGATGAATGGAAGTGATGGGATTTGAGGAATAGATCCATAGGGGAAAACCAGCGGCGACCAAGAGCATGAGTTCGTCTTTGGCTTTGTTCACGATATCGGCGATCTGGTCGGAATGAAACCCAACGAGATCATGAGCAGGTCCCGGAATGTTGTCAGATGGCACATGAGTGGATGAGCGCTCGAGTAATGTAGGCATGAGGCTCCGCACATCCCTTCGCAAGTCATCCATGTCGATTGAATCATCGGACAAGACAAGAAGAGGCTCCGGAGGAACAACTTCGAATCTTGATCGATGCACATCTAGGTGCGGAACAGGACCTCCACACTGGGGACAAATGCCGCTGTGAAGAGCATCGATGAGTTTCTGGTTCTGCTCTTGAAGCTCCTCATTCTTACTCATCAGCTCCTCGTTTCTTCTTATTAGATCGGCATAAATCTGCTCATCTGACGGGATACCGTGCTTATCATGAAATCTCCTTCCCCAGTTGTAGACCTTATTTTCAGTTAACCCGAGTTCTATAGCAAACCTTGCTCTGTGCAGTTTGAGTGGGTGAGGATTCACCGTGTAGAACTCGGTCAACGCATCATTTTGGTCCTTGGTGAATCTCGTCCTCGGGCCTCTCGTACGCTTCGGGAAGGACCAGCAACAACAACAACATGTGGATCGACGGCTGGATTGGTGCTTGTGGTTCTGGTTCATCCGGCATGCTAGCATTAACGGTATCTAGAATGCTTGGTGGAATGATTTCATCCAAGCCTTCAAAGAAATCACTCTCTCGGAGGACTAGAATGAAACAACTCACTGAAAGAATTCACTCTTTTGGCCATTTCTAGGTTGGGAGGGAGGATAGCTTTACGGAAAAATAACTAAGAACAACGAAGAACAAGTGAAGAACAGTATGAACAAACGAGAGAAAATTTAGAGAGACTAAAAGGGAACTAAGTGAAAATGAATTCAAAATGAATGGAATGAAGCACATAGACACAAACCAAGGGAAAGGAACGAGACGCACGTACGCACACGTGCCACGGACACGCATCCGCAAATTGCGGATCGAGCGACGAAAGTCGCAAAGGCTACGATTGACACGCATGCGGATTATTAAACAAATCGGCCGACGCAAAAGTCGTCCGTCGGCCCAATCAAATATTTTTTTCATTTTTTATTTTTTTATTTTTTTTATTATCGAGCCGACGCGAAAGTCGCGGGACGGTCCAATAAGAATTTTTCTTTTTATTTAACCAAATCTTTACGCGAAAGTCGTAAAGTGAACAGTGAAAACGCGTAGCACACGCGCTAACGGTTGCCGACACTTTAAACGGGCCTGGGCCATCGGAATGGTCTGGGCCTTAAAGTGGGCCTGGCCGCGTAGAGTACGGGCCATTATTGGTGGGCTTAACCTAATGGGCCTAAAAACGAACAGGCCCGACACACTAAATGGGCTTGGGTTACGGGTTTCAGGCTTCGGGAATGGCACGAGCCCAATGGGCCAAATTTTTTATTTTTTATTTTTTATTTTTCTTTTCGAAACCTAAAACCCTAACCAATAACACAAACAAACAAACAACAAGCCCTAAAATAAAACAAACAGTAATTATAAATAGTAAAAATAAATAATTACAAACAGTAAAACAAAACAAGCACTCTTTTTTTTTATATACAATTACAAATTTTCTAATTTTTTTATTTTATTTTTATTTTTTAAATAAATAACGAGAGTGAAAAGAAAACTTACCTTTTTACTCCCGAGGAAACCGAAAATCACCAACAAGACATCAACCTCAAGGTTTTTCAACCTTGACTTCCAAAACGTATGCTCCGATGTATATGGTAAAATTTCCGATAAACCCGGATTATTTCCTATACAAAATAAAAAGGTTAGTAATCAATTTACAAAATAAAAACAAAATATTTACAAAGTTAAAAATGTGTCACAAATTATCTATACAAAATGAATAAATAAAATTTCCTATGTCTAAGTATATTTTATTTACACAATACACTTAAGTACGGGAACAGAGGACTTCAATGTGCAATGGGACTGAAACAGCTACCCATCTTAAAGTCATGTTTGATCCAATATACCTAAAGTGTACAAAAACAGTTTCTTTTGCCTCAATATAGTTGAAAAAAAAATGAAAGTTGATTCCAAGCGGTAACTCAAGGTGGACTTACGGCCTAGGTGCAATGCCTTGACTTAAATGACTTTCCGTGTTTTCAGAAGGCGAATGACCAGATCATATGAGAAATAAGCGAGGGGCAGAATTCATTTGGTGGACTACGGAGGCAAGCCCCTATCGACTTTCGTCTGTCTATAGTCCTCTGAATCCAAAACCTGTCACCCAGGGTCTCGACCTAGACACCATCCATGTGCCCCTTACTCAGTTGAGAAAGCACTTAAGTGTTCGACAATTCTCCAAGTGTTAATAAAGGCCGCCCTCAACCTCAAATAACCTTACGGTAAAAATGAAGGGTTTAGGCCAATATTAATAAAAGGACCTTACCTATTTCCGTTCAAGTTACAACTTACAACAACAAAAAAAATAATCAACTATATAAAAGACACCTAAATAAATTACTAAGTGTAACAAAATATCAACAAGTATTAAAAACAAGTAATATGAACAGTTAAAAAAAATAGTAAAATTATAAACAATAAAAAGTAAACAGTAATTATATACAAGTAATAATTACAAAAAATTATAAACAGTATTCACAAAAACAAAAATATTAGGTTAGGAATATTTTCAATCCACGTCGACGGCGCCAAAAATTGACACGCCCAAAATGAGCATCAATTTAAAAAACCCTATCGGTAGTAGTATAGTGCATAGTAGGGTATCGTTCACAACGGAGATCAAAGGGTGTACCTAACAAAAATTGTCACAAAGAATTAAAAAAAATAAAGAATTATTATTAACAAGTATAAAATATAAATATATACATATGTACAAAGTAAAAAGGGGAATTGAGAAATAAATTGAATGAAATAAATTAATTATATTACAAAGAATAAATAAAATATGATGATGAAACACAAAGTATATAAAGTTCAGCCACATATACACAAGTTTACCAATCATTAGACCGAAAATTAACCAAGTTCCCTAGCCATGAAACCGAAACTAACATATGTGGAATGCCCACACGGGTTATCATTCCCCAAATAAAACCTCTTCTATGAAAATTAACCTAGTGAACGCTCATCTAGATTAAACAATTAAACATGCAAAGGTGATCGATCAATAACATATCTAACGCATAGGAGAAGAGTTGTTAATTAAAGTGCGCGACCTAGCGAACGCTCGTCTATCCGCGATCCTTCTTATTTTGATTCCGACCCGTTTGATAAGCCTTTACTACTTGTGAATTAGTATTAAAACCCTAATTCTAGCACCAATTACATGCAATCATCTTAAGTTTCGAACCTTAAAACAAGAACACATAAAAGATTCAATAAAACCGAATCAAATAAACGGAGTCACATAAGCTGCTAGAAGAACTAATTAATTAGGATCTAACAATCAAATAAACTCATAAAATATAGGCTGAAAATTATAAACGTCATGTCATGTTAACTAGTACAAAGAATAAACAAGCAACAAAGAGGAACTCAAAAAGAGTAATTAAAGAATAAGTTGAAGTACACCATATGGAAAGTAGGAAGAACTCGAAGATCACAAACTCTTAAATCCTCACGCGAGTAACTCAAAAGTCGAGATTCCCAAGGTGATGATGATGGTGGTGATGATGGTTGATGGCTGGTGGTAATGGTGTAAACAGCTCCCCTCCTCCTTGAAGACTTGAAAACCCTAAATACTAGAGAATGGAAAATATGATGTGAGATGGAGAAGAGAAAGAGGAGGGTTTGTCCCTCCCCATTGGGGTGTGAATTGGTGAGAAGAATGAGGCTTCTATTTATAGGAGAATGGAGAGGAAGAAGAAGACAATGAAAGAAATAAAGAAAGAAAGGGAAGAGAAGTGGAATTTAAGTGGGAGATAAAGAAATGGTGAGTGGAATGGTGGAAATGTAGTCATATGGCAATTAACCATTTATTTAAATAAAAGAAATCAAACACTAATAGTGTGGGAAGAAAGCAACAAATATGGGTTGGTGAGATGGATGGAAAAATGGGGGTGAGTGGAGCATTGGGAATAAAGAAGAAGAAAGAATTAGAAAGTAGGCAGCACTGAGCTATGCCCACTTAGAACGGCATAATTGAAGTTTGAACGGTTGGATGATTCTGAAATTTGAATCCAGAATACCTAACACACACGTGCATCGTGTATCAAAAATACAGCTGGATCCAACGGTTGAATTAGGAGATATGGGCCTCCAAAGTTGACAGATCTGTACAGGCAGATTGTCCGAAAATGGGCTTGGACCTTTCCTTCATGCTTTGTGGACTTGGGCCTTCCTTCTTGGGCTTGGGCCATCACTTTGGACTTGGGCCTTTCTTCTTGGGCTTGGGCCATCACTTTGGACTTGGATTTGGGCCTTCATCTTCATGGATTTGGGCCTTCATCTTCATGGATTTGGGCCTTCATCTTGGGCCTCACGGTAGCTCACTTCTTAATGGGCCTCGAAAAAGCCCATTAGACTTCGTAAATTTCCGAGCTCCGATTTTCTGCACGTATTCACATTTATATATCATTTAGGGACTCAAATATGGAAACTAAGCAAAAATAGCAAAGTTACAATGAAATCATAGCCAAATAGTAGGGAAAATACATTAAAAACGTCACACTTTGTGCTCCTATCACAAAGCTCAGAGAGATGCACTTGCGGCTTTCTTTGCGGTGTATTCTCACCCCACGAAGCCACAACGAGAACGATTTGGTCCGAAAATCGGACTAGAGGAGGACCAAGTCTATTATTGGGGGTCGAGAAATAGGAAGAAGTTCGGTATCCAGTCTTCCGAGCAGCGTATTGCCGAGCTAGAGAAAAGAAACGATCAGCTGGTGAGCAAAAACGAGGAGCTTCAAATGCAGAATCAAAAACTCGTTGATGCTCTCCACAGCGGCATCTGTCCCAATTGCGGAGGTCCTGTTCCGCACTCAGATGTGCCTAGGCGAAGGCTCGAAGTTGTTCCTCCACAACAAGAGCCTCTTCTCGAGTTGTCCGATGATTCGATCGACATGGACCACTTGAGACGGGATGTGCGGAGCCTCATGCCTACACTAGTCGAGCGCCCATCCGCACCTATTCCATCTGACCATCTTCCCGGACCTGCTCACGATCTTGTCGGAGTCCACACCGACTTGATCTCGGATATCGCCCGCAAGGCCAAGCACGAGCTCATGCTCATGGCCACTGCCGGATTTCCTTTGTGGATAACTTCACCGACTCCCGATACTTCCATTCATCCCGAAACTCTTAACCGCGCCGAGTACTTGCGAGTGTTTCAACGTGGCGAGCCTGCGCCATACTTCAAATCGGAATCCTCGAGACACTCTGCAACCATTCACCTTCATCCAACCACCATCGTTGAAATCTTAATGGATGTTGGTCGATGGTTGCCCGTCTTCTGTAGCATGGTCACAAACGCTCAGATGTTGGAGATCCTACCCTCCGACAACGCAGTAGGCTACGAGGACCAGAAGCAAGTGATGTCGGCCGAGTTTCTGGTGCCATCTCACATCGTTTCGACTCGTGAAGTCCAGTTCGTTCGGTACTCTCAATTACAACTGGATGGAAGTTGGATCGTCGTGGATGTCTCCGTGGATGAATTGCGTTCCAATCCAAAGCCTTCCGTGAGATCGATTTGCCGAAAACGCCCCTCCGGATGCCTGATACGTGATCTTCATAATGGATCTTCCTTGGTCACTTGGGTGGAGCACGTGGATGTACGCGAAAAGGAGATGAAGGCCAGTTTCGAACCTTTTGTTCATTCAGGGTTCGCTTTTGGTGCAAAGCGTTGGATCTCAACTCTCCAACGACAAGCCGAGCACTACATGTGCGCCACAGGTATCCACTCTTCACACGGTGACTCGATTATTTCTCTTGAAGGAAGAAGAGGACTTGCGGAAATGGCAAAACAGATGACGATCTGTTTCTTCAACGACATCAGCAACTCCACGTACCACCACTGGACTTGTTCGAACCGAACAAGAGACACTCGAATGGAGGTCAGGACCAACAAGCGAAGGGGTGATCCGAGCAAGCCCCCTGGAGTCAATCGTACTGCTGGTTGTTCCGTCGTTCATCTATCTCATCACACCAGGATCTTTGAGTTCCTCAAAGACGTTCAGACTAGACCAATGTGGGATAGCATGTCGATGGACAGCTCGGTGCGTGTGCTAGCAAATTTCTCTATCGGTCTTGACCCGCGGAACCAGATTTCGGTGCTCGCCATAGATAGTCACAACGACTTCCTTATTCTTCGGGAGTGTTGCACCGATGCAACGGGGTCGTCCGTGATTTATGCGCCGATTAACCATTCCATTTTCCAAGTGTTTGCTATCCGGAGTTCAACCGGAGCCATTTCCGCTTATGTCTTCGAGCTTCTCCATTCTGCCAAACGTATCCGGAGCTGTACTTGACGGAACACTCGCCGACTATAGTGTTCCGGATCTCGGTGAAGGCTACATCGGCCAAGTCTGCCGTGGAGTCGGCAACTACCCTTGTCCAGGACACACTTCAAAGGATCAGAGCCGCAGTCAATTAGGAGCAAACGTTGGATGCAAGGCCCTGCTAGCCTTGTTTGTGACTGTTGGTGACTTGCTTCGGGAGGAGCTTTACGATCTTCAAGGGGGAGTTTTTCTTTAACTTATTTGTTTTTCATTTGTATATATGTTGTGTGTTTACTTCTGTTTGTGTGTTTAAATTCAATAACCATGCTTGAATTATTCATTTTTGTGAAATATTTGTCAACATTGAGGACAATGTTTAATTCAAGTGTGGGGGGAAGGTTTATTAAAAAGAAAAGAAAAAATTTGAAAAATTGAAAAAATTCAAAAAAATAATTTACTTGTTTTCGTTTTCTACGGTAACAATATATCGACTAGATCATACTTACTCCCTTGGTAGCGTTGAACCTACCATTGCACTTAGTAAGTCACTGTGGTCACGTATTGTTACCCTAATAAAAAAATTGAAAATAAAAAAAAATAGTTTTGTAAGCTCGTTTGTTTCGCACTGGCTTTGGAGCTATCGAGTCTTAGAAAGTGTTTGTTTGTTTATTTGAGCTATATCAAAAATAAAAATATAATCAAATAAATCAAAAAATCAAAAATTACAAAAATATGTGCTTCTGTTTTGTGTGTTTTGTGCTTTGTTCTTTCCAATCCCAAGGATGAATTGAGTTTAATTGTTGTGATTAGGAGAATGTTTATTATATGTCAAGGCTTTGTGTAGTTTGCTTTGGATTTAATATGCATAACTTGTGATTGCTCGAAATTCCATGTTCACATAACCTGTTTCGATTAATTGATTGCAATCCGAGAAGCACATTTAAACATACATTGTCATGCATACCTAGAAAATGTGAGGATTTGAGCCTATTGAATATTCACATGTATGCATATTTCATACATTTACTCGTTCTTCATGTGTGCACAATTCATGAGTTTTGAACCTAGAACTTGCTCAAGGACCACTTGAAACATTTTGTTAATCTGTGATGAATTAGAGATGATTAAGGCAATAGAAAAGCACCATGGCCAAACTGACTTACAGCCCTGTAAACACTAATCCTTTAGGTTAACCTCTTTTGAGCCTAACATGTTTTTAGCCTTTTTCTTTGTTAACCCGCTTACTCCTAACCTGTTTTTAGCTTAAACACTAACCTGCCTTTGTTCCAACATGTGTTAAAGAGACAATTTTGTGACTTGTGGTGGTATTTTGTGCTTGAAAAGTCTTCTGGTTTGTGAAAGAAGTAAGTGTGGGGGTGTTGTTAAAACAAAAATGTTGGGTAAAAAAAATATATATATACAAAAAGAAAAAAAAAGAAGAAAAAAAAAAAGAATAAGAAGTTTTTGTTCAGAAAGTGTGAAAGATTGGAGGTGAATAAAAGTTTGGTTGTTTGATTGTTTAAGCATATAGAAAACAAGTCACAAAATTGTTTTGTGGAACACTCGGGACATTTTGTTTTTCCTTTCCCTTCGTTTCTTTTAACCCCTAACCTTTGGCCCCATTACACCATTGAAAGCCCTTATGATTTAATGATTTGTGGATTAATTGTGGAGAGTTGGTTAATGAGCAAGCTTATGGGAACATTACTTGTGCAATTGTTATGAGAGTAAACACTTAACCCTAAACACTGAGCGGAAATATTTAGTGATCATTGTGAGCTTTAGTGGTTAATGTTGTTTCGATGTGCCTATTGGATTGCATGAGATTAATTGTACACTTGGTTTTCACACACTTCACCCGAGCATAAATGAGATGTGCATGTTAAACACTTAGCAAATTCGTTAGCCTTGGTATATAATTTGTATTCTCCTGATTATAACTGTTGTGAACTCGCTGAGGGTTATGGTTGGAAAGACCATTCTATTTTGTGTTTCCTTTTCTGTTTTGTGTTGTTCTTGTGTTTGCTAGAGGACTAGCAGTAGCTAAGTGTGGGGGAATTTGATAGGAGCACAAAGTGTGACGTTTTTAATGTGTTTTCCCTACTATTTGGCTATGATTTAATTGTAACTTTGCTATTTTAGCTTAGTTTCCATATTTGAGTCCAAAATGATGTATTAATGTGAACATGTGCAGAAACGAAGTCTAATGGGCTTTTGCGAGGCCCATTAAGAGGTGGTCTTCCATGAGGCCCAAGAAGGAGGCCCAAACCCAAGAAGGAAGGCCCAGGTTCACAATGCATGAGGAAAGGCCCAAGCCCAGATTTTCGGACATTCTGCCTGTGCAGATTAGTCAACTTGCGAAGCCCATAACTCCCAATTGCACCGTCCGATCTAGCTGTAATTTTGATACACGCTGCATGTGCGTGTTAGATATTCTGTATTAAAATTTTAGAATCATCCAACCGTTCAAACGTGCATTATTCCGTTCTAAGTGGGAATAGCTCAGTGCTGCCTGCTTTTTATTTCTTTCCTCTTCTTTTATTTTCAATGCTCCACTCACCCTTATATTCTTCCCTCTTCTTTCTACCCATACCATTAGTGTTTGATTTCTTTTACCTAAATAAATGGTTAATTGCAACCCATTACATTTCCACCATGCCACTTACCATTTCTTTATCTCCCACTTAAATTCCACTTCTCTTCTCTTTCTTTCTTTATTTCTTGCATTGTCTTCTTCTTCCTCTCCATTCTCCTATAAATAGCAGCCTCATTCTTCTCTTCAACACACCCCAATGGGGAGGGACAAACCCTCCTCTTTCTCTTCTCCATCTCACATCATATTTTCCATTCTCTAGTATTTAGGGTTTTCAAGTCTTCAAGGAGGAGGGGAGCTGTTTACACCATTACCACCAGCCATCAACCATCATCACCACCATCATCATCACCTTGGGAATCTCGGCTTTTGAGTTACTCGCGTGAGGATTTAAGAGTTTGTGATCTTCGAGTTCTTCCTACTTTCCATATGGTGTACTTCAACTTATTCTTTAATTACTCTTTTTGAGTTCCTCTTTGTTGCTTGATTATTCTTTGTATTAGTTAACATGACATGATTTATATAATTTTCAGCCTATATTTATGAGCTTATTTGATTGTTAGATCCTAATTAATTAGTTCTTCTAGCAGCTTATGTGACTCCGTTTATTTGATTCGGTTTTATTGAATCTTTTATGTGTTC
Organism: Rubus idaeus; assembly: GCA_030142095.1. Classification (NCBI taxonomy): domain Eukaryota; kingdom Viridiplantae; phylum Streptophyta; class Magnoliopsida; order Rosales; family Rosaceae; genus Rubus; species Rubus idaeus. The sequence goes on along the minus strand of CM057968.1, from coordinate 14,941,889 downwards.
TTGTTTTAAGGTTCGAAACTTAAGATGATTGCATGTAATTGGTGCTAGAATTAGGGTTTTAATTCTAATTCACAAGTAGTAAAGGCTTATCAAACGGGTCGGAATCAAAATAAGAAGGATCGCGGATAGACGAGCGTTCGCTAGGTCGCGCACTTTAATTAACAACTCTTCTCCTATGCGTTAGATATGTTATTGATTGATCACCTTTGCATGTTTAATTGTTTAATCTAGATGAGCGTTCACTAGGTTAATTTTCATAGAAGAGGTTTTATTTGGGGAATGATAACCCGTGTGGGCATTCCACATATGTTAGTTTCGGTTTCATGGCTAGGGAACTTGGTTAATTTTCGGTTTAATGATTGGCAAACTTGTGTATATGTGGCTGAACTTTATATACTTTGTGTTTCATCATCATATTTTATTTATTCTTTGTAATTTAATTAATTTATTTCATTCAATTTATTTCTTTAACCCCCTTTTTACTTTGTACATATGTATATATTTATACTTTATACATGTTAATAATTCTTTATTTTATTTAATTCTTTGTGACAATTTTTGTTAGGTACACCCTTTGATCTCCGTTGTGAACGATACCCTACTTACACCACTATACTACCGATAGGGTTTTTTTAAATTGATGCTCATTTTGAGCGTGTCATTAACCTCATTATTCTTCTATTTGATCAATTGCATGCCATAGAACTTTAATGGACTAGAGAGTTTACTAGAACTTGCTTTTGAATTTTTCGAAACTTATAGTCATAATATACCCTGATTTTGGAAAGGATTGAAGGCACTTAGGATTTCCACCAATGCTAAATAGCCATGTGTCCCTTATTTGTGTACACATGTGTGCACCCCTTAGTTAAAACCTCTTTGAGTTTACATTTAGCCTTTTCTTTCATCACCCACGATATCTTGACCATGAACCTTAGTATAGTCATATCTTTACCCTTGTTCTATAACTTAGTAGAGCTATGCTTCGGTGATTGAAACCATGTGATGGAAAAATAAAAGAAAAGAGGTGATTGACGAAAATAAGTGTGGGGGAAGGGATAGACTTGTTCATTACATATGAGTATGCCGGAAAAAAAAATGAAAAGAAAAAAAATATATGTACGGCAAGAAAAAAAAATGGATTAATGTCCCCTTTCCCAATGATTTAGGAGGTTGTTTTGAAGTGAAGGCCTAACAATGACTCATATGGCCTTTGTCCTTTGTCATATGACTCTTGAGAAAAGACATGGTTACTTTGGTGCTCTACTAGGTTTTTAGGACACTTTGTGATTCCATATCCTTCGTTTCTTTAAACCAAAGAGCCTAGCCCCATTACAACCCTTAAAAGTCCTTCTTGATCTTTAAAATGGGTAGCCCTTGATCTGTGGAGATAAATTTCGAAAGTGAGCATATGGTTGTGGTCCATTTGGGCATGTAATTGGTATCTTTCATGATGTTTTATTCACTAAAGTGCTTTTATTGGTTTAATATATGTGAGCTATTTGAGTGCCTTACAATAATTTCTCTCACATATCTTTGAGTGAAAAGCTTTTAAGCATGAGTCATGATTCTGAGTGAAAATAGAAAGCATACCCTTGTGAGGATAACTTGTTTGAAACATGCTGAGCTCCATTACATCACCATTGTTCTTCCAAGTCTTACTTGTTCATATGAATTCCATGCTTGTTAATTAACTCTCGAATTTCTTGTGACAAATTTTGGTTAAGTGTTAAACTTGATTCCATAAAAGTAAGAGGTTTCTGAGGCAAATGACAAGGGCAATAGAATTTTCATGTGGAGTATGGTTGTGTTGCTAAGGGACTAGCAAAAGCTAAGTGTGGGGGAATTTGATAGGAGCATATTATGTGACGTTTTTAATGTGTTTTCCCTATTATTTGGCTGCGTTTTACTTGTTAAACTTTGCTATTTAGCTTAGTTTCGATCTTTGAGTCCCTAAATGATGAATAATTGAAGGAATGAACCGAAATAATGTTTTAAGGAAACTTTCCTATTTTGAGTCTCCTACTTGAATTAGGAGACTTGACTTTCCTAGTTGGATTAGGAAACTTTCCTCTTTTGAAATCTTTCCTATTTTGATTTTTAGAAACTTTCCTGATTTGAACTCTTTCCTGACTTTACCAGGAATCCTAATGTGAGTAGGAGTCCTACTTCAACTAGGATTACTATTTGTGCTCGGAATGCAAAACGGGACCTCGGAGAATTTACGAGCTTAATGGGCTTTTTCGAGGCCCATTTAGAGGTGGGCTGCCATATGGACCAATTGGGAGGCCCAAATCTATGAAAACAAGTCCATTGGACCCTTGGATGTAACCCTAGCCCATTAGGGTTTATTTTGGACGAAAATTACAAGGGAGTTCTCTTCCTTTGCCTCATTCTTTTATCCTAATAGGATTCTGATTTTATTTTATTTAATCTTGATATTTTTTCCCAAAGTTTTTATTCTTTTAAAACACCTAATTTATTTAGGATATTAATTCAGATTTTTGGGAACGTATCTAGATGGAATTATGGCAAAGGAGGAAGGAGGTTTCTTGGCCACCACTCAAGAAGATTTCAGAACTATTCACACGGCACTGTTCATCCGGTACTGTTCATCTATGCTTTTGGCAACCAATGCAAGGAGAATCCATGTGGAACTCAACTAGGTTTATCAAGGAATTAATTCAGAAATTTATGGATGAATCTAGTCCTAATTTCGGCAAGAGAGGAAGGAGATTTCTTGTGGACTACTCAAGGAATATTTCAGCAATTATCCAAGGAGGTTAATTCAGATTTTTATGGGATTAATTAAAGGGAATTTCGTCCATATTGAGAGACCATGCCTTGAGGACCACTTTAAGGGATTAAAATCAGAATTTTATGGGATGTATCTTGATGGGTTTTAGTCATAATACAAAGGAAGATTTCTTGGTGACTACTCAAGGAAATCTCGGCCACACAAAGGGATTTTTAATGAACGATCAAGATTTCTCCTAGGGTTCCATGTTCTCCTATAAATAGAGGGCTTCACAACACAATTCCACACCACCTTCTACACCGAGAAATACCATTCCATACCTCCATCTTTTCAGCAGACACACATCCAAGTTCTCGGCTTCCATTCTCTAGTGCAAGGTTTCTCAAGACTTCAAGGAGGAGGAAAGGCGTCTACACCATCACCAACCAGCCATCAATTTCGTCCACCATCATCACCACCTTGGTTCTCACGGCTTGGATTGCTTGCTTTCAAGGATTCAAGAGTTCGTGGCTTCAAGTTCCTCATGCTTTCCATATGGTGTATTTCGACCTTGCCTTTAAATATTATTATGCCTCTTTGTTGCTTGATTAATTCTATGTACTAGTTAACATGACATAAAGTTTGTAATTTTCAGCCTATATTTTATGAGTTTATTTGATTGTTAGATCCTAATTAATTAGTTCTTCTAGTAGCTTATGTGACTCTGTTTGTTTGATTCTGTTTTAGTAGAGAAATTTTATATGTTTTTGTTTTAAGGTTGCAAACTTAAGATGATTGCATGTAATTGATGCTAGAATTAGAGTTTTTAATTCTAATTCACAATTAGTAAAGGCTTTGGAAAGAGGCCGGAATCAAATAAAAAGGATCGCGGACATATGGACTTTTCTATAATGGGTCGTGCACTTTAATTAGCAACTCTTTTTCTATGCGTTAGACATGTTTAGATTAGCTACCTTTGCATGTTTAATTGTTTAGCCTGTCAGAGCGTTCTCGGGGTTAATTTTCGTAGAGAGGTTTTATTTGGGGGGTGATAACCGACTTTTCGGCATTCCACATATGTTAATTTCGGTTTCATGGCTAGGGAACTTGGTTAATTTTCGGTCTAATGATTGATAAACTTGTGTATATATGGCTGGAAATTATGTACTTTGTGTTCCATCTTATCTCATTTAATTTATTGTTTGTAGTTTACTTAGTTAACTTATATAAATCAATTTCTCAACTCCCCCCTTAATTTCGTGTAACATATGTATATATTTATTCTTTATACTTGTTAATAATTTTTTGTGACATTCTTTGTTAGGTACACCCTTTGATCTCCGTTGTGAACGATACCCTACTTACACTATACTACCGATAGGGTTTTTTAAATTGATGCTATATTTTAGCATATCAGTTATTTGATTAATTTGTGTGTTAGTTTAAATTGTTAGTTCAATTTATATTGTTCTTGTTTTATTTTATTTTCAAAGATATTAAAAATCCAAAAACATTTTCCTTTATTTATTTATTGTTTTCAAAAGAATTTCAAAAACTCAAAAAGATCACTTTTGTATATATTGTATATTTTTGTAAATAGATACAATATAGTTTAATTAATTTCGTGACATTAGAAAAGTAAATAAACAATCCTCTGTGGGAAAAACCTCTACTTCCCATTATACTATTCAAACGACAAATTGTTAGGTAGTTTAGGTAATAATTAATGACGTCGGTAAAACCGCATATCATTTTGGCGCCGGCTCGCCGGGGATTGTTTTTACTATTTACTTTTTTACTTTTTACTGTTTACTACTTGTAAATAATACTTGTAAATAATACTTACTAATTATACTTGTATATATTGTTACACTTAGTAATTATACTTAGGTATCTTGAATACTGTTAATTATTTAAGTTGTTGTAGGTTGTAATTTGAACGGAAATAGGTAAGGTCCTTTTATTAATATTGGCCTAAACCCTTCATTTGTACCGTAAGGTCACTTGAGGTTGAGGGCGGCCTTTATTAACACTTGGAGAATTGTCGAACACTTAAGTGCTTTCTCAACTGAGTAAGGGGCACATGAATGGTGTCTAGATATGATCAAGACTCTGGGTGACGGGTTTGTAAAATTGGATTCAGAGGACTTGTCCACTAAATGAATCCTGCCTCTCGCTTATCTCTTGTGATCTGGCCATTCGCCTTCTGAAAACACGGAAAGTCATTTAAGTCAAGATATTGCACCTAGGCCGTACGTCCACCTCGAATTACCGCTTGGAATCAACTTTGTTTTTAACTATATTTTGGACAAATTAACATTACTTGTAAATAAAATATACGTAGACATAGGAAATTTTATTTATTTTGTATAGATAATTTGTGACATTATTTTTAACTTTGTAAATATTTTGTTTTTAACTTGTAAATTTTATTACTAACCTTTTAATTTTTATAGGGAATAATCCGGGTTATTCGGAAATTTTACCACATACATCGGAGCATACGTTTAGGAAGTCAAGGTTGAAAAACCTTGAGGTTGATGTCTTGTTGGTGATTTTTTTGGTTTCCTCGGGAGTAAAAAGGTAAGTTTTCTTTTCACTCTCGTTATTTATTTAAAAAAATAAATAAATAAAAAAATAAAAATAAAAAAAATAAAAAATTTGTAAATAATAAAAAAAAAGTGTGTTTGTTTGTTTTACTGTTTTGTAAATATTTATTTTCACTTTTTATAATTACTGTTTATTTGTTTTGGGCTTGTTTGTTTGTTATTGGGCCTTAGGCCCATTCGTTTGTGTGATTGGTTAGGGTTTTTGGTTTCGTAAAATAAAAATAAAAAATAAAAAAAATAAAAAAAAAAATTTAGCCCATTGGGCTCCTGTCATTCACGAAGCCCAAAACCCGTAACCAAGCTCATTTAGTGTGTCGGGCCTGTTTGTTTTTTAGGCCCATTAGTTAAGCCCACCAATAATGGGCCGGAGATTTCTTTGGCCCAGGCCCACTTTAAGGCCCAAACCATTTCGATGGCCCAAGCCCGTTTAAAGTGTCGGCAACCTTTGCGCGTGTTTCACACGCGTTTTCACTGTTCACTTTACGACTTTTCGTAAAGTATTAAAAAAATAAAACAAAAAAATAAAAAATAGAAAATCAAAAAATTTGATTGGGCCGACGCACGACTTTTGCGTCGGCCGAATTGTTTAATAAGCCGCATGCGTTTTCACTGTACGCTTTGCGACTTTCGTCGCCCGATCCGCAATTTGCGGGTCTTCTGTCTTTGGCACGTGTGCGAGCGTGCATGCGTGCGTCCGCTCCTTTCCCCTTCCCTTCTGTTTGCGCTAGTTTCCTTAGGCATTTCACGTTTTCCCTTAATCTCTCTCTCTCTCTCGTTTTCTCTCGCTAGTTCATCGTGTTCTTCGTGTTCTTAGTTAGTTTTCCCAGAAAATCTCCCAATTCCCATAAGCTATCCTCTCCTCCCAAACCACAAATGGCCAAAAGAGTTAATTCCTTCAGTGAGTTGTTTCAGGCAGGTCCTTCAGAGAACCCAATCTTTGAAGGTCTGGCTGAAATCATTCCACCCAGCATGCTCAATAGCGCCGATGCTAGCATGCCGACCGAGCCACCACCACAACCGCAACCACTACCCCAAGCACCAATTCTGGTTGCTGATCCACCCGCCGAGCCGGAAGCCGCTCCTGTCTATAGGAGACTTCCGAGGACGAAATACACCAAATCTCAGAGAGAAGCACTGGCGGCTTTCTTTGCGGTGTATTCTCACCCCACCAAACCACAACGTGAAAGATTTGGTCCAAAAATCGGACTAGAAGAAGACCAAGTCTACTATTGGGGGTTGATGTGAACGTAAAATACGTTCACAAAGTGCTCTAAATACTTAGATGGATGCTATTCTGAAAGCTTATTTGTCGGTTTAATGTTTGTTTTCGTGTTTTCAGGGAAAATATGTGAAAAATGCTAATTTACACATAAAAGGTGATTTTTGGAGATTTACCGCGCAATTTCGGAAAGTCAACCGTGACTTTCCGATTATCTGATGACACCGGTCATTATTTGGAAGTGGAATATAATATTGTACGAAGATTTCGAAAGACGTTTCGAATCCCGGCAATTTTGCCGGCGAACCACCACTCACGGAGGCGCAACCACCACACGCGGTGGTGAAAGACAAATTAAATCTCCATTTTATTTTCCCTATGTTTATATTTGTTATTTATATTTATTTTTATTTCTAGTATTTATTTTATAATTCTTTAATTATTTTATTTTTCCTTTTGTTTTATTTTATTATTATTTTATTTTATTTCTTTTTTATTATTTTATTTATTCTTTTGTTTTTGTTTTGTTCTTTGCAGCAAGCACGTCCCTCACGACTACTCTCACATTTCAAATCTCATCTCATGGTTCCTTCACTTACCACCATCAACACAATCACCCTCCAGTTCATCGATCTTCCTTTTTACTGTCTCTCCACCAGAAAATCTCCCTCTGAATTTGAATTCAAATCGATGTTTACAACTCCATCGTTTTCCCGACCTTCCTTCCTCCTCTATTTATACCCAGTAGCTATTCCCATTTTTCCTTGGCCGGGGCTTCTCCCCGCGCCACCAACTCTTCCCATCTCTTTCCCCTCTCCACCATTTCTCCTGCGTCCGTGCTTGGCTCACTTAGCCAAGCCTTCGTCCTCTCGTCCCGACACAAACACTTCTCCCGGTTCTCATGCTCACTGCCCCAAACACTCTCTGCGTTCCGTGCTAGCTCTCATAGCTAGCCTTCTCTTCTTCCCCTTATATTTCTTATTCCAATCTCTGTCCCCAATCCTCTCTGTTACTCTCACAAAGCCACAACCTCTCTGCCCTCACGGCAATCCCTTCTTTTCCTCCCAGCTCTCTGTTCTTCCTCTTTTCTTCCCTGCAACAGCTCACAGTCTAATTAACACAACTTGTTACTGAATGCTCCATTTAATCTGCAATCACACACAAAGATCACAAACACCATCACCCTCACCCCACCGCAATTCATTTACAAATTAAGCAATTCAAGTTTCCAAACAATTAATAAAAGTGTGATTAATTGCAGGTTGAAATTCACCATGGTTTCTCTACTGCCGTCATCGATGGCGTCCTCAAGCTCGCCGGCACCATTGCAGCTCATCGGCGCCGTTTTTCTGCATTTCTGTTCCTGCCGGATCGTCAATCCCAGCCACGCCGCAAGTCTCCTTGCCGCGCCGCCAATCCTCTCGCCACCTAGCCCGCTTGCTCGCCGACGCCCACCGCCGGATCGATTTCCCGTGAAGCTGCAGGCGTCATCCATCGCCTACGCCGCGCCGCTTCAATTCCGTCAAGCCCACTCACCGGCGCCATCAATCGGCGTCATCTCGATGCTCGCTACCTCCGCGCCTCTCAATTCCACCAGCCGGCCTCGTACGGCTTTCGGCGTCGTCTTCGAAGAGCCCGACCGCTCCCCGTGCTCCCTCATGCCGTCAAGCCCGCCGCCGCCGGAGCTGCTCTCTGCTCTCTCCGGCATGCCTCTGCTGTTCTATTACCACCGTCGAGTTTTCCATCTCGGATCCAAACGACGCCGCGCCGCTTTGATGCCGGTGATCACCACTTCTTCCGCCGAGCCTCCAACGCCGCATCTCTGCCCTCCTCCCTCACGGTCTCTCTCACTGAATGATGGGCTGCAAAGAAGCAATGGAAACTGAAGCTACCGAAGAAGCACGGGTTAGCAAGAAGAAAGAAGAAAAATGACTTTGAAAAGTCAAAATGCAGCAAGGGAGACCCGGTCAACATGGGCTGGGCAGTCAACGAAGTCAACAAAGAAGAATGGGATGGGCTTCTACTGTTCACAGGCCCAAGCCCAATTACCCAAGGCCCAGTCCATTTGCTAAGTACACCCGAGCTCCCGAACTTCATCGAAAATCCGGTGAGTCCGATTAGATCCCTCGCCGGAATTAAATGAGCATTTCTCTCAAACTCAATTTAATTTTATGTTGTGTGATTTATTTGATTTATTTGTATTTTGAATATTTGATTGATTTGATATTTGTGTGTTTAATTATTTTATGAAAAACCCAAAAATATGTTTTTTTGATTAATTTGTGTGTTGGTTTAAATTGTTAGTTTAATTTATATTGTTCTTGTTTTATTTGTTTGCAAAAAGATTAAAAATCCAAAAACATTTTCCTTTATTTATTTATTGTTTTCAAAACATTTTCAAAAACCCAAAAAGAGTACTTTTGTATATATTGTACATTTTTGTAAATAGATACAATATAGTTTAATTAATTTCGTGACATTAGAAAAGTAAATAAACAATCCTCTGTGGGAAAAACCTCTACTTCCCATTATACTATTCAACGACAAATTGTTAGGAAGTTTAGGTAATAATTAATGACGTCGGTTTTACCGCATATCATTTTGGCGCCGTTGCCGGGGATTGTTTTTATTATTTACTTTTGACTTTTTACTATTTTACTATTTGTAAATAATACTTGTTAATTTTACTTATTCTCACTTGATTATACTTGTATATATTTTTACACTTAGTAATTATACTTAGGTATCCTGAATATGGTAGATTATTTTTTGTTGTTGTAGGTTGTAATTTGAACGGAAATAGGTAAGGTCCTTTTATTAATATTGGCCTAAACCCTTCATTTTTACCGTAAGGTCATTTGAGGTTGAGGGCGGCCTTTATTAACACTTGGAGAATTGTCGAACACTTAAGTGCTTTCTCAACCGAGTAAGGGGCACATGAATGGTGTCTAGATATGATCAAGACTCGGGTGACGGGTTTGTAAAATTGGATTCAGAGGACTTGTCCACTAAATGAATCCTGCCTCTCGCTTATCTCTTGTGATCTGGCCATTCGCCTTCTGAAAACACGGAAAGTCATTTACGTCAAGACATTGCACCTAGGCCGTACGTCCACCTTGAATTACCGCTTGGAATCAACTTTGACTTCTTTTCAACTATATTTTGGACAAAGAAATATTTTTACACTTAAGTGTATTGTGTAAATAAAATATACGTAGACATAGGAATATCGTAGACATAGGAATATACGTAGACATAGGAATATACGTAGACATAGGAATATACGTAGACATAGGAATATACGTAGACATAGGAAAATTTATTTATTCATTTTTGTATAGATAATTTGTGACATTATTTTTAACTTTGTAAATATTTCGTTTTTAACTTGTAAATTTTATTACTAACCTTTTAATTTTGTATAGGAAATAATCCGGGTTTATCGGAAATTTTACTACATACATCGGAGCATACGTTTAGGAAGTCAAGGTTGAAAAACCTTGAGGTTGATGTCTTGTTGGTGATTTTTCGGTTTCCTCGGGAGTAAAAAGGTAAGTTTTCTTTTCACTCTCGTTATTTGTTTAAAAAAAAAAAAATAAAAAAATAAAAAAATAATAAAAAATTTAATTGTAAATAAAAAAAAATAGTGTTTGCTTTTGTTTTACTGTTTTGTAATTATTTATTTTCACTTTTTATAGTTACTGTTTGTTTGTTTTGGGCTTGTGTGTTTGTTATCTATTATTGGGCCTTAGGCCCATTCGTTTGTGTGATTGGTTAGGGTTTTTGGTTTCGTAAAATAAAAAAATAAATAAAAAAAATAAAAATTTAGCCCATTGGGCTCGTGTCATTCACGAAGCCCAAAACCCGTAACCCAAGCCCATTTAGTGTGTCGGGCCTGTTCGTTTTTAGGCCCATTAGTTAAGCCCACCAATAATGGGCCGGAGTTTTCTTTGGCCCAGGCCCACTTTAAGGCCCAAACCATTTCGATGGCCCAAGCCCGTTTAAAGTGTCGGCAACCTTTGCGCGTGTTTCACACGCGTTTTCACTGTTCACTTTACGACTTTTCGTAAAGTATTAAAAAAATAAAATAAAAAAATAAAAAATAGAAAATCAAAAAAAATTTGATTGGGCCGACGCACGACTTTTGCGTCGGCCGAATTGTTTAATAAGCCGCATGCGTTTTCACTGTACGCTTTGCGACTTTCGTCGCCCGATCCGCAATTTGCGGGTCTTCTGTCTTTGGCACGTGTGCGAGCGTGCATGCGTGCGTCCGCTCCTTTCCCCTTCCCTTCTGTTTGCGCTAGTTTCCTTAGGCATTTCACGTTTTCCCTTAATCTCTCTCTCTCTCTCTCTCGTTTTCTCTCGCTAGTTCATAGTGTTCATCTGTGTTCTTAGTCTTTTTTCCCAGAAAACTCCCAAACCCAGAAAAGCTTTCCTCCCTCCCAAACCACAAATGGCCAAAAGAGTTAATTCCTTCGCGAGTTATTTCAGCAGGTCCTTCGAGAACCCAATCTTTGAAGGTCCGGGCTGAAATCATTCCACCTAGCATGCTCAATAGCGCCGATGCTAGCATGCCGACAACCACAACCACAACCACTACCCCAAGCACCAATCCCGGTTGCTGATCCACCCGCCGAGCCGGAAGCCGCTCCCGTCTATAGGAGACTTCCGAGGACGAAATACACCAAGGCTCGAGAGATGCACTTGCGGCTTTCTTTGCGGTGTATTCTCACCCCACCAAGCCACAACGTGAAAGATTTGGTCCAAAAATCGGACTAGAAGAAGACCAAGTCTACTATTGGGGGTCGAGAAATAGGAAGAAGTTCGGTATCCGGACTTCGAGCAGCGTATTGCCGAGCTAGAAAGAAGAAACGATCAGCCGGTGAGCAAAAACGAGGAGCTTCAAATGCAGAATCAACAGACTCGTCGATGCTCTCCACAGCGGCATTTGTCCCACCGCGGAGGTCCCGTTCCGCATTCGATGTGCCTAGGCGAAGGCTCGAAGTTGTTCCTCCACAACAAGAGCCTCTTCTCGAGTTGTCCGATGATTCGATCGACATGGACCACTTGAGACGGGATGTGCGGAGCCTCATGCCTACACTAGTCGAGCGCCCATCCGTACCTATTCCATCTACTCTTCCGGACCTGCTCATGATCTTGTCGGAGTCCACACCGACTTGATCTCGGATATCGCCCGCAAGGCCAAGCACGAGCTCATGCTCATGGCCACCGCCGGTTTTCCTTTGTGGATATCTTCACCGACTCCCGACACTTCTATTCATCCCGAGACTCTAAATAGGGCCGAATACTTGCGAGTGTTTCAACGTGGCGAGCCCGCGCCATACTTCAAATCGGAATCCTCGAGACACTCGGCAACCATCCACCTTCATCCGACCACCATTGTTGAGATCTTAATGGATGTTGGTCGATGGTTGCCCGTCTTCTCGTAGCATGATCACAAACGCTCGGATGTTGGAGATCCTACCCTCCGACAACGCAAGTAGGCTACGAGGAGCGGAAGCAAGTGATGTCGGCCGAGTTTCGGTGCCATCTCACATCGTTTCGACTCGTGAAGTCCAGTTCGTTCGGTACTCCCACCTACAACTGGATGGAAGTTGGATCGTTGTGGATGTCTCCGTGGATGAACTGCGCTCAAATCCGAAGCCTTCGGTGAGATCGATTTGCCGAAAGCGCCCCTCCGGATGTTTGATTCGAGATTTGCAGAATGGATCTTCCTTAGTCACTTGGGTGGAGCACGTGGATGTGCGCGAGAAGGAGATGAAGGCCATTTTCGAACCCTTTGTCCATTCTGGGTTCGCTTTTGGTGCAAAGCGTTGGATCTCAACACTTCAACGACAAGCCGAGCGCTACATGTGCGTCACAGGGATCCACACTTCACCCGGTGACTCTATCATTTCGCCCGAAGGAAAAAGAGGCCTAGCGGAAATGGCAAACCAGATGGCGATCTGTTTCTTCAACGACATCAGCAACTCCACGTATCATCACTGGACTTGTTCGAACCGAACAAGAGACACTCGAATGGAGGTCAGGACCAACAAGCGAAGGGGTGATCCGAGCAAGCCCCCTGGAGTCAATCGTACTGCCGGTTGTTCTGTCGTGCATCTTTCCCATCACACCAGGATCTTTGAGTTCCTCAAAGATGTGCATACGAGACCGCTTTGGGATAGTATGTCGATGGACAGCTCGGTACGTGTGCTAGCAAATTTCACCATCGGTCTTGACCCGCGGAACCAGATTTCGGTGCTCGCCATAGATAGTCACAACGACTTCCTTATTCTTCAGGAGTGTTGCACCGATGCAACGGGGTCGTCTGTGATTTATGCGCCGATCAACCATTCCATTCTCCAGTGTTTGTTATGTGGAGTTCAACCGGAGCCATTTCCGCTTATGTCTTCAGGCTTCTCCATTCTGCCAAACGTATCCGGAGCTGTTCTTGATGGAACACTACTGACTATGGTGTTCCAGATCTCGGTGAAGGCTACATCAGCTAAATCTGCCGTGGAGTCGGCAACAACACTCGTCCAGGACACACTTCAAAGGATCAGAACCGCAGTCAATTAAGGAGCAAACGTTGGATGCAAGGCCTTGCTAGCCTTGTTTGTGACTGTTGGTGACTTGCTTCGGGAGGAGCTTCACGATCTTCAAAGGGGAGTTTTTCTTTAACCTTTCTGTTTATTTTTGTTTCCTTTGTAAATGTTGTGGTTTATTTGTTTATTTTTATGTTGTGTGTTTATTTCTGTATGTGTGTTTCAATTCAATAACCATACTTGAATTTTTCATTTTCGTGAAATATCTGTCTATCATTGAGGACAATGTTTAATTCAAGTGTGGGGGGAAGGTTTATTAAAAAGAAAAGAAAAAATTTGAAAATTTTGAAAAATTCAAAAAAATAATTTACTTGTTTTTGTTTTCTACGGTAACGGTATCTCGACTAAATCATACTTACTCCCTTGGTAGCGTTGAACCTACCATTGCACTAAGTAAGTCCCTGTGGTCACGTATTGTTACGTAAATTGAAAAAAAATCAAAAAAATCAAAAAAATCAAAAAAATTACAAAAATATTTGCTTCTGTTTTATGTTTTTGTGTGTATTATTGTGTGGTGTGTTTTGGTCTTTCCAATCCCGATGATGAATTGAGTTTAATTGTTGTGATTAGGAGAATGTTTATTATATGTCAAGGCTTTGTGTGATTTGCTTTGGATTTAATTTGCATAACTTGTGATTGCTCGAAATTTCATGTTCACATAACCTTGTGTTAATTAGTTGATTGCAATCCGAGAAGCACATTTGAACATACATTGTCATGCATACCCAGAAATTGTGAGAATTTGAGCCTGTTGAATATTCACATGTATGCATTATTCATACATTTACTCGTTCTTCATGTGTGCACAATTCATGAGTTTTTGAACCTAGAACTTGCTCATTGACCTCTCGAAACTTTTTATTAATCTGTGATGAATTGAAAATGATTAAGGCATTAGTTGAGCACCATGGCCAAATATTCACCATCCATCTAAACACGAACTTTAGGAACCCCTTTTGAACTTATCACTCATTAGCCGCTTCTTTTGTTCACCCGCACCATCTCACCTTTGTTTTATTGTGTTTGCAAGACGATGATAGTGACTTCTTATGTTCTTATGCTTCGGGTTTTGAATTGTATGGTAGTATACCAAAAGGCAAGTGTGGGGGTGCATTTTATTTTGTTGTATTTGTTCAAAGAAAGAAAGAAAAAAATCAGAAAAAAAAAGAAGGAATAAAGTTCCTCAAGAAAGAAAAAAAAAGAAAAGAAAGAAAAAAAAAAAAAAAAGAAAGAGAATTCCACAAAAATAGAGTTATTTTCTTGTATTGTTTTAATTTCAATAAAAGGTTGGAGGAAAATAGGAAAGTTGTTTCGGGTTTAGCATAGGTATGAGTTTCAAAGTCGTTGATTTGTCTTGCAAACATGTGGAACATTTATCATTTCTAGTCCTTCCCTTTCATTTACCATTTACCATTCATTCACCCTTTGGCCCCATTACACCATTGAAAGCCCTTATGATTTAATGATTTGTGGATTAATTGTGGAGAGTTGGTTAATGAGCAAGCTTATGGGAACATTACTTGTGTAATTGTTATGAGAGTAAACACTTAACCCTAAACACTGAGCGGAAATATTTAGTGAATCTTGTGAGCTTTAGTGGTTAATGTTGTTCATATGTGCCTATTTGATTGCTTGAAATTAATTGTACACTCGGTTTTCACACACTTCACCCGAGCACGAATGAGATGTCCATGTTAAATACTTAGCAAATTCGTGAGCCTTGGTATATAGTTTTTATTCTCCTGATTATAATTCTTTGAACTCGTTGAGGGTTATGGTTGGAAAGAATTTCTGTTTTGTGTTTCCCTTTCTGTTTTTGTGTTGTTCTGTTTTTAGTTCTGTGTTTGCTAGAGGACTAGCAAAAGTTCAAGTGTGGGGGTGTGATGTGAACGTAAAATACGTTCATAAAGTGCTCTAAATACTTGGATGGATGCTATTCTGAAAGCTTATTTGTCGGTTTAATGTTTGTTTTCGTGTTTTCAGGGAAAATATGTGAAAAATGCTAATTTACACATAAAAGGTGAATTTTGGAGATTTACAGCGCAATTTCGGAAAGTCAACCGTGACTTTCCGATTATTTAATGACACCGGTCATTTTTCGGAAGTGGAATATAAGATCGTGTACGAAGATTTCGAAAGACGTTTCGAATCCCGGCAATTTTGCCGGCGAACCACCACACTTGGCGGCGCAACCACCACACGCGGTGGTGAAAGACATATTTTAAATCTCCATTTTATTTTCCCTTGTTTATATTTGTTATTTATATTTATTTTTATTTCTAGTATTTAGTTTTTATTTACTTTTGTTATCTTTATTTATTCCTTTTGTTTTCTTTTATTATTTTTTTATTTAATTTCTTTTTATTATTTTATATTCTTTTCTTTTGTTTTGTTCTTTGCAGCAAGCACGTTCACGATTCTCTCCGACTCTTCCATCTCACTTCATCTATGGTTCCTTCACGTTACCACCATCAACACAATCACCCTCCACTCCTTCATCGATCTTCCACTTTACTTCCCTCCATGAATTTGAATTTGAATTCAAGGGATGTTTTACTTCCATCCATCTCCCGATTCCTTCACCTTCCTTTCTTCTATAAATACCCAGCAGCTTTCCCATTTTCCTTGGCCGGGGCTTCTCCCCGCGCCACCAACTCTTCCCATCTCTTTCCCCTCTCCACCATTTCTCCTGCGTCCGTGCTTGGCTCACTTAGCCAAGCCTTCTGTCCTCTGTCCCGTCACAAACACTTCTCTGGTTCTCATGCTCACTGCCCCAAACACTCTCTGCGTCCGTGCTAGCTCTCATAGCTAGCCTTCTCTTCTTCCCCTTATATTTCTTATTCCAATCTCTGTCCCCAATCCTCTCTGTTACTCTCACAAAGCCACAACCTCTCTGCCCTCACGGCAATCCCTTCTTTTCCTCCCAGCTCTCTGTTCTTCCTCTTTTCTTCCCTGCAACAGCTCACAGTCTAATTAACACAACTTGTTACTGAATGCTCCATTTAATCTGCAATCACACACAAAGATCACAAACACCATCACCCTCACCCCACCGCAATTCATTTACAAATTAAGCAATTCAAGTTTCCAAACAATTAATAAAAGTGTGATTAATTGCAGGTTGAAATTCACCATGGTTTCTCTACTGCCGTCATCGATGGCGTCCTCAAGCTCGCCGGCACCATTGCAGCTCATCGGCGCCGTTTTTCTGCATTTCTGTTCCTGCCGGATCGTCAATCCCAGCCACGCCGCAAGTCTCCTTGCCGCGCCGCCAATCCTCTGCCACCTAGCCCAGTTGCTCGCCGACGCCCACTGCCGGATCGATTTCCCGTGAAGCCGCAGGCGTCATCCATCGCCTACGCCGTGCCGCTTCAATTCCGTCAAGCCCACTCACCGGCGCCATCAATCGGCGTCATCTCGATGCTCGCTACCTCCGCGCCTCTCAATTCCACCAGCCGGCCTCGTACGGCTTTCGGCGTCGTCTTCGAAGAGCCCGACCGCTCCCCGTGCTCCCTCAATGCCGTCAAGCCCGCCGCCGCCGGAGCTGCTCTCTGCTCTCTCCGGCATGCCTCTGCTGTTCTATTACCACCGTCGAGTTTTCCATCTCAGATCCAAACGACGCCGCGCCGCTTTGATGCCGGTGATCACCACTTCTTCCGCCGAGCCTCCAACGCCGCATCTCTGCCCTCCTCCCTCACGGTCTCTCTCACTGAATGATGGGCTGCAAAGAAGCAATGGAAACTGAAGCTACTGAAGAAGCACGGGTTAGCAAGAAGAAAGAAGAAAAATGACTTTGAAAAGTCAAAATGCAGCAAGGGAGACCCGGTCAACATGGGCTGGGCAGTCAACGAAGTCAACAAAGAAGAATGGGATGGGCTTCTACTGTTCACAGGCCCAAGCCCAATTACCCAAGGCCCAGTCCATTTGCTAAGTACACCCGAGCTCCCGAACTTCATCGAAAATCCGGCGAGTCCGATTAGATCCCTCGCCGGAATTAAATGAGCATTTCTCTCAAACTCAATTTAATTTTATGTTGTGTGATTTATTTGATTTATTTGATTTATTTGATTTATTTGTATTTTGAATATTTGATTGATTTGATATTTGTGTGTTTAATTATTTTATGAAAAACCCAAAAATATGTTTTTTGATTAATTTGTGTGTTGGTTTAAATTGTTAGTTTAATTTATATTGTTCTTGTTTTATTTTATTTTCAAAGATATTAAAAATCCAAAAACATTTTCCTTTATTTATTTATTGTTTTCAAAACATTTTCAAAAACCCAAAAAGAGTACTTTTGTATATATTGTACATTTTTGTAAATAGATACAATATAGTTTAATTAATTTCGTGACATTAGAAAAGTAAATAAACAATCCTCTGTGGGAAAAACCTCTACTTCCCATTATACTATTCAACGACAAATTGTTAGGAATTTAGGTAATATTAATGACGTCGGTAAATACCTCTAATCAGGGGTCGAGAAATAGGAAGAAGCTAAGCAGCGTATTGCCGAGCTAGAGAGAAGAAACGATCAGCTGGTGAGCAAGAACGAGGAGCTTCAAATGCAGAATCAAAGACTCGTCGATGCTCTCCACAGCGGCATCTGTCCCAATTGCGGAGGTCCTGTTCCGCATTCAGATGTGCCTAGGCGAAGGCTCGAAGTTGTTCCTCCACAACAAGAGCCTCTTCTCGAGTTGTCCGATGATTCGATCGACATGGACCACTTGAGACGGGATGTGCGGAGCCTCATGCCTACACTAGTCGAGCGCCCATCCGCACCTATTCCATCTGACCATCTTCCCGGACCTGCTCACGATATAGTCGGAGTCCACACCGACTTGATCTCGGATATCGCCCGCAAGGCCAAGCACGAGCTCATGCTCATGGCCACTGCCGGTTTTCCTTTGTGGATATCTTCACCGACTCCCGACACTTCTATTCATCCCGAGACTCTAAATAGGGCCGAGTACTTGCGAGTGTTTCAACGTGGCGAGCCTGCGCCATACTTCAAATCGGAATCCTCGAGACACTCGGCAACCATCCACCTTCATCCGACCACCATTGTTGAGATCTTAATGGATGTTGGTCGATGGTTGCCCGTCTTCTGTAGCATGGTCACAAACGCTCAGATGTTGGAGATCCTACCCTCCGACAACGCAGTAGGCTACAAGGAGCAGAAGCAAGTTATGTCGGCCGAGTTTCTGGTGCCATCTAACATCGTTTCGACTCGTGAAGTCCAGTTCGTTCGGTACTCTCAATTACAACTGGATGGAAGTTGGATCGTTGTGGATGTCTCCGTGGATGAACTGCGCTCAAATCCGAAGCCTTTGATAGGAGCACAAAGTGTGATGTTTTTAATGTGTTTTCCCTACTATTTGGCTATGATTTAATTGTAACTTTGCTATTTTAGCTTAGTTTCCATATTTTAGTCCATAATGATGTATTAATGTGAACATGTGCAGAAACGAAGTCTAATGGGCTTTTGCGAGACCCAAGATGAAGGCCCAGACCCAAGATGAAGGCCCAAGCCCAAGAAGGGGGCCCAAACCCAAGATGGAAGGCCCAAACCCATGAAGGAAGGCCCAGGTTCACAAAGCATGAGGAAAGGCCCAAGCCCAGATTTTCGGACAATCTGCCTGTGCAGATCAGTCAACTTGCGAAGCCCATATCTCTCAATTGCACCGTCAGATCTAGCTGTACTTTTGATACACGCTGCATGTGGATGTTAAGTGTTCGGCATTAAAATTTCAGAATGATCCAACCGTCCATACGTCCAGAATTCCACTCCAAATGCGCACTGCTCAGTGCTGTCTGCTTTTTATTTCTTTCCTTTTCCTTTATTCTCAATGCTCCACTCACCCCCAT
This sequence comes from Rubus idaeus, assembly GCA_030142095.1. Lineage (NCBI taxonomy): Eukaryota > Viridiplantae > Streptophyta > Magnoliopsida > Rosales > Rosaceae > Rubus > Rubus idaeus. Next base: position 14,922,848 of record CM057968.1, on the reverse strand, counting down.
ATTTCCACCCATCTCACCTAACTATCTTTGTTTCTTTCTCTCCATACTATTAGTGTTTGATTTCTTTTATCTAAATAAATGGTTCATTGCCATATGACTTCATTTCCACCATTCCACTTACCATTTCTTTTCTACCACTCACATTCCACTTCTCTTCCTTTTCTTTCTTTATTTCTTTCATTGTTTTCTTCTTCCTCTCCATTCTCCTATAAATAGCAGCCTCATTCTTCTCACCAATACACACCCCAATGGGGAGGGACAAACCCTCCTCTTTCTCTTCTCCATCTCACATCATATTTTCCATTCTCTAGTATTTAGGGTTTTCAAGTCTTCAAGGAGGAGGGGAGCTGTTTACACCATTACCACCAGCCATCAACTATCATCACCACCATCATCATCACCTTGGGAATCTCGGCTTTTGAGTTACTCGCGTGAGGATTTAAGAGTTTGTGATCTTCGAGTTCTTCCTACTTTCCATATGGTGTACTTCAACTTATTCTTTAATTACTCTTTTTGAGTTCCTCTTTGTTGCTTGATTATTCTTTGTATTAGTTAACATGACATGATTTATATAATTTTCAGCCTATATTTATGAGTTTATTTGATTGTTAGATCCTAATTAATTAGTTCTTCTAGCAGCTTATGTGACTCCGTTTATTTGATTCGGTTTTATTGAATCTTTTATGTGTTCTTGTTTTAAGGTTCGAAACTTAAGATGATTGCATGTAATTGGTGCTAGAATTAGGGTTTTAATTCTAATTCACAAGTAGTAAAGGCTTATCAAACGGGTCGGAATCAAAATAAGAAGGATCGCGGATAGACGAGCGTTCGCTAGGTCGCGCACTTTAATTAACAACTCTTCTCCTATGCGTTAGATATGTTATTGATTGATCACCTTTGCATGTTTAATTGTTTAATCTAGATGAGCGTTCACTAGGTTAATTTTCATAGAAGAGGTTTTATTTGGGGAATGATAACCCGTGTGGGCATTCCACATATGTTAGTTTCGGTTTCATGGCTAGGGAACTTGGTTAATTTTCGGTCTAATGATTGGTAAACTTGTGTATATGTGGCTGAACTTTATATACTTTGTGTTTCATCATCATATTTTATTTATTCTTTGTAATTTAATTAATTTATTTCATTCAATTTATCACTTAATTCCCCCTTCTTACTTTGTACATATGTATATATTTATACTTCATACTTGTTAATAATAATTCTTTATTTTATTTAATTCTTGTGACATTTTTTGTTAGGTACACCCTTTGATCTCCGTTGTGAACGATACCCTACTATGCACTATACTACTACCGATAGGGATTTTTTTAAATTGATGCATCCTTTTGGGCGCGTCAATTTTTGGCGCCGTCGACGGGGATTGAAAATTCCTAACTATTATTTTGTGAATATTTGTGAATAATATTTGTTTATACTTGTTGATATTTTGTTACACTTAATAAATTATTTAGGTGTCTTTTATATAGTTGATTATTTTTTGTTGTTGTAAGTTGTAACTTGAACGGAAATAGGTAAGGTCCTTTTATTAATATTGGCCTAAACCCTTCATTTGTACCATAAGGTCACTTGAGGTTGAGGGCGGCCTTTATTAACACTTGGAGAATTGTCGAACACTTAAGTGCTTTCTCAACTGAGTAAGGGGCACATGAATGGTGTCTAGATATGATCGAGACCCCGGGTGACGGGTTTGTAAAATTGGATTCAGAGGACTAAAGAGGAGGGGGTGTCCACTAAATGAATCCTGCCTCTCGCTTATCTCTTGTGATCTGGCCATTCGCCTTCTGAAAACACGGAAAGTCATTTACGTCAAGGCATTGCACCTAGGCCGCATGTCCACCTTGAGTTACCGCTTGGAATCAACTTTCATTTTTTTCAACTATATTCAAGCAAAGAAAAATGTTTTTGGTACACTTTAGGTATATTGGATTAAACATGACTTTAAGATGGGTAGCTGTTTCAGTCCCATTGCACATTGAAGTCCTCTGTTCCCGTACCTAAGTGTATTGTGTAAATAAAATTTACTTAGACATAGGAAAATTTATTTATTCATTTTGTATAGATAATTTGTGATACATTTTTAACTTTGTAAATATTTTGTTTTTATATTGTAAATTCTATTACTAACTTTTTAATTTTGTATAGGAAATAATCCGGGTTTATCGGAAAATTTTACCACATACATCGGAGCATACGTTTAGGAAGTCAAGGTTAAAAAACCTTGAGGTTGATGTCTTGTTGGTGATTTTCTGGTATCCTCGGGAGTAAAAAGGTAAGTTTCTTATTCACTCTAGTTATTTAATTATTTATTTTTTAAAATAAAAAAAAATAAAAAAATAGAAAATTTGTAATTGTAAATAAAAAAAAAAGAGTGATTGTTTTGTTTTACTATTTGTCATTATTTATTTTTACTGTTTATAATTATTGTTTGTTTTGGGCCTGTTTGTTTGCTTGTTGTTTGTTAGTATTGGGCCTTAAGCCCATTTGTTTTGTCGGTTTGAGTTTGCGTTTCGAAAAAAAAAAAAAAAAAAAAAAAAATTTAGTTAATTAAATTTAGCCCATTGGGCTCGTGTCATTTCCAAGCCCAAAATCCGTAACCGAAGCCCATTTAGTGTGTCGGGCCTATTCGTTTTTAGGCCCATTAGTTTAAGCCCACCAATAATGGCCCGTACTCTACGCGGCCAGGCCCACTTTAAGGCCCAGACCATTCCGATGGCCCTGGCCCGTTTAAAGTGTCGGCAACCGTTAGCGCGTGTGCTACGCGTTTTCACTGTTCACTTTACGACTTTCGCGTAAAGATTTGGTTAAATAAAAAGAAAAATTCTTATTGGACCGTCCCGCGACTTTCGCGTCGGCACGATAATTAAAAAAATAAAAAATAAAAAATGAAAAAAAAATTTGATTGGGCCGACGGACGACTTTTGCGTCGGCCGATTTGTTTAATAATCCGCATGCGTGTCAACTGTAGCCTTTGCGACTTTCGTCGCTCGATCCGCAATTTGCGGATCTGTGTCTGTGGCACGTGTGCGTACGTGCGTCTGTTCCTTTCCCTTGGTTTGTGTCTATGTGCTTCATTCCATTCATTTTGCATTCATTTTCACTTAGTTCCCTTTTAGTCTCTCTAAATTTTCTCTCGTTTGTTCATACTGTTCTTCACTTGTTCTTCGTTGTTGTTAGTTATTTTTCCAGAAAGCTATCCTCCCTCCCAACCTAGAAATGGCCAAAAGAGTGAATTCTTTCAGTGAGTTGTTTCATTCTAGTCCTCCAGAGAGTGATTTCTTTGAAGGCTTGGATGAAATCATTCCACCAAGCATTCTAGATACTGTTAATGCTAGCATGCCGGATGTGCCAGATCCAGAACCAGAACCAGAACCACAAGCACCAATCCAGGCTGCTGATCCACCTATTGTTGCTGTTGCTGGACCTTCCGAGAAGCGTACGAGAGGCCCGAGGACGAGATTCACCAAGGACCAAAATGATGCGTTGACCGAGTTCTACACGGTGAATCCTCACCCACTCAAACTGCACAGAGCAAGGTTTGCTATAGAACTCGGGTTAACTGAAAATAAGGTCTACAACTGGGGAAGGAGATTTCATGATAAGCACGGTATCCCGTCAGAGGAGCAGATTTATGCCGATCTAATAAGAAGAAACGAGGAGCTGATGAGTAAGAATGAGGAGCTTCAAGAGCAGAACCAGAAACTCATCGATGCTCTTCACAGCGGCATTTGTCCCCAGTGTGGAGGTCCTGTTCCGCACCCAGATGTGCATCGATCAAGATTCGAAGTTGTTCCTCCGGAGCCTCTTCTTGTCTTGTCCGATGATTCAATCGACATGGATGACTTGCGAAGGGATGTGCGGAGCCTCATGCCAACATTACTCGAGCGCTCATCCTCTCATGTGCCATCTGACAACATTCCGGGACCTGCTCATGATCTCGTTGGGTTTCATTCCGACCAGATCGCCGATATCGTGAACAAAGCCAAAGACGAACTCATGCTCTTGGTCGCTGCTGGTTTTCCCCTGTGGATCTTTTCATCAAATCCCAGCACTTCCTTTCATCCCGAAATTCTTAATCATGCCGAGTACTTGCGAGTGTCTCAACGAGCTGAGCCTACACCATATTTCATATCAGAAGCCTCGAGACACTCAGCAACCATTCACCTGAATCCGACCACCATCGTTCAGATTTTAATGGATGTTGGTCAATGGTTGCTCATCTTCTGTAGCTTGGTCACCAATGCCCATACCTTGGAGGTCCTGTTCTCCGGGATAGAAGAAAGCTACAAGGAGCGAGTGCAAGTGATGTCTGCCGAGTTCCTAGTGCCAACACACAACGTTTTAACTCGTGAAGTCCAGTTTGTTCGTTCCTCTCACCAACAATTGGATGGAAGTTGGATTGTTGTGGATGTCTCTGTGGATGAAATGAGCTCAAATCCAAGGCCTTCCGTGAGATCAAGATGCCGAAAACGTCCTTCCGGATGCCTGATACGGGATCTGCAGAATGGTTCCTCCTTTGTCACGTGGGTGGAGCATGTTGATGTGCGAGAAAAAGATTTAACCCCTTTATTTAAACCTTTTGTTGAATCAGGTTTTGCATATGGAGCGAAGCGTTGGTTGGCACCTCTTCAACGACATGCCGAGCGCTACATGTGCGTGATGGGGATTCACACTTCACCCAGTGACTCAATCATTTCACCAGGAGGGAGAAGAAGCCTTGCTAAGATGGCAAACCAGATGGCGGTAAGTTTCTTCAACGACATCACCAACTCGACTTACCATCATTGGACTGCATCAAACAAAACGGGAGACGCACATATGGAGGTCGGGACCAACAAGCGAAGGGGTGATCCTAGCCAACCCCTTGGACTCGATCGTACTTCGTGGCTGTTCAGTCAAGCACTTCTCCCATCACACAAGAATCTTTGATTTTATCGAAGACGTACGAACAAGGCATTTATGGGATAGTGTGTCGATAGACGGTTCGGTACATGTGCTTACAAACTTCACCACTAGTCTTGACCCACGAAATTCTATCTCCGTTTTGGGCATAAGTAATCACGTCGACTTCCTCATACTCCGGGAGTGCTTCACGGATTCAACGGGGTCGTACGTGATTTATGCGCCTATCGAACAAGCAACCTTCCAGTCCATGTTATGTGGAGTTGACCCGGAGCCTTTTCAATTGATGTCATCTGGCTTCTCCATTATGCCCGATGTATCCGGAGACGTACTTGATGGAACTCTACCGACGTTAGTGTTCCGGATATCGGTGAAGGCAAATTCAGCCGGACGTCTTGTGGATTTGGCAACGAGGCACGGTCCAGGACACGCTCAAAAGGATCCGAGCCGCAGTCAATTAAGGAGCAAACGTTGGATGCAAGGCCCTGCTAGCCTTGTTTGTGACTGTTGGTGACTTGCTTCGGGAGGAGCTTCACGATCTTCAAAGGGGAGTCTTTCTCGTTTCCCTTTTCATTTACTTAACTGTTGTGTGTTTATTTTTGTTGGTGCGTTTATTTCTGTTTGTATTTTCAATTCAATAACCATGCTTGAATTTTTCATTTTCGTGAAATATTTGTCAACATTGAGGACAATGTTTAATTCAAGTGTGGGGGAAGGTTTATTAAAAAGAAAAGAAAAAAAAAATTTGAAAAATTCAAAAAAATAATTTATTGTGTTTGTTTTCTACGGTAACAATATATCGACTAGATCATACTTACTCCCTTGGTAGCGTTGAACCTACCATTGCACTAAGTAAGTCACTGTGGTCACGTGTTGTTACCCTAATAAAAAAAATTGAAAAAGAAAAAAAAAATAGTTTTGTAAGCTCGTTTGTTTCGCACTGGCTTTGGAGCTATCGAGTCTTAGAAAGTGCTTGTTCGTTTATTTGAGCTATATCATTTATAAAAAAAATCAATCAAAAAAAAATCAAAAAATCAAAAATTACAAAAATATTTGCTTCTGTTTTGTGTGTTTTGTGCTTTGTTCTTTCCAATCCCAAGGATGAATTGAGTTTAATTGTTGTGATTAGGAGAATGTTTATTATATGTCAAGGCTTTGTGTAGTTTGCTTTGGATTTAATATGAATAACTTGTGATTGCTCGAAATTCCATGTTCACATAACCTATTTCGATTAATTGATTGCAATCTGAGAAGCACATTTAAACATACATTGTCATGCATACCCAGAAAATGTGAGGATTTGAGCCTATTGAATATTCACATGTATGCATATTTCATACATTTACTCGTTCTTCATGTGTGCACAATTCATGAGTTTTGAACCTAGAACTTGCTCAAAGACCACTTGAAACATTTTGTTAATCTGTGATGAATTAGAAATGAGTAAGGCATTAGTTGAGCACCATGGCCAAAGTATTCACCATCCATCTAAACACGAACTTTAGGAATCCCCTTTTGAACTAAACACTCATTAGCCGTTTCTTTTGTTCACCCACAACTTCTCACCCTTGTTTTATTTGTGTTTGCAAGACGATGATAGTGACTTCTTATGTTCTTATGCTTCGGATTTGTATGGTAATATACCAAAAGGCAAGTGTGGGGGGTGCATTTTATTTTGTTGTAATTGTTCAAAGAAAGAAAAAAAAATCAAAAACAAAAAGAAGGAATAAAGTTCCTCAAGAAAAAAAAAAAAAAAAAAAAAAAAAGAAAGAAAAAAAAATAGAGTTATTTTCTTGTATTATTTTCAATAAAAAGTTGGGGGAGAATAAGAAAGTTGTTTCGGTTATAGCATAGGTATGAGTTTCAAAGTCGTTGACTTGTCTTGCAAACATGTGAAACATTTTTCATTTCCAGTCCCTTCATTCATCATTCACCATTCACCATTCACCCTTTGACCCCTGTTTCACCCTAAAAGCCCTTATGATCTAATGATTTGTGGATTAATTGTGGAGAGTTGGTTAATGAGCAAGCTTATGGGAACGTTACTTGTGTAATTGTTTTGAGAGTAAACACTTAACCCTAAACACTGAGCGGAACTAATTAGTGAATCTTGTGAGCTTTAGTGGTTAATGTTGTTTCGATGTGCCTATTGGATTGCTGGAGATTTTTTGTATACTCGGTTTTCACACACTGCACCTGAGCATGAATGAGATGTACATGTTAAATGCTTAGCAAATTTGTTAGCCTTGGTATATAATTTTTATTCTCTTGATTATAACTCTTCTGAACTCGCTGAGGGTTATGGTTGGAAAGACCATTCTGTTTTGTGTTTCCTTTTCTATTTTCTGTTGTTCTTGTGTTTGCTAGAGGACTAGCAATAGCTAAGTGTGGGGGAATTTGATAGGAGCACAAAGTGTGATGTTTTTAATGTGTTTTCCCTACTATTTGGCTATGATTTAATTGTAACTTTGCTATTTTAGCTTAGTTTCCATATTTTAGTCCATAATGATGTATTAATGTGAACATGTGCAGAAACGAAGTCTAATGGGCTTTTGCGAGACCCAAGATGAAGGCCCAGACCCAAGATGAAGGCCCAAGCCCAAGAAGGGGGCCCAAACCCAAGATGGAAGGCCCAAACCCATGAAGGAAGGCCCAGGTTCACAAAGCATGAGGAAAGGCCCAAGCCCAGATTTTCGGACAATCTGCCTGTGCAGATCAGTCAACTTGCGAAGCCCATATCTCTCAATTTCACCGTCAGATCTAGCTGTACTTTTGATACACGCTGCATGTGGATGTTAAGTGTTCGGCATTAAAATTTCAGAATGATCCAACCGTCCATACGTCCAGAATTCCACTCCAAATGCGCACTGCTCAGTGCTGTCTGCTTTTTATTTCTTTCCTTTTCCTTTATTCTCAATGCTCCACTCACCCCCATATTTCCACCCATCTCACCTAACTATCTTTGTTTCTTTCTCTCCATACTATTAGTGTTTGATTTCTTTTATCTAAATAAATGGTTCATTGCCATATGACTTCATTTCCACCATTCCACTTACCATTTCTTTTCTACCACTCACATTCCACTTCTCTTCCTTTTCTTTCTTTATTTCTTTCATTGTTTTCTTCTTCCTCTCCATTCTCCTATAAATAGCAGCCTCATTCTTCTCACCAATACACAGCCCAATGGGGAGGGACAAACCCTCCTCTTTCTCTTCTCCATCTCACATCATATTTTCCATTCTCTAGTATTTAGGGTTTTCAAGTCTTCAAGGAGGAGGGGAGCTGTTTACACCATTACCACCAGCCATCAACTATCATCACCACCATCATCATCACCTTGGGAATCTCGGCTTTTGAGTTACTCGCGTGAGGATTTAAGAGTTTGTGATCTTCGAGTTCTTCCTACTTTCCATATGGTGTACTTCAACTTATTCTTTAATTACTCTTTTTGAGTTCCTCTTTGTTGCTTGATTATTCTTTGTATTAGTTAACATGACATGATTTATATAATTTTCAGCCTATATTTATGAGTTTATTTGATTGTTAGATCCTAATTAATTAGTTCTTCTAGCAGCTTATGTGACTCCGTTTATTTGATTCGGTTTTATTGAATCTTTTATGTGTTCTTGTTTTAAGGTTCGAAACTTAAGATGATTGCATGTAATTGGTGCTAGAATTAGGGTTTTAATTCTAATTCACAAGTAGTAAAGGCTTATCAAACGGGTCGGAATCAAAATAAGAAGGATCGCGGATAGACGAGCGTTCGCTAGGTCGCGAACTTTAATTAACAACTCTTCTCCTATGCGTTAGATATGTTATTGATTGATCACCTTTGCATGTTTAATTGTTTAATCTAGATGAGCGTTCACTAGGTTAATTTTCATAGAAGAGCACTATTTGGGGAATGATAACCCGTGTGGGCATTCCACATATGTTAGTTTCGGTTTCATGGCTAGGGAACTTGGTTAATTTTCGGTCTAATGATTGGTAAACTTGTGTATATGTGGCTGAACTTTATATACTTTGTGTTTCATCATCATATTTTATTTATTCTTTGTAATTTAATTAATTTATTTCATTCAATTTATCACTTAATTCCCCCTTTTTACTTTGTACATATGTATATATTTATACTTCATACTTGTTAATAATAATTCTTTATTTTATTTAATTCTTGTGACATTTTTTGTTAGGTACACCCTTTGATCTCCGTTGTGAACGATACCCTACTTACACTATACTACCGATAGGGTTTTTTAAATTGATGCCCCATTTGGGCGAATCAGCCTTCCGTGAGATCTATATGCCGAAAGCGCCCCTCCGGTTGTCTGATTCGAGACTTGCAGAATGGATCTTCCTTAGTTACTTGGGTGGAGCACGTGGATGTGCGCGAAAAGGAGATGAAGGCCATTTTCGAACCCTTTGTCCATTCTGGGTTCGCTTTTGGTGCAAAGCGTTGGATCTCAACTCTCCAACGACAAGCCGAGCGCTACATGTGCGTCACAGGGATCCACACTTCACCCGGTGACTCTATCATTTCGCCCGAAGGAAAAAGAGGCCTAGAGGAAATGGCAAACCAGATGGCGATCTGTTTCTTCAACGACATCAGCAACTCCACGTATCATCACTGGACTTGTTCGAACCGAACAAGAGACACTCGAATGGAGGTCAGGACCAACAAGCGAAGGGGAGATCCGAGCAAGCCCCCTGGAGTCAATCGTACTGCCGGTTGTTCTGTCGTGCATCTTTCCCATCACACCAGGATCTTTGAGTTCCTCAAAGATGTGCATACGAGACCGCTGTGGGATAGTATGTCGATGGACAGCTCGGTACGTGTGCTAGCAAACTTCACCATCGGTCTTGACCCGCGGAACCAGATTTCGGTGCTCGCCATAGATAGTCACAACGACTTCCTCATTCTTCAGGAGTGTTGCACCGATCCAACGGGGTCGTCTGTGATTTATGCGCCGATTAACCATTCCATTCTCCAGTGTTTGTTATGTGGAGTTCAACCGGAGCCATTTCCGCTTATGTCATCAGGCTTCTCCATTCTGCCAAACGTATCCGGAGCTGTTCTTGATGGAACACTACTGACTATGGTGTTCCAGATCTCGGTGAAGGCTACATCAGCTAAATCTGCCGTGGAGTCGGCAACAACACTCGTCCAGGACACACTTCAAAGGATCAGAACCGCAGTCAATTAAGGAGCAAACGTTGGATGCAAGGCCCTGCTAGCCTTGTTTGTGACTGTTGGTGACTTGCTTCGGGAGGAGCTTAATGATCTTCAAGGGGGAGTTTTTCCTTAACCTTTCTGTTTATTTTTGTTTCCTTTTTCATTTGTATAAATGTCGTGTGTTTATTTCTGTTGTGTGTTTCAATTCAATAACCATACTTGAATTTTTCATTTCGTGAAATATCTGTCTAACATTGAGGACAATGTTTAATTCAAGTGTGGGGGAAGGTTTATTAAAAAGAAAAGAAAAAATTTGAAGAATTTGAAAAATTCAAAAAAATAATTTACTTGTTTTTGTTTTCTACGGTAACAATATATCGACTAAATCATACTTACTCCCTTGGTAGCGTTGAACCTACCATTGCACTAAGTAAGTCACTGTGGTCACGTATTGTTACGTAAATTAAAAAAATCAAAAAAATCAAAAAAAATAAAAAAAAAATTACAAAAATATTTGCTTCTGTGTTCTGTTTTTGTGTGTTTATTTGTATTCGTTTTTTATTCTTTCCGATCCCGATGATGAATTGAGATTAATTGTTGTGATTAGGAGAATGTTTATTATATGTCAAGGCTTTGTGTGATTTGCTTTGGATTTAATTTGCATAACTTGTGATTGCTCGAAATTTCATGTTCACATAACCTGTGTTAATTAGTTGATTGCAATCCGAGAAGCACATTTGAACATACATTGTCATGCATACCCAGAAATTGTGAGAATTTGAGCCTGTTGAATATTCACATGTATGCATTATTCATACATTTACTCGTTCTTCATGTGTGCACAATTCATGAGTTTTTGAACCTAGAACTTGCTCATTGACCTCTCGAAACTTTTTATTAATCTGTGATGAATTGGAAATGATTAAGGCATTAGTTGAGCACCATGGCCAAATATTCACCATCCATTTAAACACGAACTTTAGGAATTCCCTTTTGAACTAAACACTCATTAGCCGTTTCTTTTGTTCACCCACACCATCTCACCCTTGTTTTATTTATGTTTGCAAGACGATGATAGTGACTTCTTGTGTTCTTATGCTTCGGGTTTTGATTTGTATGGTAGTACCAAAAGGCAAGTGTGGGGGTGCATTTTATTTTGTTGTATTTATTCAAAGAAAGAAAAAAAAAATCAGAAAGAAAAAGAAGGAATAAAGTTCCTTAAGAAAGAAAAAAAAAAAAGAGTGGAAAAGAAAAAAAAAAATGCCACAAAAATAGAGTTATTTCTTGTATTGTTTTAATTTCAATAAAAGGTTAGAGGAGAATAGGAAAGTTGTTTCGGGTTTAGCATAGGTATGAGTTTCAAAGTCGTTGATTTGTCTTGCAAACATGTGGAACATTTATCATTTCTAATCCTTTCATTTCATTTACCATTCACCCTTTGACCCCTGTTTCACCTTAAAAGCCCTTATGATTTAATGATTTATGGATTAATTATGGAGAGTTGGTTGATGAGCAAGCTTATGGGAACACTACTTGTGTAATTGTTATGAGAGTAAACACTTAACCCTAAACACTGAGCGGAAATATTTAGTGAATCTTGTGAGTTTTAGTGGTTAATGTTGTTCATTTGTGCCTATTTGATTGCATGAGATTAATTGTACACTCGGTTTTCACAGACTTCACTCGAGCACGAATGAGATATCCATGTTAAGTACTTAGAAAATTCGTGAGCCTTGATATATAGTTTTTATTCTCCTGATTATAATTCTTCGAACTCGTTGAGGGTTATGGTTGGAAAGAATTTCTGTTTTGTGTTTCCCTTTCTGTTTTTGTGTTGTTCTGTTTTTAGTTCTGTGTTTGCTAGAGGACTAGCAAAAGTTCAAGTGTGGGGGTGTGATGTGAACGTAAAATACGTTCATAAAGTGCTCTAAATACTTGGATGGATGCTATTCTGAAAGCTTATTTGTCGGTTTAATGTTTGTTTTCGTGTTTTCAGGGAAAATATGTGAAAAATGCTTATTTACACATAAAAGGTGAATTTTGGAGATTTACAGCGCAATATCGGAAAGTCAACCGTGACTTTTCGATTATCTGATGACACCGGTCATCATTCGGAGGTGGAATATAACATTGTACGAAGATTTCGGGAACCGTTCCTAATCCCGACAATTTGTCGGCGAACCACCACTCACGGAGGCGCAACCACCACACGCGGTGGTGAAACATATTTTAAATCTCAATTTTATTTTCCCTTGTTTATATTTTAGATTTATTTATATTTATTTTTTATTCTATTTTAGTTTTTATTTTCTTTTGTTATTTTATTTATTCCTTTTATTTTCTTTATATTTATTTATTTAAATTCTTTTCATTATTTTATTTTATTATTATTTTATTTCTTTTGATTTTTGTTTATTGCAGCCATGTTACCCGCTCCTTATTCCCATCATCCAAATCCATCTCCACCACTCCAGCCGGCAAGCATTCATCACATACCACTTCACCAAGATTCCTCCCTCACGGCCGGCTCCTTCTTTTCCACTTAGCGAAGATCTCCGGCTAGTCTTCCACCTTCAATTTGAATTCAAATTCAGAAATTCACTGCTACTTCCTCCCTCTATAAATACCAGCTCGTCTCTCGTTTTCCATAGCCGGGGTTCATCCCTCGCGCTCACCAACTCTTTCCCCTTCTTTTCCTCCCCACCCTTCGGCGTCCATGTAGCTCACCTAGCTGCTTTCTATCCTTGCCCCTATACCCTCTCGATCATTCTCTACACTCAAAGCGTCCGTGTACGGGGAACCTCCTCCCCGTGCCTTCTCTTCTCCCCATCCTCTGTTCTCGTTCTTTTTCTTCTCGGTCAATCACAAACCATAATCATCAATTAATCAATCACCATCTTCTTCCCCTCTTCCATAATTAATCAACTGCAATTTCACAATTCACGGTCACAATCACCATCACAATCACCCAAACACCACTTATCCGCAAGTTTTGTTAATTAAACCCAATCTGCACGGACACACACGGGGTGGCCGGGGCTTCTCCTCCGGTCATCTTCTTTCTCTCTAACTTTCTTGGTTTTTCTTTTGCAGATTTCGCCGCTGCCACCGGGCCCGTGCCTCCTCGTTCTCTTCCCGTCGCCATCTGCAAATCCCGACCGGCAAGCTTCGTCCGTCTCGTCGCTGCTGCAATCCACGATTCCGGCGGTGCCGGAAATCCAAATGCCCGAAGCACCGCCGCTACTCCAATCCACGCCGCCGCCGCAGGTCCGTTCATCATCCCATGGTTTCTTCCAGGCCGCGCGTCCCTTCCCACTCACACATCGGCGCCGACGTCATCCCCAGTGGCGTCGAGCCCGGCTCAAACTCCCACCATCATCATCGATCCACCGCGCCACCTGCGCCGTGCCCGTGCCTCCTCTGCGCCGTCGATTTCGCAGAAATTCCAATCCCGGACCGGCACCGCTTCTGCCCCTACTCACACCGCCTGTGCCGTCTCACCAAGCGACGCAACCCGCTGCTCTGCCGCTAGCATCCAGCCGCGTCGACCCATCTTCTTGCCGGCGCCATCTCTCACCTCACCGTGCTCTCACCTCTCGATGCAAAGAAAGAAAAAAGAAGGAAACTGCAGAAATAAGTTGGCCCGTGTTCTGTTGTGAAGAAGAAGAAAAATAGAAGAAGCGCAGGTTGACTTTTCAACCAAGGAGAAAAGGCCGACCACGGGTCAAGCACGCCAAAGAGAGAGTCTTGGGTTTGACCGGAAAGAATTGGGCTTGGGCTTTTTGACCAAGTCAAGGCCCAAGGCCCAATTGCTATCTACACCTTTAAGCCTCAAGCCCAATTGCCTTCAGGCCCATTCCGAAATTGCTCTCTACACCCGAACCTCGACAATGGCGAATCCGATAAGATCCTTCGCCGGAATTTATTGAGCATTTCTTTCTCTCAAACTCAATTTAATTTTATGTTGTGTGATTTATTTGATTTATTTGTATTTTGAATATTTGATTGATTTGATAATTGTGTGTTTAATTCTATTATTGAAAAACCCAAAAATATGTTATTTGATTAATTTGTGTGTTAGTTTAAATTGTTAGTTCAATTTATATTGTTCTTGTTTTATTTTATTTTCAAAGATATTAAAAATCCAAAAACATTTTCCTTTATTTATTTATTGTTTTCAAAAGAATTTCAAAAACTCAAAAAGATCACTTTTGTATATATTGTATATTTTTGTAAATAGATACAATATAGTTTAATTAATTTCGTGACATTAGAAAAGTAAATAAACAATCCTCTGTGGGAAAAACCTCTACTTCCCATTATACTATTCAAACGACAAATTGTTAGGTAGTTTAGGTAATAATTAATGACGTCAGTAAAACCGCATATCAATACACAAGTTTATTAATCATTGGACCGAAAATTAACTAAGTTCCCTAGCCATGAAACCGAAATTAACATATGTGGAAAGTTAGAAGCTAACCACCCCCATATAAAACCTCTCTACGAAAATTAACCTAAGTGAAAGCACCTAGATTAACCAATTAAACATGCCATCTTAGTCTAGAAAGCTAGCTAGTCAAACCATGTTTAACGCATAGAAGAAGAGTTGTTAATCAAAGTGCACGACCTATTATAGAAAAGTCCATATGTCCGCAATCCTTTTTATTTGACACCGACCTTTGTCCAAAGCCTTTACTACTCGTGAATTAGGTTTCCAAAACTATTAGGTGAATTGTAATCCCTAACTCTAGCTCCAATTATATGCAAATATTATAAGTTTCGAACCCTATAACATAAACACATAAAAGTTTTCTATAAAACAGAATCAAGTAAACGGAGTCACATAAGCTACTAGAAGAACTAATTAATTAGGATCCAATAACTAAATAAACTCATAACTATAGGCTGTAAATTATATAAATCATGTCATGTTAACTAATACAAAGAATAATCAAGCAACAAAGAGGAACTCAATAGAGAATTTAAAGAATAAAGTCGAATTACACCATATGGAATAGCATGAAGACTTGAAGACCACGAAACCTTGAATCCTTGAAAGCAAGTAATCCAAACCGTGTGCAGCAAGGTGGTGGTGATGATGATGGACGAAATTGATGGTGATGATGGTGATGGTGCAGCCGCCTTTCCTCCTCCTTGAAGCCTTGAGAACCCTAAATACTAGAGAATGGAAAATATGATGGAGAAGAGAAAGAGGAGGGTTTGTCCCTCCCCATTGGGGTGTGAATTGGTGAAGAGAAATAGGCTCCTATTTATAGGAAAATGGAGAGGAAGAAGAAGACAATGGAAGAAATAAACAAAGAAAGGGAAAAGAAGTGGAATGTGAATGGGAGATAAAGAAATGGTAAGTGGTGGTGGAAATGAAATCATATGGCAATTAACCATTTATTTACCAAAAAGAAATTAAACACTAATGATGTGGGAAGAAAGCAACAAATATGGGTTGGTGAGATGGATGACAATATGGTGGTGAGTGGAGCATTGAGAATAAAAGAAGAAGAAAGAATTGGAAAGTAGACAGCACTGAGCTATGCCCACTTAGAACGGAATAATTGACGTTTGAACGGTTGGATGATTCTCAAATTTTAATACAGAATATATAACACACACATGCAGCGTGTATCAAAATTACAGCTGGATCCTACGGTGCAATTGGGAGATATTGGCTTCGCAAGTTGACAGATCTGCACAGGCAGATTGTCCGAAAATGGGCTTGGACCTTTCTTCTTGGGCTTGGGCCTTTCTTCTTGGGCTTGGGCCTTTCTTCTTGGGCTTGAGCCTTTCTTCATGGATTTGGGCCTTCATCTTCATGGATTTGGGCCTTCATCTTGGGCCTCACGGCAGCTCACTTCTTAATGGGCCTCGAAAAAGCCCATTAGACTTTGTAAATTTCCGAGCTCCGATTTTCTGCACGTATTCACATTTATATATCATTTAGGGACTCAAATATGGAAACTAAGCAAAAATAGCAAAGTTACAATTAAATCATAGCCAAATAGTAGGGAAAATACATTAAAAACGTCACACTTTGTGCTCCTATCAAATTCCCCCACACTTAGCTATTGCTAGTCCCTTAGCAACACAAAACTTAAAACAAAACAACACAAAACAGAAAAGGAAAACACAAAACATGTATTCTTTCCAACCATAACCCTCAGCGAGTTCAGAAGAGTTATAATCAGGAGAATACAAATTATATACCAAGGCTAACGAATTTGCTAAGTCTTTAACATGCACATCTCATTTATGCTCGGGTGTAGTGTGTGAAAACCAAGTATACAATTAATGTCAAGCAATCCAATAGGCACATATGAACAACATTAACCACTAAACCTCACAAGATTCACTAATTATTTCCGCTCAGTGTTTAGGGTTAAGTGTTTACTCTCAAAACAATTACACAAGTAGTGTTCCCATATGCTTG
This sequence comes from Rubus idaeus, assembly GCA_030142095.1. Lineage (NCBI taxonomy): Eukaryota > Viridiplantae > Streptophyta > Magnoliopsida > Rosales > Rosaceae > Rubus > Rubus idaeus. The sequence continues at coordinate 14,906,310 of CM057968.1, read as the reverse complement.
CTCATTAACCAACTCTCTACAATTAATCTACAAATCATCAGATCATAAGGACTTTCAGGTGAAACAGGGACCAAAGGTGAATGGTAAATGGTGAATGGTAAATGAAGTGAAAGGACTCGAAATGAAAAATGTTTTACATGTTTGCAAGACAAGTCAACGACTTTGAAACTCATACCTATGCTAAACCCGAAACAACTTTCTTATTTTCCTCCAACCTTTTATTGAAAATAAAACAATACAACAAAATAACTCTATTTTTGTGGTATTCTTTTTCTTTTTCTTTTCCACATTTTTTTTTTTTTTTTTTTTTTTTTTGAGGAATTTTATTCCTTCTTTTTATTTCTGATTTTTTTTTTCTTTGAACAAATACAACAAAATAAATACACCCCCACACTTGCCTTCTGGTATAATACCAAACAAATCCGAAGCATAAAAACATAAGAAGTCACTATCATCGTCTTGCAAACATAAATAAAACAAGGGTGAAATGGTGTGGGTGAACAAAAGAAACGGCTAATGAGTGATGAGTTCAAAAGGGGATTCCTAAAGTTCGTGTTTAGATGGATGGTGAATATTTTGGCCATGGTGCTCAACTAATGCCTTACTCATTTCTAATTCATCACAGATTAATAAAAAGTTTCAAGCGGTCTCTGAGCAAGTTCTAGGTTCAAAAACTCATGAATTGTGCACACATGAAGAACGAGTAAATGTATGAAAGATGCATACATGTGAATATTCAATAGGCTCAAGTCCTCACATTTTCTGGGTATGCATGACAATGTATGTTCAAATGTGCTTCTCGGATTGCAATCAACTAATCGAAACAGGTTATGTGAACATGAAATTTCGAGCTATCACAAGTTATGCAAATTAAATCCAAAGCAAATCACAAAGCCTTAGCATATAATCAACATTCTCAAAATCATAACAATTAAACTCAATTCATCATCGGAATTGGAAAGAACAAAGCACAAAACAAACAATAACACACAAAACAGAAGCAAATATTTTTGTAATTTTTGTTTTTTTTATTTTTTTTTTTTTTTTTATTTTTTTCAATTTACGTAACAATACGTGACCACAGTGACTTACTAAGTGCAATGGTAGGTTCAACGCTACCAAGGGAGTAAGTGTGATCTAGTCGATATATTGTTACCGTAGAAAACAAAAACAAGTAAATTATTTTTTTGAATTTTTCAAATTTTTCAAATTTTTTCTTTTCTTTTTAATAAACCTTCCCCCCACACTTGAATTAAACATTGTCCTCAATGTTAGAGAGATATTTCACGAAAATGAAAAATTCAAGCATGGTTATTGAATTTAAACACACAAACAGAAGTAAACACACAAACTGAAATAAACACACAACAGTTGACACGCCCAAAAGGGAGCATCAATTTAAAAAAAAACCCTATCGGTAGTATAGTGCATAGTAGGGTATCGTTCACAACGGAGATCAAAGGGTGTACCTAACAAAAATTGTCACAAAGAATTAAATAAAATGAAGAATTATTATTTACAAGTATAAAGAATATATACATATGTACAAAGTAAAAGGGGGCTTAAGAGATAAATTAAATGAAATAAATTAATTAAATTACAAAGAATAAATTAAATAAGATGGGATGAAACATAAAGAATATAAAGTTCAGCCACAAGTATACAAGTTTACCAATTATTGGACCGAAAATTAACCAAGTTCCCTAGCCATGAAACCGAAATTAACATATGTGGAAAGTTAGAAGCTAACCATTCCCCAAATAAAACCTCTCTACGAAAATTAACCTAAGTGAAAGCACCTAGATTAACCAATTAAACATGCCATCTTAGTCTAGAAAGCTAGCTAGTCAAACCATGTTTAACGCATAGAAGGAGAGTTGTTAATCAAAGTGCACGACCCATTATAGAAAAGTCCATATGTCCGCAATCCTTTTTATTAGACACCGACCTTTGTCCAAAGCCTTTACTACTCGTGAATTAGGTTTCCAAAACTATTAGGTGAATTGTAATCCCTAACTCTAGCTCCAATTATATGCAAATATTATAAGTTTCGAACCCTATAACATAAACACATAAAAGTTTTCTATAAAACAGAATCAAATAAACGGAGTCACATAAGCTACTAGAAGAACTAATTAATTAGGATCCAATAACTAAATAAACTCATATAAATAGGCTGGAAATTATATAAATCATGTCATGTTAACTAATACAAAGAATAATCAAGCAACAAAGAGGAATTCATAAGAATAATTAAAGGAAAAGTCAGATTACACCATATGGAATAGCATGAAGACTTGAAGACCACGAAACCTTGAATCCTTGAAAGCAAGTAATCCAAACCGTGTGCAGCAAGGTGGTGATGATGATGGACGAAATTGATGGTGATGATGGTGATGGTGCAGCCGCCTTTCCTCCTCCTTGAAGCCTTGAGAACCCTAAATACTAGAGAATGGAAAATATGATGGAGAAGAGAAAGAGGAGGGTTTGTCCCTCCCCATTGGGGTGTGTATTTGTGAGGAGAATGAGGCTGCTATTTATAGGAGAATGGAGAGGAAGAAGAAGAAGACAATGGAAGAAATAAACAAAGAAAGGGAAAAGAAGTGGAATGTGAATGGGAGATAAAGAAATGGTAAGTGGTGGTGGAAATGGAATCATATGGCAATTAACCATTTATTTACCAAAAAGAAATTAAACACTAATGGTGTGGGCAGAAAGAAGAGGAAAGAATATAGGGGTGAGTGGAGCATTGAAAATAAAAGAAGAGGAAAGAAATAAAAACGGACAGCACTGAGCAGTGCGCACTTAGAACGGAATCCTGCACGTTTCAACGGTTGGATGCTTCTGAAATTTTATTTGGGAATAACTAACATCCATGTGCAGCGTGTATCAAAATTACAGCTAGATCTGACGGTACAATTGAGAGATATGGGCCTCTCAAGTTGACCTATCTGCACAGGCAGATTGTCCGAAAATCTGGGCTTGGGCCATTCCTCATGCTTTGTGAACCTGGGCCTTCCTTCATTGATTTGGGCCTTCCATCTTGGGCTTGGGCCTCCTTCTTGGGTTTGGGCCTCCTTCTTGGGCCTCATGGCAGACCACCTCTTAATGGGCCTCGCAAAAGCCCATTAGACTTCGTTTCTGCACATGTTCACATTAATACATCATTTTGGACTCAAATATGGAAACTATGCTAAAATAGCAAAGTTACAATTAAATCATAGCCAAATAGTAGGGAAAACACATTAAAAACGTCACACTTTGTGCTCCTATCAAATTCCCCCACACTTAGCTATTGCTAGTCCCTTAGCAACACAAAACTTAAAACAACACAAAACAAAACAGAAAAGGGAAACACAAAACATATATTCTTTCCAACCATAATCCTCAGCGAGTTCGAAAAAATTATAATCAGGAGAATAAAAATTATATATCAAGGCTAACAAATTTGCTAAGCATTTAACCTGCACATCTCATTCATGCTCGGGTGCAGTGTGTGAAAACCGAGTATACAAAAAATCTCAAGCAATCCAATAGGCACATCGAAACAACATTAACCACTAAAGCTCACAAGATTCACTAATTATTTCCGCTCAATGTTTAGGGTTAAGTGTTTACTCTCAAAACAATTACACAAGTACCGTTCCCATATGCTTGCTCATCGACCAACTCTCTACAATTAATCCACAAATCATTAGATCATAAGGGCTTTAAGGTGAAACAGGGACCAAAAGGTGGATGGTAAATGGTGAATGGTGAATAATGAATGAAGGGACTGGAAATGAAAAATGTTTCATATGTTTGCAAGACAAATCAACGACTTTGAAACTCATAACTATGCTATACCCGAAACAACTTTCTTATTCTCCTCCAACCTTTTATTGAAATTAAAAACAAGAAAATAACTCTATTTTTGACATTTCTCTTTCTGACATTTTTTTCTTTCTTTCTTTTCTATTTTTTTTTCTTTGAGGAACTTTATTCCTTCTTTTTGTTTTTGATTTTTTTTTCTTTCTTTGAACAAATACAACAAAATAAAATGCACCCCCACACTTGCCTTTTGGTATACTACCATACAAATAAAAACCCGAAGCATAAGAACACAAGAAGTCACTATCATCGTCTTGCAAACATAAATAAAACAAGGGTGAGATGGTGTGGGTGAACAAAAGAAACGGCTAATGAGTGTTTAGTTCAAAAGGGGATTCCTAAAGTTCGTGTTTAGATGGATGGTGAATACTTTGGCCATGGTGCTCAACTAATGCCTTACTCATTTCTAATTCATCACAGATTAATAAAATGTTTCAAGTGGTCTTTGAGCAAGTTCTAGGTTCAAAACTCATGAATTGTGCACAAATGAAGAACGAGTAAATGTATGAATGATGCATACATGTGAATATTCAACAGGCTCAAGTCCTCACATTTTCTGGGTATGCATGACAATGTATGTTTAAATGTGCTTCTCGGATTGCAATCAATTAATCGACACAGGCGATGTGAACATGGAATTTCGAGCAATCATGAGTTATGCAAATTAAATTCAAAGCAAACTACATAAAGTTTTAGCATATAATCAACATTCTCCTAATCACAACAAATTAAACTCAATTCATCATTGGGATTGGAAAGAATATATCATAAAAGACAAACACTAAGAATATATTTATTTATTTTTTTTTTCAAAAGATACAGCTCAAATAAATAAACAAGCACTTTCTAAGACTCGATAGCTCCAAAGCCAGTGCGAAACAAACGAGCTTACAAAACTAATTTTTTTTTTATTTACTAAAATTTTTGAATTTTTTTGATTTTTTTGGAAAGAACATAACACAAAGAAATACACAACAGAAGCAAATTTTTTTTTCTTTTTGATTTTTTTTTTTGATTTTTTTTTAAAGATGCTACCTTACCCCCACACTTGAATCTAACATTGTCCTCAATGTTGACAAATTTACTTTTGCAAATGTAAAATTCAACCATGGGTTGAACAAAAATAAAAACACACAACAAACAAAACAATTTAAATAAAATACTTAACAAATCCGAAACAAAACAAAAATAAAATAAATAAATGTAAAGTAAACAAACACAATTTTTTATTTTTAAAACAATTTTTCTGTTTTTATTTTTTTTACACAAACGGTTAACGAGAGTGAGAAAAAGAAAACTCCCTTTGACAACTCCCGAGGATAGCCGGAAATCACCAACAAGACATCAACCTCAAGGTTTTTCAACCTTGACTTCCTAAACGTATGCTCCGATGTAAGTGGTATAATTTCCGATACCCTGGATTATTCCCTATAAAAATTAAAAAGTTAGTAATAAATTTTACAAAATAAAAATAAAATATTTACAAAGTTAAAAATATGTCACAAATTATCTATACAAAATGAATGAATAAATTTTCCTATGTCTAAGTAAATTTTATTTACACAATACACTCAAGTGTACAAAAATATTATCTTTTGTCTGAATATAGTTGAAAAAAAATGAAAGTTGATTCCAAGCGGTAACTCAAGGTGGACGTACGGCCTAGGTGCAATGCCTTGACTTAAATGACATTCCGTGTTTTCAGAAGGCGAATGGCCAGATCATATGAGAATAAGCGAGGGGCAGGATTCATTTGGTGGACTACGGAGGCTTACACCCCTATCGACTTACGTCAGTCCATAGTCCTCTGAATCCAAAACCTGTCACTCAGGGTCTCGACCTAGACACCATCCATGTGCCCCTTACTCAGTTGAGAAAGCACTTAAGTGTTCGACAATTCTCCAAGTGTTAATAAAGGCCGCCCTCAACCTCAAATAACCTTACGGTAAAAATGAAGGGTTTAGGCCAATATTAATAAAAGGACCTTACCTATTCCGTTCAAGTTACAACTTACAACAACAAAAAATAATCAACTATATAAAAGACACCTAAATAAATTACTAAGTGTAGCAAAATATCAACAAGTATAAATAAGTATTATTCACAAATATTCACAAAATAATAGTTAGGAATTTTCAATCCCCGTCGACGGCGCCAAAAATTGACACGCCCAAAAGGGAGCATCAATTTAAAAAAAACCCTATCGGTAGTATAGTGCATAGTAGGGTATCGTTCACAACGGAGATCAAAGGGTGTACCTAACAAAAATTGTCACAAAGAATTAAATAAAATGAAGAATTATTATTTACAAGTATAAAGAATATATACATATGTACAAAGTAAAAGGGGGCTTAAGAGATAAATTAAATGAAATAAATTAATTAAATTACAAAGAATAAATTAAATAAGATGGGATGAAACATAAAGAATATAAAGTTCAGCCACAAGTATACAAGTTTACCAATTATTGGACCGAAAATTAACCAAGTTCCCTAGCCATGAAACCGAAATTAACATATGTGGAAAGTTAGAAGCTAACCATTCCCCAAATAAAACCTCTCTACGAAAATTAACCTAAGTGAAAGCACCTAGATTAACCAATTAAACATGCCATCTTAGTCTAGAAAGCTAGCTAGTCAAACCATGTTTAACGCATAGAAGAAGAGTTGTTAATCAAAGTGCACGACCCATTATAGAAAAGTCCATATGTCCGCAATCCTTTTTATTAGACACCGACCTTTGTCCAAAGCCTTTACTACTCGTGAATTAGGTTTCCAAAACTATTAGGTGAATTGTAATCCCTAACTCTAGCTCCAATTATATGCAAATATTATAAGTTTCGAACCCTATAACATAAACACATAAAAGTTTTCTATAAAACAGAATCAAATAAACGGAGTCACATAAGCTACTAGAAGAACTAATTAATTAGGATCCAATAACTAAATAAACTCATATAAATAGGCTGGAAATTATATAAATCATGTCATGTTAACTAATACAAAGAATAATCAAGCAACAAAGAGGAATTCATAAGAATAATTAAAGGAAAAGTCAGATTACACCATATGGAATAGCATGAAGACTTGAAGACCACGAAACCTTGAATCCTTGAAAGCAAGTAATCCAAACCGTGTGCAGCAAGGTGGTGATGATGATGGACGAAATTGATGGTGATGATGGTGATGGTGCAGCCGCCTTTCCTCCTCCTTGAAGCCTTGAGAACCCTAAATACTAGAGAATGGAAAATATGATGGAGAAGAGAAAGAGGAGGGTTTGTCCCTCCCCATTGGGGTGTGTATTTGTGAGGAGAATGAGGCTGCTATTTATAGGAGAATGGAGAGGAAGAAGAAGACAATGGAAGAAATAAACAAAGAAAGGGAAAAGAAGTGGAATGTGAATGGGAGATAAAGAAATGGTAAGTGGTGGTGGAAATGGAATCATATGGCAATTAACCATTTATTTACCAAAAAGAAATTAAACACTAATGGTGTGGGCAGAAAGAAGAGGAAAGAATATAGGGGTGAGTGGAGCATTGAAAATAAAAGAAGAGGAAAGAAATAAAAACGGACAGCACTGAGCAGTGCGCACTTAGAACGGAATCCTGCACGTTTCAACGGTTGGATGCTTCTGAAATTTTATTTGGGAATAACTAACATCCATGTGCAGCGTGTATCAAAATTACAGCTAGATCTGACGGTACAATTGAGAGATATGGGCCTCTCAAGTTGACCTATCTGCACAGGCAGATTGTCCGAAAATCTGGGCTTGGGCCATTCCTCATGCTTTGTGAACCTGGGCCTTCCTTCATTGATTTGGGCCTTCCATCTTGGGCTTGGGCCTCCTTCTTGGGTTTGGGCCTCCTTCTTGGGCCTCATGGCAGACCACCTCTTAATGGGCCTCGCAAAAGCCCATTAGACTTCGTTTCTGCACATGTTCACATTAATACATCATTTTGGACTCAAATATGGAAACTATGCTAAAATAGCAAAGTTACAATTAAATCATAGCCAAATAGTAGGGAAAACACATTAAAAACGTCACACTTTGTGCTCCTATCAACAGTTAAGTAAATGAAAAGGGAAACAGAAAGACTCCCCTTTGAAGATCGTTAAGCTCCTCCCGAAGCAAGTCACCAACAGTCACAAACAAGGCTAGCAGGGCCTTGCATCCAACGTTTGCTCCTTAATTGACTGCGGCTCTGATCCGTTGAAGTGTGTCCTGGACAAGGGTTGTTGCCGACTCCATGGCAGACTTGGCTGATGTAGCCCTCACTGAGATCTGGAACACCATAGTCAGAAGTGTTCCGTCAAGTACAGCTCCGGATACGTTTGGCAGAATGGAGAAGCCAGAAGACATAAGCGGAAATGGCTCCGGTTGAACTCCAGATAGCAAACACTGGAGAATGGAATGGTTGATCGGCGCGTAAATCACAGACGACCCCGTTGCATCGGTGCAACACTCCTGGAGAATGAGGAAGTCGTTGTGACTATCTATGGCGAGCACCGAAATCTGGTTCCGCGGGTCAAGACCGATGGTGAAATTTGCTAGCACACGCACCGAGCTGTCCATCGACATACTATCCCACATTGGTCTAGTCTGAACGTCTTTGAGGAACTCAAAGATCCTGGTGTGATGGGAGAGATGAACGACAGAACAACCAGCAGTACGATTGACTCCAGGGGGCTTGCTCGGATCACCCCTTCGCTTGTTGGTCCTGACCTCCATTCGAGTGTCCCTTGTTGATAGGTTCATAATTGTACAACTTTTTATATCAATTTCCCTACATTTTTGTTGTTAGTTTCTCATAAATTTGTGTTATTTATTTAGTTTTTGTGTTTGTAGGTTTCCTATTGCAAATAAGAGAAAAGAAGTTAAGTTGAGGAAAATAAGCAAAGTGTCGGAAATTTACGAAGTCTAATGGGCTTTTTCGAGGCCCATTAAGAGGTGAGCTGCCGTGAGGCCCAAGATGAAGGCCCAAATCCATAATGAAGGCCCAAACCCAAGATGAAGGCCCAAATCCATGAAGGAAGGCCCAAGTCCATGAAGGAAGGCCCAAGTTCACAAACCATGAGGGAAAGGTCCAAGCCCATTTTCGAACAATCTGCCTGTGCAGATCTGTCAACTTTGGAAGCCCATATCTCCTAATTCAACCGTTGGATCCAGCTGTATTTTTGATACACGATGCACGTGTGTGTTAGGTATTCTGGATTCAAATTTCAGAATCATCCAACCGTTCAAACTTCAATTATGCCGTTCTAAGTGGGCATAGCTCAGTGCTGCCTACTTTCTAATTCTTTCTTCTTCTTTATTCTCAATGCTCCACTCACCCCCATTTTTCCATCCATCTCACCAACCCATATTTGTTGCTTTCTCCCCACAACATTAGTGTTTAATTTCTTTTTGGTAAATAAATGGTTAATTGCCATATGATTCCATTTCCACCACCACTTACCATTTCTTTATCTCCCATTCACATTCCACTTCTTTTCCCTTTCTTTGTTTATTTCTTCCATTGTCTTCTTCTTCCTCTCCATTTTCCTATAAATAGGTGCCTATTTCTCTTCACCAATACACACCCCAATGGGGAGGGACAAACCCTCCTCTTTCTCTTCTCCCTCTCACATCATATTTTCCATTCTCTAGTATTTAGGGTTTTCAAGGCTTCAAGGAGGAGAAGAAGGAGATGTCACCATCACCACCAGCCATCAACCACACATGTTCATCACCATCATCACCTTGGGAATCTCGGCTTTGGATTGCTTGCTTTCAAGGATTCAAAGATCCGTGGTCTTCGAGTTCTTCATGTTCTCCATATGGTGTAATTCGACTTTATTCTTTAAATTCTCTATTGAGTTCCTCTTTGTTGCTTGATTATTCTTTGTATTAGTTAACATGACATGATTTATATAATTTTCAGCCTATATTTATGAGTTTATTTAGTTATTGGATCCTAATTAATTAGTTCTTCTAGTAGCTTATGTGACTCCGTTTACTTGATTCTGTTTTATAGAAAACTTTTATGTGTTTATGTTATAGGGTTCGAAACTTATAATATTTGCATATAATTGGAGCTAGAGTTAGGGATTACAATTCACCTAATAGTTTTGGAAACCTAATTCACGAGTAGTAAAGGCTTTGGACAAAGGTCGGTGTCAAATAAAAAGGATTGCGGACATATGAACTTTGTCATAATGGGTCGTGCACTTTGATTAACAACTCTTCTTCTATGCGTTAAACATGGTTTGACTAGCTAGCTTTCTAGACTAAGATGGCGTGTTTAATTGGTTAATCTAGGTGCTTTCACTTAGGTTAATTTTCGTAGAGAAGTTTTATTTGGGGAATGGTTAGCTTCTAACTTTCCACATATGTTAATTTCGGTTTCATGGCTAGGGAACTTGGTTAATTTTCGGTCCAATGATTAATAAACTTGTGTATATGTGGCTGTAATTTATATATTTTATGTTCCATCCCATCTTATTTAATTTATTCTTTGTAGATTTAATTAATTTATTTCATTCAATTTATCACTCAATCCCCCCTTTTACTTTGTACATATGTATATATTCTTTATACTTGTTAATAATAATTCTTTATTTTATTTAATTCTTTGTGACATTTTTTGTTAGGTACACCCTTTGATCTCCGTTGTGAACGATACCCTACTATGCACTATACTACTACCGATAGGGTTTTTTTAAATTGATGCTCCTTTTGAGCGTGTCAATTTTTGGCGCCGTTGCCGGGGAATGAAAATGTTCCTAACCTAATATTTTTTTTTTGTTAATACTGTTTATAATTTTTTTACTTGTATATAATTACTGTTTACTTTTTATTGTTTATAATTTTACTTTTTTTTTAACTGTTCGTATTACTTGTTTATATTACTTGTATATATTACTTGTGAATAGTTGTTGTTATTACTTGTTTTTAATACTTGTTCATATTTTGTTACACTTAGTATTTTATTTAGGTGTCTTTTATATAGTTGATTATTTTTTTGTTGTTGTAAGTTGTAACTTGAACGGAAATAGGTAAGGTCCTTTTATTAATATTGGCCTAAACCCTTCATTTTTACTGTAAGGTTATTTGAGGTTGAGGGCGGCCTTTATTAACACTTGGAGAATTGTCGAACACTTAAGTGCTTTCTCAACTGAGTAAGGGGCACATGGATGGTGTCTAGGTCGAGACCCTGGGTGACAGGTTTTGGATTCAGAGGACTATAGACAGACGAAAGTCGATAGGGGCTTGCCTCCGTAGTCCACCAAATGAATCCTGCCCCTCGCTTATTCTCATATGATCTGGCCATTCGCCTTCTGAAAACACGGAAAGTCATTTAAGTCAAGGCATTGCACCTAGGCCGTAAGTCCACCTTGAGTTACCGCTTGGAATCAACTTTCATTTTTTTTCAACTATATTGAGGCAAAAGAAACTGTTTTTGTACACTTTAGGTATATTGGATCAAACATGACTTTAAGAGGAGTAGCTGTTTCAGTCCCATTGCACATTGAAGTCCTCTGTTCCCGTACCTAAGTGTATTGTGTAAATAAAATTTACTTAGACATAGGAAAATTTAATTATTCATTTTGTATAGATAATTTGTGATACATTTTTAACTTTGTAAAAATTTTATTTTTATTTTGTAAATTTTATTACTAACTTTTTAAATTTTATAGGGAATAATCTTGGTTTGTCGGAAATTATACCATTATGCACTTGGAGCTAACGTTTGGAAGTCAAGGCCGGAGAGCCTTGAGGTTGGTGTCTTGATGGTGTATTCCGGCTATCCTCGGGAGTCGTCAAAGGGAGTTTTTCTCACTCTCGTTAATTGTTTTTTTTTTAGTTCATTGTAAAAGAAAACATAGAAATTTTGGTTTAAAAAAAAAATTTGTTGTTTTACTTTTTGTTTTCTGTTTGTTTCTTTTATTTTGGTTTATTTATTTATTTTTCAAATAAATCACCATGCTTGAATTTTTCATTACACTAAATATTTGTCAAACATTGAGGACAATGTTAGATTCAAGTGTGGGGGTAAGGTAGCATCTTGAAAAAAAAAATATATAAAAAAAAATTCAAAAAAATCAAAAAGCCAAAAATTAAAAATATCAGTAAAAAAAAATGTTTAGTTATGTAAGCTCGTTTGTTTCGCACTGGCTTTGGAGCTATCGAGTCTTAGAAAGTGCTTGTTTGTTTATTTGAGCTATATCATTTAAAAAAAATCAAAAAATCAAAAATTACAAAAATATTTGCTTCTTTTTGTGTGTTTATTTGTATTTTGTGCTTTGTTCTTTCCAATCCCAAGGATGAATTGAGTTTACTTTGTTGTGATTAGGAAAATATTGATTATATGCTAAGACTTTGTGTAGTTTGCTTTGAATTTAATTTGCATAACTTGTGATTGCTCGAAATTCCATGTTCACATAACCTGTTTCGATTAATTGATTGCAATCCGAGAAGCACATTTGAACATACATTGTCATGCATACCCAGAAAATGTGAGGATTTGAGCCTATTGTATATTCACATGTATGCATATTTCATACATTTACTCGTTCTTCATGTGTGCACAATTCATGAGTTTTGAACCTAGAACTTGCTCAAAGACCACTTGAAACGTTTTATTAATCTGTGATGAATTAGAGATGATTAAGGCATTAGTAAAGCACCATGGCCAAACTGACTTACATCCCTGTAAACACGAACTTTAGGAATAACCCTTTTGAACTAAACACTCATTAGCCGTTTCTTTTGTTCATCCACACCATTTCACCCTTGTTTTATTGTGTTTGCAAGACGATGATAGTGACTTCTTGTACTTTTATTCTTCGGATTTGTATGGTAATATACCAAAAGGCAAGTGTGGGGGTGCATTTTATTTTGTTGTATTTGTTCAAAGAAAGAAAAAAAAATCAGAAATAAAAAGAAGGAATAAATTCCTCACAGAAAAAAAAAATAGAAAAGAAAGAAATAAAAAAAAAATCAAAAACAAAAAGAAGGAATATAGTTCCTCAAGAAAAAAAAAAGAGAAGAAAAAAATGTCAGAAAGAAAAATTCCAAAAATAGAGTTATTTTCTTGTATTATTTTCAATAAAAGGTTGGAGGAGAATAAGAGTTGTTTCGGGTATAGCATAGGTATGAGTTTCAAAGTCGTTGATTTGTCTTGCAAACATGTAAAACATTTATCATTTCGAGTCCTTTCATTCCATTCACCATTTACCATTCATCCTTTTGTCCCTTTTTCACCTAAAAAGTCCATATGATCTGATGATTTGTGGATTAATTGTAGAGAGTTGGTCGATGAGCAAGCCTATGGGAACATTACTTGTGCAATTGTTTTGAGAGTAAACACTTAACCCTAAACACTGAGCGGAAATATTTAGTGATCATTGTGAGGTTTAGTGGTTAATGTTGTTTTGATGTGCCTATTGGATTGCATGAGATTATTTGTACACTTGGTTTTCACACACTTCACCCGAGCATAAATGAGATGTGCATGTTAAAGACTTAGCAAATTCGTTAGCCTTGGTATATAATTTGTATTCTCCTGATTATAACTCTTGCGAACTCGCTGAGGGTTATGGTTGGAAAGAATATCTGTTTTGTGTTTCCTTTTCTGTTTTGTGTTGTTCTGTTTTAAGTTTTGTGTTGCTAAGGGACTAGCAAAAGCTAAGTGTGGGGGTATTTGATAGGTTCATAATTGTACAACTTTTTATATCAATTTCCCTACATTTTTGTTGTTAGTTTCTCATAAATTTGTGTTATTTATTTAGTTTTTGTGTTTGTAGGTTTCCTATTGCAAATAAGAGAAAAGAAGTTAAGTTGAGGAAAATAAGCAAAGTGTCGGAAATTTACGAAGTCTAATGGGCTTTTTCGAGGCCCATTAAGAGGTGAGCTGCCGTGAGGCCCAAGATGAAGGCCCAAATCCATAATGAAGGCCCAAACCCAAGATGAAGGCCCAAATCCATGAAGGAAGGCCCAAGTCCATGAAGGAAGGCCCAAGTTCACAAACCATGAGGGAAAGGTCCAAGCCCATTTTCGAACAATCTGCCTGTGCAGATCTGTCAACTTTGGAAGCCCATATCTCCTAATTCAACCGTTGGATCCAGCTGTATTTTTGATACACGATGCACGTGTGTGTTAGGTATTCTGGATTCAAATTTCAGAATCATCCAACCGTTCAAACTTCAATTATGCCGTTCTAAGTGGGCATAGCTCAGTGCTGCCTACTTTCTAATTCTTTCTTCTTCTTTATTCTCAATGCTCCACTCACCCCCATTTTTCCATCCATCTCACCAACCCATATTTGTTGCTTTCTCCCCACAACATTAGTGTTTAATTTCTTTTTGGTAAATAAATGGTTAATTGCCATATGATTCCATTTCCACCACCACTTACCATTTCTTTATCTCCCATTCACATTCCACTTCTTTTCCCTTTCTTTGTTTATTTCTTCCATTGTCTTCTTCTTCCTCTCCATTTTCCTATAAATAGGTGCCTATTTCTCTTCACCAATACACACCCCAATGGGGAGGGACAAACCCTCCTCTTTCTCTTCTCCCTCTCACATCATATTTTCCATTCTCTAGTATTTAGGGTTTTCAAGGCTTCAAGGAGGAGAAGAAGGAGATGTCACCATCACCACCAGCCATCAACCACACATGTTCATCACCATCATCACCTTGGGAATCTCGGCTTTGGATTGCTTGCTTTCAAGGATTCAAAGATCCGTGGTCTTCGAGTTCTTCATGTTCTCCATATGGTGTAATTCTACTTTATTCTTTAAATTCTCTATTGAGTTCCTCTTTGTTGCTTGATTATTCTTTGTATTAGTTAACATGACATGATTTATATAATTTTCAGCCTATATTTATGAGTTTATTTAGTTATTGGATCCTAATTAATTAGTTCTTCTAGTAGCTTATGTGACTCCGTTTACTTGATTCTGTTTTATAGAAAACTTTTATGTGTTTATGTTATAGGGTTCGAAACTTATAATATTTGCATATAATTGGAGCTAGAGTTAGGGATTACAATTCACCTAATAGTTTTGGAAACCTAATTCACGAGTAGTAAAGGCTTTGGACAAAGGTCGGTGTCAAATAAAAAGGATTGCGGACATATGAACTTTGTCATAATGGGTCGTGCACTTTGATTAACAACTCTTCTTCTATGCGTTAAACATGGTTTGACTAGCTAGCTTTCTAGACTAAGATGGCGTGTTTAATTGGTTAATCTAGGTGCTTTCACTTAGGTTAATTTTCGTAGAGAAGTTTTATTTGGGGAATGGTTAGCTTCTAACTTTCCACATATGTTAATTTCGGTTTCATGGCTAGGGAACTTGGTTAATTTTCGGTCCAATGATTAATAAACTTGTGTATATGTGGCTGTAATTTATATATTTTATGTTCCATCCCATCTTATTTAATTTATTCTTTGTAGATTTAATTAATTTATTTCATTCAATTTATCACTCAATCCCCCCTTTTACTTTGTACATATGTATATATTCTTTATACTTGTTAATAATAATTCTTTATTTTATTTAATTATTTGTGACATTTTTTGTTAGGTACACCCTTTGATCTCCGTTGTGAACGATACCCTACTATGCACTATACTACTACCGATAGGGTTTTTTTTTAAATTGATGCTCCTTTTGAGCATGTCACTTGTTCGGTTCGAACAAGTCCAGTGGTGGTACGTGGAGTTGCTGATGTCGTTGAAGAAACAGACTGTCATCTGTTTTGCCATTTCCGCCAGGCCTCTTCTTCCTTCAGGAGAGATGATAGAGTCACCGGGTGAAGTGTGGATCCCTGTGGCGCACATGTAGCGCTCGGCTTGTCGTTGGAGGGTTGAGATCCAACGCTTTGCACCAAAAGCGAACCCTGAATGAACGAAAGGTTCGAAAATGGCCTTCATCTCCTTTTCGCGTACATCCACGTGCTCCACCCAAGTAACTAAGGAAGATCCATTCTGAAGATCACGTATCAGGCATCCGGAGGGGCGTTTTCGGCAAATCGATCTCACGGAAGGCTTTGGATTTGAACGCAATTCATCCACGGAGACATCCACAACGACCCAACTTTCATCCGAGTTGTTGGTGAGAATACCGAACAAACCGGACTTCACGAGTTGAAACGAGGTGAGATGGCACTAGAAACTCGGCCGACATCACTTGCTTCGCTCCTTGTAGCCTTCTTCGTTCTTTGGAGGAAAGGATCTCCAACGTCTTGGCGTTTGTGATCATGCTACGAAGGCGGCAACCATCGACCAACATCCATTAAGATCCGAACGATGGTGGTCGGATAAAGATGGATGGTTGCCGAGTGTCTCGACGATTCGGCTTTGAAGTACGGAGCGAGGTTCGGCTCGTTGAAACACTCGCAAGTACTCGGCCACTATGAAGAGTCTCGGGATGAATAGACGTGTCGGGAGTCGGTGAAGTTATCCACAAAGGAAATCCGGCGGTGGCCATGAGCGGGAGCTCGTGTTTGGCCTTACGGACGATATCCGAGATCAAGTCGGTGTGGACTCCGACAAGATCGTGAGCAGGTCCGGGAAGGGTGTCGGATGGCAAAGGTACGGATGGGCGCTCGGACTAGGGTAGGCATGAGGCTCCGCACATCCCGTCTCAAGTGGTCCATGTCGATGGAATCATCGGACAACTCGAGAAGAGCCTCTTGTTGTGGAGGAACAACTTCGAGACTTCGCCTAGGCACATCTGAGTGCGGAACAGGACCTCCGCAATTAGGACAGATGCCGCTGTGGAGAGCATCGACGAGTCGTTGATTCAGAAGTTGAAGCTCCTCGTTCTTGCTCACCAGCTGATCATTTCGTCTCTCTAACTCGGCGATACGTTGCTCAGACGTCAGGATACCGAATTTCTTCCTATTTCTCGACCCCCAATAATAGACTTGGTCCTCCTCTAGTCCGATTTTCGGACCAAATCTTTCACGTTGTGGTTTGGTGGGGTGAGAATACACCGCAAAGAAAGCCGCCAGTGCTTCTCTCTGAGCTTTGGTGTACTTTGTCCTCGGAAGTCTCCTATAGACAGGAGCGGCTTCCGGATCGGCAGGTGGATCAGCAACCAGGATTGGTGCTTGGGGTAGTGGTTGTGGTTGTGGTTGTGGCTCGGTCGGCATGCTAGCATCGGCGCTATTGAGCATGCTTGGTGGAATTATTTCAGCCAAGCCTTCAAAGATTGGGTTCTCTGAAGGACCTGCCTGAAACAAATCACTGAAAGAATTAACTCTTTTGGCCATTTCTGGGTTAGGATGGGAGGATAACTTTCTGGGTTTGGGAGTATTTCTGGGAAAACTCAAGAACAGATGAAGAACACGAAGAACACGAGAGAGAAAACGAGAGAGAGAGAGAGAGACTAAGGGAAATTTCGTGAAATGACCTAAGGGAACTAACGCAAACCGAAGGGGAAGGGAAGGAACGGACGCACGCTCGCACACGTTGACACGCCCAAAAGGAGCATCAATTTAAAAAATCCCTATCGGTTGTAGTATAGTGGTAGTAGGGTATCGTTCACAACGGAGATCAAAGGGTGTACCTAACAAAAATTGTCACAAAGAATTAAATAAAATAAAGAATTATTAACAAGTATAAAGTATAAATATATACATATGTACAAAGTAAAAGGGGGGTTTAAGAAATAAATTGAATGAAATAAATTAATTAATCTACAAACAATAAATGAAATAAGATGGGATGAAACACAAAGAATATAAAGTTCAGCCACAAGTATACAAGTTTACCAATTATTGGACCGAAAATTAACCAAGTTCCCTAGCCATGAAACCGAAATTAACATATGTGGAATGCTGGACCGCCAATTATCATTCCCCAAATAAAACCACTTTCATGAAAATTAACCTAAGCGACCGCACCTAGATTAATCAATCAAACATGCAAAGGTAGCTAATCAAAACATGTCCAACGCATAAAAGAAGAGTTGTTAATTAAAGTGCACGACCTAGTGGGACCGCCCATCTATCCGTGATCCTTCTTATTTCATTCCGACCTCTTTCCAAAGCCTTTACTACTTGTGAATTAGAATTAAAACCCTAATTCTAGCACCAATTATATGCAATCATCTTAAGTTTGCAACCTTAAAACAAAAACATATAAAAGTTATCTACTAAAACAAAATCAAATAAACGGAGTCACATAAACTACTAGAAGAACTAATTAATTAGGATCCAACAATTAAATAAACCCATAAACAAAGGCTGAAAATTATATAAACCATGTCATGTTAACTAATACAAAGGATAAACAAGCAACAAAGAGGCATAAATTTAAAGGCTAAGTCGAAATACACCGTATGAATAGCATGAAGATCTTGAAGCCACATCTTGAATCCTTGACCACAAGTAATCCAAGCTGTGAAGACAAGGTGATGATGGTGATGGTGATGTTGAATAGGGGCTGGTGGTGATGGTGTAGACGCCTTCTCCTCCTCCTTGAAGTCTTGAAAACCCATAGTATTAGAGAATGGAAAATGAGAAATGAGAAGAGAAAGAGGAGGGTTTGTCCCTCTCCATTGGGGTGTGTTTCAAGAGAAGAATGAGGCTGCTATTTATAGGAGAATGGAGAGGAAGAAGAAGACAATGAAAGAAATAAAGAAAGAAAAGGAAGAGAAGTGGAATGTGAGTGGTAGAAAAGAAATGGTAAGTGGAATGGTGGAAATGAAGTCATATGGCAATGAACCATTTATTTAGATAAAAGAAATCAAACACTAATATTGTGGGCAGAAAGAAGAGGAAAGAATATAGGGGTGAGTGGAGCATTGAAAATAAAAGAAGAGGAAAGAAATAAAAAGCAGACAGCACTGAGCAGTTCCCACTTAGAACGGAATAATGCACGTTTGAACGGTTGGATGATTCTCAAATTTTAATACAGAATATATAACACACACATGCAGCGTGTATCAAAATTACAGCTGGATCCAACGGTGCAATTGGGAGATATTGGCTTCGCAAGTTGACATATCTGCACAGGCAGATTGTCCGAAAATGGGCTTGGACCTTTCTTCTTGGGCTTGGGCCTTTCTTCATGGATTTGGGCCTTCATCTTCATGGATTTGGGCCTTCATCTTGGGCCTCACGGTAGCTCACTTCTTAATGGGCCTCGAAAAAGCCCATTAGACTTCGTAAATTTCCGAGCTCCGATTTTCTGCACGTATTCACATTTATATATCATTTAGGGACTCAAATATGGAAACTAAGCAAAAATAGCAAAGTTACAATGAAATCATAGCCAAATAGTAGGGAAAATACATTAAAAACGTCACACTTTGTGCTCCTATCAAATTCCCCCACACTTAGCTATTGCTAGTCCCTTAGCAACACAAAACTTAAAACAAAACAACACAAAACAGAAAAGGGAAACACAAAACATATATTCTTTCCAACCATAACCCTCGGCGAGTTCGGAAGAGTTATAATCGGGAGAATACAAATTATATACCAAGGCTAACGAATTTGCTAAGTCTTTAACATGCACATCTCATTTATGCTCGGGTGTAGTGTGTGAAAACCAAGTATACAATTAATGTCAAGCAATCCAATAGGCACATTGAAACAACATTAACCACTAAACCTCACAAGATTCACTAAATATTTCCGCTCGGTGTTTAGGGTTAAGTGTTTACTCTCAAAACAATTACACAAGTAGTGTTCCCATATGCTTGCTCATTAACCGACTCTCCACAATTAATCCACAAATCATCAGATCATAAGGGCTTTTTAGGTGAAACAGGGACAAAAGGATGAATGGTAAATGGTGAATGGTCAATGAAGTGAAAGGACTCGAAATGGAAAATGTTTCACATGTTTGCAAGACAAATCAACGACTTTGAAACTCATACCTATGCTATACCCGAACAACTTTCTTATTCTCCTCTAACCTTTTATTGAAAATAAAAACAATACAATAACTCTATTTTTGGAATTTCTCTTTCGACATTTTTTTTTCTTTCTTTCTTTTCTATTTTTTTTTTTTTGAGGAATTTATTCCTTCTTTTTATTTCTGATTTTTTTTTCTCTTTGAACAATTACAACAAAATAAATACACCCCCACACTTGCCTTCTGGTATAATACCAAACAAATCAAAACCCGAAGCATAAGAACACAAGAAGTCACTATCATCGTCTTGCAAACATAAATAAAACAAGGGTGAGATGGTATGGGTGAACAAAAGAAACGGCTAATGAGTGTTTAGTTCAAAAGGGGATTCCTAAAGTTCGTGTTTAGATGGATGGTGAATACTTTGGCCATGGTGCTCAACTAATGCCTTACTCATTTCTAATTCATCACAGATTAACAAAATGTTTCAAGTGGTCTTTGAGCAAGTTCTAGGTTCAAAACTCATGAATTGTGCACACATGAAGAACGAGTAAATGTATGAAATATGCATACATGTGAATATTCAATAGGCTCAAATCCTCACAGTTTCTGGGTATGCATGACAATGTATGTTCAAATGTGCTTCTCGGATTGCAATCAACTAATCGAAACAGGTTATGTGAACATGGAATTTCGAGCAATCATAAGTTATGCAAATTAAATTCAAAGCAAACTACACAAAGCCTTAGCATATAATCAACATTCTCAAAATCATAACAATTAAACTCAATTCATCATCGGAATTGGAAAGAAAACAACACACATAACACAAATAAACACACAAAAACACACAAACAGAAGCAAATATTTTTGTAATTTTTGATTTTTTTAATTTTTTTTTTTTTTGATTTTTCAATTTAGGGTAACAATACGTGACCACAGGGACTCACTTAGTGCAATGGTAGGTTCAACGCTACCAAGGGAGTGAGTGTGATATAGTCGATATACCGTTACCGTAGAAAACGAAAACAAACAAATAAATAAACAACAGAAGCAATTTTTTTTTCTTTTTTCAATTTTTTTTATTAGGGTAACAATACGTGACCACAGTGACTTACTAAGTGCAATGGTAGGTTCAACGCTACCAAGGGAGTAAGTATGATTTAGTCGATATATTGTTACCGTAGAAAACAAACACAAGTAAATTATTTTTTTGAATTTTTGAATTTTTCAAATTTTTTCTTTTCTTTTTAATAAACCTTCCCCCCACACTTGAATTAAACATTGTCCTCAATGTTAGACAGATATTTCACGAAAATGAAAAATTCAAGTATGGTTATTGAATTTAAACACACATACAGAAATAAACACACAAACTGTAATAAACAGAAGTAAACACACAACATATATACAATTGAAAAACAAATAAGTTAAAGAAAAACTCCCCCTTGAAGATCGTGAAGCTCCTCCCGAAGCAAGTCACCAACAGTCACAAACAAGGCTAGCAGGGCCTTGCATCCAACGTTTGCTCCTTAATTGACTGCGGCTCTGATCCTTTGAAGTGTGTCCTGGACAAGGGTAGTTGCCGACTCCACGGCAGACTTGGCTGATGTAGCCTTCACCGAGATCTGGAACACTATGGTAAGTAGAGTCCCATCAAGTATAGCTCCGGATACGTTTGGCAGAATGGAGAAGCCAGAAGACATAAGCGGAAATGGCTCCGGTTGAACTCCACATAGCAAACACTGGAGAATGGAATGGTTAATCGGCGCATATATCACAGACGACCCCGTTGCATCGGTGCAACACTCCTGAAGAATGAGGAAGTCGTTGTGACTATCTATGGCGAGCACCGAAATCTGATTGCGCGGGTCAAGACCGATGGTGAAATTTGCTAGCACACGTACAAAGCTGTCCATCGACATACTATCCCATTGCGGTCTTGTCTGCACGTCTTTGAGGAACTCAAAGATCCTAGTGTGATGAGATAGATGAACAACGGAACAACCAGCAGTACGATTGACTCCAGGGGGCTTGCTCGGATCACCCCTTCTCTTGTTGGTCCTGACCTCCATTCGAGTGTCTCTTGTTCGGTTCGAACAAGTCCAGTGGTGGTACGTGGAGTTGCTGATGTCGTTGAAGAAACAGATCGTCATCTGTTTTGCCATTTCCGCAAGTCCTCTTCTTCCTTCAAGAGAAATAATAGAGTCACCGGGTGAAGTGTGGATACTGTGGCGCACATGTAGCGCTCGGCTTGTCGTTGGAGGGTTGAGATCCAACGCTTTGCACCAAAAGCGAACCCCTGAATGAACAAATGGTTCGAAACTGGCCTTCATCTCCTTCTCGCGTACATCCACGTGCTCCACCCAAGTGACTAAGGAAGATCCATTATGAAGATCACGTATCGAGCATCCGGAGGGGCGTTTTCGGCAAATCGATCTCACGGAAGGCTTTGGATTTGAACGCAATTCATCCACGGAGACATCCACAACGACCCAACTTCCATCCGGTTGTTGGTGAGAATACCGAACAAACTGGACTTCACGAGTTGAAACGAGATGAGATGGCACCGAAACTCGGCCGACATCACTTGCTTCTGCTCCTCGTAGCCTTCTTCGTTCTTGGGAGGATAGGATCTCCGACGTCTTGGCGTTTGTAATCATGCTACGAAGACGGCAACCATCGACCAACATCCATTAAGATCTGAACGATGGTGGTCGGATAAAGATGGATGGTTGCCGAGTGTCTCGACGATTCGGCTTTGAAGTACGGAGCGAGGTTCGGCTCGTTGAAACACTCGCAAGTACTCGGCCCTATGAAGAGTCTCGGGATGAATAGACGTGTCGGGAGTCGGTGAAGTTATCCACAAAGGAAATCCGGCGGTGGCCGCTGAGCGGGAGCTCGTCTTTGGCCTTGCGGGCGATATCCGAGATCAAGTCGGTGTGGACTCCGACAAGATCATGAGCAGGTCCGGGAAGGGTGTCGGATGGCACGGGTATGGATGGGCGCTCGACTAGGGTAGGCATGAGGCTCCGCACATCCCGTCTCAAGTGGTCCATGTCGATGGAATCGTCGGACAACTCAAGAAGAGGCTCTTGTTGTGGAGGAACAACTTCGAGCCTTCGCCTAGGCACATCTGAGTGCGGAACAGGACCTCCGCAATTGGGACATATGCCGCTGTGGAGAGCATCGACGAGTCGTTGATTCTGCATTTGAAGCTCCTCGTTCTTGCTCACCAGCTGATCGTTTCTTCGCTCTAACTCGGCAATACGTTGCTCAGACGTCAGGATACCGAATTTCTTCCTATTTCTCGACCCCCAATAGTAGACTTGGTCCTCCTCGAGTCCGATTTTCGGACCAAATCTTTCTCGTTGTGGCTTGGTGGGGTGAGAATACACCGCAAAGAAAGCCGCCAGTGCATCTCTCTGAGCTTTGGTGTACTTGGTCCTCGGAAGTCTCCTATAGACAGGAGCGGCTTCCGGCTCGGTAGGTGGATCAGCAACCAGGATTGGTGCTTGGGGTAGTGGTTGCGGTTGTGGCTCGGTCGGCATGCTAGCATCGGCGCTATTGAGCATGCTTGGTAGAATTATTTCATCCAGACCTTCAAAGATTTGACTCCCTGAAGGACCTGCCTGAAACAAGTCGCTGAAAGAATTGACTCTTTTGGCCATTTGTGGTTTGGGAAGGGAGGAAAGCTTCTGGGATTTTGGGAGGTTTTCTGGGAAAACTAAGTAAGAACACGAAGAACACAAAGAACACTTAGAGAAAAACGAGAGGAGATGAGAGAGAATGAGAGAGAGAGACTAAGGGAAACGCGAAATGACCTAAGGAAACTAACGCAAACGAAGGGAAAGGAAGGAACGGACGCACGCTCGCACACGTGCCACGGACGAGAAGACCCGAAATTTCCGGATCGAGCGACGAAAGTCGTAAAGTCTACGATGGACACGCACGCGGCTTAATTAAACAATTCGGCCGACGCAAAAGTCGTGCGTCGGCCCAATCACATTTTTTTCTTGATTTTCGATTTTTTATTTTTTTATTTTTTTAATACTTTACGAAAAGTCGTAAAGTGAACAGTGAAAACGCGTAGCACACGCGCTTGCCGACACTTTAAACGGGCCTGGGCCATCGAAATGGTCTGGGCCTTAAAGTGGGCCTGGGCCAAAGAAATCTCCGGCCCATTATTGGTGGGCTTAACCTAATGGGCCTAAAAACGAACAGGCCCGACACACTAAATGGGCTTGGGTTACGGGTTTTGGGCTTCGTGAATGACACGAGCCCAATGAGCTAAATTTTTTATTTTTTATTTTTTATTCGAAACCCAAAACACTAACCAATCACACAAACGGGCCTAAGGCCCAATAACAAACAAACTAACTAACAAGCCCAAAAATAAAACAAACAGTAATTATAAATAGTAAAAAGAAATAATTACCAACAGTAAAACAAAAGAAAACATTCTTTTTTTTTATTTACAATTAATTTTTTTTTATTTTCTTTTTCTTTTTTTCTTTTTTTATTATTTTTTTTTAATTTTTAAAACAAATAACGAGTGTGAAAGAAAACTTACCTTTTTACTCCCGAGGAAACCGAAAATCACCAACAAGACATCAACCTCAAGGTTTTTCAACCTTGACTTCCTAAACGTATGCTCCGATGTATGTGGTAAAATTTCCGATAAACCCGGATTATTTCCTATACAAAATAAAAAGGTTAGTAATAAATTTATAAAAATAAAAACAAAATATTTACAAAGTTAAAAATATGTCACAACTTATCTATACAAAATGAATAAATTTTCCTATGTCTACGTATATTTTAATTACACAATACACTTAAGTGTACAAAAATATTTTCCTTTGCCTTAATATAGTTGAAAAAAAAATGAAAGTTGATTCCAAGCGGTAACTCAAGGTGGACTTACGGCCTAGGTGCAATGCCTTGACTTAAATGACTTTCCGTGTTTTCGAAGGCGAATGGCCAGATCACAAGAGATAAGCGAGAGGCAGGATTCATTTAGTGGACTAGTCCTCTCGAATCCAATTTTACAAACCCGTCACCCGGGGTCTTGATCATATCTAGACACCATTCATGTGCCCCTTACTCAGTTGAGAAAGCACTTAAGTGTTCGACAATTCTCCAAGTGTTAATAAAGGCCGCCCTCAACCTCAAGTGACCTTACGGTACAAATGAAGGGTTTAGGCCAATATTAATAAAAGGACCTTACCTATTTCCGTTCAAGTTACAACTTACAACAACCAAAAAATAATCAACTATATTTAGGATACCTAAGTATAATTACTAAGTGTAGCAAAATATATACAAGTAATATAAACAAGTAATATGAACAGTTAAAAAAAATAGTAAAATTATAAACAATAAAAAGTAAATAGTAATTATATACAAGTAATAAAAACAGTAATAATTACAAAATATTATAAACAGTATCAACAAAAAAAAAATTAGGTTAGGAACATTGTCAATCCACGTCGACGGCGCCAAAAATTGACACGCCCCGAAGGAGCATCAATTTAAAAAAACCCTATCGGTTGTAGTATAGTGGTAAGTAGGGTATCGTTCACAACGGAGATCAAAGGGTGTACCTAACAAAAATTGTCACAAAGAATTAAATAAAATAAAGAATTATTAACAAGTATAAAGTATAAATATATACATATGTACAAAGTAAAAGGGGGGTTTAAGAAATAAATTGAATGAAATAAATTAATTAATCTACAAAGAATAAATGAAATAAGATGGGATGAAACACAAAGAATATAAAGTTCAGCCACAAGTATACAAGTTTACCAATTATTGGACCGAAAATTAACCAAGTTCCCTAGCCATGAAACCGAAATTAACATATGTGGAATGCTGGACCGCCAATTATCATTCCCCAAATAAAACCACTTTCATGAAAATTAACCTAAGCGACCGCACCTAGATTAATCAATCAAACATGCAAAGGTAGCTAATCAAAACATGTCCAACGCATAAAAGAAGAGTTGTTAATTAAAGTGCACGACCTAGTGGGACCGCCCATCTATCCGTGATCCTTCTTATTTCATTCCGACCTCTTTCCAAAGCCTTTACTACTTGTGAATTAGAATTAAAACCCTAATTCTAGCACCAATTATATGCAATCATCTTAAGTTTGCAACCTTAAAACAAAAACATATAAAAGTTATCTACTAAAACAAAATCAAATAAACGGAGTCACATAAACTACTAGAAGAACTAATTAATTAGGATCCAACAATTAAATAAACCCATAAACAAAGGCTGAAAATTATATAAACCATGTCATGTTAACTAATACAAAGGATAAACAAGCAACAAAGAGGCATAAATTTAAAGGCTAAGTCGAAATACACCGTATGAATAGCATGAAGATCTTGAAGCCACATCTTGAATCCTTGACCACAAGTAATCCAAGCTGTGAAGACAAGGTGATGATGGTGATGGTGATGTTGAATAGGGGCTGGTGGTGATGGTGTAGATGCCTTCTCCTCCTCCTTGAAGTCTTGAAAACCCATAGTATTAGAGAATGGAAAATGAGAAATGAGAAGAGAAAGAGGAGGGTTTGTCCCTCCCCATTGGGGTGTGTTTCAAGAGAAGAATGAGGCTGCTATTTATAGGAGAATGGAGAGGAAGAAGAAGACAATGAAAGAAATAAAGAAAGAAAAGGAAGAGAAGTGGAATGTGAGTGGTAGAAAAGAAATGGTAAGTGGAATGGTGGAAATGAAGTCATATGGCAATGAACCATTTATTTAGATAAAAGAAATCAAACACTAATATTGTGGGCAGAAAGAAGAGGAAAGAATATAGGGGTGAGTGGAGCATTGAAAATAAAAGAAGAGGAAAGAAATAAAAAGCAGACAGCACTGAGCAGTTCCCACTTAGAACGGAATAATGCACGTTTGAACGGTTGGATGATTCTCAAATTTTAATACAGAATATATAACACACACATGCAGCGTGTATCAAAATTACAGCTGGATCCAACGGTGCAATTGGGAGATATTGGCTTCGCAAGTTGACATATCTGCACAGGCAGATTGTCCGAAAATGGGCTTGGACCTTTCTTCTTGGGCTTGGGCCTTTCTTCATGGATTTGGGCCTTCATCTTCATGGATTTGGGCCTTCATCTTGGGCCTCACGGTAGCTCACTTCTTAATGGGTCTCGAAAAAGCCCATTAGACTTCGTAAATTTCCGAGCTCCGATTTTCTGCACGTATTCACATTTATATATCATTTAGGGACTCAAATATGGAAACTAAGCAAAAATAGCAAAGTTACAATGAAATCATAGCCAAATAGTAGGGAAAATACATTAAAAACGTCACACTTTGTGCTCCTATCACACGTGCCACAGACAGAAGACCCGCAAATTGTGGATCGGGCGACGAAAGTCGTAAAGTCTACAGTAGACACGCACGCGGCATATTAAAGAAATCGGCCGACGCAAAAGTCGTGCGTCGGCCCAATCACATTTTTTTCTGATTTTCGATTTTTTATTTTTTTATTTTTTTAATACTTTACGAAAAGTCGTAAAGTTAACAGTGAAAACGCGTGTAAAACACGCGCAAAGGTTGCCGACACTTTAAACGGGCTTGGGCCATCGAAATGGTTTGGGCCTTAAAGTGGGCCTGGGCCAAAGAAAACTCCGGCCCATTATTGGTGGGCTTAACTAATGGGCCTAAAAACGAACAGGCCCGACACATTAATGGGCTTGGGTTACGGGTTTTGGGCTTCGTGAATGACACGAGCCCAATGGGCTAAATTTTTTATTTTTTATTTTTTATTTTTATTTTACGAAACCTAAAACCCTAACCAATCACACAAATGGGCCTAAGGCCCAATAACAAATAACTACAACAAGCCCGAAAATAAAACAAACAGTAATTATAAACAGTAAAAATAAATAATTACAAATAATAAAACAAACAAACACTCTTTTTTTTTATTATTTACAATTACAAATTTTTTTATTTTTTTTATTTTTTAAATAAATAACGAGAGTTAAAAGAAAACTTACCTTTTTACACCCGAGGAAACCGAAAATCACCAACAAGACATCAACCTCAAGGTTTTTCAACCTTGACTTCCTAAACGTATGCTCCGATGTATGTGGTAAAATTTCCGATAAACCCGGATTATTCCCTATACAAAATAAAAAGGTTAGTAATAAATTTACAAAATAAAAACAAAATAATTACAAAGTTAAAAATATGTCACAAATTATCTATACAAAATGAATAAATAAATTTTCCTATGTCTACGTATATTTTATGTCTACGTATATTCCTATGTCTACGTATATTCCTATGTCTACGTATATTTTATTTACACAAAAATATTTTCTTTTGCCTGAATATAGTTGAAAAAAAATGAAAGTTGATTCCAAGCGGTAACTCAAGGTGGACGTACGGCCTAGGTGCAATGCCTTGACTTAAATGACTTTCCGTGTTTTCAGAAGGCGAATGGCCAGATCATATGAGAGATAAGCGAGGGGCAGGATTCATTTAGTGGACTACGGAGGCTTACACCCCTATCGACTTACGTCAGTCTATAGTCCTTGATTAGATGTAAAAACCGAGGTCATTAATTATTACCTAAATTCCTAACAATTGTCGTTGTAAAGTATAATGGGAAATAAAGGTTTTTCCCACAGAAGATTGTTATATTTACTTTTTAATGTCACAATAAAATAAATTAAATAAAGAATTATTATTAACAAGTATAAAGAATAAAGAATATATATATATATACAAAATTAAATAAACTATACAGTATTGTTTCTATTTACAAAAATATACATTATATACAAAAGTATTTTTGGGGGTTTTTGAGATTTTTGAAAACAATAAATAATTAAAAGGAAATATTTTTGGATTTTTATTATTTTTGAAAACAAGAAAAACACACACAAATATTGTTTTGAAGATTAACTAACTCCCTAGCCATGAATCCGAAACTAACACATGTAGAATGCCTACGCAGGTTATCATTCCCCAAATAAACTTCTCCCATCAAATCAACCTAGTGAACGCTCATCTAGATTAAACAATTAAACATGCAAAGGTGATTAATCTAAACATGTCTAACGCATAGAAAAAGAGTTGCTAATTCAAGTGCGCGACCTAGCGAACGCTCGTCTATCCGCGATCCTTATTATTTAGTTTCAACATTAAAGATAAAACTAAACAAACAAAATTCACATAAGCTGCTAGAAGAATTAATCAACTTCAATCCAATTTATTACACAAAATAGAAAATAAACAAACAATAACATTTCCCAAAATTATTCACGAATAGTTAATTAAACAAAAATAAATTATAATAAATAAACAGAGTTTGGGAAAAATGTTACTGTTGTGTCCATGAAAATGGACACTTTCTGCAGCGAGCGAAGGTGGCGGACTCGGCTATTTCGTAACGTAAACGGTAACTTTGGATGTGGCGGGTGCCCATTTCAGTTGGGCCTTGGGCTTGGGCTTGCTGCAATGGGCTTGGGGGCTGGTCAACAAAGTCAATGGGTCAAAGGCCCAAAAGACTTAGCCGACTTTCTTCTGCGCGTTTTTCCTCTTTTGCCCCTTCTTTCTTTATTCATTTTGGCCTTCCCCGTGCGTCTCTTTCTTTCATTCTCATCTCTTTCTTTTTCTTATCAAAGCGGACGGGAGCCGGAGGTAAGAGATGGCGGGGAGGCAAGGAGCGGCGGTCGCCGGCGGCGAGATGATGGCGGCAGGCGCACGGGCGATGGGATTTCCGACGGCGGCGGCGAAGGCTTGGCGGTGAAGAACAGAAGCGGCACCGAGGAGCAGCTCGAGGTGGGCTTGACGAGAAGAGGACTGGGCTCCATTGAAATCGACGGCGGTGATGGCGAGAGGACGAGAGAGCTCCGGCGTGGTG
Organism: Rubus idaeus; assembly: GCA_030142095.1. Classification (NCBI taxonomy): domain Eukaryota; kingdom Viridiplantae; phylum Streptophyta; class Magnoliopsida; order Rosales; family Rosaceae; genus Rubus; species Rubus idaeus. The sequence continues at coordinate 14,876,670 of CM057968.1, read as the reverse complement.
GAATTTGAAACGGCGCCGGCGGAATCGATCGATCGATCGGTGATGTGCGGCATGGATCCGAGATGGGATCACTGGGTATTCACGGCGGTCCGTAATTCCGGCGGTGGTGATTGGGTGGCGCGGCAAGGGAAGCTTGCGGCGGCAATGATGATTCATGGGCCGGGCTCTTTGCGGCGGGGCTATGGGTCGGCGTCAAATCTGGCAGCACGGAGGAGCTACGGGCTGGTGGTTCACGGGCTGGGCGACGAACGAGGACAGCAGCGCCGACGGCTTGGGCAACGACGGAGGAGGAAACGCCGTCGAGGACTGGGATCGTGGCGAGAGAGAGACGGCGCCGTTGTGGGCCGGGCGTCGACGGGATGGCGGCGACGGCGGCCGTTTGAGATCGACGAAGGTGGTAGCCATAGCGAGAATTGGCTGGGCTCTTTGCGGCGGCCATAGCAGAGCAGCGACGAGGTACGCCGGCAAGGGACAGAGAGAGCACGGGCCTGATGAAGTTCACGGTGGAAGAGCTGCTATCAAACCTGCAAAACAAAGAACACAATTAATTAGAGAGTAAGAATATGATTGCTTTGATTTGTTAATTGAGTTTGCAGGTAAGAAATAAAAGAAACAGAAGGAGTTATGGCCTTGGTGGTGGCTGGATTGAAGACGGCAGCAGCTAAAGGTGATGAGGCAGAGAAGCACGGCAGAAATGCTTGGGCATTTGGGTGTAGAGAGAAACTGATTGGGTGCCATGGCTGAATTGAATTGATGGCTGAGGTAGTGATTAATCCTTGCAGGAGCTCTCCTTAAATAGCTGGAGAAAGGGAGAAGCGGCCAAGGATTTGAGAGGAAATGGGCTGTAGTGGTATGGTGGAGAAGCTAGAATCCAAGCAAGAAGGAATATGCAGTGATGGTGAAGTGGAGCATCGTGGAGATGTCTGTAAGGTGGAAGAAATTGCTGGAAAAGAAGGTGATAGTGGTGATGGAATAATGGCTGAAAAGGAAGGGAACATGGGCGGCTCGGTGGAGAAGAAAATGGAAGAACAACAAGGAGGGAACGTGGAAGGAGGGAGCTGCAAAGAGAATCAAAGAAAATTAAAATAAACAAAATAAAATAAAATAAAATAAATGAATAATAAAAGAAATGAAATAAATATAAAATAAAGAAAAGAAATAAAATAACAAAAGAAATAATTATAAAAGAAATATGTAAAATAAATAAACATAAAATATAAACAAGGGAAAATAAGATGGAGGATTAAAATGTGTATCGCCACCGCGTGTGGTGGTTGCGCCTCCGTATGTGGTGGTTCGCCGGCAAAATTGCCGGAATTTGGAACGGTTTCCAAAATCTTCGTACACTTTCTGTAATCCACTTCCGAGAGATGACCGGTGTCATCAGAGAAAAGTCACGGTTGACTTTTAATATTTTCGGAACGCGCTAAACCTCCAAAAATCACCTTTTGTGTTGAATTTAGCATTTTTCTCATATTTTCCCTAAAATCACAAAAACAAATATTAAACAAACAATTAAGCTTTCGGAATAGCAAAATCCAGTAATTAAAGGCACTTTGTGAACGTATTTTACGTTCACATCAGTCCTCTGAATCCAAAACCTGTCACCCAGGGTCTCGACCTAGACACCATCCATGTGCCCCTTACTCAGTTGAGAAAGCACTTAAGTGTTCGACAATTCTCCAAGTGTTAATAAAGGCCGCCCTCAACCTCAAATAACCTTACGGTAAAAATGAAGGGTTTAGGCCAATATTAACAAAAGGACCTTACCTATTTCCGTTCAAGTTACAACTTACAACAACAAAAAATAATCAACTATATAAAAGACACCTAAATATAATTACTAAGTGTAAAATATCTACAAGTAAAATTAGTAAGTGTAACAAAATATCAACAAGTATAAACAAGTATTATTCACAAATATTCACAAAATAATAGTTAGGAATTTTCAATCCCCGTCGATGGCGCCAAAAATTGACAGGCCCCAAAGGAGCATCAATTTAAAAAAATCCCTATCGGTAGTAGTATAGTGCATAGTAGGGTATCGTTCACAACGGAGATCAAAGGGTGTACCTAACAAAAAATGTCACAAAGATTAAATAAAATAAAGAATTATTATTAACATGTATAAAGTATAAATATATACATATGTACAAAGTAAGGGGGTTTAAGAGATAAATTGAATGAAATAAATTAATTAAACTACAAAGAATAAATTAAATGAGATGGGATGAAACACAAAGTATATAAAGTTCAGCCACATATACACAAGTTTATTAATCATTGGACCGAAAATTAACTAAGTTCCCTAGCCATTGATAGGAGCACAAAGTGTGACGTTTTTAATGTATTTTCCCTACTATTTGGCTATGATTTAATTGTAACTTTGCTATTTTTGCTTAGTTTCCATATTTGAGTCCCTAAATGATATATAAATGTGAATACGTGCAGAAAATCGGAGCTCGGAAATTTACGAAGTCTAATGGGCTTTTTCGAGGCCCATTAAGAGGTGAGCTGCCGTGAGGCCCAAGATGAAGGCCCAAATCCATGAAGAAAGGCCCAAACCCAAGAAGGAGGCCCAAACCCAAGATGGAAGGCCCAAATCCATGAAGGAAGGCCCAAGTTCACAAAGCATGAGGAAAGGCCCAAGCCCAGATTTTCGGACATTCTGCCTGTGCAGATTAGTCAACTTCAGAAGCCCATATCTCTCAATTTCACCGTTGGATCTAGCTGTAATTTTGATACACGCTGCATGTGTGTGTTAGATATTCTGTATTAAAATTTGAGAATCATCCAACCGTCCAAACGTGTATTATTCCGTTCTAAGTGGGCATAGCTCAGTGCTGCCTGCTTTTTATTTCTTTCATTTTCTTTTATTCTCATTGCTCCACTCACCCCCATATTTCCACCCATCTCACCACACTATCTTTGTTGTTTTCTCTCCATAACATTAGTGTTTGATTTCTTTTACCTAAATAAATGGTTCATTGCCATATGACTACATTTCCACCATTCCACTTACCATTTCTTTTCTACCACTCACATTCCACTTCTCTTCCTTTTCTTTCTTTATTTCTTTCATTGTTTTCTTCTTCCTCTCCATTCTCCTATAAATAGCAGCCTCATTCTTCTCTTCAAACACACCCCAATGGGGAGGGACAAACCCTCCTCTTTCTCTTCTCACATCATATTTTCCATTCTCTAATACTATGGGTTTTCAAGACTTCAAGGAGGAGGAGAAGGCGTCTACACCATCACCACCAGCCCCTATTCAACATCACCATCACCATCATCACCTTGTCTTCACGGCTTGGATTACTTGTGGTCAAGGATTCAAGATGTGGCTTCAAGATCTTCATGCTATTCATACGGTGTATTTCGACTTAGCCTTTAAATTTATGCCTCTTTGTTGCTTGTTTATCCTTTGTATTAGTTAACATGACATGATTTATATAATTTTCAGCCTTTGTTTATGGGTTTATTTAATTGTTGGATCCTAATTAATTATTTCTTCTAGTAGCTTATGTGACTCCGTTTATTTGATTCTATTTTAGTAGATAACTTTTATATGTTTTTGTTTTAAGGTTGCAAACTTAAGATGATTGCATATAATTGGTGCTAGAATTAGGGTTTTAATTCTAATTCACAAGTAGTAAAGGCTTTGGAAAGAGGTCGGAAACAAATAAGAAGGATCACGGATAGATGGGCGGTCCCACTAGGTCGTGCACTTTAATTAACAACTCTTCTTTTATGCGTTGGACATGTTTTGATTAGCTACCTTTGCATGTTTGATTGATTAATCTAGGTGCGGTCGCTTAGGTTAATTTTCATGAAAGTGGTTTTATTTGGGGAATGATAATTGGCGGTCCAACATTTCACATATGTTAATTTCGGTTTCATGGCTAGGGAACTTGGTTAATTTTCGGTCCAATAATTGGTAAACTTGTATACTTGTGGCTGAACTTTATATACTTTGTGTTTCATCCCATCTTATTTAATTTATTCTTTGTAATTTAATTAATTTATTTCATTCAATTTATCTCTTAAACCCCCTTTTACTTTGTACATATGTATATATTCTTTATACTTGTTAATAATAATAATTTATTTTATTTAATTTCTTGTGACATTTTTTGTTAGGTACACCCTTTGATCTCCGTTGTGAACGATACCCTACTATGCACTATACTACTACCGATAGGGTTTTTTTTAAATTGACGCCCCTTTTGGGCGTGTCAATTTTTGGCGCCGTCGACGTGGATTGAAAATATTCCTAACCTAATATTTTTTTTGAATACTGTTTATAATTTTTTGTAATTATTACTGTTTTTATTACTTGTATATAATTACTGTTTACTTTTTATTGTTTATAATTTTACTATTTTTTTTTAACTGTTCATATTACTTGTCTATATTACTTGTGACTAGTTGTTGTTATTACTAGTTTTTAATACTTGTTGATATTTTGTTACACTTAGTAATTTATTTAGGTGTCTTTTATATAGTTGATTATTTTTTGTTGTTGTAAGTTGTAACTTGAACGGAATAGGTAAGGTCCTTTTGTTAATATTGGCCTAAACCCTTCATTTTTACCGTAAGGTTATTTGAGGTTGAGGGCAGCCTTTATTAACACTTGGAGAATTGTCGAACACTTAAGTGCTTTCTCAACTGAGTAAGGGGCACATGAATGGTGTCTAGATATGATCAAGACTCTGGGTGACGGGTTTGTAAAATTGGATTCAGAGGACTTGTCCACTAAATGAATCCTGCCTCTCGCTTATCTCTTGTGATCTGGCCATTCGCCTTCTGAAAACACGGAAAGTCATTTACGTCAAGGCATTGCACCTAGGCCGTAAGTCCACCTTGAGTTACCGCTTGGAATCAACTTTCATTTTTTTTCAACTATATTCAGGCAAAGGAAAATATTTTTGTACACTTAAGTGTATTGTGTAAATAAAATATACGTAGACATAGGAAAATTTATTCATTCATTTTGTATAGATAATTTGTGATACATTTTTAACATTGTAAATATTTTGGTTTTACTTTGTAAATTTTATTACTAATTTATTTTTAATTTTTATAGGGAATAATCCGGGTTTATCGGAAATTTTACCACATACATCGGAGCATACGTTTAGGAAGTCAAGGTTGAAAAACCTTGAGGTTGATGTCTTGTTGGTGATTTTCGGTTTCCTCGGGTGTAAAAAGGTAAGTTTTCTTTTAACTCTCGTTATTTATTTAAAAAAATAAAAAAATAAAAAAATTTGTAATTGTAAATAATAAAAAAAAGAGTGTTTGTTTGTTTTATTATTTGTAATTATTTATTTTTATTGTTCATAATTACTGTTCCTATTTACTGTTTATTTTGGGTTAGTTTGTTTGTTATTGGGCCTTAGGCCCGTTTGTGTGATTGGTTAGTGTTTTAGGTTTCGTAAAATAAAAAATAAAAAATAAAAAATAAAAAATTTAGCCCATTGGGCTCGTGTCATTCACGAAGCCCAAAACCCAAAACCCAAGCCCATTAGTGTGTCGGGCCTGTTCGTTTTTAGGCCCATTAGTTAAGCCCACCAATAATGGGCCGGAGTTTTCTTTGGCCCAGGCCCACTTTAAGGCCCAAACCATTTCGATGGCCCAGGCCCGTTTAAAGTGTCGGCAAGCGCGTGTGCTACGCGTTTTCACTGTTCACTTTACGACTTTTCGTAAAGTATTAAAAAAATAAAAAAAAATAAAAAATGAAAATGAAAAAAATTTTGATTGGGCCGAAGCACGACTTTTGCGTCGGCCGAATTGTTTAATAAATCGTGCGCGCGTTCCACTATTCCCTTTGCGACTTTCGTCGCTTAATCCGTGATTTACGGATCTCTGTCCTCGACTTTGGACACGCGTCCGTCCGTTCGTTTCCCTTCCCTTCGATTTGCGTTAGTTCCCTTAGGTCATTACGCGATTTCCCTTAGTCTCTCTCTCTCTCTCTCTCTCTCTCTCTCGTTTTCTCTTTCGTGTTCTTCATCTGTTCTTGAGCTTTTCCCAGAAACCTCCCAATTCCCAGAAGCTTTCCTCCCTTCCCAAACCACAAATGGCCAAAAGAGTTAATTCTTTCAGTGATTTGTTTCAGGCAGGTCCCTCAGAGAACCCAATCTTTGAAGGCCTGGATGAAATAATTCCACCAAGCATGCTCAATAGCGCCGATGCTAGCATGCCGACCCAGCCACAACCACAACCGCAACCACTACCCCAAGCACCAATTTTGGTTGCTGATCCACCCGCCGAGCCGGAAGCCGCTCCTGTCTATAGGAGACTTCCGAGGTCGAAGTACAGCAAAGCTCAGAGAGATGCACTGGCGGCTTTCTTTGCGGTGTATTCTCACCCCACGAAACCACAACGAGAAAGATTTGGTCCAAAAATCGGACTAGAAGAAGACCAAGTCTATTATTGGGGGTCGAGAAATAGGAAGAAGTTCGGTATCATTACATCGAGCGGCGTATCGCCGAGCTAGAGAGAAGAAACGATCGAGTGGTGAGCAAGAACGAGGAGCTTCAACTTCGAATCAACGACTCGTCGATGCTCTCCACGGCGGCATATGTCCCAATTGCGGAGGTCCCGTTCCGCACTCGGATGTGCCACGGCGAAGGCTCGAAGTTGTTCCTCAACAACAAGAGCCTATTCTTGAGTTGTCCGATGATTCCATCGACATGGACCACTTAAGACGGGATGTGCGGAGCCTCATGCCTACCCTTGTCGAGCGCCCATCCATACCTTTGCCATCGACACCCTTCCGGACCTGCTCGTGATCTTGTCGGAGTCCACACCGACTTGATCTCGGATATCGTCCGCAAGGCCAAGCACGAGCTCATGCTCGTGGCCACGGCCGGTTTTCCTTTGTGGATAACTTCACCGACTCCCGACACGTCTATTCATCCCGAGACTCTTCATAGGGCCGAGTACTTGCGAGTGTTTCAACGAGCTGAACCTGCTCCGTACTTCAAAGCCGAATCGTCGAGACACTCGGCAACCATCCATCTTTATCCGACCACCATCGTTCAGATCTTAATGGATGTTGGTCGATGGTTGCCAATCTTCTGTAGCATGATCACAAACGCCAAGACGTTGGAGATCCTTTCCTCCAGCAACGAAGAAGGCTACGAGGAGCATATGCAAGTGATGTCGGCCGAGTTTCTGGTGCCATCTCACATCGTCTCAACTCGTGAAGTCCAGTTCGTTCGGTACTCTCACCAACAACTGGATGGAAGTTGGGTCGTTGTGGATGTCTCCGTGGATGAATTGTGATGTGAACGTAAAATACGTTCACAAAGTGCCTTTAATTACTGGATTTTGCTATTCCGAAAGCTTAATTGTCTATTTAATATTTGTTTTTGTGTTTTTAGGGAAAATACCAGAAAAATGTCAATCTGCACAGAAAAGGTGAATTTCGGAGGTTTTCAGCGTAAATCGGAAAGTCAACCGTGACTTTCATATTTGTGGAATAAAATATTGTACGAAGATTTCGGATTATTCCGAATCCCGACAATTTGTCGGCAAACCACCACATAAGGCGGCGCAACCACCACACGCGGTGGTGGAACTCATTGCAAACCACCATCTTATTTTCTCTAATAATTATTTCTTGTATATATTTATTTTTATTTTATTTGCTTTATTATTTTATTTTGTTTTTGTTTTGTTTTATTTTATAATTATTTCTTTTTATTTCTTTTTGTTATTTTTCTTTTTCTTTTGTGGTTGCAGCTCACATGTTCACGTTCTTGCCGGCCGCCCACTTCACCTACAACCACTTCACTCTTTCCTTGGATTTTTCTCCTTCACATGGTGTCAATTCCATCCGGGAATCACCCTAGCAGATCACCCACCATCCCTCTTTGACTACAGTCCATTTTTTCCCTGGTTTTCCTCCACTTTGCCGGCACCTCCTCATTGGCTTCTAGCTTCACCAAACTTCTCCACCATCACCTACCACCGCCACCTTCACCTGCAGATTCCCATTGCGTTGGCAGCTTCTCCCCTTCCCTCTCTATTTAAAGAGAGCTCCTGCAACAGTCTTCCTCACCAAATTCACAATTCACAGCAGCTCCCGCATCGACGAAACCATCCAATGGCAATATCTCTCCACACCTCCTCTGCCTCGATTTTCCTGCAAACATCAATTATATTCTTTCTATCTTATTATGTTTGTTTTTCTTTTGCGAGGTTTGGAAGCTCAAAGCCACACCCAGAGAATCAATCTCTGCACCCAAGCTGCCGTCGATTTCGCCCGGATCGATCGACCATCGCCGCTGCCATTAATCAAGACCCCGGACCGGTCTTCTCCGAGACCCATGTCTCTAAAATCCCGGCACGCCACCGCACACCGTACACCACCGGCGTCATTTTCAATCGCCGTAGCTGCTCCCGGGCCCGCGCACGCCCTGCGCTCACCGTCGACGATGCGGTGCCGTCTTCGACCGTGCTCGGCTCACGGCGTCCCCATGTTCTCCCGCCGCCGCCTGCTATTGCCGCGTCGCCTCCGGTTCAGTCCAGCCAACGACGCAATCACCGCCGGCATCGCCGTCGTCAATCGATGACGCCGCAAGCCCACTGCCCGGGACCCGTGTCCATCGGCGCCGACAACAACCGGCCATGCCGTGCTTGGCTCCTCTGCTCTCTCGTCCCCAAGCCGGCGCCGTTCATATCGCCGTCGCCTAGCCGTTGCTCCTTGCTGCTCCCTCTCTGTCCGAAATCGTGAAGAACGAAGAAGAAAGAATGGAAATTGAAGATGATTTAATGCGACATGGCACCGTAGAGAGAGACTTTTGTTGAAAAGTCAATGGAAGAAAGAAATCCGGACCGGGCTTGGCCGAGTCAACCAAGTCGAGTCTCCTAAGCCCAAAAGCCCATGGTCCAAATGCTATCTACACCCGGAGCCCAATTTGAATTTGATCTCTGCACCCGCCACATCCAAATCATAGTCCGTTTTTATAGCTGAGTCTGCCACCTTCGCCTGCCAGACAGTGTCCATTTTCATGGACACAACAGTAACATTTTTCCCAAACTCTGTTTATTTATTATAATTTATTTTTGTTTAATTAACTATTCGTGAATAATTTTGGGAAATGTTATTGTTTGTTTATTTTCTATTTTGTGTAATAATTGTTGGATTGAAGTTAATTGATTCTTCTAGCAGCTTATGTGAATTTTGTTTGTTTGGTTTTATCTTTAATGTTGAAACTAAATGATAAGGATCGCGGATAAACGAGCGTTCGCTAGGTCGCGCACTTGAATTAACAACTCTTTTTCTATGCGTTAGACATGTTTAGATTAATCACCTTTGCATGTTTAATTGTTTAATCTAGATGAGCGTTCACTAGGTTGATTTCATGGGAGAAGTTTATTTGGGGAATGATAACCCGCGTGGGCATTCTACATGTGTTAGTTTCGGATTCATGGCTAGGGAGTTAGTTAATCTTTAAAACAATATTTGTGTGTGTTTTTCTTGTTTTCAAAAATAATAAAAATCCAAAAATATTTCTTTTTATTGTTTTCAAAAATCTCAAAAACCCCCAAAAATACTTTTGTATATAATGTATATTTTTGTAAATAGAAACAATATTGTATAGTTTATTTAATTTTGTATATATATATATTCTTTATTCTTTATACTTGTTAATATAATTCTTTATTTAATTTAATTTTTCGTGACATTAAAAAGTAAATATAACAATCTTCTGTGGAAAAAACCTTTATTTCCCATTATACTTTACAACGACAATTGTTAGGAATTTAGGTAATAAATTAATGACCGCGGTAAAAAACATAAAATCATTTTGGCGCCGGCTCGCCGGGGATTGTTTTTACTATTTACTTTTTACTATTGACTGTTGACTTTTTACTATTGACTGTTGACTTTCTACTATTGACTGTTGACTATTGACTTTTTACTATTTGTAAATAATACTTGTTAATTTTATTTATACTCACTTGATTATACTTGTTTATATTTTTACACTTAGTAATTATATTTAGGTGTCTTTTATATAGTTGATTATTTTTTGTTGTTGTAAGTTGTAACTTGAACGGATTAGGTAAGGTCCTTTTGTTAATATTGGCCTAAACCCTTCATTTTTACCGTAAGGTTATTTGAGGTTGAGGGCGGCCTTTATTAACACTTGGAGAATTGTCGAACACTTAAGTGCTTTCTCAACTGAGTAAGGGGCACATGAATGGTGTCTAGATATGATCAAGACTCTGGGTGACGGGTTTGTAAAATTGGATTCAGAGGACTTGTCCACTAAATGAATCCTGCCTCTCGCTTATCTCTTGTGATCTGGCCATTCGCCTTCTGAAAACACGGAAAGTCATTTAAGTCAAGGCATTGCACCTAGGCCGTAAGTCCACCTTGAGTTACCGCTTGGAATCAACTTTCATTTTTTTTCAACTATATTCAGGCAAAAGAAAATATTTTTGTGTAAATAAAATATACTTAGACATAGGAAAATTTATTCATTCATTTTGTATAGATAATTTGTGACATATTTTTAACTTTGTAAATATTTTGTTTTTATTTTGTAAATTTATTACTAACCTTTTTTATTACTAACCTTTTTATTTTTTATAGGGAATAATCCGGGTTTATCGGAAATTTTACTACATACATCGGAGCATACGTTTAGGAAGTCAAGGTTGAAAAACCTTGAGGTTGATGTCTTGTTGGTGATTTTTTCGGTTTCCTCGCGAGTAAAAAGGTAAGTTTTCTTTTCACTCTCGTTATTTGTTTTTAAAAATAAAAATAAAAAAATTAGAAAATTTAATTGTAAATAAAATAAAAAAAAAGAGTTTTTTTTTTTTTTTTTTTTTATTTTTTTTTTTTTTTTTTTTTGTGGTTGTTGTTTTTTTTTTTTGGGCCGTGTGGTGGTAGGTTTTAGGTTTAAAAAAAAAAAAAAAAAAATTTTAACCCCCTGGGCCCGTGTCCGACACGCCCAAAAGGAGCATCAATTTAGAAAAAACCCTATCGGTAGTAGTATAGTGCATAGTAGGGTATCGTTCACAACGGAGATCAAAGGGTGTACCTAACAAAAATTGTCACAAAGAATTAAATAAAATAAAGAATTATTATTAACAAGTATAAAGTATAAATATATACATATGTACAAAGTAAAAGGGGGTTTAAGAGATAAATTGAATGAAATAAATAAATTAAATAAGATGGGATGAAACACAAAATATATAAAGTTCAGCCACATATACACAAGTTTATTAATCATTGGACCGAAAATTAACCAAGTTCCCTAGCCATGAAACCGAAATTAACATATGTGGAAAGTTAGAAGCTAACCATTCCCCAAATAAAACCTCTCTACGAAAATTAACCTAAGTGAAAGCACCTAGATTAACCAATTAAACATGCCATCTTAGTCTAGAAAGCTAGCTAATCAAACCATATTTAACGCATAGAAAAGAGTTGTTAATTAAAGTGCACGACCCATTATAGAAAAGTCCATATGTCCGCAATGATCCTTTTTATTTGACACCGACCTTTGTCCAAAGCCTTTACTACTCGTGAATTAGGTTTCCAAAACTATTAGGTGAATTGTAATCCCTAACTCTAGCTCCAATTATATGCAAATATTATAAGTATCGATCCTTATAACATAAACACATAAAAGTTTTCTATAATTCAGAATCAAGTAAACGGAGTCACATAAGCTACTAGAAGAACTAATTAATTAGGATCCAATAACTAAATAAACTCATATAAATAGGCTGGAAATTATATAAATCATGTCATGTTAACTAATACAAAGAATAATCAAGCAACAAAGAGGAATTCATAAGAATAATTAAAGGAAAAGTCAGATTACACCATATGGAATAGCATGAAGACTTGAAGACCACGAAACCTTGAATCCTTGAAAGCAAGTAATCCAAACCGTGTGCAGCAAGGTGGTGATGATGATGGACGAAATTGATGGTGATGATGGTGATGGTGCAGCCGCCTTTCCTCCTCCTTGAAGCCTTGAGAACCCTAAATACTAGAGAATGGAAAATATGATGGAGAAGAGAAAGAGGAGGGTTTGTCCCTCCCCATTGGGGTGTGAATTGGTGAAGAGAAGAATGAGGCTCCTATTTATAGGAAAATGGAGAGGAAGAAGAAGACAATGGAAGAAATAAACAAAGAAAGGGAAAAGAAGTGGAATGTGAGTGGGAGATAAAGAAATGGTAAGTGGTGGTGGAAATGGAGTCATATGGCAATTAACCATTTATTTACCTAAAAGAAATTAAACACTAATGGTGTGGGCAGAAAGAAGAGGAAAGAATATAGGGGTGAGTGGAGCATTGAAAATAAAAGAAGAGGAAAGAAATAAAAAGCGGACAGCACTGAGCAGTGCCCACTTAGAACGGAATCCTGCACGTTTCAACGGTTGGATGCTTCTCAAATTTTATTTCGGAATAACTGGCACCCACGTGCAGCGTGTATCAAAAGTACAGCTAGATCTGACGGTACAATTGAGAGATATGGGCCTCGCAAGTTGACCTATCTGCACAGGCAGATTGTCCGAAAATGGGCTTGGGCCATTCCTCTGCTTTGTGAACTTGGGCCTTCCTTCTTGGGCTTGGGCCTTTCTTCTTGGGCTTATTTGGGCCTTCATCTTGGGCATTAGGCCTTTCTTCTTGGGCCTTCATCTTGGGCCTCACGGTAGCTCACTTCTTAATGGGCCTCGAAAAAGCCCATTAGACTTCGTAAATTTCCGAGCTCCGATTTTCTGCACGTATTCACATTTATATATCATTTAGGGACTCAAATATGGAAACTAAGCAAAAATAGCAAAGTTACAATGAAATCATAGCCAAATAGTAGGGAAAATACATTAAAAACGTCACACTTTGTGCTCCTATCAAATTCCCCCACACTTAGCTATTGCTAGTCCCTTAGCAACACAAAACATAAAACAGAACAACACAAAACAGAAAAGGGAAACACAAAACATATATTCTTTCCAACCATAATCCTCAGCGAGTTCACAACAGTTATAATCAGGAGAATACAAATTATATACCAAGGCTAACGAATTTTCTAAGTCTTTAACCTGCACATCTCATTCATGCTCGGGTGAAGTGTGTGAAAACCGAGTATACAATTAATGTCAAGCAATCAAATAGGCACATCGAAACAACATTAACCACTAAACCTCACAAGATTCACTAAATATTTCCGCTCAGTGTTTAGGGTTAAGTGTTTACTCTCAAAACAATTACACAAGTAGTGTTCCCATATGCTTGCTCATTAACCGACTCTCCACAATTAATCCACAAATCATCAGATCATAAGGGCTTTTTAGGTGAAACGGGGACAAAAGGATGAATGGTAAATGGTGAATGGTCAATGAAGTGAAAGGACTCGAAATGGAAAATGTTTCACATGTTTGCAAGACAAATCAACGACTTTGAAACTCATACCTATGCTATACCCGAACAACTTTCTTATTCTCCTCTAACCTTTTATTGAAAATAAAAACAATACAATAACTCTATTTTTGGAATTTCTCTTTCTGACATTTTTTTTTCTTTCTTTCTTTTCTATTTTTTTTTTTGAGGAATTTATTCCTTCTTTTTATTTCTGATTTTTTTTTTCTTTGAACAATTACAACAAAATAAATACACCCCCACACTTGCCTTCTGGTATAATACCAAACAAATCAAAACCCGAAGCATAAGAACACAAGAAGTCACTATCATCGTCTTGCAAACATAAATAAAACAAGGGTGAGATGGTATGGGTGAACAAAAGAAACGGCTAATGAGTGTTTAGTTCAAAAGGGGATTCCTAAAGTTCGTGTTTAGATGGATGGTGAATACTTTGGCCATGGTGCTCAACTAATGCCTTACTCATTTCTAATTCATCACAGATTAACAAAATGTTTCAAGTGGTCTTTGAGCAAGTTCTAGGTTCAAAACTCATGAATTGTGCACACATGAAGAACGAGTAAATGTATGAAATATGCATACATGTGAATATTCAATAGGCTCAAATCCTCACAGTTTCTGGGTATGCATGACAATGTATGTTCAAATGTGCTTCTCGGATTGCAATCAATTAATTAACACCGGTGATGTGAACATGGAAATTCGAGCAATCACAAGTTATGCATATTAAATCCAAAGCAAACTACACAAAGCCTTGACATATAATAAACATTCTCCTAATCACAACAATTAAACTTAATTCATCATCGGAATTGGAAAGAACAAAACACAAAACACAATAAAACACACAAAAACAACAAAACAGAAGCAAATATTTTTGTAATTTTTGATTTTTTTGATTTTTCAATGTAGGTAACAATACGTGACCACAGGGACTCACTTAGTGCAATGGTAGGTTCAACGCTACCAAGGGAGTGAGTGTGATCTAGTCGATATACCGTTACAGTAGAAAACGAAAACAAACAAATAAATAAACAACAGAAGCAAAAAAAAATTTTCTTTTTCAAAAATTTATTTTTTTATTAGGGTAACAATACGTGACCACAGTGACTTACTAAGTGCAATGGTAGGTTCAACGCTACCAAGGGAGTAAGTATGATCTAGTCGATATACTGTTACCGTAGAAAACGAAAACAAGTAAATTATTTTTTTGAATTTTTTCAATTTTTCAAATTTTTTCTTTTCTTTTTAAATAAACCTTCCCCCCACACTTGAATTAAACATTGTCCTCAATGTTAGACAGATATTTCACGAAAATGAATAATTCAAGCATGGTTATTGAATTTAAACACACAAACAAAAATAAACCGAAGTAAACACACAAACAGAAATAAACACAAAACAATTAACTAAATGAAAAGGGAAACAGAAAGACTCCCCTTTGAAGATCGTGAAGCTCCTCCCGAAGCAAGTCACCAACAGTCACAAACAAGGCTAGCAGGGCCTTGCATCCAACGTTTGCTCCTTAATTGACTGCGGCTCTGATCCTTTGAAGTGTGTCTGGACAAGGGTAGTTGCCGACTCCACGGCGGACTTGGGCGATGTAGCCTTCACCGAGATGCGGAACACTATAGTCGGCGGTGTTCCGTCAAGTACGCTCCGGATACGTTAGGCGAGAATGGAGAAGCCTGAAGACATGAGCGGAAATGGCTCCGGTTGAACTCCACATAGCAAACACTTTGGAGAATGGAATGGTTAATCGGCGCGTATATCACGGACGACCCCGTTGCATCGGTGCAACACTCTCGAAGAATGAGGAAGTCGTTGTGACTATCTATAGCGAGCACCGAGATCTGGTTCCGCGGGTCAAGACCGATGGTGAAATTTGCTAGCACACGTACGAGCTGTCCATCGACATACTATCCCACGTTGGTCTCGTCGAACGTCTTTGAGGAACTCAAAGATCCTAGTGTGATGAGATAGATGAACGACGGAACAACCAGCGGTACGATTGACTCCGGGGGGCTTGCTCGGATCACCCCTTCTCTTGTTGGTCCGACCTCCATTCGAGTGTCTCTTGTTCGGTTCGAACAAGTCCGGTGGTGGTACGTGGAGTTGCTGATATCGTTGAAGAAATAGACCGTCATCTGTTTTGCCATTTCCGCAAGTCCTCTTCTTCCTTCAAGAGAAATTATCGAGTCACCGGGTGAAGTGTGGATACCTGTGGCGCACATGTAGCGCTCGGCTTGTCGTTGGAGGGTTGAGATCCAACGCTTTGCACCAAAAGCGAACCCTGAATGAACAAAAGGTTCGAAACTGGCCTTCATCTCCTTTTCGCGTACATCCACGTGCTCCACCCAAGTGACCAAGGAAGATCCATTATAAAGATCACGTATCAGGCATCCGGAGGGACGTTTTCGGCAAATCGATCTCACGGAAGGCTTTGGATTTGTGCGCAATTCATCCACGGAAACATCCACAACGACCCAACTTCCATCCAGTTGTTGGTGAGAATATCGAACGAACTGGACTTCACGAGTTGAAACGAGGTGAGATGGCACCAGAAACTCGGCCGACATCACTTGCTTCTGCTCCTTGTAGCCTTCTTCGTTGCTGGAGGATAGGATCTCCAACGTTTGGGCATTTGTAATCATGCTACAGAAGACTGGCAACCATCGACCAACATCCATTAAGATTTGAACGATGGTGGTCGGATAAAGATGGATGGTTGCCGAGTGTCTCGAGGATTCGGCTTTGAAGTACGGAGCAGGTTCAGCTCGTTGAAACACTCGCAAGTACTCGGCCCTATGAAGAGTCTCGGGATGAATAGACGTGTCGGGAGTCGGTGAAGTTATCCACAAAGGAAATCCGGCGGTGGCCATGAGCGGGAGCTCGTCTTTGGCCTTGCGGGCGATATCCGAGATCAAGTCGGTGTGGACTCCGACAAGATCGTGAGCAGGTCCGGGAAGGGTGTCGGATGGCACAGGTACGGATGGGCGCTCGACTAGGGTAGGCATGAGGCTCCGCACATCCCGTCTCGAGTGGTCCGTGTCGATGGAAGCATCGGACGACTCGAGAATAGGCTCTTGTTGTTGAGGAACAACTTCGAGCCTTCGCCGTGGCACATCCGAGTGCGGAACGGGACCTCCGCAATTGGGACAAATGCCGGCGTGGAGAGCATCGACGAGTCGTTGATTCCGCATTTGAAGCTCCTCGTTCTTGCTCGCCGGTGATCGTTTCTTCGCTCTAACTCGGCAATACGTTGCTCGGACGTCGGGATACCGAATTTCTTCCTATTTCTCGACCCCCGATAGTAGACTTGGTCCTCCTCTAGTCCGATTTTCGGACCAAATCTTTCTCGTTGTGGCTTGGTGGGGTGAGAATACACCGCAAAGAAAGCCGCCGGTGCATCTCTCGAGCTTTGGTGTACTTTGTCCTCGGAAGTCTCCTATAAACGGGAGCGGCTTCGGCTCGGCGGGTGGATCAGCAACCAAGATTGGTGCTTGGGGTAGTGGTTGCGGTTGTGGTTGTGGCTCAGTCGGCATGCTAGCATCGGCGCTATTGAGCATGCTCGGTGGAATTATTTCAGCCAGACCTTCAAAGATTGGGTTCTCTGAAGGACCTGCCTGAAACAAATCGCTGAAAGAATTAACTCTTTTGGCCATTTTTGGGTTGGGAAGGGAGGAAAGCTTATGGGATTTGGGAGGTTTTCTGGGAAAAACGGAAGAACACGAAGAACACGAGAGAGAAAACGAGAGAAAGAGAGAGAGAGACTAAGGGAAATTGCGTGAAATGACTAAGGCACTAACGCAAACCGAAGGGAAGGGAAACGAACGGACGGACGCGTGTCCCAAGTCGAAGACAAAGATCCGTAAATCACGGATCGAGCGACGAAAGTCGCAAAGGGAATAGTGGAACGCATGCACGATTTATTAAACAAATCGGCCGACGCAAAAGTCGTGCGTCGGCCCAATCACATTTTTTTCTTGATTTTCGATTTTTTATTTTTTTTATTTTTTTAATACTTTACGAAAAGTCGTAAAGTGAACAGTGAAAACGCGTAGCACACGCGCTTGCCGACACTTTAAACGGGCTTGGGCCATCGAAATGGTCTGGGCCTTAAAGTGGGCCTGGGCCAAAGAAATCTCCGGCCCATTATTGGTGGGCTTAAACTAATGGGCCTAAAAACGAACAGGCCCGACACACTAATGGGCTTGGGTTACGGGTTTTGGGCTTCGTGAATGACACGAGCCCAATGGGCTAAATTTTTTATTTTTTTATTTTTTTTTATTTTACGAAACCTAAAACCCTAACCAATCACACAAATGGGCCTAAGGCCCAATAACAAATAACAACAAGCAAGCCCAAAAATAAAACAAACAGTAATTATAAACAGTAAAAATAAATAATTACAAAGAGTAAAACAAACAAACGAACACTCTTTTTTTTTTTTATTTATTACAATTACAAATTTATTTTTTATTTTTTATTTTTTATTTTTTTAAATAAATAACGAGAGTGAAAAGAAAACTTACCTTTTTACTCCCGAGGAAACCGAAAATCACCAACAAGACATCAACCTCAAGGTTTTTCAACCTTGACTTCCTAAACGTATGCTCCGATGTATGTGGTAAAATTTTCGATAAACCCGGATTATTTCCTATACAAAATAAAAAGGTTAGTAATAAATTTACAAAATAAAAACAAAATATTTACAAAGTTAAAAATATGTCACAAATTATCTATACAAAATGAATGAATAAATTTTCCTATGTCTACGTATATTTTATTTACACAATACACTTAAGTGTAAAAAAATATTTTCATTTGCCTGAATATAGTTGAAAAAAAAGAAAGTTGATTCCAAGCGGTAACTCAAGGTGGACTTACGGCCTAGGTGCAATGCCTTGACTTAAATGACTTTCCGTGTTTTCAGAAGGCGAATGGCCAGATCATATGAGAGATAAGCGAGGGGCAGGATTCATTTAGTGGACTACGGAGGCTTACACCCCTATCGACTTACGTCGGTCTATTCTTCCCGAATCCAAAACCCGTCACCCGGGGTCTCGACCTAGACACCATCCATGTGCCCCTTACTCGGTTGAGAAAGCACTTAAGTGTTCGACAATTCTCCAAGTGTTAATAAAGGCCGCCCTCAACCTCAAGTGACCTTACGGTACAAATGAAGGGTTTAGGCCAATATTAATAAAAGGACCTTACCAATTCCGTTCAAGTTACAACTTACAACAACAAAAAATAATCAACTATATAAAAAAACACCTAAATAAATTACTAAGTGTAACAAAATATGAACAAGTATTAAAAACAAGTAATAACAACAACTAGTCACAAGTAATATAGACAAGTAATATAAACAAGTAATATGAACAGTAAAAAAAATAGTAAAATTATAAACAATAAAAAGTAAACAGTAATTATATACAAGTAATAAAAACAGTAATAATTACAAAAAATTATAAACAGTATTCACAAAAAAAAAAATTAGGTTAGGAATATTTTCAATCCACGTCGACGGCGCCAAAAATTGACACACCCAAAAGGAGCGTCAATTTAAAAAAATCCCTATCGTTTGTAGTATAGTGGTAAGTAGGGTATCGTTCACAACGGAGATCAAAGGGTGTACCTAACAAAAATTGTCACAAAGAATTAAATAAAATAAAGAATTATTAACAAGTATAAAGTATAAATATATACATATGTACAAAGTAAAAAGGGAGGTTTAAGAGATAAATTGAATGAAATAAATTAATTAAATTACAAAGAATAAATTAAATAAGATGGGATGAAACACAAAATATATAAAGTTCAGCCACATATACACAAGTTTATTAATCATTGGACCGAAAATTAACCAAGTTCCCTAGCCATGAAACCGAAATTAACATATGTGGAAAGTTAGAAGCTAACCATTCCCCAAATAAAACCTCTCTACGAAAATTAACCTAAGTGAAAGCACCTAGATTAACCAATTAAACATGCCATCTTAGTCTAGAAAGCTAGCTAATCAAACCATATTTAACGCATAGAAAAGAGTTGTTAATTAAAGTGCACGACCCATTATAGAAAAGTCCATATGTCCGCAATCCTTTTTATTTGACACCGACCTTTGTCCAAAGCCTTTACTACTCGTGAATTAGGTTTCCAAAACTATTAGGTGAATTGTAATCCCTAACTCTAGCTCCAATTATATGCAAATATTATAAGTATCGATCCCTATAACATAAACACATAAAAGTTTTCTATAATTCAGAATCAAGTAAACGGAGTCACATAAGCTACTAGAAGAACTAATTAATTAGGATCCAATAACTAAATAAACTCATATAAATAGGCTGGAAATTATATAAATCATGTCATGTTAACTAATACAAAGAATAATCAAGCAACAAAGAGGAATTCATAAGAATAATTAAAGGAAAAGTCAGATTACACCATATGGAATAGCATGAAGACTTGAAGACCACGAAACCTTGAATCCTTGAAAGCAAGTAATCCAAACCGTGTGCAGCAAGGTGGTGATGATGATGGACGAAATTGATGGTGATGATGGTGATGGTGCAGCCGCCTTTCCTCCTCCTTGAAGCCTTGAGAACCCTAAATACTAGAGAATGGAAAATATGATGGAGAAGAGAAAGAGGAGGGTTTGTCCCTCCCCATTGGGGTGTGAATTGGTGAAGAGAAGTAGGCTCCTATTTATAGGAAAATGGAGAGGAAGAAGAAGACAATGGAAGAAATAAACAAAGAAAGGGAAAAGAAGTGGAATGTGAATGGGAGATAAAGAAATGGTAAGTGGTGGTGGAAATGGAATCATATGGCAATTAACCATTTATTTACCAAAAAGAAATTAAACACTAATGGTGTGGGCAGAAAGAAGAGGAAAGAATATAGGGGTGAGTGGAGCATTGAAAATAAAAGAAGAGGAAAGAAATAAAAACGGACAGCACTGAGCAGTGCGCACTTAGAACGGAATCCTGCACGTTTCAACGGTTGGATGCTTCTGAAATTTTATTTGGGAATAACTGGCATCCATGTGCAGCGTGTATCAAAAGTACAGCTAGATCTGACGGTACAATTGAGAGATATGGGCCTCGCAAGTTGACCTATCTGCACAGGCAGATTGTCCGAAAATCTGGGCTTGGGCCATTCCTCATGCTTTGTGAACCTGGGCCTTCCTTCATTGATTTGGGCCTTCCTTCTTGGGCTTGGGCCTTTCTTCTTGGGCTTGGGCCTTCATCTTGGGCTTAGGCCTTTCTTCTTGGGCTTGGGCCTTCATCTTGGGCCTCACGGTAGCTCACTTCTTAATGGGCCTCGAAAAAGCCCATTAGACTTCGTAAATTTCCGAGCTCCGATTTTCTGCACGTATTCACATTTATATATCATTTAGGGACTCAAATATGGAAACTAAGCAAAAATAGCAAAGTTACAATGAAATCATAGCCAAATAGTAGGGAAAATACATTAAAAACGTCACACTTTGTGCTCCTATCAGTGTCATTCACAAAGCCCAAAACCCGTAACCCAAGCCCATTTAGTGTGTCGGGCCTGTTCGTTTTTAGGCCCATTAGTTAAGCCCACCAATAATGGGCCGGAGTTTTCTTTGGCCCAGGCCCACTTTAAGGCCCAAACCAATTCGATGGCCCAAGCCGCGTTTAAAGAGGTCGAAAACCCTGGCGGGGGTGTGCCCCCGGTTTTTACTCTTCCACTTTACAACTTTTGGTAAATAATAAAAAAAAAAAAAAAAAAAAAAAAAAAAAAAAAGAAAAAAAAAATTATCGGGCGGGCCGCGCCCCTTGCGTCGGCCGAATTCTTTAATAAACCGCGCGCGTGTCTATCGTAGACTTTACGACTTTCGTCGCTCGATCCGGAAATTGCGGGTCTTCTGTCCGTGGCACGTGTGCGAGCGTCCGTTCCTTCCCTTCCCTTCGTTTGCGCTAGTTTCCTTAGGCATTTCTCACGTTTTCGCTTAGTCTCTCTCTCACTCTCTCTCTCGTTTTCTCTCTTGTGTTCTTCGTGTTCTTGAGTTTTCCCAGAAAACCTCCCAATTCCCAGAAGCTATCCTCCCTTCCCAACCCACAAATGGCCAAGAGAGTGAATTCTTTCAGTGATTTGTTTCAGGCAGGTCCTTCAGAGAACCCAATCTTTGAAGGCCTGGCTGAAATAATTCCACCGAGCATGCTTAATAGCGCCGATGCTAGCATGCCGACCGAGCCACAACCACAACCGCAACCACTACCCCAAGCACCAATCCTGGTTGCTGATCCACCTGTTGAGCCGGAAGCCGCTCCTGTCTATAGGAGACTTCCGAGGTCGAAGTACAGCAAAGCTCAGAGAGATGCACTTGCGGCTTTCTTTGCGGTGTATTCTCACCCCACCAAGCCACAACGAGAACGATTTGGTCCGAAAATCGGACTTGAGGAGGACCAAGTCTATTATTGGGGGTCGAGAAATAGGAAGAAGTTCGGTATCCAGTCTTCCGAGCAGCGTATTGCCGAGCTAGAGAAAAGAAACGATCAGCTGGTGAGCAAGAACGAGGAGCTTCAACTTCTGAATCAACGACTCGTCGATGCTCTCCACAGCGGCATATGTCCCAATTGCGGAGGTCCTGTTCCGCACTCAGATGTGCCTAGGCGAAGGCTCGAAGTTGTTCCTCCACAACAAGAGCCTATTCTTGAGTTGTCCGATGATTCCATCGACATGGACCACTTAAGAAGGGATGTGCGGAGCCTCATGCCTACACTAGTCGAGCGCCCATCCGCACCTATTCCATCTGACCATCTTCCCGGACCTGCTCACGATCTTGTCGGAGTCCACACCGACTTGATCTCGGATATCGCCCGCAAGGCCAAGCACGAGCTCATGCTCATGGCCACTGCCGGATTTCCTTTGTGGATAACTTCACCGACTCCCGATACTTCCATTCATCCCGAAACTCTTAACCGCGCCGAGTACTTGCGAGTGTTTCAACGTGGCGAGCCTGCGCCATACTTCAAATCGGAATCCTCGAGACACTCTGCAACCATTCACCTTCATCCAACCACCATCGTTGAAATCTTAATGGATGTTGGTCGATGGTTGCCCGTCTTCTGTAGCATGGTCACAAACGCTCAGATGTTGGAGATCCTACCCTCCGACAACGCAGTAGGCTACGAGGACCAGAAGCAAGTGATGTCGGCCGAGTTTCTGGTGCCATCTCACATCGTTTCGACTCGTGAAGTCCAGTTCGTTCGGTACTCTCAATTACAACTGGATGGAAGTTGGATCGTCGTGGATGTCTCCGTGGATGAATTGCGTTCCAATCCAAAGCCTTCCGTGAGATCGATTTGCCGAAAACGCCCCTCCGGATGCCTGATACGTGATCTTCATAATGGATCTTCCTTGGTCACTTGGGTGGAGCACGTGGATGTACGCGAAAAGGAGATGAAGGCCAGTTTCGAACCTTTTGTTCATTCAGGGTTCGCTTTTGGTGCAAAGCGTTGGATCTCAACTCTCCAACGACAAGCCGAGCGCTACATGTGCGCCACAGGTATCCACTCTTCACCCGGTGACTCGATTATTTCTCTTGAAGGAAGAAGAGGACTTGCGGAAATGGCAAAACAGATGACGATCTGTTTCTTCAACGACATCAGCAACTCCACGTACCACCACTGGACTTGTTCGAACCGAACAAGAGACACTCGAATGGAGGTCAGGACCAACAAGCGAAGGGGTGATCCGAGCAAGCCCCCTGGAGTCAATCGTACTGCTGGTTGTTCCGTCGTTCATCTATCTCATCACACCAGGATCTTTGAGTTCCTCAAAGACGTTCAGACTAGACCAATGTGGGATAGCATGTCGATGGACAGCTCGGTGCGTGTGCTAGCAAATTTCTCTATCGGTCTTGACCCGCGGAACCAGATTTCGGTGCTCGCCATAGATAGTCACAACGACTTCCTTATTCTTCAGGAGTGTTGCACCGATGCAACGGGGTCGTCTGTGATTTATGCGCCGATTAACCATTCCATTTTCCAGTGTTTGCTATCTGGAGTTCAACCGGAGCCATTTCCGCTTATGTCTTCAGGCTTCTCCATTCTGCCAAATGTATCCGGAGACGTACTTGATGGAACTCTACTGACGTTAGTGTTCCAGATCTCAGTGAGGGCTACATCAGCCAAGTCTGCCGTGGAGTCGGCAACTACCCTTGTCCAGGACACACTTCAACGGATCAGAGCCGCAGTCAATTAAGGAGCAAACGTTGGATGCAAGGCCCTGCTAGCCTTGTTTGTGACTGTTGGTGACTTGCTTCGGGAGGAGCTTCACGGTCTTCAAAGGGGAGTATTTCTGTTTCCCTTTTCATTTAGTTAATTGTTTTGTGTTTATTTCTGTTTGTGTGTTTACTTCGGTTTATTTTAGTTTGTGTGTTTAAATTCAATAATCATGCTTGAATTATTCATTTTCGTGAAATATCTGTCTAACATTGAGGACAATGTTTAATTCAAGTGTGGGGGGGAGATTTATTGAAAAGAAAAGAAAAAATTTGAAAAATTTGAAAAATTCAAAAAAAATAATTTACTTGTTTTTGTTTTCTACTGTAACGGTATATCGACTAGATCATACTTACTCCCTTGGTAGCGTTGAACCTACCATTGCACTTAGTAAGTCACTGTGGTCACGTATTGTTACCCTAAATTGAAAAAATCAATCAAAAAAATCAAAAAATCAAAAAAATTACAAAAATATTTGCTTCTGTTTGTGTGTTTTTGTGTGTTTATTTGTGGTGTGTTTTATTCTTTCCAATCCCGATGATGAATTGAGTTTAATTGTTATGATTTCGAGAATGTTTATTATATGTTAAGGATTTGTGTGATTTGCTTCGGATTTAATATGCATAACTTGTGATTGCTCGAATTTCCATGTTCACATAACCTGTTTCGATTAATTGATTGCAATCCGAGAAGCACATTTAAACATACATTGTCATGCATACCCAGAAAATGTGAGGATTTGAGCCTATTGTATATTCACATGTATGCATATTTCATACATTTACTCGTTCTTCATGTGTGCACAATTCATAAGTTTTTGAACCTAGAACTTGCTCATTGACCGCTTAAAACATTTTGTTAATCTGTGATGAATTAGAAATGAGTAAGGCATTAGTTGAGCACCATGGTCAAAATATTCACCATCCATCTAAACACGAACTTTAGGAATCCCCTTTTGAACTAAACACTCATTAGCCGTTTCTTTTGTTCACCCACACCATTTCACCCTTGTTTTATTGTGTTTGCAAGACGATGATAGTGACTTCTTGTGTTCTTATGCTTTTGATTTGTATGGTAGTATACCAAAAGGCAAGTGTGGGGGTGTATTTATTTTGTTGTATTTGTTCAAGGAAAAAAAAAATCAGAAATAAAAAGAAGGAATAAATTCCTCAAAGAAAAAGAAAAGAAAAGAAAGAAAAAAAAAATATATATAGAGTTATTTTCTTGTATTACTTTCAATAAAAAGTTGGAGGAAAATAAGAGTTGTTTCGGGTTTAGCATATGTATGAGTTTCAAAGTCGTTGACTTGTCTTGCAAACATGTAAAACATTTTTCATTTCGAGTCCTTTCACTTCATTTACCATTCATCCTTTTGTTCCTGTTTCACCTAAAAAGCCCTTATGATCTAATGATTTGTGGATTAATTGTAGAGAGTTGGTTAATGAGCAAGCATATGGGAACACTACTTGTGTAATTGTTTTGAGAGTAAACACTTAACCCTAAACACTGAGCGGAAATATTTAGTGAATCTTGTGAGGTTTAGTGGTTAATGTTGTTCATATGTGCCTATTTGATTGCTTGACATTAATTGTATACTTGGTTTTCACACACTTCACCCGAGCATAAATGAGATGTACATATTAAATGCTTAGCAAATTCTTTAACCTTGGTATATAATTTTTATTCTCTTGATTATAATTCTTTCGAACTCGCTGAGGATTATGGTTGGAAAGACGAGTCTGTTTTGTGTTTCCCTTTCTGTTTTGTGATGTTTTGTTCTGTGTTTGCTAGAGGACTAGCAATAGTTCAAGTGTAGGGGTGTGATGTGAACGTAAAATACGTTCACAAAGTGCCTTTAATTACTGGATTTTGCTATTCCGAAAGCTTAATTGTCTATTTAATATTTGTTTTTGTGTTTTTAGGGAAAATACCAGAAAAATGTCAATCTGCACAGAAAAGGTGAATTTCGGAGGTTTTCAGCGTAAATCGGAAAGTCAACCGTGACTTTCATATTTGTGGAATAAAATATTGTACGAAGATTTCGGATTATTCCGAATCCCGACAATTTGTCGGCAAACCACCACATAAGGCGGCGCAACCACCACACGCGGTGGTGGAACTCATTGCAAACCACCATCTTATTTTCTCTAATAATTATTTCTTGTATATATTTATTTTTATTTTATTTGCTTTATTATTTTATTTTGTTTTTGTTTTGTTTTATTTTATAATTATTTCTTTTTATTTCTTTTTGTTATTTTTCTTTTTCTTTTGTGGTTGCAGCTCACATGTTCACGTTCTTGCCGGCCGCCCACTTCACCTACAACCACTTCACTCTTTCCTTGGATTTTTCTCCTTCACATGGTGTCAATTCCATCCAGGAATCACCCTAGCAGATCACCCACCATCCCTCTTTGACTACAGTCCATTTTTTCCCTGGTTTTCCTCCACTGCCGGCACCTCCTCATTGGCTTCTAGCTTCACCAAACTTCTCCACCATCACCTACCACTGCCACCTTCACCTGCAGATTCCCATTGCGTTGGCAGCTTCTCCCCTTCCCCTCTCTATTTAAAGAGAGCTCCTGCAACAGTCTTCCTCACCAAATTCACAATTCACAGCAGCTCCTGCATCGACAGAAACCATCCAATGGCAATATCTCTCCACACCTCCTCTGCCTCAATTTTCCTGCAAACATCAATTATATTCTTTCTATCTTATTATGTTTGTTTTTCTTTTGCAGGTTTGGAAGCTCAAAGCCACACCCAGAGAATCAATCTCTGCACCCAAGCTGCCGTCGATTTCGCCCGGATCGCCAACCATCGCCGCTGCCATTAATCAAGACCCCGGACCGGTCTTCTCCGAGACCCATGTCTCTAAAATCCCAGCACGCCACCGCACCTGTACACCACCGGCGTCATTTTCAATCGCCGTAGCTGCTCCCGAGCCCGCGCCCGCCCTCTCGCTCACCGTCGACGATGCGGTGCCGTCTTCAACCGTGCTCGGCTCACGGCGTCCCCATGTTCTCCCGCCGCCGCCCGCTATTGCCGCGTCGCCTCCGGTTCAGTCCAGCCAACGACGCAATCACCGCCGGCATCGCCGTCGTCAATCGCTGACGCCGCAAGCCCACTGCCCAGAACCCGTGTCCATCGGCGCCGACAACAACCAGCCATGCCCGTGCTTGGCTCCTCTCGCTCTCTCGTCCCCAAGCCGGCGCCGTTCATATCGCCGTCGCCTAGCCGCTGCTCCTTCTGCTCCCTCTCCTGTCCGAAATCGTGAAGAACGAAGAAGAAAGAATGGAAATTGAAGATGATTTAATGCTGACATGGCACCATAGAGAGAGACTTTTGTTGAAAAGTCAATGGAAGAAAGAAATCCGGACTGGGCTTGACCGAGTCAACCAAGTCAGTCTCCTAAGCCCAAAAGCCCATGGTCCAAATGCTATCTACACCCGGAGCCCAATTTGAATTTGATCTCTGCACCCGCCACATCCAAATCATAGTCCGTTTTTATAGCTGAGTCTGCCACCTTCGCCTGCCAGACAGTGTCCATTTTCATGGACACAACAGTAACATTTTTCCCAAACTCTGTTTATTTATTATAATTTATTTTTGTTTAATTAACTATTCGTGAATAATTTTGGGAAATGTTATTGTTTGTTTATTTTCTATTTTGTGTAATAATTGTTGGATTGAAGTTAATTGATTCTTCTAGCAGCTTATGTGAATTTTGTTTGTTTGGTTTTATCTTTAATGCTGAAACTAAATGATAAGGATCGCGGATAAACGAGCGTTCGCTAGGTCGCGCACTTGAATTAACAACTCTTTTTCTATGCGTTAGACATGTTTAGATTAATCACCTTTGCATGTTTAATTGTTTAATCTAGATGAGCGTTCACTAGGTTGATTTCATGGGAGAAGTTTATTTGGGGAATGATAACCCGCGTGGGCATTCTACATGTGTTAGTTTCGGATTCATGGCTAGGGAGTTAGTTAATCTTTAAAACAATATTTGTGTGTGTTTTTCTTGTTTTCAAAAATAATAAAAATCCAAAAATATTTCTTTTTATTGTTTTCAAAAATCTCAAAAACCCCCAAAAATACTTTTGTATATAATGTATATTTTTGTAAATAGAAACAATATTGTATAGTTTATTTAATTTTGTATATATATATATTCTTTATTCTTTATACTTGTTAATATAATTCTTTATTTAATTTAATTTTTCGTGACATTAAAAAGTAAATATAACAATCTTCTGTGGAAAAAACCTTTATTTCCCATTATACTTTACAACGACAATTGTTAGGAATTTAGGTAATAAATTAATGACCGCGGTAAAAATCCTCAAATCAAATTGCGGACAAATCCAAAGCCTTCCGTGAGATCGATTTGCCGAAAACGCCCCTCCGGATGCCTGATACGTGATCTTCATAATGGATCTTCCTTGGTCACTTGGGTGGAGCACGTGGATGTACGCGAGAAGGAGATGAAGGCCAGTTTCGAACCTTTTGTTCATTCAGGGTTCGCTTTTGGTGCAAAGCGTTGGATCTCAACCCTCCAACGACAAGCCGAGCGCTACATGTGCGCCACAGGTATCCACTCTTCACCCGGTGACTCGATTATTTCTCTTGAAGGAAGAAGAGGACTTGCGGAAATGGCAAAACAGATGACGATCTGTTTCTTCAACGATATCAGCAACTCCACGTACCACCACTGGACTTGTTCGAACCGAACAAGGGACACTCGAATGGAGGTCAGGACCAACAAGAGAAGGGGTGATCCGAGCAAGCCCCCCGGAGTCAATCGTACTGCCGGTTGTTCCGTCGTGCATCTTTCCCATCACACCGGGATCTTTGAGTTCCTCAAAGACGTTCGACTAGACCAATGTGGGATAGTATGTCGATGGACAGCTCGGTACGTGTGCTAGCAAACTTTTCCATCGGTCTTGACCCGCGGAACCAGATTTCGGTGCTCGCCATAGATAGTCACAACGACTTCCTTATTCTTCAGGAGTGTTGCACCGATGCAACGGGGTCGTCTGTGATTTATGCGCCGATCAACCATTCCATTCTCCAGTGTTTGTTATGTGGAGTTCAACCGGAGCCATTTCCGCTTATGTCTTCAGGCTTCTCCATTCTGCCAAACGTATCCGGAGCTATTCTTGATGGAAGTCTACTTACTATAGTCTTCCAGATCTCGGTGAAGGCTACATCAGCCAAGTCTGCCGTGGAGTCGGCAACTACCCTTGTCCAGGACACACTTCAAAGGATCAGAGCCGCAGTCAATTAAGGAGCAAACGTTGGATGCAAGGCCCTGCTAGCCTTGTTTGTGACTGTTGGTGACTTTCGGGAGGAGCTTCACGATCTTCAAAGGGGAGTCTTTCTGTTTCCCTTTTCATTTATTTAACTGTTGTGTGTTTATTTCAGTTTGTGTGTTTACTTCGGTTTATTTATGTTTGTGTGTTTAAATTCAATAACCATACTTGAATTTTTCATTTTCGTGAAATATCTGTCTAACATTGAGGACAATGTTTAATTCAAGTGTGGGGGGAAGGTTTATTAAAAGAAAAAAAAAATTGAAAAATTCAAAAATTGAAAAAAATAATTTACTTGTTTTTGTTTTCTACGGTAACAATATATCGACTAAATCATACTTACTCCCTTGGTAGCGTTGAACCTACCATTGCACTTAGTAAGTCACTGTGGTCACGTATTGTTACGTAAATTGAAAAAAAATCAAAAAATCAAAAAATAAAAAAAATTACAAAAATATTTGCTTCTGTTTGTGTGTTTTTGTGTGTTTATTTCTGTTATGTGTTTTGTTTTCTTTCCAATTCCGATGATGAATTAAGTTTAATTGTTGTGATTAGGAGAATGTTTATTATATGTCAAGGCTTTGTGTAGTTTGCTTTGGATTTAATATGCATAACTTGTGATTGCTCGAATTTCCATGTTCACATCACCGGTGTTAATTAATTGATTGCAATCCGAGAAGCACATTTGAACATACATTGTCATGCATACCCAGAAACTGTGAGGATTTGAGCCTATTGAATATTCACATGTATGCATATTTCATACATTTACTCGTTCTTCATGTGTGCACAATTCATGAGTTTTGAACCTAGAACTTGCTCAAAGACCACTTGAAACGTTTTATTAATCTGTGATGAATTAGAAATGAGTAAGGCATTAGTTGAGCACCATGGCCAAAATATTCACCATCCATCTAAACACGAACTTTAGGAATCCCCTTTTGAACTAAACACTCATTAGCCGTTTCTTTTGTTCACCCACACTATTTCACCCTTGTTTTATTTATGTTTGCAAGACGATGATAGTGACTTCTTATGTTTTTATGCTTCGGATTTGTATGGTAGTATACCAAAAGGCAAGTGTGGGGGTGTATTTATTTTGTTGTATTTGTTCAAAGAAAGAAAGAAAAAAAAATCAGAAATAAAAAGAAGGAATAAATTCCTCAAAGAAAAAAAAATAGAAAAGAAAAAAAAAAAAGGAAAGAAAGTGAAATTCCAAAAATAGAGTTATTTTATTGTTTTTGAATTCAATAAAAGGTTCGAGGAACATAAGAAAGTTGTTTCGGGTTTAGCATAGGTATGAGTTTCAAAGTCGTTGATTTGTCTTGCAAACATATGAAACATTTTTCATTTCCAGTCCCTTCATTCATTATTCACCATTCACCATTTACCATCCACCTTTTGGCTCCTGTTTCACCCTAAAAGCCCTTATGATTTAATGATTTGTGGATTAATTGTAGAGAGTTGGTTAATGAGCAAGCTTATGGGAACATTACTTGTGCAATTGTTATGAGAGTAAACACTTAACCCTAAACACTGAGCGGAAATGTTTAGTGAATCTTGTGAGGTTTAGTGGTTAATGTTGTTTCGATGTGCCTATTGGATTGCATGAGATTAATTGTACACTTGATTTTCACACACTACACCCGAGCATAAATGAGATGTGCATGTTAAAGACTTAGCAAATTCGTTAGCCTTGGTATATAATTTGTATTCTCCTGATTATAACTCTTCTGAACTCGCTGAGGGTTATGGTTTGAAAGAATACATGAGTTTTTGAACCTAGAACTTGCTCAGAGACCGCTTGAAACTTTTTATTAATCTGTGATGAATTAGAAATGAGTAAGGCATTAGTTGAGCACCATGGCCAAAATATTCACCATCCATCTAAACACGAACTTTAGGAATCCCCTTTTGAACTCATCACTCATTAGCCGTTTCTTTTGTTCACCCACACCATTTCACCCTTGTTTTATTTATGTTTGCAAGACGATGATAGTGACTTCTTATGTTTTTATGCTTCGGATTTGTTTGGTATTATACCAGAAGGCAAGTGTGGGGGTGTATTTATTTTGTTGTATTTGTTCAAAGAAAAAAAAAATCAGAAATAAAAAGAAGGAATAAAATTCCTCAAAAAAAAAAAAAAAAAAAAAAAAAAATGTGGAAAAGAAAAAGAAAAAGAATACCACAAAAATAGAGTTATTTTGTTGTATTGTTTTATTTTCAATAAAAGGTTGGAGGAAAATAAGAAAGTTGTTTCGGGTTTAGCATAGGTATGAGTTTCAAAGTCGTTGACTTGTCTTGCAAACATGTAAAACATTTTTCATTTCGAGTCCTTTCACTTCATTTACCATTCACCATTTACCATTCACCTTTGGTCCCTGTTTCACCTGAAAGTCCTTATGATCTGATGATTTGTAGATTAATTGTAGAGAGTTGGTTAATGAGCAAGCATATGGGAACACTACTTGTGTAATTGTTTTGAGAGTAAACACTTAACCCTAAACACTGAGCGGAAATAATTAGTGAATCTTGTGAGGTTTAGTGGTTAATGTTGTTCATATGTGCCTATTGGATTGCTTGACATTAATTGTATACTTGGTTTTCACACACTACACCCGAGCATAAATGAGATGTGCATGTTAAAGACTTAGCAAATTCGTTAGCCTTGGTATATAATTTGTATTCTCCTGATTATAACTCTTCTGAACTCGCTGAGGGTTATGGTTGGAAAGAATACATGTTTTGTGTTTTCCTTTTCTGTTTTGTGTTGTTTTGTTTTAAGTTTTGTGTTGCTAAGGGACTAGCAATAGCTAAGTGTGGGGGAATTTGATAGGAGCACAAAGTGTGACGTTTTTAATGTATTTTCCCTACTATTTGGCTATGATTTAATTGTAACTTTGCTATTTTTGCTTAGTTTCCATATTTGAGTCCCTAAATGATATATAAATGTGAATACGTGCAGAAAATCGGAGCTCGGAAATTTACGAAGTCTAATGGGCTTTTTCGAGGCCCATTAAGAGGTGAGCTGCCGTGAGGCCCAAGATGAAGGCCCAAATCCATGAAGAAAGGCCCAAACCCAAGAAGGAGGCCCAAACCCAAGATGGAAGGCCCAAATCCATGAAGGAAGGCCCAAGTTCACAAAGCATGAGGAAAGGCCCAAGCCCAGATTTTCGGACATTCTGCCTGTGCAGATTAGTCAACTTGCGAAGCCCATATCTCCCAATTGCACCGTTGGATCCAGCTGTAATTTTGATACACGCTGCATGTGTGTGTTAGATATTCTGTATTAAAATTTGAGAATCATCCAACCGTTCAAACGTGCATTATTCCGTTCTAAGTGGGCATAGCTCAGTGCTGCCTGCTTTTTATTTCTTTCATTTTCTTTTATTCTCATTGCTCCACTCACCCCCATATTTCCACCCATCTCACCACACTATCTTTGTTGCTTTCTCTCCATAACATTAGTGTTTGATTTCTTTTACCTAAATAAATGGTTCATTGCCATATGACTACATTTCCACCATTCCACTTACCATTTCTTTTCTACCACTCACATTCCACTTCTCTTCCTTTTCTTTCTTTATTTCTTTCATTGTTTTCTTCTTCCTCTCCATTCTCCTATAAATAGCAGCCTCATTCTTCTCTTCAAACACACCCCAATGGGGAGGGACAAACCCTCCTCTTTCTCTTCTCACATCATATTTTCCATTCTCTAATACTATGGGTTTTCAAGACTTCAAGGAGGAGGAGAAGGCGTCTACACCATCACCACCAGCCCCTATTCAACATCACCATCACCATCATCACCTTGTCTTCACGGCTTGGATTACTTGTGGTCAAGGATTCAAGATGTGGCTTCAAGATCTTCATGCTATTCATACGGTGTATTTCGACTTAGCCTTTAAATTTATGCCTCTTTGTTGCTTGTTTATCCTTTGTATTAGTTAACATGACATGATTTATATAATTTTCAGCCTTTGTTTATGGGTTTATTTAATTGTTGGATCCTAATTAATTATTTCTTCTAGTAGCTTATGTGACTCCGTTTATTTGATTCTATTTTAGTAGATAACTTTTATATGTTTTTGTTTTAAGGTTGCAAACTTAAGATGATTGCATATAATTGGTGCTAGAATTAGGGTTTTAATTCTAATTCACAAGTAGTAAAGGCTTTGGAAAGAGGTCGGAAACAAATAAGAAGGATCACGGATAGATGGGCGGTCCCACTAGGTCGTGCACTTTAATTAACAACTCTTCTTTTATGCGTTGGACATGTTTTGATTAGCTACCTTTGCATGTTTGATTGATTAATCTAGGTGCGGTCGCTTAGGTTAATTTTCATGAAAGTGGTTTTATTTGGGGAATGATAATTGGCGGTCCAACATTTCACATATGTTAATTTCGGTTTCATGGCTAGGGAACTTGGTTAATTTTCGGTCCAATAATTGGTAAACTTGTATACTTGTGGCTGAACTTTATATACTTTGTGTTTCATCCCATCTTATTTAATTTATTCTTTGTAATTTAATTAATTTATTTCATTCAATTTATCTCTTAAACCCCCTTTTACTTTGTACATATGTATATATTCTTTATACTTGTTAATAATAATAATTTATTTTATTTAATTTCTTGTGACATTTTTTGTTAGGTACACCCTTTGATCTCCGTTGTGAACGATACCCTACTATGCACTATACTACTACCGATAGGGTTTTTTTTAAATTGACGCCCCTTTTGGGCGTGTCAGCCATGAAACCGAAATTAACATATGTGGAAAGTTAGAAGCTAACCACCCCCATATAAAACCTCTCTACGAAAATTAACCTAAGTGAAAGCACCTAGATTAACCAATTAAACATGCCATCTTAGTCTAGAAAGCTAGCTAGTCAAACCATGTTTAACGCATAGAAGAAGAGTTGTTAATCAAAGTGCACGACCTATTATAGAAAAGTCCATATGTCCGCAATCCTTTTTATTTGACACCGACCTTTGTCCAAAGCCTTTACTACTCGTGAATTAGGTTTCCAAAACTATTAGGTGAATTGTAATCCCTAACTCTAGCTCCAATTATATGCAAATATTATAAGTTTCGAACCCTATAACATAAACACATAAAAGTTTTCTATAAAACAGAATCAAGTAAACGGAGTCACATAAGCTACTAGAAGAACTAATTAATTAGGATCCAATAACTAAATAAACTCATAACTATAGGCTGTAAATTATATAAATCATGTCATTTTAACTAATACAAAGAATAATCAAGCAACAAAGAGGAACTCAATAGAGAATTTAAAGAATAAAGTCGAATTACACCATATGGAATAGCATGAAGACTTGAAGACCACGAAACCTTGAATCCTTGAAAGCAAGTAATCCAAACCGTGTGCAGCAAGGTGGTGATGATGATGGACGAAATTGATGGTGATGATGGTGATGGTGCAGCCGCCTTTCCTCCTCCTTGAAGCCTTGAGAACCCTAAATACTAGAGAATGGAAAATATGATGGAGAAGAGAAAGAGGAGGGTTTGTCCCTCCCCATTGGGGTGTGAATTGGTGAAGAGAAATAGGCTCCTATTTATAGGAAAATGGAGAGGAAGAAGAAGACAATGGAAGAAATAAACAAAGAAAGGGAAAAGAAGTGGAATGTGAATGGGAGATAAAGAAATGGTAAGTGGTGGTGGAAATGGAATCATATGGCAATTAACCATTTATTTACCAAAAAGAAATTAAACACTAATGATGTGGGAAGAAAGCAACAAATATGGGTTGGTGAGATGGATGACAATATGGTGGTGAGTGGAGCATTGAGAATAAAAGAAGAAGAAAGAATTGGAAAGTAGACAAGACCGAGCTATGCCCACTTAGAACGGAATAATTGACGTTTGAACGGTTGGATGATTCTCAAATTTTAATACAGAATATATAACACACACATGCAGCGTGTATCAAAATTACAGCTGGATCCGACGGTGCAATTGGGAGATATGGGCTTCGCAAGTTGACATATCTGCACAGGCAGATTGTCCGAAAATGGGCTTGGACCTTTCTTCTTGGGCTTGGGCCTTTCTTCTTGGGCTTGGGCCTTTCTTCTTGGGCTTGAGCCTTTCTTCATGGATTTGGGCCTTCATCTTCATGGATTTGGGCCTTCATCTTGGGCCTCACGGCAGCTCACTTCTTAATGGGCCTCGAAAAAGCCCATTAGACTTTGTAAATTTCCGAGCTCCGATTTTCTGCACGTATTCACATTTATATATCATTTAGGGACTCAAATATGGAAACTAAGCAAAAATAGCAAAGTTACAATTAAATCATAGCCAAATAGTAGGGAAAATACATTAAAAACGTCACACTTTGTGCTCCTATCAATAAATCACGTACGACCCCGTTGAATCTGTGAAGCACTCCTGGAGTATGAGGAAGTCGACGAGATTACTTATGCCCAAAACGGAGATAGAATTTCGTGGGTCAAGACCAGTGGTGAAGTTTGTAAGCACATTGATGTGAACGTAAAATACGTTCATAAAGTGCTCTAAATACTTGGATGGATGCTATTCTGAAAGCTTATTTGTCGGTATAATGTTTGTTTTCGTGTTTTCAGGGAAAATATGTGAAAAATGCTAATTTACACATAAAAGGTGAATTTTGGAGATTTACAGCGCAATATCGGAAAGTCAACCTTGACTTTTCGATTATCTGATGACACCGGTCATTATTTGGAAGTGGAATATAACATTGTACGAAGATTTCGAAAGACGTTTCGAATCCCGGCAATTTTGCCGGCGAACCACCACTCACGGAGGCGCAACCACCACACGCGGTGGTGAAAGACAAATTGAATTTCCATTTTATTTTCCCTTGTTTATATTTATATTTATTTATATTTTTACTTTAGTATTCATTTTATAATTATTTCTTTTGTTATTTTATTTTTCTTTTATTTTATTTTATATTTATTTCCTTTAATTACTTTTATTATTTTATTTTATTTATTTATTTTGTTTGTTTTCTGTTTGCAGCTCCCATGTTACCCGCTTCCTCCCTTTGAATTCAAACTGGTTTTCCAGCCACTATTCCACTCAGCCGCCCACTTCAATCCAGTTCATCACTCCACCATTGTTTGATTCCTCACCCACCTGCAAAGCTCATTTCTTCCCTCTTTAAATACGAGTCCCTATTTCCATTTCTATGGGCCGGGGCTTCTCCCCGCGCCACAAACTCCTTCCCATCTCTTTCCCCCTCCACCCCTTCTCAAGCTTCCATGTAGCTCACCTAGCTGCTTTCTACCCTTGCCCCTATACCCCTCTCGATTACTCTCTACACTCAAAGCGACCGTGTACGGCTCACACAACCGTGCCTTCTTTTCTTCCCCCTCTGTTCTTCTTTTCTTCCCTGCAACAGCTCACAGTCTAATTAACACAACTTGTTACTGAATGCTCCATTTAATCTGCAATCACACACAAACATCATCACCCTCACCCCACCGCAATTCATTTACAAATTAAGCAATTCAAGTTCACAGACAATTAATAAAAGCATATGTTTAATTGCAGATCCTTGAGCCGTGTAAGTCGCTGCCCAGAAATTCAAAGCCCGTGCCTCCTCTGTGCACGCCGGCAATCCTTCTGCTCTGCCGTCATCATCAACACCGCCGGCTTCTCAACCACCACGCAAACCATCACTGCGCCTACCCTCTGCTCGTCGCCTCTCAATCATGCCGGCGACCCAATTCCGAGTCTCTCCGTAGCGCCGCCCGTGCCCAGACTCGATCCAGGCCGGCGTTGTCTTCTTGGCCTTCATCGACCCAACCTAGCCGGTGATCCCATCAATCTCGTGAAGCCCAGCTCATCCTCACCGATCCGGCTTCTCCACCGCCGACAAACGCAAGCACCGGCATCGTCGTTCCCGCCGCCTCTGCCGGCGTCACCATCGAAGGACCCGAGTCGTCACTCTCGCCGCTGCAAATCAAGCCCAGCCCGTGCTCTCCGCGTCTCCACGCCGGCTGCGTCTATCCTTGCCGTCACCGATTCCGGACGCACCGCGTCTTTGATCCAGCACGACGAGGCTCGCCGCTTCCCTTCCCGCCGGTTTCCCTGCGCCGCCACTTTGCTGCTCTGCCGGCTTTCCTAGCCTGCTCTCTCTCTAGCCGGTATCGTCATCTCTTGCTCTCCATTGCTGGGCACGGGCTGCTGAAGAAGAAAAATAGAAAGAAAATATGGTGTTGAAAAGTCAACACCTGAAGAGAAGGCCACGGCTAAACCGCAAAGAAGAATGAGAGATTGACTTGGTTTGGGCCTTTGACCAAGGTCAAAGTCCAAGCCCATATTGCTATAGACACCCGCGGCCCAGTCCAATTCTGCTAAGGACACCCGAGCTCCCCGAACTTCATCGAAAATCCGGCGAGTCCGATTAGATCCCTCGCCGGAATTAAATGAGCATTTCTCTCAAACTCAATTTAATTTTATGTTGTGTGATTTATTTGATTTATTTGTATTTTGAATATTTGATTGATTTGATATTTGTGTGTTTAATTATTTTATGAAAAACCCAAAAATATGTTATTTGATTCATTTGTGTGTTAGTTTAATTTCTTTATTGTTGGTGTGTTTTATTTAAGTGTGTTAGTTTAAA
This sequence comes from Rubus idaeus, assembly GCA_030142095.1. Taxonomy (NCBI): domain Eukaryota; kingdom Viridiplantae; phylum Streptophyta; class Magnoliopsida; order Rosales; family Rosaceae; genus Rubus; species Rubus idaeus. Next base: position 14,839,041 of record CM057968.1, on the reverse strand, counting down.
TTGTATTTTACTTTGTATTTTCCTTGTTTTATTTATTTTCAAAAATATTAAAAAGCCAAAAATATTTCCTTTTATGTATTTATTGTTTTCAAAATATTTTCAAAAACCCAAAAATAACATCTTGTATATATTGTATATTTTGTAAATAGAAACAATATAGTTAATTAATTTTGTGACATTAGGAAAGTAAATAAACAATCTCCTGTGGGAAAAACCTCTACTTCCCATTATACTATTCAACGACAAATTGTTAGGATGTTTAGGTAATATTAATGACGTCGGTAAAACCGCAAATCATTTTGGCGCCGGCTCGCCGGGGATTGTTTTTACTATTTACTTTTTTACTTTTTACTGTTTACTATTTGTAAATAATACTTGTTAATTTTATACTTACTAATTTTACTTGTATATATTGTTACACTTAGTAATTATACTTAGGTATCCTGAGTACTGTTAATTATTTAAGTTGTTGTAGGTTGTAATTTGAACGGAAATAGGTAAGGTCCTTTTATTAATATTGGCCTAAACCCTTCATTTGTACCGTAAGGTCACTTGAGGTTGAGGGCGGCCTTTATTAACACTTGGAGAATTGTCGAACACTTAAGTGCTTTCTCAACTGAGTAAGGGGCACATGAATGGTGTCTAGATATGATCAAGACTCTGGGTGACGGGTTTGTAAAATTGGATTCAGAGGACTTGTCCACTAAATGAATCCTGCCTCTCGCTTATCTCTTGTGATCTGGCTATTCGCCTTCTGAAAACACGGAAAGTCATTTACGTCAAGATATTGCACCTAGGCCGTACGTCCACCTCGAATTACCGCTTGGAATCAACTTTGTTTTTAACTATATTTTGGACAATTTAACATTACTTGTAAATAAAATATACTTAGACATAGGAAATTTTATTTATTCATTTTGTAAATATTTTGTTTTTAACTTGTAAATTTTATTACTAACATTTTTATTTTTATAGGGAATAATCCGGGTTTATCGGAAATTTTACTACATACATCGGAGCATACGTTTAGGAAGTCAAGGTTGAAAAACCTTGAGGTTGATGTCTTGTTGGTGATTTTTCGGTTTCCTCGGGAGTAAAAAGGTAAGTTTTCTTTTCTCTCTCGTTATTTGTTTGTTAAAAAAAAATAATAAAAAATTGAAAAATTTTAGTTGTAAATAAAAAAAAAAGTGTGTTTGTTTGTTTTACTGTTTTGTAATTATTTATTTTCACTATTTATAATTACTGTTGGTTTGTTTTGGGCTTGTTTGTTTGTTATTTATTATTGGGCCTTAGGCCCATTCGTTTGTGTGATTGGTTAGGGTTTTTGGTTTCGTAAAATAAAAAATAAATAAAAAAATAAAAATTTTAGCCCATTGGGCTCGTGTCATTCACGAAGCCCAAAACCCGTAACCCAAGCCCATTTAGTGTGTCGGGCCTGTTCGTTTTTAGGCCCATTAGTTAAGCCCACCAATAATGGGCCGGAGATTTCTTTGGCCCAGGCCCACTTTAAGGCCCAAACCATTTCGATGGCCCAAGCCCGTTTAAAATGTCGACAACCTTAGCGCGTGTTTCACACGCGTTTTCACTGTTCACTTTACGACTTTTCGTAAAGTATTAAAAAAATAAAATAAAAAAATAAAAAATTGAAAATTGAAAAAATTTGATTGGGCCGACGCACGACTTTTGCGTCGGCCGTTTTATTTAATAAGCCGCATGCGTTTTCACTGTACGCTTTGCGACTTTCGTCGCTCGATCCGGAAATTCCGGATCTGTGTCTGTGGCACGTGTGTGAGCGTGCGACCGTTCCCTGATAGGAGCACAAAGTGTGACGTTTTTAATGTGTTTTCCCTACTATTTGGCTATGATTTAATTGTAACTTTGCTATTTTAGCTTAGTTTCCATATTTGAGTCCTAAATGGCGTATTAATGTGAACATGTGCAGAAACGAAGCTTAATGGGCTTTTGCGAGGCCCATTAAGAGGTGGTCTGCCATGAAACCCAAGAAGGAGGCCTAAACCCAAGATGGAAGGCCCAAATCCATAAAGGAAGGCCCAAGTTCACAAAGCATGAGGAAAGGCCCAAGCCCAAATTTTCGGACATTCTGCCTGTGCAGATAGGTCAACTTGCGAGGCACATATCTCCCAATTACACCGTTGGATCCAACTGTAATTTTGATACACGCTGCATGTGGATGTTAGGTATTCGGCATTAAGATTTCAGAATCATCCAACCGGTGGAACGTCCATTATGCCGCTCTAAGTGCGCACTTGCTCGTCGTTGTCTCGCTTTTTATTTCTTTCCTCTTCTTTTATTTTCAATGCTCCACTCACCCCTATATTCTTTCCTCTTCTTTCTGCCCACAATATTAGTGTTTGATTTCTTTTATCTAAATAAATGGTTCATTGCCATATGACTTCATTTCCACCATTCCACTTACCATTTCTTTTCTACCACTCACATTCCACTTCTCTTCCTTTTCTTTCTTTATTTCTTTCATTGTCTTCTTCTTCCTCTCCATTCTCCTATAAATAGCAGCCTCATTCTTCTCACCAATTCACACCCCAATGGGGAGGGACAAACCCTCCTCTTTCTCTTCTCCATCTCACATCATATTTTCCATTCTCTAGTATTTAGGGTTTTCAAGTCTTCAAGGAGGAGGGGAGCTGTTTACACCATTACCACCAGCCATCAACCATCATCACCACCATCATCATCACCTTGGGAATCTCGGCTTTTGAGTTACTCGCGTGAGGATTTAAGAGTTTGTGATCTTCGAGTTCTTCCTACTTTCCATATGGTGTACTTCAACTCATTCTTTAATTACTCTTTTTGAGTTCCTCTTTGTTGCTTGTTTATTCTTTGTACTAGTTAACATGACATGACGTTTATAATTTTCAGCCTATATTTATGAGTTTATTTGATTGTTAGATCCTAATTAATTAGTTCTTCTAGCAGCTTATGTGACTCCGTTTATTTGATTCGGTTTTATTGAATCTTTTATGTGTTCTTGTTTTAAGGTTCGAAACTTAAGATGATTGCATGTAATTGGTGCTAGAATTAGGGTTTTAATTCTAATTCACAAGTAGTAAAGGCTTATCAAACGGGTCGGAATCAAAATAAGAAGGATCGCGGATAGACGAGCGTTCGCTAGGTCGCGCACTTTAATTAACAACTCTTCTCCTATGCGTTAGATATGTTATTGATTGATCACCTTTGCATGTTTAATTGTTTAATCTAGATGAGCGTTCACTAGGTTAATTTTCATAGAAGATGTTTTATTTGGGGAATGATAACCCGTGTGGGCATTCCACATATGTTAGTTTCGGTTTCATGGCTAGGGAACTTGGTTAATTTTCGGTCTAATGATTGGTAAACTTGTGTATATGTGGCTGAACTTTATATACTTTGTGTTTCATCATCATATTTCATTTATTCTTTGTAATTTAATTAATTTATTTCATTCAATTTATCTCTCAATTACCCTTTTTACTTTGTACATATGTATATATTTATACTTTATACTTGTTAATAATAATTCTTTATTTAATTTAATTTTTCGTGACATTAAAAAGTAAATATAACAATCTTCTGTGGGAAAAACCTTTATTTCCCATTATACTTTACAACGACAATTGTTAGGAATTTAGGTACTAAATTAATGAACCTAGGTGAAATAAACCAAATCATTTTGGCGCCGGCTCGCCGGGGATTGTTTTTTTACTATTTACTTTTTACTATTGACTGTTGACTTTTTGACTGTTGACTTTTTACTGTTGACTTTGACTATTGACTTTTTACTATTTGTAAATAATACTTGTTAATTTTATTTATACTCACTTGATTATACTTGTTTATATTTTTACACTTAGTAATTATATTTAGGTGTCTTTTATATAGTTGATTATTTTTTGTTGTTGTAAGTTGTAACTTGAACGGATTAGGTAAGGTCCTTTTGTTAATATTGGCCTAAACCCTTCATTTTTACCGTAAGGTTATTTGAGGTTGAGGGCGGCCTTTATTAACACTTGGAGAATTGTCGAACACTTAAGTGCTTTCTCAACTGAGTAAGGGGCACATGAATGGTGTCTAGATATGATCAAGACCCTGGGTGACAGGTTTTGGATTCAGAGGACTATAGACAGACGAAAGTCGATAGGGGCTTGCCTCCGTAGTCCACCAAATGAATCCTGCCCCTCGCTTACTCTCCTATGATCTGGCCATTCGCCTTCTGAAAACACGGAAAGTCATTTAAGTCAAGGCATTGCACCTAGGCCGTAAGTCCACCTTGAGTTACCGCTTGGAATCAACTTTCATTTTTTTTCAACTATATTAAGGCAAAGGAAAATATTTTTGTACACTTAAGTGTATTGTGTAAATAAAATATACGTAGACATAGGAAAATTTATTCATTCATTTTGTATAGATAATTTGTGACATATTTTTAACTTTGTAAATATTTTGTTTTTATTTTGTAAATTTTATTACTAACTTTTTTATTTTGTATAGGGAATAATCCAGGTTATTCGAAAATTTTACCACATACATCGGAGCATACGTTTAGGAAGTCAAGGTTGAAAAACCTTGAGGTTGATGTCTTGTTGGTGATTTTTCGGTTTCCTCGGGAGTAAAAAGGTAAGTTTTCTTTTCACTCTCGTTATTTGTTTTAAAAAAAATAAAAATAAAATAAAAAAATTAGAAAATTTGTAATTGTATATAAAAAAAAAAAGAGTGCTTGTTTTGTTTTACTGTTTGTAATTATTTATTTTTACTATTTATAATTACTGTTTGTTTTATTTTAGGGCTTGTTGTTTGTTTGTTATTGGGCCTTAGGCCCGTTTGTGTGATTGGTTAGGGTTTTAGGTTTCGAAAAGAAAAATAAAAAATAAAAAATAAAAAATTTGGCCCATTGGGCCCGTGTCATTCCCGAAGCCTGAAACCCGTAACCCAAGCCCATTTAGTGTGTCGGGCCTGTTCGTTTTTAGGCCCATTAGTTTAAGCTCACCAATAATGGCCCGTTCTCTACGCGGCCAGGCCCACTTTAAGGCCCAGACCATTCCGATGGCCCAGGCCCGTTTAAAGTGTCGGCAACCGTTAGCGCGTGTGACACGCGTTTTCACTATTCACTTTACGACTTTCGCGTAAAGCTTTAGTTAAATAAAAAGAAAAATTCTTATTGGACCGTCCCGCGACTTTCGCGTCGGCACGATAATTAAAAAAAATAAAAAAATAAAAAATGAAAAAAAATTTTGATTGGGCCGACGGACGACTTTTGCGTCGGCCGATTTGTTTAATAATCCGCATGCGTGTCAACTGTAGCCTTTGCGACTTTCGTCGCTCGATCCGCAATTTGCGGATCTGTGTCTATGGCACGTGTGCGTATGTGCGTCTGTTCCTTTCCCTTGGTTTGTGTCTATGTGCTTCATTCCATTCATTTTGCATTCATTTTCACTTAGTTCCCTTTTAGTCTCTCTAAATTTTCTCTCGTTTGTTCATATTGTTCTTCACTTGTTCTTCGTTGTTCTTAGTTATTTTTCCAGAAAGCTATCCTCCCTCCCAACCTAAAATGGCCAAAAGAGTGAATTCTTTCAGTGAGTTGTTTCATTCTAGTCCTCCAGAGAGTGATTTCTTTGTAGGCTTGGATGACATCATTCCACCAAGCATTCTAGATACTGTTAATGCTAGCATGCCGGATGTGCCAGAACCAGAACCAGAACCACAAGCACCAATCCAGCCTGATGATCCACATGTTGTTGCTGTTGCTGGTCCTTCCCAGAAGCGTACGAGAGGCCCGAGGACGAGATTCACCAAGGACCAAAATGATGCGTTGACCGAGTTCTACACGGTGAATCCTCACCCACTCAAACTGCACAGAGCAAGGTTTGCTATAGAACTCGGGTTAACTGAAAATAAGGTCTACAACTGGGGAAGGAGATTTCATGATAAGCACGGTATCCCGTCAGAGGAGCAGATTTATGCCGATCTAATAAGAAGAAAGGAGGAGCTGATGAGTAAGAATGAGGAGCTTCAAGAGCAGAACCAGAAACTCATCGATGCTCTGCACAGCGGCATTTGTCCCCAGTGTGGAGGTCCTGTTCCGCACCCAGATGTGCATCGATCAAGGTTTGAAGTTGTTCCTCCGGAGCCTCTTCTTGTCTTGTCCAATGATTCAATCGACATGGATGACTTGCGAAGGGATGTGCGGAGCCTCATGCCAACATTACTCGAGCGCTCATCCTCTCATGTGCCATCTGACAACATTCCGGGACCTGCTCATGATCTCGTTGGGTTTCATTCCGACCAGATCGTCGATATCGTGAACAAAGCCAAAGACGAACTCATGCTCTTGGTCGCTGCTGGTTTTCCCCTATGGATCTATTCCTCAAATCCCAGCACTTCCATTCATCCTGAAACTCTTAATCATGCCGAGTACTTGCGAGTGTCTCAACGAGCTGAGCCTACACCATATTTCATATCAGAAGCCTCGAGACACTCAGCAACCATTCACCTGAATCCGACCACCATCGTTCAGATTTTAATGGATGTTGGTCAATGGTTGCTCATCATCTGTAGCTTGGTCACCAATGCCCATACCTTGGAGGTCCTGTTCTCCGGGATAGAAGAAAGCTACAAGGAGCAAGTGCAAGTGATGTCTGCCGAGTTCCTAGTGCCAACACACAATGTTTCAACTCGTGAAGTCCAGTTTGTTCGTTCCTCTCACCAACAATTGGATGGAAGTTGGATTGTTGTGGATGTCTCTGTGGATGAAATGAGCTCAAATCCAAGGCCTTCCGTGAGATCAAGATGTCGAAAACGTCCTTCCGGATGCCTGATACGGGATCTGCAGAATGGATCCTCCTTTGTCACGTGGGTGGAGCATGTTGATGTGCGGGAAAAAGATTTAACCCCCTTATTTAAACCTTTTGTTGAATCAGGTTTTGCATATGGAGCGAAGCGTTGGTTGGCACCTCTTCAACGACATGCCGAGCGCTACATGTGCGTGGTGGGGATTCACACTTCACCCAGTGACTCAATCATTTCACCAGGAGGGAGAAGAAGCCTTGCTAAGATGGCAAACCAGATGGCGGTAAGTTTCTTCAACGACATCACCAACTCGACTTACCATCATTGGACTGCATCAAACAAAACGGGAGACACACATATGGAGGTCAGGACCAACAAGCGAAGGGGTGATCCTAGCCAACCCCTTGGACTCGATCGTACTGCTGGCTGTTCTGTCAAGCACTTCTCCCATCACACAAGAATCTTTGATTTTATCAGAGACGTACAGACAAGGCATTTATGGGATAGTGTGTCGATAGACAGTTCAGTACATGTGCTTACAAACTTCACCACTGGTCTTGACCCACGAAATTCTATCTCCGTTTTGAGCATAAGTAATCACGTCGACTTCCTTATACTCCAGGAGTGCTTCACAGATTCAACGGGGTCGTACGTGATTTATGCGCCTATCGATCAAGCAAGCTTCCAGTCCATGTTATGTGGAGTTGACCCGGAGCCTTTTCAATTGATGTCATCTGGCTTCTCCATTCTGCCTGATGTATCCGGAGACGTACTTGATGGAACTCTACTGACGTTAGTGTTCCAGATCTCAGTGAAGGCAAATTCAGCTAGACGTGCTGTAGATTCGGCAACAAGTGTCGTCCAAGACACGCTCAAAAGGATCAAAGCCGCAGTCAACTAAGGAGCAAACGTTGGATGCAAGGCCGTGCTAGCCTTGTTTGTGACTGTTGGTGACTTGCTTCGGGAGGAGCTTCACGATCTTCAAAGGGGAGTCTTTCTGTTTCCTTTTTCATTTACTTAACTGTTGTGTGTTTATTTTTGTTGGTGTGTTTATTTCTGTTTGTAGTTTCAATTCAATAACCATGCTTGAATTTTTCATTTTCGTGAAATATTTGTCAACATTGAGGACAATGTTTAATTCAAGTGTGGGGGAAGGTTTATTGAAAAGAAAAAAAAAATTCAAAAATTCAAAAAAATAATTTACTTGTTTTTGTTTTCTACGGTAACAATATATCGACTAGATCATACTTACTCCCTTGGTAGCGTTGAACCTACCATTGCACTTAGTAAGTCACCGTGGTCACGTATTGTTACCCTAATAAAAAAAAAAAAGAAAAAAAAATAGTTTTGTAAGCTCGTTTGTTTCGCACTGGCTTTGGAGCTATCGAGTCTTAGAAAGTGCTTGTTCGTTTATTTGAGCTATATCATTTTAAAAAAAAAATCAATCAAAAAAAATCAAAAAAATCAAAAATTACAAAAATATTTGCTTCTGTTTTGTGTGTTTTGTGCTTTGTTCTTTCCAATCCCAAGGATGAATTGAGTTTAATTGTTGTGATTAGGAGAATGTTTATTATATGTCAAGGCTTTGTGTAGCTTGCTTTGGATTTAATATGCATAACTTGTGATTGCTCGAAATTCCATGTTCACATAACCTATTTCGATTAGTTGATTGCAATCTGAGAAGCACATTTAAACATACATTGTCATGCATACCCGAAAAATGTGAGGACTTGAGCCTATTGAATATTCACATGTATGCATCTTTCATACATTTACTCGTTCTTCATGTGTGCACAATTCATGAGTTTTGAACCTAGAACTTGCTCAAAGACCACTTGAAACGTTTTGTTAATCTGTAATGAATTAGAGATGATTAAGGCATTAGTTGAGCACCATGGCCAAAATATTCACCATCCATCTAAACACGAACTTTAGGAATCCCCTTTTGAACTAAACACTCATTAGCCTTTTCTTTTGTTCACCCACACCATCTCACCCTTGTTTTATTGTGTTTGCAAGACGATGATAGTGACTTATTGTGTTTTTATGCTTCGGATTTGTATGGTAATATACCAAAAGGCAAGTGTGGGGGTGCATTTTATTTTGTTGTAATTGTTCAAACAAAGAAAAAAAATCAAAAACAAAAAGAAGGAATAAAGTTCCTCAAGAAAAAAGAAAAGAAAAAAAAGAAAAAAAGAAAAAAAAATAGAGTTATTTTCTTGTATTATTTTCAATAAAAGGTTGGAGGAGAATAAGAAAGTTGTTTCGGGTATAGCATAGGTATGAGTTTCAAAGTTGTTGACTTGTCTTGCAAACATGTGAAACATTTTTCATTTCCGAGTCCCTTCATTCATCATTCACTATTCACCATTCACCCTTTTGGCCCCGTTTATACCCTTGAAGCCCTTATGATCTAATGATTTGTGGATTAATTGTGGAGAGTTGGTTAATGAGCAAGCTTATGGGAACATTACTTGTGCAATTGTTATGAGAGTAAACACTTAACCCTAAACACTGAGCGGAAATATTTAGTGACCATTGTGAGCTTTAGTGGTTAATGTTGTTTCGATGTGCCTATTTGATTGCATGAGATTAATTGTATACTCGGTTTTCACACACTTCACCCGAGCATAAATGAGATGTGCATGTTAAAGACTTAGCAAATTTGTTAGCCTTGGTATATAATTTTTATTCTCTTGATTATAACTCTTCTGAACTCGCTGAGGGTTATGGTTGGAAAGACCATTCTGTTTTGTGTTTCCTTTTCTGTTCTGTGTTGTTCTTGTGTTTGCTAGAGGACTAGCAGTAGCTAAGTGTGGGGGAATTTGATAGGAGCACAAAGTGTGACGTTTTTAATGTGTTTTCCCTACTATTTGGCTATGATTTAATTGTAACTTTGCTATTTTAGCTTAGTTTCCATATTTGAGTCCTAAATGGCGTATTAATGTGAACATGTGCAGAAACGAAGCTTAATGGGCTTTTGCGAGGCCCATTAAGAGGTGGTCTGCCATGAAACCCAAGAAGGAGGCCCAAACCCAAGATGGAAGGCCCAAATCCATAAAGGAAGGCCCAAGTTCACAAAGCATGAGGAAAGGCCCAAGCCCAAATTTTCGGACATTCTGCCTGTGCAGATAGGTCAACTTGCGAGGCACATATCTCCCAATTACACCGTTGGATCCAACTGTAATTTTGATACACGCTGCATGTGGATGTTAGGTATTCGGCATTAAAATTTCAGAATCATCCAACCGGTGGAACGTCCATTATGCCGCTCTAAGTGCGCACTGCTCAGTGCTGTCTGCTTTTTATTTCTTTCCTCTTCTTTTATTTTCAATGCTCCAGCTCAAAGAGGTTAAACTAAGGGGTGCACACAAATAAGGGACACATGGCTATTTGGCATTGGTGGAAATCCTAAGTGCCTTCAATCATTTCCAGAATCAAGGTATATTATGACTATAAGTTTCGAAAAATTCAAAAGAAAGTTCTAGTAAACTCTATAGTCCATTGAAATTCTATGGCATGCAAATGATCAAATAGAAGAATAATGAGGTTAACAACAAATTTAAGCCAAGAAAAATCTGATTATTTCAACTCTCAACAAAGGAAGCACATATAGCTCAAAAGCTCACATAGGTTTATTAACTTGTCTTAACATGCTCAAATTCTGTACCAAAGTTGCAAACCATATCTACTACATGTTCACACATCTTCCATATCTATCAATTAACCAAAGAATAACATTAAACATATTGATCTTGTGCTTCACTTTTCATCCATAATTTCAAAAATTAAGCTCATCGTAGGCAGTTAAGGGCATCCTAAGACTCGACAACCACTCAAAAACTCTTTTTGTATTTTTCGAAATTTTCTGATTTTTTTTTTAAAGCAAAGCAAAACAGTAAAATATAAATCCTTCCCCCACACTTAAATCTTATATTGTCCTCAATGTAAGCACAAAAGCATATGTAAGACAAGCATGGAGAAAGTAAAACAGATACAGTTCAACCAAAAGAAATAGAGAGATAGAGAAATCAATCTGCGTGTGATGGCTCCTCCACATCCTTGGTTGAATTGGGTTGCCTCCCAAATAGCGCTTAATGTTTATAGTCTTCAGCCTAGACTATGCCGCAGCTTCAGCCTTCATGGAAATTCATTAGTTACAAAGTTAGTAACAAAATTAACAAGGTAAATTCAAGATATTTACAAAGTTAAAAAAAAAAATGTCACAATTTATCTATACAAAATTAATGAATAAATTAAAGAATGGCAGAGAATGGTGAGAGCTCATAATTGGAGATTCATTAATTCCTGTAAAAAAAAAAAAATTATAAAAAGTTAGTAAAAAGTTTACAAAATAAATACAAGGTATATTTTCAACAATGATTCAAAAATGGCGTCCCATTTGAAGGTTAGTGAAAGAATCCTTATGTCTAATCAAAGTGTATTACAAAGTGTGTTACATGATATACAAAGTGTATTACAAACAAATCGCAATTTATACAAAATGAATAAATAATTTATCCTATGTCTATACAAATTTTATTCACAAAACATTTTCTTGTGTGTCCTCTACATAGTCAAAAACCAAGTTGATTCCAAGCGGTAACCCAAGGTGGAACGTGCGGCCTAGGTGCAATGCCTTGACTTAAATGACTTTCCGTGGTTTCAGAAGGCGAATGGCCAGATCATATGAGAGATAAGCGAGGGGCAGGATTCATTTAGTGGTACTATGGAGGCAAAGCCCCTATCGACTTACGTCAGTCTATAGTCCTCTGAATCCAAAACCTGTCACCCAGGGTCTCGACCTAGACACCATCCATGTGCCCCTTACTCTGTTGAGAAAGCACTTAAGTGTTCGACAATTCTCCAAGTGTTAATAAAGGCCGCCCTCAACCTCAAGTGACCTTAACAAGGTACAAATGAAGGGTTTAGGCCAATATTAACAAAAGGACCTTACCTATTTCCGTTCAAGTTACAACTCACAACAACTCAAATAATCAACCACATAAATGACACCCTAAATAAATTACTAAGTGTTACAAAATATCAATAAGTATAATTCACAATATTCACAAGTATAAAACGTCACAAGTATAAAACGTTAGGCATATAAACAGTATTTTTAATCCCCGTCCACGGCGCCAAAAATTGATATACTCAAAACAAGCATCAATTTAAAAAACCCTATCGGTAGTATAGTGTAAGTAGGGTATCGTTCACAACGGAGATCAAAGGGTGTACCTAACAAAGAATGTCACAAGAATTATTATTAACAAGTATAAAGAATAAATATATACATGTTACACGAAATTAAGGGGGGAGTTGAGAAATTGATTTATATAAGTTAACTAAGTAAAGTACAAAGAATAAATTAAATGAGATAAGATGGAACATAAAGTACATAATTTCCAGCCATATATACACAAGTTTACCAATCATTAGACCGAAAATTAATCAAGTTCCCTAGCCATGAAACCGAAATTAACATATGTGGAATGCCCAAGCGGGTTATCATTCCCCAAATAAAACCTCTTCTATGAAAATTAACTCCGAGAACGCTCTGTCAAGCTAATCAATTAAACATGCAAAGGTAGCTAATCTAAACATGTCTAACGCATAGAAAAAGAGTTGCTAATTAAAGTGCACGACCCATTATAGAAAAGTCCATATGTCCGCGATCCTTTTTATTTGATTCCGACCTCTTTCCAAAGCCTTTACTAATTGTGAGTTAGAATTAAAAACTCTAATTCTAGCATCAATTACATGCAATCATCTTAAGTTTGCAACCTTAAAACAAAAACATATAAAAGTTCTCTACTAAAACAGAATCAAACAAACGGAGTCACATAAGCTGCTAGAAGAACTAATTAATTAGGATCTAACAATCAAATAAACTCATAAAATATAGGCTGAAAATTACAAACTTTATGTCATGTTAACTAATACATAGAATTAATCAAGCAACAAAGAGGCATAATAATATTTAAAGGCAAGGTCGAAATACACCATATGGAAAGCATGAGGAACTCGAAGCCAATCCTTGAATCCTTGCGCAAGTAATCCAAGCCGTGACCTTGAGGTGGTGATGAAGATGGCACGTTGATGATGATGGTGGTGATGGTGTAGACGCCTTTCCTCCTCCTTGAAGCTTTGAGAACCCTTGCACTAGAGAATGGAAGCCGAGAACTTGGATGTGTGGCTACTGAAAAGATGGAGGTATGGAATGGTATTTCTCGGTGTAGAAGGTGGTGTAGAATTGTGTTGTGAAGCCCTCTATTTATAGGAGAACATGGAACCCTAGGACCAATCTTGATCGTTCATTAAAAATCCCCTTGTGTGGCCGAGATTTCCTTGAGTAGTCACCAAGAAATCTTCCTTTGTATTATGACTAAAACCCATCTAGATACATCCCATAAAATTCTGATTTTAATCCCTTAAAGTGGTCCTCAAGGCATGGTCTCTCAATATGGACGAAATTCCCTTTAATTAATCCCATAAAAATCTGAATTAACCTCCTTGGATAATTGCTGAAATATTCTTTGAGTAGTCCACAAGAAACCTCCTTCCTCTCTTGCCGAAATTAGGACTAGATTCATCCATAAATTTCTCAATTAATTCCTTGATAAACCTAGTTGAGTTCCACATGGATTCTCCTTGCATTGGTTGCCAAAATCATTGATGAATAGTGCCGAATGAACAGTGACGAATTTCCTCCAATTAATCCCTTAAAAATCTGAATTAATCTCCAAGGATAATTGCTGAAATCTTCTTGAGTGGTGGCCAAGAAACCTCCTTCCTCCTTTGCCATAATTCCATCTAGATACATTCCCAAAAATCTGAATTAATATCCTAAATAAATTAGGTGTTTTAAAAGAATAAAAACTTTGGGAAAAATATCAAGATTAAATAAAATAAAATCAGAATCCTATTAGGATAAAAGAATGAGGCAAAGGAAGAGAACTCCCTTGTAATTTTCGTCCAAAATAAACCCTAATGGGCTAGGGTTACATCCAAGAGTCCAATGGACTTGATTTCATGAATTTGGGCCTCCCACTTGGTCCACATGGCAGCCCACCTCTTAATGGGCCTCGAAAAAGCTCATTAAGCTCGTAAATTCTCCGAGGTCCCGTTTTGCATTCCGAGCACAAATAGTAATCCTAGTTGAAGTAGGACTCCTACTCACTTTAGGATTCCTGGTGTCATTAGGATTCCTGGTAAAGTCAGGAAAGAGTTCAAATCAGGAAAGTTTCTAAAAATCAAAATAGGAAAGATTTCAAAAGAGGAAAGTTTCCTAATCCAACTAGGAAAGTCAAGTCTCCTAATTCAAGTAGGAGTCTCCTTAAAACATCATTTCGGTTCATTCCTTCAATTATTCATCATTTAGGGACTCAAAGATCGAAACTAAGCTAAATAGCAAAGTTTAACAAGTAAAACGTAGCCAAATAGTAGGTAAACACCTTAAAAACGTCGCATATAATGCTCCTATCAACAATGTTTAATTCAAGTGTGGGGGAAGGTTTATTAAAAAGAAAAGAAAAAATTTGAAAAATTTGAAAAATTCAAAAAAAATAATTTACTTGTTTTTGTTTTCTACTGTAACGGTATCTCGACTAAATCATACTTACTCCCTTGGTAGCGTTGAACCTACCATTGCACTAAGTAAGTCACTGTGGTCACGTATTGTTACGTAAATTGAAAAATCAAAAAAATCAAAAAATCAAAAAAATACAAAAATATTTGCTTCTGTTTGTGTGTTTATTTGTATTCGTGTTTTGTTCTTTCCAATCCCGATGATGAATTGAGTTTAATTGTTGTGATTAGGAGAATGTTTATTATATGTCAAGGCTTTGTGTGATTTGCTTTGGATTTAATTTGCATAACTTGTGATTGCTCGAAATTTCATGTTCACATAACCTGTGTTAATTAGTTGATTGCAATCCGAGAAGCACATTTGAACATACATTGTCATGCATACCCAGAAATTGTGAGAATTTGAGCCTGTTGAATATTCACATGTATGCATTATTCATACATTTACTCGTTCTTCATGTGTGCACAATTCATGAGTTTTTGAACCTAGAACTTGCTCATTGACCTCTCGAAACTTTTTATTAATCTGTGATGAATTGAAAATGATTAAGGCATTAGTTGAGCACCATGGCCAAAATATTCACCATCCATCTAAACACGAACTTTAGGAACCCCTTTTGAACTGATAACTCATTAGCCGCTTCTTTTGTTCACCCACACCATCTCACCCATGTTTTATTGTGTTTGCAAGACGATGATAGTGACTTCTTGTGTTCTTATGCTTCGGGTTTTGATTTGTATGGTAGTATACCAAAAGGCAAGTGTGGGGGTGTATTTATTTTGTTGTATTTGTTCAAAGAAAGAAAAAAAAAATTCAGAAATAAAAAGAAGGAATAAATTCCTCAAAGAAAAAAAAAAAAGAAAAGAAAGAAAGAAAAAAAAAAAAGGAAAGAGAAATTCCAAAAATAGAGTTATTTTCTTGTATTATTTTCAATAAAAGGTTGGAGGAAAATAAGAGTTGTTTCGGGTTTAGCATAGGTATGAGTTTCAAAGTCGTTGATTTGTCTTGCAAACATGTGGAACATTTATCATTTCTAGTCTTTCCCTTCCATTTACCATTTACCATTCATTCACCATTCATTCACCCTTTGGCCTCATTACACCATTGAAAGCCCTTATGATTTAATGATTTGTGGATTAATTGTAGAGAGTTGGTTAATGAGCAAGCTTATGGGAACACTACTTGTGTAATTGTTATGAGAGTAAACACTTAACCCTAAACACTGAGCGGAAATATTTAGTGAATCTTGTGAGTTTTAGTGGTTAATGTTGTTCATTTGTGCCAATTTGATTGCATGAGTGATTAGAGGTATTTACCGCGGTCATTAATTATTACCTAAATTCCTAACAGTTGTCGTTGTAAAGTATAATGGGAAATAAAGGTTTTTCCCACAGAAGATTGTTATATTTACTTTTCAATGTCACAATAAAATAAATTAAATAAAGAATTATTATTAACAAGTATAAAGAATAAAAAATATATATATATACAAAATTAAATAAACTATACAGTATTGGTTCTATTTACAAAAATATACATTATATACAAAAGTATTTTTGGGGGTTTTTGAGATTTTTGAAAACAATAAATAATTAAAAGAAAATATTTTTGGATTTTTATTATTTTTGAAAACAAGAAACACACACAAAAATATTGTTTTGAAGATTAACTAACTCCCTAGCCATGAATCCGAAACTAACACATGTAGAATGCCCACGCGGGTTATCATTCCCCAAATAAACTTCTCCCATGAAATTAACCTAGTGAACGCTCATCTAGATTAAACAATTAAACATGCAAAGGTGATTAATCTAAACATGTCTAACGCATAGAAAAAGAGTTGCTAATTCAAGTGCGCGACCTAGCGAACGCTCGTCTATCCGCGATCCTTATTATTTAGTTTCAACATTAAAGATAAAACCAAACAAACAAAATTCACATTAGCTGCTAGAAGAATCAATCAACTTCAATCCAACAATTATTACACAAAATAGAAAATAAACAAACAATAACATTTCCCAAAATTATTCACGAATAGTTAATTAAACAAAAATAAATTATAATAAATAAACGAAGTTTGGGAAAAATGTTACTGTTGTGTCCATGAAAATGGACACTGTCTGGCAGGCGAAGGTGGCAGACTCAGCTATAAAAACGGACTATTTGGATGTGGCGGGTGCAGAGATCACTTTGCATTTGGGCCTTGAGGTGGTCAATGGGTCAAAGGCCCATTTATGACTTTGACTTTCCCTCCTTTCTCTCCTGAACTCTACCTGATTTTTTTCTTTCTCTCCTTTCTTTTGGAATCAGCCCGTGCATGTTTCTTCTCATTCAGCAAGGTTGACTTTTCAACCTTAATTTGTATTCTTCTTTCTCTAGTTCATCTCCAACCCGTGCACAGCAGTTTTTAATTCTTTCTTCTTTCTCTTCTGGTCTTCCATCTTCCCGTGCTTCCCATCTCTCTCTAATCAATTAATCATCATCTTCATTTTCTGCAGCAAGAGAGAAATAGAGATCGGAAGATTGGTGAGGAGCGAAGCATGGCAGCTGGGCTTGGATTAAGCACTGGAATTGCAGCAGCGACGGAGGTGCGAAGACGACGCCGGCAAGGTGCAGCAGTGGCGTGGGTGGGTTCTGGAATTTCAGCGATGGAAGACGACGCCGGAAGCTTGGGTTTTAGACGGCGACGGCGGCGCTGGCGGAAGCTTCTGGACTTAGCGACGGCAGCAGCTGCACGAGAATGGGTAGGGAAAACAGCGGCGATTGCGGCGCCGGCGGCCGACAAACCTGCAAAACAAAATTGAGCACGGGATTAGTAGTAGCTTGTGATTAATTGAAATTTGAATTCCGGCTAGAGAAGAGACACGGCACTGGGTGATGAGATCGGCGGGGCGAAGTGGGTAGAGGCTGGGCTCTTGTGGATTCCGAATTGCGGGTGGCTTGGACGTGTTTGATTGTTTGGTGATGAAGCACGGTGGTGGCAATCCGAGAGAGACACCGTGAGGCCGAGTTGACTGCTTGCTTGTGGTAGCGGCGGGTTTGCGAGGGGCGAGAGGCATGGCGGCCGGGCTTCCATACCTGCAAAAGAAAAACAAGACGGAATGTTAATTGATTGATGATTAAATTGCTTGCGAGTGCTCTCTTAAATAGAGAAGAATGGGCGAAAGCGACGAAGGAGCGAGTCAAGGTGGAGTGAGCTTGGAGAGCTGGAGATGCTGTGAACACATGGCTGGTTGGTGAAGTGGACTAGGTAGATGGCCGGCGGTGGAGGAAAACCTGGGGGAATTGGACTGTAGTGTGTGTGATGATGGTGGAGATGAGATCGGTGGTAACATGGGTGGCTGCAAACATAATACAAACAAAACAAAGAAAAGAAAATAAAATAATAAAAACAAAAGAAAAATTAAATAAATATAAAATATAAACATGGGAAAATAAAATGGAGATTTAAAATATATTCTGCCACCGCGTGTGGTGGTTGTGCCGCCTTATGTGGTGGTTCGCCGACAAACTTGCCGGAATTCGGAACGGTTTCCGAAATCTTCGTACATTAACTGGGCCCACATCCTCAAAATGACCGGTGTCATTTTGATATCTGAAAAGTCACGGTTGACTTTTCGGAATTACACTGAAAATCTCCAAAATTCACCTATTCTGTGCAGATTAACATTTTCCTGGTATTTTCCCTAAAATCACGAAAACAAACATTAAACAGACAATTAAGCTTTCGGAATAGCAAAATCCAGTAATTAAAGGCACTTTGTGAACGTATTTTACGTTCACATCAATGAGATTAATTGTACACTCGGTTTTCACACACTTCACTCGAGCACGAATGAGATGTCCATGTTAAATACTTAGCAAATTCGTGAGCCTTGGTATATAGTTCTTATTCTCCTGATTATAATTCTTCGAACTCGTTGAGGGTTATGGTTGGAAAGAATTTCTGTTTTGTGTTTCCCTTTCTGTTCTTGTGTTGTTCTGTTTTTAGTTCTGTATTTGCTAGAGGACTAGCAAAAGTTCAAGTGTGGGGGTGTGATGTGAACGTAAAATACGTTCATAAAGTGCTCTAAATACTTGGATGGATGCTATTCTGAAAGCTTATTTGCCGGTATAATGTTTGTTTTCGTGTTTTCAGGGAAAATATGTGAAAAATGCTAATTTACACATAAAAGGTGAATTTTGGAGATTTACAGCGCAATATCGGAAAGTCAACCGTGACTTTTCGATTATCTGATGACACCGGTCATTATTTGGAAGTGGAATATAACATTGTACGAAGATTTCGAAAGACGTTTCGAATCCCGGCAATTTTGCCGGCGAACCACCACTCACGGAGGCGCAACCACCACACGCGGTGGTGAAAGACAAATTGAATTTCCATTTTATTTTCCCTTGTTTATATTTATATTTATTTATATTTTTACTTTAGTATTCATTTTATAATTATTTCTTTTGTTATTTTATTTTTCTTTTATTTTATTTTATATTTATTTCCTTTAATTACTTTTATTATTTTATTTTATTTATTTATTTTGTTTGTTTTCTGTTTGCAGCTCCCATGTTACCCGCTTCCTCCCTTTGAATTCAAACTGGTTTTCCAGCCACTATTCCACTCGGCCGCCCACTTCAATCCAGTTCATCACTCCACCATTGTTTGATTCCTCACCCACCTGCAAAGCTCATTTCTTCCCTCTTTAAATACGAGTCCCTATTTCCATTTCTTGGGCGGGGCTTCTCCCCGGCCACAAACTCCTTCCCATCTCTTTCCCCCTCCACCCCTTCTCAAGCTTCCATGTAGCTCACCTAGCTGCTTTCTACCCTTGCCCCTATACCCCTCGATTACTCTCTACACTCAAAGCGACCGTGTACGGCTCACACGGCCGTGCCTTCTTTTCTTCCCCTCTCGTTCTTCTTTTCTTCCTCTGCAACAGCTCACGGTCTAATTAACACAACTTGTTACTGAATGCTCCATTTAATCTGCAATCACACACAAACATCATCACCCTCACCCCACCGCAATTCATTTACAAATTAAGCAATTCAAGTTCACGGACAATTAATAAAAGCATATGTTTAATTGCAGATCCTTGAGCCGTGTAAGTCTCTGCCCGAAATTCAAAGCCCGTGCCTCCTCGTGCACGCCGGCAATCCTTCTGCTCTGCCGTCATCATCAACACCGCCGGCTTCTCGACCACCACGCAAACCATCACTGCGCCTACCCTCGCTCGTCGCCTCTCAATCATGCCGGCGACCCAATTCCGAGTCTCTCCGTAGCGCCGCCGTGCCCGGACTCGATCCGGGCGGCGTTGTCTTCTTGGCCTTCATCGACCCAACCTAGCCGGTGATCCCATCAATCTCGTGAAGCCCGGCTCATCCTCACCGATCCGGCTTCTCCACCTGGCCGACAAACGCAAGCACCGCATCGTCGTTCCCGGCGCCTCTGCCGGCGTCACCATCGAAGGACCCGAGTCGTCACTCTCGCCGCTGCAAATCAAGCCCGGCCCGTGCTCTCCGCGTCTCCACGCCGGCTGCGTCTATCCTTGCCGTCACCGATTCCGGACGCACCGCGTCTTTGATCCCGACGACGAGGCTCGCCGCTTCCCTTCCCGCCGGTTTCCTGCGCCGCCACTTTCTTGCTCTGCCGGCTTTCCTAGCCTGCTCTCTCTCTCAGCCGGTATCGTCGGCTCTTGCTCTCCATTCTTGGGCACGGGCTGCTGAAGAAGAAAAATAGAAAGAAAATATGGTGTTGAAAAGTCAACACTCCGAAGAGAAGGCCACGGCTAAACCGCAAAGAAGAATGAGAGATTGACTTGGTTTGGGCCTTTGACCAAGGTCAAAGTCCAAGCCCATATTGCTATAGACACCCGCGGCCCAGTCCAATTCTGCTAAGGACACCCGAGCTCCCCGAACTTCATCGAAAATCCGGCGAGTCCGATTAGATCCCTCGCCGGAATTAAATGAGCATTTCTCTCAAACTCAATTTAATTTTATGTTGTGTGATTTATTTGATTTATTTGTATTTTGAATATTTGATTGATTTGATATTTGTGTGTTTAATTATTTTATGAAAAACCCAAAAATATGTTATTTGATTCATTTGTGTGTTAGTTTAATTTCTTTATTGTTGGTGTGTTTTATTTAAGTGTGTTAGTTTAAATTGTATTTTACTTTGTATTTTCCTAGTTTTATTTATTTTCAAAAATATTAAAAAGCCAAAAATATTTCCTTTTATGTATTTATTGTTTTCAAAATATTTTCAAAAACCCAAAAATAACATCTTGTATATATTGTATATTTTGTAAATAGAAACAATATAGTTAATTAATTTTGTGACATTAGGAAAGTAAATAAACAATCTCCTGTGGGAAAAACCTCTACTTCCCATTATACTATTCAACGACAAATTGTTAGGATGTTTAGGTAATATTAATGACGTCGGTAAAACCGCAAATCACACATGTACTGAACTGTCTATCGACAAACTATCCCATAAATGCCTTGTCTGTACGTCTCTAATAAAATCAAAGATTCTTGTGTGATGGGAGAAGTGCTTAACAGAACAGCCAGCAGTACGATCGAGTCCAAGGGGTTGGCTAGGATCACCCCTTCGCTTGTTGGTCCTGACCTCCATATGTGTGTCTCCCGTTTTGTTTGATGCAGTCCAATGATGGTAAGTCGAGTTGGTGATGTCGTTGAAGAAACTTACCGCCATCTGGTTTGCCATCTTAGCAAGGCTTCTTCTCCCTCCTGGTGAAATGATTGAGTCACTGGGTGAAGTGTGAATCCCCACCACGCACATGTAGCGCTCGGCATGTCGTTGAAGAGGTGCCAACCAACGCTTCGCTCCATATGCAAAACCTGATTCAACAAAAGGTTTAAATAAGGGGGTTAAATCTTTTTCTCGCACATCAACATGCTCCATGATACGCCCAAAATGAGCATCAATTTAAAAAACCCTATCGGTAGTAGTATAGTGCATAGTAGGGTATCGTTCACAACGGACATCAAAGGGTGTACCTAACAAAAATTGTCACAAAGAATTAAATAAAATAAAGAATTATTATTAACATGTATAAAGTATAAATATATACATATGTACAAAGTAAGGGGGTTTAAGAGATAAATTGAATGAAATAAATTAATTAAACTACAAAGAATAAATTAAATATGATGGGATGAAACACAAAGTATATAAAGTTCAGCCACAAGTATACAAGTTTACCAATTATTGGACCGAAAATTAACCAAGTTCCCTAGCCATGAAACCGAAATTAACATATGTGGAAAGTTAGAAGCTAACCATTCCCCAAATAAAACCTCTCTACGAAAATTAACCTAAGTGAAAGCACCTAGATTAACCAATTAAACATGCCATCTTAGTCTAGAAAGCTAGCTAATCAAACCATGTTTAACGCATAGAAGAAGAGTTGTTAATCAAAGTGCACGACCCATTATAGAAAAGTCCATATGTCCGCAATCCTTTTTATTAGACACCGACCTTTGTCCAAAGTCTTTACTACTCGTGAATTAGGTTTCCAAAACTATTAGGTGAATTGTAATCCCTAACTCTAGCTCCAATTATATGCAAATATTATAAGTTTCGAACCCTATAACATAAACACATAAAAGTTTTCTATAAAACAGAATCAAATAAACGGAGTCACATAAGCTACTAGAAGAACTAATTAATTAGGATCCAATAACTAAATAAACTCATAAATATAGGCTGGAAATTATATAAATCATGTCATGTTAACTAATACAAAAGATAAACAAGCAACAAAGAGGAACTCAAAAAGAGTAATTAAAGATTAAGTTGAAGTACACCATATGGAAAGTAGGAAGAACTCGAAGACCACGGATTCTTGAATCCTTGAAAGCAAGCAACTCAAGGCCGAGATTCCCAAGGTGATGATGGTTGATGGCTGGTGGTAATGGTGTAAACAGCTCCTCTCCTCCTTGAAGTCTTGAAAACCCTAAATACTAGAGAATGGAAAATATGATGTGAGAGGGAGAAGAGAAAGAGGAGGGTTTGTCCCTCCCCATTTGGGTGTGTTTAAGAGAAGAATGAGGCTGCTATTTATAGGAGAATGGAGAGGAAGAAGAAGACAATGAAAGAAATAAAGAAAGAAAAGGAAGAGAAGTGGAATGTGAGTGGTAGAAAAGAAATGGTAAGTGGAATGGTGGAAATGTAGTCATATGGCAATGAACCATTTATTTAGGTAAAGGAAATCAAGCACTAATGATATGGAGAGAAAACAACAAAGATAGTGTGATGGGATGGATGGGAATATGGTGGTGAGTGGAGCAATGAGAATAAAAGAAAATGAAAGAAATAAAAAGCAGGCAGCACTGAGCTATGCCCACTTATAACGGAATAATACACGTTTGAACGGTTGGATCATTCTCAAATTTTAATACAGAATATCTAACACACACATGCAGCGTGTGCCAAAAATACAGCTGGATCCAACGGTGCAAGTGGGAGATATGCACTTCCAAAGTTGACTGATCTGCACAGGCAGATTCTCCGAAAATGGACTTGGACCTTTCCTTCATGCTTTGTGGACTTGGGCCTTCCTTCATGCTTTGTGGACTTCCTTCTTGGGCTTGGGCCTTTATCTTGGGCCTCACGGCAGCTCACTTCTTAATGGGCCTCGAAAAAGCCCATTAGACTTCGTAAATTTCCGAGCTCCGATTTTCTGCACGTATTCATATTTATATATCATTTAGGGACTCAAATATGGAAACTAAGCAAAAATAGCAAAGTTACAATGAAATCATAGCCAAATAGTAGGGAAAATACATTAAAAACGTCACACTTTGTGCTCCTATCACTCCACCCACGTGACAAAGGAGGATCCATTTTGCAGATCCCGTATCAGGCATCCGGAAGGACGTTTTCGGCATCTTGATCTCACGGAAGGCCTTGGATTTGAGCTCATTTCATCCACAGAGACATCCACAACAATCCAACTTCCATCCAATTGTTGGTGAGAGGAACGTACAAACTGGACTTCACGAGTTGAAACGTTGTGTGTTGGCACTAGAAACTCGGCAGACATCACTTGCACTTGCTCCTTGTAGCTTTCTTCTATCCCGGAGAACAGGACCTCCAAGGTATGGGCATTGGTGACCAAGCTACAGAAGATGAGCAACCATTGACCAACATCCATTAAAATCTGAACGATGGTGGTCAGATTCAGGTGAATGGTTGCTGAGTGTCTCGAGGCTTCTGATATGAAATATGGTGTAGGCTCAGCTCGTTGAGACACTCGCAAGTACTCGGCATGATTAAGAATTTCGGGATGAAAGGAAGTGCTGGGATTTGATGAAAAGATCCACAGGGGAAAACCAGCCGCGGCCAAGAGAAGGAGTTCGTCTTTGGCTTTGTTCACGATATCGGCGATCTGGTCGGAATGACACCCAACGAGATCATGAGCAGGTCCCGGAATGTTGTCAAATGGCACATGAGAGGTTGAGCGCTCGACTAATTGATTAGAGGTAAAACCGCGGTCATTAAATTATTACCTAAATTCCTAACAATTGTCGTTGTAAAGTATAATGGGAAATAAAGGTTTTTCCCACAGAAGATTGTTATATTTACTTTTTAATGTCACGAAAAATTAAATTAAATAAAGAATTATTATTAACAAGTATAAAGAATAAAGAATATATATATATACAAAATTAAATAAACTATACAGTATTGTTTCTATTTACAAAAATATACATTATATACAAAAGTATTTTTGGGGGTTTTTGAGATTTTTGAAAACAATAAAAGAAATATTTTTGGATTTTTATTCTTTTTGAAAACAAGAAACACACACACAAATATTGTTTTGAAGATTAACTAACTCCCTAGCCATGAATCCGAAACTAACACATGTAGAATGCCCACGCGGGTTATCATTCCCCAAATAAACTTCTCCCATGAAATCAACCTAGTGAACGCTCATCTAGATTAAACAATTAAACATGCAAAGGTGATTAATCTAAACATGTCTAACGCATAGAAAAAGAGTTGCTAATTCAAGTGCGCGACCTAGCGAACGCTCGTCTATCCGCGATCCTTATTATTTAGTTTCAACATTAAAAACTAAACAAACAAAATTCACATAAGCTGCTAGAAGAATTAATCAACTTCAATCCAATTTATTACACAAAATAGAAAATAAACAAACAATAACATTTCCCAAAATTATTCACGAATAGTTAATTAAACAAAAATAAATTATAATAAATAAACAGAGTTTGAGAAAAATGTTACTGTTGTGTCCATGAAAATGGACACTGTCTGGCAGGCGAAGGTGGCAGACTCAGCTATTAAATCGGACTTTTTGGATGTGGCGGGTTGACACGCCCAAAATGAGCATCAATTTAAAAAAATCCCTATTGGTAGTATAGTGTAAGTAGGGTATCGTTCACAACGGAGATCAAAGGGTGTACCTAACAAAAAATGTCACAAAGAATAAAATAAAATAAAGAATTATTATTAACAAGTATAAAGTATAAATATATACATATGTACAAAGTAAAAAGGGGAATTAAGAGATAAATTGAATGAAATGAAATAAATTAAATTACAAAGAATAAATTAAATATGATAATGAAACACAAAGTATATAAAGTTCAGCCACATATACACAAGTTTACCAATCATTAGACCGAAAATTAACCAAGTTCCCTAGCCATGAAACCGAAACTAACATATGTGGAATGCCCACACGGGTTATCATTCCCCAAATAAAACCTCTTCTATGAAAATTAACCTAATGAACGCTCATCTAGATTAAACAATTAAACATGCAAAGGTGATCAATCAATAACATATCTAACGCATAGGAGAAGAGTTGTTAATTAAAGTGCGCGACCTAGCGAACGCTCGTCTATCCGCGATCCTTCTTATTTTGATTCTGACCCGTTTGATAAGCCTTTACTACTTGTGAATTAGAATTAAAACCCTAATTCTAGCACCAATTACATGCAATCATCTTAAGTTTCGAACCTTAAAACAAGAACACATAAAAGATTCAATAAAACCGAATCAAATAAACGGAGTCACATAAGCTGCTAGAAGAACTAATTAATTAGGATCTAACAATCAAATAAACTCATAAATATAGGCTGAAAATTATATAAATCATGTCATGTTAACTAATACAAAGAATAATCAAGCAACAAAGAGGAACTCAAAAAGAGTAATTAAAGAATAAGTTGAAGTACACCATATGGAAAGTAGGAAGAACTCGAAGATCACAAACTCTTAAATCCTCACGCGAGTAACTCAAAAGCCGAGATTCCCAAGGTGATGATGATGGTGGTGATGATGGTTGATGGCTGGTGGTAATGGTGTAAACAGCTCCCCTCCTCCTTGAAGACTTGAAAACCCTAAATACTAGAGAATGGAAAATATGATGTGAGATGGAGAAGAGAAAGAGGAGGGTTTGTCCCTCCCCATTGGGGTGTGTATTGGTGAGAAGAATGAGGCTGTTATTTATAGGAGAATGGAGAGGAAGAAGAAGACAATGAAAGAAATAAAGAAAGAAAGGGAAGAGAAGTGGAATGTGAGTGGTAGAAAAGAAATGGTAAGTGGAATGGTGGAAATGTAGTCATATGGCAATGAACCATTTATTTAGGTAAAAGAAATCAAACACTAATATTGTGGAGAGAAAGAAACAAAGATAGTTAGGTGAGATGGGTGGAAATATGGGGGTGAGTGGAGCATTGAGAATAAAGGAAAAGGAAAGAAATAAAAACGGACAGCACTGAGCAGTGCGCACTTAGAACGGAATCCTGCTCGTTTCAACGGTTGGATGCTTCTGAAATTTTATTTGGGAATAACTGACATCCATGTGCAGCGTGTATCAAAATTACGGCTAGATCTGACGGTGCAATTGAGAGATATGGGCCTCGCAAGTTGACCTATCTGCACAGGCAGATTGTCCGAAAATCTGGGCTTGGGCCATTCCTCATGCTTTGTGAACTTGGGCCTTCCTTCATGGATTTGGGCCTTCCATCTTGGGCTTGGGCCTTCCTTCATGGGCTTGGGCCTTCCTTCATAATGGGCCTCGCAAAAGCCCATTAGACTTCGTTTCTGCACATGTTCACATTAATACATCATTTTGGACTCAAATATGGAAACTAAGCTAAAATAGCAAAGTTCCAATTAAATCATAGCCAAATAGTAGGGAAAACACATTAAAAACGTCACACTTTGTGCTCCTATCAAATTCCCCCACACTTAGCTACTGCTAGTCCTCTAGCAAACACAAGAACAACACAAAACAGAAAAGGAAACACAAAACAGAATGGTCTTTCCAACCATAACCGTCAGCGAGTTCATAAGAGTTATAATCAGGAGAATAAAAATTATATACCAAGGCTAACAAATTTGCTAAGCATTTAACATGTACATCTCATTTATGCTCGGGTGAAGTGTGTGAAAACCGAGTATACAAAAAATTTCATGCAATCAAATAGGCACATCGAAACAACATTAACCACTAAAGCTCACAATGATCACTAAATATTTCCGCTCCGTGTTTAGGGTTAAGTGTTTACTCTCATAACAATTGCACAAGTAATGTTCCCATAAGCTTGCTCATTAACCAACTCTCTATAATTAATCCACAAATCATTAAATCATAAGGGCTTTTAGGGTGAAACAAGGGCCAAAGGATGAATGGTGAATGATGAATGAAGGAACTGGAAATGAAAAATGTTTCACATGTTTGCAAGACAAATCAATGACTTTGAAACTCATACCTATGCTAAACCCGAAACAACTTTCTTATTTTCCTCCAACCTTTTATTGAAATTAAAAACAATACAATAACTCTATTTTTGGAATTTCACTTTCTGACATTTTTTTTCTTTCTTTTCTATTTTTTTTTCTTTGAGGAATTTATTCCTTCTTTTTGTTTTTTTTTCTTTCTTTCTTTCTTTGAACAAATACAACAAAATAAAATGCACCCCCACACTTGCCTTTTGGTATACTTGATGTGAACGTAAAATACGTTCACAAAGTGCCTTTAATTACTGGATTTTGCTATTTCGAAAGCTTAATTGTTTGTTTAATATTTGTTTTTGTGTTTTTAGGGAAAATACGAGTAAAATGTTAATCTGCACGAGAATAGGTGCATTTTGGAGGTTTTCAGCGTAAATCGAAAAGTCAACCGTGACTTTCATTTGTGGAATAAAATACTGTACGAAGATTTCGGGAACCGTTCCGAATCCCGACAAGTTTGTCGGCGAACCACCACATAAGGCGGCGCAACCACCACACACGGTGGTGGAACACAATTCAAACCACCATTTATTTTCTCTAATATTTATTTATTTTATTTCAATTCTTTTATTATTTTATTTTTCTTTTATTATTATTTCTTTATCTTTCTTTTGTTTTATTAATTTTCTTTTTCTTTTCTTTGTTTTATTTTCTTTTCTCTTTGCTGCAGCCATGTTACGCCGCCATCTCCACTTCAACTACAGTCCACTCCCTCACATGCCACCTTCAATTCCAGGCAACATCTCCGGCCTCCACGAATACATCCAGCTGCATATTCCCTCTCCACTACCAGTCTACCACGATAGTCTGCTCCTTCACATGGATTCAAACCCATTTCCAGCTCACTACTGCACTCCACCTCCTCTCTCGCTTGGCTGCTTCCCCTTTCCCTTCCCTATTTAAGGAAGCTCCTGCATCGGTCTTCCTCACCAATTCACCACGGCAAAATCACAAGTTCAACCATGGCGGATCATCTCTTGCCGTGCACAACAGCCAAGCCATTCCAATTCCACCATAAAGCATCTCACCTCATCATCATCACACCAACGCCGGCAACAAACTCAAATTCCATCTCCAATTTCATCAATTTACCTGCAAATTAATCACAATCAATCATGTTCTAATTATCTTTTCTTTTTGTTTTGCGGGTTTGGAAACTAATGAAGCTGCTGCAAGCCCAATTCAGGAACCAAATCGTCACAATCCGTCGATGCCCATCACCTGCAATCACCGCATCACCCATGCCGGCAGCCATCGGCAGCTCCTATCTCTCCGGCGTCCCCGTGCTCTGCTCGGCCCGGCCATGACGCCGGTTTTCCATGTCCGGCCATGTCGTCGCTGCCTCCTCGAGACGCCGCCTAGCCGCATCAATCTCTTGCCGCCGCTACACTCTGCTGCCGGAAAGAAAAGAAAAGCCAGCTGCTGCAAGAGAGGAAACAAAGAAAAAGATGAAAAGAAGGCAAGAAGAAAACAGTAGCAAAAGAAGAAGCACGGGATGCGATGGAGAAAGAAAGAATAAAATGAAGAGATGAGGCCTGCTTTGAAAAGTCAAAGTGAGAAAGAAGAAATACAAGATGTGGTCTCTACACTACAGCACGGGAAGGAGATGAATTAAAGAAAGTCAAAGTCGGCAAGGCTAGTCACGGTCAACAAGGGAATTCACGGTCAAAACTGAATTGGGCCTCCAAGCCCAATGGTCCAAAAGTCAAGGGCCAATCTGCTATGGACACCCCCAAGGCATTGTCCAATTTGCTCTCTACACCCGCCACATCCAAAAGTAGTCCGTATTTCTATAGCCGAGTCCGCCACCTTCGCACGCCGGACGGTGTCCATTTTCATGGACACAACAGTAACATTTTTCCCAAACTCGTTTATTTATTATATTTTATTTTTGTTTAATTAACTATTCGTGAATAATTTTGGGAAATGTTATTGTGTAAATATTTGTTTATTTTCTATTATTGCATAATAATTGTGATTTGATTTTTCTAAGTTGCTTTTGTGATTGTTTATTTGATTCAAGTTTACGGAAATCTTTTATATGTTTATGTTATAGGGGTCGACACTTATGATGTTTACATGTAATTGGAGCTAGAGTTAGGAATCCGATTCACCTAATAGTTTTGGAAACCTAATTTACAAGTAGTAAAGGCTTTGGACAAAAGTCGGAATCAATTAAAAAGGATTACAAATAGATGGACTTTTCCATACTAGGTTGTGCACTTGAATTAACAATTCTTTTCGATGCTTTGAACATGGATTGACTAGCTAGCTTTCTAGACTAAGATGGCATGTTTAATTGATTGATCTAGGTGCTTTCACTTAGGTTAATTTTCAGAGAGAAGTCTAATTGGGAAATAATTAGCTTTCTAATATTTCACAATGTTAGTTTCGATCATATGACTTAGAGAAATCAATATTTGTGTGTGTTTTTCTTGTTTTCAAAAATAATAAAAATCCAAAAATATTTCTTTTATTGTTTTCAAAATTATCAAAAACCCCCAAAAATACTTTTGTATATAATGTATATTTTTGTAAATAGAAACAATACTGTATAGTTCATTTAATTTTGTATATATATATATATATTCTTTATTCTTTATACTTGTAAATATAATTCTTTATTTAATTTAATTTTTCGTGACATTAAAAAGTAAATATAACAATCTTCTGTGGGAAAAACCTTTATTTCCCATTATACTTTACAACGACAACTGTTAGGAATTTAGGTAATAATTAGTGAACCGCGGTTTTTACATCTAATCATTTTGGCGCCGTTGCCGGGGATTGTTTTTACTATTTACTTTTGACTTTTGACTTTTTATTTTTGACTGTTGACTTTGACTGTTGACTTTGACTGTTGACTTTTGACTTTTTACTATTTGTAAATAATACTTGTTAATTTTATTTATACTCACTTGATTATACTTGTTGATATTTGGTTACACTTAATAATTATACTTAGGTGTTCTGAGTATAGTTGATTATTTTTTGTTGTTGTAAGTTGTAACTTGAACGGAATAGGTAAGGTCCTTTTATTAATATTGGCCTAAACCCTTCATTTTTACCGTAAGGTTATTTGAGGTTGAGGGCGGCCTTTATTAACACTTGGAGAATTGTCGAACACTTAAGTGCTTTCTCAACTGAGTAAGGGGCACATGAATGGTGTCTAGATATGATCAAGACTCTGGGTGACGGGTTTGTAAAATTGGATTCAGAGGACTTGTCCACTAAATGAATCCTGCCTCTCGCTTATCTCTTGTGATCTGGCCATTCGCCTTCTGAAAACACGGAAAGTCATTTAAGTCAAGACATTGCACCTAGGCCGTAAGTCCACCTTGAGTTACCGCTTGGAATCAACTTTCATTTTTTTTCAACTATATTCAGGCAAAAGAAAATATTTTTGTGTAAATAAAATATACGTAGACATAGGAATTTACTTAGACATAATAAAATATACTTAGACATAGGAAATTTTATTCATTCATTTTGTATAGATAATTAGTGACATATTTTTAACTTTGTAAATATTTTGTTTTTAACTTGTAAATTTTATTACTAACCTTTTAACTTTTTATAGGGAATAATCCAGGTTATTCGAAAATTCTACCACATACATCGGAGCATACGTTTCGGAAGTCAAGGTTGAAAAACCTTGAGGTTGATGTCTTGTTGGTGATTTTCGGTTTCCTCGGGAGTAAAAAGGTAAGTTTTCTTTTCACTCTCGTTATTTATTAAAATAAAATAAAAAATTAGAAAATTTGTAATTGGAAATATATATATAAAAAAAAAAGTGTCTGTTTGTAATTATTTATTTTTACTGTTTATAATTAATGTGTGTAGTTATTTGTTATTGGGCCTTAGGCCCGTTTGTGTGATTGGTTAGGGTTTTAGGTTTCGTAAAATAAAATATAAAAAAAATATAAAAAAAATTTAGCCCATTGGGCTCGTGTCATTCACGAAGCCCAAAACCCGTAAACCAAGCCCATTAGTGTGTCGGGCCTGTTCGTTTTTAGGCCCATTAGTTTAAGCCCACCAATAAAGGGCCGGAGATTTCTTTGGCCCAGGCCCAAACCATTTCGATGGCCCAAGCCCGTTTAAAGTGTCGGCAAGCGCGTGTGCTACGCGTTTTCACTGTTCACTTTACGACTTTTCGTAAAGTATTAAAAAAATTAAAAAACTAAAAATTCGAAAATCATGAAAAAAATTGTGATTGGGCCGACGCACGACTTTTGCGTCGGCCGATTTGTTTAATAAATCGTGCGCGCGTTCCACTATTCCCTTTGCGACTTTCGTTGCTCGATCCGTGATTTACGGATCTCTGTCCTCGACTTTGGACACGCGTCCGTCCGTTCGTTTCCCTTCCCTTCGATTTGCGTTAGAGCCTTAGGTCATTTCACGTTTTCCCTTAGTCTCTCTCTCTCTCTCTCTCTCGTTTTCTCTCTCGTGTTCTTCCGTGTTCTTCAGTTTTCCCAGAAACCTCCCTAATTCCCAGAAAGCTTTCCATCCCCAACCCACAAATGGCCAAGAGAGTGAATTCTTTCAGCGATTTATTTCAGGCAGGTCCTTCAGAGAACCCGATCTTTGAAGGCTTGGCTGAAATAATTCCACCGAGCATGCTCAATAGCGCCGATGCTAGCATGCCGACCGAGCCACCACCACAACCGCAACCACTACCTCGAAGCACCAATCTTGGTTGCTGATCCACTGTTGAACCGGAAGCCGCTCCTGTCTATAGGAGACTTCCGAGGTCGAAGCTACTAAAGCTCGAGAGAGATGCACTTGCGGCTTTCTTTGCGGTGTATTCTCACCCCACCAAGCCACAACGAGAACGATTTGGTCCGAAAATCGGACTTGAGGAGGACCAAGTCTACTATTGGGGGTCGAGAAATAGGAAGAAGTTCGGTATCCGGTCTTCGAGCAGCGTATTGCCGAGCTAGAGAAAAGAAACGATCGAGTGGTGAGCAAGAACGAGGAGCTTCAAATGCGAGAATCAAAACTCGTTGATGCTCTCCACGGCGGCATCGTCCCAATTGCGGAGGTCTCGTTCCGCACTCGGATGTGCCACGGCGAAGGCTCGATGTTGTTCCTCGACAACAGAGCCTCTTCTTGAGTTGTCCGATGATTCCATCGACATGGACCACTTGAGACGGGATGTGCGGAGCCTCATGCCTACCCTTGTCGAGCGCCCATCCTTACCTTGCCATCCGACACCCTTCCGGACCTGCTCGCTGATCTTGTCGGAGTCCACACCGACTTGATCTCGGATATCGTCCGTAAGGCCAAACACGAGCTCCTGCTCATGGCCACTGCCCGGATTTCCTTTGTGGATAACTTCACCGACTCCCGACACGTCTATTCATCCCGAGACTCTTCATAGGGCCGAGTACTTGCGAGTGTTTCAACGAGCCGAACCTGCTCCGTACTTCAAAGCCGAATCGTCGAGACACTCGGCAACCATTCACCTTTATCCGACCACCATTGTTCGGATCTTAATGGATGTTGGGCGATGGTTGCCGATCTTCGTAGCATGATCACAAACGCCAAGACGTTGGAGATCCTTTCCTCCAAAGAACGAAGAAGGCTACGAGGAGCATATGCGGGTGATGTCGGCCGAGTTTCGGTGCCATCTCACATCGTCTCAACTCGTGAAGTCCAGTTCGTTCGGTACTCTCACCAACAACTGGATGGAAGTTGGGTCGTCGTGGATGTCTCCGTGGATGAATTGCGTTCAAATCCAAAGCCTTCCGTGAGATCGATTTGCCGAAAACGCCCCTCCGGATGCCTGATACGTGATCTTCATAATGGATCTTCCTTGGTCACTTGGGTGGAGCACGTGGATGTACGCGAAAAGGAGATGAAGGCCAGTTTCGAACCATTTGTTCATTCAGGGTTCGCTTTTGGTGCAAAGCGTTGGATCTCAACTCTCCAACGACAAGCCGAGCGCTACATGTGCGCCACAGGTATCTGATAGGAGCACAAAGTGTGACGTTTTTAATTTATTTTCCCTACTATTTGGCTGCGTTTTATTGGTTAACTTTGCTGTTTAGCTTAGTTTCTACCTTTGTGTCCCTAAATGATGATTTAATTGAAGGAATGAATTAAAATGAAGATATTATGAAACTTTCCTAAATTTGAATTCTTTCCTGACTCTGACAGGAATCATAAAGGGAGTAGGAATCCTAATGCAACTAGGATTACTATTTCAGCTCAGAACGGAAAATCGGAGCTCGGAATTTTACAAAGTCTAATGGGCTTTTTCGAGGCCCATTAGGAGGTGAGCTGCCGTGAGGCCCAAGATGAAGGCCCAAATCCATGAAGGAAGGCCCAAGTCCTCAAAGCATGAGGAAAGGTACAAGCCCATTAAGCTAGGAGATTTTCAGACATTCTGCCTGTGCAGATCAGTCCACTTT
Source organism: Rubus idaeus (assembly GCA_030142095.1). Lineage (NCBI taxonomy): Eukaryota > Viridiplantae > Streptophyta > Magnoliopsida > Rosales > Rosaceae > Rubus > Rubus idaeus. The sequence goes on along the minus strand of CM057968.1, from coordinate 14,805,440 downwards.
GGAGGCCCATATCTCCTAAGTCCACCGTTGGATCCAGCTGTAATTTTGATACCATGTGCATTCGTGTGTTAGGTATTCTGGATTCAAATTTCAGAATCATCCAACCGTTCAAACGTCAAATATTCGGTTCTAAGTGGACACAACTCAGTGCTGTCTCCTTTTTAATTCTTTCCTTTTCTTTTATTCTCAATGCTCCACTCACCCCATATTGTCATTCATGTCACCACACTATATTTGTTGCTTTCTCCCCACAACATTAGTGCTTGATTTCTTTTAGTTAAATAAATGGTTAATTTCAATATGACCACATCTCCACCATGTCACTTAACATTTCTTTACCTCCCACTCACATTCCACTTCTTTTCCCTTTCTTTCTTTATTTCTTTCATTGTCTTCTTCTTCCTCTCCACTCTCCTATAAATAGAGAGGCTTCTCAACACAATTCTTCACCACTTTCTAGCCAAGAATACCATTCCATACACTCTCAAAGTTTCTGCAACTACACCATCCACAAGAGTTCTTGGGTTCCATTCTCTAAAACCTAGGGTTTCCAAGTCTTCAAGGAGGAGGTCTAGGCGGCTGCACCATCACCACCATCACCATCAAGGACGTCCATATTCATCACCACCTTGCTGTTCACGGATCTGAGTTACTTGCTTCCAAGGATTCAAGGGTTCGTGGCTCGAAGCTCTTCATGCTATTCCATATGGTGTATTTCGACTTAGCCTTTAATTTATTCCTCTTTGTTGCTTGTTAATTCTCTGTTTTAGTTAACATAACATTAAGTTTATAATTTCCAGAATTGTTTATGGGTTTATTATATATTTGATTTGAAACTTATTTGTTTTCTAAGTTGCTTTTGTGTGATTGTTTATTTGATTCAAGTTTACAGAAATCTTTTATATGTTTATGTTATAGGGTTCGAAACTTATGATGTTTACATGTAATTGAAGCTAGAATTAGGGTTTGGATTCACCTAATAGTTTTCAAAACCTATTTCACAAGTAGTAAAGACTTTGAACAAAAGTCAGAATCAAATAAAGAAGGATTGCAATTAGATGAACTTATTCATGCTAGGTTGTGCACTTGAATTAACAATTCTTTTCGATGCTTTGAACATGGTTGGATTAGCTAACTTTTTAGACTATGATGGCATGTTTAATTGATTGATCTAGGTGCTTTCACTTAGGTTAATTTTCAGAGAAAGGTTTAATTGGGAAATAATTAGCTTTCTAATGTTTCACAATGTTAATTTTGATCACATGACTTAGAGAATTAATAGTTTTTGGAATCATTGAATGATAACTTGTACCCTACGGTTTTGGGGTTGTGACCTTAATGTTTCACCTATTTATTTTGTACATAATGTTTTCTATACTTAGTTTAATTAAATCAATCTTTAAATCCCCTTTACTTTGTACATATGTATATATTTATTCTTTATACTTGTTAATAATTCTTTGTGACAATCTTTGTTAGGTACACCCTCGATCTTCGTTGTGAACGATCCCTACTTATTCTATACTACCGATAGGGTTTTAATTGATACTATGTTATTAGCATATCAATTTTGGCGCCGTCAACGTGGATCTAAAAAATCGTTTATATGCCTAACGTTTATACTTGTGACGTTTTATACTTGTGAATATTGTGACTTATACTTACTGATATTTTGTAACACTTAGTAATTTATTTAGGTGTCCTTTATGTGGTTGATTATTTGAGTTGTTGTGAGTTGTAACTTGAAACGGAAATAGGTAAGGTCCTTTTGTTAATATTGGCCTAAACCCTTCATTTGTACCTTGTTAAGGTCACTTGAGGTTGAGGGCGGCCTTTATTAACACTTGGAGAATTGTCGAACACTTAAGTGCTCTCCAAACTGAGTAAGGGGCACATGGATGGTGTCTAGGTCGAGACCCTGGGTGACAGGTTTTGGATTCAGAGGACTATAGACAGACGAAAGTCGATAGGGGCTTGCCTCCGTAGTACCACTAAATGAATCCTGCCCCTCGCTTATTTCTCATATGATCTGGCCATTCGCCTTCTGAAACTACGGAAAGTCATTTAAGTCTAGGCATTGCACCTAGGCCGCACGTTCCACCTTGGGTTACCGTTTGGAATCAACTTGGTTTTTGACTATGTAGAGGGCACAAACGAAAATGTAATTGTGTGAATAAAATTAATATAGACAAATAGGAATTTCATTTATTATTTTCATTCATTGATTATTTTCATACATATTACTTATACTTGTATAATATATCTTGTATTTATTTTGTAAACCTTGTACTAACTTTGTAAACTTTTGTTTAGGTAGTAATGAATGTCCACATCTGAACTCTCACCACTCTCTACTATTCAAGAACGGATCCAAAAGTTAAGGGAAAGCAAAGAGTCATTTCTACAAAGTTACTCTGAAGACTCAGGTAACAACTCCTCACGTTCTTGTTCAGAAGAGGAGGAAGACATACCTGAGGAAGAAAACGTTGCTGAAGATCAAGCACTACCAATGGCTGAAACAATTAGGCAACTTTCGAACGGAACTGAGGGAGAAGTTATACCGCTTTGCATCACATATCCGGAACCGGCTGAAGGAAAAGAAGCTGACTTTGAATTGAAAAGTGGGTTCTTGCATCACCTACCCAAGTTTCATGGGCTTAATAGCGAGGATCCCAACAAGCATCTTAAGGAGTTTCAGTTTGTTTGTGGGAGCATGTGTCCTAAGAATGGGGATATCAACATCCTCAAAATGAAGGCATTCCCATTTTCTCTTGATGATAGGGCAAAGACATGGCTATTTGACTTACCTGCCGGCCATGTCAACACTTGGGATAAGTTGAAGAGTGAGTTTCTCACTAAGTACTTTCCGGCATCAAAGGTCACTATCTTGAGGAAACAAATAACTGGAATTCAACAAGCTGTGGATGAAACGTTCTGCACTTATTATGAGAGGTTCAAAAGCCTTGTTGCGTCATGTCCTTCCATGGAATGAAGGAAGAGAGCCTTCTCACTTACTTTTATGAGGGACTTCTTCCCTTAGAACGTAGCTTTGATGCGGCGGCCTGGTTCTTTATGGATAAAACTCCTACATGGCTAAGGAGTTCTTGGCTCTCCTCCCATATGAGGGGCACCTCCTCTCTAGGAGAGTTAATGAGGTAACCTCTCACTCCTTTAGAGGCAGGTAAATAAAATGTCACTTTGGCTCGTACTTAGTGAACAAAGGAGGAGGTACTCACTTGTGGGGTATCTCTTCGGGCTCCTGGTCTGTCCTCACTAATGAAATGGTGATGAATCTGTGGAGGATATCAGGAGACAGGAGTCCCCTCCTGGGCCCTTATTCGAATACTTATAACCGATGAGGGCCCCCTTTCAAATGGTCCCTGTCAGCTCACACCCCAGGATGCTCCGCTCTGCCTCTCCTCCTCTACTGGCTTATGATATTTTACAAATAAGCACGACAGGAAGGAAAGGAAAAAAAGGAGGGTGGGCTTTATGAGCAAGATACTGAGAATGGGAAACTTCTAGTGCGACAATCCCTAATCCTAAGGGAAATTTCGAAAGTGCTTCAGTTGTAATCACTAGGAGTGGAAGGGAATTTGAAGGGCGCATCGAGCACTAAAGAAGAGGAATTCTAAGGACATAGCACCAGCCTACCTTTGGAAGTAGACCTCCACATCCAGGCGAAGAAATTGCGGCACATCATGGAAAAGAAAGGTATGACTCCTAACTTGTCAATCTATTAAGACTAACCTCCTCTCCTCCCTTGCCCTTTCCACACGATTTGATAGGTCTAAGAGGATGAGAGTGACCAGCATTTGGAGACGTTTAAGAAGGTTCACTCACTCCTCTTTGGAAGCTATTGAACAAAGCTAGATGCTAAGTTCCTTAGGAGCTTTCACCACGGAGGAGCTCGACAAAGGGGCAGTAAGTAGAATGTCTCGGCCTACAGAAGCACCAGGTTCGGATCCGGGTTTCACCTTTGCGGTAACTAATTTTCGATGCCGCTAGACTTAGGTGCTTATTAACGGTTAGGTATGTTACTTTGGGTTAGGGGAATCAAACGTAATGTCATTATCCAACTAGGATGACTAATGTCTACCTAAGGGTAGTTGGAAGATGTGCTGTGCGGTGAACCATTGACTTCGGTTTTAGCCTCGAGATGGGAAACCCCTAAGTTCCACGCCTATTGCTAGGCCGCATCATGAGCACGGTAGACTAAAATCGATGTGTACGCGGAGCATTAACATGGGTTTGATGGTGATGTGATGGCTGAAATATGAAGCGAGGTATCACTGAGTTATAATGTTTAGAGTGTTGGACACTGGGGAAGCTGACATTATGAAGGAGGATACTTTAGCCACACCTTGACAGGATGGTATAGAAAGTGGCGTAAGCATCCTTTGGAGGGTTTGGAAACTGGATGCTAAGGTTATGGACAATGTGTTTGGGCCCCTTTTTAGGAGTACTTCCTCCATTGTCCATTCCTTACTACTAACAAGGTTGTTCCCTCGTGATTAAGGCACCGTGCTTGAACTCCCTACGGATTATTTGAGTATGCTACTAGGGGAAAATGAAACGTGCCGTCTGTGTCATCGCACTTACTATACTCGACCGTTTGGTGGGTGTCAAGAGCTAAGACGTATGGAGGACTTGCGATATCGGGAATCCTACAACTGCGTCCTGGATACTTCGAGGAGGGATAAACCCACTGAGAGTCGCGTCACCTCCTGATGGAAGTGGAAGAGGGGTTATCAAACTGATGGGGTTACTACCCTTCGGACTCCAAATGGGTGTCACCAATCCAAGTGGTACCAAAGAGCCGGGTCACGTTGTTCGAATGCGAGAATGAGTTGGTGCCACGGAGTGACCCATCGGTTGCATTGACTATAGGAGCCGCCACCCTGGGGACACCCTGCCATCATGCGGTGAGCGCTTAGCGGCTGTTCTGCCCTGAGGAACTCCGGACACGGCCATACGCGAGGTCAAAGCGTGCCTTGGGCGACGGCGTTCGGATGCGCACGGACGTTCAAGTGTAGGAGCACTTTGATTTTATTGAAAAAATTATTGAAGTTTTTATGGATGACTTTTCAGTTTTTGGTGAAAACTTTGATAATTGCCTTGATAATTTGGAACTTATACTTAAACGGTGTATTGAAACTAACCTTGTGCTAAATTGGGAGAAATGTCATTTTATGGTTAGACAAGGGATAGTCCTAGGTCATATTATCTCTTCTAGGGGTATAGAAGTAGATAAAGCTAAGGTCGATCTTGTACGCTACTTACCCTCTCCCACTTCCGTGAGAGAGGTTCGTTCTTTTCTTGGACATGCAGGATTCTATCGTCGCTTTATCAAGGACTTCTCAAAGATCTCAAGACCCCTTTGCCGCCTACTACAAAAGGAGGTGACGTTTGTGTTTGACAAGGAGTGCCAAGAAGCTTTTGACAAGCTTAAGGAGCTTTTGACGTCATCCCCTATCATGCAACCCCCGGATTGGTCCTTGCCTTTTGAGTTGATGTGTGATGCATCAGACTATGCTGTGGGAGCCGTACTAGGGCAACGACTGGATAAGAAGCCTTATGCCATTTATTATGCTTCTCGCACTCTTAATGATGCTCAATTAAATTATTCCACTACTGAGAAAGAGTTGCTTGCTGTGGTTTTTGCCCTTGAAAAATTTCGTTCTTACTTGCTTGGTACTAAAGTTATTATTTACACTGATCATGCAGCTCTTAAGTACCTACTCTCCAAGAAGGAGGCGAAACCAAGGCTGATTAGATGGGTACTTCTACTTCAAGAGTTTGATGTGGAGATCAAAGACAAGAAAGGAAGTGAGAACGTGGTGGCTGACCATTTGAGCCGCTTAGTGCATGAGGAAGATGCCATTCCTCTTGTGGAAACGTTTCCGGATGAACAACTCTTCGGAGTTCAGGTTAGTGAACCATGGTATGCTGATATTGTGAACTATATTGTTTCTAATAGAATTCCTGATACCATGTCGCATGCTCAAAGAGATAGACTTAAGAAGATTGCTAGGCAATATGTTTGGGATGATCCTTATTTGTGGAAACATTGTGCTGATCAATTAATTAGGAGATGCATTCCTGAACATGAACAAAATGCTATACTATCTTTTTGCCATTCTAAAGCATGTGGGGGGCACTTTGGTTCAAAAAAGACTGCTTTTAAGGTGTTAGAATCGGGTTTCTTTTGGCCAACTTTGTTTAAAGATGCATATGCTTATTGCTTAACATGTGATAGGTGTCAAAGAACCGGTAATTTAGGACCTAGGGATCAGATGCCATTAACTAACATTTCGGTGGTTGAAGTATTTGATGTTTGGGGAATTGATTTCATGGGCCCTTTTCCTTCATCTTTTGGTTTTATTTACATTCTCCTTGCTGTTGATTATGTTTCCAAGTGGGTGGAAGCAAAAGCCACCCGGACTAATGACGCCAAAGTTGTTTCAGATTTTGTGCAGTCTAACATTTTCTCTAGGTTTGGCATGCCAAGAGCAATCATAAGTGATGGAGGATCACACTTCTGTAACCGCACCATTGAAGCCTTGTTCAAGAAATATGGCGTCACACATAAGGTTTCCACGCCTTATCATCCTCAAACGAATGGACAAGCTGAAGTTTCCAATCGAGAGATCAAGAGCATTCTAGAGAAAACGGTTAACCCTAACCGCAAGGATTGGAGCACTAGATTGGTGGATGCGTTGTGGGCATATAGGACAGCATACAAGACCCCCATTGGGATGTCACCTTATCGGATTGTCTATGGCAAACCGTGCCATTTACCGGTGGAGTTGGAACACAAAGCATGGTGGGCCGTGAAGCAATTGAACATGGACATGAATGAGGCCGGGCCTCATAGGAAACTTCAAATGAGTGAGCTTGAAGAGATTAGGAATGATGCATTTGAAAGTGCACGGATCTACAAGGAGAAAACAAAGGCATGCCATGATAACATGATTCGTGGGAAAACCTTTACCGTGGGCCAAAAAGTTCTTTTATTTCATTCTAGACTTAAGTTGTTTCCCGGTAAGCTTCGTTCTCGTTGGATTGGTCCTTTTGTTATTACTAACATTTTTCCTCATGGTGCTTTTCAGATTAAAGGAATACACACCGGCAATGAGTTCAAGGTGAATGGTCACCGCTTGAAGCCTTACTTTGAGCCATGTGACAATGATGAGGAAGAGGACGTTGAGGCCATTGCATTTGATATGCAACGTCTACATGATGAAGGCTAGCAGCTGCGACAAAGTCTAGGCTGAAGACTTTAAACATTAAGCGCTATTTGGGAGGCAACCCAATTCAACCAAGGATGTGGAGGAGCCATCACACGCAGATTTGATTTCTCTATCTCTCTCTACTTATTTTTGGTTGAACTGTATTTGTTTTACTTTTTCCATGCTTGTCTTACATATGCTTTTGTGCTTACATTGAGGACAATATAAGATTTAAGTGTGGGGGAAGGATTTATGTTTTTGCTTTTTATATTTGTTTTGCTTTGCGTTATAAAAAAAAAAAAACAAAAATTAGAAAATTTTGAAAATACAAAAAGAGTTTTTTTTTGTTGTTGTTGTGGTTGTCGAGTCTTAGGATGCCCTTAACTGCCTAGGATGAGTTTAATCTTTCAAATCGTGGATGAAAAGTGGATCACAAGATCAGATATGTTGAATGTTATTCTTTGGTTAATTGATGAATATGGAAGATGTGTGAACATGTAGTAGATATGGTTTTGAACTTTGGTACAGAATTTGAGCATGTTAAGACAAGTTAATGAACCCTATGTGAGCTTTCGAGCTATATGTGCTTTCTTTGTTGAGAGTTGTTTAAAATCAGATCTTCTTTGGCTTTAAAACTCGTTGTTAACCTCATTATTCTTCTATTTGATCAATTGCATGCCATAGATTTTCAATGGACTATAGAGTTTACTAGAACTTGGTTTTGAATTTTTCGAAACTTATAGTCATAACATACTCTGATTTTGGAAAGGATTGAAGGCACTTAGGATTTCCACCATTGCCAAATAGCCATTTGTCCCTTATTTGTGTACACATGTGTGCACCCCTTAGTTAAACCTCTTTGAGCTTACATTCAGCCTTTTCTTTCTTCACCCACGATATCTTGACCATGAACCTTAGTATAGTCATATCTCTACCCTTGTTCTAGGAACTTAGTGGAGCTATGCTATGGTGATTGAACTTGTGGAAGAAACACAAAAGAAAAGAGGTGATTGACGAAAATAAGTGTGGGGGAGGGATAGACTTGTCCATTACATATGTATGCCGTAAAAAAAAAAGAGGAAAAGAAAAATACATGTACGGCAAGAAAAGAAAAATTGTAGAAAAAAATGGATTAATGTCCCCTTTTCCCGATGATTTAGGAGGTTGTTTTGAAGTGAAGGTCCAAAATAAATACTTGGCCTTTGTCCTTTATCATTTGTGCTTAGAATGAAGTTTGGGCCCAACAAGATGATATTTGGCCCGTTTTTGAGTGACATGGTTGTTTGGATGCTCTACTAAGTTTTTAGGACACTTTGTGATTTCCTATCCTTTGTTTCTCTAAACCGTGAGCCTTGGACCCGTTATATCCTTATAAAGTCCTTCTTGATCCTTAAGATGAGTAGCCCTTGATCTGTGGAGATAAATTTCGAAGGTGAGCATATGGTTGTGGTCCATTTGTGCATGTAATTGGTATCTTTCATGAGGTTTGAAATCATTATTCACTAAAGTGCTTTCTTTGATTAATATATGTGAGCTATTTGAATGCCTTACAATAATTTCTCTCACATATCTTTAAGTGAAAAGCTTTTAAGCATGAGCCATGAATCTGAGTGTAATAGAGAGCATACCCTTGTGAGGATAACTTGTTTGAAACATGCTGAGCTCCATTGCATAACTATTATTCTTCCAAGTCTTACTTGTTCATATGAATTCCATGATTGTTAATTAACTCTCGAATTTCTTGTGACAAATTTTGGTTAAGTGTTAAACTTGATTCCATGAAAGTAAGAGATTTCTGAGGCAATAAGTTAAGGGCAATAGAATTTTTGTGTGGAGTATGGTTGTGTTGCTAAGGGACTAGCAATAGCTAAGTGTGGGGGAATTTGATAGGAGCACAAAGTGTGACGTTTTTAATTTATTTTCCCTACTATTTGGCTGCGTTTTATTGGTTAACTTTGCTGTTTAGCTTAGTTTCTACCTTTGTGTCCCTAAATGATGATTTAATTGAAGGAATGAATTAAAATGAAGATATTATGAAACTTTCCTAATTTGAATTCTTTCCTGACTCTGACAGGAATCATAAAGGGAGTAGGAATCCTAATGCAACTAGGATTACTATTTCAGCTCAGAACGGAAAATCGGAGCTCGGAATTTTACGAAGTCTAATGGGCTTTTTCGAGGCCCATTAGGAGGTGAGCTGCCGTGAGGCCCAAGATGAAGGCCCAAATCCATGAAGGAAGGCCCAAGTCCTCAAAGCATGAGGAAAGGTACAAGCCCATTAAGCTAGGAGATTTTCAGACATTCTGCCTGTGCAGATCAGTCCACTTTGGAGGCCCATATCTCCTAAGTCCACCGTTGGATCCAGCTGTAATTTTGATACCATGTGCATTCGTGTGTTAGGTATTCTGGATTCAAATTTCAGAATCATCCAACCGTTCAAACGTCAAATATTCGGTTCTAAGTGGACACAACTCAGTGCTGTCTCCTTTTTAATTCTTTCCTTTTCTTTTATTCTCAATGCTCCACTCACCCCATATTGTCATTCATGTCACCACACTATATTTGTTGCTTTCTCCCCACAACATTAGTGCTTGATTTCTTTTAGTTAAATAAATGGTTAATTTCAATATGACCACATCTCCACCATGTCACTTAACATTTCTTTACCTCCCACTCACATTCCACTTCTTTTCCCTTTCTTTCTTTATTTCTTTCATTGTCTTCTTCTTCCTCTCCACTCTCCTATAAATAGAGAGGCTTCTCAACACAATTCTTCACCACTTTCTAGCCAAGAATACCATTCCATACACTCTCAAAGTTTCTGCAACTACACCATCCACAAGAGTTCTTGGGTTCCATTCTCTAAAACCTAGGGTTTCCAAGTCTTCAAGGAGGAGGTCTAGGCGGCTGCACCATCACCACCATCACCATCAAGGACGTCCATATTCATCACCACCTTGCTGTTCACGGATCTGAGTTACTTGCTTCCAAGGATTCAAGGGTTCGTGGCTCAAGCTCTTCATGCTATTCCATATGGTGTATTTCGACTTAGCCTTTAATTTATTCCTCTTTGTTGCTTGTTAATTCTCTGTTTTAGTTAACATAACATTAAGTTTATAATTTCCAGAATTGTTTATGGGTTTATTATATATTTGATTTGAAACTTATTTGTTTTCTAAGTTGCTTTTGTGTGATTGTTTATTTGATTCAAGTTTACAGAAATCTTTTATATGTTTATGTTATAGGGTTCGAAACTTATGATGTTTACATGTAATTGAAGCTAGAATTAGGGTTTGGATTCACCTAATAGTTTTCAAAACCTATTTCACAAGTAGTAAAGACTTTGAACAAAAGTCAGAATCAAATAAAGAAGGATTGCAATTAGATGAACTTATTCATGCTAGGTTGTGCACTTGAATTAACAATTCTTTTCGATGCTTTGAACATGGTTGGATTAGCTAACTTTTTAGACTATGATGGCATGTTTAATTGATTGATCTAGGTGCTTTCACTTAGGTTAATTTTCAGAGAAAGGTTTAATTGGGAAATAATTAGCTTTCTAATGTTTCACAATGTTAATTTTGATCACATGACTTAGAGAATTAATAGTTTTTGGAATCATTGAATGATAACTTGTACCCTACGGTTTTGGGGTTGTGACCTTAATGTTTCACCTATTTATTTTGTGCATAATGTTTTCTATACTTAGTTTAATTAAATCAATCTTTAAATCCCCTTTACTTTGTACATATGTATATATTTATTCTTTATACTTGTTAATAATTCTTTGTGACAATCTTTGTTAGGTACACCCTCGATCTTCGTTGTGAACGATCCCTACTTATTCTATACTACCGATAGGGTTTTAATTGATACTATGTTATTAGCATATCAGTATCCACTCTTCACCCGGTGACTCGATCATTTCTCTTGAAGGAAGAAGAGGACTGGCGGAAATGGCTGATAGGAGCACAAAGTGTGACGTTTTTAATGTATTTTCCCTACTATTTGGCTATGATTTCATTGTAACTTTGCTATTTTTGCTTAGTTTCCATATTTGAGTCCCTAAATGATATATAAATGTGAATACGTGCAGAAAATCGGAGCTCGGAAATTTACGAAGTCTAATGGGCTTTTTCGAGGCTCATTAAGAAGTGAGCTACCGTGAGGCCCAAGATGAAGGCCCAAATCCAAGAAGGAAGGCCCAAGCCCAAGAAGGAAGTCCACAAAGCATGAAAGAAGGCCCAAGTCCACAAAGCATGAAGGAAAGGTCCAAGCCCATTTTCGGAGAATCTGCCTGTGCAGATCAGTCATCTTGCGAAGCCCATATCTCCCAATTGCACCGTTGGATCCAGCTGTCATTTTGATACACGCTGCATGTGTGTGTTAGGTATTCGGCATTAAAATTTCAGAATCATCCAACCGGTGGAACGTCCATTATGCCGCTCTAAGTGCGCACTGCTCAGTCTTTGTCTGCTTTTTATTTCTTTCCTCTTCTTTTATTTTCAATGCTCCACTCACCCCTATATTCTTTCCTCTTCTTTCTGCCCACAATATTAGTGTTTGATTTCTTTTATCTAAATAAATGGTTCATTGCCATATGACTTCATTTCCACCATTCCACTTACCATTTCTTTTCTACCACTCACATTCCACTTCTCTTCCTTTTCTTTCTTTATTTCTTTCATTGTCTTCTTCTTCCTCTCCATTCTCCTATAAATAGCAGCCTCATTCTTCTCTTCAAACACACCCCAATGGGGAGGGACAAACCCTCCTCTTTCTCTTCTCCATCTCATTTTCCATTCTCTAATACTATGGGTTTTCAAGACTTCAAGGAGGAGGAGAAGGCGTCTACACCATCACCACCAGCCCCTATTCAACATCACCATCACCATCATCACCTTGTCTTCACAGCTTGGATTACTTGTGGTCAAGGATTCAAGATGTGGTTTCAAGATCTTCATGCTATTCATACGGTGTATTTCGACTTAGCCTTTAAATTTATGCCTCTTTGTTACTTGATTATTCTTTGTATTAGTTAACATGACATGATTTATATAATATTCAGCCCTTGTTTATGGATTTATTTAATTGTTGGATCCTAATTAATTAGTTCTTCTAGTAGTTTATGTGACTCCGTTTATTTGATTTTGTTTTAGTAGATAACTTTTATATGTTTTTGTTTTAAGGTTGCAAACTTAAGATAATTGCATATAATTGGTGCTAGAATTAGGGTTTTAATTCTAATTCACAAGTAGTAAAGGCTTTGGAAAGAGGTCGGAAACAAATAAAAAGGATCACGGATAGATGGGCGGTCCCACTAGGTCGTGCACTTTAATTAACAACTCTTCTTTTATGCGTTGGACATGTTTTGATTAGCTACCTTTGCATGTTTGATTGGTTAATCTAGGTGCGGTCGCTTAGGTTAATTTTCATGAAAGTGGTTTTATTTGGGGAATGATAATTGGCGGTCCAGCATTCCACATATGTTAATTTCGGTTTCATGGCTAGGGAACTTGGTTAATTTTTGGTCCAATAATTGGTAAACTTGTATACTTGTGGCTGAACTTTATATACTTTGTGTTTCATCCCATCTTATTTAATTTATTCTTTGTAATTTAATTAATTCATTTCATTCAATTTATGACTCAATCCCCCTTTTACTTTGTACATATGTATATATTTATACTTTATACTTGTTAATAATAATTCTTTATTTTATTTAATTCTTTGTAACAATTTTTGTTAGGTACACCCTTTGATCTCCGTTGTGAACGATACCCTACTATGCACTATACTACAATCGATAGGGTTTTTTTAAATTGATGCTCCTTTGGAGCGTATCAATTTTTGGCGCCGTCGACGTGGATTGAAAATATTCCTAACCTAATATTTTTTTTTGTGAATACTGTTTATAATTTTTTGTAATTATTACTGTTTTTATTACTTGTATATAATTACTGTTTACTTTTTATTGTTTATAATTTTACTATTTTTTTTAACTGTTCATATTACTTGTTTATATTACTTGTATATATTTTGTTACACTTAGTAATTATACTTAGGTATCCTAAATATAGTTGATTATTTTTTGGTTGTTGTAAGTTGTAACTTGAACGGAAATAGGTAAGGTCCTTTTATTAATATTGGCCTAAACCCTTCATTTGTACCGTAAGGTCACTTGAGGTTGAGGGCGGCCTTTATTAACACTTGGAGAATTGTCGAACACTTAAGTGCTTTCTCAACCGAGTAAGGGGCACATGAATGGTGTCTAGATATGATCAAGACTCGGGTGACGGGTTTGTAAAATTGGATTCAGAGGATTTGTCCACTAAATGAATCCTGCCTCTCGTTTATCTCTTGTGATCTGGCCATTCGCCTTCTGAAAACACGGAAAGTCATTTACGTCAAGGCATTGCACCTAGGCCGTAAGTCCACCTTGAGTTACCGCTTGGAATCAACTTTCATTTTTTTTCAACTATATTCAGGCAAAGGAAAATATTTTTGTACACTTAAGTGTATTGTGTAAATAAAATATACGTAGACATAGGAAAATTTATTCATTCATTTTGTATAGATAATTTGTGACATATTTTTAACTTTGTAAATATTTTGTTTTTATTTTGTAAATTTATTACTAACCTTTTTATTTTTGTATAGGAAATAATCCGGGTTTATCGGAAATTCTACCACATACATCGGAGCATACGTATAGGAAGTCAAGGTTGAAAAACCTTGAGGTTGATGTCTTGTTGGTGATTTTCGGTTTCCTCGGGTGTAAAAAGGTAAGTTTTCTTTTAACTCTCGTTATTTATTTAAAAAATCAAAAAAAATAAAAAAAATTTGTAATTGTAAATAATAAAAAAAAAGAGTGTTTGTTTGTTTTATTATTTGTAATTATTTATTTTTACTGTTTACTGTTTGTTTTATTTTCGGGCTTGTTGTAGTTATTTGTTATTGGGCCTTAGGCCCATTTGTGTGATTGGTTAGGGTTTTAGGTTTCGTAAAAATAAAAAAATAATAAAAAATAATAAAATTTAGCCCATTGGGCTCGTGTCATTCACGAAGCCCAAAACCCGTAACCCAAGCCCATTAGTGTGTCGGGCCTGTTCGTTTTTAGGCCCATTAGTTAAGCCCACCAATAATGGGCCGGAGATTTCTTTGGCCCAGGCCCACTTTAAGGCCCAGACCATTTCGATGGCCCAGGCCCGTTTAAAGTGTCGGCAAGCGCGTGTGCTACGCGTTTTCACTGTTCACTTTACGACTTTTCGTAAAGTATTAAAAAAATAAAAAAAATAAAAAATCGAAAATCAAGAAAAAAATGTGATTGGGCCGACGCACGACTTTTGCGTCGGCCGAATTGTTTAATAAATCGTGCGCGCGTTCCACTATTCCCTTTGCGACTTTCGTCGCTCGATCCGTGATTTACGGATCTTTGTCTTCGAATTTGGACACGCGTCCGTCCGTTCGTTTCCCTTCCCTTCGATTTGCGTTAGTTCCCTTAGGTCATTTCACGCGTTTTCCCTTTCTCTCTCTCATTCTCTCTTGTTTTCTCTCTCTCGTGTTCTTCGTGTTCTTCAGTTTTCCCAGAAAACCTCCCCAATTCCCAGAAGCTATCCTCCCTTCCCAACCCAAAAATGGCCAAAAGAGTGAATTCTTTCAGTGATTTGTTTCAGGCAGGTCCTTCAGAGAACCCAATCTTTGAAGGTCTGGCTGAAATAATTCCACCGAGCATGCTCAATAGCGCCGATGCTAGCATGCCGACCGAGCCACTACCACAGCCACAACCACTACCCCAAGCACCAATCCTGGTTGCTGATCCACCTGCCGAGCTGGAAGCCGCTCCTGTCTATAGGAGACTTCCGAGGTCGAAGTACAGCAAAGCTCAGAGAGATGCACTTGCGGCTTTCTTTGCGGTGTATTCTCACCCCACGAAACCACAACGAGAAAGATTTGGTCCAAAAATCGGACTTGAGGAGGACCAAGTCTACTATTGGGGGTCGAGAAATAGGAAGAAGTTCGGTATCCGATCTTCCGAGCAACGTATTGCCGAGCTAGAGAAAAGAAACGATCAGCGGTGAGCAAGAACGAGGAGCTTCAAATGCGAATCAACGACTCGTCGATGCTCTCCACAGCGGCATATGTCCCATTGCGGAGGTCCCGTTCCGCACTCGGATGTGCCTAGGCGAAGGCTCGAAGTTGTTCCTCCACAACAAGAGCCTCTTCTCGAGTTGTCCGATGATTCGATCGACATGGACCACTTGAGACGGGATGTGCGGAGCCTCATGCCTACACTAGTCGAGCGCCCATCCGCACCTATTCCATCTGACCATCTTCCCGGACCTGCTCATGATCTTGTCGGAGTCCACACCGACTTGATCTCAGATATCGCCCGCAAGGCCAAAGACGAGCTCCTGCTCATGGCCACTGCTAGATTTCCTTTGTGGATAACTTCACCGACTCCCGACACGTCTATTCATCCCGAGACTCTTCATAGGGCCGAGTACTTGCGAGTGTTTCAACGAGCTGAACCTGCTCCGTACTTCAAAGCCGAATCGTCGAGACACTCGGCAACCATTCACCTTTATCCGACCACCATCGTTCAAATTCTCATGGATGTTGGTCGATGGTTGCCAGTCTTCAGTAGCATGATCACAAACGCCAAGACGTTGGAGATCTTATCCTCCAGCGACGAAGAAGGCTACGAGGAGCAGAAGCAAGTTATGTCGGCCGAGTTTCTAGTGCCATCTCACCTCGTTTCAACTCGTGAAGTCCAGTTTGTCCGGTATTCTCACCTACAACTGGATGGAAGTTGGGTCGTCGTGGATATCTCCGTGGATGAATTGTGTTCCAATCCAAAGCCTTCCGTGAGATCGATTTGCCGAAAACGCCCCTCCGGATGCCTGATACGTGATCTTCATAATGGATCTTCCTTGGTCACTTGGGTGGAGCACGTGGATGTGCGCGAGAAGGAGATGAAGGCCAGTTTCGAACCATTTGTTCATTCAGGGTTCGCATTTGGTGCAAAGCGTTGGATCTCAACACTCCAACGACAAGCCGAGCGCTACATGTGCGCCACAGGTATCCACTCTTCACCCGGTGACTCGATTATTTCTCTTGAAGGAAGAAGAGGCTTGGCGGAAATGGCAAAACAGATGACAATCTGTTTCTTCAACGACATCAGCAACTCCACGTACCATCACTGGACTTGTTCGAACCGAACAAGAGACACTCGAATGGAGGTCAGGACCAACAAGCGAAGGGGTGATCCGAGCAAGCCCCCTGGAGTCAATCGTACTGCTGGCTGTTCCGTCGTTCATCTATCTCATCACACCAGGATCTTTGAGTTCCTCAAAGACGTTCAGACTAGACCGCAATGGGATAGTATGTCGATGGACAGCTCGGTGCGTGTGCTAGCAAACTTCACCATCGGTCTTGACCCGCGGAACCAGATCTCGGTGCTCGCCATTGATAATCACAACGACTTTCTCATTCTCCAGGAGTGTTGCACCGATGCAACGGGGTCGTCTGTGATATATGCGCCGATCAACCATTCCATTCTCCAGTCGTTGCTATGTGGAGTTCAACCGGAGCCATTTCCGCTTATGTCTTCAGGCTTCTCCATTCTGCCTAACGTATCCGGAGCTGTACTTGACGGAACACTGCTGACTATAGTGTTCCAGATCTCGGTGAAGGCTACATCAGCCAAGTCTGCCGTGGAGTCGGCAACAACCCTTGTCCAGGACACACTTCAAAGGATCAGAGCCGCAGTCAATTAAGGAGCAAACGTTGGATGCAAGGCCCTGCTAGCCTTGTTTGTGACTGTTGGTGACTTGCTTCGGGAGGAGCTTCACGATCTTCAAAGGGGAGTCTTTCTGTTTCCCTTTTCATTTACTTAACTGTTGTGTGTTTACTTCTGTTTATGTTGTGTGTTTATTTATGTATGTGTGTTTAAATTCAATAACCATGCTTGAATTTCTCATTTTCGTGAAATATCTGTCTAACATTGAGGGCAATGTTTAATTCAAGTGTGGGGGGAAGGTTTATTAAAAAGAAAAGAAAAAAATTTGAAAAAAAAATTTGAAAAATTCAAAAAAATAATTTACTTGTTTTTGTTTTCTATGGTAACAATATATCGACTAAATCATACTTACTCCCTTGGTAGCGTTGAACCTACCATTGCACTTAGTAAGTCACTGTGGTCACGTATTGTTACCCTAATAAAAAAAATTGAAAAAGAAAAAAAAATTGCTTCTGTTGTTTATTTATTTGTTTGTTTTCGTTTTCTACGGTAACGGTATATCGACTATATCACACTCACTCCCTTGGTAGCGTTGAACCTACCATTGCACTAAGTGAGTCCCTGTGGTCACGTATTGTTACCTACATTGAAAAATAAAAAAAAAATCCAAAAAATCAAAAATGACAAAAATATTTGCTTCTGTTTTGTGTGTTATTGTTTGTTTTGTGCTTTGTTCTTTCCAATTCCGATGATGAATTGAGTTTAATTGTTGTCATTAGGAGAATGTTTATTATATGTCAAGGCTTTGTGTAGTTTGCTTTGGATTTAATATGCATAACTTGTGATTGCTCGAATTTCCATGTTCACATAACCTGTTTCGATTAATTGATTGTAATCCGAGAAGCACATTTGAACATACATTGTCATGCATACCAAGAAACTGTGAGGATTTGAGCCTATTGAATATTCACATGTATGCATATTTCATACATTTACTCGTTCTTCATGTGTGCACAATTCATGAGTTTTGAACCTAGAACTTGCTCAAAGACCACTTGAAACATTTTGTTAATCTGTGATGAATTAGAAATGAGTAAGGCATTAGTTGAGCACCATGGCCAAAGTATTCACCATCCATCTAAACACGAACTTTAGGAGTCCCCTTTTGAACTAAACACTCATTAGCCGTTTCTTTTGTTCACCCATACCATCTCACCCTTGTTTTATTTATGTTTGCAAGACGATGATAGTGACTTCTTGTGTTCTTATGCTTCGGGTTTTGATTTGTTTGGTATTATACCAGAAGGCAAGTGTGGGGGTGTATTTATTTTGTTGTAATTGTTCAAAGAAAAAAAAATCAGAAATAAAAAGAAGGAATAAATTCCTCAAAAAAAAAAAAAATAGAAAAGAAAGAAAGAAAAAAAAAATGTCGAAAGAGAAATTCCAAAAATAGAGTTATTGTATTGTTTTTATTTTCAATAAAAGGTTAGAGGAGAATAAGAAACTTGTTCGGGTATAGCATAGGTATGAGTTTCAAAGTCGTTGATTTGTCTTGCAAACATGTGAAACATTTTCCATTTCGAGTCCTTTCACTTCATTGACCATTCACCATTTACCATTCATCCTTTTGTCCCTGTTTCACCTAAAAAGCCCTTATGATCTGATGATTTGTGGATTAATTGTGGAGAGTCGGTTAATGAGCAAGCATATGGGAACACTACTTGTGTAATTGTTTTGAGAGTAAACACTTAACCCTAAACACTGAGCGGAAATATTTAGTGAATCTTGTGAGGTTTAGTGGTTAATGTTGTTTCAATGTGCCTATTGGATTGCTTGACATTAATTGTACACTTGGTTTTCACACACTTCACTCGAGCATAAATGAGATGTGCATGTTAAACACTTAGCAAATTTGTTAGCCTTGGTATATAATTTTTATTCTTCTGATTATAACTCTTTTGAACTCGCTGAGGGTTATGGTTGGAAAGAATATATGTTTTGTGTTTCCCTTTTCTGTTTTGTGTTGTTTTGTTTTAAGTTTTGTGTTGCTAAGGGACTAGCAATAGCTAAGTGTGGGGGAATTTGATAGGAGCACAAAGTGTGACGTTTTTAATGTATTTTCCCTACTATTTGGCTATGATTTCATTGTAACTTTGCTATTTTTGCTTAGTTTCCATATTTGAGTCCCTAAATGATATATAAATGTGAATACGTGCAGAAAATCGGAGCTCGGAAATTTACGAAGTCTAATGGGCTTTTTCGAGGCTCATTAAGAAGTGAGCTACCGTGAGGCCCAAGATGAAGGCCCAAATCCAAGAAGGAAGGCCCAAGCCCAAGAAGGAAGTCCACAAAGCATGAAAGAAGGCCCAAGTCCACAAAGCATGAAGGAAAGGTCCAAGCCCATTTTCGGAGAATCTGCCTGTGCAGATCAGTCATCTTGCGAAGCCCATATCTCCCAATTGCACCGTTGGATCCAGCTGTCATTTTGATACACGCTGCATGTGTGTGTTAGGTATTCGGCATTAAAATTTCAGAATCATCCAACCGGTGGAACGTCCATTATGCCGCTCTAAGTGCGCACTGCTCAGTGCTGTCTGCTTTTTATTTCTTTCCTCTTCTTTTATTTTCAATGCTCCACTCACCCCTATATTCTTTCCTCTTCTTTCTGCCCACAATATTAGTGTTTGATTTCTTTTATCTAAATAAATGGTTCATTGCCATATGACTTCATTTCCACCATTCCACTTACCATTTCTTTTCTACCACTCACATTCCACTTCTCTTCCTTTTCTTTCTTTATTTCTTTCATTGTCTTCTTCTTCCTCTCCATTCTCCTATAAATAGCAGCCTCATTCTTCTCTTCAAACACACCCCAATGGGGAGGGACAAACCCTCCTTTTTCTCTTCTCCATCTCATTTTCCATTCTCTAATACTATGGGTTTTCAAGACTTCAAGGAGGAGGAGAAGGCGTCTACACCATCACCACCAGCCCCTATTCAACATCACCATCACCATCATCACCTTGTCTTCACAGCTTGGATTACTTGTGGTCAAGGATTCAAGATGTGGTTTCAAGATCTTCATGCTATTCATACGGTGTATTTCGACTTAGCCTTTAAATTTATGCCTCTTTGTTACTTGATTATTCTTTGTATTAGTTAACATGACATGATTTATATAATATTCAGCCCTTGTTTATGGATTTATTTAATTGTTGGATCCTAATTAATTAGTTCTTCTAGTAGTTTATGTGACTCCGTTTATTTGATTTTGTTTTAGTAGATAACTTTTATATGTTTTTGTTTTAAGGTTGCAAACTTAAGATAATTGCATATAATTGGTACTAGAATTAGGGTTTTAATTCTAATTCACTAGTAGTAAAGGCTTTGGAAAGAGGTCGGAAACAAATAAAAAGGATCACGGATAGATGGGCGGTCCCACTAGGTCGTGCACTTTAATTAACAACTCTTCTTTTATGCGTTGGACATGTTTTGATTAGCTACCTTTGCATGTTTGATTGATTAATCTAGGTGCGGTCGCTTAGGTTAATTTTCATGAAAGTGGTTTTATTTGGGGAATGATAATTGGCGGTCCAGCATTTCACATATGTTAATTTCGGTTTCATGGCTAGGGAACTTGGTTAATTTTTGGTCCAATAATTGGTAAACTTGTATACTTGTGGCTGAACTTTATATACTTTGTGTTTCATCCCATCTTATTTAATTTATTCTTTGTAATTTAATTAATTCATTTCATTCAATTTATGACTCAATCCCCCTTTTACTTTGTACATATGTATATATTTATACTTTATACTTGTTAATAATAATTCTTTATTTTATTTAATTCTTTGTAACAATTTTTGTTAGGTACACCCTTTGATCTCCGTTGTGAACGATACCCTACTATGCACTATACTACAATCGATAGGGTTTTTTTAAATTGA
This sequence comes from Rubus idaeus, assembly GCA_030142095.1. NCBI lineage: Eukaryota > Viridiplantae > Streptophyta > Magnoliopsida > Rosales > Rosaceae > Rubus > Rubus idaeus. The sequence continues at coordinate 14,784,519 of CM057968.1, read as the reverse complement.
TGCTCCTTTTGAGCCTATCAATGGCAAAACAGATGACTATCTGTTTCTTCAACGACATCAGCAACTCCACGTACCACCACTGGACTTGTTCGAACCGAACAAGAGACACTCGAATGGAGGTCAGGACCAACAAGCGAAGGGGTGATCCGAGCAAGCCCCCTGGAGTCAATCGTACTGCTGGTTGTTCCGTTGTTCATCTATCTCATCACACTAGGATCTTTGAGTTCCTCAAAGACGTTCAGACGAGACCAATATGGGATAGTATGTCGATGGACAACTCTGTACGTGTGCTAGCGAATTTCACCATCGGTCTTGACCCGCGCAACCAGATTTCGGTGCTCGCCATTGATAGTCACAACGACTTCCTTATTCTTCAGGAGTGTTGCACCGATGCAACGGGGTCGTCTGTGATATACGCGCCGATCAACCATTCCATTTTCCAGTGTTTGCTATCTGGAGTTCAACCGGAGCCATTTCCGCTTATGTCTTCAGGCTTCTCCATTCTGCCTAACGTATCCGGAGCTGTACTTGACGGAACACTGCTGACTATAGTGTTCCAGATCTCAGTGAGGGCTACATCAGCCAAGTCTGCCGTGGAGTCGGCAACAACCCTTGTCCAGGACACACTTCAAAGGATCAGAGCCGCAGTCAATTAAGGAGCAAACGTTGGATGCAAGGCCCTGCTAGCCTTGTTTGTGACTGTTGGTGACTTGCTTCGGGAGGAGCTTAATGATCTTCAAGGGGGAGTTTTTCTTTCACCTATCTTTTTCATTTGTATATATGTTGTGTGTTTACTTCTGTTTATTTCTATTTGTGTGTTTACTTCTGTTTGTGTGTTTAAATTCAATAACCATGCTTGAATTATTCATTTTCGTGAAATATCTGTCTAACATTGAGGACAATGTTTAATTCAAGTGTGGGGGGAATGTTTATTGAAAAGAAAAGAAAAAATTGAAAAATTTGAAAAATTCAAAAAAATTATTTACTTGTTTTTGTTTTCTACGGTAACGGTATATCGACTATATCACACTCACTCCCTTGGTAGCGTTGAACCTACCATTGCACTAAGTGAGTCCCTGTGGTCACGTATTGTTACCTACATTGAAAAATCAAAAAAATCAAAAATTACAAAAATATTTACTTCTGTTGTGTGTTTTATTTGTGTTACAAAAATGTTTACAAAAATGTGCTTTGTTCTTTCCAATCCCAAGGATGAATTGAGTTTAATCTGTTATGATTTTGAGAATGTTTATTATATGCTAAGGCTTTGTATAATTTCCTTTGGATTTAATATGCATAACTTATGATTGCTCGAAATTCCATGTTCACATAACCTGTTTCGATTAATTGATTGCAATCCGAGAAGCACATTTGAACATACATTGTCATGCATACCCAGAAAATGTGAGAATTTGAGCCTATTGATAGGAGCACAAAGTGTGACGTTTTTAATGTGTTTTCCCTACTAAATGGCTATGATTTAATTGTAACTCTGCTATTTTAGCTTAGTTTCCATATTTGAGTCCAAAATGATGTATTAATGTGAACATGTGCAGAAACGAAGTCTAATGGGCTTTTGCGAGGCCCAAACCCAAGAAGGAGGCCCAAACCCAAGAAGGGGGCCCAAACCCAAGAAGGGGGCCCAAACCCAAGATGGCAGGCCCAAATCCATGAAGGAAGGCCTAGGTTCACAAAGCATGAGGAAAGGCCCAAGCCCAGATTTTCGGACATTCTGCCTGTGCAGATCAGTCAACTTGCGAAGCCCATATCTCTCAATTGCACCGTCAGATCTAGCTGTAATTTTGATACACGCTGCATGTGGATGTTAAGTGTTCGGCATTAAAATTTCAGAATCATCCAACCGTCCATACGTCCAGAATTCCACTCTAAGTGCGCACTGCTCAGTGCTGTCTGCTTTTTATTTCTTTCCTTTTCCTTTATTCTCAATGCTCCACTCACCCCCATATTTCCACCCATCTCACCTAACTATCTTTGTTTCTTTCTCTCCATACCATTAGTGTTTGATTTCTTTTACCTAAATAATTGGTTAATTGCCATATGACTACATTTCCACCATTCCACTTACCATTTCTTTTCTACCACTCACATTCCACTTCTCTTCCCTTTCTTTCTTTATTTCTTTCATTGTCTTCTTCTTCCTCTCCATTCTCCTATAAATAGCAGCCTCATTCTTCTCTTCAATACACACCCCAATGGGGAGGGACAAACCCTCCTCTTTCTCTTCTCCATCTCACATCATATTTTCCATTCTCTAGTATTTAGGGTTTTCAAGTCTTCAAGGAGGAGGGGAGCTGTTTACACCATTACCACCAGCCATCAACCATCATCACCACCATCATCATCACCTTGGGAATCTCGGCTTTTGAGTTACTCGCGTGAGGATTTAAGAGTTTGTGATCTTCGAGTTCTTCCTACTTTCCATATGGTGTACTTCAACTTATTCTTTAATTACTCTTTTTGAGTTCCTCTTTGTTGCTTGTTTATTCTTTGTACTAGTTAACATGACATGACGTTTATAATTTTCAGCCTATATTTTATGAGTTTATTTGATTGTTAGATCCTAATTAATTAGTTCTTCTAGCAGCTTATGTGACTCCGTTTATTTGATTCGGTTTTATTGAATCTTTTATGTGTTCTTGTTTTAAGGTTCAAAACTTAAGATGATTGCATGTAATTGGTGCTAGAATTAGGGTTTTAATTCTAATTCACAAGTAGTAAAGGCTTATCAAACGGGTCGGAATCAAAATAAGAAGGATCGCGGATAGACGAGCGTTCGCTAGGTCGTGCACTTTAATTAACAACTCTTCTCCTATGCGTTAGATATGTTATTGATTGATCACCTTTGCATGTTTAATTGTTTAATCTAGATGAGCGTTCACTAGGTTAATTTTCATAGAAGAGGTTTTATTTGGGGAATGATAACCCGTGTGGGCATTCCACATATGTTAGTTTCGGTTTCATGGCTAGGGAACTTGGTTAATTTTCGGTTTAATGATTGGTAAACTTGTGTATATGTGGCTGAACTTTATATACTTTGTGTTTCATCATCATATTTTATTTATTCTTTGTAATTTAATTAATTTATTTCATTCAATTTATCTCTCAATTCCCCTTTTTACTTTGTACATATGTATATATTTATACTTTATACTTGTTAATAATAATTCTTTATTTTATTTAATTCTTTGTGACATTTTTTGTTAGGTACACCCTTTGATCTCCGTTGTGAACGATACCCTACTTACACCACTATACTACCGATAGGGATTTTTTTAAATTGACGCTACATTGTAGCTTGTCAATTTTTGGCGCCGTCGACGGGGATTGAAAATTCCTAACTATTATTTTGTGAATATTTGTGAATAATACTTGTTTATACTTGTTGATATTTTGTTACACTTACTAATTTTACTTGTAGATATTTTACACTTAGTAATTATATTTAGGTGTCTTTTATATAGTTGATTATTTTTTGTTGTTGTAAGTTGTAACTTGAACGGAAATAGGTAAGGTCCTTTTGTTAATATTGGCCTAAACCCTTCATTTTTACCGTAAGGTTATTTGAGGTTGAGGGCGGCCTTTATTAACACTTGGAGAATTGTCGAACACTTAAGTGCTTTCTCAACTGAGTAAGGGGCACATGGATGGTGTCTAGGTCGAGACCCTAGGTGACAGGTTTTGGATTCAGAGGACTATAGACAGACGAAAGTCGATAGGGGCTTGCCTCCGTAGTCCACCAAATGAATCCTGCCCCTCGCTTATTCTCATATGATCTGGCCATTCGCCTTCTGAAAACACGGAAAGTCATTTAAGTCAAGGCATTGCACCTAGGCCGTAAGTCCACCTTGAGTTACCGCTTGGAATCAACTTTCATTTTTTTTTCAACTATATTGAGGCAAAATAAACTGTTTTTGTACACTTTAGGTATATTGGATTAAACATGACTTTAAGATGGGTAGCTGTTTCAGTCCCATTGCACATTGAAGTCCTCTGTTCCCGTACTTAAGTGTATTGTGTAAATAAAATTTACTTAGACATAGGAAAATTTATTTATTCATTTTGTATAGATAATTTGTGATACATTTTTAACTTTGTAAATATTTTGTTTTTATATTGTAAATTCTATTACTAACTTTTTAATTTTGTATAGGAAATAATCCGGGTTTATCGGAAAATTTTACCACATACATCGGAGCATACGTTTAGGAAGTCAAGGTTAAAAAACCTTGAGGTTGATGTCTTGTTGGTGATTTTCTGGTATCCTCGGGAGTAAAAAGGTAAGTTTCTTTTTCACTCTAGTTATTTAATTATTTATTTTTAAAAAATAAAAAAAATAAAAAAATAGAAAATTTGTAATTGTAAATAAAAAAAAAGAGTGATTGTTTTGTTTTACTATTTGTCATTATTTATTTTTACTGTTTATAATTACTGTTTGTTTTATTTTTGGGCTTGTTGTTTGTTTGTTATTGGGCCTTAGGCCCGTTTGTGTGATTGGTTAGGGTTTTAGGTTTCGAAAAGAAAAATAAAAAAAATAAAAAATAAAAAAATTTGGCCCATTGGGCCGGTGTCATTCCCGAAGCCCGAAACCCGTAACCCAAGCCCATTTAGTGTGTCGGGCCTGTTCGTTTTTAGGCCCATTCGTTAAGCCCACCTAATAATGGGCTGGAGTTTTCTTTGGCCCAGGCCCACTTTAAGGCCCAAACCATTTCAATGGCCCAGGCCCGTTTAAAGTGTCGGCAACCGTTAGCGCGTGTGCTACGCGTTTTCACTGTTCACTTTACGACTTTCGCGTAAAGATTTGGTTAAATAAAAAGAAAAATTCTTATTGGGCCGTCCCGCGACTTTTGCGTCGGCACGATAATTAAAAAAAATGAAAAAATAAAAAATGAAAAAAAAATTTGATTGGGCCGACGAACGACTTTTGCGTCGGCCGGTTTGTTTAATAATCCGCATGCGTGTCAACTGTAGCCTTTGCGACTTTCGTCGCTCGATCCGCAATTTGCGGATCTGTGTCTGTGGCACGTGTGCGTACGTGCGTCTGTTCCTTTCCCTTGGTTTGTGTCTATGTGCTTCATTCCATTCATTTTCCATTCATTTTCACTTAGTTCCCTTTTATTCTCTCTAAATTTTCTCTCGTTTGTTCATATTGTTCTTCACTTGTTCTTCGTTGTTCTTAGTTATTTTTCCAGAAATCTATCCTCCCTCCCAACCTAGAAATGGCCAAAAGAGTGAATTCTTTCAGTGAGTTGTTTCATTCAAGTCCTCCGAGAGTGATTTCTTTGAAGGCTTGGATGAAATCATTCCACCAAGCATTCTAGATACTGTTAATGCTAGCATGCCGGATGTGCCGGAACCAGAACCGAACCACAAGCACCAATCCAGCCGCCGATCCACCTATCGTTGCTGCTTGGACCTTCCCGAAGCGTACGAGAGGCCCGAGGACGAGATTCACCAAGGACCAAAATGATGCGTTGACCGAGTTCTACACGGTGAATCCTCACCCACTCAAACCGCACGAGCAAGGTTTGCTATAGAACTCGGGTTAACCGAAAATAAGGTTTACAACCGGGGAAGGAGATTTCATGATAAGCACGGTATCCCGTCGAGGAGCAGATTTATGCCGATCTAATAAGAAGAAACGAGGAGCCGATGAGTAAGAATGAGGAGCTTCAAGAGCAGAACCAGAAACTCATCGATGCTCTTCACAGCGGCATTTGTCCCCAATGCGGAGGTCCTGTTCCGCACTCAGATGTGCATCGATCAAGATTCGAAGTTGTTCCTCCGGAGCCTCTTCTTGTCTTGTCCGATGATTCAATCGACATGGATGACTTGCGAAGGGATGTGCGGAGCCTCATGCCAACATTAGTCGAGCGCTCATCCTCTCATGTGCCATTTGACAATATTCCGGGACCTGCTCATGATCTCGTTGGGTTCCATTCCGACCAGATCGCCGATATCGTGAACAAAGCCAAAGAAGAACTCCTTCTCTTGGCCGCGGCTGGTTTTCCCCTATGGATCTTTTCATCAAATCCCATCACTTCCATTCATCCCGAAACTCTTAATCATGCCGAGTACTTGCGAGTGTCTCAACGAGCTGAGCCTACACCATATTTCATATCGAAGCCTCGAGACACTCAAGCAACCATTCACCCGAATCCGACCACCATCGTTCGGATTTTAATGGATGTTGGTCAATGGTTGCTCGTCTTCTGTAGCTTGGTCACCAATGCCCATACCTTGGAGGTCCCGTTCTCCGGATAGAAGAAAGCTACAAGGAGCGAGTGCAAGTGATGTCTCGCCGAGTTCCTAGTGCCAACACACAACGTTTCAACTCGTGAAGTCCAGTTTGTTCGTTCCTCTCACCAACAATTGGATGGAAGTTGGATTGTTGTGGATGTCTCTGTGGATGAAATGAGCTCAAAACCAAGGCCTTCCGTGAGATCAAGATGCCGAAAACGTCCTTCCGGATGCCTGATACGGGATCTGCAGAATGGATCCTCCTTTGTCACGTGGGTGGAGCATGTTGATGTGCGAGAAAAAGATTTAACCCCCTTATTTAAACCTTTTGTTGAATCAGGTTTTGCATATGGAGCGAAGCGTTGGTTGGCACCTCTTCAACGACATACCGAGCGCTACAGTGCGTGATGGGGATTCACACTTCACCCGGTGACTCAATCATTTCACCAGGAGGGAGAAGAAGCCTTGCTAAGATGGCAAACCAGATGGCGGTAAGTTTCTTCAACGACATCACCAACTCGACTTACCATCATTGGACCGCATCAAACAAAATGGGAGACACACATATGGAGGTCGGGACCAACAAGCGAAGGGGTGATCCTAGCCAACCCCTTGGACTCGATCGTACTGCTGGCCGTTCCGTCAAGCACTTCTCCCATCACACAAGAATCTTTGATTTTATCGAGACGTACGTACAAGGCATTTATGGGATAGTGTGTCGATAGACAGTTCGCATACGTGTGCTTACAAACTTCACCACTGGTCTTGACCCACGAAATTCTATCTCCGTTTTGGGCATAAGTAATCACGTCGACTTCCTCATACTCCAGGAGTGCTTCACAGATTCAACGGGGTCGTACGTGATTTATGCGCCTATCGATCAAGCAACCTTCCAGTCCATGTTATGTGGAGTTGACCCGGAGCCTTTTCAATTGATGTCATCTGGCTTCTCCATTCTGCCTGATGTATCCGGAGACGTACTTGATGGAACTCTACTGACGTTAGTCTTCCAGATCTCAGTGAAGGCAAATTCAGCCAGACGTGCTGTGGATTTGGCAACAGGCACGGTCATGGACACGCTCAAAAAGATCAAAGCCGCAGTCAACTAAGGAGCAAACGTTGGATGCAAGGCCCTGCTAGCCTTGTTTGTGACTGTTGGTGACTTGCTTCGGGAGGAGATTAACGATCTTCAAGGGGGAGTTATTTCTAACTTATCTGTTTTTCATTTACTTAACTGTTGTGTGTTTACTTCTGTTTATTTCTTTTTGTGTGTTTACTTCTGTTTATTTCTATTTGTGTGTTTATGTTTGTGTGCTTAAATTCAATAACCATGCTTGGATTTTTCATTTTCGTGAAATATCTGTCTAACATTGAGGACAATGTTTAATTCAAGTGTGGGGGGAAGGTTTCAGTTTATTTTCTTAAAAAAACAAAAAACAAAAAAATTCAAAAATTCAAAAATTCAAAAAAATAATTTACTTGTGTTTGTTTTCTACGGTAACAATATATCGACTAGATCATACTTACTCCCTTGGTAGCGTTGAACCTACCATTGCACTTAGTAAGTCACTGTGGTCACGTATTGTTACCCTAATAAAAAAAATTGAAAAAGAAAAAAAAATAGTTTTGTAAGCTCGTTTGTTTCGCACTGGCTTTGGAGCTATCGAGTCTTAGAAAGTGCTTGTTCGTTTATTTGAGCTATATCATTTTAAAAAAATTCAATCAAAAAAAAATCAAAAAAATCAAAAATTACAAAAATATTTGCTTCTGTTTTGTGTGTTTTGTGCTTTGTTCTTTCCAATCTCAAGGATGAATTGAGTTTAATTGTTGTGATTAGGAGAATGTTTATTATATGTCAAGGCTTTGTGTAGTTTGCTTTGGATTTAATATGCATAACTTGTGATTGCTCGAAATTCCATGTTCACATAACCTGTTTCGATTAATTGATTGCAATCCGAGAAGCACATTTAAACATACATTGTCATGCATACCCAGAAAATGTGAGGATTTGAGCCTGTTGAATATTCACATGTATGCATCATTCATACATTTACTCGTTCTTCATGTGTGCACAATTCATGAGTTTTGAACCTAGAACTTGCTCAAAGACCACTTGAAACATTTTGTTAATCTGTAATGAATTAGAAATGAGTAAGGCATTAGTTGAGCACCATGGCCAAAGTATTCACCATCCATCTAAACACGAACTTTAGGAATAACCCTTTTGAACTAAACACTCATTAGCCGTTTCTTTTGTTCACCCACACCATCTCACCCTTGTTTTATTGTGTTTGCAAGACGATGATAGTGACTTCTTGTGTTCTTATGCTTCGGGTTTTGATTTGTATGGTAGTATACCAAAAGGCAAGTGTGGGGGTGCATTTTATTTTGTTGTATTTGTTCAAAGAAAAAAAAAATCAAAAACAAAAAGAAGGAATAAAGTTCCTCAAAGAAAACAAAAAAAGAGAAAAGAAAGAAAAAAAAATGTCAGAAAGAGAAATGTCAAAAATAGAGTTATTTTCTTGTTTTTAATTTCAATAAAAGGTTGGAGGAGAATAAGAAAGTTGTTTCGGGTATAGCATAGGTATGAGTTTCAAAGTCGTTGATTTGTCTTGCAAACATATGAAACATTTTTCAATTCCAGTCCCTTCATTCATTATTCACCATTCACCATTTACCATCCACCTTTGGCCCCATTACACCATTGAAAGCCCTTATGATTTAATGATTTGTGGATTAATTGTGGAGAGTTGGTTAATGAGCAAGCTTATGGGAACATTACTTGTGCAATTGTTATGAGAGTAAACACTTAACCCTAAACACTGAGCGGAAATAATTAGTGAATCTTGTGAGCTTTAGTGGTTAATGTTGTTTCGATGTGCCTATTTGATTGCATGAAATTTTTTTTGTATACTCGGTTTTCACACACTTCACCCGAGCATGAATGAGATGTACATGTTAAATGCTTAGCAAATTTGTTAGCCTTGGTATATAGTTTGTATTCTCCTGATTATAACTGTTGTGAACTCGCTGAGGGTTATGGTTGGAAAGACCATTCTGTTTTGTGTTTCCTTTTCTGTTTTGTGTTGTTCTTGTGTTTGCTAGAGGACTAGCAGTAGCTAAGTGTGGGGGAATTTGATAGGAGCACAAAGTGTGACGTTTTTAATGTGTTTTCCCTACTAAATGGCTATGATTTAATTGTAACTCTGCTATTTTAGCTTAGTTTCCATATTTGAGTCCAAAATGATGTATTAATGTGAACATGTGCAGAAACGAAGTCTAATGGGCTTTTGCGAGGCCCAAACCCAAGAAGGAGGCCCAAACCCAAGAAGGGGGCCCAAACCCAAGAAGGGGGCCCAAACCCAAGATGGCAGGCCCAAATCCATGAAGGAAGGCCTAGGTTCACAAAGCATGAGGAAAGGCCCAAGCCCAGATTTTCGGACATTCTGCCTGTGCAGATCAGTCAACTTGCGAAGCCCATATCTCTCAATTGCACCGTCAGATCTAGCTGTAATTTTGATACACGCTGCATGTGGATGTTAAGTGTTCGGCATTAAAATTTCAGAATCATCCAACCGTCCATACGTCCAGAATTCCACTCTAAGTGCGCACTGCTCAGTGCTGTCTGCTTTTTATTTCTTTCCTTTTCCTTTATTCTCAATGCTCCACTCACCCCCATATTTCCACCCATCTCACCTAACTATCTTTGTTTCTTTCTCTCCATACCATTAGTGTTTGATTTCTTTTACCTAAATAATTGGTTAATTGCCATATGACTACATTTCCACCATTCCACTTACCATTTCTTTTCTACCACTCACATTCCACTTCTCTTCCCTTTCTTTCTTTATTTCTTTCATTGTCTTCTTCTTCCTCTCCATTCTCCTATAAATAGCAGCCTCATTCTTCTCTTCAATACACACCCCAATGGGGAGGGACAAACCCTCCTCTTTCTCTTCTCCATCTCACATCATATTTTCCATTCTCTAGTATTTAGGGTTTTCAAGTCTTCAAGGAGGAGGGGAGCTGTTTACACCATTACCACCAGCCATCAACCATCATCACCACCATCATCATCACCTTGGGAATCTCGGCTTTTGAGTTACTCGCGTGAGGATTTAAGAGTTTGTGATCTTCGAGTTCTTCCTACTTTCCATATGGTGTACTTCAACTTATTCTTTAATTACTCTTTTTGAGTTCCTCTTTGTTGCTTGTTTATTCTTTGTACTAGTTAACATGACATGACGTTTATAATTTTCAGCCTATATTTTATGAGTTTATTTGATTGTTAGATCCTAATTAATTAGTTCTTCTAGCAGCTTATGTGACTCCGTTTATTTGATTCGGTTTTATTGAATCTTTTATGTGTTCTTGTTTTAAGGTTCAAAACTTAAGATGATTGCATGTAATTGGTGCTAGAATTAGGGTTTTAATTCTAATTCACAAGTAGTAAAGGCTTATCAAACGGGTCGGAATCAAAATAAGAAGGATCGCGGATAGACGAGCGTTCGCTAGGTCGCGCACTTTAATTAACAACTCTTCTCCTATGCGTTAGATATGTTATTGATTGATCACCTTTGCATGTTTAATTGTTTAATCTAGATGAGCGTTCACTAGGTTAATTTTCATAGAAGAGGTTTTATTTGGGGAATGATAACCCGTGTGGGCATTCCACATATGTTAGTTTCGGTTTCATGGCTAGGGAACTTGGTTAATTTTCGGTTTAATGATTGGTAAACTTGTGTATATGTGGCTGAACTTTATATACTTTGTGTTTCATCATCATATTTTATTTATTCTTTGTAATTTAATTAATTTATTTCATTCAATTTATCTCTCAATTCCCCTTTTTACTTTGTACATATGTATATATTTATACTTTATACTTGTTAATAATAATTCTTTATTTTATTTAATTCTTTGTGACATTTTTTGTTAGGTACACCCTTTGATCTCCGTTGTGAACGATACCCTACTTACACCACTATACTACCGATAGGGTTTTTCTAAATTGATGCTCCTTTTGAGCGTGTCACCTATTGAATATTCACATGTATGCATCTTTCATACATTTACTCGTTCTTCATGTGTGCACAATTCATGAGTTTTGAACCTAGAACTTGCTCAAAGACCTCTTGAAACATTTTGTTAATCTGTGATGAATTAGAGATGAGTAAGGCATTAGTTGAGCACCATGGCCAAAATATTCACCATCCATCTAAACACGAACTTTAGGAATCCCCTTTTGAACTAAACACTCATTAGCCGTTTTTTTTGTTCACCCACACCATCTCACCCTTGTTTTATTGTGTTTGCAAGACGATGATAGTGACTTCTTGTGTCCTTTTGCTTCGGATTGGTATGGTAATATACCAAAAGGCAAGTGTGGGGGTGCATTTTATTTTGTTGTATTTGTTCAAAGAAAGAAAAAAAAATCAAAAACAAAAAGAAGGAATAAATTCCTCAAAGAAAAAAAAATAGAAAAAAAAAAAAAAAAGAGTTATTTTGTTGTATTATTTTTGAATTCAATAAAAGGTTGGAGGAGAATAAGAAAGTTGTTTCGGGTATAGCATAAGTATGAGTTTCAAAGTCGTTGACTTGTCTTGCAAACATGTAAAACATTTTTCATTTCGAGTCCTTTCACTTCATTTACCATTCACCATTTACCATCCACCCTTTGGTCCCTGTTTCACCTGAAAGTCCTTATGATCTGATGAGTTATTGATTAACTGTAGAGAGTCGGTTAATGAGCAAGCATATGGGAACACTACTTGTGTAATTGTTTTGAGAGTAAACACTTAACCCTAAACACTGAGCGGAAATATTTAGTGAATCTTGTGAGCTTTAGTGGTTAATGTTGTTTCGATGTGCCTATTGGATTGCTTGACATTAATTGTATATTTGGTTTTCACACACACACCCGAGCATAAATGAGATGTACATGTTAAATGCTTAGCAAATTCTTTAACCTTGGTATATAATTTTTATTCTCTTGGTATATAAAAACGGACAGCACTGAGCAGTGCGCACTTAGAACGGAATCCTGCACGTTTCAACGGTTGGATGCTTCTGAAATTTTATTTGGGAATAACTGACATCCATGTGCAGCGTGTATCAAAATTACGGCTAGATCTGACGGTGCAATTGAGAGATATGGGCCTCGCAAGTTGACCTATCTGCACAGGCAGATTGTCCGAAAATCTGGGCTTGGGCCATTCCTCATGCTTTGTGAACTTGGGCCTTCCTTCATGGATTTGGGCCTTCCATCTTGGGCTTGGGCCTTCCTTCATGGGCTTGGGCCTTCCTTCATAATGGGCCTCGCAAAAGCCCATTAGACTTCGTTTCTGCACATGTTCACATTAATACATCATTTTGGACTCAAATATGGAAACTAAGCTAAAATAGCAAAGTTCCAATTAAATCATAGCCAAATAGTAGGGAAACACACATTAAAAACGTCACACTTTGTGCTCCTATCAAATTCCCCCACACTTAGCTACTGCTAGTCCTCTAGCAAACACAAGAACAACACAAAACAGAAAAGGAAACACAAAACAGAATGGTCTTTCCAACCATAACCGTCAGCGAGTTCATAAGAGTTATAATCAGGAGAATAAAAATTATATACCAAGGCTAACAAATTTGCTAAGCATTTAACATGTACATCTCATTTATGCTCGGGTGAAGTGTGTGAAAACCGAGTATACAAAAAATTTCATGCAATCAAATAGGCACATCGAAACAACATTAACCACTAAAGCTCACAATGATCACTAAATATTTCCGCTCCGTGTTTAGGGTTAAGTGTTTACTCTCATAACAATTGCACAAGTAATGTTCCCATAAGCTTGCTCATTAACCAACTCTCTATAATTAATCCACAAATCATTAAATCATAAGGGCTTTTAGGGTGAAACAAGGGCCAAAGGATGAATGGTGAATGATGAATGAAGGAACTGGAAATGAAAAATGTTTCACATGTTTGCAAGACAAATCAATGACTTTGAAACTCATACCTATGCTAAACCCGAAACAACTTTCTTATTTTCCTCCAACCTTTTATTGAAATTAAAAACAATACAATAACTCTATTTTTGGAATTTCACTTTCTGACATTTTTTTTCTTTCTTTTCTATTTTTTTTTTCTTTGAGGAATTTATTCCTTCTTTTTGTTTTTTTTTCTTTCTTTCTTTCTTTGAACAAATACAACAAAATAAAATGCACCCCCACACTTGCCTTTTGGTATACTTGATGTGAACGTAAAATACGTTCACAAAGTGCCTTTAATTACTGGATTTTGCTATTTCGAAAGCTTAATTGTTTGTTTAATATTTGTTTTTGTGTTTTTAGGGAAAATACGAGTAAAATGTTAATCTGCACAGAATAGGTGCATTTTGGAGGTTTTCAGCGTAAATCGAAAAGTCAACCGTGACTTTCATTTGTGGAATAAAATACTGTACGAAGATTTCGGGAACCGTTCCGAATCCCGACAATTTGTCGGCGAACCACCACATAAGGCGGCGCAACCACCACACACGGTGGTGGAACACAATTCAAACCACCATTTATTTTCTCTAATATTTATTTATTTTATTTCAATTCTTTTATTATTTTATTTTTCTTTTATTATTATTTCTTTATCTTTCTTTTGTTTTATTAATTTTCTTTTTCTTTTCTTTGTTTTATTTTCTTTTCTCTTTGCTGCAGCCATGTTACGCCGCCATCTCCACTTCAACTACAGTCCACTCCCTCACATGCCACCTTCAATTCCAGGCAACATCTCCAGCACTCCACGAATACATCCAGCTGCATATTCCCTCTCCACTACCAGTCTACCACGATAGTCTGCTCCTTCACATGGATTCAAACCCATTTCCAGCTCACTACCGCACTCCACCTCCTCTCCTGCTTGGCTGCTTCCCCTTTCCCTTCCCTATTTAAGGAAGCTCCTGCATCGGTCTTCCTCACCAATTCACCACGGCAAAATCACAAGTTCAACCATGGCAGATCATCTCTTGCCGTGCACAACAGCCAAGCCATTCCAATTCCACCATAGAAGCATCTCACCTCATCATCATCACACCAACGCCGGCAACAAACTCAAATTCCATCTCCAATTTCATCAATTTACCTGCAAATTAATCACAATCAATCATGTTCTAATTATCTTTTCTTTTTGTTTTGCAGGTTTGGAAACTAATGAAGCTGCTGCAAGCCCAATTCAGGAACCAAATCGTCACAATCCGTCGATGCCCATCACCTGCAATCACCGCATCACCCATGCCGGCAGCCATCGGCAGCTCCTATCTCTCCGGCGTCCCCGTGCTCTGCTCGGCCCGGCCATGACGCCGGTTTTCCATGTCCAGCCATGTCGTCGCTGCCTCCTCAAGACGCCGCCTAGCCGCATCAATCTCTTGCCGCCGCTACACTCTCTGCCGGAAAGAAAAGAAAAGCCAGCTCGTCTGCAAGAGAGGAAACAAAGAAAAAGATGAAAAGAAGGCAAGAAGAAAACAAGTAGCAAAAGAAGAAGCACGGGATGCGATGGAGAAAGAAAGAATAAAATGAAGAGATGAGGCCTGCTTTGAAAAGTCAAAGTGAGAAAGAAGAAATACAAGATGTGGTCTCTACACTACAGCACGGGAAGGAGATGAATTAAAGAAAGTCAAAGTCAGCAAGGCTAGTCACGGTCAACAAGGGAATTCACGGTCAAAACTGAATTGGGCCTCCAAGCCCAATGGTCCAAAAGTCAAGGGCCAATCTGCTATGGACACCCCAAGGCCTAGTCCAATTTGCTCTCTGCACCCGCCACATCCAAAAGTAGTCCGTTTTCATAGCTGAGTCTGCCACCTTCGCCTGCCAGACAGTGTCCATTTTCATGGACACAACAGTAACATTTTTCCCAAACTCGTTTATTTATTATATTTTATTTTTGTTTAATTAACTATTCGTGAATAATTTTGGGAAATGTTATTGTGTAAATATTTGTTTATTTTCTATTATTGCATAATAATTGTGATTTGATTTTTCTAAGTTGCTTTTGTGATTGTTTATTTGATTCAAGTTTACGGAAATCTTTTATATGTTTATGTTATAGGGGTCGACACTTATGATGTTTACATGTAATTGGAGCTAGAGTTAGGAATCCGATTCACCTAATAGTTTTGGAAACCTAATTTACAAGTAGTAAAGGCTTTGGACAAAAGTCGGAATCAATTAAAAAGGATTACAAATAGATGGACTTTTCCATACTAGGTTGTGCACTTGAATTAACAATTCTTTTCGATGCTTTGAACATGGATTGACTAGCTAGCTTTCTAGACTAAGATGGCATGTTTAATTGATTGATCTAGGTGCTTTCACTTAGGTTAATTTTCAGAGAGAAGTCTAATTGGGAAATAATTAGCTTTCTAATATTTCACAATGTTAGTTTCGATCATATGACTTAGAGAAATCAATATTTGTGTGTGTTTTTCTTGTTTTCAAAAATAATAAAAATCCAAAAATATTTCTTTTATTGTTTTCAAAATTATCAAAAACCCCCAAAAATACTTTTGTATATAATGTATATTTTTGTAAATAGAAACAATACTGTATAGTTCATTTAATTTTGTATATATATATATATATTCTTTATTCTTTATACTTGTAAATATAATTCTTTATTTAATTTAATTTTTCGTGACATTAAAAAGTAAATATAACAATCTTCTGTGGGAAAAACCTTTATTTCCCATTATACTTTACAACGACAACTGTTAGGAATTTAGGTAATAATTAGTGAACCTAGGTTTTTACATCTAATCAATACTACCATACAAATCCGAAGCATAAAAACACAAGAAGTCACTATCATCGTCTTGCAAACATAAATAAAACAAGGGTGAGATGGTGTGGGTGAACAAAAGAAAAGGCTAATGAGTGTTTAGTTCAAAAGGGGATTCCTAAAGTTCGTGTTTAGATGGATGGTGAATATTTTGGCCATGGTGCTCAACTAATGCCTTAATCATCTCTAATTCATCACAGATTAACAAAACGTTTCAAGTGGTCTTTGAGCAAGTTCTAGGTTCAAAACTCATGAATTGTGCACACATGAAGAACGAGTAAATGTATGAATGATGCATACATGTGAATGTTCAATAGGCTCAAGTCCTCACATTTTCTGGGTATGCATGACAATGTATGTTTAAATGTGCTTCTCGGATTGCAATCAATTAATCGAAACAGGTTATGTGAACATGGAATTTCGAGCAATCACAAGTTATGCATATTAAATCCAAAGCAAACTACACAAAGCCTTGACATATAATAAACATTCTCCTAATCACAACAATTAAACTCAATTCATCCTTGGGATTGGAAAGAACAAAACACAAAATACACAAAACAGAAGCAAATATTTTTGTAATTTTTGAATTTTTGATTTTTTTGATTGATTTTTTTTTAAAATGATATAGCTCAAATAAACGAACAAGCACTTTCTAAGACTCGATAGCTCCAAAGCCAGTGCGAAACAAACGAGCTTACAAAACTATTTTTTTTTCTTTTTCAATTTTTTTTTATTAGGGTAACAATACGTGACCACAGTGACTTACTAAGTGCAATGGTAGGTTCAACGCTACCAAGGGAGTAAGTATGATCTAGTCGATATATTGTGACCGTAGAAAACAAAAACAAGTAAATTATTTTTTTGAATTTTTTCTTTTCTTTTTAATAAACCTTCCCCCCACACTTGAATTAAACATTGTCCTCAATGTTAGACAGATATTTCACGAAAATGAAAAATTCAAGCATGGTTATTGAATTTAAACACACAAACAGAAATAAATAGAAGTAAACACACAAACAGAAATAAACAGAAAGGTTAAAGAAAAACTCCCCCTTGAAGATTGTTAAGCTCCTCCCGAAGCAAGTCACAAACAAGGCTAGCAGGGCCTTGCATCAAACGTTTGCTCCTTAATTGACTGCGGCTTTGATCTTTTTGAGCGTGTCCTGGACCGTGCCTGTTGCCAAATCCACAGCACGTCTTGCTGAATTTGCCTTCACTGAGATCTGGAACACTAACGTCAGTAGAGTTCCATCAAGTACGTCTCCGGATACATCAGGCAGAATGGAGAAGCCAGATGACATCAATTGAAAAGGCTCCGGGTCAACTCCACATAACATGGACTGGAAGCTTGCTTGATCGATAGGCGCATAAATCACGTACGACCCCGTTGAATCTGTGAAGCACTCCTGGAGTATGAGGAAGTCGACGTGATTACTTATGCCCAAAACGGAGATAGAATTTCGTGGGTCAAGACCAGTGGTGAAGTTTGTAAGCACATGTACTGAACTGTCTGTCGACACACTATCCCATAAATGCCTTGTCTGTACGTCTCTGATAAAATCAAAGATTCTTGTGTGATGGGAGAAGTGCTTGACAGAACAGCCAGCAGTATGATCGAGTCCAAGGGGTTGGCTAGGATCACCCCTTCGCTTATTGGTCCTGACCTCCATATGTGTGTCTCCATTTGGGGCGTATCATCTCCCGTTTTGTTTGATGCAGTCCAATGATGGTAAGTCGAGTTGGTGATGTCGTTGAAGAAACTTACCGCCATCTGGTTTGCCATCTTAGCAAGGCTTCTTCTCCCTCCTGGTGAAATGATTGAGTCACTGGGTGAAGTGTGAATCCCCATCACGCACATGTAGCGCTCGGCATGTCGTTGAAGAGGTGCCAACCAACGCTTCGCTCCATATGCAAAACCTGATTCAACAAAAGGTCTAAATAAGGGGGTTAAATCTTTTTCTCGCACATCAACATGCTCCACCCACGTGACAAAAGATGATCCATTCTGCAAATCCCGTATCGAGCATCCGAAGGACGTTTTCGGCATCTTGATCTCACGGAAGGCCTTGGATTTGAGCTCATTTCATCCACAGAGACATCCACAACAATCCAACTTCCATCCAATTGTTGGTGAGAGGAACGAACAAACTGGACTTCACGAGTTGAAACATTGTGTGTTGGCACTAGGAACTCGGCGACATCACTTGCACTCGCTCCTTGTAGCTTTCTTCTATCCGGGAGAACAGGACCTCCAAGGTTTGGGCATTGGTGACCAAGCTACGAAGACGAGCAACCATTGACCAACATCCATTAAAATCCGAACGATGGTGGTCGGATTCGGTGAATGGTTCTTTGAGTGTCTCGAGGCTTCGATATGAAATATGGTGTAGGCTCAGCTCGTTGAGACACTCGCAAGTACTCGGCATGATTAAGAATTTCTGGATGAAAGGAAGTGCTGGGATTTGATGAAAAGATCCACAGGGGAAAACCAGCCGCGGCCAAGAGAAGGAGTTCGTCTTTGGCTTTGTTCACGATATCGGCGATCTGGTCGGAATGAAACCCAACGAGATCAGCGAGTAGGTCCCGAATGTTGTCGATGGCACATGAGAGGATGAGCGCTCGAGTAATGTTGGCATGAGGCTCCGCACATCCCTTCGCAAGTCATCCATGTCGATTGAATCATCGGACAAGACAAGAAGAGGCTCCGGAGGAACAACTTCGAATCTTGATCGATGCACATCCGGGTGCGGAACGGGACCTCCACACTGGGGACAAATACCGCCGTGAAGAGCATCGATGAGTTTCTGGTTCTGCTCTTGAAGCTCCTCATTCTTACTCATCGGCTCCTCGTTTCTTCTTATTAGATCGGCATAAATCTGCTCCTCGACGGGATACCGTGCTTATCATGAAATCTCCTTCCCAAGTTGTAGACCTTATTTTCGGTTAACCCGAGTTCTATAGCAAACCTTGCTCCGTGCAGTTTGAGTGGGTGAGGATTCACCGTGTAGAACTCGGTCAACGCATCATTTTGGTCCTTGGTGAATCTCGTCCTCGGGCCTCTCGTACGCTTCGGGAAGGACCAGCAACAACAACAACATGTGGATCGGCAGCTCGGATTGGTGCTTGTGGTTCGGGGTTCATCCGGCACGCTAGCATTAACGTATCTAGAATGCTTGGTGGAATGATTTCATCCAAGCCTTCAAAGAAATCACTCTTGGAGGACTAGAATGAAACAACTCACCGAAAGAATTCACTCTTTGGGCCATTTCTAGGTTGGGAGGGAGGATAGCTTTCGGAAAAATAACTAAGAACAGCGAAGAACAAGTGAAGAACGGTATGAACAAACGAGAGAAAATTTAGAGAGAATAAAAGGGAACTAAGTGAAAATGAATGCAAAATGAATGGAATGAAACACACAAACACAAACGAAGGGAAAGGAACAGACGCACGCACGCACACGTGCCAAGACGAGAGATCCGCAAATCGGATCGAGCGACGAAAGTCGCAAAGGCTACAGTTGACACGCATGCGGATTATTAAACAAATCGGCCGACGCAAAAGTCGTCCGTCGGCCCAATCAAAATTTTTTTTTTATTTTTTATTTTTTTATTTTTTTATTTTTATTTTTTATTATCGAGCCGACGCGATAGTCGCGAGACGGTCCAATAAGAATTTTTATTTTTTTTTATTTTTTTTATTTTAATACTTTACGAAAAATCTGATGTGAACGTAAAATACGTTCACAAAGTGCTCTAAATACTTGGATGGATGCTATTCTGAAAGCTTATTTGTCGGTTTAATGTTTGTTTTCGTGTTTTCAGGGAAAATATGTGAAAAATGCTAATTTACACATAAAAGGTGATTTTTGGAGATTTACCGCGCAATTTCGGAAAGTCAACCGTGACTTTCCGATTATCTGATGACACCGGTCATTATTTGGAAGTGGAATATAATATTGTACGAAGATTTCGAAAGACGTTTCGAATCCCGGCAATTTTGCCGGCGAACCACCACACTTGGCGGCGCAACCACCACACGCGGTGGTGAAACATATTTTAAATCTCCATTTTATTTTCCCTATGTTTATATTTGTTATTTATATTTATTTTTTATTTCTATTTTAGTTTTTATTTTCTTTTGTTATTTTATTTATTCCTTTTGTTTTCTTTATATTTATTTATTTAATTTCTTTTTATTATTTTATATTCTTTTCTTTTCTTTTGTTCTTTGCAGCAAGCACGTTCACGATTCTCTCCCTTGCATCTCACTCACATGGTTCCTTCCTCCACCCGGCAGACAATTCCAGTTCATCACCCACTACTACTTCCCTCTTTGAATTTGAATTTGAATTCAGTGGGATGTTTTCTTCCTCCATCTGCCGACCCGTCACCTTCCTTTCTCCTATAAATACCCAGTAGCTATTCCCTTATTCCTTGGCCGGGGCTCCTCCCCGCGCCACAAACTCCTTCCCATCTCTTTCCCCCCTCCACCTTCCTCAAGCTACCGTGTATGGCTCACCCAGCCATGCCTTCTGTCCTAACCCTTTGTTCACTCTCTCTGTCCTCCAAAGCATCCGTGCACAGCCACACTTGGCTGTGCCTTCTTTTCTTTCCCCCCCCTCTGTTTCTTCTCTTCTGCTCCTGACCTCACAGCTCACGGCATCAATCTTTTCTCTTCCTCCTTTCTCTCCCAAACTAGCTAAGCCCCTTCTTCTTTCCCCCTCTGTTACTTCTGCAATCCATCACCACCGTGAGCCCACTGCTCACGGAAACACCAACAACTCCACCTTCAGTCTAATTAACAAAAGTTTTTGCTCAATGACCCAATCCACCTGCAATTTCAATAATCAATTTCACCATCTCACTGGCAATGAATTTAATTATGCTACAAGTTCACAATTACCCATTCATGTAACCTATAATTAACAAGATTCATTGCAGGACACATCAAGCCCAGTTCTCACCGGCGTCTCCGAGCCCAGCCTTGCCCAGCCTCTGCCGGCGTTCCCATGGTCTGCTCACGCCGTTTTCTCTAGCTGCGCCAGCTGCCATCCTCTCTGCCGTCTTCTCTACTTGCCGGCGTCGTTGCAGTTCAGCCACGCGGTGCCCAGTCAACGTCGTCGATCTCAATTGCAGCGCCGGCCGTGAATTTCCTGCGCACTCACCAAAGCCGCACCGACGCCTCAGCCATCTCTCACCGGCGCCGTCCACATCAGTCCCCGCGCTGCCCAGTCCGGCGTTCCCTCTAGTTGCTGCGCTGTCCACTCGCCGTCGATCTCTTCCCATGCCTCAAGCTCGCCGCGCCGGCTGCATCTACCGCCACCAAACCGGTCCGCCCATGCCGCTGATCCTTCTTCCCGTGCCTCTGCCTTGCCGGTGTCTTCTTCCTTGCTGCTAGCATATCTGCCTTGATGAGATGAAGAAGAAAGAACTGAAAAATGAGAGAAAGCAACGAGATTTGGAAATGAAAAAGTCTCCAAGGAGACCGGTCAAACACGGGGAAGAGAAAGGAAAAGTCAACTGACTTTCTTAAGTTGGGCCATTGACCGGGTCAACACTTTCAGTTTTGGGCCTCCAAGCCCAATTGCAAAAGCCCAAGGCCCAGCCCATAGTGCTCTCTACACCCGAGCTCCCGAGCCTTCACGAAAATCCGGCGAGTCCGATTAGATCCCTCGCCGGAATTAAATGAGCATTTCTCTCAAACTCAATTTAATTTTATGTTGTGTGATTTATTTGATTTATTTGTATTTTGAATATTTGATTAATTTGATATTTGTGTGTGTTTAATTATTTTATGAAAAACCCAAAAATATGTTATTTGATTCATTTGTGTGTTAGTTTAATTTCTTTATTGTTGGTGTGTTTTATTTAAGTGTGTTAGTTAAATTTGTTTAACTTTGTTTGTTTGCAAATATATTAAAAAGCCAAAAATATTTACTTTTATTTATTTATTGTTTTCAAAATATTTCAAAAACCCAAAAATATTACTTGTGTATATATTGTACATTTTTGTAAATAGAAATAATATAGTTTAATTAATTTCGTGACATTAGAAAAGTAAATAAACAATCCTCTGTGGGAAAAACCTCTACTTCCCATTATACTATTCAACGACAAATTGTTAGGATGTTTAGGTAAAATTAATGACGTCGGTAAAACCGCAAATCATTTTGGCGCCGGCTCGCCGGGGATTGTTTTTACTATTTACTTTTTTACTTTTTACTGTTTACTATTTGTAAATAATACTTGTAAATAATACTTACTAATTATACTTGTTTATATTTTTACACTTAGTAATAATTATACTTAGGTGTTCTGAGTACTGTTAATTATTTAAGTTGTTGTAGGTTGTAATTTGAACGGAAATAGGTAAGGTCCTTTTATTAATATTGGCCTAAACCCTTCATTTGTACCGTAAGGTCACTTGAGGTTGAGGGCGGCCTTTATTAACACTTGGAGAATTGTCGAACACTTAAGTGCTTTCTCAACTGAGTAAGGGGCACATGAATGGTGTCTAGATATGATCAAGACTCTGGGTGACGGGTTTGTAAAATTGGATTCAGAGGACTTGTCCACTAAATGAATCCTGCCTCTCGCTTATCTCTTGTGATCTGGCCATTCGCCTTCTGAAAACACGGAAAGTCATTTACGTCAAGACATTGCACCTAGGCCGTACGTCCACCTTGAATTACCGCTTGGAATCAACTTTGTTCTTAACTATATTTTGGACAATTAACATTACTTGTAAATAAAATATACTTAGACATAGTAAATTTTATTGATTCATTTTGTATAGATAATTTGTGACATTATTTTTGTAAATATTTTGTTTTTAACTTGTAAATTTTATTACTAACCTTTTAATTTTTATAGGGAATAATCCGGGTTATTCGGAAATTTTACCACATACATCGGAGCATACGTTTAGGAAGTCAAGGTTGAAAAACCTTGAGGTTGATGTCTTGTTGGTGATTTTTCGGTTTCCTCGGAAGTAAAAAGGTAAGTTTCCTTTTCACTTTTGTTATTAATTTGTTTTAAAAATAAAAAAATAAAAAAATAAAAATTTTGAAAAAATTTAATTGTAAATAAAAAAAAAAAAGAGTGTTTGTTTGTTTGTTTTACTCTTTGTAATTATTTATTTTCACTTTTTATAATTACTGTTTGTTGTTTTGGGCTTGTTTGTTTGTTATTTATTATTGGGCCTTAGGCCCATTTGTGTGATTGGTTAGGGTTTTTGGTTTCGTAAAATAAAAAATAAAAAAAATAAAAAAAATAAAAAAAATTTAGCCCATTGGGCTCGTGTCATTCACGAAGCCCAAAACCCGTAACCCAAGCCCATTTAGTGTGTCGGGCCTGTTCGTTTTTAGGCCCATTAGTTAAGCCCACCAATAATGGGCCGGAGATTTCTTTGGCCCAGGCCCACTTTAGGCCCAAACCATTTCGATGGCCCAAGCCCGTTTAAAGTGTCGGCAACCTTTGCGCGTGTTTCACACGCGTTTTCACTGTTCACTTTACGACTTTTCGTAAAGTATTAAAAAATAAAATAAAAAATGAAAATGAAAAAAAATTGATTGGGCCGACGCACGACTTTTGCGTCGGCCGAATTGTTTAATAATGCGCATGCGTTTTCACTGTACGCTTTGCGACTTTCGTCGCCCGATCCGCAATTTGCGGGTCTTCTGTCTTTGGCACGTGTGCGAACGTGTGCGCGTCTTTCCCCTTCCCTTCTGTTTGCGTTAGTTTCCTTAGGACATTTCGCGTTTCCCTTAATCTCTCTCTCTCATTCTCTCTCATCTCCTCTCGTTTTTCTCTTCGTGTTCTTCGTGTTCTTCGTGTTCTTAGTCATTTTTCCCAGAAATCCTCCCAAAACCCAGAAAAGCTATCCTCCTTCCCAACCCAAAAATGGCCAAAAGAGTCAATTCTTTCAGCGATTTGTTTCAGGCAGGTCCTTCAGAGAACCCTATCTTTGAAGGCTTGGCTGAAATAATTCCACCGAGCATGCTCAATAGCGCCGATGCTAGCATGCCGACCCAGCCACAACCACTACCCCAAGCACCAATCCTGGTTGCTGATCCACCCGTTGAGCCGGAAGCCACTCCTGTCTATAGGAGACTTCCGAGACACAAATACACCCAAGCTCAGAGAGATGCACTCGCAGCTTTCTTTGCGGTGTATTCTCACCCCACCAAGCCACAACGTAAAAGATTTGGTTCAAAAATCCAACTAGAAGAAGACCAAGTCTACTATTGGGGGTCGAGAAATAGGAAGAAGTTCGGTATCCAGACGTCTGAGCAGCGTATTGCCGAGCTAGAGAAAAGAAACGATCAGTTGGTGAGCAAAAACGAGGAGCTTCAAATGCAGAATCAAAGACTCGTTGATGCTCTCCACAGCGGCATCTGTCCCAATTGCGGAGGTCCTGTTCCGCACTCAGATGTGCCTAGGCGAAGGCTCGAAGTTGTTCCTCCACAACAAGAGCCTCTTCTCGAGTTGTCCGATGATTCGATCGACTTGGACCACTTGAGACGGGATGTGCGGAGCCTCATGCCTACACTAGTCGAGCGCCCATCCTTACCTATTCCATCTGACCATCTTCCCGGACCTGCTCATGATCTTGTCGGAGTCCACACCGACTTGATCTCGGATATCGCCCGCAAGGCCAAGCACGAGCTCATGCTCATGGCCACTGCCGGTTTTCCTTTGTGGATATGTTCGCCGACTCCCGATACTTCTATTCATCCCGAGACTCTAAATAGGGCCGAGTACTTGCGAGTGTTTCAACGTGGCGAGCCTGCGCCATACTTCAAATCGGAATCCTCGAGACACTCTGCAACCATTCACCTTCTTCCGACCACCATTGTTGAGATCTTAATGGATGTTGGTCGATGGTTGCCTGTCTTCTGTAGCATGATCACAAACGCTCAATTGTTGGAGATCCTACCCTCCGACAACGCACTAGGCTACGAGGACCAAGAAGCAAGTGATGTCGGCCGAGTTTCTGGTGCCATCTCACATCGTTTCGACTCGTGAAGTCCAGTTCGTTCGGTACTCTCAATTACAACTGGATGGAAGTTGGATCGTTGTGGATGTCTCCGTGGATGAACTGCGCTCAAATCCGAAGCCTTCAGTGAGATCGATTTGCCGAAAGCGCCCCTCCGGATGTTTGATTCGAGACTTGCAGAATGGATCTTCCTTAGTTACTTGGGTGGAGCACGTGGATGTGCGCGAGAAGGAAATGAAGGCCATTTTCGAACCCTTTGTCCATTCTGGGTTCGCTTTTGGTGCAAAGCGTTGGATCTCAACTCTCCAACGACAAGCCGAGCGCTACATGTGCGTCACAGGGATCCACACTTCACCCGGTGACTCTATCATTTCGCCCGAAGGAAAAAGAGGCCTAGCGGAATTGGCAAACCAGATGGCGATCTGTTTCTTCAACGACATCAGTAACTCCACGTATCATCACTGGACTTGTTCGAACCGAACAAGAGACACTCGAATGGAGGTCAGGACCAACAAGCGAAGGGGAGATCCGAGCAAGCCCCCTGGAGTAAATCGTACTGCTGGTTGTTCCGTTGTTCATCTATCTCATCACACCAGGATCTTTGAGTTCCTCAAAGATGTGCATACGAGACCGTTGTGGGATAGTATGTCGATGGACAGCTCGGTGCGTCTGCTAGCAAATTTCACCATCGGTCTTGACCCGCGGAACCAGATTTCGGTGCTCGCCATAGATAATCACAACGACTTCCTTATTCTTCAGGAGTGTTGCACCGATGCAACGGGGTCGTCTGTGATTTATGCGCCGATTAACCATTCCATTCTCCAGTGTTTGTTATGTGGAGTTCAACCGGAGCCATTTCCGCTTATGTCTTCAGGCTTCTCCATTCTGCCAAACGTATCCGGAGCTGTTCTTGATGGAACACTACTGACTATGGTGTTCCAGATCTCGGTGAAGGCTACATCAGCTAAATCTGCCGTGGAATCGGCAACTACACTCGTCCAGGACACATTGAAGCGGATCAGTGCCGCAGTCAACTAAGGAGCAAACGTTGGATGCAAGGCCCTGCTAGCCTTGTTTGTGACTGTTGGTGACTTGCTTCGGGAGGAGCTTCACGATCTACAAAGGGGAGTTTTTCTTTTACTTATCTGTTTTTCATTTGTATATATGTTGTGTGTTTATTTTTGTTGGTGTGTTTATTTCTGTTTGTATTTTCAATTCAATAACCATACTTGAATTTTTCATTTTCGTGAAATATCTGTTTATCATTGAGGACAATGTTTAATTCAAGTGTGGGGGAAGGTTTATTAAAAAGAAAAGAAAAAATTTGAAAAATTCAAATTTCAAAAAAAATAATTTACTTGTTTTTGTTTTCTACTGTAACGGTATCTCGACTAGATCATACTCACTCCTTTGGTAGCGTTGAACCTACCATTGCACTAAGTGAGTCCCTGTGGTCACGTATTGTTACGTAAATTGAAAAAATCAAAAAAATCAAAAAATTACAAAATACAAAAATATTTGCTTCTGTTTGTGTGTTTTTGTGTGTTTATTTGTGTGTTTTCTTTCCAATCCCGATGATGAATTGAGTTTAATTGTTGTGATTTGGAGAATTTTGATTATATGTCAAGGCTTTGTGTGATTTGCTTTGGATTTAATTTGCATAACTTGTGATTGCTCGAATTTCCATGTTCACTTAACCTGTTTCGATTAGTTGATTGCAATCTGAGAAGCACATTTGAACATACATTGTCATGCATACCCAGAAATTGTGAGAATTTGAGCCTGTTGAATATTCACATGTATGCATTATTCATACATTTACTCGTTCTTCATGTGTGCACAATTCATGAGTTTTTGAACCTAGAACTTGCTCATTGACCTCTCGAAACTTTTTATTAATCTGTGATGAATTGAAAATGATTAAGGCATTAGTTGAGCACCATGGCCAAATATTCACCATCCATTTAAACACGAACTTTAGGAATCCCCTTTTGAACTTATCACTCATTAGCCGTTTCTTTTGTTCACCCACACCATCTCACCCATATTTTATTGTGTTTGCAAGACGATGATAGTGACTTCTTATATTCTTATGCTTCGGATTTGTATAGTAGTGTACCAAAAGGCAAGTGTGGGGGTGTATTTATTTTGTTGTATTTGTTCAAAGAAAAAAAAAAAAAAAAAAAATATCAGAAATAAAAAGAAGGACTAAAGTTCCTCAAGAAAAGAAAAAAAAAAAGAGTGGAAAAGAAAAAGAAAAATGCCACAAAAATATAGTTATTTTCTTGTATTGTTTTAATTTCAATAAAAGGTTGGAGGAAAATAGGAAAGTTGTTTCGGGTTTAGCATAGGTATGAGTTTCAAAGTCGTTGATTTGTCTTGCAAACATGTGGAACATTTATCATTTCTAGTCTTTCCCTTCCATTTACCATTTACCATTCATTCACCCTTTGGCCCCATTACACCATTGAAAGCCCTTATGATTTAATGATTTGTGGATTAATTGTAGAGAGTTGGTTAATGAGCAAGCTTATGGGAACATTACTTGTGTAATTGTTATGAGAGTAAACACTTAACCCTAAACACCGAGCGGAAATATTTAGTGAATCTTGTGAGCTTTAGTGGTTAATGTTGTTCATATGTGCCTATTTGATTGCATGAGATTAATTGTACACTCGGTTTTCACCCACTTCACTCGAGCACGAATGAGATGTCCATGTTAAATACTTAGCAAATTCGTGAGCCTTGGTATATAGTTCTTATTCTCCTGATTATAATTCTTCGAACTCGTTGAGGGTTATGGTTGGAAAGGATTTCTGTTTTGTGTTTCCCTTTATGTTTTTGTGTTGTTCTGTTTTTAGTTCTGTGTTTGCTAGAGGACTAGCAAAAGTTCAAGTGTGGGGGTGTGATGTGAACGTAAAATACGTTCACAAAGTGCTCTAAATACTTGGATGGATGCTATTCTGAAAGCTTATTTGTCGGTTTAATGTTTGTTTTCGTGTTTTCAGGGAAAATATGTGAAAAATGCTAATTTACACATAAAAGGTGATTTTTGGAGATTTACCGCGCAATTTCGGAAAGTCAACCGTGACTTTCCGATTATCTGATGACACCGGTCATTATTTGGAAGTGGAATATAATATTGTACGAAGATTTCGAAAGACGTTTCGAATCCCGGCAATTTTGCCGGCGAACCACCACACTTGGCGGCGCAACCACCACACGCGGTGGTGAAACATATTTTAAATCTCCATTTTATTTTCCCTATGTTTATATTTGTTATTTATATTTATTTTTTATTTCTATTTTAGTTTTTATTTTCTTTTGTTATTTTATTTATTCCTTTTGTTTTCTTTATATTTATTTATTTAATTTCTTTTTATTATTTTATATTCTTTTCTTTTCTTTTGTTCTTTGCAGCAAGCACGTTCACGATTCTCTCCCTTGCATCTCACTCACATGGTTCCTTCCTCCACCCGGCAGACAATTCCAGTTCATCACCCACTACTACTTCCCTCTTTGAATTTGAATTTGAATTCAGTGGGATGTTTTCTTCCTCCATCTGCCGACCCGTCACCTTCCTTTCTCCTATAAATACCCAGTAGCTATTCCCTTATTCCTTGGCCGGGGCTCCTCCCCGCGCCACAAACTCCTTCCCATCTCTTTCCCCCCTCCACCTTCCTCAAGCTACCGTGTATGGCTCACCCAGCCATGCCTTCTGTCCTAACCCTTTGTTCACTCTCTCTGTCCTCCAAAGCATCCGTGCACAGCCACACTTGGCTGTGCCTTCTTTTCTTTCCCCCCCCCTCTGTTTCTTCTCTTCTGCTCCTGACCTCACAGCTCACGGCATCAATCTTTTCTCTTCCTCCTTTCTCTCCCAAACTAGCTAAGCCCCTTCTTCTTTCCCCCTCTGTTACTTCTGCAATCCATCACCACCGTGAGCCCACTGCTCACGGAAACACCAACAACTCCACCTTCAGTCTAATTAACAAAAGTTTTTGCTCAATGACCCAATCCACCTGCAATTTCAATAATCAATTTCACCATCTCACTGGCAATGAATTTAATTATGCTACAAGTTCACAATTACCCATTCATGTAACCTATAATTAACAAGATTCATTGCAGGACACATCAAGCCCAGTTCTCACCGGCGTCTCCGAGCCCAGCCTTGCCCAGCCTCTGCCGGCGTTCCCATGGTCTGCTCACGCCGTTTTCTCTAGCTGCGCCAGCTGCCATCCTCTCTGCCGTCTTCTCTACTTGCCGGCGTCGTTGCAGTTCAGCCACGCGGTGCCCAGTCAACGTCGTCGATCTCAATTGCAGCGCCGGCCGTGAATTTCCTGCGCACTCACCAAAGCCGCACCGACGCCTCAGCCATCTCTCACCGGCGCCGTCCACATCAGTCCCCGCGCTGCCCAGTCCGGCGTTCCCTCTAGTTGCTGCGCTGTCCACTCGCCGTCGATCTCTTCCCATGCCTCAAGCTCGCCGCGCCGGCTGCATCTACCGCCACCAAACCGGTCCGCCCATGCCGCCGATCCTTCTTCCCGTGCCTCTGCCTTGCCGGTGTCTTCTTCCTTGCTGCTAGCATATCTGCCTTGATGAGATGAAGAAGAAAGAACTGAAAAATGAGAGAAAGCAACGAGATTTGGAAATGAAAAAGTCTCCAAGGAGACCGGTCAAACACGGGGAAGAGAAAGGAAAAGTCAACTGACTTTCTTAAGTTGGGCCATTGACCGGGTCAACACTTTCAGTTTTGGGCCTCCAAGCCCAATTGCAAAAGCCCAAGGCCCAGCCCATAGTGCTCTCTACACCCGAGCTCCCGAGCCTTCACGAAAATCCGGCGAGTCCGATTAGATCCCTCGCCGGAATTAAATGAGCATTTCTCTCAAACTCAATTTAATTTTATGTTGTGTGATTTATTTGATTTATTTGTATTTTGAATATTTGATTAATTTGATATTTGTGTGTGTTTAATTATTTTATGAAAAACCCAAAAATATGTTATTTGATTCATTTGTGTGTTAGTTTAATTTCTTTATTGTTGGTGTGTTTTATTTAAGTGTGTTAGTTAAATTTGTTTAACTTTGTTTGTTTGCAAATATATTAAAAAGCCAAAAATATTTACTTTTATTTATTTATTGTTTTCAAAATATTTCAAAAACCCAAAAATATTACTTGTGTATATATTGTACATTTTTGTAAATAGAAACAATATAGGTTAATTAATTTCGTGACATTAGAAAAGTAAATAAACAATCCTCTGTGGGAAAAACCTCTACTTCCCATTATACTATTCAACGACAAATTGTTAGGATGTTTAGGTAATAATTAATGACGTCGGTAAAACCGCAAATCACCCCCACAATCCGACCAATCCTCATTAACCTAACCCACAAACAAAAAAAACAAACAACCCCCCCCCCCCAAAAAAGGTAGGGGGTTGTTTTGGGGGGCAGGGAAAAAACACCCCCCCTTTTATTTATTTTTTTTTTTTTTTTTTTTTTTTTTTAAAAAACCCCAAACCCCCCCCACCACACACACCCCCCCCAAACCCCAAAAAAAAAAAAAACAAAACCCCAAAAAAAAAACAAACAAAAAAAAGAAACAGTAATTATGAACAGTAAAAATAATTTACAAAACAATAAAACAAAAGCAAACACTCTTTTTTTATATTTTTTTATTTACAATTACAATTTTTTTATATTTTTTTTTTTTTTTTTTGTTTTAAATAAATAACGAGAGTGAGAAGAAAACTTACCTTTTTACTCCCGAGGAAACCGAAAATCACCAACAAGACATCAACCTCAAGGTTTTTCAACCTTGACTTCCTAAACGTATGCTCCGATGTATGTGGTAAAATTTCCGATAAACC
Source organism: Rubus idaeus (assembly GCA_030142095.1). Taxonomy (NCBI): domain Eukaryota; kingdom Viridiplantae; phylum Streptophyta; class Magnoliopsida; order Rosales; family Rosaceae; genus Rubus; species Rubus idaeus. The sequence continues at coordinate 14,753,566 of CM057968.1, read as the reverse complement.
CGGATTATTTCCTATACAAAATAAAAAGGTTAGTAATAAATTTACAAAATAAAAACAAAATATTTACAAAGTTAAAAATATGTCACAAATTATCTATACAAAATGAATGAATAAATTTTCCTATGTCTACGTATATTTTATTTACACAATACACTTCAGTGTACAAAAATAGTTTCTTTTGCCTCAATATAGTTGAAAAAAATGAAAGTTGATTCCAAGCGGTAACTCAAGGTGGACTTACGGCCTAGGTGCAATGCCTTGACTTAAATGACTTTCCGTGTTTTCAGAAGGCGAATGGCCAGATCATATGAGAATAAGCGAGGGGCAGGATTCATTTGGTGGACTACGGAGGCAAGCCCCTATCGACTTTCGTCTGTCTATAGTCCTCTGAATCCAAAACCTGTCACCTAGGGTCTCGACCTAGACACCATCCATGTGCCCCTTACTCAGTTGAGAAAGCACTTAAGTGTTCGACAATTCTCCAAGTGTTAATAAAGGCCGCCCTCAACCTCAAATAACCTTACTGATAGGAGCACAAAGTGTGACGTTTTTAATGTATTTTCCCTACTATTTGGCTATGATTTAATTGTAACTTTGTTATTTTTGCTTAGTTTCCATATTTGAGTCCCTAAATGATATATAAATGTGAATACGTGCAGAAAATCGGAGCTCGGAAATTTACGAAGTCTAATGGGCTTTTTCGAGGCCCATTAAGAAGTGAGCTGCCGTGAGGCCCAAATCCATGAAGATGAAGGCCCAAATCCATGAAGAAAGGCCCAAGCCCAAGAAGAAAGGCCCAAGCCCAAGAAGGAAGGTCCAAGCCCATTTTCGGACAATCTGCCTGTGCAGATATGTCAACTTGCGAAGCCTATATCTCCCAATTGAACCGTTGGATCAAGCTGTAATTTTGATACACGCTGCATGTGTGTGTTATATATTCTGTATTAAAATTTGAGAATCATCCAACCGTTCAAACTTGCATTATTCCGTTCTAAGTGGGAACTGCTCAGTGCTGTCTGCTTTTTATTTCTTTCCTCTTCTTTTATTTTCAATGCTCCACTCACCCCTATATTCTTTCCTCTTCTTTCTGCCCACACCATTAGTGTTTAATTTCTTTTACCTAAATAAATGGTTCATTGCCATATGACTACATTTCCACCATTCCACTTACCATTTCTTTTCTACCACTCACATTCCACTTCTCTTCCTTTTCTTTCTTTATTTCTTGCATTGTCTTCTTCTTCCTCTCCATTCTCCTATAAATAGCAGCCTCATTCTTCTCACCAAGACACACCTCAATGGGGAGGGACGAACCCTCCTCTTTCTCTTCTCCATCTCACATCATATTTTCCATTCTCTAGTATTTAGGGTTTTCAAGTCTTCAAGGAGGAGGAGAAGGCGTCTACACCATCACCACCAGCCCTATTTCAGCGTCACCATCACCATCACCACCTTGTCTTCACAGCTTGGATTACTTGTGGTTAAGGATTCAAGATGTGGCTTCAAGATCTTCATGCTATTCATACGGTGTATTTCGACTTAGCCTTTAAATTTATGCCTCTTTGTTGCTTGTTTATCCTTTGTATTAGTTAACATGACATGATTTATATAATATTCAGCCCTTGTTTATGGATTTATTTAATTGTTGGATCCTAATTAATTAGTTCTTCTAGTAGCTTATGTGACTCTGTTTATTTGATTCTGTTTTAGTAGAGAACTTTTATATGTTTTTGTTTTAAGGTTGCAAACTTAAGATGATTGCATATAATTGGTGCTAGAATTAGGGTTTTAATTCTAATTCACAAGTAGTAAAGGCTTTGGAAAGAGGTCGGAAACAAATAAAAAGGATCACGGATAGATGGGCGGTCCCACTAGGTCGTGCACTTTAATTAACAACTCTTCTTTTATGCGTTGGACATGTTTTGATTAGCTACCTTTGCATGTTTGATTGGTTAATCTAGGTGCGGTCGCTTAGGTTAATTTTCATGAAAGTGGTTTTATTTGGGGAATGATAATTGGCGGTCCAACATTTCACATATGTTAATTTCGGTTTCATGGCTAGGGAACTTGGTTAATTTTCGGTCCAATAATTGGTAAACTTGTATACTTGTGGCTGAACTTTATATTCTTTATGTTTCATCCCATCTTATTTAATTTATTCTTTGTAATTTAATTAATTTATTTCATTCAATTTAATTAATTAATTTATTCTTTTTAATTAATTAATTTATCTCTTAAACCCCATTTTTACTTTGTACATATGTATATATTTATACTTTATACTTGTTAATAATAATTATTTATTTTATTTAATTCTTTGTGACATTTTTTGTTAGGTACACCCTTTGATCTCCGTTGTGAACGATACCCTACTATACACTATACTACCGATAGGGATTTTTTTAGATTGATGCTCCTTTTGGGCGTGTCAATTTTTGGCGTGTCAATTTTTGGCGCCGTCGACGTGGATTGAAAATGTTCCTAACCTAATATTTTTTTTGTGAATACTGTTTATAATTTTTTGTAATTATTACTGTTTTTATTACTTGTATATAATTACTGTGTACTTTTTATTGTTTATAATTTTACTATTTTTTTAACTGTTCATATTACTTGTTTATATTACTTGTCTATATTACTTGTGAATAGTTGTTGTTATTACTTGTTTTTAATACTTGTTCATATTTTGTAACACTTAGTAATTATATTTAGGTGTCTTTTATATAGTTGATTATTTTTTTTGTTGTTGTAAGTTGTAACTTGAACGGATTAGGTAAGGTCCTTTTATTAATATTGGCCTAAACCCTTCATTTGTACCGTAAGGTCACTTGAGGTTGAGGGCGGCCTTTATTAACACTTGGAGAATTGTCGAACACTTAAGTGCTTTCTCAACTGAGTAAGGGGCACATGAATGGTGTCTAGATATGATCAAGACTATGGGTGACGGGTTTGTAAAATTGGATTCAGAGGACTTGTCCACTAAATGAATCCTGCCTCTCGCTTATCTCTTGTGATCTGGCCATTCGCCTTCTGAAAACACGGAAAGTCATTTAAGTCAAGGCATTGCACCTAGGCCGTAAGTCCACCTTGAGTTACCGCTTGGAATCAACTTTCATTTTTTTTCAACTATATTCAGACAAAGGAAATATTTTTGTACACTTAAGTGTATTGTGTAAATAAAATATACATAGACATAGGAAAATTTATTCATTCATTTTGTATAGATAATTTGTGACATATTTTTAACTTTGTAAATATTTTGTTTTTATTTTGTAAATTTATTACTAACCTTTTTATTTTGTATAGGAAATAATCCGGGTTTATCGGAAATTTTACCACATACATCGGAGCATACGTTTAGGAAGTCAAGGTTGAAAAACCTTGAGGTGGATGTCTTGTTGGTGATTTTCGGTTTCCTCGCGAGTAAAAAGGTAAGTTTTCTTTTCACTCTCGTTATTTGTTTTTGTAAAAATAAAAAAATAAAAAAATAAAAAAAATTATAAAAAAATAAAAAAAAGTGTTTTGTTTTGTTTTATTGTTTTGTAATTATTTATTTTTACTGTTCATAATTACTGTTTTTATTATTTGTTTTGAGCTTGTTTGTTAGTTAGTTTGTTATTGGGCCTTAGGCCCATTTGTGTGATTGGTTAGGGTTTTAGGTTTCGTAAAATAAAATAAAAAATATATAAAAAATAAAAACTTTAGCCCATTGGGCTCGTGTCATTCACGAAGCCCAAAAACCCGTAACCCAAGCCCATTAGTGTGTCGGGCCTGTTCGTTTTTAGGCCCATTAGTTAAACCCACAAATAATGGGCCGGAGATTTCTTTGGCCCAGGCCCACTTTAAGGCCCAGACCATTCCGATGGCCCAGACCCGTTTAAAGTGTCGGCGGCGCGTGTGCTACGCGTTTTCACTGTTCACTTTACGACTTTTCGTAAAGTATTAAAAAATAAAAAAAAATAAAAAATAAAAACTAAAAAAAAATAATAAAAAATAGAAAATGAAAAAAATTTGATTGGGCCGACGCACGACTTTTGCGTCGGCCGAATTGTTTAATAAACCGCGTGCGTGTCTACTGTAGACTTTACGACTTTCGTCGCCCGATCCACAATTTGCGGGTCTTCTGTCTGTGGCACGTGTGCGAGCGTGCATCCGTTCCTTCCTTTCCCTTCGGTTTGCGTTAGTTCCCTTAGGTCATTTCACGCGATTTCCCTTAGTCTCTCTCTCTCTCTCTCTCTCTCTCGTTTTCTCTTTCGTGTTCTTCATCTGTTCTTGAGCTTTTCCCAGAAACCTCCCAATTCCCAGAAGCTTTCCTCCCTTCCCAAACCACAAATGGCCAAAAGAGTCAATTCTTTCAGCGACTTGTTTCAGGCAGGTCCTTCAGAGAACCCAATCTTTGAAGGCTTGGCTGAAATAATTCCACCAAGCATGCTCAATAGCGTCGATGCTAGCATGCCGACCGAGCCACTACCACAACCACAACCACTACCCCAAGCACCAATCCTGGTTGCTGATCCACCCGTTGAGCCGGAAGCCGCTCCTGTCTATAGGAGACTTCCGAGGACCAAATACACCAAAGCTCAGAGAGATGCACTTGCGGCTTTCTTTGCGGTGTATTCTCACCCCACCAAGCCACAAAGAGAAAGATTTGGTCCAAAAATCGGACTAGAAGAAGACCAAGTCTATTATTGGGGGTCGAGAAATAGGAAGAAATTCGGTATCCTGACGTCTGAGCAACGTATTGCCGAGTTAGAGCGAAGAAACGATCAGCTGGTGAGCAAGAACGAGGAGCTTCAACTTCTGAATCAACGACTCGTCGATGCTCTCCACAGCGGCATATGTCCCAATTGCGGAGGTCCTGTTCCGCACTCAGATGTGCCTAGGCGAAGGCTCGAAGTTGTTCCTCCACAACAAGAGCCTCTTCTCGAGTTGTCCGATGATTCGATCGACATGGACCACTTGAGACGGGATGTGCGGAGCCTCATGCCAACACTTGTCGAGCGCCCATCCATACCTTTGCCATCTGATACCCTTCCCGGACCTGCTCATGATCTTGTCGGAGTCCACACCGACTTGATCTCGGATATCGTCCGTAAGGCCAAACACGAGCTCCTCGCTCATGCGGCCACCGCCGGATTTCCTTTGTGGATAACTTCACCGACTCCCGACACGTCTATTCATCCCGAGACTCTTCATAGGGCCGAGTACTTGCGAGTGTTTCAACGAGCCGAACCTGCTCCGTACTTCAAAGCCGAATCGTCGAGACACTCGGCAACCATCCATCTTTATCCGACCACCATCGTTCGGATCTTAATGGATGTTGGTCGATGGTTGCCGCTCTTCGTAGCATGATCACAAACGCCAAGACATTGGAGATCCTTTCCTCCAAAGAACGAAGAAGGCTACGAGGAGCATATGCAGGTGATGTCGGCCGAGTTTCGGTGCCATCTCACCTCGTTTCGACTCGTGAAGTCCAGTTCGTTCGGTACTCTCACCAACAACTTGGATGGAAGTTGGATCGTTGTGGATGTCTCCGTGAATGAATTGCGTTCAAATCCAAAGCCTTCCGTGAGATCGATTTGCCGAAAACGCCCCTCCGGATGCCTGATACGTGATCTTCAGAATGGTTCTTCCTTGGTCACTTGGGTGGAGCACGTGGATGTACGCGAAAAAGAGATGAAGGCCAGTTTCGAACCTTTTGTACATTCAGGGTTTGCTTTTGGTGCAAAGCGTTGGATCTCAACTCTCCAACGACAAGCCGAGCGCTACATGTGCGCCACAGGTATCCACTCTTCACCCGGTGACTCGATTATTTCTCTTGAAGGAAGAAGAGGACTTGCGGAAATGGCAAAACAGATGACAATCTGTTTCTTCAACGACATCAGCAACTCCACGTACCACCACTGGACTTGTTCGAACCGAACAAGAGACACTCGAATGGAGGTCAGGACCAACAAGCGCAGGGGTGATCCGAGCAAGCCCCCTGGAGTCAATCGTACTCTCCGGTTGTTCCGTCGTTCATCTATCTCATCACACCGGGATCTTTGAGTTCCTCAAAGACGTTCGTACTAGACCAATGTGGGATAGTATGTCGATGGACAGCTCGGTACGTGTGCTAACAAATTTCACCATCGGTCTTGACCCGCGGAACCGGATCTCGGTGCTCGCTATAGATAGTCACAACGACTTCCTCATCCTTCGGAGTGTTGCACCGATGCAACAGGGTCGTCTCGTGATTTATGCGCGCCGATTAACCATTCCATTTTCCAGTGTTTGCTATCCGGAGTTCAACCGGAGCCATTTCCGCTTATGTCTTCTGGCTTCTCCATTCTGCCTAACGTATCCGGAGCCATTCTTGATGGAACACTACTGACTATAGTGTTCCAGATCTCGGTGAAGGCTACATCAGCCAAGTCTGCCGTGGAGTCGGCAACTACCCTTGTCCAGGACACACTTCAACGGATCAGAGCCGCAGTCAATTAAGGAGCAAACGTTGGATGCAAGGCCCTGCTAGCCTTGTTTGTGACTGTTGGTGACTTGCTTCGGGAGGAGCTTCACGATCTTCAAAGGGGAGTCTTTCTGTTTCCCTTTTTCATTTGTATATATGTTGTGTGTTTACTTCTGTTTATTTCTATTGGTGTGTTTATTTCTGTTGTGTGTTTATTTCAGTTTGTGTGTTTACTTCTGTTTATTTTTGTTTGTGTGTTTAAATTCAATAACCATGCTTGAATTATTCATTTTCGTGAAATATTTGTCAACATTGAGGACAATGTTTAATTCAAGTGTGGGGGGAAGGTTTATTGAAAAGAAAAGAAAAAATTTCAAAAATTTCAAAAATTCAAAAAAATAATTTACTTGTTTTTGTTTTCTACTGTAACAATATATCGACTAAATCATACTTACTCCCTTGGTAGCGTTGAACCTACCATTGCACTTAGTAAGTCACTGTGGTCACGTATTGTTACCCTAATAAAAAAAATTGAAAAAAAGAAAAAAAAAAATTGCTTCGTTTACGTTTTCTACGTGTAACGGTATATCGACTATATCACACTCACTCCCTTGGTAGCGTTGAACCTACCATTGCACTAAGTGAGTCCCTGTGGTCACGTATTGTTACCTACATTGAAAAATCAAAAAAATCAAAAAAATCAAAAATTACAAAAATATTTGCTTCTGTTTTGTTGTTTTTGTGTGTTTTATTGTGTTTTGTTCTTTCCAATTCCGATGATGAATTGAGTTTAATTGTTATGATTTTGAGAATGTTGATTATATGCTAAGGCTTTGTGATTTGCTTTGGATTTAATTTGCATAACTTGTGATTGCTCGAAATTCCATGTTCACATAACCTGTTTCGATTAATTGATTGCAATCCGAGAAGCACATTTGAACATACATTGTCATGCATACCCAGAAAATGTGAGGATTTGAGCCTAATGAATATTCACATGTATGCATATTTCATACATTTACTCGTTCTTCATGTGTGCACAATTCATGAGTTTTGAACCTAGAACTTGCTCAGAGACCACTTGAAACATTTTGTTAATCTGTGATGAATTCGAGATGATTAAGGCATTAGTTGAGCACCATGGCCAAAGTATTCACCATCCATCTAAACACGAACTTTAGGAATCCCCTTTTGAACTAAACACTCATTAGCCGTTTCTTTTGTTCACCCACACCATCTCACCCTTGTTTTATTTATGTTTGCAAGACGATGATAGTGACTTCTTGTGTTCTTATGCTTCGGGTTTTGATTTGTATGGTAGTATACCAAAAGGCAAGTGTGGGGGTGTATTTATTTTGTTGTATTTGTTCAAGGAAAAAAAAATCAGAAATAAAAAGAAGGAATAAATTCCTCAAAGAAAAGAGAAATAGAAAAGAAAAAAAAATGTCGAAAGAAAAAAAAAATATAGAGTTATTTTGTTGTATTATTTCTGAATTCAATAAAAGGTTGGAGGAAAATAAGAAAGTTGTTTCGGGTATAGCATAGGCATGAGTTTCAAAGTCGTTGATTTGTCTTGCAAACATGTAAAACATTTTTCATTTCGAGTCCTTTCACTTCATTTACCATCCACCCTTTGGTCCCTGTTTCACCTAAAAAGTCCTTATGATCTGATGATTTGTGGATTAATTGTAGAGAGTTGGTTAATGAGCAAGCATATGGGAACACTACTTGTGTAATTGTTTTGAGAGTAAACACTTAACCCTAAACACTGAGCGGAAATATTTAGTGAATCTTGTGAGGTTTAGTGGTTAATGTTGTTCATATGTGCCTATTGGATTGCTTGACATTAATTGTATACTTGGTTTTCACACACTACACCCGAGCATAAATGAGATGTGCATGTTAAAGACTTAGCAAATTCGTTAGCCTTGGTATATAATTTGTATTCTCCTGATTATAACTCTTCTGAACTCGCTGAGGGTTATGGTTGGAAAGAATATATGTTTTGTGTTTCCCTTTTCTGTTTTGTGTTGTTTTGTTTTAAGTTTTGTGTTGCTAAGGGACTAGCAATAGCTAAATGTGGGGGAATTTGATAGGAGCACAAAGTGTGACGTTTTTAATGTATTTTCCCTACTATTTGGCTATGATTTAATTGTAACTTTGTTATTTTTGCTTAGTTTCCATATTTGAGTCCCTAAATGATATATAAATGTGAATACGTGCAGAAAATCGGAGCTCGGAAATTTACGAAGTCTAATGGGCTTTTTCGAGGCCCATTAAGAAGTGAGCTGCCGTGAGGCCCAAATCCATGAAGATGAAGGCCCAAATCCATGAAGAAAGGCCCAAGCCCAAGAAGAAAGGCCCAAGCCCAAGAAGGAAGGTCCAAGCCCATTTTCGGACAATCTGCCTGTGCAGATATGTCAACTTGCGAAGCCTATATCTCCCAATTGAACCGTTGGATCAAGCTGTAATTTTGATACACGCTGCATGTGTGTGTTATATATTCTGTATTAAAATTTGAGAATCATCCAACCGTTCAAACTTGCATTATTCCGTTCTAAGTGGGAACTGCTCAGTGCTGTCTGCTTTTTATTTCTTTCCTCTTCTTTTATTTTCAATGCTCCACTCACCCCTATATTCTTTCCTCTTCTTTCTGCCCACACCATTAGTGTTTAATTTCTTTTACCTAAATAAATGGTTCATTGCCATATGACTACATTTCCACCATTCCACTTACCATTTCTTTTCTACCACTCACATTCCACTTCTCTTCCTTTTCTTTCTTTATTTCTTGCATTGTCTTCTTCTTCCTCTCCATTCTCCTATAAATAGCAGCCTCATTCTTCTCACCAAGACACACCTCAATGGGGAGGGACGAACCCTCCTCTTTCTCTTCTCCATCTCACATCATATTTTCCATTCTCTAGTATTTAGGGTTTTCAAGTCTTCAAGGAGGAGGAGAAGGCGTCTACACCATCACCACCAGCCCTATTTCAGCGTCACCATCACCATCACCACCTTGTCTTCACAGCTTGGATTACTTGTGGTTAAGGATTCAAGATGTGGCTTCAAGATCTTCATGCTATTCATACGGTGTATTTCGACTTAGCCTTTAAATTTATGCCTCTTTGTTGCTTGTTTATCCTTTGTATTAGTTAACATGACATGATTTATATAATATTCAGCCCTTGTTTATGGATTTATTTAATTGTTGGATCCTAATTAATTAGTTCTTCTAGTAGCTGATGTGAACGTAAAATACGTTCATAAAGTGCTCTAAATACTTGGATGGATGCTATTCTGAAAGCTTATTTGTCTGTTTAATGTTTGTTTTCGTGTTTTCAGGGAAAATATGTGAAAAATGCTTATTTACACATAAAAGGTGAATTTTGGAGATTTACCGCGCAATTTCGGAAAGTCAACCGTGACTTTCCGATTATCTGATGACACCGGTCATTATTTGGAAGTGGAATATAACATTGTACGAAGATTTCGAAAGACGTTTCGAATCCCGGCAATTTTGCCGGCGAACCACCACTCACGGAGGCGCAACCACCACACGCGGTGGTGAAAGACAAATTGAATTTCCATTTTATTTTCCCTTGTTTATATTTATATTTATTTATATTTTTACTTTAGTATTCATTTTATAATTATTTCTTTTGTTATTTTATTTTTCTTTTATTTTATTTTATATTTATTTCCTTTAATTACTTTTATTATTTTATTTTATTTATTTATTTTGTTTGTTTTCTGTTTGCAGCTCCCATGTTACCCGCTTCCTCCCTTTGAATTCAAACTGGTTTTCCAGCCACTATTCCACTCAGCCGCCCACTTCAATCCAGTTCATCACTCCACCATTGTTTGATTCCTCACCCACCTGCAAAGCTCATTTCTTCCCTCTTTAAATACAGAGTCCCTATTTCCATTTTCCTTGGCCGGGGCTTCTCCCCGCGCCACCAACTCTTTCCCCATCTCTTTTCCCCCTCCATATTTCTCTAGCGTCCGTGTAGCTCACCTAGCTGCCTTCTCTCTGGTTACTCACTCACTCTGTTCTCAAGCGTCCGTGTACGGCTCACACAACCGTGCCTTCTTTTCTTTGTCCCTTCTATGTTCTTCTCCGGTCACTCTCTGTCAAAATCTCTCTCTGTTTCGCAAATTCTCCTCCGTTACTCCCTGCAAACACAAAAACTCTCCTCTCCTCTCTTCTGTCCTAAGCTATCTAAGCCCCTTCTTCTTTCCCCCCTCTGTTACTCCTGCAATCCCAATCACCACCGTGAGCCCACTGCTCACGGAAACACCATCAAAAGCACACGGCCTCCCTTCTTCTAATTAACAAAGCTTTTCACTCAAAGCCCCAAATCATCTACAATCACCCACAATCATCACAACCATCATCACCTTCACCCCTCCATAATTCATCTGCAAATTAATCGATTCAAGTTCTCAAACAATTAATAAATCTATGTTTTAATTGCAGCCTGAACTTCACGGTGCTCGCTCTCTCGCCGCCACCGCTGCTCCCTTGCCGCGCCGCCGTTCTCTCCGCCCCCGAATTCGACCTCAAGCTCGCCGGCGCCGCTGCTGCAAACCCAATTCGGAAGCACAAATCAATTCACAACAGTTCATCACCAAGCTTCCAATCTGCCGGCAACCCAATCACCGTCGTCGCCTCTATTCCCCGCGCAGCGTCGGCGTCATCACGGCTCAATCACCGCCGCTCATCCTCTCGCTGCGCCGTCGCGGATCTCCTGCAAATCCGGCACCGCTTCAATTTCCCGAACCCAGCCCGCAGCTTTCCCGTGCTTCCAAGTTCACCGCACCCCCTGCTTTCCATTGTCGCGCCGCGCAGTATACATCCCTCCACCGAGCTGCTCTCACTCAAGGTCTCTCTTTCTCTTTGATGCACGGGCTGAAGCAGAAGCAAAGAAGAAGTTAATTAAGAAGAGGAGCTGAACTGAGATGAAAGAGCACGGGAAGAATAGAAAAGAAATGAGGAAGAATAAAATAAGGAGTTGAAAAGTCAAAGAAGGAATGAGAAGCCATGGGATGAAGAAGAAGAAATAAGAAATTTGCTGTGTTGAAAAGTCAGCTGAAGACCACGGTCAAACAAGGCAAAGCTGAATTTGACTTTCTTAATTTGGGCTTCAAAGCCCAATGCTCAAGGCCCATTGCCTAAAGTCCAATTTGCTAAGTACACCCGCAGGCCCAAGGCCCAATTGCTCTCTACACCCGAACCTCGACAATGGCGAATCCGATAAGATCCTTCGCCGGAATTTAATGAGCAATTCTTTTCTCTCAAACTCAATTTAATTTTATGTTGTGTGATTTATTTTATTAATTTGTATTTTGAATATTTGTTTAATTTGAATATTTGTGTGATTTAATTCTATTATTGAAAAACCCAAAAATATGTTATTTGATTATTTGTGTGTTAGTTTAATTATTTTATTTCTGGTATGTTTTATTTAATTGTGTTAGTTTGAATTGTAGTTATAATTTGTATTTTCTTGTTTTATTTTCAAAAAGATTAAAAATCCAAAAAATATTTCTTTTTCTTTATTTCTTGTTTTCAAAATATTTTCAAAAACCCAAAAACAATACTTGTGTATATATTGTATATTTATGTAAATAGAAACAATATAGTTTAATTAATTTCGTGACATTAGGAAAGTAAATAAACAATCCTCTGTGGGAAAAACCTCTACTTCCCATTATACTATTCAACGACAAATTGTTAGGAAGTTTAGGTAATAATTAATGACGTCGGTTTTACCGCATATCAGTAGCTTATGTGACTCTGTTTATTTGATTCTGTTTTAGTAGAGAACTTTTATATGTTTTTGTTTTAAGGTTGCAAACTTAAGATGATTGCATATAATTGGTGCTAGAATTAGGGTTTTAATTCTAATTCACAAGTAGTAAAGGCTTTGGAAAGAGGTCGGAAACAAATAAAAAGGATCACGGATAGATGGGCGGTCCCACTAGGTCGTGCACTTTAATTAACAACTCTTCTTTTATGCGTTGGACATGTTTTGATTAGCTACCTTTGCATGTTTGATTGGTTAATCTAGGTGCGGTCGCTTAGGTTAATTTTCATGAAAGTGGTTTTATTTGGGGAATGATAATTGGCGGTCCAACATTTCACATATGTTAATTTCGGTTTCATGGCTAGGGAACTTGGTTAATTTTCGGTCCAATAATTGGTAAACTTGTATACTTGTGGCTGAACTTTATATTCTTTATGTTTCATCCCATCTTATTTAATTTATTCTTTGTAATTTAATTAATTTATTTCATTCAATTTAATTAATTAATTTATTCTTTTTAATTAATTAATTTATCTCTTAAACCCCATTTTTACTTTGTACATATGTATATATTTATACTTTATACTTGTTAATAATAATTATTTATTTTATTTAATTCTTTGTGACATTTTTTGTTAGGTACACCCTTTGATCTCCGTTGTGAACGATACCCTACTATACACTATACTACCGATAGGGATTTTTTTAGATTGATGCTCCTTTTGGGCGTGTCAATTTTTGGCGTGTCACTTACGGTAAAAATGAAGGGTTTAGGCCAATATTAACAAAAGGACCTTACCTATTTCCGTTCAAGTTACAACTTACAACAACAAAAAAAATAATCAACTATATAAAAGACACCTAAATAAATTACTAAGTGTAACAAAATATGAACAAGTATTAAAAACAAGTAATAACAACAACTAGTCACAAGTAATATAGACAAGTAATATAAACAAGTAATATGAACAGTTAAAAAAAAATAGTAAAATTATAAACAATAAAAAGTAAACAGTAATTATATACAAGTAATAAAAACAGTAATAATTACAAAAAAATTAAAAACAGTATTCACAAAAAAAATATTAGGTTAGGAACATTTTCAATCCACGTCGACGGCGCCAAAAATTGACACGCCCAAAATGAGCATCAATTTAAAAAAATCCCTATCGGTAGTATAGTGTAAGTAGGGTATCGTTCACAACGGAGATCAAAGGGTGTACCTAACAAAAAATGTCACAAAGAATTAAATAAAATAAAGAATTATTATTAACAAGTATAAAGTATAAATATATACATATGTACAAAGTAAAAAGGGGAATTAAGAGATAAATTGAATGAAATGAAATAAATTAAATTACAAAGAATAAATTAAATATGATGATGAAACACAAAGTATATAAAGTTCAGCCACATATACACAAGTTTACCAATCATTAGACCGAAAATTAACCAAGTTCCCTAGCCATGAAACCGAAACTAACATATGTGGAATGCCCACACGGGTTATCATTCCCCAAATAAAACCTCTTCTATGAAAATTAACCTAATGAACGCTCATCTAGATTAAACAATTAAACATGCAAAGGTGATCAATCAATAACATATCTAACGCATAGGAGAAGAGTTGTTAATTAAAGTGCGCGACCTAGCGAACGCTCGTCTATCCGCGATCCTTCTTATTTTGATTCTGACCCGTTTGATAAGCCTTTACTACTTGTGAATTAGAATTAAAACCCTAATTCTAGCACCAATTACATGCAATCATCTTAAGTTTCGAACCTTAAAACAAGAACACATAAAAGATTCAATAAAACCGAATCAAATAAACGGAGTCACATAAGCTGCTAGAAGAACTAATTAATTAGGATCTAACAATCAAATAAACTCATAAATATAGGCTGAAAATTATATAAATCATGTCATGTTAACTAATACAAAGAATAATCAAGCAACAAAGAGGAACTCAAAAAGAGTAATTAAAGAATAAGTTGAAGTACACCATATGGAAAGTAGGAAGAACTCGAAGATCACAAACTCTTAAATCCTCACGCGAGTAACTCAAAAGCCGAGATTCCCAAGGTGATGATGATGGTGGTGATGATGGTTGATGGCTGGTGGTAATGGTGTAAACAGCTCCCCTCCTCCTTGAAGACTTGAAAACCCTAAATACTAGAGAATGGAAAATATGATGTGAGATGGAGAAGAGAAAGAGGAGGGTTTGTCCCTCCCCATTGGGGTGTGTATTGGTGAGAAGAATGAGGCTGCTATTTATAGGAGAATGGAGAGGAAGAAGAAGACAATGAAAGAAATAAAGAAAGAAAGGGAAGAGAAGTGGAATGTGAGTGGTAGAAAAGAAATGGTAAGTGGAATGGTGGAAATGTAGTCATATGGCAATGAACCATTTATTTAGGTAAAAGAAATCAAACACTAATATTGTGGAGAGAAAGAAACAAAGATAGTTAGGTGAGATGGGTGGAAATATGGGGGTGAGTGGAGCATTGAGAATAAAGGAAAAGGAAAGAAATAAAAACGGACAGCACTGAGCAGTGCGCACTTAGAACGGAATCCTGCACGTTTCAACGGTTGGATGCTTCTGAAATTTTATTTGGGAATAACTGACATCCATGTGCAGCGTGTATCAAAATTACAGCTACATCTGACGGTGAAATTGAGAGATATGGGCCTCGCAAGTTGACCTATCTGCACAGGCAGATTGTCCGAAAATCTGGGCTTGGGCCATTCCTCATGCTTTGTGAACTTGGGCCTTCCTTCATGGATTTGGGCCTTCCATCTTGGGCTTGGGCCTTCCTTCATAATGGGCCTCGCAAAAGCCCATTAGACTTCGTTTCTGCACATGTTCACATTAATACATCATTTTGGACTCAAATATGGAAACTAAGCTAAAATAGCAAAGTTCCAATTAAATCATAGCCAAATAGTAGGGAAAACACATTAAAAACGTCACACTTTGTGCTCCTATCACGGGTGCAGAGATCACTTTGAATTTTGGGCCTTGGGCTTTGGGGTGTCCATAGCAGATTGTTTGGACTGAAATGGGCTTTTGGGCTGCTGGGCTTGGACTCTTGGAGGCCCAATTGACTTAGTCAAATTGATATTGACCCGGTCAACAGTCAACAGACTTTTCTTCCTTCTCCTTTCAGCCCGTGACATTTTTCTAAGGTTGAAAAGTCAACCTCTTTTCTTTCTTTCCATTCCCGTGCACAGCAGCATCTCTCAATTGGCTTCTTCTATTTTTCTTCTAGATCCCGTGCAAAGAGAGGGAGCAAGGACAAGGCAGCAGCATGGTGGTTCCGGCGCCGGATTGAACAGAGAGAGGCCGGCAGAAGCTTGCTGGTTTGGAGGGACGCCGGCAGATTCGATCGTCGACACATGGAGCTTGGGTCAGAGGGCAAGAGACCGGCGCCGGCAGAACTGGGCACGGGCGGAGCTGAGATGAAGATGGCGGCAAGGAGAGCAGGACGGCGACGGTGGAATGATTTCAGCTGGGCTCTTGGGATCGACGATGGCAGAGAGCGACGGCAGTAGCAGAGAGCAGCGACGGCAGTAATTGAAGCGGTGAGGCTTGGGTCGCCGTCGATGGAGTGGACATGGCGGCGGTGTGGCTTTTAGTAACCAAGGGAGCATGGGCTGGATTGATGACCACGGGTTCTTCAATTGCTGGGCGAAAAGAACAAGGGCAGTCGGCGGCTTGCTTTCAAACCTGCAAAACAAAGATAAAGAGACATAATTAGATTGTTGTTGTGTGATTTTGTGCTTGCGAGTGCTGCTTAAATAGAGAATGGAAATGGGAAGCAGCCAAGGATATGGTGGGAGCACGGAATGGTGGAAGAGAGCTGGAAAAGCTCTGCCGTGATGGAATAGTGGAGCACTTGATTGATTCCCAATTGAAACCATGTGAGGAGGCAATCGTGGACTGCAATAATGAGTTGATTGAGCCGGGAATTGATTCCATGTGAGGGGATTGAATTTGTGAAGCTAGCACACAATGAAGAGGCTGGAGAAGTGGGCAGCCGGCATGAGAACTCTGAATTTGGTGCGATGGTGAGTTGGAAAAGAGGGAAAATGACCATGTGAAGTCACATGTAACGTGGCTGCAAACAACAAAAGAAAAAAGAAAAAGAAAATAATTAAAAGAAAAATAAAATAAAGTAAATTAAATGAAACAAAAGAATTAAATTAAATAAATATAAAATATAAAATATAAACAAGGGAAAATAAGATAGAGGTTTTAAAATATGTAACGCCACTTGCGTGTGGTGGTTGCGCCGCCCGATGTGGTGGTTCGCCGACAAATTGTCGGGATTCGGAATAATCCAAAATCTTCGTACAATATTTTCTTCCACAAATGAAAGTCACGGTTGACTTTCCGATTAACGCTGAAAACCTCCAAAATGCACCTATTATGTGAAAATTAGCATTTTTCTCATATTTTCCCTAAAAACACAAAAACAAATATTAAACAGACAATTAAGCTTTCGGAATAGCAAAATCCAGTAATTAAAGGCACTTTGTGAACGTATTTTACGTTCACATCACACCCCTACACTTGAACTATTGCTAGTCCTCTAGCAAACATAGAACAAAACATCACAAAACAGAAAGGGAAACACACAACAGACTGTCTTTCCAACCATAATCCTCAGCGAGTTCGAAAAAATTATAATCAAGAGAATAAAAATTATATACCAAGGTTAAAGAATTTGCTAAGCATTTAATATGTACATCTCATTTATGCTCGGGTGAAGTGTGTGAAAACCAAGTATACAATTAATCTCATGCAATCCAATAGGCACATCGAAACAACATTAACCACTAAAGCTCACAAGATTCACTAAATATTTCCGCTCAGTGTTTAGGGTTAAGTGTTTACTCTCAAAACAATTACACAAGTAGTGTTCCCATATGCTTGCTGATTGGTTGTCAAAATATAGTGATGAGTATATTAGACTCGGGATTGTCGAACCACGGGGATTTGGAGGCCTAAAACCTAAATAGTAATGTAACCTAATTTTCTAAAACTAAATAACAATTTTTAGGGTTTTTCTTAAATTTCACAACAAATAAATAAACTAAACTAACCTATTAATAACAAAATAATTAAACTTATAAATAACTTAAGAATAAAAACTCACAAAAATAAATCACAAAATTGGTTTGTAAATAAACTCACAAATATTCTTATGTTCACAAATATTCACCCAATAAATTTACCCAATAATGTATTCTACAATTAAAATACTAATAAAAACAAATAAAAGGAAATAAAATAAAATAAAACTTAATTAAAGAAGGAGAGAGAGAGAGTAGGTGATAGGAGCACAAAGTGTGACGTTTTTAATGTATTTTCCCTACTATTTGGCTATGATTTCATTGTAACTTTGCTATTTTTGCTGAGTTTCCATATTTGAGTCCCTAAATGATATATAAATGTGAATACGTGCAGAAAATCGGAGCTCGGAAATTTACGAAGTCTAATGGGCTTTTTCGAGGCCCATTAAGAAGTGAGCTACCGTGAGGCCCAAGATGAAGGCCCAAATCCATGAAGGAAGGCCCAGGTTCACAAAGCATGAGGAAAGGCCCAAGCCCAGATTTTCGGACATTCTGCCTGTGCAAATCAGTCAACTTGCGAAGCCCATATCTCTCAATTTCACCGTTGGATCCAGCTGTATTTTTGATACACACTGCATGTGTGTGTTAGATATTCTGTATTAAAATTTTAGAATCATCCAACCGTTCAAACGTGCATTATTCCGTTCTAAGTGGGAATAGCTCAGTGCTGCCTGCTTTTTATTTCTTTCATTTTCTTTTATTCTCATTGCTCCACTCACCACCATATTTCCACCCATCTCACCACACTATCTTTGTTGCTTTCTCTCCATACCATTAGTGTTTGATTTCTTTTACCTAAATAATTGGTTAATTGCCATATGACTACATTTCCACCATTCCACTTACCATTTCTTTTCTACCACTCACATTCCACTTCTCTTCCTTTTCTTTCTTTATTTCTTTCATTGTCTTCTTCTTCCTCTCCATTCTCCTATAAATAGCAGCCTCATTCTTCTCTTCAAAACACACCCCAATGGGGAGGGACAAACCCTCCTCTTTCTCTTCTCACATCATATTTTCCATTCTCTAATACTATGGGTTTTCAAGACTTCAAGGAGGAGGAGAAGGCGTCTATACCATCACCACCAGCCCCTATTCAACATCACCATCACCATCATCACCTTGTCTTCACGGCTTGGATTACTTGTGGTCAAGGATTCAAGATGTGGCTTCAAGATCTTCATGCTATTCATACGGTGTATTTCGACTTAGCCTTTAAATTTATGCCTCTTTGTTGCTTGTTTATCCTTTGTATTAGTTAACATGACATGATTTATATAATTTTCAGCCTTTGTTTATGGGTTTATTTAATTTTTGGATCCTAATTAATTAGTTCTTCTAGTAGCTTATGTGACTCCGTTTATTTGATTCTATTTTAGTAGATAACTTTTATATGTTTTTGTTTTAAGGTTGCAAACTTAAGATGATTGCATGTAATTGGTGCTAGAATTAGGGTTTTAATTCTAATTCACAAGTAGTAAAGGCTTTGGAAAGAGGTCGGAAACAAATAAGAAGGATCACGGATAGATGGGCGGTCCCACTAGGTCGTGCACTTTAATTAACAACTCTTCTTTTATGCGTTGGACATGTTTTGATTAGCTACCTTTGCATGTTTGATTGGTTAATCTAGGTGCGGTCGCTTAGGTTAATTTTCATGAAAGTGGTTTTATTTGGGGAATGATAATTGGCGGTCCAGCATTCCACATATGTTAATTTCGGTTTCATGGCTAGGGAACTTGGTTAATTTTCGGTCCAATAATTGGTAAACTTGTATACTTGTGGCTGAACTTTATATACTTTGTGTTTCATCTCTTATTTAATTTATTCTTTGTAATTTAATTAATTAATTTCATTCAATTTATCTCTTAAACCCCCTTTTACTTTGTACATATGTATATATTTATACTTTATACTTGTTAATAATTCTTGTGACAATTTTTGTTAGGTACACCCTTTGATCTCCGTTGTGAACGATACCCTACTATGCACTATACTACTACCGATAGGGTTTTTTTAAATTGATGCTCATTTTGGGCCTGTCAATTTTTGGCGCCGTCGACGGGGATTGAAAATGTTCCTAACCTAATATTTTTTTTTTTTGTGAATACTGTTTATAATTTTTTGTAATTATTACTGTTTTTATTACTTGTATATAATTACTGTTTATTGTTTATAATTTTACTTTTTTTTTAACTGTTCATATTACTTGTTTATATTACTTGTCTATATTACTTGTGAATAGTTGCTGTTATTACTTGTTTTTAATACTTGTTGATATTTGGTTACACTTAGTAATTATACTTAGGTGTTCTGAGTATAGTTGATTATTTTTTTGTTGTTGTAAGTTGTAACTTGAACGGAATAGGTAAGGTCCTTTTGTTAATATTGGCCTAAACCCTTCATTTTTACCGTAAGGTTATTTGAGGTTGAGGGCGGCCTTTATTAACACTTGGAGAATTGTCGAACACTTAAGTGCTTTCTCAACTGAGTAAGGGGCACATGAATGGTGTCTAGATATGATCGAGACTCTGGGTGACGGGTTTGTAAAATTGGATTCAGAGGACTAGTCCACTAAATGAATCCTGCCTCTCGCTTATCTCTTGTGATCTGGCCATTCGCCTTCTGAAAACACGGAAAGTCATTTAAGTCAAGGCATTGCACCTAGGCCGTAAGTCCACCTTGAGTTACCGCTTGGAATCAACTTTCATTTTTTTTCAACTATATTCAGACAAAAGAAAATATTTTTGTGTAAATAAAATATACGTAGACATAGGAAAATTTATTTATTTATTCATTTTGTATAGATAATTTGTGACATATTTTTAACTTTGTAAATATTTTGTTTTTATTTTGTAAATTTATTACTAACCTTTTTATTTTGTATAGGAAATAATCCGGGTTTATCGGAAATTTTACCACATACATCGGAGCATACGTTTAGGAAGTCAAGGTTGAAAAACCTTGAGGTTGATGTCTTGTTGGTGATTTTCGGTTTCCTCGGGAGTAAAAAGGTAAGTTTTCTTTCACACTCGTTATTTATTTTAAAAAAAAATAAAAAAAATAAATAAAAAAATTAATTGTAAATAAAAAAAAAGAGTGTTTTCTTTTGTTTTACTGTTGGTAATTATTCCTTTTTACTATTTATAATTACTGTTTGTTTTATTTTTGGGCTTGTTAGTTAGTTTGTTTGTTATTGGGCCTTAGGCCCGTTTGTGTGATTGGTTAGTGTTTTGGGTTTCGAATAAAAAGAAAAAAATAAAAAATAAAAAAATTTAGCCCATTGGGCTCGTGTCATTCACGAAGCCCAAAACCCGTAACCCAAGCCCATTAGTGTGTCGGGCCTGTTCGTTTTTAGGCCCATTAGTTAAGCCCACCAATAATGGGCCGGAGTTTTCTTTGGCCCAGGCCCACTTTAAGGCCCAAACCATTTCGATGGCCCAAGCCCGTTTAAAGTGTCGGCAACCTTTGCGCGTGTTTTACACGCGTTTTCACTGTTCACTTTACGACTTTTCGTAAAGTATTAAAAAAATAAAATAAAAAAATAAAAAATAGAAAATCAAAAAAATTTTGATTGGGCCGACGCACGACTTTTGCGTCGGCCGAATTGTTTAATAAATCGTGCGCGCGTTCCACTATTCCCTTTGCGACTTTCGTCGCTCGATCCGTGATTTACGGATCTTTGTCTTCGACTTTGGACACGCGTCCGTCCATTCCGTTCCCTTCCCCTTCGGTTTGCGTTAGTTTCCTTAGGGCATTTCACGTTTTCCCTTTCTCTCTCTCATTCTCTCTCGTTTTCTCTCCCTTGTTCATCGTGTTCTTCGTGTTCTTGAGTTTTTCCCAGAAAACCTCCAAAAACCCAGAAAAGTTATCCTCCCTCCCAACCCAGAAATGGCCAAACGAGTGAATTCTTTCAGTGATTTGTTTCAGGCAGGTCCTTCAGAGAACCCAATCTTTGAAGGTCTGGCTGAAATAATTCCACCGAGCATGCTCAATAGCGCCGATGCTAGCATGCCGACCCAGCCACAACCACAACCGCAACCACTACCCCAAGCACCAATCCTGGTTGCTGATCCACCTGCCGAGCCGGAAGCCGCTCCTGTCTATAGGAGACTTCCGAGGACCAAGTACACCAAAGCTCAGAGAGATGCACTTGCGGCTTTCTTTGCGGTGTATTCTCACCCCACCAAGCCACAACGAGAAAGATTTGGTCCGAAAATCGGACTAGAGGAGGACCAAGTCTACTATTGGGGGTCGAGAAATAGGAAGAAGTTCGGTATCCAGTCTTCCGAGCAGCGTATTGCCGAGCTAGAGAAAAGAAACGATCAGCTGGTGAGCAAAAACGAGGAGCTTCAAATGCGAATGAAAGACTCGTTGATGCTCTCCACGGCGGCATATGTCCCGATTGCGGAGGTCTGTTCCGCACTCGGATGTGCCTAGGCGAAGGCTCGAAGTTGTTCCTCGACAACAAGAGCCTATTCTCGAGTTGTCCGACGATTCCATCGACATGGACCACTTAAGAAGGGATGTGCGGAGCCTCATGCCTTCATTTATCGAGCGCCCA
This sequence comes from Rubus idaeus, assembly GCA_030142095.1. NCBI lineage: Eukaryota > Viridiplantae > Streptophyta > Magnoliopsida > Rosales > Rosaceae > Rubus > Rubus idaeus. The sequence goes on along the minus strand of CM057968.1, from coordinate 14,731,614 downwards.
TCCATACCTTTGCCATCCGACACCCTTCCCGCACCTGCTCATGATCTTGTCGGAGTCCACACCGACTTGATCTCGGATATCGTCCGTAAGGCCAAACACGAGCTCCTGCTCGCCGGCCCTTGCCGGATTTCCTTTGTGGATAACTTCACCGACTCCCGACACGTCTATTCATCCCGAGACTCTTCATAGGGCCGAGTACTTGCGAGTGTTTCAACGAGCTGAACCTGCTCCGTACTTCAAAGCCGAATCGTCGAGACACTCGGCAACCATCCACCTTTATCCGACCACCATCGTTCGGATCTTAATGGATGTTGGTCGATGGTTGCCCGATCTTCGTAGCATGATCACAAACGCCAAGACGTTGGAGATCCTTTCCTCCGAAGAACGAAGAAGGCTACGAGGAGCATATGCGGTGATGTCGGCCGAGTTTCTGGTGCCATCTCACATCGTCTCAACTCGTGAAGTCCAGTTCGTTCGGTATTCTCACCAACAATCGGATGGAAGTTGGGTCGTTGTGGATGTCTCCGTGGATGAATTGCGTTCAAATCCAAAGCCTTCCGTGAGATCGATTTGCCGAAAACGCCCCTCCGGATGCACGATACGTGATCTTCATAATGGATCTTCCTTAGTCACTTGGGTGGAGCACGTGGATGTACGCGAAAAGGAGATGAAGGCCGGTTTCGAACCCTTTGTTCATTCGGGGTTCGCTTTTGGTGCAAAGCGTTGGATCTCAACACTCCAACGACAAGCCGAGCGCTACATGTGCGCCACGGTATCCACTCTTCACCCGGTGACTCGATTATTTCTCTTGAAGGAAGAAGAGGACTTGCGGAAATGGCAAAACAGATGACGATCTGTTTCTTCAACGATATCGCAACTCCACGTACCACCACTTGGACTTGTTCGAACCGAACAAGAGACACTCGAATGGAGGTCGGGACCAACAAGAGAAGGGGTGATCCGAGCAAGCCCCCGGAGTCGATCGTACTTCTTGGTTGTTCCGTCGTTCATCTATCTCGTCACACCAGGATCTTTGAGTTCCTCAAAGACGTTCGGACTAGACCAATGTGGGATAGTATGTCGATGGACGGCTCGTACGTGTGCTAGCAAACTTTACTATCGGTCTTGACCCGCGGAACCAGATCTCGGTGCTCGCTATAGATAGTCACAACGACTTCCTCATCCTTCAGGAGTGTTGCACCGATGCAACAGGGTCGTCTGTGATTTATGCGCCGATTAACCATTCCATTTTCCAGTGTTTGCTATCTGGAGTTCAACCGGAGCCATTTCCGCTTATGTCTTCAGGCTTCTCCATTCTGCCTAACGTATCCGGAGCTGTACTTGACGGAACACTGCTGACTATAGTGTTCCAGATCTCGGTGAAGGCTACATCAGCCAAGTCTGCCGTGGAGTCGGCAACTACCCTTGTCCAGGACACACTTCAAAGGATCAGAGCCGTAGTCAATTAAGGAGAAAACGTTGGATGCAAGGCCCTGCTAGCCTTGTTTGTGACTGTTGGTGACTTGCTTCGGGAGGAGCTTAACGATCTTCAAAGGGGAGTATTTCTGTTTCCTTTTTCATTTGTATAAATGTTGTGTGTTTACTTCTGTTTATTTCTATTTGTGTGTTTATTTATGTTTGTGTGCTTAAATTCAATAACCATGCTTGGATTTTTCATTTTCGTGAAATATCTGTCTAACATTGAGGACAATGTTTAATTCAAGTGTGGGGGGAAGGTTTCAGTTTATTTTATTAAAAAAAGAAAAAAAATTGAAAAATTGAAAAAAATTCAAAAAAATAATTTACTTGTTTTTGTTTTCTACGGTAACAATATATCGACTAGATCATACTTACTCCCTTGGTAGCGTTGAACCTACCATTGCACTAAGTAAGTCCCTGTGGTCACGTATTGTTACCCTAATAAAAAAAATTGAAAAAGAAAAAAAAAATTTTGCTTTTGTTGTTTGTTTGTTTATTTGTTTGTTTTCGTTTTCTACGGTAACGGTATATCGACTATATCACACTCACTCCCTTGGTAGCGTTGAACCTACCATTGCACTAAGTGAGTCCCTGTGGTCACGTATTGTTACCTACATTGAAAAATCAAAAAAATCAAAAAATCAAAAATTACAAAAATATTTGCTTCTGTTTTGTGTTTTTGTGTGTTTATCTGTGTTGTGTTTTGTTCTTTCCAATTCCGATGATGAATTGAGTTTAATTGCTATGATTTTGAGAATGTTTATTATATGATAAGGCTTTGTGTAATTTGCTTTGGATTTAATTTGCATAACTTGTGATTGCTCGAAATTCCATGTTCACATAACCTGTTTCGATTAGTTGATTGCAATCCGAGAAGCACATTTAAACATACATTGTCATGCATACCCAGAAAATGTGAGGATTTGAACCTATTGTATATTCACATGTATGCATATTTCATACATTTACTCGTTCTTCATGTGTGCACAATTCATGAGTTTTTGAACCTAGAACTTGCTCAGAGACCACTTGAAACATTTTGTTAATCTGTAATGAATTAGAAATGAGTAAGGCATTAGTTGAGCACCATGGCCAAAATATTTACCATCCATCTAAACACGAACTTTAGGAATCCCCTTTTGAACTAAACACTCATTAGCCGTTTCTTTTGTTCACCCACACCAATTCACCAATACACACCCCAATGGGGAGGGACAAACCCTCCTCTTTCTCTTCTCCATCATATTTTCCATTCTCTAGTATTTAGGGTTCTCAAGGCTTCAAGGAGGAGGAAAGGCGGCTGCACCATCACCATCATCACCATCAATTTCGTCCATCATCATCACCACCTTGCTGCACACGGTTTGGATTACTTGCTTTCAAGGATTCAAGGTTTCGTGGTCTTCAAGTCTTCATGCTATTCCATATGGTGTAATCTGACTTTTCCTTTAATTATTCTTATGAATTCCTCTTTGTTGCTTGATTATTCTTTGTATTAGTTAACATGACATGATTTATATAATTTCCAGCCTATTTATATGAGTTTATTTAGTTATTGGATCCTAATTAATTAGTTCTTCTAGTAGCTTATGTGACTCTGTTTACTTGATTCTGAATTATAGAAAACTTTTATGTGTTTATGTTATAGGGATCGATACTTATAATATTTGCATATAATTGGAGCTAGAGTTAGGGATTACAATTCACCTAATAGTTTTGGAAACCTAATTCACGAGTAGTAAAGGCTTTGGACAAAGGTCGGTGTCAAATAAAAAGGATTGCGGACATATGGACTTTTCTATAATGGGTCGTGCACTTTAATTAGCAACTCTTTTCTATGCGTTAAATATGGTTTGATTAGCTAGCTTTCTAGACTAAGATGGCATGTTTAATTGGTTAGTCTAGGTGCTTTCACTTAGGTTAATTTTCGTAGAGAGGTTTTATTTGGGGAATGGTTAGCTTCTAATTTTCCACATATGTTAATTTCGGTTTCATGGCTAGGGAACTTGGTTAATTTTCGGTCCAATGATTAATAAACTCGTGTATATGTGGCTGAACTTTATATACTTTGTGTTTCATCCCATCTCATTTAATTTATTCTTTGTAGTTTAATTAATTTATTTCATTCAATTTATCTCTTAAACCCCCTTACTTTGTACATATATATATATTTATACTTTATACATGTTAATAATAATTCTTTATTTTATTTAATCTTTGTGACATTTTTTGTTAGGTACACCCTTTGATCTCCGTTGTGAACGATACCCTACTTACACCACTATACTACCGATAGGGTTTTTTTTAAATTGATGCTCCTTTTGGGCGTGCCAATTTTTGGCGCCGTTGCCGATAGGGTTTGAAAACCCTAAATACTAGAGAATGGAAAATATGATGTGAGATGGAGAAGAGAAAGAGGAGGGTTTGTCCCTCCCCATTGGGGTGTGTATTGGTGAGAAGAATGAGGCTGCTATTTATAGGAGAATGGAGAGGAAGAAGAAGACAATGAAAGAAATAAAGAAAGAAAGGGAAGAGAAGTGGAATGTGAGTGGTAGAAAAGAAATGGTAAGTGGAATGGTGGAAATGTAGTCATATGGCAATGAACCATTTATTTAGGTAAAAGAAATCAAACACTAATATTGTGGAGAGAAAGAAACAAAGATAGTTAGGTGAGATGGGTGGAAATATGGGGGTGAGTGGAGCATTGAGAATAAAGGAAAAGGAAAGAAATAAAAACGGACAGCACTGAGCAGTGCGCACTTAGAACGGAATCCTGCACGTTTCAACGGTTGGATGCTTCTGAAATTTTATTTGGGAATAACTGACATCCATGTGCAGCGTGTATCAAAATTACAGCTAGATCTGACGGTGCAATTGAGAGATATGGGCCTCGCAAGTTGACCTATCTGCACAGGCAGATTGTCCGAAAATCTGGGCTTGGGCCATTCCTCATGCTTTGTGAACTTGGGCCTTCCTTCATGGATTTGGGCCTTCCATCTTGGGCTTGGGCCTTCCTTCATAATGGGCCTCGCAAAAGCCCATTAGACTTCGTTTCTGCACATGTTCACATTAATACATCATTTTGGACTCAAATATGGAAACTAAGCTAAAATAGCAAAGTTCCAATTAAATCATAGCCAAATAGTAGGGAAAACACATTAAAAACGTCACACTTTGTGCTCCTATCACGGGTGCAGAGATCACTTTGAATTTTGGGCCTTGGGCTTTGGGGTGTCCATAGCAGATTGTTTGGACTGAAATGGGCTTTTGGGCTGCTGGGCTTGGACTCTTGGAGGCCCAATTGACTTAGTCAAATTGATATTGACCCGGTCAACGGTCAACGGACTTTTCTTCCTTCTCCTTTCAGCCCGTGACATTTTTCTAAGGTTGAAAAGTCAACCTCTTTTCTTTCTTTCCATTCCCGTGCACGCGCAAGCATCTCTCAATTGGCTTCTTCTATTTTTCTTCTAGATCCCGTGCAAAGAGAGGGAGCAAGGACAAGGCAAGCAGCATGGTGGTTCCGGCGCCGGATTGAACAGAGAGAGGCCGGCGAAGCTTGCTGGTTTGGAGGGACGCCGGCAGATTCGATCGTCGACACATGGAGCTTGGGTCGAGGGGCAAGAGACCGGCGCCGGCAGACCGGGCACGGGCGGAGCCGAGATGAAGATGGCGGCAAGGAGAGCAGGACGGCGACGGTGGAATGATTTCAGCCGGGCTCTTGGGATCGACGATGGCAGAGAGCGACGGCAGTAGCAGAGAGCAGCGACGGCAGTAATTGAAGCGGTGAGGCTTGGGTCGCCGTCGATGGAGTGGACATGGCGGCGGTGTGGCTTTTAGTAACCAAGGGAGCATGGGCTGGATTGATGACCACGGGTTCTTCAATTTGTGGGCAGAAAAGAACGAGGGCAGTCGGCGGCTTGCTTTCAAACCTGCAAAACAAAGATAAAGAGACATAATTAGATTGTTGTTGTGTGATTTTGTGCTTGCGAGTGCTTGCTTAAATAGAGAATGGAAATGGGAAGCAGCCAAGGATATGGTGGGAGCACGAGAATGGTGGAAGAGAGCTGGAAAAGCTCTGCCGTGATGGAATAGTGGAGCACTTGATTGATTCCCAATTGAAACCATGTGAGGAGGCAATCGTGGACTGCAATAATGAGTTGATTGAGCTGGGAATTGATTCCATGTGAGGGGATTGAATTTGTGAAGCTAGCACACAATGAAGAGGCTGGAGAAGTGGGCAGCCGGCATGAGAACTCTGAATTTGGTGCGATGGTGAGTTGGAAAAGAGGGAAAATGACCATGTGAAGTCACATGTAACGTGGCTGCAAACAACAAAAGAAAAAAGAAAAAGAAAATAATTAAAAGAAAAATAAAATAAAGTAAATTAAATGAAACAAAAGAATTAAATTAAATAAATATAAAATATAAAATATAAACAAGGGAAAATAAGATAGAGGTTTTAAAATATGTAACGCCACTGCGTGTGGTGGTTGCGCCGCCTGATGTGGTGGTTCGCCGACAAATTGTCGGGATTCGGAATAATCCAAAATCTTCGTACAATATTTTCTTCCACAAATGAAAGTCACGGTTGACTTTCCGATTAACGCTGAAAACCTCCAAAATGCACCTATTATGTGAAAATTAGCATTTTTCTCATATTTTCCCTAAAAACACAAAAACAAATATTAAACAGACAATTAAGCTTTCGGAATAGCAAAATCCAGTAATTAAAGGCACTTTGTGAACGTATTTTACGTTCACATCACACCCCTACACTTGAACTATTGCTAGTCCTCTAGCAAACATAGAACAAAACATCACAAAACAGAAAGGGAAACACACAACAGACTGTCTTTCCAACCATAATCCTCAGCGAGTTCGAAAAAATTATAATCAAGAGAATAAAAATTATATACCAAGGTTAAAGAATTTGCTAAGCATTTAATATGTACATCTCATTTATGCTCGGGTGAAGTGTGTGAAAACCAAGTATACAATTAATCTCATGCAATCCAATAGGCACATCGAAACAACATTAACCACTAAAGCTCACAAGATTCACTAAATATTTCCGCTCAGTGTTTAGGGTTAAGTGTTTACTCTCAAAACAATTACACAAGTAGTGTTCCCATATGCTTGCTGATTGGTTGTCAAAATATAGTGATGAGTATATTAGACTCGGGATTGTCGAACCACGGGGATTTGGAGGCCTAAAACCTAAATAGTAATGTAACCTAATTTTCTAAAACTAAATAACAATTTTTAGGGTTTTTCTTAAATTTCACAACAAATAAATAAACTAAACTAACCTATTAATAACAAAATAATTAAACTTATAAATAACTTAAGAATAAAAACTCACAAAAATAAATCACAAAATTGGTTTGTAAATAAACTCACAAATATTCTTATGTTCACAAATATTCACCCAATAAATTTACCCAATAATGTATTCTACAATTAAAATACTAATAAAAACAAATAAAAGGAAATAAAATAAAATAAAACTTAATTAAAGAAGGAGAGAGAGAGAGTTGGTGATAGGAGCACAAAGTGTGACGTTTTTAATGTATTTTCCCTACTATTTGGCTATGATTTCATTGTAACTTTGCTATTTTTGCTTAGTTTCCATATTTGAGTCCCTAAATGATATATAAATGTGAATACGTGCAGAAAATCGGAGCTCGGAAATTTACGAAGTCTAATGGGCTTTTTCGAGGCCCATTAAGAAGTGAGCTACCGTGAGGCCCAAGATGAAGGCCCAAATCCATGAAGGAAGGCCCAGGTTCACAAAGCATGAGGAAAGGCCCAAGCCCAGATTTTCGGACATTCTGCATGTGCAAATCAGTCAACTTGCGAAGCCCATATCTCTCAATTGCACCGTTGGATCCAGCTGTATTTTTGATACACACTGCATGTGTGTGTTAGATATTCTGTATTAAAATTTTAGAATCATCCAACCGTTCAAACGTGCATTATTCCGTTCTAAGTGGGAATAGCTCAGTGCTGCCTGCTTTTTATTTCTTTCATTTTCTTTTATTCTCATTGCTCCACTCACCACCATATTTCCACCCATCTCACCACACTATCTTTGTTGCTTTCTCTCCATACCATTAGTGTTTGATTTCTTTTACCTAAATAATTGGTTAATTGCCATATGACTACATTTCCACCATTCCACTTACCATTTCTTTTCTACCACTCACATTCCACTTCTCTTCCTTTTCTTTCTTTATTTCTTTCATTGTCTTCTTCTTCCTCTCCATTCTCCTATAAATAGCAGCCTCATTCTTCTCTTCAAAACACACCCCAATGGGGAGGGACAAACCCTCCTCTTTCTCTTCTCACATCATATTTTCCATTCTCTAATACTATGGGTTTTCAAGACTTCAAGGAGGAGGAGAAGGCGTCTATACCATCACCACCAGCCCCTATTCAACATCACCATCACCATCATCACCTTGTCTTCACGGCTTGGATTACTTGTGGTCAAGGATTCAAGATGTGGCTTCAAGATCTTCATGCTATTCATACGGTGTATTTCGACTTAGCCTTTAAATTTATGCCTCTTTGTTGCTTGTTTATCCTTTGTATTAGTTAACATGACATGATTTATATAATTTTCAGCCTTTGTTTATGGGTTTATTTAATTTTTGGATCCTAATTAATTAGTTCTTCTAGTAGCTTATGTGACTCCGTTTATTTGATTCTATTTTAGTAGATAACTTTTATATGTTTTTGTTTTAAGGTTGCAAACTTAAGATGATTGCATGTAATTGGTGCTAGAATTAGGGTTTTAATTCTAATTCACAAGTAGTAAAGGCTTTGGAAAGAGGTCGGAAACAAATAAGAAGGATCACGGATAGATGGGCGGTCCCACTAGGTCGTGCACTTTAATTAACAACTCTTCTTTTATGCGTTGGACATGTTTTGATTAGCTACCTTTGCATGTTTGATTGGTTAATCTAGGTGCGGTCGCTTAGGTTAATTTTCATGAAAGTGGTTTTATTTGGGGAATGATAATTGGCGGTCCAGCATTCCACATATGTTAATTTCGGTTTCATGGCTAGGGAACTTGGTTAATTTTCGGTCCAATAATTGGTAAACTTGTATACTTGTGGCTGAACTTTATATACTTTGTGTTTCATCTCTTATTTAATTTATTCTTTGTAATTTAATTAATTTATTTCATTCAATTTATCTCTTAAACCCCCTTTTACTTTGTACATATGTATATATTTATACTTTATACTTGTTAATAATTCTTGTGACAATTTTTGTTAGGTACACCCTTTGATCTCCGTTGTGAACGATACCCTACTATGCACTATACTACTACCGATAGGGTTTTTTTAAATTGATGCTCATTTTGGGCCTGTCAATTTTTGGCGCCGTCGACGGGGATTGAAAATGTTCCTAACCTAATATTTTTTTTTTTGTGAATACTGTTTATAATTTTTTGTAATTATTACTGTTTTTATTACTTGTATATAATTACTGTTTATTGTTTATAATTTTACTTTTTTTTTAACTGTTCATATTACTTGTTTATATTACTTGTCTATATTACTTGTGAATAGTTGCTGTTATAACTGTTCATTTTGTTTATATTACTTGTCTATATTACTTGTCTATATAACTGTTCATTTTGTTTATATTACTTGTCTATATTACTTGTCTACTACCGATAGTTTCTGATTTTTTTTCTTTTCTTTGAACAAATACAACAAAGTAAATACACCCCCACACTTGCCTTTTGGTATACTACCATACAAATCAAAAACCGAAGCATAAGAACACAAGAAGTCACTATCATCGTCTTGCAAACATAAATAAAACAAGGGTGAGATGGTGTGGGTGAACAAAAGAAACGGCTAATGAGTGTTTAGTTTAAAAGGGGATTCCTAAAGTTCGTGTTTAGATGGATGGTGAATATTTTGGCCATGGTGCTCAACTAATGCCTTACTCATTTCTAATTCATTACAGATTAACAAAATGTTTCAAGTGGTCTCTGAGCAAGTTCTAGGTTCAAAAACTCATGAATTGTGCACACATGAAGAACGAGTAAATGTATGAAAGATGCATACATGTGAATATTCAATAGGCTCAAATTCTCACATTTTCTGGGTATGCATGACAATGTATGTTTTAAATGTGCTTCTCGGATTGCAATCAATTAATCGAAACAGGTTATGTGAACATGGAATTTCGAGCAATCATAAGTTATGCATATTAAATCCAAAGCAAACTACACAAAGCCTTGACATATAATAAACATTCTCCTAATGACAACAATTAAACTCAATTCATCATCGGAATTGGAAAGAACAAAGCACAAAACAAACAATAACACACAAAACAGAAGCAAATATTTTTGTCATTTTTGATTTTTTGGATTTTTTTTTATTTTTCAATGTAGGTAACAATACGTGACCACAGGGACTCACTTAGTGCAATGGTAGGTTCAACGCTACCAAGGGAGTGAGTGTGATATAGTCGATATACCGTTACCGTAGAAAACGAAAACAAACAAATAAATAAACAACAGAAGCAATTTTTTTTTCTTTTTCAATTTTTTTTATTAGGGTAACAATACGTGACCACAGTGACTTACTAAGTGCAATGGTAGGTTCAACGCTACCAAGGGAGTAAGTATGATTTAGTCGATATATTGTTACCATAGAAAACAAAAAACAAGTAAATTATTTTTTTGAATTTTTCAAATTTTTTTTTTCAAATTTTTTTCTTTTCTTTTTAATAAACCTTCCCCCCACACTTGAATTAAACATTGCCCTCAATGTTAGACAGATATTTCACGAAAATGAGAAATTCAAGCATGGTTATTGAATTTAAACACACATACATAAATAAACACACAACATAAACAGAAGTAAACACACAACAGTTAAGTAAATGAAAAGGGAAACAGAAAGACTCCCCTTTGAAGATCGTGAAGCTCCTCTCGAAGCAAGTCACCAACAGTCACAAACAAGGCTAGCAGGGCCTTGCATCCAACGTTTGCTCCTTAATTGACTGCGGTTCTGATCCTTTGAAGTGTGTCCTGGACGAGTGTAGTTGCCGACTCCACGGCAGACTTGGCTGATGTAGCCCTCACTGAGATCTGGAACACCATTGAAAGTAGTGTTCCATCAAGTACAGCTCCGGATACGTTTGGCAGAATGGAGAAGCCTGAAGACATAAACGGAAATGGCTCCGGTTGAACTCCACATAACAGACACTGGAGAATGGAATGGTTAATCGGCGCGTATATCACAGACGACCCCGTTGCATCGGTGCAACACTCCTGAAGAATGAGGAAGTCGTTGTGACTATCTATGGCGAGCACCGAAATCTGGTTCCGCGGGTCAAGACCGATGGTGAAATTGGCTAGCACACGCACCGAGCTGTCCATCGACATACTATCCCATTGTGGTCTTGTCTGCACATTGATACGCTCAAAATGAGCATCAGTTTAAAAAAATCCCTATCGGTAGTATAGTGTAAGTAGGGTATCGTTCACAACGGAGATCAAAGGGTGTACCTAACAAAAAATGTCACAAAGAATTAAATAAAATAAAGAATTATTATTAACAAGTATAAAGTATAAATATATACATATGTACAAAGTAAAAAGGGGAATTGAGAGATAAATTGAATTAAATAAATTAATTAAATTACAAAGAATAAATAAAATATGATGGGATGAAACACAAAGTATATAAAGTTCAGCCACATATACACAAGTTTACCAATTATTAGACCGAAAATTAACCAAGTTCCCTAGCCATGAAACCGAAACTAACATATGTGGAATGCCCACACGGGTTATCATTCCCCAAATAAAACCTCTTCTATGAAAATTAACCTAGTGAACGCTCATCTAGATTAAACAATTAAACATGCAAAGGTGATCAATCAATAACATATCTAACGCATAGGAGAAGAGTTGTTAATTAAAGTGCGCGACCTAGCGAACGCTCGTCTATCCGCGATCCTTCTTATTTTGATTCCGACCCGTTTGATAAGCCTTTACTACTTGTGAATTAGAATTAAAACCCTAATTCTAGCACCAATTACATGCAATCATCTTAAGTTTCGAACCTTAAAACAAGAACACATAAAAGATTCAATAAAACCGAATCAAATAAACGGAGTCACATAAGCTGCTAGAAGAACTAATTAATTAGGATCTAACAATCAAATAAACTCATAAATATAGGCTGGAAATTATATAAATCATGTCATGTTAACTAATATAAAGAATAATCAAGCAACAAAGAGGAACTCGAAAAGAGTAATTAAAGAATAAGTTGAAGTACACCATATGGAAAGTAGGAAGAACTCGAAGATCACAAACTCTTAAATCCTCACGCGAGTAACTCAAAAGCCGAGATTCCCAAGGTGATGATGATGGTGGTGATGATGGTTGATGGCTGGTGGTAATGGTGTAAACAGCTCCCCTCCTCCTTGAAGACTTGAAAACCCTAAATACTAGAGAATGGAAAATATGATGTGAGATGGAGAAGAGAAAGAGGAGGGTTTGTCCCTCCCCATTGGGGTGTGAATTGTTGAGAAGAATGAGGCTGCTATTTATAGGAGAATGGAGAGGAAGAAGAAGACAATGAAAGAAATAAAGAAAGAAAGGGAAGAGAAGTGGAATGTGAGTGGTAGAAAAGAAATGGTAAGTGGAATGGTGGAAATGTAGTCATATGGCAATTAACCAATTATTTAGGTAAAAGAAATCAAACACTAATGGTATGGAGAGAAAGAAACAAAGATAGTTAGGTGAGATGGGTGGAAATATGGGGGTGAGTGGAGCATTGAGAATAAAGGAAAAGGAAAGAAATAAAAAGCAGACAGCACTGAGCAGTGCGCACTTGGAGTGGAATTCTGGACGTATGGACGGTTGGATCATTCTGAAATTTTAATGCCGAACACTTAACATCCACATGCAGCGTGTATCAAAAGTACAGCTAGATCTGACGGTGCAATTGAGAGATATGGGCTTCGCAAGTTGACTGATCTGCACAGGCAGATTGTCCGAAAATCTGGGCTTGGGCCTTTCCTCATGCCTTGTGAACCTGGGCCTTCCTTCATGGATTTGGGCCTCCTTCATGGGCTTGGGCCCCCTTCTTGGGCCTCATGGCAGACCACCTCTTAATGGGCCTCGCAAAAGCCCATTAGACTTCGTTTCTGCACATGTTCACATTAATACATCATTTTGGACTCAAATATGGAAACTAAGCTAAAATAGCAAAGTTACAATTAAATCATAGCCAAATAGTAGGGAAAATACATTAAAAACGTCACACTTTGTGCTCCTATCAAATTCCCCCACACTTAGCTATTGCTAGTCCTCTAGCAAACACAAGAACAACACAAAACAGAAAAGGAAACACAAAACAGAATGGTCTTTCCAACCATAACCCTCAGCGAGTTCACAACAGTTATAATCAGGAGAATACAAATTATATACCAAGGTTAAAGAATTTGCTAAGCATTTAACATGTACATCTCATTCATGCTCGGGTGAAGTGTGTGAAAACCGAGTATACAATTAATCGCATGCAATCCAATAGGCACATCGAAACAACATTAACCACTAAAGCTCACAAGATTCACTAATTATTTCCGCTCAATGTTTAGGGTTAAGTGTTTACTCTCAAAACAATTACACAAGTAACGTTCCCATAGGCTTGCTCATCGACCAACTCTCTACAATTAATCTATAAATCATTAAATCATAAGGGCTTTTAGGGTGAAACAGGGGCCAAAAGGTGGATGGTAAATGGTGAATGGTGAATAATGAATGAAGGGACTGGAAATGAAAAATGTTTCATATGTTTGCAAGACAAATCAACGACTTTGAAACTCATACATATGCTATACCGGAAACAACTTTCTTATTCTCCTCCAACCTTTTATTGAAAATAATACAAGAAAATAACTCTATTTTTGAAATTTCTCTTTCTTACTTTCTTTTTTTTTTTTTTTTTTTCTTGAGGAATTTTATTCCTTCTTTTTGTTTTGATTTTTTTTTCCCTTCTTTGAATAATTACAACAAAATAAAATGCACCCCCACACTTGCCTTTTGGTATATTACCATACAAATCCGAAGCATAAAAACACAAGAAGTCACTATCATCGTCTTGCAAACACAAATAAAACAAGGGTGAGAAGGTGTGGGTGAACAAAAGAAACGGCTAATGAGTGTTTAGTTCAAAAGGGGATTCCTAAAGTTCGTGTTTAGATGGATGGTGAATACTTTGGCCATGGTGCTCAACTAATGCCTTACTCATTTCTAATTCATCACAGATTAATAAAATGTTTCAAGTGGTCTTTGAGCAAATTCTAGGTTCAAAACTCATGAATTGTGCACACATGAAGAACGAGTAAATGTATGAAAGATGCATACATGTGAATATTCAATAGGCTCAAGTCCTCACATTTTCTGGGTATGCATGACAATGTATGTTTAAATGTGCTTCTCGGATTGCAATCAATTAATCGAAATAGGTTATGTGAACATGGAATTTCGAGCAATCACAAGTTATGCATATTAAATCCAAAGCAAACTACACACAGCCTTAGCATATAATCAACATTCTCCTAATCACAACAATTAAACTCAATTCATCCTTGGGATTGGAAAGAACAAAGCACAAAACACACAAAACAGAAGCAAATATTTTTGTAATTTTTGATTTTTTTGATTGATTTTTTTTTATAAATGATATAGCTCAAATAAACGAACAAGCACTTTCTAAGACTCGATAGCTCCAAAGCCAGTGCGAAACAAACGAGCATACAAAACTATTTTTTTTTTCTTTTTCAATTTTTTTTATTAGGGTAACAATACGTGACCACAGTGACTTACTAAGTGCAATGGTAGGTTCGACGCTACCAAGGGAGTAAGTATGATCCAGTCGATATATTGTGACCGTAGAAAACAAAAACAAGTAAATTATGTTTTTTTGAATTTTTTTTATTTTTCAAATTTTTTTTTTTTTTTTAATAAACCTTCCCCCACACTTGAATTAAACATTGTCCTCAATGTTGACAAATATTTCACGAAAATGAAAAATTCAAGCATGGTTATTGAATTGAAAATACAAACAAATAACCACACCAACAAAAATAAACACACAACAGTTAAGTAAATGAAAAGGGAAACAGAAAAACTCCCCCTTGAAGATCGTTAAGCTCCTCCCGAAGGTAGTCACCAACAGTCACAAACAAGGCTAGCAGGGGCCTTGCATCCAACGTTTGCTCCTTAGTTGACTGCGGCTTTGATCTTTTTGAGCGTGTCCTCGGACCGTGCTCGTTGCCAAATCCACAAAGACGTCCGGCTGAATTTGCCTTCACCGAGATCCGGAACACTAACGTCGGTAGAGTTCCATCAAGTACGTCTCCGGATACATCGGGCGAATGGAGAAGCCGGATGACATCAATTGAAAAGGCTCCGGGTCAACTCCACATAACATGGACTGGAAGGTTGCTTGATCGATAGGCGCATAAATCACGTACGACCCCGTTGAATCTGTGAAGCACTCCTGGAGTATGAGGAAGTCGACGTGATTACTTATGCCCAAAACGGAGATAGAATTTCGTGGGTCAAGACCAGTGGTGAAGTTTGTAAGCACATGTATTGAACTGTCTATCGACACACTATCCCATAAATGCCTTGTCTGTACATCTCTGATAAAATCAAAGATTCTTGTGTGATGGGAGAAGTGCTTGACAGAACAGCCAGCAGTACGATCAAGTCCAAGGGGTTGGCTAGGATCACCCCTTCGCTTGTTGGTCCTGACCTCCATATGTGTGTCTCCCGTTTTGTTTGATGCAGTCCAATGATGGTAAGTCGAGTTGGTGATGTCGTTGAAGAAACTTACCGCCATCTGGTTTGCCATCTTAGCAAGGCTTCTTCTCCCTCCTGGTGAAATGATTGAGTCACTAGGTGAAGTGTGAATCCCCATCACGCACATGTAGCGCTCGGCATGTCGTTGAAGAGGTGCCAACCAACGCTTCGCTCCATATGCAAAACCTGATTCAACAAAAGGTTTAAATAAGGGGGTTAAATCTTTTTCTCGCACATCAACATGCTCCACCCACGTGACAAAGGAGGATCCATTCTGCAGATCCCGTATCAGGCATCCGGAAGGACGTTTTCGGCATCTTGATCTCACGGAAGGCCTTGGTTTTGAGCTCATTTCATCCACAGAGACATCCACAACAACCCAATGATAGGTGCATAATTGTACAACTTTTTATATCAATTTCTCTACATTTTTGTTGTTAGTTTCTCATAAATTTGTGTTATTTATTTAGTTTTTGTGTTTGTAGGTTTCCAATTGCAAATAAAGAGAAAAGAAGATAAGTTGAGGAAAGTAAGCAAGGTGTCGGAAATTTATGAAGTCTAATGGGCTTTTGCGAGGCCCATTAAGAGATGGAAGGCCCAAACCCAAGAAGGGGGCCCAAACCCAAGAAGGAGGCCCAAACCCAAGATGGAAGGCCCAAATCCATGAAGGAAGGCCCAAGCCCAAGAAGAAAGGCCCAAGCCCAGAAGGAAGGTCCAAGCCCATTTTCGGACAATCTGCCTGTGCAGATATGTCAACTTGCGAAGCCCATAACTCCCAATTGCACCGTCCGATCTAGCTGTAATTTTGATACACGCTGCATGTGCGTGTTAGATAGTCTGTATTAAAATTTGAGAATCATCCAACCGTTCAAACGTGCAGGATTCCGTTCTAAGTGCGCACTGCTCAGTGCTGTCTGCTTTTTATTTCTTTCCTCTTCTTTTATTTTCAATGCTCCACTCACCCATATATTCTTTCCTCTTCTTTCTTCCAACACTATTAGTGCTTAATTGCTTTTACCTAAATAAATGGTTCATTGCCATATGACTTCATTTCCACCATTCCACTTACCATTTCTTTTCTACCACTCACATTCCACTTCTCTTCCTTTTCTTTCTTTATTTCTTTCATTGTCTTCTTCTTCCTCTCCATTCTCCTATAAATAGCAGCCTCATTCTTCTCTTCAAACACACCCCAATGGGGAGGGACAAACCCTCCTCTTTCTCTTCTCATCTCACATTTCCATTCTCTAATACTATGGGTTTTCAAGTCTTCAAGGAGGAGGAGAAGGCGTCTACACCATCACCACCAGCCCCTATTCTACATTACCATCACCATCATCACCTTGTCTTCACAGCTTGGATTACTTGTGGTCAAGGATTCAAGATGTGGCTTCAAGATCTTCATGCTATTCATACGGTGTATTTCGACTTAGCCTTTAAATTTATGCCTCTTTGTTACTTGATTATTCTTTGTATTAGTTAACATGACATGATTTATATAATATTCAGCCCTTGTTTATGGATTTATTTAATTGTTGGATCCTAATTAATTAGTTCTTCTAGTAGTTTATGTGACTCCGTTTATTTGATTTTGTTTTAGTAGATAACTTTTATATGTTTTTGTTTTAAGGTTGCAAACTTAAGATAATTGCATATAATTGGTGCTAGAATTAGGGTTTTAATTCTAATTCACAAGTAGTAAAGGCTTTGGAAAGAGGTCGGAATGAAATAAGAAGGATCACGGATAGATGGGTGGTCCCACTAGGTCGTGCACTTTAATTAACAACTCTTCTTTTATGCGTTGGACATGTTTTGATTAGCTACCTTTGCATGTTTGATTGATTAATCTAGGTGCGGTCGCTTAGGTTAATTTTCATGAAAGTAGTTTTATTTGGGGAATGATAATTGGCGGTCCAACATTCCACATATGTTAATTTCGGTTTCATGGCTAGGGAACTTGGTTAATTTTCGGTCCAATAATTGGTAAACTTGTATACTTGTGGCTGAACTTTATATACTTTGTGTTTCATCCCATCTTATTTAATTTATTCTTTGTAATTTAATTAATTTATTTCATTCAATTTATCTCTTAAACCCCCTTTTACTTTGTACATATGTATATATTCTTTATACTTGTTAATAATAATTCTTTATTTTATTTAATTCTTTGTGACAATTTTTGTTAGGTACACCCTTTGATCTCCGTTGTGAACGATACCCTACTATGCACTATACTACTACCGATAGGGTTTTTTTTAAATTGATGCTCATTTTGGGGCGTGTCAATTTTTGGCGCCGTCGACGTGGATTGAAAATTCCTAACTATTTTTTTTAAACTGTTCATATTACTTGTTTATATTACTTGTCAATAATACTTGTTAATTTTATATATACTTACTAATTTTACACTTAGTAATTATACTTAGGTATCCTGAATATAGTTGATTATTTTTTGTTGTTGTAAGTTGTAATTTGAACGGAAATAGGTAAGGTCCTTTTGTTAATATTGGCCTAAACCCTTCATTTTTACCGTAAGGTTATTTGAGGTTGAGGGCGGCCTTTATTAACACTTGGAGAATTGTCGAACACTTAAGTGCTTTCTCAACTGAGTAAGGGGCACATGAATGGTGTCTAGATATGATCGAGACCCTGGGTGACGGGTTTGTAAAATTGGATTCAGAGGACTAGTCCACTAAATGAATCCTGCCTCTCGCTTATCTCTTGTGATCTGGCCATTCGCCTTCTGAAAACACGGAAAGTCATTTAAGTCAAGGCATTGCACCTAGGCCGTAAGTCCACCTTGAGTTACCGCTTGGAATCAACTTTCTTTTTTTTTTCAACTATATTCAGACAAAAGAAAATATTTTTGTACACTTTAGGTATATTGGATCAAACATGACTTTAAGATGGGTAGCTGTTTCAGTCCCATTGCACATTGAAGTCCTCTGTTCCCGTACTTAAGTGTATTGTGTAAATAAAATATACGTAGACATAGGAAAATTTATTCATTCATTTTGTATAGATAATTTGTGACATATTTTTAACTTTGTAAATATTTTGTTTTTATTTTGTAAATTTATTACTAACCTTTTTATTTTGTATAGGAAATAATCCGGGTTTATCGGAAATTCTACCACATACATCGGAGCATACGTTTAGGAAGTCAAGGTTGAAAAACCTTGAGGTTGATGTCTTGTTGGTGATTTTCGGTTTCCTCGGGAGTAAAAAGGTAAGTTTTCTTTTCACTCTCGTTATTTATTTAAAAAAAAAAAAAAAAAAAAAAAAATAAAAAAATAAAAAAATTTGTAATTGTAAATAATAAAAAAAAGAGTGTTTGTTTGTTTTATTATTTGTAATTATTTATTTTTACTGTTTATAATTACTGTTTGTTTTATTTTCGGGCTTGTTGTAGTTATTTGTTATTGGGCCTTAGGCCCATTTGTGTGATTGGTTAGGGTTTTAGGTTTCGTAAAATAAAAAATAAAAAATTTGGCCCATTGGGCTCGTGTCATTCCCGAAGCCCAAAACCCGTAACCCAAGCCCATTTAGTGTGTCGGGCCTATTCGTTTTTAGGCCCATTAGTTAAGCCCACCAATAATGGGCCGGAGTTTTCTTTGGCCCAGGCCCACTTTAAGGCCCAAACCATTTCGATGGCCCAGGCCCGTTTAAAGTGTCGGCAACCTTTGCGCGTGTTTTACACGCGTTTTCACTGTTCACTTTACGACTTTTCGTAAAGTATTAAAAAAATAAAATAAAAAAATAAAAAATAGAAAATCAAAAAAATTTTGATTGGGCCGACGCACGACTTTTGCGTCGGCCGAATTGTTTAATAAATCGTGCGCGCGTTCCACTATTCCCTTTGCGACTTTCGTCGCTCGATCCGTGATTTACGGATCTTTGTCTTTGACTTTGGACACGCGTCCGTCCATTCTGTTCCCTTCCCCTTCGGTTTGGGTTAGTTCCCTTAGGTCATTTCACGCGTTTTCCCTCTCTCTCTCTCTTCTCTCTCTCTGTTTTCTCTCGTTGTTCTTCGTGTTCTTGAGTTTTTCCCGGAAAATCTCTCAAACCCGAAAAAGCTATCCTCCCTTCCCAACCCGAAATGGCCAAAAGAGTTAATTCTTTCGGCGATTTGTTTCAGGGGGTCCTTCGAGAACCCAATCTTTGAAGGCTTGGCTGAAATAATTCCACCGAGCATGCTCAATAGCGCCGATGCTAGCATGCCGACCGAACCACGACCACAACCACAACCGCAACCACTACCCCAAGCACCAATCCCGGTTGCTGATCCACTCGTTGAGCCGAAGCCGCTCCCGTCTATAGGAGACTTCCGAGGACAAAGTACACCAAGGCTCGAGAGATGCACTTGGCGGCTTTCTTTGCGGTGTATTCTCACCCCACCAAGCCACAAAGAGAAAGATTTGGTCCAAAAATCGGATTAGAAGAAGACCAAGTCTATTATTGGGGGTCGAGAAATAGGAAGAAGTTCGGTATCCTTACGTCTGAGCAGCGTATTGCCGAGCTAGAGAGAAGAAACGATCAGCTGGTGAGCAAGAACGAGGAGCTTCAAATGCAGAATCAAAGACTCGTCGATGCTCTCCACAGCGGCATCTGTCCCAATTGCGGAGGTCCTGTTCCGCACTCAGATGTGCCTAGGCGAAGGCTCGAAGTTGTTCCTCCACAACAAGAGCCTATTCTCGAGTTGTCCGATGATTCCATCGACATGGACCACTTAAGAAGGGATGTGCGAAGCCTCATGCCTACACTTGTCGAGCGCCCATCCTTACATGTGCCATCTGATACCCTTCCCGGACCTGCTCATGATCTTGTCGGAGTCCACACCGACTTGATCTCGGATATCGTCCGTAAGGCCAAACACGAGCTCATGCTCATGGCCACAGCCGGTTTTCCTTTGTGGATAACTTCACCGACTCCCGACACGTCTATTCATCCCGAGACTCTTAATAGGGCCGAGTACTTGCGAGTGTTTCAACGAGCTGAACCTGCACCGTACTTCAAGTCGGAATCCTCGAGACACTCGGCAACCATCCATCTTTATCCGACCACCATCGTTCAGATCTTAATGGATGTTGGTCGATGGTTGCCAGTCTTCTGTAGCATGATTACAAATGCCAAGACGTTGGAGATCCTTTCCTCCAGCAACGAAGAAGGCTACGAGGAGCATATGCAGGTGATGTCGGCCGAGTTTCTGGTGCCATCTCACATCGTCTCAACTCGTGAAGTCCAGTTCGTTCGGTACTCTCACCAACAACTGGATGGAAGTTGGGTCGTCGTGGATGTCTCCGTGGATGAATTGCGTTCCAATCCAAAGCCTTCCGTGAGATCGATTTGCCGAAAACGCCCCTCCGGATGCCTGATACGTGATCTTCATAATGGATCTTCCTTGGTCACTTGGGTGGAGCACGTGGATGTACGCGAGAAAGAGATGAAGGCCAGTTTCGAACCTTTTGTTCATTCAGGGTTCGCTTTTGGTGCAAAGCGTTGGATCTCAACCCTCCAACGACAAGCCGAGCGCTACATGTGCGCCACAGGTATCCACTCTTCACCCGGTGACTCGATTATTTCTCTTGAAGGAAGAAGAGGCTTGGCGGAAATGGCAAAACAGATGACGATCTGTTTCTTCAACGACATCAGCAACTCCACGTACCACCACTGGACTTGTTCGAACCGAACAAGAGACACTCGAATGGAGGTCAGGACCAACAAGCGAAGGGGTGATCCGAGCAAGCCCCCTGGAGTCAATCGTACTGCTGGTTGTTCCGTTGTTCATCTATCTCATCACACTAGGATCTTTGAGTTCCTCAAAGACGTGCAGACAAGACCGCAATGGGATAGTATGTCGATGGACAGCTCTGTACGTGTGCTAGCAAATTTCAGCATCGGTCTTGACCCGCGGAACCAGATTTCGGTGCTCGCCATAGATAGTCACAACGACTTCCTCATCCTTCAGGAGTGTTGCTGATGTGAACGTAAAATACGTTCACAAAGTGCCTTTAATTACTGGATTTTGCTATTCCGAAAGCTTAATTGTTTGTTTAATGTTTGTTTTCGTGATTTTAGGGAAAATACCAGGAAAATGTTTATCTGCACAGAATAGGTGAATTTTGGAGATTTTCAGCGTAAATCGGAAAGTCAACCGTGACTTTTACATGTGGAATAAAATATTGTACGAAGATTTCGGAAACCGTTCCGAATCCCGACAATTTGTCGGCGAACCACCACATAAGGCGGCGCAACCACCACACGCGGTGGCAATACACATTTTAAATCTCCATTATATTTTCCCTTGTTTATATTTTATTTTTAATTATTTTCGTTTGTTTTTGTTATTTTATTTTTATGTTATTTTATTTCTTTTAATTACTTTTATTATTTTATTTTATTTCTTTTTTTTCTTTGTTTTCTTTGTTTTCTTTTGCAGCCACGTTTCTCACTCCACCGCCGGCAAGCATCTACAGCTCAAAAGTCCACCATAGCAGCCATTTCCATTTTTCCCGTGGCTTCTAGCTCACCTACTGCCTCCACCCAAGTTCCACCACCACTACAGTCCATTTCCTCCACTATTCCACTTCCACCAGCCGGCAGACCATCACAGCTCACTCCACCATCACTTCCTTTCCAGCCATTCCAGCTCCTCCTCTCCCTTGGCCGCATCTCCCATTTCCTCTGCTATTTAAGCCATCCTCCCTTCCTGCAATTTCACTCACAAATCGAATCACAACCCAATTCCAATCATGGCAGCCATTTCTATAATCAATTCAAGTTTTCTCTTTTTGTTTCTGCAAATTTACAATCATGAAATAATCTCTCTAATCACTTTCTTTTGTTTTGCGAGAAAGCCCGGCCGCTGCACCTCACGCTACCGGCGCCGTTCTCTCGCCACCATGGCAATACAGCCCTCACCGCATCTCACAAAGCTGCCGGCGACCCATCGCTCTTCCCGAGCTTCGCCGTCGCTCCTCTCTGCCGCGACGCCGACGACACACCCCGGCCCGGATTTCATTGTCGGCGCCGCAATCATCACATGCCCAGCCTTGCCGGCATCTCGCCGCCATCGCCGTCCTCCATAGCTTCAGTCCTTGATCCCAGCTCAATCCACCGGCGACCCAATCACGCATCTGCCATCACCGATCCAAAGCTCCCAGCTCACTACCGCGCGCCTCTGTCCTCCACGGTTCCCGTGTTCATCTTCGCCGGCGCCGTTGAAAGCCTCGCCGTGCCTCACCGCCCAAGTTTTCTCTCGCCCTCTCTCTTGTGTGCAGAAATGAAGAAGAAAAAATGAAATGAAAAGAAAACTGAAGAAGGGAGAGGAAGGAGACCACGGGTCAACTAAAGGGAAGAAAGAAGAAAAGTCAACAGGTCAAAAATGGAATGGGCCGGTCAACAAGTCAACTAATTTGGAATTGGGCATCAAGCCCAATTTGCTATCTGCACCCCAAGGCCCAATTGCTATCTGCACCCGCCACATCCAAATACAATTTACGATCTAATAGCTGAGTCTGCCACCTTCGCCTGCCAGACAGTGTCCATTTTCATGGACACAACAGTAACATTTTTCCCAAACTCGTTTATTTATTATATTTTATTTTTGTTTAATTAACTATTCGTGAATAATTTTGGGAAATGTTATTGTTTGTTTATTTTCTATTTTGTGTAATAATTGTTGGATTGAAGTTGATTGATTCTTCTAGCAGCTTATGTGAATTTTGTTTGTTTGGTTTTATCTTTAATGTTGAAACTAAATAATAAGGATCACGGATAGTTGGGCGGTCCCGCTAGGTCGTGCACTTGAATTAACAACTCTTTTTCTATTGATTAGCTGACAGAGTGGTCTCGGAGTTAATTGTTAGGGAAAGTTTTATTTGGGAGATGTATGGTGGTCCAGCATCTTACATATGTTAGTTTCGGATTCATGGCTAGGGAGTTGGTTAATCTTCAAAACAATATTTGTGTGTGTTTCTTGTTTTCAAAAATAATAAAAAATCCAAAAATATTTCCTTTTAATTATTTATTGTTTTCAAAAATCTCAAAAACCCCCAAAAATACTTTTGTATATAATGTATATTTTTGTAAATAGAAACAATACTGTATAGTTTATTTAATTTTGTATATATATATATTCTTTATTCTTTATACTTGTTAATAATAATTCTTTATTTAATTTAATTTTTCGTGACATTAAAAAGTAAATATAACAATCTTCTGTGGGAAAAACCTTTATTTCCCATTATACTTTACAACGACAATTGTTAGGAATTTAGGTAATAAATTAATGACGTAGGTTTTAATCGTCTAATCATTTTGGCGCCGGCTCGCCGGGGATTGTTTTTACTATTTACTTTTGACTTTTTTTTACTTTTTACCGTTGACTTTTGACGGTTAACTTTTTGACTGTTGACTTTTTACTGTTGACTTTGACTTTTTGATTGTTGACTTTTTACTGTTGACTTTGACTATTGACTTTTTACTATTTGTAAATAATAATTGTTAATTTTATTTATACTCACTGATTATACTTGTTTATCTTTTGTTACACTTAGTAATTTATTTAGGTGTCTTTTATATAGTTGATTATTTTTTGTTGTTGTGAGTTGTAACTTGAACGGATTAGGTAAGGTCCTTTTGTTAATATTGGCCTAAACCCTTCATTTTTACCGTAAGGTTATTTGAGGTTGAGGGCGGCCTTTATTAACACTTGGAGAATTGTCGAACACTTAAGTGCTTTCTCAACTGAGTAAGGGGCACATGAATGGTGTCTAGATATGATCAAGACTCTGGGTGACGGGTTTGTAAAATTGGATTCAGAGGACTTGTCCACTAAATGAATCCTGCCTCTCGCTTATCTCTTGTGATCTGGCCATTCGCCTTCTGAAAACACGGAAAGTCATTTACGTCAAGGCATTGCACCTAGGCCGTAAGTCCACCTTGAGTTACCGCTTGGAATCAACTTTCATTTTTTTTCAACTATATTCAGGCAAAAGAAAATATTTTTGTGTAAATAAAATATACGTAGACATAGGAATATACGTAGACATAGGAATATACGTAGACATAGGAATATACGTAGACATAGGAATATACGTAGACATAGGAATATACGTAGACATAGGAAAATACGTAGACATAGGAAAATTTATTCATTCATTTTGTATAGATAATTTGTGATACATTTTTAACATTGTAAATATTTTGTTTTTATTTTGTAAATTTATTACTAACCTTTTTATTTTGTATAGGAAATAATCCGGGTTTATCGGAAATTTTACCACATACATCGGAGCATACGTTTAGGAAGTCAAGGTTGAAAAACCTTGAGGTTGATGTCTTGTTGGTGATTTTCGGTTTCCTCGGGAGTAAAAAGGTAAGTTTTCTTTTCACTCTCGTTATTTATTTAAAATAAAATAAAAAAATAAAAAATAAAAAATAAAAAAATTTGTAATTGTAAATAAAAAAAAAAAAGAAAAAAAAAGAGTGTTTCCTTCTACTGTTTGTAATTATTTCTTTTTACTATTTATAATTACTGTTTTTTTTATTTTTGGGCTTGTTAGTTAGTTAGTTTGTTATTGGGCCTTAGGCCCGTTTGTGTGATTGGTTAGTGTTTTGGGTTTCGAATAAAAAGAAAAAAAGAAAAAAATAAAAAATTTTAGCCCATTGGGCTCGTGTCATTCACGAAGCCCAAAACCCGTAACCCAAGCCCATTTAGTGTGTCGGGCCTGTTCGTTTTTTAGGCCCATTAGTTTAAGCCCACCAATAATGGGCCGGAGATTTCTTTGGCCCGGGCCCACTTTAAGGCCCAAAACATTTCGATGGCCCGAGGCCCGTTTAAAGTGTCGGCAAGCGCGTGTGCTACGCGTTTTCACTGTTCACTTTACGACTTTTCGTAAAGTATTAAAAAAAATAAAAAAATAAAAAATCGAAAATCAAAAAAAAATTTGATTGGGCCGACGCACGACTTTTGCGTCGGCCGATTTGTTTAATAAATCGTGCGCGCGTTCCACTATTCCCTTTGCGACTTTCGTCGCTCGATCCGTGATTTACGGATCTTTGTCTTCGACTTTGGACACGCGTCCGTCCATTCCGTTCCCTTCCCCTTCGGTTTGCGTTAGTGCCTTAGATCATTCCACGCAATTTCCCTCTCTCTCTCTTTCTCTCTCTCTCGTTTTCTCTCGTTCTTCGTGTTCTTCATCTGTTCTTGAGTTTTTCCCAGAATCCTCCCAAATCCCAGAAGCTATCCTCCCCTCCCAAACCACAAATGGCCAAAAGAGTCAATTCTTTCAGCGACTTGTTTCAGGCAGGTCCTTCAGAGAATCCGATCTTTGAAGGCTTGGCTGAAATAATTCCACCGAGCATGCTCAATAGCGCCGATGCTAGCATGCCGACCGAGCCACAACCACTACCACAACCGCAACCACTACCCCAAGCACCAATCTTGGTTGCTGATCCACCTATTGAGCCGGAAGCCGCTCCTGTCTATAGGAGACTTCCGAGGTCGAAGTACAGCAAAGCTCAGAGAGATGCACTTGCGGCTTTCTTTGCGGTGTATTCTCACCCCACCAAACCACAACGTGAAAGATTTGGTCCGAAAATCGGACTTGAGGAGGACCAAGTCTACTATTGGGGGTCGAGAAATAGGAAGAAGTTCGGTATCCGATCTTCCGAGCAGCGTATTGCCGAGCTAGAGAAAAGAAACGATCGGTTGGTGAGCAAGAACGAGGAGCTTCAACTTCGAATCAACGACTCGTCGATGCTCTCCACGGCGGCATTTGTCCCCATTGCGGAGGTCCCGTTCCGCACTCGGATGTGCCTGGCGAAGGCTCGAAGTTGTTCCTCCACAACAAGAGCCTATTCTTGAGTTGTCCGATGATTCCATCGACATGGACCACTTGAGACGGGATGTGCGGAGCCTCATGCCTACACTTATCGAGCGCCCATCCATTCCTTTGCCATCGACACCCTTCCCGCACCTGCTCATGATCTTGTCGGAGTCCACACCGACTTGATCTCGGATATCGTCCGTAAGGCCAAACACGAGCTCCTGCTCATGGCCACTGCCGGATTTCCTCTGTGGATAACTTCACCGACTCCCGACACGTCTATTCATCCCGAGACTCTTCATAGGGCCGAGTACTTGCGAGTGTTTCAACGAGCTGAACCTGCTCCGTACTTCAAAGCCGAATCGTCGAGACACTCGGCAACCATCCATCTTTATCCGACCACCATCGTTCAGATCTTAATGGATGTTGGTCGATGGTTGCCGGTCTTCGTAGCATGATCACAAACGCCAAGACGTTGGAGATCCTTTCCTCCAAAGAACGAAGAAGGCTACGAGGAGCATATGCAGGTGATGTCGGCCGAGTTTCGGTGCCATCTCACATCGTTTCAACTCGTGAAGTCCAGTTCGTTCGGTATTCTCACCAACAACTGGATGGAAGTTGGGTCGTCGTGGATGTCTCCGTAGATGAATTGCGTTCCAATCCAAAGCCTTCCGTGAGATCGATTTGCCGAAAACGCCCCTCCGGATGTTTGATTCGAGATTTGCGGAATGGTTCTTCCTTGGTCACTTGGGTGGAGCACGTGGATGTACGCGAAAAGGAGATGAAGGCCGGTTTCGAACCATTTGTTCATTCGGGGTTCGCTTTTGGTGCAAAGCGTTGGATCTCGGCCCTCCAACGACAAGCCGAGCGGCTACATGTGCGCCACGGGTATCCACTCTTCACCCGGTGACTCTATTATTTCTCTTGAAGGAAGAAGAGGCCTGGCGGAAATGGCAAAACGGATGACAATCCGTTTCTTCAACGATATCGCAACTCCACGTACCACCACTGGACTTGTTCGAACCGAACAAGGGACACTCGAATGGAGGTCGGGACCAACAAGCGCGGGGGTGATCCGAGCAAGCCCCCGGAGTCAATCGTACTGCTGGTTGTTCCGTTGTTCATCTATCTCATCACACCAGGGATCTTTGAGTTCCTCAAAGACGTTCGACAAGACCGCAATGGGATAGTATGTCGATGGACAGCGCGGTACGTGTGCTAGCAAATTTCTCCATCGGTCTTGACCCGCCGGAACCAGATTTCGGTGCTCGCCATAGATAGTCACAACGACTTCCTCATCCTTCGGGAGTGTTGCACCGATGCAACGGGGTCGTCTGTGATTTATGCGCCGATCAACCATTCCATTCTCCAGTGTTTGTTATCTGGAGTTCAACCGGAGCCATTTCCGCTTATGTCTTCAGGCTTCTCCATTCTGCCTAACGTATCCGGAGCTATACTTGACGGAACAATGCTGACTATAGTGTTCCAGATCTCAGTGAGGGCTACATCAGCCAAGTCTGCCGTGGAGTCGGCAACTACCCTTGTCCAGGACACACTTCAACGGATCAGAGCCGCAGTCAATTAAGGAGCAAACGTTGGATGCAAGGCCCTGCTAGCCTTGTTTGTGACTGTTGGTGACTTTCGGGAGGAACTTCACGATCTTCAAAGGGAGTCTTTCCGTTTCCCTTTTCATTTACTTAAATGTTGTGTGTTTATTTCGGTTTGTGTGTTTACTTCTGTTTGTGTGTTTAAATTCAATAACCGTGCTTGAATTATTCATTTTCGTGAAATATCTGTCTAACATTGAGGACAATGTTTAATTCAAGTGTGGGGGGAAGGTTTATTAAAAAGAAAAGAAAAAAAAATTTTGAAAAATTAAAAAAATTCAAAAAAATAATTTACTTGTTTTCGTTTTCTCCTGTAACGGTATATCGACTAAATCATACTTACTCCCTTGGTAGCGTTGAACCTACCATTGCACTTAGTAAGTCACTGTGGTCACGTATTGTTACGTAAATTGAAAAAAAAAACAAAAAAAATCAAAAAAATAAAAAAATTACAAAAATATTTGCTTCGTTTGTGTGTTTATTTGTGTTATATGTGTTGTTTTCTTTCCAATCCCGATGATGAATTGAGTTTAATTGTTATGATTTGGAAAATATTGATTATATGCTAAGGTTTTGTGTAGTTTGCTTTGGATCTAATATGCATAACTTGTGATTGCTCGAATTTCCATGTTCACATAACCTTTGTTTCGATTAATTGATTGCAATCCGAGAAGCACATTTGAACATACATTGTCATGCATACCCAGAAAATGTGAGGATTTGAGCCTATTGTATATTCACATGTATGCATCTTTCATACATTTACTCGTTCTTCATGTGTGCACAATTCATGAGTTTTGAACCTAGAACTTGCTCAGAGACCACTTGAAACATTTTGTTAATCTGTAATGAATTAGAAATGAGTAAGGCATTAGTTGAGCACCATGGCCAAAATATTCACCATCCATTTAAACACGAACTTTAGGAATCCCCTTTTGAACTGATCACTCATTAGCCGTTTCTTTTGTTCACCCACACCATTTCACCCTTGTTTTACTGTGTTTGCAAGACGATGATAGTGACTTCTTATGTTTTTATGCTTCAGATTTGTATGGTAGTATGCCAAAAGGCAAGTGTGGGGGCGTATTTATTTTGTTGTATTTGTTCAAAGAAAGAAAAAAAAAAAAAATCAGAAACAAAAAGAAGGAATAAATTCCTCAAAGAAAAAAAAAAATAGAAAAGAAAAAAAGAAGAAAAAAAAAAAGAAAGAGAAATTCCAAAAATAGAGTTATTTTGTTGTATTGTTTTATTTTCAATAAAAGGTTGGAGGAGAATAAGAGTTGTTTCGGGTATAGCATAGGTATGAGTTTCAAAGTCGTTGACTTGTCTTGCAAACATGTAAAACATTTTTCATTTCGAGTCCTTTCACTTCATTTACCATTCACCATTTACCATTCACCATTTGGTCCCTGTTTCACCTGAAAGTCCTTATGATCTAATGAGTTGTAGATTAATTGTGGAGAGTTGGTCGATGAGCAAGCTTATGGGAACGTTACTTGTGCAATTGTTATGAGAGTAAACACTTAACCCTAAACACTGAGCGGAAATATTTAGTGATCATTGTGAGCTTTAGTGGTTAATGTTGTTCATATGTGCCTATTGGATTGCTTGACATTAATTGTATATTTGGTTTTCACACACACACCCGAGCATAAATGAGATGTACATGTTAAACACTTAGCAAATTCTTTAACCTTGGTATATAATTTTTATTCTCTTGATTATAATTTTTTCGAACTCGGCGAGGATTATGGTTGGAAGGACCATCTGTTTTGTGTTTCCCTTCTGTTTTGTGATGTTTTGTTCTGTGTTTGCTCGAGGACTAGCAATAGTTCAAGTGTAGGGGTGTGATGTGAACGTAAAATACGTTCACAAAGTGCCTTTAATTACTGGATTTTGCTATTCCGAAAGCTTAATTGTTTGTTTAATGTTTGTTTTCGTGATTTTAGGGAAAATACCGGGGAAAATGTTTATCTGCACTTCGAGAATAGGTGAATTTTGGAGATTTTCAGCGTAAATCGGAAAGTCAACCGTGACTTTTACATGTGGAATAAAATATTGTACGAAGATTTCGGAAACCGTTCCGAATCCCGACAATTTGTCGGCGAACCACCACATAAGGCGGCGCAACCACCACACGCGGTGGCAATACACATTTTAAATCTCCATTATATTTTCCCTTGTTTATATTTTATTTTTAATTATTTTCGTTTGTTTTTGTTATTTTATTTTTATGTTATTTTATTTCTTTTAATTACTTTTATTATTTTATTTTATTTCTTTTTTTTCTTTGTTTTCTTTGTTTTCTTTTGCAGCCACGTTTCTCACTCCACCGCCGGCAAGCATCTACAGCTCAAAAGTCCACCATAGCAGCCATTTCCATTTTTCCCGTGGCTTCTAGCTCACCTACTGCCTCCACCCAAGTTCCACCACCACTACAGTCCATTTCCTCCACTATTCCACTTCCACCAGCCGGCAGACCATCACAGCTCACTCCACCATCACTTCCTTTCCAGCCATTCCAGCTCCTCCTCTCCCTTGGCCGCATCTCCCATTTCCTCTCGCTATTTAAGCCATCCTCCCTTCCTGCAATTTCACTCACAAATCGAGAATCACAACCCAATTCCAATCATGGCAGCCATTTCTATAATCAATTCAAGTTTTCTCTTTTTGTTTCTGCAAATTTACAATCATGAAATAATCTCTCTAATCACTTTCTTTTGTTTTGCAGAAAGCCCAGGCCGCTGCACCTCACGCTACCGGCGCCGTTCTCTGCCACCATGGCAATACAGCCCTCACCGCATCTCACAAAGCTGCCGGCGACCCATCGCTCTTCCCGAAGCTTCGCCGTCGCTCCTCTCTGCCGCGACGCCGACGACACACCCCCGGCCCGATTTCATTGTCGGCGCCGCAATCATCACGTGCCCGGCCTTGCCGGCATCTCTCGCCCCCATCGCCGTCCTCCATAGCTTCGGTCCTTGATCCCGGCTCAATCCACCGGCGACCCAATCACGCATCCGCCATCACCGATCCAAAGCTCCCGGCTCACTACCGCGCGCCTCTGTCCTCCACGGTTCCCGTGTTCATCTTCGCCGGCGCCGTTGAAAGCCTCGCCGTGCCTCACTGCCCAAGTTTTCTCTCGCCCTCTCTCTTGTGTGCAGAAATGAAGAAGAAAAAATGAAATGAAAAGAAAACTGAAGAAGGGAGAGGAAGGAGACCACGGGTCAACTAAAGGGAAGAAAGAAGAAAAGTCAACAGGTCAAAATGGAATGGGCCGGTCAACAAGTCAACTAATTTGGAATTGGGCATCAAGCCCGATTTGCTATCTGCACCCCAAGGCCCAATTGCTATCTGCACCCGCCACATCCAAATACAATTTACGATCTACAATAGCTGAGGTCTGCCACCTTCGCACCGCCCGGACGGTGTCCATTTTCATGGACACAACAGTAACATTTTTCCCAAACTTCGTTTATTTATTATATTTTATTTTTGTTTAATTAACTATTCGTGAATAATTTTGGGAAATGTTATTGTTTGTTTATTTTCTATTTTGTGTAATAATTGTTGGATTGAAGTTGATTGATTCTTCTAGCAGCTTATGTGAATTTTGTTTGTTTGGTTTTATCTTTAATGTTGAAACTAAATAATAAGGATCACGGATAGTTGGGCGGTCCCGCTAGGTCGTGCACTTGAATTAACAACTCTTTTTCTATTGATTAGCTGACAGAGTGGTCTCGGAGTTAATTGTTAGGGAAAGTTTTATTTGGGAGATGTATGGTGGTCCAGCATCTTACATATGTTAGTTTCGGATTCATGGCTAGGGAGTTGGTTAATCTTCAAAACAATATTTGTGTGTGTTTCTTGTTTTCAAAAATAATAAAAAATCCAAAAATATTTCCTTTTAATTATTTATTGTTTTCAAAAATCTCAAAAACCCCCAAAAATACTTTTGTATATAATGTATATTTTTGTAAATAGAAACAATACTGTATAGTTTATTTAATTTTGTATATATATATATTCTTTATTCTTTATACTTGTTAATAATAATTCTTTATTTAATTTAATTTTTCGTGACATTAAAAAGTAAATATAACAATCTTCTGTGGGAAAAACCTTTATTTCCCATTATACTTTACAACGACAATTGTTAGGAATTTAGGTAATAAATTAATGACGTAGGTTTTAATCGTCTAATCAGTTGCACCGATGCAACAGGGTCGTCTGTGATTTATGCGCCGATTAACCATTCCATTTTCCAGTGTTTGCTATCTGGAGTTCAACCGGAGCCATTTCCGCTTATGTCTTCAGGCTTCTCCATTCTACCAAACGTATCCGGAGCTGTTCTTGATGGGACTCTACTTACCATAGTGTTCCAGATCTCGGTGAAGGCTACATCAGCCAAGTCTGCCGTGGAGTCGGCAACTACCCTTGTCCAGGACACACTTCAAAGGATCAGAGCCGCAGTCAATTAAGGAGCAAACGTTGGATGCAAGGCCCTGCTAGCCTTGTTTGTGACTGTTGGTGACTTGCTTCGGGAGGAGCTTAATGATCTTCAAGGGGGAGTTTTTCTTTAACTTTTATGTTTATTTTTGTTTGTGTGTTTAAATTCAATAACCATGCTTGAATTTTACATTTTCGTGAATTATCTGTCTAACATTGAGGACAATGTTTAATTCAAGTGTGGGGGGAAGGTTTATTAAAAAGAAAAAAAAATTGAAAAATTGAAAAAATTCAAAAAAATAATTTACTTGTTTTCGTTTTCTAAGGTAACAATATATCGACTAGATCATACTTACTCCCTTGGTAGCGTTGAACCTACCATTGCACTTAGTAAGTCACTGTGGTCACGTATTGTTACCCTAATAAAAAAATTGAAAATAAAAAAAAAATAGTTTTGTAAGCTCGTTTGTTTCGCACTGGCTTTGGAGCTATCGAGTCTTAGAAAGTGCTTGCTTGTTTATTTGAGCTATATCAAAAATAAAAATATAATCAAAAAAATCAAAAAATCAAAAATGACAAAAATATTTGCTTCTGTTTTGTGTGTTATTGTTTGTTTTGTGCTTTGTTCTTTCCAATTCCGATGATGAATTGAGTTTAAATTGTTATGATTTTGAGAATGTGGATTATATGCTAAGGCTTTGTGTAGTTTGCTTTGAATTTAATTTGCATAACTTATGAGTGCTCGAATTTCCATGTTCACATAACCTGTTTCGATTAATTGATTGCAATCCGAGAAGCACATTTAAACATACATTGTCATGCATACCTAGAAACTGTGAGGATTTGAGCCTATTGAATATTCACATGTATGCATATTTCATACATTTACTCGTTCTTCATGTGTGCACAATTCATGAGTTTTGAACCTAGAACTTGCTCAAAGACCACTTGAAACGTTTTATTAATCTGTGATGAATTAAAGATGATTAAGGCATTAGTAAAACACCATGGCCAAACTGACTTACAGCCCTGTAAACACTAATCCTTTAGGTTAACCTCTTTTGAGCCTAACATGTTTTTAGCCTTTTTCTTCGTTAACCCGCTTACTCCTAACCTGTTTTTAGCTTAAACACTAACCTGCCTTTGTTCCAACATGTGTTAAAGAGACAATTTTGTGACTTGTGGTGGTATTTTGTGCTTGAAAAGTCTTCTGGTTTGTGAAAGAAGTAAGTGTGGGGGTGTTGTAAAAAAAAAATGTTGTGTAAAAAAAAAAAAAAATTACAAAAAAAAAAAAAAAAAAAAAAAAAAAAAAAAAGAATAAGAAGTTTTTGTTCAGAAAGTGTGAAAGATTGGAGGTGAATAAAAGTTTGGTTGTTTGATTGTTTAAGCATATAGAAAACAAGTCACAAAATTATTTTGTGGAACACTCGGAACATTTTGTTTTTCCTTTCCCTTCGTTTCTTTTAACCCCTAACCTTTGGCCCCATTACACCATTGAAAGTCCTTATGATTTAATGAGTTGTGGATTGATTGTGGAGAGTTGGTCGATGAGCAAGCTTATGGGAACATTATTTGTGCAATTGTTATGAGAGTAAACACTTAACCCTAAACACTGAGCGGAAATATTTAGTGATCATTGTGAGTTTTAGTGGTTAATGTTGTTTCGATGTGCCTATTGGATTGCATGAGATTGATTGTATACTTGGTTTTCACACACTTCACCTGAGCATGAATGAGATGTACATGTTAAATGCTTAGCAAATTCTTTAGCCTTGGTATATAATTTTTATTCTGTTGATTACAACTGTTGTGAACTCGCTGAGGGTTATGGTTGGAAAGACCATATCTATTTTCTGTTTCCTTTTCTGTTTTGTGTTGTTCTGTTTTAAGTTTTGTGTTGCTAAGGGACTAGCAATAGCTAAGTGTGGGGGTATTTGATAGGTGCATAATTGTACAACTTTTTATATCAATTTCTCTACATTTTTGTTGTTAGTTTCTCATAAATTTGTGTTATTTATTTAGTTTTTGTGTTTGTAGGTTTCCAATTGCAAATAAAGAGAAAAGAAGATAAGTTGAGGAAAGTAAGCAAGGTGTCGGAAATTTATGAAGTCTAATGGGCTTTTGCGAGGCCCATTAAGAGATGGAAGGCCCAAACCCAAGAAGGGGGCCCAAACCCAAGAAGGAGGCCCAAACCCAAGATGGAAGGCCCAAATCCATGAAGGAAGGCCCAAGCCCAAGAAGAAAGGCCCAAGCCCAAGAAGGAAGGTCCAAGCCCATTTTCGGACAATCTGCCTGTGCAGATATGTCAACTTGCGAAGCCCATAACTCCCAATTGCACCGTCCGATCTAGCTGTAATTTTGATACACGCTGCATGTGCGTGTTAGATAGTCTGTATTAAAATTTGAGAATCATCCAACCGTTCAAACGTGCAGGATTCCGTTCTAAGTGCGCACTGCTCAGTGCTGTCTGCTTTTTATTTCTTTCCTCTTCTTTTATTTTCAATGCTCCACTCACCCATATATTCTTTCCTCTTCTTTCTTCCAACACTATTAGTGCTTAATTGCTTTTACCTAAATAAATGGTTCATTGCCATATGACTTCATTTCCACCATTCCACTTACCATTTCTTTTCTACCACTCACATTCCACTTCTCTTCCTTTTCTTTCTTTATTTCTTTCATTGTCTTCTTCTTCCTCTCCATTCTCCTATAAATAGCAGCCTCATTCTTCTCTTCAAACACACCCCAATGGGGAGGGACAAACCCTCCTCTTTCTCTTCTCATCTCACATTTCCATTCTCTAATACTATGGGTTTTCAAGTCTTCAAGGAGGAGGAGAAGGCGTCTACACCATCACCACCAGCCCCTATTCTACATTACCATCACCATCATCACCTTGTCTTCACAGCTTGGATTACTTGTGGTCAAGGATTCAAGATGTGGCTTCAAGATCTTCATGCTATTCATACGGTGTATTTCGACTTAGCCTTTAAATTTATGCCTCTTTGTTACTTGATTATTCTTTGTATTAGTTAACATGACATGATTTATATAATATTCAGCCCTTGTTTATGGATTTATTTAATTGTTGGATCCTAATTAATTAGTTCTTCTAGTAGTTTATGTGACTCCGTTTATTTGATTTTGTTTTAGTAGATAACTTTTATATGTTTTTGTTTTAAGGTTGCAAACTTAAGATAATTGCATATAATTGGTGCTAGAATTAGGGTTTTAATTCTAATTCACAAGTAGTAAAGGCTTTGGAAAGAGGTCGGAATGAAATAAGAAGGATCACGGATAGATGGGTGGTCCCACTAGGTCGTGCACTTTAATTAACAACTCTTCTTTTATGCGTTGGACATGTTTTGATTAGCTACCTTTGCATGTTTGATTGATTAATCTAGGTGCGGTCGCTTAGGTTAATTTTCATGAAAGTAGTTTTATTTGGGGAATGATAATTGGCGGTCCAACATTCCACATATGTTAATTTCGGTTTCATGGCTAGGGAACTTGGTTAATTTTCGGTCCAATAATTGGTAAACTTGTATACTTGTGGCTGAACTTTATATACTTTGTGTTTCATCCCATCTTATTTAATTTATTCTTTGTAATTTAATTAATTTATTTCATTCAATTTATCTCTTAAACCCCCTTTTACTTTGTACATATGTATATATTCTTTATACTTGTTAATAATAATTCTTTATTTTATTTAATTCTTTGTGACAATTTTTGTTAGGTACACCCTTTGATCTCCGTTGTGAACGATACCCTACTATGCACTATACTACTACCGATAGGGATTTTTTTAAATTGATGCTCATTTTGGGGCGTGTCACCCAACTTCCATCCAATTGTTGGTGAGAGGAACGAACAAACTGGACTTCACGAGTTGAAACATTGTGTGTTGGCACTAGGAACTCGGCAGACATCACTTGCACTTGCTCCTTGTAGCTTTCTTCTATCCCGGAGAACAGGACCTCCAAGGTATGGGCATTGGTGACCAAGCTACAGAAGATGAGCAACCATTGACCAACATCCATTAAAATCTGAACGATGGTGGTCGGATTCAGGTGAATGGTTGTTGAGTGTCTCGAGGCTTCTGATATGAAATATGGTGTAGGCTCAGCTCGTTGAGACACTCGCAAGTACTCGGCATGATTAAGAATTTCGGGATGAAAGGAAGTGCTGGGATTTGATGAAAAGATCCACAGGGGAAAACCAGCCGCGGCCAAGAGAAGGAGTTCGTCTTTGGCCTTGTTCACGATATCGGCGATCTGGTCGGAATGACACCCAACGAGATCATGAGCAGGTCCCGGAATGTTGTCAGATGGCACATGAGAGGATGAGCGCTCGAGTAATGTTGGCATGAGGCTCCGCACATCCCTTCGCAAGTCATCCATGTCGATTGAATCATCGGACAAGACAAGAAGAGGCTCCGGAGGAACAACTTCGAATCTTGATCGATGCACATCTAGGTGCGGAACGGGACCTCCACACGCGGGACAAATGTCGGCTGTGAAGAGCATCGATGAGTTTCGGTTCTGCTCTTGAAGCTCCTCATTCTTACTCATCGGCTCCTCGTTTCTTCTTATTAGATCGGCATAAATCTGCTCCTCGACGGGATACCGTGCTTATCATGAAATCTCCTTCCCCGGTTGTAGACCTTATTTTCGGTTAACCCGAGTTCTATAGCAAACCTTGCTGCGTGCGGTTTGAGTGGGTGAGGATTCACCGTGTAGAACTCGGTCAACGCATCATTTTGGTCCTTGGTGAATTTCGTCCTCGGGCCTCTCGTACGCTTACGGGAAGGACCAGCGAACAACAACAACATGTGGACCAGCGGCCTGGATTGGTGCTTGTGGTTCCGGTTCGGTTCCGGTTACGTTGCACATCCGGCATGCTAGCATTAACGGTATCTAGAATGCTTGGTGGAATGATTTCATCCAAGCCTTCAAAGAAATCACTCTGCGGAGGACTAGAATGAAACAACTCACTGAAAGAATTCACTCTTTTGGCCATTTTAGGTTGGGAGGGAGGATAGTTTTCTGGAAAAATAACTAAGAACAACGAAGAACAAGTGAAGAACAGTATGAACAAACGAGAGAAAATTTAGAGAGACTAAAAGGGAACTAAGTGAAAATCAATGCAAAATGAATGGAATGAAGCACATAGACACAAACCAAGGGAAAGGAACAGACGCACGTACGCACACGTGCCACAGACACAGATCCGCAAATTGCGGATCGAGCGACGAAAGTCGCAAAGGCTACAGTTGACACGCATGCGGATTATTAAACAAATCGGCCGACGCAAAAGTCGTCCGTCGGCCCAATCAAATATTTTTTTCATTTTTTATTTTTTATTTTTTTTTAATTATCGTGCCGACGCGAAAGTCGCGGGACGGTCCAATAAGAATTTTTCTTTTTATTTAACTAAATCTTTACGCGAAAGTCGTAAAGTGAACAGTGAAAACGCGTAGCACACGCGCTAACGGTTGCCGACACTTTAAACGGGTCTGGGCCATCGGAATGGTCTGGGCCTTAAAGTGGGCCTGGGCCAAAGAAAACTCCGGCCCATTATTGGTGAGATTAAA
Organism: Rubus idaeus; assembly: GCA_030142095.1. Classification (NCBI taxonomy): domain Eukaryota; kingdom Viridiplantae; phylum Streptophyta; class Magnoliopsida; order Rosales; family Rosaceae; genus Rubus; species Rubus idaeus. Next base: position 14,693,796 of record CM057968.1, on the reverse strand, counting down.
CTAATGGGCCTAAAAAGTAAAGGCCCGACACACTAATTGGGTTTGGGAATGACACGAGCCCAATGGGCTAAATTTAATTAACAAAATTTTTTATTTTTTATTTTCGAAACCCAAACTCAAACCGACAAAACAAATGGGCTTAAGGCCCAATACTAACAAACAACAAGCAAACAAACAAGCCCAAAACAAACCATAATTATAAACAGTAAAAATAAATAATGACAAATAGTAAAACAAAACAATCACTCTTTTTTTTTATTTACAATTACAAATTTTCTATTTTTTTATTTTTTTATTTTTTAAAAATAAATAATTAAATAACTAGAGTGAAAAAGAAACTTACCTTTTTACTCCCGAGGATACTAGAAAATCACCAACAAGACATCAACCTCAAGGTTTTTCAACCTTGACTTCCAAAACGTATGCTCCGATGTACGTGGTAAAATTTCCAATAAACCCGGATTATTCCTATACAAAATAAAAAGGTTAGTAATAGATTTACAAAATAAAAACAAAATATTTACAAAGTTAAAAATATGTCACAAATTATCTATACAAAATGAATGAATAAAATTTCCTATGTCTAAGTAAATTTTATTTACACAATACACTTAAGTGTACAAAAATATTTTCCTTTGCTTGAATATAGTTGAAAAAAAATGAAAGTTGATTCCAAGCGGTAACTCAAGGTGGACTTACGGCCTAGGTGCAATGCCTTGACTTAAATGACTTTCCGTGTTTTCAGAAGGCGAATGGCCAGATCATATGAGAATAAGCGAGGGGCAGGATTCATTTGGTGGACTACGGAGGCAAGCCCCTATCGACTTTCGTCTGTCTATATGACACGCTCAAAATGAGCGTCAATTTAGAAAAAATCCCTATCGGTAGTAGTATAGTGCATAGTAGGGTATCGTTCACAACGGAGATCAAAGGGTGTACCTAACAAAAATTGTCACAAAGAATTAAATAAAATAAATAATTATTATTAACATGTATAAAGTATAAATATATACATATGTACAAAGTAAGGGGGTTTAAGAGATAAATTGAATGAAATAAATTAATTAAACTACAAAGAATAAATTAAATGAGATGGGATGAAACATAAAGTATATAAAGTTCAACCACATATACACAAGTTTATTAATCATTGGACCGAAAATTAACCAAGTTCCCTAGCCATGAAACCGAAATTAACATATGTGGAAAGTTAGAAGCTAACCATTCCCCAAATAAAACCTCTCTACGAAAATTAACCTAAGTGAAAGCACCTAGATTAACCAATTAAACATGCCATCTTAGTCTAGAAAGCTAGCTAATCAAACCATATTTAACGCATAGAAGAAGAGTTGTTAATTAAAGTGCACGACCCATTATAGAAAAGTCCATATGTCCGCAATCCTTTTTATTTGACACCGACCTTTGTCCAAAGCCTTTACTACTCGTGAATTAGGTTTCCAAAACTATTAGGTGAATTGTAATCCCTAACTCTAGCTCCAATTATATGCAAATATTATAAGTATCGATCCCTATAACATAAACACATAAAAGTTTTCTATAATTCAGAATCAAGTAAACAGAGTCACATAAGCTACTAGAAGAACTAATTAATTAGGATCCAATAACTAAATAAACTGATATAAATAGGCTGGAAATTATATAAATCATGTCATGTTAACTAATACAAAGAATAATCAAGCAACAAAGAGGAATTCATAAGAATAATTAAAGGAAAAGTCAGATTACACCATATGGAATAGCATGAAGACTTGAAGACCACGAAACCTTGAATCCTTGAAAGCAAGTAATCCAAACCGTGTGCAGCAAGGTGGTGATGATGATGGACGAAATTGATGGTGATGATGGTGATGGTGCAGCCGCCTTTCCTCCTCCTTGAAGCCTTGAGAACCCTAAATACTAGAGAATGGAAAATATGATGGAGAAGAGAAAGAGGAGGGTTTGTCCCTCCCCATTGGGGTGTGTATTGGTGAGAAGAATGAGGCTGCTATTTATAGGAGAATGGAGAGGAAGAAGAAGACAATGAAAGAAATAAAGAAAGAAAAGGAAGAGAAGTGGAATGTGAGTGGTAGAAAAGAAATGGTAAGTGGAATGGTGGAAATGTAGTCATATGGCAATGAACCATTTATTTAGGTAAAAGAAATCAAACACTAATGGTATGGAGAGAAAGCAACAAAGATAGTGTGGTGAGATGGGTGGAAATATGGGGGTGAGTGGAGCATTGAGAATAAAGGAAAATGAAAGAATTAGAAAGCAGGCAGCACTAAGCTATGCGCACTTGGAATGGAATATTGGACGTTTGGACGGTTGGATGATTCTCAAATTTTAATACAGAATATATAACACACACATGCAGCGTGTATCAAAATTACAGCTGGATCCAACGGTGAAATTGGGAGATATTGGCTTCGCAAGTTGACATATCTGCACAGGCAGATTGTCCGAAAATGGGCTTGGACCTTCCTTCTTGGGCTTGGGCCTTTCTTCTTGGGCTTGGGCCTTTCTTCTTCATGGATTTGGGCCTTCATCTTCATGGATTTGGGCCTTCATCTTGGGCCTCACGGTAGCTCACTTCTTAATGGGCCTCGAAAAAGCCCATTAGACTTCGTAAATTTCCGAGCTCCGATTTTCTGCACGTATTCACATTTATATATCATTTAGGGACTCAAATATGGAAACTAAGCAAAAATAACAAAGTTACAATTAAATCATAGCCAAATAATAGGGAAAATACATTAAAAACGTCACACTTTGTGCTCCTATCAAATTCCCCCACACTTAGCTATTGCTAGTCCCTTAGCAATACAAAACGTAACACAGAACAACACAAAACAGAAAAGGGAAACACAAAACATATATTCTTTCCAACCATAATCCTCAGCGAGTTCGAAAGAATTATAATTAAGAGAATAAAATTATATAACAAGGCTAAAGAATTTGCTAAGCATTTAATATGTACATCTCATTTATGCTCGGGTGAAGTGTGTGAAAACCGAATATACAATTAATCTCATGCAATCAAATAGGCACATATGAACAACATTAACCACTAAAGCTCACAAGATTCACTAAATATTTCCGCTCAGTGTTTAGGGTTAAGTGTTTACTCTCAAAACAATTACACAAGTAACGTTCCCATAAGCTTGCTCATTAACCAACTCTCCACAATTAATCTACAACTCATTAGATCATAAGGACTTTCAGGTGAAACAGGGACAAAATGATGAATGGTAAATGGTGAATGGTAAATGGTAAATGGTAAATGAAGTGAAAGGACTCGAAATGAAAAATGTTTTACAAGTTTGCAAGACAAATCAACGACTTTGAAACTCATACCTATGCTATACCCGAAACAACTCTTATTCTCCTCCAACCTTTTATTGAAAATAAAACAAGAAAATAACTCTATTTTTTTGGAATTTCTCTTTCTTTCCTTTTTTTTTTTTTTGAGGAATTTATTCCTTCTTTTTATTTCTGATTTTTTTTTTCTTTCTTTGAACAAATACAACAAAATAAATACACCCCCACACTTGCCTTTTGGTATACTACCATACAAATCAAAACCCGAAGCATAAGAACACAAGAAGTCACTATCATCGTCTTGCAAACATAAATAAAACAAGGGTGAGATGGTGTGGGTGAACAAAAGAAACGGCTAATGAGTGTTTAGTTCAAAAGGGGATTCCTAAAGTTCGTGTTTAGATGGATGGTGAATATTTTGGCCATGGTGCTCAACTAATGCCTTACTCATTTCTAATTCATTACAGATTAACAAAATGTTTCAAGAGGTCTCTGAGCAAGTTCTAGGTTCAAAACTCATGAATTGTGCACACATGAAGAACGAGTAAATGTATGAAAGATGCATACATGTGAATATACAATAGGCTCAAATCCTCACATTTTCTGGGTATGCATGACAATGTATGTTTAAATGTGCTTCTCGGATTGCAATCAACTAATCGAAACAGGTTATGTGAACATGAAATTTCGAGCAATCACAAGTTATGCATATTAAATCCAAAGCAAACTACACAAAGCCTTAGCATATAATCAACATTCTCAAAATCATAACAATTAAACTCAATTCATCATCGGGATTGGAAAGAAAACAACACACATAACACACAATAAACACACAAACAGAAGCAAATATTTTTGTAATTTTTGATTTTTTGATTTTTTTGATTTTTTTCAATTTACGTAACAATACGTGACCACAGTGACTTACTTAGTGCAATGGTAGGTTCAACGCTACCAAGGGAGTAAGTATGATTTAGTCGATATACCGTTACCGTAGAAAACAAAAACAAACAAATAAATAAACAACAGAAGCAATTTTTTTTTCTTTTTTCAATTTTTTTTATTAGGGTAACAATACGTGACCACGGTGACTTACTAAGTGCAATGGTAGGTTCAACGCTACCAAGGGAGTAAGTGTGATCTAGTCGATATATTGTTACCGTAGAAAACAAAAACAAGTAAATTATTTTTTGAATTTTTAATTTGAATTTTTCAAATTTTTTTCTTTTCTTTTTAATAAACCTTCCCCCCACACTTGAATTAAACATTGTCCTCGATGTTGACAAATATTTCACGAAAATGAAAAATTCAAGCATGGTTATCAAATTTAAACACACAAAAATAAACACACAAATATAAACACACAACATATATACAAATGAAAAAGATAGGTTAAAGAAAATCTCCCCCTTGAAGATCATTAAGCTCCTCCCGAAGCAAGTCACCAACAGTCACAAACAAGGCTAGCGGGGCCTTGCATCCAACGTTTGCTCCTTAGTTGACTGCGGCTCTGATCCTTTGAAGTGTGTCTCGGACAAGGGTAGTTGCCGACTCCACGGCGAGACTTGGCCGATGTAGCCCTCACGAGATGCGGAACACCATAGTCGGTAGTGTTCCGTCAAGAATAGCTCCGGATACGTTTGGCAGAATGGAGAAGCCGGAAGACATAAGCGGAAATGGCTCCGGTTGAACTCCGGATAGCAAACACTTTGGAAAATGGAATGGTTGATCGGTGCGTAAATCACGAGACGACCCCGTTGCATCGGTGCGACACTCCTGAAGAATGAGGAAGTCGTTGTGACTATCTATGGCGAGCACCGAAATCTGATTCCGCGGGTCGAGACCGATGGTGAAATTTGCTAGCACACGCACCGAGCTGTCCATCGACATGCTATCCCACATTGGTCTAGTACGAACGTCTTTGAGGAACTCGAAGATCCTGGTGTGATGAGATAGATGAACGACGGAACAACCGGCGGTACGATTGACTCCGGGGGCTTGCTCGGATCACCCCTTCGCTTGTTGGTCCGACCTCCATTCGAGTGTCTCTTGTTCGGTTCGAACAAGTCCGGTGGTGGTACGTGGAGTTGCGATGTCGTTGAAGAAACGATTGTCATCTGTTTTGCCATTTCCGCCAAGTCCTCTTCTTCCTTCAAGAGAAATAATCGAGTCACGGGTGAAGAGTGGATACTGTGGCGCACATGTAGCGCTCGGCTTGTCGTTGGAGGGTTGAGATCCAACGCTTTGCACCAAAAGCGAACCACTGAATGAACAAAAGGTTCGAAACTGGCCTTCATCTCCTTCTCGCGTACATCCACGTGCTCCACCCAAGTGACCAAGGAAGATCCATTATGAAGATCACGTATCGAGCATCCGGAGGGGCGTTTTCGGCAAATCGATCTCACGGAAGGCTTTGGATTTGAGCGCAATTCATCCACGGAGACATCCACGACGACCCGACTTCCATCCGGTTGTTGGTGAGAATACCGAACGAACTGGACTTCACGAGTTGAAACGATGTGAGATGGCACCGAAACTCGGCCGACATCACTGCATATGCTCCTCGTAGCCTTCTTCGTTGTCGGAGGAAAGGATCTCCAACGTCTTGGCGTTTGTGATCATGCTACGAAGAGCGCAACCATCGACCAACATCCATTAAGATCCGAACGATGGTGGTCGGATAAAGATGGATGGTTGCCGAGTGTCTCGACGATTCGGCTTTGAAGTACGGAGCGAGGTTCGGCTCGTTGAAACACTCGCAAGTACTCGGCCACATGAAGAGTCTCGGGATGAATAGACGTGTCGGGAGTCGGTGAAGTTATCCTGAAAGGAAATCCGGCGGTGGCCGTGAGCGAGGAGCTCGTGTTTGGCCTTACGGACGATATCCGAGATCAAGTCGGTGTGGACTCCGACAAGATCGTGAGCAGGTCCGGGAAGATGTTCGGATGGAATAGGTAAGGATGGGCGCTCGACTAGGGTAGGCATGAGGCTCCGCACATCCCGTCTCGAGTGGTCCGTGTCGATGGAATCGTCGGACGACTCGAGAATAGGCTCTTGTTGTTGAGGAACAACTTCGAGCCTTCGCTAGGCACATCGAGTGCGGAACGGGACCTCCGCAATTGGGACGGATGCCGGCTGTGGAGAGCATCGACGAGTCGTTGATTCTGCATTTGAAGCTCCTCGTTCTTGCTCACCGGTGATCGTTTCTTCGCTCTAACTCGGCAATACGTTGCTCGGACGTCGGGATACCGAATTTCTTCCTATTCCTCGACCCCCGATAGTAGACTTGGTCCTCTTCGAGTCCGATTTTTGGACCAAATCTTTCTCGTTGTGGTTTCGTGGGGTGAGAATACACCGCAAAGAAAGCCGCGAGTGCATCTCTCGAGCTTTGGTGTACTTCGACCTCGGAAGTCTCCTATAGACGGGGAGCGGCTTCCGGCTCGGCGGGTGGATCGAGCGGCCGGGATTGGTGCTTGGGGTAGTGGTTGCGGTTGCGGTTGTGGTTGTGGCTCGGTCGGCATGCTAGCATCGGCGCTATTGAGCATGCTCGGTGGAATTATTTCAGCCGAGCCTTCAAAGATTGGGTTCTCTGAAGGACACACTGAAACAAATCGGCTGAAAGAATTCACTCTTTTGGCCATTTGTGGTTTGGGAAGGGAGGATAAGCTTTACGGGAATTTGGGAGTTTTACGGGAGAAACTCGAAGAACACGAAGAACACGAGAGAGAAAACGAGAGAGAGAGAGAGAGAGAGACTAAGGGAAACCTAAGGAAATGCGTGAAATGACCTAACACACGAACGAAGGGAAGGGAAGGGAACGGACGCACGCTCGCACACGTGCCACGGACGAGAAGACCCGTAATTTCGGATCGAGCGACGAAAGTCGTAAAGTCTACGTAGACACGCACGCGGTTTATTAAACAATTCGGCCGACGCAAAAGTCGTGCGTCGGCCCCGATCAAATTTTTTTTTTGATTTTCGATTTTTTTTTTTTTTTTTTTTTTTAATACTTTACGAAAAGTCGTAAAGTGAACGGTGAAAACGCGTAGCACACGCGCTTGCCGAGCACTTTAAACGGGCTTGGGCCATCGAAATGGTCTGGGCCTTAAAGTGGGCCTGGGCCTAAGAAATCTCCGGCCCATTATTGGTGGGCTTAACTAATGGGCCTAAAAACGAACAGGCCCGACACACTAATGGGCTTGGGTTACGGGTTTTGGGCTTCGTGAATGACACGAGCCCAATGGGCTAAATTTTTTTTATTATTATTTTTTTTTTTATTTTTTTTTTTTACGAAACCTAAAACACTAACCAATCACACAAATGGGCCTAAGGCCCAATATTAACAAACAACAAAGCCCAAAAACAAAACAGAAACAGTAATTATAAACAGTAAAAATAAATAATTACAAAATAATAAAACAAAAACAAACACTCTTTTTTTTTTTTTTTTTACAAATTTACAAATTTTCTTTTAATTTTTTATTTTTATTTTATTTTTTTTCAAAAAAAATAAAAAAACTCCTTTTTACTCTTTTTTCAACCACCCAAACTAACGAGATGTGTAAAATTCGAAAACCGGTTATTCCTTTTTACTCCCGAGGAAACCGAAAAAATCACCAACAAGACATCAACCTCAAGGTTTTTCAACCTTGACTTCCTAAACGTATGCTCCGATGTATGTGGTAAAATTTCCGAATAACCCGGATTATTCCCTATAAAAAGTTAAAAGGTTAGTAATAAAATTTACAAGTTAAAAACAAAATATTTACAAAGTTAAAAATAATGTCACAAATTATCTATACAAAATGAATAAATAAAATTTTCCTATGTCTACGTATATTCCTATGTCTACGTATATTCCTATGTCTACGTATATTTTATTTACACAATACACTTAAGTGTACAAAAATATTTTCTTTTGTCTGAATATAGTTGAAAAAAAATGAAAGTTGATTCCAAGCGGTAACTCAAGGTGGACTTACGGCCTAGGTGCAATGCCTTGACTTAAATGACTTTCCGTGTTTTCAGAAGGCGAATGGCCAGATCACAAGAGATAAGCGAGAGGCAGGATTCATTTAGTGGACAAGTCCTCTGAATCCAATTTTACAAACCCGTCACCCAGAGTCTTGATCATATCTAGACACCATTCATGTGCCCCTTACTCAGTTGAGAAAGCACTTAAGTGTTCGACAATTCTCCAAGTGTTAATAAAGGCCGCCCTCAACCTCAAGTGACCTTACGGTACAAATGAAGGGTTTAGGCCAATATTAATAAAAGGACCTTACCTATTTCCGTTCAAGTTACAACTTACAACAACAAAAAAAAAAAAAAATAATCAACTATATAAAAGACACCTAAATAAATTACTAAGTGTAACAAAATATCAACAAGTATAAACAAATATTATTCACAAATATTCACAAAATAATAGTTAGGACTTTTCAATCCCCGTCGATGGCGCCAAAAATTGACACGCTCAAAATGAGCGTCAATTTAGAAAAAATCCCTATCGGTAGTAGTATAGTGCATAGTAGGGTATCGTTCACAACGGAGATCAAAGGGTGTACCTAACAAAAATTGTCACAAAGAATTAAATAAAATAAATAATTATTATTAACATGTATAAAGTATAAATATATACATATGTACAAAGTAAGGGGGTTTAAGAGATAAATTGAATGAAATAAATTAATTAAACTACAAAGAATAAATTAAATGAGATGGGATGAAACATAAAGTATATAAAGTTCAGCCACATATACACAAGTTTATTAATCATTGGACCGAAAATTAACCAAGTTCCCTAGCCATGAAACCGAAATTAACATATGTGGAAAGTTAGAAGCTAACCATTCCCCAAATAAAACCTCTCTACGAAAATTAACCTAAGTGAAAGCACCTAGATTAACCAATTAAACATGTCATCTTAGTCTAGAAAGCTAGCTAATCAAACCATATTTAACGCATAGAAAAGAGTTGTTAATTAAAGTGCACGACCCATTATAGAAAAGTCCATATGTCCGCAATCCTTTTTATTTGACACCGACCTTTGTCCAAAGCCTTTACTACTCGTGAATTAGGTTTCCAAAACTATTAGGTGAATTGTAATCCCTAACTCTAGCTCCAATTATATGCAAATATTATAAGTATCGATCCCTATAACATAAACACATAAAAGTTTTCTATAATTCAGAATCAAGTAAACAGAGTCACATAAGCTACTAGAAGAACTAATTAATTAGGATCCAATAACTAAATAAACTCATATAAATAGGCTGGAAATTATATAAATCATGTCATGTTAACTAATACAAAGAATAATCAAGCAACAAAGAGGAATTCATAAGAATAATTAAAGGAAAAGTCAGATTACACCATATGGAATAGCATGAAGACTTGAAGACCACGAAACCTTGAATCCTTGAAAGCAAGTAATCCAAACCGTGTGCAGCAAGGTGGTGATGATGATGGACGAAATTGATGGTGATGATGGTGATGGTGCAGCCGCCTTTCCTCCTCCTTGAAGCCTTGAGAACCCTAAATACTAGAGAATGGAAAATATGATGGAGAAGAGAAAGAGGAGGGTTTGTCCCTCCCCATTGGGGTGTGTATTGGTGAGAAGAATGAGGCTGCTATTTATAGGAGAATGGAGAGGAAGAAGAAGACAATGAAAGAAATAAAGAAAGAAAAGGAAGAGAAGTGGAATGTGAGTGGTAGAAAAGAAATGGTAAGTGGAATGGTGGAAATGTAGTCATATGGCAATGAACCATTTATTTAGGTAAAAGAAATCAAACACTAATGGTATGGAGAGAAAGCAACAAAGATAGTGTGGTGAGATGGGTGGAAATATGGGGGTGAGTGGAGCATTGAGAATAAAGGAAAATGAAAGAATTAGAAAGCAGGCAGCACTGAGCTATGCGCACTTGGAATGGAATATTGGACGTTTGGACGGTTGGATGATTCTCAAATTTTAATACAGAATATATAACACACACATGCAGCGTGTATCAAAATTACAGCTGGATCCAACGGTGCAATTGGGAGATATTGGCTTCGCAAGTTGACATATCTGCACAGGCAGATTGTCCGAAAATGGGCTTGGACCTTCCTTCTTGGGCTTGGGCCTTTCTTCTTGGGCTTGGGCCTTTCTTCTTCATGGATTTGGGCCTTCATCTTCATGGATTTGGGCCTTCATATTGGGCCTCACGGTAGCTCACTTCTTAATGGGCCTCGAAAAAGCCCATTAGACTTCGTAAATTTCCGAGCTCCGATTTTCTGCACGTATTCACATTTATATATCATTTAGGGACTCAAATATGGAAACTAAGCAAAAATAACAAAGTTACAATTAAATCATAGCCAAATAATAGGGAAAATACATTAAAAACGTCACACTTTGTGCTCCTATCACTATAGTCCTCTGAATCCAAAACCTGTCACCCAGGGTCTCGACCTAGACACCATCCATGTGCCCCTTACTCAGTTGAGAAAGCACTTAAGTGTTCGACAATTCTCCAAGTGTTAATAAAGGCCGCCCTCAACCTCAAATAACCTTACGGTAAAAATGAAGGGTTTAGGCCAATATTAACAAAAGGACCTTACCTATTCCGTTCAAGTTACAACTTACAACAACAAAAAAATAATCAACTATATAAAAGACACCTAAATAAATTACTAAGTGTAACAAAATATATACAAGAATTAACAGGTATTATTCACAAATATTCACAAAATAATAGTTAGGAATTTTCAATCCCCGTCGACGGCGCCAAAAATTGACACGCCCAAAAGGAGCATCAATTTAAAAAAATCCCTATCGGTAGTATAGTGGTGTAAGTACGGTATCGTTCACAACGGAGATCAAAGGGTGTACCTAACAAAAAATGTCACAAAGAATTAAATAAAATTAAGAATTATTATTAACAAGTATAAAGTATAAATATATACATATGTACAAAGTAAAAAGGGGAATTGAGAGATAAATTGAATTAAATAAATTAATTAAATTACAAAGAATAAATAAAATATGATGATATGAAACATAAAGAATATAAAGTTCAGCCACAAGTATACAAGTTTATAAAAGACACCTAAATAAATTACTAAGTGTAACAAAATATGAACAAGTATTAAAAACAAGTAATAACAACAACTAGTCACAAGTAATATAGACAAGTAATATAAACAAGTAATATGAACAGTTAAAAAAAAATAGTAAAATTATAAACAATAAAAAGTAAACAGTAATTATATACAAGTAATAAAAACAGTAATAATTACAAAAAAATTAAAAACAGTATTCACAAAAAAAATATTAGGTTAGGAACATTTTCAATCCACGTCGACGGCGCCAAAAATTGACACGCCCAAAATGAGCATCAATTTAAAAAAATCCCTATTGGTAGTATAGTGTAAGTAGGGTGTCGTTCACAACGGAGATCAAAGGGTGTACCTAACAAAAAATGTCACAAAGAATAAAATAAAATAAAGAATTATTATTAACAAGTATAAAGTATAAATATATACATATGTACAAAGTAAAAAGGGGAATTAAGAGATAAATTGAATGAAATGAAATAAATTAAATTACAAAGAATAAATTAAATATGATGATGAAACACAAAGTATATAAAGTTCAGCCACATATACACAAGTTTACCAATCATTAGACCGAAAATTAACCAAGTTCCCTAGCCATGAAACCGAAACTAACATATGTGGAATGCCCACACGGGTTATCATTCCCCAAATAAAACCTCTTCTATGAAAATTAACCTAATGAACGCTCATCTAGATTAAACAATTAAACATGCAAAGGTGATCAATCAATAACATATCTAACGCATAGGAGAAGAGTTGTTAATTAAAGTGCGCGACCTAGCGAACGCTCGTCTATCCGCGATCCTTCTTATTTTGATTCTGACCCGTTTGATAAGCCTTTACTACTTGTGAATTAGAATTAAAACCCTAATTCTAGCACCAATTACATGCAATCATCTTAAGTTTCGAACCTTAAAACAAGAACACATAAAAGATTCAATAAAACCGAATCAAATAAACGGAGTCACATAAGCTGCTAGAAGAACTAATTAATTAGGATCTAACAATCAAATAAACTCATAAATATAGGCTGAAAATTATATAAATCATGTCATGTTAACTAATACAAAGAATAATCAAGCAACAAAGAGGAACTCAAAAAGAGTAATTAAAGAATAAGTTGAAGTACACCATATGGAAAGTAGGAAGAACTCGAAGATCACAAACTCTTAAATCCTCACGCGAGTAACTCAAAAGCCGAGATTCCCAAGGTGATGATGATGGTGGTGATGATGGTTGATGGCTGGTGGTAATGGTGTAAACAGCTCCCCTCCTCCTTGAAGACTTGAAAACCCTAAATACTAGAGAATGGAAAATATGATGTGAGATGGAGAAGAGAAAGAGGAGGGTTTGTCCCTCCCCATTGGGGTGTGTATTGGTGAGAAGAATGAGGCTGCTATTTATAGGAGAATGGAGAGGAAGAAGAAGACAATGAAAGAAATAAAGAAAGAAAGGGAAGAGAAGTGGAATGTGAGTGGTAGAAAAGAAATGGTAAGTGGAATGGTGGAAATGTAGTCATATGGCAATGAACCATTTATTTAGGTAAAAGAAATCAAACACTAATATTGTGGAGAGAAAGAAACAAAGATAGTTAGGTGAGATGGGTGGAAATATGGGGGTGAGTGGAGCATTGAGAATAAAGGAAAAGGAAAGAAATAAAAACGGACAGCACTGAGCAGTGCGCACTTAGAACGGAATCCTGCACGTTTCAACGGTTGGATGCTTCTGAAATTTTATTTGGGAATAACTGACATCCATGTGCAGCGTGTATCAAAATTACAGCTACATCTGACGGTGAAATTGAGAGATATGGGCCTCGCAAGTTGACCTATCTGCACAGGCAGATTGTCCGAAAATCTGGGCTTGGGCCATTCCTCATGCTTTGTGAACTTGGGCCTTTGATTTGCCGTTAAACCGACGTCATTAAATTATTACCTAAATTCCTAACAGTTGTCGTTGTAAAGTATAATGGGAAATAAAGGTTTTTCCCACAGAAGATTGTTATATTTACTTTTTAATGTCACGAAAAATTAAATTAAATAAAGAATTATTATTAACAAGTATAAAGTATAAATAATATATATATATACAAAATTAAATAAACTATACAGTATTGTTTCTATTTACAAAAATATACATTATATACAAAAGTATTTTTGGGGGTTTTTGAGATTTTTGAAAACAATAAATAATTAAAAGGAAATATTTTTGGATTTTTTATTATTTTTGAAAACAAGAAACACACACACAAATATTGTTTTGAAGATTAACCAACTCCCTAGCCATGAATCCGAAACTAACACATGTAGAATGCCTACGCAGGTTATCATTCTCCAAATAAACTTCTCCCATGAAATCAACCTAGTGAACGCTCATCTAGATTAAACAATTAAACATGCAAAGGTGATTAATCTAAACATGTCTAACGCATAGAAAAAGAGTTGTTAATTCAAGTGCGCGACCTAGCGAACGCTCGTCTATCCGCGATCCTCATTATTTAGTTTCAACATTAAAGATAAAACCAAACAAACAAAATTCACATAAGCTGCTAGAAGAATCAATTAACTTCAATCCAACAATTATTACACAAAATATAAAATAAAACAAACAATAACATTTCCCAAAATTATTCACGAATAGTTAATTAAACAAAAATAAATTATAATAAATAAACGAGTTTGGGAAAAATGTTCCTGTTGTGTCCATGAAAATGGACAGCTTGTCAGCGAGCGAAGGTGGCGAGACTCGGCTATAAAAACGGACAATGTAACTTTGGATGTGGCGGGTGCAGAGAACAAATTGGACTGGGCCTTGGGGGTGTCCTTAGTAATTGGGCCGGATCATTGGGCTTTGACCTGCAAGTCAACGGGTCAACAGCAAAGTCAAAGGGCCCAAGCTGATTTTTCAGGAAATGGCAAAAATGCCCTTCTTTTCCTTCTTTCTGGCCCTTGGCCTTTTGGTCTTTTCCTTTTCTTTCTCTCCATTCCCTTTGACCCGGTCTGCTTTTGCTTCATTTGTTAATCTTTTTCTTCATCTTCTATCCCGTGCCCAGTAGCAATTTCTCTCTTAGCTTCTGTTTCATTTCTTTTTCTTTCTTCATTCTTTGATCAGAGAAGTGAGAGAGAACAGCTCGGTGGAGGGGGCGGCAGAGGCTTAGACGCGGCCTGTGCGGCGCCGGTGGCTTCAAAGGAGAGAGCGAGCTGGGATCGATGGCAGATCGAGCACGGGATTGGTGGCCTGGGCTCGTGGCAGAGCAGCGGCAAGGGAGAGGTTAGAGAGCCGGCGCAGGTGCGCGGGCGCGAGCTTGCGGTGGCAGAGGACCGACGTCGACCACAAGAGAGAGATCGACCCGGCAGATTGGTGGCGCCGGATTAATCGATGGTGGTGGAAAGGCGAGCTCGGGCTCGATGGCGTCGCAAGGAGCAGGTGAGCGACATGGATCGACGGCGGCGTTGTTGGCGAGAAGAGCATGGGCTCGGTGAAATTGACGATGCCGGCTTCGGGCTTCGTGGTGGCCGGAGCTGCAAGAGAGCAAAGCGGCGGCGGGCCGGGCTTTGGATGGTGGCCGGATTGATGATTGCAGCAGCGGTGAACTGGGCACGGCGCCGGATTGATGCGAACCTGCAAAAGAAGAAAACAAATTATTAGATTGAATTTAAAGAACATGATTGCAGGAAAATTGATGATTTTGCGAGGTTGAAATTGGCAGAGGCGATTGGCATGAACAGCAAGGGTGTTGTTGACTTGGATCGACGACAAGGACTTGGGTTGAGCCGGCGGCAAGGCTTGGCTCACGGCGGTGAGGTGCATACGTGATTCGAAACATGGCTGGGCTCCGAATTGCAGGTGATTGATTATGGTTTGTGATGATGGGAGGATGATTGAGAGTGTGCTTAAAGGCTGCTGGAGTTTCTCTTAAATAGAGAAGAAGGTGAGAAGGAGCCAACGGTGAAGTGGGAGTGATGGTGGAATGAGTAGGTGAAGTGGAACGGTGGTTGGTATTGCTGGTGGAGGAAAATGGAGATTGAGCTGGAGATAGAGATGATGCCGGCAGTGGTGGAGTCACATGCTGGATTGATTCTTGAAGCCATGTGAGAAGCAAGGAGGGAAGGAACGTGTTACCTGCCAAGAGAAAACAAAGAAAACAAAGAAAAGAAAAATAATAAAACAAAAGAAAACTAAAATAAAGAAATAAAAATAAAATAAATATTAAAATACAAAAAAACAAATAAATAAAGAATAAGAATAAATATAAAACATAAGCATAGGGAAAATAAAGATGGAGGTTTAAAATATGTATCGCCACCGCGTGTGGTGGTTGCGCCGCCTTATGTGGTGGTTCGCCGACAAATTGTCGGGATTCGGAATAATCCGAAATCTTCGTACATCATTTTATTCCACAAATGAAAGTCACGGTTGACTTTCCGATTTACGCTGAAAACCTCCAAAATGCACCTATTCTGTGCAGATTAACATTTTCCTGGTATTTTCCCTAAAAACACGAAAACAAATATTAAACAAACAATTAAGCTTTCGGAATAGCAAAATTCAGTAATTAAAGACACTTTGTGAACGTATTTTACGCTCACATCACACCCCTACACTTGAACTATTGCTAGTCCTCGAGCAAACACAGAATACAAAACACAACTATTTTTCACAAAAATGGAAACACACAACAAACTGGTCTTTCCAACCATAATCCTCAGCGAGTTCGAAAGAATTATAATCAAGAGAATACAAATTATATACCAAGGTTAAAGAATTTGCTAAGCATTTAACATGTATATCTCATTTATGCTCGGTTGAAGTGTGTGAAAACCAAATATACAATTAATCTCATGCAATCAAATAGGCACATATGAACAACATTAACCACTAAACCTCACAAGATTCACTAAATATTTCCGCTCAGTGTTTAGGGTAGTGTTTACTCTCAAAACAATTACACAAGTAGTGTTCCCATATGCTTGCTCATTAACCAACTCTCTACAATTAATCCACAAATCATCAGATCATAAGGACTTTCAGGTGAAACAGGGACCAAAGGGTGAATGGTAAATGAAGTGAAAGGACTCGAAATGAAAAATGCTTTACATGTTTGCAAGACAAGTCAACGACTTTGAAACTCATATCTATGCTATACCCGAAACAACTCTTATTCTCCTCCAACCTTTTATTGAAAATAAAACAATACAACAAAATAACTCTATTTTTGGAATTTCTCTTTCTGATATTTTTTTTTTTTTTTCTTTCTCTTTTTTTTTTTTTTTCCTTGAGGAATTTATTCCTTCTTTTTATTTCTGATGATTTTTTTTTTCTTTGAACAAATACAACAAAATAATTACACCCCCACACTTGCCTTCTGGTATACTACCATACAAATCAAAACCCGAAGCATAAAAACACAAGAAGTCACTATCATCGTCTTGCAAACACAATAAAACAAGGGTGAAATGGTGTGGGTGAACAAAAGAAACGGCTAATGAGTGTTTAGTTCAAAAGGGGATTCCTAAAGTTCGTGTTTAGATGGATGGTGAATATTTTGGCCATGGTGCTCAACTAATGCCTTACTCATCTCTAATTCATTACAGATTAACAAAATGTTTCAAGAGGTCTCTGAGCAAGTTCTAGGTTCAAAAACTCATGAATTGTGCACACATGAAGAACGAGTAAATGTATGAAATATGCATACATGTGAATATTCAATAGGCTCAAATCCTCACATTTTCTGGGTATGCATGACAATGTATGTTTAAATGTGCTTCTCGGATTGCAATCAATTAATCGAAACAGGTTAAGTGAACATGGAATTTCGAGCAATCACAAGTTATGCAAATTAAATCCAAAGCAAATCACAAAACCTTAGCATATAATCAATATTTTCCAAATCATAACAATTAAACTCAATTCATCATCGGGATTGGAAAGAACACAACACACGACAAATAAACACAAATAAACACACAAAAACACACAAACAGAAGCAAATATTTTTGTAATTTTTGATTTTTTTGATTTTTTTTGATTTTTTCCAATTTACGTAACAATACGTGACCACAGTGACTTACTAAGTGCAATGGTAGGTTCAACGCTACCAAGGGAGTAAGTATGATTTAGTCGATATATTGTTACCGTAGAAAACAAAAATAAGTAAATTATTTTTTTGAATTTTTTTTTTTGAATTTTTCAAATTTTTTTTTTTCTTTTCTTTTCAATAAATCTTCCCCCCACACTTGAATTAAACATTGTCCTCAATGTTAGACAGATATTTCACGAAAATGAAAAATTCAAGTATGGTTATTGAATTAAAACACACAAACAGAAGTAAACACACAAACTGAAATAAACACACAAATAGAAATAAACAGAAGTAAACACACAACATATATACAAATGAAAAAGATAAGTTAAAGAAAATCTCCCCCTTGAAGATCGTTAAGCTCCTCCCGAAGCAAGTCACCAACAGTCACAAACAAGGCTAGCAGGGCCTTGCATCCAACGTTTGCTCCTTAATTGACTGCGGCTCTGATCCGTTGAAGTGTGTCCTGGACAAGGGTTGTTGCCGACTCCACGGCGGACTTGGGCGATGTAGCCCTCACCGAGATCCGGAACACCATAGTCGAAGTGTTCCGTCAAGTACAGCTCCGGATACGTTTGGCGAAATGGAGAAGCCTGAAGACATAAGCGGAAATGGCTCGGTTGAACTCCGGATAGCAAACACTTGGAAAATGGAATGGTTAATCGGCGCGCCAAATCACGAGACGACCTGTTGCATCGGTGCAACACTCCTGGAGAATGAGGAAGTCGTTGTGACTATCTATGGCGAGCACCGAAATCTGGTTCCGCGGGTCAAGACCGATGGTGAAATTTGCTAGCATACGCACGAGGCGTCCATCGACATACTATCCCATTGTGGTCTTGTACGCACGTCTTTGAGGAACTCAAAGATCCTGGTGTGATGAGATAGATGAACGACGGAACAACCAGCGGTACGATTGACTCCGGGGGCTTACTCGGATCACCCCCGCGCTTGTTGGTCCTGACCTCCATTCGAGTGTCTCTTGTTCGGTTTGAACAAGTCCAGTGATGATACGTGGAGTTGCTGATGTCGTTGAAGAAACAGATCGCCATCTGGTTTGCCAATTCCGCTAGGCCTCTTTTTCCTTCGGGCGAAATGATAGAGTCACCGGGTGAAGTGTGGATCCCTGTGACGCACATGTAGCGCTCGGCTTGTCGTTGGAGAGTTGAGATCCAACGCTTTGCACCAAAAGCGAACCCAGAATGGACAAAGGGTTCGAAAATGGCCTTCATTTCCTTCTCGCGTACATCCACGTGCTCCACCCAAGTGACTAAGGAAGATCCATTATGAAGATCACGTATCAGGCATCCGGAGGGGCGTTTTCGGCAGATCGATCTCACGGAAGGCTTCGGATTGGAACGCAATTCATCCACGGAGACATCCACGACGACCCAATGACACGCCCAAAAGGAGCATCAATTTAAAAAAAACCCTATCGGTAGTAGTATAGTGCATAGTAGGGTATCGTTCACAACGGAGATCAAAGGGTATACCTAACAAAAATTGTCACAAAGAATTAAATAAAATAAAGAATTATTAACAAGTATAAAGTATAAGTATAAATATATACATATGTACAAAGTAAAAAGGGGGTTAAAGAAATTGATTGAATGAAATAAATTAATTAAATTACAAAGAATAAATTAAATAAGATGGGATGAAACACAAAGAATATAAAGTTCAGCCACAAGTATACAAGTTTACCAATTATTGGACCGAAAATTAACCAAGTTCCCTAGCCATGAAACCGAAATTAACATATGTGGAATGCTGGACCGCCAATTATCATTCCCCAAATAAAACCACTTTCATGAAAATTAACCTAAGCGACCGCACCTAGATTAACCAATCAAACATGCAAAGGTAGCTAATCAAAACATGTCCAACGCATAAAAGAAGAGTTGTTAATTAAAGTGCACGACCTAGTGGGACCGCCCATCTATCCGTGATCCTTCTTATTTGTTTCCGACCTCTTTCCAAAGCCTTTACTACTTGTGAATTAGAATTAAAACCCTAATTCTAGCACCAATTATATGCAATCATCTTAAGTTTGCAACCTCAAAACAAAAACATATAAAAGTTCTCTACTAAAACAAAATCAAATAAACGGAGTCACATAAGCTACTAGAAGAACTAATTAATTAGGATCCAACAATTAAATAAACCCATAAACAAAGGCTGAAAATTATATAAATCATGTCATGTTAACTAATACAAAGGATAAACAAGCAACAAAGAGGCATAGATTTAAAGGCTAAGTCGAAATACACCGTATGAATAGCATGAAGATCTTGAAGCCACATCTTGAATCCTTGACCACAAGTAATCCAAGCCGTGAAGACAAGGTGATGATGGTGATGGTGATGTTGAATAGGGGCTGGTGGTGATGGTGTAGACGCCTTCTCCTCCTCCTTGAAGTCTTGAAAACCCTAAATACTAGAGAATGGAAAATATGATGTGAGATGGAGAAGAGAAAGAGGAGGGTTTGTCCCTCCCCATTGGGGTGTGAATTGGTGAGAAGAATGAAGCTGCTATTTATAGGAGAATGGAGAGGAAGAAGAAGACAATGCAAGAAATAAAGAAAAGAAAAGGAAGAGAAGTGGAATGTGAGTGGTAGAAAAGAAATGGTAAGTGGAATGGTGGAAATGTAGTCATATGACAATGAACCATTTATTTAGGTAAAAGAAATCAAACACTAATGGTGTGGGAAGAAAGAAACAAACATGGTGTGGTAGGATGGATGGCAATATGGTGGTGAGTGGAGCAATGAGAATAAAAGAAAATGAAAGAAATAAAAAGCAGGCAGCACTGAGCTATTCCCACTTAGAACGGAATAATTCATGTTTGGACGGTTGGATGATTCTCAAATTTTAATACCGAATATCTAACACACACATGCAGCGTGTATCAAAAATACAGCTGGATCCAACGGTGCAAGTGGGAGATATGGGCTTCGCAAGTTGACTGATCTGCACAGGCAGATTCTCCGAAAATGTGCTTGGACCTTCCTTCTTGGGCTTGGGCCTTTCTTCTTGGGCTTGAGCCTTTCTTCATGGATTTGGGCCTTCATCTTGGGCCTCACGGTAGCTCACTTCTTAATGGGCCTCGAAAAAGCCCATTAGACTTCGTAAATTTCCGAGCTCCGATTTTCTGCACGTATTCACATTTATATATCATTTAGGGACTCAAATATGGAAACTAAGCAAAAATAGCAAAGTTACAATGAAATCATAGCCAAATAGTAGGGAAAATACATTAAAAACGTCACACTTTGTGCTCCTATCAAATTCCCCCACACTTAGCTATTGCTAGTCCCTTAGCAACACAAAACTTAAAACAAAACAACACAAAACAGAAAAGGGAAACACAAAACATATATTCTTTCCAACCATAACCCTCAGCGAGTTCAGAAGAGTTATAATCAGGAGAATACAAATTATATACCAAGGCTAACGAATTTGCTAAGTCTTTAACATGCACATCTCATTTATGCTCGGGTGTAGTGTGTGAAAACCAAGTATACAATTAATGTCAAGCAATCCAATAGGCACATTGAAACAACATTAACCACTAAACCTCACAAGATTCACTAAATATTTCCGCTCAGTGTTTAGGGTTAAGTGTTTACTCTCAAAACAATTACACAAGTAGTGTTCCCATATGCTTGCTCATCGACCAACTCTCCACGGTTAATCCACAAATCATTAAATCATAAGGGCTTCAAGGGTATAAACGGGGGCCAAAAGGGTGAATGGTGAATAGTAAATGGTGAATGATGAATGAAGGGACTGGAAATGAAAAATGTTTTACATGTTTGCAAGACAAGTCAACGACTTTGAAACTCATACCTATGCTATACCCGAAACAACTTTCTTATTCTCCTCCAACCTTTTATTGAAAATAATAAAAGAAAATAACTCTATTTTTGTGGTATTTTTTTTTTCTTTTCCCTCTATTTTTTTCTTTTATTTTTTCTTGAGGAATTTTATTCCTTCTTTTTATTTCTGATTTTTTTTTTCTTTCTTTGAACAAATACAACAAAATAAAATACACCCCCACACTTGCCTTTTGGTATATTACCAAACAAATCAAAACCCGAAGCATAAGAACACAAGAAGTCACTATCATCGTCTTGCAAACATAAATAAAACAAGGGTGAGATGGTGTGGGTGAACAAAAGAAACGGCTAATGAGTGTTTAGTTCAAAAGGGGATTCCTAAAGTTCGTGTTTAGATGGATGGTGAATATTTTGGCCATGGTGCTCAACTAATGCCTTAATCATCTCTAATTCATCACAGATTAACAAAACGTTTCAAGTGGTCTCTGAGCAAGTTCTAGGTTCAAAACTCATGAATTGTGCACACATGAAGAACGAGTAAATGTATGAATGATGCATACATGTGAATATTCAACAGGCTCAAATCCTCACATTTTCTGGGTATGCATGACAATGTATGTTCAAATGTGCTTCTCAGATTGCAATCAACTAATCGAAACAGGTTATGTGAACATAGAATTTCGAGCAATCACAAGTTATGCATATTAAATCCAAAGAAAATTATACAAAGCCTTAGCATATAATCAACATTCTCAAAATCATAACAGATTAAACTCAATTCATCCTTGGGATTAGAAAGAACAAAGCACATAACACAAATAAAACACACAACAAAAGTAAATATTTTTGTAATTTTTGATTTTTTGATTTTTTTTTTGATTTTTCAATGTAGGTAACAATACGTGACCACAGGGACTTACTAAGTGCAATGGCAGGTTCAACGCTACCAAGGGAGTGAGTGTGATATAGTCGATATACCGTTACCGTAGAAAACGAAAACAAACAAATAAATAAACAACAAAAGCAATTTTTTTTTTTTCTTTTTCAATTTTTTTTTATTAGGGTAACAATACGTGACCACAGTGACTTACTAAGTGCAATGGCAGGTTCAACGCTACCAAGGGAGTAAGTATGATCTAGTCGATATACCGTTACAGTAGAAAACGAAAACAAGTAAATTATTTTTTTTGAATTTTTTCAATTTTTCAAATTTTTTCTTTTCTTTTTAATAAACCTTCCCCCCACACTTGAATTAAACATTGTCCTCAATGTTAGACAGATATTTCACGAAAATGAATAATTCAGGCATGGTTATTGAATTTAAACACACAAACAAAAATAAACAGAAGTAAACACACAAATAGAAATAAACACACAACAGTTAAGTAAAAATGAAAAATGAAACAGAAAGACTCCCCTTTGAAGATCGTGAAGTTCCTCCCGAAGCAAGTCACCAACAGTCACAAACAAGGCTAGCAGGGCCTTGCATCCAACGTTTGCTCCTTAATTGACTGCGGCTCTGATCCTTTGAAGTGTGTCCTGGACAAGGGTTGTTGCCGACTCCACGGCAGACTTGGCTGATGTAGCCTTCACTGAGATCTGGAACACTATAGTCAGCAGTGTTCCATCAAGAATGGCTCCGGATACGTTAGGCAGAATGGAGAAGCCTGAAGACATAAGCGGAAATGGCTCCGGTTGAACTCCACATAGCAAACACTGGAGAATGGAATGGTTAATCGGCGCGTATATCACGAGACGACCCCGTTGCATCGGTGCAACACTCCCGAAGAATGAGGAAGTCGTTGTGACTATCAATGGCGAGCACCGAAATCTGGTTCCGCGGGTCAAGACCGATGGTGAAATTTGCTAGCACACGCACCGAGCTGTCCATCGACATACTATCCCACGGTGGTCTAGTACGAACGTCTTTGAGGAACTCAAAGATCCCGGTGTGATGAGATAGATGAACGACGGAACAACCAGCGGTACGATTGACTCCGGGGGCTTGCTCGGATCACCCCTTCGCTTGTTGGTCCCGACCTCCATTCGAGTGTCTCTTGTTCGGTTCGAACAAGTCCGGTGATGGTACGTGGAGTTGCGATGTCGTTGAAGAAACAGATCGTCATCTGTTTTGCCATTTCCGCCAGGCCTCTTCTTCCTTCAAGAGAAATAATCGAGTCACCGGGTGAAGAGTGGATACCTGTGGCGCACATGTAGCGCTCGGCTTGTCGTTGGAGGGTTGAGATCCAACGCTTTGCACCAAAAGCGAACCCTGAATGAACAAAAGGTTCGAAACTGGCCTTCATCTCCTTTTCGCGTACATCCACGTGCTCCACCCAAGTAACTAAGGAAGATCCATTATAAAGATCACGTATCAGGCATCCGGAGGGGCGTTTTCGGCAAATCGATCTCACGGAAGGCTTTGGATTTGAACGCAATTCATCCACGGAGACATCCACAACGACCCAACTTCCATCCAGTTGTAGGTGAGAATACCGAACGAACTGGACTTCACGAGTTGAGACGATGTGAGATGGCACCAGAAACTCGGCCGACATCACTTGCTTCGCTCCTCGTAGCCTTCTTCGTTCTTTGGAGGATAGGATCTCCAACGTCTTGGCGTTTGTAATCATGCTACGAAGGCGGCAACCATCGACCAACATCCATTAAGATCTGAACGATGGTGGTCGGATAAAGGTGAATGGTTGCCGAGTGTCTCGACGATTCGGCTTTGAAGTACGGAGCGAGGTTCGGCTCGTTGAAACACTCGCAAGTACTCGGCCCATGAAGAGTCTCGGGATGAATAGACGTGTCGGGAGTCGGTGAAGTTATCCACAAAGGAAAACCGGCGTTGTGGCCATGAGCATGAGCTCGTGCTTGGCCTTGCGGACGATATCCGAGATCAAGTCGGTGTGGACTCCGACAAGATCATGAGCAGGTCCGGGAAGGGTGTCGGATGGCAAAGGTATGGATGGGCGCTCGACAAGGGTAGGCATGAGGCTCCGCACATCCCGTCTCAAGTGGTCCATGTCGATGGAATCGTCGGACAACTCGAGAATAGGCTCTTGTTGTTGAGGAACAACTTCGAGCCTTCGCCTAGGCACATCCGAGTGCGGAACAGGACCTCCGCAATTAGGACAGATGCCGCTGTGGAGAGCATCGACGAGTCGTTGATTCTGCATTTGAAGCTCCTCGTTCTTGCTCACCAGCTGATCGTTTCTTCTTTCTAGCTCGGCAATACGCTGCTCAGATGTAATGATACCGAACTTCTTCCTATTTCTCGACCCCCAATAATAGACTTGGTCCTCCTCTAGTCCGATTTTCGGACCAAATCTTTCTCTTTGTGGCTTGGTGGGGTGAGAATACACCGCAAAGAAAGCCGCCAGTGCTTCTCTCTGAGCTTTGGTGTACTTTGTCCTCGGAAGTCTCCTATAGACAGGAGCGGCTTCCGGCTCGGCTGGTGGATCAGCAACCAGGATTGGTGCTTGGGGTAGTGGTTGCGGTTGTGGCTGTGGTTGTGGCTCGGTCGGCATGCTAGCATCGGCGCTATTGAGCATGCTCGGTGGAATTATTTCAGCCAGACCTTCAAAGATTGGGTTCTCTGAAGGACCTGCCTGAAACAAATCACTGAAAGAATTCACTCTTTTGGCCATTTGTGGTTTGGGAGGGGAGGAAAGCTTTTGGGATTTGGGAGGTTTTCTGGGAAAACTCAAGAACAGATGAAGAACACGAAGAACACGAGAGAGAAAACGAGAGAGAATGAGAGAGAGACTAAGGGAAAACGTGAAATGACCTAAGGAAACTAACGCAAACAGAAGGGAAAGGAAGGAACGGACGCACGCTCGCACACGTGCCACAGACAGAAGACCCGCAAATTGTGGATCGGGCGACGAAAGTCGTAAAGTCTACAGTAGACACGCACGCGGTTTATTAAACAAATCGGCCGACGCAAAAGTCGTGCGTCGGCCCAATCACATTTTTTTCTTGATTTTTGATTTTTGATTTTTTTATTTTTTTAATACTTTACGAAAAGTCGTAAAGTGAACAGTGAAAACGCGTAGCACACGCGCTTGCCGACACTTTAAACGGGCTTGGGCCATCGAAATGGTCTGGGCCTTAAAGTGGGCCTGGGCCAAAGAAATCTCCGGCCCATTATTGGTGGGCTTAAACTAATGGGCCTAAAAACGAACAGGCCGGACACACTAATGGGCTTGGGTTACGGGTTTTGGGCTTCGTGAATGACACGAGCCCAATGGGCTAAATTTTTTATTATTATTTTTTTTTTATTTTTTTTATTTTACGAAACCTAAAACACTAACCAATCACACAAACGGGCCTAAGGCCCAATAACAAACTAACTAACTAACAAGCCCAAAAATAAAACAAACAGTAATTATAAATAGTAAAAAGAAATAATTACCAACAGTAAAACAAAAGAAAACACTCTTTTTTTTATTTATTTACAATTACAAATTGTTTTATTTTTTTATTATTTTTTTATTTTTTTAAATCAAATAAATAACGAGAGTGAAAAGAAAACTTACCTTTTTACGCCCGAGGAAACCGAAAATCACCAACAAGACATCAACCTCAAGGTTTTTCAACCTTGACTTCCTAAACGTATGCTCCGATGTATGTGGTAGAATTTCCGATAAACCCGGATTATTTCCTATACAAAATTAAAAAGTTAGTAATAAATTTACAAAATAAAAACAAATATTTACAATGTTAAAAATGTATCACAAATTATCTATACAAAATGAATGAATAAATTTTCCTATGTCTACGTATATTTTATTTACACAATACACTTAAGTGTACAAAAATATTTTCCTTTGCCTAAATATAGTTGAAAAAAAAGTGAAAGTTGATTCCAAGCGGTAACTCAAGGTGGACTTACGGCCTAGGTGCAATGCCTTGACGTAAATGACTTTCCGTGTTTTCAGAAGGCGAATGGCCAGATCACAAGAGATAAGCGAGAGGCAGGATTCATTTAGTGGACAAGTCCTCTGAATCCAATTTTACAAACCCGTCACCCAGAGTCTTGATCATATCTAGACACCATTCATGTGCCCCTTACTCAGTTGAGAAAGCACTTAAGTGTTCGACAATTCTCCAAGTGTTAATAAAGGCCGCCCTCAACCTCAAATAACCTTACGGTAAAAATGAAGGGTTTAGGCCAATATTAACAAAAGGACCTTACCTATTTCCGTTCAAGTTACAACTTACAACAACCAAAAAAATAATCAACTATATTTAGGATACCTAAGTATAATTACTAAGTGTAACAAAATATATACAAGTAATATAAACAAGTATTATTCACAAATATTCACAAAATAATAGTTAGGAATTTTCAATCCCCGGCAACGGCGCCAAAAATTGACACGCCCAAAAGGAGCATCAATTTAAAAAAAACCCTATCGGTAGTAGTATAGTGCATAGTAGGGTATCGTTCACAACGGAGATCAAAGGGTATACCTAACAAAAATTGTCACAAAGAATTAAATAAAATAAAGAATTATTAACAAGTATAAAGTATAAGTATAAATATATACATATGTACAAAGTAAAAAGGGGGTTAAAGAAATTGATTGAATGAAATAAATTAATTAAATTACAAAGAATAAATTAAATAAGATGGGATGAAACACAAAGAATATAAAGTTCAGCCACAAGTATACAAGTTTACCAATTATTGGACCGAAAATTAACCAAGTTCCCTAGCCATGAAACCGAAATTAACATATGTGGAATGCTGGACCGCCAATTATCATTCCCCAAATAAAACCACTTTCATGAAAATTAACCTAAGCGACCGCACCTAGATTAACCAATCAAACATGCAAAGGTAGCTAATCAAAACATGTCCAACGCATAAAAGAAGAGTTGTTAATTAAAGTGCACGACCTAGTGGGACCGCCCATCTATCCGTGATCCTTCTTATTTGTTTCCGACCTCTTTCCAAAGCCTTTACTACTTGTGAATTAGAATTAAAACCCTAATTCTAGCACCAATTATATGCAATCATCTTAAGTTTGCAACCTCAAAACAAAAACATATAAAAGTTCTCTACTAAAACAAAATCAAATAAACGGAGTCACATAAGCTACTAGAAGAACTAATTAATTAGGATCCATGATAGGAGCACAAAGTGTGACGTTTTTAATGTGTTTTCCCTACTATTTGGCTATGATTTAATTGTAACTTTGCTATTTTAGCTTAGTTTCCATATTTGAGTCCGAAATGATGTAATAATGTGAACATGTGCAGAAACGAAGTCTAATGGGCTTTTGCGAGGCCCATTAAGAGGTGGCTGCCGTGAGGCCCAAGATGAAGGCCCAAGCCCAAGAAGGAAGGCCCAAGCCCAAGAAGGAAGTCCAAAAAGCATGAAGGAAGGCCCAAGTCCACAAAGCATGAAGGAAAGGTCCAAGCCCATTTTCGGAGAATCTGCCTGTGCAGATCAGTCAACTTGCGAAGCCCATATCTCCCACTTGCACCGTTGGATCGTGCTGTAATTTTGATACACGCTGCATGTGTGTGTTAGATATTCTGTATTAAAATTTTAGAATCATCCAACCGTCCAAACGTGTATTATTCCCGTTCTAAGTGGGCATAGCTCAGTGCTGCCTGCTTTTTATTTCTTTCATTTTCTTTTAGTCTCATTGCTCCACTCACCACCATATTGCCATCCATCCCACCACACCATATTTGTTTCTTTCTTTCCACACCATTAGTGTTTGATTTCTTTTATTTAAATAAATGGTTAATTGCCATATGACTACATTTCCACCATTCCACTCACCATTTCTTTATCTCCCACTTAAATTCCACTTCTTTTCCATTTCTTTCTTTATTTCTTTCATTGTCTTCTTCTTCTTCTCCATTCTCCTATAAATAGCAGCCTCATTCTTCTCTTCAAACACACCCCAATGGGGAGGGACAAACCCTCCTCTTTCTCTTCTCATTTCTCATTTTCCATTCTCTAATACTATGGGTTTTCAAGACTTCAAGGAGGAGGAGAAGGCGTCTACACCATCACCACCAGCCCTTATTCAACATCACCATCACCATCATCACCTTGTCTTCACAGCTTGGATTACTTGTGGTCAAGGATTCAAGATGTGGCTTCAAGATCTTCATGCTATTCATACGGTGTATTTCGACTTAGCCTTTAAATTTATGCCTCTTTGTTGCTTGTTTATCCTTTGTATTAGTTAACATGACATGATTTATATAATTTTCAGCCTTTGTTTATGGGTTTATTTAATTGTTTGATCCTAATTAATTAGTTCTTCTAGTATTTTATGTGACTCCGTTTATTTGATTCTATTTTAGTAGAGAACTTTTATATGTTTTTGTTTTAAGGTTGCAAACTTAAGATGATTGCATATAATTGGTGCTAGAATTAGGGTTTTAATTCTAATTCACAAGTAGTAAAGGCTTTGGAAAGAGGTCGGAACAAATAAAAAGGATCACGGATAGATGGGCGGTCCCACTAGGTCGTGCACTTTAATTAACAACTCTTCTTTTATGCGTTGGACATGTTTTGATTAGCTACCTTTGCATGTTTGATTGGTTAATCTAGGTGCGGTCGCTTAGGTTAATTTTCATGAAAGTGGTTTTATTTGGGGAATGATAATTGGCGGTCCAGCATTCCACATATGTTAATTTCGGTTTCATGGCTAGGGAACTTGGTTAATTTTCGGTCCAATAATTGGTAAACTTGTATACTTGTGGCTGAACTTTATATACTTTGTGTTTCATCCCATCTTATTTAATTTATTCTTTGTAATTTAATTAATTTATTTCATTCAATTTATCACTCAATCCCCCTTTTACTTTGTACATATGTATATATTTATACTTTATACTTGTTAATAATAATTCTTTATTTTATTTAATTCTTTGTGACAATATTTGTTAGGTACACCCTTTGATCTCCGTTGTGAACGATACCCTACTTACCACTATACTACCGATAGGGATTTTTTTTAATTGATGCCTCATTTTGGGCCTGTCAATTTTTGGCGCCGTCGACGGGGATTGAAAATTCCTAACTATTATTTTGTGAATATTTGTGAATAATACTTGTTTATACTTGTTGATATTTTGTGAATAATACTTGTTGATATTTTGTTACACTTAGTAATTTATTTAGGTGTCTTTTATATAGTTGATTATTTTTTGTTGTTGTAAGTTGTAACTTGAACGGAATAGGTAAGGTCCTTTTGTTAATATTGGCCTAAACCCTTCATTTTTACCGTAAGGTTATTTGAGGTTGAGGGCGGCCTTTATTAACACTTGGAGAATTGTCGAACACTTAAGTGCTTTCTCAACTGAGTAAGGGGCACATGAATGGTGTCTAGATATGATCAAGACTCTGGGTGACGGGTTTGTAAAATTGGATTCAGAGGACTTGTCCACTAAATGAATCCTGCCTCTCGCTTATCTCTTGTGATCTGGCCATTCGCCTTCTGAAAACACGGAAAGTCATTTACGTCAAGGCATTGCACCTAGGCCGTAAGTCCACCTTGAGTTACCGCTTGGAATCAACTTTCACTTTTTTCAACTATATTAAGGCAAAGGAAAATATTTTTGTACACGTAAGTGTATTGTGTAAATAAAATATACGTAGACATAGGAATATACGTAGACATAGGAATATATGTAGACATAGGAAAATTTATTCATTCATTTTGTATAGATAATTTGTGATACATTTTTAACTTTGTAAATATTTTGTTTTTATTTTGTAAATTTTATTACTAACCTTTTTATTTTGTATAGGAAATAATCCGGGTTTATCGGAAATTTTACCATATACATCGGAGCATACGTTTAGGAAGTCAAGGTTGAAAAACCTTGAGGTTGATGTCTTGTTGGTGATTTTCGGTTTCCTCGGGAGTAAAAAGGTAAGTTTTCTTTTCACTTGTTATTTATTTAAAAAAATAAAAAAATAAAAAATAAAAAAAATAAAAAAATAAAATTTTTAATTGTATATAAAAAAAAAAAAAGAGTGTGTGTTTGTTTGTTTTACTCTTTGTATTTATTTATTTTTACTATTTAGAATTACTGTTTGTTTTATTTTTGGGCTTGTTGTTTGTTTGTTATTGGGCCTTAGGCCCATTTGTGTGTGATTGGTTAGTGTTTTAGGTTTCGTAAAAAAAAAAAAAAAAAATTAAAAAAAAAAATTAGTTAATTAGATCTTTAGCCCATTGGGCTCGTGTCATTCACGAAGCCCAAAACCCGTAACCCAAGCCCATTAGTGTGTCGGGCCTGTTCGTTTTTAGGCCCATTAGTTAAGCCCACCAATAATGGGCCGAAGATTTCTTTGGCCCAGGCCCACTTTAAGGCCCAAGCCATTTCGATGGCCCAAGCCCGTTTAAAGTGTCGGCAAGCGCGTGTGCGACGCGTTTTCACTGTTCACTTTACGACTTTTCGTAAAGTATTAAAAAAAATAAAAAAATAAAAAATCGAAAATCAGAAAAAAATTTTGATTGGGCCGACGCACGACTTTTGCGTCGGCCGATTTGTTTAATAAGCCGCGTGCGTGTCTACTGTAGACTTTACGACTTTCGTCGCCCGATCCACAATTTGCGGGTCTTCCGTCCGTGGCACGTGTGCGAACGTGTGCGAGTCTTTCCCCTTCCCTTCGTTTGCGTTAGTGCCTTAGGTCATTTCACGCATTTTCCCTTAGTCTCTCTCTCTCTCTCTCTCTCGTTTTCTCTCTTGTGTTCTTCGTGTTCTTGAGTTTTCCCGAAGAAAACCTCCCGATTCCCGAGAAACTTTCCTCCCTTCCCAACCCAAAATGGCCAAGAGAGTGAATTCTTTCGGCGATTTGTTTCGAGCGGGTCCTTCGAGAACCCGATCTTTGAAGGTCTTGGCTGAAATAATTCCACCGAGCATGCTCAATAGCGCCGATGCTAGCATGCCGACCGAACCACAACCACGACCGCAACCACTACCCCCAAGCACCAATCTTGGTTGCTGATCCACCTATTGAGCCGGAAGCCGCTCCCGTCCATAGGAGACTTCCGAGACACAAATACACCCAAGCTCGGAGAGATGCACTTGCGGCTTTCTTTGCGGTGTATTCTCACCCCACGAAACCACAAAGAGAACGATTTGGTCCGAAAATCGGACTTGAGGAGGACCAAGTCTATTATTGGGGGTCGAGAAATAGGAAGAAGTTCGGTATCCGGACGTCCGAGCAGCGTATTGCCGAGCTAGAGAGAAAGAAACGATCAGTGGTGAGCAAGAACGAGGAGCTTCAAATGCGAGAATCAAAGACTCGTTGATGCTCTCCACGGCGGCATCTGTCCCCGATTGCGGAGGTCCCGTTCCGCACTCGGATGTGCCACGGCGAAGGCTCGAAGTTGTTCCTCCACAACAAGAGCCTATTCTCGAGTTGTCCGATGATTCCATCGACATGGACCACTTGAGACGGGATGTGCGGAGCCTCGTGCCTACCTTAGTCGAGCGCCCATCCATACCTTTGCCATCGATACCCTTCCCGACCTGCTCACGATCTTGTCGGAGTCCACACCGACTTGATCTCGGATATCGCCCGTAAGGCCAAAGACGAGCTCCTGCTCATGGCCACCGCTGGATTTCCTCTGTGGATAACTTCACCGACTCCCGACACGTCCATTCATCCCGAAACTCTTCATAGGGCCGAGTACTTGCGAGTGTTTCAACGAGCCGAACCTCTGCTCCGTACTTCAAAGCCGAATCGTCGAGACACTCGGCAACCATCCATCTTTATCCGACCACCCATCGTTGAGATTTTAATGGATGTTGGTCGATGGTTGCCCGCCTTCGTAGCATGATCACAAACGCTCAAATGTTGGAGATCCTACCCTCCGACAACGCAGTAGGCTACGAGGAGCGAAGCAAGTGATGTCGGCCGAGTTTCTTGTGCCATCTAACATCGTTTCGACTCGTGAAGTCCAGTTTGTTAGGTACTCCCACCTACAACTGGATGGAAGTTGGATCGTCGTGGATGTCTCCGTGGATGAATTGCGTTCCAATCCAAAGCCTTCCGTGAGATCGATTTGCCGAAAACGCCCCTCCGGATGCTTGATACGTGATCTTCATAATGGATCTTCCTTGGTCACTTGGGTGGAGCACGTGGATGTACGCGAAAAAGAGATGAAGGCCGGTTTCGAACCTTTTGTTCATTCGGGGTTCGCTTTTGGTGCAAAGCGTTGGATCTCGAACCCTCCAACGACAAGCCGAGCGCTACATGTGCGCCACGGGTATCCACTCTTCACCCGGTGACTCGATTATTTCTCTTGAAGGAAGAAGAGGACTTGCGGAAATGGCAAAACGGATGACGATCCGTTTCTTCAACGACATCGCAACTCCACGTACCACCACCTTGGACTTGTTCGAACCGAACAAGAGACACTCGAATGGAGGTCGGGACCAACAAGCGCGGGGGGTGATCCGAGCAAGCCCCCGGAGTCAATCGCACTGCTGGTTGTTCGTCGTGCATCTTTCCCATCACACCGGGATCTTTGAGTTCCTCAAAGACGTTCGACGAGACCAATGTGGGATAGTATGTCGATGGACAGCTCGGTGCGTGTGCTAGCAAATTTCACCATCGGTCTTGACCCGCGGAACCAGATTTCGGTGCTCGCCATAGATAGTCACAACGACTTCCTCATTCTTCAGGAGTGTTGCACCGATGCAACGGGGTCGTCTGTGATTTATGCGCCGATTAACCATTCCATTTTCCAGTGTTTGCTATCTGGAGTTCAACCGGAGCCATTTCCGCTTATGTCTTCAGGCTTCTCCATTCTGCCAAACGTATCCGGAGCTGTTCTTGACGGAACACTACTGACTATGGTGTTCCAGATCTCAGTGAGGGCTACATCAGCCAAGTCTGCCGTGGAGTCGGCAACTACCCTTGTCCAGGACACGCTTCAACGGATCAGAGCCGCAGTCAATTAAGGAGCAAACGTTGGATGCAAGGCCCTGCTAGCCTTGTTTGTGACTGTTGGTGACTTGCTTCGGGAGGAGCTTTACGATCTTCAAGGGGGAGTTTTTCTTTAACCTATCTTTTTCATTTGTATATATGTTGTGTGTTTACTTCTGTTTATTTCTATTGGTGTGTTTATTTCTGTATGTGTGTTTAAGTTCAATAACCATACTTGAATTTTTCATTTTCATGAAATATCTGTCTAACATTGAGGACAATGTTTAATTCAAGTGTGGGGGGAAGGTTTATTGAAAAGAAAAGAAAAAATTTGAAAAATTTGAAAAAATTCAAAAAAATAATTTACTTGTTTTCGTTTTCTACTGTAACGGTATATCGACTAAATCATACTTACTCCCTTGGTAGCGTTGAACCTACCATTGCACTTAGTAAGTCACTGTGGTCACGTATTGTTACGTAAATTGAAAAAAATCAAAAAAATCAAAAAAATCAAAAATTACAAAAATATTTGCTTCTGTCTGTGTGGTTTTGTGTGTTTATTTTTGTTATGTGTGTTGTATTCTTTCCAATCCCGATGATGAATTGAGTTTAATTGTTATGATTTTGAGAATGTTTCTTATATGTCAAGGCTTTGCGTAGTTTGCTTTGGATTTAATATGCATAACTTGTGATTGCTCGAATTTCCATGTTCACATAACCTGTTTCGATTAGTTGATTGCAATCCGAGAAGCACATTTAAACGTACATTGTCATGCATACCCAGAAAATGTGAGGACTTGAGCCTGTTGTATATTCACATGTATGCATCTTTCATACATTTACTCGTTCTTCATGTGTGCACAATTCATGAGTTTTTGAACCTAGAACTTGCTCGAGAGACCTCTTGAAACATTGTGTTAATCTGTAATGAATTAGAAATGAGTAAGGCATTAGTTGAGCACCATGACCAAAGTATTCACCATCCATCTAAACACGAACTTTAGGAATCCCCTTTTGAACTAAACACTCATTAGCCGTTTCTTTTGTTCACCCACACCATTTCACCCTTGTTTTATTGTGTTTGCAAGACGATGATAGTGACTTCTTATGTTTTTATGCTTCGGATTTGTATGGTAATATACCAAAAGGCAAGTGTGGGGGTGTATTTATTTTGTTGTATTTGTTCAAAGAAAGAAAAAAAAAAAAAATCAGAAATAAAAAGAAGGAATAAATTCCTCAAAGAAAAAAAAAAGAAAAAAAAGAAAGAAAGAGAAATTCCAAGAAATATAGTTATTTTCTTGTATCGTTTTATTTTCAATAAAAGGTTGGAGGAAAATAAGAGTTGTTTCGGGTAGAGCATAGGTATGAGTTTCAAAGTCGTTGATTTGTCTTGCAAACATGTAAAACATTTTTCATTTCGAGTCCTTTCATATCATTGACCATTCACCATTTACCATTCATCCTTTTGTCCCTGTTTCACCTAAAAAGTCCTTATGATTTAATGATTTGTGGATTAACCGTGGAGAGTTGGTCGATGAGCAAGCATATGGGAACACTACTTGTGTAATTGTTTTGAGAGTAAACACTTAACCCTAAACACTGAGCGGAAATATTTAGTGAATCTTGTGAGGTTTAGTGGTTAATGTTGTTTCGATGTGCCTATTGGATTGCATGACATTAATTGTATACTTGGTTTTCACACACTTCACCCGAGCATAAATGAGATGTACATGTTAAATGCTTAGCAAATTTGTTAGCCTTGGTATATAATTTTTATTCTTCTGATTATAACTCTTTTGAACTCGCTGAGGGTTATGGTTGGAAAGACCATTCTGTTTTGTGTTTCCTTTTCTATTTTCTGTTGTTCTTATGTTTGCTAGAGGACTAGCAGTAGCTAAGTGTGGGGGAATTTGATAGGAGCACAAAGTGTGACGTTTTTAATGTGTTTTCCCTACTATTTGGCTATGATTTAATTGTAACTTTGCTATTTTAGCTTAGTTTCCATATTTGAGTCCGAAATGATGTAATAATGTGAACATGTGCGAAACGAAGTCTAATGGGCTTTTGCGAGGCCCATTAAGAGGTGGCTGCCGTGAGGCCCAAGATGAAGGCCCAAGCCCAAGATGAAGGCCCAAGCCCAAGAAGGAAGGCCCAAGCCCAAGAAGGAAGTCCAAAAAGCATGAAGGAAGGCCCAAGTCCACAAAGCATGAAGGAAAGGTCCAAGCCCATTTTCGGAGAATCTGCCTGTGCAGATCAGTCAACTTGCGAAGCCCATATCTCCCACTTGCACCGTTGGATCGTGCTGTAATTTTGATACACGCTGCATGTGTGTGTTAGATATTCTGTATTAAAATTTTAGAATCATCCAACCGTCCAAACGTGTATTATTCCCGTTCTAAGTGGGCATAGCTCAGTGCTGCCTGCTTTTTATTTCTTTCATTTTCTTTTAGTCTCATTGCTCCACTCACCACCATATTGCCATCCATCCCACCACACCATATTTGTTTCTTTCTTTCCACACCATTAGTGTTTGATTTCTTTTATTTAAATAAATGGTTAATTGCCATATGACTACATTTCCACCATTCCACTCACCATTTCTTTATCTCCCACTTAAATTCCACTTCTTTTCCATTTCTTTCTTTATTTCTTTCATTGTCTTCTTCTTCTTCTCCATTCTCCTATAAATAGCAGCCTCATTCTTCTCTTCAAACACACCCCAATGGGGAGGGACAAACCCTCCTCTTTCTCTTCTCATTTCTCATTTTCCATTCTCTAATACTATGGGTTTTCAAGACTTCAAGGAGGAGGAGAAGGCGTCTACACCATCACCACCAGCCCTTATTCAACATCACCATCACCATCATCACCTTGTCTTCACAGCTTGGATTACTTGTGGTCAAGGATTCAAGATGTGGCTTCAAGATCTTCATGCTATTCATACGGTGTATTTCGACTTAGCCTTTAAATTTATGCCTCTTTGTTGCTTGTTTATCCTTTGTATTAGTTAACATGACATGATTTATATAATTTTCAGCCTTTGTTTATGGGTTTATTTAATTGTTTGATCCTAATTAATTAGTTCTTCTAGTAGCTTATGTGACTCCGTTTATTTGATTCTATTTTAGTAGAGAACTTTTATATGTTTTTGTTTTAAGGTTGCAAACTTAAGATGATTGCATATAATTGGTGCTAGAATTAGGGTTTTAATTCTAATTCACAAGTAGTAAAGGCTTTGGAAAGAGGTCGGAACAAATAAAAAGGATCACGGATAGATGGGCGGTCCCACTAGGTCGTGCACTTTAATTAACAACTCTTCTTTTATGCGTTGGACATGTTTTGATTAGCTACCTTTGCATGTTTGATTGGTTAATCTAGGTGCGGTCGCTTAGGTTAATTTTCATGAAAGTGGTTTTATTTGGGGAATGATAATTGGCGGTCCAGCATTCCACATATGTTAATTTCGGTTTCATGGCTAGGGAACTTGGTTAATTTTCGGTCCAATAATTGGTAAACTTGTATACTTGTGGCTGAACTTTATATACTTTGTGTTTCATCCCATCTTATTTCATTTATTCTTTGTAGATTAATTAATTTATTTCATTCAATTTATCACTCAATCCCCCCCCCTTTTACTTTGTACATATGTATATATTTATACTTTATACTTGTTAATAATAATTCTTTATTTTATTTAATTCTTTGTGACAATATTTGTTAGGTACACCCTTTGATCTCCGTTGTGAACGATACCCTACTTACCACTATACTACCGATAGGGATTTTTTTTAATTGATGCCTCATTTTGGGCCTGTCAATCCAACAATTAAATAAACCCATAAACAAAGGCTGAAAATTATATAAATCATGTCATGTTAACTAATACAAAGGATAAACAAGCAACAAAGAGGCATAGATTTAAAGGCTAAGTCGAAATACACCGTATGAATAGCATGAAGATCTTGAAGCCACATCTTGAATCCTTGACCACAAGTAATCCAAGCCGTGAAGACAAGGTGATGATGGTGATGGTGATGTTGAATAGGGGCTGGTGGTGATGGTGTAGACGCCTTCTCCTCCTCCTTGAAGTCTTGAAAACCCTAAATACTAGAGAATGGAAAATATGATGTGAGATGGAGAAGAGAAAGAGGAGGGTTTGTCCCTCCCCATTGGGGTGTGAATTGGTGAGAAGAATGAAGCTGCTATTTATAGGAGAATGG
The DNA here is from genome assembly GCA_030142095.1 of Rubus idaeus. Lineage (NCBI taxonomy): Eukaryota > Viridiplantae > Streptophyta > Magnoliopsida > Rosales > Rosaceae > Rubus > Rubus idaeus. The sequence goes on along the minus strand of CM057968.1, from coordinate 14,656,315 downwards.
AGAGGAAGAAGAAGACAATGCAAGAAATAAAGAAAAGAAAAGGAAGAGAAGTGGAATGTGAGTGGTAGAAAAGAAATGGTAAGTGGAATGGTGGAAATGTAGTCATATGACAATGAACCATTTATTTAGGTAAAAGAAATCAAACACTAATGGTGTGGGAAGAAAGAAACAAACATGGTGTGGTAGGATGGATGGCAATATGGTGGTGAGTGGAGCAATGAGAATAAAAGAAAATGAAAGAAATAAAAAGCAGGCAGCACTGAGCTATTCCCACTTAGAACGGAATAATTCATGTTTGGACGGTTGGATGATTCTCAAATTTTAATACCGAATATCTAACACACACATGCAGCGTGTATCAAAAATACAGCTGGATCCAACGGTGCAAGTGGGAGATATGGGCTTCGCAAGTTGACTGATCTGCACGAGGCAGATTCTCCGAAAATGTGCTTGGACCTTCCTTCTTGGGCTTGGGCCTTTCTTCTTGGGCTTGAGCCTTTCTTCATGGATTTGGGCCTTCATCTTGGGCCTCACGGTAGCTCACTTCTTAATGGGCCTCGAAAAAGCCCATTAGACTTCGTAAATTTCCGAGCTCCGATTTTCTGCACGTATTCACATTTATATATCATTTAGGGACTCAAATATGGAAACTAAGCAAAAATAGCAAAGTTACAATGAAATCATAGCCAAATAGTAGGGAAAATACATTAAAAACGTCACATTTTGTGCTCCTATCACCCAACTTCCATCCAGTTGTTGGTGAGAGTACCGAACGAACTGGACTTCACGAGTCGAAACGAGGTGAGATGGCACCAGAAACTCGGCCGACATCACCTGCATATGCTCCTCGTAGCCTTCTTCGTTGCTGGAGGAAAGGATCTCCAACGTCTTGGCGTTTGTGATCATGCTACAGAAGACTGGAAACCATCGACCAACATCCATTAAGATCTGAACGATGGTGGTCGGATAAAGATGGATGGTTGCCGAGTGTCTCGACGATTCGGCTTTGAAGTACGGAGCAGGTTCAGCTCGTTGAAACACTCGCAAGTACTCGGCCACATGAAGAGTCTCGGGATGAATAGACGTGTCGGGAGTCGGTGAAGTTATCCACAAAGGAAATCCGGCGGTGGCCATGAGCAGGAGCTCGTGTTTGGCCTTACGGACGATATCCGAGATCAAGTCGGTGTGGACTCCGACAAGATCATGAGCAGGTCGGGAAGGGTATCGGATGGCAAAGGTACGGATGGGCGCTCGACTAGGGTAGGCATGAGGCTCCGCACATCCCTTCTTAAGTGGTCCGTGTCGATCGAATCATCGGACGACTCGAGAAGAGGCTCTTGTTGTGGAGGAACAACTTCGAGCCTTCGCCTAGGCACATCCGAGTGCGGAACGGGACCTCCGCACGGTGGGACGATGCCGCTGTGGAGAGCATCGACGAGTCTTTGATTCTGCATTTGAAGCTCCTCGTTCTTGCTCACCGGCTGATCGTTTCTTCTCTCTAGCTCGGCAATACGCTGCTCGAAGTCCGGATACCGAACTTCTTCCTATTTCTCGACCCCCGATAGTAGACTTGGTCTTCTTCAGTCCGATTTTTGGACCAAATCTTTCACGTTGTGGTTTGGTGGGGTGAGAATACACCGCAAAGAAAGCCGCCGGTGCTTCTCTCGAGCTTTGGTGTATTTCGTCCTCGGAAGTCTCCTATAGACGGGAGCGGCTTCCGGCTCGGCGGGTGGATCAGCAACCAGGATTGGTGCTTGGGGTAGTGGTTGCGGTTGTGGTTGTGGCTGGGTCGGCATGCTAGCATCGGCGCTATTGAGCATGCTCGGTGGAATTATTTCAGCCAAGCCTTCAAAGATCGGGTTCTCTGAAGGACCTGCCTGAAACAAGTCGCTAAAGGAATTTACTTTCTTGGCCATTTGTGGTTTGGGAGGGAGGAATGCTTCTGGGAATTGGGAGGTTTTCTGCGAAAACTCAAGAACACGATGAACAAGCGAGAGAAAACGAGAGAGAGAGAGAGAGACTAAGGGAAACCTAAGGGAAAAGCGTGGAATGAAACACACGAACAGAAGGGAAGGGAAGGGAACGGTCGCACGCTCACACACGTGCCACAGACACAGATCCGGAATTTCCGGATCGAGCGACGAAAGTCGCAAAGCGTACAGTGAAAACGCATGCGGCTTATTAAACAAATCGGCCGACGCAAAAGTCGTGCGTCGGCCCAATCAAATTTTTTCAATTTTCAATTTTTTTATTTTTTTATTTTCTTTTTTTAATACTTTACGAAAAGTCGTAAAGTGAACAGTGAAAACGCGTGAGACGCACGCGCTAAGGTTGCCGACACTTTAAACGGGCTTGGGTTACGGGTTTTGGGCTTCGTGAATGACACGAGCCCAATGGGCTAAAATTTTTTTTTTTTTTTTATTTTTATTTTACGAAACCAAAAACCCTAACCAATCACACAAACGAATGGGCCTAAGGCCCAATAACAAATAACAAACAAACAAGCCCAAAACAAATAAACAGTAATTATAAAAAGTGAAAATAAATATTTACAAAACAGTAAAACAAACAAACACACTTTTTTTTTTTTTTTTTTTTATTACTTACAATAAATTTTATTTTTTATTTTTTTTTATTTTTATTTTATTTTTTAAATAAATAACGAGAGTGAAAAGAAAACTTACCATTTTACTCCCGAGGAAACCGAAAAAATCACCAACAAGACATCAACCTCAAGGTTTTTCAACCTTGACTTCCTAAACGTATGCTCCGATGTATGTGGTAAAATTTCCGAATAACCCGGATTATTCCCTATAAAAATTAAAATGTTAGTAATAAAATTTACAAGTTAAAAACAAAATATTTACAAAGTTAAAAATAATGTCACAAATTATCTATACAAAATGAATAAATAAAATTTCCTATGTCTAAGTATATTTTATTTACAAGTAATGTTAAATTGTCCAAAATATAGTTAAAAACAAAGTTGATTCCAAGCGGTAATTCGAGGTGGACGTACGGCCTAGGTGCAATATCTTGACTTAAATGACTTTCCGTGTTTTCAGAAGGCGAATGGCCAGATCACAAGAGATAAGCGAGAGGCAGGATTCATTTAGTGGACAAGTCCTCTGAATCCAGTTTTACAAACCCGTCACCCAGAGTCTTGATCATATCTAGACACCATTCATGTGCCCCTTACTCAGTTGAGAAAGCACTTAAGTGTTCGACAATTCTCCAAGTGTTAATAAAGGCCGCCCTCAACCTCAAGTGACCTTACGGTACAAATGAAGGGTTTAGGCCAATATTAATAAAAGGACCTTACCTATTTCCGTTCAAGTTACAACTTACAACAACAAAAAATAATCAACTATATTCAGGATACCTAAGTATAATTACTAAGTGTAACAACATATCAACAAGTATTAAAAACAAGTAATAACAACAACTATTCACAAGTAATATAGACAAGTAATATAAACAAGTAATATGAACAGTTAAAAAAAAATAGTAAAATTATAAACAATAAAAAGTAAACAGTAATTATATACAAGTAATAAAAACAGTAATAATTACAAAAAATTATAAACAGTATTCACAAAAAAAATATTAGGTTAGGAACATTTTCAATCCACGTCGACGGCGCCAAAATGATTTGCCGTTAAACCGACGTCATTAAATTATTACCTAAATTCCTAACAGTTGTCGTTGTAAAGTATAATGGGAAATAAAGGTTTTTCCCACAGAAGATTGTTATATTTACTTTTTAATGTCACGAAAAAATTAAATTAAATAAAGAATTATTATTAACAAGTATAAAGTATAAATAATATATATATATACAAAATTAAATAAACTATACAGTATTGTTTCTATTTACAAAAATATACATTATATACAAAAGTATTTTTGGGGGTTTTTGAGATTTTTGAAAACAATAAATAATTAAAAGGAAATATTTTTGGATTTTTTATTATTTTTGAAAACAAGAAACACACACACAAATATTGTTTTGAAGATTAACCAACTCCCTAGCCATGAATCCGAAACTAACACATGTAGAATGCCTACGCAGGTTATCATTCTCCAAATAAACTTCTCCCATGAAATCAACCTAGTGAACGCTCATCTAGATTAAACAATTAAACATGCAAAGGTGATTAATCTAAACATGTCTAACGCATAGAAAAAGAGTTGTTAATTCAAGTGCGCGACCTAGCGAACGCTCGTCTATCCGCGATCCTCATTATTTAGTTTCAACATTAAAGATAAAACCAAACAAACAAAATTCACATAAGCTGCTAGAAGAATCAATTAACTTCAATCCAACAATTATTACACAAAATATAAAATAAAACAAACAATAACATTTCCCAAAATTATTCACGAATAGTTAATTAAACAAAAATAAATTATAATAAATAAACAGAGTTTGGGAAAAATGTTACTGTTGTGTCCATGAAAATGGACACTGTCTGGCAGGCGAAGGTGGCAGACTCAGCTATAAAAACGGACAATGTAACTTTGGATGTGGCGGGTGCAGAGAACAAATTGGACTGGGCCTTGGGGGTGTCCTTAGTAATTGGGCCGGATCATTGGGCTTTGACCTGCAAGTCAACGGGTCAACAAGCAAAGTCAAAGGGCCCAAGCTGATTTTTCGGGAAATGGCAAAAATGCCCTTCTTTTCCTTCTTTCCGGCCCTTGGCCTTTTGGTCTTTTCCTTTTCTTTCTCTCCATTCCCTTTGACCTCTGCTTTTGCTTCATTTGTTAATCTTTTTCTTCATCTTCTATCCCGTGCCCAGTAGCAATTTCTCTCTTAGCTTCTGTTTCATTTCTTTTTCTTTCTTCATTCTTTGATCGGAGAAGTGAGAGAGAACAGCTCGGTGGAGGGGGCGGCGAGAGGCTTAGGACGCGGCTCGTGCGGCGCCGGTGGCTTCAAAGGAGAGAGCGAGCCGGGATCGATGGCAGATCGAGCACGGGATTGGTGGCCCGGGCTCGTGGCGAGCAGCGGCAAGGGAGAGGTTAGAGAGCCGGCGCGAGGTGCGCGGGCCGAGCTTGCGGTGGCAGAGGACCGACGTCGACCACAAAGAGAGAGGGTCGACCCGGCAGATTGGTGGCGCCGGATTAATCGATGGTGGTGGAAAGGCGAGCTCGGGCTCGATGGCGTCGCAAGGGAGCAGGTGAGCGACATGGATCGACGGCGGCGTTGTTGGCGAGAGAGCATGGGCTCGGTGAAATTGACGATGCCGGCTTCGGGCTTCGTGGTGACCGGAGCTGCAAGAGAGCAAAGCGGCGGCAGTCGGGGCTTTGGATGGTGGCCGGATTGATGATTGCAGCAGCGGTGAACTGGGCACGGCGCCGGATTGATGCGAACCTGCAAAAGAAGAAAACAAATTATTAGATTGAATTTAAAGAACATGATTGCAGGAAAATTGATGATTTTGCAGGTTGAAATTGGCAGAGGCGATTGGCATGAACAGCAAGGGTGTTGTTGACTTGGATCGACGACAAGGACTTGGGTTGAGCCGGCGGCAAGGCTTGGCTCACGGCGGTGAGGTGCATCTGTGATTCGAAACATGGCTGGGCTCTGAATTGCAGGTGATTGATTATGGTTTGTGATGATGGGAGGATGATTGAGAGTGTGCTTAAAGGCTGCTGGAGTTTCTCTTAAATAGAGAAGAAGGTGAGAAGGAGCCAACGGTGAAGTGGGAGTGATGGTGGAATGAGTAGGTGAAGTGGAACGGTGGTTGGTATTGCTGGTGGAGGAAAATGGAGATTGAGCTGGAGATAGAGATGCTGCCGGCAGTGGTGGAGTCACATGCTGGATTGATTCTTGAAGCCATGTGAGAAGCAAGGAGGGAAGGAACGTGTTACCGCCAAGAGAAAACAAAGAAAACAAAGAAAAGAAAAATAATAAAACAAAAGAAAACTAAAATAAAGAAATAAAAATAAAATAAATATTAAAATACAAAAAAACAAATAAATAAAGAATAAGAATAAATATAAAACATAAGCATAGGGAAAATAAAGATGGAGGTTTAAAATATGTATCGCCACCGCGTGTGGTGGTTGCGCCGCCTTATGTGGTGGTTCGCCGACAAATTGTCGGGATTCGGAATAATCCGAAATCTTCGTACATCATTTTATTCCACAAATGAAAGTCACGGTTGACTTTCCGATTTACGCTGAAAACCTCCAAAATGCACCTATTCTGTGCAGATTAACATTTTCCTGGTATTTTCCCTAAAAACACGAAAACAAATATTAAACAAACAATTAAGCTTTCGGAATAGCAAAATTCAGTAATTAAAGACACTTTGTGAACGTATTTTACGCTCACATCAGCCTTCCTTCATGGATTTGGGCCTTCCATCTTGGGCTTGGGCCTTCCTTCATAATGGGCCTCGCAAAAGCCCATTAGACTTCGTTTCTGCACATGTTCACATTAATACATCATTTTGGACTCAAATATGGAAACTAAGCTAAAATAGCAAAGTTCCAATTAAATCATAGCCAAATAGTAGGGAAAACACATTAAAAACGTCACACTTTGTGCTCCTATCACGGGTGCAGAGATCACTTTGAATTTTGGGCCTTGGGCTTTGGGGTGTCCATAGCAGATTGTTTGGACTGAAATGGGCTTTTGGGCTGCTGGGCTTGGACTCTTGGAGGCCCAATTGACTTAGTCAAATTGATATTGACCCGGTCAACAGTCAACAGACTTTTCTTCCTTCTCCTTTCAGCCCGTGACATTTTTCTAAGGTTGAAAAGTCAACCTCTTTTCTTTCTTTCCATTCCCGTGCACGGCAGCATCTCTCGATGGCTTCTTCTATTTTTCTTCTAGATCCCGTGCAAAGAGAGGGAGCAAGGACAAGGCAAACGGCATGGTGGTTCCGGCGCCGGATTGAACGAGAGAGGCCGGCGAAGCTTGCTTGGTTTGGAGGGACGCCGGCGGATTCGATCGTCGACACATGGAGCTTGGGTCGGAGGGCAAGAGACCGGCGCCGGCAGAACTGGGCACGGGCGGAGCTGAGATGAAGATGGCGGCAAGGAGAGCAGGACGGCGACGGTGGAATGATTTCAGCTGGGCTCTTGGGATCGACGATGGCAGAGAGCGACGGCGAGCGCAGAGCGCCGACGGCGATGGTGAAGCGGTGAGGCTTGGGTCGCCGTCGATGGAGTGGACATGGCGGCGGTGTGGCTTTTAGTAACCAAGGGAGCATGGGCTGGATTGATGACCACGGGTTCTTCAATTGCTGGGCGAAAAGAACAGGGGCAGTCGGCGGCTTGCTTTCAAACCTGCAAAACAAAGATAAAGAGACATAATTAGATTGTTGTTGTGTGATTTTGTGCTTGCAGGTGCTGCTTAAATAGAGAATGGAAATGGGAAGCAGCCAAGGATATGGTGGGAGCACAGAATGGTGGAAGAGAGCTGGAAAAGCTCGCCGTGATGGAATAGTGGAGCACTTGATTGATTCCCATTGAAACCATGTGAGGAGGCAATCGTGGACTGCAATAATGAGTTGATTGAGGTGGGAATTGATTCCATGTGAGGGGATTGAATTTGTGAAGCTAGCACACAATGAAGAGGCCGGAGAAGTGGGCAGCCGGCATGAGAACTCCGAATTTGGTGCGATGGTGAGTTGGAAAAGAGGGAAAATGACCATGTGAAGTCACATGTAACGTGGCTGCAAACAACAAAAGAAAAAAGAAAAAGAAAATAATTAAAAGAAAAATAAAATAAAGTAAATTAAATGAAACAAAAGAATTAAATTAAATAAATATAAAATATAAAATATAAACAAGGGAAAATAAGATAGAGGTTTTAAAATATGTAACGCCACTGCGTGTGGTGGTTGCGCCGCCTGATGTGGTGGTTCGCCGACAAATTGTCGGGATTCGGAATAATCCAAAATCTTCGTACAATATTTTCTTCCACAAATGAAAGTCACGGTTGACTTTCCGATTAACGCTGAAAACCTCCAAAATGCACCTATTATGTGAAAATTAGCATTTTTCTCATATTTTCCCTAAAAACACAAAAACAAATATTAAACAGACAATTAAGCTTTCGGAATAGCAAAATCCAGTAATTAAAGGCACTTTGTGAACGTATTTTACGTTCACATTGATAGGAGCACAAAGTGTGACGTTTTTAATGTGTTTTCCCTACTATTTGGCTATGATTTAATTGTAACTTTGCTATTTTAGCTTAGTTTCCATATTTGAGTCCAAAATGTGAACATGTGCAGAAACGAAGTCTAATGAGCTTTTGCGAGGCCCATTATGAGGTGGTCTGCCATGAGGCCCAAGATGGAAGGCCCAAACCCAAGAAGGAGGCCCAAACCCAAGATGGAAGGCCCAAATCCATGAAGGAAGGCCCAAGTTCACAATGCATGAGGAAAGGCCCAAGCCCAGATTTTCGGACATTCTGCCTGTGCAGATTAGTCAACTTGCGAAGCCCATAACTCCCAATTGCACCGTCCGATCTAGCTGTAATTTTGATACACGCTGCATGTGCGTGTTAGATATTCTGTATTAAAATTTGAGAATCATCCAACCGTTCAAACGTGCATTATTCCGTTCTAAGTGGGAATAGCTCAGTGCTGCCTGCTTTTTATTTCTTTCCTCTTCTTTTATTTTCAATGCTCCACTCACCCTTATATTCTTCCCTCTTCTTTCTACCCATACCATTAGTGTTTGATTTCTTTTACCTAAATAAATGGTTAATTGCAACCCATTACATTTCCACCATGCCACTTACCATTTCTTTATCTCCCACTTAAATTCCACTTCTCTTCTCTTTCTTTCTTTATTTCTTGCATTGTCTTCTTCTTCCTCTCCATTCTCCTATAAATAGCAGCCTCATTCTTCTCTTCAACACACCTCAATGGGGAGGGACAAACCCTCCTCTTTCTCTTCTCTTCTCACATCATATTTTCCATTCTCTAGTATTTAGGGTTTTCAAGTCTTCAAGGAGGAGGAGAAGGCGTCTACACCATCACCACCAGCCCCTATTCAACATCACCATCACCATCATCACCTTGTCTTCACGGCTTGGATTACTTGTGGTCAAGGATTCAAGATGTGGTTTCAAGATCTTCATGCTATTCATACGGTGTATTTCGACTTAGCCTTTAAATTTATGCCTCTTTGTTGCTTGTTTATCCTTTGTATTAGTTAACATGACATGATTTATATAATTTTCAGCCTTTGTTTATGGGTTTATTTAATTGTTGGATCCTAATTAATTAGTTCTTCTAGTAGCTTATGTGACTCCGTTTATTTGATTCTATTTTAGTAGATAACTTTTATATGTTTTTGTTTTAAGGTTGCAAACTTAAGATGATTGCATATAATTGGTGCTAGAATTAGGGTTTTAATTCTAATTCACAAGTAGTAAAGGCTTTGGAAAGAGGTCGGAAACAAATAAGAAGGATCACGGATAGATGGGCGGTCCCACTAGGTCGTGCACTTTAATTAACAACTCTTCTTTTATGCGTTGGACATGTTTTGATTAGCTACCTTTGCATGTTTGATTGGTTAATCTAGGTGCGGTCGCTTAGGTTAATTTTCATGAAAGTGGTTTTATTTGGGGAATGATAATTGGCGGTCCAGCATTCCACATATGTTAATTTCGGTTTCATGGCTAGGGAACTTGGTTAATTTTCGGTCCAATAATTGGTAAACTTGTATACTTGTGGCTGAACTTTATATTCTTTATGTTTCATCCCATCTTATTTCATTTATTCTTTGTAGATTAATTAATTTATTTCATTCAATTTATTTCTTAAACCCCTCGTTTACTTTGTACATATGTATATATTTATACTTTATACTTGTTAATAATAATTATTTATTTTATTTAATTTCTTGTGACATTTTTTGTTAGGTACACCCTTTGATCTCCGTTGTGAACGATACCCTACTATGCACTATACTACTACCGATAGGGTTTTTTTAAATTGATGCTCATTTTGGGCGTGTCAATTTTTGGCGCCGTCGACGGGGATTGAAAATTTTCCTAACCTAATATTTTTTTTTGTGAATACTGTTTATAATTTTTTGTAATTATTACTGTTTTTATTACTTGTATATAATTACTGTTTACTTTTTATTGTTTATAATTTTACTATTTTTTTTAACTGTTCATATTACTTGTTTATATTACTTGTCTATATTACTTGTGAATAGTTGTTGTTATTACTTGTTTTTAATACTTGTTCATATTTTGTTACACTTAGTAATTTATTTAGGTGTCTTTTATATAGTTGATTATTTTTTGTTGTTGTAAGTTGTAACTTGAACGGAAATAGGTAAGGTCCTTTTATTAATATTGGCCTAAACCCTTCATTTGTACCGTAAGGTCACTTGAGGTTGAGGGCGGCCTTTATTAACACTTGGAGAATTGTCGAACACTTAAGTGCTTTCTCAACTGAGTAAGGGGCACATGAATGGTGTCTAGATATGATCGAGACCCTGGGTGACGGGTTTGTAAAATTGGATTCAGAGGACTAGTCCACTAAATGAATCCTGCCTCTCGCTTATCTCTTGTGATCTGGCCATTCGCCTTCTGAAAACACGGAAAGTCATTTAAGTCAAGGCATTGCACCTAGGCCGTAAGTCCACCTTGAGTTACCGCTTGGAATCAACTTTCATTTTTTTTCAACTATATTCAGGCAAAGGAAAATATTTTTGTACACTTAAGTGTATTGTGTAAATAAAATATACGTAGACATAGGAAAATTTATTCATTCATTTTGTATAGATAATTTGTGACATATTTTTAACTTTGTAAATATTTTGTTTTTATTTTGTAAATTTATTACTAACCTTTTTATTTTGTATAGGAAATAATCCGGGTTTATCGGAAATTTTACCACATACATCGGAGCATACGTTTAGGAAGTCAAGGTTGAAAAACCTTGAGGTTGATGTCTTGTTGGTGATTTTCGGTTTCCTCGGGAGTAAAAAGGTAAGTTTTCTTTTCACACTCGTTATTTATTTTAAAAAAAAAAAAAATAAAAAAAAAGAAAAAAAAAAATTGTAATTGTAAAAAAAAAAAAAAGAGTGTTTTCTTTTGTTTTACTGTTGGTAATTATTTCTTTTTACTATTTATAATTACTGTTTGTTTTATTTTTGGGCTTGTTAGTTAGTTTGTTTGTTATTGGGCCTTAGGCCCGTTTGTGTGATTGGTTAGTGTTTTAGGTTTCGAAAATAAAAAAATAAAAAATAAAAAAAAAAAAATTTTAGCCCATTGGGCTCGTGTCATTCACGAAGCCCAAAACCCGTAACCCAAGCCCATTAGTGTGTCGGGCCTGTTCGTTTTTAGGCCCATTAGTTAAGCCCACCAATAATGGGCCGGAGATTTCTTTGGCCCAGCCCACTTTAAGGCCCAAACCATTTCGATGGCCCAAGCCCGTTTAAAGTGTCGGCAAGCGCGTGTGCTACGCGTTTTCACCGTTCACTTTACGACTTTTCGTAAAGTATTAAAAAAAATAAAAAAATAAAAAATTCGAAAATCAAAAAAAAATTTGATTGGGCCGACGCACGACTTTTGCGTCGGCCGAATTGTTTAATAAACCGCGCGCGTGTTCCACTATACCCTTTGCGACTTTCGTCGCTCGATCCATGATTTACGGATCTTTGTCTTCGCACTTTGGACACGCGTCCGTCCGTTCCGTTCCCTTCCCTTCGGTTTGCGTTAGTTCCCTTAGGTCATTTCACGCGTTTTCCCTTAGTCTCTCTCTCTCTCTCTCATTCTCTCTCGTTGTTCTTCTCTCGTTCTTCGTGTTCTTCCATTTTTCCCGAAAACCTCCCAAATCCCGAAGCTTTCCTCCCTTCCCAACCCTAAATGGCCAAAAGAGTTAATTCTTTCGGTGATTTGTTTCGGCAGTGTGTCCTTCGAGAACCCAATCTTTGAAGGTCTCGGCTGAAATAATTCCACCGAGCATGCTCAATAGCGCCGATGCTAGCATGCCGACCGAGCCACAACCGCAACCACTACCCCAAGCACCAATCCTGGTTGCTGATCCACCCGTTGAGCCGAAGCCGCTCCCCGTCTATAGGAGACTTCCGAGGACAAAGTACACCAAAGCTCGGAGAGAAGCACCGGCGGCTTTCTTTGCGGTGTATTCTCACCCCACAAAGCCACAACGAGAAAGATTTGGTCCGAAAATCGGACTAGAAGAAGACCAAGTCTACTATTGGGGGTCGAGAAATAGGAAGAAGTTCGGTATCATTACGTCCGAGCAGCGTATTGCCGAGTTAGAGAGAAGAAACGATCGAGTGGTGAGCAAGAACGAGGAGCTTCAACTTTTGAATCAACGACTCGTCGATGCTCTCCACGCCGGCATATGTCCCACCGCGGAGGTCCCGTTCCGCACTCGGATGTGCCTAGCGAAGGCTCGAAGTTGTTCCTCAACAACAAGAGCCTATTCTCGAGTCGTCCGACGATTCCATCGACATGGACCACTTGAAGACGGGATGTGCGAAGCCTCATGCCTACCCTTGTCGAGCGCCCATCCATACCTTTGCCATCCGATACCCTTCCCGGACCTGCTCATGATCTTGTCGGAGTCCACACCGACTTGATCTCGGATATCGCCCGCAAGGCCAAGCACGAGCTCATGCTCATGGCCACCGCCGGTTTTCCTTTGTGGATATCTTCACCGACTCCCGACACGTCTATTCATCCCGAGACTCTTCATGGGGCCGAGTACTTGCGAGTGTTTCAACGAGCCGAACCTGCTCCGTACTTCAAAGCCGAATCCTCGAGACACTCGGCAACCATCCACCTTTATCCGACCACCATCGTTCAGATTTTAATGGATGTTGGTCGATGGTTGCCGCTTCCGTAGCATGATCACAAACGCCAAGACGTTGGAGATCCTTTCCTCCAAAGAACGAAGAAGGCTACGAGGAGCATATGCAGGTGATGTCGGCCGAGTTTCGGTGCCATCTCACCTCGTTTCAACTCGTGAAGTCCAGCTCGTTCGGTACTCTCACCTACAACCGGATGGAAGTTGGGTCGTCGTGGATGTCTCCGTGGATGAATTGCGTTCCAATCCAAAGCCTTCCGTGAGATCGATTTGCCGAAAACGCCCCTCCGGATGCCCGATACGTGATCTTCATAATGGATCTTCCTTGGTCACTTGGGTGGAGCACGTGGATGTACGCGAGAAGGAGATGAAGGCCAGTTTCGAACCTTTTGTTCATTCGGGGTTCGCTTTTGGTGCAAAGCGTTGGATCTCAACTCTCCAACGACAAGCCGAGCGCTACATGTGCGCCACGGTATCCACTCTTCACCCGGTGACTCGATCATTTCTCTTGAAGGAAGAAGAGGACTTGCGGAAATGGCAAAACAGATGACGATCTGTTTCTTCAACGATATCGCAACTCCACGTACCACCACCGGACTTGTTCGAACCGAACAAGAGACACTCGAATGGAGGTCGGGACCAACAAGCGAAGGGGTGATCCGAGCAAGCCCCCGGAGTCAATCGTACTGCTGGTTGTTCCGTTGTTCATCTATCTCATCACACCAGGATCTTTGAGTTCCTCAAAGACGTTCGAACGAGACCATTGTGGGATAGTATGTCGATGGACAGCTCGGTGCGTGTGCTAGCAAATTTCACCATCGGTCTTGACCCGCGGAACCAGATTTCGGTGCTCGCCATAGATAGTCACAACGACTTCCTTATTCTTCGGGAGTGTTGCACCGATGCAACGGGGTCGTCCGTGATATACGCGCCGATTAACCATTCCATTCTCCAAGTGTTTGTTATGTGGAGTTCAACCGGAGCCATTTCCGCTTATGTCTTCGGCTTCTCCATTCTCGCCAAACGTATCCGGAGCTGTACTTGACGGAACACTGCTGACTATAGTGTTCCAGATCTCGGTGAAGGCTACATCAGCCAAGTCTGCCGTGGAGTCGGCAACTACCCTTGTCCAGGACACACTTCAAAGGATCAGAGCCGCAGTCAATTAAGGAGCAAACGTTGGATGCAAGGCCCTGCTAGCCTTGTTTGTGACTGTTGGTGACTTGCTTCGGGAGGAGCTTCACGATCTTCAAGGGGGAGTTTTTCTTTAACTTATTTCATTTTTTCACTTGTGTATATATGTTTTGTGTGTTTACTTCTGTTTGTGTGTTTAAATTCAATAACCATGCTTGAATTTTTCATTTTCGTGAAATATCTGTCTAACATTGAGGACAATGTTTAATTCAAGTGTGGGGGGAAGGTTTATTAAAAAGAAAAGAAAAAATTTGAAAAATTCAAAAAATTCAAAAAAATAATTTACTTGTTTTCGTTTTCTACGGTAACAATATATCGACTAGATCATACTTACTCCCTTGGTAGCGTTGAACCTACCATTGCACTTAGTAAGTCACTGTGGTCACGTATTGTTACCCTAATAAAAAAATTGAAAATAAAAAAAAATAGTTTTGTAAGCTCGTTTGTTTCGCACTGGCTTTGGAGCTATCGAGTCTTAGAAAGTGCTTGTTTGTTTATTTGAGCTATATCAAAAAAAAAATATAATCAAAAAAATCAAAAAATCAAAAATGACAAAAATATTTGCTTCTGTTTTGTGTGTTATTGTTTGTTTTGTGCTTTGTTCTTTCCAATTCCGATGATGAATTGAGTTTAAATTGTTGTGATTAGGAGAATGTTTATTATATGTCAAGGCTTTGTGTAGTTTGCTTTGGATTTAATATGCATAACTTGTGATTGCTCGAATTTCCATGTTCACTTAACCTGTTTCGATTAGTTGATTGCAATCCGAGAAGCACATTTGAACATACATTGTCATGCATACCCAGAAAATGTGAGAATTTGAGCCTATTGAATATTCACATGTATGCATCATTCATACATTTACTCGTTCTTCATGTGTGCACAATTCATGAGTTTTGAACCTAGAACTTGCTCAGAGACCACTTGAAACGTTTTATTAATCTGTGATGAATTAGAGATGATTAAGGCATTAGTAAAGCACCATGGCCAAACTGACTTACAGCCCTGTAAACACTAATCCTTTAGGTTAACCTCTTTTGAGCCTAACATGTTTTTAGCCTTTTTCTTTGTTAACCCGCTTACTCCTAACCTGTTTTTAGCTTAAACACTAACCTGCCTTTGTTCCAACATGTGTTAAAGAGACAATTTTGTGACTTGTGGTGGTATTTTGTGCTTGAAAAGTCTTCTGGTTTGTGAAAGAAGTAAGTGTGGGGGTGTTGTTAAAAAAAAATGTTGGGTAAAAAAAAATATATATATATACAAAAAAAAAAAAAAAAAAAAAAAAAAAAAAAAAAAAAAAAGAATAAGAAGTTTTTGTTCAGAAAGTGTGAAAGATTGGAGGTGAATAAAAGTTTGGTTGTTTGATTGTTTAAGCATATAGAAAACAAGTCACAAAATTGTTTTGTGGAACACTCGGGACATTTTGTTTTTCCTATCCCTTCGTTTCTTTTAACCCCTAACCTTTGACCCCATTACACCATTGAAAGCCCTTATGATTTAATGATTTGTGGATTAATTGTAGAGAGTCGGTTAATGAGCAAGCTTATGGGAACACTACTTGTGTAATTGTTTTGAGAGTAAACACTTAACCCTAAACACCGAGCGGAAATATTTAGTGATCATTGTGAGCTTTAGTGGTTAATGTTGTTTCGATGTGCCTATTGGATTGCATGAGATTGATTGTATACTTGGTTTTCACACACTTCACCCGAGCATGAATGAGATGTACATATTAAATGCTTAGCAAATTCTTTAGCCTTGGTATATAATTTTTATTCTCTTGATTACAACTCTTGTGAACTCGCCGAGGATTATGGTTGGAAAGAATATATGTTTTGTGTTTCCCTTTTCTGTTTTGTGTTGTTTTGTTTTACGTTTTGTGTTGCTAAGGGACTAGCAATAGCTAAGTGTGGGGGAATTTGATAGGAGCACAAAGTGTGACGTTTTTAATGTATTTTCCCTACTATTTGGCTATGATTTAATTGTAACTTTGCTATTTTTGCTTAGTTTCCATATTTGAGTCCCTAAATGATGTATAAATGTGAATATGTGCAGAAAATCGGAGCTCGGAAATTTACGAAGTCTAATGGGCTTTTTCGAGGCCCATTAAGAGGTGGTCTGCCATGAGGCCCAAGATGGAAGGCCCAAACCCAAGAAGGAGGCCCAAACCCAAGATGGAAGGCCCAAATCCATGAAGGAAGGCCCAAGTTCACAATGCATGAGGAAAGGCCCAAGCCCAGATTTTCGGACATTCTGCCTGTGCAGATTAGTCAACTTGCGAAGCCCATAACTCCCAATTGCACCGTCCGATCTAGCTGTAATTTTGATACACGCTGCATGTGCGTGTTAGATATTCTGTATTAAAATTTGAGAATCATCCAACCGTTCAAACGTGCATTATTCCGTTCTAAGTGGGAATAGCTCAGTGCTGCCTGCTTTTTATTTCTTTCCTCTTCTTTTATTTTCAATGCTCCACTCACCCTTATATTCTTCCCTCTTCTTTCTACCCATACCATTAGTGTTTGATTTCTTTTACCTAAATAAATGGTTAATTGCAACCCATTACATTTCCACCATGCCACTTACCATTTCTTTATCTCCCACTTAAATTCCACTTCTCTTCTCTTTCTTTCTTTATTTCTTGCATTGTCTTCTTCTTCCTCTCCATTCTCCTATAAATAGCAGCCTCATTCTTCTCTTCAACACACCTCAATGGGGAGGGACAAACCCTCCTCTTCCTCTTTCTCTTCTCACATCATATTTTCCATTCTCTAGTATTTAGGGTTTTCAAGACTTCAAGGAGGAGGAGAAGGCGTCTACACCATCACCACCAGCCCCTATTCAACATCACCATCACCATCATCACCTTGTCTTCACGGCTTGGATTACTTGTGGTCAAGGATTCAAGATGTGGTTTCAAGATCTTCATGCTATTCATACGGTGTATTTCGACTTAGCCTTTAAATTTATGCCTCTTTGTTGCTTGTTTATCCTTTGTATTAGTTAACATGACATGATTTATATAATTTTCAGCCTTTGTTTATGGGTTTATTTAATTGTTGGATCCTAATTAATTAGTTCTTCTAGTAGCTTATGTGACTCCGTTTATTTGATTCTATTTTAGTAGATAACTTTTATATGTTTTTGTTTTAAGGTTGCAAACTTAAGATGATTGCATATAATTGGTGCTAGAATTAGGGTTTTAATTCTAATTCACAAGTAGTAAAGGCTTTGGAAAGAGGTCGGAAACAAATAAGAAGGATCACGGATAGATGGGCGGTCCCACTAGGTCGTGCACTTTAATTAACAACTCTTCTTTTATGCGTTGGACATGTTTTGATTAGCTACCTTTGCATGTTTGATTGGTTAATCTAGGTGCGGTCGCTTAGGTTAATTTTCATGAAAGTGGTTTTATTTGGGGAATGATAATTGGCGGTCCAGCATTCCACATATGTTAATTTCGGTTTCATGGCTAGGGAACTTGGTTAATTTTCGGTCCAATAATTGGTAAACTTGTATACTTGTGGCTGAACTTTATATTCTTTATGTTTCATCCCATCTTATTTCATTTATTCTTTGTAGATTAATTAATTTATTTCATTCAATTTATTTCTTAAACCCCTCGTTTACTTTGTACATATGTATATATTTATACTTTATACTTGTTAATAATAATTATTTATTTTATTTAATTTCTTGTGACATTTTTTGTTAGGTACACCCTTTGATCTCCGTTGTGAACGATACCCTACTATGCACTATACTACTACCGATAGGGTTTTTTTAAATTGACGCTCATTTTGGGCCTATCACACATCACACCCCTACACTTGAACTATTGCTAGTCCTCTAGCAAACACAGAACAAAACATCACAAAACAGAAAGGGAAACACACAACAGACTGTCTTTCCAACCATAATCCTCAGCGAGTTCGAAAAAATTATAATCAAGAGAATAAAAATTATATACCAAGGTTAAAGAATTTGCTAAGCATTTAATATGTACATCTCATTTATGCTCGGGTGAAGTGTGTGAAAACCAAGTATACAATTAATCTCATGCAATCCAATAGGCACATCGAAACAACATTAACCACTAAAGCTCACAAGATTCACTAAATATTTCCGCTCAGTGTTTAGGGTTAAGTGTTTACTCTCAAAACAATTACACAAGTAGTGTTCCCATATGCTTGCTCATCGACCGACTCTCTACAATTAATCTACAAATCATCAGATCATAAGGGCTTTCAATGGTGTAATGAGGCCAAAGGGTAAATGGTAAATGGTGAATGGAAAATGGTAAATGAAGTAAAAGGACTCGAAATGAAAAATGTTTTACATGTTTGCAAGACAAATCAACGACTTTGAAACTCATACCTATGCTATACCCGAAACAACTGTTATTTTCCTCCAACCTTTTATTGAAAATAATACAAGAAAATAACTCTATTTTTGACATTTCTCTTTCTGACATTCTTTTTTTTCTTTCTTTCTTTTCTATTTTTTTTTTCTTTGAGGAATTTATTCCTTCTTTTTTTTTTCTGATTTTTTTTTCTTTTCTTTGAACAAATACAACAAAGTAAATACACCCCCACACTTGCCTTTTGGTATACTACCATACAAATCAAAAACCGAAGCATAAGAACACAAGAAGTCACTATCATCGTCTTGCAAACATAAATAAAACAAGGGTGAGATGGTGTGGGTGAACAAAAGAAACGGCTAATGAGTGTTTAGTTTAAAAGGGGATTCCTAAAGTTCGTGTTTAGATGGATGGTGAATATTTTGGCCATGGTGCTCAACTAATGCCTTACTCATTTCTAATTCATTACAGATTAACAAAATGTTTCAAGTGGTCTCTGAGCAAGTTCTAGGTTCAAAAACTCATGAATTGTGCACACATGAAGAACGAGTAAATGTATGAAAGATGCATACATGTGAATATTCAATAGGCTCAAATTCTCACATTTTCTGGGTATGCATGACAATGTATGTTTTAAATGTGCTTCTCGGATTGCAATCAATTAATCGAAACAGGTTATGTGAACATGGAATTTCGAGCAATCATAAGTTATGCATATTAAATCCAAAGCAAACTACACAAAGCCTTGACATATAATAAACATTCTCCTAATGACAACAATTAAACTCAATTCATCATCGGAATTGGAAAGAACAAAGCACAAAACAAACAATAACACACAACAGAAGCACAATATTTTTGTCATTTTTGATTTTTGGATTTTTTTTTATTTTTCAATGTAGGTAACAATACGTGACCACAGGGACTCACTTAGTGCAATGGTAGGTTCAACGCTACCAAGGGAGTGAGGGTGATATAGTCGATATACCGTTACCGTAGAAAACGAAAACAAACAAATAAATAAACAACAGAAGCAATTTTTTTTTCTTTTTCAATTTTTTTTATTAGGGTAACAATACGTGACCACAGTGACTTACTAAGTGCAATGGTAGGTTCAACGCTACCAAGGGAGTAAGTATGATTTAGTCGATATATTGTTACCATAGAAAACAAAAAACAAGTAAATTATTTTTTTGAATTTTTCAAATTTTTTTTTCAAATTTTTTCTTTTCTTTTTAATAAACCTTCCCCCCACACTTGAATTAAACATTGCCCTCAATGTTAGACAGATATTTCACGAAAATGAGAAATTCAAGCATGGTTATTGAATTTAAACACACATACATAAATAAACACACAACATAAACAACAAAGTAAACACACAACAGTTTAAGTAAATGAAAAGGGAAACAGAAAGACTCCCCTTTGAAGATCGTGAAGCTCCTCTCGAAGCAAGTCACCAACAGTCACAAACAAGGCTAGCAGGGCCTTGCATCCAACGTTTGCTCCTTAATTGACTGCGGTTCTGATCCTTTGAAGTGTGTCCTGGACGAGTGTAGTTGCCGACTCCACGGCAGACTTGGCTGATGTAGCCCTCACTGAGATCTGGAACACCATAGTCAGTAGTGTTCCATCAAGTACAGCTCCGGATACGTTTGGCAGAATGGAGAAGCCTGAAGACATAAACGGAAATGGCTCCGGTTGAACTCCACATAGCAAACACTGGAGAATGGAATGGTTAATCGGCGCGTATATCACAGACGACCCCGTTGCATCGGTGCAACACTCCTGAAGAATGAGGAAGTCGTTGTGACTATCTATGGCGAGCACCGAAATCTGGTTCCGCGGGTCAAGACCGATGGTGAAATTGGCTAGCACACGCACCGAGCTGTCCATCGACATACTATCCCATTGTGGTCTTGTCTGCACGTCTTTGAGGAACTCAAAGATCCTGGTGTGATGAGATAGATGAACGACGGAACAACCAGCAGTACGATTGACTCCAGGGGGCTTGCTCGGATCTCCCCTTCGCTTGTTGGTCCTGACCTCCATTCGAGTGTCTCTTGTTCGGTTCGAACAAGTCCAGTGGTGGTACGTGGAGTTGCTGATATCGTTGAAGAAACAGATCGTCATCTGTTTTGCCATTTCCGCAAGTCCTCTTCTTCCTTAAGAGAAATAATCGAGTCACCGGGTGAAGAGTGGATACTGTGGCGCACATGCGCTCGCTTGTCTTGGAGAGTTGAGATCCAACGCTTTGCACCAAGCGAACCCCGAATGAACAAATGGTTCGAAACTGGCCTTCATCTCCTTCTCGCGTACATCCACGTGCTCCACCCAAGTGACTAAGGAAGATCCATTATGAAGATCACGTATCAGGCATCCGGAGGGGCGTTTTCGGCAAATCGATCTCACGGAAGGCTTTGGATTTGAACGCAATTCATCCACGGAGACATCCACGACGACCCAACTTCCATCCAGTTGTAGGTGAGAGTACCGAACGAACTGGACTTCACGAGTTGAGTGATAGGAGCACAAAGTGTGACGTTTTTAATGTGTTTTCCCTACTATTTGGCTATGATTTAATTGTAACTTTGCTATTTTAGCTTAGTTTCCATATTTGAGTCCTAAATGACGTATTAATGTGAACATGTGCAGAAACGAAGTCTAATGGGCTTTCTCGAGGCCCATTAAGAGGTGGTCTGCCATGAGGCCCAAGAAGGGGGCCCAAGCCCATGAAGGAAAGGCCCAAATCCATGAAGGAAGGCCCAGGTTCACAAAGCATGAGGAAAGGCCCAAGCCCAGATTTTCGGACATTCTGCCTGTGCAAATTAGTCAACTTGCGAAGCCCATATCTCCCAATTGCACCGTCAGATCTAGCTGTAATTTTGATACACGCTGCATGTGGATGTTAGGTATTCGGCATTAAAATTTCAGAATCATCCAACCGGTGGAACGTCCATTATGCCGCTCTAAGTGCGCACTGCTCAGTGCTGTCTGCTTTTTATTTCTTTCCTCTTCTTTTATTTTCAATGCTCCACTCACCCCTATATTCTTTCCTCTTCTTTCTGCCCACAATATTAGTGTTTGATTTCTTTTATCTAAATAAATGGTTCATTGCCATATGACTTCATTTCCACCATTCCACTTACCATTTCTTTTCTACCACTCACATTCCACTTCTCTTCCTTTTCTTTCTTTATTTCTTTCATTGTCTTCTTCTTCCTCTCCATTCTCCTATAAATAGCAGCCTCATTCTTCTCACCAATTCACACCCCAATGGGGAGGGACAAACCCTCCTCTTTCTCTTCTCCCTCTCACATCATATTTTCCATTCTCTAGTATTTAGGGTTTTCAAGTCTTCAAGGAGGAGGGGAGCTGTTTACACCATTACCACCAGCCATCAACCATCATCACCACCATCATCATCACCTTGGGAATCTCGGCTTTTGAGTTACTCGCGTGAGGATTTAAGAGTTTGTGATCTTCGAGTTCTTCCTACTTTCCATATGGTGTACTTCAACTTATTCTTTAATTACTCTTTTTGAGTTCCTCTTTGTTGCTTGTTTATTCTTTGTATTAGTTAACATGACATGATTTATATAATTTTCAGCCTATATTTATGAGTTTATTTGATTGTTAGATCCTAATTAATTAGTTCTTCTAGCAGCTTATGTGACTCCGTTTATTTGATTCGGTTTTATTGAATCTTTTATGTGTTCTTGTTTTAAGGTTCGAAACTTAAGATGATTGCATGTAATTGGTGCTAGAATTAGGGTTTTAATTCTAATTCACAAGTAGTAAAGGCTTATCAAACGGGTCGGAATCAAATTAAGAAGGATCGCGGATAGACGAGCGTTCGCTAGGTCGCGCACTTTAATTAACAACTCTTCTCCTATGCGTTAGATATGTTATTGATTGATCACCTTTGCATGTTTAATTGTTTAATTTAGATGAGCGTTCACTAGGTTAATTTTCATAGAAGAGGTTTTATTTGGGGAATGATAACCCGTGTGGGCATTCCACATATGTTAATTTCGGTTTCATGGCTAGGGAACTTGGTTAATTTTCGGTCTAATGATTGGTAAACTTGTGTATATGTGGCTGAACTTTATATACTTTGTGTTTCATCATCATATTTTATTTATTCTTTGTAATTTAATTAATTTATTTCATTCAATTTATCTCTCAATTCCCCTTTTTACTTTGTACATATGTATATATTTATACTTTATACTTGTTAATAATAATTCTTTATTTTATTTAATTCTTTGTGACATTTTTTGTTAGGTACACCCTTTGATCTCCGTTGTGAACGATACCCTACTTACACTATACTACTACGCTTTTAGGGTTTTAAATTGATGCTTGCTAATAGCCTATCAATTTTTGGCGCCGTCGACGTGGATTGAAAATATTCCTAACCTAATATATTTTTTTTGTGAATACTGTTTATAATTTTTTGTAATTATTACTTGTATATAATTACTGTTTACTTTTTATTGTCTATAATTTTACTTTTTTTTTTAAATGTTCATATTACTTGTTTTTAATACTTGTTCATATTTTGTTACACTTAGTAATTTTATTTAGGTGTCTTTTATATAGTTGATTATTTTTTGTTGTTGTAAGTTGTAACTTGAACGGAAATAGGTAAGGTCCTTTTGTTAATATTGGCCTAAACCCTTCATTTTTACCGTAAGGTTATTTGAGGTTGAGGGCGGCCTTTATTAACACTTGGAGAATTGTCGAACACTTAAGTGCTTTCTCAACTGAGTAAGGGGCACATGAATGGTGTCTAGATATGATCAAGACTCTGGGTGACGGGTTTGTAAAATTGGATTCAGAGGACTTGTCCACTAAATGAATCCTGCCTCTCGCTTATCTCTTGTGATCTGGCCATTCGCCTTCTGAAAACACGGAAAGTCATTTAAGTCAAGGCATTGCACCTAGGCCGTAAGTCCACCTTGAGTTACCGCTTGGAATCAACTTTCATTTTTTTTCAACTATATTCAGGCAAAAGAAAATATTTTTGTGTAAATAAAATATACGTAGACATAGGAATATACGTAGACATAGGAATATACGTAGACATAAAATATACTTAGACATAGGAAATTTTATTCATTCATTTTGTATAGATAATTTGTGACACATTTTTAACTTTGTAAATATTTTGTTTTTATTTTGTAAATTTATTACTAACCTTTTTTATTTTGTATAGGAAATAATCCGGGTTTATCGGAAATTTTACCACATACATCGGAGCATACGTTTAGGAAGTCAAGGTTGAAAAACCTTGAGGTTGATGTCTTGTTGGTGATTTTTGGTTTCCTCGGGAGTAAAAAGGTAAGTTTTGTTTTCACTCTCGTTATTTTTTCTGTTTAAAAATAAATAAATAAATATTAAAAAAAAAAAAAAAAAAAATTGTAAATAAACAAAAAAGAGTGCTTGTTTTGTTTTACTGTTTGTAATTATTTATTTTCACTTTTTATTACTGTTTGTTTGTTTTGGGCTTGTTTGTTTGTTATTTATTATTGGGCCTTAGGCCTATTCGTTTGTGTGATTGGTTAGGGTTTTTGGTTTCGTCAAATAAAAAAATAAAAAAAACAAAAAATAAAAATTTAGCCCATTGGGCTCGTGTCATTCACGAAGCCCAAAACCCATAACCCAAGCCCATTAGTGTGTCGGGCCTCTTCGTTTTTAGGCCCATTAGTTTAAGTCCACCAATAATGGGCCGGAGATTTCTTTGGCCCAGGCCCACTTTAAGGCCCAGACCATTCCGATGGCCCAAGCCCGTTTAAAGTGTCGGCAAGCGCGTGTGCTACGCGTTTTCACTGTTCACTTTACGACTTTTCGTAAAGTATTAAAAAAATAAAAAAATAAAAAATTGAAAAGCAAAGAAAAAATTTGATTGGGCCGACGCACGACTTTTGCGTCGGCCGAATTGTTTAATAAATCGTGCGCGCGTTCCACTATTCCCTTTGCGACTTTCGTCGCTCGATCCGTGATTTACGGATCTCTGTCCTCGACTTTGGACACGCGTCCGTCCATTCTGTTCCCTTCCCTTCTGTTTGCGTTAGTTTCCTTAGGTCATTTCGCATTTCCCTTAGTCTCTCTCTCACATTCTCTCTCATCTCCTCTCGTTTTTCTCTAAGTGTTCTTCGTGTTCTTCATCTGTTCTTCAGTTTTCCCAGAACCCTCCCAAAACCCAGAAAAGCTTTCCTCCATTCCCAACCCAGAAATGGCCAAACGAGTGAATTCTTTCAGTGATTTGTTTCAGGCAGGTCCTTCAGGGAGTCAAATCTTTGAAGGTCTGGATGAAATAATTCCACCAAGCATGCTCAATAGCGCCGATGCTAGCATGCCGACCGAGCCACAACCGCAACCACTACCCCAAGCACCAATCTTGGTTGCTGATCCACCTATTGAGCTGGAAGCCGCTCCTGTCTATAGGAGACTTCCGAGGTCGAAGTACAGCAAAGCTCAGAGAGATGCACTTGCGGCTTTCTTTGCGGTGTATTCTCACCCCACCAAGCCACAACGTGAAAGATTTGGTCCAAAAATCGGACTTGAGGAGGACCAAGTCTATTATTGGGGGTCGAGAAATAGGAAGAAGTTCGGTATCCAGTCTTCCGAGCAGCGTATTGCCGAGCTAGAGAAAAGAAACGATCAGCTGGTGAGCAAAAACGAGGAGCTTCAAATGCAGAATCAAAAACTCGTCGATGCTCTCCACAGCGGCATCTGTCCCAATTGCGGAGGTCCTGTTCCGCACTCAGATGTGCCTAGGCGAAGGCTCGAAGTTGTTCCTCCACAACAAGAGCCTATTCTCGAGTTGTCCGATGATTCCATCGACATGGACCACTTGAGACGGGATGTACGGAGCCTCATGCCTACACTAGTCGAGCGCCCATCCGTACCTGTGCCATCTAATCTTCCGGGACCTGCTCATGATCTTGTCGGAGTCCACACCGACTTGATCTCGGATATCGTCCGTAAGGCCAAACACGAGCTCCTGCTCATGGCCACTGCCGGATTTCCTTTGTGGATAACTTCACCGACTCCCGACACGTCTATTCATCCCGAGACTCTTCATAGGGCCGAGTACTTGCGAGTGTTTCAACGAGCTGAACCTGCTCCGTACTTCAAAGCCGAATCGTCGAGACACTCGGCAACCATCCATCTTTATCCGACCACCATCGTTCAGATCTTAATGGATGTTGGTCGATGGTTGCCAGTCTTCTGTAGCATGATCACAAACGCCAAGACGTTGGAGATCCTTTCCTCCAGCAACGAAGAAGGCTACGAGGAGCATATGCAGGTGATGTCGGCCGAGTTTCTGGTGCCATCTCACCTCGTTTCGACTCGTGAAGTCCAGTTCGTTCGGTACTCTCACCAACAACTGGATGGAAGTTGGGTCGTCGTGGATGTCTCCGTGGATGAATTGCGTTCAAATCCAAAGCCTTCCGTGAGATCGATTTGCCGAAAACGCCCCTCCGGATGCCTGATACGTGATCTTCAGAATGGTTCTTCCTTGGTCACTTGGGTGGAGCACGTGGATGTACGCGAAAAAGAGATGAAGGCCAGTTTCGAACCTTTTGTACATTCAGGGTTTGCTTTTGGTGCAAAGCGTTGGATCTCAACTCTCCAACGACAAGCCGAGCGCTACATGTGCGCCACAGGTATCCACTCTTCACCCGGTGACTCGATTATTTCTCTTGAAGGAAGAAGAGGACTTGCGGAAATGGCAAAACAGATGACAATCTGTTTCTTCAACGACATCAGCAACTCCACGTACCA
Source organism: Rubus idaeus (assembly GCA_030142095.1). NCBI lineage: Eukaryota > Viridiplantae > Streptophyta > Magnoliopsida > Rosales > Rosaceae > Rubus > Rubus idaeus. The sequence continues at coordinate 14,630,143 of CM057968.1, read as the reverse complement.
CCACTGGACTTGTTCGAACCGAACAAGAGACACTCGAATGGAGGTCAGGACCAACAAGCGCAGGGGTGATCCGAGCAAGCCCCCTGGAGTCAATCGTACTGCTGGTTGTTCCGTCGTTCATCTATCTCATCACACCAGGATCTTTGAGTTCCTCAAAGACGTTCAGACTAGACCAATGTGGGATAGTATGTCGATGGACAGCTCGGTACGTGTGCTAACAAATTTCACCATCGGTCTTGACCCGCGGAACCAGATCTCGGTGCTCGCTATAGATAGTCACAACGACTTCCTCATCCTTCAGGAGTGTTGCACCGATGCAACGGGGTCGTCTGTGATTTATGCGCCGATTAACCATTCCATTTTCCAGTGTTTGCTATCTGGAGTTCAACCGGAGCCGTTTCCGCTCATGTCTTCTGGCTTTTCCATTCTGCCAAACGTATCCGGAGCTGTACTTGACGGAACACTTCTGACTATGGTGTTCCAGATCTCAGTGAGGGCTACATCAGCCAAGTCTGCCGTGGAGTCGGCAACTACCCTTGTCCAGGACACACTTCAAAGGATCAGAGCCGCAGTCAATTAAGGAGCAAACGTTGGATGCAAGGCCCTGCTAGCCTTGTTTGTGACTGTTGGTGACTTGTCTTCGGGAGGAGCTTCACGATCTTCAAGGGGGAGATTTTCTTTAACCTATCTTATTTTTCATTTGTATATATGTTGTGTGTTTAAATTCAATAACCATGCTTGAATTTTTCATTTTCGTGAAATATCTGTCTAACATTGAGGACAATGTTTAATTCAAGTGTGGGGGGAAGGTTTATTAAAAAGAAAAGAAAAAATTTGAAAAATTGAAAAAATTCAAAAAAATAATTTACTTGTTTTCGTTTTCTACGGTAACAATATATCGACTAGATCATACTTACTCCCTTGGTAGCGTTGAACCTACCATTGCACTTAGTAAGTCACTGTGGTCACGTATTGTTACCCTAATAAAAAAAAATTGAAAAAGAAAAAAAAATAGTTTTGTAAGCTCGTTTGTTTCGCACTGGCTTTGGAGCTATCGAGTCTTAGAAAGTGCTTGTTCGTTTATTTGAGCTATATCATTTTAAAAAAAAAATCAATCAAAAAAAATCAAAAAATCAAAAATTACAAAAATATTTACTTCTGTTGTGTGTTTTATTTGTGTTATGTGCTTTGTTCTTTCCAATCCCAAGGATGAATTGAGTTTAATTGTTGTGATTAGGAGAATGTTTTGTTATATGTTAAGGCTTTGTGTAATTTGCTTTGGATTTAATTTGCATAACTTGTGATTGCTCGAAATTCCATGTTCACATAACCTGTTTCGATTAATTGATTGCAATCCGAGAAGCACATTTAAACATACATTGTCATGCATACCCAGAAAATGTGAGGATTTGAGCCTATTGAATATTCACATGTATGCATATTTCATACATTTACTCGTTCTTCATGTGTGCACAATTCATGAGTTTTGAACCTAGAACTTGCTCAAAGACCACTTGAAACGTTTTGTTAATCTGTGATGAATTAGAGATGATTAAGGCATTAGTTGAGCACCATGGCCAAAATATTCACCATCCATCTAAACACGAACTTTAGGAATCCCCTTTTGAACTAAACACTCATTAGCCTTTTCTTTTGTTCACCCACACCATCTCACCCTTGTTTTATTGTGTTTGCAAGACGATGATAGTGACTTCTTGTGTTTTTATGCTTCGGATTTGTATTGTAGTATACCAAAAGGCAAGTGTGGGGGTGTATTTATTTTGTTGTATTTGTTCAAAGAAAGAAAAAAAAAATCAGAAAAAAAAAGAAGGAATAAATTCCTCAAAGAAAAAAAAATAGAAAAGAAAGAAAGAAAAAAAAAATGTCAGAAAGAGAAATTCCAAAAATAGAGTTATTTTGTTGTATTGTTTTATTTTCAATAAAAGGTTGGAGGAGAATAAGAGTTGTTTCGGGTATAGCATAGGTATGAGTTTCAAAGTCGTTGATTTGTCTTGCAAACATATGAAATATTTTTCATTTCCAGTCCCTTCATTCATCATTCACCATTCACCCTTTGACCCCTGTTTCACCTTAAAAGCCCTTATGATTTAATGATTTGTGGATTAATTGTGGAGAGTTGGTTAATGAGCAAGCTTATGGGAACATTACTTGTGCAATTGTTATGAGAGTAAACACTTAACCCTAAACACTGAGCGGAAATATTTAGTGATCATTGTGAGCTTTAGTGGTTAATGTTGTTTCGATGTGCCTATTGGATTGCTTGAGATTTTTTGTATACTCGGTTTTCACACACTGCACCCGAGCATGAATGAGATGTACATGTTAAATGCTTAGCAAATTTGTTAGCCTTGGTATATAATTTTTATTCTCTTGATTATAACTCTTCTGAACTCGCTGAGGGTTATGGTTGGAAAGACCATTTTGTTTTGTGTTTCGTTTTCTGTTTTGTGTTGTTCTGTTTTAAAGTTCTGTGTTTGCTAGAGGACTAGCAATAGCTAAGTGTGGGGGAATTTGATAGGAGCACAAAGTGTGACGTTTTTAATGTGTTTTCCCTACTATTTGGCTATGATTTAATTGTAACTTTGCTATTTTAGCTTAGTTTCCATATTTGAGTCCTAAATGACGTATTAATGTGAACATGTGCAGAAACGAAGTCTAATGGGCTTTCTCGAGGCCCATTAAGAGGTGGTCTGCCATGAGGCCCAAGAAGGGGGCCCAAGCCCATGAAGGAAAGGCCCAAATCCATGAAGGAAGGCCCAGGTTCACAAAGCATGAGGAAAGGCCCAAGCCCAGATTTTCGGACATTCTGCCTGTGCAGATTAGTCAACTTGCGAAGCCCATATCTCCCAATTGCACCGTCAGATCTAGCTGTAATTTTGATACACGCTGCATGTGGATGTTAGGTATTCGGCATTAAAATTTCAGAATCATCCAACCGGTGGAACGTCCATTATGCCGCTCTAAGTGCGCACTGCTCAGTGCTGTCTGCTTTTTATTTCTTTCCTCTTCTTTTATTTTCAATGCTCCACTCACCCCTATATTCTTTCCTCTTCTTTCTGCCCACAATATTAGTGTTTGATTTCTTTTATCTAAATAAATGGTTCATTGCCATATGACTTCATTTCCACCATTCCACTTACCATTTCTTTTCTACCACTCACATTCCACTTCTCTTCCTTTTCTTTCTTTATTTCTTTCATTGTCTTCTTCTTCCTCTCCATTCTCCTATAAATAGCAGCCTCATTCTTCTCACCAATTCACACCCCAATGGGGAGGGACAAACCCTCCTCTTTCTCTTCTCCCTCTCACATCATAGTTTCCATTCTCTAGTATTTAGGGTTTTCAAGTCTTCAAGGAGGAGGGGAGCTGTTTACACCATTACCACCAGCCATCAACCATCATCATCACCTTGGGAATCTCGGCTTTTGAGTTACTCGCGTGAGGATTTAAGAGTTTGTGATCTTCGAGTTCTTCCTACTTTCCATATGGTGTACTTCAACTTATTCTTTAATTACTCTTTTTGAGTTCCTCTTTGTTGCTTGTTTATTCTTTGTATTAGTTAACATGACATGATTTATATAATTTTCAGCCTATATTTATGAGTTTATTTGATTGTTAGATCCTAATTAATTAGTTCTTCTAGCAGCTTATGTGACTCCGTTTATTTGATTCGGTTTTATTGAATCTTTTATGTGTTCTTGTTTTAAGGTTCGAAACTTAAGATGATTGCATGTAATTGGTGCTAGAATTAGGGTTTTAATTCTAATTCACAAGTAGTAAAGGCTTATCAAACGGGTCGGAATCAAAATAAGAAGGATCGCGGATAGACGAGCGTTCGCTAGGTCGCGCACTTTAATTAACAACTCTTCTCCTATGCGTTAGATATGTTATTGATTGATCACCTTTGCATGTTTAATTGTTTAATTTAGATGAGCGTTCACTAGGTTAATTTTCATAGAAGAGGTTTTATTTGGGGAATGATAACCCGTGTGGGCATTCCACATATGTTAGTTTCGGTTTCATGGCTAGGGAACTTGGTTAATTTTCGGTCTAATGATTGGTAAACTTGTGTATATGTGGCTGAACTTTATATACTTTGTGTTTCATCATCATATTTTATTTATTCTTTGTAATTTAATTAATTTATTTCATTCAATTTATCTCTCAATTCCCCTTTTTACTTTGTACATATGTATATATTTATACTTTATACTTGTTAATAATAATTCTTTATTTTATTTAATTCTTTGTGACATTTTTTGTTAGGTACACCCTTTGATCTCCGTTGTGAACGATACCCTACTTACACTATACTACCGATAGGGTTTTTTTAAATTGATGCTCCTTTTGGGCGTGTCATTGAAAGACGATCTGAGATGTGATTAACAGAGAGTTCACAACGGGAACACTCGGCCGACATCAACCTCGAGCGGAATATTGCGATCCTCGTGAGCCTTCTTCGTTCATTGCCTTGGAGGAAAGGATCTCCAACGTCTTGGCGTTTGTGATCATTGCCTTGGTACATAATTTTTTCTCCGATTCGGAACCGACCGGGCAAGACCATCGACTGATGTGAACGTAAAATACGTTCACAAAGTGCCTTTAATTACTGGATTTTGCTATTTCGAAAGCTTATTTGTTTGTATAATGTTTGTTTTCGTGTTTTTAGGGAAAATACCAGTAAAATGTTAATCTGCACAGAAAAGGTGAATTTTGGAGATATTCAGCGTAATTCGGAAAGTAAACCGTGACTTTCATTTGTGGAATAAAATATTGTACGAAGATTTCGGAAACCGTTCCGAATCCCGACAATTTGTCGGCGAACCACCACATAAGGCGGCGCAACCACCACACGCGGTGGCGATACACATTTTAAATCTCCATTCTATTTTCCCTTGTTTATATTTTATTTATATTTTTAATTATTTTGTTTCTTTTTGTTATTTTATTTCTATTGTTTTATTTTACATTTATTTCATTTTAATTTCTTTTGTTATTTTACTTTTCTTTTCTTTTGTTTTATTTTTATAATTATTTTGTTTATTTTTAGTTTATTTTAATTATTTTGTTTTGTTTTGTTTTGCAGCACCACGACAGCCACCTTTGGCTTCTTCCTTCACCAACCTCCTCCACTGCCGGCAGCATCTTCACCTACTATCTCCACCAAAATCTCACCACCACTACAGAGCATCTACAGCTCACTCATCTCTGCTCCTTGGCTGCTTCTTCCCATTCCATTCTCTATTTAAGAGAAGTCCCTGCAAGCTTCAATCATCAATCATCATCAATCAACACCAATTCACCATTCCTCTGCAATTTCACAAGGCCGTGCTCTCTGTTACACCATCATGGCTGTTCTCTCCCACCATGCTTCTCAAATCACAACAGCCACCTGCAATTTCATCATCACCACCGCCGGAATTGCAAACCAGCCCGTGCTCTTTCATTTGGCAGCCAACAATCACCGATCCTCTCATCTGCAATTCATAATTTCATCAAGTTACCTGCAAATCATTCAAGCAATCATTTTTCTAATAATCTTTTCTTTTTCCTTTTGCAGGTTTGGAAAATCAATCATTCACCTCTTCCGGCGTCGTACCCAGATCGATCCTCCACCAAACCCAAGCAGGCCCTTGCTCTGCTCGTTCCCAGCGACGTGCTCAATCTCATCTTCAATTGACGCCGCACCTGTACACCACCGGCGCCGGTCTGCTGTTCATCATCGCTGCTGCAATTAATCCCGCAGCTGCCATGTCCGCCTAAAGCCCAGATTCACCGGCGACCCATCACAGCCCAGCTCAGATTTCTCAATCACCGCACCCCACAAGCTCACCGGCCATCTCTGTGACCACGGCGTCGTCGCCGCTGACGAGCCCAGTCCCTTTCCGTGAAGCCCGCGCCGTAACGAACCCAAGCCGTGTGCTGCTCTCACGGCGTCTACTCATCTTCGCCGGCGACCCATTGCCGCTGTCTCCATGCCGGCATCCCTAACCTCCCACCGATCTCTCTCCCCGTGGTCTGCAGCAAGAATAAAAGAACAACAAAGAGAATGAGCTGCTGTTCTGGAAATGAAGAAGAAATGCACGGGCTGGGAAGAAAAACGCGCAGAAGAAAGAAGGAAAAGAAGGGCATTTTTGCCATTTCCTGAAAAATCAGCTTGGGCCCTTTGACTTTGCTGTTGACCCGTTGACTTGCAGGTCAAAGCCCAATGATCCGGCCCAATTACTAAGGACACCCCCAAAGGCCCAAGTCCAATTTGTTCTCAGCACCCGCCACATCCAAAGTTACATATTACGTTACGATATAGCTGAGTCTGCCACCTTCGCCTGCCAGACAGTGTCCATTTTCATGGACACAACAGTAACATTTTTCCCAAACTCGTTTATTTATTATAATTTATTTTTGTTTAATTAACTATTCGTGAATAATTTTGGGAAATGTTATTGTTTGTTTATTTTCTATTTTTGTGTAATAATTGTTGGATTGAAGTTAATTGATTCTTCTAGCAGCTTATGTGAATTTTGTTTGTTTGGTTTTATCTTTAATGTTGAAACTAAATAATAAGGATCACGGATAGTTGGGCGGTCCCGCTAGGTCGCGCACTTGAATTAGCAACTCTTCTTCTATGCGTTAGACATGTTTAGATTAATTACCTTTGCATGTTTAATTGTTTAATCTAGATGAGCGTTCACGGGGTTGATTTTCATAGTGAGAGTTTTATTTGGGAGATGATATGGTGGTCCAGGCATCTTACATATGTTAGTTTCGGATTCATGGCTAGGGAGTTGGTTAATCTTCAAAACAATATTTGTGTGTGTGTTTTCTTGTTTTCAAAAATAATAAAAATCCAAAAATATTTCTTTTATTGTTTTCAAAAATCTCAAAAACCCCCAAAAATACTTTTGTATATAATGTATATTTTTGTAAATAGAAACAATACTGTATAGTTCATTTAATTTTGTATATATATATATTCTTTATTCTTTATACTTGTAAATAATAATTCTTTATTTAATTTAATTTTTCGTGACATTAAAAAGTAAATATAACAATCTTCTGTGGGAAAAACCTTTATTTCCCATTATACTTTACAACGACAATTGTTAGGAATTTAGGTAACATTTAATGACGTAGGTAAAAAATACATCTAATCATTTTGGCGCCGGCTCGCCGGGGATTGTTTTTACTATTTATTTTTGACTTTTGACTTTTTACTGTTGACTGTTGACTGTTGACTTTTTACTGTTGACTTTTTGACTATTGACTTTTGACTATTGACTATTGACTTTTTACTATTTGTAAATAATACTTGTTAATTTTATTTATACTCACTTGATTATACTTGTTTATATTTTTACACTTAGTAATTTATTTAGGTGTCTTTTATATAGTTGATTATTTTTTTGTTGTTGTAAGTTGTAACTTGAACGGAAATAGGTAAGGTCCTTTTGTTAATATTGGCCTAAACCCTTCATTTTTACCGTAAGGTTATTTGAGGTTGAGGGCGGCCTTTATTAACACTTGGAGAATTGTCGAACACTTAAGTGCTTTCTCAACTGAGTAAGGGGCACATGAATGGTGTCTAGATATGATCAAGACTCTGGGTGACGGGTTTGTAAAATTGGATTCAGAGGACTTGTCCACTAAATGAATCCTGCCTCTCGCTTATCTCTTGTGATCTGGCCATTCGCCTTCTGAAAACACGGAAAGTCATTTAAGTCAAGGCATTGCACCTAGGCCGTAAGTCCACCTTGAGTTACCGCTTGGAATCAACTTTCATTTTTTTTTCAACTATATTAAGGCAATGGAAAATATTTTTGTACACTTAAGTGTATTGTGTAAATAAAATATACGTAGACATAGGAATATACGTAGACATAGGAATATACTTAGACATAGGAAATTTTATTCATTCATTTTGTATAGATAATTTGTGACACATTTTTAACTTTGTAAATATTTTGTTTTTATTTTGTAAATTTATTACTAACCTTTTTATTTTGTATAGGGAATAATCCGGGTTTATCGGAAATTTTACTACATACATCGGAGCATACGTTTAGGAAGTCAAGGTTGAAAAACCTTGAGGTTGATGTCTTGTTGGTGAATTTTTTCGGTTTCCTCGCGAGTAAAAAGGTAAGTTTTCTTTTCACTCTCGTTATTTGTTTTTAAAAATAAAAATAAATTAGAAAATTTAATTGTAAATAAAATAAAATAAAAAAAAGAGTGTTTGTTTTTGTTTTACTGTTTTGAAATTGTTTACTGTTTGTTTTACTTGTGGGCTTGTTTGTTGTTTATTTGTTATTGGGCCTTAGGCCCGTTTGTGTGATTGGTTAGGGTTTTAGGTTTCGTAAAATAAAAAAATAAAAAAATAAAATATAAAAAAAAAAATTTTGGCCCATTGGGCTCGTGTCATTCACGAAGCCCAAAACCCGTAACCCAAGCCCATTTAGTGTGTCGGGCCTGTTCGTTTTTAGGCCCATTAGTTAAACCCACCAATAATGGGCCGAAGATTTCTTTGGCCCAGGCCCACTTTAAGGCCCAGACCATTCCGATGGCCCAAGCCCGTTTAAAGTGTCGGCAAGCGCGTGTGGTACGCGTTTTCACTGTTCACTTTACGACTTTTCGTAAAGTATTAAAAAAATAAAAAAATAAAAAATCGAAAATCAAGAAAAAATGTGATTGGGCCGACGCACGACTTTTGCGTCGGCCAATTTGTTTAATAAACCGCGTGCGTGTCTACTGTAGACTTTACGACTTTCGTCGCTCGATCCGGAAATTACGGGTCTTCTGTCTGTGGCACGTGTGCGAGCGTGCGTCCGTTCCCTTCCCTTCCCTTCTGTTCGTGTGTTTCATTTCACGCATTTCCTTAGGTTTCCCTTAGTCTCTCTCTCTCTCTCTCGTTTTTTTTTCTCTCATTGTTCTTCGTGTTCTTGAGCTTTTCCCAGAAATACTCCCAATTCCCAGAAAGCTATCCTCCCTTCCCAACCCAGAAATGGCCAAACGAGTGAATTCTTTCAGTGATTTGTTTCAGGCAGGTCCTTCAGAGAACCCAATCTTTGAAGGCTTGGCTGAAATAATTCCACCGAGCATGCTCAATAGCGCCGATGCTAGCATGCCGACCGAGCCACTACCACAACCGCAACCACTACCCCAAGCACCAATCTTGGTTGCTGATCCACCTATTGAGCCGGAAGCCGCTCCTGTCTATAGGAGACTTCCGAGGTCGAAGTACAGCAAAGCTCAGAGAGATGCACTTGCGGCTTTCTTTGCGGTGTATTCTCACCCCACCAAGCCACAACGAGAACGATTTGGTCCGAAAATCGGACTAGAGGAGGACCAAGTCTATTATTGGGGGTCGAGAAATAGGAAGAAGTTCGGTATCCAGTCTTCCGAGCAGCGTATTGCCGAGCTAGAGAAAAGAAACGATCGGCTGGTGAGCAAGAACGAGGAGCTTCAACTTCGAATCAAAGACTCGTCGATGCTCTCCACGGCGGCATTTGTCCCCGATTGCGGAGGTCCTGTTCCGCACTCGGATGTGCCTAGGCGAAGGCTCGAAGTTGTTCCTCGACAACAAGAGCCTATTCTCGAGTTGTCCGACGATTCCATCGACATGGACCACTTGAGAAGGGATGTGCGGAGCCTCATGCCTACCCTTGTCGAGCGCCCATCCTTACCCGTGCCATCGATACCCTTCCGGACCTGCTCATGATCTTGTCGGAGTCCACACCGACTTGATCTCGGATATCGTCCGTAAGGCCAAACACGAGCTCCTGCTCATGGCCACGCCGGTTTTCCTTTGTGGATAACTTCACCGACTCCCGACACGTCTATTCATCCCGAGACTCTTCGTAGGGCCGAGTACTTGCGAGTGTTTCAACGAGCCGAACCTCGCTCCGTACTTCAAAGCCGAATCGTCGAGACACTCGGCAACCATCCATCTTTATCCGACCACCATCGTTCAAATTCTCATGGATGTTGGTCGATGGTTGCCGGTCTTCGTAGCATGATCACAAACGCCAAAACGTTGGAGATCCTTTCCTCCAACGAACGAAGAAGGCTACAAGGAGCATATGCGGTGATGTCGGCCGAGTTTCGGTGCCATCTCACCTCGTTTCAACTCGTGAAGTCCAGTTGTTCGGTATTCTCACCAACAACCGGATGGAAGTTGGGTCGTCGTGGATGTCTCCGTGGATGAATTGCGTTCAAATCCAAAGCCTTCCGTGAGATCGATTTGCCGAAAACGCCCCTCCGGATGCCCGATACGTGATCTTCATAATGGATCTTCCTTGGTCACTTGGGTGGAGCACGTGGATGTACGCGAAAAGGAGATGAAGGCCGGTTTCGAACCATTTGTTCATTCGGGGGTTCGCTTTTGGTGCAAAGCGTTGGATCTCGACCCTCCAACGACAAGCCGAGCGCTACATGTGCGCCACGGTATCCACTCTTCACCCGGTGACTCGATTATTTCTCTTGAAGGAAGAAGAGGCTTGGCGGAAATGGCAAAACGATGACGATCTGTTTCTTCAACGACATCGCAACTCCACGTACCACCACTGGACTTGTTCGAACCGAACAAGAGACACTCGAATGGAGGTCAGGACCAACAAGCGAAGGGGTGATCCGAGCAAGCCCCCTGGAGTCAATCGTACTGGTGGTTGTTCTGTCGTGCATCTTTCCCATCACACCAGGATCTTTGAGTTCCTCAAAGACGTTCAGACTAGACCTATGTGGGATAGTATGTCGATGGACAGCTCGGTACGTGTGCTAGCAAACTTTACCATCGGTCTTGACCCGCGGAACCAGATTTCGGTGCTCGCCATAGATAGTCACAACGACTTCCTCATCCTTCGGGAGTGTTGCACCGATGCAACGGGGTCGTCTGTGATATACGCGCCGATTAACCATTCCATTTTCCAGTGTTTGCTATCTGGAGTTCAACCGGAGCCATTTCCGCTTATGTCTTCTGGCTTCTCCATTCTGCCTAACGTATCCGGAGCTGTACTTGACGGAACACTACTGACTATAGTGTTCCAGATCTCAGTGAGGGCTACATCAGCCAAGTCTGCCGTGGAGTCGGCAACTACCCTTGTCCAGGACACACTTCAACGGATCAGAGCCGCAGTCAATTAAGGAGCAAACGTTGGATGCAAGGCCCTGCTAGCCTTGTTTGTGACTGTTGGTGACTTGCTTCGGGAGGAGCTTAATGATCTTCAAGGGGGAGTTTTTCTTTAACTTATTTGTTTTTCATTTGTATATATGTTTGTGTGTTTACTTCTGTTTGTGTGTTTAAATTCAATAACCATGCTTGAATTTTTCATTTTCGTGAAATATTTGTCAACATTGAGGACAATGTTTAATTCAAGTGTGGGGGAAGGTTTATTGAAAAGAAAAGAAAAAAATTTGAAAAATTGAAAAAATTCAAAAAAATAATTTACTTGTTTTCGTTTTCTACGGTAACAATATATCGACTAGATCATACTTACTCCCTTGGTAGCGTTGAACCTACCATTGCACTTAGTAAGTCACTGTGGTCACGTATTGTTACGTAAATTGGAAAAAATCAAAAAAATCAAAAAAATCAAAAATTACAAAAATATTTGCTTCTGTTTGTGTGTTTATTTGTGTTATATATGTTGTTTTCTTTCCAATCCCGATGATGAATTGAGTTTAATTGTTATGATTTTGAAAATGTTGGTTATATGCTAAGGCTTTGTGTAGTTTGCTTTGGATTTAATATGCATAACTTATGATTGCTCGAAATTTCATGTACACATCGCCTGTTTCGATTAGTTGATTGCAATCCGAGAAGCACATTTGAACATACATTGTCATGCATACCCAGAAAATGTGAGGACTTGAGCCTATTGAATATTCACATGTATGCATCATTCATACATTTACTCGTTCTTAATGTCTGCACAATTCATGAGTTTTGAACCTAGAACTTGCTCAGAGACCACTTGAAACATTTTGTTAATCTGTGATGAATTAGAAATGAGTAAGGCATTAGTTGAGCACCATGGCCAAAATATTCACCATCCATCTAAACACGAACTTTAGGAATCCCCTTTTGAACTGATCACTCATTAGCCGTTTCTTTTGTTCACCCACACCATTTCACCCTTGTTTTATTGTGTTTGCAAGACGATGATAGTGACTTCTTATGTTCTTATGCTTCGGATTTGTATTGTAATATACCAAAAGGCAAGTGTGGGGGTGTATTTATTTTGTTGTATTTGTTCAAAGAAAGAAAAAAAAAATATCAGAAATAAAAAAAAGGAATAAATTCCTCAAAGAAAAAAAAAAGAAAAGAAAAAAAAAAAAAAAAAAAGAAGAAAGAAAGAGAAATTCAAAAAAAAAATAGAGTTATTTTGTTGTATTGTTTTATTTTCAATAAAAGGTTGGAGGAGAATAAAAGTTGTTTCGGGTTTAGCATAGGTATGAGTTTCAAAGTCGTTGACTTGTCTTGCAAACATGTAAAACATTTTTCATTTCGAGTCCTTTCACATCATTTACCACTCACCATTTACCGTTCATCCTTTTGTCCCTGTTTCACCTAAAAAGCCCTTATGATCTGATGATTTGTAGATTAATTGTAGAGAGTCGGTCGATGAGCAAGCATATGGGAACAATACTTGTGTAATTGTTTTGAGAGTAAACACTTAACCCTAAACACTGAGCGGAAATATTTAGTGAATCTTGTGAGGTTTAGTGGTTAATGCTGTTCATATGTGCCTATTGAATTGCTTGACATTAATTGTATATTCGGTTTTCACACACTTCACCCGAGCATAAATGAGATGTACATGTTAAATGCTTAGCAAATTCTTTAACCTTGGTATATAATTTCTATTCTCTTGATTATAATTCTTTCGAACTCGCTGAGGATTATGGTTGGAAAGACCGTCTGTTTTGTGTTTCCCTTTCTGTTTTGTGTTGTTTTGTTCTGTGTTTGCTAGAGGACTAGCAATAGTTCAAGTGTAGGGGTGTGATGTGAACGTAAAATACGTTCACAAAGTGTCTTTAATTACTGGATTTTCCTATTCCGAAAGCTTAATTGTCTGTTTAATGTTTGTTTTCGTGTTTTTAGGGAAAATACCAGGAAAATGTTAATCTGCACAGAATAGGTGCATTTTGGAGGTTTTCAGCGTAATTCGGAAAGTCAACCGTGACTTTCATTTGTGGAATAAAATAATGTACGAAGATTTCGGAAACCGTTCCGAATCCCGACAATTTGTCGGCGAACCACCACATAAGGCGGCGCAACCACCACACGCGGTGGCGATACACATTTTAAATCTCCATTCTATTTTCCCTTGTTTATATTTTATTTATATTTTTAATTATTTTGTTTCTTTTTGTTATTTTATTTCTATTGTTTTATTTTACATTTATTTCATTTTAATTTCTTTTGTTATTTTACTTTTCTTTTCTTTTGTTTTATTTTTATAATTATTTTGTTTATTTTTAGTTTATTTTAATTATTTTGTTTTGTTTTGTTTTGCAGCACCACGACAGCCACCTTTGGCTTCTTCCTTCACCAACCTCCTCCACTGCCGGCAGCATCTTCACCTACTATCTCCACCAAAATCTCACCACCACTACAGAGCATCTACAGCTCACTCATCTCTGCTCCTTGGCTGCTTCTTCCCATTCCATTCTCTATTTAAGAGAAGTCCCTGCAAGCTTCAATCATCAATCATCATCAATCAACACCAATTCACCATTCCTCTGCAATTTCACAAGGCCGTGCTCTCTGTTACACCATCATGGCTGTTCTCTCCCACCATGCTTCTCAAATCACAACAGCCACCTGCAATTTCATCATCACCACCGCCGGAATTGCAAACCAGCCCGTGCTCTTTCATTTGGCAGCCAACAATCACCGATCCTCTCATCTGCAATTCATAATTTCATCAAGTTACCTGCAAATCATTCAAGCAATCATTTTTCTAATAATCTTTTCTTTTTCCTTTTGCAGGTTTGGAAAATCAATCATTCACCTCTTCCGGCGTCGTACCCAGATCGATCCTCCACCAAACCCAAGCAGGCCCTTGCTCTGCTCGTTCCCAGCGACGTGCTCAATCTCATCTTCAATTGACGCCGCACCTGTACACCACCGGCGCCGGTCTGCTGTTCATCATCGCTGCTGCAATTAATCGCGCAGCTGCCATGTCCGCCTAAAGCCCAGATTCGCCGGCGACCCATCACAGCCCAGCTCAGATTTCTCAATCACCGCACCCCACAAGCTCACCGGCCATCTCTGTGACCACGGCGTCGTCGCCACCGACGAGCCCAGTCCCTTTCCGTGAAGCCCGCGCCGTAACGAACCCAAGCCGTGTGCTTGCTCTCACGGCGTCTACTCATCTTCGCCGGCGACCCATTGCCGCTGTCTCCATGCCGGCATCCCTAACCTCCCACCGATCTCTCTCCCCGTGGTCTGCAGCAAGAATAAAAGAACAACAAAGAGAATGAGCTGCTGTTCTGGAAATGAAGAAGAAATGCACGGGCTGGGAAGAAAAACGCGCGAGAAGAAAGAAGGAAAAGAAGGGCATTTTTGCCATTTCCGAAAAAAATCAGCTTGGGCCCTTTGACTTTGCTGTTGACCCGTTGACTTGCAGGTCAAAGCCCAATGATCCGGCCCAATTACTAAGGACACCCCCAAAGGCCCAAGTCCAATTTGTTCTCAGCACCCGCCACATCCAAAGTTACATATTACGTTACGATATAGCTGAGTCTGCCACCTTCGCCTGCCAGACAGTGTCCATTTTCATGGACACAACAGTAACATTTTTCCCAAACTCTGTTTATTTATTATAATTTATTTTTGTTTAATTAACTATTCGTGAATAATTTTGGGAAATGTTATTGTTTGTTTATTTTCTATTTTATGTAATAATTGTTGGATTGAAGTTAATTGATTCTTCTAGCAGCTTATGTGAATTTTGTTTGTTTGGTTTTATCTTTAATGTTAAAACTAAATAATGAGGATCACGGATAGTTGGGCGGTCCCGCTAGGTCGTGCACTTGAATTAGCAACTCTTCTTCTATGCGTTAGACATGTTTAGATTAATTACCTTTGCATGTTTAATTGTTTAGCCTGTCAGGGTGGTCTCGGGGTTAATTTTCATAGTGAGGTTTTATTTGGGAGATGTATGGTGGTCCAGCATCTTACATATGTTAATTTCGGATTCATGGCTAGGGAGTTGGTTAATCTTCAAAACAATATTTGTGTGTGTGTTTTCTTGTTTTCAAAAATAATAAAAATCCAAAAATATTTCTTTTATTGTTTTCAAAAATCTCAAAAACCCCCAAAAATACTTTTGTATATAATGTATATTTTTGTAAATAGAAACAATACTGTATAGTTCATTTAATTTTGTATATATATATATTCTTTATTCTTTATACTTGTAAATAATAATTCTTTATTTAATTTAATTTTTCGTGACATTAAAAAGTAAATATAACAATCTTCTGTGGGAAAAACCTTTATTTCCCATTATACTTTACAACGACAATTGTTAGGAATTTAGGTAACATTTAATGACCGCGGTAAAAATCCTCTAATCATCGACCAACATCCATTAAGATCTGAACGATGGTGGTCGGATAAAGATGGATGGTTGCCGAGTGTCTCGAGGATTCCGCCTTGAAGTACGGTGCAGGTTCAGCTCGTTGAAACACTCGCAAGTACTCGGCCCTATGAAGAGTCTCGGGATGAATAGACGTGTCGGGAGTCGGTGAAGTTATCCACAAAGGAAATCCGGCAGTGGCCATGAGCAGGAGCTCGTGTTTGGCCTTACGGACGATATCCGAGATCAAGTCGGTGTGGACTCCGACAAGATCATGAGCAGGTCCCGGAAGATTAGATGGCACAGGTATGGATGGGCGCTCGACTAGGGTAGGCATGAGGCTCCGCACATCCCGTCTCAAGTGGTCCATGTCGATGGAATCATCGGACAACTCGAGAATAGGCTCTTGTTGTGGAGGAACAACTTCGAGCCTTCGCCGTGGCACATCTGAGTGCGGAACAGGACCTCCGCAATTGGGACATATGCCGCTGTGGAGAGCATCGACGAGTCGTTGATTCTGAAGTTGAAGCTCCTCGTTCTTGCACACCAGCTGATCATTTCGTCTCTCTAACTCGGCAATACGCTGCTCAGACGTAAGGATACCGAACTTCTTTCTATTTCTCGACCCCCAATAATAGACTTGGTCCTCCTCAAGTCCGATTTTCGGACCAAATCGTTCTCGTTGTGGCTTGGTGGGGTGAGAATACACCGCAAAGAAAGCCGCAAGTGCATCTCTCTGAGCTTTGGTGTACTTTGTCCTCGGAAGTCTCCTATAGACAGGAGCGGCTTCCGGTTCAACGGGTGGATCAGCAACCAGGATTGGTGCTTGGGGTAGTGGTTGTGGCTGTGGTAGTGGCTCGGTCGGCATGCTAGCATCGGCGCTATTGAGCATGCTCGGTGGAATTATTTCAGCCAAGCCTTCAAAGATTGGGTTCTCTGAAGGACCTGCCTGAAACAAATCACTGAAAGAATTCACTCTTTTGGCCATTTCTGGGTTGGGAAGGAAGGAAAACTTCTGGGATTTGGGAGATTTTCTGGGAAAACTGAAGAACACGAAGAACACGAGAGAGAGAAAACGAGAGAGAGAGAGAGAGACTAAGGGAAACCTAAGGAAATGCGTGAAATGAAACACACGAACAGAAGGGAAGGGAAGGGAACAGACGCACGCTCGCACACGTGCCACAGACAGAAGACCCGTAATTTCCGGATCGAGCGACGAAAGTCGTAAAGTCTACAGTAGACACGCACGCGGTTTATTAAACAATTCGGCCGACGCAAAAGTCGTGCGTCGGCCCAATCAAATTTTTTTCATTTTTCTAATTTTTATTTTTTATATTTTTTTTAATACTTTACGAAAAGTCGTAAAGTGAACAGTGAAAACGCGTAGCACACGCGCTTGCCGACACTTTAAACGGGCTTGGGCCATCGAAATGGTCTGGGCCTTAAAGTGGGCCTGGGCCAAAGAAATCTCCGGCCCATTATTGGTGGGCTTAACTAATAGGCCTAAAAACGAACAGGCCCGACACACTAAATGGGCTTGGGTTACGGGTTTTGGGCTTCGTGAATGACACGAGCCCAATGGGCTAAATTTTTATTTTTTATTTTTTTATTTTTATTTTTTCTTTTCGAAACCTAAAACACTAACCAATCACACAAACGGGCCTAAGGCCGAATAACAAATAACTACAACAAGCCCGAAAATAAAACACACATTAATTATAAACAGTAAAAATAAATAATTAAAAACAGTAAAACAAAAGCAAACACTCTTTTTTTTATTTACAATTACAAATTTTATTTTATTTTATTTTATTTATTTATTTATTTATTTTTTTTTTTTTTTAAATAACGAGAGTGAAAAGAAAACTTACCTTTTTACTCCCGAGGAAACCGAAAATCACCAACAAGACATCAACCTCAAGGTTTTTCAACCTTGACTTCCTAAACGTATGCTCCGATGTATGTGGTAAAATTTCCGAATAACCCGGATTATTCCCTATAAAAATTAAAAAAAGTTAGTAATAAAATTTACAAGTTAAAAACAAAATATTTACAAAATTAAAAATAATGTCACAAATTATCTATACAAAATGAATAAATAAAATTTCCTATGTCTAAGTATATTTTATTTACAAGTAATGTTAAATTGTTCAAAATATAGTTAAGAACAAAGTTGATTCCAAGCGGTAATTCGAGGTGGACGTACGGCCTAGGTGCAATATCTTGACGTAAATGACTTTCCGTGTTTTCAGAAGGCGAATGGCCAGATCACAAGAGATAAGCGAGAGGCAGGATTCATTTAGTGGACAAGTCCTCTGAATCCAATTTTACAAACCCGTCACCCAGAGTCTTGATCATATCTAGACACCATTCATGTGCCCCTTACTCAGTTGAGAAAGCACTTAAGTGTTCGACAATTCTCCAAGTGTTAATAAAGGCCGCCCTCAACCTCAAGTGACCTTACGGTACAAATGAAGGGTTTAGGCCAATATTAATAAAAGGACCTTACCTATTTCCGTTCAAATTACAACCTACAACAACTTAAATAATTAACAGTATTCAGGATACCTAAGTATAATTACTAAGTGTAACAATATATACAAGTATAATTAGTAAGTATTATTTACAAGTATTATTTACAAACAGTAAAAAGTCAACAGTAAAAAGTCAACAGTTAAAAAGTCAACAGTAAAAAGTCAACAGTAAAAAGTCAACAGTCAAAAAGTCAAAAGTAAATAGTAAAAACAATCCCCGGCGAGCCGGCGCCAAAATGATTAGAGGTAAAACCGCGGTCATTAAATTATTACCTAAATTCCTAACAATTGTCGTTGTAAAGTATAATGGGAAATAAAGGTTTTTCCCACAGAAGATTGTTATATTTACTTTTTAATGTCACGAAAAATTAAATTAAATAAAGAATTATTATTAACAAGTATAAAGAATAAAGAATATATATATATACAAAATTAAATAAACTATACAGTATTGTTTCTATTTACAAAAATATACATTATATACAAAAGTATTTTTGGGGGTTTTTGAGATTTTTGAAAACAATAAAAGAAATATTTTTGGATTTTTATTCTTTTTGAAAACAAGAAACACACACACAAATATTGTTTTGAAGATTAACTAACTCCCTAGCCATGAATCCGAAACTAACACATGTAGAATGCCCACGCGGGTTATCATTCCCCAAATAAACTTCTCCCATGAAATCAACCTAGTGAACGCTCATCTAGATTAAACAATTAAACATGCAAAGGTGATTAATCTAAACATGTCTAACGCATAGAAAAAGAGTTGCTAATTCAAGTGCGCGACCTAGCGAACGCTCGTCTATCCGTGATCCTTATTATTTAGTTTCAACATTAAAGATAAAACTAAACAAACAAAATTCACATAAGCTGCTAGAAGAATTAATCAACTTCAATCCAATTTATTACACAAAATAGAAAATAAACAAACAATAACATTTCCCAAAATTATTCACGAATAGTTAATTAAACAAAAATAAATTATAATAAATAAACAGAGTTTGAGAAAAATGTTACTGTTGTGTCCATGAAAATGGACACTGTCTGGCAGGCGAAGGTGGCAGACTCAGCTATTAAATCGGACTTTTTGGATGTGGCGGGTGCAGAGATCACTTTGAATTTTGGGCCTTGGGCTTTGGGGTGTCCATAGCAGATTGTTTGGACTGAAATGGGCTTTTGGGCTGCTGGGCTTGGACTCTTGGAGGCCCAATTGACTTAGTCAAATTGATATTGACCCGGTCAACAGTCAACAGACTTTTCTTCCTTCTCCTTTCAGCCCGTGACATTTTTCTAAGGTTGAAAAGTCAACCTCTTTTCTTTCTTTCCATTCCCGTGCACAGCAAGCATCTCTCAATTGGCTTCTTCTATTTTTCTTCTAGATCCCGTGCAAAGAGAGGGAGCAAGGACAAGGCAAGCAAGCATGGTGGTTCCGGCGCCGGATTGAACGAGAGAGGCCGGCGAAGCTTGCTGGTTTGGAGGGACGCCGGCAGATTCGATCGTCGACACATGGAGCTTGGGGTCGAGGGCAAGAGACCGGCGCCGGCAGAACCGGGCACGGGCGGAGCGAGATGAAGATGGCGGCAAGGAGAGCAGGACGGCGACGGTGGAATGATTTCAGCTGGGCTCTTGGGATCGACGATGGCAGAGAGCGACGGCAGTAGCAGAGAGCAGCGACGGCAGTAATTGAAGCGGTGAGGCTTGGGTCGCCGTCGATGGAGTGGACATGGCGGCGGTGTGGCTTTTAGTAACCAAGGGAGCATGGGCTGGATTGATGACCACGGGTTCTTCAATTGCTGGGCAGAAAAGAACAGGGGCAGTCGGCGGCTTGCTTTCAAACCTGCAAAACAAAGATAAAGAGACATAATTAGATTGTTGTTGTGTGATTTTGTGCTTGCAGGTGCTGCTTAAATAGAGAATGGAAATGGGAAGCAGCCAAGGATATGGTGGGAGCACAGAATGGTGGAAGAGAGCTGGAAAAGCTCTGCCGTGATGGAATAGTGGAGCACTTGATTGATTCCCAATTGAAACCATGTGAGGAGGCAATCGTGGACTGCAATAATGAGTTGATTGAGCTGGGAATTGATTCCATGTGAGGGGATTGAATTTGTGAAGCTAGCACACAATGAAGAGGCTGGAGAAGTGGGCAGCCGGCATGAGAACTCTGAATTTGGTGCGATGGTGAGTTGGAAAAGAGGGAAAATGACCATGTGAAGTCACATGTAACGTGGCTGCAAACAACAAAAGAAAAAAGAAAAAGAAAATAATTAAAAGAAAAATAAAATAAAGTAAATTAAATGAAACAAAAGAATTAAATTAAATAAATATAAAATATAAAATATAAACAAGGGAAAATAAGATAGAGGTTTTAAAATATGTAACGCCACTGCGTGTGGTGGTTGCGCCGCCTGATGTGGTGGTTCGCTGACAAATTGTCGGGATTCGGAATAATCCAAAATCTTCGTACAATATTTTCTTCCACAAATGAAAGTCACGGTTGACTTTCCGATTAACGCTGAAAACCTCCAAAATGCACCTATTATGTGAAAATTAGCATTTTTCTCATATTTTCCCTAAAAACACAAAAACAAATATTAAACAGACAATTAAGCTTTCGGAATAGCAAAATCCAGTAATTAAAGGCACTTTGTGAACGTATTTTACGTTCACATCACTAATGTTGGCATGAGGCTCCGCACATCCCTTCGCAAGTCATCCATGTCGATTGAATCATCGGACAAGTGATTTGAGGTATTTACCGCGGTCATTAATTATTACCTAAATTCCTAACAGTTGTCGTTGTAAAGTATAATGGGAAATAAAGGTTTTTCCCACAGAAGATTGTTATATTTACTTTTTAATGTCACGAAAAATTAAATTAAATAAAGAATTATTATTAACAAGTATAAAGAATAAAGAATATATATATATACAAAATTAAATGAACTATACAGTATTGTTTCTATTTACAAAAATATACATTATATACAAAAGTATTTTTGGGGGTTTTTGAGATTTTTGAAAACAATAAATAAAATATTTTTGGACTTTTATTATTTTTGAAAACAAGAAACACACACAAAAATATTGTTTTGAAGATTAACTAACTCCCTAGCCATGAATCCGAAACTAACACATGTAGAATGCCCACGCGGGTTATCATTCCCCAAATAAACTTCTCCCATGAAATCAACCTAGTGAACGCTCATCTAGATTAAACAATTAAACATGCAAAGGTGATTAATCTAAACATGTCTAACGCATAGAAAAAGAGTTGCTAATTCAAGTGCGCGACCTAGCGAACGCTCGTCTATCCGCGATCCTTATTATTTAGTTTCAACATTAAAGATAAAACTAAACAAACAAAATTCACATAAGCTGCTAGAAGAATTAATCAACTTCAATCCAATTTATTACACAAAATAGAAAATAAACAAACAATAACATTTCCCAAAATTATTCACGAATAGTTAATTAAACAAAAATAAATTATAATAAATAAACAGAGTTTGGGAAAAATGTTACTGTTGTGTCCATGAAAATGGACACTGTCTGGCAGGCGAAGGTGGCAGACTCAGCTATTTGAAAATCGAACAAATATTTGGATGTGGCGGGTGCACAAAGCAATTGGGCTTGGACCTTGGGGTGTCCTTAGCAGATTGGGCATTTGAGCTTTTGGGCATTGGGCTGGTCAACAGGTCAAAGGCCTGCTTTGACTTTTTCTTCTTCTCCTCATTTCACTTGCGGGTTTGACTCTTCAAACCTTCTATTTTTTATTCTCTTCTTCCTCCAGTTCAGCATTAAACCCATCCTCTCCTCTCTATTGCAATTTCTTCTTCATTTCTTTCTTTCCTGAACAGAGACAAGAGAGAGAGCCCGTCGCCGGATAGCAGCGACGGCGTAGCTTGAGGATCACGGGGAGACGTGGTTTGGCGCCGGATTGAACAGAGAGAGGCCGGCAGAGCTGGGCTTGTCGGAGATGCCGGCAGGAGAGCTTGGTGTGGAAAGATCCAGAGCGGCGCACGGGGAACGGCGGCGATTGAAGACCGGTGTGGCTTGTGATGGTGGTGCGATGGCCTCTGTGGTGAAGCGGCGACAAAGAGAGTAGCAGCAAGGGAGGGTCAGCTGGAGGCGTGATGTGAACGTAAAATACGTTCACAAAGTGCCTTTAATTACTGGATTTTGCTATTCTGAAAGCTTAATTGTCTATTTAATGTTTGTTTTCGTGTGTTTAGGGAAAATACCAGGAAAATGTTTATCTGCACAAAATAGGTGCATTTTGGAGGTTTTCAGCGTAAATGGAAAAGTCAACCGTGACTTTCACATGTGGAAGAAAATATTGTACGAAGATTTCGGATTATTCCGAATCCCGACAATTTGTCGGCGAACCACCACATAAGGCGGCGCAACCACCACATGCGGTGGCGATATATATTTTAATCCTCCATCTTCTTTTCCCTTGTTTATATTTTATGTTTATATTTATTTCATTTGTTATTTTATTTCTTTTCTTTATTTTATAATTACTTCATTTCTTTTATTATTCTTTTATTTTATTTTGTTTTCTTTGTTTTCTTTTGATTTTTGTTTGCAGCTTCCACGTTATCAGCTCCCTCACATGGTTTCAATTCATCACAATTCCATGCAGCTAACTATTCCACTGCCGGCACCAACCATCTCCACTTCACCAACCATCTCCACCACCAAAACACTAGCCATAATTCCCGTTTTTCTCCTTCCGCCGGATCTTCTCCTTTCCAGCCATTCCATCTCCTTCCTCTCGCTTGGCTGCTTCTGCCCCTCCCATTCTCTATTTAAGGGAAGCTCCCGCATAGCCTTCCTCACCAATTCACCACGGCAACATTCAAACCATGAGCCAAAGCTCAATTTCCTCTCCTCCATCTCCTCTCGCTTTTCTTTTCCTGCAAATTCATAATCAAGCAATCTAATTATATATGTTTTTCTTTCGCAGGTTTGAAAGCAGCTCAATACAATTGCAGATCCCGCCGGCGCCGCTCATTCTCCAGCCATACCCGCTGCCGCTGCTCATGTCTCCGCCGCGCCATCGCTCTCTCTCTCACCGCCGCGTTGCCCAGCTCAATCGGAGCTTCCCTTGCCGTCAACCCAAGCTGCTGCACCCAAGTTCCCGCCGGCACCGATCAATCCTGCCATGATTCTCGATCAAACCCGCCGCCAACGCCGCGCCGGTCTCCAATCCGCCAGCCCGTGCCTCCTCTTTTCCACACCCCGCCGACGAACCCAGAAACCCATCACCACCGGCATCGATCTCCTCGCCGCTCACCTCTGCCGTAGCTGTTCAGTCCACCACGGCCTCACCCAAGCACTTCCGTGCTTCCCAGATCCTCGCCGCTCACCATTGAGTCGCGCCACCATCTCGCCGGCGTCAATCTCTCACCGCCGCACCTTCTGATCTGCCGCCAAGTTCCTCTACCGTCGCTCTCTGCTGATTTGAGAAGAAAAGAAAAAGAGGCATGAAGAAGGAATGAAGCCAACACGGGCTGAAGTCAAACCCAGAAGAAGCAAATGAAGAAATGACGCGGTCAAAGGGAGAAAACAAAGTCAAAGTCAGCAATTTGACTTGGGCTTTGACCCTGTTGACCGGCCCAATGCGTCCAAGCCCAATGTTCAAATTTGCTATCTACACCCAATGCCCAAGCTGAAATTGTTCTCGGCACCCGCCACATCCAAATGCGTTACTTGTCCGATTTTATAGCCGAGTCCGCCACCTTCGCACGCTTGGCCGGTGTCCATTTTCATGGACACAACAGTAACATTTTTCCCAAACTCGTTTATTTATTATAATTTATTTTTGTTTAATTAACTATTCGTGAATAATTTTGGGAAATGTTATTGTTTGTTTATTTTCTATTTTGTGTAATAATTGTTGGATTGAAGTTGATTGATTCTTCTAGCAGCTTATGTGAATTTTGTTTGTTTGGTTTTATCTTTAATGTTGAAACTAAATAATAAGGATCACGGATAGTTGGGCGGTCCCGCTAGGTCGTGCACTTGAATTAGCAACTCTTCTTCTATGCGTTAGACATGTTTAGATTAATTACCTTTGCATGTTTAATTGTTTAGCCTGACGAGTGGTCTCGGGGTTAATTTTCATAGGGAGGTTTTATTTGGGAGATGTATGGTGGTCCAGCATCTTACATATGTTAGTTTCGGATTCATGGCTAGGGAGTTGGTTAATCTTCAAAACAATATTTGTGTGTGTGTTTCTTGTTTTCAAAAATAATAAAAATCCAAAAATATTTCCTTTATTGTTTTCAAAAATCTCAAAAACCCCCAAAAATACTTTTGTATATAATGTATATTTTTGTAAATAGAAACAATACTGTATAGTTTATTTAATTTTGTATATATATATATTCTTTATTCTTTATACTTGTTAATAATAATTCTTTATTTAATTTAATTTATTGTGACATTAAAAAGTAAATATAACAATCTTCTGTGGGAAAAACCTTTATTTCCCATTATACTTTACAACGACAATTGTTAGGAATTTAGGTAATAATTAATGACCGCGGTAAAAACCGTCTAATCATTTTGGCGCCGGCTCGCCGGGGATTGTTTTTACTATTTACTATTTACTATTTACTTTTTACTTTTTACTTTTTAACTGTTGACTTTTTGACTGTTGACTTTGACTATTGACTATTGATTTTTTTTACTATTTGTAAATAATACTTGTTAATTTTATTTATACTGACTTGTTTATACTTGTTGATATTTTGTAACACTTAGTAATTTATTTAGGTGTCTTTTATATAGTTGATTATTTTTTTGTTGTTGTAAGTTGTAACTTGAACGGATTAGGTAAGGTCCTTTTGTTAATATTGGCCTAAACCCTTCATTTTTACCGTAAGGTTATTTGAGGTTGAGGGCGGCCTTTATTAACACTTGGAGAATTGTCGAACACTTAAGTGCTTTCTCAACTGAGTAAGGGGCACATGAATGGTGTCTAGATATGATCAAGACTCTGGGTGACGGGTTTGTAAAATTGGATTCAGAGGACTTGTCCACTAAATGAATCCTGCCTCTCGCTTATCTCTTGTGATCTGGCCATTCGCCTTCTGAAAACACGGAAAGTCATTTAAGTCAAGGCATTGCACCTAGGCCGTAAGTCCACCTTGAGTTACCGCTTGGAATCAACTTTCATTTTTTTTCAACTATATTCAGGCAAAAGAAAATATTTTTGTGTAAATAAAATATACGTAGACATAGGAATATACTTAGACATGAATAACGTTATAAGGAAATTTTATTCATTCATTTTGTATAGATAATTTGTGACACATTTTTAACTTTGTAAATATTTTGTTTTTATTTTGTAAATTTATTACTAACCTTTTTATTTTGTATAGGAAATAATCCGGGTTTATCGGAAATTTTACCACATACATCGGAGCATACGTTTAGGAAGTCAAGGTTGAAAAACCTTGAGGTTGATGTCTTGTTGGTGATTTTCGGTTTCCTCGGGAGTAAAAAGGTAAGTTTTCTTTTCACTCTCGTTATTTATTTGATTTAAAAAAAAATAAAAAAAAAAAATAGAAAATTTGTAATTGTAAATAATAAAAAAAAAAGAGTGTTTGCTTTTGTTTTACTATTTGTAATTATTTTTTTTTTTTACTATTTATAATTACTGTTTGTTTTATTTTCGGGCTTGTTATAGTTATTTGTTATTGGGCCTTAGGCCCATTTGTGTGATTGGTTAGGGTTTTAGGTTTCGAAAAAAAAAAAAAAAAAAAAAAATAAAAAATAAAAAAATTTAGCCCATTGGGCTCGTGTCATTCACGAAGCCCAAAACCCGTAACCCAAGCCCATTTAGTGTGTCGGGCCTGTTCGTTTTTAGGCCCATTAGTTAAGCCCACCAATAATGGGCCGGAGATTTCTTTGGCCCAGGCCCACTTTAAGGCCCAAACCATTTCGATGGCCCAAGCCCGTTTAAAGTGTCGGCAAGCGCGTGTGCGACGCGTTTTCACTGTTCACTTTACGACTTTTCGTAAAGTATTAAAAAAATAAAAAAAATAAAAAATCGAAAATCGAAAAAAAATGTGATTGGGCCGACGCACGACTTTTGCGTCGGCCGAATTGTTTAATAAATCGTGCGCGCGTTCCACTATTCCCTTTGCGACTTTCGTCGCTCGATCCGTGATTTACGGATCTTTGTCCTCGACTTTGGACACGCGTCCGTCCGTTCCGTTCCCTTCCCCTTCGATTTGCGTTAGTGCCTTAGGTCATTTCACGCGTTTTCCCTTAGTCTCTCTCTCTCTCTCTCTCGTTTTCTCTCTCGTGTGTTCTTCGTGTTCTTGAGTTTTCCCAGAAAACCTCCCAAATTCCCGAAAGCTATCCTCCCTTCCCAACCCAGAAATGGCCAAAAGAGTGAATTCTTTCAGCGATTTGTTTCAGGCAGGTCCTTCAGAGAACCCAATCTTTGAAGGCTTGGCTGAAATAATTCCACCGAGCATGCTCAATAGCGCCGATGCTAGCATGCCGACCGAGCCACAACCACAACCGCAACCACTACCCCAAGCACCAATCTTGGTTGCTGATCCACCCGCCGAGCCGGAAGCCGCTCCCGTCTATAGGAGACTTCCGAGGTCGAAGTACACAAAAGCTCGGAGAGATGCACTTGCGGCTTTCTTTGCGGTGTATTCTCACCCCACCAAGCCACAACGAGAAAGATTTGGTCCAAAAATCGGACTAGAGGAGGACCAAGTCTACTATTGGGGGGTCGAGAAATAGGAAGAAGTTCGGTATCCAGATCTTCCGAGCAACGTATCGCCGAGCTAGAGAAAAGAAACGATCACCGGTGAGCAAAAACGAGGAGCTTCAAATGCGGAATCAAAGACTCGTCGATGCTCTCCACGGCGGCATATGTCCCATTGCGGAGGTCCCGTTCCGCACTCGGATGTGCCTAGCGAAGGCTCGAAGTTGTTCCTCCACAACAAGAGCCTCTTCTCGAGTTGTCCGATGATTCCATCGACATGGACCACTTAAGACGGGATGTGCGGAGCCTCATGCCTACCCTAGTCGAGCGCCCATCCATACCTTTGCCATCTGACACCCTTCCCGGACCTGCTCACGATCTTGTCGGAGTCCACACCGACTTGATCTCGGATATCGTCCGTAAGGCCAAACACGAGCTCCTGCTCATGGCCACTGCCGGATTTCCTTTGTGGATAACTTCACCGACTCCCGACACGTCTATTCATCCCGAGACTCTTCATAGGGCCGAGTACTTGCGAGTGTTTCAACGAGCCGAACCTGCTCCGTACTTCAAAGCCGAATCGTCGAGACACTCGGCAACCATCCATCTTTATCCGACCACCATCGTTCGGATCTTAATGGATGTTGGTCGATGGTTGCCGCCTTTTGTAGCATGATCACAAACGCCAAGACGTTGGAGATCCTTTCCTCCAACGAACGAAGAAGGCTACGAGGAGCATATGCGGGTGATGTCGGCCGAGTTTCGGTGCCATCTCACATCGTCTCGACTCGTGAAGTCCAGTTCGTTCGGTATTCTCACCAACAATCGGATGGAAGTTGGGTCGTCGTGGATGTCTCCGTGGATGAATTGCGTTCCAATCCAAAGCCTTCCGTGAGATCGATTTGCCGAAAACGCCCCTCCGGATGCCTCGATACGTGATCTTCATAATGGATCTTCCTTAGTCACTTGGGTGGAGCACGTGGATGTACGCGAGAAGGAGATGAAGGCCAGTTTCGAACCATTTGTTCATTCGGGGTTCGCTTTTGGTGCAAAGCGTTGGATCTCAACCCTCCAACGACAAGCCGAGCGCTACATGTGCGCCACAGTATCCACTCTTCACCCGGTGACTCGATTATTTCTCTTGAAGGAAGAAGAGGACTTGCGGAAATGGCAAAACGGATGACGATCTGTTTCTTCAACGACATCGCGCAACTCCACGTACCACCACCGGACTTGTTCGAACCGAACAAGAGACACTCGAATGGAGGTCGGGACCAACAAGCGCAGGGGTGATCCGAGCAAGCCCCCCGGAGTCAATCGTACTGCTGGTTGTTCCGTTGTTCATCTATCTCATCACACCAGGATCTTTGAGTTCCTCAAAGACGTTCGGACTAGACCAATGTGGGATAGTATGTCGATGGACAGCTCGGTACGTGTGCTAGCAAACTTTTCCATCGGTCTTGACCCGCGGAACCAGATCTCGGTGCTCGCTATAGATAGTCACAACGACTTCCTCATCCTTCGGAGTGTTGCACCGATGCAACAGGGTCGTCTGTGATTTATGCACCGATCAACCATTCCATTTTCCAAGTGTTTGCTATCCGGAGTTCAACCGAGCCATTTCCGCTTATGTCTTCGGCTTCTCCATTCTGCCAAACGTATCCGGAGCTGTACTTGACGGAACACTGCTGACTATAGTGTTCCAGATCTCAGTGAGGGCTACATCAGCCAAGTCTGCCGTGGAGTCGGCAACTACCCTTGTCCAGGACACACTTCAACGGATCAGAGCCGCAGTCAATTAAGGAGCAAACGTTGGATGCAAGGCCCTGCTAGCCTTGTTTGTGACTGTTGGTGACTTGCTTCGGGAGGAGCTTCACGATCTTCAAAGGGGAGTCTTTCTGTTTCCCTTTTCATTTAGTTAATTTTTTTTGTGTTTATTTCTGTTTGTGTGTTTACTTCGGTTTATTTTAGTTTGTGTGTTTAAATTCAATAATCATGCTTGAATTATTCATTTTTGTGAAATATCTGTCTAACATTGAGGACAATGTTTAATTCAAGTGTGGGGGGAAGATTTATTGAAAAGAAAAGAAAAAATTTGAAAAATTTGAAAAATTCAAAAAAATAATTTACTTGTTTTTGTTTTCTACGGTAACAATATATCGACTAAATCATACTTACTCCCTTGGTAGCGTTGAACCTACCATTGCACTTAGTAAGTCACTGTGGTCACGTATTGTTACGTAAATTGAAAAAAATAAAAAAAAAATAAAAAATAAAAAATAAAAAATTACAAAAATATTTGCTTCTGTTTGTGTGTTTATTTCTGTTATGTGTGTTGTTTTCTTTCCAATCCCGATGATGAATTGAGTTTAATTGTTATGATCTTGAGAATGTTTCTTATATGCTAAGGTTTTGTGTAGTTTGCTTTGGATTTAATCTGCATAACTTGTGATTGCTCGAATTTCCGTATTCACTTAACCTGTTTCGATTAGTTGATTGCAATCCGAGAAGCACATTTGAACATACATTGTCATGCATACCCAGAAAATGTGAGGACTTGAGCCTATTGTATATTCACATGTATGCATATTTCATACATTTACTCGTTCTTCATGTGTGCACAATTCATGAGTTTTTGAACCTAGAACTTGCTCAGAGACCACTTGAAACATTTTGTTAATCTGTAATGAATTAGAAATGAGTAAGGCATTAGTTGAGCACCATGGCCAAAATATTCACCATCCATTTAAACACGAACTTTAGGAATCCCCTTTTGAACTGATCACTCATTAGCCGTTTCTTTTGTTCACCCACACCATTTCACCCTTGTTTTATTGTGTTTGCAAGACGATGATAGTGACTTCTTGTGTTCTTATGCTTCGGGTTTTGATTTGTATGGTAGTATACCAAAAGGCAAGTGTGGGGGTGTATTTATTTTGTTGTATTTGTTCAAAGAAAGAAAAAAAAAAAAAAAAAAATCAGAAATAAAAAGAAGGAATAAATTCCTCAAGAAAAAAGAAAAGAAAAAAAAATGTGGAAAAGAAAAAGAAAAAAATACCACAAAAATAGAGTTATTTTCTTTTCTTGTATTATTTTCAATAAAAGGTTAGAGGAGAATAAGAAAGTTGTTCGGGTATAGCATAGGTATGAGTTTCAAAGTCGTTGATTTGTCTTGCAAACATGTAAAACATTTTTCATTTCGAGTCCTTTCATATCATTGACCATTCACCATTTACCATTTCATCCTTTTGTCCCTGCTTCACCTAAAAAGTCCTTATGATCTGATGATTTGTAGATTAATTGTAGAGAGTTGGTTAATGAGCAAGCATATGGGAACATACTTGTGTAATTGTTTTGAGAGTAAACACTTAACCCTAAACACTGAGCGGAAATATTTAGTGAATCTTGTGAGGTTTAGTGGTTAATGTTGTTCATATGTGCCTATTGGATTGCTTGACATTAATTGTGTACTTGGTTTTCACACACTTCACCCGAGCATAAATGAGATGTACATGTTAAATGCTTAGCAAATTCTTTAACCTTGGTATATAATTTTTATTCTCTTGATTATAATTCTTTCGAACTCGCTGAGGATTATGGTTGGAAAGACCGTCTGTTTTGTGTTTCCCTTTCTGTTTTGTGTGTTTTGTATTCTGTGTTTGCTCGAGGACTAGCAATAGTTCAAGTGTAGGGGTGTGATGTGAACGTAAAATACGTTCACAAAGTGCCTTTAATTACTGGATTTTGCTATTCTGAAAGCTTAATTGTCTATTTAATGTTTGTTTTCGTGTGTTTAGGGAAAATACCAGGAAAATGTTTATCTGCACAAAATAGGTGCATTTTGGAGGTTTTCAGCGTAAATGGAAAAGTCAACCGTGACTTTCACATGTGGAAGAAAATATTGTACGAAGATTTCGGATTATTCCGAATCCCGACAATTTGTCGGCGAACCACCACATAAGGCGGCGCAACCACCACATGCGGTGGCGATATATATTTTAATCCTCCATCTTCTTTTCCCTTGTTTATATTTTATGTTTATATTTATTTCATTTGTTATTTTATTTCTTTTCTTTATTTTATAATTACTTCATTTCTTTTATTATTCTTTTATTTTATTTTGTTTTCTTTGTTTTCTTTTGATTTTTGTTTGCAGCTTCCACGTTATCAGCTCCCTCACATGGTTTCAATTCATCACAATTCCATGCAGCTAACTATTCCACTGCCGGCACCAACCATCTCCACTTCACCAACCATCTCCACCACCAAAACACTAACCCCCCCCACCCCTCGGTTTTCCCCCCCCGCCGGCAGCATCTTCTCCTTTCCAGCCATTCCATCTCCTTCCTCTGCTTGGCTGCTTCTGCCCCTCCCATTCTCTATTTAAGGGAAGCTCCTGCATAGCCTTCCTCACCAATTCACCACGGCAACATTCAAACCATGAGCCAAAGCTCAATTTCCTCTCCTCCATCTCCTCTCGCTTTTCTTTTCCTGCAAATTCATAATCAAGCAATCTAATTATATATGTTTTTCTTTCGCAGGTTTGAAAGCAGCTCAATACAATTGCAGATCCCAGCCGGCGCCGCTCATTCTCCAGGCCATACCTGCTGCCGCTGCTCATGTCTCCGCCGCGCCATCGCTCTCTCTCACTCGCCGCGTTGCCCGGCTCAATCGGAGCTTCCCTTGCCGTCAACCCAAGCTGCTGCACCCAAGTTCCCGCCGGCACCGATCAATCCCGCCATGATTCTCGATCAAACCCGCCGCCAACGCCGCGCCGGTCTCCAATCTGCCAGCCCGTGCCTCCTCTTTTCCACACCCCGCCGACGAACCCGAAACCCATCACCACCGGCATCGATCTCCTCGCCGCTCACCTCTGCCGTAGCTGTTCAGTCCACCACGGCCTCACCCAAGCACTTCCGTGCTTCCCGGATCCTCGCCGCTCACCATTGAGTCGCGCCACCATCTCGCCGGCGTCAATCTCTCACCGCCGCACCTTCGATCTGCCGCCAAGTTCCTCTACCGTCGCTCTCTGCTGATTTGAGAAGAAAAGAAAAAGAGGCATGAAGAAGGAATGAAGCCAACACGGGCTGAAGTCAAACCCAGAAGAAGCAAATGAAGAAATGACGCGGTCAAAGGGAGAAAACAAAGTCAAAGTCAGCAATTTGACTTGGGCTTTGACCCTGTTGACCGGCCCAATGCGTCCAAGCCCAATGTTCAAATTTGCTATCTACACCCAATGCCCAAGCTGAAATTGTTCTCGGCACCCGCCACATCCAAATGCGTTACTTGTCCGATTTTATAGCTGAGTCTGCCACCTTCGCCTGCCAGACAGTGTCCATTTTCATGGACACAACAGTAACATTTTTCCCAAACTCGTTTATTTATTATAATTTATTTTTGTTTAATTAACTATTCGTGAATAATTTTGGGAAATGTTATTGTTTGTTTATTTTCTATTTTGTGTAATAATTGTTGGATTGAAGTTGATTAATTCTTCTAGCAGCTTATGTGAATTTTGTTTGTTTGGTTTTATCTTTAATGTTAAAACTAAATAATAAGGATCACGGATAGTTGGGCGGTCCCGCTAGGTCGTGCACTTGAATTAGCAACTCTTCTTCTATGCGTTAGACATGTTTAGATTAATTACCTTTGCATGTTTAATTGTTTAGCCTGTCAGGGTGGTCTCGGGGTTAATTTTCATAGTGAGGTTTTATTTGGGAGATGTATGGTGGTCCAGCATCTTACATATGTTAATTTCGGATTCATGGCTAGGGAGTTGGTTAATCTTCAAAACAATATTTGTGTGTGTTTTCTTGTTTTCAAAAATAATAAAAATCCAAAAATATTTCTTTTATTGTTTTCAAAAATCTCAAAAACCCCCAAAAATACTTTTGTATATAATGTATATTTTTGTAAATAGAAACAATACTGTATAGTTTATTTAATTTTGTATATATATATATTCTTTATTCTTTATACTTGTTAATAATAATTCTTTATTTAATTTAATTTATTGTGACATTAAAAAGTAAATATAACAATCTTCTGTGGGAAAAACCTTTATTTCCCATTATACTTTACAACGACAATTGTTAGGAATTTAGGTAATAATTAATGACCGCGGTAAAAACCGTCTAATCAAGGCGCCGGGAGAAATTAACGTCGGTGGATCGACGCCAGAGGCGGGGACTGCAAAGGCACGGCGCTGGTGAACAGAGGCGCGACTTCGAAGCGGCGGTGCTGGTGAACAGAGGCCGTGATGGGTACGGCAGTAGCTGGAGGTTACGCCTGGGCTTGGGAGACACGGCGTCGTCGGCGTCGAGAGTGCAGCAGCTCAATTGATTTCCAAACCTGCAAATAAGAACAGACATAATTAGATTGTGAGATTGGTGAATTGTGCTTGCAGGTGTGCTTCCTTAAATAGAGAAGGAAAAGCAGAAGCAACAGCCAATCGCAGAGGAAGTAGTGGAAGGAAATGGAGCTCAATGGCAGTGACTGAATGAGCTGGAGATGCTCTGTAGTGGTGGTGGTTGGTATCGTGGAATGGTGATTGAGCTGAACATGGAATTTCAGCTAGAATGGAATCATGAATGGAGAAGCTGCCAGGAATTTAATTGAGGCCATGTGAGGGAGTGGAGGAGGTTGAGCTGGGGAAGTGGGCGGCTGGAGAAAAATCCAAGGAAATGGATCGCTGGTAACATGGTGGCTGCAAACACAGAAAATTAAACAAAACTAAACAAATAAAATAAAATAAATTAAATGAAATAAAACAAAAGAAAAATAAAATAAATACTAAATAAATACTAAAATAGAAATAAAAATAAATATAAAAATAAACATAAAATATAAACAAGGGAAAATAAAATGGAGATTTAAAATATATTCTGCCACCGCGTGTGGTGGTTGTGCCGCCTGATGTGGTGGTTCGCCGACAAACTTGCCGGAATTCGGAACGGTTTCCGAAATCTTCGTACATTAACTGGGCCCACATCCTCAAAATGACCGGTGTCATTTTGATATCTGAAAAGTCACGGTTGACTTTTCGGAATTACACTGAAAATCTCCAAAATTCACCTATTATGTGCAAATTGACATTTTTCTCATATTTTCCCTAAAAACATAAAAACAAATATTAAACAGACAATTAAGCTTTCGGAATAGCAAAATCCAGTAATTAAAGGCACTTTGTGAACGTATTTTACGTTCACATCACACCCCTACACTTGAACTATTGCTAGTCCTCGAGCAAACACAGAACAAAACATCACAAAACAGAAAGGGAAACACAAAACAGACGGTCTTTCCAACCATAATCCTCAGCGAGTTCGAAAAAATTATAATCAAGAGAATAAAAATTATATACCAAGGCTAAAGAATTTGCTAAGCATTTAATATGTATATCTCATTTATGCTCGGGTAAAGTGTGTGAAAACCGAATATACAATTAATCTCAAGCAATCCAATAGGCACATATGAACAACATTAACCACTAAACCTCACAAGATTCACTAAATATTTCCGCTCAGTGTTTAGGGTTAAGTGTTTACTCTCAAAACAATTACACAAGTAGTGTTCCCATATGCTTGCTCATTAACCAACTCTCTACAATTAATCCACAAATCATCAGATCATAAGGACTTTTTAGGTGAAACAGGGACAAAAGGATGAATGGTCAATGAAGTGAAAGGACTCGAAATGGAAAATGCTTCACATGTTTGCAAGACAATTCAACGACTTTGAAACTCATACCTATGCTATACCCGAAACAACTCTTATTTTCCTCCAACCTTTTATTGAAAATAAAACAATACAACAAAATAACTCTATTTTTGGAATTTCTCTTTCTTTTCCATATTTTTTTTTTCTTTTCGAGGAATTTATTCCTTCTTTTTATTTCTGATTTTTTTTTTTTCTTTCTTTGAACAAATACAACAAAATAAATACACCCCCACACTTGCCTTCTGGTATACTACCATACAAATCAAAAACCGAAGCATAAGAACACAAGAAGTCACTATCATCGTCTTGCAAACACAATAAAACAAGGGTGAAATGGTGTGGGTGAACAAAAGAAACGGCTAATGAGTGATCAGTTCAAAAGGGGATCCTAAAGTTCGTGTTTAGATGGATGGTGAATATTTTGGCCATGGTGCTCAACTAATGCCTTACTCATTTCTAATTCATTACAGATTAACAAAATGTTTCAAGTGGTCTCTGAGCAAGTTCTAGGTTCAAAAACTTATGAATTGTGCACACATGAAGAACGAGTAAATGTATGAAATATGCATACATGTGAATATACAATAGGCTCAAATCCTCACATTTTCTGGGTATGCATGACAATGTATGTTTAAATGTGCTTCTCGGATTGCAATCAACTAATCGAAACAGGTTAAGTGAATACGGAAATTCGAGCAATCACAAGTTATGCAAATTAAATCCAAAGCAAATTACACAAATCCTTAACATATAATCAACATTCTCCAAATCATAACAATTAAACTCAATTCATCATCGGAATTGGAAAGAATACAACACACATAACACAAATAAACACACAAAAACACCAAACAGAAGCAAATATTTTTGTAATTTTTTATTTTTTTGATTTTTTTGATTTTTTTTTTCAATTTACGTAACAATACGTGACCACAGTGACTTACTAAGTGCAATGGTAGGTTCAACGCTACCAAGGGAGTAAGTATGATTTAGTCGATATACCGTTACAGTAGAAAACAAAAACAAGTAAATTATTTTTTTGAATGTTTTTGAATTTTTCAAATTTTTTTCTTTTCTTTTCAATAAATCTTCCCCCCACACTTGAATTAAACATTGTCCTCAATGTTAGACAGATATTTCACAAAAATGAATAACTCAAGCATGATTATTAAACACACAAATATTTATACAAATGATAAACACACAACATTTATACAAATGAAAAACAGATAAGTTATAGAAAAACTCCCCCTTGAAGATCATTAAGCTCCTCCCGAAGCAATTCACCAACAGTCACAAACAAGGCTAGCAGGGCCTTGCATCCAACGTTTGCTCCTTAATTGACTGCGGCTCTGATCCTTTGAAGTGTGTCCTGGACAAGGGTTGTTGCCGACTCCACGGCAGACTTGGCTGATGTAGCCTTCACCGAGATCTGGAACACTATAGTCAGCAGTGTTCCGTCAAGTACAGCTCCGGATACGTTAGGCAGAATGGAGAAGCCTGAAGACATAAGCGGAAATGGCTCCGGTTGAACTCCAGATAGCAAACACTGGAAAATGGAATGGTTGATCGGTGCATAAATCACAGACGACCCCGTTGCATCGGTGCAACACTCCTGAAGAATGAGGAAGTCGTTGTGACTATCTATGGCGAGCACCGAAATCTGGTTCCGAGGGTCAAGACCGATAGAGAAATTTGCTAGCACACGTACAGAGCTGTCCATCGACATACTATCCCACATTGGTCTTGTCTGCACGTCTTTGAGGAATTCAAAGATCCTGGTATGATGGGAAAGATGCACGACAGAACAACCAGCAGTACGATTGACTCCGGGGGCTTGCTCGGATCACCCCTTCGCTTGTTGGTCCCGACCTCCATTCGAGTGTCTCTTGTTCGATTCGAACAAGTCCAAGTGGTGGTACGTGGAGTCTGCGATGTCGTTGAAGAAACGATCGTCATCTGTTTTGCCATTTCCGCAAGTCCTCTTCTTCCTTCAAGAGAAATAATCGAGTCACCGGGTGAAGAGTGGATACCCGTGGCGCACATGTAGCGCTCGGCTTGTCGTTGGAGGGTTGAGATCCAACGCTTTGCACCAAAAGCGAACCCCGAATGAACAAAAGGTTCGAAACCGGCCTTCATCTCCTTCTCGCGTACATCCACGTGCTCCACCCAAGTGACTAAGGAAGATCCATTATGAAGATCACGTATCGTGCATCCGGAGGGACGTTTTCGGCAAATCGATCTCACGGAAGGCTTTGGATTTGAACGCAATTCATCCACGGACACATCCACGACGATCCAACTTCCATCCAACAGTAGGTGAGAATACCGAACGAACCGGACTTCACGAGTCGAGACGATGTGAGATGGCACCGAAACTCGGCCGACATCACCTGCATATGCTCCTCGTAGCCTTCTTCGTTGTCGGAGGATAAGATCTCCAACGTCCGGGCGTTTGTGATCATGCTACGAAGATCGGGCAACCATCGACCAACATCCATTAGAGATTCGAACGATGGTGGTCGGATAAAGATGGATGGTTGTCGAGTGTCTCGACGATTCGGCTTTGAAGTACGGAGCAGGTTCAGCTCGTTGAAACACTCGCAAGTACTCGGCCCTATGAAGAGTCTCGGGATGAATAGACGTCTCGGGAGTCGGTGAAGTTATCCACAAAGGAAATCCGGCAGTGGCCATGAGCAGGAGCTCGTGTTTGGCCTTACGGACGATATCCGAGATCAAGTCGGTGTGGACTCCGACAAGATCATGAGCAGGTCCGGGAAAGGTGTCAGATGGCAAAGGTATGGATGGGCGATCGACAAGGGTAGGCATGAGGCTCCGCACATCCCGTCTCAAGTGGTCCATGTCGATGGAATCGTCGGACAACTCGAGAATAGGCTCTTGTTGTTGAACAACTTCGAGCCTTCGCCTAGGCACATCTGAGTGCGGAACAGGACCTCCGCAATTGGGACAGATGCCGCTGTGGAGAGCATCAACGAGTCGTTGATTCAGAAGTTGAAGCTCCTCGTTCTTGCTCACCAGCTGATCGTTTCTTTTCTCTAGCTCGGCAATACGCTGCTCGGAAGACTGGATACCGAACTTCTTCCTATTTCTCGACCCCCAATAGTAGACTTGGTCCTCCTCTAGTCCGATTTTCGGACCAAATCGTTCTCGTTGTGGCTTGGTGGGGTGAGAATACACCGCAAAGAAAGCCGCAAGTGCATCTCTCCGAGCTTTGGTGTACTTCGACCTCGGAAGTCTCCTATAGACAGGAGCGGCTTCCGGCTCGGCAGGTGGATCAACGAACCAGGATTGGTGCTTGGGGTAGTGGTTGTGGGTTGTGGTAGTGGCTCGGTCGGCATGCTAGCATCGGCGCTATTGAGCATGCTCGGTGGAATTATTTCATCCGAGCCTTCAAAGATTGGACTCTCCGAAGGACCTGCCCGAAACAAATCACCGAAAGAATTCACTCGTTTGGCCATTTCGGGTTGGGAAGGGAGGATAACTTTCTCGGGATTTGGGAGGTTTTCTCGGGAAAAACGGAAGAACACGAAGAACACGAGAGAGACAACGAGAGAAAATGAGAGAGAAACTAAGGGAAACGTGTGAAATGCCTAAGAAAACTAGCGCAAACGAAGGGAAGGGGAGAGAACGAACGCACGCTCACACACGTGCCACAGACAGAAGACCCGTAATTTCCGGATCGAGCGACGAAAGTCGTAAAGTCTACAGTAGACACGCACGCGGCTTATTAAACAATTCGGCCGACGCAAAAGTCGTGCGTCGGCCCAATCAAAATTTTTTTCATTTTCTATTTTTTATTTTTTTATTTTATTTTTTTAATACTTTACGAAAAGTCGTAAAGTGAAAAGTGAAAACGCGTGTGAAACACGCGCAAAGGTTGCCGACACTTTAAACGGGCCTGGGCCATTGAAATGGTTTGGGCCTTAAAGTGGGCCTGGGCCAAAGAAATCTCCGGCCCATTATTGGTGGGCTTAACTAATGGGCCTAAAAACGAACATGCCCGACACACTAAATGGGCTTGGGTTACGGGTTTTGGGTTTGGAAATGACACGAGCCCAATGGGCTAAATTTTTTTTCTTTTCTTTTTTTTTTTATTTTTCTTTTCGAAACCTAAAACCCTAACCAATCACACAAACAAATGGGCTTAAGGCCCAATAACAAACAAACTAACAATCAAGCCCAAAATAAACAGTAAATAGGAACAGTAATTATGAACAGTAAAAATAAATAATTACAAACAGTAAAACAAAACAAGCACTCTTTTTTTTTATATATACAATTACAAATTTTCTTATTTTTTTATTTTTTTTTATTTTAACAAACAAATAACGAAAGTGAAAAGAAAACTTACCTTTTTACTCCCGAGAAAACCGAAAAATCACCAACAAGACATCAACCTCAAGGTTTTTCAACCTTGACTTCCAAACGTATGCTCCGATGTATGTGGTATAATTTTCCGATAAACCCGGATTATTTCCTATACAAAATAAAAAGGTTAGTAATAAATTTAAAAATAAAAACAAATATTTACAATGTTAAAAATGTATCACAAATTATCTATACAAAATGAATAAATAAAGTTTCCTATGTCTACGTATATTTTATTTACACAATACACTTAAGTGTACAAAAATATTTTCCTTTGCCTTAATATAGTTGAAAAAAAAATGAAAGTTGATTCCAAGCGGTAACTCAAGGTGGACTTACGGCCTAGGTGCAATGCCTTGACTTAAATGACTTTCCGTGTTTTCAGAAGGCGAATGGCCAGATCACAAGAGATAAGCGAGAGGCAGGATTCATTTAGTGGACAAGTCCTCTGAATCCAATTTTACAAACCCGTCACCCAGAGTCTTGATCATATCTAGACACCATTCATGTGCCCCTTACTCAGTTGAGAAAGCACTTAAGTGTTCGACAATTCTCCAAGTGTTAATAAAGGCCGCCCTCAACCTCAAATAACCTTACGGTAAAAATGAAGGGTTTAGGCCAATATTAACAAAAGGACCTTACCTAATCCGTTCAAGTTACAACTTACAACAACAAAAAATAATCAACTATATAAAAGACACCTAAATAAAATTACTAAGTGTAAAAATATAAACAAGTATAATCAAGTCATTATAAATAAAATTAACAAGTATTATTTACAAATAGTAAAAAGTCAATAGTCAAAGTCAACAGTCAAAGTCAACAGTAAAAAGTAAAAAGTCAAAAGTAAATAGTAAAAACAATCCCCGGCGAGCCGGCGCCAAAATGATTTGAGGTATTTACCGCGGTCATTAATTATTACCTAAATTCCTAACAGTTGTCGTTGTAAAGTATAATGGGAAATAAAGGTTTTTCCCACAGAAGATTGTTATATTTACTTTTTAATGTCACGAAAAATTAAATTAAATAAAGAATTATTAT
Organism: Rubus idaeus; assembly: GCA_030142095.1. Classification (NCBI taxonomy): domain Eukaryota; kingdom Viridiplantae; phylum Streptophyta; class Magnoliopsida; order Rosales; family Rosaceae; genus Rubus; species Rubus idaeus. Next base: position 14,590,121 of record CM057968.1, on the reverse strand, counting down.
TAACAAGTATAAAGAATAAAGAATATATATATATACAAAATTAAATGAACTATACAGTATTGTTTCTATTTACAAAAATATACATTATATACAAAAGTATTTTTGGGGGTTTTTGAGATTTTTGAAAACAATAAATAAAATATTTTTGGACTTTTATTATTTTTGAAAACAAGAAACACACACAAAAATATTGTTTTGAAGATTAACTAACTCCCTAGCCATGAATCCGAAACTAACACATGTAGAATGCCCACGCGGGTTATCATTCCCCAAATAAACTTCTCCCATGAAATCAACCTAGTGAACGCTCATCTAGATTAAACAATTAAACATGCAAAGGTGATTAATCTAAACATGTCTAACGCATAGAAAAAGAGTTGCTAATTCAAGTGCGCGACCTAGCGAACGCTCGTCTATCCGCGATCCTTATTATTTAGTTTCAACATTAAAGATAAAACTAAACAAACAAAATTCACATAAGCTGCTAGAAGAATTAATCAACTTCAATCCAATTTATTACACAAAATAGAAAATAAACAAACAATAACATTTCCCAAAATTATTCACGAATAGTTAATTAAACAAAAATAAATTATAATAAATAAACAGAGTTTGGGAAAAATGTTACTGTTGTGTCCATGAAAATGGACACCGTCTGGCGTGCGAAGGTGGCGAGACTCAGCTATTTGAAAATCGAACAAATATTTGGATGTGGCGGGTGCACAAAGCAATTGGGCTTGGACCTCGGGGTGTCCTTAGCAGATTGGGCATTTGAGCTTTTGGGCATTGGGCTGGTCAACAGGTCAAAGGCCTGCTTTGACTTTTTCTTCTTCTCCTCATTTCACTTGCGGGTTTGACTCTTCAAACCTTCTATTTTTTATTCTCTTCTTCCTCCAGTTCAGCATTAAACCCATCCTCTCCTCTCTATTGCAATTTCTTCTTCATTTCTTTCTTTCCTGAACAGAGACAAGAGAGAGAGCCCGTCGCCGGATAGCAGCGACGGCGTAGCTTCGAGGATCACGGGGAGACGTGGTTTGGCGCCGGATTGAACAGAGAGAGGCCGGCGAGCCGGGCTTGTCGGAGATGCCGGCAGGAGAGCTTGGTGTGGAATGATCCGAGCGGCGCACGGGGAACGGCGGCGATTGAAGACCGGTGTGGCTTGTGATGGTGGTGCGATGGCCTCTCGTGGTGAAGCGGCGACAAAGAGAGTAGCAGCAAGGGAGGGTCAGTGGAGGCGCCGGGAGAAATTAACGTCGGTGGATCGACGCCGGAGGCGGGGACTGCAAAGGCACGGCGGCGGTGAACAGAGGCGCGACTTCGAAGCGGCGGTGCTGGTGAACAGAGGCCGTGATGGGTACGGCAGTAGGCTGGAGGTTACGCCCGGGCTTGGGAGACACGGCGTCGTCGGCGTCGAGAGTGCAGCAGCTCAATTGATTTCCAAACCTGCAAATAAGAACGGACATAATTAGATTGTGAGATTGGTGAATTGTGCTTGCAGGTGTGCTTCCTTAAATAGAGAAGGAAAAGCAGAAGCAACAGCCAATCGCAGAGGAAGTAGTGGAAGGAAATGGAGCTCAATGGCGTTGACGAATGAGCTGGAGATGCTCGTAGTGGTGGTGGTTGGTATCGTGGAATGGTGATTGAGCTGAACATGGAATTTCAGCTAGAATGGAATCATGAATGGAGAAGCTGCCAGAATTTAATTGAGGCCATGTGAGGGAGTGGAGGAGGTTGAGCTGGGGAAGTGGGCGGCTGGAGAAAAATCCAAGGAAATGGATCGCTGGTAACATGGTGGCTGCAAACACAGAAAATTAAACAAAACTAAACAAATAAAATAAAATAAATTAAATGAAATAAAACAAAAGAAAAATAAAATAAATACTAAATAAATACTAAAATAGAAATAAAAATAAATATAAAAATAAACATAAAATATAAACAAGGGAAAATAAAATGGAGATTTAAAATATATTCTGCCACCGCGTGTGGTGGTTGTGCCGCCTGATGTGGTGGTTCGCCGACAAACTTGCCGGAATTCGGAACGGTTTCCGAAATCTTCGTACATTAACTGGGCCCACATCCTCAAAATGACCGGTGTCATTTTGATATCTGAAAAGTCACGGTTGACTTTTCAGAATTACACTGAAAATCTCCAAAATTCACCTATTATGTGCAAATTGACATTTTTCTCATATTTTCCCTAAAAACATAAAAACAAATATTAAACAGACAATTAAGCTTTCGGAATAGCAAAATCCAGTAATTAAAGGCACTTTGTGAACGTATTTTACGTTCACATCACACCCCTACACTTGAACTATTGCTAGTCCTCGAGCAAACACAGAACAAAACATCACAAAACAGAAAGGGAAACACAAAACAGACGGTCTTTCCAACCATAATCCTCAGCGAGTTCGAAAAAATTATAATCAAGAGAATAAAAATTATATACCAAGGCTAAAGAATTTGCTAAGCATTTAATATGTATATCTCATTTATGCTCGGGTGAAGTGTGTGAAAACCGAATATACAATTAATCTCAAGCAATCCAATAGGCACATATGAACAACATTAACCACTAAACCTCACAAGATTCACTAAATATTTCCGCTCAGTGTTTAGGGTTAAGTGTTTACTCTCAAAACAATTACACAAGTAGTGTTCCCATATGCTTGCTCATTAACCAACTCTCTACAATTAATCCACAAATCATCAGATCATAAGGACTTTTTAGGTGAAACAGGGACAAAAGGATGAATGGTCAATGAAGTGAAAGGACTCGAAATGGAAAATGCTTCACATGTTTGCAAGACAATTCAACGACTTTGAAACTCATACCTATGCTATACCCGAAACAACTCTTATTTTCCTCCAACCTTTTATTGAAAATAAAACAATACAACAAAATAACTCTATTTTTGGAATTTCTCTTTCTGATATTTTTTTTTTTTCTTTGAGGAATTTATTCCTTCTTTTTATTTCTGATTTTTTTTTTTTTTTCTTTCTTTGAACAAATACAACAAAATAATTACACCCCCACACTTGCCTTCTGGTATACTACCATACAAATCAAAAACCGAAGCATAAGAACACAAGAAGTCACTATCATCGTCTTGCAAACACAGTAAAACAAGGGTGAAATGGTGTGGGTGAACAAAAGAAACGGCTAATGAGTGATCAGTTCAAAAGGGGATCCTAAAGTTCGTGTTTAGATGGATGGTGAATATTTTGGCCATGGTGCTCAACTAATGCCTTACTCATTTCTAATTCATTACAGATTAACAAAATGTTTCAAGTGGTCTCTGAGCAAGTTCTAGGTTCAAAAACTTATGAATTGTGCACACATGAAGAACGAGTAAATGTATGAAATATGCATACATGTGAATATACAATAGGCTCAAATCCTCACATTTTCTGGGTATGCATGACAATGTATGTTTAAATGTGCTTCTCGGATTGCAATCAACTAATCGAAACAGGTTAAGTGAATACGGAAATTCGAGCAATCACAAGTTATGCAAATTAAATCCAAAGCAAATTACACAAATCCTTAACATATAATCAACATTCTCCAAATCATAACAATTAAACTCAATTCATCATCGGGATTGGAAAGAATACAACACACATAACACAAATAAAACACACAAACAGAAGCAAATATTTTTGTAATTTTTTATTTTTTTGATTTTTTTGATTTTTTTTTTCAATTTACGTAACAATACGTGACCACAGTGACTTACTAAGTGCAATGGTAGGTTCAACGCTACCAAGGGAGTAAGTATGATTTAGTCGATATACCGTTACAGTAGAAAACAAAAACAAGTAAATTATTTTTTTGAATGTTTTTGAATTTTTCAAATTTTTTTCTTTTCTTTTCAATAAATCTTCCCCCCACACTTGAATTAAACATTGTCCTCAATGTTAGACAGATATTTCACAAAAATGAATAACTCAAGCATGATTATTAAACACACAAATATTTATACAAATGATAAACACACAACATTTATACAAATGAAAAACAGATAAGTTATAGAAAAACTCCCCCTTGAAGATCATTAAGCTCCTCCCGAAGCAATTCACCAACAGTCACAAACAAGGCTAGCAGGGCCTTGCATCCAACGTTTGCTCCTTAATTGACTGCGGCTCTGATCCTTTGAAGTGTGTCCTGGACAAGGGTTGTTGCCGACTCCACGGCAGACTTGGCTGATGTAGCCTTCACCGAGATCTGGAACACTATAGTCAGTGATTATATGTAAAAACCGAGGTTCATTAATTTATTACCTAAATTCCTAACAATTGTCGTTGTAAAGTATAATGGGAAATAAAGGTTTTTCCCACAGAAGATTGTTATATTTACTTTTTAAATGTCACGAAAAATTAAATTAAATAAAGAATTATATTAACAAGTATAAAGAATAAAGAATATATATATACAAAATTAAATAAACTATACAGTATTGTTTCTATTTACAAAAATATACATTATATACAAAAGTTGTTTTTGGGGGTTTTTGATAATTTTGAAAACAATAAAAGAAATATTTTTGGATTTTTATTATTTTTGAAAACAAGAAAAACACACACAAATATTGTTTTGAAGATTAACCAACTCCCTAGCCATGAATCCGAAACTAACACATGTAGAATGCCTACGCAGGTTATCATTCCCCAAATAAACTTCTCCCATGAAATCAACCTAGTGAACGCTCATCTAGATTAAACAATTAAACATGCAAAGGTGATTAATCTAAAACATGTTTAAAGCATAGAAGAAGAGTTGTTAATTCAAGTGCGCGACCTAGCGAACGCTCGTCTATCCGCGATCCTTATCATTTAGTTTCAACATTAAAGATAAAACCAAACAAACAAAATTCACATAAGCTGCTAGAAGAATCAATCAACTTCAATCCAACAATTATTACACAAAATAGAAAATAAACAAACAATAACATTTCCCAAAATTATTCACGAATAGTTAATTAAACAAAAATAAATTATAATAAATAAACAGAGTTTGGGAAAAATGTTACTGTTGTGTCCATGAAAATGGACACTGTCTGGCAGGCGAAGGTGGCAGACTCAGCTATTAAAAACGGACAATTGATTTTGGATGTGGCGGGTGCACAAATCAATTGGGCATTTGGGCTTGGGTAATTGGGCATTGGGCTTGGGCCCAATTTTGACTTGTTTGACCGGCCCTGTTGACTGTTGACTTAGTTGACCGGGATTTTTATTCATCTTGATTCAGCCCGTGGTCTTCTCATAGCCTTCAATTTGTTTTTCTTCTTTCCTCATCTCGTGCCCAGACTTTTCTTCTTCTTTGCTTCTGGTTTTTCTTTTCTTTCATTTTATCAAAGCAAGAGAGGGACACGGCGAGCGGCGGCTAGCAAGGGAGGCAGGGATAACGGCAGAGGCTAAGGCAGGTGGTGCGGCCTTGTGATGGAAGCGGCGCGGAGAGACCGAGCAGCGGCGAAAGGGAACACGGGGATGCCACCGAGAGCACGACGCCGGCAGGGAATGGTGAGAGAGAAACCGGGCTCGGCCACGCGCGGCGTCGGTGATTGCAGTGATCGGATTGCAGCGGAGGCGATGGTTGGAAAGCACGGCAAGGGAAGCTTGCGGCGTTGAGATTTGGGAACGGCAGTAGCAGCGCCGGCGGCTTCGAGCCGGAACCGTGGAGGCATGCTTGGGCTTCACGGCGTGAACAGCAGGTGATGAGGATGGGATGGCGCCGACGGGCCTGGTTTGGTGAATTGGAATTGCAGACGGCGGCGCGGCATCGCGACAATGAAATCTGGGCCGGGCTTTGAGCTGCTCACGGCAGAAGCTTGAAGAACAGCAGCGACGGTAGATGCAGCTTGGGTAAGTATCGCCCGAAATGAAGATTAACACACATTAATGAAGGTGTTGTGATTATGATTAATGGAATCTGAAATCTAGCTTGAGCAGGGAAAAGACACGGCCTTGGGCTGGATTTGGTGAGACTGGGCTCGATGTGTCGCGGCAGAGGAGAGGCACGGCTGAATTTCATGGCCTCGTGATGATTGATCATAGCAGAAGAACTGCAAGGGAGAAAGGCTCGTGGCGAGAGAGCGTCCAATCCTGCAAAAGAAGAGCAAACATAATTAGATTGTGATTGTGTGGTTTAATTTGCTTGCAGGTGCTCTCCTTAAATAGGAAATGGAAATGGGAAGGAGCCAAGGATATGGTGGTGGCTGCCAACGCAGAGAAGGAAGTGGAATGTGATCTGCAGAAAATGCCGTGGCTTTGATTGAGCTAGAACATGGAATAGTGGAAGCTTGCAGCTGGAATTGTTTGATTCCATGTGAGGAATGGATTGTAGTTGAAGTGGAGATGGCGTGGTAACATGGCTGGTTGGTGAAGTGGACTGGATGGAATCATGATGAATTGAAACCATGTGAGGGAGGAAAGTGGTGATCGTGGAAGCTGCAACAGAAATCCAAAGAAAACAAAAAAAAGTAAAATAATAAACAAAAGAAAGATAAATAAATAATAATAAAATAAAATTAAAATAAATTAATAAAAGAATTTAAATAAATAAAAGAAACAACTATTAGAGAAAATAAATGGTGGTTTGAATTGTGTTCCACCACCGCGTGTGGTGGTTGCGCCTCCTTATGTGGTGGTTCGCCGACAATTTGTCGGGATTCGGAATAATCCGAAATCTTCGTACAATATTTTATTCCACAAATATGAAAGTCACGGTTGACTTTCCGATTTACGCTGAAAACCTCCAAAATGCACCTATTCTGTGCAGATTAACATTTTCCTGGTATTTTCCCTAAAAATCACGAAAACAAACATTAAACAGACAATTAAGCTTTCGGAATAGCAAAATCCAGTAATTAAAGGCACTTTGTGAACGTATTTTACGTTCACATCACACCCCTACACTTGAACTATTGCTAGTCCTCTAGCAAACACAGAATACAAAAATAGAAAACACAAAACAGATGGTCTTTCCAACCATAATCCTCAGCGAGTTCGAAAGAATTATAATCAAGAGAATAAAAATTATATACCAAGGCTAAAGAATTTGCTAAGCATTTAACATGTACATCTCATTTATGCTCGGGTGAAGTGTGTGAAAACCAAGTACACAATTAATATCAAACAATCCAATAGGCACATCGAAACAAGATTAACCACTAAACCTCACAAGATTCACTAAATATTTCCGCTCAGTGTTTAGGGTTAAGTGTTTTACTCTCAAAACAATTACACAAGTAGTGTTCCCATATGCTTGCTCATTAACCGACTCTCTACAATTAATCCACAAATCATCAGATCATAAGGTCTTCTAAGGTGAAACAGGGGTCAAAGGGTGAATGGTGTATAGTGAATGGTGAATGATGAATGAAGGGACTCGAACTGAAAAATGTTTTACATGTTTGCAAGACAAGTCAACGACTTTGAAACTCATACCTATGCTAAACCCGAAACAACTCTTATTCTCCTCCAACCTTTTATTGAATTCAAAAATAATACAACAAAATAACTCTATTTTTGGAATTTCTCTTTCTTTCTTTTTTTTTTTTTCTTTGAGGAATTTTATTCCTTCTTTTTATTTCTGATTTTTTTTTTCTTTCTTTCTTTGAACAATTACAACAAAATAAATCACACCCCCACACTTGCCTTTTGGTATACTACCGTACAAATCCGAAGCATAAAAACATAAGAAGTCACTATCATCGTCTTGCAAACACAATAAAACAAGGGTGAGATGGTGTGGGTGAACAAAAGAAAAGGCTAATGAGTGTTTAGTTCAAAAGGGGATTCCTAAAGTTCGTGTTTAGATGGATGGTGAATATTTTGGCCATGGTGCTCAACTAATGCCTTACTCATTTCTAATTCATTACAGATTAATAAAATGTTTCAAGTGGTCTCTGAGCAAGTTCTAGGTTCAAAACTCATGAATTGTGCACACATGAAGAACGAGTAAATGTATGAAATATGCATACATGTGAATATACAATAGGCTCAAATCCTCACATTTTCTGGGTATGCATGACAATGTATGTTTAAATGTGCTTCTCGGATTGCAATCAACTAATCGAAACAAGTTATGTGAACATGGAAATTCGAGCAATCACAAGTTATGCATATTAGATCCAAAACAAATTACACAAAACCTTAGCATATAAGAAACATTCTCAAAATCATAACAATTAAACTCAATTCATCATCGGAATTGGAAAGAAAACAACACACATAACACAAATAAACACACAAAAATACAAAACAGAAGCAAATATTTTTGTAATTTTTGATTTTTTGATTTTTTTTTTTTATTTTTCAATGTAGGTAACAATACGTGACCACAGGGACTCACTAAGTGCAATGGTAGGTTCAACGCTACCAAGGGAGTAAGTATGATTTAGTCGATATACCGTTACAGTAGAAAACAAAAACAAGAAAATAAATAAACAACAGAAGCAATTTTTTTTTTTTTTTTTTCTTTTTCAATCAATTTTTTTTTATTAAGGTAACAATACGTGACCACAGTGACTTACTAAGTGCAATGGTAGGTTCAACGCTACCAAGGGAGTAAGTATGATTTAGTCGATATATTGTTACCGTAGAAAACGAAAACAAATAAATTATTATTATTTTTTTTTTTTGAATTTTTCAAATTTTTTCTTTTCTTTTTAATAAACCTTCCCCCCACACTTGAATTAAACATTGTCCTCAATGTTAGACAGATATTTCACGAAAATGAATAATTCAAGCATGGTTATTGAATTTAAACACACAACTATTTATACAAATGATAAACACACAACATAAATAAACACACGACAGTTAAGTAAATGAAAAGGGAAACAAAGACTCCCCTTTGAAGAACGTGAAGCTCCTCCCGAAGCAAGTCACCAACAGTCACAAACAAGGCTAGCAGGGCCTTGCATCCAACGTTTGCTCCTTAATTGACTGCGGCTCGATCCGTTGAAGTGTGTCTTGGACAAGGGTTGTTGCCGACTCCACGGCAGACTTGGCCGAAGTAGCCTTCACCGAGATCCGGAACACTATAGTCGCAGTGTTCCGTCAAGTACAGCTCCGGATACGTTAGGCGGAATGGAGAAGCCCGAAGACATAAGCGGAAATGGCTCCGGTTGAACTCCGATAGCAAACACTTGGAAAATGGAATGGTTAATCGGCGCATAAATCACAGACGACCCCGTTGCATCGGTGCAACACTCCCGAAGAATGAGGAAGTCGTTGTGACTATCTATAGCGAGCACCGAGATCCGGTTCCGCGGGTCAAGACCGATGGAAAAGTTTGCTAGCACACGCACCGAGCTGTCCATCGACATACTATCCCATTGCGGTCTTGTCCGCACGTCTTTGAGGAACTCAAAGATCCTGGTGTGATGAGATAGATGAACGACGGAACAACCAGCAGTACGATTGACTCCGGGGGGCTTGCTCGGATCACCCCCGCGCTTGTTGGTCCCGACCTCCATTCGAGTGTCTCTTGTTCGGTTCGAACAAGTCCAAGTGATGGTACGTGGAGTTGCCGATGTCGTTGAAGAAACAGATTGTCATCTGTTTTGCCATTTCCGCAAGTCCTCTTCTTCCTTCAAGAGAAATAATCGAGTCACCGGGTGAAGAGTGGATACCCGTGGCGCACATGTAGCGCTCGGCTTGTCGTTGGAGAGTTGAGATCCAACGCTTTGCACCAAAAGCGAACCCCGAATGAACAAAAGGTTCGAAACCGGCCTTCATCTCTTTCTCGCGTACATCCACGTGCTCCACCCAAGTGACCAAGGAAGATCCATTACGAAGATCACGTATCGGGCATCCGGAGGGGCGTTTTCGGCAAATCGATCTCACGGAAGGCTTTGGATTGGAACGCAATTCATCCACGGAGACATCCACGACGACCCAACTTCCATCCAAGTTGTTGGTGAGAGTACCGAACGAACTGGACTTCACGAGTTGAGACGATGTGAGATGGCACCAGAAACTCGGCCGACATCACCTGCATATGCTCCTCGTAGCCTTCTTCGTTGTTGGACGATAAGATCTCCAACGTTTTGGCGTTTGTGATCATGCTACAGAAGACGGGCAACCATCGACCAACATCCATGAGAATTTGAACGATGGTGGTCGGATAAAGGTGAATGGTTGCCGAGTGTCTCGACGATTCGGCTTTGAAGTACGGAGCAGGTTCAGCTCGTTGAAACACTCGCAAGTACTCGGCCCTATGAAGAGTCTCGGGATGAATAGACGTGTCGGGAGTCGGTGAAGTTATCCACAAAGGAAATCCAGCAGTGGCCATGAGCAGGAGCTCGTGTTTGGCCTTACGGACGATATCCGAGATCAAGTCGGTGTGGACTCCGACAAGATCGTGAGCAGGTCCGGGAAGGGTATCAGATGGCAAAGGTATGGATGAGCGCTCGACAAGTGTTGGCATGAGGCTCCGCACATCCCTTCTTAAGTGGTCCATGTCGATGGAATCATCGGACAACTCAAGAATAGGCTCTTGTTGTGGAGGAACAACTTCGAGCCTTCGCCGTGGCACATCTGAGTGCGGAACAGGACCTCCGCAATTAGGACAGATGCCGCTGTGGAGAGCATCGACGAGTCGTTGATTCAGAAGTTGAAGCTCCTCGTTCTTGCTCACCAGCTGATCGTTTCTTTTCTCTAGCTCGGCAATACGCTGCCCGGAAGACTGGATACCGAACTTCTTCCTATTTCTCGACCCCCAATAGTAGACCTGGTCCTCCTCAAGTCCGATTTTTGGACCAAATCTTTGTCTTTGTGGTTTAGTGGGGTGAGAATACACCGCAAAGAAAGCCGCCAGTGCTTCTCTCTGAGCTTTGGTGTACTTGGTCCTCGGAAGTCTCCTATAGACAGGAGCGGCTTCCGGCTCGGCAGGTGGATCAGCAACCAAGATTGGTGCTTGGGATAGTGGTTGCGGTTGTGGCTCGGTCGGCATGCTAGCATCGGCGCTATTGAGCATGCTTGGTGGAATTATTTCAGCCAGACCTTCAAAGATTGGGTTCTCTGAAGGACCTGCCTGAAACAAATCACTGAAAGAATTGACTCTTTTGGCCATTTTTGGGTTTGGGAAGGGAGGATAGCTTTCTGGGAATTGGGAGTATTTCTGGGAAAAGTGAAGAACAGATGAAGAACACGAAGAACACTTAGAGAAAAACGAGAGAGAGAGAGAGAGAGACTAAGGGAAACCTAAGGAAATGCGTGAAATGAAACACACGAACAGAGGGGAAGGGAAGGGAACGGACGCACGCTCGCACACGTGCCACAGACAGAAGACCCGTAATTTCCGGATCGAGCGACGAAAGTCGTAAAGTCTACAGTAGACACGCACGCGGTTTATTAAACAATTCGGCCGACGCAAAAGTCGTGCGTCGGCCCAATCAGAATTTTTTTTTTCATTTTCATTTTTTATTTTTTATACTTTACGAAAAGTCGTAAAGTGAACAGTGAAAACGCGTAGCACACGCGCTTGCCGACACTTTAAACGGGCTTGGGCCATCGAAATGGTTTGGGCCTTAAAGTGGGCCTGGGCCAAAGAAAACTCCGGCCCATTATTTGTGGGCTTAACTAATGGGCCTAAAAACGAACAGGCCCGACACACTAATGGGCTTGGGTTACGGGTTTTGGGCTTCGTGAATGACACGAGCCCAATGGGCTAAAATTTTTTTATTTTACGAAACCTAAAACCCTAACCAATCACACAAACAAATGGGCCTAAGGCCCAATAACAAATAACAACAATCAAGCCCAAAAATAAAACAAACAGTAATTATAAATAGTAAAAAGAAATAATTACCAACAGTAAAACAAACAAACACTCTTTTTTTTATATACAATTACAAATTTTTTTTTTTTTTTTTTTTTTTTTTTAAACAAATAACGAGAGTGAAAAGAAAACTTACCTTTTTACTCCCGAGGAAACCGAAAAATCACCAACAAGACATCAACCTCAAGGTTTTTCAACCTTGACTTCCTAAACGTATGCTCCGATGTATGTGGTAAAATTTCCGATAAACCCCGATTATTTCCTATACAAAATAAAAAGGTTAGTAATAAATTTACAAAATAAAAACAAAATATTTACAAAGTTAAAAATATGTCACAAATTATCTATACAAAATGAATAAATAAAATTTCCTATGTCTAAGTATATTTTATGTCTACGTATATTTTATTTACACAAAAATATTTTCTTTTGCCTGAATATAGTTGAAAAAAAATGAAAGTTGATTCCAAGCGGTAACTCAAGGTGGACTTACGGCCTAGGTGCAATGCCTTGACTTAAATGACTTTCCGTGTTTTCAGAAGGCGAATGGCCAGATCACAAGAGATAAGCGAGAGGCAGGATTCATTTAGTGGACAAGTCCTCTGAATCCAATTTTACAAACCCGTCACCCAGAGTCTTGATCATATCTAGACACCATTCATGTGCCCCTTACTCAGTTGAGAAAGCACTTAAGTGTTTGACAATTCTCCAAGTGTTAATAAAGGCCGCCCTCAACCTCAAATAACCTTACGGTAAAAATGAAGGGTTTAGGCCAATATTAATAAAAGGACCTTACCTATTTCCGTTCAAGTTACAACTTACAACAACAAAAAATAATCAACTATATAAAAGACACCTAAGTAAATTACTAAGTGTAACAAAATATCAACAAGTATAATTAGTGAGTATAAATAAAATTAACAAGTATTATTTACAAATAGTAAAAAGTCAATAGTCAATAGTCAAAGTCAACAGTCAAAGTCAACAGTAAAAAGTAAAAAGTCAACAGTCAAAAAGTCAACAGTAAAAAGTAAAAAAGTCAAAAGTAAATAGTAAAAACAATCCCCGGCGAGCCGGCGCCAAAATGATTATAGGTATTTTTACCTACGTCATTAATTTATTACCTAAATTCCTAACAATTGTCGTTGTAAAGTATAATGGGAAATAAAGGTTTTTCCCACAGAAGATTGTTATATTTACTTTTTAAATGTCACGAAAAATTAAATTAAATAAAGAATTATATTAACAAGTATAAAGAATAAAGAATATATATATACAAAATTAAATAAACTATACAGTATTGTTTCTATTTACAAAAATATACATTATATACAAAAGTTGTTTTTGGGGGTTTTTGATAATTTTGAAAACAATAAAAGAAATATTTTTGGATTTTTATTATCTTTGAAAACAAGAAAAACACACACAAATATTGTTTTGAAGATTAACCAACTCCCTAGCCATGAATCCGAAACTAACACATGTAGAATGCCTACGCAGGTTATCATTCCCCAAATAAACTTCTCCCATGAAATCAACCTAGTGAACGCTCATCTAGATTAAACAATTAAACATGCAAAGGTGATTAATCTAAAACATGTTTAAAGCATAGAAGAAGAGTTGTTAATTCAAGTGCGCGACCTAGCGAACGCTCGTCTATCCGCGATCCTTATCATTTAGTTTCAACATTAAAGATAAAACCAAACAAACAAAATTCACATAAGCTGCTAGAAGAATCAATCAACTTCAATCCAACAATTATTACACAAAATAGAAAATAAACAAACAATAACATTTCCCAAAATTATTCACGAATAGTTAATTAAACAAAAATAAATTATAATAAATAAACAGAGTTTGGGAAAAATGTTACTGTTGTGTCCATGAAAATGGACACCGTCCGGCAGCGAAGGTGGCGACTCGCCTATTAAAAACGGACAATTGATTTTGGATGTGGCGGGTGCACAAATCAATTGGGCATTTGGGCTTGGGTAATTGGGCATTGGGCTTGGGCCCAATTTTGACTTGTTTGACCGGCCCCGTTGACTGTTGACTTAGTTGACCGGGATTTTTATTCATCTTGATTCAGCCCGTGGTCTTCTCATAGCCTTCAATTTGTTTTTCTTCTTTCCTCATCTCGTGCCCAGACTTTTCTTCTTCTTTGCTTCGGTTTTTCTTTTCTTTCATTTTATCAAAGCAAGAGAGGGACACGGCGAGCGGCGGCTAGCAAGGGAGGCAGGGATAACGGCAGAGGCTAAGGCGGTGTGGTGCGGCCTTGTGATGGAAGCGGCGCGGAGAGACCGAGCAGCGGCGAAAGGGAACACGGGGATGCCACCGAGAGCACGACGCCGGCAGGGAATGGTGAGAGAGAAATCGGGCTCGGCCACGCGGCGTCGGTGATTGCGTGATCGGATTGCAGCGGAGGCGATGGTTGGAAAGCACGGCAAGGGAAGCTTGCGGCGTTGAGATTTGGGAACGGCAGCAGCAGCGCCGGCGGCTTGAGCCGGAACCGTGGAGGCATGCCGGGCTTCACGGCGTGAACAGCAGGTGATGAGGATGGGATGGCGCCGACGGGCCTGGTTTGGTGAATTGGAATTGCAGACGGCGGCGCGGCATCGCGACAATGAAATCTGGGCCGGGCTTTGAGCTGCTCACGGCAGAAGCTTGAAGAACAGCAGCGACGGTAGATGCAGCTTGGGTAAGTATCGCCCGAAATGAAGATTAACACACATTAATGAAGGTGTTGTGATTATGATTAATGGAATCTGAAATCTAGCTTCGAGCAGGGAAAAGACACGGCCTTGGGCTGGATTTGGTGAGACCGGGCTCGATGTGTCGCGGCAGAGGAGAGGCACGGCTGAATTTCATGGCCTGTGATGATTGATCATAGCAGAAGAACTGCAAGGGAGAAAGGCTCGTGGCGAGAGAGCGTCCAATCCCGCAAAAGAAGAGCAAACATAATTAGATTGTGATTGTGTGGTTTAATTTGCTTGCAGGTGCTCTCCTTAAATAGGAAATGGAAATGGGAAGGAGCCAAGGATATGGTGGTGGCTGCCAACGCAGAGAAGGAAGTGGAATGTGATCTGCAGAAAATGCCGTGGCTTTGATTGAGCTAGAACATGGAATAGTGGAAGCTTGCAGCTGGAATTGTTTGATTCCATGTGAGGAATGGATTGTAGTTGAAGTGGAGATGGCGTGGTAACATGGCTGGTTGGTGAAGTGGACTGGATGGAATCATGATGAATTGAAACCATGTGAGGGAGGAAAGTGGTGATCGTGGAAGCCGCAACAGAAATCCAAAGAAAACAAAAAAAAGTAAAATAATAAACAAAAGAAAGATAAATAAATAATAATAAAATAAAATTAAAATAAATTAATAAAAGAATTTAAATAAATAAAAGAAACAACTATTAGAGAAAATAAATGGTGGTTTGAATTGTGTTCCACCACCGCGTGTGGTGGTTGCGCCTCCTTATGTGGTGGTTCGCCGACAATTTGTCGGGATTCGGAATAATCCGAAATCTTCGTACAATATTTTATTCCACAAATATGAAAGTCACGGTTGACTTTCCGATTTACGCTGAAAACCTCCAAAATGCACCTATTCTGTGCAGATTAACATTTTCCTGGTATTTTCCCTAAAAATCACGAAAACAAACATTAAACAGACAATTAAGCTTTCGGAATAGCAAAATCCAGTAATTAAAGGCACTTTGTGAACGTATTTTACGTTCACATCAGTCAGCAGTGTTCCGTCAAGTACAGCTCCGGATACGTTAGGCAGAATGGAGAAGCCTGAAGACATAAGCGGAAATGGCTCCGGTTGAACTCCAGATAGCAAACACTGGAAAATGGAATGGTTGATCGGTGCATAAATCACAGACGACCCCGTTGCATCGGTGCAACACTCCTGAAGAATGAGGAAGTCGTTGTGACTATCTATGGCGAGCACCGAAATCTGGTTCCGAGGGTCAAGACCGATAGAGAAATTTGCTAGCACACGTACAGAGCTGTCCATCGACATACTATCCCACATTGGTCTTGTCTGCACGTCTTTGAGGAATTCAAAGATCCTGGTATGATGGGAAAGATGCACGACAGAACAACCAGCAGTACGATTGACTCCAGGGGGCTTGCTCGGATCACCCCTGCGCTTGTTGGTCCTGACCTCCATTCGAGTGTCTCTTGTTCGATTCGAACAAGTCCAGTGGTGGTACGTGGAGTTGCTGATGTCGTTGAAGAAACAGATCGTCATCTGTTTTGCCATTTCCGCAAGTCCTCTTCTTCCTTCAAGAGAAATAATCGAGTCACCGGGTGAAGAGTGGATACCTGTGGCGCACATGTAGCGCTCGGCTTGTCGTTGGAGGGTTGAGATCCAACGCTTTGCACCAAAAGCGAACCCTGAATGAACAAAAGGTTCGAAACTGGCCTTCATCTCCTTCTCGCGTACATCCACGTGCTCCACCCAAGTGACTAAGGAAGATCCATTATGAAGATCACGTATCAGGCATCCGGAGGGACGTTTTCGGCAAATCGATCTCACGGAAGGCTTTGGATTTGAACGCAATTCATCCACGGACACATCCACGACGATCCAACTTCCATCCAGTTGTAGGTGGGAATACCGAACGAACTGGACTTCACGAGTTGAGACGATGTGAGATGGCACCAGAAACTCGGCCGACATCACCTGCATATGCTCCTCGTAGCCTTCTTCGTTGCTGGAGGATAAGATCTCCAACGTCTGGGCGTTTGTGATCATGCTACAGAAGACTGGCAACCATCGACCAACATCCATGAGAATTTGAACGATGGTGGTCGGATAAAGATGGATGGTTGTCGAGTGTCTCGACGATTGATAGGAGCACAAAGTGTGACGTTTTTAATATATTTTCCCTACTATTTGGCTGCGTTTTATTGGTTAACTTTGCTATTTAGCTTAGTTTCTACCTTTGTGTCCCTAAATGATGATTTAATTGAAGGAATGAATTAAAATGAAGATATTATGAAACTTTCCTAATTTGAATTCTTTCCTGACTCTGACAGGAATCATAAAGGGAGTAGGAATCCTAATGCAACTAGGATTACTATTTCAGCTCAGAACGGAAAATCGGAGCTCGGAAATTAACGAAGTCTAATGGGCTTTTTTGAGGCCCATTAAGAGGTGAGCTGCCGTGAGGCCCAAGATGGAGGCCCAAATCCATGAAGGAAAGCCCAAGTCCACAAAGCATGAAGGAAAGGTCCAAGTCCATTTTCGGACATTCTGCCTGTGCAGATCAGTCCACTTCTGAAGCCCATATCTCATAATTGGACCGTCCGATCGAGCTGAAATTTTAATACAAGCTGCACATGTGTGTTAGGTATTCTGTATTAAAATTTCAGGATAATCCAACCAGTGGAACGTCCATTATGCTGTTCTAAGTGCACTGAGCTCAGTGCTGTCTACTTTTTAATTCTTTAATTTTCTTTTATTCTCAATGCTCCACCCACCCCCAAGAATAAAATTAGATATTGTGGGATGTATCTAGACCTGATCATGGCAAGAAGAGGTGGGATATTTCTTGGGACTACTCAAAGCAATCTCAGCCATTCAAGGGATTAATTTTGAAGGGCTAGGATCAAGGCTAGGGTTCCATGTTCTCCTATAAATAGAGGGCTTCACAACTCACTTCCATACCAATTCACAACTAAGAATATCATTCCATACTCTCTCATAGTTTCAGCAGCTACTCCATCCAAGGTTCTTAGCTCCATTCTCTAGTGCAAGGGTTCTCAAGGCTTCAAGGAGGAGGAGAAGGCGTAATCACCATCATCACCAGCCATATTTCGACATCACCATCTTCATCATCAACTTGTCTTCACAAGCTTGGATCACTTGTGGTCAAGGATTCAAGGTTTTGTGGTTTCAAGATCTTAACTATTTCATATGGTGTATTACGTTTTAACCTTTAAATTCATACCTCTTTGTTGCTTGATTACCTTTGTATTAGTTAACATTTCATGGATCATTTAAATTTCCAGATTATTTATACAAGTTTATTTGGTTGTTGGATTGAAGTTGATTGATTCTTCTAGTAGTTTATGTGGATTTGCTTGTTTGATTTTGCCTTAATTGATAGAATCAGATGAGAAGGATCATGGATAGTAGAGTGGTCTCACTAGGTCATGCACTTTAATTAACAAGTATGTTTCTATGCGTTGAACATGTTTAGGCTAGCTATCTTTGCATGTTTAATTGTTTAACCTAGGTGTGGTCGTTTAGGTTGGAATTCATAGAGAGATATTTATTTGGGAGATGTATGGTGGTCCAACATCTTACATGTGTTAATTTCGAATTCATGACTAGGGATTTAGTTAAGTTTCAATCTGATAATTGATAAATGAGTATACTTAAGATGTTGATTAATTGATCTATGTTCCATCGATTTATTCCATTTAATTCATTCTTTGTAGTTAGTTACTTAATTTTCGTAAACAATTCTCAATCACCCCTTGATTTTGTGTACATATTTTGTTTATATTTGTAAATATTAATTCTTTGTGACATTCTTTGTTAGGTACACCCTCGATCTCCGTTGGAACGATCCCTACTTATTCTTTACTACAATGCTTTTAGGGTTTTAAATTGATGCACACTTGTAGCCTATCAATTTTTGGCGCCGTCGGCGGGGATCAAAAATATTGTTTATATGCCTAACATTTATACTTGTGACGTTTTATACTTGTGAATATTTGAGAATTATACTTACTGATTTTGTAACACTTAGTAATTTATTTAGGTGTCCGTTATGTGGTTGATTATTTGAGTTGTTGTGAGTTGTAACTTGAAACGGAAATAGGTAAGGTCCTTTTGTTAATATTGGCCTAAACCCTTCATTTGTACCTTGCAAAGGTCACTTGAGGTTGAGGGCGGCCTTTATTAACACTTGGAGAATTGTCGAACACTTAAGTGCTTTCTCAACAGAGTAAGGTGATAGGAGCACAAAGTGTGACGTTTTTAATGTGTTTTCCCTACTATTTGGCTATGATTTAATTGTAACTTTGCTATTTTAGCTTAGTTTCCATATTTGAGTCCAAAATGATGTATTAATGTGAACATGTGCAGAAACGAAGTCTAATGGGCTTTTTCGAGGCCCATTAAGAGGTGGTCTGCCATGAAGCCCATGAAGGAAGGCCCAAGCCCAAGATGTAGGCCCAAACCCAAGATGGAAGGCCCAAATCAATGAAGGAAGGCCCAGGTTCACAAAGCATGAGGAATGGCCCAAGCCCAGATTTTCGGACAATCTGCCTGTGCAGATAGGTCAACTTACGAGGCCCATATCTCTCAATTGCACCGTCAGATCTAGCTGTAATTTTGATACACGCTGCAAATGCATGTCAGTTATTCCCAAATAAAATTTTAGAAGCATCCAACCGTTAAAACGTGCAGGATTCCGTTCTAAGTGCGTACTGCTCAGTGCTGTCCGTTTTTATTTCTTTCCTCTTCTTTTATTTTCAATGCTCCACTCACCCCTATATTCTTTCCTCTTCTTTCTGCCCACACCATTAGTGTTTAATTTCTTTTACTTAAATAAATGGTTCATTGCCATATGACTACATTTCCACCATTCCACTTACCATTTCTTTTCTAGCACTCACATTCCACTTCTCTTCCATTTATTTCTTTATTTCTTTCATTGTTTTCTTCTTCCTCTCCATTCTCCTATAAATAGCAGCCTCATTCTTCTCTTCAAAACACACCCCAATGGGGAGGGACAAACCCTCCTCTTTCTCTTCTCCATCATATTTTCCATTCTCTAGTATTTAGGGTTCTCAAGGCTTCAAGGAGGAGGAAAGGCGGCTGCACCATCACCATCATCACCATCAATTTCGTCCATCATCATCACCACCTTGCTGCACACGGTTTGGATTACTTGCTTTCAAGGATTCAAGGTTTCGTGGTCTTCAAGTCTTCATGCTATTCCATATGGTGTAATCTGACTTTTCCTTTAATTATTCTTATGAATTCCTCTTTGTTGCTTGATTATTCTTTGTATTAGTTAACATGACATGATTTATATATTTTCCAGCCTATTTATATGAGTTTATTTAGTTATTGGATCCTAATTAATTAGTTCTTCTAGTAGCTTATGTGACTCCGTTTACTTGATTCTGTTTTATAGAAAACTTTTATGTGTTTATGTTATAGGGATCGATACTTATAATATTTGCATATAATTGGAGCTAGAGTTAGGGATTACAATTCACCTAATAGTTTTGGAAACCTAATTCACGAGTAGTAAAGGCTTTGGACAAAGGTCGGTGTCAAATAAAAAGGATTGCGGACATATGGACTTTTCCATAATGGGTCGTGCACTTTGATTAACAACTCTTCTTCTATGCATTAAACATGGTTTGACTAGCTAGCTTTCTAGACTAAGATGGCATGTTTAATTGGTTAATCTAGGTGCTTTCACTTAGGTTAATTTTCGTAGAGAGGTTTTATTTGGGGAATGGTTAGCTTCTAACTTTCCACATATGTTAATTTCGGTTTCATAGCTAGGGAACTTGGTTAATTTTCGGTCCAATGATTAATAAACTTGTGTATATGTGGCTGAACTTTATATTCTTCATGTTTCATCCCATCATATTTAATTTATTCTTTGTAGATTTAATTAATTCAATTCATTCAATTTATCTCTTAATCCCCATTTTACTTTGTACATATGTATAGATTCTTTACACTTGTTAATAATAATTCTTTATTTTATTTAATTCTTTGTGACATTTTTTTGTTAGGTACACCCTTTGATCTCCGTTGTGAACGATACCCTACTTACACTATACTACAACCGATAGGGTTTTTTTAAATTGATGCTCCTTTTGGGCGTGTCAATTTTTGGCGCCGTCGACGTGGATTGAAAATGTTCCTAACCTAATATTTTTTTTTGTGAATACTATTTTTGTAATTATTTATTGTATATAATTTTACTATTTTTTTTAACTGTTCATATTACTTGTTTATATTACTTGTCAATAATACTTGTTAATTTTATATATACTTACTAATTTTACTTGTAGATCTGTTACACTTAGTAAGTTATATTTAGGTGTCTTTTATATAGTTGATTATTTTTTTTGTTGTTGTAAGTTGTAACTTGAACGGAAATAGGTAAGGTCCTTTTGTTAATATTGGCCTAAACCCTTCATTTTTACCATAAGGTTATTTGAGGTTGAGGGCGGCCTTTATTAACACTTGGAGAATTGTCGAACACTTAAGTGCTTTCTCAACTGAGTAAGGGGCACATGAATGGTGTCTAGATATGATCAAGACTCTGGGTGACGGGTTTGTAAAATTGGATTCAGAGGACTTGTCCACTAAATGAATCCTGCCTCTCGCTTATCTCTTGTGATCTGGCCATTCGCCTTCTGAAAACACGGAAAGTCATTTACGTCAAGATATTGCACCTAGGCCGTAAGTCCACCTTGAGTTACCGCTTGGAATCAACTTTCATTTTTTTTCAACTATATTCAGACAAAAGAAAATATTTTTGTACACTTAAGTGTATTGTGTAAATAAAATATACGTAGACATAGGAAAATTTATTCATTCATTTTGTATAGATAATTTGTGACATATTTTTAACTTTGTAAATATTTTGTTTTTAACTTGTAAATTTTTTTACTAACATTTTAATTTTTATAGGGAATAATCCGGGTTTATCGGAAATTTTACCACATACATCGGAGCATACGTTTAGGAAGTCAAGGTTGAAAAACCTTGAGGTTGATGTCTTGTTGGTGATTTTCGGTTTCCTCGGGAGTAAAAAGGTAAGTTTTCTTTTCACTCTTGTTATTTGTTTGTTTAAAATAAAAAAATAAAAAAAAAGTAAAAAAATAGAAAATTTTTAATTGTATATAAAAAAAAAAAAAAAAGTGCTTGTATTGTTTTACTGTTTGTTTTACTTTAGGGCTTGTTGTTTGTTTGTTATTGGGCCTTAGGCCCGTTTGTGTGATTTGTTAGGGTTTTAGGTTTCGTAAAATAAAAAAATAAAAAATAAAAAAATAATAAAAATTTAGCCCATTGGGCTCGTGTCATTCACGAAGCCCAAAACCCGTAACCCAAGCCCATTAGTGTGTCGGGCCTGTTCGTTTTTAGGCCCATTAGTTTAAGCCCGCCAATAATGGGCCGGAGATTTCTTTGGCCCAGGCCCACTTTAAGGCCCAGACCATTTCGATGGCCCAGGCCCGTTTAAAGTGTCGGCAAGCGCGTGTGCTACGCGTTTTCACTGTTCACTTTACGACTTTTCGTAAAGTATTAAAAAAATAAAAAAATAAAAAATCGAAAATCAAGAAAAAAATATGATTGGGCCGACGCACGACTTTTGCGTCGGCCGATTTGTTTAATAAACCGCGTGCGTGTCTACTGTAGACTTTACGACTTTCGTCGCCCGATCCACAATTTGCGGGTCTTCTGTCTGTGGCACGTGTGCGAGCGTGCGTCCGTTCCTTCCTTTCCCTTCTGTTTGCGTTAGTTCCCTTAGGTCATTTCACGTTTTCGCTTAATCTCTCTCTCTCTCTCTCTCTCGTTTTCTCTCTTGTGTTCTTCGTGTTCTTGAGTTTTCCTAGAAAACCTCCCAAATCCCAGAAGCTTTCCTCCTTCCCAACCCAGAAATGGCCAAACGAGTGAATTCTTTCAGTGATTTGTTTCAGGCAGGTCCTTCAGAGAACCCAATCTTTGAAGGTCTGTCTGAAATAATTCCATCGAGCATGCTCAATAGCGCCGATGCTAGCATGCCGACCGAGCCACAACCGCAACCACTACCCCAAGCACCAATCCTGGTTGCTGATCCACCTGTTGAGCCGGAAGCCGCTCCTGTCTATAGGAGACTTCCGAGGACAAAGTACACCAAAGCTCAGAGAGATGCACTTGCGGCTTTCTTTGCGGTGTATTCTCACCCCACCAAGCCACAACGAGAACGATTTGGTCCGAAAATCGGACTCGAGGAGGACCAAGTCTATTATTGGGGGTCGAGAAATAGGAAGAAGTTCGGTATCCTCACGTCTTCCGAGCAGCGTATTGCCGAGCTAGAGAGAAAGAAACGATCGACCGGTGAGCAAAAACGAGGAGCTTCAAATGCGAGAATCAAAGACTCGTCGATGCTCTCCACGGCGGCATATGTCCCAATTGCGGAGGTCCCGTTCCGCACTCGGATGTGCCACGGCGAAGGCTCGAAGTTGTTCCTCAACAACAAGAGCCTCTTCTCGAGTTGTCCGACGATTCCATCGACATGAACCACTTGAGACGGGATGTGCGGAGCCTCATGCCAACCCTAGTCGAGCGCCCATCCATACCTTTGCCATCTGACACCCTTCCCGGACCTGCTCATGATCTTGTCGGAGTCCACACCGACTTGATCTCGGATATCGCCCGCAAGGCCAAAGACGAGCTCCTGCTCATGGCTACTGCCGGGTTTCCTCTATGGATTTCTTCACCGACTCCAGACACGTCTATTCATCCCGAGACTCTTCATAGGGCCGAGTACTTGCGAGTGTTTCAACGAGCCGAACCTGCTCCGTACTTCAAAGCCGAATCGTCGAGACACTCGGCAACCATTCACCTTTATCCGACCACCATCGTTCGGATCTTAATGGATGTTGGTCGATGGTTGCCGCCTTCCGTAGCATGATTACGAACGCCAAGACGTTGGAGATCCTATCCTCCAAAGAACGAAGAAGGCTACGAGGAGCATATGCGGGTGATGTCGGCCGAGTTTCGGTGCCATCTCACATCGTCTCAACTCGTGAAGTCCAGTTGTTCGGTATTCTCACCAACAACCGGATGGAAGTTGGGTCGTCGTGGATGTCTCCGTGGATGAATTGCGTTCCAATCCAAAGCCTTCCGTGAGATCGATTTGCCGAAAACGCCCCTCCGGATGCCCGATACGTGATCTTCATAATGGATCTTCCTTGGTCACTTGGGTGGAGCACGTGGATGTACGCGAAAAGGAGATGAAGGCCAGTTTCGAACCTTTTGTTCATTCAGGGTTCGCTTTTGGTGCAAAGCGTTGGATCTCAACTCTCCAACGACAAGCCGAGCGCTACATGTGCGCCACAGGTATCCACTCTTCACCCGGTGACTCGATTATTTCTCTTGAAGGAAGAAGAGGACTTGCGGAAATGGCAAAACAGATGACGATCTGTTTCTTCAACGATATCAGCAACTCCACGTACCACCACTGGACTTGTTCGAACCGAACAAGAGACACTCGAATGGAGGTCAGGACCAACAAGAGAAGGGGTGATCCGAGCAAGCCCCCTGGAGTCAATCGTACTGCTGGTTGTTCCGTTGTTCATCTATCTCATCACACTAGGATCTTTGAGTTCCTCAAAGACGTGCAGACAAGACCACAATGGGATAGTATGTCGATGGACAGCTCTGTGCGTGTGCTAGCAAATTTCACCATCGGTCTTGACCCGCGGAACCAGATTTCGGTGCTCGCCATACATAGTCACAACGACTTCCTCATTCTTCAGGAGTGTTGCACCGATGCAACGGGGTCGTCTGTGATATACGCGCCGATTAACCATTCCATTCTCCAGTGTCTGCTATGTGGAGTTCAACCGGAGCCATTTCCGCTCATGTCTTCTGGCTTTTCCATTCTGCCAAACGTATCCGGAGCTATTCTTGATGGAACACTGCTGACTATGGTGGTCCAGATCTCAGTGAAGGCTACATCAGCCAAGTCTGCCGTGGAGTCGGCAACTACCCTTGTCCAGGACACACTTCAAAGGATCAGAGCCGCAGTCAATTAAGGAGCAAACGTTGGATGCAAGGCCCTGCTAGCCTTGTTTGTGACTGTTGGTGACTTGCTTCGGGAGGAGCTTAATGATCTTCAAGGGGGAGTCTTTCTCGTTTCCCCTTTTCATTTACTTAACTGTTGTGTGTTTACTTCTGTTTATGTTGTGTGTTTATTTCAGTTTGTGTGTTTACTTCGGTTGATTTCTGTTTGTGTGTTTAAATTCAATAACCATGCTTGAATTTTTCATTTTCGTCAAATATCTGTCTAACATTGAGGACAATGTTTAATTCAAGTGTGGGGGGAAGATTTATTTAAAAAGAAAAGAAAAAAAATTTGAAAAATAAAAAAGTTCAAAAAAATAATTTACTTGTTTTTGTTTTCTACGGTAACAATATATCGACTAGATCATACTTACTCCCTTGGTAGCGTTGAACCTACCATTGCACTTAGTAAGTCACTGTGGTCACGTATTGTTACCCTAATAAAAAAAAATCTTGAAAAAGAAAAAAAAAAATTTTGCTTCGTTGTTTATTTATTTGTTTGTTTTCGTTTTCTACGGTAACGGTATATCGACTATATCACACTCACTCCCTTGGTAGCGTTGAACCTACCATTGCACTAAGTGAGTCCCCGTGGTCACGTATTGTTACCTACATTGAAAAATCAAAAAAATCAAAAAATCAAAAATTACAAAAATATTTGCTTCTGTTTTGTTGTTTTTGTGTGTTTTATTGTGTTTTGTGTTTTGTTCTTTCCAATTCCGATGATGAATTAAGTTTAATTGTTGTGATTAGGAGAATGTTTATTATATGTCAAGGCTTTGTGTAGTTTGCTTTGGATTTAATATGCATAACTTGTGATTGCTCGAATTTCCATGTTCACATCACCGGTGTTAATTAATTGATTGCAATCCGAGAAGCACATTTGAACATACATTGTCATGCATACCCAGAAACTGTGAGGATTTGAGCCTATTGAATATTCACATGTATGCATATTTCATACATTTACTCGTTCTTCATGTGTGCACAATTCATGAGTTTTGAACCTAGAACTTGCTCAAAGACCACTTGAAACATTTTGTTAACTGTGATGAATTAGAAATGAGTAAGGCATTAGTTGAGCACCATGGCCAAAATATTCACCATCCATCTAAACACGAACTTTAGGAATCCCCTTTTGAACTAAACACTCATTAGCCGTTTCTTTTGTTCACCCACACCATCTCACCCTTGTTTTATTTATGTTTGCAAGACGATGATAGTGACTTCTTGTGTTCTTATGCTTCGGGTTTTGATTTGTATGGTAGTATACCAAAAGGCAAGTGTGGGGGTGCATTTTATTTTGTTGTATTTGTTCAAAGAAAGAAAGAAAAAAAAATCGAAAACAAAAAGAAGGAATAGAGTTCCTCAAGAAAAAAAAAAGTGGAAAAGAAAAAAAAAAAAAGAAAATTCCAAAAGTGAGTTATTTTCTTGTTTTTAATTTCAATAAAAGGTTGGAGGAGAATAAGAAAGTTGTTTCGGGTATAGCATAGGTATGAGTTTCAAAGTCGTTGATTTGTCTTGCAAACATGTGAAACATTTTTCATTTCGAGTCCTTTCACTTCATTTACCATTCACCATTTACCATCCACCCTTTGGTCCCTGTTTCACCTAAAAAGCCCTTATGATCTAATGATTTGTGGATTAATTGTGGAGAGTTGGTTAATGAGCAAGCTTATGGGAACATTACTTGTGCAATTGTTATGAGAGTAAACACTTAACCCTAAACACTGAGCGGAAATATTTAGTGACCATTGTGAGCTTTAGTGGTTAATGTTGTTTCGATGTGCCTATTGGATTGCTTGACATTAATTGTATACTTGGTTTTCACACACTTCACCCGAGCATGAATGAGATGTACATGTTAAATGCTTAGCAAATTTGTTAGCCTTGGTATATAATTTTTATTCTCTTGATTATAACTCTTCCGAACTCGCTGAGGGTTATGGTTGGAAAGACCATTCTGTTTTGTGTTTCCTTTTCTGTTTTGTGTTGTTCTTGTGTTTGCTAGAGGACTAGCAGTAGCTAAGTGTGGGGGAATTTGATAGGAGCACAAAGTGTGACGTTTTTAATGTGTTTTCCCTACTATTTGGCTATGATTTAATTGTAACTTTGCTATTTTAGCTTAGTTTCCATATTTGAGTCCAAAATGATGTATTAATGTGAACATGTGCAGAAACGAAGTCTAATGGGCTTTTTCGAGGCCCATTAAGAGGTGGTCTGCCATGAAGCCCATGAAGGAAGGCCCAAGCCCAAGATGTAGGCCCAAACCCAAGATGGAAGGCCCAAATCAATGAAGGAAGGCCTGATAGGAGCACAAAGTGTGACGTTTTTAATGTATTTTCCCTACTATTTGGCTGCGTTTTGTTGATTAACTTTGCTATTTAGCTTAGTTTCTATCTTTGTGTCCCTAAACGATGATTTAATGGAAGGAATGAACTAAAACGAAGATGTTAGGAAACTTTCATGTTTTGACTTTCCTAATTTGAATTATTTCCTTACTCTAAATGACAAAAGGAATCCGTGCGAAGGCAAGAGCTAGGAAATTAACGAAGTCTAATGGGCTTTTGTGGGGCCCAAGATGAAGGCCCAAGTCCAAGATGAAGGCCCAAACCCAAGAAGGAGGCCCAAACCCAAGATGGAAGGCCCAAATCCATGAAGGAAGGCCCAAGTTCACAATGCATGAGGAAAGGCCCAAGCCCGATTTTCGGACATTCTGCCTGTGCAGATTAGTCAACTTGCGAAGCCCATAACTCCCAATTGCACCGTCCGATCTAGCTGTAATTTTGATACACGCTGCATGTGCGTGTTAGATATTCTGTATTAAAATTTGAGAATCATCCAACCGTTCAAACGTGCATTATTCCGTTCTAAGTGGGAATAGCTCAGTGCTGCCTGCTTTTTATTTCTTTCCTCTTCTTTTATTTTCAATGCTCCACTCACCCTTATATTCTTCCCTCTTCTTTCTACCCATACCATTAGTGTTTGATTTCTTTTACCTAAATAAATGGTTAATTGCAACCCATTACATTTCCACCATGCCACTTACCATTTCTTTATCTCCCACTTAAATTCCACTTCTCTTCCCTTTCTTTCTTTATTTCTTGCATTGTCTTCTTCTTCCTCTCCATTCTCCTATAAATAGCAGCCTCATTCTTCTCTTCAAACACACCCCAATGGGGAGGGACAAACCCTCCTCTTTCTCTTCTCATTTCTCATTTTCCATTCTCTAGTACTTAGGGTTTTCAAGACTTCAAGGAGGAGGAGAAGGCGTCTACACCATCACCACCAGCCCCTATTCAACATCACCATCACCATCATCACCTTGTCTTCACGGCTTGGATTACTTGTGGTCAAGGATTCAAGAGTTTGTGGCTTCAAGATCTTCATGCTATTCATACGGTGTATTTCGACTTAGCCTTTAAATTTATACCTCTTTGTTGCTTGTTTATCTTTTGTATTAGTTAACACAACATGAATTATGTATTTTTCAGCCTTTGTTTATGGGTTTATTTAATTGTTGGATCCTAATTAATTAGTTCTTCTAGTAGTTTATGTGACTCCGTTTATTTGATTTTGTTTTAGTAGATAACTTTTATATGTTTTTGTTTTAAGGTTGCAGACTTAAGATGATTGCATATAATTGGTGCTAGAATTAGGGTTTTAATTCTAATTCACAAGTAGTAAAGGCTTTGGAAAGAGGTCGGAAACAAATAAGAAGGATCACGGATAGATGGGCGGTCCCACTAGGTCGTGCACTTTAATTAACAACTCTTCTTTTATGCGTTGGACATGTTTTGATTAGCTACCTTTGCATGTTCGATTGGTTAATCTAGGTGCGGTCGCTTAGGTTAATTTTCATGAAAGTGGTTTTATTTGGGGAATGATAATTGGCGGTCCAGCATTCCACATATGTTAATTTCGGTTTCATGGCTAGGGAACTTGGTTAATTTTCGGTCCAATAATTGGTAAACTTGTATACTTGTGGCTGAACTTTATATACTTTGTGTTTCATCCCATCTTATTTAATTTATTCTTTGTAATTTAATTAATTTATTTCATTCAATCAATTTCTTTAACCCCCTTTTTACTTTGTACATATGTATATATTTATACTTTATACTTGTTAATAATAATTCTTTATTTTATTTAATTCTTTGTGACAATTTTTGTTAGGTACACCCTTTGATCTCCGTTGTGAACGATACCCTACTATGCACTATACTACTACCGATAGGGATTTTTTTAAATTGATGCTCCTTTTGGGCGTGTCAATTTTTGGCGCCGTCGACGGGGATTGAAAATGTTCCTAACCTAATATTTTTTTTTGTGAATACTATTTTTGTAATTATTTATTGTATATAATTTTACTATTTTTTTTAACTGTTCATATTACTTGTTTATATTACTTGTCAATAATACTTGTTAATTTTATATATACTTACTAATTTTACTTGTAGATATTTTACACTTAGTAATTATACTTAGGTGTCTTTTATATAGTTGATTATTTTTTGTTGTTGTAAGTTGTAACTTGAACGGAATAGGTAAGGTCCTTTTGTTAATATTGGCCTAAACCCTTCATTTTTACCGTAAGGTTATTTGAGGTTGAGGGCGGCCTTTATTAACACTTGGAGAATTGTCGAACACTTAAGTGCTTTCTCAACTGAGTAAGGGGCACATGAATGGTGTCTAGATATGATCAAGACTCTGGGTGACGGGTTTGTAAAATTGGATTCAGAGGACTTGTCCACTAAATGAATCCTGCCTCTCGCTTATCTCTTGTGATCTGGCCATTCGCCTTCGAAAACACGGAAAGTCATTTAAGTCAAGGCATTGCACCTAGGCCGTAAGTCCACCTTGAGTTACCGCTTGGAATCAACTTTCATTTTTTTTCAACTATATTCAGGCAAAGGAAAATATTTTTGTACACTTAAGTGTATTGTGTAAATAAAATATACGTAGACATAGGAAAATTTATTCATTCATTTTGTATAGATAATTTGTGACATATTTTTAACTTTGTAAATATTTTGTTTTTATTTTTTAAATTTATTACTAACCTTTTTATTTTGTATAGGAAATAATCCGGGTTTATCGGAAATTTTACCACATACATCGGAGCATACGTTTAGGAAGTCAAGGTTGAAAAACCTTGAGGTTGATGTCTTGTTGGTGATTTTCGGTTTCCTCGGGAATAAAAAGGTAAGTTTTCTTTTAACTCTCGTTATTTATTTAAAAAAAAAATAAAAATAAAAATAAAAAATAAAAAAATAAATTTGTAATTGTAAATAAAATAAAAAAAAAAAAAAAGGTGTTTGTTTTGTTTTACTGTTTGTAATTATTTTTTTTACTGTTTATAATTACTGTTTGTTTTATTTTTGGGCTTGTTGTAGTTATTTGTTATTGGGCCTTAGGCCCGTTTGTGTGATTGGTTAGGGTTTTAGGTTTCGTAAAAAAAAATAAAAAAATAAAAAATAAAAAAATTTAGCCCATTGGGCTCGTGTCATTCACGAAGCCCAAAACCCGTAACCCAAGCCCATTTAGTGTGTCGGGCCTGTTCGTTTTTAGGCCCATTAGTTTAAGCCCACCAATAATGGGCCGGAGATTTCTTTGGCCCATGCCCACTTTAAGGCCCAAACCATTTCGATGGCCCAAGCCCGTTTAAAGTGTCGGCAAGCGCGTGTGCTACGCGTTTTCACTGTTCACTTTACGACTTTTCGTAAAGTATTAAAAAAATAAAAAAAATAAAAAATCGAAAATCAAGAAAAAAAATGTGATTGGGCCGACGCACGACTTTTGCGTCGGCCGAATTGTTTAATAAATCGTGCGCGCGTTCCACTATTCCCTTTACGACTTTCGTCGCTCGATCCGTGATTTACGGATCTTTGTCTTCGACTTTGGACACGCGTCCGTCCGTTCCCTTCCCTTCCCTTCGGTTTGCGTTAGTGCCTTAGTCATTTCACGCAATTTCGCTTAGTCTCTCTCTCTCTCTCTCGTTTTCTCTCTCGTGTTCTTCGTGTTCTTCGTTTTTCCCAGAAAACCTCCCAAATCCCAAAAGCTTTCCTCCCTTCCCAACCCAAAAATGGCCAAAAGAGTTAATTCTTTCAGCGATTTGTTTCAGGCAGGTCCTTTAGAGAACCCAATCTTTGAAGGTCTGGCTGAAATAATTCCACCGAGCATGCTCAATAGCGCCGATGCTAGCATGCCGACCGAGCCACAACCGCAACCACTACCCCAAGCACCAATCCTGGTTGCTGATCCACCCGTTGAGCCGGAAGCCGCTCCTGTCTATAGGAGACTTCCGAGGACAAAATACACCAAAGCTCAGAGAGAAGCACTGGCGGCTTTCTTTGCGGTGTATTCTCACCCCACCAAGCCACAAAGAGAAAGATTTGGTCCGAAAATCGGACTAGAGGAGGACCAAGTCTATTATTGGGGGTCGAGAAATAGGAAGAAATTCGGTATCTTTACGTCCGAGCAGCGTATTGCCGAGTTAGAGAGAAGAAATGATCGAGTGGTGAGCAAGAACGAGGAGCTTCAACTTCGAATCAACGACTCGTCGATGCTCTCCACGGCGGCATCCGTCCCAATTGCGGAGGTCCCGTTCCGCACTCGGATGTGCCTAGGCGAAGGCTCGAAGTTGTTCCTCCACAACAAGAGCCTATTCTTGAGTTGTCCGATGATTCCATCGACATGGACCACTTGAGACGGGATGTGCGGAGCCTCATGCCAACACTAGTCGAGCGCCCATCCATACCTTTGCCATCCGACACCCTTCCCGACCTGCTCACGATCTTGTCGGAGTCCACACCGACTTGATCTCGGATATCGTCCGTAAGGCCAAACACGAGCTCCTGCTCATGGCCACTGCCGGTTTTCCTCTATGGATTTCTTCACCGACTCCCGACACGTCTATTCATCCCGAGACTCTTCATAGGGCCGAGTACTTGCGAGTGTTTCAACGTGCCGAACCCGCACCGTACTTCAAAGCCGAATCGTCGAGACACTCGGCAACCATCCATCTTTATCCGACCACCATCGTTCAAATTCTCATGGATGTTGGTCGATGGTTGCCGCCTTCGTAGCATGATCACAAACGCCAAGACGTTGGAGATCCTTTCCTCCAAAGAACGAAGAAGGCTACGAGGAGCATATGCAGTGATGTCGGCCGAGTTTTTGGTGCCATCTCACATCGTTTCGACTCGTGAAGTCCAGTTCGTTCGGTATTCTCACCAACAACCGGATGGAAGTTGGGTCGTCGTGGATGTCTCCGTGGATGAATTGCGTTCCAATCCAAAGCCTTCCGTGAGATCGATTTGCCGAAAACGCCCCTCCGGATGCCCGATACGTGATCTTCATAATGGATCTTCCTTGGTCACTTGGGTGGAGCACGTGGATGTACGCGAGAAGGAGATGAAGGCCGCTTTCGAACCTTTTGTTCATTCGGGGTTCGCTTTTGGTGCAAAGCGTTGGATCTCAACCCTCCAACGACAAGCCGAGCGCTACATGTGCGCCACGGTATCCACTCTTCACCCGGTGACTCGATTATTTCTCTTGAAGGAAGAAGAGGACTTGCGGAAATGGCAAAACAGATGACAATCTATTTCTTCAACGACATCAGCAACTCCACGTACCACCACTGGACTTGTTCGAACCGAACAAGAGACACTCGAATGGAGGTCGGGACCAACAAGCGAAGGGGTGATCCGAGCAAGCCCCCGGAGTCAATCGTACTGCTGGTTGTTCCGTCGTGCATCTTTCCCATCACACCGGGATCTTTGAGTTCCTCAAAGACGTGCGTACAAGACCGCAATGGGATAGTATGTCGATGGACAGCTCGTACGTGTGCTAGCAAATTTCACCATCGGTCTTGACCCGCGGAACCAGATCTCGGTGCTCGCCATAGATAGTCACAACGACTTCCTTATTCTTCGGGAGTGTTGCACCGATGCAACGGGGTCGTCCGTGATTTATGCGCCGATTAACCATTCCATTCTCCAAGTTAATGCTATGTGGAGTTCAACCGGAGCCATTTCCGCTTATGTCTTCGGGCTTCTCCATTCTGCCAAACGTATCCGGAGCTGTACTTGACGGAACACCGCCGACTATAGTGTTCCGGATCTCGGTGAAGGCTACATCGCCAAGTCTGCCGTGGAGTCGGCAACTACCCTTGTCCAGGACACACTTCAAAGGATCGAGCCGCAGTCAATTAGGAGCAAACGTTGGATGCAAGGCCCTGCTAGCCTTGTTTGTGACTGTTGGTGACTTGCTTCGGGAGGAGCTTCACGATCTTCAAGGGGGAGATTTTCTTTAACCTATCTTTTTCATTTGTATATATGTTGTGTGTTTACTTCTGTTGATTTATGTTTGTGTGTTTACTTCTGTTTGTGTGTTTAAATTCAATAATCATGCTAGCTTGAATTATTCATTTTTGTGAAATATCTGTCTAACATTGAGGACAATGTTTAATTCAAGTGTGGGGGGAAGGTTTATTAAAAAGAAAAGAAAAAAATTGAAAAATTGAAAAAAATAATTTTCTTGTTTTCGTTTTCTACTGTAACGGTATATCGACTAGATCATACTTACTCCCTTGGTAGCGTTGAACCTACCATTGCACTTAGTAAGTCACTGTGGTCCCGTATTGTTACCCTAATAAAAAAAAATTTTGAAAAAGAAAAAAAAATTTGCTTCTGTTGTTTATTTATTTGTTTGTTTTCGTTTTCTACCGTAACGGTATATCGACTATATCACACTCACTCCTTTGGTAGCGTTGAACCTACCATTGCACTAAGTGAGTCCCTGTGGTCACGTATTGTTACCTACATTGAAAAATCAAAAAAATCAAAAAAATCAAAAATTACAAAAATATTTGCTTCTGTTTTGTTGTTTTTGTGTGTTTTATTGTGTTTTGTGTTTTGTTCTTTCCAATTCCGATGATGAATTAAGTTTAATTGTTATGATTTGGAAAATATTGATTATATGCTAAGGCTTTGTGTAGTTTGCTTTGGATTTAATATGCATAACTTGTGATTTCTCGAATTTCCATGTTCACATAACCTGTTTCGATTAATTGATTGTAATCCGAGAAGCACATTTGAACATACATTGTCATGCATACCCAGAAAATGTGAGGACTTGAGCCTATTGAATATTCACATGTATGCATCATTCATACATTTACTCGTTCTTCATGTGTGCACAATTCATGAGTTTTGAACCTAGAACTTGCTCAGAGACCGCTTGAAACTTTTTATTAATCTGTAATGAATTAGAAATGAGTAAGGCATTAGTTGAGCACCATGGCCAAAGTATTCACCATCCATCTAAACACGAACTTTAGGAATCCCCTTTTGAACTAAACACTCATTAGCCGTTTCTTTTGTTCACCCACACCATCTCACCCTTGTTTTATTTATGTTTGCAAGACGATGATAGTGACTTCTTGTGTTCTTATGCTTATGCTTTTGATTTGTATGGTAGTATACCAAAAGGCAAGTGTGGGGGTGTATTTATTTTGTTGTATTTGTTCAAAGAAAGAAAAAAAAATCAGAAATAAAAAGAAGGAATAAATTCCTCAAAGAAAAAAAATAGAAAAGAAAGAAAGAAAAAAAAATGTCAGAAAGAGAAATTCCAAAAATAGAGTTATTTTCTTGTATTATTTTCAATAAAAGGTTGGAGGAAAATAATAGTTGTTTCGGGTTTAGCATAGGTATGAGTTTCAAAGTCGTTGATTTGTCTTGCAAACATGTAAATCATTTTTCATTTCTAGTCCTTTCACTTCATTTACCATTCACCATTTACCATTCATCATTTTGTCCCTGTTTCACCTGAAAGTCCTTATGATCTAATGAGTTGTAGATTAATTGTGGAGAGTCGGTTAATGAGCAAGCATATGGGAACACTACTTGTGTAATTGTTTTGAGAGTAAACACTTAACCCTAAACACTGAGCGGAAATATTTAGTGATTCTTGTGAGCTTTAGTGGTTAATGTTGTTCATATGTGCCTATTTGATTGCTTGACATTAATTGTATACTTGGTTTTCACACACTTCACCCGAGCATAAATGAGATGTGCATGTTAAAGACTTAGCAAATTCGTTAGCCTTGGTATATAATTTGTATTCTCCTGATTATAACTCTTCTGAACTCGCTGAGGGTTATGGTTGGAAAGAATATATGTTTTGTGTTTCCCTTTTCTGTTTTGTGTTGTTTTATTTTAAGTTTTGTGTTGCTAAGGGACTAGCAATAGCTAAGTATGGGGGAATTTGATAGGAGCACAAAGTGTGACGTTTTTAATGTATTTTCCCTACTATTTGGCTGCGTTTTGTTGATTAACTTTGCTATTTAGCTTAGTTTCTATCTTTGTGTCCCTAAACGATGATTTAATTGAAGGAATGAACTAAAACGAAGATGTTAGGAAACTTTCATGTTTTGACTTTCCTAATTTGAATTATTTCCTTACTCGACGGGAATCCTAAGGCAACTAGGAAATTAACGAAGTCTAATGGGCTTTTGTGGGGCCCAAGATGAAGGCCCAAGTCCAAGATGAAGGCCCAAACCCAAGAAGGAGGCCCAAACCCAAGATGGAAGGCCCAAACCCATGAAGGAAGGCCCAAGTTCACAATGCACGAGGAAAGGCCCAAGCCCGATTTTCGGACATTCTGCCTGTGCAGATTAGTCAACTTGCGAAGCCCATAACTCCCAATTGCACCGTCCGATCTAGCTGTAATTTTGATACACGCTGCATGTGCGTGTTAGATATTCTGTATTAAAATTTGAGAATCATCCAACCGTTCAAACGTGCATTATTCCGTTCTAAGTGGGAATAGCTCAGTGCTGCCTGCTTTTTATTTCTTTCCTCTTCTTTTATTTTCAATGCTCCACTCACCCTTATATTCTTCCCTCTTCTTTCTACCCATACCATTAGTGTTTGATTTCTTTTACCTAAATAAATGGTTAATTGCAACCCATTACATTTCCACCATGCCACTTACCATTTCTTTATCTCCCACTTAAATTCCACTTCTCTTCCCTTTCTTTCTTTATTTCTTGCATTGTCTTCTTCTTCCTCTCCATTCTCCTATAAATAGCAGCCTCATTCTTCTCTTCAACACACCCCAATGGGGAGGGACAAACCCTCCTCTTTCTCTTCTCATTTCTCATTTTCCATTCTCTAATACTATGAGTTTTCAAGACTTCAAGGAGGAGGAGAAGGCGTCTACACCATCACCACCAGCCCCTATTCAACATCACCATCACCATCATCACCTTGTCTTCACGGCTTGGATTACTTGTGGTCAAGGATTCAAGAGTTTGTGGCTTCAAGATCTTCATGCTATTCATACGGTGTATTTCGACTTAGCCTTTAAATTTATACCTCTTTGTTGCTTGTTTATCTTTTGTATTAGTTAACACAACATGAATTATGTATTTTTCAGCCTTTGTTTATGGGTTTATTTAATTGTTGGATCCTAATTAATTAGTTCTTCTAGTAGTTTATGTGACTCCGTTTATTTGATTTTGTTTTAGTAGATAACTTTTATATGTTTTTGTTTTAAGGTTGCAGACTTAAGATGATTGCATATAATTGGTGCTAGAATTAGGGTTTTAATTCTAATTCACAAGTAGTAAAGGCTTTGGAAAGAGGTCGGAAACAAATAAGAAGGATCACGGATAGATGGGCGGTCCCACTAGGTCGTGCACTTTAATTAACAACTCTTCTTTTATGCGTTGGACATGTTTTGATTAGCTACCTTTGCATGTTCGATTGGTTAATCTAGGTGCGGTCGCTTAGGTTAATTTTCATGAAAGTGGTTTTATTTGGGGAATGATAATTGGCGGTCCAGCATTCCACA
Source organism: Rubus idaeus (assembly GCA_030142095.1). NCBI lineage: Eukaryota > Viridiplantae > Streptophyta > Magnoliopsida > Rosales > Rosaceae > Rubus > Rubus idaeus. The sequence goes on along the minus strand of CM057968.1, from coordinate 14,553,645 downwards.
TATGTTAATTTCGGTTTCATGGCTAGGGAACTTGGTTAATTTTCGGTCCAATAATTGGTAAACTTGTATACTTGTGGCTGAACTTTATATACTTTGTGTTTCATCCCATCTTATTTAATTTATTCTTTGTAATTTAATTAATTTATTTCATTCAATCAATTTCTTTAACCCCCTTTTTACTTTGTACATATGTATATATTTATACTTTATACTTGTTAATAATAATTCTTTATTTTATTTAATTCTTTGTGACAATTTTTGTTAGGTACACCCTTTGATCTCCGTTGTGAACGATACCCTACTATGCACTATACTACTACCGATAGGGATTTTTTTAAATTGATGCTCCTTTTGGGCGTGTCAAGGCCCAGGTTCACAAAGCATGAGGAATGGCCCAAGCCCAGATTTTCGGACAATCTGCCTGTGCAGATAGGTCAACTTACGAGGCCCATATCTCTCAATTGCACCGTCAGATCTAGCTGTAATTTTGATACACGCTGCAAATGCATGTCAGTTATTCCCAAATAAAATTTTAGAAGCATCCAACCGTTAAAACGTGCAGGATTCCGTTCTAAGTGCGTACTGCTCAGTGCTGTCCGTTTTTATTTCTTTCCTCTTCTTTTATTTTCAATGCTCCACTCACCCCTATATTCTTTCCTCTTCTTTCTGCCCACACCATTAGTGTTTAATTTCTTTTACTTAAATAAATGGTTCATTGCCATATGACTACATTTCCACCATTCCACTTACCATTTCTTTTCTAGCACTCACATTCCACTTCTCTTCCATTTATTTCTTTATTTCTTTCATTGTTTTCTTCTTCCTCTCCATTCTCCTATAAATAGCAGCCTCATTCTTCTCTTCAAAACACACCCCAATGGGGAGGGACAAACCCTCCTCTTTCTCTTCTCCATCATATTTTCCATTCTCTAGTATTTAGGGTTCTCAAGGCTTCAAGGAGGAGGAGAAGGCGGCTGCACCATCACCATCATCACCATCAATTTCGTCCATCATCATCACCACCTTGCTGCACACGGTTTGGATTACTTGCTTTCAAGGATTCAAGGTTTCGTGGTCTTCAAGTCTTCATGCTATTCCATATGGTGTAATCCGACTTTTCCTTTAATTATTCTTATGAATTCCTCTTTGTTGCTTGATTATTCTTTGTATTAGTTAACATGACATGATTTATATATTTTCCAGCCTATTTATATGAGTTTATTTAGTTATTGGATCCTAATTAATTAGTTCTTCTAGTAGCTTATGTGACTCTGTTTACTTGATTCTGAATTATAGAAAACTTTTATGTGTTTATGTTATAGGGATCGATACTTATAATATTTGCATATAATTGGAGCTAGAGTTAGGGATTACAATTCACCTAATAGTTTTGGAAACCTAATTCACAAGTAGTAAAGGCTTTGGACAAAGGTCGGTGTCAAATAAAAAGGATTGCGGACATATGGACTTTTCCATAATGGGTCGTGCACTTTGATTAACAACTCTTCTTCTATGCATTAAACATGGTTTGACTAGCTAGCTTTCTAGACTAAGATGGCATGTTTAATTGGTTAATCTAGGTGCTTTCACTTAGGTTAATTTTCGTAGAGAGGTTTTATTTGGGGAATGGTTAGCTTCTAACTTTCCACATATGTTAATTTCGGTTTCATAGCTAGGGAACTTGGTTAATTTTCGGTCCAATGATTAATAAACTTGTGTATATGTGGCTGAACTTTATATTCTTCATGTTTCATCCCATCATATTTAATTTATTCTTTGTAGATTTAATTAATTCAATTCATTCAATTTATCTCTTAATCCCCATTTTACTTTGTACATATGTATAGATTCTTTACACTTGTTAATAATAATTCTTTATTTTATTTAATTCTTTGTGACATTTTTTTGTTAGGTACACCCTTTGATCTCCGTTGTGAACGATACCCTACTTACACTATACTACCGATAGGGATTTTTTTAAATTGATGCTCCTTTTGGGCGTGTCATAAGGGGCACATGGATGGTGTCTAGGTCGAGACCCTTGGTGACAGGTTTTGGATTCAGAGGACTATAGACAGACGAAAGTCGATAGGGGCTTGCCTCCGTAGTACCACTAAATGAATCCTGCCCCTCGCTTATTCTCATATGATCTGGCCATTCGCCTTCTGAAACCACGGAAAGTCATTTAAGTCAAGGCATTGCACCTAGGCCGCACGTTCCACATTGGGTTACCGTTTGGAATCAACTTGGTTTTTGACTATGTAAAGGGTACAAACGAAAACGTAATTGTGTGAATAAAATTAATATACACAAATAGGAATTTCATTTATTATTTTCATTCATTTATTATTTTCGTACATATTACTTATACTTGTATAATATATCTTGTATTTATTTTGTAAACCTTGTACTAACTTTGTAAACTTTTGTTTAGGTATTAATGAATGTCCTCTGAACTCTCACCACTCTCTACTATTCAACAAAGGATCCAAAGGTTAAGGGAAAGCAAAGAGTCATTTCTACAAAGTTACTCTGAAGAATCGGGTAACAACTCCTCACGTTCTTGTTCAGAAGAGGAGGAAGACATACCTGAGGAAGTAAACGTTGCTGAAGATCAAGCACTACCAATGGCTGAAACAATTAGGCAACTTTCGAATGGTACTGAGGGAGAAGTTGTTCCGCTTTGCATCACATATCCGGAACCGGCTGAAGGAAAAGAAGCTGACTTTGAATTGAAAAGTGGGTTCTTGCATCACCTACCCAAGTTCCATGGGCTTAATAGCGAGGATCCCAACAAGCATCTTAAGGAGTTTCAGTTTGTTTGTGGGAGCATGTGTCCTAAGAATGGGGATATCAACATACTCAAAATGAAGGCATTTCCTTTCTCTCTTGATGATAGGGCAAAGACATGGTGATGTGAACGTAAAATACGTTCACAAAGTGCCTTTAATTACTGGATTTTGCTATTCCGAAAGCTTAATTGTTTGTTTAATATTTGTTTTTGTGTTTTTAGGGAAAATACGAGTAAAATGTTAATCTGCACAGAATAGGTGCATTTTGGAGGTTTTCAGCGTAAATCGAAATGTCAACCGTGACTTTCACATGTGGAATAAAATATGTACGAAGATTTCGGGAACCGTTCCGAATCCCGACAAATTTGTCGGCGAACCACCACTCACGGAGGCGCAACCACCACACGCGGTGGTGGAACATAATTGAAACCACCATTTTATTTTCTCTAATAGTTGTTTCTTTTATTTATTTATTTTCTTTTATTATTTAATTTTTCTTTTGTTTTATATTTATTTATTTTATTTCTTTTTGTTATTTAATTTTTATTTGTTTTCTTTTGTTGTTGCAGCTAACATGTTCACGTTCTAATTCCCTTGGATTTTTCTCCAGCTAACTACCCACTGCCGGCCGCCCACTTCTCCAGCTCAACCATTTTCCTTCCTCACATGGCTTGATTTCTCTTCAGCTCACTTTCCTCCCTAACATGGCCTCAATTCCATCAGGAATCAATCAAGTGCTCCACGATCATTACCTTTCCAGCTTCACAGAGCACAATAGTTTCTTCTCCTCTGCGTTGGCTGTTTCTGCACTTCCCTCAGCTATTTAAAGGAGCCCCTGCAAACACCAATTCCTCACCAATTCACACAATCACCATCACGCACCTCACACAATCACAACCATGGCACACAACCAACTCAAGTTTCTTTTCCTGCAATTAATCAAGCAATCATTTTCTAATCTTCTATATTTTTCTTTTGCAGGATTAGAAGCTGTTGTACTCACCATGCCTAGCTGCCAGGCCGTGTTCTTCAGGCCTCCTCCGTGAAGCCACCGTGAGAATCAATCAAATCAGCCCATGTTCGTTGACCAACTACTGCTGCAATCAATGCCCAAGCCGGCATCTCATCCCCACCGTGAACCTTCATAATCATCTCTCTAATTCTCTATTTTCTATGCCCAATTTCAATCTGCAAATTAATCACAATCAAAGTAATCATCTTCTAATTTCTCTGTGTTTCTTTTGCAGGTTTGGAAGCTGCTTGATAGGAGCACAAAGTGTGACGTTTTTAATGTGTTTTCCCTACTATTTGGCTATGATTTAATTGTAACTTTGCTATTTTAGCTTAGTTTCCATATTTGAGTCCTAAATGGCGTATTAATGTGAACATGTGCAGAAACGAAGCTTAATGGGCTTTTGCGAGGCCCATTAAGAGGTGGTCTGCCATGAAACCCAAGAAGGAGGCCCAAACCCAAGATGGAAGGCCCAAATCCATAAAGGAAGGCCCAAGTTCACAAAGCATGAGGAAAGGCCCAAGCCCAGATTTTCGGACATTCTGCCTGTGCAGATAGGTCAACTTGCGAGGCACATATCTCCCAATTACACCGTTGGATCCAACTGTAATTTTGATACACGCTGCATGTGGATGTTAGGTATTCGGCATTAAAATTTCAGAATCATCCAACCGGTGGAACGTCCATTATGCCGCTCTAAGTGCGCACTGCTCAGTGCTGTCTGCTTTTTATTTCTTTCCTCTTCTTTTATTTTCAATGCTCCACTCACCCCTATATTCTTTCCTCTTCTTTCTGCCCACAATATTAGTGTTTGATTTCTTTTATCTAAATAAATGGTTCATTGCCATATGACTTCATTTCCACCATTCCACTTACCATTTCTTTTCTACCACTCACATTCCACTTCTCTTCCTTTTCTTTCTTTATTTCTTTCATTGTCTTCTTCTTCCTCTCCATTCTCCTATAAATAGCAGCCTCATTCTTCTCACCAATTCACACCCCAATGGGGAGGGACAAACCCTCCTCTTTCTCTTCTCCATCTCACATCATATTTTCCATTCTCTAGTATTTAGGGTTTTCAAGTCTTCAAGGAGGAGGGGAGCTGTTTACACCATTACCACCAGCCATCAACCATCATCACCACCATCATCATCACCTTGGGAATCTCGGCTTTTGAGTTACTCGCGTGAGGATTTAAGAGTTTGTGATCTTCGAGTTCTTCCTACTTTCCATATGGTGTACTTCAACTTATTCTTTAATTACTCTTTTTGAGTTCCTCTTTGTTGCTTGATTATTCTTTGTATTAGTTAACATGACATGATTTATATAATTTTCAGCCTATATTTATGAGTTTATTTGATTGTTAGATCCTAATTAATTAGTTCTTCTAGCAGCTTATGTGACTCCGTTTATTTGATTCGGTTTTATTGAATCTTTTATGTGTTCTTGTTTTAAGGTTCGAAACTTAAGATGATTGCATGTAATTGGTGCTAGAATTAGGGTTTTAATTCTAATTCACAAGTAGTAAAGGCTTATCAAACGGGTCGGAATCAAAATAAGAAGGATCGCGGATAGACGAGCGTTCGCTAGGTCGCGCACTTTAATTAACAACTCTTCTCCTATGCGTTAGATATGTTATTGATTGATCACCTTTGCATGTTTAATTGTTTAATCTAGATGAGCGTTCACTAGGTTAATTTTCATAGAAGCGGTTTTATTTGGGGAATGATAACCCGTGTGGGCATTCCACATATGTTAGTTTCGGTTTCATGGCTAGGGAACTTGGTTAATTTTCGGTCTAATGATTGGTAAACTTGTGTATATGTGGCTGAACTTTATATACTTTGTGTTTCATCATCATATTTTATTTATTCTTTGTAATTTAATTAATTTATTTCATTCAATTTATCTCTCAATTCCCCTTTTTACTTTGTACATATGTATATATTTATACTTTATACTTGTTAATAATAATTCTTTATTTTATTTAATTCTTTGTGACATTTTTTGTTAGGTACACCCTTTGATCTCCGTTGTGAACGATACCCTACTTACACTATACTACCGATAGGGATTTTTTAAATTGATGCTCATTTTGAGCGTGTCAATTTTTGGCGCCGTCGACGGGGATTGAAAATTCCTAACTATTATTTTGTGAATATTTGTGAATAATATTTGTTTATACTTGTTGATATTTTGTTACACTTAGTAATTTATTTAGGTGTCTTTTATATAGTTGATTATTTTTTTGTTGTTGTAAGTTGTAACTTGAACGGAAATAGGTAAGGTCCTTTTATTAATATTGGCCTAAACCCTTCATTTGTACCTTTATAAGGTTATTTGAGGTTGAGGGCGGCCTTTATTAACACTTGGAGAATTGTCGAACACTTAAGTGCTTTCTCAACTGAGTAAGGGGCACATGGATGGTGTCTAGGTCGAGACCCTGGGTGACAGGTTTTGGATTCAGAGGACTATAGACAGACGAAAGTCGATAGGGGCTTGCCTCCGTAGTCCACCAAATGAATCCTGCCCCTCGCTTACTCTCCTATGATCTGGCCATTCGCCTTCTGAAAACACGGAAAGTCATTTAAGTCAAGGCATTGCACCTAGGCCGTAAGTCCACCTTGAGTTACCGCTTGGAATCAACTTTCACTTTTTTTCAACTATATTAAGGCAAAGGAAAATATTTTTGTACACTTAAGTGTATTGTGTAAATAAAATATACGTAGACATAGGAAAATTTATTCATTCATTTTGTATAGATAATTTGTGACATATTGTTAACTTTGTAAATATTTTGTTTTTATTTTGTAAATTTGATTACTAACTTTTTTATTTTGTATAGGGAATAATCCAGGTTATTCGAAAATTTTACCACATACATCGGAGCATACGTTTAGGAAGTCAAGGTTGAAAAACCTTGAGGTTGATGTCTTGTTGGTGATTTTTCGGTTTCCTCGGGAGTAAAAAGGTAAGTTTTCTTTTCACTCTCGTTATTTGTTTTAAAAAAAATAAAAATAAAATAAAAAAATTAGAAAATTTGTAATTGTATATAAAAAAAAAAGAGTGCTTGTTTTGTTTTACTGTTTGTAATTATTTATTTTTACTATTTATAATTACTGTTTGTTTTATTTTAGGGCTTGTTGTTTGTTTGTTATTGGGCCTTAGGCCCGTTTGTGTGATTGGTTAGGGTTTTAGGTTTCGAAAAGAAAAATAAAAAAATAAAAAATAAAAAATTTGGCCCATTGGGCCCGTGTCATTCTCGAAGCCTGAAACCCGTAACCCAAGCCCATTTAGTGTGTCGGGCATGTTCGTTTTTAGGCCCATTAGTTTAAGCTCACCAATAATGGCCCGTTCTCTACGCGGCCAGGCCCACTTTAAGGCCCAGACCATTCCGATGGCCCAGGCCCGTTTAAAGTGTCGGCAACCGTTAGCGCGTGTGACACGCGTTTTCACTATTCACTTTACGACTTTCGCGTAAAGATTTAGTTAAATAAAAAGAAAAATTCTTATTGGACCGTCCCGCGACTTTCGCGTCGGCACGATAATTAAAAAAAATAAAAAAATAAAAAATGAAAAAAAATTTTGATTGGGCCGACGGACGACTTTTGCGTCGGCCGATTTGTTTAATAATCCGCATGCGTGTCAACTGTAGCCTTTGCGACTTTCGTCGCTCGATCCGCAATTTGCGGATCTGTGTCTATGGCACGTGTGCGTATGTGCGTCTGTTCCTTTCCCTTGGTTTGTGTCTATGTGCTTCATTCCATTCATTTTGCATTCATTTTTACTTAGTTCCCTTTTAGTCTCTCTAAATTTTCTCTCGTCTGTTCATACTGTTCTTCACTTGTTCTTCGTTGTTCTTAGTTATTTTTCCAGAAAGCTATCCTCCCTCCCAACCTAGAAATGGCCAAAAGAGTGAATTCTTTCAGTGAGTTGTTTCATTCTAGTCCTCCAGAGAGTGATTTCTTTGAAGGCTTGGATGAAATCATTCCACCTAGCATTCTAGATACTGTTAATGCTGGCATGCCGGATGTGCCAGAACCAGAACCAGAACCACAAGCACCAATCCAGGCTGATGATCCACCTGTTGTTGCTGTTGCTGGTCCTTCCGAGAAGCGTATGAGAGGCCCGAGGACGAGATTCACCAAGGACCAAAATGATGCGTTGACCGAGTTCTACACGGTGAATCCTCACCCACTCAAACTGCACAGAGCAAGGTTTGCTATAGAACTCGGGTTAACTGAAAATAAGGTCTACAACTGGGGAAGGAGATTTCATGATAAGCACGGTATCCCGTCAGAGGAGCAGATTTATGCAGATCTAATTAGAAGAAACGAGGAGTTGATGAGTAAGAATGAGGAGCTTCAAGAGCAGAACCAGAAACTCATCGATGCTCTTCACAGCGGCATTTGTCCCCAGTGTGGAGGTCCTGTTCCGCACCCAGATGTGCATCGATCAAGGTTTGAAGTTGTTCCTCCGGAGCCTCTTCTTGTCTTGTCCGATGATTCAATCGACATGGATGACTTGCGAAGGGATGTGCGGAGCCTCATGCCAACATTAGTCGAGCGCTCATCCTCTCATGTGCCATCTGACAACATTCCGGGACCTGCTCATGATCTCGTTGGGTGTCATTCCGACCAGATCGCCGATATCGTGAACAAAGCCAAAGACGAACTCATTCTCTTGGCCGCGGCTGGTTTTCCCCTGTGGATCTTTTCATCAAATCCCAGCACTTCCATTCATCCTGAAATTCTTAATCATGCCGAGTACTTGCGAGTGTCTCAACGAGCTGAGCCTACACCATATTTCATATCAGAAGCCTCGAGACACTCAGCAACCATTCACCTGAATCCGACCACCATCGTTCAGATTTTAATGGATGTTGGTCAATGGTTGCTCATCTTCTGTAGCTTGGTCACCAATGCCCATACCTTGGAGGTCCTGTTCTCCGGGATAGAAGAAAGCTACAAGGACCGAGTGCAAGTGATGTCTGCCGAGTTTCTAGTGCCAACACACAACGTTTCAACTCGTGAAGTCCAGTTTGTTCGTTCCTCTCACCAACAATTGGATGGAAGTTGGATTGTTGTGGATGTCTCTGTGGATGAAATGAGCTCAAATCCAAGGCCTTCCGTGAGATCAAGATGCCGAAAACGTCCTTCCGGATGCCTGATACGGGATCTGCAGAATGGATCCTCCTTTGTCACGTGGGTGGAGCATGTTGATGTGCGAGAAAAAGATTTAACCCCCTTATTTAAACCTTTTGTTGAATCAGGTTTTGCATATGGAGCGAAGCGTTGGTTGGCACCTCTTCAACGACATGCCGAGCGCTACATGTGCGTGATGGGGATTCACACTTCACCTAGTGACTCAATCATTTCACCAGGAGGGAGAAGAAGCCTTGCTAAGATGGCAAACCAGATGGCGGTAAGTTTCTTCAACGACATCACCAACTCAACTTACCATCATTGGACTGCATCAAACAAAACGGGAGACGCACATATGGAGGTCAGGACCAACAAGCGAAGGGGTGATCCTAGCCAACCCCTTGGACTCGATCGTACTGCTGGCTGTTCTGTCAAGCACTTCTCCCATCACACAAGAATCTTTGATTTTATCAGAGACGTACAGACAAGGCATTTATGGGATAGTGTGTCGATAGACAGTTCAGTACATGTGCTTACAAACTTCACCACTGGTCTTGACCCACGAAATTCTATCTCCGTTTTGGGCATAAGTAATCACGTCGACTTCCTCATACTCCAGGAGTGCTTCACAGATTCAACGGGGTCGTACGTGATTTATGCGCCTATCGATCAAGCAACCTTCCAGTCCATGTTATGTGGAGTTGACCCGGAGCCTTTTCAATTGATGTCATCTGGCTTCTCCATTCTGCCTGATGTATCCGGAGACGTACTTGATGGAACTCTACTGACGTTAGTGTTCCAGATCTCAGTGAAGGCAAATTCAGCCAGACGTGCTGTGGATTTGGCAACAGGCACGGTCCAGGACACGCTCAAAAAGATCAAAGCCGCAGTCAACTAAGGAGCAAACGTTGGATGCAAGGCCCTGCTAGCCTTGTTTGTGACTGTTGGTGACTTGTTTCGGGAGGAGCTTCACGATCTTCAAAGGGGAGTCTTTCTGTTTCCCTTTTCATTTACTTAACTGTCGTGTGTTTATTTATGTTTGTTTGTTTATTTTTGTTTGTGTGTTTAAATTCAATAACCATGCTTGAATTTTTCATTTTCGTGAAATATCTGTCTAACATTGAGGACAATGTTTAATTCAAGTGTGGGGGGAAGGTTTATTGAAAAGAAAAAAAAATTCAAAAATTCAAAAAAATAATTTACTTGTTTTTGTTTTCTACGGTAACAATATATCGACTAGATCATACTTACTCCCTTGGTAGCGTTGAACCTACCATTGCACTTAGTAAGTCACTGTGGTCACGTATTGTTACCCTAATAAAAAAAATTAAAAAAAAAAAAAAGTTTTGTAAGCTCGTTTGTTTCGCACTGGCTTTGGAGCTATCGAGTCTTAGAAAGTGCTTGTTCGTTTATTTGAGCTATATCATTTTAAAAAAAAAATCAATAAAAAAAAATCAAAAAAATCAAAAATTACAAAAATATTTGCTTCTGTTTTGTGTGTTTTGTGCTTTGTTCTTTCCAATCCCAAGGATGAATTGAGTTTAATTGTTGTGATTAGGAGAATGTTTATTATATGTCAAGGCTTTGTGTAGCTTGCTTTGGATTTAATATGCATAACTTGTGATTGCTCGAAATTCCATGTTCACATAACCTATTTCGATTAGTTGATTGCAATCTGAGAAGCACATTTAAACATACATTGTCATGCATACCCAGAAAATGTGAGGACTTGAGCCTATTGAATATTCACATGTATGCATCTTTCATACATTTACTCGTTCTTCATGTGTGCACAATTCATGAGTTTTGAACCTAGAACTTGCTCAAAGACCACTTGAAACGTTTTGTTAATCTGTAATGAATTAGAGATGATTAAGGCATTAGTTGAGCACCATGGCCAAAATATTCACCATCCATCTAAACACGAACTTTAGGAATCCCCTTTTGAACTAAACACTCATTAGCCTTTTCTTTTGTTCACCCACACCATCTCACCCTTGTTTTATTGTGTTTGCAAGACGATGATAGTGACTTATTGTGTTTTTATGCTTCGGATTTGTATGGTAATATACCAAAAGGCAAGTGTGGGGGTGCATTTTATTTTGTTGTAATTGTTCAAACAAAGAAAAAAAAAATCAAAAACAAAAAGAAGGAATAAAGTTCCTCAAGAAAAAAGAAAAGAAAAAAAAAAGAAAAAAGAAAAAAAAATAGAGTTATTTTCTTGTATTATTTTCAATAAAAGGTTGGAGGAGAATAAGAAAGTTGTTTCGGGTATAGCATAGGTATGAGTTTCAAAGTCGTTGACTTGTCTTGCAAACATGTGAAACATTTTTCATTTCCAGTCCCTTCATTCATCATTCACTATTCACCATTCACCCTTTTGGCCCCGTTTATACCCTTGAAGCCCTTATGATCTAATGATTTGTGGATTAATTGTGGAGAGTTGGTTAATGAGCAAGCTTATGGGAACATTACTTGTGCAATTGTTATGAGAGTAAACACTTAACCCTAAACACTGAGCGGAAATATTTAGTGACCATTGTGAGCTTTAGTGGTTAATGTTGTTTCGATGTGCCTATTTGATTGCATGAGATTAATTGTATACTCGGTTTTCACACACTTCACCCGAGCATAAATGAGATGTGCATGTTAAAGACTTAGCAAATTTGTTAGCCTTGGTATATAATTTTTATTCTCTTGATTATAACTCTTCTGAACTCGCTGAGGGTTATGGTTGGAATGACCATTCTGTTTTGTGTTTCCTTTTCTGTTTTGTGTTGTTCTTGTGTTTGCTAGAGGACTAGCAGTAGCTAAGTGTGGGGGAATTTGATAGGAGCACAAAGTGTGACGTTTTTAATGTGTTTTCCCTACTATTTGGCTATGATTTAATTGTAACTTTGCTATTTTAGCTTAGTTTCCATATTTGAGTCCTAAATGGCGTATTAATGTGAACATGTGCAGAAACGAAGCTTAATGGGCTTTTGCGAGGCCCATTAAGAGGTGGTCTGCCATGAAACCCAAGAAGGAGGCCCAAACCCAAGATGGAAGGCCCAAATCCATAAAGGAAGGCCCAAGTTCACAAAGCATGAGGAAAGGCCCAAGCCCAGATTTTCGGACATTCTGCCTGTGCAGATAGGTCAACTTGCGAGGCACATATCTCCCAATTACACCGTTGGATCCAACTGTAATTTTGATACACGCTGCATGTGGATGTTAGGTATTCGGCATTAAAATTTCAGAATCATCCAACCGGTGGAACGTCCATTATGCCGCTCTAAGTGCGCACTGCTCAGTGCTGTCTGCTTTTTATTTCTTTCCTCTTCTTTTATTTTCAATGCTCCACTCACCCCTATATTCTTTCCTCTTCTTTCTGCCCACAATATTAGTGTTTGATTTCTTTTATCTAAATAAATGGTTCATTGCCATATGACTTCATTTCCACCATTCCACTTACCATTTCTTTTCTACCACTCACATTCCACTTCTCTTCCTTTTCTTTCTTTATTTCTTTCATTGTCTTCTTCTTCCTCTCCATTCTCCTATAAATAGCAGCCTCATTCTTCTCACCAATTCACACCCCAATGGGGAGGGACAAACCCTCCTCTTTCTCTTCTCCATCTCACATCATATTTTCCATTCTCTAGTATTTAGGGTTTTCAAGTCTTCAAGGAGGAGGGGAGCTGTTTACACCATTACCACCAGCCATCAACCATCATCACCACCCTCATCATCACCTTGGGAATCTCGGCTTTTGAGTTACTCGCGTGAGGATTTAAGAGTTTGTGATCTTCGAGTTCTTCCTACTTTCCATATGGTGTACTTCAACTTATTCTTTAATTACTCTTTTTGAGTTCCTCTTTGTTGCTTGATTATTCTTTGTATTAGTTAACATGACATGATTTATATAATTTTCAGCCTATATTTATGAGTTTATTTGATTGTTAGATCCTAATTAATTAGTTCTTCTAGCAGCTTATGTGACTCCGTTTATTTGATTCGGTTTTATTGAATCTTTTATGTGTTCTTGTTTTAAGGTTCGAAACTTAAGATGATTGCATGTAATTGGTGCTAGAATTAGGGTTTTAATTCTAATTCACAAGTAGTAAAGGCTTATCAAACGGGTCGGAATCAAAATAAGAAGGATCGCGGATAGACGAGCGTTCGCTAGGTCGCGCACTTTAATTAACAACTCTTCTCCTATGCGTTAGATATGTTATTGATTGATCACCTTTGCATGTTTAATTGTTTAATCTAGATGAGCGTTCACTAGGTTAATTTTCATAGAAGCGGTTTTATTTGGGGAATGATAACCCGTGTGGGCATTCCACATATGTTAGTTTCGGTTTCATGGCTAGGGAACTTGGTTAATTTTCGGTCTAATGATTGGTAAACTTGTGTATATGTGGCTGAACTTTATATACTTTGTGTTTCATCATCATATTTTATTTATTCTTTGTAATTTAATTAATTTATTTCATTCAATTTATCTCTCAATTCCCCTTTTTACTTTGTACATATGTATATATTTATACTTTATACTTGTTAATAATAATTCTTTATTTTATTTAATTCTTTGTGACATTTTTTGTTAGGTACACCCTTTGATCTCCGTTGTGAACGATACCCTACTTACACTATACTACCGATAGGGATTTTTTAAATTGATGCTCATTTTGAGCGTGTCACTGCTCTAAGTCTTCAGCGCCGCCGTTGGAAATCCCCAAAAGCCCAGCCTTGCTTCACCGTCGCTGCCATCTGTTTTGCCGCTGAACCCGTGCCTCTCCTCCGCTGTTCCGGCCGGCGATCCCGAGCCGTGCTTCCGCAACGTCGACGCCGGCGCCCCTCCGTTCCTCACGGCATCCATTGCCCGGTCCACCTCCGCAGCTGCTGTTCGTCGCAGCCCGAAATCCCAGCGCCGTCGTCCCCGATCTGCCCGCTGCTGCAGTTCCCGCCGCCTCCCCGTGCGCACAGTCCAGCCAAGCCATGCCGTGCCTCGTCGTCGCCGTCCTCACTGTGCACACCAGCGCCGGCATCTCGCATCTCTCCCGCAAGCTCTCCCGCTCTCTCACCATGTCTCTGCAACAATGAAGAAATCGCGAAAGAGATGAAGAAGAATGAATTAATGCTGACTTGGCAAGCATTGAAAAGTCAAAGAAGCCTTGGGCTTGGGCCGGGCCAACACGGAAATGAGGAAGAGAGAAAAGAAATCTGATTTGGGCTGTTTACTATGTACACCCCAAGGCCCAAGCCCAAAGTGCTAAGTGCACCCGCCACATCCAAATACCAGTCCGTTTTTATAGCCGAGTCTGCCACCTTCGCTCCGGCGATGTGTCCATTTTCATGGACACAACGGTAACATTTTTCCCAAACTCTGTTTATTTATTATAATTTATTTTTGTTTAATTAACTATTCGTGAATAATTTTGGGAAATGTTATTGTTTGTTTATTTTCTATTTTGTGTAATAATTGTTGGATTGAAGTTGATTAATTCTTCTAGCAGCTTATGTGAATTTTGTTTGTTTGGTTTTATCTTTAATGTTAAAACTAAATAATAAGGATCACGGATAGTTGGGCGGTCCCGCTAGGTCGTGCACTTGAATTAGCAACTCTTCTTCTATGCGTTAGACATGTTTAGATTAATTACCTTTCCATGTTTAATTGTTTAGCCTCGGGTGGTGGTCTCGGGGTTAATTTTCATAGTGAGGTTTTATTTGGGAGATGTATGGTGGTCCAGCATCTTACATATGTTAGTTTCGGATTCATGGCTAGGGAGTTGGTTAATCTTCAAAACAATATTTGTGTGTGTTTCTTGTTTTCAAAAATAATAAAAATCCAAAAATATTTCTTTTATTGTTTTCAAAATTATCAAAAACCCCCAAAAATACTTTTGTATATAATGTATATTTTTGTAAATAGAAATATTACTGTATAGTTTATTTAATTTTGTATATATATATATTCTTTATTCTTTATACTTGTAAATATAATTCTTTATTTAAATTAATTTTTCGTGACATTAAAAAGTAAATATAACAATCTTCTGTGGGAAAAACCTTTATTTCCCATTATACTTTACAACGACAATTGTTAGGAATTTAGGTAATAATTTAATGACGGCGGTTTTACCGCTAATCATTTTGGCGCCGTTGCCGGGGATTGTTTTTACTATTTACTTTTGACTTTTGACTGTTTACTATTTACTGTTGACTTTTGACTGTTTACTTTTTACTATTGACGTTGACTTTTGACTATTGACGTTGACTATTGATTTTTTTTACTATTTGTAAATAATACTTGTTAATTTTATTTATACTCACTAATTATACTTGTTGATATTTTGTTACACTTAGTAATTTATTTAGGTGTCTTTTATATAGTTGATTATTTTTTTGTTGTTGTAAGTTGTAACTTGAACGGATTAGGTAAGGTCCTTTTATTAATATTGGCCTAAACCCTTCATTTTTACCGTAAGGTTATTTGAGGTTGAGGGCGGCCTTTATTAACACTTGGAGAATTGTCGAACACTTAAGTGCTTTCTCAACTGAGTAAGGGGCACATGAATGGTGTCTAGATATGATCAAGACTCTGGGTGACGGGTTTGTAAAATTGGATTCAGAGGACTTGTCCACTAAATGAATCCTGCCTCTCGCTTATCTCTTGTGATCTGGCCATTCGCCTTCTGAAAACACGGAAAGTCATTTAAGTCAAGGCATTGCACCTAGGCCGTAAGTCCACCTTGAGTTACCGCTTGGAATCAACTTTCATTTTTTTTCAACTATATTCAGGCAAAAGAAATTATTTTTTTTTGTGTAAATAAAATATACGTAGACATAGGAATATACGTAGACATAGGAATATACGTAGACATAAAATATACTTAGACATAGGAAATTTTATTCATTCATTTTGTATAGATAATTTGTGACACATTTTTAACTTTGT
The DNA here is from genome assembly GCA_030142095.1 of Rubus idaeus. Taxonomy (NCBI): domain Eukaryota; kingdom Viridiplantae; phylum Streptophyta; class Magnoliopsida; order Rosales; family Rosaceae; genus Rubus; species Rubus idaeus. The sequence goes on along the minus strand of CM057968.1, from coordinate 14,537,754 downwards.
AAATATTTTGTTTTTATTTTTGTAAATTTATTACTAACCTTTTTATTTTGTATAGGAAATAATCCGGGTTTATCGGAAATTTTACCACATACATCGGAGCATACGTTTAGGAAGTCAAGGTTGAAAAACCTTGAGGTTGATGTCTTGTTGGTGATTTTCGGTTTCCTCGGGAGTAAAAAGGTAAGTTTTCTTTTCACTCTCGTTATTTATTTTAAAAAAATAAAATAAAAAAAAAGTAGAAATTTTTTAATTGTAAATAAAAAAAAAGAGTGTTTTCTTTTGTTTTACTGTTGGTAATTATTTCTTTTTACTGTTTATAATTACTGTTTGTTTTATTTTTTTTTGGGCTTGTTTGTTTGTTGGTTTGTTAGTATTGGGTCTTATGCCCGTTTGTGTCATTGGTTAGTGTTTTAGGTTTCGTAAAAAAAAATAAAAAATAAAAAAATAAAAAAATAAAAAAATTTAGCCCATTGGGCTCGTGTCATTCACGAAGCCCAAAACCCGTAACCCAAGCCCATTAGTGTGTCGGGCCTGTTCGTTTTTAGGCCCATTAGTTAAGCCCACCAATAATGGGCCGGAGATTTCTTTGGCCCGTGGCCCACTTTAAGGCCCGACCATTTCGATGGCCCAAGCCCGTTTAAAGTGTCGGCAAGCGCGTGTGCTACGCGTTTTCACTGTTCACTTTACGACTTTTCGTAAAGTATTAAAAATAAAAATAAAAAAATAAAAAATGAAAATGAAAAAATTCTGATTGGGCCGACGCACGACTTTTGCGTCGGCCGAATTGTTTAATAAACCGCGTGCGTGTCTACCGTAGACTTTACGACTTTTGTCGCTCGATCCGGAAATTACGGGTCTTCCGTCCGTGGCACGTGTGCGAGCGTCCGTCCATTCCGTTCCCTTCCCTTCGTTTTGCGTTAGTTCCCCTTAGGTCATTTCACGCGTTTTCCCTCTCTCTCTCTCTCATTCTCTCTCGTTTTCTCTCATCTCGTTCTTCGTGTTCTTGAGTTTTTTCCCGTAAAACACTCCCAATTCCCGAGCTTTCCTCCCTCCCAAACCACAAATGGCCAAACGAGTGAATTCTTTCAGCGATTTGTTTCAGGCAGGTCCTTCAGAGAACCCGATCTTTGAAGGTCTGACTGAAATAATTCCACCGAGCATGCTCAATAGCGCCGATGCTAGCATGCCGACCGAGCCACAACCACAACCGCAACCACTACCTCAAGCACCAATCTTGGTTGCTGATCCACCTGTTGAGCCGGAAGCCGCTCCTGTTTATAGGAGACTTCCGAGGTCGAAATACAGCAAAGCTCAGAGAGATGCACTTGCGGCTTTCTTTGCGGTGTATTCTCACCCCACGAAGCCACAACGAGAACGATTTGGTCCGAAAATCGGACTAGAGGAGGACCAAGTCTATTATTGGGGGTCGAGAAATAGGAAGAAGTTCGGTATCCAGTCTTCCGAGCAGCGTATTGCCGAGCTAGAGAAAAGAAACGATCAGTGGTGAGCAAAAACGAGGAGCTTCAAATGCGAATCAAAAACTCGTTGATGCTCTCCACGGCGGCATCTGTCCCCATTGCGGAGGTCCCGTTCCGCACTCGGATGTGCCAGGCGAAGGCTCGAAGTTGTTCCTCGACAAGAAGAGCCTATTCTCGAGTTGTCCGACGATTCCATCGACATGGACCACTTGAGACGGGATGTGCGGAGCCTCATGCCTACCCTAGTCGAGCGCCCATCCATACCTTTGCCATCTGACACCCTTCCCGGACCTGCTCATGATCTTGTCGGAGTCCACACCGACTTGATCTCGGATATCGTCCGTAAGGCCAAACACGAGCTCCTGCTCATGGCTACTGCCGGATTTCCTTTGTGGATATCTTCACCGACTCCCAACACGTCTATTCATCCCGAGACTCTTCATAGGGCCGAGTACTTGCGAGTGTTTCAACGAGCTGAACCTGCTCCGTACTTCAAAGCCGAATCATCGAGACACTCGGCAACCATCCATCTTTATCCGACCACCATCGTTCAGATCTTAATGGATGTTGGTCGATGGTTGCCGATCTTCGTAGCATGATCACAAACGCCAAGACGTTGGAGATCCTTTCCTCCAAAGACGAAGAAGGCTACAAGGAGCATATGCGGGTGATGTCGGCCGAGTTTCGGTGCCATCTCACATCGTTTCAACTCGTGAAGTCCAGGTTCGTTCGGTACTCTCACCAACGAATCGGATGGAAGTTGGGTCGTCGTGGATGTCTCCGTGGATGAATTGCGTTCCAATCCAAAGCCTTCCGTGAGATCGATTTGCCGAAAACGCCCCTCCGGATGCCCGATACGTGATCTTCATAATGGATCTTCCTTGGTCACTTGGGTGGAGCACGTGGATGTACGCGAAAAGGAGATGAAGGCCGGTTTCGAACCTTTTGTTCATTCGGGGTTCGCTTTTGGTGCAAAGCGTTGGATCTCAACTCTCCAACGACAAGCCGAGCGCTACATGTGCGCCACGGGTATCCACTCTTCACCCGGTGACTCGATTATTTCTCTTGAAGGAAGAAGAGGACTTGCGGAAATGGCAAAACGGATGACGATCCGTTTCTTCAACGACATCGCAACTCCACGTACCACCACCGGACTTGTTCGAACCGAACAAGAGACACTCGAATGGAGGTCAGGACCAACAAGCGAAGGGGTGATCCGAGCAAGCCCCCTGGAGTCAATCGTACTGCTGGTTGTTCCGTCGTTCATCTATCTCATCACACCAGGATCTTTGAGTTCCTCAAAGACGTTCAGACTAGACCAATGTGGGATAGCATGTCGATGGACAGCTCGGTGCGTGTGCTAGCAAATTTCTCTATCGGTCTTGACCCGCGGAACCAGATTTCGGTGCTCGCCATAGATAGTCACAACGACTTCCTTATTCTTCAGGAGTGTTGCACCGATGCAACAGGGTCGTCTGTGATTTATGCACCGATTAACCATTCCATTTTCCAGTGTTTGCTATCTGGAGTTCAACCGGAGCCATTTCCGCTTATGTCTTCAGGTTTTTCCATTCTGCCAAACGTATCCGGAGCTATTCTTGACGGAACACTACTGACTATGGTGTTCCAGATCTCGGTGAGGGCTACATCAGCCAAGTCTGCCGTGGAGTCGGCAACTACCCTTGTCCAGGACACACTTCAACGGATCAAAGCCGCAGTCAACTAAGGAGCAAACGTTGGATGCAAGGCCCTGCTAGCCTTGTTTGTGACTGTTGGTGACTTGCTTCGGGAGGAGCTTAACGATCTTCAAGGGGGAGATTTTCTTTAACTTATTTGTTTTTCATTTGTATATATGTTGTGTGTTTACTTTTGTTTGTGTGTTTAAATTCAATAATCATACTTGAATTTTTCATTTTCGTGAAATATCTGTCTAACATTGAGGACAATGTTTAATTCAAGTGTGGGGGGAAGGTTTATTGAAAAGAAAAGAAAAAATTTGAAAAATTTGAAAAATTCAAAAAAATAATTTACTTGTTTTTGTTTTCTACGGTAACAATATATCGACTAAATCATACTTACTCCCTTGGTAGCGTTGAACCTACCATTGCACTAAGTGAGTCACTGTGGTCACGTATTGTTACCCTACATTGAAAAATCAAAAAAATCAAAAAATCAAAAATTACAAAAATATTTGCTTCTGTTTGTGTGTTTTTGTGTGTTTATTTGTGTTATGTGTGTTGTTTTCTTTCCAATCCCGATGATGAATTGAGTTTAATTGTTATGATTTTGAGAATGTTTCTTATATGTCAAGGCTTTGTGTAGTTTACTTTGGATTTAATTTGCATAACTTATGATTGCTCGAATTTCCATGTTCACTTAACCTGTTTCGATTAGTTAATTGCAATCCGAGAAGCACATTTGAACATACATTGTCATGCATACCCAGAAAATGTGAGGATTTGAGCCTATTATATATTCACATGTATGCATATTTCATACATTTACTCGTTCTTCATGTGTGCACAATTCATGAGTTTTTGAACCTAGAACTTGCTCAGAGACCTCTTGAAACTTTTTATTAATCTGTGATGAATTAGAAATGAGTAAGGCATTAGTTGAGCACCATGGCCAAAATATTCACCATCCATTTAAACACGAACTTTAGGAATCCCCTTTTGAACTGATCACTCATTAGCCGTTTCTTTTGTTCACCCACACCATTTCACCCTTGTTTTATTTATGTTTGCAAGACGATGATAGTGACTTCTTATGTTTTTATGCTTCGGATTTGTATGGTAGTATACCAAAAGGCAAGTGTGGGGGTGTATTTATTTTGTTGTATTTGTTCAAAGAAAGAAAAAAAAAATCAGAAATAAAAAGAAGGAATAAAATTCCTCAAGAAAAAAAAAAAAAAAAAAAAAAAAAAAAAAGTGGAAAAGAAAAAGAAAGAAATTCCAAAAATAGAGTTATTGTATTGTTTTTATTTTCAATAAAAGGTTGGAGGAAAATAAGAGTTGTTTCGGGTATAGCATAGGTATGAGTTTCAAAGTCGTTGATTTGTCTTGCAAACATGTAAAACATTTTTCATTTCGAGTCCTTTCACTTCATTCACCATTTACCATTCACCCTTTGGTCCCCGTTTCACCTGAAAGTCCTTATGATCTGATGAATTGTAGATTAATTGTAGAGAGTTGGTTAATGAGCAAGCATATGGGAACGTTACTTGTGTAATTGTTTTGAGAGTAAACACTTAACCCTAAACACTGAGCGGAAATATTTAGTGAATCTTGTGAGCTTTAGTGGTTAATGTTGTTTCGATGTGCCTATTGGATTGCTTGACATTAATTGTATACTTGGTTTTTCACACACTTCACCCGAGCATAAATGAGATGTACATGTTAAATACTTAGCAAATTCTTTAACCTTGGTATATAATTTTTATTCTCTTGATTATAATTCTTTCGAACTCGCTGAGGATTATGGTTGGAAAGAACCGTCTGTTTTGTGTTTCCCTTTCTGTTTTGTGTTGTTTTGTTTTGTGTTTGCTCGAGGACTAGCAATAGTTCAAGTGTAGGGGTGTGATGTGAACGTAAAATACGTTCACAAAGTGCCTTTAATTACTGGATTTTGCTATTCCGAAAGCTTAATTGTTTGTTTAATATTTGTTTTTGTGTTTTTAGGGAAAATACGAGTAAAATGTTAATCTGCACAGAATAGGTGCATTTTGGAGGTTTTCAGCGTAAATCGAAATGTCAACCGTGACTTTCACATGTGGAATAAAATATGTACGAAGATTTCGGGAACCGTTCCGAATCCCGACAAATTTGTCGGCGAACCACCACTCACGGAGGCGCAACCACCACACGCGGTGGTGGAACATAATTGAAACCACCATTTTATTTTCTCTAATAGTTGTTTCTTTTATTTATTTATTTTCTTTTATTATTTAATTTTTCTTTTGTTTTATATTTATTTATTTTATTTCTTTTTGTTATTTAATTTTTATTTGTTTTCTTTTGTTGTTGCAGCTAACATGTTCACGTTCTAATTCCCTTGGATTTTTCTCCAGCTAACTACCCACTGCCGGCCGCCCACTTCTCCAGCTCAACCATTTTCCTTCCTCACATGGCTTGATTTCTCTTCAGCTCACTTTCCTCCCTAACATGGCCTCAATTCCATCGGGAATCAATCAAGTGCTCCACGATCATTACCTTTCCAGCTTCACGAGCACAATAGTTTCTTCTCCTCTCGCGTTGGCTGTTTCTGCACTTCCCTCGGCTATTTAAAGGAGCCCCTGCAAACACCAATTCCTCACCAATTCACACAATCACCATCACGCACCTCACACAATCACAACCATGGCACACAACCAACTCAAGTTTCTTTTCCTGCAATTAATCAAGCAATCATTTTCTAATCTTCTATATTTTTCTTTTGCAGGATTAGAAGCTGCTGTACTCACCATGCCTAGCTGCCAGGCCGTGTTCTTCAGGCCTCCTCCGTGAAGCCACCGTGAGAATCAATCAAATCAGCCCATGTTCGTTGACCAACTACTGCTGCAATCAATGCCCAAGCCGGCATCTCATCCCCACCGTGAACCTTCATAATCATCTCTCTAATTCTCTATTTTCTATGCCCAATTTCAATCTGCAAATTAATCACAATCAAAGTAATCATCTTCTAATTTCTCTGTGTTTCTTTTGCAGGTTTGGAAGCTGCTCTAAGTCTTCGCGCCGCCGTTGGAAATCCCCAAAAGCCCAGCCTTGCTTCACCGTCGCTGCCATCTGTTTTGCCGCTGAACCCGTGCCTCTCCTCCGCTGTTCCAGCCGGCGATCCCGAGCCGTGCTTCCAGCAACGTCGACGCCGGCGCCCCTCCGTTCCTCACGGCATCCATTGCCCGGTCCACCTCCGCAGTCGCTGTTCGTCGCAGCCCGAAATCCCGCGCCGTCGTCCCAATCTGCCCGCTCGCTGCAGTTCCCGCCGCCTCCCCCGTGCGCACAGTCCAGCCAAGCCATGCCGTGCCTCGTCGTCGCCGTCCTCACTGTGCACACCAGCGCCGGCATCTCCGCATCTCTCCCGCAGCAGCTCCCGGCTCTCTCACCATGTCTCTGCAACAATGAAGAAATCGCGAAAGAGATGAAGAAGAATGAATTAATGCTGACTTGGCAAGCATTGAAAAGTCAAAGAAGCCTTGGGCTTGGGCTGGGCCAACACGGAAATGAGGAAGAGAGAAAAGAAATCTGATTTGGGCTGTTTACTATGTACACCCCAAGGCCCAAGCCCAAAGTGCTAAGTGCACCCGCCACATCCAAATACCAGTCCGTTTTTATAGCTGAGTCTGCCACCTTCGCCTGCCAGACAGTGTCCATTTTCATGGACACAACAGTAACATTTTTCCCAAACTCTGTTTATTTATTATAATTTATTTTTGTTTAATTAACTATTCGTGAATAATTTTGGGAAATGTTATTGTTTGTTTATTTTCTATTTTGTGTAATAATTGTTGGATTGAAGTTGATTAATTCTTCTAGCAGCTTATGTGAATTTTGTTTGTTTGGTTTTATCTTTAATGTTAAAACTAAATAATAAGGATCACGGATAGTTGGGCGGTCCCGCTAGGTCGTGCACTTGAATTAGCAACTCTTCTTCTATGCGTTAGACATGTTTAGATTAATTACCTTTCCATGTTTAATTGTTTAGCCTGTCAGGGTGGTCTCGGGGTTAATTTTCATAGTGAGGTTTTATTTGGGAGATGTATGGTGGTCCAGCATCTTACATATGTTAGTTTCGGATTCATGGCTAGGGAGTTGGTTAATCTTCAAAACAATATTTGTGTGTGTTTCTTGTTTTCAAAAATAATAAAAATCCAAAAATATTTCTTTTATTGTTTTCAAAATTATCAAAAACCCCCAAAAATACTTTTGTATATAATGTATATTTTTGTAAATAGAAATATTACTGTATAGTTTATTTAATTTTGTATATATATATATTCTTTATTCTTTATACTTGTAAATATAATTCTTTATTTAAATTAATTTTTCGTGACATTAAAAAGTAAATATAACAATCTTCTGTGGGAAAAACCTTTATTTCCCATTATACTTTACAACGACAATTGTTAGGAATTTAGGTAATAATTTAATGACGGCGGTTTTACCGCTAATCACATGGCTATTTGACTTACCTGCCGGCCATGTCAACACTTGGGATAAGTTGAAGAGTGAGTTTCTCACTAAGTACTTTCCAGCATCAAAGGTCACTATCTTGAGGAAACAAATAACTGGAATTCAACAAGCTGGGGATGAAACGTTCTGCACTTATTATGAGAGGTTCAAGAGCCTTGTTGCGTCATGTCCTTCACATGGGATGAAGGAAGAGAGCCTTCTCACATATTTCTATGAGGGACTTCTTCCCTTGGAACGTAGTCTTTTGGATGCGGCGGCCGGTGGTTCTTTCATGGATAAAACTCCTATAATGGCTAAGGAGTTACTTGCAAACCGTGCTCTCAACTACCAACAATATGAAGGGGCACTCTCCTCATCTAGGAGAGTTAATGAGGTAACCTCTCACTCTACTTTAGAGGACAAGGTAAATAAAATGTCTACTTTGTTATCTCAGGTACTTCAAGTGAACAAAGGAGGAGGCATATCTCAAGCTTGTGGAGTATGCTCTATACAAGGGCATCACTCGGATCAATGCCCTCAACTTATTGAGAATGGTGGATGGGAATCTGCCAATGCAATTGGAGGATACCAAGGAGGGTACCAAGGAGGCCAAGGAGGTCCTCAACGTCAAAGGTATGATCCATTCTCAAATACCTATAACCCCGGATGGAGGGACCATCCTAACTTCAAGTGGGGCGGCAATGATCAAGTTCAACAACCTCAACAAGGAGGACGTCCACAAGGCTTCTTTCAGAAGCCTCAGGTTCCACAAAACTTTTCTTCTCCTTCTAATCCTAATTCTAATTCTAGTGCCAATTATGATAAAATGTTTGAAGCACTAACGAGTTCTACTCAAGCTTTAGTGCAAGGGCAACAGAATCAAGGAAAGGAGATAGCTGAGCTTAAGAAGCAAATGGATCAAGTAGTGGGTTTTATGAGCAAGATCCACGAGAATGGGAAGCTTCCTAGTGCCACAATCCCAAATCCTAAGGGACAATTCGAAAATGCTTCCATTGTGACCACTAGGAGCGGAAGAGAGTTTGAGGACAGACCTAAGGTGACTAAGAAAAAGGACCCTGCGCCAATTACTCTTGAGGAGGACCCTGCCACATCAAGGAAAGAGGAGAGGTTTGCGTCATCTAGTGAAAAGAAAGGTATAAACCCTAACTTAGCAAGTTCGGTTTCACCTAACATTGTTCCCTCTTCTTTGCCCTTTCCTAGTAGGTTTGACAAATCAAAGAAGGACGAGAGTGACCAAGCTATCTTGGAAACTTTCAAGAAGGTGCAAATCAATCTTCCTCTATTGGAAGCAATCAAAACCCTTCCTAGATATGCAAAATTCCTCAAGGAGCTGTGCACCACAAGGAGAATGAATCGAGAAAAGGAGGTGGTTAAGCTAAACAAGAATGTGTCCGCAATGATACAAAGGAAGCTACCTCCTAAATGTCCGGATCCCGGAAGTTTCACTATCCCATGCCAAATTGGTAACTCTAAGTTTTCGAATTGTATGCTAGATTTAGGCGCTTCAATTAATGTGATGCCCTATTCCGTATATGTGACTTTGGGATTAGGGGAACTTAAGCATGACAATGTGATTATCCAACTAGCCGATAGGTCTAATGTTTACCCTAAGGGTATGTTGGAGGATGTTCTTGTGCAGGTGGACCAATTGATCTTTCCCGCTGACTTTTATGTCCTAGAAATGGAGGAGACCCCCGTGGTAGCCACACCATTACTTCTAGGCCGGCCATTCATGAGAACTGCAAGGACAAAGATCGATGTATACGCCGGTTCCCTCACAATGGAATTCGATGGAGAAGTGATTGGGTTCAATGTCTTTGAAGCCTGAGGTATCCCCTTGATGTTCATAGTTGTTTTTCTATTGATGTTTTGGATACCCTTGCGCAGAATATGCTAGATATCATAAGGGAGGACACTTTGGCCCCAACACTTGAGCAAGGCGTGGGATACACCAAGGATGGCGCAAGCATACCTATGGAGGAGCTATTGGACACTTGTGCAAAGGAGGTTATGGATAACGTTTTCTCCCTTGAGATCCAACCCTACGAAAGTAAGTATACTCCTCCTTTGTCCATTCCCTTATCCACTAATAAAGCACTTCCCTCGGTTGTTCGGCACCCGTGCTTGAACTCAAGCCTTTACCGGATTATTTGAAGTATGCTTATTTGGGAGATAAGGAGACTTTGCCCGTTATTGTGTCATCTGCCCTTACATCTAGTCAAGAGGAGCGGTTAGTGAAAGTGCTTAAGGAGCATAAGACTGCTATTGGATGGACCTTAGCAGATATCAAGGGAATAAGCCCTACGACTTGTGTCCATAGGATACTTCTTGAGGAGGGGACTAAACCAACTAGAGAGGCTCGACGTCGTCTCAACCCTCCAATGATGGAAGTTGTGAAGAAGGAGGTTATCAAACTCCTTGATTGTGGCGTCATATACCCCATTTCGGACTCCAAATGGGTGTCACCTATCCAAGTGGTACCAAAGAAGTCCGGAGTCACTTGTTGTGAAGAATGCTGAAAATGAGTTGGTGCCACAAAGGACCGTGACCGGCCATCGAGTTTGCATTGACTATAGGAAGCTCAACGCCACCACAAGGAAAGATCACTTTCCTTTGCCATTCATTGATCAGATGCTTGAGCGCTTGGCGGGCCATGACTACTATTGCTTCCTTGATGGATACTCCGGTTACAATCGGATTGCTATTGCGCACGAGGATCAAGAAAAAACAACCTTCACTTGTCCCTTTGGGACGTTTGCTTATCGTCGCATGCCTTTTGGACTTTGCAATGCACCAGGTACGTTCCAAAGATGTATGGTAAGCATCTTTTCTGATTTTATTGAGAAAATTATTGAAGTTTTTATGGATGACTTTTCAGTTTTTGGTGAAAACTTTGATAATTGCCTTGGAAATTTGGAACTAATACTTAAGAGGTGTGTTGAAACTAACCTTGTGCTAAATTGGGAAAAATGTCATTTTATGGTTAGACAAGGGATAGTCCTAGGTCATATTGTCTCTTCTAGGGGTATAGAAGTAGATAAAGCTAAGGTTGATCTTGTACGACACTTACCCTCTCCCACTTCCGTGAGAGAGGTTCGTTCTTTTCTTGGACATGCAGGATTTTATCGTCGCTTTATCAAGGACTTTTCAAAGATTGCAAGACCCCTTTGCCGTCTACTACAAAAGGAAGTGGCGTTTGAATTTGAAAAGGACTGCCAAGGAGCGTTCGACAAGCTCAAGGAGTTATTGACTTCATCACCGATCATGCAACCCCGGATTGGTCTTTGCCCTTTGAATTGATGTGTGATGCATCAGATTATGCCGTGGGAGCTGTGCTAGGGCAACGCATGGATAAGAAGCCTTATGCCATTTACTATGCTTCTAGAACTCTTAATGATGCTCAATTAAATTATTCTACTACTGAAAAAGAGTTGCTAGCTGTTGTTTTTGCCCTTGAAAAATTTCGTTCTTACTTGCTTGGTACTAAAGTAATTGTTTACACTGACCATGCAGCTTTGAAGTACCTCTTGTCGAAAAAGGAGGCCAAGCCTAGGTTGATTCGATGGGTGCTACTCCTTCAAGAGTTTGACGTGGAGATCAAGGACAAGAAAGGGAGTGAGAACGTGGTGGCTGATCACTTGAGTCGCCTAGTGCATGAAGAGGACTTAATCCCCCTTGTGGAAACATTTCCGGATGAACAACTCTTCGGAATAGAGGTAAGTACACCATGGTATGCTGATATTGTGAACTATATTGTCTCTAGACAAATTCCTAATACCATGTCACATGCACAAAAAGATAGACTTAGGAAGGTTGCTAAAGAATATGTTTGGGATGATCCTTATTTGTGGAAACATTGTTCTGATCAGTTAATTAGGAGATGTGTGCCTGAACATGAGCAACGTGCTATATTGTCTTTATGTCATTTTGAAGCATGTGGGGGACATTTTGGGTCTAAAAAGACTGCTTATAAGGTGTTAGAATCGGGATTCTTTTGGCCAACTTTGTTTAAAGATGCATATGCGTTTTGCTTGACTTGTGATAGGTGCCAAAGAATGGGAAATCTTAGTTCTAGAGATCAAATGCCATTAACTAATATTCAAGCTGTTGAATTATTTGATGTTTGGGGCATAGATTTTATGGGACCTTTTCCTTCATCTTATGGGTTTCTTTACATTCTCCTTGCCGTTGACTATGTCTCAAAATGGGTGGAAGCTAAGGCCACCCGGACTAATGATTCTAAAGTTGTTGCGAATTTTGTGCAGTCTAACATTTTCTCTAGGTTTGGCATGCCAAGAGTGATCATAAGTGATGGAGGCTCACATTTTTGCAACCGCACGATTGAGGCCTTGTTCAAGAGGTATGGCGTTACACATAAGGTTTCTACACCCTATCACCCCCAAACCAGTGGGCAAGCGGAGGTTTCCAATCGTGAGATCAAGAACATATTGGAGAAGACGGTCAACCCTAACCGCAAGGACTGGAGCTCTAGGTTGGTGGATGCATTATGGGCTTATAGGACGGCTTACAAGACTCCCATTGGAATGTCACCTTATAGGCTTGTTTATGGCAAGGCTTGCCATCTACCGGTGGAGTTGGAGTACAAAGCTTGGTGGGCCGTGAAGCAATTCAACATGAGCATGGATGAAGCTAGGATTCAGAGGAAATTGCAATTGAATGAGCTTGAGGAAATAAGGAATGATGCATTTGAGAGTGCTCGGATTTACAAGGAAAAGACAAAGGCTTTCCATGATAACATGATTCGTGGGAAACACTTTGTTGTGGGGCAGAAAGTTCTTTTATTTCACTCTAGACTTAAACTTTTTCCCGGTAAGCTTCGTTCTCGTTGGATTGGACCTTTTGTTGTTACTAATATTTTTCCCCATGGGGCTGTGCAGATTAAAGGAGGCCAATCCGGCAATGAGTTCAAAGTGAATGGACATCGATTGAAGCCGTATTACGAGGCTTATGACCATAATGAGGAGTCCATCACTTTTGCACCTCAAATGAGGAATGAGGAAGACGTCATGGCTAGGGAGAGCCAAGATTAGTGACGTATGGCAAAGTCTAGGCTGAAGACTTTAAACATTAAGCGCTATTTGGGAGGCAACCCAATTCAACCAAATATGTGAAGGAGCCATCAACGCAGATTTGCTTTCTCTATCTCTCTCTTTACTTCTTTTGGTTGAACTGTATCTGTTTTACTTTCTCAATACTTGCCTTACATATGTTTTTGTGCTTACATTGAGGACAATATAAGGTTTAAGTGTGGGGGAAGGGTTTATGTTTTTGTTTTGTTTACATTTTACCTTTTGCGTTATAAAAAAAAAAAAAAATTCAGAAAATCGAAAAATACAAAAAGAGTTTTTGTGATGGTTGGTTGAGTCTTAGGATGCCCTTAACTGCCTAGGATGAGTTTAATCTTTGAAATCATGGTTGAAAAGTGGATCACAAGATCAAATTGTTGAATATCATTCTTTGGTTAATTGATGAATATGGAAGATGTATGAACATGTAGTAGATATGGTTTGTAACTTTGGTACAGAATTTGAGCATGTGAAGACAAGTTAATGAACCCTATGTGAGCTTTCGAGCTATATGTGCTTTCTTTGTTGAGAGTTGTTTAAAATCAGATCTTCTTTGGCTTTAAAACTCATTGTTAACCTCATTATTCTTCTACTTGATCAATTGCATGCCATAGATTTTCAATGGACTATAGAGTTTACTAGAACTTGCTTTTGAATTTTTCGAAACTTATAGTCATAACATACTCTGATTTTGGAAAGGATTGAAGGCACTTAGGATTTCCACCAATGCCAAAAAGCCATGTGTCCCTTATTTGTGTACACGTGTGTGCACCCCTTAGTTAACCTTTTTGAGCTTACATTTAGCCTTTTCTTTCTTCACCCATGATATCTTGACCATGAACCTTAGTATAGTCATATCTTTACCCTTGTTCTACGAACTTAGTGGAGCTATGCTTTGATGATTGAGCTTTGTGAAGAAAGACAAAAGAAAAGAGGGAATTGACAAAAATAAGTGTGGGGGAGGGATAGACTTGTCCATTACATATGTATGCCGTGAAAAATAAAGAAAAGGAAAAGAAAAATACATGTACGGCAAGAAAAGAAAAAATTGAAGAAAAAAATGGATTAATGTCCCCTTTTCCCGATGATTTAGGAGGTTGTTTTGAAGTGAAGGTCTAAAATAAATACTTGGCCTTTGTCCTTTATCATTTGTGGTTAGAATGAAGTTTGGGCCCAACAAAATGATATTTTTCCCGTTTTTGAGTGACATGGTTATTTGGATGCTCTACTAAGTTTTTAGGACACTTTGTGATTACCACTATCCTTTGTTTCTCTAAACCGTGAGCCTTGGCCCCGTTATATCCTTATAAAGTCCTTCTTGATCCTTAAAATGGGTAGACCTTGATCTGTGGAGTTTAATTCGAAAGTTGAGCATATGGTTGAGGTCCATTTGTGCATGTAGTCGATATCTTTCATGAGGTTTTGAAAATCTTTCACTAAAATGCTTTCTTTGATTGATATATGTGAGCTATTTGAATGCCTTACAATAATTTCTCTCACATATCTTTGAGTGAAAAGCTTTTAAGCTAGAGCCATGAATCTAAGTATAATAGAGAGCATACCCTTGTGAGGATAACTTGTTTGAAACATGTTGAGCTCCATTGCATAACTATTGTTCTTCCAAGTCTTACTTGTTCATATGAATTCCATGATTGTTAATTAACTCTCGAATTTCCTGTGACAAATTTTGGTTAAGTGGTAAACTTGATTCCACGAAAGTAAGAGATTTCTGAGGCAATAAGTTAAGGGCAATAGAATTTTTGTGTGGAGTATGATTGTGTTGCTAAGGGACTAGCAATAGCTAAGTGTGGGGGAATTTGATAGGAGCACAAAGTGTGACGTTTTTAATATATTTTCCCTACTATTTGGCTGCGTTTTATTGGTTAACTTTGCTATTTAGCTTAGTTTCTACCTTTGTGTCCCTAAATGATGATTTAATTGAAGGAATGAATTAAAATGAAGATATTATGAAACTTTCCTAATTTGAATTCTTTCCTGACTCTGACAGGAATCATAAAGGGAGTAGGAATCCTAATGCAACTAGGATTACTATTTCAGCTCAGAACGGAAAATCGGAGCTCGGAAATTAACGAAGTCTAATGGGCTTTTTTGAGGCCCATTAAGAGGTGAGCTGCCGTGAGGCCCAAGATGGAGGCCCAAATCCATGAAGGAAAGCCCAAGTCCACAAAGCATGAAGGAAAGGTCCAAGTCCATTTTCGGACATTCTGCCTGTGCAGATCAGTCCACTTCTGAAGCCCATATCTCATAATTGGACCGTCCGATCGAGCTGAAATTTTAATACAAGCTGCACATGTGTGTTAGGTATTCTGTATTAAAATTTCAGGATAATCCAACCAGTGGAACGTCCATTATGCTGTTCTAAGTGCACTGAGCTCAGTGCTGTCTACTTTTTAATTCTTTAATTTTCTTTTATTCTCAATGCTCCACCCACCCCCAAGAATAAAATTAGATATTGTGGGATGTATCTAGACCTGATCATGGCAAGAAGAGGTGGGATATTTCTTGGGACTACTCAAAGCAATCTCAGCCATTCAAGGGATTAATTTTGAAGGGCTAGGATCAAGGCTAGGGTTCCATGTTCTCCTATAAATAGAGGGCTTCACAACTCACTTCCATACCAATTCACAACTAAGAATATCATTCCATACTCTCTCATAGTTTCAGCAGCTACTCCATCCAAGGTTCTTAGCTCCATTCTCTAGTGCAAGGGTTCTCAAGGCTTCAAGGAGGAGGAGAAGGCGTAATCACCATCATCACCAGCCATATTTCGACATCACCATCTTCATCATCAACTTGTCTTCACAAGCTTGGATCACTTGTGGTCAAGGATTCAAGGTTTTGTGGTTTCAAGATCTTAACTATTTCATATGGTGTATTACGTTTTAACCTTTAAATTCATACCTCTTTGTTGCTTGATTACCTTTGTATTAGTTAACATTTCATGGATCATTTAAATTTCCAGATTATTTATACAAGTTTATTTGGTTGTTGGATTGAAGTTGATTGATTCTTCTAGTAGTTTATGTGGATTTGCTTGTTTGATTTTGCCTTAATTGATAGAATCAGATGAGAAGGATCATGGATAGTAGAGTGGTCTCACTAGGTCATGCACTTTAATTAACAAGTATGTTTCTATGCGTTGAACATGTTTAGGCTAGCTATCTTTGCATGTTTAATTGTTTAACCTAGGTGTGGTCGTTTAGGTTGGAATTCATAGAGAGATATTTATTTGGGAGATGTATGGTGGTCCAACATCTTACATGTGTTAATTTCGAATTCATGACTAGGGATTTAGTTAAGTTTCAATCTGATAATTGATAAATGAGTATACTTAAGATGTTGATTAATTGATCTATGTTCCATCGATTTATTCCATTTAATTCATTCTTTGTAGTTAGTTACTTAATTTTCGTAAACAATTCTCAATCACCCCTTGATTTTGTGTACATATTTTGTTTATATTTGTAAATATTAATTCTTTGTGACATTCTTTGTTAGGTACACCCTCGATCTCCGTTGGAACGATCCCTACTTATTCTTTACTACAATGCTTTTAGGGTTTTAAATTGATGCACACTTGTAGCCTATCAACGATTCGGCTTTGAAGTACGGAGCAGGTTCAGCTCGTTGAAACACTCGCAAGTACTCGGCCCTATGAAGAGTCTCGGGATGAATAGACGTCTCGGGAGTCGGTGAAGTTATCCACAAAGGAAATCCGGCAGTGGCCATGAGCAGGAGCTCGTGTTTGGCCTTACGGACGATATCCGAGATCAAGTCGGTGTGGACTCCGACAAGATCATGAGCAGGTCCGGGAAAGGTGTCAGATGGCAAAGGTATGGATGGGCGATCGACAAGGGTAGGCATGAGGCTCCGCACATCCCGTCTCAAGTGGTCCATGTCGATGGAATCGTCGGACAACTCGAGAATAGGCTCTTGTTGTTGAACAACTTCGAGCCTTCGCCTAGGCACATCTGAGTGCGGAACAGGACCTCCGCAATTGGGACAGATGCCGCTGTGGAGAGCATCAACGAGTCGTTGATTCAGAAGTTGAAGCTCCTCGTTCTTGCTCACCAGCTGATCGTTTCTTTTCTCTAGCTCGGCAATACGCTGCTCGGAAGACTGGATACCGAACTTCTTCCTATTTCTCGACCCCCAATAGTAGACCTGGTCCTCCTCAAGTCCGATTTTCGGACCAAATCGTTCTCGTTGTGGCTTGGTGGGGTGAGAATACACCGCAAAGAAAGCCGCAAGTGCATCTCTCTGAGCTTTGGTGTACTTCGACCTCGGAAGTCTCCTATAGACAGGAGCGGCTTCCGGCTCGGCAGGTGGATCAGCAACCAGGATTGGTGCTTGGGGTAGTGGTTGTGGCTGTGGTAGTGGCTGGGTCGGCATGCTAGCATCGGCGCTATTGAGCATGCTCGGTGGAATTATTTCATCCAGGCCTTCAAAGATTTGACTCCCTGAAGGACCTGCCTGAAACAAATCACTGAAAGAATTCACTCGTTTGGCCATTTCTGGGTTGGGAAGGGAGGATAACTTTCTGGGTTTGGGAGGTTTTCTGGGAAAAACGGAAGAACACGAAGAACAGATGAAGAACAACGAGAGAAAATGAGAGAGAAACTAAGGGAAACGTGTGAAATGCCTAAGAAAACTAGCGCAAACAGAAGGGAAGGGGAGAGAACGAACGCACGCTCACACACGTGCCACAGACAGAAGACCCGTAATTTCCGGATCGAGCGACGAAAGTCGTAAAGTCTACAGTAGACACGCACGCGGCTTATTAAACAATTCGGCCGACGCAAAAGTCGTGCGTCGGCCCAATCAAAATTTTTTTCATTTTCTATTTTTTATTTTTTTATTTTATTTTTTTAATACTTTACGAAAAGTTGATAGGAGCACAAAGTGTCACGTTTTTAATGTGTTTTCCCTACTATTTGGCTATGATTTAATTGTAACTTTGCTATTTTAGCTTAGTTTCCATATTTGAGTCCTAAATGACGTTTTAATGTGAACATGTGCAGAAACGAAGTCTAATGGGCTTTTGCGAGGCCCATTAAGAAGGAGGCCCATTAAGAAGGAGGCCCAAACCAAGAAGGAGGCCCAGGCCCAAGATGGAAGGCCCAAACCCAAGATGGAAGGCCCAAATCCATGAAGGAAGGCCCAAGTTCACAAAGCATGAGGAAAGGCCCAAACCCAGATTTTCGGACATTCTGCCTGTGCAGATCAGTCAACTTTCGAAGCCCATATCTCTCAATTGCACCGTCAGATCTAGCTGTATTTTTGATACACGCTGCATGTGGATGTTAAGTGTTCGGCATTAAAATTTCAGAATCATCCAACCGTCCATACGTCCAGAATTCCACTCCAAGTGCGCACTGCTCAGTGCTGTCTGCTTTTTATTTCTTTCCTTTTCCTTTATTCTCAATGCTCCACTCACCCCCATATTTCCACTCATCTCACCTAACTATCTTTGTTTCTTTCTCTCCATACCATTAGTGTTTGATTTCTTTTATCTAAATAAATGGTTCATTGCCATATGACTTCATTTCCACCATTCCACTTACCATTTCTTTTCTACCACTCACATTCCACTTCTCTTCCTTTTCTTTCTTTATTTCTTTCATTGTCTTCTTCTTCCTCTCCATTCTCCTATAAATAGCAGCCTCATTCTTCTCACCAATACACACCCCAATGGGGAGGGACAAACCCTCCTCTTTCTCTTCTCCATCATATTTTCCATTCTCTAGTATTTAGGGTTTTCAAGACTTCAAGGAGGAGGAGAAGGCGTCTACACCATCACCACCAGCCCCTATTCTACATCACCATCACCATCATCACCTTGTCTTCACAGCTTGGATTACTTGTGGTCAAGGATTCAAGATGTGGCTTCAAGATCTTCATGCTATTCATACGGTGTATTTCGACTTAGCCTTTAAATTTATGCCTCTTTGTTGCTTGTTTATCCTTTGTATTAGTTAACATGACATGATTTATATAATATTCAGCCCTTGTTTATGGTTTATTTAATTGTTGGATCCTAATTAATTAGTTCTTCTAGTAGCTTATGTGACTCCGTTTATTTGATTTTGTTTAAGTAGATAACTTTTATATGTTTTTGTTTTAAGGTTGCAAACTTAAGATGATTGCATATAATTGGTGCTAGAATTAGGGTTTTAATTCTAATTCACAAGTAGTAAAGGCTTTGGAAAGAGGTCGGAAACAAATAAGAAGGATCACGGATAGATGGGCGGTCCCACTAGGTCGTGCACTTTAATTAACAACTCTTCTTTTATGCGTTGGACATGTTTTGATTAGCTACCTTTGCATGTTTGATTGATTAATCTAGGTGCGGTCGCTTAGGTTAATTTTCATGAAAGTGGTTTTATTTGGGGAATGATAATTGGCGGTCCAACATTCCACATATGTTAATTTCGGTTTCATGGCTAGGGAACTTGGTTAATTTTCGGTCCAATAATTGGTAAACTTGTATACTTGTGGCTGAACTTTATATTCTTTATGTTTCATCCCATCTTATTTCATTTATTCTTTGTAATTTAATTAATTTATTTCATTCAATTTATTTCTTAAACCCCCCTTTTACTTTGTACATATGTATATATTTATACTTTATACTTGTTAATAATAATTATTTATTTTATTTAATTTCTTGTGACATTTTTTGTTAGGTACACCCTTTGATCTCCGTTGTGAACGATACCCTACTATGCACTATACTACTACCGATAGGGATTTTTTAAATTGATGCTCCTTTTGGGCGTGTCAAAAGTCGTAAAGTGAAAAGTGAAAACGCGTGTGAAACACGCGCAAAGGTTGCCGACACTTTAAACGGGCCTGGGCCATTGAAATGGTTTGGGCCTTAAAGTGGGCCTGGGCCAAAGAAATCTCCGGCCCATTATTGGTGGGCTTAACTAATGGGCCTAAAAACGAACATGCCCGACACACTAAATGGGCTTGGGTTACGGGTTTTGGGTTTGGAAATGACAGGAGCCCAATGGGCTAAATTTTTTATTTTTTATCGAGCGACGAAAGTCGCAAAGGCTACAGTTGACACGCATGCGGATTATTAAACAAATCGGCCGACGCAAAAGTCGTCCGTCGGCCCAATCAAATTTTTTTTTCATTTTTTATTTTTTATTTTTTTATTTTTAATTATCGTGCCGACGCGAAAGTCGCGGGACGGTCCAATAAGAATTTTTCTTTTTATTTAACCAAATCTTTACGCGAAAGTCGTAAAGTAAACAGTGAAAACGTGCAACACACGCGCTAACGGTTGCCGACACTTTAAACGGGCCTGGGCTATCGGAATAGTCTGGGCCTTAAAGTGGGCCTGGCCGCTGATTAGATGGTAAAACCGCGTTCATTAATTATTTACCTAAATTCCTAACAGTTGTCGTTGTAAAGTATAATGGGAAATAAAGGTTTTTCCCACAGAAGATTGTTATATTTACTTTTTAATGTCACGAAAAATTAAATTAAATAAAGAATTAATATTAACAAGTATAAAGAATAAAGAATATATATATATATACAAAATTAAATAAACTATACAGTATTTTATATTTACAAAAATATACATTATATACAAAAGTATTTTTGGGGGTTTTGAGGTTTTTGAAAACAATAAAGGAAATATTTTTGGATTTTTATTATTTTTGAAAACAAGAAACACACACACAAATATTGTTTTGAAGATTAACCAATTCCCTAGCCATGAATCCGAAACTAACATATGTAAGATGCTGGACCACCATACATCTCCCAAATAAAACTTTCCCTAACAATTAACTCCGAGACCACTCTGTCAGCTAATCAATAGAAAAAGAGTTGTTAATTCAAGTGCACGACCTAGCGGGACCGCCCAACTATCCGTGATCCTTATTATTTAGTTTCAACATTAAAGATAAAACCAAACAAACAAAATTCACATAAGCTGCTAGAAGAATCAATCAACTTCAATCCAACAATTATTACACAAAATAGAAAATAAACAAACAATAACATTTCCCAAAATTATTCACGAATAGTTAATTAGACAAAAATAAATTATAATAAATAAACGAGTTTGGGAAAAATGTTACTGTTGTGTCCATGAAAATGGACAACGTCCGCGAGCGAAGGTGGCGGACTCGGCTATAAAATCGGACAAGTAATTTGGATGTGGCGGGTGCGAGAGAGCACTTTGGACATTTCTGAAATTGGGCCAAGTGGGTGTCCTTAGCAGATTGGACATTGCAAGATTGGGCCTGGCTTGGTCAACGCGGGTCAAAGCCCAAGCTTGACTTTCTTCTTTTCCGGTTTTTCCTCTTTTGCCCCTTCTTTCTTTGACTCATTGACCGCGTTTGACCCGTGCCCTTCTTCCAGCCCGTGTTTCTTTGCTTTTGTATCTTTGTTCTTCCTTGCTGTTCATAGCAAGAGAGAGAGCCATGGGGATGAGAGCTGCGGCGCCGGCGAGATCGACGGTGGATGGATTCGCCGGATTGAAAACAGAGAAGTCGGTGGCGGCTTGCTGGAATTGAGGCGGTGCTGATGGAGACACGGTAGCAGACGGCGCTGCCCTGGATCGATGAAGGGAAGATGGCGGCGCGGTGCTGGACTGTGATGGGTCGCCGACGAGAAGGATTAGCAGCGCCGCGACGAGCATGGCGGTGATGGCTGGGCACGACAACTACGGCGCTGATTAGACGTAAAACCGCGTTCATTAATTTTTACCTAAATTCCTAACAATTGTCGTTGTAAAGTATAATGGGAAATAAAGGTTTTTCCCACAGAAGATTGTTATATTTACTTTTTAATGTCACGAAAAATTAAATTAAATAAAGAATTATATTTACAAGTATAAAGAATAAAGAATATATATATATACAAAATTAAATGAACTATACAATATTGTTTCTATTTACAAAAATATACATTATATACAAAAGTATTTTTTTGGGGGTTTTTGATAATTTTGAAAACAATAAAAGAAATATTTTTGGATTTTTATTATTTTTGAAAACAAGAAACACACACAAATATTGTTTTGAAGATTAACCAACTCCCTAGCCATGAATCCGAAATTAACATATGTAAGATGCTGGACCACCATACATCTCCCAAATAAAACCTCACTATGAAAATTAACCCCGAGACCACCCTGACAGGCTAAACAATTAAACATGCAAAGATAATTAATCTAAACATGTCTAACGCATAGAAGAAGAGTTGCTAATTCAAGTGCACGACCTAGCGGGACCGCCCAACTATCCGTGATCCTTATTATTTAGTTTCAACATTTAAGATAAAACCAAACAAACAAAATTCACATAAGCTGCTAGAAGAATCAATTAACTTCAATCCAACAATTATTACACAAAATAGAAAATAAACAAACAATAACATTTCCCAAAATTATTCACGAATAGTTAATTAAACAAAAATAAATTATAATAAATAAACGAGTTTGGGAAAAATGTTACTGTTGTGTCCATGAAAATGGACACTGTCTGGCAGGCGAAGGTGGCAGACTCAGCTATTGTAGATCGTAAATTACGACATGGCGGGTGTAGAGATCATTGGGCTGAAATGGGCTTGGAGTGGGCCAAATGGGCTATTGGCCGGTCAAAGTCAATGAGTCCAAGTCGGTTTTGACTTTTCTCCATTTTCTTCTTTTCTTTTTCTCTTTTCCTTTCATTCCGTGTGTTTTCTTTTCTTCTTTCTCTTTCAGCTCATTCTTCTTCATTTCCCGTGCACGACCGTGAGCTTGAGAGGGAGCAGGGCGCACGTCACGGCGCCGGCGAGGATGAGCGGCTTTTGGGATCGACGCCGCGTGGTGGATTTATGCGGCGGCGGAGGGAAGGACGCGGCTGGGCTGGTGAGGACGACGGTGCCGGCGAGATCGAACACGAGAGAAGCCGGCGTCGTCGTCGGTATGAGGGAAACTCACGGCGAAGGCGGCACGGTACGGCGTGGCTTGAGGAAAGCGGCGCGGTGATGGGTCGTGGCCGGGCTTAGAACGATTGGGTCGTCGGCGATGGAGATGCAGGCCGGGCTTCACGAAATTGATTGATCGACGATGGCAGCGGCGAAGCGGCGCGGTGATGGGTGAAGCGCCGGCGGTTTGGATCTGAACCGTGGCGGTGGAATCGAATGGGGAAGCCGACCGGGATTGGGTTTTCGAATTGGGTTCAATGCCGGCGTCGCGGGAATTGAGCTGGGCAATTGGAGTTTGATGGCCGACGGCGGTGATGGTTGATTAATGGAGGTGGCAAGGGATTAGATGGGCACGGAGGAGGCCGGATTGAAGACGACGCCGGACCGGGCTCTTGAGCTACGGGCAAATGCGTAGCAGTGGTTTCATTGCTTCAAAACCTGCAAAAGAGAACAAGATAATTAGATTGTTGTGAATTTGTGCTTGCAGGTGTTCTCTTAAATAGCAGAGGAAGGGGAGAAGCAGCCAAGAAACAAAGTAGTGGAAGGGTTGGTGATGATGGAGTGCAGCAAGGATGGGAGAGATTGTGGAATTGTAGCTGAAAATGCTTGCCGGCAGTGGAGGAAATCCAGGGATAATTGGAGTGTAGTGTGATGTGGAGATGGTAGAGGGAGCCGGAACCATGTGAGGGAGGAATCTCGGTGATGGTGGAGAAGTGATAGGAGCACAAAGTGTGACGTTTTTAATGTATTTTCCCTACTATTTGGCTATGATTTCATTGTAACTTTGCTATTTTTGCTTAGTTTCCATATTTGAGTCCCTAAATGATATGTAAATGTGAATACATGCAGAAAATCGGAGCTCGGAAATTTACGAAGTCTAATGGGCTTTTTCGAGGCCCATTAAGAAGTGAGCTACCGTGAGGCCCAAGATGAAGGCCCAAGTCCATGAAGGAAGGCCCAAATCCATGAAGGAAGGCCCAAGTCCACAAAGCATGAAGGAAAGGTCCAAGCACATTTTCGGAGAATCTGCCTGTGCAGATCAGTCAACTTGCGAAGCCCATATCTCCCACTTGCACCGTTGGATCCAGCTGTATTTTTGATACACGCTGCATGTGTGTGTTAGATATTCGGTATTAAAATTTGAGAATCATCCAACCGTCCAAACATGAATTATTCCGTTCTAAGTGGGAATAGCTCAGTGCTGCCTGCTTTTTATTTCTTTCATTTTCTTTTATTCTCATTGCTCCACTCACCACCATATTGCCATCCATCCTACCACACCATGTTTGTTTCTTTCTTCCCACACCATTAGTGTTTGATTTCTTTTATTTAAATAAATGGCTAATTGCCATATGACTACATTTCCACCATTCCACTCACCATTTCTTTTCTACCACTCAAATTCCACTTCTCTTCCCTTTCTTTCTTTATTTATTTCATTGTCTTCTTCTTCCTCCCCATTCTTCTATAAATAGCAGCCTCATTCTTCTCACCAATACACACCCCAATGGGGAGGGACAAACCCTCCTCTTTCTCTTCTCCATCATATTTTCCATTCTCTAGTATTTAGGGTTCTCAAGGCTTCAAGGAGGAGGAAAGGCGGCTGCACCATCACCATCATCACCATCAATTTCGTCCATCATCATCACCACCTTGCTGCACACGGTTTGGATTACTTGCTTTCAAGGATTCAAGGTTTCGTGGTCTTCAAGTCTTCATGCTATTCCATATGGTGTAATCTGACTTTTCCTTTAATTATTCTTATGAATTCCTCTTTGTTGCTTGATTATTCTTTGTATTAGTTAACATGACATGATTTATATAATTTCCAGCCTATTTATATGAGTTTATTTAGTTATTGGATCCTAATTAATTAGTTCTTCTAGTAGCTTATGTGACTCCGTTTACTTGATTCTGAATTATAGAAAACTTTTATGTGT
Organism: Rubus idaeus; assembly: GCA_030142095.1. NCBI lineage: Eukaryota > Viridiplantae > Streptophyta > Magnoliopsida > Rosales > Rosaceae > Rubus > Rubus idaeus. Next base: position 14,513,107 of record CM057968.1, on the reverse strand, counting down.
TTATGTTATAGGGATCGATACTTATAATATTTGCATATAATTGGAGCTAGAGTTAGGGATTACAATTCACCTAATAGTTTTGGAAACCTAATTCACGAGTAGTAAAGGCTTTGGACAAAGGTCGGTGTCAAATAAAAAGGATTGCGGACATATGGACTTTTCTATAATGGGTCGTGCACTTTGATTAACAACTCTTCTTCTATGCGTTAAACATGGTTTGACTAGCTAGCTTTCTAGACTAAGATGGCATGTTTAATTGGTTAATCTAGGTGCTTTCACTTAGGTTAATTTTCGTAGAGAGGTTTTATTTGGGGAATGGTTAGCTTCTAACCTTCCACATATGTTAATTTCGGTTTCATGGCTAGGGAACTTGGTTAATTTTCGGTCCAATGATTAATAAACTTGTGTATATGTGGCTGAACTTTATATACTTTGTGTTTCATCCCATCTCATTTAATTTATTCTTTGTAGTTTAATTAATTTATTTCATTCAATTTATCTCTTAAACCCCCTTACTTTGTACATATGTATATATTTATACTTTATACATGTTAATAATAATTCTTTATTTTATTTAATCTTTGTGACATTTTTTGTTAGGTACACCCTTTGATCTCCGTTGTGAACGATACCCTACTATGCACTATATACTACCGATAGGGTTTTTCGAAATTGATGCTTCCTTTTTGGGCGGATCAATTTTTGGCGCCGTTGCCGGGGATTGAAAATTCCTAACTATTATTTTGTGAATATTTGTGAATAATATTTATTTATACTTGTTGATATTTTGTTACACTTAGTAATTTATTTAGGTGTCTTTTATATAGTTGATTATTTTTTGTTGTTGTAAGTTGTAACTTGAACGGAAATAGGTAAGGTCCTTTTATTAATATTGGCCTAAACCCTTCATTTTTACCGTAAGGTTATTTGAGGTTGAGGGCGGCCTTTATTAACACTTGGAGAATTGTCGAACACTTAAGTGCTTTCTCAACTGAGTAAGGGGCACATGGATGGTGTCTAGGATCGAGACCACAGGTGACGGGTTTTGGATTCGAAGGACTATGGGCGCGTAATTCGATAGGGGTGTAAGCCTCCGTAGTCCACTAAATGAATCCTGCCCCTCGCTTATTCTCATATGATCTGGCCATTCGCCTTCTGAAAACACGGAAAGTCATTTAAGTCAAGGCATTGCACCTAGGCCGTAAGTCCACCTTGAGTTACCGCTTGGAATCAACTTTCATTTTTTTTTCAACTATATTCAGGCAAAGGAAAATATTTTTGTACACTTAAGTGTATTGTGTAAATAAAATATACGTAGACATAGGAAAATTTATTCATTCATTTTGTATAGATAATTTGTGACATATTTTTAACTTTGTAAATATTTTGTTTTTATTTTGTAAATTTATTACTAACCTTTTTATTTTGTATAGGAAATAATCCGGGTTTATCGGAAATTCTACCACATACATCGGAGCATACGTTTAGGAAGTCAAGGTTGAAAAACCTTGAGGTTGATGTCTTGTTGGTGATTTTCGGTTTCCTCGGGAGTAAAAAGGTAAGTTTTCTTTTCACTCTCGTTGTTTGTTTTTGAAAAAGAAAAAAAAAAAAAAAAAAAAAGGAGAAGGTTTTAATTGTAAATAGAAAAAAAAAAGAAAAAAAAAGATGTTTTCTTTTGTTTTACTGTTGGTAATTATTTCTTTTTACTATTTATAATTACTGTTTGTTTTATTTTTGGGCTTGTTAGTTAGTTTGTTTGTTATTGGGCCTTAGGCCCGTTTGTGTGATTGGTTAGTGTTTTGGGTTTCGAAAAGAAAAAAAAAAAAAAAATAAAAAATAAAAAATTTGGCTCATTGGGCTCGTGTCATTCACGAAGCCCAAAACCCGTAACCCAAGCCCATTTAGTGTGTCGGGCCTATTCGTTTTTAGGCCCATTAGTTTAAGCCCACCAATAATGGGCCGGAGATTTCTTTGGCCCAGGCCCACTTTAAGGCCCAGACCATTTCGATGGCCCAAGCCCGTTTAAAGTGTCGGCAAGCGCGTGTGCTACGCGTTTTCACTGTTCACTTTACGACTTTTCGTAAAGTATTAAAAAAATAAAAACAATAAAAAATCGAAAATCAAGAAAAAAATGTGATTGGGCCGACGCACGACTTTTGCGTCGGCCGAATTGTTTAATAAATCGTGCGCGCGTTCCACTATTCCCTTTGCGACTTTCGTCGCTCGATCCGTGATTTACGGATCTTTGTCTTCGACTTTGGACACGCGTCCGTCCGTTTGTTTCCCTTCCCTTCGATTTGCGTTAGTGCCTTAGGTCATTTCACGCGTTTTCCCTTAGTCTCTCTCACTCTCTCTCTCGTTTTCTCTCTCGCGTGTTCTTCATCTGTTCTTGAGTTTTTCCCAGAAAATCTCCCAAATCCCAGAAGCTATCCTCCCTTCCCAACCCGAAATGGCCAAACGAGTGAATTCTTTCGGTGATTTGTTTCGGGCGGGTCCTTCGAGAACCCCGATCTTTGAAGGCTTGGCTGAAATAATTCCACCGAGCATGCTCGATAGCGCCGATGCTAGCATGCCGACCGAGCCACTACCACAACCGCAACCACTACCCCCGAGCACCAATCTTGGTTGCTTGATCCACCTATTGAGCCGGAAGCCGCTCCTGTCTATAGGAGACTTCCGAGGTCGAAGTACACAAAGCTCGAGAGAGATGCACTTGCGGCTTTCTTTGCGGTGTATTCTCACCCCACCAAGCCACAACGAGAACGATTTGGTCCGAAAATCGGACTAGAGGAGGACCAAGTCTATTATTGGGGGTCGAGAAATAGGAAGAAATTCGGTATCCGACGTCGAGCAACGTATTGCCGAGTTAGAGCGAAGAAACGATCGAGCTGGTGAGCAAGAACGAGGAGCTTCAACTTCGAATCAACGACTCGTCGATGCTCTCCACGGCGGCATATGTCCCAATTGCGGAGGTCTGTTCCGCACTCGGATGTGCCTAGGCGAAGGCTCGAAGTTGTTCCTCCACAACAAGAGCCTATTCTCGAGTTGTCCGATGATTCCATCGACATGGACCACTTGAGACGGGATGTGCGGAGCCTCATACCTACCCTTGTCGAGCGCCCATCCATACCTTTGCCATCGATAATCTTCCGGACCTGCTCGCTGATCTTGTCGGAGTCCACACCGACTTGATCTCGGATATCGTCCGTAAGGCCAAACACGAGCTCCTGCTCGTGGCCCTTTGCCGGATTTCCTTTGTGGATAACTTCACCGACTCCCGACACGTCTATTCATCCCGAGACTCTTCGTAGGGCCGAGTACTTGCGAGTGTTTCAACGAGCTGAACCTGCTCCGTACTTGAAAGCCGAATCGTCGAGACACTCGGCAACCATCCATCTTTATCCGACCACCATCGTTCGGATCTTAATGGATGTTGGTCGATGGTTGCCGGTCTTACGTAGCATGATCACAAACGCCAAGACGTTGGAGGTCCTTTCCTCCGACGACGAAGAAGGCTACGAGGAGCGTATGCGGGTGATGTCGGCCGAGTTTCGGTGCCATCTCACCTCGTTTCGACTCGTGAAGTCCGGTTCGTTCGGTACTCTCACCAACAATTGGATGGAAGTTGGGTCGTCGTGGATGTCTCCGTGGATGAATTGCGTTCCAATCCAAAGCCTTCCGTGAGATCGATTTGCGGAAAACGCCCCTCCGGATGCCTGATACGTGATCTTCATAATGGATCTTCCTTAGTCACTTGGGTGGAGCACGTGGATGTACGCGAGAAAGAGATGAAGGCCAGTTTCGAACCATTTGTTCATTCAGGGTTCGCTTTTGGTGCAAAGCGTTGGATCTCAACACTCCAACGACAAGCCGAGCGCTACATGTGCGCCACGGGTATCCACTCTTCACCCGGTGACTCGATTATTTCTCTTGAAGGAAGAAGAGGACTTGCGGAAATGGCAAAACGGATGACGATCTGTTTCTTCAACGACATCGGCAACTCCACGTATCATCCTTTGGACTTGTTCGAACCGAACAAGAGACACTCGAATGGAGGTCGGGACCCGACGAGCGAAGGGGTGATCCGAGCAAGCCCCACGGAGTCAATCGTACTGCTGGTTGTTCCGTTGTTCATCTATCTCATCACACCAGGATCTTTGAGTTCCTCAAAGACGTTCGAACGAGACCGTTGTGGGATAGTATGTCGATGGACAGCTCGGTACGTGTGCTAGCAAATTTCACCATCGGTCTTGACCCGCGGAACCAGATCTCGGTGCTCGCTATAGATAGTCACAACGACTTCCTCATCCTTCAGGAGTGTTGCACCGATGCAACAGGGTCGTCTGTGATTTATGCGCCGATTAACCATTCCATTTTCCAGTGTTTGCTATCTGGAGTTCAACCGGAGCCATTTCCGCTTATGTCTTCAGGCTTCTCCATTCTGCCTAACGTATCCGGAGCTGTTCTTGATGGAACACTATTGACTATGGTGTTCCAGATCTCGGTGAAGGCTACATCAGCCAAGTCTGCCGTGGAGTCGGCAACTACCCTTGTCCAGGACACACTTCAAAGGATCAGAGCCGCAGTCAATTAAGGAGCAAACGTTGGATGCAAGGCCCTGCTAGCCTTGTTTGTGACTGTTGGTGACTTGCTTCGGGAGGAGCTTCACGATCTTCAAGGGGAAGATTTTCTTTAACCTATCTTTTTCATTTGTATATATGTTGTGTGTTTATTTCTGTTTGTGTGTTTAAATTCAATAACCATACTTGAATTTTTCATTTTCGTGAAATATCTGTCTAAAATTGAGGACAATGTTTAATTCAAGTGTGGGGGGAAGATTTATTGAAAAGAAAAAAAAATTTCAAAAATTTCAAAAATTCAAAAAAATAATTTACTTGTTTTCGTTTTCTATGGCAACGGTATATCGACTAGATCATACTTACTCCCTTGGTAGCGTTGAACCTACCATTGCACTTAGTAAGTCACTGTGGTCACGTATTGTTACCCTAAATTGAAAAATAAAAAAAAATCAAAAATTACAAAAATATTTGTTTCTGTTTTGTGTTTTTGTGTGTTTATTTGTGTTGTGTTTTGTTCTTTCCAATTCCGATGATGAATTGAGTTTAATCTGTTATGATTTTGAGAATGTTGATTATATGCTAAGGCTGTGTGTAGTTTGCTTTGGATTTAATATGCATAACTTGTGATTGCTCGAATTTCCATGTTCACATAACCTGTTTTGATTAATTGATTGCAATCCGAGAAGCACATTTGAACATACATTGTCATGCATACCCAGAAACTGTGAGGATTTGAGCCTATTGAATATTCACATGTATGCATATTTCATACATTTACTCGTTCTTCATGTGTGCACAATTCATGAGTTTTGAACCTAGAACTTGCTCAAAGACCACTTGAAACATTTTGTTAATCTGTGATGAATTAGAAATGAGTAAGGCATTAGTTGAGCACCATGGCCAAAGTATTCACCATCCATCTAAACACGAACTTTAGGAATCCCCTTTTGAACTAAACACTCATTAGCCGTTTCTTTTGTTCACCCATACCATCTCACCCTTGTTTTATTTATGTTTGCAAGACGATGATAGTGACTTCTTGTGTTCTTATGCTTCGGGTTTTGATTTGTTTGGTATTATACCAGAAGGCAAGTGTGGGGGTATATTTATTTTGTTGTAATTGTTCAAAGAAAAAAAAAATCAGAAATAAAAAGAAGGAATAAATTCCTCAAAAAAAAAATAGAAAAGAAAGAAAGAAAAAAAAATGTCAGAAAGAGAAATTCCAAAAATAGAGTTATTGTATTGTTTTTATTTTCAATAAAAGGTTAGAGGAGAATAAGAAAGTTGTTCGGGTATAGCATAGGTATGAGTTTCAAAGTCGTTGATTTGTCTTGCAAACATGTGAAACATTTTCCATTTCGAGTCCTTTCACTTCATTGACCATTCACCATTTACCATTCATCCTTTTGTCCCTGTTTCACCCTGAAAGTCCTTATGATCTAAAGATTTGTAGATTAATTGTAGAGAGTTGGTTAATGAGCAAGCTTATGGGAACACTACTTGTGCAATTGTTATAAGAGTAAACACTTAACCCTAAACACTGAGCGGAAATATTTAGTGATCATTGTGAGCTTTAGTGGTTAATGTTGTTTCGATGTGCCTATTGGATTGCATGAGATTAATTGTACACTTGGTTTTCACACACTCACCCGAGCATGAATGAGATGTACATGTTAAATACTTTGCAAATTCGTTAGCCTTGGTATATAATTTTTATTCTCTTGATTATAACTCTTCTGAACTCGCTGAGGGTTATGGTTGGAAAGACCATTCTATTTTGTGTTTCCTTTTTTGTTTTGTGTTGTTCTTGTGTTTGCTAGAGGACTAGCAGTAGCTAAGTGTGGGGGAATTTGATAGGAGCACAAAGTGTGACGTTTTTAATGTATTTTCCCTACTATTTGGCTATGATTTCATTGTAACTTTGCTATTTTTGCTTAGTTTCCATATTTGAGTCCCTAAATGATATGTAAATGTGAATACATGCAGAAAATCGGAGCTCGGAAATTTACGAAGTCTAATGGGCTTTTTCGAGGCCCATTAAGAAGTGAGCTACCGTGAGGCCCAAGATGAAGGCCCAAGTCCATGAAGGAAGGCCCAAATCCATGAAGGAAGGCCCAAGTCCACAAAGCATGAAGGAAAGGTCCAAGCACATTTTCGGAGAATCTGCCTGTGCAGATCAGTCAACTTGCGAAGCCCATATCTCCCACTTGCACCGTTGGATCCAGCTGTATTTTTGATACACGCTGCATGTGTGTGTTAGATATTCGGTATTAAAATTTGAGAATCATCCAACCGTCCAAACATGAATTATTCCGTTCTAAGTGGGAATAGCTCAGTGCTGCCTGCTTTTTATTTCTTTCATTTTCTTTTATTCTCATTGCTCCACTCACCACCATATTGCCATCCATCCTACCACACCATGTTTGTTTCTTTCTCCCCACACCATTAGTGTTTGATTTCTTTTATTTAAATAAATGGCTAATTGCCGTATGACTACATTTCCACCATTCCACTCACCATTTCTTTTCTACCACTCAAATTCCACTTCTCTTCCCTTTCTTTCTTTATTTATTTCATTGTCTTCTTCTTCCTCCCCATTCTTCTATAAATAGCAGCCTCATTCTTCTCACCAATACACACCCCAATGGGGAGGGACAAACCCTCATCTTTCTCTTCTCCATCATATTTTCCATTCTCTAGTATTTAGGGTTCTCAAGGCTTCAAGGAGGAGGAAAGGCGGCTGCACCATCACCATCATCACCATCAATTTCGTCCATCATCATCACCACCTTGCTGCACACGGTTTGGATTACTTGCTTTCAAGGATTCAAGGTTTCGTGGTCTTCAAGTCTTCATGCTATTCCATATGGTGTAATCTGACTTTTCCTTTAATTATTCTTATGAATTCCTCTTTGTTGCTTGATTATTCTTTGTATTAGTTAACATGACATGATTTATATAATTTCCAGCCTATTTATATGAGTTTATTTAGTTATTGGATCCTAATTAATTAGTTCTTCTAGTAGCTTATGTGACTCTGTTTACTTGATTCTGAATTATAGAAAACTTTTATGTGTTTATGTTATAGGGATCGATACTTATAATATTTGCATATAATTGGAGCTAGAGTTAGGGATTACAATTCACCTAATAGTTTTGGAAACCTAATTCACGAGTAGTAAAGGCTTTGGACAAAGGTCGGTGTCAAATTGATAGGAGCACAAAGTGTGACGTTTTTAATGTATTTTCCCTACTATTTGGCTATGATTTAATTGTAACTTTGCTATTTTTGCTTAGTTTTCATATTTGAGTCCCTAAATGATATATAAATGTGAATACGTGCAGAAAATCGGAGCTCGGAAATTTACGAAGTCTAATGGGCTTTTTCGAGGCCCATTAAGAAGTGAGCTACCGTGAGGCCCAAGGCCCAAATCCATGAAGATGAAGGCCCAAATCCATGAAGAAAGGCCCAAGCCCAAGAAGAAAGGCCCAAGCCCAAGAAGGAAGGTCCAAGCCCATTTTCGGACAATCTGCCTGTGCAGATTTGTCAACTTGCGAAGCCCATATCTCCCAATTGCACCGTTGGATCCAGCTGTAATTTTGATACACGTTGCACGTGTGGGTTATATATGCTGTATTAAAATTTGAGAATCATCCAACCGTCCAAACGTGAATTATTCCGTTCTAAGTGGGAATAGCTCAGTGCTGCCTGCTTTTTATTTCTTTCATTTTCTTTTATTCTCATTGCTCCACTCACCACCATATTGCCATCCATCCCACCACACTATCTTTGTTGCTTTCTCTCCATATCATTAGTGTTTGATTTCTTTTACCTAAATAAATGGTTCATTGCCATATGACTACATTTCCACCATTCCACTTACCATTTCTTTTCTACCACTCACATTCCACTTCTCTTCATTTTCTTTCTTTATTTCTTGCATTGTCTTCTTCTTCCTCTCCTTTCTCCTATAAATAGCAGCCTCATTCTTCTCTTCAAACACACCTCAATGGGGAGGGACAAACCCTCCTCTTTCTCTTCTCCATCTCACATCATATTTTCCATTCTCTAGTATTTAGGGTTTTCAAGACTTCAAGAAGGAGGAGAAGGCGTCTACACCATCACCACCAGCCCCTATTCAACATCACCATCACCATCATCACCTTGTCTTCACGGCTTGGATTACTTGTGGTCAAGGATTCAAGATGTGGTTTCAAGATCTTCATACTATTCATACGGTGTATTTCGACTTAACCTTTAAATTTATGCCTCTTTGTTGCTTGTTTATCTTTTGTATTAGTTAACATAACATGAATTATGTAATTTTCAGCCTTTGTTTATGAGTTTATTTAATTGTTGGATCCTAATTAATTAGTTCTTCTAGTAGCTTATGTGACTCCGTTTATTTGATTATGTTTTAGTAGATAACTTTTATATGTTTTTGTTTTAAGGTTGCAAACTTAAGATGATTGCATATAATTGGTGCTAGAATTAGGGTTTTAATTCTAATTCAAAAGTAGTAAAGGCTTTGGAAAGAGGTCGGAATGGAATAAGAAGGATCACGGATAGATGGGTGGTCCCACTACGTCGTGCACTTTAATTAACAACTCTTCTTTTATGCGTTGGACATGTTTTGATTAGCTACCTTTGCATGTTTGATTGATTAATCTAGGTGCGGTCGCTTAGGTTAATTTTCATGAAAGTGGTTTTATTTGGGGAATGATAATTGGCGGTCCAGCATTCCACATATGTTAATTTCGGTTTCATGGCTAGGGAACTTGGTTAATTTTCGGTCCAATAATTGGTAAACTTGTATACTTGTGGCTGAACTTTATATACTTTGTGTTTCATCCCATTTTATTTAATTTATTCTTTGTAATTTAATTAATTCATTTCATTCAATTTATGACTCAATCCCCCTTTTACTTTGTACATATGTATATATTTATACTTTATACTTGTTAATAATAATTCTTTATTTTATTTAATTCTTTGTGACATTTTTTTGTTAGGTACACCCTTTGATCTCCGTTGTGAACGATACCCTACTCACCACTATACTACTACCGATAGGGTTTTTTTTTAAATTGACGCTCCTTTTGGGCGTGTCAATTTTTGGCGCCGTCGACGGGGATTGAAAATGTTCCTAACCTAATTTTTTTTTGTTAATACTGTTTATAATTTTTTGTAATTATTACTGTTTTTATTACTTGTATATAATTACTGTTTACTTTTTATTGTTTATAATTTTACTGTTTTTTTTAACTGTTCATATTACTTGTTTATATTACTTGTCTATATTACTTGTGACTAGTTGTTGTTATTACTTGTTTTTAATACTTGTTCATATTTTGTTACACTTAGTAATTTATTTAGGTGTCTTTTATATAGTTGATTATTTTTTGTTGTTGTAAGTTGTAACTTGAACGGAAATAGGTAAGGTCCTTTTATTAATATTGGCCTAAACCCTTCATTTGTACCGTAAGGTCACTTGAGGTTGAGGGCGGCCTTTATTAACACTTGGAGAATTGTCGAACACTTAAGTGCTTTCTCAACTGAGTAAGGGGCACATGAATGGTGTCTAGATATGATCGAGACCCTGGGTGACGGGTTTGTAAAATTGGATTCAGAGGACTAGTCCACTAAATGAATCCTGCCTCTCGCTTATCTCTTGTGATCTGGCCATTCGCCTTCTGAAAACACGGAAAGTCATTTAAGTCAAGGCATTGCACCTAGGCCGCAAGTCCACCTTGAGTTACCGCTTGGAATCAACTTTCCTTTTTTTTTCAACTATATTCAGACAAAAGAAAACGTTTTTGTACACTTTAGGTATATTGGATTAAAACATGACTTTAAGATGGGTAGCTGTTTCAGTCCCATTGCACATTGAAGTCCTCTGTTCCCGTACTTAAGTGTATTGTGTAAATAAAATATACGTAGACATAGGAAAATTTATTTATTCATTTTGTATAGATAATTTGTGACATATTTTTAACTTTGTAAATATTTTGTTTTTATTTTGTAAATTTATTACTAACCTTCTTATTTTGTATAGGAAATAATCGGGGTTTATCGGAAATTTTACCACATACATCGGAGCATACGTTTAGGAAGTCAAGGTTGAAAAACCTTGAGGTTGATGTCTTGTTGGTGATTTTCGGTTTTCTCGGGAGTAAAAAGGTAAGTATTCTTTTCACTCTCCTTATTTATTTAAAAAAAAAAAAAAAATAAAAAAAAAAAAAAGTTTAATTGTAAAAAAAAAAAAAAAAAAAAATGTGTTTGTTTTGTTTTACTGTTTGTAATTATTTATTTTTACTGTTTATAATTAATGTGTGTTTAATTTTCGGGCTTGTTATAGTTATTTTTATTGGGCCTTAGGCCCATTTATGTGATTGGTTAGCGTTTTAGGTTTCGTAAAATAAAAAAATAAAAAAATAAAAAGAAAAAAAGAAAAAATAAAAAATTTAGCCCATTGGGCTCGTGTCATTCACGAAGCCCAAAACCCGTAACCCAAGCCCATTAGTGTGTCGGGCCTGTTCGTTTTTAGGCCCATTAGTTTAAGCCCACCAATAATGGGTCGGAGTTTTCTTTGGCCCAGGCCCACTTTAAGGCCCAGACCATTCCGATGGCCCAAGCCCGTTTAAAGTGTCGGCAAGCGCGTGTGCTACGCGTTTTCACTGTTCACTTTACGACTTTTCGTAAAGTATTAAAAAAATACAAAAATAAAAAATCGAAAATCAAGAAAAAAATGTGATTGGGCCGACGCACGACTTTTGCGTCGGCCGATTTGTTTAATAAGCCGCGTGCGTGTCTACTGTAGACTTTACGACTTTCGTCGCCCGATCCACAATTTGCGGGTCTTCTGTCTGTGGCACGTGTGCGAGCGTGTGCGAGTCTTTCCCCTTCCCTTCTGTTTGCGTTAGTTTCCTTAGGTCATTTCACACGTTTCCCTTAGACTCTCTCTCATTCTCTCTCATTTTCTCTCGTTGTTCTTCATCTGTTCTTCGTGTTCTTCCGTTTTTCCCAGAAAACCTCCCAAATCCCATAAGCTTTCCTCCCTTCCCAACCCAGAAATGGCCAAAAGAGTGAATTCTTTCAGTGATTTGTTTCAGGCAGGTCCTTCAGAGAACCCAATCTTTGAAGGCTTGGCTGAAATAATTCCACCGAGCATGCTCAATAGCGCCGATGCTAGCATGCCGACCGAGCCACAACCACAACCGCAACCACTACCCCAAGCACCAATCCTGGTTGCTGATCCACCCGCCGAGCCGGAAGCCGCTCCTGTCTATAGGAGACTTCCGAGGACAAAGTACACCAAAGCTCAGAGAGATGCACTTGCGGCTTTCTTTGCGGTGTATTCTCACCCCACGAAACCACAACGAGAAAGATTTGGTCCAAAAATCGGACTAGAAGAAGACCAAGTCTACTATTGGGGGTCGAGAAATAGGAAGAAGTTTGGTATCCTGACGTCTGAGCAGCGTATTGCCGAGCTAGAGAAACGAAATGATCGGCTGGTGAGCAAGAACGAGGAGCTTCAACTTCGAATCAACGACTCGTCGATGCTCTCCACGGCGGCATCTGTCCCAATTGCGGAGGTCTGTTCCGCACTCGGATGTGCCTAGGCGAAGGCTCGAAGTTGTTCCTCCACAACAAGAGCCTCTTCTCGAGTTGTCCGATGATTCCATCGACATGGACCACTTGAGACGGGATGTGCGGAGCCTCGTGCCATCATTTATCGAGCGCCCATCCGTACCTGTGCCATCGACACCCTTCCCGGACCTGCTCATGATCTTGTCGGAGTCCACACCGACTTGATCTCGGATATCGTCCGTAAGGCCAAACACGAGCTCCTGCTCGCTGGCCACTGCCGGATTTCCTTTGTGGATAACTTCACCGAGCTCCCGACACGTCTATTCATCCCGAGACTCTTCATAGGGCCGAGTACTTGCGAGTGTTTCAACGTGCTGAACCTGCACCGTACTTCAAAGCCGAATCGTCGAGACACTCGGCAACCATCCATCTTTATCCGACCACCATCGTTCAAATTCTCATGGATGTTGGTCGATGGTTGCCAGATCTTCGTAGCATGATCACAAACGCCAAGACGTTGGAGATCCTTTCCTCCAACGACGAAGAAGGCTACGAGGAGCATATGCGGGTGATGTCGGCCGAGTTTCGGTGCCATCTCACATCGTCTCAACTCGTGAAGTCCGGTTCGTTCGGTACTCTCACCAACAACTGGATGGAAGTTGGGTCATCGTGGATGTCTCCGTGGATGAATTGCGTTCCAATCCAAAGCCTTCCGTGAGATCGATTTGCCGAAAACGCCCCTCCGGATGCCTGATACGTGATCTTCATAATGGATCTGCCTTGGTCACTTGGGTGGAGCACGTGGATGTACGCGAGAAGGAAATGAAGGCCAGTTTCGAACCTTTTGTTCATTCAGGGTTCGCTTTTGGTGCAAAGCGTTGGATCTCAACCCTCCAACGACAAGCCGAGCGCTACATGTGCGCCACAGGTATCCACACTTCACCCGGTGACTCTATCATTTCCCCTGAAGGAAGAAGAGGACTTGCGGAAATGGCAAAACAGATGACAATCTGTTTCTTCAACGACATCAGCAACTCCACGTACCACCACTGGACTTGTTCGAACCGAACAAGAGACACTCGAATGGAGGTCAGGACCAACAAGCGAAGGGGTGATCCGAGCAAGCCCCCTGGAGTCAATCGTACTGCTGGTTGTTCCGTTGTTCATCTATCTCATCACACCAGGATCTTTGAATTCCTCAAAGACGTTCAGACTAGACCAATGTGGGATAGTATGTCGATGGACAGCTCTGTACGTGTGCTAGCGAATTTCACCATCGGTCTTGACCCGCGGAACCAGATCTCGGTGCTCGCCATAGATAGTCACAACGACTTCCTCATTCTTCAGGAGTGTTGCACCGATGCAACAGGGTCGTCTGTGATTTACGCGCCGATCAACCATTCCATTCTCCAGTGTCTGCTATGTGGAGTTCAACCGGAGCCATTTCCGCTTATGTCTTCTGGCTTCTCCATTCTGCCAAACGTATCCGGAGCCATTCTTGACGGAACACTACTGACTATGGTGTTCCAGATCTCGGTGAAGGCTACATCAGCTAAATCTGCCGTGGAGTCGGCAACTACCCTTGTCCAGGACACACTTCAACGGATCAGAGCCGCAGTCAATTAAGGAGCAAACGTTGGATGCAAGGCCCTGCTAGCCTTGTTTGTGACTGTTGGTGACTTGCTTCGGGAGGAGCTTCACGATCTACAAGGGGGAGTTTTTCTTTAACTTATTTGTTTTTCATTTGTATATATGTTGTGTGTTTACTTCTGTTTGTATGTTTAAATTCAATAACCATGCTTGAATTTTTCATTTTCGTGAAATATCTGTCTAACATTGAGGACAATGTTTAATTCAAGTGTGGGGGGAAGGTTTATTAAAAAGAAAAGAAAAAATTTGAAAAATTGAAAAAATTCAAAAAAATAATTTACTTGTTTTCGTTTTCTACGGTAACAATATATCGACTAAATCATACTTACTCCCTTGGTAGCGTTGAACCTACCATTGCACTTAGTAAGTCACTGTGGTCACGTATTGTTACCCTAATAAAAAAAAATTGAAAAACAAAAAAAAATTGCTTCTGTTGTTTATTTATTTGTTTGTTTTCGTTTTCTACGGTAACGGTATATCGACTAGATCATACTTACTCCCTTGGTAGCGTTGAACCTACCATTGCACTAAGTAAGTCACTGTGGTCACGTATTGTTACCCTAATAAAAAAATTGAAAATTAAAAAAAATAGTTTTGTAAGCTTTTTCCCGGCTTTGGAGCTATCGAGTCTTAGAAAGTGCTTGTTTGTTTATTTGAGCTATATCAAAAATAAAAATATAATCAAAAAAATCAAAAAATCAAAAATGACAAAAATATTTGCTTCTGTTTTGTGTGTTTTGTGCTTTGTTCTTTCCAATCCCAAGGATGAATTGAGTTTAATTGTTGTGATTAGGAGAATGTTTATTATATGTCAAGGCTTTGTGTAGCTTGCTTTGGATTTAATATGCATAACTTGTGATTGCTCGAAATTTTATGTTCACATAACCTGTTTCGATTAATTGATTGCAATCCGAGAAGCACATTTAAACAAACATTGTCATGCATACCCAGAAAATGTGAGGATTTGAACCTATTGTATATTCACATGTATGCATATTTCATACATTTACTCGTTCTTCATGTGTGCACAATTCATAAGTTTTTGAACCTAGAACTTGCTCAGAGACCACTTGAAACATTTTGTTAATCTGTAATGAATTAGAAATGAGTAAGGCATTAGTTGAGCACCATGGCCAAAATATTCACCATCCATCTATACACGAACTTTAGGAATCCCCTTTTGAACTAAACACTCATTAGCCGTTTCTTTTGTTCACCCACACCATCTCACCCTTGTTTTATTTATGTTTGCAAGACGATGATAGTGACTTCTTGTATTCTTATGCTTCGGGTTTTGATTTGTTTGGTATTATACCAGAAGGCAAGTGTGGGGGTGTATTTATTTTGTTGTAATTGTTCAAAGAAAAAAAAATCAGAAATAAAAAGAAGGAATAAATTCCTCAAAAAAAAAAATAGAAAAGAAAGAAAGAAAAAAAAATGTCGAGAAGAGAAATTCCAAAAATAGAGTTATTTTGTTGTATTGTTTTATTTTCAATAAAAGGTTGGAGGAAAATGAAAGTTGTTTCGGGTATAGCATATGTATGAGTTTCAAAGTCGTTGATTTGTCTTGCAAACATGTGAAATATTTTCCATTTCGAGTCCTTTCACTTCATTGACCATTCACCATTTACCATTCATCCTTTTGTCCCTGTTTCACCTAAAAAGCCCTTATGATCTGATGATTTGTGGATTAATTGTGGAGAGTCGGTTAATGAGCAAGCATATGGGAACATTACTTGTGTAATTGTTTTGAGAGTAAACACTTAACCCTAAACACTGAGCGGAAATATTTAGTGAATCTTGTGAGGTTTAGTGGTTAATGTTGTTTCAATGTGCCTATTGGATTGCTTGACATTAATTGTATACTTGGTTTTCACACACTACACCCGAGCATAAATGAGATGTGCATGTTAAAGACTTAGCAAATTCGTTAGCCTTGGTATATAATTTGTATTCTCCTGATTATAACTCTTCTGAACTCGGCGAGGGTTATGGTTGGAAAGAATATATGTTTTGTGTTTCCCTTTTCTGTTTTGTGTTGTTTTGTTTTAAGTTTTGTGTTGCTAAGGGACTAGCAATAGCTAAGTGTGGGGGAATTTGATAGGAGCACAAAGTGTGACGTTTTTAATGTATTTTCCCTACTATTTGGCTATGATTTAATTGTAACTTTGCTATTTTTGCTTAGTTTTCATATTTGAGTCCCTAAATGATATATAAATGTGAATACGTGCAGAAAATCGGAGCTCGGAAATTTACGAAGTCTAATGGGCTTTTTCGAGGCCCATTAAGAAGTGAGCTACCGTGAGGCCCAAGGCCCAAATCCATGAAGATGAAGGCCCAAATCCATGAAGAAAGGCCCAAGCCCAAGAAGAAAGGCCCAAGCCCAAGAAGGAAGGTCCGAAGCCCATTTTCGGACAATCTGCCTGTGCAGATTTGTCAACTTGCGAAGCCCATATCTCCCAATTGCACCGTTGGATCCAGCTGTAATTTTGATACACGTTGCACGTGTGGGTTATATATGCTGTATTAAAATTTGAGAATCATCCAACCGTCCAAACGTGAATTATTCCGTTCTAAGTGGGAATAGCTCAGTGCTGCCTGCTTTTTATTTCTTTCATTTTCTTTTATTCTCATTGCTCCACTCACCACCATATTGCCATCCATCCCACCACACTATCTTTGTTGCTTTCTCTCCATATCATTAGTGTTTGATTTCTTTTACCTAAATAAATGGTTCATTGCCATATGACTACATTTCCACCATTCCACTTACCATTTCTTTTCTACCACTCACATTCCACTTCTCTTCATTTTCTTTCTTTATTTCTTGCATTGTCTTCTTCTTCCTCTCCTTTCTCCTATAAATAGCAGCCTCATTCTTCTCTTCAAACACACCTCAATGGGGAGGGACAAACCCTCCTCTTTCTCTTCTCCATCTCACATCATATTTTCCATTCTCTAGTATTTAGGGTTTTCAAGACTTCAAGAAGGAGGAGAAGGCGTCTACACCATCACCACCAGCCCCTATTCAACATCACCATCACCATCATCACCTTGTCTTCACGGCTTGGATTACTTGTGGTCAAGGATTCAAGATGTGGTTTCAAGATCTTCATACTATTCATACGGTGTATTTCGACTTAACCTTTAAATTTATGCCTCTTTGTTGCTTGTTTATCTTTTGTATTAGTTAACATAACATGAATTATGTAATTTTCAGCCTTTGTTTATGAGTTTATTTAATTGTTGGATCCTAATTAATTAGTTCTTCTAGTAGCTTATGTGACTCCGTTTATTTGATTATGTTTTAGTAGATAACTTTTATATGTTTTTGTTTTAAGGTTGCAAACTTAAGATGATTGCATATAATTGGTGCTAGAATTAGGGTTTTAATTCTAATTCAAAAGTAGTAAAGGCTTTGGAAAGAGGTCGGAATGAAATAAGAAGGATCACGGATAGATGGGTGGTCCCACTAGGTCGTGCACTTTAATTAACAACTCTTCTTTTATGCGTTGGACATGTTTTGATTAGCTACCTTTGCATGTTTGATTGATTAATCTAGGTGCGGTCGCTTAGGTTAATTTTCATGAAAGTGGTTTTATTTGGGGAATGATAATTGGCGGTCCAGCATTCCACATATGTTAATTTCGGTTTCATGGCTAGGGAACTTGGTTAATTTTCGGTCCAATAATTGGTAAACTTGTATACTTGTGGCTGAACTTTATATACTTTGTGTTTCATCCCATTTTATTTAATTTATTCTTTGTAATTTAATTAATTCATTTCATTCAATTTATGACTCAATCCCCCTTTTACTTTGTACATATGTATATATTTATACTTTATACTTGTTAATAATAATTCTTTATTTTATTTAATTCTTTGTGACATTTTTTTGTTAGGTACACCCTTTGATCTCCGTTGTGAACGATACCCTACTTACCACTATACTACTACCGATAGGGTTTTTTTTAAATTGATGCTTCCTTTGGAGCCTGTCACAAATAAAAAAAAAAGAAGAGAGACGGACTATTCTATGTTGTGTGGTGCGCTTTGTTTAACAACTCTTCTCTCTCGTGTAAAACGTGGTGTGTGTATCGCGCTCTAGACAAAAAGAGGGGGTGTGTTTGGTTAGTTTATGTGGTTTCTCTCTCGTGGGTTTTTTTTAGTGGAGAGTTTTTGTGTGGGGGGTGTTTGTTTTAACCTCCCACATATGTTAATTTCGGTTTCATGGCTAGGGAACTTGGTTATTTTTCGGTCCAATGATTAATAAACTTGTGTATATGTGGCTGAACTTTATATACTTTGTGTTTCATCCCATCTCATTTAATTTATTCTTTGTAGTTTAATTAATTTATTTCATTCAATTTATCTCTTAAACCCCCTTACTTTGTACATATGTATATATTTATACTTTATACATGTTAATAATAATTCTTTATTTTATTTAATCTTTGTGACATTTTTTGTTAGGTACACCCTTTGATCTCCGTTGTGAACGATACCCTACTATGCACTATATACTACCGATAGGGTTTTTCGAAATTGATGCTTCCTTTTTGGGCGGATCAAGAAGATGGTGTGCTCGGTGGTTGAAGTGGAACAAAACTTGAATTCAAAATCAAAAAGAATTGAGAACGTGGTAGCTGAAAACAACAAAAGAAAGAATTAAAATAAATAACAAAAACAAACAAAACAAATATAACAAAAATATAAAAATAAAACAAAAGAAAAGTAAAGTAAAATAACAAAAGAAATTAAATGAAATAAATGTAAAATAAAATAATTATTAGAGGAAATCAAATGGTGGTTTGAATTGTGTTCCACCACCGCGTGTGGTGGTTGCGCCTCCGTATGTGGTGGTTCGCCGACAAAATTGTCGGGATTCGGAACGGTTTCCGAAATCTTCGTACAATATTTTCTTCCACATGTAAAAGTCACGGTTGACTTTCAGAATTACGCTGAAAACCTCCAAAATTCACCTTTTGTGTTGAATTTAGCATTTTTCTCATATTTTCCCTAAACACACGAAAACAAACATTAAGCAAACAATTAAGCTTTCGGAATAGCAAAATCCAGTAATTAAAGGCACTTTGTGAACGTATTTTACGTTCACATCAGGCGCCGGCAAGGAATTCTGCAGCAGTGATGTAGCAGAGCATCGGCGATGGGCCTTGGGAGATTGCAGCGGGGATGACGGCAAGGGAAGCTCGATTGAGCACGGAACTGGATCGCCGGCATGAACTTGGGTGCAGTAGCTTGGGTTGACGGCGGGCTCTTCTGGAATTGCAGCATCTCAAATCTGCAAAACAAAATAAACATAATTAGAGAGAATTGAAGAAGATGATTGCAGATTGAAGATTTTGCAGGGACAAAGAATGAATTGATTGGAGGAGCCATGGTGAATTGGGCATTTGCAGCTGCGTTTGTGATTTGATTGCAGGAGCTTGTTGGCTTAAATAGGGAAAGGAAATGGGAAGCAGCCAAGGGGAAGGAGGAGGTGGAATGGTTGGTGCAATGGACTGTAGTGGTGGTGGGATTTTGGTGGAGGTAGTAGGTGAAGATGCTGCCGGCAGTGGAGGAGGTTGGTGAAGGTAGAAGCCAAGGATGGTGGTTACGGTGGTGAGGTGCAGACAAAAGAAAAAGAAAACAAACAAAAGAAAAATAAAATAAAATAACAAAAACAAATAAAAGAAATAATTATAAAATAAAACAAAAGAAATAAAATAACAAATGAAATAAATATAAAAGAAATATGTAAAATAAATAAACATAAAATATAAACAAGGGAAAATAAGATGGAGGTTTAAAATGTGTATCGCCACCGCGTGTGGTGGTTCGCCGACAAATTGTCGGGATTCGGAACGGTTCCCGAAATCTTCGTACAATATTTTATTCCACAAATGAAAGTCACGGTTGACTTTCCGATTTACGCTGAAAATCTCCAAAATTCACCTTTTGTGTTGAAATTGACATTTTTCTCATATTTTCCCTAAAAACACGAAAACAAATATTAAACAGACAATTAAGCTTTCGGAATAGCAAAATCCAGTAATTAAAGGCACTTTGTGAACGTATTTTACGTTCACATCACACCCCTACACTTGAACTATTGCTAGTCCTCTAGCAAACACAAAACAAAACAACACAGAACAGAAAGGGAAACACAAAACATACGGTCTTTCCAACCATAATCCTCAGCAAGTTCGAAATAATTATAATCAAGATAATAAAAATTATATACCAAGGTTAAAGAATTTGCTAAGCATTTAACATGTACATCTCTGACACGCCCAAAAGGAGCATCAATTTAAAAAATCCCTATCGGTAGTATAGTGTAAGTAGGGTATCGTTCACAACGGAGATCAAAGGGTGTACCTAACAAAAAATGTCACAAAGAATTAAATAAAATAAAGAATTATTATTAACAAGTATAAAGTATAAATATATGCATATGTACAAAGTAAAAAGGGGAATTGAGAGATAAATTGAATGAAATAAATTAATTAAATTACAAAGAATAAATAAAATATGATGATGAAACACAAAGTATATAAAGTTCAGCCACATATACACAAGTTTACCAATCATTAGACCGAAAATTAACCAAGTTCCCTAGCCATGAAACCGAAACTAACATATGTGGAATGCCCACACGGGTTATCATTCCCCAAATAAAACCTCTTCTATGAAAATTAACCTAGTGAACGCTCATCTAGATTAAACAATTAAACATGCAAAGGTGATCAATCAATAACATATCTAACGCATAGGAGAAGAGTTGTTAATTAAAGTGCGCGACCTAGCGAACGCTCGTCTATCCGCGATCCTTCTTATTTTGATTCCGACCCGTTTGATAAGCCTTTACTACTTGTGAATTAGAATTAAAACCCTAATTCTAGCACCAATTACATGCAATCATCTTAAGTTTCGAACCTTAAAACAAGAACACATAAAAGATTCAATAAAACCGAATCAAATAAACGGAGTCACATAAGCTGCTAGAAGAACTAATTAATTAGGATCTAACAATCAAATAAACTCATAAATATAGGCTGAAAATTATATAAATCATGTCATGTTAACTAATACAAAGAATAATCAAGCAACAAAGAGGAACTCGAAAAGAGTAATTAAAGAATAAGTTGAAGTACACCATATGGAAAGTAGGAAGAACTCGAAGATCACAAACTCTTAAATCCTCACGCGAGTAACTCAAAAGTCGAGATTCCCAAGGTGATGATGATGGTGGTGATGATGGTTGATGGCTGGTGGTAATGGTGTAAACAGCTCCCCTCCTCCTTGAAGACTTGAAAACCCTAAGTACTAGAGAATGGAAAATATGATGTGAGATGGAGAAGAGAAAGAGGAGGGTTTGTCCCTCCCCATTGGGGTGTGTTGAAGAGAAGAATGAGGCTGCTATTTATAGGAGAATGGAGAGGAAGAAGAAGACAATGCAAGAAATAAAGAAAGAAAGAGAAGAGAAGTGGAATTTAAGTGGGAGATAAAGAAATGGTAAGTGGCATGGTGGAAATGTAATGGGTTGCAATTAACTATTTATTTAGGTAAAAGAAATCAAACACTAATGGTATGGGTAGAAAGAAGAGGGAAGAATATAAGGATGAGTGGAGCATTGAAAATAAAAGAAGAGGAAAGAAATAAAAAGCAGGCAGCACTGAGCTATTCCCACTTAGAACGGAATAATGCACGTTTGAACGGTTGGATTATTCTCACATTTTAATACAGAATATCTAACACGCACATGCAGCGTGTATCAAAATTACAGCTAGATCGGACGGTGCAATTGGGAGTTATGGGCTTCGCAAGTTGACTAATCTGCACAGGCAGAATGTCCGAAAATCTGGGCTTGGGCCTTTCCTCATGCATTGTGAACTTGGGCCTTCCTTCATGGATTTGGGCCTTCCATCTTGGGTTTGGGCCTCCTTCTTGGGTTTGGGCCTTCCATCTTGGGCTTGGGCCTTTCCTCATGCTTTGTGAACTTGGGCCTTCCATCTTGGGCCTCACGGCAGCTCACTTCTTAATGGGCCTTGAAAAAGCCCATTAGACTTCGTAAATTTCCGAGCTCCGATTTTCTGCACGTATTCACATTTATATATCATTTAGGGACTCAAATATGGAAACTAAGCAAAAATAGCAAAGTTACAATGAAATCATAGCCAAATAGTAGGGAAAATACATTAAAAACGTCACACTTTGTGCTCCTATCAAATTCCCCCACACTTAGCTATTGCTAGTCCCTTAGCAACACAAAACTTAAAACAAAACAACACAAAACAGAAAAGGGAAACACAAAACATATATTCTTTCCAACCATAACCCTCAGCGAGTTCAGAAGAGTTATAATCAGGAGAATACAAATTATATACCAAGGCTAACGAATTTGCTAAGTCTTTAACATGCACATCTCATTTATGCTCGGGTGTAGTGTGTGAAAACCGAGTATACAATTAATCTCATGCAATCAAATAGGCACATATGAACAACATTAACCACTAAAGCTCACAAGATTCACTAAATATTTCCGCTCGATGTTTAGGGTCAAGTGTTTACTCTCAAAACAATTACACAAGTAGTGTTCCCATATGCTTGCTCATTAACCAACTCTCCACAATTAATCCACAACTCATTAAATCATAAGGACTTTCAATGGTGTAATGGGGCCAAAGGTTAGGGGTTAAAAGAAACGAAGGGAAAGGAAAAACAAAATGTCCCGAGTGTTCCACAAAACAATTTTGTGACTTGTTTTCTATATGCTTAAACAATCAAACAACCAAACTTTTATTCACCTCCAATCTTTCACACTTTCTGAACAAAAACTTCTTATTCTTTCTTTTTTTTTTTTTTTTTTTTTTTAATTTTTTTTTTTACACAACATTTTTTTTTTTTACAACACCCCCACACTTCCTTCTTTCACAAACCAGAAGACTTTTCAAGCACAAAATACCACCACAAGTCACAAAATTGTCTCTTTAACACATGTTGGAACAAAGGCAGGTTAGTGTTTAAGCTAAAAACAGGTTAGGAGTAAGCGGGTTAACAAAGAAAAAGGCTAAAAACATGTTAGGCTCAAAAGAGGTTAACCTAAAGGATTAGTGTTTACATGGGGTGTAAGTCAGTTTGGCCATGGTGCTTTACTATTGCCTTAATCATCTCTAATTCATCACAGATTAATAAAACGTTTCAAGTGGTCTTCAAGCAAGTTCTAGGTTCAAAACTCATGAATTGTGCACACATGAAGAACGAGTAAATGTATGAAATATGCATACATGTGAATATTCAATAGGCTCAAATCCTCACAGTTTCTAGGTATGCATGACAATGTATGTTTAAATGTGCTTCTCGGATTGGAATCAATTAATCGAAACAGGTTATGTGTGAATATGGAATTTCGAGCAATCATAAGTTATACAAATTAAATCCAAAGCAAACTACACAAAGCCTTGACATATAATAAACATTCTCAAAATCATAACAATTAAACTCAATTCATCATCGGAATTGGAAAGAACAAAGCACAAAACAGACAATAACACACAAAACAGAAGCAAATATTTTTGTCATTTTTGATTTTTTTGATTATATTTTTTTTTGATATAGCTCAAATAAACAAACAAGCACTTTCTAAGACTCGATAGCTCCAAAGCCAGTGCGAAACAAACGAGCTTACAAAACTATTTTTTTTTTTTTTCAATTTTTTTTATTAGGGTAACAATACGTGACCACAGTGACTTACTAAGTGCAATGGTAGGTTCAACGCTACCAAGGAGTAAGTATGATCATTTTATTTAAAAATAAAAAAAAAAAAAATATATTTTTTTTTTTTTTTTTTTTTTTTTTTTTTTTTTTTATAATATAAATTTAAAAAATTTACCCCCCACCTCAAACTAAAATTATACTCTATTTTAAAATTAAAATTGAATTTAAAAAAAAAAAAAAAAAACAATGTTTTTTATTTAAACTAAACAAAAAAAAACACCAAAAAAAAAAAAAAAAAAAAAAAACACACCACATATATATAAATGAAAGAAGAAGGAAAAAAACCCCCTTCAAAAAAGGGAAGCCCCCCCCCAAAGCAAGTGACACGCTCAAAATGAGCATCAATTTAAAAAAATCCCTATCGGTAGTATAGTGTAAGTAGGGTATCGTTCACAACGGAGATCAAAGGGTGTACCTAACAAAAAATGTCACAAAGAATTAAATAAAATAAAGAATTATTATTAACAAGTATAAAGTATAAATATATACATATGTACAAAGTAAAAAGGGGGATTGAGAGATAAATTGAATGAAATAAATTAATTAAATTACAAAGAATAAATAAAATATGATGATGAAACACAAAGTATATAAAGTTCAGCCACATATACACAAGTTTACCAATCATTAGACCGAAAATTAACCAAGTTCCCTAGCCATGAAACCGAAACTAACATATGTGGAATGCCCACACGGGTTATCATTCCCCAAATAAAACCTCTTCTATGAAAATTAACCTAGTGAACGCTCATCTAGATTAAACAATTAAACATGCAAAGGTGATCAATCAATAACATATCTAACGCATAGGAGAAGAGTTGTTAATTAAAGTGCGCGACCTAGCGAACGCTCGTCTATCCGCGATCCTTCTTATTTTGATTCCGACCCGTTTGATAAGCCTTTACTACTTGTGAATTAGAATTAAAACCCTAATTCTAGCACCAATTACATGCAATCATCTTAAGTTTCGAACCTTAAAACAAGAACACATAAAAGATTCAATAAAACCGAATCAAATAAACGGAGTCACATAAGCTGCTAGAAGAACTAATTAATTAGGATCTAACAATCAAATAAACTCATAAATATAGGCTGAAAATTATATAAATCATGTCATGTTAACTAATACAAAGAATAATCAAGCAACAAAGAGGAACTCAAAAAGAGTAATTAAAGAATAAGTTGAAGTACACCATATGGAAAGTAGGAAGAACTCGAAGATCACAAACTCTTAAATCCTCACGCGAGTAACTCAAAAGCCGAGATTCCCAAGGTGATGATGATGGTGGTGATGATGGTTGATGGCTGGTGGTAATGGTGTAAACAGCTCCCCTCCTCCTTGAAGACTTGAAAACCCTAAATACTAGAGAATGGAAAATATGATGTGAGATGGAGAAGAGAAAGAGGAGGGTTTGTCCCTCCCCATTGGGGTGTGTATTGGTGAGAAGAATGAGGCTGCTATTTATAGGAGAATGGAGAGGAAGAAGAAGACAATGAAAGAAATAAAGAAAGAAAGGGAAGAGAAGTGGAATGTGAGTGGTAGAAAAGAAATGGTAAGTGGAATGGTGGAAATGTAGTCATATGGCAATGAACCATTTATTTAGGTAAAAGAAATCAAACACTAATATTGTGGGCAGAAAGAAGAGGAAAGAATATAGGGGTGAGTGGAGCATTGAAAATAAAAGAAGAGGAAAGAAATAAAAAGCAGACAGCACTGAGCAGTGCGCACTTAGAGCGGCATAATGGACGTTCCAACGGTTGGATGATTCTGAAATTTTAATACCGTATACCTAACACCCACATGCAGCGTGTATCAAAATTACAGCTAGATCTGACGGTGCAATTGGGAGATATGGGCTTCGCAAGTTGACTGATCTGCACAGGCAGAATGTCCGAAAATCTGGGCTTGGGCCTTTCCTCATGCTTTGTGAACCTGGGCCTTCCTTCATGGATTTGGGCCTGCCATCTTGGGTCTTGGGCCTCCTTCTTAATGGGCCTCCTGCCCCTCTTAATGGGCCTCGCAAAAGCCCATTAGACTTCGTTTCTGCACATGTTCACATTAATACGTCATTTAGGACTCGAAATATGGAAACTAAGCTAAAATAGCAAAGTTACAATTAAATCATAGCCAAATAGTAGGGAAAACACATTAAAAACGTCACACTTTGTGCTCCTATCAAATTCCCCCACACTTAGCTATTGCTAGTCCTCTAGCAAACACAAAACTTTAAAACAGAACAACACAAAACAGAAAACGAAACACAAAACAAAATGGTCTTTCCAACCATAACCCTCGGCGAGTTCGGAAGAGTTATAATCAAGAGAATAAAAATTATATACCAAGGCTAACGAAATTTGCTAAGTCTTTAACATGCACATCTCATTTATGCTCGGGTGAAGTGTGTGAAAACCGAGTATACAATTAATCTCATGCAATCAAATAGGCACATCGAAACAACATTAACCACTAAAGCTCACAATGGTCACTAAATATTTCCGCTCAGTGTTTAGGGTTAAGTGTTTACTCTCATAACAATTGCACAAGTAATGTTCCCATAAGCTTGCTCATTAACCAACTCTCCACAATTAATCCACAAATCATTAGATCATAAGGGCTTTTAAGGTGAAACGGGGGCCGAAAGGGTGAATGGTGAATAGTGAATGGAATGAATGAAGGGACTGGAAATGAAAAATGTTTCACATGTTTGCAAGACAAATCAACGACTTTGAAACTCATACCTATGCTATACCCGAAACAACTTTCTTATTCTCCTCCAACCTTTTATTGAAAATAATACAAGAAAATAACTCTATTTTTTTTTTTTTTTCTTTTTTTTTTTTTTTTTTTTTTTCTTGAGGAACTTTATTCCTTCTTTTTGTTTTTGATTTTTTTTTCTTTCTTTGAACAATTACAACAAAATAAAATGCACCCCCACACTTGCCTTTTGGTATATTACCATACAAATCCGAAGCATAAAAACACAAGAAGTCACTATCATCGTCTTGCAAACACAATAAAACAAGGGTGAGATGGTGTGGGTGAACAAAAGAAAAGGCTAATGAGTGTTTAGTTCAAAAGGGGATTCCTAAAGTTCGTGTTTAGATGGATGGTGAATATTTTGGCCATGGTGCTCGACTAATGCCTTAATCATCTCTAATTCATCACAGATTAACAAAACGTTTCAAGTGGTCTTTGAGCAAGTTCTAGGTTCAAAACTCATGAATTGTGCACACATGAAGAACGAGTAAATGTATGAAAGATGCATACATGTGAATATTCAATAGGCTCGAATCCTCACATTTTCTGGGTATGCATGACAATGTATGTTTAAATGTGCTTCTCGGATTGCAATCAATTAATCGAAACAGGTTATGTGAACATGGAAATTCGAGCAATCATAAGTTATGCATATTAAATCCAAAGCAAACTACACAAAGCCTTGACATATAATAAACATTCTCCTAATCACAACAATTTAAACTCGATTCATCCTTGGGATTGGAAAGAACAAAGCACAAAACAAACAAAACACACAAAACGAAAGCAAATATTTTTGTAATTTTTGATTTTTTTGATTTTTTTTTATTGATTTTTTTTTAAAATGATATAGCTCAAATAAACGAACAAGCACTTTCTAAGACTCGATAGCTCCAAAGCCGGTGCGAAACAAACGAGCTTACAAAACTATTTTTTTTTCTTTTTCAATTTTTTTTATTAGGGTAACAATACGTGACCACAGTGACTTACTTAGTGCAATGGTAGGTTCAACGCTACCAAGGGAGTAAGTATGATCTAGTCGATATATTGTTACCGTAGAAAACAAACACAAGTAAATTATTTTTTTGAATTTTTCAAATTTTTAAATTTTTTTTTTTCTTTTTAAATAAACCTTCCCCCCACACTTGAATTAAACATTGTCCTCAATGTTAGACAAATATTTCACGAAAATGAATAATTCAAGCATGATTATTGAATTTAAACACACAAACAGAAGTAAACACACAAACAAAAATAAACACACGACAGTTAAGTAAATGAAAAGGGAAACGAGAAAGACTCCCCTTTGAAGATCGTGAAGCTCCTCCCGAAGGTAGTCACCAACAGTCACAAACAAGGCTAGCGGGGCCTTGCATCCAACGTTTGCTCCTTAGTTGACTGCGGCTTTGATCTTTTTGAGCGTGTCTGGGACCGTGCACTGTTGCCAAATCCACGGCACGTACGGCTGAATTTGCCTTCAACGAGATCCGGAACACTAACGTCGGTAGAGTTCCATCAAGTACGTCTCCGGATACATCGGGCGAGAATGGAGAAGCCGGATGACATCAATTGAAAAGGCTCGGGTCGACTCCACATAACATGGACTGGAAGGTTGCTTGATCGATAGGCGCGTAAATCACGTACGACCCCGTTGAATGCGTGAAGCACTCACGGAGTATGAGGAAGTCGACGTGATTACTTATGCCCAAAACGGAGATAGAATTTCGTGGGTCGAGACCGGTGGTGAAGTTTGTAAGCACGTATGTACTGAACTGTCTATCGACACACTATCCCGTAAATGCCTTGTACGTACGTCTCGATAAAATCAAAGATTCTTGTGTGATGGGAGAAGTGCTTGACGAACAGCCGACGGTACGATCGAGTCCAAGGGGTTGGCTAGGATCACCCCTTCGCTTGTTGGTCCCGACCTCCGTATGTGTGTCTCCCGTTTTGTTTGATGCGGTCCGATGATGGTAAGTCGAGTTGGTGATGTCGTTGAAGAAACTTACCGCCATCCGGTTTGCCATCTTAGCAAGGCTTCTTCTCCCTCTGGTGAAATGATTGAGTCACTGGGTGAAGTGTGAATCCCCATCACGCACATGTAGCGCTCGGCATGTCGTTGAAGAGGTGCCGACCAACGCTTCGCTCCATATGCAAAACCTGATTCAACAAAAGGTTTAAATAAGGGGGTTAAATCTTTTTCTCGCACATCGACATGCTCCACCCACGTGACAAAGGAGGATCCATTCTGCAGATCCCGTATCGGGCATCCGGAAGGACGTTTTCGGCATCTTGATCTCACGGAAGGCCTTGGATTTGAGCTCATTTCATCCACGAGACATCCACGACAATCCGACTTCCATCCAATTGTTGGTGAGAGGAACGAACAAACTGGACTTCACGAGTTGAAACGTTGTGTGTTGGCACTAGGAACTCGGCGGACATCACTTGCACTCGCTCCTTGTAGCTTTCTTCTATCCGGAGAACGGGACCTCCAAGGTATGGGCATTGGTGACCAAGCTACGAGAAGATGAGCGACCATTGACCAACATCCATTAAAATCTGAACGATGGTGGTCGGATTCGGGTGAATGGTTGCTTTGAGTGTCTCGAGGCTTCGATATGAAATATGGTGTAGGCTCGGCTCGTTGAGACACTCGCAAGTACTCGGCATGATTAAGAGTTTCGGGATGAATGGAAGTGCTTTGGGATTTGATGAAAAGATCCACGGGGGAAAACCGGCCGCGACCAAGAGAAGGAGTTCGTCTTTGGCTTTGTTCACGATATCGGCGATCTGGTCGGAATGAAACCCAACGAGATCATGAGCGAGGTCCGGAATGTTGTCGGATGGCACGTGAGAGGATGAGCGCTCGAGTAATGTTGGCATGAGGCTCCGCACATCCCTTCGCAAGTCATCCATGTCGATTGAATCATCGGACAAGACAAGAAGAGGCTCCGGAGGAACAACTTCGAATCTTGATCGATGCACATCTCGGGTGCGGAACGGGACCTCCACACTGGGGACAAATGCCGGCTGTGAAGAGCATCGATGAGTTTCTGGTTCTGCTCTTGAAGCTCCTCGTTCTTACTCATCGGCTCCTCGTTTCTTCTTATTAGATCGGCATAAATCTGCTCCTCGACGGGATACCGTGCTTATCATGAAATCTCCTTCCCCGGTTGTAGACCTTATTTTCGGTTAACCCGAGTTCTATAGCAAACCTTGCTCTGTGCGGTTTGAGTGGGTGAGGATTCACCGTGTAGAACTCGGTCAACGCATCATTTTGGTCCTTGGTGAATCTCGTCCTCGGGCCTCTCGTACGCTTCTCGGAAGGACCAGCAACAACACAACATGTGGATCGGCGGCTGGATTGGTGCTTGTGGTTCTGGTTCAGTTACGGCACATCCGGCATGCTAGCATTAACGGTATCTAGAATGCTTGGTGGAATGATTTCATCCAAGCCTTGAAAGAAATCACTCTCGGAGGACTAGAATGAAACAACTCACTGAAAGAATTCACTCTTTTGGCCATTTCTAGGTTGGGAGGGAGGATAGCTTTACGGAAAAATAACTAAGAACAACGAAGAACAAGTGAAGAACGGTATGAACAAACGAGAGAAAATTTAGAGAGACTAAAAGGGAACTAAGTGAAAATGAATGCAAAATGAATGGAATGAAGCACATAGACACAAACCAAGGGAAAGGAACAGACGCACGTACGCACACGTGCCACGGACACGAGATCCGCAAATTGCGGATCGAGCGACGAAAGTCGCAAAGGCTACGATTGACACGCATGCGGATTATTAAACAAATCGGCCGACGCAAAAGTCGTCCGTCGGCCCAATCAAATATTTTTTTTTCATTTTTTATTTTTTATTTTTTTTTAATTATCGTGCCGACGCGAAAGTCGCGGGACGGTCCAATAAGAATTTTTCTTTTTATTTAACCAAATCTTTACGCGAAAGTCGTAAAGTGAACGAGTGAAAACGCGTGGCACACGCGCTAACGGTTGCCGACACTTTAAACGGGCCTGGGCCATCGGAATGGTCTGGGCCTTAAAGTGGGCCTGGGCCAAAGAAAACTCCGGCCCATTATTGGTGGGCTTAAAACTAATGGGCCTAAAAACTAACAGGCCCGACACACTAAATGGGCTTGGGTTACGGGTTTTGGGCTTGGGGAATGACACGGGCCCAATGGGCTAAATTTTTAATTTTTTTTTTTTTTTTTTTTTTTTTCGAAACCCAAAACTCAAACCGACAAAACAAATGGGCTTAAGGCCCAATACTAACAAACAACAAGCAAACAAACAAGCCCAAAACAAACAATAATTATAAACAGTAAAAATAAATAATGACAAATAGTAAAACAAAACAATCACTCTTTTTTTTTTAATTTACAATTACAAATTTTCTATTTTTTAATTTTTTTTTTTTTTAAAAATAAATAATTAAATAACTAGAGTGAAAAAGAAACTTACCTTTTTACTCCCGAGGATACCAGAAAATCACCAACAAGACATCAACCTCAAGGTTTTTTAACCTTGACTTCCTAAACGTATGCTCCGATGTATGTGGTAAAATTTTCCGATAAACCCGGATTATTTCCTATACAAAATTAAAAAGTTAGTAATAGAATTTACAATATAAAAACAAAATATTTACAAAGTTAAAAATGTATCACAAATTATCTATACAAAATGAATAAATAAATTTTCCTATGTCTAAGTAAATTTTATTTACACAATACACTTAGGTACGGGAACGAGAGGACTTCAATGTGCAATGGGACTGAAACAGCTACCCATCTTAAAGTCATGTTTAATCCAATATACCTAAAGTGTACAAAAACATTTTTCTTTGCTTGAATATAGTTGAAAAAAAATGAAAGTTGATTCCAAGCGGTAACTCAAGGTGGACTTACGGCCTAGGTGCAATGCCTTGACGTAAATGACTTTCCGTGTTTTCGAAGGCGAATGGCCAGATCACAAGAGATAAGCGAGAGGCAGGATTCATTTAGTGGACTATAGTCCTCTGAATCCAATTTTACAAACCCGTCACCCAGGGTCTCGATCATATCTAGACACCATTCATGTGCCCCTTACTCAGTTGAGAAAGCACTTAAGTGTTCGACAATTCTCCAAGTGTTAATAAAGGCCGCCCTCAACCTCAAGTGACCTTACGGTACAAATGAAGGGTTTAGGCCAATATTAATAAAAGGACCTTACCTATTCCGTTCAAGTTACAACTTACAACAACAAAAAAAATAATCAACTATATAAAAGACACCTAAATAAATTACTAAGTGTAACAAAATATGAACAAGTATTAAAAACAAGTAATAACAACAACTAGTCACAAGTAATATAGACAAGTAATATAAACAAGTAATATGAACAGTTAAAAAAAATAGTAAAATTATAAACAATAAAAAGTAAACAGTAATTATATACAAGTAATAAAAACAGTAATAATTACAAAAAATTATACACAGTATTCACAAAAAAAAATATTAGGTTAGGAATATTTTCAATCCACGTCGACGGCGCCAAAAATTGACACGCCCAAAATGAGCATCAATTTAAAAAAATCCCTATCGGTAGTATAGTGTAAGTAGGGTATCGTTCACAACGGAGATCAAAGGGTGTACCTAACAAAAAATGTCACAAAGAATTAAATAAAATAAAGAATTATTATTAACAAGTATAAAGTATAAATATATACATATGTACAAAGTAAAAAGGGGAATTGAGAGATAAATTGAATGAAATAAATTAATTAAATTACAAAGAATAAATAAAATATGATGATGAAACACAAAGTATATAAAGTTCAGCCACATATACACAAGTTTACCAATCATTAGACCGAAAATTAACCAAGTTCCCTAGCCATGAAACCGAAACTAACATATGTGGAATGCCCACACGGGTTATCATTCCCCAAATAAAACCTCTTCTATGAAAATTAACCTAGTGAACGCTCATCTAGATTAAACAATTAAACATGCAAAGGTGATCAATCAATAACATATCTAACGCATAGGAGAAGAGTTGTTAATTAAAGTGCGCGACCTAGCGAACGCTCGTCTATCCGCGATCCTTCTTATTTTGATTCCGACCCGTTTGATAAGCCTTTACTACTTGTGAATTAGAATTAAAACCCTAATTCTAGCACCAATTACATGCAATCATCTTAAGTTTCGAACCTTAAAACAAGAACACATAAAAGATTCAATAAAACCGAATCAAATAAACGGAGTCACATAAGCTGCTAGAAGAACTAATTAATTAGGATCTAACAATCAAATAAACTCATAAATATAGGCTGAAAATTATATAAATCATGTCATGTTAACTAATACAAAGAATAATCAAGCAACAAAGAGGAACTCAAAAAGAGTAATTAAAGAATAAGTTGAAGTACACCATATGGAAAGTAGGAAGAACTCGAAGATCACAAACTCTTAAATCCTCACGCGAGTAACTCAAAAGCCGAGATTCCCAAGGTGATGATGATGGTGGTGATGATGGTTGATGGCTGGTGGTAATGGTGTAAACAGCTCCCCTCCTCCTTGAAGACTTGAAAACCCTAAATACTAGAGAATGGAAAATATGATGTGAGATGGAGAAGAGAAAGAGGAGGGTTTGTCCCTCCCCATTGGGGTGTGTATTGGTGAGAAGAATGAGGCTGCTATTTATAGGAGAATGGAGAGGAAGAAGAAGACAATGAAAGAAATAAAGAAAGAAAAGGAAGAGAAGTGGAATGTGAGTGGTAGAAAAGAAATGGTAAGTGGAATGGTGGAAATGAAGTCATATGGCAATGAACCATTTATTTAGGTAAAAGAAATCAAACACTAATATTGTGGGCAGAAAGAAGAGGAAAGAATATAGGGGTGAGTGGAGCATTGAAAATAAAAGAAGAGGAAAGAAATAAAAAGCAGACAGCACTGAGCAGTGCGCACTTAGAGCGGCATAATGGACGTTCCAACGGTTGGATGATTCTGAAATTTTAATACCGAATACCTAACACCCACATGCAGCGTGTATCAAAATTACAGCTAGATCTGACGGTGCAATTGGGAGATATGGGCTTCGCAAGTTGACTGATCTGCACAGGCAGAATGTCCGAAAATCTGGGCTTGGGCCTTTCCTCATGCTTTGTGAACCTGGGCCTTCCTTCATGGATTTGGGCCTGCCATCTTGGGTCTGGGCCTCCTTCTTAATGGGCCTCCTCCCTCTTAATGGGCCTCGCAAAAGCCCATTAGACTTCGTTTCTGCACATGTTCACATTAATACGTCATTTAGGACTCAAATATGGAAACTAAGCTAAAATAGCAAAGTTACAATTAAATCATAGCCAAATAGTAGGGAAAACACATTAAAAACGTCACACTTTGTGCTCCTATCAGAAACCAATTTTGGGTGAGGGGGGTGGGAGGGGGGCACGGAAAAAAAAGGGAAGTAGGAAGGTAGGGGGGGAGAGAAAAAAAAGGAGGGGACACCCAAAAAAAAAGGAAGAGAAGGGGGGGGGAAAAAAACCCCCGAACCCAAAAAAAAGGAGGGGATATATAGGAACGAAAGGTTCCCCGGGTCAAGACCGATGGTGAAGTTCGCTAGCACACGTACCGTGCTGTCCATCGACATACTATCCCACATTGGTCTAGTACGAACGTCTTTGAGGAACTCAAAGATCCTGGTGTGATGAGATAGATGAACAACGGAACAACCAGCAGTACGATTGACTCCAGGGGGCTTGCTCGGATCTCCCCTTCGCTTGTTGGTCCTGACCTCCATTCGAGTGTCTCTTGTTCGGTTCGAACAAGTCCAGTGGTGGTTGACACGCCCCATAGAGGAGCATCAATTTAAAAAAACCCTATCGGTAGTATAGTGGTGTAAGTAGGGTATCGTTCACAACGGAGATCAAAGGGTGTACCTAACAAAAAATGTCACAAGAATTATTAACAAGTATAAAGTATAAATATATACATATGTACAAAGTAAAAATGGGGTTTAAGAGATTAAATTGAATGAAATGAATTAATTAAATTACAAAGAATAAATTAAATAAGATGGGATGAAACACAAAGAATATAAAGTTCAGCCACAAGTATACAAGTTTACCAATTATTGGACCGAAAATTAACCAAGTTCCCTAGCCATGAAACCGAAATTAACATATGTGGA
The DNA here is from genome assembly GCA_030142095.1 of Rubus idaeus. Classification (NCBI taxonomy): domain Eukaryota; kingdom Viridiplantae; phylum Streptophyta; class Magnoliopsida; order Rosales; family Rosaceae; genus Rubus; species Rubus idaeus. Next base: position 14,478,570 of record CM057968.1, on the reverse strand, counting down.
ATGCTGGACCGCCAATTATCATTCCCCAAATAAAACCACTTTCATGAAAATTAACCTAAGCGACCGCACCTAGATTAATCAATCAAACATGCAAAGGTAGCTAATCAAAACATGTCCAACGCATAAAAGAAGAGTTGTTAATTAAAGTGCACGACCTAGTGGGACCGCCCATCTATCCGTGATCCTTCTTATTTGTTTCCGACCTCTTTCCAAAGCCTTTACTACTTGTGAATTAGAATTAAAACCCTAATTCTAGCACCAATTATATGCAATCATCTTAAGTTTGCAACCTTAAAACAAAAACATATAAAAGTTATCGACTAAAACAGAATCAAATAAACGGAGTCACATAAGCTACTAGAAGAACTAATTAATTAGGATCCAACAATTAAATAAACCCATAAACAAAGGCTGAAAATTATATAAATCATGTCATGTTAACTAATACAAAGGATAAACAAGCAACAAAGAGGCATAAATTTAAAGGCTAAGTCGAAATACACCGTATGAATAGCATGAAGATCTTGAAGCCACATCTTGAATCCTTGACCACAAGTAATCCAAGCCATGAAGACAAGGTGATGATGGTGATGGTGATGTTGAATAGGGGATGGTGGTGATGGTGTAGACGCCTTCTCCTCCTCCTTGAAGACTTGAAAACCCTAAATACTAGAGAATGGAAAATATGATATGAGAAGAGAAAGAGGAGGGTTTGTCCCTCCCCATTGGGGTGTGTATGAAGAGAAGAATGAGGCTGCTATTTATAGGAGAATGGAGAGGAAGAAGAAGACAATGCAAGAAATAAAGAAAGAAAATGAAGAGAAGTGGAATGTGAGTGGTAGAAAAGAAATGGTAAGTGGAATGGTGGAAATGTAGTCATATGGCAATGAACCATTTATTTAGGTAAAAGAAATCAAACACTAATGGTGTGGGTAGAAAGAAGAGGAAAGAATATAGGGGTGAGTGGAGCATTGAAAATAAAAGAAGAGGAAAGAAATAAAAAGCAGGCAGCACTGAGCTATTCCCACTTAGAACGGAATAATGCACGTTTGAACGGTTGGATGGTTCTCAAATTTTAATACAGAATATCTAACACGCACATGCAGCGTGTATCAAAATTACAGCTAGATCTGACGGTGCAATTGAGAGATATGGGCCTCGCAAGTTGACCTATCTGCACAGGCAGATTGTCCGAAAATCTGGGCTTGGGCCATTCCTCATGCTTTGTGAACCTGGGCCTTCCTTCATGGATTTGGGCCTTCCATCTTGGGTTTGGGCCTCCTTCTTGGGTTTGGGCCTCCTTCTTGGGCCTCGCAAAAGCCCATTAGACTTCGTTTCTGCACATGTTCACATTAATACATCATTTTGGACTCAAATATGGAAACTAAGCTAAAATAGCAAAGTTACAATTAAATCATAGCCAAATAGTAGGGAAAACACATTAAAAACGTCACACTTTGTGCTCCTATGAAATTCCCCCACACTTAGCTACTGCTAGTCCTCTAGCAAACACAAGAACAACACAAAACAGAAAAGGAAACACAAAACAGAATGGTCTTTCCAACCATAACCCTCAGCGAGTTCGGAAGAGTTATAATCAAGAGAATAAAAATTATATACCAAGGCTAACAAATTTGCTAAGCATTTAACATGTACATCTCATTTATGCTCGGGTGAAGTGTGTGAAAACCAAGTGTACAATTAATGTCAAGCAATCCAATAGGCACATATGAACAACATTAACCACTAAACCTCACAAGATTCACTAAATATTTCCGCTCAGTGTTTAGGGTTAAGTGTTTACTCTCAAAACAATTACACAAGTAGTGTTCCCATATGCTTGCTCATTAACCAACTCTCTACAATTAATCCACAAATCATCAGATCATAAGGACTTTTTAGGTGAAACAGGGACAAAAGGATGAATGGTAAATGGTGAATGGTCAATGAAGTGAAAGGACTCGAAATGGAAAATGTTTCACATGTTTGCAAGACAAATCAACGACTTTGAAACTCATACCTATGCTATACCCGAACAACTTTCTTATTCTCCTCTAACCTTTTATTGAAAATAAAAACAATACAATAACTCTATTTTTGGAATTTCTCTTTCTGACATTTTTTTTTTCTTTCTTTCTTTTCTATTTTTTTTTTTTGAGGAATTTATTCCTTCTTTTTATTTCTGATTTTTTTTTTCTTTGAACAATTACAACAAAATAAATACACCCCCACACTTGCCTTCTGGTATAATACCAAACAAATCAAAACCCGAAGCATAAGAACACAAGAAGTCACTATCATCGTCTTGCAAACATAAATAAAACAAGGGTGAGATGGTATGGGTGAACAAAAGAAACGGCTAATGAGTGTTTAGTTCAAAAGGGGATTCCTAAAGTTCGTGTTTAGATGGATGGTGAATACTTTGGCCATGGTGCTCAACTAATGCCTTACTCATTTCTAATTCATCACAGATTAACAAAATGTTTCAAGTGGTCTTTGAGCAAGTTCTAGGTTCAAAACTCATGAATTGTGCACACATGAAGAACGAGTAAATGTATGAAATATGCATACATGTGAATATTCAATAGGCTCAAATCCTCACAGTTTCTGGGTATGCATGACAATGTATGTTTAAATGTGCTTCTCGGATTGCAATCAATTAATCGAAACAGGTTGTGTGAACATGGAAATTCGAGCACTCATAAGTTATGCAAATTAAATTCAAAGCAAACTACACAAAGCCTTAGCATATAATCCACATTCTCAAAATCATAACAATTTAAACTCAATTCATCATCGGAATTGGAAAGAACAAAGCACAAAACAAACAATAACACACAAAACAGAAGCAAATATTTTTGTCATTTTTGATTTTTTGATTTTTTTTTATTATATTTTTTTTTTTTGATATAGCTCAAATAAACAAACAAGCACTTTCTAAGACTCGATAGCTCCAAAGCCAGTGCGAAACAAACGAGCTTACAAAACTATTTTTTTTTATTTTCAATTTTTTTTATTAGGGTAACAATACGTGACCACAGTGACTTACTAAGTGCAATGGTAGGTTCAACGCTACCAAGGGAGTAAGTATGATCTAGTCGATATATTGTTACGGTAGAAAACGAAAACAAGTAAATTATTTTTTTGAATTTTTTCAATTTTTCAAATTTTTTCTTTTCTTTTTAATAAACCTTCCCCCCACACTTGAATTAAACATTGTCCTCAATGTTAGACAGATATTTCACGAAAATGAATAATGCAAGCATGGTTATTGAATTTAAACATACAAACAGAAGTAAACACACAACATATATACAAATGAAAAACAAATAAGTTAAAGAAAAACTCCCCCTTGTAGATCGTGAAGCTCCTCCTTAAGCAAGTCACCAACAGTCACAAACAAGGCTAGCAGGGCCTTGCATCCAACGTTTGCTCCTAATTGACTGCGGCTCTGATCCTTTGAAGTGTGTCCTGGACAAGGGTAGTTGCCGACTCCACGGCAGACTTGGCTGATGTAGCCTTCACTGAGATCTGGAACACTATAGTCAGCAGTGTTCCGTCAAGTATAGCTCCGGATACGTTAGGCAGAATGGAGAAGCCAGAAGACATAAGCGGAAATGGCTCCGGTTGAACTCCACATAGCAAACACTGGAAAATGGAATGGTTAATCGGCGCATAAATCACAGACGACCCCGTTGCATCGGTGCAACACTCCTGAAGAATAAGGAAGTCGTTGTGACTATCTATGGCGAGCACCGAAATCTGGTTCCGCGGGTCAAGACCGATACAGAAATTTGCTAGCACACGCACCGAGCTGTCCATCGACATGCTATCCCACATTGGTCTAGTCTGAACGTCTTTGAGGAACTCAAAGATCCTGGTGTGATGAGATAGATGAACGACGGAACAACCAGCAGTACGATTGACTCCAGGGGGCTTGCTCGGATCACCCCTTCGCTTGTTGGTCCTGACCTCCATTCGAGTGTCTCTTGTTCGGTTCGAACAAGTCCAGTGGTGGTACGTGGAGTTGCTGATGTCGTTGAAGAAACAGATCGTCATCTGTTTTGCCATTTCCGCAAGTCCTCTTCTTCCTTCAAGAGAAATAATCGAGTCACCGGGTGAAGAGTGGATACCTGTGGCGCACATGTAGCGCTCGGCTTGTCGTTGGAGGGTTGAGATCCAACGCTTTGCACCAAAAGCGAACCCTGAATGAACAAATGGTTCGAAACTGGCCTTCATTTCCTTCTCGCGTACATCCACGTGCTCCACCCAAGTGACCAAGGAAGATCCATTATGAAGATCACGTATCAGGCATCCGGAGGGGCGTTTTCGGCAAATCGATCTCACGGAAGGCTTTGGATTGGAACGCAATTCATCCACGGAGACATCCACGACGACCCAACTTCCATCCAGTTGTTGGTGAGAGTACCGAACGAACTGGACTTCACGAGTTGAGACGATGTGAGATGGCACCAGAAACTCGGCCGACATCACCTGCATATGCTCCTTGTAGCCTTCTTCGTTCTGGAGGAAAGGATCTCCAACGTCTTGGCGTTTGTGATCATGCTACGAAGAGCGGCGACCATCGACCAACATCCATTAAGATCCGAACGATGGTGGTCGGATAAAGATGGATGGTTGCCGAGTGTCTCGACGATTCGGCTTTGAAGTACGGAGCGAGGTTCAGCTCGTTGAAACACTCGCAAGTACTCGGCCACTATGAAGAGTCTCGGGATGAATGGAAGTATCGGGAGTCGGTGAAGTTATCCACAAAGGAAATCCGGCGGTGGCCGGCGAGCGGGAGCTCGTCTTTGGCCTTGCGGGCGATATCCGAGATCAAGTCGGTGTGGACTCCGACAAGATCATGAGCAGGTCCGGGAAGGGTATCAGATGGCACAGGTAAGGATGGGCGCTCGACAAGTGTAGGCATGAGGCTTCGCACATCCCTTCTTAAGTGGTCCATGTCGATGGAATCATCGGACAACTCGAGAATAGGCTCTTGTTGTGGAGGAACAACTTCGAGCCTTCGCCTAGGCACATCTGAGTGCGGAACAGGACCTCCGCAATTGGGACATATGCCGCTGTGGAGAGCATCGACGAGTCGTTGATTCTGCATTTGAAGCTCCTCGTTTTTGCTCACCAGCTGATCGTTTCTTCTCTCTAGCTCGGCAATACGCTGCTCGGAAGACTGGATACCGAATTTCTTCCTATTTCTCGACCCCCAATAGTAGACTTGGTCTTCTTCTAGTCCGATTTTCGGACCAAATCTTTCCCGTTGTGGCTTGGTGGGGTGAGAATACACCGCAAAGAAAGCCGCAAGTGCATCTCTCTGAGCTTTGGTGTACTTTGTCCTCGGAAGTCTCCTATAGACAGGAGCGGCTTCCGGTTCAACGGGTGGATCAGCAACCAGAATTGGTGCTTGGGGTAGTGGTTGCGGTTGTGGTGGTGGCTGGGTTGGCATGCTAGCATCGGCGCTATTGAGCATGCTCGGTGGAATTATTTCAGCCAGACCTTCAAAGATTGGGTTCTCTGAAGGACCTGCCTGAAACAAATCACTGAAAGAATTCACTCGTTTGGCCATTTCTGGGTTGGGAAGGGAGGATAACTTTTCTGGGATTTGGGAGGTTTTCTGGGAAAACTCAAGAACACGAAGAACACGAAAGAGAAAACGAGAGAGAATGAGAGAGAGAGAGGGAAAACACGTGAAATGACCTAAGGGAACTAACGCAAACCGAAGGGGAAGCGAACAGAATGGACGGACGCGTGTCCAAAGTCGAAGACAAAGATCCGTAAATCACGGATCGAGCGACGAAAGTCGCAAAGGGAATAGTGGAACGCGCGCACGATTTATTAAACAATTCGGCCGACGCAAAAGTCGTGCGTCGGCCCAATCAAATTTTTTTGATTTTCATTTTTTATTTTTTTATTTTTTTTAATACTTTACGAAAAGTCGTAAAGTGAACAGTGAAAACGCGTGTGAAACACGCGCAAAGGTTGCCGACACTTTAAACGGGCCTGGGCCATCGGAATGGTTTGGGCCTTAAAGTGGGCCTGGGCCAAAGAAATCTCCGGCCCATTATTGGTGGGCTTAACTAATGGGCCTAAAAACGAACAGGCCTGACACACTAAATGGGCTTGGGTTACGGGTTTTGGGCTTCGTGAATGACACGAGCCCAATGGGCTAAAAAAATTTTATTTTTTTATTTTTTATTTTTTTTTTACGAAACCTAAAACCCTAACCAATCACACAAACGGGCCTAAGGCCCAATAACAAATAACTACAACAAGCCTGAAAATAAAACAAACAGTAACAGTAAAAATAAATAATTACAAATAATAAAACAAACAAACACTCTTTTTTTTATTATTTACAATTACAATTTTTTTTTTTTTATTTTTTTATTTTTTAAAATAAATAACGAGAGTTAAAAGAAAACTTACCTTTTTACACCCGAGGAAACCGAAAATCACCAACAAGACATCAACCTCAAGGTTTTTCAACCTTGACTTCCTATACGTATGCTCCGATGTATGTGGTAGAATTTCCGATAAACCCGGATTATTTCCTATACAAAATAAAAAGGTTAGTAATAAATTTACAAAATAAAAACAAAATATTTACAAAGTTAAAAATATGTCACAAATTATCTATACAAAATGAATGAATAAATTTTCCTATGTCTACGTATATTTTATTTACACAATACACTTAAGTGTACAAAAATATTTTCCTTTGCCTGAATATAGTTGAAAAAAAATGAAAGTTGATTCCAAGCGGTAACTCAAGGTGGACTTACGGCCTAGGTGCAATGCCTTGACTTAAATGACTTTCCGTGTTTTCAGAAGGCGAATGGCCAGATCATATGAGAATAAGCGAGGGGAAGGATTCATTTGGTGGACTACGGAGGCTTACACCCCTATCGACTTACGTCAGTCTATAGTCCTCTGAATCCAAAACCTGTCACCCAGGGTCTCGACCTAGACACCATCCATGTGCCCCTTACTCAGTTGAGAAAGCACTTAAGTGTTCGACAATTCTCCAAGTGTTAATAAAGGCCGCCCTCAACCTCAAATAACCTTACGGTAAAAATGAAGGGTTTAGGCCAATATTAACAAAAGGACCTTACCTATTCCGTTCAAGTTACAACTTACAACAACAAAAATAATCAACTATATAAAAGACACCTAAATAAATTACTAAGTGTAATAAAATATGAACAAGTATTAAAAACAAGTAATAACAACAACTATTCACAAGTAATATAGACAAGTAATATGAACAGTTAAAAAAAATAGTAAAATTATAAACAATAAAAAGTAAACAGTAATTATATACAAGTAATAAAAACAGTAATAATTACAAAAAATTATAAACAGTATTCACAAAAAAAAATATTAGGTTAGGAATATTTTCAATCCACGTCGACGGCGCCAAAAATTGACACGCCCCATAGAGGAGCATCAATTTAAAAAAACCCTATCGGTAGTATAGTGGTGTAAGTAGGGTATCGTTCACAACGGAGATCAAAGGGTGTACCTAACAAAAAATGTCACAAGAATTATTAACAAGTATAAAGTATAAATATATACATATGTACAAAGTAAAAATGGGGTTTAAGAGATTAAATTGAATAAATGAATTAATTAAATTACAAAGAATAAATTAAATAAGATGGGATGAAACACAAAGAATATAAAGTTCAGCCACAAGTATACAAGTTTACCAATTATTGGACCGAAAATTAACCAAGTTCCCTAGCCATGAAACCGAAATTAACATATGTGGAATGCTGGACCGCCAATTATCATTCCCCAAATAAAACCACTTTCATGAAAATTAACCTAAGCGACCGCACCTAGATTAATCAATCAAACATGCAGAGGTAGCTAATCAAAACATGTCCAACGCATAAAAGAAGAGTTGTTAATTAAAGTGCACGACCTAGTGGGACCGCCCATCTATCCGTGATCCTTCTTATTTGTTTCCGACCTCTTTCCAAAGCCTTTACTACTTGTGAATTAGAATTAAAACCCTAATTCTAGCACCAATTATATGCAATCATCTTAAGTTTGCAACCTTAAAACAAAAACATATAAAAGTTATCGACTAAAACAGAATCAAATAAACGGAGTCACATAAGCTACTAGAAGAACTAATTAATTAGGATCAAACAATTAAATAAACCCATAAACAAAGGCTGAAAATTATATAAATCATGTCATGTTAACTAATACAAAGGATAAACAAGCAACAAAGAGGCATAAATTTAAAGGCTAAGTCGAAATACACCGTATGAATAGCATGAAGATCTTGAAGCCACATCTTGAATCCTTGACCGCAAGTAATCCAAGCCATGAAGACAAGGTGATGATGGTGATGGTGATGTTGAATAGGGGCTGGTGGTGATGGTGTAGACGCCTTCTCCTCCTCCTTGAAGACTTGAAAACCCTAAATACTAGAGAATGGAAAATATGATATGAGAAGAGAAAGAGGAGGGTTTGTCCCTCCCCATTGGGGTGTGTATGAAGAGAAGAATGAGGCTGCTATTTATAGGAGAATGGAGAGGAAGAAGAAGACAATGCAAGAAATAAAGAAAGAAAATGAAGAGAAGTGGAATGTGAGTGGTAGAAAAGAAATGGTAAGTGGAATGGTGGAAATGTAGTCATATGGCAATGAACCATTTATTTAGGTAAAAGAAATCAAACACTAATGGTGTGGGTAGAAAGAAGAGGAAAGAATATAGGGGTGAGTGGAGCATTGAAAATAAAAGAAGAGGAAAGAAATAAAAAGCAGGCAGCACTGAGCTATTCCCACTTAGAACGGAATAATGCACGTTTGAACGGTTGGATGGTTCTCAAATTTTAATACAGAATATCTAACACGCACATGCAGCGTGTATCAAAATTACAGCTAGATCTGACGGTGCAATTGAGAGATATGGGCCTCGCAAGTTGACCTATCTGCACAGGCAGATTGTCCGAAAATCTGGGCTTGGGCCATTCCTCATGCTTTGTGAACCTGGGCCTTCCTTCATGGGTTTGGGCCTTCCATCTTGGGTTTGGGCCTCCTTCTTGGGCCTCGCAAAAGCCCATTAGACTTCGTTTCTGCACATGTTCACATTAATACATCATTTTGGACTCAAATATGGAAACTAAGCTAAAATAGCAAAGTTACAATTAAATCATAGCCAAATAGTAGGGAAAACACATTAAAAACGTCACACTTTGTGCTCCTATGAGTGGTACGTGGAGTTGCTGATGTCGTTGAAGAAACAGATCGTCATCTGTTTTGCCATTTCCGCAAGTCCTCTTCTTCCTTCAAGAGAAATAATCGAGTCACCGGGTGAAGAGTGGATACCTGTGGCGCACATGTAGCGCTCGGCTTGTCGTTGGAGTGTTGAGATCCAACGCTTTGCACCAAATGCGAACCCTGAATGAACAAATGGTTCGAAACTGGCCTTCATCTCCTTCTCGCGCACATCCACGTGCTCCACCCAAGTGACCAAGGAAGATCCATTATGAAGATCACGTATCAGGCATCCGGAGGGGCGTTTTCGGCAAATCGATCTCACGGAAGGCTTTGGATTTGTCCGCAATTCATCCACGGAGACATCCACAACGACCCAACTTCCATCCAGTTGTTGGTGAGAGTACCGAACGAACTGGACTTCACGAGTTGAGACGAGGTGAGATGGCACCAGAAACTCGGCCGACATCACTTGCTTCTGCTCCTCGTAGCCTTCTTCGTTGTTGGAGGATAGGATCTCCAACGTCTTGGCGTTTGTGATCATGCTACAGAAGACTGGCAACCATCGACCAACATCCATTAAGATCTGAACGATGGTGGTCGGATAAAGATGGATGGTTGCCGAGTGTCTCGACGATTCGGCTTTGAAGTACGGAGCAGGTTCAGCTCGTTGAAACACTCGCAAGTACTCGGCCCTATGAAGAGTCTCGGGATGAATAGACGTGTCGGGAGTCGGTGAAGTTATCCACAAAGGAAATCCGGCGGTGGCCATGAGCGAGAGCTCGTGTTTGGCCTTACGGACGATATCCGAGATCAAGTCGGTGTGGACTCCGACAAGATCGTGAGCAGGTCCGGGAAGGGTATCGGATGGCAAAGGTATGGATGGGCGCTCGACTAGGGTAGGCATGAGGCTCCGCACATCGCGTCTCAAGTGGTCTGATAGGAGCACAAAGTGTGACGTTTTTAATGTATTTTCCCTACTATTTGGCTATGATTTCATTGTAACTTTGCTATTTTTGCTTAGTTTCCATATTTGAGTCCCTAAATGATATATAAATGTGAATACGTGCAGAAAATCGGAGCTCGGAAATTTACGAAGTCTAATGGGCTTTTTCGAGGCCCATTAAGAAGTGAGCTACCGTGAGGCCCAAGATGAAGGCCCAAATCCATGAAGAAAGGCTCAAGCCCAAGAAGAAAGGCCCAAGCCCAAGAAGAAAGGCCCAAGCCCAAGAAGGAAGGTCCAAGCCCATTTTCGGACAATCTGCCTGTGCAGATATGTCAACTTGCGAAGCCAATATCTCCCAATTGCACCGTTGGATCCAGCTGTAATTTTGATACATGCTGCATGGGTGTGTTATATATTCTGTATTAAAATTTGAGAATCATCCAACCGTTCAAACGTGCATTATTCCGTTCTAAGTGGGAACTGCTCAGTGCTGTCTGCTTTTTATTTCTTTCCTCTTCTTTTATTTTCAATGCTCCACTCACCCCTATATTCTTTCCTCTTCTTTCTGCCCACAATATTAGTGTTTGATTTCTTTTATCTAAATAAATGGTTCATTGCCATATGACTTCATTTCCACCATTCCACTTACCATTTCTTTTCTACCACTCACATTCCACCTCTCTTCCTTTTCTTTCTTTATTTCTTTCATTGTCTTCTTCTTCCTCTCCATTCTCCTATAAATAGCAGCCTCATTCTTCTTTTGAAACACACCCCCAATGGGGAGGGACAAACCCTCCTCTTTCTCTTCTCACATCATATTTTCCATTCTCTAATACTATGGGGTTTTCAAGACTTCAAGGAGGAGGAGAAGGCGTCTACACCATCACCACCAGCCCCTATTCAACATCACCATCACCATCATCACCTTGTCTTCACGGCTTGGATTACTTGTGGTCAAGGATTCAAGATGTGGCTTCAAGATCTTCATGCTATTCATACGGTGTATTTCGACTTAGCCTTTAAATTTATGCCTCTTTGTTGCTTGTTTATCCTTTGTATTAGTTAACATGACATGATTTATATAATTTTCAGCCTTTGTTTATGGGTTTATTTAATTGTTGGATCCTAATTAATTAGTTCTTCTAGTAGCTTATGTGACTCCGTTTATTTGATTCTATTTTAGTAGATAACTTTTATATGTTTTTGTTTTAAGGTTGCAAACTTAAGATGATTGCATATAATTGGTGCTAGAATTAGGGTTTTAATTCTAATTCACAAGTAGTAAAGGCTTTGGAAAGAGGTCGGAAACAAATAAAAAGGATCACGGATAGATGGGCGGTCCCACTAGGTCGTGCACTTTAATTAACAACTCTTCTTTTATGCGTTGGACATGTTTTGATTAGCTACCTTTGCATGTTTGATTGATTAATCTAGGTGCGGTCGCTTAGGTTAATTTTCATGAAAGTGGTTTTATTTGGGGAATGATAATTGGCGGTCCAGCATTCCACATATGTTAGTTTCGGTTTCATGGCTAGGGAACTTGGTTAATTTTCGGTCCAATAATTGGTAAACTTGTATACTTGTGGCTGAATTTTATATACTTTGTGTTTCATCCCATCTTATTTAATTTATTCTTTGTAATTTAATTAATTTATTTCATTCAATCAATTTCTTTAACCCCCTTTTTACTTTGTACATATGTATATATTCTTTATGCTTGTTAATAATAATTCTTTTTTTTTTACTTTGTACATATGTATATATTTATACTTTATACTTGTTAATAATTCTTTATTTTATTTAATTCTTTGTGACAATTTTTGTTAGGTACACCCTTTGATCTCCGTTGTGAACGATACCCTACTTACCACTATACTACTACCGATAGGGATTTTTTTAAATTGATGCCCATTGTGACCCTGTCAATTTTTGGCGCCGTCGACGGGGATTGAAAATTCCTAACTATTATTTTGTGAATATTTGTGAATAATACTTGTTTATACTTGTTGATATTTTGTTACACTTACTAATTTTACTTGTAGATATTTGGTTACACTTAGTAATTTATTTAGGTGTTTTTTTAATATAGTTGATTATTTTTTTGTTGTTGTAAGTTGTAACTTGAACGGAATAGGTAAGGTCCTTTTGTTAATATTGGCCTAAACCCTTCATTTTTACCGTAAGGTTATTTGAGGTTGAGGGCGGCCTTTATTAACACTTGGAGAATTGTCGAACACTTAAGTGCTTTCTCAACTGAGTAAGGGGCACATGAATGGTGTCTAGATATGATCAAGACTCTGGGTGACGGGTTTGTAAAATTGGATTCAGAGGACTTGTCCACTAAATGAATCCTGCCTCTCGCTTATCTCTTGTGATCTGGCCATTCGCCTTCTGAAAACACGGAAAGTCATTTAAGTCAAGGCATTGCACCTAGGCCGTAAGTCCACCTTGAGTTACCGCTTGGAATCAACTTTCCTTTTTTTTTTCAACTATATTCAGACAAAAGAAAATATTTTTGTACACTTAAGTGTATTGTGTAAATAAAATATACGTAGACATAGGAAAATTTATTCATTCATTTTGTATAGATAATTTGTGACATATTTTTAACTTTGTAAATATTTTGTTTTTATTTTGTAAATTTATTACTAACCTTTTTATTTTGTATAGGAAATAATCCGGGTTTATCGGAAATTCTACCACTTACATCGGAGCATACGTTAAGGAAGTCAAGGTTGAAAAACCTTGAGGTTGATGTCTTGTTGGTGATTTTCGGTTTCCTCGGGAGTAAAAAGGTAAGTTTTCTTTTCACTCTCGTTATTTATTTTTTTAAAAAAAAAAATTTAAAAAAAGAGTGTTTTCTTTTGTTTTACTGTTGGTAATTATTTCTTTTTACTATTTATAATTACTGTTTGTTTTATTTTTGGGCTTGTTGTAGTTAATTGTTATTGGGCCTTAGGCCCATTTGTGTGATTGGTTAGGGTTTTAGGTTTCGTAAATAAAAAAAAACAAAAAAAAAATATAAAAAAAAATTTAGCCCATTGGGCTCGTGTCCTTCACGAAGCCCAAAACCCGTAACCCAAGCCCATTAGTGTGTCGGGCCTATTCGTTTTTAGGCCCATTAGTTTAAGCCCACCAATAATGGGCCGGAGATTTCTTTGGCCCAGGCCCACTTTAAGGCCCAGACCATTCTGATGGCCCAGGCCCGTTTAAAGTGTCGGCAGCCGCGCCGCGCGTGTGCCACGCGTTTTCACCGTTCACTTTACGACTTTTCGTAAAGTTTTTAAAAAAATAAAAATAAAAAAATAAAAAAAACGAAAATAAAAAAAATTTGATTGGGCCGACGCACGACTTTTGCGTCGGCCGAATTGTTTAATAAATCGTGCGCGCGTTCCACTATTCCCTTTGCGACTTTCTTCGCTCGATCCGTGATTTACGGATCCGTGTCTTCGACTTTGGACACGCGTCCGTCCATTCCGTTCCCTTCCCTTCTGTTTGCGCTAGTTTCCTTAGGCATTTCACACGTTTCCCTTAGTTTCTCTCTCATTCTCTCTCATTTTCTCTCGTTGTTCTTCATCTGTTCTTCGTGTTCTTCCGTTTTTCCCGTAAAACCTCCAAAAACCCGAAAAGTTATCCTCCCTTCCCAACCCAAAAATGGCCAAAAGAGTTAATTCTTTCGCCGATTTATTTCAGAGCGTGTCCTTCGAGAACCCGATCTTTGAAGGCTTGGCGAGATAATTCCACCGAGCATGCTCAATAGCGCCGATGCTAGCATGCCGACCGAGCCACAACCGCAACCACTACCCCAAGCACCAATCCCGGTTCGCTGATCCACCCGTCGAGCCGAAGCCGCTCCCGTCTATAGGAGACTTCCGAGGACCAAATACACCAAAGCTCGAGAGATGCACCGGCGGCTTTCTTTGCGGTGTATTCTCACCCCACCAAGCCACAAAGAGAAAGATTTGGTCCGAAAATCGGACTTGAGGAGGACCAAGTCTATTATCGGGGGTCGAGAAATAGGAAGAAATTCGGTATCCTCACGTCCGAGCAACGTATCGCCGAGCTAGAGAGAAGAAATGACGAGCCGGTGAGCAAGAACGAGGAGCTTCAACTTCGAATCAACGTCTCGTCGATGCTCTCCACGGCGGCATCCGTCCCACCGCGGAGGTCCCGTTCCGCACTCGGATGTGCCTAGGCGAAGGCTCGAAGTTGTTCCTCAACAACAAGAGCCTCTTCTCGAGTTGTCCGATGATTCCATCGACACGGACCACTTAAGAAGGGATGTGCGGAGCCTCATGCCTACCCTAGTCGAGCGCCCATCCATACCTGTGCCATCTGACACCCTTCCCGGACCTGCTCACGATCTTGTCGGAGTCCACGCCGACTTGATCTCGGATATCGCCCGCAAGGCCAAAGACGAGCTCCCGCTCTCACGGCCACCGCCGGATTTCCTTTGTGGATAACTTCACCGACTCCCGACACGTCTATTCATCCCGAGACTCTTCATAGGGCCGAGTACTTGCGAGTGTTTCAACGAGCCGAACCTGCTCCGTACTTCAAAGCCGAATCGTCGAGACACTCGGCAACCATCCATCTTTATCCGACCACCATCGTTCAGATCTTAATGGATGTTGGTCGATGGTTGCCGCTCTTCGTAGCATGATCACAAACGCCAAGACGTTGGAGATCCTTTCCTCCAAAGAACGAAGAAGGCTACGAGGAGCATATGCAAGTGATGTCGGCCGAGTTTCTGGTGCCATCTCACATCGTCTCAACTCGTGAAGTCCAGCTTGTTCGGTATTCTCACCAACAACCGGATGGAAGTCGGGTCGTCGTGGATGTCTCCGTGGATGAATTGCGTTCAAATCCAAAGCCTTCCGTGAGATCGATTTGCCGAAAACGCCCCTCCGGATGCCCGATACGTGATCTTCATAATGGATCTTCCTTAGTCACTTGGGTGGAGCACGTGGATGTGCGCGAGAAGGAGATGTAAGGCCATTTTCGAACCTTTCGTTCATTCGGGGTTCGCTTTTGGTGCAAAGCGTTGGATCTCAACTCTCCAACGACAAGCCGAGCGCTACATGTGCGCCACAGTATCCACACTTCACCCGGTGACTCGATCATTTCTCTTGAAGGAAGAAGAGGCTCGGCGGAAATGGCAAAGCAGATGACGATCGTTTCTTCAACGACATCGCAACTCCACGTACCATCACCGGACTTGTTCGAACCGAACAAGAGACACTCGAATGGAGGTCGGACCAACAAGCGAAGGGGTGATCCGAGCAAGCCCCCCGGAGTCAATCGTACCGCTGGTTGTTCCGTCGTGCATCTTTCCCATCACACCGGGATCTTTGAGTTCCTCAAAGACGTTCGACTAGACCAATGTGGGATAGTATGTCGATGGACAGCTCGGTACGTGTGCTAGCAAACTTTTCCATCGGTCTTGACCCGCGGAACCAGATTTCGGTGCTCGCCATAGATAGTCACAACGACTTCCTTATTCTTCAGGAGTGTTGCACCGATGCAACGGGGTCGTCTGTGATATATGCACCGATCAACCATTCCATTTTCCAGTGTTTGCTATCTGGAGTTCAACCGGAGCCATTTCCGCTTATGTCTTCTGGCTTCTCCATTCTGCCAAACGTATCCGGAGCTATTCTTGATGGAAGTCTACTTACTATAGTCTTCCAGATCTCGGTGAAGGCTACATCAGCCAAGTCTGCCGTGGAGTCGGCAACAACCCTTGTCCAGGACACGCTTCAAAGGATCAGAGCCGCAGTCAATTAAGGAGCAAACGTTGGATGCAAGGCCCTGCTAGCCTTGTTTGTGACTGTTGGTGACTTGCTTCGGGAGGAGTTTAATGATCTTCAAGGGGGAGTTTTTCTAACTTATCTGTTTTTCATTTACTTAACTGTTGTGTGTTTACTTCTGTTTATTTCTATTTGTGTGTTTATTTCTGTTGTGTGTTTAAATTCAATAACCATACTTGAATTTTTCATTTTCATGAAATATCTGTCTAACATTGAGGACAATGTTTAATTCAAGTGTGGGGGGAAGGTTTATTAAAAAGAAAAGAAAAAATTTGAAAAATTCAAAAAATTCAAAAAAATAAATTACTTGTTTTCGTTTTCTACGGTAACAATATATCGACTAGATCATACTTACTCCCTTGGTAGCGTTGAACCTACCATTGCACTTAGTAAGTCACTGTGGTCACGTATTGTTACCCTAATAAAAAAAAATTTGAAAAAGAAAAAAAAATTTGCTTCTGTTGTTTATTTATTTGTTTGTTTTCGTTTTCTACGGTAACGGTATATCGACTAGATCATACTTACTCCCTTGGTAGCGTTGAACCTACCATTGCACTTAGTGAGTCCCTGTGGTCACGTATTGTTACCTACATTGAAAAATCAAAAAAATCAAAAAATCAAAAATTACAAAAATATTTGCTTCTGTTTTGTTGTTTTTGTGTGTTTTATTGTGTTTTGTGTTTTGTTCTTTCCAATTCCGATGATGAATTGAGTTTAAATTGTTGTGATTAGGAGAATGTTTATTATATGTCAAGGCTTTGTGTAGTTTGCTTTGGATTTAATATGCATAACTTGTGATTGCTCGAATTTCCATGTTCACATCACCGGTGTTAATTAATTGATTGCAATCCGAGAAGCACATTTGAACATACATTGTCATGCATACCCAGAAACTGTGAGGATTTGAGCCTATTGAATATTCACATGTATGCATATTTCATACATTTACTCGTTCTTCATGTGTGCACAATTCATGAGTTTTGAACCTAGAACTTGCTCAAAGACCACTTGAAACATTTTGTTAATCTGTGATGAATTAGAAATGAGTAAGGCATTAGTTGAGCACCATGGCCAAAATATTCACCATCCATCTAAACACGAACTTTAGGAATCCCCTTTTGAACTAAACACTCATTAGCCTTTTCTTTTGTTCACCCACACCATCTCACCCTTGTTTTATTGTGTTTGCAAGACGATGATAGTGACTTCTTGTGTTTTTATGCTTCGGGTTTTGATTTGTTTGGTATTATACCAGAAGGCAAGTGTGGGGGTGTATTTATTTTGTTGTATTTGTTCAAGGAAAAAAAAATCAAAAATAAAAAGAAGGAATAAATTCCTCAAAGAAAAAAGAAATAGAAAAGAAAGAAAAAAAAAATGTCAGAAAGAAAAAAAAAAATATAGAGTTATTTTCTTGTATTACTTTCAATAAAAGGTTGGAGGAAAATAAGAGTTGTTTCGGGTTATAGCATAGGTATGAGTTTCAAAGTCGTTGATTTGTCTTGCAAGCATGTGAAACATTTTCCATTTCGAGTCCTTTCACTTCATTGACCATTCACCATTTACCATTCATCCTTTTGTCCCTGTTTCACCTAAAAAGCCCTTATGATCTGATGATTTGTGGATTAAGTGTGGAGAGTCGGTTAATGAGCAAGCATATGGGAACACTACTTGTGTAATTGTTTTGAGAGTAAACACTTAACCCTAAACACTGAGCGGAAATATTTAGTGAATCTTGTGAGGTTTAGTGGTTAATGTTGTTTCAATGTGCCTATTGGATTGCTTGACATTAATTGTATACTTGGTTTTCACACACTACACCCGAGCATAAATGAGATGTGCATGTTAAAGACTTAGCAAATTCGTTAGCCTTGGTATATAATTTGTATTCTCCTGATTATAACTCTTCTGAACTCGCTGAGGGTTATGGTTGGAAAGAATATATGTTTTGTGTTTCCCTTTTCTGTTTTGTGTTGTTTTGTTTTAAGTTTTGTGTTGCTAAGGGACTAGCAATAGCTAAGTGTGGGGGAATTTGATAGGAGCACAAAGTGTGACGTTTTTAATGTATTTTCCCTACTATTTGGCTATGATTTCATTGTAACTTTGCTATTTTTGCTTAGTTTCCATATTTGAGTCCCTAAATGATATATAAATGTGAATACGTGCAGAAAATCGGAGCTCGGAAATTTACGAAGTCTAATGGGCTTTTTCGAGGCCCATTAAGAAGTGAGCTACCGTGAGGCCCAAGATGAAGGCCCAAATCCATGAAGAAAGGCTCAAGCCCAAGAAGAAAGGCCCAAGCCCAAGAAGAAAGGCCCAAGCCCAAGAAGGAAGGTCCAAGCCCATTTTCGGACAATCTGCCTGTGCAGATATGTCAACTTGCGAAGCCAATATCTCCCAATTGCACCGTTGGATCCAGCTGTAATTTTGATACATGCTGCATGGGTGTGTTATATATTCTGTATTAAAATTTGAGAATCATCCAACCGTTCAAACGTGCATTATTCCGTTCTAAGTGGGAACTGCTCAGTGCTGTCTGCTTTTTATTTCTTTCCTCTTCTTTTATTTTCAATGCTCCACTCACCCCTATATTCTTTCCTCTTCTTTCTGCCCACAATATTAGTGTTTGATTTCTTTTATCTAAATAAATGGTTCATTGCCATATGACTTCATTTCCACCATTCCACTTACCATTTCTTTTCTACCACTCACATTCCACTTCTCTTCCTTTTCTTTCTTTATTTCTTTCATTGTCTTCTTCTTCCTCTCCATTCTCCTATAAATAGCAGCCTCATTCTTCTTTTGAAACACACCCCCAATGGGGAGGGACAAACCCTCCTCTTTCTCTTCTCACATCATATTTTCCATTCTCTAATACTATGGGTTTTCAAGACTTCAAGGAGGAGGAGAAGGCGTCTACACCATCACCACCAGCCCCTATTCAACATCACCATCACCATCATCACCTTGTCTTCACGGCTTGGATTACTTGTGGTCAAGGATTCAAGATGTGGCTTCAAGATCTTCATGCTATTCATACGGTGTATTTCGACTTAGCCTTTAAATTTATGCCTCTTTGTTGCTTGTTTATCCTTTGTATTAGTTAACATGACATGATTTATATAATTTTCAGCCTTTGTTTATGGGTTTATTTAATTGTTGGATCCTAATTAATTAGTTCTTCTAGTAGCTTATGTGACTCCGTTTATTTGATTCTATTTTAGTAGATAACTTTTATATGTTTTTGTTTTAAGGTTGCAAACTTAAGATGATTGCATATAATTGGTGCTAGAATTAGGGTTTTAATTCTAATTCACAAGTAGTAAAGGCTTTGGAAAGAGGTCGGAAACAAATAAAAAGGATCACGGATAGATGGGCGGTCCCACTAGGTCGTGCACTTTAATTAACAACTCTTCTTTTATGCGTTGGACATGTTTTGATTAGCTACCTTTGCATGTTTGATTGATTAATCTAGGTGCGGTCGCTTAGGTTAATTTTCATGAAAGTGGTTTTATTTGGGGAATGATAATTGGCGGTCCAGCATTCCACATATGTTAGTTTCGGTTTCATGGCTAGGGAACTTGGTTAATTTTCGGTCCAATAATTGGTAAACTTGTATACTTGTGGCTGAATTTTATATACTTTGTGTTTCATCCCATCTTATTTAATTTATTCTTTGTAATTTAATTAATTTATTTCATTCAATCAATTTCTTTAACCCCCTTTTTACTTTGTACATATGTATATATTCTTTATGCTTGTTAATAATAATTCTTTTTTTTACTTTGTACATATGTATATATTTATACTTTATACTTGTTAATAATTCTTTATTTTATTTAATTCTTTGTGACAATTTTTGTTAGGTACACCCTTTGATCTCCGTTGTGAACGATACCCTACTATGCACTATACTACTACCGATAGGGTTTTTTTAAATTGACGCTCCTTTTGGGGCCCATCATGGTCCATGTCGATGGAATCATCGGACAACTCAAGAATAGGCTCTTGTTGTGGAGGAACAACTTCGAGCCTTCGCCTAGGCACATCTGAGTGCGGAACAGGACCTCCGCAATTGGGACATATGCCGCTGTGGAGAGCATCGACGAGTCGTTGATTCTGAAGTTGAAGCTCCTCGTTCTTGCTCACCAGCTGATCGTTTCTTCGCTCTAACTCGGCAATACGTTGCTCAAACGTCAGGATACCGAATTTCTTCCTATTTCTCGACCCCCAATAATAGACTTGGTCCTCCTCAAGTCCGATTTTCGGACCAAATCTTTCTCTTTGTGGCTTGGTGGGGTGAGAATACACCGCAAAGAAAGCCGCCAGTGCATCTCTCTGAGCTTTGGTGTACTTTGTCCTCGGAAGTCTCCTATAGACAGGAGCGGCTTCCGGCTCGGCTGGTGGATCAGCAACCAGGATTGGTGCTTGGGGTAGTGGTTGCGGTTGCGGTTGTGGTTGTGGCTCGGTCGGCATGCTAGCATCGGCGCTATTGAGCATGCTCGGTGGAATTATTTCATCCAGGCCTTCAAAGATTTGACTCCCTGAAGGACCTGCTCGAAACAAATCGCCGAAAGAATTAACTCTTTTGGCCATTTCGGGGTTAGGATGGGAGGATAGCTTTACGGGCTTGGGGAGTATTTCGGGAAAAACTCAAGAACACGAAGAACAACGAGAGAAAACGAGAGAGAATGAGAGAGAGAAAGGGAAACCTAAGGGAAATTGCGTGAAATGACTAAGGCACTAACGCAAACCGAGGGGAAGGAAACGAACGGACGGACGCGTGTCCAAAGTCAAGGACGAGATCCGTAAATCACGGATCGAGCGACGAAAGTCGCAAAGGGAATAGTGAACACGCACGTCGATTTATTAAACAATTCGGCCGACGCAAAAGTCGTGCGTCGGCCCAATCAAATTTTTTTTCATTTTTTATTTTTTATTTTTTATTTTATTTTTTTAATACTTTACGAAAAGTCGTAAAGTGAACAGTGAAAACGCGTAGCACACGCGCTTGCCGACACTTTAAACGGGCTTGGGCCATCGAAATGGTCTGGGCCTTAAAGTGGGCCTGGGCCAAAGAAATCTCCGGCCCATTATTGGTGGGCTTAAACTAATGGGCCTAAAAACGAACAGGCCCGACACACTAAATGGGCTTGGGTTACGGGTTTTGGGCTTCGTGAATGACACGAGCCCAATGGGCCAAATTTTTTATTTTTTATTTATTTTTTATTTTTTATTTTACGAAACCTAAAACCCTAACCAATCACACAAACGGGCCTAAGGCCCAATAACAATTAACTACAACAAGCCCAAAAATAAAACAAACAGTAATTATAAACAGTAAAATAAATAATTACAAACAGTAGAAGCAAACACTCTTTTTTTTTTATTTACAATTAAAAATTTTCTAATTTTTATTTTATTTTTTATTTTTTATTCTTTTATTTTACAAACAAATAACGAGAGTGAAAAGAAAACTTACCTTTTTACTCCCGAGGAAACCGAAAATCACCAACAAGACATCAACCTCAAGGTTTTTCAACCTTAACTTCCTAAACGTATGCTCCAATGTATGTAGTAAAATTTCCGATAAACCCGGATTATTCCCTATAAAAATTAAAATGTTAGTAATAAAATTTACAAGTTAAAAACAAAATATTTACAAAATGAATAAATAAAATTTCCTATGTCTACGTATATTTTATTTACACAATACACTTAAGTGTACAAAAATATTTTCATTTGCCTTAATATAGTTGAAAAAAAAGTGAAAGTTGATTCCAAGCGGTAACTCAAGGTGGACTTACGGCCTAGGTGCAATATCTTGACGTAAATGACTTTCCGTGTTTTCAGAAGGCGAATGGCCAGATCACAAGAGATAAGCGAGAGGCAGGATTCATTTAGTGGACAAGTCCTCTGAATCCAATTTTACAAACCCGTCACCCAGAGTCTTGATCATATCTAGACACCATTCATGTGCCCCTTACTCAGTTGAGAAAGCACTTAAGTGTTCGACAATTCTCCAAGTGTTAATAAAGGCCGCCCTCAACCTCAAGTGACCTTACGGTACAAATGAAGGGTTTAGGCCAATATTAATAAAAGGACCTTACCTATTTCCGTTCAAGTTACAACTTACAACAACAAAAAAATAATCAACTATATAAAAGACACCTAAATAAAATTACTAAGTGTAAAATATCTACAAGTAAAATTAGTAAGTGTAAAAAAAATATCAACAAGTATAAACAAGTATTATTTACAAATATTCACAAAATAATAGTTAGGAATTTTCAATCCCCGTCGACGGCGCCAAAAATTGATACGCCCAAAAGGAGGCATCAATTTCGAAAAACCCTATCGGTAGTATAGTGTAAGTAGGGTATCGTTCACAACGGAGATCAAAGGGTGTACCTAACAAAAAATGTCACAAAGAATTAAATAAAATAAAGAATTATTATTAACAAGTATAAAGTATAAATATATGCATATGTACAAAGTAAAAAGGGGAATTGAGAGATAAATTGAATGAAATAAATTAATTAAATTACAAAGAATAAATAAAATATGATGATGAAACACAAAGTATATAAAGTTCAGCCACATATACACAAGTTTACCAATCATTAGACCGAAAATTAACCAAGTTCCCTAGCCATGAAACCGAAACTAACATATGTGGAATGCCCACACGGGTTATCATTCCCCAAATAAAACCTCTTCTATGAAAATTAACCTAGTGAACGCTCATCTAGATTAAACAATTAAACATGCAAAGGTGATCAATCAATAACATATCTAACGCATAGGAGAAGAGTTGTTAATTAAAGTGCGCGACCTAGCGAACGCTCGTCTATCCGCGATCCTTCTTATTTTGATTCCGACCCGTTTGATAAGCCTTTACTACTTGTGAATTAGAATTAAAACCCTAATTCTAGCACCAATTACATGCAATCATCTTAAGTTTCGAACCTTAAAACAAGAACACATAAAAGATTCAATAAAACCGAATCAAATAAACGGAGTCACATAAGCTGCTAGAAGAACTAATTAATTAGGATCTAACAATCAAATAAACTCATAAATATAGGCTGAAAATTATATAAATCATGTCATGTTAACTAATACAAAGAATAATCAAGCAACAAAGAGGAACTCGAAAAGAGTAATTAAAGAATAAGTTGAAGTACACCATATGGAAAGTAGGAAGAACTCGAAGATCACAAACTCTTAAATCCTCACGCGAGTAACTCAAAAGCCGAGATTCCCAAGGTGATGATGATGGTGGTGATGATGGTTGATGGCTGGTGGTAATGGTGTAAACAGCTCCCCTCCTCCTTGAAGACTTGAAAACCCTAAGTACTAGAGAATGGAAAATATGATGTGAGATGGAGAAGAGAAAGAGGAGGGTTTGTCCCTCCCCATTGGGGTGTGTTGAAGAGAAGAATGAGGCTGCTATTTATAGGAGAATGGAGAGGAAGAAGAAGACAATGCAAGAAATAAAGAAAGAAAGAGAAGAGAAGTGGAATTTAAGTGGGAGATAAAGAAATGGTAAGTGGCATGGTGGAAATGTAATGGGTTGCAATTAACTATTTATTTAGGTAAAAGAAATCAAACACTAATGGTATGGGTAGAAAGAAGAGGGAAGAATATAAGGATGAGTGGAGCATTGAAAATAAAAGAAGAGGAAAGAAATAAAAAGCAGCAGCACCGAGCTATTCCCACTTAGAACGGAATAATGCACGTTTGAACGGTTGGATTATTCTCACATTTTAATACAGAATATCTAACACGCACATGCAGCGTGTATCAAAATTACAGCTAGATCGGACGGTGCAATTGGGAGTTATGGGCTTCGCAAGTTGACTAATCTGCACAGGCAGAATGTCCGAAAATCCGGGCTTGGGCCTTTCCTCATGCATTGTGAACTTGGGCCTTCCTTCATGGATTTGGGGCCTTCCATCTTGGGTTTGGGCCTCCTTCTTGGGTTTGGGCCTTCCATCTTGGGCTTGGGCCTTTCCTCATGCTTTGTGAACTTGGGCCTTCCATCTTGGGCCTCACGGCAGCTCACTTCTTAATGGGCCTTGAAAAAGCCCATTAGACTTCGTAAATTTCCGAGCTCCGATTTTCTGCACGTATTCACATTTATATATCATTTAGGGACTCAAATATGGAAACTAAGCAAAAATAGCAAAGTTACAATGAAATCATAGCCAAATAGTAGGGAAAATACATTAAAAACGTCACACTTTGTGCTCCTATCAATCTCATTTATGCTCAGGTGTGTGTGTGAAAACCAAGTATACAATTAATGTCAAGCAATCCAATAGGCACATCGAAACAACATTAACCACTAAACCTCACAAGATTCACTAAATATTTCCGCTCAGTGTTTAGGGTTAAGTGTTTACTCTCAAAACAATTACACAAGTAGTGTTCCCATATGCTTGCTCATCGACCAACTCTCTACAATTAATCTACAAATCATCAGATCATAAGGACTTTTTAGGTGAAACAGGGACCAAAGGGTGGATGGTAAATGGTGAATGGTAAATGAAGTGAAAGGACTCGAAATGAAAAATGTTTCACATGTTTGCAAGACAAATCAACGACTTTGAAACTCATACCTATGCTATACCCGAAACAACTTTCTTATTCTCCTCCAACCTTTTATTGAAATTAAAAACAAGAAAATAACTCTATTTTTGTGGTATTTTTTTTTCTTTTTCTTTTCCACATTTTTTTTTCTTTCTTTTTTTTTTTTTTTTGAGGAATTTTATTCCTTCTTTTTATTTCTGAATTTTTTTTTTCTTTGAACAAATACAACAAAATAAATACACCCCCACACTTGCCTTCTGGTATACTACCAAACAAATCCGAAGCATAAAAACATAAGAAGTCACTATCATCGTCTTGCAAACATAAATAAAACAAGGGTGAAATGGTGTGGGTGAACAAAAGAAACGGCTAATGAGTGATCAGTTCAAAAGGGGATTCCTAAAGTTCGTGTTTAAATGGATGGTGAATATTTTGGCCATGGTGCTCAACTAATGCCTTACTCATTTCTAATTCATTACAGATTAACAAAATGTTTCAAGTGGTCTCTGAGCAAGTTCTAGGTTCAAAACTCATGAATTGTGCACACATGAAGAACGAGTAAATGTATGAAAGATGCATACATGTGAATATTCAATAGGCTCAAATCCTCACATTTTCTGGGTATGCATGACAATGTATGTTCAAATGTGCTTCTCGGATTGCAATCAACTAATCGAAACAGGTTATGTGAACATGGAAATTCGAGCAATCACAAGTTATGCAAATTAAATACAAAGCAAATCACACAAAACCTTGACATATAACCAACATTCTCAAAATCATAACAATTAAACTCAATTCATCATCGGAATTGGAAAGAACAAAACAAAACACAATCAAACACACAAAAACAGAAAACAGAAGCAAATATTTTGTAATTTTTCAGATTTTTTTATTTTTTTTATTTTTTTCAATGTAGGTAACAATACGTGACCACAGGGACTCACTTAGTGCAATGGTAGGTTCAACGCTACCAAGGGAGTAAGTATGATTTAGTCGAAATACCGTTACAGTAGAAAACAAAAACAAGTAAATTATTTTTTTGAATTTTTCAAATTTTTCAAATTTTTTCTTTTCTTTTCAGTAAACCTTCCCCCACACTTGAATTAAACATTGTCCTCAATGTTAGACAGATATTTCACAAAAATGAAAAATTCAAGTATGGTTATTGAATTTAAACACACAAACAGAAGTAAACACACAAACATAAATCAACAGAAGTAAACACACAACATATATACAAATGAAAAAGATAGGTTAAAGAAAATCTCCCCCTTGAAGATCGTGAAGTTCCTCCCGAAGCAAGTCACCAACAGTCACAAACAAGGCTAGCAGGGCCTTGCATCCAACGTTTGCTCCTTAGTTGACTGCGGTTCTGATCCTTTGAAGTGTGTCCTGGACAAGGGTTGTTGCCGACTCCACGGCAGACTTGGCTGATGTAGCCTTCACTGAGATCTGGAACACTATAGTCAGCAGTGTTCCGTCAAGAATGGCTCCGGATACGTTAGGCAGAATGGAGAAGCCAGAAGACATAAGCGGAAATGGCTCCGGTTGAACTCCACATAACAAACACTGTAGAATGGAATGGTTAATCGGCGCATAAATCACAGACGACCCCGTTGCATCGGTGCAACACTCCTGAAGAATAAGGAAGTCGTTGTGACTATCTATAGCGAGCACCGAAATCTGGTTCCGCGGGTCAAGACCGATGGAAAAGTTTGCTAGCACACGCACCGAGCTGTCCATCGACATACTATCCCACAATGGTCTTGTACCGCACGTCTTTGAGGAACTCAAAGATCCCGGTGTGATGAGATAGATGAACAACGGAACAACCAGCAGTACGATTTACTCCGGGGGCTTGCTCGGATCACCCCTTCGCTTGTTGGTCCCGACCTCCATTCGAGTGTCTCTTGTTCGGTTCGAACAAGTCCAGTGGTGGTACGTGGAGTTGCTGATGTCGTTGAAGAAACAGATCGTCATCTGTTTTGCCATTTCCGCAAGTCCTCTTCTTCCTTCAAGAGAAATAATCGAGTCACCGGGTGAAGAGTGGATACCTGTGGCGCACATGTAGCGCTCGGCTTGTCGTTGGAGGGTTGAGATCCAACGCTTTGCACCAAAAGCGAACCCTGAATGAACAAATGGTTCGAAACTGGCCTTCATTTCCTTCTCGCGTACATCCACGTGCTCCACCCAGGTAACTAAGGAAGATCCATTATGCAAATCACGTATCAGGCATCCGGAGGGGCGTTTTCGGCAAATCGATCTCACGGAAGGCTTTGGATTTGAACGCAATTCATCCACGGAGACATCCACGACGACCCAACTTCCATCCAGTTGTTGGTGAGAGTACCGAACGAACTGGACTTCACGAGTTGAGACGATGTGAGATGGCACCAGAAACTCGGCCGACATCACCCGCATATGCTCCTTGTAGCCTTCTTCGTTCTTGGAGGAAAGGATCTCCAACGTCTTGGCGTTTGTGATCATGCTAGCGAAGACGGCAACCATCGACCAACATCCATTAAGATCCGAACGATGGTGGTCGGATAAAGATGGATGGTTGCCGAGTGTCTCGACGATTCGGCTTTGAAGTACGGAGCAGGTTCAGCTCGTTGAAACACTCGCAAGTACTCGGCCCTATGAAGAGTCTCGGGATGAATAGACGTGTCGGGAGTCGGTGAAGTTATCCACGAGAGGAAATCCGGCAAAGGTGGCCATGAGCAGGAGCTCGTGTTTGGCCTTACGGACGATATCCGAGATCAAGTCGGTGTGGACTCCGACAAGATCATGAGCAGGTCCGGGAAGGGTGTCGGATGGCAAAGGTATGGATGGGCGATCGACAAGTGTAGGCATGAGGCTCCGCACATCCCGTCTCAAGTGGTCCAGGTCGATGGAATCATCGGACAACTCGAGAATAGGCTCTTGTTGTTGAGGAACAACTTCGAGCCTTCGCCTAGGCACATCTGAATGCGGAACAGGACCTCCGCAATTAGGACAAATGCCGCTGTAGAGAGCATCGACAAGTCTTTGATTCTGCATTTGAAGCTCCTCGTTTTTGCTCACCAGCTGATCGTTTCTTTTCTCTAGCTCGGCAATACGCTGCTCGGAAGACTGGATACCGAACTTCTTCCTATTTCTCGACCCCCAATAGTAGACTTGGTCCTCCTCTAGTCCGATTTTCGGACCAAATCGTTCTCGTTGTGGCTTGGTGGGGTGAGAATACACCGCAAAGAAAGCCGCAAGTGCATCTCTCTGAGCTTTGCTGTACTTCGACCTCGGAAGTCTCCTATAGACAGGAGCGGCTTCCAGCTCAATAGGTGGATCAGCAACCAAGATTGGTGCTTGGGGTAGTGGTTGCGGTTGTGGTTGTGGTTGTGGCTCGGTCGGCATGCTAGCATCGGCGCTATTGAGCATGCTCGGTGGAATTATTTCATCCAGGCCTTCAAAGATTTGACTCCCTGAAGGACCTGCATGAAACAACTCGCTGAAGGAATTAACTTTTTTGGCCATTTGTGGTTTGGGAGGGAGGAATGCTTTTCTGGGTTTGGGAGGTTTTCTGGGAAAAACGGAAGAACACGAAGAACAGATGAAGAATAACGAGAGAAAATGAGAGAGAATGAGAGAGAAACTAAGGGAAACGTGTGAAATGCCTAAGGAAACTAGCGCAAACAGAAGGGAAGGGGAGAGGAGCGGACGCACGCACGCACACGTGCCACAGACACAGATCCGGAATTTCCGGATCGAGCAACGAAAGTTGCAACGAAAACGACCGCGTGCCACAAAAGTCGTAAAGACAATAGTGCACACGCGTCCGAAAATTATTAAACTAACTAATTTTTTTGTTTATTATTCGGCCGACGACAAAGTCGTGTGTCGGCCCAATAACGATTTTTCAATTTTTACTTTTTTTTTATTTTTTTAATACTTTACGAAAAGTTGATAGGAGCACAAAGTGTGACGTTTTTAATGTATTTTCCCTACTATTTGGCTATGATTTCATTGTAACTTTGCTATTTTTGCTTAGTTTCCATATTTGAGTCCCTAAATGATATATAAATGTGAATACGTGCAGAAAATCGGAGCTCGGAAATTTACGAAGTCTAATGGGCTTTTTCGAGGCCCATTAAGAAGTGAGCTACCGTGAGGCCCAAGATGAAGGCCCAAATCCATGAAGATGAAGGCCCAAATCCATGAAGAAAGGCCCAAGCCCAAGAAGGAAGGTCCAAGCCCATTTTCGGACAATCTGCCTGTGCAGATATGTCAACTTGCGAAGCCAATATCTCCCAATTGCACCGTTGGATCCAGCTGTAATTTTGATACACGCTGCATGTGTGTGTTATATATTCTGTATTAAAATTTGAGAATCATCCAACCGTTCAAACGTGCATTATTCCGTTCTAAGTGGGAACTGCTCAGTGCTGTCTGCTTTTTATTTCTTTCCTCTTCTTTTATTTTCAATGCTCCACTCACCCCTATATTCTTTCCTCTTCTTTCTGCCCACAATATTAGTGTTTGATTTCTTTTATCTAAATAAATGGTTCATTGCCATATGACTTAATTTCCACCATTCCACTTACCATTTCTTTTCTACCACTCACATTCCACTTCTCTTCCTTTTCTTTCTTTATTTCTTTCATTGTCTTCTTCTTCCTCTCCATTCTCCTATAAATAGAAGCCTCATTCTTCTCACCAATTCACACCTCAATGAGGAGGGACAAACCCTCCTCTTTCTCTTCTCATTTCTCATTTTCCATTCTCTAATACTATGGGTTTTCAAGACTTCAAGGAGGAGGAGAAGGCGTCTACACCATCACCACCAGCCCCTATTCAACATCACCATCACCATCACCACCTTGTCTTCACGGCTTGGATTACTGATAGGCCAAAACGGACATCAATTTAAAAAACCCTATCGGTTGTAGTATAGTGGTAAGTAGGGTATCGTTCACAACGGAGATCAAAGGGTGTACCTAACAAAAATTGTCACAAAGAATTAAATAAAATAAAGAATTATTAACAAGTATAAAGTATAAATATATACATATGTACACAGTAAAAAGGGGGTTAAAGAAATTGATTGAATGAAATAAATTAATTAATCTACAAAGAATAAATGAAATAAGATGGGATGAAACACAAAGTATAGAAAGTTCAGCCACAAGTATACAAGTTTACCAATTATTGGACCGAAAATTAACCAAGTTCCCTAGCCATGAAACCGAAATTAACATATGTGAAATGTTGGACCGCCAATTATCATTCCCCAAATAAAACCACTTTCATGAAAATTAACCTAAGCGACCGCACCTAGATTAATCAATCAAACATGCAAAGGTAGCTAATCAAAACATGTCCAACGCATAAAAGAAGAGTTGTTAATTAAAGTGCACGACCTAGTGGGACCGCCCATCTATCCGTGATCCTTCTTATTTGTTCCGACCTCTTTCCAAAGCCTTTACTACTTGTGAATTAGAATTAAAACCCTAATTCTAGCACCAATTATATGCAATCATCTTAAGTTTGCAACCTTAAAACAAAAACATATAAAAGTTATCTACTAAAATAGAATCAAATAAACGGAGTCACATAAGCTACTAGAAGAACTAATTAATTAGGATCCAACAATTAAATAAATCCATAAACAAGGGCTGAATATTATATAAATCATGTCATGTTAACTAATACAAAGGATAAACAAGCAACAAAGAGGCATAAATTTAAAGGCTAAGTCGAAATACACCGTATGAATAGCATGAAGATCTTGAAGCCACATCTTGAATCCTTGACCACAAGTAATCCAAGCCGTGAAGACAAGGTGATGATGGTGATGTTGAATAGGGGCTGGTGGTGATGGTGTAGACGCCTTCTCCTCCTCCTTGAAGTCTTGAAAACTCAAAATACTAGAGAATGAAAAATATGATGTGAGATGGAGAAGAGAAAGAGGAGGGTTTGTCCCTCCCGATTGAGGTGTGTATTGGTGAATTGGTGAGAAGAAAAGTACACCATATGGAAAGTAGGAAGAACTCGAAGATCACAAACTCTTAAATCCTCACGCGAGTAACTCAAAAGCCGAGATTCCCAAGGTGATGATGATGGTGGTGATGATGGTTGATGGCTGGTGGTAATGGTGTAAACAGCTCCCCTCCTCCTTGAAGACTTGAAAACCCTAAATACTAGAGAATGGAAAATATGATGTGAGATGGAGAAGAGAAAGAGGAGAGTTTGTCCCTCCCCATTGGGGTGTGTATTGGTGAATTGGTGAGAAGAATGAGGCTGCTATTTATAGGAGAATGGAGAGGAAGAAGAAGACAATGCAAGAAATAAAGAAAGAAAAGGAAGAGAAGTGGAATGTGAGTGGTAGAAAAGAAATGGTAAGTGGAATGGTGGAAATGTAGTCATATGGCAATGAACCATTTATTTAGGTAAAAGAAATTAAACACTAATGGTGTGGGCAGAAAGAAGAGGAAAGAATATAGGGGTGAGTGGAGCATTGAAAATAAAAGAAGAGGAAAGAAATAAAAAGCAGACAGCACTGAGCAGTTCCCACTTAGAACGGAATAATGCACGTTTGAACGGTTGGATGATTCTCAAATTTTAATACAGAATATATAACACACACATGCAGCGTGTATCAAAATTACAGCTTGATCCAACGGTGCAATTGGGAGATATTGGCTTCGCAAGTTGACATATCTGCACAGGCAGATTGTCCGAAAATGGGCTTGGACCTTCCTTCTTGGGCTTGGGCCTTTCTTCTTGGGCTTGGGCCTTTCTTCTTGGGCTTGGGCCTTTCTTCTTGGGCTTGGGCCTTCATCTTCATGGATTTGGGCCTTCATCTTGGGCCTCACGGTAGCTCACTTCTTAATGGGCCTCGAAAAAGCCCATTAGACTTCGTAAATTTCCGAGCTCCGATTTTCTGCACGTATTCACATTTATATATCATTTAGGGACTCAAATATGGAAACTAAGCAAAAATAGCAAAGTTACAATGAAATCATAGCCAAATAGTAGGGAAAATACATTAAAAACGTCACACTTTGTGCTCCTATCAAATTCCCCCACACTTAGCTACTGCTAGTCCTCTAGCAGACACAAGAACAACACAAAACAGAAAAGGAAACACAAAACAGAATGGTCTTTCCAACCATAACCCTCAGCGAGTTCATAAGAGTTATAATCAGGAGAATAAAAATTATATACCAAGGCTAACAAATTTTGCAAAGTCTTTAACCTGCACATCTCATTCATGCTCGGGTGAAGTGTGTGAAAACCGAGTATACAATCAATCTCATGCAATCCAATAGGCACATATGAACAACATTAACCACTAAACCTCACAAGATTCACTAAATATTTCCGCTCAGTGTTTAGGGTTAAGTGTTTACTCTCAAAACAATTACACAAGTAGTGTTCCCATATGCTTGCTCATTAACCGACTCTCCACAATTAATCCACAAATCATCAGATCATAAGGGCTTTTTAGGTGAAACAGGGACAAAAGGATGAATGGTAAATGGTGAATGGTCAATGAAGTGAAAGGACTCGAAATGGAAAATGTTTCACATGTTTGCAAGACAAATCAACGACTTTGAAACTCATACCTATGCTATACCCGAACAACTTTCTTATTCTCCTCTAACCTTTTATTGAAAATAAAAACAATACAATAACTCTATTTTTGGAATTTCTCTTTCTGACATTTTTTTTTCTTTCTTTCTTTTCTATTTTTTTGAGGAATTTATTCCTTCTTTTTATTTCTGATTTTTTTTTCTTTGAACAATTACAACAAAATAAATACACCCCCATACTTGCCTTCTGGTATAATACCAAACAAATCAAAACCCGAAGCATAAGAACACAAGAAGTCACTATCATCGTCTTGCAAACATAAATAAAACAAGGGTGAGATGGTATGGGTGAACAAAAGAAACGGCTAATGAGTGTTTAGTTCAAAAGGGGATTCCTAAAGTTCGTGTTTAGATGGATGGTGAATACTTTGGCCATGGTGCTCAACTAATGCCTTACTCATTTCTAATTCATCACAGATTAACAAAATGTTTCAAGTGGTCTTTGAGCAAGTTCTAGGTTCAAAACTCATGAATTGTGCACACATGAAGAACGAGTAAATGTATGAAATATGCATACATGTGAATATTCAACAGGCTCAAGTCCTCACATTTTCTGGGTATGCATGACAATGTATGTTTAAATGTGCTTCTCGGATTGCAATCAATTAATCAACACAGGTTATGTGAACATGGAATTACGAGCAATCACAAGTTATGCAAATTAAATCCAAAGCAAACTACACAAAACCTTGACATATAATAACCATTCTCAAAATCATAACAATTAAACTCAATTCATCATCGGAATTGGAAAGAACACAACACACATAACACAAATAAACACACAAAAACACACAAACAGAAGCAAATATTTTTGTAATTTTTGATTTTTTGATTTTTTTGATTTTTTTTTTTAATTTACGTAACAATACGTGACCACAGTGACTTACTAAGTGCAATGGTAGGTTCAACGCTACCAAGGGAGTAAGTATGATTTAGTCGATATATTGTTACCGTAGAAAACAAAAACAAGTAAATTATTTTTTTTGAATTTTTCAAATTTTTCAAATTTTTTCTTTTCTTTTTAATAAACCTTCCCCCCACACTTGAATTAAACATTGTCCTCAATGTTAGACAGATATTTCACGAAAATGAAAAATTCAAGCATGGTTATTGAATTTAAACATACAAACAGAAGTAAACACACAACATATATACAAATGAAAAACAAATAAGTTAAAGAAAAACTCCCCCTTGTAGATCGTGAAGCTCCTCCCGAAGCAAGTCACCAACAGTCACAAACAAGGCTAGCAGGGCCTTGCATCCAACGTTTGCTCCTAATTGACTGCGGCTCGATCCTTTGAAGTGTGTCCTGGACAAGGGTAGTTGCCGACTCCACGGCGGACTTGGCCGATGTAGCCTTCACCGAGATCCGGAACACTATAGTCGGCAGTGTTCCGTCAAGTACAGCTCCGGATACGTTTGGCGAATGGAGAAGCCCGAAGACATAAGCGGAAATGGCTCCGGTTGAACTCCGCATAGCAAACACTTGGAAAATGGAATGGTTAATCGGCGCATAAATCACAGACGACCCCGTTGCATCGGTGCAACACTCCCGAAGAATGAGGAAGTCGTTGTGACTATCTATGGCGAGCACCGAAATCCGATTGCGCGGGTCAAGACCGATGGTGAAATTTGCTAGCACACGTACGAGCCGTCCATCGACATACTATCCCATTGCGGTCTTGTCCGCACGTCTTTGAGGAACTCAAAGATCCTGGTGTGATGGGAGAGATGAACGACGGAACAACCAGCAGCACGATTGACTCCGGGGGCTTGCTCGGATCACCCCCGCGCTTGTTGGTCCCGACCTCCATTCGAGTGTCTCTTGTTCGGTTCGAACAAGTCCAAGGGTGGTACGTGGAGTTGCCGATGTCGTTGAAGAAACAGATCGTCATCTGTTTTGCCATTTCCGCAAGTCCTCTTCTTCCTTCAAGAGAAATAATCGAGTCACCGGGTGAAGAGTGGATACCGTGGCGCACATGTAGCGCTCGGCTTGTCGTTGGAGGGTCGAGATCCAACGCTTTGCACCAAAAGCGAACCCCGAATGAACAAATGGTTCGAAACCGGCCTTCATCTCCTTCTCGCGTACATCCACGTGCTCCACCCAAGTGACTAAGGAAGATCCATTATGAAGATCACGTATCAGGCATCCGGAGGGGCGTTTTCGGCAAATCGATCTCACGGAAGGCTTTGGATTGGAACGCAATTCATCCACGGAGACATCCACAACGACCCAACTTCCATCCAGTTGTAGGTGAGAATACCGAACGAACTGGACTTCACGAGTTCAAACGAGGTGAGATGGCACCAGAAACTCGGCCGACATCACTTGCTTCTGCTCCTCGTAGCCTTCTTCGTTGCTGGACGATAAGATCTCCAACGTCTGGGCGTTTGTAATCATGCTACAGAAGACTGGCAACCATCGACCAACATCCATGAGAATTTGAACGATGGTGGTCGGATAAAGATGGATGGTTGCCGAGTGTCTCGACGATTCGGCCTTGAAGTACGGAGCAGGTTCAGCTCGTTGAAACACTCGCAAGTACTCGGCCCTATGAAGAGTCTCGGGATGAATAGACGTGTCGGGAGTCGGTGAAGTTATCCACAAAGGAAATCCAGCAGTGGCCATGAGCGAAGCTCGTGTTTGGCCTTACGGACGATATCCGAGATCAAGTCGGTGTGGACTCCGACAAGATCATGAGCAGGTCCGGAAGATGGGCAGATGGAATAGGTGCGGATGGGCGTTCGACTAGGGTAGGCATGAGGCTCCGCCCCCCCCCTCCCGTGCCCGTGGGCGCCGGCGGAACCACCCCACCACCGAACCGGGCCCCTGTCTTCGAGGGGCAACCCCTTGCCCCCTCCCCCCGGCCCCGGGGGGGGGGGCCCCCCCCCCCCCCGGGGGGGGGCCGCCGCGGGGGGGGGCGCCCAGGGGCGTGTGCTTCCGCATTTCAGCTCCCCCTTCCTTCCCCCCCACCGTCTCGTTTCTTCTTTCTCTCTAAACAAAACGCCCCTCCTATGTAATGATGATAGGAGCACAAAGTGTGACGTTTTTAATGTGTTTTCCCTACTATTTGGCTATGATTTAATTGTAACTTTGCTATTTTAGCTTAGTTTCCATATTTGAGTCCAAAATGATGTATTAATGTGAACATGTGCAGAAACGAAGTCTAATGGGCTTTTGCGAGGCCCATTATGAGGTGGTCTGCCATGAGGCCCAAGATGGAAGGCCCAAACCCAAGAAGGAGGCCCAAACCCAAGATGGAAGGCCCAAACCCAAGATGAAGGCCCAAGTCCATGAAGGAAGGCCCAAGTTCACAAAGCATGAGAAAAGGCCCAAGCCCAGATTTTCGGACATTCTGCCTGTGCAGATTAGTCAACTTGCGAAGCCCATATCTCCCACTTGCACCGTTGGATCCAGCTGTATTTTTGATATACGCTGCACATGTGTGTTAGGTATTCTGGATTAAAATTTCAGAATCATCCAACCGTTCAAACGTCAATTATTCCGTTCTAAGTGGGCATAGCTCAGTGCTGTCTACTTTCCAATTCTTTCTTCTTCTTTTATTCTCAATGCTCCACTCACCACCATATTGTCATCCATCTCACCAACCCATATTTGTTGCTTTCTTCCAACACTATTAGTGCTTAATTTCTTTTACCTAAATAAATGGTTCATTGCCATATGACTACATTTCCACCATTCCACTTACCATTTCTTTTCTACCACTCACATTCCACTTCTCTTCATTTTGTTTCTTTATTTCTTTCATTGTCTTCTTCTTCCTCTCCATTCTCCTATAAATAGCAGCCTCATTCTTCTCACAAATTCACACCCCAATGGGGAGGGACAAACCCTCCTCTTTCTCTTCTCCCTCTCACATCATATTTTCCATTCTCTAGTATTTAGGATTTTCAAGGCTTCAAGGAGGAGAAGAAGGAGATGTCACCATCACCACCAGCCATCAACCACACGTGTTCATCACCATCATCACCTTGGGAATCTCGGCTTTGGATTGCTTGCTTTCAAGGATTCAAAGATCCGTGGTCTTCGAGTTCTTCATGCTCTCCATATGGTGTAATTCGACTTTATTCTTTAAATTCTCTAATGAGTTCCTCTTTGTTGCTTGATTATTCTTTGTATTAGTTAACATGACATGATTTATATAATTTTCAGCCTATATTTATGAGTTTATTTAGTTATTGGATTCTAATTAATTAGTTCTTCTAGTAGCTTATGTGACTCCGTTTATTTGATTCTGTTTTATAGAAAACTTTTATGTGTTTATGTTATAGGGTTTGAAACTTATAATATTTGCATATAATTGGAGCTAGAGTTAGGGATTACAATTCACCTAATAGTTTTGGAAACCTAATTCACAAGTAGTAAAGGCTTTGGACAAAGGTCGGTGTCAAATAAAAAGGATTGCGGACATATGGACTTTTCTATAATGGGTCGTGCACTTTGATTAACAACTCTTCTTCTATGCGTTAAACATGGTTTGACTAGCTAGCTTTCTAGACTAAGATGGCATGTTTAATTGGTTAATCTAGGTGCTTTCACTTAGGTTAATTTTCGTAGAGAGGTTTTATTTGGGGAATGGTTAGCTTCTAACTTTCCACATATGTTAATTTCGGTTTCATGGCTAGGGAACTTGGTTAATTTTCGGTCCAATAATTGGTAAACTTGTATACTTGTGGCTGAACTTTATATACTTTGTGTTTCATCCCATCTTATTTAATTTATTCTTTGTAATTTAATTAATTTATTTCATTCAATTTATCTCTCAATTCCCCTTTTTACTTTGTACATATGTATATATTTATACTTTATACTTGTTAATAATAATTCTTTATTTTATTTAATTCTTTGTGACATTTTTTGTTAGGTACACCCTTTGATCTCCGTTGTGAACGATACCCTACTTACACCACTATACTACCGATAGGGTTTTTTTTAAATTGATGCTCATTTTGAGCGTGTCAATTTTTGGCGCCGTCGACGTGGATTGAAAATATTCCTAACCTAATATTTTTTTTTTGTGAATACTGTTTATAATTTTTTGTAATTATTACTGTTTTTATTACTTGTATATAATTACTGTTTACTTTTTATTGTTTATAATTTTACTTTTTTTTTAACTGTTCATATTACTTGTTTATATTACTTGTCTATATTACTTGTGACTAGTTGTTGTTATTACTTGTTTTTAATACTTGTTCATATTTTGTTACACTTAGTAATTATACTTAGGTATCTTTAATATAGTTGATTATTTTTTTGTTGTTGTAAGTTGTAACTTGAACGGAAATAGGTAAGGTCCTTTTGTTAATATTGGCCTAAACCCTTCATTTTTACCGTAAGGTTATTTGAGGTCGAGGGCGGCCTTTATTAACACTTGGAGAATTGTCGAACACTTAAGTGCTTTCTCAACTGAGTAAGGGGCACATGAATGGTGTCTAGATATGATCAAGACTCGGGTGACGGGTTTGTAAAATTGGATTCAGAGGACTTGTCCACTAAATGAATCCTGCCTCTCGCTTATCTCTTGTGATCTGGCCATTCGCCTTCTGAAAACACGGAAAGTCATTTAAGTCAAGGCATTGCACCTAGGCCGCAAGTCCACCTTGAGTTACCGCTTGGAATCAACTTTCATTTTTTTTCAACTATATTCAGGCAAAGGAAAATATTTTTGTACACTTAAGTGTATTGTGTAAATAAAATATACGTAGACATAGGAAAATTTATTCATTCATTTTGTATAGATAATTTGTGATACATTTTTAACATTGTAAATATTTTGTTTTTATTTTGTAAATTTATTACTAACCTTTTTATTTTGTATAGGAAATAATCCGGGTTTATCGGAAATTCTACCACATACATCGGAGCATACGTTTAGGAAGTCAAGGTTGAAAAACCTTGAGGTTGATGTCTTGTTGGTGATTTTCGGTTTCCTCGGGAGTAAAAAGGTAAGTTTTCTTTTCACTCTCGTTATTTATTTGATTTAAAAAATAATAAAAAAATAAAAAAATAGAAAATTTGTAATTGTAAATAAAAAAAAAAAAAGTGTTTGTTTGTTTGTTTGTTTTACTCTTTGTAATTATTTATTTTTACTGTTTATAATTACTGTTTGTTTTATTTTTGGGCTTGTTGTTTGTTTGTTATTGGGCCTTAGGCCCGTTTGTGTGATTGGTTAGGTTTTAGGTTTCGAAAAAAAAAAAAAGTAATAAATTAAAAAATTTTAGCCCATTGGGCTCGTGACATTCACGAAGCCCAAAACCCGTAACCCAAGCCCATTTTAGTGTGTCGGGCCTGTTCGTTTTTAGGCCCATTAGTTTAAGCCCACCAATAATGGGCCGGAGATTTCTTTGGCCCAGGCCCACTTTAAGGCCCAGACCATTCCGATGACCCAAGCCCGTTTAAAGTGTCGGCAAGCGCGTGTGCTACACGTTTTCACTGTTCACTTTACGACTTTTCGTAAAGTATTAAAAAAATAAAATAAAAAAATAAAAAATAGAAAATCAAAAAAAATTTTGATTGGGCCGACGCACGACTTTTGCGTCGGCCGAATTGTTTAATAAATCGTGCGCGCGTTCCACTATTCCCTTTGCGACTTTCGTCGCTCGATCCGTGATTTACGGATCTTTGTCTTCGACTTTGGACACGCGTCCGTCCATTCCGTTCCCTTCCCCTTCGGTTTGCGTTAGTGCCTTAGGTCATTTCACGCGTTTTCCCTTTGTCTCTCTCACTCTCTCTCTCGCTTCTCTCTCTCTCGTGTTCTTCGTGTTCTTGAGTTTTTCCCGTAAAACCTCCCAATTCCCGTAAAGCTATCCTCCCTTCCCAAACCACAAATGGCCAAAAGAGTTAATTCTTTCGCCGATTTGTTTCAGTGTGTCCTTCAGAGAACCCAATCTTTGAAGGCTTGGCTGAAATAATTCCACCGAGCATGCTCAATAGCGCCGATGCTAGCATGCCGACCGAGCCACTACCACAACCGCAACCACTACCCCAAGCACCAATCTTGGTCGCTGATCCACCTATCGAGCCGGAAGCCGCTCCCGTCTATAGGAGACTTCCGAGGTCGAAGTACAACGAAAGCTCGGAGAGATGCACTTGCGGCTTTCTTTGCGGTGTATTCTCACCCCACCAAGCCACAACGAGAAAGATTTGGTCCGAAAATCGGACTTGAGGAGGACCAAGTCTATTATCGGGGGGTCGAGAAATAGGAAGAAGTTCGGTATCCAGCCTTCCGAGCAGCGTATCGCCGAGCTAGAGAAAAGAAACGATCAGCCGGTGAGCAAAAACGAGGAGCTTCAAATGCAGAATCAAAGACTCGTCGATGCTCTCCACAGCCGGCATCCGTCCCACCGCGGAGGTCCCGTTCCGCACTCGGATGTGCCACGGCGAAGGCTCGAAGTCGTTCCTCAACAACAAGAGCCTATTCTCGAGTCGTCCGACGATTCCATCGACACGGACCACTTGAGACGGGATGTGCGGAGCCTCATGCCAACACTTATCGAGCGCCCATCCATACCTTTGCCATCCGACACCCTTCCCGGACCTGCTCATGATCTTGTCTGGAGTCCACACCGACTTGATCTCGGATATCGTCCGTAAGGCCAAACACGAGCTCCCGCTCACGGCCACCGCCGGATTTCCTTTGTGGATAACTTCACCGACTCCCGACACGTCTATTCATCCCGAGACTCTTCATAGGCCGAGTACTTGCGAGTGTTTCAACGAGCCGAACCTCGCTCCGTACTTCAAAGCCGAATCGTCGAGACACTCGGCAACCATCCATCTTTATCCGACCACCATCGTTCGATCTTAATGGATGTTGGTCGATGGTCGCCGCTCTTCCGTAGCATGATCACAAACGCCAAGACGTTGGAGATCCTTTCCTCCAAAGAACGAAGAAGGCTACGAGGAGCATACGCAGTGATGTCGGCCGAGTTTCGGTGCCATCTCACATCGTCTCAACTCGTGAAGTCCAGTTCGTTCGGTACTCTCACCAACAACCGGATGGAAGTCGGGTCGTCGTGGATGTCTCCGTGGATGAATCGCGCACAAATCCAAAGCCTTCCGTGAGATCGATTTGCCGAAAACGCCCCTCCGGATGCCCGATACGTGATCTTCATAATGGATCTTCCTTGGTCACTTGGGTGGAGCACGTGGATGTACGCGAAAAGGAGATGAAGGCCGCTTCGAACCTTTTGTTCATTCAGTGGTTCGCTTTTGGTGCAAAGCGTTGGATCTCAACTCTCCAACGACAAGCCGAGCGCTACATGTGCGCCACAGTATCCACTCTTCACCCGGTGACTCGATTATTTCTCTTGAAGGAAGAAGAGGACTTGCGGAAATGGCAAAACAGATGACGATCCGTTTCTTCAACGACATCGCAACTCCACGTACCACCACCGGACTTGTTCGAACCGAACAAGAGACACTCGAATGGAGGTCGTGACCAACAAGCGAAGGGGTGATCCGAGCAAGCCCCCGGAGTCAATCGTACCGCTGGTTGTTCCGTCGTTCATCTCTCCCATCACACCAGGATCTTTGAGTTCCTCAAAGACGTGCGTACAAGACCGCAAGTGGGATAGTATGTCGATGGACAGCTCGTACGTGTGCTAGCAAATTTCACCATCGGTCTTGACCCGCGGAACCAGATTTCGGTGCTCGCCATAGATAGTCACAACGACTTCCTTATTCTTCAGGAGTGTCGCACCGATGCAACAGGGTCGTCCGTGATTTACGCGCCGATCAACCATTCCATTCTCCAAAGGTTTGCTATGTGGAGTTCAACCGGAGCCATTTCCGCTTATGTCTTCAGGCTTCTCCATTCCCGCCTAAACGTATCCGGAGCTGTACTTGACGGAACACTCGCCGACTATGGTGTTCCGGATCTCGTGAGGGCTACATCAGCCAAGTCCGCCGTGGAGTCGGCAACAACCCTTGTCCAGGACACACTTCAACGGATCAGAGCCGCAGTCAATTAAGGAGCAAACGTTGGATGCAAGGCCCCGCTAGCCTTGTTTGTGACTCGTTGGTGACTTGCTTCGGGAGGAGCTTAACGATCTTCAAAGGGGAGTATTTCTGTTTCCTTTTTCATTTGTATAAATGTTGTGTGTTTACTTCTGTTTATTTCTATTTGTGTGTTTATTTATGTTTGTGTGCTTAAATTCAATAACCATGCTTGGATTTTTCATTTTCGTGAAATATCTGTCTAACATTGAGGACAATGTTTAATTCAAGTGTGGGGGGAAGGTTTCAGTTTATTTTATTAAAAAAAGAAAAAAAATTGAAAAATTGAAAAAAATTCAAAAAAATAATTTACTTGTTTTTGTTTTCTACGGTAACAATATATCGACTAGATCATACTTACTCCCTTGGTAGCGTTGAACCTACCATTGCACTAAGTAAGTCCCTGTGGTCACGTATTGTTACCCTAATAAAAAAAATTGAAAAAGAAAAAAAAAATTTTGCTTTTGTTGTTTGTTTGTTTATTTGTTTGTTTTCGTTTTCTACGGTAACGGTATATCGACTATATCACACTCACTCCCTTGGTAGCGTTGAACCTACCATTGCACTAAGTGAGTCCCTGTGGTCACGTATTGTTACCTACATT
The DNA here is from genome assembly GCA_030142095.1 of Rubus idaeus. Lineage (NCBI taxonomy): Eukaryota > Viridiplantae > Streptophyta > Magnoliopsida > Rosales > Rosaceae > Rubus > Rubus idaeus. The sequence goes on along the minus strand of CM057968.1, from coordinate 14,436,715 downwards.
GAAAAATCAAAAAAATCAAAAAATCAAAAATTACAAAAATATTTGCTTCTGTTTTGTGTTTTTGTGTGTTTATCTGTGTTGTGTTTTGTTCTTTCCAATTCCGATGATGAATTGAGTTTAATTGCTATGATTTTGAGAATGTTTATTATATGATAAGGCTTTGTGTAATTTGCTTTGGATTTAATTTGCATAACTTGTGATTGCTCGAAATTCCATGTTCACATAACCTGTTTCGATTAGTTGATTGCAATCCGAGAAGCACATTTAAACATACATTGTCATGCATACCCAGAAAATGTGAGGATTTGAACCTATTGTATATTCACATGTATGCATATTTCATACATTTACTCGTTCTTCATGTGTGCACAATTCATGAGTTTTTGAACCTAGAACTTGCTCAGAGACCACTTGAAACATTTTGTTAATCTGTAATGAATTAGAAATGAGTAAGGCATTAGTTGAGCACCATGGCCAAAATATTTACCATCCATCTAAACACGAACTTTAGGAATCCCCTTTTGAACTAAACACTCATTAGCCGTTTCTTTTGTTCACCCACACCATTTCACCCTTGTTTTATTGTGTTTGCAAGACGATGATAGTGACTTCTTATGTTTTTATGCTTCGGATTTGTATGGTAGTATACCAAAAGGCAAGTGTGGGGGTGTATTTATTTTGTTGTAATTGTTCAAAGAAAAAAAAAATCAGAAATAAAAAGAAGGAATAAATTCCTCAAAAAAAAAAAAAAAAAAAAAAAAAAAAGAAAGAAAGAAAAAAATGTCGAAAGAGAAATTCCAAAAATAGAGTTATTTTCTTGTTTTTATTTTCAATAAAAGGTTGGAGGAGAATAAGAAAGTTGTTTCGGGTATAGCATAGGTATGAGTTTCAAAGTCGTTGATTTGTCTTGCAAACATGTGAAACATTTTCCATTTCGAGTCCTTTCACTTCATTGACCATTCACCATTTACCATTCATCCTTTTGTCCCTGTTTCACCTAAAAAGCCCTTATGATCTGATGATTTGTGGATTAATTGTGGAGAGTCGGTTAATGAGCAAGCATATGGGAACACTACTTGTGTAATTGTTTTGAGAGTAAACACTTAACCCTAAACACTGAGCGGAAATATTTAGTGAATCTTGTGAGGTTTAGTGGTTAATGTTGTTTCAATGTGCCTATTGGATTGCTTGACATTAATTGTATACTTGGTTTTCACACACTACACCCGAGCATAAATGAGATGTGCATGTTAAAGACTTAGCAAATTCGTTAGCCTTGGTATATAATTTGTATTCTCCTGATTATAACTCTTCTGAACTCGCTGAGGGTTATGGTTGGAAAGAATATATGTTTTGTGTTTCCCTTTTCTGTTTTGTGTTGTTTTGTTTTAAGTTTTGTGTTGCTAGAGGACTAGCAGTAGCTAAGTGTGGGGGAATTTGATAGGAGCACAAAGTGTGACGTTTTTAATGTGTTTTCCCTACTATTTGGCTATGATTTAATTGTAACTTTGCTATTTTAGCTTAGTTTCCATATTTGAGTCCAAAATGATGTATTAATGTGAACATGTGCAGAAACGAAGTCTAATGGGCTTTTGCGAGGCCCATTAAGAGGTGGTCTGCCATGAGGCCCAAGATGGAAGGCCCAAACCCAAGAAGGAGGCCCAAACCCAAGATGGAAGGCCCAAACCCAAGATGAAGGCCCAAGTCCATGAAGGAAGGCCCAAGTTCACAAAGCATGAGAAAAGGCCCAAGCCCAGATTTTCGGACATTCTGCCTGTGCAGATTAGTCAACTTGCGAAGCCCATATCTCCCAATTGCACCGTTGGATCCAGCTGTATTTTTGATATACGCTGCACATGTGTGTTAGGTATTCTGGATTAAAATTTCAGAATCATCCAACCGTTCAAACGTCAATTATTCCATTCTAAGTGGGCATAGCTCAGTGCTGTCTGCTTTTTATTTCTTTCCTCTTCTTTTATTCTCAATGCTCCACTCACCACCATATTGCCATCCATCTCACCACCCCATCTTTGTTGCTTTCTCTCCATCACCATTAGTGTTTGATTTCTTTTACCTAAATAAATGGTTCATTGCCATATGACTACATTTCCACCATTCCACTTACCATTTCTTTTCTACCACTCACATTCCACTTCTCTTCCTTTTGTTTCTTTATTTCTTTCATTGTCTTCTTCTTCCTCTCCATTCTCCTATAAATAGCAGCCTCATTCTTCTCTTCAAATACACACCCCAATGGGGAGGGACAAACCCTCCTCTTTCTCTTCTCCCTCTCACATCATATTTTCCATTCTCTAGTATTTAGGGTTTTCAAGGCTTCAAGGAGGAGAAGAAGGAGATGTCACCATCACCACCAGCCATCAACCACACGTGTTCATCACCATCATCACCTTGGGAATCTCGGCTTTGGATTGCTTGCTTTCAAGGATTCAAAGATCCGTGGTCTTCGAGTTCTTCATGCTCTCCATATGGTGTAATTCGACTTTATTCTTTAAATTCTCTAATGAGTTCCTCTTTGTTGCTTGATTATTCTTTGTATTAGTTAACATGACATGATTTATATAATTTTCAGCCTATATTTATGAGTTTATTTAGTTATTGGATCCTAATTAATTAGTTCTTCTAGTAGCTTATGTGACTCCGTTTATTTGATTCTGTTTTATAGAAAACTTTTATGTGTTTATGTTATAGGGTTCGAAACTTATAATATTTGCATATAATTGGAGCTAGAGTTAGGGATTACAATTCACCTAATAGTTTTGGAAACCTAATTCACAAGTAGTAAAGGCTTTGGACAAAGGTCGGTGTCAAATAAAAAGGATTGCGGACATATGGACTTTTCTATAATGGGTCGTGCACTTTGATTAACAACTCTTCTTCTATGCGTTAAACATGGTTTGACTAGCTAGCTTTCTAGACTAAGATGACATGTTTAATTGGTTAATCTAGGTGCTTTCACTTAGGTTAATTTTCGTAGAGAGGTTTTATTTGGGGAATGGTTAGCTTCTAACTTTCCACATATGTTAATTTCGGTTTCATGGCTAGGGAACTTGGTTAATTTTCGGTCCAATAATTGGTAAACTTGTATACTTGTGGCTGAACTTTATATTCTTTATGTTTCATCCCATCTTATTTAATTTATTCTTTGTAATTTAATTAATTTATTTCATTCAATTTATCACTCAATTCTCCTCTTTTACTTTGTACATACGTATATATTCTTTATACTTGTTAATAATAATTCTTTATTTTATTTAATTCTTTGTGACATTTTTTGTTAGGTACACCCTTTGATCTCCGTTGTGAACGATACCCTACTTACACCACTATACTACCGATAGGGTTTTTTTTAAATTGATGCTCATTTTGAGCGTGTCAAAATTCTTACCCCTTTTTTTTCTCTCCAATCCCAAACTTACTCTTTTTTTTCTTTTTTTTTTTCCGAACCACTTTTTCTTTTTTTTTTGTGGTGGGGAGAAAAAACAAAAAACCAACCAGCCGCCCTTTTTCTCTCTGGGTGGTTTTTTTTTTTGGAACGCCCCATATAAAAGGAGGGGGCCCCGGCCGGGGGGGGGGAGCAAGAACCAGATCGGGGGGGGGGGGGGGGGGGGGGGGCGGGGGGCGGGGTTGTGGCTCGGTCGGCATGCTAACATCGGCGCTATCCCCCCCCCCCGGGCCCCCCGGCGCGGGGGGGGGGGGGGGGGGGGGGGGGGGGGGGGGGCGTGAGCATGCTCGGTGGAATTATTTCAGCCGGACCTTCAAAGATCGGGTTCTCCGAAGGACCTGCCCGAAACAAATCACCGAAAGAATTCACTCTTTTGGCCATTTGTGGTTTGGGAGGGGGTGGAAAGCTTTTGGGATTTGGGAGGTTTTCTCGGGAAAACTCAAGAACAGATGAAGAACACGAAGAACACGAGAGAGAAAACGAGAGAAAGAGAGAGAGACTAAGGGAAAACGTGAAATGACCTAAGGAAACTAACGCAAACGAAGGGAAAGGAAGGAACGGACGCACGCTCGCACACGTGCCACGGACGAGAAGACCCGCAAATTGTGGATCGGGCGACGAAAGTCGTAAAGTCTACAGTAGACACGCACGCGGTTTATTAAACAATTCGGCCGACGCAAAAGTCGTGCGTCGGCCCAATCAAATTTTTTTTCATTTTCATTTTTTTATTTTTTATTTTTGTTTTTAAATACTTTACGAAAAGTCGTAAAGTGAACAGTGAAAACGCGTGTGAAACACGCGCAAAGGTTGCCGACACTTTAAACGGGCTTGGGCCATCGAAATGGTTTGGGCCTTAAAGTGGGCCTGGGCCAAAGAAATCTCCGGCCCATTATTGGTGGGCTTAAACTAATGGGCCTAAAAACGAACAGGCCCGACACACAAATGGGCTTGGGTTACGGGTTTTGGGCTTCGTGAATGACACGAGCCCAATGGGCTAAATTTTTTTATTTTTTATTTTTTATTTTTATTTCGAAACCTAAAACCCTAACCAATCACACAAACGAATAGGCCTAAGGCCCAATATCAAAACAAACTAACAAACAAGCCCAAAACAAATAATAAGAATAGTAATTATAAACAGTAAAAAAAAAAAAAAAAAAAAAAAATAATTACCAACAGTAAAACAAAAACAAACACACTTGTTTTTTATTTACAAAATTTTTTTTTATTTTTTTTTTATTTTTTTATTTTTTAAATAAATAACAAGAGTGAAAAGAAAACTTACCTTTTTACTCCTGAGGAAACCAAAAATCACCAACAAGACATCAACCTCAAGGTTTTTCAACCTTGACTTCCTAAACGTATGCTCCGATGTATGTGGTAAAATTTTCGAATAACTGACACGCCCAAAAGGAGCATCAATTTAAAAAACCCTATCGGTTGTAGTATAGTGGTAAGTAGGGTATCGTTCACAACGGAGATCAAAGGGTGTACCTAACAAAAATTGTCACAAAGAATTAAATAAAATAAAGAATTATTAACAAGTATAAAGTATAAATATATACATATGTACACAGTAAAAAGGGGGTTAAAGAAATTGATTGAATGAAATAAATTAATTAATCTACAAAGAATAAATGAAATAAGATGGGATGAAACACAAAGTATATAAAGTTCAGCCACAAGTATACAAGTTTACCAATTATTGGACCGAAAATTAACCAAGTTCCCTAGCCATGAAACCGAAATTAACATATGTGAAATGTTGGACCGCCAATTATCATTCCCCAAATAAAACCACTTTCATGAAAATTAACCTAAGCGACCGCACCTAGATTAATCAATCAAACATGCAAAGGTAGCTAATCAAAACATGTCCAACGCATAAAAGAAGAGTTGTTAATTAAAGTGCACGACCTAGTGGGACCGCCCATCTATCCGTGATCCTTCTTATTTGTTCCGACCTGTTTCCAAAGCCTTTACTACTTGTGAATTAGAATTAAAACCCTAATTCTAGCACCAATTATATGCGATCATCTTAAGTTTGCAACCTTAAAACAAAAACATATAAAAGTTATCTACTAAAATAGAATCAAATAAACGGAGTCACATAAGCTACTAGAAGAACTAATTAATTAGGATCCAACAATTAAATAAATCCATAAACAAGGGCTGAATATTATATAAATCATGTCATGTTAACTAATACAAAGGATAAACAAGCAACAAAGAGGCATAAATTTAAAGGCTAAGTCGAAATACACCGTATGAATAGCATGAAGATCTTGAAGCCACATCTTGAATCCTTGACCACAAGTAATCCAAGCCGTGAAGACAAGGTGATGATGGTGATGTTGAATAGGGGCTGGTGGTGATGGTGTAGACGCCTTCTCCTCCTCCTTCAACTCTTGAAAACTCAAAATACTAGAGAATGAAAAATATGATGTGAGATGGAGAAGAGAAAGAGGAGGGTTTGTCCCTCCCGATTGAGGTGTGTATTGGTGAATTGGTGAGAAGAATGAGGCTGCTATTTATAGGAGAATGGAGAGGAAGAAGAAGACAATGCAAGAAATAAAGAAAGAAAAGGAAGAGAAGTGGAATGTGAGTGGTAGAAAAGAAATGGTAAGTGGAATGGTGGAAATGTAGTCATATGGCAATGAACCATTTATTTAGGTAAAAGAAATTAAACACTAATGGTGTGGGCAGAAAGAAGAGGAAAGAATATAGGGGTGAGTGGAGCATTGAAAATAAAAGAAGAGGAAAGAAATAAAAAGCAGACAGCACTGAGCAGTTCCCACTTAGAACGGAATAATGCACGTTTGAACGGTTGGATGATTCTCAAATTTTAATACAGAATATATAACACACACATGCAGCGTGTATCAAAATTACAGCTGGATCCAACGGTGCAATTGGGAGATATTGGCTTCGCAAGTTGACATATCTGCACAGGCAGATTGTCCGAAAATGGGCTTGGACCTTCCTTCTTGGGCTTGGGCCTTTCTTCTTGGGCTTGGGCCTTTCTTCTTCATGGATTTGGGCCTTCTTGGGCCTCACGGTAGCTCACTTCTTAATGGGCCTCGAAAAAGCCCATTAGACTTCGTAAATTTCCGAGCTCCGATTTTCTGCACGTATTCACATTTATATATCATTTAGGGACTCAAATATGGAAACTAAGCAAAAATAACAAAGTTACAATTAAATCATAGCCAAATAATAGGGAAAATACATTAAAAACGTCACACTTTGTGCTCCTATCAATTACTTGTGGTCAAGGATTCAAGATGTGGCTTCAAGATCTTCATGCTATACATACGGTGTATTTCGACTTAGCCTTTAAATTTATACCTCTTTGTTGCTTGTTTATCCTTTGTATTAGTTAACATGACATGATTTATATAATATTCAGCCCTTGTTTATGGATTTATTTAATTGTTGGATCATAATTAATTAGTTCTTCTAGTAGCTTATGTGACTCCGTTTATTTGATTCTATTTTAGTAGAGAACTTTTATACGTTTTTGTTTTAAGGTTGCAAACTTAAGATGATTGCATATAATTGGTGCTAGAATTAGGGTTTTAATTCTAATTCACAAGTAGTAAAGGCTTTGGAAAGAGGTCGGAATGAAATAAGAAGGATCACGGATAGATGGGCGGTCCCACTAGGTCGTGCACTTTAATTAACAACTCTTCTTTTATGCGTTGGACATGTTTTGATTAGCTACCTTTGCATGTTTGATTGGTTAATCTAGGTGCGGTCGCTTAGGTTAATTTTCATGAAAGTGGTTTTATTTGGGGAATGATAATTGGCGGTCCAGCATTCCACATATGTTAATTTCGGTTTCATGGCTAGGGAACTTGGTTAATTTTCGGTCCAATAATTGGTAAACTTGTATATTGTGGCTGAACTTTATATACTTTGTGTTTCATCCCATCTTATTTAATTTATTCTTTATAATTTAATTAATTTATTTCATTCAATTTATCTCTTAAACCCCGTTTTACTTTGTACATATGTATATATTCTTTATACTTGTTAATAATAATTCTTTATTTTATTTAATTCTTTGTGACAATTTTTTGTTAGGTACACCCTTTGATCTCCGTTGTGAACGATACCCTACTATACACTATACTACAACCGATAGGGTTTTTTTTAAATTGATGCTCATTTTGGGCCTATCAATTTTTGGCGCCGTCGACGGGGATTGAAAATTCCTAACTATTATTTTGTGAATATTTGTGAATAATACTTGTTTATACTTGTTGATATTTTGTTACACTTACTAATTTTACTTGTAGATATTTTACACTTAGTAATTATATTTAGGTGTCTTTTATATAGTTGATTATTTTTTTGTTGTTGTAAGTTGTAACTTGAACGGAAATAGGTAAGGTCCTTTTGTTAATATTGGCCTAAACCCTTCATTTTTACCGTAAGGTTATTTGAGGTTGAGGGCGGCCTTTATTAACACTTGGAGAATTGTCGAACACTTAAGTGCTTTCTCAACTGAGTAAGGGGCACATGAATGGTGTCTAGATATGATCAAGACTCTGGGTGACGGGTTTGTAAAATTGGATTCAGAGGACTTGTCCACTAAATGAATCCTGCCTCTCGCTTATCTCTTGTGATCTGGCCATTCGCCTTCTGAAAACACGGAAAGTCATTTACGTCAAGACATTGCACCTAGGCCGTACGTCCACCTTGAGTTACCGCTTGGAATCAACTTTCATTTTTTTCAACTATATTAAGGAAAATGAAAATATTTTTGTACACTTAAGTGTATCTTGTAAATAAAATATACTTAGACATAGGAAATTTTATTTATTCATTTTGTATAGATAATTTGTGACATTATTTTTAACTTTGTAAATATTTTGTTTTTAACTTGTAAATTTTATTACTAACCTTTTAATATTTATAGGGAATAATCCGGGTTTATCGGAAAATTTTACCACATACATCGGAGCATACGTTTAGGAAGTCAAGGTTGAAAAACCTTGAGGTTGATGTCTTGTTGGTGATTTTCGGTTTCGTCGGGAGTAAAAAGGTAAGTTTTCTTTTCACTCTCGTTATTTGTTTTAAAAAGAAAAAAAAAAAAAAAAAAAATTTAGCCCATTGGGCTCGTGTCATTCACGAAGCCCAAAACCCGTAACCCAAGCCCATTAGTGTGTCGGGCCTGTTCGTTTTTAGGCCCATTAGTTTAAGCCCACCAATAATGGGCCGGAGATTTCTTTGGCCCATGCCCACTTTAAGGCCCAAACCATTTCGATGGCCCAGGCCCGTTTAAAGTGTCGGCAAGCGCGTGTGCTACGCGTTTTCACTGTTCACTTTACGACTTTTCGTAAAGTATTAAAAAAAATAAAAAAATAAAAAATTGAAAATCAAGAAAAAATGTGATTGGGCCGACGCACGACTTTTGCGTCGGCCGAATTGTTTAATAAATCGTGCGCGCGTTCCATGACAGGCTACAATGTAGCGTCAATTTAAAAAAACCCTATCGGTAGTAGTATAGTGCATAGTAGGGTATCGTTCACAACGGAGATCAAAGGGTGTACCTAACAAAAATTGTCACAAGAATTAAATAAAATAAAGAATTATTATTAACAAGTATAAAGAATATATACATATGTACAAAGTAAAAAGGGGGTTAAAGAAATTGATTGAATGAAATAAATTAATTAAATTACAAAGAATAAATTAAATAAGATGGGATGAAACACAAAGTATATAAAGTTCAGCCACAAGTATACAAGTTTACCAATCATTGGACCGAAAATTAACCAAGTTCCCTAGCCATGAAACCGAAATTAACATATGTGGAATGCTGGACCGCCAATTATCATTCCCCAAATAAAACCACTTTCATGAAAATTAACCTAAGCGACCGCACCTAGATTAACCAATCAAACATGCAAAGGTAGCTAATCAAAACATGTCCAACGCATAAAAGAAGAGTTGTTAATTAAAGTGCACGACCTAGTGGGACCGCCCATCTATCCGTGATCCTTTTTATTTGTTTCCGACCTCTTTCCAAAGCCTTTACTACTTGTGAATTAGAATTAAAACCCTAATTCTAGCATCAATTATATGCAATCATCTTAAGTTTGCAACCTTAAAACAAAAACATATAAAAGTTATCTACTAAAATAGAATCAAATAAACGGAGTCACATAAGCTACTAGAAGAACTAATTAATTAGGATCCAACAATTAAATAAATCCATAAACAAGGGCTGAATATTATATAAATCATGTCATGTTAACTAATACAAAGGATAAACAAGCAACAAAGAGGCATAAATTTAAAGGCTAAGTCGAAATACACCGTATGAATAGCATGAAGATCTTGAAGCCACATCTTGAATCCTTGACCACAAGTAATCCAAGCCGTGAAGACAAGGTGATGATGGTGATGGTGATGTTGAATAGGGGCTGGTGGTGATGGTGTAGACGCCTTCTCCTCCTCCTTGAAGTCTTGAAAACCCATAGTATTAGAGAATGGAAAATATGATGTGAGAAGAGAAAGAGGAGGGTTTGTCCCTCCCCATTGGGGTGTGTTTCAAGAGAAGAATGAGGCTGCTATTTATAGGAGAATGGAGAGGAAGAAGAAGACAATGAAAGAAATAAAGAAAGAAAAGGAAGAGAAGTGGAATGTGAGTGGTAGAAAAGAAATGGTAAGTGGAATGGTGGAAATGAAGTCATATGGCAATGAACCATTTATTTAGATAAAAGAAATCAAACACTAATATTGTGGGCAGAAAGAAGAGGAAAGAATATAGGGGTGAGTGGAGCATTGAAAATAAAAGAAGAGGAAAGAAATAAAAAGCAGACAGCACTGAGCAGTTCCCACTTAGAACGGAATAATGCACGTTTGAACGGTTGGATGATTCTCAAATTTTAATACAGAATATATAACACACACATGCAGCGTGTATCGAAATTACAGCTGGATCCAACGGTGCAATTGGGAGATATTGGCTTCGCAAGTTGACATATCTGCACAGGCAGATTGTCCGAAAATGGGCTTGGACCTTCCTTCTTGGGCTTGGGCCTTTCTTCTTGGGCTTGAGCCTTTCTTCATGCATTTGGGCCTTCATCTTCATGGATTTGGGCCTTCATCTTGGGCCTCACGGTAGCTCACTTCTTAATGGGCCTCGAAAAAGCCCATTAGACTTCGTAAATTTCCGAGCTCCGATTTTCTGCACGTATTCACATTTATATATCATTTAGGGACTGAAATATGGAAACTAAGCAAAAATAGCAAAGTTACAATTAAATCATAGCCAAATAGTAGGGAAAATACATTAAAAACGTCACACTTTGTGCTCCTATCAAATTCCCCCACACTTAGCTATTGCTAGTCCCTTAGCAACACAAAACGTAAAACAAAACAACACAAAACAGAAAAGGGAAACACAAAACATATATTCTTTCCAACCATAATCCTCAGCGAGTTCACAACAGTTGTAATTAACAGAATAAAAATTATATACCAAGGCTAAAGAATTTGCTAAGCATTTAACATGTACATCTCATTCATGCTCGGGTGAAGTGTGTGAAAACCAAGTATACAATCAATCTCATGCAATCCAATAGGCACATCGAAACAACATTAACCACTAAAGCTCACAATGATCTCTAAATATTTCCGCTCAGTGTTTAGGGTTAAGTGTTTACTCTCATAACAATTGCACAAGTAATGTTCCCATAAGCTTGCTCATTAACCAACTCTCCACAATTAATCCACAAATCATTAAATCATAAGGGCTTTCAATGGTGTAATGGGGCCAAAGGTTAGGGGTTAAAAGAAACGAAGGGAAAGGAAATACAAAATGTCCCGAGTGTTCCACAAAACAATTTTGTGACTTGTTTTCTATATGCTTAAACAATCAAACAACCAACCAAACTTTTATTCACCTCCAATCTTTCACACTTTCTGAACAAAAACTTCTTATTCTTTTTTTTTTCTTTTTTTTTCTTTTTTTTTTGTAATAATTTTTTTTTTTACACAACATTTTTTTTTTACAACACCCCCACACTTACTTCTTTCACAAACCAGAAGACTTTTCAAGCACAAAATACCACCACAAGTCACAAAATTGTCTCTTTAACACATGTTGGAACAAAGGCAGGTTAGTGTTTAAGCTAAAAACAGGTTAGGAGTAAGCGGGTTAACAAAGAAAAAGGCTAAAAACATGTTAGGCTCAAAAGAGGTTAACCTAAAGGATTAGTGTTTACGGGGCTGTAAGTCAGTTTGGCCATGGTGCTCAACTAATGCCTTAATCATCTCTAATTCATCACAGATTAATAAAACGTTTCAAGCGGTCTCTGAGCAAGTTCTAGGTTCAAAACTCATGAATTGTGCACACATGAAGAACGAGTAAATGTATGAAATATGCATACATGTGAATATTCAATAGGCTCAAGTCCTCACATTTTCTGGGTATGCATGACAATGTATGTTCAAATGTGCTTCTCGGATTGCAATCAATTAATCAACACAGGTTATGTGAACATGGAATTTCGAGCAATCACAAGTTATGCATATTAAATCCAAAGCAAACTACACAAAGCCTTGACATATAATAAACATTCTCCTAATCACAACAATTAAACTCAATTCATCATTGGAATTGGAAAGAACAAAGCACAAAACAAACAATAACACACAAAACAGAAGCAAATATTTTTGTCATTTTTGATTTTTTGATTTTTTTGATTATATTTTTATTTTTGATATAGCTCAAATAAACAAACAAGCACTTTCTAAGACTCGATAGCTCCAAAGCCAGTGCGAAACAAACGAGCTTACAAAACTATTTTTTTTTTCTTTTTCAATTTTTTTTTATTAGGGTAACAATACGTGACCACAGTGACTTACTTAGTGCAATGGTAGGTTCAACGCTACCAAGGGAGTAAGTATGATCTAGTCGATATACCGTTACCGTAGAAAACAAAAACAAGTAAATTATTTTTTATTTTTATTTTTTTTGAATTTTTTTAATTTTTCAAATTTTTTATTTTCTTTTTAATAAACCTTCCCCCCACACTTGAATTAAACATTGTCCTCAATGTTAGACAGATATTTCACGAAAATGAAAAATTCAAGCATGGTTATTGAATTTAAACATACAAACAGAAGTAAACACACAACATATATACAAATGAAAAACAAATAAGTTAAAGAAAAACTCCCCCTTGTAGATCGTGAAGCTCCTCCCGAAGCAAGTCACCAACAGATCACAAACAAGGCTAGCAGGGCCTTGCATCCAACGTTTGCTCCTTAATTGACTGCGGCTCGATCCTTTGAAGTGTGTCCTGGACAAGGGTAGTTGCCGACTCCACGGCGACTTGGCCGATGTAGCCTTCACCGAGATCTGGAACACTATAGTCAGCAGTGTTCCGTCAAGTACAGCTCCGGATACGTTAGGCAGAATGGAGAAGCCTGAAGACATAAGCGGAAATGGCTCCGGTTGAACTCCAGATAGCAAACACTGGAAAATGGAATGGTTAATCGGCGCATAAATCACAGACGACCCCGTTGCATCGGTGCAACACTCCTGAAGAATAAGGAAGTCGTTGTGACTATCTATGGCGAGCACCGAAATCTGGTTCCGCGGGTCAAGACCGATAGAGAAATTTGCTAGCACACGCACCGAGCTGTCCATCGACATGCTATCCCACATTGGTCTAGTCTGAACGTCTTTGAGGAACTCAAAGATCCTGGTGTGATGAGATAGATGAACGACGGAACAACCAGCAGTACGATTGACTCCAGGGGGCTTGCTCGGATCACCCCTTCGCTTGTTGGTCCTGACCTCCATTCGAGTGTCTCTTGTTCGGTTCGAACAAGTCCAGTGGTGGTACGTGGAGTTGCTGATGTCGTTGAAGAAACAGATCGTCATCTGTTTTGCCATTTCCGCAAGTCCTCTTCTTCCTTCAAGAGAAATAATCGAGTCACCGGGTGAAGAGTGGATACCTGTGGCGCACATGTAGCGCTCGGCTTGTCGTTGGAGGGTTGAGATCCAACGCTTTGCACCAAATGCGAACCCTGAATGAACAAAAGGTTCGAAACTGGCCTTCATCTCTTTCTCGCGTACATCCACGTGCTCCACCCAAGTGACCAAGGAAGATCCATTATGCAAATCACGTATCAGGCATCCGGAGGGGCGTTTTCGGCATATAGATCTCACGGAAGGCTTCGGATTTGTGCGCAATTCATCCACGGAGACATCCACGACGACCCAACTTCCATCCAGTTGTTGGTGAGAATACCGAACGAACTGGACTTCACGAGTCGAAACGAGATGAGATGGCACCAGAAACTCGGCCGACATCACCTGCATATGCTCCTCGTAGCCTTCTTCGTTGCTGGAGGAAAGGATCTCCAACGTCTTGGCGTTTGTGATCATGCTACAGAAGACTGGCAACCATCGACCAACATCCATTAAGATCTGTACGATGGTGGTCGGATAAAGATGGATGGTTGCCGAGTGTCTCGACGATTCGGCTTTGAAGTACGGAGCAGGTTCAGCTCGTTGAAACACTCGCAAGTACTCGGCCCTATTAAGAGTTTCGGGATGAATGGAAGTATCCGGAGTCAGTGAAGTTATCCACAGAGGAAATCCGGCAGTGGCCATGAGCATGAGCTCGTGCTTGGCCTTGCGGGCGATATCTGAGATCAAGTCGGTGTGGACTCCGACAAGATCATGAGCAGGTCCGGGAAGACGGTCGGATGGAATAGGTGCGGATGGGCGCTCGACTAGTGTAGGCATGAGGCTCCGCACATCCCGTCTCAAGTGGTCCATGTCGATCGAATCATCGGACAACTCAAGAAGAGGCTCTTGTTGTGGAGGAACAACTTCGAGCCTTCGCCTAGGTACATCTGAGTGCGGAACAGGACCTCCGCAATTGGGACATATGCCGCTGTGGAGAGCATCGACGAGTCGTTGATTCAAAAGTTGAAGCTCCTCGTTCTTGCTCACCAGCTGATCATTTCGTCTCTCTAACTCGGCAATACGCTGCTCAGACGTAATGATACCGAACTTCTTCCTATTTCTCGACCCCCAATAGTAGACTTGGTCCTCCTCAAGTCCGATTTTCGGACCAAATCTTTCTCGTTGTGGCTTGGTGGGGTGAGAATACACCGCAAAGAAAGCCGCCAGTGCATCTCTCTGAGCTTTGGTGTACTTTGTCCTCGGAAGTCTCCTATAGACAGGTGATGTGAACGTAAAATACGTTCATAAAGTGCTCTAAATACTTGGATGGATGCTATTCTGAAAGCTTATTTGTCGGTTTAATGTTTGTTTTCGTGTTTTCAGGGAAAATATGTGAAAAATGTTAATTTACACATAAAAGGTGATTTTTGGAGATTTACCGCGCAATTTCGGAAAGTCAACCGTGACTTTCCGATTATCTGATGACACCGGTCATCTTTCGGAAGTGGAATATGACATTGTACGAAGATTTTGGAAACCGTTCCAAATCCCGGCAATTTTGCCGGCAAACCACCACTCACGGAGGCGCAACTACCACATGCGGTGGTGAAACACATTTTAATTCTCTATTTTATTTTCCCTTGTTTACATTTGTTATTTATATTTATTCTTATTTCTATTTTAGTTTTTATTTTCTTTTATTATTTTATTTATTTCTTTTGTTTTCTTTTTAATTATTTATTTTCTTTTTATTATTTTCTTTTTCTTTTGTTTTTGCAGCTACCATGTGCAGTGCCCGCGATTCTCTTTGATTCTTCTTTCTCCTGTTTGAGCTGGCTTTCCACCAGCCGGCAGTGCATCTCAGTCCCCCCCATTTCTCTTTGAATTTGAATTTCCACTATTGAATTGCGTTTCCAGCTACACCTCCACTCACAGATCACATCATCCCCTCTCTTCAAATACCAGCCTCTGTCTTCATTTCTCTGAGGCCGGGGCTTCTCCCCGCGCCACCAAATCTTTCCATCTCTTTCCCCCTCCACCATTTCCCAAGCGTCCGTGCTAGCTCTCATAGCTAGCCTTCTGTCCTTATGGTTACCCTCTCGCAAACACTCGTCTCCTTCTCAAGCGTCCGTGTACGGCTCACACAACCTCCGTGCCTTCTTTTCCTCCCCTCTCGTTCTTCTTTTCTTCCCCGCAAACAGTCATCTTCTAATTAACCAATCTCTCTCCTTCCTCTTCTTTCCTCAATTATCTCAGCCCTATTTCTTCCCCCCGTAACTACTCCTTCAATCTACATAACCACAAACCAATTCCTCCATCTCTCTGTCACAATTCAATTAACAAAAGCACAACCCGCAAATCACAAAATCACAAGCCCACGGTTCACAATACCATCTCTCCAATCTTTGTTCTTTTGCAGGTTTAGAAGATTACCCACAAGCTTCCACCACAGCGCCGCCGTTACTCATCGTGGATGCCATCATCGACGCCGCTGCTCTCTGCATCTTAGCTGCTGTCCACGCCGCTGCTCCCAGTCCGCCGGCGTCGACCCATCGACATCTGCACAGAAATCCGAGCCGCACCGCTGCTCTCGGTTCGCCGCGCCCCGAGCCCGTGCTCCTCTCCACCCGCCTCAATCGAGGCCGCTACCGTCACTGTTCACACGAGCCCAGCTTCGTTTCCGCATCCCAAACCACGCCACCGTGCCTCCAAATCGAGCCCATGCTCGATTCATCGTTCCCAATCACCGGACTGTCACAAGCTCAGTACGCCGCCGGATTCTCTTTGCTCTGCCGGCGTCGTTCATGTTCACAGCTCGTCGGTAGCTCTCATTCCTCTCTCTGCTCAACCCGGCGCCGCACGACGCCGGCTTCCCGTGAAGCCCAGCTGCACAAATCCGCCATCTTCTCTACTGTGCCTCGCCGATGTTGCCACGAGCCTCACCATCTCTCTCGCTTCTCTATGTTCAGAGAATGAAGAAACAAAAGAAAACGAAACAGAAGAAAGAAAGAGAAGTCGAGAGAGAATAAAGAAGAAAAAGAAAGCTACGGTTGAAAAGTCAACCAAGTGAAGCACGGGCTGGGCACGGACCAAAAAGAAAGAAAGAATTTGACTTGGGCTTTTGACCAAGTCAAAGCCCAAGGCCCAAATTGCCTCCAAGCCCAATAGCCCATGGCCCAATGCCAATTGCTAAATGCACCCGAACTTCATCGAAAATCCGGCGAATCCGATAAGATCCTTCGCCGGAATTAAATGAGCATTTCTCTCTCAAACTCAATTTATTTATATTTGTTGTGTGATTTATTTGAATTATTTGTATTTTGAATATTTGTTTAATTTGAATATTTGTGTGATTTATTTATATATTGAAAAACCCAAAAATATGTTTTTAATTCATTTGTGTGTTAGTTTAATTTCTTTATTGTTGGTGTGTTTTATTTAAGTGTGTTAGTTTAAATTGCATCTTAATTTGTTTTGTTCTTGTTTTATTTTGTTTATTTTCAAAAAGATTAAAAACCAAAAATATTTCTTTTTATTTATTTCTTGTTTTCAAAAGAATTTCAAAAACCCAAAAATATCACCTTTGTATATATTGTATATTTTTGTAATTAGAAACAATATAGTTTAATTAATTGTGACATAGGAAAGTAAATAAACAATCCTCTGTGGGAAAAACCTCTACTTCCCATTATGCTATTCAACGACAAATTGTTAGGATGTTTAGGTAATATTAATGACGTCGGTAAAACCGCATATCATTTTGGCGCCGGCTCGCCGGGGATTGTTTTTACTATTTACTTTTTTTTACTTTTTACTGTTTACTATTTGTAAATAATACTTGTAAATAATACTTACTAATTATACTTGTATATATTGTTACACTTAGTAATTATACTTAGGTATCCTGAATACTGTTAATTATTTAAGTTGTTGTAGGTTGTAATTTGAACGGAAATAGGTAAGGTCCTTTTATTAATATTGGCCTAAACCCTTCATTTGTACCGTAAGGTCACTTGAGGTTGAGGGCGGCCTTTATTAACACTTGGAGAATTGTCGAACACTTAAGTGCTTTCTCAACTGAGTAAGGGGCACATGAATGGTGTCTAGATATGATCAAGACTCTGGGTGACGGGTTTGTAAAATTGGATTCAGAGGACTTGTCCACTAAATGAATCCTGCCTCTCGCTTATCTCTTGTGATCTGGCCATTCGCCTTCTGAAAACACGGAAAGTCATTTAAGTCAAGATATTGCACCTAGGCCGTACGTCCACCTCGAATTACCGCTTGGAATCAACTTTGTTTTTAACTATATTTTGGACAATTTAACATTACTTGTAAATAAAATATACTTAGACATAGGAAATTTTATTTATTCATTTTGTATAGATAATTTGTGACATTATTTTTAACTTTGTAAATATTTTGTTTTTAACTTGTAAATTTTATTACTAACATTTTAATTTTTATAGGGAATAATCCGGGTTTATCGGAAATTTTACTACATACATCGGAGCATACGTTTAGGAAGTCAAGGTTGAAAAACCTTGAGGTTGATGTCTTGTTGGTGATTTTTCGGTTTCCTCGGGAGTAAAAAGGTAAGTTTTCTTTTCACTCTCGTTATTTGTTTGTTAAAAAAAATAAAAAAAATAAAAAATTGAAAAATTTTAGTTGTAAATAAAAAAAAAAAGTGTGTTTGTTTGTTTTACTATTTTGTATTTATTTATTTTCACTTTTTATAATTACTGTTTGTTTGTTTTGGGCTTGTTGTAGTTATTTGTTATTGGGCCTTAGGCCCATTTGTGTGATTGGTTAGGGTTTTTGGTTTCGTAAATTAAAAAATAAAAAATAAAATAAAATTTTGGCCCATTGGGCTCGTGTCATTCACGAAGCCCAAAACCCTTAACCCAAGCCCATTTAGTGTGTCGGGCCTGTTCGTTTTTAGGCCCATTAGTTAAGCCCACCAATAATGGGCCGGAGTTTTCTTTGGCCCAGGCCCACTTTAAGGCCCAAACCATTTCGATGGCCCAAGCCCGTTTAAAGTGTCGGCAACCTTAGCGCGTGCGTCTCACGCGTTTTCACTGTTCACTTTACGACTTTTCGTAAAGTATTAAAAAAATAAAATAAAAAAATAAAAAATAGAAAATCAAAAAAATTTGATTGGGCCGACGCACGACTTTTGCGTCGGCCGATTTGTTTAATAAGCCGCATGCGTTTTCACTGTACGCTTTGCGACTTTCGTCGCCCGATCCGCAATTTGCGGGTCTTCTGTCTTTGGCACGTGTGCGAGCGTGCATGCGTGCGTCCACTCCTTTCCCCCTCCCTTCTGTTTGCGCTAGTTTCCTTAGGCATTTCACACGTTTCCCTTAGTTTCTCTCTCATTCTCTCTCATTTTCTCTCGTTATTCTTCATCTGTTCTTCGTGTTCTTCCGTTTTTCCCAGAAAACCTCCCAAACCCAGAAAAGCATTCCTCCCTCCCAAACCACAAATGGCCAAAAGAGTTAATTCCTTCAGCGACTTGTTTCAGGCAGGTCCTTCAGAGAACCCGATCTTTGAAGGCTTGGCTGAAATAATTCCACCGAGCATGCTCAATAGCGCCGATGCTAGCATGCCGACCCAGCCACAACCACAACCGCAGCCACTACCCCAAGCACCAATCCTGGTTGCTGATCCACCCGCCGAGCCGGAAGCCGCTCCTGTCTATAGGAGACTTCCGAGGACGAAATACACCAAGGCTCAGAGAGAAGCACTGGCGGCTTTCTTTGCGGTGTATTCTCACCCCACCAAGCCACAACGTGAAAGATTTGGTCCAAAAATCGGACTAGAAGAAGACCAAGTCTACTATTGGGGGTCGAGAAATAGGAAGAAGTTCGGTATCCGGACTTCTGAGCAGCGTATTGCCGAGCTAGAAAGAAGGAACGATCAGCTGGTGAGCAAAAACGAGGAGCTTCAACTGCAGAATCAACGACTCGTCGATGCTCTCCAGAGCGGCATTTGTCCCAATTGCGGAGGTCCTGTTCCGCATTCTGATGTGCCTAGGCGAAGGCTCGAAGTTGTTCCTCCACAACAAGAGCCTCTTCTCGAGTTGTCCGATGATTCGATCGACATGGACCACTTGAGACGGGATGTGCGGAGCCTCATGCCTACACTAGTCGAGCGCCCATCCGTACCTGTGCCATCTACTCTTCCGGGACCTGCTCATGATCTTGTCGGAGTCCACACCGACTTGATCTCGGATATCGCCCGCAAGGCCAAGCACGAGTGATGTGAACGTAAAATACGTTCACAAAGTGCCTTTAATTACTGGATATTGCTATTCTGAAAGCTTATTTGTTTGTTTAATATTTGTTTTTGTGTTTTTAGGAAAAATATGAGAAAAATGTCAATTTCCACACAAAAGGTGAATTTTGGAGATTTTCAGCGTAAATCGGAAAGTCAACCGTGACTTTCATTTGTGGAATAAAATATTGTACGAAGATGTCGGAAACCGTTCCGAATCCCGGCAAGTTTGTCGGCAAACCACCACATTAGGCGGCGCAACCACCACACGCGGTGGCGAAACACAAATTAAATCTCCATTTTATTTTCCCATGTTTATATTTATATCCATGTTTATATTTATGTTTATATTTTATATTTATATTTATTTTTGATTATATGTATATTTATTTTAAATAATTATTTATTTGTTTATTTATTTTGTATTTGTTTTTGTTTTGGATTTTTGCTACAGTCCACCACTTCACCAACCATCACCACCGCCACTTCCCTTTTCTGTTGATTCTAGCTCCACCAAGCAGCCCACTTCCGGCCACCTACCATCTCCACTTCACCAACCTCCTTCCACCACCACTACAATCCAATACTCCACCTCCTCTCCTTCTTGGCTGCTTCCCCCTTCCCCTCTCGCTATTTAAAGAGTTCCTGCAATTCACTTCATCATCAATCTAATTATCTTCGTTCTCTTTTCTTGTTTTGCAGGTTTGGAATTAGTTCTCAATTGCAGCAGCAACCGGTCCTCAATCATTCACTGCCATCAACCTGCAATCAACAAATCGCAAAAAGAAGCCCAGTTCACAAATTCACTCTCTGCCGTGCTCGAAGCCGTCACTACCATGGCAGCCCTCTCGCCAATTTCATCACCATGGCTTTCTGCAATTTCAATCCTTCAAATACCTGCAAACATTAATCACAAAGCACAAATCACTCAATCATCTTCTCTTTCTAATTATCTATGTTTTCTTTTGCAGGTTTGGATTACCCAAGGACCAGCTCTCTCCCTCATCGCGCTGCTGCCGTCAATTAATACCAACCCAGGCCGGCGACCCAAGCCATTCCTTTGCCGGCGTCGCCCCTTTCCCTTGCCGTGCTCAACCCGTCGCTGCTGCCCAGTCCACGCCGCATCTCACCTCGTCAGTACCGATCTCTCCTCTGCCGTCCTCTGTGCTCTGAAGGAAAATCAGAAAAGAAGAAATGAAAAGAACCACGGGTTCTACAGTTAATGAAATGAAAAGAAGAAGAGAAGAGATAGATTAGAGATGTGAAACAATTAAGCCGCACGGGCTGTTCTGGAAAGGAGAGAAAGATGAGAATGAAGCAGCACGGCTTCTAGAGAGAAAAGAAAGAATTAATCAATATTGGGTTGAAAAGTCTAGGCACGGTTCAAAGAAGAAGAGGAAAGAGTTGACTTTTCAACTCAAATGAAGAAAGCCACGGGAAAGAGCAAAGGAAGAGCTGAAAATTGAGAAGAAAAGTCAAAGAAAGAAAAGCAAGGGAGAATGACCGGTCAACAGAAAATTGGGCCCAAGCCCAAAGCCCAAAGTGCAAGCCCAATCCCAATTGCTATGTGCACCCGCCACATCCAAAGTTACAAGTTCGATTTAATAGCCGAGTCCGCCACCTTCGCTCGCGCACGGTGTCCATTTTCATGGACACAACAGTAACATTTTTCCCAAACTCCGTTTATTTATTATAATTTATTTTTGTTTAATTAACTATTCGTGAATAATTTTGGGAAATGTTATTGTTTGTTTATTTTCTATTTTGTGTAATAATTGTTGGATTGAAGTTAATTGATTCTTCTAGCAGCTTATGTGAATTTTGTTTGTTTGGTTTTATCTTTAATGTTAAAACTAAATAATAAGGATCACGGATAGTTGGGCGGTCCCGCTAGGTCGTGCACTTGAATTAGCAACTCTTCTTCTATGCGTTAGACATGTTTAGATTAATTACCTTTGCATGTTTAATTGTTTAGCCTGTCAGGGTGGTCTCGGGGTTAATTTTCATAGTGAGGTTTTATTTGGGAGATGTATGGTGGTCCAGCATCTTACATATGTTAGTTTCGGATTCATGGCTAGGGAGTTGGTTAATCTTCAAAACAATATTTGTGTGTGTGTTTCTTGTTTTCAAAAATAATAAAAATCCAAAAATATTTCCTTTTATTGTTTTCAAAAATCTCAAAAACCCCCAAAAATACTTTTGTATATAATGTATATTTTTGTAAATAGAAACAATACTGTATAGTTTATTTAATTTTGTATATATATATATTCTTTATTCTTTATACTTGTAAATATTAATTCTTTATTTAATTTAATTTATTGTGACATTAAAAAGTAAATATAACAATCTTCTGTGGGAAAAACCTTTATTTCCCATTATACTTTACAACGACAATTGTTAGGAATTTAGGTAATATTTAATGACGTAGGTTATACCTCTAATCATTTTGGCGCCGTTGCCGGGGATTGTTTTTACTATTGACTTTTTACTATTGACTATTGACTTTTTACTATTTGTAAATAATACTTGTTAATTTTATTTATACTCACTAATTATACTTGTAGATATTTTTGTTACACTTAGTAATTTATTTAGGTGTCTTTTATATAGTTGATTATTTTTTGTTGTTGTAAGTTGTAACTTGAACGGATTAGGTAAGGTCCTTTTATTAATATTGGCCTAAACCCTTCATTTTTACCGTAAGGTTATTTGAGGTTGAGGGCGGCCTTTATTAACACTTGGAGAATTGTCGAACACTTAAGTGCTTTCTCAACTGAGTAAGGGGCACATGAATGGTGTCTAGATATGATCAAGACTCTGGGTGACGGGTTTGTAAAATTGGATTCAGAGGACTTGTCCACTAAATGAATCCTGCCTCTCGCTTATCTCTTGTGATCTGGCCATTCGCCTTCTGAAAACACGGAAAGTCATTTAAGTCAAGGCATTGCACCTAGGCCGTAAGTCCACCTTGAGTTACCGCTTGGAATCAACTTTCATTTTTTTTCAACTATATTAAGGCAAAAGAAAATATTTTTGTACACTTAAGTGTATTGTGTAAATAAAATATACATAGACATAGGAAAATTTATTCATTCATTTTGTATAGATAATTTGTGACATATTTTTAACTTTGTAAATATTTTGTTTTTATTTTGTAAATTTATTACTAACCTTTTTATTTTGTATAGGAAATAATCCGGGTTTATCGGAAATTTTACCACATACATCGGAGCATACGTTTAGGAAGTCAAGGTTGAAAAACCTTGAGGTTGATGTCTTGTTGGTGATTTTCGGTTTCCTCGGGAGTAAAAAGGTAAGTTTTCTTTTAACTCTCGTTATTTATTTAAAAAAATAAAAATAAAAATAAAAATAAAAAAATAGAAATTTTTTAATTGTAAATAAAAAAAAAGAGTGTTTGCTTTTGTTTTACTGTTTTGTAATTATTTCTTTTTACTATTCGTAATTACTGTTTGTTTTATTTTTGGGCTTGATTGTTGTTATTTGTTATTGGGCCTTAGGCCCATTTGTTTGTGTGATTGGTTAGGGTTTTAGGTTTCGTAAAATAAAAAAAAATAAAAAATAAAAAATTTAGCCCATTGGGCTCGTGTCATTCACGAAGCCCAAAACCCGTAACCCAAGCTCATTAGTGTGTCGGGCCTGTTCGTTTTTAGGCCCATTAGTTAAGCCCACCAATAATGGGCCGGAGATTTCTTTGGCCCAGGCCCCACTTTAAGGCCCAGACCATTCCGATGGCCCAAGCCCGTTTAAAGTGTCGGCAAGCGCGTGTGCGACGCGTTTTCACTGTTCACTTTACGACTTTTCGTAAAGTATTAAAAAAATAAAAAAATAAAAATTCGAAAATCCGATTTGTTTAATAAACCGCGTGCGTGTCTACTGTAGACTTTACGACTTTCGTCGCTCGATCCGGAAATTACGGGTCTTCTCGTCCGTGGCACGTGTGCGAGCGTGTGCGAGTCTTTCCCTTCCCTTCGTTTGCGTTAGTTTCCTTAGGTCATTTCACGCATTTCCCTTAGATTCTCTCTCTCTCTCTCTCGTTTTCTCTCGTTGTTCTTCGTCGTTCTTCGTGTTCTTCCGTATTTCCCGAAAACCTCCCAAATCCCGAAAGCTTTCCTCCTTCCCAACCCGGAAATGGCCAAAAGAGTTAATTCTTTCGGCTGATTTGTTTCGAGTGGGTCCTTCAGAGAACCCAATCTTTGAAGGTCTGGCTGAAATAATTCCACCGAGCATGCTCAATACCGCCGATGCTAGCATGCCGACCGAGCCACAACCGCAACCGCAACCACTACCCCAAGCACCAATCATGGTTGCTGATCCCCCTGCTGAGCCGGAAGCCGCTCCTGTCTATAGGAGACTTCCGAGGACAAAGTACACCAAAGCTCAGAGAGATGCACTTGCGGCTTTCTTTGCGGTGTATTCTCACCCCACCAAGCCACAACGAGAAAGATTTGGTCCGAAAATCGGACTTGAGGAGGACCAGGTCTACTATTGGGGGTCGAGAAATAGGAAGAAGTTCGGTATCCAGTCTTCCGAGCAGCGTATTGCCGAGCTAGAGAAAAGAAACGATCAGCTGGTGAGCAAGAACGAGGAGCTTCAAATGCGGAATCAACGACTCGTCGATGCTCTCCACGGCGGCATCCGTCCCACCGTTGCGGAGGTCCCGTTCCGCACTCGGATGTGCCACGGCGAAGGCTCGAAGTTGTTCCTCAACAACAAGAGCCTCTTCTCGAGTTGTCCGACGATTCCATCGACATGGACCACTTGAGACGGGATGTGCGGAGCCTCATGCCTACCCTAGTCGAGCGCCCATCCATACCTTTGCCATCTAATCTTCCGGACCTGCTCATGATCTTGTCGGAGTCCACACCGACTTGATCTCGGATATCGCCCGTAAGGCCAAACACGAGCTCCTCGCTCACGGCCACCGCCGGATTTCCTTTGTGGATAACTTCACCGACTCCCGACACGTCTATTCATCCCGAGACTCTTCATAGGGCCGAGTACTTGCGAGTGTTTCAACGAGCCGAACCTGCTCCGTACTTCAAAGCCGAATCGTCGAGACACTCGGCAACCATTCACCTTTATCCGACCACCATCGTTCGGATCTTAATGGATGTTGGTCGATGGTTGCCGCGCTCTTCGTAGCATGATCACAAACGCCAAGACGTTGGAGATCCTTTCCTCCAACAACGAAGAAGGCTACGAGGAGCATATGCAGGTGATGTCGGCCGAGTTTCGGTGCCATCTCACCTCGTTTCGACTCGTGAAGTCCAGTTCGTTCGGTACTCTCACCAACAACCGGATGGAAGTTGGATCGTCGTGGATGTCTCCGTGGATGAATTGCGTTCCAATCCAAAGCCTTCCGTGAGATCGATTTGCCGAAAACGCCCCTCCGGATGCCCGATACGTGATCTTCATAATGGATCTTCCTTGGTCACTTGGGTGGAGCACGTGGATGTGCGCGAGAAGGAGATGAAGGCCATTTTCGAACCTTTCGTTCATTCGGGGTTCGCTTTTGGTGCAAAGCGTTGGATCTCAACTCTCCAACGACAAGCCGAGCGCTACATGTGCGCCACGGTATCCACTCTTCACCCGGTGACTCGATTATTTCTCTTGAAGGAAGAAGAGGCTTGGCGGAAATGGCAAAACAGATGGCGATCTGTTTCTTCAACGACATCGCAACTCCACGTATCATCCACCGGACTTGTTCGAACCGAACAAGAGACACTCGAATGGAGGTCGGGACCAACAAGCGAAGGGGAGATCCGAGCAAGCCCCCCGGAGTCAATCGTACTGCCGGTTGTTCCGTCGTTCATCTATCTCATCACACCAGGATCTTTGAGTTCCTCAAAGACGTTCAGACTAGACCAATGTGGGATAGCATGTCGATGGACAGCTCGGTGCGTGTGCTAGCAAACTTTACCATCGGTCTTGACCCGCGGAACCAGATCTCGGTGCTCGCCATTGATAATCACAACGACTTTCTCATTCTCCAGGAGTGTTGCACCGATGCAACGGGGTCGTCTGTGATTTATGCGCCGATTAACCATTCCATTTTCCAGTGTTTGCTATCTGGAGTTCAACCGGAGCCATTTCCGCTTATGTCTTCTGGCTTCTCCATTCTGCCTAACGTATCCGGAGCTGTACTAGACGGAACACTACTGACTATGGTGTTCCAGATCTCAGTGAGGGCTACATCAGCCAAGTCTGCCGTGGAGTCGGCAACAACCCTTGTCCAGGACACACTTCAAAGGATCAGAACCGCAGTCAACTAAGGAGCAAACGTTGGATGCAAGGCCCTGCTAGCCTTGTTTGTGACTGTTGGTGACTTGCTTCGGGAGGAGCTTAACGATCTTCAAGGGGGAGTTTTTCTATAACATATTTGTTTTTCATTTGTATAAATGTTGTGTGTTTACTTCTGTTTATTTCTATTTGTGTGTTTATTTTAGTTTGTGTGTTTAAATTCAATAACCATACTTGAATTTTTCATTTTCGTGAAATATCTGTCTAACATTGAGGACAATGTTTAATTCAAGTGTGGGGGGAAGGTTTATTGAAAAGAAAAGAAAAAATTTGAAAAATTTGAAAAATTCAAAAAAATAATTTACTTGTTTTCGTTTTCTACTGTAACAATATATCGACTAAATCATACTTACTCCCTTGGTAGCGTTGAACCTACCATTGCACTTAGTAAGTCACTGTGGTCACGTATTGTTACGTAATTTGAAAAAAAAAAAATCAAAAAAATCAAAAATTACAAAAATATTTGCTTCTTTTTGTGTGTTTATTTGTGGTGTGTTTTATTCTTTCCAATCCCGATGATGAATTGAGTTTAATTGTTATGATTTGGAAAATGTTGGTTATATGCTAAGGCTTTGTGTAGTTTGCTTTGGATTTAATTTGTATAACTTATGATTGCTCGAAATTCCATTTTCACATAACCTGTTTCGATTAGTTGATTGCAATCCGAGAAGCACATTTAAACATACATTGTCATGCATACCCAGAAAATGTGAGGATTTGAGCCTATTGTATATTCACATGTATGCATCTTTCATACATTTACTCGTTCTTCATGTGTGCACAATTCATGAGTTTTGAACCTAGAACTTGCTCAGAGACCACTTGAAACTTTTTGTTAATCTGTAATGAATTAGAAATGAGTAAGGCATTAGTTGAGCACCATGGCCAAAATATTCACCATCCATTTAAACACGAACTTTAGGAATCCCCTTTTGAACTAAACACTCATTAGCCGTTTCTTTTGTTCACCCACACCATTTCACCCTTGTTTTATTTATGTTTGCAAGACGATGATAGTGACTTCTTATGTTTTTATGCTTCGGATTTGTATGGTAGTATACCAGAAGGCAAGTGTGGGGGTGTATTTATTTTGTTGTATTTGTTCAAAGAAAGAAAAAAAAAATCAGAAATAAAAAGAAGGAATAAATTCCTCAAAGAAAAAAAAATAGAAAAGAAAAAAAAAAGAAAAAAAAAAAAGAAAAAAAAAGAAAGAAAGAGAAATTCCAAAAATAGAGTTATTGTATTGTTTTATTTTCAATAAAAGGTTGGAGGTGAATAAGAAAGTTGTTTCGGGTTTAGCATAAGTATGAGTTTCAAAGTCGTTGACTTGTCTTGCAAACATGTAAAACATTTTTCATTTCGAGTCCTTTCACTTCATTTACCATTCACCATTTACCGTTCATCCTTGTGTCCCTGTTTCACCTAAAAAGCCCTTATGATCTGATGATTTGTAGATTAATTGTAGAGAGTCGGTCGATGAGCAAGCATATGGGAACACTACTTGTGTAATTGTTTTGAGAGTAAACACTTAACCCTAAACACTGAGCGGAAATATTTAGTGAATCTTGTGAGCTTTAGTGGTTAATGTTGTTTCGATGTGCCTATTGGATTGTTTGACATTAATTGTATACTTGGTTTTCACACACACACCCGAGCATAAATGAGATGTACATGTTAAATGCTTAGCAAATTCTTTAAACTTGGTATATAATTTTTATTCTCCTGATTATAATTCTTGTGAACTCGCTGAGGATTATGGTTGGAAAGACCAGTTTGTTGTGTGTTTCCATTTTTTGTGAAATATAGTTGTGTTCTGTATTCTGTGTTTGCTAGAGGACTAGCAATAGTTCAAGTGTAGGGGTGTGATGTGAACGTAAAATACGTTCACAAAGTGCCTTTAATTACTGGATATTGCTATTCTGAAAGCTTATTTGTTTGTTTAATATTTGTTTTTGTGTTTTTAGGAAAAATATGAGAAAAATGTCAATTTCCACACAAAAGGTGAATTTTGGAGATTTTCAGCGTAAATCGGAAAGTCAACCGTGACTTTCATTTGTGGAATAAAATATTGTACGAAGATGTCGGAAACCGTTCCGAATCCCGGCAAGTTTGTCGGCAAACCACCACATTAGGCGGCGCAACCACCACACGCGGTGGCGAAACACAAATTAAATCTCCATTTTATTTTCCCATGTTTATATTTATATCCATGTTTATATTTATGTTTATATTTTATATTTATATTTATTTTTGATTATATGTATATTTATTTTAAATAATTATTTATTTGTTTATTTATTTTGTATTTGTTTTTGTTTTGGATTTTTGCTACAGTCCACCACTTCACCAACCATCACCACCGCCACTTCCCTTTTCTGTTGATTCTAGCTCCACCAAGCAGCCCACTTCCGGCCACCTACCATCTCCACTTCACCAACCTCCTTCCACCACCACTACAATCCAATACTCCACCTCCTCTCCTTCTTGGCTGCTTCCCCCTTCCCCTCTGCTATTTAAAGAGTTCCTGCAATTCACTTCATCATCAATCTAATTATCTTCGTTCTCTTTTCTTGTTTTGCAGGTTTGGAATTAGTTCTCAATTGCAGCAGCAACCGGTCCTCAATCATTCACTGCCATCAACCTGCAATCAACAAATCGCAAAAAGAAGCCCAGTTCACAAATTCACTCTCTGCCGTGCTCGAAGCCGTCACTACCATGGCAGCCCTCTGCCAATTTCATCACCATGGCTTTCTGCAATTTCAATCCTTCAAATACCTGCAAACATTAATCACAAAGCACAAATCACTCAATCATCTTCTCTTTCTAATTATCTATGTTTTCTTTTGCAGGTTTGGATTACCCAAGGACCAGCTCTCTCCCTCATCGCGCTGCTGCCGTCAATTAATACCAACCCAGGCCGGCGACCCAAGCCATTCCTTTGCCGGCGTCGCCCCTTTCCCTTGCCGTGCTCAACCCGTCGCTGCTGCCCAGTCCACGCCGCATCTCACCTCGTCAGTACCGATCTCTCCTCTGCCGTCCTCTGTGCTCTGAAGGAAAATCAGAAAAGAAGAAATGAAAAGAACCACGGGTTCTACAGTTAATGAAATGAAAAGAAGAAGAGAAGAGATAGATTAGAGATGTGAAACAATTAAGCCGCACGGGCTGTTCTGGAAAGGAGAGAAAGATGAGAATGAAGCAGCACGGCTTCTAGAGAGAAAAGAAAGAATTAATCAATATTGGGTTGAAAAGTCTAGGCACGGTTCAAAGAAGAAGAGGAAAGAGTTGACTTTTCAACTCAAATGAAGAAAGCCACGGGAAAGAGCAAAGGAAGAGCTGAAAATTGAGAAGAAAAGTCAAAGAAAGAAAAGCAAGGGAGGATGACCGGTCAACAGAAAATTGGGCCCAAGCCCAAAGCCCAAAGTGCAAGCCCAATCCCAATTGCTATGTGCACCCGCCACATCCAAAGTTACAAGTTCGATTTAATAGCTGAGTCTGCCACCTTCGCCTGCCAGACAGTGTCCATTTTCATGGACACAACAGTAACATTTTTCCCAAACTCCGTTTATTTATTATAATTTATTTTTGTTTAATTAACTATTCGTGAATAATTTTGGGAAATGTTATTGTTTGTTTATTTTATATTTTGTGTAATAATTGTTGGATTGAAGTTAATTGATTCTTCTAGCAGCTTATGTGAATTTTGTTTGTTTGGTTTTATCTTTAATGTTAAAACTAAATAATAAGGATCACGGATAGTTGGGCGGTCCCGCTAGGTCGTGCACTTGAATTAGCAACTCTTCTTCTATGCGTTAGACATGTTTAGATTAATTACCTTTGCATGTTTAATTGTTTAGCCTGTCAGGGTGGTCTCGGGGTTAATTTTCATAGTGAGGTTTTATTTGGGAGATGTATGGTGGTCCAGCATCTTACATATGTTAGTTTCGGATTCATGGCTAGGGAGTTGGTTAATCTTCAAAACAATATTTGTGTGTGTGTTTCTTGTTTTCAAAAAGAATAAAAATCCAAAAATATTTCTTTTATTGTTTTCAAAAATCTCAAAAACCCCCAAAAATACTTTTGTATATAATGTATATTTTTGTAAATAGAAACAATACTGTATAGTTTATTTAATTTTGTATATATATATATTCTTTATTCTTTATACTTGTAAATATTAATTCTTTATTTAATTTAATTTATTGTGACATTAAAAAGTAAATATAACAATCTTCTGTGGGAAAAACCTTTATTTCCCATTATACTTTACAACGACAATTGTTAGGAATTTAGGTAATATTTAATGACGTAGGTTATACCTCTAATCAACGAGCTCATGCTCATGGCCACTGCCGGTTTTCCTTTGTGGATATCTTCACCGACTCCCGACACTTCTATTCATCCCGAGACTCTAAATAGGGCCGAGTACTTGCGAGTGTTTCAACGTGGCGAGCCTGCGCCATACTTCAAATCGGAATCCTCGAGACACTCTGCAACCATTCACCTTCATCCGACCACCATCGTTGAAATCTTAATGGATGTTGGTCGATGGTTGCCCGTCTTCTGTAGCATGGTCACAAACGCTCAGATGTTGGAGATCCTACCCTCCGACAACACAGTAGGCTACGAGGAGCAGAAGCAAGTTATGTCGGCCGAGTTTCTGGTGCCATCTAACATCGTTTCGACTCGTGAAGTCCAGTTTGTTAGGTACTCCCACCTACAACTGGATGGAAGTTGGATCGTTGTGGATGTCTCCGTGGATGAACTGCGCTCAAATCCGAAGCCTTCAGTGAGATCTATATGCCGAAAACGCCCCTCCGGATGTTTGATTCGAGACTTGCAGAATGGATCTTCCTTAGTTACTTGGGTGGAGCACGTGGATGTGCGCGAGAAGGAAATGAAGGCCATTTTCGAACCCTTTGTCCATTCTGGGTTCGCCTTTGGTGCAAAGCGTTGGATCTCAACTCTCCAACGACAAGCCGAGCGCTACATGTGCGTCACAGGGATCCACACTTCACCCGGTGACTCTATCATTTCGCCCGAAGGAAAAAGAGGCCTAGCGGAATTGGCAAACCAGATGGCGATCTGTTTCTTCAACGACATCAGTAACTCCACGTATCATCACTGGACTTGTTCGAACCGAACAAGAGACACTCGAATGGAGGTCAGGACCAACAAGCGAAGGGGAGATCCGAGCAAGCCCCCTGGAGTCAATCGTACTGCTGGTTGTTCCGTCGTTCATCTATCTCATCACACCAGGATCTTTGAGTTCCTCAAAGACGTTCAGACTAGACCGCTGTGGGATAGTATGTCGATGGACAGCTCGGTGCGTCTGCTAGCAAATTTCACCATCGGTCTTGACCCGCGGAACCAGATTTCGGTGCTCGCCATAGATAATCACAACGATTTCCTCATTCTTCAGGAGTGTTGCACCGATGCAACGGGGTCGTCTGTGATTTATGCGCCGATCAACCATTCCATTCTCCAGTGTTTGTTATGTGGAGTTCAACCGGAGCCATTTCCGCTTATGTCTTCAGGCTTCTCCATTCTGCCAAACGTATCCGGAGCTGTTCTTGATGGAACACTACTGACTATGGTGTTCCAGATCTCGGTGAAGGCTACATCAGCTAAATCTGCCGTGGAGTCGGCAACTACACTCGTCCAGGACACACTTCAAAGGATCAGAACCGCAGTCAACTAAGGAGCAAACGTTGGATGCAAGGCCCTGCTAGCCTTGTTTGTGACTGTTGGTGACTTGCTTCGGGAGGAGCTTAATGATCTTCAAGGGGGAGTTTTTCTTTAACCTTTCTGTTTATTTTTGTTTCCTTTGTATAAATGTTGTGTGCTTACTTCTGCTTATTTTTATTTGTGTGTTTATTTCTGTATGTGTGTTTAAATTCAATAACCATACTTGAATTTTTCATTTTCGTGAAATATCTGTCTAACATTGAGGACAATGCTTAATTCAAGTGTGGGGGAAGGTTTATATTAAAAAGAAAAGAAAAAATTTGAAAAATTTGAAAAACTCAAAAAAATAATTTACTTGTTTTTGTTTTCTACGGTAACAATATATCGACTAAATCATACTTACTCCCTTGGTAGCGTTGAACCTACCATTGCACTAAGTAAGTCACTGTGGTCACGTATTGTTACGTAAATTGAAAAAATCAAAAAAAATCAAAAAATCAAAAAAATACAAAAATATTTGCTTCTGTTTGTGTGTTTTTGTGTGTTTATTTGTATTCGTGTTTTGTTCTTTCCAATCCCGATGATGAAAATTGAGTTTAATTGTTGTGATTAGGAGAATGTTTATTATATGTCAAGGCTTTGTGTGATTTGCTTTGGATTTAATTTGCATAACTTATGATTGCTCGAAATTTCATGTTCACATAACCTGTGTTAATTAGTTGATTGCAATCCGAGAAGCACATTTGAACATACATTGTCATGCATACCCAGAAATTGTGAGAATTTGAGCCTGTTGAATATTCACATGTATGCATTATTCATACATTTACTCGTTCTTCATGTGTGCACAATTCATGAGTTTTTGAACCTAGAACTTGCTCATTGACCTCTCGAAACTTTTTATTAATCTGTGATGAATTGAAAATGATTAAGGCATTAGTTGAGCACCATGGCCAAATATTCACCATCCATCTAAACACGAACTTTAGGAATCCCCTTTTGAACTTATCACTCATTAGCCGTTTCTTTTGTTCACCCACACCATCTCACCCATGTTTTATTGTGTTTGCAAGACGATGATAGTGACTTCTTATATTCTTATGCTTCGGGTTTTGATTTGTATGGTAGTACCAAAAGGCAAGTGTGGGGGTGCATTTTATTTTGTTGTATTTATTCAAAGAAAGAAAGAAAAAAAAAAAATCAGAAATAAAAAGAAGGAATAAATTCCTCAAAGAAAAAAAAAATAGAAAAGAAAGAAAGAAAAAAAAAATGTCGAAAGAGAAATTCCAAAAATAGAGTTATTTTCTTGTATTATTTTCAATAAAAGGTTGGAGGAGAATAATAGTTGTTTCGGGTTTAGCATAGGTATGAGTTTCAAAGTCGTTGATTTGTCTTGCAAACATGTGGAACATTTATCATTTCTAGTCTTTCCCTTCCATTTACCATTTACCATTCATTCACCATTCATTCACCCTTTGGCCCCATTACACCATTGAAAGCCCTTATGATTTAATGATTTGTGGATTAATTGTAGAGAGTTGGTTAATGAGCAAGCTTATGGGAACACTACTTGTGCAATTGTTATGAGAGTAAACACTTAACCCTAAACACTGAGCGGAAATATTTAGCGAATCTTGTGAGTTTTAGTGGTTAATGTTGTTCATTTGTGCCAATTTGATTGCATGAGATTAATTGTACACTCGGTTTTCACCCACTTCACTCGAGCACGAATGAGATGTCCATGTTAAATACTTAGCAAATTCGTGAGCCTTGGTATATAGTTTTTATTCTTCTGATTATAATTCTTGTGAACTCGTTGAGGGTTATGGTTGGAAAGAATTTCTGTTTTGTGTTTCCCTTCTGTTTTTGTGTTGTTCTGTTTTTAGTTCTGTGTTTGCTAGAGGACTAGCAAAAGTTCAAGTGTGGGGGTGTGATGTGAACGTAAAATACGTTCATAAAGTGCTCTAAATACTTGGATGGATGCTATTCTGAAAGCTTATTTGTCGGTTTAATGTTTGTTTTCGTGTTTTCAGGGAAAATATGTGAAAAATGTTAATTTACACATAAAAGGTGATTTTTGGAGATTTACCGCGCAATTTCGGAAAGTCAACCGTGACTTTCCGATTATCTGATGACACCGGTCATCTTTCGGAAGTGGAATATGACATTGTACGAAGATTTTGGAAACCGTTCCAAATCCCGGCAATTTTGCCGGCAAACCACCACTCACGGAGGCGCAACTACCACATGCGGTGGTGAAACACATTTTAATTCTCTATTTTATTTTCCCTTGTTTACATTTGTTATTTATATTTATTCTTATTTCTATTTTAGTTTTTATTTTCTTTTATTATTTTATTTATTTCTTTTGTTTTCTTTTTAATTATTTATTTTCTTTTTATTATTTTCTTTTTCTTTTGTTTTTGCAGCTACCATGTGCAGTGCCCGCGATTCTCTTTGATTCTTCTTTCTCCTGTTTGAGCTGGCTTTCCACCAGCCGGCAGTGCATCTCAGTCCCCCCCATTTCTCTTTGAATTTGAATTTCCACTATTGAATTGCGTTTCCAGCTACACCTCCACTCACAGATCACATCATCCCCTCTCTTCAAATACCAGCCTCTGTCTTCATTTCTCTCAGGCCGGGGCTTCTCCCCGCGCCACCAAATCTTTCCATCTCTTTCCCCCTCCACCATTTCCCAAGCGTCCGTGCTAGCTCTCATAGCTAGCCTTCTGTCCTTATGGTTACCCTCTGCAAACACTGTCTCCTTCTCAAGCGTCCGTGTACGGCTCACACAGCCGTGCCTTCTTTTCCTCCCCCTCTGTTCTTCTTTTCTTCCCTGCAAACAGTCATCTTCTAATTAACCAATCTCTCTCCTTCCTCTTCTTTCCTCAATTATCTCAGCCCTATTTCTTCCCCCCGTAACTACTCCTTCAATCTACATAACCACAAACCAATTCCTCCATCTCTCTGTCACAATTCAATTAACAAAAGCACAACCTGCAAATCACAAAATCACAAGCCCACGGTTCACAATACCATCTCTCCAATCTTTGTTCTTTTGCAGGTTTAGAAGATTACCCACAAGCTTCCACCACAGCGCCGCCGTTACTCATCGTGGATGCCATCATCGACGCCGCTGCTCTCTGCATCTTAGCTGCTGTCCACGCCGCTGCTCCCCGGTCCGCCGGCGTCGACCCATCGACATCTGCACGGAAATCCGAGCCGCACCGCTGCTCTCGCCCGCCGCGCCCCCGAGCCTGTGCTCCTCTCCAGCCGTCAATCGAGGCCGCTACCGTCACTGTTCACACGAGCCCAGCCTTCGTTTCCGCATCCCAAACCACGCCACCGTGCCTCCAAATCGAGCCCATGCTCGATTCATCGTTCCCAATCACCGGACTGTCACAAGCTCGCACGCCGCCGGATTCTCTTTGCTCTGCCGGCGTCGTTCATGTTCACAGCTCGTCGGTAGCTCTCATTCCTCTCTCTCGCTCAACCCGCGCCGCACGACGCCGGCTTCCCGTGAAGCCCAACTGCACAAATCCGCCATCTTCTCTACCGTGCCTCGCCGATGTTGCCACGAGCCTCACCATCTCTCTCGCTTCTCTATGTTCAGAGAATGAAGAAACAAAAGAAAACGAAACAGAAGAAAGAAAGAGAAGTCGAGAGAGAATAAAGAAGAAAAAGAAAGCTACGGTTGAAAAGTCAACCAAGTGAAGCACGGGCCGGGCACGGACCAAAAAGAAAGAAAGAATTTGACTTGGGCTTTTGACCAAGTCAAAGCCCAAGGCCCAAATTGCCTCCAAGCCCAATAGCCCATGGCCCAATGCCAATTGCTAAATGCACCCGAACTTCATCGAAAATCCGGCGAATCCGATAAGATCCTTCGCCGGAATTAAATGAGCATTTCTCTCTCAAACTCAATTTATTTATATTTGTTGTGTGATTTATTTGAATTATTTGTATTTTGAATATTTGTTTAATTTGAATATTTGTGTGATTTATTTATATATTGAAAAACCCAAAAATATGTTTTTAATTCATTTGTGTGTTAGTTTAATTTCTTTATTGTTGGTGTGTTTTATTTAAGTGTGTTAGTTTAAATTGCATCTTAATTTGTTTTGTTCTTGTTTTATTTTGTTTATTTTCAAAAAGATTAAAAACCAAAAATATTTCTTTTTATTTATTTCTTGTTTTCAAAAGAATTTCAAAAACCCAAAAATATCACCTTTGTATATATTGTATATTTTTGTAATTAGAAACAATATAGTTTAATTAATTGTGACATAGGAAAGTAAATAAACAATCCTCTGTGGGAAAAACCTCTACTTCCCATTATGCTATTCAACGACAAATTGTTAGGATGTTTAGGTAATATTAATGACGTCGGTAAAACCGCATATCAACAGGAGCGGCTTCCGGCTCAGCAGGTGGATCAGCAACCAGGATTGGTGCTTGGGGTAGTGGTTGCGGTTGTGGTTGTGGCTCGGTCGGCATGCTAGCATCGGCGCTATTGAGCATGCTCGGTGGAATTATTTCAGCCAGACCTTCAAAGATTGGGTTCTCTGAAGGACCTGCCTGAAACAAATCACTGAAAGAATTCACTCTTTTGGCCATTTCTGGGTTGGGAAGGGAGGATAACTTTCTGGGAATTAGGGAGGTTTCTGGGAAAACTGAAGAACACGAAGAACACACGAGAGAGAAAACGAGAGAGAGAGTGAGAGAGACTAAGGGAAAACGCGTGAAATGACCTAAGGCACTAACGCAAATCGAAGGGAAGGGAAACGAACGGACGGACGCGTGTCCAAAGTCGAGGACAGAGATCCGTAAATCACGGATCAAGCGACGAAAGTCGCAAAGGGAATAGTGGAACGCGTGCACGATTTATTAAACAATTCGGCCGACGCAAAAGTCGTGCGTCGGCCCAATCAAAATTTTTTTTGATTTTCGAATTTTTATTTTTTTTATTTTTTTAATACTTTACGAAAAGTCGTAAAGTGAACAGTGAAAACGCGTAGCACACGCGCTTGCCGACACTTTAAACGGGCCTGGGCCATCGAAATGGTCTGGGCCTTAAAGTGGGCCTGGGCCAAAGAAATCTCCGGCCCATTATTGGTGGGCTTAACTAATGGGCCTAAAAACGAACAGGCCCGACACACTAATGGGCTTGGGTTACGGGTTTTGGGCTTCGTGAATGACACGAGCCCAATGGGCTAAATTTTTTTTTTTTTTATTTACAAATTTTTTTTTATTTTTTATTTTTTAAATCAAATAAATAACGAGAGTGAAAAGAAAACTTACCTTTTTACTCCCGAGGAAACCGAAAATCACCAACAAGACATCAACCTCAAGGTTTTTCAACCTTGACTTCCTAAACGTATGCTCCGATGTATGTGGTAAAATTTCCGATAAACCCGGATTATTTCCTATACAAA
This sequence comes from Rubus idaeus, assembly GCA_030142095.1. Classification (NCBI taxonomy): domain Eukaryota; kingdom Viridiplantae; phylum Streptophyta; class Magnoliopsida; order Rosales; family Rosaceae; genus Rubus; species Rubus idaeus. The sequence goes on along the minus strand of CM057968.1, from coordinate 14,399,595 downwards.
ATAAAAAGGTTAGTAATAAATTTACAAAATAAAAACAAATATTTACAATGTTAAAAATGTATCACAAATTATCTATACAAAATGAATGAATAAATTTTCCTATGTCTACGTATATTTTATTTACACAATACACTTAGGTACGGGAACAGAGGACTTCAATGTGCAATGAGACTGAAACAGCTACCCATCTTAAAGTCATGTTTAATCCAATATACCTAAAGTGTACAAAAATATTTTCTTTTGTCTGAATATAGTTGAAAAAAAAGAAAGTTGATTCCAAGCGGTAACTCAAGGTGGACTTACGGCCTAGGTGCAATGCCTTGACTTAAATGACTTTCCGTGTTTTCAGAAGGCGAATGGCCAGATCACAAGAGATAAGCGAGAGGCAGGATTCATTTAGTGGACTAGTCCTCTGAATCCAATTTTACAAACCCGTCACCCAGGGTCTCGATCATATCTAGACACCATTCATGTGCCCCTTACTCAGTTGAGAAAGCACTTAAGTGTTCGACAATTCTCCAAGTGTTAATAAAGGCCGCCCTCAACCTCAAATAACCTTACGGTAAAAATGAAGGGTTTAGGCCAATATTAACAAAAGGACCTTACCTATTTCCGTTCAAGTTACAACTTACAACAACAAAAAATAATCAACTATATAAAAGACACCTAAATAAATTACTAAGTGTAATAAAATATAAACAAGTATTAAAAACAAGTAATAACAACAACTATTCACAAGTAATATATACAAGTAATATGAACAAGTAATATGAACAGTTAAAAAAAATAGTAAAATTATAAACAATAAAAAGTAAACAGTAATTATATACAAGTAATAAAAACAGTAATAATTACAAAAAATTATAAACAGTATTCACAAAAAAAAATATTAGGTTAGGAATATTTTCAATCCACGTCGACGGCGCCAAAAATTGACACGCCCCAAAAGGAGCATCAATTTAAAAAAACCCTATCGGTAGTAGTATAGTGCATAGTAGGGTATCGTTCACAACGGAGATCAAAGGGTGTACCTAACAAAAATTGTCACAAGAATTAAATAAAATAAAGAATTATTATTAACAAGTATAAAGAATATATACATATGTACAAAGTAAAAAGGGGGTTAAAGAAATTGATTGAATGAAATAAATTAATTAAATTACAAAGAATAAATTAAATAAGATGGGATGAAACACAAAGTATATAAAGTTCAGCCACAAGTATACAAGTTTACCAATCATTGGACCGAAAATTAACCAAGTTCCCTAGCCATGAAACCGAAATTAACATATGTGGAATGCTGGACCGCCAATTATCATTCCCCAAATAAAACCACTTTCATGAAAATTAACCTAAGCGACCGCACCTAGATTAACCAATCAAACATGCAAAGGTAGCTAATCAAAACATGTCCAACGCATAAAAGAAGAGTTGTTAATTAAAGTGCACGACCTAGTGGGACCGCCCATCTATCCGTGATCCTTTTTATTTGTTTCCGACCTCTTTCCAAAGCCTTTACTACTTGTGAATTAGAATTAAAACCCTAATTCTAGCATCAATTATATGCAATCATCTTAAGTTTGCAACCTTAAAACAAAAACATATAAAAGTTATCTACTAAAATAGAATCAAATAAACGGAGTCACATAAGCTACTAGAAGAACTAATTAATTAGGATCCAAAAATTAAATAAATCCATAAACAAGGGCTGAATATTATATAAATCATGTCATGTTAACTAATACAAAGGATAAACAAGCAACAAAGAGGCATAAATTTAAAGGCTAAGTCGAAATACACCGTATGAATAGCATGAAGATCTTGAAGCCACATCTTGAATCCTTGACCACAAGTAATCCAAGCCGTGAAGACAAGGTGATGATGGTGATGGTGATGTTGAATAGGGGCTGGTGGTGATGGTGTAGACGCCTTCTCCTCCTCCTTGAAGTCTTGAAAACCCATAGTATTAGAGAATGGAAAATATGATGTGAGAAGAGAAAGAGGAGGGTTTGTCCCTCCCCATTGGGGTGTGTTTCAAGAGAAGAATGAGGCTGCTATTTATAGGAGAATGGAGAGGAAGAAGAAGACAATGAAAGAAATAAAGAAAGAAAAGGAAGAGAAGTGGAATGTGAGTGGTAGAAAAGAAATGGTAAGTGGAATGGTGGAAATGAAGTCATATGGCAATGAACCATTTATTTAGATAAAAGAAATCAAACACTAATATTGTGGGCAGAAAGAAGAGGAAAGAATATAGGGGTGAGTGGAGCATTGAAAATAAAAGAAGAGGAAAGAAATAAAAAGCAGACAGCACTGAGCAGTTCCCACTTAGAACGGAATAATGCACGTTTGAACGGTTGGATGATTCTCAAATTTTAATACAGAATATATAACACACACATGCAGCGTGTATCGAAATTACAGCTGGATCCAACGGTGCAATTGGGAGATATTGGCTTCGCAAGTTGACATATCTGCACAGGCAGATTGTCCGAAAATGGGCTTGGACCTTCCTTCTTGGGCTTGGGCCTTTCTTCTTGGGCTTCGAGCCTTTCTTCATGCATTTGGGCCTTCATCTTCATGGATTTGGGCCTTCATCTTGGGCCTCACGGTAGCTCACTTCTTAATGGGCCTCGAAAAAGCCCATTAGACTTCGTAAATTTCCGAGCTCCGATTTTCTGCACGTATTCACATTTATATATCATTTAGGGACTGAAATATGGAAACTAAGCAAAAATAGCAAAGTTACAATTAAATCATAGCCAAATAGTAGGGAAAATACATTAAAAACGTCACACTTTGTGCTCCTATCATTCCACTATTCCCTTTGCGACTTTCGTCGCTCGATCCGTGATTTACGGATCTTTGTCTTCGACTTTGGACACGCGTCCGTCCGTTCGTTTCCCTTCCCTTCGATTTGCGTTAGTTCCCTTAGGTCATTTCACGCGTTTTCCCTTTCTCTCTCTCATTCTCTCTCGTTTTCTCTTTCGTGTTCTTCATCTGTTCTTGAGTTTTTCCCAGAAAACCTCCCAAATCCCAAAAGCTATCCTCCCTTCCCAACCCGAAATGGCCAAACGAGTGAATTCTTTCGAAGTGATTTGTTTCGGTGTGGTCCTTCGAGAACCCAATCTTTGAAGGCTTGGCTGAAATAATTCCACCGAGCATGCTCAATAGCGCCGATGCTGGCATGCCGACCGAGCCACTACCACAACCGCAACCACTACCCCAAGCACCAATCTTGGTTGCTGATCCACCTATTGAGCCGGAAGCCGCTCCCCGTTTATAGGAGACTTCCGAGGACAAAGTACACCAAAGCTCGAGAGATGCACCGGGCGGCTTTCTTTGCGGTGTATTCTCACCCCACCAAGCCACAACGAGAAAGATTTGGTCCGAAAATCGGACTTGAGGAGGACCAAGTCTATTATTGGGGGTCGAGAAATAGGAAGAAATTCGGTATCCCGACGTCCGAGCAACGTATCGCCGAGCTAGAGAGACGAAATGATCAGCCGGTGAGCAAGAACGAGGAGCTTCAACTTCGAATCAACGACTCGTCGATGCTCTCCACAGCGGCATATGTCCCAATTGCGGAGGTCCTGTTCCGCACTCAGATGTGCCACGGCGAAGGCTCGAAGTTGTTCCTCCACAACAAGAGCCTATTCTTGAGTTGTCCGATGATTCCATCGATATGGACCACCTGAGAAGGGATGTGCGGAGCCTCATGCCTTCATTTATCGAGCGCCCATCCATACCTGTGCCATCTAATCTTCCGGGACCTGCTCATGATCTTGTCGGAGTCCACACCGACTTGATCTCGGATATCGTCCGTAAGGCCAAACACGAGCTCCTGCTCATGGCCACTGCCGGATTTCCTTTGTGGATAACTTCACCGACTCCCGACACGTCTATTCATCCCGAGACTCTTCATAGGGGCCGAGTACTTGCGAGTGTTTCAACGAGCTGAACCTGCTCCGTACTTCAAAGCCGAATCGTCGAGACACTCGGCAACCATCCATCTTTATCCGACCACCATCGTTCAAATTCTCATGGATGTTGGTCGATGGTTGCCAGTCTTCTGTAGCATGATTACAAACGCCCAGACGTTGGAGATCCTATCCTCCAGCAACGAAGATGGCTACGAGGAGCATATGCAGGTGATGTCGGCCGAGTTTCTGGTGCCATCTCACCTCGTTTCGACTCGTGAAGTCCAGTTCGTTCGGTATTCTCACCAACAACTGGATGGAAGTTGGGTCGTTGTGGATGTCTCCGTGGATGAATTGCGTTCCAATCCGAAGCCTTCCGTGAGATCGATCTGCCGAAAACGCCCCTCCGGATGCCTGATACGTGACTTGCATAATGGATCTTCCTTAGTTACTTGGGTGGAGCACGTGGATGTACGCGAGAAGGAGATGAAGGCCAGTTTCGAACCTTTTGTTCATTCAGGGTTCGCTTTTGGTGCAAAGCGTTGGATCTCAACACTCCAACGACAAGCCGAGCGCTACATGTGCGCCACAGGTATCCATACTTCACCCGGTGACTCGATTATTTCTCTTGAAGGAAGAAGAGGACTTGCGGAAATGGCAAAACAGATGACGATCTGTTTCTTCAACGATATCAGCAACTCCACGTACCATCACTGGACTTGTTCAAACCGAACAAGAGACACTCGAATGGAGGTCAGGACCAACAAGCGAAGGGGAGATCCGAGCAAGCCCCCTGGAGTCAATCGTACTGCTGGTTGTTCCGTTGTTCATCTATCTCATCACACCAGGATCTTTGAGTTCCTCAAAGACGTTCAGACAAGACCATTATGGGATAGTATGTCGATGGACAGCTCGGTGCGTGTGCTAGCAAATTTCACCATCGGTCTTGACCCGCGGAACCAGATTTCGGTGCTCGCCATAGATAGTCACAACGACTTCCTTATTCTTCAGGAGTGTTGCACCGATGCAACGGGGTCGTCTGTGATTTACGCGCCGATCAACCATTCCATTCTCCAGTCGTTGTTATGTGGAGTTCAACCGGAGCCATTTCCGCTTATGTCTTCAGGCTTCTCCATTCTGCCTAACGTATCCGGAGCTGTACTTGACGGAACACTGCTGACTATAGTGTTCCAGATCTCGGTGAAGGCTACATCAGCCAAGTCTGCCGTGGAGTCGGCAACTACCCTTGTCCAGGACACACTTCAAAGGATCAGAACAGCGAGTCAACTAAGGAGCAAACGTTGGATGCAAGGCCCCGCTAGCCTTGTTTGTGACTGTTGGTGACTTGCTTCGGGAGGAGCTTAATGATCTTCAAAGGGGAGTATTTCCGTTTCCTTTTTCATTTGTATATATGTTGTGTGTTTACTTCGTTTATTTCTGTTTGTGTGTTTACTTCGGTTTACTTCGTATGTGTGTTTAAATTCAATAACCATGCTTGAATTTCTCATTTCATGAAATATTTGTCTAACATCGAGGACAATGTTTAATTCAAGTGTGGGGGGAAGGTTTATTGAAAAGAAAAGAAAAAATTTGAAAAATTTGAAAAATTCAAAAAAAATAATTTACTTGTTTTCGTTTTCTACGGTAACAATATTTCGACTAGATCATACTTACTCCCTTGGTAGCGTTGAACCTACCATTGCACTTAGTAAGTCACTGTGGTCACGTATTGTTACCCTAATTAAAAAATTGAAAAAGAAAAAAAAAATTGCTTCTGTTGTTTATTTATTTGTTTGTTTTCGTTTTCTACGGTAACGGTATATCGACTATATCACACTCACTCCCTTGGTAGCGTTGAACCTACCATTGCACTAAGTGAGTCCCTGTGGTCACGTATTGTTACCTACATTGAAAAATCAAAAAAATCAAAAAAATCAAAAAAATCAAAAAAATCAAAAATTACAAAAATATTTGCTTCTGTTTTGTTGTTTTTGTGTGTTTTATTGTGTTTTGTGTTTTGTTCTTTCCAATTCCGATGATGAATTAAGTTTAATTGTTGTGATTAGGAGAATGTTTATTATATGTCAAGGCTTTGTGTGTATTGCTTTGGATTTAATATGCATAACTTGTGATTGCTCGAATTTCCATGTTCACATCACCGGTGTTAATTAATTGATTGCAATCCGAGAAGCACATTTGAACATACATTGTCATGCATACCCAGAAAATGTGAGGATTTGAGCCTATTGAATATTCACATGTATGCATATTTCATACATTTACTCGTTCTTCATGTGTGCACAATTCATGAGTTTTGAACCTAGAACTTGCTCAAAGACCACTTGAAACATTTTGTTAATCTGTGATGAATTAGAAATGAGTAAGGCATTAGTTGAGCACCATGGCCAAAGTATTCACCATCCATCTAAACACGAACTTTAGGAATCCCCTTTTGAACTAAACACTCATTAGCCGTTTCTTTTGTTCACCCATACCATCTCACCCTTGTTTTATTTATGTTTGCAAGACGATGATAGTGACTTCTTGTGTTCTTATGCTTCGGGTTTTGATTTGTTTGGTATTATACCAGAAGGCAAGTGTGGGGGTGTGACACGCTCCAAAAGGAGCGTCAATTAAAAAAAACCCTATCGGTAGTAGTATAGTGCATAGTAGGGTATCGTTCACAACAGAGATCAAAGGGTGTACCTAACAAAAATTGTCACAAAGAATTAAATAAAATAAAGAATTATTATTAACAAGTGTAAAGTATAAATATATACATATGTACAAAGTAAAAAGGGGATTTAAGAAATAAATTGAATGAAATGAATTAATTAAATTACAAATAATAAATTAAATAAGATGGGATGAAACACAAAGTATATAAAGTTCAGCCACAAGTATACAAGTTTACCAATTATTGGACCGAAAATTAACCAAGTTCCCTAGCCATGAAACCGAAATTAACATATGTGGAATGCTGGACCGCCAATTATCATTCCCCAAATAAAACCACTTTCATGAAAATTAACCTAAGCGACCGCACCTAGATTAATCAATCAAACATGCAAAGGTAGCTAATCAAAACATGTCCAACGCATAAAAGAAGAGTTGTTAATTAAAGTGCACGACCTAGTGGGACCGCCCATCTATCCGTGATCCTTCTTATTTGTTTCCGACCTCTTTCCAAAGCCTTTACTACTTGTGAATTAGAATTAAAACCCTAATTCTAGCACCAATTATATGCAATCATCTTAAGTTTGCAACCTTAAAACAAAAACATATAAAAGTTATCTACTAAAATAGAATCAAATAAACGGAGTCACATAAGCTACTAGAAGAACTAATTAATTAGGATCCAACAATTAAATAAACCCATAAACAAAGGCTGAAAATTATATAAATCATGTCATGTTAACTAATACAAAGGATAAACAAGCAACAAAGAGGAATAAATTTAAAGGCTAAGTCGAAATACACCGTATGAATAGCATGAAGATCTTGAAGCCACATCTTGAATCCTTGACCACAAGTGATCCAAGCCGTGAAGACAAGGTGATGATGGTGATGGTGATGTTGAATAGGGGCTGGTGGTGATGGTGTAGAAGCCTTCTCCTCCTCCTTGAAGTCTTGAAAACCCATAGTATTAGAGAATGGAAAATATGATGTGAGAAGAGAAAGAGGAGGGTTTGTCCCTCCCCATTGGGGTGTGAATTGGTGAGAAGAATGAGGCTGCTATTTATAGGAGAATGGGGAGGAAGAAGAAGACAATGAAAGAAATAAAGAAAGAAAGGGAAGAGAAGTGGAATTTGAGTGGTAGAAAAGAAATGGTGAGTGGAATGGTGGAAATGTAGTCATATGGCAATTAACCATTTATTTAAATAAAAGAAATCAAACACTAATGGTATGGGAAGAAAGAAACAAACATGGTGTGGTGGGATGGATGGCAATTTGGTGGTGAGTGGAGCAATGAGAATAAAAGAAAATGAAAGAAATAAAAAGCAGGCAGCACTGAGCTATTCCCACTTAGAACGTAATATTACACGTTTGAACGGTTGGATGATTCTAAAATTTTAATACAGACTATCCAACACACACATGCAGCGTGTATCAAAATTACAGCACGATCCAACGGTGCAAGTGGGAGATAAGGGCTTCGCAAGTTGACCTATCTGCACAGGCAGATTGTCCGAAAATCTGGGCTTGGGCCTTTCCTCATGCTTTGTGAACTTGGGCCTTCCTTCATGGATTTGGGCCTTCCATCTTGGGTTTGGGCCTCCTTCTTGGGTTTGGGCCTTTCTCTTGGTGGATTTGGGCCTTCATCTTGGGCCTCACGGTAGCTCACTTCTTAATGGGCCTCGAAAAAGCCCATTAGACTTCGTAAATTTCCGAGCTCCGATTTTCTGCACGTATTCACATTTATATATCATTTAGGGACTCAAATATGGAAACTAAGCAAAAATAGCAAAGTTACAATTAAATCATAGCCAAATAGTTGGGAAAACACATTAAAAACGTCACACTTTGTGCTCCTATCAAATTCCCCCACACTTAGCTACTGCTAGTCCCTTAGCAACACAAAACTTAAAACAAAACAACACAAAACAGAAAAAGGAAACACAAAACAGATTATCTTTCCAACCATAACCCTCAGCGAGTTCAGAATAGTTATAATCAACAGAATAAAAATTATATACCAAGGCTAAAGAATTTGCTAAGCATTTAACATGTACATCTCATTTATGCTCGGGTGAAGTGTGTGAAAACCGAATATACAATTAATCTCATGCAATCAAATAGGCACATCGAAACAACATTAACCACTAAAACTCACAAGATTCACTAAATATTTCCGCTCAGTTGATGTGAACGTAAAATACGTTCACAAAGTGCTCTAAATACTTGGATGGATGCTATTCTGAAAGCTTATTTGTCGGTTTAATGTTTGTTTTCGTGTTTTCAGGGAAAATATGTGAAAAATGCTAATTTACACATAAAAGGTGATTTTTGGAGATTTACCGCGCAATTTCGGAAAGTCAACCGTGACTTTCCGATTATCTGATGACACCGGTCATTATTTGGAAGTGGAATATAATATTGTACGAAGATTTCGAAAGACGTTTCGAATCCCGGCAATTTTGCCGGCGAACCACCACACTTGGCGGCGCAACCACCACACGCGGTGGTGAAACATATTTTAAATCTCCATTTTATTTTCCCTATGTTTATATTTGTTATTTATATTTATTTTTTATTTCTATTTTAGTTTTTATTTTCTTTTGTTATTTTATTTATTCCTTTTGTTTTCTTTATATTTATTTATTTAATTTCTTTTTATTATTTTATATTCTTTTCTTTTCTTTTGTTCTTTGCAGCAAGCACGTTCACGATTCTCTCCCTTGCATCTCACTCACATGGTTCCTTCCTCCACCCGGCAGACAATTCCAGTTCATCACCCACTACTACTTCCCTCTTTGAATTTGAATTTGAATTCAGTGGGATGTTTTCTTCCTCCATCTGCCGACCCGTCACCTTCCTTTCTCCTATAAATACCCAGTAGCTATTCCCTTATTCCTTGGCCGGGGCTCCTCCCCGCGCCACAAACTCCTTCCCATCTCTTTCCCCCTCCACCTTCCTCAAGCTACCGTGTATGGCTCACCCAGCCATGCCTTCTGTCCTAACCCTTTGTTCACTCTCTCTCGTCCTCCAAAGCATCCGTGCACAGCCACACTTGGCTGTGCCTTCTTTCTTTCCCCCCTCTGTTTCTTCTCTTCTCGCTCCTGACCTCACAGCTCACGGCATCAATCTTTTCTCTTCCTCCTTTCTCTCCCAAACTAGCTAAGCCCCTTCTTCTTTCCCCCTCTCGTTACTTCTGCAATCCATCACCACCGTGAGCCCACTGCTCACGGAAACACCAACAACTCCACCTTCAGTCTAATTAACAAAAGTTTTTGCTCAATGACCCAATCCACCTGCAATTTCAATAATCAATTTCACCATCTCACCTGGCAATGAATTTAATTATGCTACAAGTTCACAATTACCCATTCATGTAACCTATAATTAACAAGATTCATTGCAGGACACATCAAGCCCAGTTCTCACCGGCGTCTCCGAGCCCAGCCTTGCCCAGCCTCTGCCGGCGTTCCCATGGTCTGCTCACGCCGTTTTCTCTAGCTGCGCCAGCTGCCATCCTCTCTGCCGTCTTCTCTACTTGCCGGCGTCGTTGCAGTTCAGCCACGCGGTGCCCAGTCAACGTCGTCGATCTCAATTGCAGCGCCGGCCGTGAATTTCCTGCGCACTCACCAAAGCCGCACCGACGCCTCAGCCATCTCTCACCGGCGCCGTCCACATCAGTCCCCGCGCTGCCCAGTCCGGCGTTCCCTCTAGTTGCTGCGCTGTCCACTCGCCGTCGATCTCTTCCCATGCCTCAAGCTCGCCGCGCCGGCTGCATCTACCGCCACCAAACCGGTCCGCCCATGCCGCCGATCCTTCTTCCCGTGCCTCTGCCTTGCCGGTGTCTTCTTCCTTCTGCTAGCATATCCGCCTTGATGAGATGAAGAAGAAAGAACTGAAAAATGAGAGAAAGCAACGAGATTTGGAAATGAAAAAGTCTCCAAGGAGACCGGTCAAACACGGGGAAGAGAAAGGAAAAGTCAACTGACTTTCTTAAGTTGGGCCATTGACCGGGTCAACACTTTCAGTTTTGGGCCTCCAAGCCCAATTGCAAAAGCCCAAGGCCCAGCCCATAGTGCTCTCTACACCCGAGCTCCCGAGCCTTCACGAAAATCCGGCGAGTCCGATTAGATCCCTCGCCGGAATTAAATGAGCATTTCTCTCAAACTCAATTTAATTTTATGTTGTGTGATTTATTTGATTTATTTGTATTTTGAATATTTGATTAATTTGATATTTGTGTGTGTTTAATTATTTTATGAAAAACCCAAAAATATGTTATTTGATTCATTTGTGTGTTAGTTTAATTTCTTTATTGTTGGTGTGTTTTATTTAAGTGTGTTAGTTAAATTTGTTTAACTTTGTTTGTTTGCAAATATATTAAAAAGCCAAAAATATTTACTTTTATTTATTTATTGTTTTCAAAATATTTCAAAAACCCAAAAATATTACTTGTGTATATATTGTACATTTTTGTAAATAGAAATAATATAGTTTAATTAATTTCGTGACATTAGAAAAGTAAATAAACAATCCTCTGTGGGAAAAACCTCTACTTCCCATTATACTATTCAACGACAAATTGTTAGGATGTTTAGGTAAAATTAATGACGTCGGTAAAACCGCATATCATTTTGGCGCCGGCTCGCCGGGGATTGTTTTTACTATTTACTTTTTTACTTTTTACTGTTTACTATTTGTAAATAATACTTGTAAATAATACTTACTAATTATACTTGTATATATTGTTACACTTAGTAATTATACTTAGGTGTTCTGAGTACTGTTAATTATTTAAGTTGTTGTAGGTTGTAATTTGAACGGAAATAGGTAAGGTCCTTTTATTAATATTGGCCTAAACCCTTCATTTGTACCGTAAGGTCACTTGAGGTTGAGGGCGGCCTTTATTAACACTTGGAGAATTGTCGAACACTTAAGTGCTTTCTCAACTGAGTAAGGGGCACATGAATGGTGTCTAGATATGATCAAGACTCTGGGTGACGGGTTTGTAAAATTGGATTCAGAGGACTTGTCCACTAAATGAATCCTGCCTCTCGCTTATCTCTTGTGATCTGGCCATTCGCCTTCTGAAAACACGGAAAGTCATTTACGTCAAGACATTGCACCTAGGCCGTACGTCCACCTTGAATTACCGCTTGGAATCAACTTTGTTCTTAACTATATTTTGGACAATTAACATTACTTGTAAATAAAATATACTTAGACATAGGAAATTTTATTTATTCATTTTGTATAGATAATTTGTGACATTATTTTTAATTTTGTAAATATTTTGTTTTTAACTTGTAAATTTTATTACTAACTTTTTAATTTTTATAGGGAATAATCCGGGTTATTCGGAAATTTTACCACATACATCGGAGCATACGTTTAGGAAGTCAAGGTTGAAAAACCTTGAGGTTGATGTCTTGTTGGTGATTTTTCGGTTTCCTCGGAAGTAAAAAGGTAAGTTTCCTTTTCACTTTTGTTATTAATTTGTTTTAAAAATAAAAAAATAAAAAAATAAAAATTTTGAAAAAAATTAATTGTAAATAAAAAAAAAAAAAGAGTGTTTGTTTGTTTGTTTTACTCTTTGTAATTATTTATTTTCACTTTTTATAATTACTGTTTGTTGTTTTGGGCTTGTTTGTTTGTTATTTATTATTGGGCCTTAGGCCCATTTGTGTGATTGGTTAGGGTTTTTGGTTTCGTAAAATAAAAAATAAAAAAAAAAAAAAAAAAAAAATTTAGCCCATTGGGCTCGTGTCATTCACGAAGCCCAAAACCCGTAACCCAAGCCCATTTAGTGTGTCGGGCCTGTTCGTTTTTAGGCCCATTAGTTAAGCCCACCAATAATGGGCCGGAGATTTCTTTGGCCCAGGCCCACTTTAAGGCCCAAACCATTTCGATGGCCCAAGCCCGTTTAAAGTGTCGGCAACCTTTGCGCGTGTTTCACACGCGTTTTCACTGTTCACTTTACGACTTTTCGTAAAGTATTAAAAAATAAAATAAAAAATGAAAATGAAAAAAAATTGATTGGGCCGACGCACGACTTTTGCGTCGGCCGAATTGTTTAATAATGCGCATGCGTTTTCACTGTACGCTTTGCGACTTTCGTCGCCCGATCCGCAATTTGCGGGTCTTCTGTCTTTGGCACGTGTGCGAACGTGTGCGCGTCTTTCCCCTTCCCTTCTGTTTGCGTTAGTTTCCTTAGGACATTTCGCGTTTCCCTTAATCTCTCTCTCTCATTCTCTCTCATCTCCTCTCGTTTTTCTCTTCGTGTTCTTCGTGTTCTTCGTGTTCTTAGTCATTTTTCCCAGAAATCCTCCCAAAACCCAGAAAAGCTATCCTCCTTCCCAACCCAAAAATGGCCAAAAGAGTCAATTCTTTCAGCGATTTGTTTCAGGCAGGTCCTTCAGAGAACCCTATCTTTGAAGGCTTGGCTGAAATAATTCCACCGAGCATGCTCAATAGCGCCGATGCTAGCATGCCGACCCAGCCACAACCACTACCCCAAGCACCAATCCCGGCTCGCCGATCCACCCGTCGAGCCGGAAGCCACTCCCGTCTATAGGAGACTTCCGAGACACAAATACACCCAAGCTCAGAGAGATGCACTCGCAGCTTTCTTTGCGGTGTATTCTCACCCCACCAAGCCACAACGTAAAAGATTTGGTTCAAAAATCCAACTAGAAGAAGACCAAGTCTACTATTGGGGGTCGAGAAATAGGAAGAAGTTCGGTATCCAGACGTCTGAGCAGCGTATTGCCGAGCTAGAGAAAAGAAACGATCAGCTGGTGAGCAAAAACGAGGAGCTTCAAATGCAGAATCAAAGACTCGTTGATGCTCTCCACAGCGGCATCTCGTCCCACCGCGGAGGTCCCGTTCCGCACTCGGATGTGCCTAGCGAAGGCTCGAAGTCGTTCCTCCACAACAAGAGCCTCTTCTCGAGTCGTCCGATGATTCGATCGACTTGGACCACTTGAGACGGGATGTGCGGAGCCTCATGCCTACACTAGTCGAGCGCCCATCCTTACCTATTCCATCCGACCATCTTCCCGGACCTGCTCATGATCTTGTCGGAGTCCACACCGACTTGATCTCGGATATCGCCCGCAAGGCCAAGCACGAGCTCATGCTCACGGCCACTCGCCGGTTTTCCTTTGTGGATATGTTCGCCGACTCCCGATACTTCTATTCATCCCGAGACTCTAAATAGGGCCGAGTACTTGCGAGTGTTTCAACGTGGCGAGCCTGCGCCATACTTCAAATCGGAATCCTCGAGACACTCCGCAACCATTCACCTTCTTCCGACCACCATTGTTGAGATCTTAATGGATGTTGGTCGATGGTTGCTCGTCTTCCGTAGCATGATCACAAACGCTCAATTGTTGGAGATCCTACCCTCCGACAACGCACTAGGCTACGAGGACCGAAGCAAGTGATGTCGGCCGAGTTTCGGTGCCATCTCACATCGTTTCGACTCGTGAAGTCCAGTTCGTTCGGTACTCTCAATTACAACTGGATGGAAGTTGGATCGTCGTGGATGTCTCCGTGGATGAACTGCGCTCAAATCCGAAGCCTTCAGTGAGATCGATTTGCCGAAAGCGCCCCTCCGGATGTTTGATTCGAGACTTGCAGAATGGATCTTCCTTAGTTACTTGGGTGGAGCACGTGGATGTGCGCGAGAAGGAAATGAAGGCCATTTTCGAACCCTTTGTCCATTCCGGGTTCGCTTTTGGTGCAAAGCGTTGGATCTCAACTCTCCAACGACAAGCCGAGCGCTACGTGCGTCACGGGATCCACACTTCACCCGTGACTCTATCATTTCGCCCGAAGGAAAAAGAGGCCTAGCGGAATTGGCAAACCGGATGGCGATCCGTTTCTTCAACGACATCGCAACTCCACGTATCATCACCGGACTTGTTCGAACCGAACAAGAGACACTCGAATGGAGGTCGGGACCAACAAGCGAAGGGGAGATCCGAGCAAGCCCCCCGGAGTAAATCGTACCGCTGGTTGTTCCGTTGTTCATCTATCTCATCACACCAGGATCTTTGAGTTCCTCAAAGATGTGCATACGAGACCGTCGTGGGATAGTATGTCGATGGACAGCTCGGTGCGTCTGCTAGCAAATTTCACCATCGGTCTTGACCCGCGGAACCGGATTTCGGTGCTCGCCATAGATAATCACAACGACTTCCTTATTCTTCGGAGAGTGTTGCACCGATGCAACGGGGTCGTCCGTGATTTATGCGCCGATTAACCATTCCATTCTCCAAAGTGTTTGTTATGTGGAGTTCAACCGAGCCATTTCCGCTTATGTCTTCGAGCTTCTCCATTCCGCCAAACGTATCCGGAGCTGTTCTTGATGGAACACTACCGACTATGGTGTTCCGCATCTCGGTGAAGGCTACATCGCCTAAATCTGCCGTGGAGTCGGCAACTACACTCGTCCAGGACACATTGAAGCGGATCGGTGCCGCGAGTCAACTAAGGAGCAAACGTTGGATGCAAGGCCCCGCTAGCCTTGTTTGTGACTGTTGGTGACTTGCTTCGGGAGGAGCTTCACGATCTACAAAGGGGAGTTTTTCTTTTACTTATCCGTTTTTCATTTGTATATATGTCGTGTGTTTATTTTTGTTGGTGTGTTTATTTCTGTTTGTATTTTCAATTCAATAACCATACTTGAATTTTTCATTTTCGTGAAATATCCGTTTATCATCGAGGACAATGTTTAATTCAAGTGTGGGGGAAGGTTTATTAAAAAGAAAAGAAAAAATTTGAAAAATTCAAATTTCAAAAAAATAATTTACTTGTTTTTGTTTTCTACCGTAACGGTATCTCGACTAGATCATACTCACTCCTTTGGTAGCGTTGAACCTACCATTGCACTAAGTGAGTCCCCGTGGTCACGTATTGTTACGTAAATTGAAAAAATCAAAAAAATCAAAAAATTACAAAATACAAAAATATTTGCTTCTGTTTGTGTGTTTTTGTGTGTTTATTTGTGTGTTTTCTTTCCAATCCCGATGATGAATTGAGTTTAATTGTTGTGATTTGGAGAATTTTGATTATATGTCAAGGCTTTGTGTGATTTGCTTTGGATTTAATTTGCATAACTTGTGATTGCTCGAATTTCCATGTTCACTTAACCTGTTTCGATTAGTTGATTGCAATCTGAGAAGCACATTTGAACATACATTGTCATGCATACCCAGAAATTGTGAGAATTTGAGCCTGTTGAATATTCACATGTATGCATTATTCATACATTTACTCGTTCTTCATGTGTGCACAATTCATGAGTTTTTGAACCTAGAACTTGCTCATTGACCTCTCGAAACTTTTTATTAATCTGTGATGAATTGAAAATGATTAAGGCATTAGTTGAGCACCATGGCCAAATATTCACCATCCATTTAAACACGAACTTTAGGAATCCCCTTTTGAACTTATCACTCATTAGCCGTTTCTTTTGTTCACCCACACCATCTCACCCATATTTTATTGTGTTTGCAAGACGATGATAGTGACTTCTTATATTCTTATGCTTCGGATGTATAGTATGTACCAAAAGGCAAGTGTGGGGGTGTATTTATTTTGTTGTATTGTTCAAAAAAAAAAAAAAAAAAAAAAAAAATATCAGAAATAAAAAGAAGGACTAAAGTTCCTCAAGAAAAGAAAAAAAAAAGAGTGGAAAAGAAAAAGAAAAATGCCACAAAAATATAGTTATTTTCTTGTATTGTTTTAATTTCAATAAAAGGTTGGAGGAAAATAGGAAAGTTGTTTCGGGTTTAGCATAGGTATGAGTTTCAAAGTCGTTGATTTGTCTTGCAAACATGTGGAACATTTATCATTTCTAGTCTTTCCCTTCCATTTACCATTTACCATTCATTCACCCTTTGGCCCCATTACACCATTGAAAGCCCTTATGATTTAATGATTTGTGGATTAATTGTAGAGAGTTGGTTAATGAGCAAGCTTATGGGAACATTACTTGTGTAATTGTTATGAGAGTAAACACTTAACCCTAAACACCGAGCGGAAATATTTAGTGAATCTTGTGAGCTTTAGTGGTTAATGTTGTTCATATGTGCCTATTTGATTGCATGAGATTAATTGTACACTCGGTTTTCACCCACTTCACTCGAGCACGAATGAGATGTCCATGTTAAATACTTAGCAAATTCGTGAGCCTTGGTATATAGTTCTTATTCTCCTGATTATAATTCTTCGAACTCGTTGAGGGTTATGGTTGGAAAGGATTTCTGTTTTGTGTTTCCCTTTATGTTTTTGTGTTGTTCTGTTTTTAGTTCTGTGTTTGCTAGAGGACTAGCAAAAGTTCAAGTGTGGGGGTGTGATGTGAACGTAAAATACGTTCACAAAGTGCTCTAAATACTTGGATGGATGCTATTCTGAAAGCTTATTTGTCGGTTTAATGTTTGTTTTCGTGTTTTCAGGGAAAATATGTGAAAAATGCTAATTTACACATAAAAGGTGATTTTTGGAGATTTACCGCGCAATTTCGGAAAGTCAACCGTGACTTTCCGATTATCTGATGACACCGGTCATTATTTGGAAGTGGAATATAATATTGTACGAAGATTTCGAAAGACGTTTCGAATCCCGGCAATTTTGCCGGCGAACCACCACACTTGGCGGCGCAACCACCACACGCGGTGGTGAAACATATTTTAAATCTCCATTTTATTTTCCCTATGTTTATATTTGTTATTTATATTTATTTTTTATTTCTATTTTAGTTTTTATTTTCTTTTGTTATTTTATTTATTCCTTTTGTTTTCTTTATATTTATTTATTTAATTTCTTTTTATTATTTTATATTCTTTTCTTTTCTTTTGTTCTTTGCAGCAAGCACGTTCACGATTCTCTCCCTTGCATCTCACTCACATGGTTCCTTCCTCCACCCGGCAGACAATTCCAGTTCATCACCCACTACTACTTCCCTCTTTGAATTTGAATTTGAATTCAGTGGGATGTTTTCTTCCTCCATCTGCCGACCCGTCACCTTCCTTTCTCCTATAAATACCCAGTAGCTATTCCCTTATTCCTTGGCCGGGGCTCCTCCCCGCGCCACAAACTCCTTCCCATCTCTTTCCCCCTCCACCTTCCTCAAGCTACCGTGTATGGCTCACCCAGCCATGCCTTCTGTCCTAACCCTTTGTTCACTCTCTCTCGTCCTCCAAAGCATCCGTGCACAGCCACACTTGGCCGTGCCTTCTTTCTTTCCCCCTCTCGTTTCTTCTCTTCTGCTCCCCGACCTCACAGCTCACGGCATCAATCTTTTCTCTTCCTCCTTTCTCTCCCAAACTAGCTAAGCCCCTTCTTCTTTCCCCCTCTCGTTACTTCTGCAATCCATCACCACCGTGAGCCCACCGCTCACGGAAACACCAACAACTCCACCTTCGCCTAATTAACAAAAGTTTTTGCTCAATGACCCAATCCACCTGCAATTTCAATAATCAATTTCACCATCTCACCGGCAATGAATTTAATTATGCTACAAGTTCACAATTACCCATTCATGTAACCTATAATTAACAAGATTCATTGCAGGACACATCAAGCCCAGTTCTCACCGGCGTCTCCGAGCCCAGCCTTGCCCGGCCTCTCGCCGGCGTTCCCATGGTCTGCTCACGCCGTTTTCTCTAGCCGCGCCAGCTGCCATCCTCTCTGCCGTCTTCTCTACTTGCCGGCGTCGTTGCAGTTCAGCCACGCGGTGCCCAGTCCAACGTCGTCGATCTCACTGCAGCGCCGGCCGTGAATTTCCTGCGCACTCACCAAAGCCGCACCGACGCCTCGGCCCATCTCTCACCGGCGCCGTCCACATCAGTCCCCGCGCTGCCCAGTCCGGCGTTCCCTCTAGTTGCTGCGCCGTCCACTCGCCGTCGATCTCTTCCCATGCCTCAAGCTCGCCGCGCCGGCTGCATCTACCGCCACCAAACCGGTCCGCCCACGCCGCCGATCCTTCTTCCCGTGCCTCTGCCTTGCCGGTGTCTTCTTCCTTGCTGCTAGCATATCCGCCTTGATGAGATGAAGAAGAAAGAACTGAAAAATGAGAGAAAGCAACGAGATTTGGAAATGAAAAAGTCTCCAAGGAGACCGGTCAAACACGGGGAAGAGAAAGGAAAAGTCAACTGACTTTCTTAAGTTGGGCCATTGACCGGGTCAACACTTTCAGTTTTGGGCCTCCAAGCCCAATTGCAAAAGCCCAAGGCCCAGCCCATAGTGCTCTCTACACCCGAGCTCCCGAGCCTTCACGAAAATCCGGCGAGTCCGATTAGATCCCTCGCCGGAATTAAATGAGCAATTCTCTCAAACTCAATTTAATTTTATGTTGTGTGATTTATTTGATTTATTTGTATTTTGAATATTTGATTAATTTGATATTTGTGTGTGTTTAATTATTTTATGAAAAACCCAAAAATATGTTATTTGATTCATTTCCGTGTGTTAGTTTAATTTCTTTATTGTTGGTGTGTTTTATTTAAGTGTGTTAGTTAAATTTGTTTAACTTTGTTTGTTTGCAAATATATTAAAAAGCCAAAAATATTTACTTTTATTTATTTATTGTTTTCAAAATATTTCAAAAACCCAAAAATATTACTTGTGTATATATTGTACATTTTTGTAAATAGAAATAATATAGTTTAATTAATTTCGTGACATTAGAAAAGTAAATAAACAATCCTCTGTGGGAAAAACCTCTACTTCCCATTATACTATTCAACGACAAATTGTTAGGATGTTTAGGTAAAATTAATGACGTCGGTAAAACCGCATATCATCAGTGTTTAGGGTTAAGTGTTTACTCTCAAAACAATTACACAAGTAGTGTTCCCATATGCTTGCTCATTAACCGACTCTCCACAATTAATCCACAAATCATCAGATCATAAGGGCTTTTTAGGTGAAACAGGGACAAAAGGATGAATGGTAAATGGTGAATGGTCAATGAAGTGAAAGGACTCGAAATGGAAAATGTTTCACATGTTTGCAAGACACATCAACGACTTTGAAACTCATACCTATGCTATACCCGAACAACTTTCTTATTCTCCTCTAACCTTTTATTGAAAATAAAAACAATACAATAACTCTATTTTTGGAATTTCTCTTTCTGACATTTTTTTTTCTTTCTTTCTTTTCTATTTTTTTTTTTTTTTTTTTGAGGAATTTATTCCTTCTTTTTATTTCTGATTTTTTTTTTCTTTGAACAAATACAACAAAATAAATACACCCCCACACTTGCCTTTTGGTATACTACAATACAAATCCGAAGCATAAGAACATAAGAAGTCACTATCATCGTCTTGCAAACATAAATAAAACAAGGGTGAAATGGTGTGGGTGAACAAAAGAAACGGCTAATGAGTGTTTAGTTCAAAAGGGTTATTCCTAAAGTTCGTGTTTAGATGGATGGTGAATATTTTGGCCATGGTGCTCAACTAATGCCTTAATCATTTCTAATTCATTACAGATTAATAGAATGTTTCAAGTGGTCTCTGAGCAAGTTCTAGGTTCAAAAACTCATGAATTGTGCACACATGAAGAACGAGTAAATGTATGAAATATGCATACATGTGAATATTCAATAGGCTCAAATCCTCACAGTTTCTGGGTATGCATGACAATGTATGTTTAAATGTGCTTCTCGGATTGCAATCAACTAATCGAAACAGGTTATGTGAACATGGAATTTCGAGCAATCATAAGTTATGCATATTAAATCCAAAGCAAACTACACAAAACCTTAGCATATAATCAATATTTTCCAAATCATAACAATTAAACTCAATTCATCCTTGGGATTGGAAAGAACAAAGCACATAACACAAATAAAACACACAACAGAAGTAAATATTTTTGTAATTTTTGATTTTTTGATTTTTTTTGTTTTTTCAATGTAGGTAACAATACGTGACCACAGGGACTCACTAAGTGCAATGGTAGGTTCAACGCTACCAAGGGAGTAAGTATGATCTAGTCGATATATTGTTACCGTAGAAAATGAAAACAAGTAAATTATTTTTTGAATTTTTCAAATTTTTCAAATTTTTTCTTTTCTTTTCAATAAACCTTCCCCCACACTTGAATTAAACATTGTCCTCAATGTTAGACAGATATTTCACGAAAATGAATAATTCAAGCATGGTTATTGAATTTAAACACAACAGAAATAAACACACCAATAGAAATAAACAGAAGTAAACACACAACATATATACAAATGAAAAACAAATAAGTTAAAGAAAAACTCCCCCTTGAAGATCATTAAGCTCCTCCCGAAGCAAGTCACCAACAGTCACAAACAAGGCTAGCAGGGCCTTGCATCCAACGTTTGCTCCTTAATTGACTGCGGCTCTGATCCTTTGAAGTGTGTCCTGGACAAGGGTAGTTGCCGACTCCACGGCAGACTTGGCTGATGTAGCCTTCACTGAGATCTGGAACACTATAGTCAGCAGTGTTCCGTCAAGTATAGCTCCGGATACGTTAGGCAGAATGGAGAAGCCAGAAGACATAAGCGGAAATGGCTCCGGTTGAACTCCAGATAGCAAACACTGGAAAATGGAATGGTTAATCGGCGCATAAATCACAGACGACCCCGTTGCATCGGTGCAACACTCCTGAAGAATGAGGAAGTCGTTGTGACTATCTATGGCGAGCACCGAAATCTGGTTCCGCGGGTCAAGACCGATGGAAAAGTTTGCTAGCACACGTACCGAGCTGTCCATCGACATACTATCCCACATTGGTCTAGTCTGAACGTCTTTGAGGAACTCAAAGATCCTGGTGTGATGGGAAAGATGCACGACGGAACAACCAGCAGTACGATTGACTCCAGGGGGCTTGCTCGGATCACCCCTTCTCTTGTTGGTCCTGACCTCCATTCGAGTGTCCCTTGTTCGGTTCGAACAAGTCCAGTGGTGGTACGTGGAGTTGCTGATATCGTTGAAGAAACAGATCGTCATCTGTTTTGCCATTTCCGCAAGTCCTCTTCTTCCTTCAAGAGAAATAATCGAGTCACCGGGTGAAGAGTGGATACCTGTGGCGCACATGTAGCGCTCGGCTTGTCGTTGGAGAGTTGAGATCCAACGCTTTGCACCAAAAGCGAACCCTGAATGAACAAAAGGTTCGAAACTGGCCTTCATCTCCTTTTGGCGTACATCCACGTGCTCCACCCAAGTGACCAAGGAAGATCCATTATGAAGATCACGTATCAGGCATCCGGAGGGGCGTTTTCGGCAAATCGATCTCACGGAAGGCTTTGGATTTGTCCGCAATTCATCCACGGAGACATCCACAACGACCCAACTTCCATCCAGTTGTTGGTGAGAGTACCGAACGAACTGGACTTCACGAGTTGAGACGAGGTGAGATGGCACCAGAAACTCGGCCGACATCACCTGCATATGCTCCTCGTAGCCTTCTTCGTTGCTGGAGGAAAGGATCTCCAACGTTTTGGCGTTTGTGATCATGCTACAGAAGACGGGCAACCATCGACCAACATCCATGAGAATTTGAACGATGGTGGTCGGATAAAGATGGATGGTTGCCGAGTGTCTCGACGATTCGGCTTTGAAGTACGGAGCAGGTTCAGCTCGTTGAAACACTCGCAAGTACTCGGCCCTATGAAGAGTCTCGGGATGAATAGACGTGTCGGGAGTCGGTGAAGTTATCCACAAAGGAAATCCGGCAGTGGCCATGAGCAGGAGCTCGTGTTTGGCCTTACGGACGATATCCGAGATCAAGTCGGTGTGGACTCCGACAAGATCATGAGCAGGTCCGGGAAGGGTGTCAGATGGCAAAGGTATGGATGGGCGCTCGACAAATGTTGGCATGAGGCTCCGCACATCCCGTCTCAAGTGGTCCATATCGATCGAATCATCGGACAACTCAAGAAGAGGCTCTTGTTGTGGAGGAACAACTTCGAGCCTTCGCCGTGGCACATCTGAGTGCGGAACAGGACCTCCGCAATTGGGACAAATGCCGCTGTGGAGAGCATCGACGAGTCGTTGATTCTGCATTTGAAGCTCCTCGTTCTTGCTCACCAGCTGATCGTTTCTTCTTTCTAGCTCGGCAATACGCTGCTCAGATGTAATGATACCCAACTTCTTCCTATTTCTCGACCCCCAATAATAGACCTGGTCCTCCTCTAGTCCGATTTTCGGACCAAATCTTTCTCGTTGTGGTTTGGTGGGGTGAGAATACACCGCAAAGAAAGCCGCCAGTGCTTCTCTCTGAGCCTTGGTGTATTTTGTCCTCGGAAGTCTCCTATAGACAGGAGCGGCTTCCGGCTCGGCTGGTGGATCAGCAACCAGGATTGGTGCTTGGGGTAGTGGTTGCGGTTGTGGCTGTGGTTGTGGCTCGGTCGGCATGCTAGCATCGGCGCTATTGAGCATGCTCGGTGGAATTATTTCAGCCAGACCTTCAAAGATTGGGTTCTCTGAAGGACCTGCCTGAAACAAATCACTGAAAGAATTCACTCTTTTGGCCATTTGTGGTTTGGGAGGGGAGGAAAGCTTTTGGGATTTGGGAGGTTTTCTGGGAAAACTCAAGAACAGATGAAGAACACGAAGAACACGAGAGAGAAAACGAGAGAAAGAGAGAGAGACTAAGGGAAAACGTGAAATGACCTAAGGAAACTAACGCAAACAGAAGGGAAAGGAAGGAACGGACGCACGCTCGCACACGTGCCACAGACAGAAGACCCGCAAATTGTGGATCGGGCGACGAAAGTCGTAAAGTCTACAGTAGACACGCACGCGGTTTATTAAACAATTCGGCCGACGCAAAAGTCGTGCGTCGGCTGACAGGCTCCAAAGGAGCGTCAATTTAAAAAAAACCCTATCGGTAGTAGTATAGTGCATAGTAGGGTATCGTTCACAACGGAGATCAAAGGGTGTACCTAGCAAAAATTGTCACAAAGAATTAAATAAAATAAAGAATTATTATTAACAAGTATCAAGAATATATATATACATACATATGTACAAAGTAAAAAGGGGTTTAAGAGATAAATTGAATGAAATAAATTAATTAAATTACAAAGAATAAATTAAATAAGATGGGATGAAACACAAAGTATATAAAGTTCAGCCACAAGTATACAAGTTTACCAATTATTGGACCGAAAATTAACCAAGTTCCCTAGCCATGAAACCGAAATTAACATATGTGGAATGCTGGACCGCCAATTATCATTCCTCAAATAAAACCACTTTCATGAAAATTAACCTAAGCGACCGCACCTAGATTAACCAATCAAACATGCAAAGGTAGCTAATCAAAACATGTCTAACGCATAAAAGAAGAGTTGTTAATTAAAGTGCACGACCTAGTGGGACCGCCCATCTATCCGTGATCCTTCTTATTTGTTTCCGACCTCTTTCCAAAGCCTTTACTACTTGTGAATTAGAATTAAAACCCTAATTCTAGCACCAATTATATGCAATCATCTTAAGTTTGCAGCCTTAAAACAAAAACATATAAAAGTTATCTACTAAAATAGAATCAAATAAACGGAGTCACATAAGCTACTAGAAGAACTAATTAATTAGGATCCAACAATTAAATAAACCCATAAACAAAGGCTGAAAATTATATAAATCATGTCATGTTAACTAATACAAAGGATAAACAAGCAACAAAGAGGCATAAATTTAAAGGCTAAGTCGAAATACACCGTATGAATAGCATGAAGATCTTGAAGCCACATCTTGAATCCTTGACCACAAGTAATCCAAGCTGTGAAGACAAGGTGATGATGGTGATGGTGATGTAGAATAGGGGCTGGTGGTGATGGTGTAGACGCCTTCTCCTCCTCCTTGAAGTCTTGAAAACCCTAAATACTAGAGAATGGAAAATATGATGTGAGATGGAGAAGAGAAAGAGGAGGGTTTGTCCCTCCCCATTGAGGTGTGTATTGGTGAATTGGTGAGGAGAATGAGGCTGCTATTTATAGGAGAATGGAGAGGAAGAAGAAGACAATGCAAGAAATAAAGAAAGAAAAGGAAGAGAAGTGGAATGTGAGTGGTAGAAAAGAAGTGGTAAGTGGAATGGTGGAAATGTAGTCATATGGCAATGAACCATT
This sequence comes from Rubus idaeus, assembly GCA_030142095.1. Classification (NCBI taxonomy): domain Eukaryota; kingdom Viridiplantae; phylum Streptophyta; class Magnoliopsida; order Rosales; family Rosaceae; genus Rubus; species Rubus idaeus. Next base: position 14,374,884 of record CM057968.1, on the reverse strand, counting down.
TATTTAGGTAAAAGAAATCAAACACTAATGGTATGGAGAGAAAGCAACAAAGATAGTGTGGTGGGATGGATGGCAATATGGTGGTGAGTGGAGCAATGAGAATAAAAGAAAATGAAAGAAATAAAAAGCAGGCAGCACTGAGCTATTCCCACTTAGAACGGAATAATTCACGTTTGGACGGTTGGATGATTCTCAAATTTTAATACAGAATATATAACACACACGTGCAACGTGTATCAAAATTACAGCTGGATCCAACGGTGCAATTGGGAGATATGGGCTTCGCAAGTTGACAAATCTGCACAGGCAGAATGTCCGAAAATGGGCTTGGACCTTCCTTCTTGGGCTTGGGCCTTTCTTCTTGGGCTTGGGCCTTTCTTCATGGATTTGGGCCTTCATCTTCATGGATTTGGGCCTTCATCTTCATGGATTTGGGCCTTCATCTTGGGCCTCACGGTAGCTCACTTCTTAATGGGCCTCGAAAAAGCCCATTAGACTTCGTAAATTTCCGAGCTCCGATTTTCTGCACGTATTCACATTTATATATCATTTAGGGACTCAAATATGGAAACTAAGCAAAAATAGCAAAGTTACAATGAAATCATAGCCAAATAGTAGGGAGAATACATTAAAAACGTCACACTTTGTGCTCCTATCAAATTCCCCCACACTTAGCTACTTGCTAGTCCTCTAGCAAACACAAGAACAACAGAAAATAGAAAAGGAAACACAAAACAGAATGGTCTTTCCAACCATAACCCTCGCGAGTTCAAAAGAGTTATAATCGGGAGAATAAAAATTATATACCAAGGCTAACAAATTTGCTAAGTGTTTAACATGTACATCTCATGCATGCTCGGGTGAAGTGTGTGAAAACCAAGTATACAATCAATCTCATGCAATCAAATAGGCACATATGAACAACATTAACCACTAAAGCTCACAAGATTCACTAAATATTTCCGCTCAGGTGTTTAGGGTTAAGTGTTTACTCTCATAACAATTGCACAAGTAGTGTTCCCATAAGCTTGCTCATCAACCAACTCTCCACAATTAATCCACAAATCATTAAATCATAAGGACTTTCAATGGTGTAATGGGGCCAAAGGGTGAATGGTGAATAGTGAATGGTGAATGATGAATGAAGGGACTGGAAATGAAAAATGTTTCACATGTTTGCAAGACAAGTCAACGACTTTGAAACTCATACCTATGCTATACCCGAAACAACTTTCTTATTCTCCTCCAACCTTTTATTGAAAATAATACAAGAAAATAACTCTATTTTTGTGGTATTTTTTTCTTTTTCTTTTCCACATTTTTTTTTCCTTTTCTTTTTTTTTTGAGGAATTTTATTCCTTCTTTTTATTTCTGATTTTTTTTTCTTTGAACAAATACAACAAAATAAATACACCCCCACACTTGCCTTTTGGTATACTACCATACAAATCAAAACCCGAAGCATAAGAACACAAGAAGTCACTATCATCGTCTTGCAAACATAAATAAAACAAGGGTGAGATGGTATGGGTGAACAAAAGAAACGGCTAATGAGTGTTTAGTTCAAAAGGGGATTCCTAAAGTTCGTGTTTAGATGGATGGTGAATACTTTGGCCATGGTGCTCAACTAATGCCTTACTCATTTCTAATTCATTACAGATTAATAAAAAGTTTCAAGCGGTCTTTGAGCAAGTTCTAGGTTCAAAACTCATGAATTGTGCACACATGAAGAACGAGTAAATGTATGAAATATGCATACATGTGAATATACAATAGGCTCAAATCCTCACATTTTCTGGGTATGCATGACAATGTATGTTCAAATGTGTTTCTCGGATTGCAATCAACTAATCGAAACAGGTTAAGTGAATATGGAAATTCGAGCAATCACAAGTTATGCAAATTAAATCCAAAGCAAATCACAAAGCCTTAGCATATAACCAACATTTTCCAAATCATAATAATTAAACTCAATTCATCATCGGGATTGGAAAGAAAACAACACATATAACACAAATAAAGACACAAAAACACACAAACAGAAGCAAATATTTTTGTGATTTTTTATTTTTTGATTTTTTTTATTTTTTTGATTTTTCTCAGTTTACGTAACAATACGTGACCACAGTGACTTACTAAGTGCAATGGTAGGTTCAACGCTACCAAGGGAGTAAGTATGATTTAGTCGATATATTGTTACCGTAGAAAACAAACACAAGTAAATTATTTTTTTGAATTTTTGAATTTTTCAAATTTTTCAAATTTTTTCTTTTCTTTTCAATAAACCTTCCCCCACACTTGAATTAAACATTGTCCTCAATGTTAGACAGATATTTCACGAAAATGAAAAATTCAAGTATGGTTATTGAATTTAAACACACAAACATAAATCAACAGAAGTAAACACACAACATATATACAAATGAAAAAGATAGGTTAAAGAAAATCTCCCCCTTGAAGATCGTAAAGCTCCTCCCGAAGCAAGTCACCAATAGTCACAAACAAGGCTAGCAGGGCCTTGCATCCAACGTTTGCTCCTTAATTGACTGCGGCTCGATCCGTTGAAGTGTGTCCCGGACAAGGGTAGTAGCCGACTCCACGGCAGACTTGGCCGATGTAGCCCTCATCGAGATCCGGAACACCATAGTCGTAGTGTTCCATCAAGTACGGCTCCGGATACGTTAGGCAGAATGGAGAAGCCCGAAGACATAAGCGGAAATGGCTCCGGTTGAACTCCGCATAGCAAACACCGGAAAATGGAATGGTTAATCGGCGCATAAATCACAGACGACCCCGTTGCATCGGTGCAACACTCCCGAAGAATAAGGAAGTCGTTGTGACTATCTATGGCGAGCACCGAAATCTGGTTCCGCGGGTCAAGACCGATGGAAAAGTTTGCTAGCACACGTACCGAGCGTCCATCGACATACTATCCCACATTGGTCTAGTCCGAACGTCTTTGAGGAACTCAAAGATCCCGGTGTGATGGGAAAGATGCACGACGAACAACCGGCGAGACGATTGACTCCGGGGGCTTGCTCGGATCACCCCTTCTTTTGTTGGTCCTGACCTCCATTCGAGTGTCCCTTGTTCGATTCGAACAAGTCCAGTGGTGGTACGTGGAGTTGCTGATGTCGTTGAAGAAACAGATTGTCATCTGCTTTGCCATTTCCGCCAGTCCTCTTCTTCCTTCAAGAGAAATAATCGAGTCACTGGGTGAAGAGTGGATACCTGTGGCGCACATGTAGCGCTCGGCTTGTCGTTGGAGAGTTGAAATCCAACGCTTTGCACCAAAAGCGAACCCAGAATGGACAAAGGGTTCGAAAATGGCCTTCATCTCCTTCTCGCGCACATCCACGTGCTCCACCCAAGTAACTAAGGAAGATCCATTCTGCAAGTCTCGAATCAAACATCCGGACGGGCGTTTTCGGCAAATCGATCTCACGGAAGGCTTTGGATTTGAACGCAATTCATCCACGGAGACATCCACGACGACCCAACTTCCATCCAAATTGTAGGTGGGAATACCGAACGAACTGGACTTCACGAGTCGAAACGAGGTGAGATGGCACCGAAACTCGGCCGACATAACTTGCATATGCTCCTCGTAGCCTTCTTCGTTCTTTGGAGGAAAGGATCTCCAACGTCTTGGCGTTTGTAATCATGCTACGAAGACGGCAACCATCGACCAACATCCATTAAGATCTCAACAATGGTGGTCGGATGAAGGTGGATGGTTGCTGAGTGTCTCGAGGATTCGGCTTTGAAGTACGGTGCTGGTTCGCAACGTTGAAACACTCGCAAGTACTCGGCGCGGTTAAGAGTTTCAGGATGAATGGAAGTGTCGGGAGTCGGTGAAGTTATCCACAAAGGAAATCCGGCAGTGGCCATGAGCAGGAGCTCGTGTTTGGCCTTACGGACGATATCCGAGATCAAGTCGGTGTGGACTCCGACAAGATCGTGAGCAGGTCCGGGAAGATGGTCAGATGGAATAGGTGCGGATGGGCGCTCGACTAGTGTAGGCATGAGACTCCGCACATCCCGTCTCAAGTGGTCCATGTCAATAGAATCATCGGACAACTCGAGAAGAGGCTCTTGTTGTGGAGGAACAACTTCGAGCCTTCGCCTAGGCACATCTGAGTGCGGAACAGGACCTCCGCAATTGGGACATATGCCGCTGTGGAGAGCATCGACGAGTCTTTGATTCTGCATTTGAAGCTCCTCGTTTTTGCTCACCAGCTGATCGTTTCTTTTCTCTAGCTCGGCAATACGCTGCTCGGAAGACTGGATACCGAACTTCTTCCTATTTCTCGACCCCCAAAAGTAGACTTGGTCTTCTTCTAGTCTGATTGTTGAACCAAATCGTTTACGTTGTGGCTTGGTGGGGTGAGAATACACCGCAAAGAAAGCTGCAAGTGCATCTCTCTGAGCTTTGGTGTACTTGGTCCTCGGAAGTCTCCTATAGACAGGAGCGGCTTCCGGCTCAACTGGTGGATCAGCAACCAAGATTGGTGCTTGAGGTAGTGGTTGCGGTTGTGGCTCGGTCGGCATGCTAGCATCGGCGCTAGTAAGCATGCTCGGTGGAATTATTTCAGCCAAGCCTTCAAAGATCGGATTCTCTGAAGGACCTGCCTGAAACAAGTCGCTGAAAGAATTGACTCTTTTGGCCATTTGTGGTTTGGGAGGGGAGGATAGCTTCTGGGATTTGGGAGGATTCTGGGAAAAACTCAAGAACAGATGAAGAACACGAAGAACGAGAGAAAACGAGAGAGAGAGAAAGAGAGAGAGAGGGAAATTGCGTGGAATGATCTAAGGCACTAACGCAAACCGAAGGGGAAGGGAACGGAATGGACGGACGCGTGTCCAAAGTCGAAGACAAAGATCCGTAAATCACGGATCGAGCGACGAAAGTCGCAAAGGGAATAGTGGAACGCGCGCACGATTTATTAAACAAATCGGCCGACGCAAAAGTCGTGCGTCGGCCCAATCACATTTTTTCTTGATTTTGGATTTTTTATTTTTTTATTTTTTTAATACTTTACGAAAAGTCGTAAAGTGAACAGTGAAAACGCGTAGCACACGCGCTTGCCGACACTTTAAACGGGCTTGGGCCATCGAAATGGTCTGGGCCTTAAAGTGGGCCTGGGCCAAAGAAATCTCCGGCCCATTATTGGTGGGCTTAACTAATGGGCCTAAAATCGAACAGGCCCGACACACTAATGGGCTTGGGTTACGGGTTTTGGGCTTCGTGAATGACACGAGCCCAATGGGCTAAATTTTTTATTTTTTATTTTTTCTTTTTATTCGAAACCCAAAACACTAACCAATCACACAAACGGGCCTGAGGCCCAATAACAAAAAACTAACTAACAAGCCCAAAAATAAAACAAACAGTAATTATAAATAGTAAAAAGAAATAATTACCAACAGTAAAACAAAAGAAAACACTCTTTTTTTTTATTTACAATTAATTTTTTATTTTTTTATTTTTTATTTTTTTCAAAAACAAATAACGAGAGTTAAAAGAAAACTTACCTTTTTACTCCCGAGAAAACCGAAAATCACCAACAAGACATCAACCTCAAGGTTTTTCAACCTTGACTTCCTAAACGTATGCTCCGATGTATGTGGTAGAATTTCCGATAAACCCGGATTATTTCCTATACAAAATAAAAAGGTTAGTAATAAATTTACAAAATAAAAACAAAATATTTACAAAGTTAAAAATGTGTCACAAATTATCTATACAAAATGAATGAATAAAATTTCCTATGTCTAAGTATATTTTATGTCTACGTATATTCCTATGTCTACGTATATTTTATTTACACAAAAATATTTTCTTTTGCCTGAATATAGTTGAAAAAAAATGAAAGTTGATTCCAAGCGGTAACTCAATGTGGACTTACGGCCTAGGTGCAATGCCTTGACTTAAATGACTTTCCGTGTTTTCAGAAGGCGAATGGCCAGATCACAAGAGATAAGCGAGAGGCAGGATTCATTTAGTGGACTAGTCCTCTGAATCCAATTTTACAAACCCATCACCCAGGGTCTCGATCATATCTAGACACCATTCATGTGCCCCTTACTCAGTTGAGAAAGCACTTAAGTGTTCGACAATTCTCCAAGTGTTAATAAAGGCCGCCCTCAACCTCAAGTGACCTTACGGTACAAATGAAGGGTTTAGGCCAATATTAATAAAAGGACCTTACCTATTTCCGTTCAAGTCACAACTTACAACAACAAAAAAATAATCAACCATAGAAAGGACACCTAAATAAATTACTAAGTGTTACAAAATATCAACAAGTATAAATAAATATTATTCACAAATATTCACAAAATACTAGTTAGGAATTTTCAATCCCCGTCGACGGCGCCAAAAATTGACAGGCTCCAAAGGAGCGTCAATTTAAAAAAAACCCTATCGGTAGTAGTATAGTGCATAGTAGGGTATCGTTCACAACGGAGATCAAAGGGTGTACCTAGCAAAAATTGTCACAAAGAATTAAATAAAATAAAGAATTATTATTAACAAGTATCAAGAATATATATATACATACATATGTACAAAGTAAAAAGGGGTTTAAGAGATAAATTGAATGAAATAAATTAATTAAATTACAAAGAATAAATTAAATAAGATGGGATGAAACACAAAGTATATAAAGTTCAGCCACAAGTATACAAGTTTACCAATTATTGGACCGAAAATTAACCAAGTTCCCTAGCCATGAAACCGAAATTAACATATGTGGAATGCTGGACCGCCAATTATCATTCCTCAAATAAAACCACTTTCATGAAAATTAACCTAAGCGACCGCACCTAGATTAACCAATCAAACATGCAAAGGTAGCTAATCAAAACATGTCTAACGCATAAAAGAAGAGTTGTTAATTAAAGTGCACGACCTAGTGGGACCGCCCATCTATCCGTGATCCTTCTTATTTGTTTCCGACCTCTTTCCAAAGCCTTTACTACTTGTGAATTAGAATTAAAACCCTAATTCTAGCACCAATTATATGCAATCATCTTAAGTTTGCAGCCTTAAAACAAAAACATATAAAAGTTATCTACTAAAATAGAATCAAATAAACGGAGTCACATAAGCTACTAGAAGAACTAATTAATTAGGATCCAACAATTAAATAAACCCATAAACAAAGGCTGAAAATTATATAAATCATGTCATGTTAACTAATACAAAGGATAAACAAGCAACAAAGAGGCATAAATTTAAAGGCTAAGTCGAAATACACCGTATGAATAGCATGAAGATCTTGAAGCCACATCTTGAATCCTTGACCACAAGTAATCCAAGCTGTGAAGACAAGGTGATGATGGTGATGGTGATGTAGAATAGGGGCTGGTGGTGATGGTGTAGACGCCTTCTCCTCCTCCTTGAAGTCTTGAAAACCCTAAATACTAGAGAATGGAAAATATGATGTGAGATGGAGAAGAGAAAGAGGAGGGTTTGTCCCTCCCCATTGAGGTGTGTATTGGTGAATTGGTGAGGAGAATGAGGCTGCTATTTATAGGAGAATGGAGAGGAAGAAGAAGACAATGCAAGAAATAAAGAAAGAAAAGGAAGAGAAGTGGAATGTGAGTGGTAGAAAAGAAGTGGTAAGTGGAATGGTGGAAATGTAGTCATATGGCAATGAACCATTTATTTAGGTAAAAGAAATCAAACACTAATGGTATGGAGAGAAAGCAACAAAGATAGTGTGGTGGGATGGATGGCAATATGGTGGTGAGTGGAGCAATGAGAATAAAAGAAAATGAAAGAAATAAAAAGCAGGCAGCACTGAGCTATTCCCACTTAGAACGGAATAATTCACGTTTGGACGGTTGGATGATTCTCAAATTTTAATACAGAATATATAACACACACGTGCAACGTGTATCAAAATTACAGCTGGATCCAACGGTGCAATTGGGAGATATGGGCTTCGCAAGTTGACAAATCTGCACAGGCAGAATGTCCGAAAATGGGCTTGGACCTTCCTTCTTGGGCTTGGGCCTTTCTTCTTGGGCTTGGGCCTTTCTTCATGGATTTGGGCCTTCATCTTCATGGATTTGGGCCTTCATCTTCATGGATTTGGGCCTTCATCTTGGGCCTCACGGTAGCTCACTTCTTAATGGGCCTCGAAAAAGCCCATTAGACTTCGTAAATTTCCGAGCTCCGATTTTCTGCACGTATTCACATTTATATATCATTTAGGGACTCAAATATGGAAACTAAGCAAAAATAGCAAAGTTACAATGAAATCATAGCCAAATAGTAGGGAGAATACATTAAAAACGTCACACTTTGTGCTCCTATCATCGGCCCAATCAAAATTTTTTGATTTTCGATTTTTTTTTATTTTTTTATTTTTTTAATGCTTTACGAAAAGTCGTAAAGTGAACAGTGAAAACGCGTAGCACACGCGCTTGCCGACACTTTAAACGGGCTTGGGCCATCGGAATGGTCTGGGCCTTAAAGTGGGCCTGGGCCAAAGAAATCTCCGGCCCATTATTTGTGGGCTTAACTAATGGGCCTAAAAACGAACAGGCCCGACACACTAATGGGCTTGGGTTACGGGTTTTGGGCTTCGTGAATGACACGAGCTCAATGGGCTAAATTTTTTATTTTTTATTTTTTTCTTTTTATTCGAAACCCAAAACACTAACCAATCACACAAACGGGCCTAAGGCCCAATAACAAACAAACAACAAGCCCTAAAATAAAACAAACAGTAATTATAAATAGTAAAAATAAATAATTACAAACAGTAAAACAAAACAAGCACTCTTTTTTTTTTTATACAATTACAAATTTTCTATTTTGTTTTTTTTTTTTTTTTTTTTTACAAATAAAAAAAATGAAAAGAAAACTTACCTTTTTACTCCCGAGGAAACCGAAAAAAATCACCAACAAGACATCAACCTCAAGGTTTTTCAACCTTGACTTCCTAAACGTATGCTCCGATGTATGTAGTAAAATTTTCGATAAACCCGGATTATTCCCTATAAAAATTAAAATGTTAGTAATAAAATTTACAAGTTAAAAACAAAATATTTACAAAATGAATAAATAAAATTTCCTATGTCTAAGTATATTCCTATGTCTACGTATATTCCTATGTCTACGTATATTTTATTTATACAATACACTTAAGTGTACAAAAATATTTTCCTTTGCCTTAATATAGTTGAAAAAAAATGAAAGTTGATTCCAAGCGGTAACTCAAGGTGGACTTACGGCCTAGGTGCAATGCCTTGACTTAAATGACTTTCCGTGTTTTCAGAAGGCGAATGGCCAGATCACAAGAGATAAGCGAGAGGCAGGATTCATTTAGTGGACTAGTCCTCTGAATCCAATTTTACAAACCCGTCACCCAGGGTCTCGATCATATCTAGACACCATTCATGTGCCCCTTACTCAGTTGAGAAAGCACTTAAGTGTTCGACAATTCTCCAAGTGTTAATAAAGGCCGCCCTCAACCTCAAATAACCTTACGGTAAAAATGAAGGGTTTAGGCCAATATTAATAAAAGGACCTTACCTATTTCCGTTCAAATTACAACTTACAACAACAAAAAATAATCAACTATATTCAGGATACCTAAGTATAATTATTAAGTGTAACAAAATATGAACAAGTATTAAAAACAAGTAATAACAACAACTAGTCACAAGTAATATAGACAAGTAATATAAACAAGTAATATGAACAGTTAAAAAAAATAGTAAAATTATAAACAATAAAAAGTAAACAGTAATTATATACAAGTAATAAAAACAGTAATAATTACAAAAAAATTATAAACAGTATTCACAAAAAAATATATTAGGTTAGTAATATTTTCAATCCACGTCGACGGCGCCAAAAATTGACACGCTCCAAAAGGAGCGTCAATTAAAAAAAACCCTATCGGTAGTAGTATAGTGCATAGTAGGGTATCGTTCACAACAGAGATCAAAGGGTGTACCTAACAAAAATTGTCACAAAGAATTAAATAAAATAAAGAATTATTATTAACAAGTGTAAAGTATAAATATATACATATGTACAAAGTAAAAAGGGGATTTAAGAAATAAATTGAATGAAATGAATTAATTAAATTACAAATAATAAATTAAATAAGATGGGATGAAACACAAAGTATATAAAGTTCAGCCACAAGTATACAAGTTTACCAATTATTGGACCGAAAATTAACCAAGTTCCCTAGCCATGAAACCGAAATTAACATATGTGGAATGCTGGACCGCCAATTATCATTCCCCAAATAAAACCACTTTCATGAAAATTAACCTAAGCGACCGCACCTAGATTAATCAATCAAACATGCAAAGGTAGCTAATCAAAACATGTCCAACGCATAAAAGAAGAGTTGTTAATTAAAGTGCACGACCTAGTGGGACCGCCCATCTATCCGTGATCCTTCTTATTTGTTTCCGACCTCTTTCCAAAGCCTTTACTACTTGTGAATTAGAATTAAAACCCTAATTCTAGCACCAATTATATGCAATCATCTTAAGTTTGCAACCTTAAAACAAAAACATATAAAAGTTATCTACTAAAATAGAATCAAATAAACGGAGTCACATAAGCTACTAGAAGAACTAATTAATTAGGATCCAACAATTAAATAAACCCATAAACAAAGGCTGAAAATTATATAAATCATGTCATGTTAACTAATACAAAGGATAAACAAGCAACAAAGAGGAATAAATTTAAAGGCTAAGTCGAAATACACCGTATGAATAGCATGAAGATCTTGAAGCCACATCTTGAATCCTTGACCACAAGTGATCCAAGCCGTGAAGACAAGGTGATGATGGTGATGGTGATGTTGAATAGGGGCTGGTGGTGATGGTGTAGAAGCCTTCTCCTCCTCCTTGAAGTCTTGAAAACCCATAGTATTAGAGAATGGAAAATATGATGTGAGAAGAGAAAGAGGAGGGTTTGTCCCTCCCCATTGGGGTGTGAATTGGTGAGAAGAATGAGGCTGCTATTTATAGGAGAATGGGGAGGAAGAAGAAGACAATGAAAGAAATAAAGAAAGAAAGGGAAGAGAAGTGGAATTTGAGTGGTAGAAAAGAAATGGTGAGTGGAATGGTGGAAATGTAGTCATATGGCAATTAACCATTTATTTAAATAAAAGAAATCAAACACTAATGGTATGGGAAGAAAGAAACAAACATGGTGTGGTGGGATGGATGGCAATTTGGTGGTGAGTGGAGCAATGAGAATAAAAGAAAATGAAAGAAATAAAAAGCAGGCAGCACTGAGCTATTCCCACTTAGAACGTAATATTACACGTTTGAACGGTTGGATGATTCTAAAATTTTAATACAGACTATCCAACACACACATGCAGCGTGTATCAAAATTACAGCACGATCCAACGGTGCAAGTGGGAGATAAGGGCTTCGCAAGTTGACCTATCTGCACAGGCAGATTGTCCGAAAATCTGGGCTTGGGCCTTTCCTCATGCTTTGTGAACTTGGGCCTTCCTTCATGGATTTGGGCCTTCCATCTTGGGTTTGGGCCTCCTTCTTGGGTTTGGGCCTTTCTCTTGGTGGATTTGGGCCTTCATCTTGGGCCTCACGGTAGCTCACTTCTTAATGGGCCTCGAAAAGCCCATTAGACTTCGTAAATTTCCGAGCTCCGATTTTCTGCACGTATTCACATTTATATATCATTTAGGGACTCAAATATGGAAACTAAGCAAAAATAGCAAAGTTACAATTAAATCATAGCCAAATAGTTGGGAAAACACATTAAAAACGTCACACTTTGTGCTCCTATCGGGTGTATTTATTTTGTTGTAATTGTTCAAAGAAAAAAAAATCAGAAATAAAAAGAAGGAATAAATTCCTCAAAAAAAAAAATAGAAAAGAAAGAAAGAAAAAAAAAAGTCAGAAAGAGAAATTCCAAAAATAGAGTTATTGTACTGTTTTTATTTTCAATAAAAGGTTAGAGGAGAATAAGAAAGTTGTTCGGGTATAGCATAGGTATGAGTTTCAAAGTCGTTGATTTGTCTTGCAAACATGTGAAACATTTTCCATTTCGAGTCCTTTCACTTCATTGACCATTCACCATTTACCATTCATCCTTTTGTCCCTGTTTCACCTAAAAAGCCCTTATGATCTGATGATTTGTGGATTAATTGTGGAGAGTCGGTTAATGAGCAAGCATATGGGAACACTACTTGTGTAATTGTTTTGAGAGTAAACACTTAACCCTAAACACTGAGCGGAAATATTTAGTGAATCTTGTGAGGTTTAGTGGTTAATGTTGTTTCAATGTGCCTATTGGATTGCATGAGATTAATTGTATACTTGGTTTTCACACACTTCACCCGAGCATAAATGAGATGTGCATGTTAAAGACTTAGCAAATTCGTTAGCCTTGGTATATAATTTGTATTCTCCTGATTATAACTCTTCTGAACTCGCTGAGGGTTATGGTTGGAAAGAATATATGTTTTGTGTTTCCCTTTTCTGTTTTGTGTTGTTTTGTTTTAAGTTTTGTGTTGCTAAGGGACTAGCAATAGCTAAGTGTGGGGAAATTTGATAGGAGCACAAAGTGTGACGTTTTTAATGTATTTTCCCTACTATTTGGCTATGATTTCATTGTAACTTTGCTATTTTTGCTTAGTTTCCATATTTGAGTCCCTAAATGATATATAAATGTGAATACGTGCAGAAAATCGGAGCTCGGAAATTTACGAAGTCTAATGGGCTTTTTCGAGGCCCATTAAGAAGTGAGCTACCGTGAGGCCCAAGATGAAGGCCCAAATCCATGAAGATGAAGGCCCAAATCCATGAAGAAAGGCCCAAGCCCAAGAAGGAAGGTCCAAGCCCATTTTCGGACAATCTGCCTGTGCAGATATGTCAACTTGCGAAGCCAATATCTCCCAATTGCACCGTTGGATCCAGCTGTAATTTTGATACACGCTGCATGTGTGTGTTATATATTCTGTATTAAAATTTGAGAATCATCCAACCGTTCAAACGTGCCTTATTCCGTTCTAAGTGGGAACTGCTCAGTGCTGTCTGCTTTTTATTTCTTTCCTCTTCTTTTATTTTCAATGCTCCACTCACCCCTATATTCTTTCCTCTTCTTTCTGCCCACAATATTAGTGTTTGATTTCTTTTATCTAAATAAATGGTTCATTGCCATATGACTTAATTTCCACCATTCCACTTACCATTTCTTTTCTACCACTCACATTCCACTTCTCTTCCTTTTCTTTCTTTATTTCTTTCATTGTCTTCTTCTTCCTCTCCATTCTCCTATAAATAGAAGCCTCATTCTTCTCACCAATTCACACCTCAATGAGGAGGGACAAACCCTCCTCTTTCTCTTCTCATTTCTCATTTTCCATTCTCTAATACTATGGGTTTTCAAGACTTCAAGGAGGAGGAGAAGACGTCTACACCATCACCACCAGCCCCTATTCAACATCACCATCACCATCACCACCTTGTCTTCACGGCTTGGATTACTTGTGGTCAAGGATTCAAGATGTGGCTTCAAGATCTTCATGCTATACATACGGTGTATTTCGACTTAGCCTTTAAATTTATACCTCTTTGTTGCTTGTTTATCCTTTGTATTAGTTAACATGACATGATTTATATAATATTCAGCCCTTGTTTATGGATTTATTTAATTGTTGGATCCTAATTAATTAGTTCTTCTAGTAGCTTATGTGACTCCGTTTATTTGATTCTATTTTAGTAGAGAACTTTTATACGTTTTTGTTTTAAGGTTGCAAACTTAAGATGATTGCATATAATTGGTGCTAGAATTAGGGTTTTAATTCTAATTCACAAGTAGTAAAGGCTTTGGAAAGAGGTCGGAATGAAATAAGAAGGATCACGGATAGATGGGCGGTCCCACTAGGTCGTGCACTTTAATTAACAACTCTTCTTTTATGCGTTGGACATGTTTTGATTAGCTACCTTTGCATGTTTGATTGGTTAATCTAGGTGCGGTCGCTTAGGTTAATTTTCATGAAAGTGGTTTTATTTGGGGAATGATAATTGGCGGTCCAGCATTCCACATATGTTAATTTCGGTTTCATGGCTAGGGAACTTGGTTAATTTTCGGTCCAATAATTGGTAAACTTGTATATTGTGGCTGAACTTTATATACTTTGTGTTTCATCCCATCTTATTTAATTTATTCTTTATAATTTAATTAATTTATTTCATTCAATTTATCTCTTAAACCCCGTTTTACTTTGTACATATGTATATATTCTTTATACTTGTTAATAATAATTCTTTATTTTATTTAATTCTTTGTGACAATTTTTTGTTAGGTACACCCTTTGATCTCCGTTGTGAACGATACCCTACTATACACTATACTACAACCGATAGGGTTTTTTTTAAATTGATGCTCCTTTTGGGCCTGTCAAAAGTCGTAAAGTGAACAGTGAAAACGCGTAGCACACGCGCTTGCCGACACTTTAAACGGGCTTGGGCCATCGAAATGGTTTGGGCCTTAAAGTGGGCCTGGGCCAAAGAAAACTCCGGCCCATTATTGGTGGGCTTAACTAATGGGCCTAAAAACGAACAGGCCCGACACATTAATGGGCTTGGGTTACGGGTTTTGGGCTTCGTGAATGACACGAGCCCAATGGGCTAAATTTTTTATTTTTTATTTTTTTTTTATTTTACGAAACCTAAAACACTAACCAATCACACAAACGGGCCTAAGGCCCAATAACAATTAACTACAACAAGCCCAAAAATAAAACAAACAGTAATTATAAACAGTAAAAATAAATAAATACAAAGAGTAAAACAAACAAACAAACACTCTTTTTTTTTTTTTATTTACAATTACAAATTTTATTTTTTTATTTTTTTATATATTTTTTTTAAAAATAAATAACGAGAGTGAAAAGAAAACTTACCTTTTTACTCCAGAGGAAACCGAAAATCACCAACAAGACATCAACCTCAAGGTTTTTTAACCTTGACTTCCTAAACGTATGCTCCGATGTATGTGGTAGAATTTCCGATAAACCCGGATTATTTCCTATAAAAATTAAAAATAAATTAGTAATAAAATTTACAAAGTAAAACCAAAATATTTACAATGTTAAAAATGTGTCATAAATTATCTATACAAAATGAATGAATAAAATTTCCTATGTCTAAGTATATTTTATGTCTACGTATATTCCTATGTCTACGTATATTTTATTTACACAAAAATATTTTATTTTGCCTGAATATAGTTGAAAAAAAATGAAAGTTGATTCCAAGCGGTAACTCAAGGTGGACTTACGGCCTAGGTGCAATGCCTTGACGTAAATGACTTTCCGTGTTTTCAGAAGGCGAATGGCCAGATCACAAGAGATAAGCGAGAGGCAGGATTCATTTAGTGGACAAGTCCTCTGAATCCAATTTTACAAACCCGTCACCCAGAGTCTTGATCATATCTAGACACCATTCATGTGCCCCTTACTCAGTTGAGAAAGCACTTAAGTGTTCGACAATTCTCCAAGTGTTAATAAAGGCCGCCCTCAACCTCAAATAACCTTACGGTAAAAATGAAGGGTTTAGGCCAATATTAACAAAAGGACCTTACCTATTCCGTTCAAGTTACAACTCACAACAACAAAAAATATAATCAACCATATTCAGGATACCTAAGTATAATTACTAAGTGTAACAAAATATCAACAAGTAAAAAGTCAATAGTCAATAGTAAAAAGTAAACAGTCAAAAGTCAACAGTAAATAGTAACAGTCAAAAGTCAAAAGTAAATAGTAAAAACAATCCCCGGCGAGCCGGCGCCAAAATGATTAGATGGTAAAACCGCGTTCATTAATTATTTACCTAAATTCCTAACAGTTGTCGTTGTAAAGTATAATGGGAAATAAAGGTTTTTCCCACAGAAGATTGTTATATTTACTTTTTAATGTCACGAAAAATTAAATTAAATAAAGAATTAATATTAACAAGTATAAAGAATAAAGAATATATATATATATACAAAATTAAATAAACTATACAGTATTTTATATTTACAAAAATATACATTATATACAAAAGTATTTTTGGGGGTTTTGAGGTTTTTGAAAACAATAAAGGAAATATTTTTGGATTTTTATTATTTTTGAAAACAAGAAACACACACACAAATATTGTTTTGAAGATTAACCAATTCCCTAGCCATGAATCCGAAACTAACATATGTAAGATGCTGGACCACCATACATCTCCCAAATAAAACTTTCCCTAACAATTAACTCCGAGACCACTCTTGTCAGCTAATCAATAGAAAAAGAGTTGTTAATTCAAGTGCACGACCTAGCGGGACCGCCCAACTATCCGTGATCCTTATTATTTGGTTTCAACATTAAAGATAAAACCAAACAAACAAAATTCACATAAGCTGCTAGAAGAATCAATCAACTTCAATCCAACAATTATTACACAAAATAGAAAATAAACAAACAATAACATTTCCCAAAATTATTCACGAATAGTTAATTAGACAAAAATAAATTATAATAAATAAACGAGTTTGGGAAAAATGTTACTGTTGTGTCCATGAAAATGGACACTGTCTGGCAGGCGAAGGTGGCAGACTCAGCTATAAAATCGGACAAGTAATTTGGATGTGGCGGGTGCAGAGAGCACTTTGGACATTTCTGAAATTGGGCCAAGTGGGTGTCCTTAGCAGATTGGACATTGCAAGATTGGGCCTGGCTTGGTCAACGCGGGTCAAAGCCCAAGCTTGACTTTCTTCTTTTCCGGTTTTTCCTCTTTTGCCCCTTCTTTCTTTGACTCATTGACCGCGTTTGACCCGTGCCCTTCTTCCAGCCCGTGTTTCTTTGCTTTTGTATCTTTGTTCTTCCTTGCTGTTCATAGCAAGAGAGAGAGCCATGAGGATGAGAGCTGCGGCGCCGGAGAGATCGACGGTGGATGGATTCGCCGGATTGAAAACAGAGAAGTCGGTGGCGGCTTGCTGGAATTGAGGCGGTGCCGATGGAGACACGGTAGCAGACGGCGCTGCCCGGATCGATGAAGGGAAGATGGCGGCGCGGTGCTGGACCGTGATGGGTCGCCGACGAGAAGGATTAGCAGCGCCGCGACGAGCATGGCGGTAATGGCTGGGCACGACAACTACGGCGCCGGCAAGGAATTCTGCAGCAGTGATGTAGCAGAGCATCGGCGATGGGCCTTGGGAGATTGCAGCGGGGATGACGGCAAGGGAAGCTCGATTGAGCACGGAACTGGATCGCCGGCATGAACTTGGGTGCAGTAGCTTGGGTTGACGGCGGGCTCTTCTGGAATTGCAGCATCTCAAATCTGCAAAACAAAATAAACATAATTAGAGAGAATTGAAGAAGATGATTGCAGATTGAAGATTTTGCAGGGACAAAGAATGAATTGATTGGAGGAGCCATGGTGAATTGGGGATTTGCAGCTGCGTTTGTGATTTGATTGCAGGAGCTTGTTGGCTTAAATAGGGAAAGGAAATGGGAAGCAGCCAAGGGGAAGGAGGAGGTGGAATGGTTGGTGCAATGGACTGTAGTGGTGGTGGGATTTTGGTGGAGGTAGTAGGTGAAGATGCTGCCGGCAGTGGAGGAGGTTGGTGAAGGTAGAAGCCAAGGATGGTGGTTACGGTGGTGAGGTGCAGACAAAAGAAAAAGAAAACAAACAAAAGAAAAATAAAATAAAATAACAAAAACAAATAAAAGAAATAATTATAAAATAAAACAAAAGAAATAAAATAACAAATGAAATAAATATAAAAGAAATATGTAAAATAAATAAACATAAAATATAAACAAGGGAAAATAAGATGGAGGTTTAAAATGTGTATCGCCACCGCGTGTGGTGGTTCGCCGACAAATTGTCGGGATTCGGAACGGTTCCCGAAATCTTCGTACAATATTTTATTCCACAAATGAAAGTCACGGTTGACTTTCCGATTTACGCTGAAAATCTCCAAAATTCACCTTTTGTGTTGAAATTGACATTTTTCTCATATTTTCCCTAAAAACACGAAAACAAATATTAAACAGACAATTAAGCTTTCGGAATAGCAAAATCCAGTAATTAAAGGCACTTTGTGAACGTATTTTACGTTCACATCAGCCGCGTAGAGAACGGGCCATTATTGGTGGGCTTAACCTAATGGGCCTAAAAACTAACAGGCCCGACACACTAAATGGGCTTGGATTACGGGTTTCAGGCTTCGGGAATGATACGGGCCCAATGGGCCAAATTTTTTATTTTTTATTTTTTTATTTTTCTTTTCGAAACCTAAACCCTAACCAATCACACAAACGGGCCTAAGGCCCAATAACAAACAAACAACAAGCCCAAAAATAAAACAAACAGTAATTATAAATAGTAAAAATAAATAATTACAAACAGTAAAACAAAACAAGCACTCTTTTTTTTTATATACAATTACAAATTTTCTAATTTTTTTATTTTATTTTTAAAAACAAATAACGAGAGTGAAAAGAAAACTTACCTTTTTACTCCCGAGGAAACCGAAAATCACCAACAAGACATCAACCTCAAGGTTTTTCAACCTTGACTTCCTAAACGTATGCTCCGATGTATGTGGTAGAATTTCCGATAAACCCGGATTATTTCCTATACAAAATAAAAAGGTTAGTAATAAATTTACAAAATAAAAACAAAATATTTACAAAGTTAAAAATATGTCACAAATTATCTATACAAAATGAATGAATAAAATTTCCTATGTCTAAGTAAATTTTATTTACACAATACACTTAAGTGTACAAAAATATTTTCTTTTGCCTGAATATAGTTGAAAAAAAATGAAAGTTGATTCCAAGCGGTAACTCAAGGTGGACATGCGGCCTAGGTGCAATGCCTTGACGTAAATGACTTTCCGTGTTTTCAGAAGGCGAATGGTCAGATCACAAGAGATAAGCGAGAGGCAGGATTCATTTAGTGGACTAGTCCTCTGAATCCAATTTTACAAACCCGTCACCCAGGGTCTCGATCATATCTAGACACCATTCATGTGCCCCTTACTCAGTTGAGAAAGCACTTAAGTGTTCGACAATTCTCCATGTGTTAATAAAGGCCGCCCTCAACCTCAAGTGACCTTAAAAAGGTACAAATGAAGGGTTTAGGCCAATATTAATAAAAGGACCTTACCTATTCCGTTCAAGTTACAACTTACAACAACAAAAATAATCAACTATATAAAAGACACCTAAAGAAATTACTAAGTGTAACCAAATATATACAAGTATTAAAAACAAGTAATAACAACAACTAGTCACAAGTAATATAGACAAGTAATATAAACAAGTAATATGAACAGTTAAAAAAAATAGTAAAATTATAAACAATAAAAAGTAAACAGTAATTATATACAAGTAATAAAAACAATAATAATTACAAAAAATTATAAACAGTATTCACAAAAAAAAATATTAGGTTAGGAATATTTTCAATCCACGTCGACGGCGCCAAAAATTGACACGCCCAAAAGGAGCATCAATTTAGAAAAAACCCTATCGGTAGTATAGTGTAAGTAGGGTATCGTTCACAACGGAGATCAAAGGGTGTACCTAACAAAAAATGTCACAGAGAATTAAATAAAATAAAGAATTATTATTAACAAGTATAAAGTATAAATATATACATATGTACAAAGTAAAAAGGGGAATTGAGAGATAAATTGAATGAAATAAATTAATTAAATTACAAAGAATAAATAAAATATGATGATGAAACACAAAGTATATAAAGTTCAGCCACATATACACAAGTTTACCAATCATTAGACCCAAAATTAACCAAGTTCCCTAGCCATGAAACCGAAACTAACATATGTGGAATGCCCACACGGGTTATCATTCCCCAAATAAAACCTCTTCTATGAAAATTAACCTAGTGAACGCTCATCTAGATTAAACAATTAAACATGCAAAGGTGATCAATCAATAACATATCTAACGCATAGGAGAAGAGTTGTTAATTAAAGTGCGCGACCTAGCGAACGCTCGTCTATCCGCGATCCTTCTTATTTTGATTCCGACCCGTTTGATAAGCCTTTACTACTTGTGAATCAGAATTAAAACCCTAATTCTAGCACCAATTACATGCAATCATCTTAAGTTTTGAACCTTAAAACAAGAACACATAAAAGATTCAATAAAACCGAATCAAATAAACGGAGTCACATAAGCTGCTAGAAGAACTAATTAATTAGGATCTAACAATCAAATAAACTCATAAATATAGGCTGAAAATTATATAAATCATGTCATGTTAACTAATACAAAGAATAATCAAGCAACAAAGAGGAACTCAAAAAGAGTAATTAAAGAATAAGTTGAAGTACACCATATGGAAAGTAGGAAGAACTCGAAGATCACAAACTCTTAAATCCTCACGCAAGTAACTCAAAAGCCGAGATTCCCAAGGTGATGATGATGGTGGTGATGATGGTTGATGGCTGGTGGTAATGGTGTAAACAGCTACCCTCCTCCTTGAAGACTTGAAAACCCTAAATACTAGAGAATGGAAAACATGATGTGAGAGGGAGAAGAGAAAGAGGAGGGTTTGTCCCTCCCCATTGGGGTGTGAATTGGTGAGAAGAATGAGGCTGCTATTTATAGGAGAATGGAGAGGAAGAAGAAGACAATGAAAGAAATAAAGAAAGAAAAGGAAGAGAAGTGGAATGTGAGTGGTAGAAAAGAAATGGTAAGTGGAATGGTGGAAATGAAGTCATATGGCAATGAACCATTTATTTAGATAAAAGAAATCAAACACTAATATTGTGGGCAGAAAGAAGAGGAAAGAATATAGGGGTGAGTGGAGCATTGAAAATAAAAGAAGAGGAAAGAAATAAAAAGCAGACAGCACTGAGCAGTGTGCACTTAGAGCGGCATAATGGACGTTCCACCGGTTGGATGATTCTGAAATTTTAATGCCGAATACCTAACATCCACATGCAGCGTGTATCAAAATTACAGCTAGATCTGACGGTGCAATTGAGAGATATGCGCTTCGAAAGTTGACTGATCTGCACAGGCAGAATGTCCGAAAATATGGGCTTGGGCCTTTCCTCATGCTTTGTGAACCTGGGCCTTCCTTCATGGATTTGGGCCTCCTTCTTGAGTTTGGGCCCCCTTCTTGATGGGCCTCATGGCAGACCACCTCTTAATGGGCCTCGCAAAAGCCCATTAGACTTCGTTTCTGCACATGTTCACATTAATACATCATTTTGGACTCAAATATGGAAACTAAGCTAAAATAGCAAAGTTACAATTAAATCATAGCCAAATAGTAGGGAAAACACATTAAAAACGTCACACTTTGTGCTCCTATCATAAACGCTTATCTAGATCAATCAATCAAACATGCAAAGTTTGCAATTCAAAACATGTTTAAAAGCATAGAAAACGAGTTGTTGATTAAAGTGCACGACCTAGTGAACGCTCATCTATCCATGATCCTTTTCATTCGATTTCAACATGCATTAAAATCAAATAAACAAACTCACATACGTTGCTAGAAGACTTAACAAAATCTCGAAATCAATAATCAAATAAATCCATATAAACAAGTCTGAAAATTATAATCCCAATGTCATGTTAACCAATACTTAGAATCATTCAAACAACAAAGAGGAATCATAAAGATAATTAAAGGCTTAGTCGAAATACACCATATGAAAGGATGAAGAACTCGAAGCCAACCCTTGAATCCTTGCGCAAGTAATCCAAACGTGAACTCCAAGGTGGTGATGAAGATGGAACGTCAATGATGAAGATGGTGATGGTGCAGCCGCTAATTCCTCCTCCTTGAAGCTTTGAAGACTCTAAGTATTAGAGAGTGGAGCCGAGAACTATGATGGATGGAGTAGTCGAAACTTTGAGAGCTTATGGAATGGTGTTCTCGATTGTGAATTGGTGAAGAACTGATTTGTGAAGCCCTCTATTTATAGGAGAACATGGAACTTGAGAAGAAATCTTGAGCGTTGAATAATTTAATCCTTGAATGGCCGAGATTCACTTGAGTAGTCACCAAGAAATCCTTCTCTCCTTCTTGCCGAAATTAGGACTAGATTCATTCCCTAAAAATCTGATTTTAATCCCATTGAGTAGTCCACAAGGCATGGTCTCTTAATATGGACGAAAATTCCTTCAATAAATCCCATAAAAATCTGAATTAAACTCTCCTAATCCTTCTTGAATACATCTTGACAATTCTCTCTCCCTTTTAGGATTTATTTTCGGCACTATTCATTCTCCTCTTGGAAACATGCGGCAACAACCCTAAATGGGCTAGGGTTTCAACAAAAGTCCAATGGTCTTGAACCTCATGAATTTGGGCCTTCTTCCATGGATTTGGGCCTCCATCTTGGGCCTCGTGGCAGCCCACCTCTTAATGGGCCCCGAAAAAGCCCATTAAGCTTTGTAATTTTCCGAGCCTCGATTTTCCATTCCGAGCACAAAATAGTTTTCCTGGCTGAACTAGGTTTCCTACTCCTTTTAGGATTCCTGTCTTCATTAGGATTCCTGCCTTCATTAGGATTCCTGCCAAAGTCAGGAAAGATTCAAATTAGGAAAGTTTCCTAAATCAATTAGGAAAGCCAAAACAGGAAAGTTTCTTAAAAACTTCATTTTCGCACATGCTCGCAAATATATATCACTTAGGGACTCAAAGATGAAAACTAAGCTAAATAGCAAAGTTAACCAATAAAACGCAGCTAAATAGTAGGGAAAATACATTAAAAACGTAGCATATAATGCTCCTATCAAATTCCCCCACACTTAGCTTTTGCTAGTCCCTTAGCAATTCAACCAATTTCACACGAAAACTTCTATTGCCCTTAACTTATTGCCTCAGAAATCTCATACTTTCATGGAATCAAGTTTAGCACTTAACCGAAAATTGTCACAATAAATTCGAGAGTTAATTAACAAGCATGGAATTCATATGAACAAGTAAGACTTGGAAGAACAATAGTTATCAATGGAGCTCAGCATGTTTCAACAAGTATCCTCACAAAGGTATGCTCTCTATTTTCACTCAGATTCATGGCTATGCTTAAAAGCTTTTCACTCAAAAATATGTGAGATAAATAATTGTAAGGCATTCAAACAGCTCACATATATCAATCAAAGAAAGCACTTTAGTGAAAGATTTAAAACCTCATGAAAAGTATCAATTACATGCACAAATGGACCAAAACCATATGCTTACTTCGAAATTTATCTCCACAGATCAAGGACTACTCATCTTAAAGATCAAGAAGGACTTTTAAGGGTTGAAATGGGGCCAAGGCTCACGGTTTAAAGAAACGAAGGGTAAGGAAATCACAAAGTGTCCTAAAAACTTAGTAGAGCATTCAAACAACCATGTTACTCAAAAACGGGCCAAATATCATCTTGTTGGGCCCCAAAACGTCATTCTAAACACAAATGATAAAGGACAAAGGCCAAGTATTTTTTATTAGACCTTCACTTCAAAACAATCTCCTAAATCATCCGGGAGAGGGGACTGATTAGATGTAAAACCTACGGTCATTAATTATTACCTAAATTCCTAACAATTGTCGTTGTAAAGTATAATGGGAAATAAAGGTTTTTCCCACAGAAGATTGTTATATTTACTTTTTAATGTCACGAAAAATTAAATTAAATAAAGAATTATTATTAACAAGTATAAAGAATAAAGAATATATATATATATACAAAATTAAATAAACTATACAGTATTGTTTCTATTTACAAAAATATACATTATATACAAAAGTATTTTTGGGGGTTTTTGATAATTTTGAAAACAATAAATAAATATTTTTGGACTTTTATTATTTTTGAAAACAAGAAACACACACACAAATATTGTTTTGAAGATTAACCAACTCCCTAGCCATGAATCCGAAACTAACACATGTAAAATGCCTACGCAGGTTATCATTCCCCAAATAAACTTCTCCCATGAAATCAACCTAGTGAACGCTCATCTAGATTAAACAATTAAACATGCAAAGGTGATTAATCTAAACATGTCTAACGCATAGAAAAAGAGTTGCTAATTCAAGTGCGCGACCTAGCGAACGCTCGTCTATCCGCGATCCTTATTATTTAGTTTCAACATTAAAGATAAAACCAAACAAACAAAATTCACATAAGCTGCTAGAAGAATCAATTAACTTCAATCCAATTTATTACACAAAAATAGAAAATAAACAAACAATAACATTTCCCAAAATTATTCACAAAAATAATTATAATAAATAAACAGAGTTTGGGAAAAATGTTACTGTTGTGTCCATGAAAATGGACACTGTCTGGCAGGCGAAGGTGGCAGACTCAGCTATAGAAATCGGACATATGTAACTTTGGATGTGGCGGGTGCACTTAGCAATTGGGCTTGCACTTTGGGCTTTGGGCTTGGGCCCAATTTTATGTTGACCGGTCAAAGTCAATGGGTCCAAGTCAGTTTTGACTTTTCTCCATTTTCTTCACGATTTCTACTTCATTTTCTGCATTCTTCTTTTGCAATTTCGGGCAGAGCAAGAGCACGGCAGTTCTTGGGTTCTTTAGAGAGCGGCGCCGGCATGATAGCAGCAATAGCTAGTCGCCGGCAGGGCAAGGCGAAGCGACGGCGAGGTTGGGCGACGCACGGGCAGAGCTGAATTGCGGCTTTGCAGATTTGCAGCTTTGCGGCGACGTCGTGGTGGCTTTGAAACGGCGCCGGCAAAGACAAGGGAAGACCGGATTCAGCTGGGATTTGAATGGGCACGGCGGCGCAAGGCAGGCTGCAGTTGCAAGATGGGTTCGCCGGCAAGTGATTATTGACGAATCGGTGGTGGCGCGGCTTGGTGATTACGGCGACGGTGATGCCGTGAAGACAGCAGCTGGGCTAATTCTGGACGCCGGCAGAGGATTATGAGCAGCAGCAACTTGGGCTCGGCGACGGTGATGCCGTGAAGACAGCAGCTGCAACCAAACCTGCAAAAACAGAATAAGATAATTAGAGAGATGATTTCATAATTGTAAATTTGCAGGAAAACAAAAGAAAAGAAAAGAAAACTTGAATTGATTGCAGGTATGGCTGCCATGGTTGGAATTGAATTGTGAATTGGTGAGGAATTGCAGGGGCAGGAACTTCTCTTAAATAGAGAGGGGAAGGGGAAGCAGCCAAGGCTTGGTGGAAGTGGTAGGTGATGGTGGAGAGGTTTGGTGAAGCTAGAAGCCAAGGAGGAGGTGGTAGTGTTTGCGGCAGTGGAGGAAAACCAGGGAAAAAATGGAGTGTAGTGTGATGTGGAGATGGTAGAGGGATTGCAGCCATGTGAGGAGAGAATGTGAACATGGAGGAACGTGGTACCTGCAAACAACCAAAAGAAAAAGAAATAAAAAATAATTAAAATAAGTAATTATAAAACAAAATAAAATAACAAAAGAAATTAAATGAAATAATTAAATTATAAAATAAACAAGGGAAAATATAATGGAGATGTAAAATATGTATCGCCACCGCGTGTGGTGGTTGCGCCGCCTGATGTGGTGGTTCACCGACAAACTTGCCGGGATTCGGAACGGTTTCCGAAATCTTCGTACAATATTTTATTCCACAAATGAAAGTCACGGTTGACTTTCCGATTTACGCTGAAAATCTCCAAAATTCACCTTTTGTGTTGAATTTAGCATTTTTCTCATATTTTCCCTAAACACACAAAAACAAATATTAAACAAACAAATAAGCTTTCGGAATAGCAAAATCCAGTAATTAAAGGCACTTTGTGAACGTATTTTACGTTCACATCGGGACATTAATCCATTTTTTTTCTTTCTTTGCCGTACACTTTTTTTTTTTTTCTTCTCTTTCTTTTTTCACGGCACACATGTAATGAACAAGTCTATCCCTCCCCCACACTTATTTTCGTCAATCACCTCTTTTCTTTTGTTTTTCCATCACATGGTTCAATCACCAAAGCATAGCTCCACTAAGTTCCTAGAACAAAGGGTAAGGATGTAACTATACTAAGGGTTAGGGTCAAGATAACATGGGTGATGAAAGAAAAGGCTAAATGTAGGCTCAAAGAGGTTAACTAAGGGGGTCCACACGCATGTACACAATTAAGGGACACATGGCTGTTTGGCAATGGTGGAAATCCTAAATGCCTTCAATCCTTTCCAAAATCAGAGTATGTTATTGACACGCCCAAAAGGAGCATCATCAATTTAAAAAATCCCTATCGGTAGTATAGTGTATAGTAGGGTATCGTTCACAACGGAGATCAAAGGGTGTACCTAACAAAAAATGTCACAAAGAATTATTATTAACAAGTATAAAGAATATATACATATGTACAAAGTAAAAGGGGGATTGAGTGATAAATTGAATGAAATAAATTAATTAAATTACAAAGAATAAATAAAATATGATGATGAAACACAAAGTATATAAAGTTCAGCCACATATACACAAGTTTACCAATCATTAGACCGAAAATTAACCAAGTTCCCTAGCCATGAAACCGAAACTAACATATGTGGAATGCCCACACGGGTTATCATTCCCCAAATAAAACCTCGTCTATGAAAATTAACCTAGTGAACGCTCATCTAGATTAAACAATTAAACATGCAAAGGTGATCAATCAATAACATATCTAACGCATAGGAGAAGAGTTGTTAATTAAAGTGCGCGACCTAGCGAACGCTCGTCTATCCGCGATCCTTCTTATTTTGATTCCGACCCGTTTGATAAGCCTTTACTACTTGTGAATTAGAATTAAAACCCTAATTCTAGCACCAATTACATGCAATCATCTTAAGTTTCGAACCTTAAAACAAGAACACATAAAAGATTCAATAAAACCGAATCAAATAAACGGAGTCACATAAGCTGCTAGAAGAACTAATTAATTAGGATCTAACAATCAAATAAACTCATCAAATATAGGCTGAAAATTATAAACGTCATGTCATGTTAACTAGTACAAAGAATAAACAAGCAACAAAGAGGAACTCAAAAAGAGTAATTAAAGAATAAGTTGAAGTACACCATATGGAAAGTAGGAAGAACTCGAAGATCACAAACTCTTAAATCCTCACGCGAGTAACTCAAAAACCGAGATTCCCAAGGTGATGATGATGGTGGTTATGATGGTTGATGGCTGGTGGTAATGGTGTAAACAGCTCCCCTCCTCCTTGAAGACTTGAAAACCCTAAATACTAGAGAATGGAAAATATGATGTAAGATGGAGAAGAGAAAGAGGAGGGTTTGTCCCTCCCCATTGGGGTGTGAATTGGTGAGAAGAATGAGGCTGCTATTTATAGGAGAATGGAGAGGAAGAAGAAGACAATGAAAGAAATAAAGAAAGAAAAGGAAGAGAAGTGGAATGTGAGTGGTAGAAAAGAAATGGTAAGTGGAATGGTGGAAATGAAGTCATATGGCAATGAACCATTTATTTAGATAAAAGAAATCAAACACTAATATTGTGGGCAGAAAGAAGAGGAAAGAATATAGGGGTGAGTGGAGCATTGAAAATAAAAGAAGAGGAAAGAAATAAAAAGCAGACAGCACTGAGCAGTGGGCACTTAGAGCGGCATAATCGACGTTTCACCGGTTGGATGATTCTGAAATTTTAATGCCGAATACCTAACATCCACATGCAGCGTGTATCAAAATTACAGCTAGATCTGACGGTGCAATAGGGAGATATGGGCTTCGCAAGTTGACTAATCTGCACAGGCAGAATGTCCGAAAATCTGGGCTTGGGCCTTTCCTCATGCTTTGTGAACCTGGGCCTTCCTTCATGGATTTGGGCCTTTCCTTCATGGGCTTGGGCCTCCTTCTTGGGCCTCATGGCAGACCACCTCTTAATGGGTGATTAGAGGTATTTTTACCGCGGTCATTAATTTAGTACCTAAATTCCTAACAATTGTCGTTGTAAAGTATAATGGGAAATAAAGGTTTTTCCCACAGAAGATTGTTATATTTACTTTTTAATGTCACGAAAAATTAAATTAAATAAAGAATTATTATTAACAAGTATAAAGAATAAAGAATATATATATATACAAAATTAAATAAACTATACAGTATTGTTTCTATTTACGAAAATATACATTATATACAAAAGTATTTTTGGGGGTTTTTGAGATTTTTTTAAAACAATGAAAAGAAATATTTTTGGATTTTTATTATTTTTGAAAACAAGAAACACACACACAAATATTGTTTTGAAGATTAACCAACTCCCTAACCATGAATCCGAAACTAACACATGTAGAATGCCCACGCGGGTTATCATTCCCCAAATAAACTTCTCCCATGAAATCAACCTAGTGAACGCTCATCTAGATTAAACAATTAAACATGCAAAGGTGATTAATCTAAACATGTCTAACGCATAGAAAAAGAGTTGCTAATTCAAGTGCGCGACCTAGCGAACGCTCGTCTATCCGCGATCCTTATTATTTAGTTTCAACATTAAAGATAAAACTAAACAAACAAAATTCACATAAGCTGCTAGAAGAATTAATCAACTTCAATCCAATTTATTACACAAAATATAAAATAAACAAACAATAACATTTCCCAAAATTATTCACGAATAGTTAATTAAACAAAAATAAATTATAATAAATAAACAGAGTTTGGGAAAAATGTTACTGTTGTGTCCATGAAAATGGACACCGTCGCGGTGCGAAGGTGGCGGACTCGGCTATTCGAAAACGGACATTTACGGCAACTTTGGATGTGGCGGGTGCCCTTAGCAGATTGGATTTGGGCCTGGGCCTGCGGGTGTAGATAGCAAATTGGGCCTTGGGGACATTGGGCTTGGTCAAACAGTCAAAGGCCCAAGTGACGAGTTGATCGTTGACCCGGTCATGCGCGCAGGTCTTTCACTTGAGTTGAAAAGTCAACTCATTTCTCTTCTTTTTTTTATTCTTTCTCTTCTCATCCCGTGTTCATCCCAGCTGCAATTATACTTTCATTCTTCTTGTTCAGCTCCATCATATCGAGAGGGCGAGAGGGTGAGCTGCTGCGCTGCGAGAGAAAGAGCAGAGAAGGACGCCGCCGTGAGCGATTGATGGCGAGATGCGGCGCAGCTTGGTGCGGCGGAATTGCAGCGGTGTCGATGGAGAAGAGCAGTGGCTAGGCTTGGATTGGGGATGGCGTCGCCGTGGTTTGATGCGGCGGTGACTGGGCTCTGCAAATCTGAGCAGAGGCCGGACTTGAAGCGGCGGAGCAGAAGAGACGCCGGCATGGATGAATCGACGACGGGGCTCTGATGATGCCGGCGCTGGAATTCATAGGAATTCATGGGAGGTCTCGGTGAGCTGGGATCGGTGACAGCAACGGCGGCAGCTTTGGTGAGCTTGGGTTCCGGGCAATTGCGGGAACAGCAGCTAGGGACGCCGTGATGGTGAGGATGAGCGGCGGCGGCAGAGGCTTGATGTGGCGCCGGCATAGATGGTAATTTGCGACGCCGTGGGTTTCTGCAAAAATGAAATTAAGCACGGGATTAGTGGTGAGTTATGATTAATGGAAATCTGAAATTCAGCTTGATCGAGAGAAAAGAGACGACTCGGGCTTGAGATTGGAAATCATGGTTCTTGTTTCGGGCGATGGGCTTGACGTGCGAGCTTCCAAACCTGCAAAAACAAGATCAAAGATAATTAGATTGATGATTAAATTGCTTGCAGGTGCTCTCTCTTAAATAGAGAAGGGAAAGCGAAGCATCCAAGGGGCGAGTGATTTCCAACGCAGAGGTGATGGTGGAAGGGTTGGTGATGGTGAATTGTGATCCGTAGATGCTGCCGGCTGGTGGAAGTGGAATAGTGGAGGAATAATCACAACTGTGATTGAGGAGTGATGGAAGACCAGCAAGGAGGAATCGTGAACATGGACGGGGGAAGCTGCAAAGAGAATCAAACAAAATTAAAATAAACAAAATAAAATAAAATAAAATAAATGAATAATAAAAGAAATGAAATAATTATAAAATAAAGAAAAGAAATAAACTAACAAATGAAATAATTATAAAAGAAATATGTAAAATAAATATAAATAAAATATAAACAAGGGAAAATAAGATGGAGTTTCAATTATGTTCCACCACCGCGTGTGGTGGTTGCGCCGCCTTATGTGGTGGTTCGCCGACAAATTGTCGGGATTCGGAACGGTTCCTGAAATCTTCGTACATTATTTTATTCCACAAATGAAAGTCACGGTTGACTTTCCGATTTACGCTGAAAACTCCCAAAATGCACCTATTCTGTGCAGATAAACATTTTCCTGGTATTTTCCCTAAAAACACGAAAACAAATATTAAACAGACAATTAAGCTTTCGGAATAGCAAAATCCAGTAATTAAAGGCACTTTGTGAACGTATTTTGCTATTCCGAAAGCTTAATTGTCTGTTTAATCTTTGTTTTCGTGTTGTTAGGGAAAATATGAGAAAAATGTTAATCTCCAGAATAGGTGCATTTTGGAGATTTTCAGCGTAATTCGAAAAGTCAACCGTGACTTTCATTTGTGGAATAAAATATTGTACGAAGATTTCGGGAACCGTTCCGAATCCCGACAATTTGTCGGCGAACCACCACATAAGGCGGCGCAACCACCACACGCGGTGGTGGAACACAATTCAAACCACCATATTATTTTCTCTAATAATTATTTCTTTTATTTATTTATTTGTTTTATTTATTAATTTTATTTTTCTTTTATTTTATTATTTTATTTTATTCTTTTTATTTTCTTGTTTGCAGCTCCATGGGTTCACGTTCTTTACTTTGCTGGGATTCTTCTCCAGCTAATCAACCCACTCTTGCTTCCCGTTTGTTTTGAGCATCCACAATCACTACCACTACCACAACAGATTCCATCAATGCAGCTACCCATGTTACCACACCAATCCCTTTACTTGGATTTTTCTTCAACTGCCCACTTCTCCAGCTCAATCATCACTCCACCGGCAGACCATCACAACTCACTCCACCATTGCAGCATCTCTACTCCTTGGCTGTTTCTGTCCATCCTTTCCTATTTAAGGAGCAACACCTGCAAGCACAATTCACCAATTTCACAATCTAATTTACTTTGTTTCTGTTTGCGGTTTGGAAACCCAGCTCGGATTAATCACCATTGCTCCCTGCTGCAATAAACTTCTGCCGCCGCACCCGTCGATTTGCCGAGCCCAACTGAATTAATTGCTGCTGCTCTCTCTGCCCGTGCTCACTGCCATGGCTGTTTCCCTGCTCTCCCAAGCTCTCTCTGCACTCAATTCAATCTTTGTTCATTCAAATTCACAATCAAGTATTCAACTTCTAATTATCTCTATTCTTCTTTTGTTTTGCAGGTCCATCACCCTCTGCCCGTGCTCAATCCCATGGCCGCTGCTCTCAAGCTTTTGCCGGCGTCGACCCATCGTCCCTGCTGTTCCCGGCGTCCTGTTCGCCGCGCCTCCCTTGCCGTCGCTGAACCCAGCCACGCCGCAAAGCCCAGATTTGATTTGCCGTGCTCGTGCTTCCTAATCAATCAAACCAGCGTCCTGCTCTGCCCAGCCGGCGTCGCCATTCCAGTTCGATGCCCCCGGCATCCTTGCTCCGCCGCACCTCCAGTGCTGCGCCGTTCCGAGCCCGTGCTCTCGCTCCCTTGCGGGATCTCTTCCCATGCCTCAAACTCGCCGCGCCGGCTGCATCTACCGCCACCAAACCGGTCCGCCCATGCCGCTGATCCTTCTTCCCGTGCCTCTGCCTTGCCGGTGTCTTCTTCCTTGCTGCTAGCATATCTGCCTTGATGAGGTGAAGAAGAAAGAACTGAAAAATGAAAAATGAAGAGATGGTAAGCTGACCTGGAGCACGGGATGAAGAAGAGAGTAATTCAGAAGTTGAAAAGTCAACAACAAAGGAAAGTCTTGGGCTGACCGGTCAACAAGTCAACAAAGAAGTTTGGGCCTCCAAATGCAAAAGCCCAAGGCCCAATGCCCAATTTGCTCTATACACCCGGGCACCCGCCACATCCAAATACCGTTATTGATCGTAAAAATAGCTGAGTCTGCCACCTTCGCCTGCCAGACAGTGTCCATTTTCATGGACACAACAGTAACATTTTTCCCAAACTCTGTTTATTTATTATAATTTATTTTTGTTTAATTAACTATTCGTGAATAATTTTGGGAAATGTTATTGTTTGTTTATTTTCTATTTTGTGTAATAATTGTTGGATTGAAGTTGATTGATTTTTCTAGCAGCTTATGTGAATTTTGTTTGTTTGGTTTTATCTTTAATGTTAAAACTAAATAATGAGGATCACGGATAGTTGGGCGGTCCCGCTAGGTCGTGCACTTGAATTAGCAACTCTTCTTCTATGCGTTAGACATGTTTAGATTAATTACCTTTGCATGTTTAATTGTTTAGCCTGTCAGGGTGGTCTCGGGGTTAATTTTCATAGTGAGGTTTTATTTGGGAGATGTATGGTGGTCCAGCATCTTACATATGTTAGTTTCGGATTCATGGCTAGGGAGTTGGTTAATCTTCAAAACAATATTTGTGTGTGTTTTCTTGTTTTCAAAAATAATAAAAATCCAAAAATATTTCTTTTATTGTTTTCAAAAATCTCAAAAACCCCCAAAAATACTTTTGTATATAATGTATATTTTTGTAAATAGAAACAATACTGTATAGTTTATTTAATTTTGTATATATATATATTCTTTATTCTTTATACTTGTTAATAATAATTCTTTATTTAATTTAATTTATTGTGACATTAAAAAGTAAATATAACAATCTTCTGTGGGAAAAACCTTTATTTCCCATTATACTTTACAACGACAATTGTTAGGAATTTAGGTAATAATTAATGACGTAGGTGAAAAATACATCTAATCACCTGACCTCCATTCGAGTGTCTCTTGTTCGGTTCGAACAAGTCCAGTGGTGGTACGTGGAGTTGCTGATATCGTTGAAGAAACAGATCGTCATCTGTTTTGCCATTTCCGCAAGTCCTCTTCTTCCTTCAAGAGAAATAATCGAGTCACCGGGTGAAGAGTGGATACCTGTGGCGCACATGTAGCGCTCGGCTTGTCGTTGGAGGGTTGAGATCCAACGCTTTGCACCAAAAGCGAACCCTGAATGAACAAAAGGTTCGAAACTGGCCTTCATCTCTTTCTCGCGTACATCCACGTGCTCCACCCAAGTGACCAAGGAAGATCCATTATGAATATCACGTATCAGGCATCCGGAGGGGCGTTTTCGGCAAATCGATCTCACGGAAGGCTTTGGATTGGAACGCAATTCATCCACGGAGACATCCACGACGACCCAACTTCCATCCAGTTGTTGGTGAGAATACCGGACAAACTGGACTTCACGAGTTGAAACGAGGTGAGATGGCACTAGAAACTCGGCCGACATCACCTGCATATGCTCCTCGTAGCCTTCTTCGTTGTTGGACGATAAAATCTCCAACGTCTGGGCGTTTGTGATCATGCTACAGAAGACTGGCAACCATCGACCAACATCCATTAAGATCTGAACGATGGTGGTCGGATAAAGATGGATGGTTGCCGAGTGTCTCGACGATTCGGCTTTGAAGTACGGAGCAGGTTCAGCTCGTTGAAACACTCGCAAGTACTCGGCCCTATGAAGAGTCTCGGGATGAATAGACGTGTCGGGAGTCGGTGAAGTTATCCACAAAGGAAATCCGGCAGTGGCCATGAGCAGGAGCTCGTGTTTGGCCTTACGGATGATATCCGAGATCAAGTCGGTGTGGACTCCGACAAGATCGTGAGCAGGTCCGGGAAGGGTGTCAGATGGCACAGGTATGGATGGGCGCTCGACTAGGGTAGGCATGAGGCTCCGCACATCCCTTCTCAAGTGGTCCATGTCGATGGAATCATCGAACAACTCGAGAAGAGGCTCTTGTTGTGGAGGAACAACTTCGAGCCTTCGCCTTGGCACATCTGAGTGCGGAACAGGACCTCCGCAATTGGGACATATGCCGCTATGGAGAGCATCGACGAGTCTTTGATTCTGCATTTGAAGCTCCTCGTTTTTGCTCACCAGCTGATCGTTTCTTTTCTCTAGCTCGGCAATACGCTGCTCGGAAGACTGGATACCGAACTTCTTCCTATTTCTCGACCCCCAATAATAGACCTGGTCCTCCTCTAGTCCGATTTTCGGACCAAATCTTTCTCTTTGTGGCTTGGTGGGGTGAGAATACACCGCAAAGAAAGCCGCAAGTGCATCTCTCTGAGCTTTGGTGTACTTTGTCCGCGGAAGTCTCCTATAGACAGGAGCGGCTTCCGGCTCAATAGGTGGATCAGCAACCAAGATTGGTGCTTGGGGTAGTGGTTGCGGTTGTGGTAGTGGCTCGGTCGGCATGCTAGCATCGGCGCTATTGAGCATGCTTGGTGGAATTATTTCATCCAGGCCTTCAAAGATTGGGTTCTCTGAAGGACCTGCCTGAAACAAATCACTGAAAGAATTCACTCGTTTGGCCATTTCTGGGTTGGGAAGGGAGGATAGCTTTCTGGGAATTAGGGAGGTTTCTGGGAAAACTGAAGAACACGAAGAACACACGAGAGAGAAAACGAGAGAGAGAGTGAGAGAGACTAAGGGAAAACGCGTGAAATGACCTAAGGCACTAACGCAAATCGAAGGGAAGGGAAACGAACGGACGGACGCGTGTCCAAAGTCGAGGACAGAGATCCGTAAATCACGGATCGAGCGACGAAAGTCGCAAAGGGAATAGTGGAACGCGCGCACGATTTATTAAACAATTCGGCTGACGCAAAAGTCGTGCGTCGGCCCAATCAAAATTTTTTCATTTTCATTTTTTATTTTTTTATTTTTATTTTTTTAATACTTTACGAAAAGTCGTAAAGTGAACAGTGAAAACGCGTAGCACACGCGCTTGCCGACACTTTAAACGGGCTTGGGCCATCGAAATGGTCTGGGCCTTAAAGTGGGCCTGGGCCAAAGAAATCTCCGGCCCATTATTGGTGGGCTTAACTAATGGGCCTAAAAACGAACAGGCCCGACACACTAATGGGCTTGGGTTACGGGTTTTGGGCTTCGTGAATGACACGAGCCCAATGGGCTAAAAAAATTTTTTTTTATTATTTTTTTATTTTTTTTACGAAACCTAAAACACTAACCAATCACACAAACGAATGGGCCTAAGGCCCAATAACAAATAACTACAACAAGCCCGAAAATATACTCATTAATTATAAACAGTAAAAAGAAATAATTACCAACAGTAAAACAAAAGAAAACACTCTTTTTTTTATTTTTTTTACAATTACAAATTTTCAAATTTTTTAATTTTTTAATTTTTTAAATAAATAACGAGAGTGAAAAGAAAACTTACCTTTTTACTCCCGAGGAAACCGAAAATCACCAACAAGACATCAACCTCAAGGTTTTTCAACCTTGACTTCCTAAACGTATGCTCCGATGTATGTGGTAGAATTTCCGATAAACCCGGATTATTTCCTATACAAAATAAAAAGGTTAGTAATAAATTTACAAAATAAAAACAAAATATTTACAAAGTTAAAAATATGTCACTAATTATCTATACAAAATGAATGAATAAAATTTCCTATGTCTAAGTATATTTTATTATGTCTACGTATATTCCTATGTCTACGTATATTCCTATGTCTACGTATATTTTATTTACACAATACACTTAAGTGTACAAAAATATTTTCCTTTGCCTTAATATAGTTGAAAAAAAATGAAAGTTGATTCCAAGCGGTAACTCAAGGTGGACTTACGGCCTAGGTGCAATGCCTTGACTTAAATGACTTTCCGTGTTTTCAGAAGGCGAATGGCCAGATCACAAGAGATAAGCGAGAGGCAGGATTCATTTAGTGGACAAGTCCTCTGAATCCAATTTTACAAACCCTGTCTAGACACCATTCATGTGCCCCTTACTCAGTTGAGAAAGCACTTAAGTGTTCGACAATTCTCCAAGTGTTAATAAAGGCCGCCCTCAACCTCAAATAACCTTACGGTAAAAATGAAGGGTTTAGGCCAATATTAACAAAAGGACCTTACCTATTCCGTTCAAGTTACAACTTACAACAACAAAAAAATAATCAACTATATAAAAGACACCTAAATAAATTACTAAGTGTAGCAAAATATCAACAAGTATAATTAGTGAGTATAAATAAAATTAACAAGTATTATTTACAAATAGTAAAAAGTCAATAGTAAAAAGTAAAAAGTCAATAGTCAATAGTCAATAGTCAATAGTAAAAAGTCAAAAGTCAAAAGTCAAAAGTCAAAAGTAAATAGTAAATAGTAAAAACAATCCCCGGCGAGCCGGCGCCAAAATGATTAGAGGTATTTTTACCGCGGTCATTAATTTAGTACCTAAATTCCTAACAATTGTCGTTGTAAAGTATAATGGGAAATAAAGGTTTTTCCCACAGAAGATTGTTATATTTACTTTTTAATGTCACGAAAAATTAAATTAAATAAAGAATTATTATTAACAAGTATAAAGAATAAAGAATATATATATATACAAAATTAAATAAACTATACAGTATTGTTTCTATTTACGAAAATATACATTATATACAAAAGTATTTTTGGGGGTTTTTGAGATTTTTTTAAAACAATGAAAAGAAATATTTTTGGATTTTTATTATTTTTGAAAACAAGAAACACACACACAAATATTGTTTTGAAGATTAACCAACTCCCTAACCATGAATCCGAAACTAACACATGTAGAATGCCCACGCGGGTTATCATTCCCCAAATAAACTTCTCCCATGAAATCAACCTAGTGAACGCTCATCTAGATTAAACAATTAAACATGCAAAGGTGATTAATCTAAACATGTCTAACGCATAGAAAAAGAGTTGCTAATTCAAGTGCGCGACCTAGCGAACGCTCGTCTATCCGCGATCCTTATTATTTAGTTTCAACATTAAAGATAAAACTAAACAAACAAAATTCACATAAGCTGCTAGAAGAATTAATCAACTTCAATCCAATTTATTACACAAAATATAAAATAAACAAACAATAACATTTCCCAAAATTATTCACGAATAGTTAATTAAACAAAAATAAATTATAATAAATAAACAGAGTTTGGGAAAAATGTTACTGTTGTGTCCATGAAAATGGACACTGTCTGGCAGGCGAAGGTGGCAGACTCAGCTATTCGAAAACGGACATTTACGGCAACTTTGGATGTGGCGGGTGCCCTTAGCAGATTGGATTTGGGCCTGGGCCTGCGGGTGTAGATAGCAAATTGGGCCTTGGGGACATTGGGCTTGGTCAAACAGTCAAAGGCCCAAGTGACAGAGTTGACTGTTGACCCGGTCATGCGCATGGTCTTTCACTTGAGTTGAAAAGTCAACTCATTTCTCTTCTTTTTTTTATTCTTTCTCTTCTCATCCCGTGTTCATCCCAGCTGCAATTATACTTTCATTCTTCTTGTTCAGCTCCATCATATCGAGAGAGGCGAGAGGGTGAGCTGCTGCCTGCGAGAGAAAGAGCAGAGAAGGACGCCGCCGTGAGCGATTGATGGCGAGATGCGGCGCGGCTTGGTGCGGCGGAATTGAAGCGGTGTCGATGGAGAAGAGCAGTGGCTAGGCTTGGATTGGGGATGGCGTCGCCGTGGTTTGATGCGGCGGTGACCGGGCTCTGCAAATCCGAGCGAGGCCGGACTTGAAGCGGCGGAGCGAAGAGACGCCGCATGGATGAATCGACGACGGGGCTCCGATGATGCCGGCGCCGGAATTCATAGGAATTCATGGGAGGTCTCGGTGAGCCGGGATCGGTGACAGCAACGGCAGCAGCTTTGGTGAGCTTGGGTTCGGGCAATTGCGGAACAGCGGCTAGGGACGCCGTGATGGTGAGGATGAGCGGCGGCGGCGAGAGGCTTGATGTGGCGCCGGCATAGATGGTAATTTGCGACGCCGTGGGTTTCTGCAAAAATGAAATTAAGCACGGGATTAGTGGTGAGTTATGATTAATGGAAATCTGAAATTCAGCTTGATCGAGAGAAAGAGACACTGGGCTTGAGATTGGAAATCATGGTTCTTGTTTCGGGCGATGGGCTTGACGTGCGAGCTTCCAAACCTGCAAAAACAAGATCAAAGATAATTAGATTGATGATTAAATTGCTTGCAGGTGCTCTCTCTTAAATAGAGAAGGGAAAGCAGAAGCATCCAAGGGGCAGAGTGATTTCCAACGCAGAGGTGATGGTGGAAGGGTTGGTGATGGTGAATTGTGATCTGTAGATGCTGCCGGCTGGTGGAAGTGGAATAGTGGAGGAATAATCACAACTGTGATTGAGGAGTGATGGAAGACCAGCAAGGAGGAATCGTGAACATGGACGGGGGAAGCTGCAAAGAGAATCAAACAAAATTAAAATAAACAAAATAAAATAAAATAAAATAAATGAATAATAAAAGAAATGAAATAATTATAAAATAAAGAAAAGAAATAAACTAACAAATGAAATAATTATAAAAGAAATATGTAAAATAAATATAAATAAAATATAAACAAGGGAAAATAAGATGGAGTTTCAATTATGTTCCACCACCGCGTGTGGTGGTTGCGCCGCCTTATGTGGTGGTTCGCCGACAAATTGTCGGGATTCGGAACGGTTCCTGAAATCTTCGTACATTATTTTATTCCACAAATGAAAGTCACGGTTGACTTTCCGATTTACGCTGAAAACTCCCAAAATGCACCTATTCTGTGCAGATAAACATTTTCCTGGTATTTTCCCTAAAAACACGAAAACAAATATTAAACAGACAATTAAGCTTTCGGAATAGCAAAATCCAGTAATTAAAGGCACTTTGTGAACGTATTTTACGTTCACATCAATGGGCCTCGCAAAAGCCCATTAGATTTCATAAATTTCCTAGTTGCCTTAGGATTCCTGTCAGAGTAAGGAAATAATTGAAATTAGGAAAGTCAAAACATGAAAGTTTCCTAACATCTTCGTTTTAGTTCATTCATTCAATTAAATCATCGTTTAGGGACACAAAGATAGAAACTAAGCTAAATAGCAAAGTTAATCAATAAAACGCAGCCAAATAATAGGGAAAATACATTAAAAACGTCACACTTTGTGCTCCTATCAGTTATGAATAAAAGTTTCGAAAAATTCAAAAGCAAGTTCTAGTAAATTCTATAGTCCATTGAAAATCTATGGCATGCAATTGATCAAATAGAAGAATAATGAGGTTAACAATGAATTTTAAAGCCAAGGAAGATCTGATTTTAACCAACTCTCAACAAAGAAAGCACATATAGCTCGAAAACTCACATAAGGTTCATTAACTTGTCTTAACATGCTCAAATTCTGTACCAAAGTTACAAACCATATCTACTACAAGTTCACACATCTTCCATATTCATCAATTAACCAAAGAATAACATTAAACATTTTTCGATCTTGTGCTTCACTTTTCAACCATGATTTCAAAGATTAAGCTCATCCTAGGCAGTTAAGGGCATCCTAAGACTCGACAACCATAACCATCACAAAAACTCTTTTTGTATTTTCGAAATTTTCTGATTTTTTTGTGTTTTTTTTTTTTTTTTTTTTTTTAAAAACAAGCACTTTCTAAGACTCAATAGCTCCAAAGCTAGTGCGAAACAAACGAGCTTACAAAAACATAAACAAAACAAAACATAAACCCTTAGCTTAAAAACGTAGCATATAATGCTCCTATCAAATTCCCCCACACTTAGCTTTTGCTAGTCCCTTAGCAATTCAACCAATTTCACACGAAAACTTCTATTGCCCTTAACTTATTGCCTCAGAAATCTCATACTTTCATGGAATCAAGTTTAGCACTTAACCGAAAATTGTCACAAGAAATTCGAGAGTTAATTAACAAGCATGGAATTCATATGAACAAGTAAGACTTGGAAGAACAATAGTTATCAATGGAGCTCAGCATGTTTCAACAAGTATCCTCACAAAGGTATGCTCTCTATTTTCACTCAGATTCATGGCTATGCTTAAAAGCTTTTCACTCAAAAATATGTGAGATAAATAATTGTAAGGCATTCAAACAGCTCACATATATCAATCAAAGAAAGCACTTTAGTGAAAGATTTAAAACCTCATGAAAAGTATCAATTACATGCACAAATGGACCAAAACCATATGCTTACTTCGAAATTTATCTCCACAGATCAAGGACTACTCATCTTAAAGATCAAGAAGGACTTTTAAGGGTTGAAATGGGGCCAAGGCTCACGGTTTAAAGAAACGAAGGGTAAGGAAATCACAAAGTGTCCTAAAAACTTAGTAGAGCATTCAAACAACCATGTTACTCAAAAACGGGCCAAATATCATCTTGTTGGGCCCCAAAACGTCATTCTAAACACAAATGATAAAGGACAAAGGCCAAGTATTTTTTATTAGACCTTCACTTCAAAACAATCTCCTAAATCATCCGGAGAGGGGACATTAATCCATTTTTTTTTCTTTCTTTGCCGTACACTTTTTTTTTTTTTTTTCTCTTTCTTTTTTCACGGCACACATGTAATGAACAAGTCTATCCCTCCCCCACACTTATTTTCGTCAATCACCTCTTTTCTTTTGTTTTTCCATCACATGGTTCAATCACCAAAGCATAGCTCCACTAAGTTCCTAGAACAAAGGGTAAGGATGTAACTATACTAAGGGTTAGGGTCAAGATAACATGGGTGATGAAAGAAAAGGCTAAATGTAGGCTCAAAGAGGTTAACTAAGGGGGTGCACACGCATGTACACAATTAAGGGACACATGGCTGTTTGGCAATGGTGGAAATCCTAAATGCCTTCAATCCTTTCCAAAATCAGAGTATGTTATGAATAAAAGTTTCGAAAAATTCAAAAGCAAGTTCTAGTAAATTCTATAGTCCATTGAAAATCTATGGCATGCAATTGATCAAATAGAAGAATAATGAGGTTAACAATGAATTTTAAAGCCAAGGAAGATCTGATTTTAACCAACTCTCAACAAAGAAAGCACATATAGCTCGAAAACTCACATAAGGTTCATTAACTTGTCTTAACATGCTCAAATTCTGTACCAAAGTTACAAACCATATCTACTACAAGTTCACACATCTTCCATATTCATCAATTAACCAAAGAATAACATTAAACATTTTTCGATCTTGTGCTTCACTTTTCAACCATAATTTCAAAGATTAAAACTCATCCTAGGCAGTTAAGGGCATCCTAAGACTCGACAAACATTCATCACACCAACTCTTTTTTTTATTTTCGAAATTTTCTGATTTTTTTGTGTTTTTTTTTTTTTTTAATTTTAAAAACAAGCACTTTCTAAGACTCAATAGCTCCAAAGCTAGTGCGAAACAAACGAGCTTACAAAAACATAAACAAAACAAAACATAAACCCTTCCCCCACACTTAAATCTTATATTGTCCTCAATGTAAGCACATAACATATGTAAGACAAGCATGGAACAAGGAAACATATACAGTTCAACCAAAACAAATAGAGAGAGATAGAGAAATCAAATCTGCGTGTGACGGCTCCTCCATAGTCGTGGTTGAATTGGGTTGCCTCCCAAATAGCGCTTAATGTTTAAAGTCTTCAGCCTAGACTTTGCCACGACGCCTAGCCAAGATCTTGGCGTTTCTGAGGCTCAAACACAATGGTCTCAACATCCGCCTCCTCATGAGTAGCACACGGCTCAAAATAGGGCTTCAAGCGATGGCCATTCACCTTGAACTCATTGCCGGTTTGTTCTCCTTTAATATGCACGGCACCATGAGGGAAAACATGAGTAACAATAAAAGGTCCAATCCAACGAGAACGAAGCTTACCGGGAAAAAGTTTAAGTCTAGAGTGAAATAAAAGAACTTTTTGGCCCACGACAAAGGTTTTTCCACGAATCATGTTATCATGAAAAGCCTTAGTCTTATCCTTGTAAATCCGAGCACTTTCAAATGCATCATTCCTTATTTCCTCAAGCTCATTCAATTGCAACTTCCTATGAATTCCAGCCGCATCCAAGTTCATATTGAATTGTTTCACCGCCCACCATGCCTTGTGCTCTAATTCCACCGGGAGATGACATGCTTTCCCATAAACAAGGCGATAAGGTGACATCCCAATGGGGGTCTTGTGATAGGCTACAAGTGTGCATCAATTTAAAACCCTAAAAGCATTGTAGTAAAGAATAAGTAGGGATCGTTCCAACGGAGATCGAGGGTGTACCTAACAAAGAATGTCACAAAGAATTAATATTTACAAATATAAACAAAATATGTACACAAAATCAAGGGGTGATTGAGAATTGTTTACGAAAATTAAGTAACTAACTACAAAGAATGAATTAAATGGAATAAATCGATGGAACATAGATCAATTAATCAACATCTTAAGTATACTCATTTATCAATTATCAGATTGAAACTTAACTAAATCCCTAGTCATGAATTCGAAATTAACACATGTAAGATGTTGGACTGATTAATCGTTATAAAACCGCGGTCATTAATTATTACCTAAATTCCTAACAATTGTCGTTGAATAGTATAATGGGAAATAAAGGTTTTTCCCACAGAAGATTGTTATATTTACTTTTTAATGTCACGAAAAATTAAATTAAATAAAGAATTATTATTAACAAGTATAAAGTATAAAGAATATATATATATACAAAATTAAATAAACTATACAGTATTGTTTCTATTTACAAAAATATACATTATATACAAAAGTATTTTTGGGGGTTTTTGATAATTTTGAAAACAATAAAAAGAAATATTTTTGGATTTTTATTATTTTTGAAAACAAGAAAACACACACACAAATATTGTTTTGAAGATTAACCAACTCCCTAGCCATGAATCCGAAACTAACACATGTAGAATGCCTACGCAGGTTATCATTCCCCAAATAAACTTCTCCCATGAAATCAACCTAGTGAACGCTCATCTAGATTAAACAATTAAACATGCAAAGGTGATTAATCTAAACATGTCTAACGCATAGAAAAAGAGTTGTTAATTCAAGTGCGCGACCTAGCGAACGCTCGTCTATCCGCGATCCTTATCATTTAGTTTCAACATTAAAGATAAAACCAAACAAACAAAATTCACATAAGCTGCTAGAAGAATCAATTAACTTCAATCCAATTTATTACACAAAATAGAAAATAAACAAACAATAACATTTCCCAAAATTATTCACGAATAGTTAATTAAACAAAAATAAATTATAATAAATAAACAGAGTTTGGGAAAAATGTTACTGTTGTGTCCATGAAAATGGACACTGTCCGGTGCGAAGGTGGCGACTCGCCTATAAAATCGGACTTGTAA
Source organism: Rubus idaeus (assembly GCA_030142095.1). Lineage (NCBI taxonomy): Eukaryota > Viridiplantae > Streptophyta > Magnoliopsida > Rosales > Rosaceae > Rubus > Rubus idaeus. The sequence continues at coordinate 14,331,517 of CM057968.1, read as the reverse complement.
CTTTGGATGTGGCGGGTGCAGTGAGCAATTTCGGACTTGGGCCTGCGGGTGTAGATAGCAAATTGGGCCTTGGCATGGTCAAAGAGTCAACTAGCCCAAGTCAATTTCTATCTCTTTATTTACGGTTCAGCCCATCATTTCTGTTGACTTTTCAAAGCTGAATTTCAGCTCCCTTCTTTCTCTTCCCAGTCAAACCCGTGGCTATTCTTCTCTCTTATTCATCATCTTTTATTTTTCTTTCTTTTCATCTCCAACGCACAGAGAACAAGAGAGATTACGGTGTGGCTGAGCGGCGGATGGACTGAGGAAGGGCCGGCAACAAGGGAGTGACAAGAGTCCGAGCCCGGGCTTGATGATTTCAGTGATGGCTGGCTGGGCAGAGCTTTATTTTAGCACGGGGACCGGCGCGATCTGGTCGGAAAGAGAGCAGCGACGAATCAAGGGCAGCGACGGCGATGTAAGACAGCAGCGGTGGGAAAGGCGCCGAAGATGGAGGCACGGCCCGGGCTGGGCAGCTGCGATGATGATGACCGGGCTCGTTGGCTTTAATCGATGGCGGCACGAGAGGATGGGCGGCCAAGGCCGAGCTTGATTGGATGGAGCGACGCCGTGGGAATTGCAGGTAATTCATGGCAGTTCGAGGGCAACGCCGGCGGCGATAGGAAGAACCACGGCAGTTTATTAATTGGCAGAAAAGTGGCATCGATCGGAGAGAGGTGCGGGCCCGGGTTCTACGTGATGGGCTGCTGCGATGGTACCTGCAAAAGAAAAACAAGAATATTAGAAAATGATTGATTTAAATTGCAGGTAATTTGAGAATTGAAAGACGAGAGAAGGTTGCCATGGTGGTGATGGCGTTGGGTTCCCGAAGAAGAGGCACGGTGGCCGAGCTTGGCTTCGCTGCGGGTTGTGGGTAATTGAAGGTGGTGATGATTGATGATTGAAGGCTCTGTGAATTGGTGATGGAGAGGCTGCAGGAGCTCTCCTTAAATAGGAGAGGGGAATGGGAAGCAGCCAAGGAAGAGTGGAGCTCGGTGGTGTGAAGTAGTGAGCTGTAGAATCTCTGTAATGGTTGCCGGCAGTGGAGGAAAACCTGGGGGAATTGGACTGTAGTTGAGCTGGGGAAGTGGGCGGCTGGAGAAAAATCCAAGGAAATGGATGGCTGGTAACATGGTGGCTGCAAACACAGAAAATTAAACAAAACTAAACAAAATAAAATAAATTAAATTAAATGGAATAAAACAAAATAAAAATAAAATAAATACTAAATAAATACTAAAATAGAAATAAAAATAAATATAAAAATAAACATAAAATATAAACAAGGGAAAATAAAATGGAGATTTAAAATATATTCTGCCACCGCGTGTGGTGGTTGCGCCGCCTAATGTGGTGGTTCGCCGACAAATTTGTCGGGATTCGGAACGGTTCCCGAAATCTTCGTACAATATTTTATTCCACAAATGAAAGTCACGGTTGACTTTCCGATTTACGCTGAAAACCTCCAAAATGCACCTATTCTGTGCAGATTAACATTTTCCTGGTATTTTCCCTAAAAACACGAAAACAAACATTATACAAACAAATAAGCTTTCGAAATAGCAAAATCCAGTAATTAAAGGCACTTTGTGAACGTATTTTACGTTCACATCACACCCCTACACTTGAACTATTGCTAGTCCTCGAGCAAACACAGAACAAAACAACACAAAACAGAAAGGGAAACACAAAACAGACGGTCTTTCCAACCATAATCCTCAGCGAGTTCGAAAGAATTATAATCAAGAGAATAAAAATTATATACCAAGGCTAAAGAATTTGCTAAGCATTTAACATGTACATCTCATTTATGCTCAGGTGTGTGTGTGAAAACCAAGTATACAATTAATTTCAAGCAATCCAATAGGCACATAAAAACAACATTAACCACTAAACCTCACAATATTCACTAAATAATTCCGCTCAGTGTTTAGGGTTAAGTGTTTACTCTCAAAACAATTACACAAGTAGTGTTCCCATATGCTTGCTCATCGACCGACTCTCTACAATTAATCTACAATTCATCAGATCATAAGGACTTTCAGGTGAAACAGGGACCAAATGGTGGATGGTAAATAGTGAATGGTAAATGAAGTGAAATGAAAGGACTCGAAATGAAAAATGTTTTACATGTTTGCAAGACAAGTCAACGACTTTGAAACTCATACCTATGCTATACCCGAAACTACTCTTATTTTCCTCCAACCTTTTATTGAAAATAAAACAATACAATAAAATAACTCTATTTTTGGAATTTCTCTTTCTTTTTTTTCTTTTTTTTTTCTTTTTTTTTTTGAGGAACTTTATTCCTTCTTTTTGTTTTTGATTTGATTCTTTTTTTTTTCTTTCTTTGAACTAATACAACAAAATAAATACACCCCCACACTTGCCTTTTGGTATACTACAATACAAATCCGAAGCATAAAAACATAAGAAGTCACTATCATCGTCTTGCAAACATAAATAAAACAAGGGTGAAATGGTGTGGGTGAACAAAAGAAACGGCTAATGAGTGATCAGTTCAAAAGGGGATTCCTAAAGTTCGTGTTTAAATGGATGGTGAATATTTTGGCCATGGTGCTCAACTAATGCCTTACTCATTTCTAATTCATCACAGATTAACAAAATGTTTTAAGCGGTCTCTGAGCAAGTTCTAGGTTCAAAAACTCATGAATTGTGCACACATGAAGAACGAGTAAATGTATGAAATATGCATACATGTGAATATACAATAGGCTCAAATCCTCACATTTTCTGGGTATGCATGACAATGTATGTTTAAATGTGCTTCTCGGATTGCAATCAATTAATCGAAACAGGTTATGTGAACATGGAATTTCGAGCAATCACAAGTTATGCATATTAAATTCAAAGCAAACTACACAAAGCCTTGGCATATAATCAACATTCTCCTAATCACAACAGATTAAACTCAATTCATCATCGGAATTGGAAAGAACAAAACACAAAACACACAAATAAACACACAAACAGAAGCAATTATTTTTGTAATTTTTGATTTTTTTGATTTTTTTTTTCTTTTTCAATTTACGTAACAATACGTGACCACAGTGACTTACTTAGTGCAATGGTAGGTTCAACGCTACCAAGGGAGTAAGTATGATTTAGTCGATATATTGTTACAGTAGAAAACGAAAACAAGTAAATTATTTTTTTTTGAATTTTTGAATTTTTCAAATTTTTTCTTTTCTTTTCAATAAATCTTCCCCCCACACTTGAATTAAACATTGTCCTCAATGTTAGACAGATATTTCACGAAAATGAAAAATTCAAGTATGGTTATTGAATTTAAACACACAAACAGAAGTAAACACACAAACATAAATAAACACACAACAGTTAAGTAAATGAAAAGGGAAACAGAAAGACTCCCCCTTGAAGATCATTAAGCTCCTCCCGAAGCAAGTCACCAACAGTCACAAACAAGGCTAGCAGGGCCTTGCATCCAACGTTTGCTCCTTAATTGACTGCGGCTCTGATCCGTTGAAGTGTGTCCTGGACAAGGGTAGTTGCCGACTCCACGGCAGACTTGGCTGATGTAGCCCTCACTGAGATCTGGAACACCATAGTCAGCAGTGTTCCGTCAAGTACAGCTCCGGATACGTTTGGCAGAATGGAGAAGCCTGAAGACATAAGCGGAAATGGCTCCGGTTGAACTCCAGATAGCAAACACTGGAAAATGGAATGGTTAATCGGCGCATAAATCACAGACGACCCCGTTGCATCGGTGCAACACTCCTGAAGAATAAGGAAGTCGTTGTGACTATCAATGGCGAGCACCGAGATCTGGTTCCGCGGGTCAAGACCGATGGTGAAATTCGCTAGCACACGTACAGAGCTGTCCATCGACATACTATCCCACAGCGGTCTCGTCTGAACGTCTTTGAGGAACTCAAAGATCCTAGTGTGATGAGATAGATGAACAACGGAACAACCAGCAGTACGATTGACTCCAGGGGGCTTGCTCGGATCACCCCTGCGCTTGTTGGTCCTGACCTCCATTCGAGTGTCTCTTGTTCGATTCGAACAAGTCCAGTGGTGGTACGTGGAGTTGCGATGTCATTGAAGAAACGATTGTCATCTGTTTTGCCATTTCCGCAAGTCCTCTTCTTCCTTCAAGAGAAATAATCGAGTCACCGGTGAAGAGTGGATACCGTGGCGCACATGTAGCGCTCGGCTTGTCGTTGGAGGGTTGAGATCCAACGCTTTGCACCAAAAGCGAACCCCGAATGAACAAAAGGTTCGAAACCGGCCTTCATCTCCTTTTCGCGCACATCCACGTGCTCCACCCAAGTGACCAAGGAAGATCCATTATGAAGATCACGTATCGGCATCCGGAGGGGCGTTTTCGGCAAATCGATCTCACGGAAGGCTTCGGATTTGTCCGCAATTCATCCACGGAGACATCCACGACGACCCAACTTCCATCCGAGTCTTTGGTGAGAGTACCGAACGAACCGGACTTCACGAGTCGAGACGATGTGAGATGGCACCGAAACTCGGCCGACATCACCGCATATGCTCCTCGTAGCCTTCTTCGTTGTTGGAGGAAAGGATCTCCAACGTCCGGGCGTTTGTGATCATGCTACGAAGACGGCAACCATCGACCAACATCCATGAGAATCCGAACGATGGTGGTCGGATAAAGATGGATGGTTGCCGAGTGTCTCGACGATTCGGCTTTGAAGTACGGAGCAGGTTCGGCTCGTTGAAACACTCGCAAGTACTCGGCCCTATGAAGAGTTTCGGGATGAATGGACGTGTCGGGAGTCGGCGAAGATATCCACAAAGGAAATCCAAGGAGGTGGCCATGAGCAGGAGCTCGTGTTTGGCCTTACAGACGATATCCGAGATCAAGTCGGTGTGGACTCCGACAAGATCATGAGCAGGTCCGGAAGGGTATCGAGATGGCACGGTAAGGATGGGCGCTCGACAAGTGTAGGACGAGGCTTCGCACATCCCTTCTTAAGTGGTCCATGTCGATGGAATCATCGGACAACTCGAGAATAGGCTCTTGTTGTGGAGGAACAACTTCGAGCCTTCGCCTAGGCACATCCGAGTGCGGAACGGGACCTCCGCAATTGGGACGATGCCGCCGTGGAGAGCATCAACGAGTCTTTGATTCCGCATTTGAAGCTCCTCGTTTTTGCTCACCACCGATCGTTTCTTTTCTCTAGCTCGGCAATACGCTGCTCGGAAGACTGGATACCGAACTTCTTCCTATTTCTCGACCCCCAATAATAGACTTGGTCCTCCTCAAGTCCGATTTTCGGACCAAATCGTTCTCGTTGTGGTTTCGTGGGGTGAGAATACACCGCAAAGAAAGCCGCAAGTGCATCTCTCTGAGCTTTGCTGTACTTCGACCTCGGAAGTCTCCTATAGACAGGAGCGGCTTCCAGCTCAATAGGTGGATCAGCAACCAAGATTGGTGCTTGGGGTAGTGGTTGCGGTTGTGGTAGTGGCTCGGTCGGCATGCTAGCATCGGCGCTATTGAGCATGCTCGGTGGAATTATTTCAGCCAGACCTTCAAAGATTGGGTTCTCTGAAGGACCTGCCTGAAACAAGTCGCTGAAAGAATTGACTCTTTTGGCCATTTGTGGTTTGGGAGGGGAGGAAAGCTTCTGGGAATTTGGGAGTTTTCTGGGAAAATACGAAGAACACGAGAGAGAAAACGAGAGAGAGAGAGAGAGAGACTAAGGGAAACCTAAGGGAAAAGTGTGGAATGAAACACACGAACAGAAGGGAAGGGAAGGGAACGGACGCACGCTCGCACACGTGCCACAGACAGAAGACCCGTAATTTCCGGATCGAGCGACGAAAGTCGTAAAGTCTACAGTAGACACGCACGCGGTTTATTAAACAAATCGGCCGACGCAAAAGTCGTGCGTCGGCCCAATCACATTTTTTCTTGATTTTCGATTTTTTATTTTTTTATTTTTTTAATACTTTACGAAAAGTCGTAAAGTGAACAGTGAAAACGCGTAGCACACGCGCTTGCCGACACTTTAAACGGGCCTGGGCCATCGAAATGGTCTGGGCCTTAAAGTGGGCCTGGGCCAAAGAAATCTCCGGCCCATTATTGGTGGGCTTAACTAATGGGCCTAAAAACGAATAGGCCCGACACACTAAATGGGCTTGGGTTAGGGGTTTTGGGCTTCGTGAATGACACGAGCCCAATGGGCTAAATTTTTTTTATTTTTTTATTTTTTTATTATTTTTTTTTTTTAATTTACGAAACCTAAAACCCTAACCAATCACACAAACGGGCCTAGAGCCCAATAACAAACAAACTAACTAACAAGCCCAAAACAAATTATATGAACAGTAATTATAAACAGTAAAAATAAATAATTTCAAAACAGTAAAACAAAAACAAACACTCTTTTTTTTTATTTACAATTACAAATTTTATTTTTTTTTATTTTTTTCTTTTTCAAAAACAAATAACAAGAGTGAAAAGAAAACTTACCTTTTTACTCCCGAGGAAACCGAAAATCACCAACAAGACATCAACCTCAAGGTTTTTCAACCTTGACTTCCTAAACGTATGCTCCGATGTATGTGGTAGAATTTCCGATAAACCCGGATTATTTCCTATACAAAATAAAAAGGTTAGTAATAAATTTACAAAATAAAAACAAAATAATTACAAAGTTAAAAATATGTCACAAATTATCTATACAAAATAAATGAATAAAATTTCCTATGTCTAAGTATATTTTATGTCTACGTATATTCCTATGTCTACGTATATTCCTATGTCTACGTATATTTTATTTACACAATACACTTAAGTGTACAAAAATATTTTCCTTTGCCTTAATATAGTTGAAAAAAAGTGAAAGTTGATTCCAAGCGGTAACTCAAGGTGGACTTACGGCTGACACGCTCAAAATGAGCATCAATTTAAAAAAACCCTATCGGTAGTAGTATAGTGCATAGTAGGGTATCGTTCACAACGGAGATCAAAGGGTGTACCTAACAAAAAATGTCACAAAGAATTAAATAAAATAAAGAATTATTATTAACAAGTATAAAGAATATATACATATGTACAAAGTAAAGGGGGGTTTAAGAGATAAATTGAATGAAATAAATAAATTAAATTACAAAGAATAAATTAAATATGATGGGATGAAACACAAAGTATATAAAGTTCAGCCACATATACACAAGTTTACCAATTATTAGACCGAAAATTAACCAAGTTCCCTAGCCATGAAACCGAAACTAACATATGTGGAATGCCCACACGGGTTATCATTCCCCAAATAAAACCTCTTCTATGAAAATTAACCTAGTGAACGCTCATCTAGATTAAACAATTAAACATGCAAAGGTGATCAATCAATAACATATCTAACGCATAGGAGAAGAGTTGTTAATTAAAGTGCGCGACCTAGCGAACGCTCGTCTACCCGCGATCCTTCTTATTTTGATTCCGACCCGTTTGATAAGCCTTTACTACTTGTGAATTAGAATTAAAACCCTAATTCTAGCACCAATTACATGCAATCATCTTAAGTTTCGAACCTTAAAACAAGAACACATAAAAGATTCAATAAAACCGAATCAAATAAACGGAGTCACATAAGCTGCTAGAAGAACTAATTAATTAGGATCTAACAATCAAATAAACTCATAAATATAGGCTGAAAATTATATAAATCATGTCATGTTAACTAATACAAAGAATAATCAAGCAACAAAGAGGAACTCAAAAAGAGTAATTAAAGAATAAGTTGAAGTACACCATATGGAAAGTAGGAAGAACTCGAAGATCACAAACTCTTAAATCCTCACGCGAGTAACTCAAAAGCCGAGATTCCCAAGGTGATGATGATGGTGGTGATGATGGTTGATGGCTGCTATTTATAGGAGAATGGAGAGGAAGAAGAAGACAATGAAAGAAATAAAGAAAGAAAAGGAAGAGAAGTGGAATGTGAGTGGTAGAAAAGAAATGGTAAGTGGAATGGTGGAAATGAAGTCATATGGCAATGAACCATTTATTTAGGTAAAAGAAACTAAGCACTAATGATGTGGGAAGAAAGCAACAAAGATAGTGTGGTGATATGGGTGGAAATATGTGGGTGAGTGGAGCATTGAGAATAAAGGAAAATGAAAGAATTAGAAAGCAGGCAGCACTGAGCTATGCGCACTCAGAATGGAATATTGGACGTTTGGACGGTTGGATGATTCTGAAATTTGAATCCAGAATACTTAACACACATATGCAGCGGGTATCAAAATTACAGCTGGATCCAACGGTGCAAGTGGGAGATATGCGCATCCAAAGTTGACAGATCTGCACAGGCAGATTGTCCGAAAATGAGCTTGGACCTTTCCTTCATGCTTTGTGGACTTGGGCCTTCTTTCTTGGGCTTGGGCCTTCCTTCTTCGGCTTGGGCCTTTCTTCATGGATTTGGGCCTCACGGCAGCTCACCTCTTAATGGGCCTCGAGAAAGCCCATTAGACTTCGTAAATTTCCAACACATTGTTTATTTTCCTCAACTTATCTTCTTTTCTCTTTATTTGCAATATGAAACCTACAAACACAAAAACTAAATAAATAACACAATTTTATGAGAAACTAACAACAAAAATGTAGAGAAATTAATATAAAAAGTTGTACAATTATGCACCTATCAAATACCCCCACACTTAGGTATTGCTAGTCCCCTAGCAAACACGAAACTTAAAACAGAACAACACAAAACAGAAAAGGGAAACACAAAACATATATTTTTTCCAACCATAACCCTCAGCGAGTTCAGAAGAGTTATAATCAAGAGAATAAAAATTATATACCAAGGCTAAAGAATTTGCTAAGTCTTTAACATGCACATCTCATTTATGCTCGGGTGAAGTGTGTGAAAACCGAGTATACAATTAATCTCATGAAATCAAATAGGCACATCGAAACAACATTAACCACTAAAGCTCACAATGGTCACTAAATATTTCCGCTCAGTGTTTAGGGTTAAGTGTTTACTCTCATAACAATTGCACAAGTAATGTTCCCATAAGCTTGCTCATTAACCAACTCTCCACAATTAATCCACAAATCATTAGATCATAAGGGCTTCAAGGGTATAAACGGGGCCAAAAGGGTGAATGGTGAATAGTGAATGATGAATGAAGGGACTGGAAATGAAAAATGTTTCACATGTTTGCAAGACAAGTCAACGACTTTGAAACTCATACCTATGCTATACCCGAAACAACTTTCTTATTCTCCTCCAACCTTTTATTGAAAATAATACAAGAAAATAACTCTATTTTTTTTTTCTTTTTTTTTCTCTTTTCTTTTTTTCTTGAGGAACTTTATTCCTTCTTTTTGTTTTTGATTTTTTTTTTGTTTGAACAATTACAACAAAATAAAATGCACCCCCACACTTGCCTTTTGGTATATTACCATACAAATCCGAAGCATAAAAACACAATAAGTCACTATCATCGTCTTGCAAACACAATAAAACAAGGGTGAGATGGTGTGGGTGAACAAAAGAAAAGGCTAATGAGTGTTTAGTTCAAAAGGGGATTCCTAAAGTTCGTGTTTAGATGGATGGTGAATATTTTGGCCATGGTGCTCAACTAATGCCTTAATCATCTCTAATTCATTACAGATTAACAAAACGTTTCAAGTGGTCTTTGAGCAAGTTCTAGGTTCAAAACTCATGAATTGTGCACACATGAAGAACGAGTAAATGTATGAAAGATGCATACATGTGAATATTCAATAGGCTCAAGTCCTCACATTTTCTGGGTATGCATGACAATGTATGTTTAAATGTGCTTCTCAGATTGCAATCAACTAATCGAAACAGGTTATGTGAACATGGAAATTCGAGCAATCATAAGTTATGCAAGTTAAATTCAAAGCAAACAACACATAGCCTTGACATATAATAAACATTCTCCTAATCACATCAATTTAAACTCAATTCATCATCGGAATTGGAAAGAACAAAACACAACACAATAAAACACAGAAAAACACAAAACAGAAGCAAATATTTTTGTAATTTTTGATTTTTTTTGATTTTTTTGATTGATTTTTTTTTTATAAATGATATAGCTCAAATAAAAGGACAAGCACTTTCTAAGACTCGATAGCTCCAAAGCCGGTGCGAAACAAACGAGCTTACAAAACTATTTTTTTTTTTTTTTTTTCAATTTTTTTTTATTAGGGTAACAATACGTGACCACAGTGACTTACTAAGTGCAATGGTAGGTTCAACGCTACCAAGGGAGTAAGTATGATCTAGTCGATATACCGTTACCGTAGAAAACGAAAACAAACAAATAAACAAACAACAGAAGCAATTTTTTTTCTTTTTCAATTTTTTTTATTAGGGTAACAATACGTGACCACAGGGACTTACTTAGTGCAATGGTAGGTTCAACGCTACCAAGGGAGTAAGTATGATCTAGTCGGTATATTGTTACCGTAGAAAACGAAAACAAGTAAATTATTTTTTTGAATTTTTTTCAGTTTTTCAAATTTTTTCTTTTCTTTTCAACAAACATTCCCCCCACACTTGAATTAAACATTGTCCTCAATGTTAGACAGATATTTCACGAAAATGAAAAATTCAAGTATGGTTATTGAATTTAAACACACAAACTAAAATAAACACACAAATAGAAATAAACAGAAGTAAACACACAACATTTATACAAATGAAAAAGGAAACAGAAAGACTCCCCCTTGAAGATCATTAAGCTCCTCCCGAAGCAAGTCACCAACAGTCACAAACAAGGCTAGCAGGGCCTTGCATCCAACGTTTGCTCCTTAATTGACTGCGGCTCTGATCCTTTGAAGTGTGTCCTGGACAAGGGTTGTTGCCGACTCCACGGCGACTTGGCCGATGTAGCCTTCACCGAGATCCGGAACACTATAGTCGGAGTGTTCCGTCAAGTACTGCTCCGGATACGTTAGGCAGAATGGAGAAGCCTGAAGACATAAGCGGAAATGGCTCCGGTTGAACTCCAGATAGCAAACACTGGAAAATGGAATGGTTAATCGGCGCATAAATCACAGACGACCCTGTTGCATCGGTGCAACACTCCTGAAGAATAAGGAAGTCGTTGTGACTATCTATGGCGAGCACCGAGATCTGGTTCCGCGGGTCAAGACCGATGGTGAAATTTGCTAACAAACGTACAGAGCTGTCCATCGACATACTATCCCACAGTGGTCTCGTCTGAACGTCTTTGAGGAACTCAAAGATCCTAGTGTGATGAGATAGATGAACGACGGAACAACCAGCAGTACGATTGACTCCGGGGGGCTTGCTCGGATCACCCCTTCGCTTGTTGGTCCTGACCTCCATTCGAGTGTCTCTTGTTCGGTTCGAACAAGTCCAGTGGTGGTACGTGGAGTTACTGATGTCGTTGAAGAAACAGATTGTCATCTGTTTTGCCATTTCCGCAAGGCCTCTTCTTCCTTCAAGAGAAATAATCGAGTCACCGGGTGAAGAGTGGATACCTGTGGCGCACATGTAGCGCTCGGCTTGTCGTTGGAGGGTTGAGATCCAACGCTTTGCACCAAAAGCGAACCCTGAATGAACAAATGGTTCGAAACTGGCCTTCATTTCCTTCTCGCGTACATCCACGTGCTCCACCCAAGTGACTAAGGAAGATCCATTATGAAGATCACGTATCAGGCATCCGGAGGGGCGTTTTCGGCAAATCGATCTCACGGAAGGCTTTGGATTTGAGCGCAGTTCATCCACGGAGACATCCACAACGACCCAACTTCCATCCAGTTGTAGGTGAGAATACCGAACAAACTGGACTTCACGAGTTGAAACGAGGTGAGATGGCACCAGAAACTCGGCCGACATCACCTGCATATGCTCCTCGTAGCCTTCTTCGTTGTTGGATGAAAGGATCTCCAACGTCTTGGCGTTTGTGATCATGCTACAGAAGACTGGCAACCATCGACCAACATCCATTAAGATCTGAACGATGGTGGTCGGATAAAGATGGATGGTTGCCGAGTGTCTCGACGATTCGGCTTTGAAGTACGGAGCAGGTTCAGCTCGTTGAAACACTCGCAAGTACTCGGCCCTATGAAGAGTCTCGGGATGAATAGACGTGTCGGGAGTCGGTGAAGTTATCCACAAAGGAAATCCGGCAGTGGCCATGAGCAGGAGCTCGTCTTTGGCCTTGCGGGCGATATCCGAGATCAAGTCGGTGTGGACTCCGACAAGATCATGAGCAGGTCCGGGAAAGGTGTCAGATGGCAAAGGTATGGATGGGCGATCGACAAGGGTAGGCATGAGGCTCCGCACATCCCGTCTCAAGTGGTCCATGTCGATGGAATCGTCGGACAACTCAAGAAGAGGCTCTTGTTGTTGAGGAACAACTTCGAGCCTTCGCCTAGGCACATCTGAGTGCGGAACAGGACCTCCGCAATTGGGACAAATGCCGCTGTGGAGAGCATCGACGAGTCGTTGATTCTGAAGTTGAAGCTCCTCGTTCTTGCTCACCAGCTCGTCATTTCTTCGCTCTAACTCGGCAATACGTTGCTCAAACGTAAGGATACCAAACTTCTTCCTATTTCTCGACCCCCAATAATAGACTTGGTCTTCTTCTAGTCCGATTTTTGGACCAAATCTTTCTCGTTGTGGCTTGGTGGGGTGAGAATACACCGCAAAGAAAGCCGCTAGTGCTTCTCTCTGAGCTTTGGTGTATTTGGTCCTCGGAAGTCTCCTATAGACAGGAGCGGCTTCCGTCTCAACAGGTGGATCAGCAACCAGGATTGGTGCTTGGGGCAGTGGTTGTGGCTCGGTCGGCATGCTAGCATCGGCGCTATTGAGCATGCTTGGTGGAATTATTTCAGCCAGACCTTCAAAGATTGGGTTCTCTGAAGGACCTGCCTGAAACAAATCACTGAAAGAATTCACTCTTTTGGCCATTTGTGGTTTGGGAGGGGAGGAAAGCTTTTGGGATTTGGGAGGTTTTCTGGGAAAACTCAAGAACGGGATGAAGAACACGAAGAACACGAGAGAGAAAACGAGAGAAAGAGAGAGAGACTAAGGGAAAACGTGAAATGACCTAAGGAAACTAACGCAAACAGAAGGGAAAGGAAGGAACGGACGCACGCTCGCACACGTGCCACGCACGAAGACCCGCAAATTGTGGATCGGGTGACGAAAGTCGTAAAGTCTACGGTAGACACGCACGCGGTTTATTAAACAATTCGGCCGACGCAAAAGTCGTGCGTCGGCCCAATCAAATTTTTTTTCATTTTCTATTTTTTATTTTTTTTTAGTTTTTATTTTTTATTTTTTTTATTTTTTAATACTTTACGAAAAGTCGTAAAGTGAACAGTGAAAACGCGTAGCACACGCGCTAACGGTTGCCGACACTTTAAACGGGCCGTGGGCCATCGGAATGGTCTGGGCCTTAAAGTGGGCCTGGCCGCGTAGAGAACGGGCCATTATTGGTGAGCTTAAACTAATGGGCCTAAAAAGTAAAGGCCCGACACACTAATTGGGCTTGGGTTACGGGTTTTGGGCTTGGAAATGACACGGGCCCAATGGGCCAAATTTTTTTATTTTTTATTTTTTTTAATTTCTTTATTTTTTTATTTTTTTATTTCGAAACCTAAAACCCTAACCAACAAAACAAATGGGCCTAAGGCCCAATAACAAATAACAACAAGCAAGCCCAAAATAAAACAAACATTAATTATAAACAGTAAAAATAAATTATTACAAACAGTAAAACAAACAATCACTTTTTTTTTTTTATTTACAATTACAAATTTTCTATTTTTTTTATTTTTTTTTATTTTTTCATTTTTACAAACAAATAACGAGAGTGAAAAGAAAACTTACCTTTTTACTTCCAAGGAAACCGAAAATCACCAACAAGACATCAACCTCAAGGTTTTTCAACCTTGACTTCCTAAACGTATGCTCCGATGTATGTGGTATAATTTCCGATAACCTTGATTATTCCCTATACAAAATAAAAAGGTTAGTAATAGATTTACAAAATAAAAACAAAATATTTACAAAGTTAAAAATATGTCACAAATTATCTATACAAAATGAATGAATAAAATTTCCTATGTCTAAGTAAATTTTATTTACACAATACACTTAAGTGTACAAAAAATATTTTCCTTTTGTCTGGATATAGTTGAAAAAAGAGAAAGTTGATTCCAAGCGGTAACTCAAGGTGGACTTGCGGCCTAGGTGCAATGCCTTGACTTAAATGACTTTCCGTGTTTTCAGAGGCGAATGGCCAGATCACAAGAGATAAGCGAGAGGCAGGATTCATTTAGTGGACTAGTCCTCTGAATCCAATTTTACAAACCCGTCACCCAGGGTCTCGATCATATCTAGACACCATCCATGTGCCCCTTACTCAGTTGAGAAAGCACTTAAGTATTCGACAATTCTCCAAGTGTTAATAAAGGCCGCCCTCAACCTCAAATAACCTTACGGTAAAAATGAAGGGTTTAGGCCAATATTAATAAAAGGACCTTACCTATTCCATTCAAGTTACAACTTACAACAACAAAAAATAATCAACTATATAAAAGACACCTAAATATAATTACTAAGTGTAAAATATCTACAATTGAAATTAGTAAGTATATATAAAATTAACAAGTATTATTGACAAGTAATATAAACAAGTAATATGAACAGTTAAAAAAATAGTAAAATTATATACAATAAATAATTACAAAAATAGTATTCACAAAAAAAAATATTAGGTTAGGAACATTTTCAATTCCCCGGCAACGGCGCCAAAAATTGACACGCTCAAAATGAGCATCAATTTAAAAAAACCCTATCGGTAGTAGTATAGTGCATAGTAGGGTATCGTTCACAACGGAGATCAAAGGGTGTACCTAACAAAAAATGTCACAAAGAATTAAATAAAATAAAGAATTATTATTAACAAGTATAAAGAATATATACATATGTACAAAGTAAAGGGGGGTTTAAGAGATAAATTGAATGAAATAAATAAATTAAATTACAAAGAATAAATTAAATATGATGGGATGAAACACAAAGTATATAAAGTTCAGCCACATATACACAAGTTTACCAATTATTAGACCGAAAATTAACCAAGTTCCCTAGCCATGAAACCGAAACTAACATATGTGGAATGCCCACACGGGTTATCATTCCCCAAATAAAACCTCTTCTATGAAAATTAACCTAGTGAACGCTCATCTAGATTAAACAATTAAACATGCAAAGGTGATCAATCAATAACATATCTAACGCATAGGAGAAGAGTTGTTAATTAAAGTGCGCGACCTAGCGAACGCTCGTCTACCCGCGATCCTTCTTATTTTGATTCCGACCCGTTTGATAAGCCTTTACTACTTGTGAATTAGAATTAAAACCCTAATTCTAGCACCAATTACATGCAATCATCTTAAGTTTCGAACCTTAAAACAAGAACACATAAAAGATTCAATAAAACCGAATCAAATAAACGGAGTCACATAAGCTGCTAGAAGAACTAATTAATTAGGATCTAACAATCAAATAAACTCATAAATATAGGCTGAAAATTATATAAATCATGTCATGTTAACTAATACAAAGAATAATCAAGCAACAAAGAGGAACTCAAAAAGAGTAATTAAAGAATAAGTTGAAGTACACCATATGGAAAGTAGGAAGAACTCGAAGATCACAAACTCTTAAATCCTCACGCGAGTAACTCAAAAGCCGAGATTCCCAAGGTGATGATGATGGCGGTGATGATGGTTGATGGCTGCTATTTATAGGAGAATGGAGAGGAAGAAGAAGACAATGAAAGAAATAAAGAAAGAAAATGAAGAGAATTGGAATGTGAGTGGTAGAAAAGAAATGGTAAGTGGAATGGTGGAAATGAAGTCATATGGCAATGAACCATTTATTTAGGTAAAAGAAACTAAGCACTAATGATGTGGGAAGAAAGCAACAAAGATAGTGTGGTGATATGGGTGGAAATATGTGGGTGAGTGGAGCATTGAGAATAAAGGAAAATGAAAGAATTAGAAAGCAGGCAGCACTGAGCTATGCGCACTCAGAATGGAATATTGGACGTTTGGACGGTTGGATGATTCTGAAATTTGAATCCAGAATACTTAACACACATATGCAGCGGGTATCAAAATTACAGCTGGATCCAACGGTGCAAGTGGGAGATATGCGCATCCAAAGTTGACAGATCTGCACAGGCAGATTGTCCGAAAATGAGCTTGGACCTTTCCTTCATGCTTTGTGGACTTGGGCCTTCTTTCTTGGGCTTGGGCCTTCCTTCTTCGGCTTGGGCCTTTCTTCATGGATTTGGGCCTCACGGCAGCTCACCTCTTAATGGGCCTCGAGAAAGCCCATTAGACTTCGTAAATTTCCAACACATTGTTTATTTTCCTCAACTTATCTTCTTTTCTCTTTATTTGCAATATGAAACCTACAAACACAAAAACTAAATAAATAACACAATTTTATGAGAAACTAACAACAAAAATGTAGCGAAATTAATATAAAAAGTTGTACAATTATGCACCTATCAACGGCCTAGGTGCAATGTCTTGACGTAAATGAATTTCCGTGTTTTCAGAAGGCGAATGGCCAGATCACAAGAGATAAGCGAGAGGCAGGATTCATTTAGTGGACAAGTCCTCTGAATCCAATATTACAAACATATGCGGTTTTACCGACGTCATTAATATTACCTAAACTTCCTAACAATTTGTCGTTGAATAGTATAATGGGAAGTAAAGGTTTTTCCCACAGAGGATTGTTTATTTACTTTCCTAATGTCACAAAATTAATTAACTATATTGTTTCTATTTACAAAATATACAATATATACAAAGATGTTATTTTTGGGTTTTTGAAAATATTTTGAAAACAAGAAATAAATAAAAAGAAATATTTTTGGATTTTTATAAAATAAAACAAGGAAAATACAAATTCAAATATACAATTTAAACTAACACAATTAAATAAAACACACCAAAAATAATTAAACAAACACACAAATAAATGAATAACATATTTTTGGGTTTTTCAATATATAATTAAATCACACAAATATTCAAATAAATAAACACACAACAAATATTTAAATAAATTGAGTTTGAGAGAGAAATGCTCATTTAATTCCAGCGAAGGATCTTATCGGATTCGCCGGATTTTCGATGAAGTTCGGGAGCTCGGGTGTAGATAACAGATTGGGCCTTGGCTTGGGCTTGGGCAATTGGGCTTGGAGGCCCAAATAAGAAGCAGCCCAATACAAAGTCAGATTGACTTGTTGACTGCCCAGCCCATGTTGACCGTGACTTTCTTTCTCATTTCAGTTTGACCCTTAGACTTTTCAACTCAAGGCTTAAGAGTTTTGACCTGTGGATCAGGACCGTGACTTTCTCAACTCTTTAGTTTCTTCATTCTTCCCAAACCGTGGTCTCTCTCTTGATTCTTTTCCTTTCCTTCTCTGAACAGAAACTCAGAGAGATGATGAGAGCACCGGCGGTAACAGCAGCGGCTTGTGAGGGCAGAGCAGCGGCTTGTGAGGGCAGAGCAGCGGCGCGGCGTGAATTGGAACACCAGCAAGGGACCGTCGGATCAGGTGGAATTGAGGACTGGGCATGACGGAGAGATGCCGGCGATGAGAGCTTGATGTAGGCAAGATCTCGGAGGAATGCCGCGGTGAGAGAGATGCGGCGGCGGCGTCGACGAGGAGCGACGGAGACGAGGAGGACAGCGGCGTCGGCGTCGACGAGCCGGGGCTCGACTAATCGACGACGAGGCGCGGCTAGCGAGAGGACAGCGCCGGTGATTGTGAGGATGAGCACGGCGCCGGTGTGTGCGGGGGCGACGGTGAGAGAAACTCGACGCCGGCGGTGGATGGAGATGAGGGGACTGCACGAGCTCGGATTGGGTGTCTTGATTGAAATCCGAGCCGGGCTTGATCGATTTCCGGTGAGCCGGTGGTTGGGCTTCACGAATTGAAAGCTGGAAACTTTGAGCGACGCCGGAGCTGGGTTGTCGGCGTGATGGAAGCTGCAAAACACAAAGAGATTATGATTATGATTATGATGATTGTGATTATGAAATGTAATTGCAGGTACAGTGAGTAAATTGGGAGAAACGGGGAGGGAGAGAGAGATTTTGATTTGGGTTTTGTGATTTGGAGACAGAGAAGGGAAGAAGAAATAGAATGGGAAGAAGAGAAGGCACGGTGGCTGTGCACGGACACCTTGAGGAACCGAGAGATTTTGTGAGGAACGAGAGAGAGTATTTGTTTGCACGGAGGAACCGAGAGAAGGTAAGGTTTAGTGAGAGCAGAAGGCGGGCAGAGAACGAGAGAGAGGGAGAAGGCAGCTGGGAGAGCTACACGGACGCTTGAGAACATGGAGGGGGAAAAGAGAATGGGGAAAGAGTTGGTGGCGCGGGGAGAAGCCCCGGCCAAGGAAAATGGAATACAGAACTGGGTATTTAAAGAGGAGGAAAGAAACAGAAAATGGTGAT
Source organism: Rubus idaeus (assembly GCA_030142095.1). Lineage (NCBI taxonomy): Eukaryota > Viridiplantae > Streptophyta > Magnoliopsida > Rosales > Rosaceae > Rubus > Rubus idaeus. The sequence continues at coordinate 14,312,948 of CM057968.1, read as the reverse complement.
CTGAATTTGAATTCAAATTGAGGAGCGGGTGATTGTGAAGATGGTGGAAGGCCAGCTCAAGATCCATGAAGGAGCTGGCCGGTGGTGAACGTGCTCTGCAAAACACAAAAGAATTAAAATAAAAAGAAACAAAAAGGAATAAATATAAAATAAAATAAAAGAGAAATAAAATAATAAAATAAAAGAAATTAAATGAAATAAAAATAAAAACTAAAATAGAAATAAAATAAATATAAATATAAAACAAAAACATAGGGAAAATAAAATGGAGATTTAAAATATGTTTCACCACCGCGTGTGGTGGTCGCGCCTCCGTGAGTGGTGGTTCGCCGGCAAAATTGCCGGGATTCGAAACGTCTTTCGAAATCTTCGTACAATGTTATATTCCACTTCTGAATGATGACCGGTGTCATCAGATAATCGAAAAGTCACGGTTGACTTTCCGATATTGCGCTGTAAATCTCCAAAATTCACCTTTTATGTGTAAATTAGCATTTTGCACATATTTTCCCTGAAAACACGAAAACAAACATTAATCCGACAAATAAGCTTTCAGAATAGCATCGATCCAAGTATTTAGGGCACTTTATGAACATATTTTACGTTCACATCACACCCCCACACTTGAACTTTTGCTAGTCCTCTAGCAAATACAGAACTAAAAACAGAACAACACAAAAACAGAAAGGGAAACACAAAACAGAAATTCTTTCCAACCATAACCCTCAACGAGTTCACAAGAGTTATAACCAGGAGAATAAAAACTATATACCAAGGCTCACGAGTTTGTTAAGTATTTAACATGGACATCTCATTCGTGCTCAAGTGAAGTGTGTGAAAACCGAGTGTACAATTAATTTCAAGCAATCAAATAGGCACATATGAACAACATTAACCACTAAAACTCACAAGATTCACTAAATATTTCCGCTCAGTGTTTAGGGTTAAGTGTTTACTCTCATAACAATTACACAAGTAATGTTCCCATAAGCTTGCTCATCCACCAACTCTCTACAATTAATCCACAAATCATTAAATCATAAGGGCTTTCAATGGTGTAATGGGGCCAAAGGGTGAATGAATGGTGAATGAATGGTAAATGGTAAATGGAAGGGAAAGACTAGAAATGATAAATGTTCCACATGTTTGCAAGACAAATCAACGACTTTGAAACTCATACCTATGCTAAACCCGAAACAACTTTCTTATTCTCCTCCAACCTTTTATGGAATTAAAAATAATACAATAACTCTATTTTTTTTGGAATTTCTCTTTCTGACATTTCTTTCTTTCTTTCTTTCTTTTCTATTTTTTTTTTCTTTGAGGAATTTATTCCTTCTTTTTGTTTTTCATTTTTTTTTTCTTTCTTTCAACAAATACAACAAAATAAAATGCACCCCCACACTTGCCTTTTGGTACATACTATACATCCGAAGCATAAGAATATAAGAAGTCACTATCATCGTCTTGCAAACATAAATAAAACAAGGGTGAGATGGTGTGGGTGAACAAAAGAAACGGCTAATGAGTGTTTAGTTCAAAAAGGGATTCCTAAAGTTCGTGTTTAAATGGATGGTGAATATTTGGCCATGGTGCTCAACTAATGCCTTAATCATTTTCAATTCATCACAGATTAATAAAAAGTTTCGAGAGGTCAATGAGCAAGTTCTAGGTTCAAAAACTCATGAATTGTGCACACATGAAGAACGAGTAAATGTATGAATAATGCATACATGTGAATATTCAACAGGCTCAAATTCTCACAATTTCTGGGTATGCATGACAATGTATGTTCAAATGTGCTTCTCGGATTGCAATCAACTAATTAACACAGGTTATGTGAACATGAAATTTCGAGCAATCACAAGTTATGCAAATTAAATCCAAAGCAAATCACACAAAGCCTTGACATATAATAAACATTCTCCTAATCACAACAATTAAACTCAATTCATCATCGGGATTGGAAAGAACAAAACACGAATACAAATAAACACACAAAAACACACAAACAGAAGCAAATATTTTTGTATTATTTTTTTTTAAATTTTTTGAATTTTTTGATTTTTTCAATTTACGTAACAATACGTGACCACAGTGACTTACTTAGTGCAATGGTAGGTTCAACGCTACCAAGGGAGTAAGTATGATTTAGTCGAGATACCGTTACAGTAGAAAACGAAAACAAGTAAAATATTTTTTTTTTTGAATTTTTCAAATTTTTCAAATTTTTTTTTTCTTTTCAATAAACCTTCCCCCCACACTTGAATTAAACATTGTCCTCAATGAATGACAGATATTTCACGAAAATGAAAAATTCAAGTATGGTTATTGAATTGAAAATACAAACAGAAATAAACACACCAACAAAAATAAACACACAACATATATACAAATGAAAAACAGATAAGTTAAAGAAAAACTCCCCTTTGAAGATCATTAAGCTCCTCCCGAAGCAAGTCACCAACAGTCACAAACAAGGCTAGCAGGGCCTTGCATCCAACGTTTGCTCCTTAATTGACTGCGGCTCTGATCCTTTGAAGTGTGTCCTGGACGAGTGTAGTTGCCGACTCCACGGCAGATTTAGCTGATGTAGCCTTCACCGAGATCTGGAACACCATAGTCAGTAGTGTTCCATCAAGAACAGCTCCGGATACGTTTGGCAGAATGGAGAAGCCTGAAGACATAAGCGGAAATGGCTCCGGTTGAACTCCACATAGCAAACACTGGAGAATGGAATGGTTGATCGGCGCGTATATCACAGACGACCCCGTTGCATCGGTGCAACACTCCTGAAGAATGAGGAAGTCGTTGTGACTATCTATGGCGAGCACCGAAATCTGGTTCCGAGGGTCAAGACCGATGGTGAAATTTGCTAGCACACGTACAGAGCTGTCCATCGACATACTATCCCATTGCGGTCTTGTCTGCACGTCTTTGAGGAACTCAAAGATCCTGGTGTGATGAGATAGATGAACGACGGAACAACCAGCAGTACGATTGACTCCAGGGGGCTTACTAGGATCACCCCTGCGCTTGTTGGTCCTGACCTCCATTCGAGTGTCTCTTGTTCGGTTTGAACAAGTCCAGTGATGATACGTGGAGTTGCTGATGTCGTTGAAGAAACAGATCGCCATCTGGTTTGCCAATTCCGCTAGGCCTCTTTTTCCTTCGGGCGAAATGATAGAGTCACCGGGTGAAGTGTGGATCCCTGTGACGCACATGTAGCGCTCGGCTTGTCGTTGGAGAGTTGAGATCCAACGCTTTGCACCAAAAGCGAACCCAGAATGGACAAAGGGTTCGAAAATGGCCTTCATTTCCTTCTCGCGCACATCCACGTGCTCCACCCAAGTAACTAAGGAAGATCCATTCTGCAAATCTCGAATCAAACATCCGGAGGGGCGCTTTCGGCAAATCGATCTCACTGAAGGCTTCGGATTTGAGCGCAGTTCATCCACAGAGACATCCACAACGATCCAACTTCCATCCAGTTGTAGGTGGGAGTACCGAACGAACTGGACTTCACGAGTCGAAATGATGTGAGATGGCACCAGAAACTCGGCCGACATCACTTGCTTCTGCTCCTCGTAGCCTACTGTGTTGTTGGAGGGTAAGATCTCCAAAGTCTGGGCGTTTGTGATCATGCTACAGAAGACTGGCAACCATCGACCAACATCCATTAAAATCTCAACAATGGTGGTCGGATGAAGGTGGATGGTTGCTGAGTGTCTCGAGGATTCCGATTTGAAGTATGGCGCAGGTTCGCCACGTTGAAACACTCGCAAGTACTCGGCCCTATTTAGAGTCTCGGGATGAATAGAAGTCTCGGGAGTCGGTGAAGATATCCACAAAGGAAAACCGGCAGTGGCCATGAGCATGAGCTCGTGCTTGGCCTTGCGGGCGATATCCGAGATCAAGTCGGTGTGGACTCCGACAAGATCATCGAGCAGGTCCCGGAAGAGTAGATGGCACGGTACGGATGGGCGCTCGACTAGTGTAGGCATGAGGCTCCGCACATTCCGGTCTCGAGTGGTCCATGTCGATCGAATCATCGGACAACTCGAGAAGAGGCTCTTGTTGTGGAGGAACAACTTCGAGCCTTCGCCTAGGCACATCGAATGCGGAACGGACCTCCGCAATGGGACAAATGCCGCTGCGGGAGAGCATCGACGAGTCGTTGATTCTGCAGTTGAAGCTCCTCGTTTTTGCTCACCAGTCGATCGTTCCTTCTTTCTAGCTCGGCAATACGCTGCTCAGAAGTCCGGATACCGAACTTCTTCCTATTTCTCGACCCCCAATAATAGACTTGGTCTTCTTCTAGTCCGATTTTTGGACCAAATCTTTCACGTTGTGGCTTGGTGGGGTGAGAATACACCGCAAAGAAAGCCGCCAGTGCTTCTCTCTGAGCTTTGGTGTATTTGGTCCTCGGAAGTCTCCTATAGACAGGAGCGGCTTCCGGCTCAATAGGTGGATCAGCAACCAAGATTGGTGCTTGGGGTAGTGGTTGTGGTTGTGGTAGTGGCTGTGGTTGTGGCTCGGTCGGCATGCTAGCATCGGCGCTATTGAGCATGCTGGGTGGAATGATTTCAGCCAGACCTTCAAAGATTGGGTTCTCTGAAGGACCTGCCTGAAACAAATCGCTGAAGGAATTAACTCTTTTGGCCATTTGTGGTTTGGGAGGGAGGAATGCTTTTCTGGGTTTGGGAGTTTTCTGGGAAAAAAAACTAAGAACACAGATGAACACTATGAACTAGCGAGAGAAAACGAGAGAGAGAGAGATTAAGGGAAAACGTGAAATGCCTAAGGAAACTAGCGCAAACAGAAGGGAAGGGGAAAGGAGCGGACGCACGCATGCACGCTCGCACACGTGCCAGAGACAGAAGACCCGCAAATTGCGGATCGGGCGACGAAAGTCGCAAAGCGTACAGTGAAAACGCATGCGGCTTATTAAACAAATCGGCCGACGCAAAAGTCGTGCGTCGGCCCAATCAAATTTTTTTTCAATTTTCAATTTTTTATTTTTTTATTTTCTTTTTTTTAATACTTTACGAAAAGTCGTAAAGTGAACAGTGAAAACGCGTGTGAAACACGCGCAAAGGTTGCCGACACTTTAAACGGGATTGGGCCATCGAAATGGCTTGGGCCTTAAAGTGGGCCTGGGCCAAAGAAATCTTCGGCCCATTATTGGTGGGCTTAAACTAATGGGCCTAAAAAACGAACAGGCCCGACACACTAAATGGGCTTGGTTACGGGTTTTGGGCTTCGTGAATGACACGAGCCCAATGGGCTAAAATTTTTATTTTTTTATTTTTATTTTTTATTTTTATTTTACGAAACCAAAAACCCTAACCAATCACACAAACGAATGGGCCTAAGGCCCAATAACAAATAACAAACAAACAAGCCCAAAACAAATAAACAGTAATTATAAAAAGTGAAAATAAATATTTACAAAACAGTAAAACAAACAAACACACTTTTTTTTTTATTATTTTCAAATTTTTTTTAAATAAATAACGAGAGTGAAAAGAAAACTTACCTTTTTACTCCCGAGGAAACCGAAAAATCACCAACAAGACATCAACCTCAAGGTTTTTCAACCTTGACTTCCTAAACGTATGCTCCGATGTATGTAGTAAAATTTCCGATAAACCCGGATTATTCCCTATAAAAATTAAAATGTTAGTAATAAAATTTACAAGTTAAAAACAAAGTTGATTCCAAGCGGTAATTCGAGGTGGACGTACGGCCTAGGTGCAATATCTTGACGTAAATGACTTTCCGTGTTTTCAGAAGGCGAATGGCCAGATCACAAGAGATAAGCGAGAGGCAGGATTCATTTAGTGGACAAGTCCTCTGAATCCAATTTTACAAACCCGTCACCCAGAGTCTTGATCATATCTAGACACCATTCATGTGCCCCTTACTCAGTTGAGAAAGCACTTAAGTGTTCGACAATTCTCCAAGTGTTAATAAAGGCCGCCCTCAACCTCAAGTGACCTTACGGTACAAATGAAGGGTTTAGGCCAATATTAATAAAAGGACCTTACCTATTTCCGTTCAAATTACAACCTACAACAACTTAAATAATTAACAGTATTCAGGATACCTAAGTATAATTACTAAGTGTAACAATATATACAAGTATAATTAGTAAGTATTATTTACAAGTATTATTTACAAATAGTAAACAGTAAAAAGTAAAAAAGTAAATAGTAAAAACAATCCCCGGCGAGCCGGCGCCAAAATGATATGCGGTTTTACCGACGTCATTAATATTACCTAAACTTCCTAACAATTTGTCGTTGAATAGTATAATGGGAAGTAAAGGTTTTTCCCACAGAGGATTGTTTATTTACTTTCCTAATGTCACAAAATTAATTAACTATATTGTTTCTATTTACAAAATATACAATATATACAAAGATGTTATTTTTGGGTTTTTGAAAATATTTTGAAAACAAGAAATAAATAAAAAGAAATATTTTTGGATTTTTATAAAATAAAACAAGGAAAATACAAATTCAAATATACAATTTAAACTAACACAATTAAATAAAACACACCAAAAATAATTAAACAAACACACAAATAAATGAATAACATATTTTTGGGTTTTTCAATATATAATTAAATCACACAAATATTCAAATAAATAAACACACAACAAATATTTAAATAAATTGAGTTTGAGAGAGAAATGCTCATTTAATTCCAGCGAAGGATCTTATCGGATTCGCCGGATTTTCGATGAAGTTCGGGAGCTCGGGTGTAGATAACAGATTGGGCCTTGGCTTGGGCTTGGGCAATTGGGCTTGGAGGCCCAAATAAGAAGCAGCCCAATACAAAGTCGATTGACTTGTTGACTGCCCAGCCCATGTTGACCGTGACTTTCTTTCTCATTTCGGTTTGACCCTTAGACTTTTCAACTCAAGGCTTAAGAGTTTTGACTCGTGGATCGGGACCGTGACTTTCTCAACTCTTTAGTTTCTTCATTCTTCCCAAACCGTGGTCTCTCTCTTGATTCTTTTCCTTTCCTTCTCTCGAACAGAAACTCGAGAGAGATGATGAGAGCACCGGCGGTAACGAGCGGCTTGTGAGGGCGGAGAGCGGCGGCTTGTGAGGGCGGGAGCAGCGGCGCGGCGTGAATTGGAACACCAGCAAGGGACCGTCGGATCGAGGTGGAATTGAGGACCGGGCATGACGGAGAGATGCCGGCGATGAGAGCTTGATGTAGGCAAGATCTCGGAGGAATGCCGCGGTGAGAGAGATGCAGGCGGCGGCGTCGACGGAGGAGCGACGGAGACGAGAGGACGGCGGCGTCGGCGTCGACGAGCCGGGCTCGACTAATCGACGACGAGGCGCGGCTAGCGAGAGGACAGCGCCGGTGATTGTGAGGATGAGCACGGCGCTGGTGTGTGCGGGGGGCGACGGTGAGAGAAACTCGACGCCGGCGGTGGATGGAGATGAGGGGACTGCACAGGCTCGGATTGGGTGTCTTGATTGAAATCCGAGCTGGGCTTGATCGATTTCCGGTGAGCCGGTGGTTGGGCTTCACGAATTGAAAGCTGGAAACTTTGAGCGACGCCGGAGCTGGGTTGTCGGCGTGATGGAAGCTGCAAAACACAAAGAGATTATGATTATGATTATGATGATTGTGATTATGAAATGTAATTGCAGGTACAGTGAGTAAATTGGGAGAAACGGGGAGGGAGAGAGAGATTTTGATTTGGGTTTTGTGATTTGGAGACAGAGAAGGGAAGAAGAAATAGAATGGGAAGAAGAGAAGGCACAGGTGGCTGTGCACGGACACCTTGAGGAACTGAGAGATTTTGTGAGGAACAGAGAGAGTATTTGTTTGCACGGAGGAACCAGAGAAGGGAAGGTTTAGTGAGAGCAGAAGGCAGGCAGAGAACAGAGAGAGGGAGAAGGCAGCTGGGAGAGCTACACGGACGCTTGAGAACATGGAGGGGGAAAAGAGAATGGGGAAAGAGTTGGTGGCGCGGGGAGAAGCCCCGGCCAAGGAAAATGGAATACAGAACTGGGTATTTAAAGAGGAGGAAAGAAACAGAAAATGGTGATCTGAATTTGAATTCAAATTGAGGAGCGGGTGATTGTGAAGATGGTGGAAGGCCAGCTCAAGATCCATGAAGGAGCTGGCCGGTGGTGAACGTGCTCTGCAAAACACAAAAGAATTAAAATAAAAAGAAACAAAAAGGAATAAATATAAAATAAAATAAAAGAGAAATAAAATAATAAAATAAAAGAAATTAAATGAAATAAAAATAAAAACTAAAATAGAAATAAAATAAATATAAATATAAAACAAAAACATAGGGAAAATAAAATGGAGATTTAAAATATGTTTCACCACCGCGTGTGGTGGTCGCGCCTCCGTGAGTGGTGGTTCGCCGGCAAAATTGCCGGGATTCGAAACGTCTTTCGAAATCTTCGTACAATGTTATATTCCACTTCCGAATGATGACCGGTGTCATCAGATAATCGAAAAGTCACGGTTGACTTTCCGATATTGCGCTGTAAATCTCCAAAATTCACCTTTTATGTGTAAATTAGCATTTTGCACATATTTTCCCTGAAAACACGAAAACAAACATTAATCCGACAAATAAGCTTTCAGAATAGCATCGATCCAAGTATTTAGGGCACTTTATGAACATATTTTACGTTCACATCACCGTCACCCAGAGTCTTGATCATATCTAGACACCATTCATGTGCCCCTTACTCAGTTGAGAAAACACTTAAGTGTTCGACAATTCTCCAAGTGTTAATAAAGGCCGCCCTCAACCTCAAATAACCTTACGGTAAAAATGAAGGGTTTAGGCCAATATTAACAAAAGGACCTTACCTATTTCCGTTCAAGTTACAACTTACAACAACAAAAAAATAATCAACTATATAAAGGACACCTAAATAAATTACTAAGTGTTACAAAATATCAACAAGTATAAACAAGTGAGTATAAATAAAATTAACAAGTATTATTTACAAATAGTAAAAAGTCAATAGTCAATAGTCAAAAGTAAAAAGTCAACAGTCAATAGTAAAAAGTCAACAGTCAATAGTAAAAAGTCAATAGTAAAAACAATCCCCGGCGAGCCGGCGCCAAAATGATTAATCGTTATAAAACCGCGGTCATTAATTATTACCTAAATTCCTAACAATTGTCGTTGAATAGTATAATGGGAAATAAAGGTTTTTCCCACAGAAGATTGTTATATTTACTTTTTAATGTCACGAAAAATTAAATTAAATAAAGAATTATTATTAACAAGTATAAAGTATAAAGAATATATATATATACAAAATTAAATAAACTATACAGTATTGTTTCTATTTACAAAAATATACATTATATACAAAAGTATTTTTGGGGGTTTTTGATAATTTTGAAAACAATAAAAAGAAATATTTTTGGATTTTTATTATTTTTGAAAACAAGAAAACACACACACAAATATTGTTTTGAAGATTAACCAACTCCCTAGCCATGAATCCGAAACTAACACATGTAGAATGCCTACGCAGGTTATCATTCCCCAAATAAACTTCTCCCATGAAATCAACCTAGTGAACGCTCATCTAGATTAAACAATTAAACATGCAAAGGTGATTAATCTAAACATGTCTAACGCATAGAAAAAGAGTTGTTAATTCAAGTGCGCGACCTAGCGAACGCTCGTCTATCCGCGATCCTTATCATTTAGTTTCAACATTAAAGATAAAACCAAACAAACAAAATTCACATAAGCTGCTAGAAGAATCAATTAACTTCAATCCAATTTATTACACAAAATAGAAAATAAACAAACAATAACATTTCCCAAAATTATTCACGAATAGTTAATTAAACAAAAATAAATTATAATAAATAAACAGAGTTTGGGGAAAATGTTACTGTTGTGTCCATGAAAATGGACACTGTCTGGCAGGCGAAGGTGGCAGACTCAGCTATAAAATCGGACTTGTAACTTTGGATGTGGCGGGTGCAGTGAGCAATTTCAGACTTGGGCCTGCGGGTGTAGATAGCAAATTGGGCCTTGGCATGGTCAAAGAGTCAACTAGCCCAAGTCAATTTCTATCTCTTTATTTACGGTTCAGCCCATCATTTCGTTGACTTTTCAAAGCTGAATTTCAGCTCCCTTCTTTCTCTTCCCGGTAAACCCGTGGCTATTCTTCTCTCTTATTCATCATCTTTTATTTTTCTTTCTTTTCATCTCCAACGCACAGAGAACAAGAGAGATTACGGTGTGGCCGAGCGGCGGATGGACCGAGGAAGGGCCGGCGACAAGGGAGTGACAAGAGTCCGAGCCCGGCTTGATGATTTCGGTGATGGCCGGGCCGGGCAGAGCTTTATTTTAGCACGGGGACCGGCGCGATCTGGTCGGAAGAGAGCAGCGACGAATCAAGGGCAGCGACGGCGATGTAAGACGCGGCGGTGGGAAAGGCGCCGAAGATGGAGGCACGGCCTGGGCTGGGCAGCTGCGATGATGATGACCGGGCTCGTTGGCTTTAATCGATGGCGGCACGGAGGATGGGCGGCCAAGGCCGAGCTTGATTGGATGGAGCGACGCCGTGGGAATTGCAGGTAATTCATGGCAGTTCGAGGGCAACGCCGGCGGCGATAGGAAGAACCACGGCAGTTTATTAATTGGCGAGAAAAGTGGCATCGATTGGAGAGAGGTGCGGGCCTGGGTTCTACGTGATGGGCTGCTGCGATGGTACCTGCAAAAGAAAAACAAGAATATTAGAAAATGATTGATTTAAATTGCAGGTAATTTGAGAATTGAAAGACAGAGAAGGTTGCCATGGTGGTGATGGCGTTGGGTTCCCAGAGAAGAGGCACGGTGGCTGAGCTTGGCTTGCTGCAGGTTGTGGGTAATTGAAGGTGGTGATGATTGATGATTGAAGGCTCTGTGAATTGGTGATGGAGAGGCTGCAGGAGCTCTCCTTAAATAGGAGAGGGGAATGGGAAGCAGCCAAGGAAGAGTGGAGCTCGGTGGTGTGAAGTAGTGAGCTGTAGAATCTCCGTAATGGTTGCGGCAAAGGAGGAAAACCCGGGGGAATTGGACTGTAGTTGAGCCGGGGAAGTGGGCGGCTGGAGAAAAATCCAAGGAAATGGATGGCTGGTAACATGGTGGCTGCAAACACAGAAAATTAAACAAAACTAAACAAAATAAAATAAATTAAATTAAATGGAATAAAACAAAATAAAAATAAAATAAATACTAAATAAATACTAAAATAGAAATAAAAATAAATATAAAAATAAACATAAAATATAAACAAGGGAAAATAAAATGGAGATTTAAAATATATTCTGCCACCGCGTGTGGTGGTTGCGCCGCCTAATGTGGTGGTTCGCCGACAAATTTGTCGGGATTCGGAACGGTTCCCGAAATCTTCGTACAATATTTTATTCCACAAATGAAAGTCACGGTTGACTTTCCGATTTACGCTGAAAACCTCCAAAATGCACCTATTCTGTGCAGATTAACATTTTCCTGGTATTTTCCCTAAAAACACGAAAACAAACATTATACAAACAAATAAGCTTTCGAAATAGCAAAATCCAGTAATTAAAGGCACTTTGTGAACGTATTTTACGTTCACATCATGGACCACCATACATCTCCCAAATAAATATCTCTCTATGAATTCCAACCTAAACGACCACACCTAGGTTAAACAATTAAACATGCAAAGATAGCTAGCCTAAACATGTTCAACGCATAGAAACATACTTGTTAATTAAAGTGCATGACCTAGTGAGAATACCTAACACACATGTGCAGCTTGTATTAAAATTTCAGCACGATCGGACGGTCCAATTATGAGATATGGGCTTCAGAAGTGGACTGATCTGCACAGGCAGAATGTCCGAAAATGGACTTGGACCTTTCCTTCATGCTTTGTGGACTTGGGCTTTCCTTCATGGATTTGGGCCTCCATCTTGGGCCTCACGGCAGCTCACCTCTTAATGGGCCTCAGAAAAGCCCATTAGACTTCGTTAATTTCCGAGCTCCGATTTTCCGTTCTGAGCTGAAATAGTAATCCTAGTTGCATTAGGATTCCTACTCCCTTTATGATTCCTGTCAGAGTCAGGAAAGAATTCAAATTAGGAAAGTTTCATAATATCTTCATTTTAATTCATTCCTTCAATTAAATCATCATTTAGGGACACAAAGGTAGAAACTAAGCTAAATAGCAAAGTTAACCAATAAAACGCAGCCAAATAGTAGGGAAAATATATTAAAAACGTCACACTTTGTGCTCCTATCAAATTCCCCCACACTTAGCTATAGCTAGTCCCTTAGCAACACAATCATACTCCACACAAAAATTCTATTGCCCTTAACTTATTGCCTCAGAAATCTCTTACTTTCGTGGAATCAAGTTTAGCACTTAACCAAAATTTGTCACAGGAAATTCGAGAGTTAATTAACAATCATGGAATTCATATGAACAAGTAAGACTTGGAAGAACAATAGTTATGCAATGGAGCTCAACATGTTTCAAACAAGTTATCCTCACAAGGGTATGCTCTCTATTATACTTAGATTCATGGCTCTAGCTTAAAAGCTTTTCACTCAAATATGTGAGAGAAATTATTGTAAGGCATTCAAATAGCTCACATATATCAATCAAAGAAAGCATTTTAGTGAAAGATTTTCAAAACCTCATGAAAGATATCGACTACATGCACAAATGGACCTCAACCATATGCTCAACTTTCGAATTAAACTCCATAGATCAAGGTCTACCCATTTTAAGGATCAAGAAGGACTTTATAAGGATATAACGGGGCCAAGGCTCACGGTTTAGAGAAACAAAGGATAGGGTAATCACAAAGTGTCCTAAAAACTTAGTAGAGCATCCAAATAACCATGTCACTCAAAAACGGGAAAAATATCATTTTGTTGGGCCCAAACTTCATTCTAACCACAAATGATAAAGGACAAAGGCCAAGTATTTATTTTAGACCTTCACTTCAAAACAACCTCCTAAATCATCGGGAAAAGGGGACATTAATCCATTTTTTTCTTCAATTTTTTCTTTTCTTGCCGTACATGTATTTTTCTTTTCCTTTTCTTTATTTTTCACGGCATACATATGTAATGGACAAGTCTATCCCTCCCCCACACTTATTTTTGTCAATTCCCTCTTTTCTTTTGTCTTTCTTTCACAAAGCTCAATCATCAAAGCATAGCTCCACTAAGTTCGTAGAACAAGGGTAAAGATATGACTATACTAAGGTTCATGGTCAAGATATCATGGGTGAAGAAAGAAAAGGCTAAATGTAAGCTCAAAAAGGTTAACTAAGGGGTGCACACACGTGTACACAAATAAGGGACACATGGCTTTTTGGCATTGGTGGAAATCCTAAGTGCCTTCAATCCTTTCCAAAATCAGAGTATGTTATGACTATAAGTTTCGAAAAATTCAAAAGCAAGTTCTAGTAAACTCTATAGTCCATTGAAAATCTATGGCATGCAATTGATCAAGTAGAAGAATAATGAGGTTAACAATGAGTTTTAAAGCCAAAGAAGATCTGATTTTAAACAACTCTCAACAAAGAAAGCACATATAGCTCGAAAGCTCACATAGGGTTCATTAACTTGTCTTCACATGCTCAAATTCTGTACCAAAGTTACAAACCATATCTACTACATGTTCATACATCTTCCATATTCATCAATTAACCAAAGAATGATATTCAACAATTTGATCTTGTGATCCACTTTTCAACCATGATTTCAAAGATTAAACTCATCCTAGGCAGTTAAGGGCATCCTAAGACTCAACCAACCATCACAAAAACTCTTTTTGTATTTTTCGATTTTCTGAATTTTTTTTTTTTTTATAACGCAAAAGGTAAAATGTAAACAAAAACATATGTAAGGCAAGTATTGAGAAAGTAAAACAGATACAGTTCAACCAAAAGAAGTAAAGAGAGAGATAGAGAAAGCAAATCTGCGTTGATGGCTCCTTCACATATTTGGTTGAATTGGGTTGCCTCCCAAATAGCGCTTAATGTTTAAAGTCTTCAGCCTAGACTTTGCCATACGTCACTAATCTTGGCTCTCCCTAGCCATGACGTCTTCCTCATTCCTCCTTTGAGGTGCAAAAGTGATGGACTCCTCATTATGGTCATAAGCCTCGTAATACGGCTTCAATCGATGTCCATTCACTTTGAACTCATTGCCGGATTGGCCTCCTTTAATCTGCACAGCCCCGTACGGGGAAAAATATTAGTAACAACAAAAGGTCCAATCCAACGAGAACGAAGCTTACCGGGAAAAAGTTTAAGTCTAGAGTGAAATAAAAGAACTTTCTGCCCCACAACAAAGTGTTTCCCACGAATCATGTTATCATGGAAAGCCTTTGTCTTTTCCTTGTAAATCCGAGCACTCTCAAATGCATCATTCCTTATTTCCTCAAGCTCATTCAATTGCAATTTCCTCTCGAATCCCAGCTTCATCCATGCTCATGTTGAATTGCTTCACGGCCCACCAAGCTTTGTACTCCAACTCCACCGTAGATGGCAAGCCTTGCCATAAACAAGCCTATAAGGTGACATTCCAATGGGAGTCTTGTAAGCCGTCCTATAAGCCCATAATGCATCCACCAACCTAGAGCTCCAGTCCTTGCGGTTAGGGTTGACCGTCTTCTCCAATATGTTCTTGATCTCACGATTGGAAACCTCCGCTTGCCCACTGGTTTGGGGGTGATAGGGTGTAGAAACCTTATGTGTAACGCCATACCTCTTGAACAAGGCCTCAATCGTGCGGTTGCAAAAATGTGAGCCTCCATCACTTATGATCACTCTTGGCATGCCAAACCTAGAGAAAATGTTAGACTGCACAAAATCCGCAACAACTTTAGAATCATTAGTCCGGGTGGCCTTAGCTTCCACCCATTTTGAGACATAGTCAACGGCAAGGAGAATGTAAAGAAACCCATAAGATGAAGGAAAAGGTCCCATAAAATCTATGCCCCAAACATCAAATAATTCAACAGCTTGAATATTAGTTAATGGCATTTGATCTCTAGAACTAAGATTTCCCATTCTTTGGCACCTATCACAAGTCAAGCAAAACGCATATGCATCTTTAAACAAAGTTGGCCAAAAGAATCCCGATTCTAACACCTTATAAGCAGTCTTTTTAGACCCAAAATGTCCCCCACATGCTTCAGAATGACATAAAGACAATATAGCACGTTGCTCATGTTCAGGCACACATCTCCTAATTAACTGATCAGAACAATGTTTCCACAAATAAGGATCATCCCAAACATATTCTTTAGCAACCTTCCTAAGTCTATCTTTTTGTGCATGTGACATGGTATTAGGAATTTGTCTAGAGACAATATAGTTCACAATATCAGCATACCATGGTGTACTTACCTCTATTCCGAAGAGTTGTTCATCCGGAAATGTTTCCACAAGGGGGATTAAGTCCTCTTCATGCACTAGGCGACTCAAGTGATCAGCCACCACGTTCTCACTCCCTTTCTTGTCCTTGATCTCCACGTCAAACTCTTGAAGGAGTAGCACCCATCGAATCAACCTAGGCTTGGCCTCCTTTTTCGACAAGAGGTACTTCAAAGCTGCATGGTCAGTGTAAACAATTACTTTAGTACCAAGCAAGTAAGAACGAAATTTTTCAAGGGCAAAAACAACAGCTAGCAACTCTTTTTCAGTAGTAGAATAATTTAATTGAGCATCATTAAGAGTTCTAGAAGCATAGTAAATGGCATAAGGCTTCTTATCCATGCGTTGCCCTAGCACAGCTCCCACGGCATAATCTGATGCATCACACATCAATTCAAAGGGCAAAGACCAATCCGGGGGTTGCGTGATCGGTGATGAAGTCAATAACTCCTTGAGCTTGTCGAACGCTCCTTGGCAGTCCTTTTCAAATTCAAACGCCACTTCCTTTTGTAGTAGACGGCAAAGGGGTCTTGCAATCTTTGAAAAGTCCTTGATAAAGCGACGATAAAATCCTGCATGTCCAAGAAAAGAACGAACCTCTCTCACGGAAGTGGGAGAGGGTAAGTGTCGTACAAGATCAACCTTAGCTTTATCTACTTCTATACCCCTAGAAGAGACAATATGACCTAGGACTATCCCTTGTCTAACCATAAAATGACATTTTTCCCAATTTAGCACAAGGTTAGTTTCAACACACCTCTTAAGTATTAGTTCCAAATTTCCAAGGCAATTATCAAAGTTTTCACCAAAAACTGAAAAGTCATCCATAAAAACTTCAATAATTTTCTCAATAAAATCAGAAAAGATGCTTACCATACATCTTTGGAACGTACCTGGTGCATTGCAAAGTCCAAAAGGCATGCGACGATAAGCAAACGTCCCAAAGGGACAAGTGAAGGTTGTTTTCTCTTGATCCTCGTGCGCAATAGCAATCGATTGTAACCGGAGTATCCATCAAGGAAGCAATAGTAGCCACGGCCCGCCAAGCGCTCAAGCATCCGATCAATGAATGGCAAAGGAAAGTGATCTTTCCTTGTGGTGGCGTTGAGCTTCCTATAGTCAATGCAAACTCGATGGCCGGTCACGGTCCTTTGTGGCACCAACTCATTTTCAGCATTCTTCACAACAGTGACTCCGGACTTCTTTGGTACCACTTGGATAGGTGACACCCATTTGGAGTCCGAAATGGGGTATATGACGCCACAATCAAGGAGTTTGATAACCTCCTTCTTCACAACTTCCATCATTGGAGGGTTGAGACGACGTTGAGCCTCTCTAGTTGGTTTAGTCCCCTCCTCAAGAAGTATCCTATGGACACAAGTCGTAGGGCTTATTCCCTTGATATCTCGCTAAGGTCCATCCAATAGCAGTCTTATGCTCCTTAAGCACTTTCACTAACCGCTCCTCTTGACTAGATGTAAGGGCAGATGACACAATAACGGGCAAAGTCTCCTTATCTCCCAAATAAGCATACTTCAAATAATCCGGTAAAGGCTTGAGTTCAAGCACGGGTGCCCGAACAACCGAGGGAAGTGCTTTATTAGTGGATAAGGGAATGGACAAAGGAGGAGTATACTTACTTTCGTAGGGTTGGATCTCAAGGAGAAAACGTTATCCATAACCTCCTTTGCACAAGTGTCCAATAGCTCCTCCATAGGTATGCTTGCGCCATCCTTGGTGTATCCCACGCCTTGCTCAAGTGTTGGGGCCAAAGTGTCCTCCCTTATGATATCTAGCATATTCTGCGCAAGGGTATCCAAAACATCAATAGAAAAACAACTATGAACATCAAGGGGATACCTCATGGCTTCAAAGACATTGAACCCAATCACTTCTCCATCGAATTCCATTGTGAGGGAACCGGCGTATACATCGATCTTTGTCCTTGCAGTTCTCATGAATGGCCGGCCTAGAAGTAATGGTGTGGCTACCACGGGGGTCTCCTCCATTTCTAGGACATAAAAGTCAGCGGGAAAGATCAATTGGTCCACCTGCACAAGAACATCCTCCAACATACCCTTAGGGTAAACATTAGACCTATCGGCTAGTTGGATAATCACATTGTCATGCTTAAGTTCCCCTAATCCCAAAGTCACATATACGGAATAGGGCATCACATTAATTGAAGCGCCTAAATCTAGCATACAATTCGAAAACTTAGAGTTACCAATTTGGCATGGGATAGTGAAACTTCCGGGATCCGGACATTTAGGAGGTAGCTTCCTTTGTATCATTGCGGACACATTCTTGTTTAGCTTAACCACCTCCTTTTCTCGATTCATTCTCCTTGTGGTGCACAGCTCCTTGAGGAATTTTGCATATCTAGGAAGGGTTTTGATTGCTTCCAATAGAGGAAGATTGATTTGCACCTTCTTGAAAGTTTCCAAGATAGCTTGGTCACTCTCGTCCTTCTTTGATTTGTCAAACCTACTAGGAAAGGGCAAAGAAGAGGGAACAATGTTAGGTGAAACCGAACTTGCTAAGTTAGGGTTTATACCTTTCTTTTCACTAGATGACGCAAACCTCTCCTCTTTCCTTGATGTGGCAGGGTCCTCCTCAAGAGTAATTGGCGCAGGGTCCTTTTTCTTAGTCACCTTAGGTCTGTCCTCAAACTCTCTTCCGCTCCTAGTGGTCACAATGGAAGCATTTTCGAATTGTCCCTTAGGATTTGGGATTGTGGCACTAGGAAGCTTCCCATTCTCGTGGATCTTGCTCATAAAACCCACTACTTGATCCATTTGCTTCTTAAGCTCAGCTATCTCCTTTCCTTGATTTTGTTGCCCTTGCACTAAAGCTTGAGTAGAACTCGTTAGTGCTTCAAACATTTTATCATAATTGGCACTAGAATTAGAATTAGGATTAGAAGGAGAAGAAAAGTTTTGTGGAACCTGAGGCTTCTGAAAGAAGCCTTGTGGACGTCCTCCTTGTTGAGGTTGTTGAACTTGATCATTGCCGCCCCACTTGAAGTTAGGATGGTCCCTCCATCCGGGGTTATAGGTATTTGAGAATGGATCATACCTTTGACGTTGAGTGATTAGAGGGATTTTAACCGCGTCATTAATTTATTACCTAAATTCCTAACAATTGTCGTTGTAAAGTATAATGGGAAATAAAGGTTTTTCCCACAGAAGATTGTTATATTTACTTTTTAATGTCACGAAAAATTAAATTAAATAAAGAATTATTATTAACAAGTATAAAGAATAAAGAATATATATATATACAAAATTAAATAAACTATACAGTATTGTTTCTATTTACAAAAATATACATTATATACAAAAGTATTTTTGGGGGTTTTTGATAATTTTGAAAACAATAAAAAGAAATATTTTTGGATTTTTATTATTTTTGAAAACAAGAAACACACACAAAAATATTGTTTTGAAGATTAACCAGCTCCCTAGCCATGAATCCGAAACTAACACATGTAGAATGCCTACGCAGGTTATCATTCCCCAAATAAACTTCTCCCATGAAATCAACCTAGTGAACGCTCATCTAGATTAAACAATTAAACATGCAAAGGTGATTAATCTAAACATGTCTAACGCATAGAAAAAGAGTTGTTAATTCAAGTGCGCGACCTAGCGAACGCTCGTCTATCCGCGATCCTTATCATTTGATTTTAAGATAAAACCAAACAAACAAAATTCACATAAGCTGCTAGAAGAATTAATCAACTTCAATCCAATTTATTACACAAAATAGAAAATAAACAAACAATAACATTTCCCAAAATTATTCACGAATAGTTAATTAAACAAAAATAAATTATAATAAATAAACAGAGTTTGGGAAAAATGTTACTGTTGTGTCCATGAAAATGGACACTGTCTGGCAGGCGAAGGTGGCAGACTCAGCTATAAAATCGTAACTTGTATCGTAATTTGGATGTGGCGGGTGTACGGGTGTACTTAGCAGATTTGAACATTGGGCCGGTCAAAGGAAGGTCAAAGCCCAAGTCAGTTTTGACTTTGACTTTGACTTGATTTTCTTTTCTTCTTTTCCCGTGGGATTTCTTTCTCCTTCATTTTCTGATTTGTTGACCCATTCCATGTCAGCATCAGCCAAGCCTCTCTCATAATTAACTTCTTCATTTCGATTTCTTCTTTGCCCAGAACAGAGAGACCGGAGAGAGGGCTGGCGGCACGGCAAGGCTTGCAACGGCGCCGGCGGAGTGGGTTGACAGACTGGAGAGTAGCAGCGCGGCGGAGGCAGTCAAGGATCGAGCACGGGCTTGGCTGGAATTGATTGGTAACGCCGGCAAAACAGATGGCAGGAGCGAAGAGAAGGGTCGCCGGCGTTGGTATTTGGCGATGGTGAGCAGCTCGACGGTGAGGCATCACGGTGTGAACAGAGCGGCGATTGATAGCACCGGCAGATGGAGATCGACGCCGGGCTGATTGATTGAGCACGAGGCACGGGTTCGGTTCAACAGAGGTGACGGTGGTGATAGCTTGCGCGGCGGCAGAGGAAAGGCGCGGCTGTTCGGGGGGAACAGCGGCGGCGATGGCGAGTATGGTTGTAGTGGACTGGGCTTTACGGCGGAGCTTTGAAGAACACGGACTGGTCTTCTGGAATTGTGATGTGAACGTAAAATACGTTCACAAAGTGCCTTTAATTACTGGATTTTGCTATTCCGAAAGCTTAATTGTTTGTTTAATGTTTGTTTTCGTGATTTTAGGGAAAATACCAGGAAAATGTTTATCTGCACAGAATAGGTGAATTTTGGAGATTTTCAGCGTAAATCGGAAAGTCAACCGTGACTTTTACATGTGGAATAAAATATTGTACGAAGATTTCGGAAACCGTTCCGAATCCCGACAATTTGTCGGCGAACCACCACATAAGGCGGCGCAACCACCACACGCGGTGGCAATACACATTTTAAATCTCCATTATATTTTCCCTTGTTTATATTTTATTTTTAATTATTTTCGTTTGTTTTTGTTATTTTATTTTTATGTTATTTTATTTCTTTTAATTACTTTTATTATTTTATTTTATTTCTTTTTTTTCTTTGTTTTCTTTGTTTTCTTTTGCAGCCACGTTTCTCACTCCACCGCCGGCAAGCATCTACAGCTCAAAAGTCCACCATAGCAGCCATTTCCATTTTTCCCGTGGCTTCTAGCTCACCTACCGCCTCCACCCAAGTTCCACCACCACTACAGCTCCATTTCCTCCACTATTCCACTTCCACCAGGCCGGCAGACCATCACGCTCACTCCACCATCACTTCCTTTCCAGCCATTCCAGCTCCTCCTCTCCCTTGGCCGCATCTCCCATTTCCTCTGCTATTTAAGCCATCCTCCCTTCCCGCAATTTCACTCACAAATCGAATCACAACCCAATTCCAATCATGGCAGCCATTTCTATAATCAATTCAAGTTTTCTCTTTTTGTTTCTGCAAATTTACAATCATGAAATAATCTCTCTAATCACTTTCTTTTGTTTTGCGAAAGCCCGGCCGCCGCACCTCACGCCGTCGGCGCCGCAATCATCACATGCCCGGCCTTGCCGGCATCTCTGCTGCCATCGCCGTCCTCCATAGCTTCAGTCCTTGATCCCGGCTCAATCCACCGGCGACCCAATCACGCATCTGCCATCACCGATCCAAAGCTCCCGGCTCACTACCGCGCGCCTCTTGTCCTCCACGGTTCCCGTGTTCATCTTCGCCGGCGCCGTTGAAAGCCTCGCCGTGCCTCACTGCCCAAGTTTTCTCTCGCCCTCTCTCTTGTGTGCAGAAATGAAGAAGAAAAAATGAAATGAAAAGAAAACTGAAGAAGGGAGAGGAAGGAGACCACGGGTCAACTAAAGGGAAGAAAGAAGAAAAGTCAACAGGTCAAAAATGGAATGGGCCGGTCAACAAGTCAACTAATTTGGAATTGGGCATCAAGCCCAATTTGCTATCTGCACCCCAAGGCCCACCGCTATCTGCACCCGCCACATCCAAATACAATTTACGATCTACAATAGCCGAGTACCGCCACCTTCGCTCGCCGCACGGTGTCCATTTTCATGGACACAACAGTAACATTTTTCCCAAACTTCGTTTATTTATTATATTTTATTTTTGTTTAATTAACTATTCGTGAATAATTTTGGGAAATGTTATTGTTTGTTTATTTTCTATTTTGTGTAATAATTGTTGGATTGAAGTTGATTGATTCTTCTAGCAGCTTATGTGAATTTTGTTTGTTTGGTTTTATCTTTAATGTTGAAACTAAATAATAAGGATCACGGATAGTTGGGCGGTCCCGCTAGGTCGTGCACTTGAATTAACAACTCTTTTTCTATTGATTAGCCGACAGAGTGGTCTCGGAGTTAATTGTTAGGGAAAGTTTTATTTGGGAGATGTATGGTGGTCCAGCATCTTACATATGTTAGTTTCGGATTCATGGCTAGGGAGTTGGTTAATCTTCAAAACAATATTTGTGTGTGTTTCTTGTTTTCAAAAATAATAAAAAATCCAAAAATATTTCCTTTTAATTATTTATTGTTTTCAAAAATCTCAAAAACCCCCAAAAATACTTTTGTATATAATGTATATTTTTGTAAATAGAAACAATACTGTATAGTTTATTTAATTTTGTATATATATATATTCTTTATTCTTTATACTTGTTAATAATAATTCTTTATTTAATTTAATTTTTCGTGACATTAAAAAGTAAATATAACAATCTTCTGTGGGAAAAACCTTTATTTCCCATTATACTTTACAACGACAATTGTTAGGAATTTAGGTAATAAATTAATGACGTAGGTTTTAATCGTCTAATCATTTTGGCGCCGGCTCGCCGGGGATTGTTTTTACTATTTACTTTTGACTTTTTTTTACTTTTTACCGTTGACTTTTGACGGTTAACTTTTTGACTGTTGACTTTTTACTGTTGACTTTGACTTTTTGATTGTTGACTTTTTACTGTTGACTTTGACTATTGACTTTTTACTATTTGTAAATAATAATTGTTAATTTTATTTATACTCACTGATTATACTTGTTTATCTTTTGTTACACTTAGTAATTTATTTAGGTGTCTTTTATATAGTTGATTATTTTTTGTTGTTGTGAGTTGTAACTTGAACGGATTAGGTAAGGTCCTTTTGTTAATATTGGCCTAAACCCTTCATTTTTACCGTAAGGTTATTTGAGGTTGAGGGCGGCCTTTATTAACACTTGGAGAATTGTCGAACACTTAAGTGCTTTCTCAACTGAGTAAGGGGCACATGAATGGTGTCTAGATATGATCAAGACTCTGGGTGACGGGTTTGTAAAATTGGATTCAGAGGACTTGTCCACTAAATGAATCCTGCCTCTCGCTTATCTCTTGTGATCTGGCCATTCGCCTTCTGAAAACACGGAAAGTCATTTACGTCAAGGCATTGCACCTAGGCCGTAAGTCCACCTTGAGTTACCGCTTGGAATCAACTTTCATTTTTTTTCAACTATATTCAGGCAAAAGAAAATATTTTTGTGTAAATAAAATATACGTAGACATAGGAATATACGTAGACATAGGAATATACGTAGACATAGGAATATACGTAGACATAGGAATATACGTAGACATAGCAATATACGTAGACATAGGAATATACGTAGACATAGGAAAATTTATTCATTCATTTTGTATAGATAATTTGTGATACATTTTTAACATTGTAAATATTTTGTTTTTATTTTGTAAATTTATTACTAACCTTTTTATTTTGTATAGGAAATAATCCGGGTTTATCGGAAATTTTACCACATACATCGGAGCATACGTTTAGGAAGTCAAGGTTGAAAAACCTTGAGGTTGATGTCTTGTTGGTGATTTTCGGTTTCCTCGGGAGTAAAAAGGTAAGTTTTCTTTTCACTCTCGTTATTTATTTAAAATAAAATAAAAAAATAAAAAATAAAAAATAAAAAAATTTGTAATTGTAAATAAAAAAAAAAAAGAAAAAAAAAAGAGTGTTTCCTTCTACTGTTTGTAATTATTTCTTTTTACTATTTATAATTACTGTTTTTTTTATTTTTGGGCTTGTTAGTTAGTTAGTTTGTTATTGGGCCTTAGGCCCGTTTGTGTGATTGGTTAGTGTTTTGGGTTTCGAATAAAAAGAAAAAAAGAAAAAAATAAAAAATTTTAGCCCATTGGGCTCGTGTCATTCACGAAGCCCAAAACCCGTAACCCAAGCCCATTTAGTGTGTCGGGCCTGTTCGTTTTTTAGGCCCATTAGTTTAAGCCCACCAATAATGGGCCGGAGATTTCTTTGGCCCAGGCCCACTTTAAGGCCCAAAACATTTCGATGGCCCAGGCCCGTTTAAAGTGTCGGCAAGCGCGTGTGCTACGCGTTTTCACTGTTCACTTTACGACTTTTCGTAAAGTATTAAAAAAAATAAAAAAATAAAAAATCGAAAATCAAAAAAAAATTTGATTGGGCCGACGCACGACTTTTGCGTCGGCCGATTTGTTTAATAAATCGTGCGCGCGTTCCACTATTCCCATTGCGACTTTCGTCGCTCGATCCGTGATTTACGGATCTTTGTCTTCGACTTTGGACACGCGTCCGTCCATTCCGTTCCCTTCCCCTTCGGTTTGCGTTAGTGCCTTAGATCATTCCACGCAATTTCCCTCTCTCTCTCTTTCTCTCTCTCTCGTTTTCTCTCGTTCTTCGTGTTCTTCATCTCGTTCTTGAGTTTTTCCCGGAATCCTCCCAAATCCCGAAGCTATCCTCCCCTCCCAAACCACAAATGGCCAAAAGAGTCAATTCTTTCGGCGACTTGTTTCAGGGCGGGTCCTTCGAGAATCCGATCTTTGAAGGCTTGGCTGAAATAATTCCACCGAGCATGCTCAATAGCGCCGATGCTAGCATGCCGACCGAGCCACAACCACTACCACAACCGCAACCACTACCCCAAGCACCAATCTTGGTTGTTGATCCACCTATCGAGCCGGAAGCCGCTCCCGTCTATAGGAGACTTCCGAGGTCGAAGCAAAGAAAGCTCGGAGAGATGCACTTGCGGCTTTCTTTGCGGTGTATTCTCACCCCACCAAACCACAACGTGAAAGATTTGGTCCGAAAATCGGACTTGAGGAGGACCAAGTCTACTATCGGGGGTCGAGAAATAGGAAGAAGTTCGGTATCCAGTCTTCCGAGCAGCGTATTGCCGAGCTAGAGAAAAGAAACGATCGGCCGGTGAGCAAGAACGAGGAGCTTCAACTTCTGAATCAACGACTCGTCGATGCTCTCCACAGCGGCATTTGTCCTAATTGCGGAGGTCCTGTTCCGCACTCAGATGTGCCTAGGCGAAGGCTCGAAGTTGTTCCTCCACAACAAGAGCCTATTCTTGAGTTGTCCGATGATTCCATCGACATGGACCACTTGAGACGGGATGTGCGGAGCCTCATGCCTACACTTATCGAGCGCCCATCCATTCCTTTGCCATCTGACACCCTTCCCGCACCTGCTCATGATCTTGTCGGAGTCCACACCGACTTGATCTCGGATATCGTCCGTAAGGCCAAACACGAGCTCCTGCTCATGGCCACTGCCGGATTTCCTCTGTGGATAACTTCACCGACTCCCGACACGTCTATTCATCCCGAGACTCTTCATAGGGCCGAGTACTTGCGAGTGTTTCAACGAGCTGAACCTGCTCCGTACTTCAAAGCCGAATCGTCGAGACACTCGGCAACCATCCATCTTTATCCGACCACCATCGTTCAGATCTTAATGGATGTTGGTCGATGGTTGCCAGTCTTCTGTAGCATGATCACAAACGCCAAGACGTTGGAGATCCTTTCCTCCAGCGAACGAAGAAGGCTACGAGGAGCATATGCAGGTGATGTCGGCCGAGTTTCTGGTGCCATCTCACATCGTTTCAACTCGTGAAGTCCAGTTCGTTCGGTATTCTCACCAACAACTGGATGGAAGTTGGGTCGTCGTGGATGTCTCCGTAGATGAATTGCGTTCCAATCCAAAGCCTTCCGTGAGATCGATTTGCCGAAAACGCCCCTCCGGATGTTTGATTCGAGATTTGCAGAATGGTTCTTCCTTGGTCACTTGGGTGGAGCACGTGGATGTACGCGAAAAGGAGATGAAGGCCAGTTTCGAACCATTTGTTCATTCAGGGTTCGCTTTTGGTGCAAAGCGTTGGATCTCAACCCTCCAACGACAAGCCGAGCGCTACATGTGCGCCACAGGTATCCACTCTTCACCCGGTGACTCTATTATTTCTCTTGAAGGAAGAAGAGGCCTGGCGGAAATGGCAAAACAGATGACAATCTGTTTCTTCAACGATATCAGCAACTCCACGTACCACCACTGGACTTGTTCGAACCGAACAAGGGACACTCGAATGGAGGTCAGGACCAACAAGCGCAGGGGTGATCCGAGCAAGCCCCCTGGAGTCAATCGTACTGCTGGTTGTTCCGTTGTTCATCTATCTCATCACACCAGGAT
Source organism: Rubus idaeus (assembly GCA_030142095.1). Lineage (NCBI taxonomy): Eukaryota > Viridiplantae > Streptophyta > Magnoliopsida > Rosales > Rosaceae > Rubus > Rubus idaeus. The sequence continues at coordinate 14,286,979 of CM057968.1, read as the reverse complement.
CTTTGAGTTCCTCAAAGACGTTCAGACAAGACCGCAATGGGATAGTATGTCGATGGACAGCGCGGTACGTGTGCTAGCAAATTTCTCCATCGGTCTTGACCCGCGGAACCAGATTTCGGTGCTCGCCATAGATAGTCACAACGACTTCCTCATCCTTCAGGAGTGTTGCACCGATGCAACGGGGTCGTCTGTGATTTATGCGCCGATCAACCATTCCATTCTCCAGTGTTTGTTATCTGGAGTTCAACCGGAGCCATTTCCGCTTATGTCTTCAGGCTTCTCCATTCTGCCTAACGTATCCGGAGCTGTACTTGACGGAACACTGCTGACTATAGTGTTCCAGATCTCAGTGAGGGCTACATCAGCCAAGTCTGCCGTGGAGTCGGCAACTACCCTTGTCCAGGACACACTTCAACGGATCGAGCCGCAGTCAATTAAGGAGCAAACGTTGGATGCAAGGCCCCGCTAGCCTTGTTTGTGACCGTTGGTGACTTTCGGGAGGAACTTCACGATCTTCAAAGGGGAGTCTTTCTGTTTCCCTTTTCATTTACTTAACTGTTGTGTGTTTATTTCAGTTTGTGTGTTTACTTCTGTTTGTGTGTTTAAATTCAATAACTGTGCTTGAATTATTCATTTTCGTGAAATATCTGTCTAACATTGAGGACAATGTTTAATTCAAGTGTGGGGGAAGGTTTATTAAAAAGAAAAGAAAAAAAAAATTTTGAAAAATTAAAAAAATTCAAAAAAATAATTTACTTGTTTTCGTTTTCTACTGTAACGGTATATCGACTAAATCATACTTACTCCCTTGGTAGCGTTGAACCTACCATTGCACTTAGTAAGTCACTGTGGTCACGTATTGTTACGTAAATTGAAAAAAAATCAAAAAAAATCAAAAAAATAAAAAAATTACAAAAATATTTGCTTCTGTTTGTGTGTTTATTTGTGTTATATGTGTTGTTTTCTTTCCAATCCCGATGATGAATTGAGTTTAATTGTTATGATTTGGAAAATATTGATTATATGCTAAGGTTTTGTGTAGTTTGCTTTGGATCTAATATGCATAACTTGTGATTGCTCGAATTTCCATGTTCACATAACCTGTTTCGATTAATTGATTGCAATCCGAGAAGCACATTTGAACATACATTGTCATGCATACCCAGAAAATGTGAGGATTTGAGCCTATTGTATATTCACATGTATGCATCTTTCATACATTTACTCGTTCTTCATGTGTGCACAATTCATGAGTTTTGAACCTAGAACTTGCTCAGAGACCACTTGAAACATTTTGTTAATCTGTAATGAATTAGAAATGAGTAAGGCATTAGTTGAGCACCATGGCCAAAATATTCACCATCCATTTAAACACGAACTTTAGGAATCCCCTTTTGAACTGATCACTCATTAGCCGTTTCTTTTGTTCACCCACACCATTTCACCCTTGTTTTACTGTGTTTGCAAGACGATGATAGTGACTTCTTATGTTTTTATGCTTCAGATTTGTATGGTAGTATGCCAAAAGGCAAGTGTGGGGGCGTATTTATTTTGTTGTATTTGTTCAAAGAAAGAAAAAAAAAAAAAAATCAGAAACAAAAAGAAGGAATAAATTCCTCAAAGAAAAAAAAAAATAGAAAAGAAAAAAAGAAGAAAAAAAAAAAAAAAAAAAAAAAAGAAAGAGAAATTCCAAAAATAGAGTTATTTTGTTGTATTGTTTTATTTTCAATAAAAGGTTGGAGGAGAATAAGAGTTGTTTCGGGTATAGCATAGGTATGAGTTTCAAAGTCGTTGACTTGTCTTGCAAACATGTAAAACATTTTTCATTTCGAGTCCTTTCACTTCATTTACCATTCACCATTTACCATTCACCATTTGGTCCCTGTTTCACCTGAAAGTCCTTATGATCTAATGAGTTGTAGATTAATTGTGGAGAGTTGGTCGATGAGCAAGCTTATGGGAACGTTACTTGTGCAATTGTTATGAGAGTAAACACTTAACCCTAAACACTGAGCGGAAATATTTAGTGATCATTGTGAGCTTTAGTGGTTAATGTTGTTCATATGTGCCTATTGGATTGCTTGACATTAATTGTATATTTGGTTTTCACACACACACCCGAGCATAAATGAGATGTACATGTTAAACACTTAGCAAATTCTTTAACCTTGGTATATAATTTTTATTCTCTTGATTATAATTTTTTCGAACTCGCTGAGGATTATGGTTGGAAGGACCATCTGTTTTGTGTTTCCCTTTCTGTTTTGTGATGTTTTGTTCTCGTGTTTGCTCGAGGACTAGCAATAGTTCAAGTGTAGGGGTGTGATGTGAACGTAAAATACGTTCACAAAGTGCCTTTAATTACTGGATTTTGCTATTCCGAAAGCTTAATTGTTTGTTTAATGTTTGTTTTCGTGATTTTAGGGAAAATACCAGGAAAATGTTTATCTGCACGAGAATAGGTGAATTTTGGAGATTTTCAGCGTAAATCGGAAAGTCAACCGTGACTTTTACATGTGGAATAAAATATTGTACGAAGATTTCGGAAACCGTTCCGAATCCCGACAATTTGTCGGCGAACCACCACATAAGGCGGCGCAACCACCACACGCGGTGGCAATACACATTTTAAATCTCCATTATATTTTCCCTTGTTTATATTTTATTTTTAATTATTTTCGTTTGTTTTTGTTATTTTATTTTTATGTTATTTTATTTCTTTTAATTACTTTTATTATTTTATTTTATTTCTTTTTTTCTTTGTTTTCTTTGTTTTCTTTTGCAGCCACGTTTCTCACTCCACCGCCGGCAAGCATCTACAGCTCAAAAGTCCACCATAGCAGCCATTTCCATTTTTCCCGTGGCTTCTAGCTCACCTACTGCCTCCACCCAAGTTCCACCACCACTACAGTCCATTTCCTCCACTATTCCACTTCCACCAGCCGGCAGACCATCACAGCTCACTCCACCATCACTTCCTTTCCAGCCATTCCAGCTCCTCCTCTCCCTTGGCCGCATCTCCCATTTCCTCTGCTATTTAAGCCATCCTCCCTTCCTGCAATTTCACTCACAAATCGAATCACAACCCAATTCCAATCATGGCAGCCATTTCTATAATCAATTCAAGTTTTCTCTTTTTGTTTCTGCAAATTTACAATCATGAAATAATCTCTCTAATCACTTTCTTTTGTTTTGCAGAAAGCCCAGGCCGCTGCACCTCACGCCGTCGGCGCCGCAATCATCACATGCCCAGCCTTGCCGCATCTCTCGCTGCCATCGCCGTCCTCCATAGCTTCGGTCCTTGATCCCGGCTCAATCCACCGGCGACCCAATCACGCATCTGCCATCACCGATCCAAAGCTCCCAGCTCACTACCGCGCGCCTCTGTCCTCCACGGTTCCCGTGTTCATCTTCGCCGGCGCCGTTGAAAGCCTCGCCGTGCCTCACTGCCCAAGTTTTCTCTCGCCCTCTCTCTTGTGTGCAGAAATGAAGAAGAAAAAATGAAATGAAAAGAAAACTGAAGAAGGGAGAGGAAGGAGACCACGGGTCAACTAAAGGGAAGAAAGAAGAAAAGTCAACAGGTCAAAAATGGAATGGGCCGGTCAACAAGTCAACTAATTTGGAATTGGGCATCAAGCCCAATTTGCTATCTGCACCCCAAGGCCCACTGCTATCTGCACCCGCCACATCCAAATACAATTTACGATCTACAATAGCCGAGTCCGCCACCTTCGCTCGCCGACAGTGTCCATTTTCATGGACACAACAGTAACATTTTTCCCAAACTTCGTTTATTTATTATATTTTATTTTTGTTTAATTAACTATTCGTGAATAATTTTGGGAAATGTTATTGTTTGTTTATTTTCTATTTTGTGTAATAATTGTTGGATTGAAGTTGATTGATTCTTCTAGCAGCTTATGTGAATTTTGTTTGTTTGGTTTTATCTTTAATGTTGAAACTAAATAATAAGGATCACGGATAGTTGGGCGGTCCCGCTAGGTCGTGCACTTGAATTAACAACTCTTTTTCTATTGATTAGCTGACGAGTGGTCTCGGAGTTAATTGTTAGGGAAAGTTTTATTTGGGAGATGTATGGTGGTCCAGCATCTTACATATGTTAGTTTCGGATTCATGGCTAGGGAGTTGGTTAATCTTCAAAACAATATTTGTGTGTGTTTCTTGTTTTCAAAAATAATAAAAAATCCAAAAATATTTCCTTTTAATTATTTATTGTTTTCAAAAATCTCAAAAACCCCCAAAAATACTTTTGTATATAATGTATATTTTTGTAAATAGAAACAATACTGTATAGTTTATTTAATTTTGTATATATATATATTCTTTATTCTTTATACTTGTTAATAATAATTCTTTATTTAATTTAATTTTTCGTGACATTAAAAAGTAAATATAACAATCTTCTGTGGGAAAAACCTTTATTTCCCATTATACTTTACAACGACAATTGTTAGGAATTTAGGTAATAAATTAATGACGTAGGTTTTAATCGTCTAATCAAATTGCAGCGAGCTGCTCCAAACCTGCAAAAGAAAAAGAAAAGATAATTAGAACGTGATTAATTGTGATTAATTTGCAGGTAATTGATGCAGAGGAGATAGAAATTGAGCATTGGCTCATGGTTGAATTGGATTGCCGTGGTGGAATGGTGATGGCTGCCATGGTGGGTAGTTGAATTGCAGGAGATTATGGATTGGGCACGGTGCCAGCAAGGGAATTGCTTTGGGTGTAGAGAGGAATTGATTGGCAGAAGCTGCTTTGGTGATTGATGATTGCAGGAGCTGTTGCTTAAATAGGGAAGGGAAGAACATAACAGCCAAGGAAGGAAGTAGTGAATTCCAACGCAGAGGTGGTAGTGGAAGGTTTGGTGATGGTGAAGTGCGATCTGTAGAGCTGGATTGATTGATTCCATGTGAGGGAATTGAAGCCATGTGAGGGAGTAATCTCGGTGAAGGTGATGGAAAACCAGCTCAAAAACCATGAAGCCAAAAGAACATGGTGAACGTGCTGCAGCCAAAAGAACATAATCAAAACAAATAAAATAACCAAAAGGAAATAAAAAGAAATAAAAAATAAAAGAAATAAATAAAATAATAAATGAAATAATTATAAATATAAACAAGAAACAATTATTAGGGAAAATAGAATGGTGGTTTCAAAATATGTATCGCCACCGCGTGTGGTGGTTGCGCCGCTTCATGTGGTGGTTCGCCGACAAACTTGTCGGAATTCGGAACGGTTTCCGAAATCTTCGTACATTATTTTATTCCACAAATGAAAGTCACGGTTGACTTTCCGAATTACGCTGAAAACCTCCAAAATGCACCTATTTTGTGCAGATAAACATTTTCCTGGTATTTTCCCTAAAAACACGAAAACAAACATTAAACAGACAATTAAGCTTTCGGAATAGCAAAATCCAGTAATTAAAGGCACTTTGTGAACGTATTTTACGTTCACATCACACCCCTACACTTGAACTATTGCTAGTCCTCGAGCAAACACAGAACAAAACAACACAAAACAGACGGTCTTTCCAACCATAATCCTCAGCGAGTTCGAAAGAATTATAATCAAGAGAATAAAAATTATATACCAAGGTTAAAGAATTTGCTAAGCATTTAACATGTATATCTCATTTATGCTCGGGTGTAGTGTGTGAAAACCGAATATACAATTAATCTCATGCAATCCAATAGGCACATATGAACAACATTAACCACTAAACCTTACAAGATTCACTAAATATTTCCGCTCAGTGTTTAGGGTTAAGTTTTTACTCTCAAAAACAATTACACAAGTAGTGTTCCCATATGCTTGCTCATTAACCGAGTCTCTACAATTAATCTACAATTCATCAGATCATAAGGACTTTCAGGTGTAATGGGGCCAAAGGGTGAATGAGTAATAGTGAATGAAGGGACTGGAAATGAAAAATGTTTCACATGTTTGCAAGACAAATCAACGACTTTGAAACTCATACCTATGCTATACCCGAAACAACTTTCTTATTCTCCTCCAACCTTTTATTGAAAATAATACAAGAAAATAACTCTATTTTTGGAATTTCTCTTTCTTTTTTCTCTCTCTTTTTTTTCTTTGAGGAATTTTATTCCTTCTTTTTTTCTGATTTATTTTTTTTTTCTTTGAACAAATACAACAAAATAAATACACCCCCACACTTGCCTTTTGGTATACTACAATACAAATCCGAAGCATAAAAACATAAGAAGTCACTATCATCGTCTTGCAAACACAATAAAACAAGGGTGAAATGGTGTGGGTGAACAAAAGAAACAGCTAATGAGTGATCAGTTCAAAAGGGGATTCCTAAAGTTCGTGTTTAAATGGATGGTGAATATTTTGGCCATGGTGCTCAACTAATGCCTTACTCATTTCTAATTCATTACAGATTAACAAAATGTTTCAAGCGGTCTCTGAGCAAGTTCTAGGTTCAAAACTCATGAATTGTGCACACATGAAGAACGAGTAAATGTATGAAATATGCATACATGTGAATATACAACAGGCTCAAATCCTCACATTTTCTGGGTATGCATGACAATGTAAGTTTAAATGTGCTTCTCGGATTGCAATCAATTAATCGAAACAGGTTATGTGAACATGGAAGTTCGAGCAATCACAAGTTATGCATATTAAATCCAAAGCAAATTACACACAGCCTTAGCATATAATAAACATTCTCAAAATCATAACAGATTAAACTCAATTCATCATCGGAATTGGAAAGAACAAAACACAACACAATAACAACAAAACAGAAGCAAATATTTTTGTAATTTTTGATTTTTTGATTTTTTTGATTTTTCAATGTAGGTAACAATACGTGACCACAGGGACTCACTTAGTGCAATGGTAGGTTCAACGCTACCAAGGGAGTAAGTATGATTTAGTCGATATACCGTTACAGTAGAAAACGAAAATAAACAAATAAATAAACAACAGAAGCAATTTTTTTTTATTTTCTTTTTTCAATTTTTTTTTTTATTAGGGTAACAATACGTGACCACGGTGACTTACTTAGTGCAATGGTAGGTTCAACGCTACCAAGGGAGTAAGTATGATTTAGTCGATATACCGTTACAGGTAGAAAACGAAAATAAACAAATAAATAAACAACAGAAGCAATTTTTTTTTTTTTCTTTTTTCAATTTTTTTTTATTAGGGTAACAATACGTGACCACAGTGACTTACTTAGTGCAATGGTAGGTTCAACGCTACCAAGGGAGTAAGTATGATTTAGTCGATATATTGTTACCGTAGAAAACGAAAACAAGTAAATTATTTTTTTGAATTTTTCAAATTTTTCAAATTTTTTCTTTTCTTTTCAATAAACCTTCCCCCCACACTTGAATTAAACATTGTCCTCAATGTTAGACAGATATTTCACAAAAATGAATAATTCAAGCATGATTATTGAATTTAAACACACAAACTAAAATAAACCGAAGTAAACACACAAACAGAAATAAACAGAAGTAAACACACAACATATATACAAATGAAAAAGGAAACAGAAATACTCCCCTTTGAAGATCATTAAGCTCCTCCCGAAGCAAGTCACCAACAGTCACAAACAAGGCTAGCAGGGCCTTGCATCCAACTGATAGGAGCACAAAGTGTGACGTTTTTAATGTGTTTTCCCTACTATTTGGCTATGATTTAATTGTAACTTTGCTATTTTAGCTTAGTTTCCATATTTGAGTCCTAAATGACGTATTAATGTGAACATGTGCGAAACGAAGTCTAATGGGCTTTTGCGAGGCCCATCAAGATGGAAGGCCCAAGCCCAAGAAGGAAGGCCCATGTCCACAAAGCATGAAGGAAAGGCCCAAGCCCATGAAGGAAAGGCCCAAACCCAAGAAGAAGGCCCAAATCCATGAAGGAAGGCCCAGGTTCACAAAGCATGAGGAAAGGCCCAAGCCCAGATTTTCGGACATTCTGCCTGTGCAGATCAGTCAACTTGCGAAGCCCATATCTCTCAATTGCACCGTCAGATCTAGCTGTACTTTTGATACACGCTGCATGTGGATGTTAAGTGTTCGGCATTAAAATTTCAGAGTCATCCAACCGTCCATACGTCCAGAATTCCACTCCAAGTGCGCACTGCTCAGTGCTTTCTGCTTTTTATTTCTTTCCTTTTCCTTTATTCTCAATGCTCCACTCACCCCCATATTTCCACCCATCTCACCTAACTATCTTTGTTTCTTTCTCTCCATACCATTAGTGTTTGATTTCTTTTTGGTAAATAAATGGTTAATTGCCATATGATTCCATTTCCACCACCACTTACCATTTCTTTATCTCCCACTTAAATTCCACTTCTCTTCCCTTTCTTTCTTTATTTCTTGCATTGTCTTCTTCTTCCTCTCCATTCTCCTATAAATAGCAGCCTCATTCTTCACACCAATTCACACCCCAATGGGGAGGGACAAACCCTCCTCTTTCTCTTCTCCATCATATTTTCCATTCTCTAGTATTTAGGGTTCTCAAGGCTTCAAGGAGGAGGAAGGCGGCTGCACCATCACCATCATCACCATCAATTTCATCCATCATCATCACCACCTTGCTGCACACGGTTTGGATTACTTGCTTTCAAGGATTCAAGGTTTTGTGGTCTTCAAGTCTTCATGCTATTCCATATGGTGTAATCTGACTTTTCCTTTAATTATTCTTATGAATTCCTCTTTGTTGCTTGATTATTCTTTGTATTAGTTAACATGACATGATTTATATAATTTTCAGCCTATTTATATGAGTTTATTTAGTTATTGGATCCTAATTAATTAGTTCTTCTAGTAGCTTATGTGACTCCGTTTACTTGATTCGGAATTATAGAAAACTTTTATGTGTTTATGTTATAGGGATCGATACTTATAATATTTGCATATAATTGGAGCTAGAGTTAGGCATTACAATTCACCTAATAGTTTTGGAAACCTAATTCACGAGTAGTAAAGGCTTTGGACAAAGGTCGGTGTCAAATAAAAAGGATTGCGGACATATGGACTTTTCTATAATGGGTCGTGCACTTTAATTAACAACTCTTTTCTATGCGTTAAATATGGTTTGATTAGCTAGCTTTCTAGACTAAGATGGCATGTTTAATTGGTTAATCTAGGTGCTTTCACTTAGGTTAATTTTCGTAGAGAGGTTTTATTTGGGGAATGGTTAGCTTCTAACTTTCCACATATGTTAATTTCGGTTTCATGGCTAGGGAACTTGGTTAATTTTCGGTCCAATGATTAATAAACTTGTGTATATGTGGCTGAACTTTATATACTTTGTGTTTCATCCCATCTCATTTAATTTATTCTTTGTAGTTTAATTAATTTATTTCATTCAATTTATCTCTTAAACCCCCTTTTACTTTGTACATATGTATATATTTATACTTTATACTTGTTAATAATAATTCTTTATTTTATTTAATTCTTTGTGACAATTTTTGTTAGGTACACCCTTTGATCTCCGTTGTGAACGATACCCTACTATGCACTATACTACTACCGATAGGGTTTTTTTTAAATTGATGCTCCTTTTGGGCGTGTCAATTTTTGGCGCCGTCGACGGGGATTGAAAATTCCTAACTATTATTTTGTGAATATTTGTGAATAATACTTGTTTATACTTGTTGATATTTTGTTACACTTACTAATTTTACTTGTAGATATTTTACACTTAGTAATTTTATTTAGGTGTCTTTTATATAGTTGATTATTTTTTTGTTGTTGTAAGTTGTAACTTGAACGGAATAGGTAAGGTCCTTTTGTTAATATTGGCCTAAACCCTTCATTTTTACCGTAAGGTTATTTGAGGTTGAGGGCGGCCTTTATTAACACTTGGAGAATTGTCGAACACTTAAGTGCTTTCTCAACTGAGTAAGGGGCACATGGATGGTGTCTAGGTCGAGACCCTGGGTGACAGGTTTTGGATTCAGAGGACTATAGACAGACGAAAGTCGATAGGGGCTTGCCTCCGTAGTCCACCAAATGAATCCTGCCCCTCGCTTATTCTCATATGATCTGGCCATTCGCCTTCTGAAAACACGGAAAGTCATTTAAGTCAAGGCATTGCACCTAGGCCGTAAGTCCACCTTGAGTTACCGCTTGGAATCAACTTTCATTTTTTTTTCAACTATATTCAGGCAAAAGAAAATGTTTTTGTACACTTTAGGTATATTGGATTAAACATGACTTTAAGATGGGTAGCTGTTTCAGTCTCATTGCACATTGAAGTCCTCTGTTCCCGTACCTAAGTGTATTGTGTAAATAAAATTTACTTAGACATAGGAATATTTATTTATTCATTTTGTATAGATAAATTGTGATACATTTTTAACTTTGTAAATATTTTGTTTTTATATTATAAATTTTATTACTAACTTTTTAATTTTTATAGGGAATAATCTGGGTTTATCAGAAATTCTACCACATACATTGGAGCATACGTTTGGAAGTCAAGGTTGAAAAACCTTGAGGTTGATGTCTTGTTGGTGATTTTCTGGTATCCTCGGGAGTAAAAAGGTAAGTTTTCTTTTCACTCTCGTTATTTATTTAAAATAAATAAATAAATAAAATAAAAAAATTAGAAAATTTGTAATTGTAAATAAATATAAAAAAAAAAGAAGAGTGCTTGTTTTGGTTTACTGTTTGTAATTATTTATTTTTACTATTTATAATTACCGTTTGTTTTATTTTAGGGCTTGTTGTTTGTTTGTTATTGGGCCTTAGGCCCGTTTGTGTGATTGGTTAGGGTTTTAGGTTTCGAAAAAATAAAAAAAAAATTTGGCCCATTGGGCCCGTGTCATTCCCGAAGCCTGAAACCCGTAACCCAAGCCCATTTAGTGTGTCGGGCATGTTAGTTTTTAGGCCCATTAGTTAAGCCCACCAATAATGGGCCGGAGTTTTCTTTGGCCCAGGCCCACTTTAAGGTCCAAACCATTTCGATGGCCCAAGCCCGTTTAAAGTGTCGGCAACCGTTAGCGCGTGTGCTACGCGTTTTCACTGTTCACTTTACGACTTTCGCGTAAAGATTTAGTTAAATAAAAAGAAAAATTCTTATTGGACCGTCCCACGACTTTCGCGTCGGCACGATAATTAAAAAAAAAATAAAAAATGAAAAAATGAAAAAATAAATTGATTGGGCCGACGGACGACTTTTGCGTCGGCCGATTTGTTTAATAATCCGCATGCGTGTCAACTGTAGCCTTTGCGACTTTCGTCGCTCAATCCGCAATTTGCGGATCTGTGTCTGTGGCACGTGTGCGTACGTGCGTTTGTTCCTTTCCCTTGGTTTGTGTCTATGTGCTTCATTCCATTCATTTTGCATTCATTTTCACTTAGTTCCCTTTTAGTCTCTCTAAATTTTCTCTCGTTTGTTCATACTGTTCTTCACTTGTTCTTCGTTGTTCTTAGTTATTTTTCCAGAAAGCTATCCTCCCTCCCAACCTAGAAATGGCCAAAAGAGTGAATTCTTTCAGTGAGTTGTTTCATTCTAGTCCTCCAGAGAGTGATTTCTTTGAAGGCTTGGATGAAATCATTCCACCAAGCATTCTAGATACGTTAATGCTAGCATGCCGGATGAACCGGAACCACAAGCACCAATCCAGCCGCCGATCCACATGTTGTTGTTGTTGCTGGTCCTTCCGAGAAGCGTACGAGAGGCCCGAGGACGAGATTCACCAAGGACCAAAATGATGCGTTGACCGAGTTCTACACGGTGAATCCTCACCCACTCAAACTGCACAGAGCAAGGTTTGCTATAGAACTCGGGTTAACCGAAAATAAGGTCTACAACCGGGGAAGGAGATTTCATGATAAGCACGGTATCCCGTCGGAGGAGCAGATTTATGCCGATCTAATAAGAAGAAACGAGGAGCCGATGAGTAAGAATGAGGAGCTTCAAGAGCAGAACCAGAAACTCATCGATGCTCTTCACGGCGGCATTTGTCCCCGGTGTGGAGGTCCCGTTCCGCACCCGGATGTGCATCGATCAAGATTCGAAGTTGTTCCTCCGGAGCCTCTTCTTGTCTTGTCCGATGATTCAATCGACATGGATGACTTGCGAAGGGATGTGCGGAGCCTCGTGCCTACATTACTCGAGCGCTCATCCACTCATGTGCCATCGACAACATTCGGGACCTGCTCATGATCTCGTTGGGTTTCATTCCGACCAGATCGCCGATATCGTGAACAAAGCCAAAGACGAACTCATGCTCTTGGTCGCTGCTGGTTTTCCCCTATGGATCTATTCCTCAAATCCCATCACTTCCATTCATCCCGAAACTCTTAATCATGCCGAGTACTTGCGAGTGTCTCAACGAGCCGAGCCTACACCATATTTCATATCGAAGCCTCGAGACACTCGAAGAACCATTCACCCGAATCCGACCACCATTGTTCGGATTTTAATGGATGTTGGTCAATGGTTGCTCGTCTTCTGTAGCTTGGTCACCAATGCCCATACCTTGGAGGTCCTGTTCTCCGGGATAGAAGAAAGCTACAAGGAGCGAGTGCAAGTGATGTCTGCCGAGTTCCTAGTGCCAACACACAACGTTTCAACTCGTGAAGTCCAGTTTGTTCGTTCCTCTCACCAACAATTGGATGGAAGTTGGATTGTTGTGGATGTCTCTGTGGATGAAATGAGCTCAAATCCAAGGCCTTCCGTGAGATCAAGATGCCGAAAACGTCCTTCCGGATGCCTGATACGGGATCTGCAGAATGGATCCTCCTTTGTCACGTGGGTGGAGCATGTTGATGTGCGAGAAAAAGATTTAACCCCTTTATTTAAACCTTTTGTTGAATCGGGTTTTGCATATGGAGCGAAGCGTTGGTTAGCACCTCTTCAACGACATGCCGAGCGCTACATGTGCGTGATGGGGATTCACACTTCACCCGGTGACTCAATCATTTCACCGGGAGGGAGAAGAAGCCTTGCTAAGATGGCAAACCAGATGGCGATAAGTTTCTTCAACGACATCACCAACTCGACTTACCATCATTGGACTGCATCAAACAAAACGGGAGACACACATATGGAGGTTAGGACCAACAAGCGAAGGGATGATCCTAGCCAACCCCTTGGACTCGATCGTACTCTGGCTGTTCTGTCAAGCACTTCTCCCATCACACAAGAATCTTTGATTTTATCGAGACGTACGGACAAGGCATTTATGGGATAGTGTGTCGATAGACGGTTCGAGTACATGTGCTTACAAACTTCACCACTGGTCTTGACCCACGAAATTCTATCTCCGTTTTGGGCATAAGTAATCACGTCGACTTCCTCATACTCCGGGAGTGCTTCACGGATTCAACGGGGTCGTACGTGATTTATGCGCCTATCGATCAAGCAACCTTCCGGTCCATGTTATGTGGAGTTGACCCGGAGCCTTTTCAATTGATGTCATCTGGCTTCTCCATTCTGCCTGATGTATCCGGAGACGTACTTGATGGAACTCTACGGACGTTAGTGTTCCGGATCTCGGTGAAGGCAAATTCAGCCGGACGTGCTTGTGGATTCGGCAACGAGCACGGTCCGGGACACGCTCAAAAGTATCAAAGCCGCGGTCAACTAAGGAGTAAACGTTGGATGCAAGGCCCTGCTAGCCTTGTTTGTGACTGTTGGTGACTACCTTCGGGAGGAGCTTCACGATCTTCAAAGGGGAGTCTTTATGTTTCCCTTTTCATTTACTTAACTGTTGTGTGTTTATTTTTGTTGGTGTGTTTATTTCTGTTTGTATTTTCAATTCAATAACCATGCTTGAATTTTTCATTTTCGTGAAATATTTGTCAACATTGAGGACAATGTTTAATTCAAGTGTGGGGGGAAGGTTTATTAAAAAGAAAAGAAAAAAATTTGAAAAATTCAAAAATTCAAAAAAATAATTTACTTGTTTTCGTTTTCTACGGTAACAATATATCGACTAAATCATACTTACTCCCTTGGTAGCGTTGAACCTACCATTGCACTAAGTAAGTCACTGTGGTCACGTATTGTTACCCTAATAAAAAAAATTGAAAAAGAAAAAAAATAGTTTTGTAAGCTCGTTTGTTTCGCACTGGCTTTGGAGCTATCGAGTCTTAGAAAGTGCTTGTTCGTTTATTTGAGCTATATCATTTTAAAAAAAAATCAATCAAAAAAAAATCAAAAAATCAAAAATTACAAAAATATTTGTTTCTGTTTTGTGTGTTTTGTGCTTTGTTCTTTCCAATCCCAAGGATTAATTGAGTTTAATTGTTGTGATTAGGAGAATGTTTATTATATGTCAAGGCTTTGTGTAGCTTGCTTTGGATTTAATATGCATAACTTGTGATTGCTCGAAATTCCATGTTCACATAACCTGTTTCGATTAATTGATTGCAATCCGAGAAGCACATTTAAACATACATTGTTATGCATACCCAGAAAATGTGAGGATTTGAGCCTATTGAAGATTCACATGTATGCATCATTCATACATTTACTCGTTCTTCATGTGTGCACAATTCATGAGTTTTGAACCTAGAACTTGCTCAAAGACCACTTGAAACGTTTTGTTAATCTGTGATGAATTAGAGATGATTAAGGCATTAGTTGAGCACCATGGCCAAAATATTCACCATCCATCTAAACACGAACTTTAGGAATCCCCTTTTGAACTAAACACTCATTAGCCGTTTCTTTTGTTCACCCACACCATCTCACCCTTGTCTTATTTATGTTTGCAAGACGATGATAGTGACTTCTTATGTTCTTATGCTTCGGGTTTTGATTTGTATGGTAGTATACCAAAAGGCAAGTGTGGGGGTGCATTTTATTTTGTTGTATTTGTTCAAAGAAAGAAAAAAAAAAAAAAAAAATCAATCAAAAAACAAAAAGAAGGAATAAAGTTCCTCAAGAAAAAAAAAAAAAAAAAAAAAAAAAAAAAAAATAGAGTTGTTTTCTTGTATTATATTTCAATAAAAGGTTGGAGGAGAATAAGAAAGTTGTTTCGGGTATAGCATAGGTATGAGTTTCAAAGTCGTTGACTTGTCTTGCAAACATGTGAAACATTTTTCATTTCCAGTCCCTTCATTCATCATTCACCATTCACTATTCACCATTCACCCTTTTGGCCCCCGTTTATACCCTTGAAGCCCTTATGATCTAATGATTTGTGGATTAATTGTGGAGAGTTGGTTAATGAGCAAGCTTATGGGAACATTACTTGTGCAATTGTTATGAGAGTAAACACTTAACCCTAAACACCGAGCGGAAATATTTAGTGACCATTGTGAGCTTTAGTGGTTAATGTTGTTTCGATGTGCCTATTTGATTGCATGAGATTAATTGTATACTCGGTTTTCACACACTTCACCCGAGCATAAATGAGATGTGCATGTTAAAGACTTAGCAAATTCTTTAGCCTTGGTATATAATTTTTATTCTCTTGATTATAACTCTTCGAACTCGGCGAGGGTTATGGTTGGAAAGACCATTTTGTTTTGTGTTTCGTTTTCTGTTTTGTGTTGTTCTGTTTTAAAGTTTTGTGTTTGCTAGAGGACTAGCAATAGCTAAGTGTGGGGGAATTTGATAGGAGCACAAAGTGTGACGTTTTTAATGTGTTTTCCCTACTATTTGGCTATGATTTAATTGTAACTTTGCTATTTTAGCTTAGTTTCCATATTTGAGTCCTAAATGACGTATTAATGTGAACATGTGCAGAAACGAAGTCTAATGGGCTTTTGCGAGGCCCATCAAGATGGAAGGCCCAAGCCCAAGAAGGAAGGCCCATGTCCACAAAGCATGAAGGAAAGGCCCAAGCCCATGAAGGAAAGGCCCAAACCCAAGAAGGAAGGCCCAAATCCATGAAGGAAGGCCCGAGGTTCACAAAGCATGAGGAAAGGCCCAAGCCCGGATTTTCGGACATTCTGCCTGTGCAGATCAGTCAACTTGCGAAGCCCATATCTCTCAATTGCACCGTCAGATCTAGCTGTACTTTTGATACACGCTGCATGTGGATGTTAAGTGTTCGGCATTAAAATTTCAGAGTCATCCAACCGTCCATACGTCCAGAATTCCACTCCAAGTGCGCACTGCTCAGTGCTGTCTGCTTTTTATTTCTTTCCTTTTCCTTTATTCTCAATGCTCCACTCACCCCCATATTTCCACCCATCTCACCTAACTATCTTTGTTTCTTTCTCTCCATACCATTAGTGTTTGATTTCTTTTTGCTAAATAAATGGTTAATTGCCATATGATTCCATTTCCACCACCACTTACCATTTCTTTATCTCCCACTTAAATTCCACTTCTCTTCCCTTTCTTTCTTTATTTCTTGCATTGTCTTCTTCTTCCTCTCCATTCTCCTATAAATAGCAGCCTCATTCTTCACACCAATTCACACCCCAATGGGGAGGGACAAACCCTCCTCTTTCTCTTCTCCATCTCATATTTTCCATTCTCTAGTATTTAGGGTTCTCAAGGCTTCAAGGAGGAGGAAGGCGGCTGCACCATCCACCATCATCACCATCAATTTCATCCATCATCATCACCACCTTGCTGCACACGGTTTGGATTACTTGCTTTCAAGGATTCAAGGTTTTGTGGTCTTCGAGTCTTCCTACTATTCCATATGGTGTAATCTGACTTTTCCTTTAATTATTCTTATGAATTCCTCTTTGTTGCTTGATTATTCTTTGTATTAGTTAACATGACATGATTTATATAATTTCCAGCCTATTTTTATGAGTTTATTTAGTTATTGGATCCTAATTAATTAGTTCTTCTAGTAGCTTATGTGACTCCGTTTACTTGATTCGGAATTATAGAAAACTTTTATGTGTTTATGTTATAGGGATCGATACTTATAATATTTGCATATAATTGGAGCTAGAGTTAGGGATTACAATTCACCTAATAGTTTTGGAAACCTAATTCACGAGTAGTAAAGGCTTTGGACAAAGGTCGGTGTCAAATAAAAAGGATCGCGGACATATGGACTTTTCTATAATGGGTCGTGCACTTTAATTAACAACTCTTTTCTATGCGTTAAATATGGTTTGATTAGCTAGCTTTCTACACTAAGATGGCATGTTTAATTGGTTAATCTAGGTGGCTTTCACTTAGGTTAATTTTCGTAGAAGAGGTTTTATTTGGGGAATGGTTAGCCTGTGGGCTTTCCACATATGTTAATTTCGGTTTCATGGCTAGGGAACTTGGTTAATTTTCGGTCCAATGATTAATAAACTTGTGTATATGTGGCTGAACTTTATATACTTTGTGTTTCATCCCATCTCATTTAATTTATTCTTTGTAGCTTAATTAATTTATTTCATTCAATTTATCTCTTAAACCCCCTTTTTACTTTGTACATATGTATATATTTATACTTTATACATGTTAATAATAATTCTTTATTTTATTTAATTCTTTGTGACAATTTTTGTTAGGTACACCCTTTGATCTCCGTTGTGAACGATACCCTACTATGCACTATACTACTACCGATAGGGTTTTTTTAAATTGATGCTCATTTTGGGCGTGTCAATTTTTGGCGCCGTCGACGGGGATTGAAAATTCATAACTATTATTTTGTGAATATTTGTGAATAATACTTGTTTATACTTGTTGATATTTTGTTACACTTACTAATTTTACTTGTAGATATTTTACACTTAGTAATTTTATTTAGGTGTCTTTTATATAGTTGATTATTTTTTTGTTGTTGTAAGTTGTAACTTGAACGGAATAGGTAAGGTCCTTTTGTTAATATTGGCCTAAACCCTTCATTTTTACCGTAAGGTTATTTGAGGTTGAGGGCGGCCTTTATTAACACTTGGAGAATTGTCGAACACTTAAGTGCTTTCTCAACTGAGTAAGGGGCACATGGATGGTGTCTAGGTCGAGACCCTGGGTGACAGGTTTTGGATTCAGAGGACTATAGACAGACGAAAGTCGATAGGGGCTTGCCTCCGTAGTCCACCAAATGAATCCTGCCCCTCGCTTATTCTCATATGATCTGGCCATTCGCCTTCTGAAAACACGGAAAGTCATTTAAGTCAAGGCATTGCACCTAGGCCGTAAGTCCACCTTGAGTTACCGCTTGGAATCAACTTTCATTTTTTTTTCAACTATATTCAGGCAAAAGAAAATGTTTTTGTACACTTTAGGTATATTGGATTAAACATGACTTTAAGATGGGTAGCTGTTTCAGTCTCATTGCACATTGAAGTCCTCTGTTCCCGTACCTAAGTGTATTGTGTAAATAAAATTTACTTAGACATAGGAATATTTATTTATTCATTTTGTATAGATAAATTGTGATACATTTTTAACTTTGTAAATATTTTGTTTTTATATTATAAATTTTATTACTAACTTTTTAATTTTTATAGGGAATAATCTGGGTTTATCAGAAATTCTACCACATACATTGGAGCATACGTTTGGAAGTCAAGGTTGAAAAACCTTGAGGTTGATGTCTTGTTGGTGATTTTCTGGTATCCTCGGGAGTAAAAAGGTAAGTTTTCTTTTCACTCTCGTTATTTATTTAAAATAAATAAATAAATAAAATAAAAAAATTAGAAAATTTGTAATTGTAAATAAATATAAAAAAAAAAGAAGAGTGCTTGTTTTGGTTTACTGTTTGTAATTATTTATTTTTACTATTTATAATTACCGTTTGTTTTATTTTAGGGCTTGTTGTTTGTTTGTTATTGGGCCTTAGGCCCGTTTGTGTGATTGGTTAGGGTTTTAGGTTTCGAAAAAAAAAAAAAAAAAAAAAAAATTTGGCCCATTGGGCCCGTGTCATTCCCGAAGCCTGAAACCCGTAACCCAAGCCCATTTAGTGTGTCGGGCATGTTAGTTTTTAGGCCCATTAGTTAAGCCCACCAATAATGGGCCGGAGTTTTCTTTGCGCCAGGCCCACTTTAAGGTCCAAACCATTTCGATGGCCCAAGCCCGTTTAAAGTGTCGGCAACCGTTAGCGCGTGTGCTACGCGTTTTCACTGTTCACTTTACGACTTTCGCGTAAAGATTTAGTTAAATAAAAAGAAAAATTCTTATTGGACCGTCCCACGACTTTCGCGTCGGCACGATAATTAAAAAAAAAAAAAAAAAATGAAAAAATGAAAAAATAAATTGATTGGGCCGACGGACGACTTTTGCGTCGGCCGATTTGTTTAATAATCCGCATGCGTGTCAATCGTAGCCTTTGCGACTTTCGTCGCTCGATCCGCAATTTGCGGATGCGTGTCTGTGGCACGTGTGCGTACGTGCGTTTGTTCCTTTCCCTTGGTTTGTGTCTATGTGCTTCATTCCATTCATTTTGCATTCATTTTCACTTAGTTCCCTTTTAGTCTCTCTAAATTTTCTCTCGTTTGTTCATACTTGTTCTTCACTTGTTCTTCGTTGTTCTTAGTTATTTTTCCGAAAGCTATCCTCCCTCCCAACCTAGAAATGGCCAAAAGAGTGAATTCTTTCGGTGAGTTGTTTCATTCTAGTCCTCCGAGAGTGATTTCTTTGAAGGCTTGGATGAAATCATTCCACCAAGCATTCTAGATACTGTTAATGCTAGCATGCCGGATGAACCGGAACCACAAGCACCAATCCGGCTGCTGATCCACATGTTGTTGTTGTTGCTGGTCCTTCCGAGAAGCGTACGAGAGGCCCGAGGACGAGATTCACCAAGGACCAAAATGATGCGTTGACCGAGTTCTACACGGTGAATCCTCACCCACTCAAACTGCACGGAGCAAGGTTTGCTATAGAACTCGGGTTAACGAAAATAAGGTCTACAAGCGGGGAAGGAGATTTCATGATAAGCACGGTATCCCGTCGGAGGAGCAGATTTATGCCGATCTAATAAGAAGAAACGAGGAGCCGATGAGTAAGAATGAGGAGCTTCAAGAGCAGAACCGAAACTCATCGATGCTCTTCACGGCGGCATTTGTCCCCGGTGTGGAGGTCTTGTTCCGCACCCGGATGTGCATCGATCAAGATTCGAAGTTGTTCCTCCGGAGCCTCTTCTTGTCTTGTCCGATGATTCAATCGACATGGATGACTTGCGAAGGGATGTGCGGAGCCTCGTACCTACATTACTCGAGCGCTCATCCACTCATGTGCCATCGACAACATTCGGGACCTGCTCGCTGATCTCGTTGGGTTTCATTCCGACCAGATCGCCGATATCGTGAACAAAGCCAAAGACGAACTCATGCTCTTGGTCGCTGCTGGTTTTCCCCTATGGATCTATTCCTCAAATCCCATCACTTCCATTCATCCCGAAACTCTTAATCATGCCGAGTACTTGCGAGTGTCTCAACGAGCTGAGCCTACACCATATTTCATATCAGAAGCCTCGAGACACTCAGCAACCATTCACCTGAATCCGACCACCATTGTTCAGATTTTAATGGATGTTGGTCAATGGTTGCTCGTCTTCTGTAGCTTGGTCACCAATGCCCATACCTTGGAGGTCCTGTTCTCCGGGATAGAAGAAAGCTACAAGGAGCGAGTGCAAGTGATGTCTGCCGAGTTCCTAGTGCCAACACACAACGTTTCAACTCGTGAAGTCCAATTTGTTCGTTCCTCTCACCAACAATTGGATGGAAGTTGGATTGTTGTGGATGTCTCTGTGGATGAAATGAGCTCAAATCCAAGGCCTTCCGTGAGATCAAGATGCCGAAAACGTCCTTCCGGATGCCTGATACGGGATCTGCAGAATGGATCCTCCTTTGTCACGTGGGTGGAGCATGTTGATGTGCGAGAAAAAGATTTAACCCCTTTATTTAAACCTTTTGTTGAATCAGGTTTTGCATATGGAGCGAAGCGTTGGTTGGCACCTCTTCAACGACATGCCGAGCGCTACATGTGCGTGATGGGGATTCACACTTCACCCAGTGACTCAATCATTTCACCAGGAGGGAGAAGAAGCCTTGCTAAGATGGCAAACCAGATGGCGATAAGTTTCTTCAACGACATCACCAACTCGACTTACCATCATTGGACTGCATCAAACAAAACGGGAGACACACATATGGAGGTTGGGACCAACAAGCGAAGGGATGATCCTAGCCAACCCCTTGGACTCGATCGTACTGCTGGCTGTTCTGTCAAGCACTTCTCCCATCACACAAGAATCTTTGATTTTATCGAGACGTACGGACAAGGCATTTATGGGATAGTGTGTCGATAGACAGTTCGGTACATGTGCTTACAAACTTCACCACTGGTCTTGACCCACGAAATTCTATCTCCGTTTTGGGCATAAGTAATCACGTCGACTTCCTCATACTCCGGGAGTGCTTCACGGATTCAACGGGGTCGTACGTGATTTATGCGCCTATCGATCAAGCAACCTTCCAGTCCATGTTATGTGGAGTTGACCCGAGCCTTTTCAATTGATGTCATCCGGCTTCTCCATTCTGCCCGATGTATCCGGAGACGTACTTGATGGAACTCTACCGACGTTAGTGTTCCAGATCTCGGTGAAGGCAAATTCAGCCGGACGTGCTGTGGATTCGGCAACGAGGCACGGTCCGGGACACGCTCAAAAGTATCAAAGCCGCAGTCAACTAAGGAGTAAACGTTGGATGCAAGGCCCTGCTAGCCTTGTTTGTGACTGTTGGTGACTACCTTCGGGAGGAGCTTCACGATCTTCAAAGGGGAGTCTTTATGTTTCCCTTTTCATTTACTTAACTGTTGTGTGTTTATTTTTGTTGGTGTGTTTATTTCTGTTTGTATTTTCAATTCAATAACCATGCTTGAATTTTTCATTTTCGTGAAATATTTGTCTAACATTGAGGACAATGTTTAATTCAAGTGTGGGGGGAAGGTTTATTAAAAAGAAAAGAAAAAAAAATTCAAAAATTCAAAAATTCAAAAAAATAATTTACTTGTTTTTGCTTTCTACGGTAACAATATATCGACTAGATCATACTTACTCCCTTGGTAGCGTTGAACCTACCATTGCACTTAGTAAGTCACTGTGGTCACGTATTGTTACCCTAATAAAAAAAATTGAAAAAGAAAAAAAATAGTTTTGTAAGCTCGTTTGTTTCGCACTGGCTTTGGAGCTATCGAGTCTTAGAAAGTGCTTGTTCGTTTATTTGAGCTATATCATTTTAAAAAAAAATCAATCAAAAAAAAATCAAAAAATCAAAAATTACAAAAATATTTGTTTCTGTTTTGTGTGTTTTGTGCTTTGTTCTTTCCAATCCCAAGGATTAATTGAGTTTAATTGTTGTGATTAGGAGAATGTTTATTATATGTCAAGGCTTTGTGTAGCTTGCTTTGGATTTAATATGCATAACTTGTGATTGCTCGAAATTCCATGTTCACATAACCTATTTCGATTAATTGATTGCAATCCGAGAAGCACATTTAAACATACATTGTCATGCATACCCAAAAAATGTGAGGATTTGAGCCTGTTGAAGATTCACATGTATGCATCATTCATACATTTACTCGTTCTTCATGTGTGCACAATTCATGAGTTTTTGAACCTAGAACTTGCTCAAAGACCACTTGAAACGTTTTGTTAATCTGTAATGAATTAGAGATGATTAAGGCATTAGTTGAGCACCATGGCCAAAATATTCACCATCCATCTAAACACGAACTTTAGGAATCCCCTTTTGAACTAAACACTCAGTAGCCGTTTCTTTTGTTCACCCACACCATCTCACCCTTGTCTTATTTATGTTTGCAAGACGATGATAGTGACTTCTTATGTTCTTATGCTTCGGGTTTTGATTTGTATGGTAGTATACCAAAAGGCAAGTGTGGGGGTGCATTTTATTTTGTTGTATTTGTTCAAAGAAAGAAAAAAAGAAAAAAAAAAAATCAATCAAAAAACAAAAAGAAGGAATAAAGTTCCTCAAGAAAAAAAAAAAAAAAGAAAAAAAAAAAACAAAAATAGAGTTGTTTTCTTGTTTTTAATTTCAATAAAAGGTTGGAGGAGAATAAGAAAGTTGTTTCGGGTATAGCATAGGTATGAGTTTCAAAGTCGTTGACTTGTCTTGCAAACATGTGAAACATTTTTCATTTCCAGTCCCTTCATTCATCATTCACCATTCACTATTCACCATTCACCCTTTTGGCCCCCGTTTATACCCTTGAAGCCCTTATGATCTAATGATTTGTGGATTAATTGTGGAGAGTTGGTTAATGAGCAAGCTTATGGGAACATTACTTGTGCAATTGTTATGAGAGTAAACACTTAACCCTAAACACTGAGCGGAAATATTTAGTGACCATTGTGAGCTTTAGTGGTTAATGTTGTTTCGATGTGCCTATTTGATTGCATGAGATTAATTGTATACTCGGTTTTCACACACTTCACCCGAGCATAAATGAGATGTGCATGTTAAAGACTTAGCAAATTCTTTAGCCTTGGTATATAATTTTTATTCTCTTGATTATAACTCTTCTGAACTCGCTGAGGGTTATGGTTGGAAAGACCATTTTGTTTTGTGTTTCGTTTTCTGTTTTGTGTTGTTCTGTTTTAAAGTTTTGTGTTTGCTAGAGGACTAGCAATAGCTAAGTGTGGGGGAATTTGATAGGAGCACAAAGTGTGACGTTTTTAATGTGTTTTCCCTACTATTTGGCTATGATTTAATTGTAACTTTGCTATTTTAGCTTAGTTTCCATATTTGAGTCCTAAATGACGTATTAATGTGAACATGTGCAGAAACGAAGTCTAATGGGCTTTTGCGAGGCCCATCAAGATGGAAGGCCCAAGCCCAAGAAGGAAGGCCCATGTCCACAAAGCATGAAGGAAAGGCCCAAGCCCATGAAGGAAAGGCCCAAACCCAAGAAGAAGGCCCAAATCCATGAAGGAAGGCCCAGGTTCACAAAGCATGAGGAAAGGCCCAAGCCCAGATTTTCGGACATTCTGCCTGTGCAGATCAGTCAACTTGCGAAGCCCATATCTCTCAATTGCACCGTCAGATCTAGCTGTACTTTTGATACACGCTGCATGTGGATGTTAAGTGTTCGGCATTAAAATTTCAGAGTCATCCAACCGTCCATACGTCCAGAATTCCACTCCAAGTGCGCACTGCTCAGTGCTGTCTGCTTTTTATTTCTTTCCTTTTCCTTTATTCTCAATGCTCCACTCACCCCCATATTTCCACCCAACTCACCTAACTATCTTTGTTTCTTTCTCTCCATACCATTAGTGTTTGATTTCTTTTTGGTAAATAAATGGTTAATTGCCATATGATTCCATTTCCACCACCACTTACCATTTCTTTATCTCCCACTTAAATTCCACTTCTCTTCCCTTTCTTTCTTTATTTCTTGCATTGTCTTCTTCTTCCTCTCCATTCTCCTATAAATAGCAGCCTCATTCTTCACACCAATTCACACCCCAATGGGGAGGGACAAACCCTCCTCTTTCTCTTCTCCATCATATTTTCCATTCTCTAGTATTTAGGGTTCTCAAGGCTTCAAGGAGGAGGAAAGGCGGCTGCACCATCACCATCATCACCATCAATTTCGTCCATCATCATCACCACCTTGCTGCACACGGTTTGGATTACTTGCTTTCAAGGATTCAAGGTTTTGTGGTCTTCAAGTCTTCATGCTATTCCATATGGTGTAATCTGACTTTTCCTTTAATTATTCTTATGAATTCCTCTTTGTTGCTTGATTATTCTTTGTATTAGTTAACATGACATGATTTATATAATTTCCAGCCTATTTATATGAGTTTATTTAGTTATTGGATCCTAATTAATTAGTTCTTCTAGTAGCTTATGTGACTCTGTTTACTTGATTCTGAATTATAGAAAACTTTTATGTGTTTATGTTATAGGGATCGATACTTATAATATTTGCATATAATTGGAGCTAGAGTTAGGGATTACAATTCACCTAATAGTTTTGGAAACCTAATTCACGAGTAGTAAAGGCTTTGGACAAAGGTCGGTGTCAAATAAAAAGGATTGCGGACATATGGACTTTTCTATAATGGGTCGTGCACTTTAATTAACAACTCTTTTCTATGCGTTAAATATGGTTTGATTAGCTAGCTTTCTAGACTAAGATGGCATGTTTAATTGGTTAATCTAGGTGCTTTCACTTAGGTTAATTTTCGTAGAGAGGTTTTATTTGGGGAATGGTTAGCTTCTAACTTTCCACATATGTTAATTTCGGTTTCATGGCTAGGGAACTTGGTTAATTTTCGGTCCAATGATTAATAAACTTGTGTATATGTGGCTGAACTTTATATACTTTGTGTTTCATCCCATCTCATTTAATTTATTCTTTGTAGCTTAATTAATTTATTTCATTCAATTTATCTCTTAAACCCCCTTACTTTGTACATATGTATATATTTATACTTTATACATGTTAATAATAATTCTTTATTTTATTTAATTCTTTGTGACAATTTTTGTTAGGTACACCCTTTGATCTCCGTTGTGAACGATACCCTACTATGCACTATACTACTACCGATAGGGTTTTTTTAAATTGATGCTCATTTTGGGCGTGTCACCAACGTTTGCTCCTTAATTGATTGCGGCTCTGATCCTTTGAAGTGTGTCCTGGACAAGGGTAGTTGCCGACTCCACGGCAGACTTGGCTGATGTAGCCCTCACTGAGATCTGGAACACCATAGTCAGTAGTGTTCCATCAAGTACGGCTCCGGATACGTTAGGCAGAATGGAGAAGCCTGAAGACATAAGCGGAAATGGCTCCGGTTGAACTCCAGATAGCAAACACTGGAAAATGGAATGGTTAATCGGCGCATAAATCACAGACGACCCTGTTGCATCGGTGCAACACTCCTGAAGGATGAGGAAGTCGTTGTGACTATCTATAGCGAGCACCGAGATCTGGTTCCGCGGGTCAAGACCGATGGTGAAATTTGCTAGCACACGTACAGAGCTGTCCATCGACATACTATCCCACAGCGGTCTCGTCTGAACGTCTTTGAGGAACTCAAAGATCCTAGTGTGATGAGATAGATGAACAACGGAACAACCAGCAGTACGATTGACTCCAGGGGGCTTGCTCGGATCACCCCTGCGCTTGTTGGTCCTGACCTCCATTCGAGTGTCTCTTGTTCGGTTCGAACAAGTCCAGTGGTGGTACGTGGAGTTGCTGATATCGTTGAAGAAACAGATCGTTATCTGTTTTGCCATTTCCGCAAGTCCTCTTCTTCCTTCAAGAGAAATAATCGAGTCACCGGGTGAAGAGTGGATACCTGTGGCGCACATGTAGCGCTCGGCTTGTCGTTGGAGAGTTGAGATCCAACGCTTTGCACCAAAAGCGAACCCTGAATGAACAAAAGGTTCGAAACTGGCCTTCATCTCCTTTTCGCGTACATCCACGTGCTCCACCCAAGTGACCAAGGAAGATCCATTATGAAGATCACGTATCAGGCATCCGGAGGGGCGTTTTCGGCAAATCGATCTCACGGAAGGCTTTGGATTGGAACGCAATTCATCCACGGAGACATCCACAACGACCCAACTTCCATCCAGTTGTTGGTGAGAATACCGAACAAACTGGACTTCACGAGTTGAAACGAGGTGAGATGGCACCAGAAACTCGGCCGACATCACCTGCATATGCTCCTCGTAGCCTTCTTCGTTGTTGGACGATAAGATCTCCAACGTCTTGGCGTTTGTGATCATGCTACAGAAGACTGGCAACCATCGACCAACATCCATTAAGATCTGAACGATGGTGTTCGGATAAAGATGGATGGTTGCCGAGTGTCTCGACGATTCGGCTTTGAAGTACGGAGCAGGTTCAGCTCGTTGAAACACTCGCAAGTACTCGGCCCTATGAAGAGTCTCGGGATGAATAGACGTGTCGGGAGTCGGTGAAGTTATCCACAGAGGAAATCCAGCAGTGGCCATGAGCAGGAGCTCGTGTTTGGCCTTACGGACGATATCCGAGATCAAGTCGGTGTGGACTCCGACAAGATCATGAGCAGGTCCGGGAAGGGTATCAGATGGCAAAGGTATGGATGGGCGCTTGATGTGAACGTAAAATACGTTCACAAAGTGCCTTTAATTACTGGATTTTGCTATTCTGAAAGCTTAATTGTTTGTTTAATATTTGTTTTTGTGATTTTAGGGAAAATACGAGTAAAATGTTAATCTGCACAGAATAGGTGCATTTTGGAGGTTTTCAGCGTAAATCGGAAAGTCAACCGTGACTTTCACATGTGGAATAAAATATTGTACGAAGATTTCGGATTATTCCGAATCCCGACAATTTTGTCGGCGAACCACCACATAAAGCGGCGCAACCACCACACACGGTGGTGGAACACAATTCAACCACCATTTTATTTTCTCTAATAATTGTTTATTTTCTTTATTTTATAATTATTTAATTTCTTTTATTATTCTTTTATTTTATTTTAAATTTGTTATTTTAAGTTTTCTTTTGTTTGATTCTTACTGTAGCACGTTCCTCCCTTCACGAGTTCACGGCTTGATTCTTCTCCAGCTCACCTCCATTCCCTCACGTGGCTGCTCCTCATTTTTTCCCTCACATGGAATCCCATTTCCACCTGCATATTCCCTCTCCACTTCGCCGGCAGCATTTACGGATCATTGCTCACTACCACTACCACCACTACTTCCTTCCTTGGACGTTTGCCCCTTCCATTCTCTATTTAAAGCAAGCCCCCGCAATCTGAATCCATCACCAATTCACAAAGCTCACAACAATATCACCATGGCAGCCATTCTTTCATTCAATTCCAGTTTTCTCCTTCTTTTCCTGCAAATTTACATACAGCAATCATCTTCTAATTATATATGTGTTTCTTTTGCAGGTTTAGAAACCCATTGCAGTAGCCAGAAATCCATGGCATCCCGTTGCTGCAAAACAAAAGCCACCGGCGCCGTTTCAATTTCCAGAACAGCCCGGTCTCTGTCGCCGCTTCGCTTTGCCCCGCCGGCATCGTTACTCATCGCCGTCCCGTGCCCAGCGCCGGAACCATTCCGTCCATCCAAATCCCGCGTCGACGCCGACGCGCCTAGCCCCCGCAATTGCCGCACCTCTCTCGGACTGCTACTGCACAATCAAGCAACAAAGCCCAGCTGCCATACCCAGCAGAATCGCTCATCCCCGTGCCACCGCCAGTTCTCTCGCCTCGCCGTTGCTGAACAGAACCCGAGCCCAGCCATAGCCCACTGATGGGCCCAAAATGAGCATCAATTTAAAAAATCCCTATCGGTAGTAGTATAGTGCATAGTAGGGTATCGTTCACAACGGAGATCAAAGGGTGTACCTAACAAAAAATGTCACAAAGAATTAAATAAAATAAAGAATTATTATTAACAAGTATAAAGAATATATACATATGTACAAAGTAAAAGGGGGTTTAAGAGATAAATTGAATGAAATAAATTAATTAAATTACAAAGAATAAATTAAATAAGATGGGATGAAACACAAAGTATATAAAGTTCAGCCACAAGTATACAAGTTTACCAATCATTGGACCGAAAATTAACCAAGTTCCCTAGCCATGAAACCGAAATTAACATATGTGGAATGCTGGACCGCCAATTATCATTCCCCAAATAAAACCACTTTCATGAAAATTAACCTAAGCGACCGCACCTAGATTAACCAATCAAACATGCAAAGGTAGCTAATCAAAACATGTCCAACGCATAAAAGAAGAGTTGTTAATTAAAGTGCACGACCTAGTGGGACCACCCATCTATCCGTGATCCTTCTTATTTCATTCCGACCTCTTTCCAAAGCCTTTACTACTTGTGAATTAGAATTAAAACCCTAATTCTAGCACCAATTATATGCAATCATCTTAAGTTTGCAACCTTAAAACAAAAACATATAAAAGTTATCTACTTAAACAAAATCAAATAAACGGAGTCACATAAGCTACTAGAAGAACTAATTAATTAGGATCCAACAATTAAATAAACCCATAAACAAAGGCTGAAAATTATATAAATCATGTCATGTTAACTAATACAAAAGATAAACAAGCAACAAAGAGGCATAAATTTAAAGGCTAAGTCGAAATACACCGTATGAATAGCATGAAGATCTTGAAGCCACATCTTGAATCCTTGACCACAAGTAATCCAAGCCATGAAGACAAGGTGATGATGGTGATGGTGATGTTGAATAGGGGCTGGTGGTGATGGTGTAGACGCCTTCTCCTCCTCCTTGAAGTCTTGAAAACCCATAGTACTAGAGAATGGAAAATATGATGTGAGAAGAGAAAGAGGAGGGTTTTTCCCTCCCCATTGGGGTGTGTTTGAAGAGAAGAATGAGGCTGCTATTTATAGGAGAATGGAGAGGAAGAAGAAGACAATGAAAGAAATAAAGAAAGAAAAGGAAGAGAAGTGGAATGTGAGTGGTAGAAAAGAAATGGTAAGTGGAATGGTGGAAATGAAGTCATATGGCAATGAACCATTTATTTAGGTAAAAGCAATTAAGCACTAATAGTGTTGGAAGAAAGAAGAGGAAAGAATATATGGGTGAGTGGAGCATTGAAAATAAAAGAAGAGGAAAGAAATAAAAAGCAGACAGCACTGAGCAGTGCGCACTTAGAACGGAATCCTGCACGTTTGAACGGTTGGATGATTCTCAAATTTTAATACAGACTATCTAACACGCACATGCAGCGTGTATCAAAATTACAGCTAGATCGGACGGTGCAATTGGGAGTTATGGGCTTCGCAAGTTGACATATCTGCACAGGCAGATTGTCCGAAAATGGGCTTGGACCTTCCTTCTTGGGCTTGGGCCTTTCTTCATTGATTTGGGCCTTCCATCTTGGGCTTGGGCCTTCATCTTGGGCTTGGGCCTTCATCTTGGGCCCACGGCAGCGCACCTCTTAATGGGCCTTGCAAAAGCCCATTAGACTTCGTTTCTGCACATGTTCACATTAATACATCATTTTGGACTCAAATATGGAAACTAAGCTAAAATAGCAAAGTTACAATTAAATCATAGCCAAATAGTAGGGAAAACACATTAAAAACGTCACACTTTGTGCTCCTATCAAATTCCCCCACACTTA
Source organism: Rubus idaeus (assembly GCA_030142095.1). Taxonomy (NCBI): domain Eukaryota; kingdom Viridiplantae; phylum Streptophyta; class Magnoliopsida; order Rosales; family Rosaceae; genus Rubus; species Rubus idaeus. Next base: position 14,256,933 of record CM057968.1, on the reverse strand, counting down.
GCTATTGCTAGTCCCTTAGCAACACAAAACTTAAAACAAAACAACACAAAACAGAAAAGGGAAACACAGAACATATATTCTTTCCAACCATAACCCTCAGTGAGTTCAGAAGAGTTATAATCAAGAGAATAAAAATTATATACCAAGGCTAAAGAATTTGCTAAGCATTTAACATGTACATCTCATTTATGCTCGGGTGAAGTGTGTGAAAACCGAGTATACAAAAAATCTCAAGCAATCCAATAGGCACATCGAAACAACATTAACCACTAAAACTCACAAGATTCACTAAATATTTCCGCTCAGTGTTTAGGGTTAAGTGTTTACTCTCAAAACAATTACACAAGTAACGTTCCCATATGCTTGCTCATCAACCAACTCTCCACAATTAATCCATAAATCATTAAATCATAAGGGCTTTCAATGGTGAAATGGGGGCCAAAGGGTGAATGGTGAATGATGAATGAAGGGACTGGAAATGAAAAATGTTTCACATGTTTGCAAGACAAATCAACGACTTTGAAACTCATACCTATGCTATACCCGAAACAACTTTCTTATTCTCCTCCAACCTTTTATTGAAAATAATACAGGAAAATAACTCTATTTTTGGAATTTCTCTTTCTGACATATATTTTTTTTTCTATTTTTTTTCTTGAGGAACTTTATTCCTTCTTTTTATTTTTGATTTTTTTTTCTTTGAACAATTACAACAAAATAAATACACCCCCACACTTGCCTTCTGGTATAATACCAAACAAATCAAAACCCGAAGCATAAGAACACAAGAAGTCACTATCATCGTCTTGCAAACACAATAAAACAAAGGTGAGATGGTGTGGGTGAACAAAAGAAACGGCTAATGAGTGTTTAGTTCAAAAGGGGATTCCTAAAGTTCGTGTTTAGATGGATGGTGAATACTTTGGCCATGGTGCTCAACTAATGCCTTACTCATTTCTAATTCATCACAGATTAACAAAATGTTTCAAGTGGTCTTTGAGCAAGTTCTAGGTTCAAAACTCATGAATTGTGCACACATGAAGAACGAGTAAATGTATGAAATATGCATACATGTGAATATTCAATAGGCTCAAATCCTCACAGTTTCTGGGTATGCATGACAATGTATGTTTAAATGTGCTTCTCGGATTACAATCAATTAATCGAAACAGGTTATGTGAACATGGAAATTCGAGCAATCACAAGTTATGCATATTAAATCCAAAGCAAACTACACAAAGCCTTGACATATAATAAACATTCTCCTAATGACAACAATTAAACTCAATTCATCATCGGAATTGGAAAGAACAAAGCACAAAACAAACAATAACACACAAAACAGAAGCAAATATTTTTGTCATTTTTGATTTTTTGGATTTTTTTTTCTTTTTCAATTTTTTTATTAGGGTAACAATACGTGACCACAGTGACTTACTAAGTGCAATGGTAGGTTCAACGCTACCAAGGGAGTAAGTATGATTTAGTCGATATATTGTTACCATAGAAAACAAAAACAAGTAAATTATTTTTTTGAATTTTTCAAATTTTTTTTTTTCAAATTTTTTTTCTTTTCTTTTTAATAAACCTTCCCCCCACACTTGAATTAAACATTGCCCTCAATGTTAGACAGATATTTCACGAAAATGAGAAATTCAAGCATGGTTATTGAATTTAAACACACATACATAAATAAACACACAACATAAACAGAAGTAAACACACAACAGTTAAGTAAATGAAAAGGGAAACAGAAATACTCCCCTTTGAAGATCGTTAAGCTCCTCCCGAAGCAAGTCACCAACAGTCACAAACAAGGCTAGCAGGGCCTTGCATCCAACGTTTGCTCCTTAATTGACTGCGGCTCTGATCCTTTGAAGTGTGTCCTGGACGAGGGTAGTTGCCGACTCCACGGCAGACTTGGCTGATGTAGCCTTCACCGAGATCTGGAAGACTATAGTAAGTAGACTTCCATCAAGAATAGCTCCGGATACGTTTGGCAGAATGGAGAAGCCAGAAGACATAAGCGGAAATGGCTCCGGTTGAACTCCACATAGCAAACACTGGAGAATGGAATGGTTAATCGGCGCGTATATCACAGACGACCCCGTTGCATCGGTGCAACACTCCTGAAGAATAAGGAAGTCGTTGTGACTATCTATGGCGAGCACCGAAATCTGGTTCCGCGGGTCAAGACCGATAGAGAAATTTGCTAGCACACGCACCGAGCTGTCCATCGACATGCTATCCCACATTGGTCTAGTCTGAACGTCTTTGAGGAACTCAAAGATCCTGGTGTGATGAGATAGATGAACGACGGAACAACCAGCAGTACGATTGACTCCAGGGGGCTTGCTCGGATCACCCCTTCGCTTGTTGGTCCTGACCTCCATTCGAGTGTCTCTTGTTCGGTTCGAACAAGTCCAGTGGTGGTACGTGGAGTTGCTGATGTCGTTGAAGAAACAGATCGTCATCTGTTTTGCCATTTCCGCAAGTCCTCTTCTTCCTTCAAGAGAAATAATCGAGTCACCGGGTGAAGAGTGGATACCTGTGGCGCACATGTAGCGCTCGGCTTGTCGTTGGAGTGTTGAGATCCAACGCTTTGCACCAAAAGCGAACCCTGAATGAACAAAAGGTTCGAAACTGGCCTTCATCTCCTTCTCGCGTACATCCACGTGCTCCACCCAAGTGACTAAGGAAGATCCATTATGCAAATCACGTATCAGGCATCCAGAGGGGCGTTTTCGGCATATAGATCTCACGGAAGGCTTTGGATTTGTGCGCAATTCATCCACGGAGACATCCACAACGACCCAACTTCCATCCAGTTGTTGGTGAGAATACCGAACAAACTGGACTTCACGAGTCGAAACGATGTGAGATGGCACCAGAAACTCGGCCGACATCACCTGCATATGCTCCTCGTAGCCATCTTCGTTGCTGGAGGAAAGGATCTCCAACGTCTTGGCGTTTGTGATCATGCTACAGAAGACTGGCAACCATCGACCAACATCCATTAAGATCTGTACGATGGTGGTCGGATAAAGATGGATGGTTGCCGAGTGTCTCGACGATTCGGCTTTGAAGTACGGAGCAGGTTCAGCTCGTTGAAACACTCGCAAGTACTCGGCCCTATGAAGAGTCTCGGGATGAATAGACGTGTCGGGAGTCGGTGAAGTTATCCACAAAGGAAATCCGGCAGTGGCCATGAGCAGGAGCTCGTGTTTGGCCTTACGGACGATATCCGAGATCAAGTCGGTGTGGACTCCGACAAGATCGTGAGCAGGTCCGGGAAGGGTGTCAGATGGCACAGGTATGGATGGGCGCTCGACTAGGGTAGGCATGAGGCTCCGCACATCCCGTCTCAAGTGGTCCATGTCGATGGAATCGTCGGACAACTCAAGAAGAGGCTCTTGTTGTTGAGGAACAACTTCGAGCCTTCGCCTAGGCACATCTGAGTGCGGAACAGGACCTCCGCAATTGGGACATATGCCGCTGTGGAGAGCATCGACGAGTCGTTGATTCTGCATTTGAAGCTCCTCGTTCTTGCTCACCAGCTGATCGTTTCTTCTTTCTAGCTCGGCAATACGCTGCTCAGAAGTCCGGATACCGAACTTCTTCCTATTTCTCGACCCCCAATAGTAGACTTGGTCTTCTTCTAATCCGATTTTTGGACCAAATCTTTCTCTTTGTGGCTTGGTGGGGTGAGAATACACCGCAAAGAAAGCCGCCAGTGCTTCTCTCTGAGCTTTGGTGTATTTGGTCCTCGGAAGTCTCCTATAGACAGGAGCGGCTTCCGGCTCAACGGGTGGATCAGCAACCAGGATTGGTGCTTGGGGTAGTGGTTGTGGTTGTGGTAGTGGCTCGGTCGGCATGCTAGCATCGGCGCTATTGAGCATGCTTGGTGGAATTATTTCAGCCAAGCCTTCAAAGATTGGGTTCTCTGAAGGACCTGCCTGAAACAAGTCGCTGAAAGAATTGACTCTTTTGGCCATTTGTGGTTTGGGAAGGGAGGATAGGTTCTGGGTATTGGGAGGTTTTCTGGGAAAAACTCAAGAACACGAAGAACAACGAGAGAAAACGAGAGAGAATGAGAGAGAGAGAGAGAGGGAAAACGCGTGAAATGACCTAAGGGAACTAACGCAAACCGAAGGGGAAGGCAACGGAATGGACGCACGCTCGCACACGTGCCACAGACAGAAGACCCGCAAATTGTGGATCGGGCGACGAAAGTCGTAAAGTCTACAGTAGACACGCACGCGGCTTATTAAACAAATCGGCCGACGCAAAAGTCGTGCGTCGGCCCAATCACATTTTTTCTTGATTTTCGATTTTTTATTTTTTTATTTTTTTAATACTTTACGAAAAGTCGTAAAGTGAACAGTGAAAACGCGTAGCACACGCGCTTGCCGACACTTTAAACGGGCCTGGGCCATCGGAATGGTCTGGGCCTTAAAGTGGGCTTGGGCCAAAGAAATCTCCGGCCCATTATTTGTGGGCTTAACTAATGGGCCTAAAAACGAACAGGCCCGACACACTAATGGGCTTGGGTTACGGGTTTTTGGGCTTTGTGAATGACACGAGCCCAATGGGCTAAATTTTTTATTTTTTATTTTTTATTTTTTATTTTACGAAACCTAAAACCCTAACCAATCACACAAATGGGCCTAAGGCCCAATAACAAATAACTACAACAAGCCCGAAAATAAAACAAACAGTAATTATAAACAGTAAAAATAAATAATTACAAATAATAAAACAAACAAACACTCTTTTTTTTATTATTTACAATTACAAATTTTTTTATTTTTTTATTTTTTAAATAAATAACGAGAGTTAAAAGAAAACTTACCTTTTTACACCCGAGGAAACCGAAAATCACCAACAAGACATCAACCTCAAGGTTTTTCAACCTTGACTTCCTAAACGTATGCTCCGATGTATGTGGTAAAATTTCCGATAAACCCGGATTATTTCCTATACAAAATAAAAAGTTAGTAATAAAATTTACAAAATAAAAACAAAATATTTACAAAATGAATAAATAAAATTTCCTATGTCTAAGTATATTTTATTTACAAGTAATGTTAAATTGTCCAAAATATAGTTAAAAACAAAGTTGATTCCAAGCGGTAATTCGAGGTGGACGTACGGCCTAGGTGCAATATCTTGACGTAAATGACTTTCCGTGTTTTCAGAAGGCGAATGGCCAGATCACAAGAGATAAGCGAGAGGCAGGATTCATTTAGTGGACAAGTCCTCTGAATCCAATTTTACAAACCCGTCACCCAGAGTCTTGATCATATCTAGACACCATTCATGTGCCCCTTACTCAGTTGAGAAAGCACTTAAGTGTTCGACAATTCTCCAAGTGTTAATAAAGGCCGCCCTCAACCTCAAATAACCTTACGGTAAAAATGAAGGGTTTAGGCCAATATTAACAAAAGGACCTTACCTATTCCGTTCAAGCTACAACTTACAACAACAAAAAATAATCAACTATATAAAAGACACCTAAATAAATTACTAAGTGTAACCAAATATATACAAGTATAATTAGTAAGTATATATAAAATTAACAAGTATTATTGACAAGTAATATAAACAAGTAATATGAACAGTTAAAAAAAATAGTAAAATTATATACAATAAATAATTACAAAAATAGTATTCACAAAAAAAAATATTAGGTTAGGAACATTTTCAATCCACGTCGACGGCGCCAAAAATTGATGGGCCCAAAATGAGCATCAATTTAAAAAATCCCTATCGGTAGTAGTATAGTGCATAGTAGGGTATCGTTCACAACGGAGATCAAAGGGTGTACCTAACAAAAAATGTCACAAAGAATTAAATAAAATAAAGAATTATTATTAACAAGTATAAAGAATATATACATATGTACAAAGTAAAAGGGGGTTTAAGAGATAAATTGAATGAAATAAATTAATTAAATTACAAAGAATAAATTAAATAAGATGGGATGAAACACAAAGTATATAAAGTTCAGCCACAAGTATACAAGTTTACCAATCATTGGACCGAAAATTAACCAAGTTCCCTAGCCATGAAACCGAAATTAACATATGTGGAATGCTGGACCGCCAATTATCATTCCCCAAATAAAACCACTTTCATGAAAATTAACCTAAGCGACCGCACCTAGATTAACCAATCAAACATGCAAAGGTAGCTAATCAAAACATGTCCAACGCATAAAAGAAGAGTTGTTAATTAAAGTGCACGACCTAGTGGGACCACCCATCTATCCGTGATCCTTCTTATTTCATTCCGACCTCTTTCCAAAGCCTTTACTACTTGTGAATTAGAATTAAAACCCTAATTCTAGCACCAATTATATGCAATCATCTTAAGTTTGCAACCTTAAAACAAAAACATATAAAAGTTATCTACTTAAACAAAATCAAATAAACGGAGTCACATAAGCTACTAGAAGAACTAATTAATTAGGATCCAACAATTAAATAAACCCATAAACAAAGGCTGAAAATTATATAAATCATGTCATGTTAACTAATACAAAAGATAAACAAGCAACAAAGAGGCATAAATTTAAAGGCTAAGTCGAAATACACCGTATGAATAGCATGAAGATCTTGAAGCCACATCTTGAATCCTTGACCACAAGTAATCCAAGCCATGAAGACAAGGTGATGATGGTGATGGTGATGTTGAATAGGGGCTGGTGGTGATGGTGTAGACGCCTTCTCCTCCTCCTTGAAGTCTTGAAAACCCATAGTACTAGAGAATGGAAAATATGATGTGAGAAGAGAAAGAGGAGGGTTTTTCCCTCCCCATTGGGGTGTGTTTGAAGAGAAGAATGAGGCTGCTATTTATAGGAGAATGGAGAGGAAGAAGAAGACAATGAAAGAAATAAAGAAAGAAAAGGAAGAGAAGTGGAATGTGAGTGGTAGAAAAGAAATGGTAAGTGGAATGGTGGAAATGAAGTCATATGGCAATGAACCATTTATTTAGGTAAAAGCAATTAAGCACTAATAGTGTTGGAAGAAAGAAGAGGAAAGAATATATGGGTGAGTGGAGCATTGAAAATAAAAGAAGAGGAAAGAAATAAAAAGCAGACAGCACTGAGCAGTGCGCACTTAGAACGGAATCCTGCACGTTTGAACGGTTGGATGATTCTCAAATTTTAATACAGACTATCTAACACGCACATGCAGCGTGTATCAAAATTACAGCTAGATCGGACGGTGCAATTGGGAGTTATGGGCTTCGCAAGTTGACATATCTGCACAGGCAGATTGTCCGAAAATGGGCTTGGACCTTCCTTCTTGGGCTTGGGCCTTTCTTCATTGATTTGGGCCTTCCATCTTGGGCTTGGGCCTTCATCTTGGGCTTGGGCCTTCATCTTGGGCCCACGGCAGCGCACCTCTTAATGGGCCTTGCAAAAGCCCATTAGACTTCGTTTCTGCACATGTTCACATTAATACATCATTTTGGACTCAAATATGGAAACTAAGCTAAAATAGCAAAGTTACAATTAAATCATAGCCAAATAGTAGGGAAAACACATTAAAAACGTCACACTTTGTGCTCCTATCACCCACCGTTGCTGCTTCGCCGCCGCCGGCCCGTGCCTTTGATTTCGTGAAGCCCAGATTCACGGCGCCGCAACCTCTGCCGCCGCTCATCCTCACCGGCGCCGTGACGTGCGCCCTGCCCCCTGCTAGTTCTCCCTCTCTTGTCTCTGTGCAGAAAAGAAAGAAAAACTGAAGCAAGCAAAGAGGAAACACGGGATGAGAAGGAAGAATAAAGAACGAAAATGAGGTTGACTTTTCAACCTTAGAGGAGAAACACACGGGCTTGGACCGGCCAAGAAGAAAACATGAAGTTAATTGGGTCAAAGCCCAAAGAAAAAGCCCAATGGTCCAATCTGCTCTCTACACCCGCCACATCCAAAAATTCCGATTTCTATAGCCGAGTCTGCCACCTTCGCACGCGTCGACAGTCCATTTTCATGGACACAACAGTAACATTTTTCCCAAACTCGTTTATTTATTATAATTTATTTTTGTTTAATTAACTATTCGTGAATAATTTTGGGAAATGTTATTGTGTAAATATTTGTTTATTTTTGCATAATAATTTTGTGATTTGATTTTTCTTAAGTTACTTTTGTGTGATTGTTTGTTTGATTCTGTTTTACGGAAATCTTTTATGTGCTTTTGTTATAGGGTTCGAAACTTATAATATTTGCATGTAATTGGAGCTAGAGTTAGGAATCCGATTCACCTAATAGTTTTGGAAACCTAATTCACAAGTAGTAAAGGCATTGGACAAATGTCGGAATCAATTAAAAAGGATTACAAATAGATGGACTTTTCCATACTAGGTTGTGCACTTGAATTAACGATTCTTTTCGATGCTTTGAACATGGATTGACTAGCTAGCTTTCTAGACTAAGATGGCATGTTTAATTGATTGATCTAGGTGCTTTCACTTAGGTTAATTTTCAGAGAGAAGTCTAATTGGGAAATAATTAGCTTTCTAATATTTCAGAATGTTAATTTCAATCATATGACTTAGAGAAATCAATATTTGTGTGTGTTGTTCTTGTTTTCAAAAATAATAAAAATCCAAAAATATTTCCTTTTAATTATTTATTGTTTTCAAAAATCTCAAAAACCCCCAAAAATACTTTTGTATATAATGTATATTTTTGTAAATAGAAACAATACTGTATAGTTTATTTAATTTTGTATATATATATTCTTTATTTTTTTTATATACTTGTTAATAATAATTCTTTATTTAATTTAATTTTTCGTGACATTAAAAAGTAAATATAACAATCTTCTGTGGGAAAAACCTTTATTTCCCATTATACTTTACAACGACAATTGTTAGGAATTTAGGTAATAATTAATGACGTAGGTAAAAACCGTCTAATCATTTTGGCGCCGTTGCCGGGGATTGTTTTGACTGTTGACTTTTGACTGTTGACTTTTGACTGTTGACTTTTGACTTTTGACTGTTGACTTTGACTATTGACTTTTTACTATTTGTAAATAATACTTGTTAATTTTATTTATACTGACTTGATTATACTTGTTTATATTTTTACACTTAGTAATTTATTTAGGTGTCTTTTATATAGTTGATTATTTTTTGTTGTTGTAAGTTGTAACTTGAACGGAAATAGGTAAGGTCCTTTTATTAATATTGGCCTAAACCCTTCATTTTTACCGTAAGGTTATTTGAGGTTGAGGGCGGCCTTTATTAACACTTGGAGAATTGTCGAACACTTAAGTGCTTTCTCAACTGAGTAAGGGGCACATGAATGGTGTCTAGATATGATCAAGACTCTGGGTGACGGGTTTGTAAAATTGGATTCAGAGGACTTGTCCACTAAATGAATCCTGCCTCTCGCTTATCTCTTGTGATCTGGCCATTCGCCTTCTGAAAACACGGAAAGTCATTTAAGTCAAGGCATTGCACCTAGGCCGTAAGTCCACCTTGAGTTACCGCTTGGAATCAACTTTCATTTTTTTAAAACTATATTCAGGCAAAAGAAAATATTTTTGTGTAAATAAAATATACGTAGACATAGAAATATAGGAATATACGTAGACATAAAATATACTTAGACATAGGAAATTTTATTCATTCATTTTGTATAGATAATTTGTGACATATTTTTAACTTTGTAAATATTTTGTTTTTATTTTGTAAATTTATTACTAACCTTTTTATTTTGTATAGGAAATAATCCGGGTTTATCGGAAATTCTACCACATACATCGGAGCATACGTTTAGGAAGTCAAGGTTGAAAAACCTTGAGGTTGATGTCTTGTTGGTGATTTTTCGGTTTTCTCGGGAGTAAAAAGGTAAGTTTTCTTTTAACTCTTGTTATTATTATTATTTAAAAAAAAAAAAAAAAAAAAATAGAAAATTTGTAATTGTAAAAAAAAAAAAAAAAAAAAGAGTGTTTGTTTTTGTTTTACTGTTTTGAAATTATTTATTTTTACTGTTTATAATTACTGTTCATATAATTTGTTTTGGGCTTGTTAGTTAGTTTGTTTGTTATTGGGCCTTAGGCCCGTTTGTGTGATTGGTTAGGGTTTTAGGTTTCGTAAAATAAAAAAAAATAAAATAAAATTTTAGCCCATTGGGCTCGTGTCATTCACGAAGCCCAAAACCCGTAACCCAAGCCCATTAGTGTGTCGGGCCTGTTCGTTTTTAGGCCCATTAGTTAAGCCCACAAATAATGGGCCGGAGATTTCTTTGGCCCAGGCCCACTTTAAGGCCCAGACCATTCCGATGGCCCAGGCCCGTTTAAAGTGTCGGCAAGCGCGTGTGCTACGCGTTTTCACTGTTCACTTTACGACTTTTCGTAAAGTATTAAAAAAATAAAAAAAATAAAAATTCGAAAATCAAAAAAAAAATGTGATTGGGCCGACGCACGACTTTTGCGTCGGCCGAATTGTTTAATAAATCGTGCGCGCGTTCCACTATTCCCTTTGCGACTTTCGTCGCTCGATCCGTGATTTACGGATCTTTGTCTTCGACTTTGGACACGCGTCCGTCCATTCCGTTCCCTTCCCCTTCGGTTTGCGTTAGTTCCCTTAGGTCATTTCACGCGTTTTCCCTTTCTCTCTCTCTCTCTCTCTCTCGTTTTCTCTTTCGTGTTCTTCATCTGTTCTTGAGTTTTTCCCGAAACCTCCCAATTCCCGAAAAGCTATCCTCCCTTCCCAACCCGAAATGGCCAAACGAGTGAATTCTTTCGATGATTTGTTTCGGGCGGGTCCTTCAGAGAACCCAATCTTTGAAGGTCCGGCTGAAATAATTCCACCGAGCATGCTCGAATAGCGCCGATGCTAGCATGCCGACCCAGCCACAACCACAACCGCAACCACTACCCCAAGCACCAATCCTGGTTGCTGATCCACCCGCCGAGCCGGAAGCCGCTCCTGTCTATAGGAGACTTCCGAGGTCGAAGTACAACAAAGCTCGAGAGATGCACTTGCGGCTTTCTTTGCGGTGTATTCTCACCCCACCAAGCCACAACGAGAACGATTTGGTCCGAAAATCGGACTTGAGGAGGACCAAGTCTATTATCGGGGGTCGAGAAATAGGAAGAAGTTCGGCATCCGCCTTCCGAGCAGCGTATTGCCGAGCTAGAGAAAAGAAACGATCACCGGTGAGCAAAAACGAGGAGCTTCAAATGCGGAATCAAAGACTCGTTGATGCTCTCCACAGCGGCATCTGTCCCACCGCGGAGGTCCCGTTCCGCACTCGGATGTGCCACGGCGAAGGCTCGAAGTTGTTCCTCAACAACAAGAGCCTCTTCTCGAGTTGTCCGACGATTCCATCGACATGGACCACTTCGAGACGGGATGTGCGGAGCCTCATGACATCATTTATCGAGCGCCCATCCATACCTATTCCATCCGACCATCTTCCCGCACCTGCTCACGATCTTGTCGGAGTCCACACCGACTTGATCTCGGATATCGTCCGCAAGGCCAAACACGAGCTCCTGCTCATGGCCACTGCCGGTTTTCCTTTGTGGATAACTTCACCGACTCCCGACACGTCTATTCATCCCGAGACTCTTCATAGGGCCGAGTACTTGCGAGTGTTTCAACGAGCTGAACCTGCTCCGTACTTCAAAGCCGAATCGTCGAGACACTCGGCAACCATTCACCTTTATCCGACCACCATCGTTCAGATCTTAATGGATGTTGGTCGATGGTTGCCAGTCTTCTGTAGCATGATCACAAACGCCAAGACGTTGGAGATCCTATCCTCCAACAACGAAGAAGGCTACGAGGAGCATATGCAGGTGATGTCGGCCGAGTTTCTAGTGCCATCTCACATCGTTTCGACTCGTGAAGTCCAGTTCGTTCGGTATTCTCACCAACAACTGGATGGAAGTTGGGTCGTCGTGGATGTCTCCGTGGATGAATTGCGTGCAAATCCAAAGCCTTCCGTGAGATCGATTTGCCGAAAACGCCCCTCCGGATGCCTGATACGTGATCTTCATAATGGATCTTCCTTGGTCACTTGGGTGGAGCACGTGGATGTGCGCGAAAAGGAGATGAAGGCCAGTTTCGAACCTTTTGTTCATTCAGGGTTCGCTTTTGGTGCAAAGCGTTGGATCTCAACCCTCCAACGACAAGCCGAGCGCTACATGTGCGCCACAGGTATCCACTCTTCACCCGGTGACTCGATTATTTCTCTTGAAGGAAGAAGAGGACTTGCGGAAATGGCAAAGCAGATGACAATCTGTTTCTTCAACGATATCAGCAACTCCACGTACCATCACTGGACTTGTTCGAACCGAACAAGAGACACTCGAATGGAGGTCAGGACCAACAAGCGAAGGGGTGATCCGAGCAAGCCCCCTGGAGTCAATCGTACTGCTGGTTGTTCCGTTGTTCATCTATCTCATCACACTAGGATCTTTGAGTTCCTCAAAGACGTGCGGACAAGACCGCAATGGGATAAGTATGTCGATGGACAGCTCCGTACGTGTGCTAGCAAATTTCACCATCGGTCTTGACCCGCGCAATCAGATTTCGGTGCTCGCCATAGATAGTCACAACGACTTCCTCATCCTTCAGGAGTGTTGCACCGATGCAACGGGGTCGTCTGTGATTTATGCGCCGATTAACCATTCCATTTTCCAGTGTTTGCTATCTGGAGTTCAACCGGAGCCATTTCCGCTTATGTCTTCTGGCTTCTCCATTCTGCCTAACGTATCCGGAGCTATTCTTGACGGAACACTACTTACTATGGTGTTCCAGATCTCAGTGAGGGCTACATCAGCCAAGTCTGCCGTGGAGTCGGCAACTACCCTTGTCCAGGACACACTTCAAAGGATCAGAGCCGCAGTCAATTAAGGAGCAAACGTTGGATGCAAGGCCCTGCTAGCCTTGTTTGTGACTGTTGGTGACTTGCTTCGGGAGGAGCTTAATGATCTTCAAGGGGGAGTTTTTCTATAACTTATCTGTTTTTCATTTGTATAAATGTTGTGTGTTTACTTCTGTTTATTTCTATTTGTGTGTTTATTTTAGTTTGTGTGTTTAAATTCAATAACCATACTTGAATTTTTCATTTTCGTGAAATATCTGTCTAACATTGAGGACAATGTTTAATTCAAGTGTGGGGGGAATGTTTGTTGAAAAGAAAAGAAAAAATTTGAAAAATTCAAAAAAATTATTTACTTGTTTTTGTTTTCTACTGTAACGGTATATCGACTAAATCATACTTACTCCCTTGGTAGCGTTGAACCTACCATTGCACTTAGTAAGTCACTGTGGTCACGTATTGTTACGTAAATTGAAAAAAAAAAATCAAAAAAATTTGAAAAATTTGAAAAATTCAAAAAAATAATTGCTTCTGTTTGTTTATTTGTGTTATGTGTGTTGTTTTCTTTCCAATCCCGATGATGAATTGAGTTTAATTGTTATGATTTTGAGAATGTTGATTATATGCTAAGGCTTTGTGTGATTTGCTTTGGATTTAATTTGCATAACTTATGATTGCTCGAAAATTCCATGTTCACATAACCTGTTTCGATTAATTGATTGCAATCCGAGAAGCACATTTAAACATACATTGTCATGCATACCCAGAAAATGTGAGGATTTGAGCCTATTGTATATTCACATGTATGCATATTTCATACATTTACTCGTTCTTCATGTGTGTACAATTCATGAGTTTTTGAACCTAGAACTTGCTCAGAGACCGCTTGAAACATTTTGTTAATCTGTGATGAATTAGAAATGACTAAGGCATTAGTTGAGCACCATGGCCAAAATATTCACCATCCATCTAAACACGAACTTTAGGAATCCCCTTTTGAACTGATCACTCATTAGCCGTTTCTTTTGTTCACCCACACCATTTCACCCTTGTTTTATTTATGTTTGCAAGACGATGATAGTGACTTCTTATGTTCTTATGCTTCGGGTTTTGATTTGTATGGTAGTATACCAAAAGGCAAGTCTGGGGGTGTATTTATTTTGTTGTATTTGTTCAAAGAAAAAAAAAAAAAAAAAAAAAAAAAAAATCAGAAATAAAAAGAAGGAATAAATTCCTCAAAGAAAAAAAAATAGAAAAGAAAAAAAAAAAATGTCAGAAAGAGAAATTCCAAAAATAGAGTTATTTTGTTGTATTGTTTTTATTTTCAATAAAAGGTTGGAGGAAAATAAGAGTTGTTTCGGGTTTAGCATAGGTATGAGTTTCAAAGTCGTTGATTTGTCTTGCAAACATGTGAAACATTTTTCATTTCGAGTCCTTTCACTTCATTTACCATTCACCATTTACCATTCACCCTTTGGTCCTTGTTTCACCTGAAAGTCCTTATGATCTAAAGATTTGTGGATTAATTGTAGAGAGTCGGTCGATGAGCAAGCTTATGGGAACACTACTTGTGTAATTGTTTTGAGAGTAAACACTTAACCCTAAACACTGAGCGGAAATATTTAGTGATCATTGTGAGCTTTAGTGGTTAATGTTGTTCATATGTGCCTATTGGATTGCATGAGATTGATTGTATACTTGGTTTTCACCACCACACCCGAGCATAAATGAGATGTACATGTTAAATGCTTAGCAAATTCTTTAACCTTGGTATATAATTTTTATTCTCTTAATTATAACTCTGTCGAACTCGCTGAGGATTATGGTTGGAAAGACCAGTTTGTTGTTTGTTTCCATTTTTGTGAAGTTTAGTTCCTGTTTTGTATTTTGTGTTTGCTAGAGGACTAGCAATAGTTCAAGTGTAGGGGTGTGATGTGAACGTAAAATACGTTCACAAAGTGCCTTTAATTACTGGATTTTGCTATTCTGAAAGCTTAATTGTTTGTTTAATATTTGTTTTTGTGATTTTAGGGAAAATACGAGTAAAATGTTAATCTGCACAGAATAGGTGCATTTTGGAGGTTTTCAGCGTAAATCGGAAAGTCAACCGTGACTTTCACATGTGGAATAAAATATTGTACGAAGATTTCGGATTATTCCGAATCCCGACAATTTTGTCGGCGAACCACCACATAAAGCGGCGCAACCACCACACACGGTGGTGGAACACAATTCAACCACCATTTTATTTTCTCTAATAATTGTTTATTTTCTTTATTTTATAATTATTTAATTTCTTTTATTATTCTTTTATTTTATTTTAAATTTGTTATTTTAAGTTTTCTTTTGTTTGATTCTTACTGTAGCACGTTCCTCCCTTCACGAGTTCACGGCTTGATTCTTCTCCAGCTCACCTCCATTCCCTCACATGGCTGCTCCTCATTTTTTCCCTCACATGGAATCCCATTTCCACCTGCATATTCCCTCTCCACTTGCCGGCAGCATTTACGGATCATTGCTCACTACCACTACCACCACTACTTCCTTCCTTGGACGTTTGCCCCTTCCATTCTCTATTTAAAGCAAGCCCCTGCAATCTGAATCCATCACCAATTCACAAAGCTCACAACAATATCACCATGGCAGCCATTCTTTCATTCAATTCAAGTTTTCTCCTTCTTTTCCTGCAAATTTACATACAGCAATCATCTTCTAATTATATATGTGTTTCTTTTGCAGGTTTAGAAACCCATTGCAGTAGCCAGAAATCCATGGCATCCCGTTGCTGCAAAACAAAAGCCACCGGCGCCGTTTCAATTTCCAGAACAGCCCAGTCTCTGTCGCCGCTTCTGCTTTGCCCCGCCGGCATCGTTACTCATCGCCGTCCCGTGCCCGGCGCCGGAACCATTCCGTCCATCCAAATCCCGCGTCGACGCCGACGCGCCTAGCCCCCGCAATTGCCGCACCTCTCTCGGACTGCTACTGCACAATCAAGCAACAAAGCCCAGCTGCCATACCCGGCAGAATCGCTCATCCCCGTGCCACTGCCGGTTCTCTCGCCTCGCCGTTGCTGAACGAACCCGAGCCCGGCCATAGCCCACCGTTGCTGCTTCGCCGCCGCCGGCCCGTGCCTTTGATTTCGTGAAGCCCAGATTCACGGCGCCGCAACCTCTGCCGCCGCTCATCCTCACCGGCGCCGTGACGTGCGCCCCGCCCCCTGCTAGTTCTCCCTCTCTTGTCTCGTGCGAGAAAGAAAGAAAAACTGAAGCAAGCAAAGAGGAAACACGGGATGAGAAGGAAGAATAAAGAACGAAAATGAGGTTGACTTTTCAACCTTAGAGGAGAAACACACGGGCTTGGACCGGCCAAGAAGAAAACATGAAGTTAATTGGGTCAAAGCCCAAAGAAAAAGCCCAATGGTCCAATCTGCTCTCTACACCCGCCACATCCAAAAATTCCGATTTCTATAGCTGAGTCTGCCACCTTCGCCTGCCAGACAGTGTCCATTTTCATGGACACAACAGTAACATTTTTCCCAAACTCGTTTATTTATTATAATTTATTTTTGTTTAATTAACTATTCGTGAATAATTTTGGGAAATGTTATTGTGTAAATATTTGTTTATTTTTGCATAATAATTTTGTGATTTGATTTTTCTTAAGTTACTTTTGTGTGATTGTTTGTTTGATTCTGTTTTACGGAAATCTTTTATGTGCTTTTGTTATAGGGTTCGAAACTTATAATATTTGCATGTAATTGGAGCTAGAGTTAGGAATCCGATTCACCTAATAGTTTTGGAAACCTAATTCACAAGTAGTAAAGGCATTGGACAAATGTCGGAATCAATTAAAAAGGATTACAAATAGATGGACTTTTCCATACTAGGTTGTGCACTTGAATTAACGATTCTTTTCGATGCTTTGAACATGGATTGACTAGCTAGCTTTCTAGACTAAGATGGCATGTTTAATTGATTGATCTAGGTGCTTTCACTTAGGTTAATTTTCAGAGAGAAGTCTAATTGGGAAATAATTAGCTTTCTAATATTTCACAATGTTAATTTCAATCATATGACTTAGAGAAATCAATATTTGTGTGTGTTGTTCTTGTTTTCAAAAATAATAAAAATCCAAAAATATTTCCTTTTAATTATTTATTGTTTTCAAAAATCTCAAAAACCCCCAAAAATACTTTTGTATATAATGTATATTTTTGTAAATAGAAACAATACTGTATAGTTTATTTAATTTTGTATATATATATTCTTTATTTTTTTTATATACTTGTTAATAATAATTCTTTATTTAATTTAATTTTTCGTGACATTAAAAAGTAAATATAACAATCTTCTGTGGGAAAAACCTTTATTTCCCATTATACTTTACAACGACAATTGTTAGGAATTTAGGTAATAATTAATGACGTAGGTAAAAACCGTCTAATCAGCGCTCGACTAGGGTAGGCATGAGGCTCCGCACATCCCGTCTCAAGTGGTCCATGTCGATGGAATCGTCGGACAACTCAAGAAGAGGCTCTTGTTGTTGAGGAACAACTTCGAGCCTTCGCCTAGGCACATCTGAGTGCGGAACAGGACCTCCGCAATTGGGACAAATGCCGCTGTGGAGAGCATCGACGAGTCTTTGATTCTGCATTTGAAGCTCCTCGTTTTTGCTCACCAGCTGATCGTTTCTTTTCTCTAGCTCGGCAATACGCTGCTCGGAAGACTGGATACCGAACTTCTTCCTATTTCTCGACCCCCAATAATAGACTTGGTCCTCCTCTAGTCCGATTTTTGGACCAAATCGTTCTCGTTGTGGCTTGGTGGGGTGAGAATACACCGCAAAGAAAGCCGCAAGTGCATCTCTCTGAGCTTTGCTGTACTTCGACCTCGGAAGTCTCCTATAGACAGGAGCGGCTTCCGGCTCAACAGGTGGATCAGCAACCAAGATTGGTGCTTGAGGTAGTGGTTGCGGTTGGGTCGGCATGCTAGCATCGGCGCTATTGAGCATGCTCGGTGGAATTATTTCATCCAGGCCTTCAAAGATTTGAGTCCCTGAAGGACCTGCCTGAAACAAATCACTGAAAGAATTCACTCGTTTGGCCATTTCTGGGTTGGGAAGGGAGGATAACTTCTGGGATTTGGGAGGTTTTCTGGGAAAACTCAAGAATACGGAAGAACACGAAGAACACGAGAGAGAATGAGAGAGGGAAAGAGAGAGACTAAGGGAAAACGCGTGAAATGACCTAAGGCACTAACGCAAATCGAAGGGGAAGGGAACGGAATGGACGGACGCGTGTCCAAAGTCAAGGACAGAGATCCGTAAATCACGGATCGAGCGACGAAAGTCGCAAAGGGAATAGTGGAACGCGCGCACGATTTATTAAACAATTCGGCCGACGCAAAAGTCGTGCGTCGGCCCAATCACATTTTTTTTTTATTTTCGATTTTTTATTTTTTTAATACTTTACGAAAAGTCGTAAAGTGAACAGTGAAAACGCGTAGCACACGCGCTTGCCGACACTTTAAACGGGCCTGGGCCATCGGAATGGTCTGGGCCTTAAAGTGGGCCTGGGCCAAAGAAATCTTCGGCCCATTATTGGTGGGCTTAACTAATGGGCCTAAAAACGAACAGGCCCGACACACTAAATGGGCTTGGGTTACGGGTTTCAGGCTTCGGGAATGACACGGGCCCAATGGGCCAAATTTTTTTTATTTTTTATTTTTCTTTTCGAAACCTAAAACCCTAACCAATCACACAAACGGGCCTAAGGCCCAATAACAAACAAACAACAAGCCCTAAAATAAAACAAACAGCAATTATAAATAGCAAAAATAAATAATTACAAACAGTAAAACAAAACAAGCACTCTTTTTTTTTATATATACAATTACAAATTTTCTAATTTTTTTATTTTATTTTTATTTTTTTAAAAACAAATAACGAGAGTGAAAAGAAAACTTACCTTTTTACTCCCGAGGAAACCGAAAAATCACCAACAAGACATCAACCTCAAGGTTTTTCAACCTTGACTTCCTAAACGTATGCTCCGATGTATGTGGTAAAATTTCCGATAAACCCGGATTATTTCCTATACAAAATAAAAAGGTTAGTAATAAATTTACAAAATAAAAACAAAATATTTACAAAGTTAAAAATGTGTCACAAATTAGCTATACAAAATGAATGAATAAAATTTCCTATGTCTAAGTATATTTTATGTCTACGTATATTCCTATGTCTACGTATATTCCTATGTCTACGTATATTTTATTTACACAAAAATATTTTCTTTTGCCTGAATATAGTTGAAAAAAAATGAAAGTTGATTCCAAGCGGTAACTCAAGGTGGACTTACGGCCTAGGTGCAATGTCTTGACTTAAATGACTTTCCGTGTTTTCAGAAGGCGAATGGCCAGATCACAAGAGATAAGCGAGAGGCAGGATTCATTTAGTGGACAAGTCCTCTGAATCCAATTTTACAAACCCGTCACCCAGAGTCTTGATCATATCTAGACACCATTCATGTGCCCCTTACTCAGTTGAGAAAGCACTTAAGTGTTCGACAATTCTCCAAGTGTTAATAAAGGCCGCCCTCAACCTCAAATAACCTTACGGTAAAAATGAAGGGTTTAGGCCAATATTAACAAAAGGACCTTACCTAATCCGTTCAAGTTACAACTTACAACAACAAAAAAATAATCAACTATATAAAAGACACCTAAATATAATTACTAAGTGTAAAAATATAAACAAGTATAATCAAGTGAGTATAAATAAAATTAACAAGTATTATTTACAAATAGTAAAAAGTCAATAGTCAATAGTCAAAGTCAACAGTCAAAAAGTCAACAGTAAAAAAAAAAGTCAAAAGTAAATAGTAAAAACAATCCCCGGCGAGCCGGCGCCAAAATGATTAGAGGGATTTTAACCGCGTCATTAATTTATTACCTAAATTCCTAACAATTGTCGTTGTAAAGTATAATGGGAAATAAAGGTTTTTCCCACAGAAGATTGTTATATTTACTTTTTAATGTCACGAAAAATTAAATTAAATAAAGAATTATTATTAACAAGTATAAAGAATAAAGAATATATATATATACAAAATTAAATAAACTATACAGTATTGTTTCTATTTACAAAAATATACATTATATACAAAAGTATTTTTGGGGGTTTTTGATAATTTTGAAAACAATAAAAAGAAATATTTTTGGATTTTTATTATTTTTGAAAACAAGAAACACACACAAAAATATTGTTTTGAAGATTAACCAGCTCCCTAGCCATGAATCCGAAACTAACACATGTAGAATGCCTACGCAGGTTATCATTCCCCAAATAAACTTCTCCCTATGAAATCAACCTAGTGAACGCTCATCTAGATTAAACAATTAAACATGCAAAGGTGATTAATCTAAACATGTCTAACGCATAGAAAAAGAGTTGTTAATTCAAGTGCGCGACCTAGCGAACGCTCGTCTATCCGCGATCCTTATCATTTGATTTTAAGATAAAACCAAACAAACAAAATTCACATAAGCTGCTAGAAGAATTAATCAACTTCAATCCAATAATTATTACACAAAATAGAAAATAAACAAACAATAACATTTCCCAAAATTATTCATGAATAGTTAATTAAACAAAAATAAATTATAATAAATAAACAAGAGTTTGGGAAAAATGTTACTGTTGTGTCCATGAAAATGGACACTGTCTGGCAGGCGAAGGTGGCAGACTCAGCTATAAAATCGTAACTTGTATCGTAATTTGGATGTGGCGGGTGTACGGGTGTACTTAGCAGATTTGAACATTGGGCCGGTCAAAGGAAGGTCAAAGCCCAAGTCAGTTTTGACTTTGACTTTGACTTGATTTTCTTTTCTTCTTTTCCCGTGGGATTTCTTTCTCCTTCATTTTCTGATTTGTTGACCCATTCCATGTCAGCATCAGCCAAGCCTCTCTCATAATTAACTTCTTCATTTCGATTTCTTCTTTGCCCAGAACAGAGAGACCGGAGAGAGGGCTGGCGGCACGGCAAGGCTTGCAACGGCGCCGGCGGAGTGGGTTGACAGACTGGAGAGTAGCAGCGCGGCGGAGGCAGTCAAGGATCGAGCACGGGCTTGGCTGGAATTGATTGGTAACTCCGGCAAAACAGATGGCAGCAGCGAAGAGAAGGGTCGCCGGCGTTGGTATTTGGCGATGGTGAGCAGCTCGACGGTGAGGCATCACGGTGTGAACAGCAGCGGCGATTGATAGCAACGGCAGATGGAGATCGACGCCGGGCTGATTGATTGAGCACGGGGCACGGGTTCAGTTCAGCAGAGGTGACGGTGGTGATAGCTTGCAGCGGCGGCAGAGGAAAGGCGCGGCTGTTCAGGGGAACAGCGGCGGCGATGGCAGGTATGGTTGTAGTGGACTGGGCTTTACGGCGGAGCTTTGAAGAACACGGACTGGTCTTCTGGAATTGCAGCGAGCTGCTCCAAACCTGCAAAAGAAAAAGAAAAGATAATTAGAACGTGATTAATTGTGATTAATTTGCAGGTAATTGATGCAGAGGAGATAGAAATTGAGCTTTGGCTCATGGTTGAATTGGATTGCCGTGGTGGAATGGTGATGGCTGCCATGGTGGGTAGTTGAATTGCAGGAGATTATGGATTGGGCACGGTGCCAGCAAGGGAATTGCTTTGGGTGTAGAGAGTTGGGTGTTGTGGTGAATTGAATTGGCAGAAGCTGCTTTGGTGATTGATGATTGCAGGAGCTGTTGCTTAAATAGGGAAGGGAAGAACAGAACAGCCAAGGAAGGAAGTAGTGAATTCCAACGCAGAGGTGGTAGTGGAAGGTTTGGTGATGGTGAAGTGCGATCTGTAGAGCTGGATTGATTGATTCCATGTGAGGGAATTGAAGCCATGTGAGGGAGTAATCTCGGTGAAGGTGATGGAAAACCAGCTCAAAAACCATGAAGCCAAAAGAACATGGTGAACGTGCTGCAGCCAAAAGAACATAATCAAAACAAATAAAATAACCAAAAGGAAATAAAAAGAAATAAAAAATAAAAGAAATAAATAAAATAATAAATGAAATAATTATAAATATAAACAAGAAACAATTATTAGGGAAAATAGAATGGTGGTTTCAAAATATGTATCGCCACCGCGTGTGGTGGTTGCGCCGCTTCATGTGGTGGTTCGCCGACAAACTTGTCGGAATTCGGAACGGTTTCCGAAATCTTCGTACATTATTTTATTCCACAAATGAAAGTCACGGTTGACTTTCCGAATTACGCTGAAAACCTCCAAAATGCACCTATTTTGTGCAGATAAACATTTTCCTGGTATTTTCCCTAAAAACACGAAAACAAACATTAAACAGACAATTAAGCTTTCGGAATAGCAAAATCCAGTAATTAAAGGCACTTTGTGAACGTATTTTACGTTCACATCACACCCCTACACTTGAACTATTGCTAGTCCTCGAGCAAACACAGAACAAAACAACACAAAACAGACGGTCTTTCCAACCATAATCCTCAGCGAGTTCGAAAGAATTATAATCAAGAGAATAAAAATTATATACCAAGGTTAAAGAATTTGCTAAGCATTTAACATGTATATCTCATTTATGCTCGGGTGTAGTGTGTGAAAACCGAATATACAATTAATCTCATGCAATCCAATAGGCACATATGAACAACATTAACCACTAAACCTTACAAGATTCACTAAATATTTCCGCTCAGTGTTTAGGGTTAAGTTTTTACTCTCAAAAACAATTACACAAGTAGTGTTCCCATATGCTTGCTCATTAACCGACTCTCTACAATTAATCTACAATTCATCAGATCATAAGGACTTTCAGGTGTAATGGGGCCAAAGGGTGAATGAGTAATAGTGAATGAAGGACTTGGAAATGAAAAATGTTTCACATGTTTGCAAGACAAATCAACGACTTTGAAACTCATACCTATGCTATACCCGAAACAACTTTCTTATTCTCCTCCAACCTTTTATTGAAAATAATACAAGAAAATAACTCTATTTTTGGAATTTCTCTTTCTTTTTTTCTCTCTTTTTTTTTTCTTTGAGGAATTTTATTCCTTCTTTTTTTCTGATTTTTTTTTTTCTTTGAACAAATACAACAAAATAAATACACCCCCACACTTGCCTTTTGGTATACTACAATACAAATCCGAAGCATAAAAACATAAGAAGTCACTATCATCGTCTTGCAAACACAATAAAACAAGGGTGAAATGGTGTGGGTGAACAAAAGAAACAGCTAATGAGTGATCAGTTCAAAAGGGGATTCCTAAAGTTCGTGTTTAAATGGATGGTGAATATTTTGGCCATGGTGCTCAACTAATGCCTTACTCATTTCTAATTCATTACAGATTAACAAAATGTTTCAAGCGGTCTCTGAGCAAGTTCTAGGTTCAAAACTCATGAATTGTGCACACATGAAGAACGAGTAAATGTATGAAATATGCATACATGTGAATATACAACAGGCTCAAATCCTCACATTTTCTGGGTATGCATGACAATGTAAGTTTAAATGTGCTTCTCGGATTGCAATCAATTAATCGAAACAGGTTATGTGAACATGGAAGTTCGAGCAATCACAAGTTATGCATATTAAATCCAAAGCAAATTACACACAGCCTTAGCATATAATAAACATTCTCAAAATCATAACAGATTAAACTCAATTCATCATCGGAATTGGAAAGAACAAAACACAACACAATAACAACAAAACAGAAGCAAATATTTTTGTAATTTTTGATTTTTTGATTTTTTTGATTTTTCAATGTAGGTAACAATACGTGACCACAGGGACTCACTTAGTGCAATGGTAGGTTCAACGCTACCAAGGGAGTAAGTATGATTTAGTCGATATATTGTTACCGTAGAAAACGAAAACAAGTAAATTATTTTTTTGAATTTTTCAAATTTTTCAAATTTTTTCTTTTCTTTTCAATAAACCTTCCCCCCACACTTGAATTAAACATTGTCCTCAATGTTAGACAGATATTTCACAAAAATGAATAATTCAAGCATGATTATTGAATTTAAACACACAAACTAAAATAAACCGAAGTAAACACACAAACAGAAATAAACAGAAGTAAACACACAACATATATACAAATGAAAAAGGAAACAGAAATACTCCCCTTTGAAGATCATTAAGCTCCTCCCGAAGCAAGTCACCAACAGTCACAAACAAGGCTAGCAGGGCCTTGCATCCAACTGATAGGAGCACAAAGTGTGACGTTTTTAATGTGTTTTCCCTACTATTTGGCTATGATTTAATTGTAACTTTGCTATTTTAGCTTAGTTTCCATATTTGAGTCCTAAATGACGTATTAATGTGAACATGTGCAGAAACGAAGTCTAATGGGCTTTTGCGAGGCCCATCAAGATGGAAGGCCCAAGCCCAAGAAGGAAGGCCCATGTCCACAAAGCATGAAGGAAAGGCCCAAGCCCATGAAGGAAAGGCCCAAACCCAAGAAGAAGGCCCAAATCCATGAAGGAAGGCCCAGGTTCACAAAGCATGAGGAAAGGCCCAAGCCCGGATTTTCGGACATTCTGCCTGTGCAGATCAGTCAACTTGCGAAGCCCATATCTCTCAATTGCACCGTCAGATCTAGCTGTACTTTTGATACACGCTGCATGTGGATGTTAAGTGTTCGGCATTAAAATTTCAGAGTCATCCAACCGTCCATACGTCCAGAATTCCACTCCAAGTGCGCACTGCTCAGTGCTGTCTGCTTTTTATTTCTTTCCTTTTCCTTTATTCTCAATGCTCCACTCACCCCCATATTTCCACCCATCTCACCTAACTATCTTTGTTTCTTTCTCTCCATACCATTAGTGTTTGATTTCTTTTTGGTAAATAAATGGTTAATTGCCATATGATTCCATTTCCACCACCACTTACCATTTCTTTATCTCCCACTTAAATTCCACTTCTCTTCCCTTTCTTTCTTTATTTCTTGCATTGTCTTCTTCTTCCTCTCCATTCTCCTATAAATAGCAGCCTCATTCTTCACACCAATTCACACCCCAATGGGGAGGGACAAACCCTCCTCTTTCTCTTCTCCATCATATTTTCCATTCTCTAGTATTTAGGGTTCTCAAGGCTTCAAGGAGGAGGAAGGCGGCTGCACCATCACCATCATCACCATCAATTTCATCCATCATCATCACCACCTTGCTGCACACGGTTTGGATTACTTGCTTTCAAGGATTCAAGGTTTTGTGGTCTTCAAGTCTTCATGCTATTCCATATGGTGTAATCTGACTTTTCCTTTAATTATTCTTATGAATTCCTCTTTGTTGCTTGATTATTCTTTGTATTAGTTAACATGACATGATTTATATAATTTCCAGCCTATTTATATGAGTTTATTTAGTTATTGGATCCTAATTAATTAGTTCTTCTAGTAGCTTATGTGACTCTGTTTACTTGATTCTGAATTATAGAAAACTTTTATGTGTTTATGTTATAGGGATCGATACTTATAATATTTGCATATAATTGGAGCTAGAGTTAGGGATTACAATTCACCTAATAGTTTTGGAAACCTAATTCACGAGTAGTAAAGGCTTTGGACAAAGGTCGGTGTCAAATAAAAAGGATTGCGGACATATGGACTTTTCTATAATGGGTCGTGCACTTTAATTAACAACTCTTTTCTATGCGTTAAATATGGTTTGATTAGCTAGCTTTCTAGACTAAGATGGCATGTTTAATTGGTTAATCTAGGTGCTTTCACTTAGGTTAATTTTCGTAGAGAGGTTTTATTTGGGGAATGGTTAGCTTCTAACTTTCCACATATGTTAATTTCGGTTTCATGGCTAGGGAACTTGGTTAATTTTCGGTCCAATGATTAATAAACTTGTGTATATGTGGCTGAACTTTATATACTTTGTGTTTCATCCCATCTCATTTAATTTATTCTTTGTAGCTTAATTAATTTATTTCATTCAATTTATCTCTTAAACCCCCTTACTTTGTACATATGTATATATTTATACTTTATACATGTTAATAATAATTCTTTATTTTATTTAATTCTTTGTGACAATTTTTGTTAGGTACACCCTTTGATCTCCGTTGTGAACGATACCCTACTATGCACTATACTACTACCGATAGGGTTTTTTTAAATTGATGCTCATTTTGGGCGTGTCAATTTTTGGCGCCGTCGACGGGGATTGAAAATTCATAACTATTATTTTGTGAATATTTGTGAATAATACTTGTTTATACTTGTTGATATTTTGTTACACTTACTAATTTTACTTGTAGATATTTTACACTTAGTAATTTTATTTAGGTGTCTTTTATATAGTTGATTATTTTTTTGTTGTTGTAAGTTGTAACTTGAACGGAATAGGTAAGGTCCTTTTGTTAATATTGGCCTAAACCCTTCATTTTTACCGTAAGGTTATTTGAGGTTGAGGGCGGCCTTTATTAACACTTGGAGAATTGTCGAACACTTAAGTGCTTTCTCAACTGAGTAAGGGGCACATGGATGGTGTCTAGGTCGAGACCACAGGTGACAGGTTTTGGATTCGAGAGGACTATAGACAGACGAAAGTCGATAGGGGCTTGCCTCCGTAGTCCACCAAATGAATCCTGCCCCTCGCTTATTCTCATATGATCTGGCCATTCGCCTTCTGAAAACACGGAAAGTCATTTAAGTCAAGGCATTGCACCTAGGCCGTAAGTCCACCTTGAGTTACCGCTTGGAATCAACTTTCATTTTTTTTTCAACTATATTCAGGCAAAAGAAAATGTTTTTGTACACTTTAGGTATATTGGATTAAACATGACTTTAAGATGGGTAGCTGTTTCAGTCTCATTGCACATTGAAGTCCTCTGTTCCCGTACCTAAGTGTATTGTGTAAATAAAATTTACTTAGACATAGGAATATTTATTTATTCATTTTGTATAGATAAATTGTGATACATTTTTAACTTTGTAAATATTTTGTTTTTATATTATAAATTTTATTACTAACTTTTTAATTTTTATAGGGAATAATCTGGGTTTATCGAAATTCTACCACATACATTGGAGCATACGTTTGGAAGTCAAGGTTGAAAAACCTTGAGGTTGATGTCTTGTTGGTGATTTTCTGGTATCCTCGGGAGTAAAAAGGTAAGTTTTCTTTTCACTCTCGTTATTTATTTAAAATAAATAAATAAATAAAATAAAAAAATTAGAAAATTTGTAATTGTAAATAAATATAAAAAAAAAAGAAGAGTGCTTGTTTTGGTTTACTGTTTGTAATTATTTATTTTTACTATTTATAATTACCGTTTGTTTTATTTTAGGGCTTGTTGTTTGTTTGTTATTGGGCCTTAGGCCCGTTTGTGTGATTGGTTAGGGTTTTAGGTTTCGAAAAAATAAAAAAAAAATTGGCCCATTGGGCCCGTGTCATTCCCGAAGCCTGAAACCCGTAACCCAAGCCCATTTAGTGTGTCGGGCATGTTAGTTTTTAGGCCCATTAGTTAAGCCCACCAATAATGGGCCGGAGTTTTCTTTGGCCCAGGCCCACTTTAAGGTCCAAACCATTTCGATGGCCCAAGCCCGTTTAAAGTGTCGGCAACCGTTAGCGCGTGTGCTACGCGTTTTCACTGTTCACTTTACGACTTTCGCGTAAAGATTTAGTTAAATAAAAAGAAAAATTCTTATTGGACCGTCCCACGACTTTCGCGTCGGCACGATAATTAAAAAAAAAATAAAAAATAAAAAAATGAAAAAATAAATTGATTGGGCCGACGGACGACTTTTGCGTCGGCCGATTTGTTTAATAATCCGCATGCGTGTCAACTGTAGCCTTTGCGACTTTCGTCGCTCGATCCGCAATTTGCGGATCTGTGTCTGTGGCACGTGTGCGTACGTGCGTCTGTTCCTTTCCCTTGGTTTGTGTCTATGTGCTTCATTCCATTCATTTTGCATTCATTTTCACTTAGTTCCCTTTTAGTCTCTCTAAATTTTCTCTCGTTTGTTCATACTGTTCTTCACTTGTTCTTCGTTGTTCTTAGTTATTTTTCCAGAAAGCTATCCTCCCTCCCAACCTAGAAATGGCCAAAAGAGTGAATTCTTTCAGTGAGTTGTTTCATTCTAGTCCTCCAGAGAGTGATTTCTTTGAAGGCTTGGATGAAATCATTCCACCAAGCATTCTAGATACTGTTAATGCTAGCATGCCGGATGAACCAGAACCACAAGCACCAATCCAGGCTGCTGATCCACATGTTGTTGTTGTTGCTGGTCCTTCCCAGAAGCGTACGAGAGGCCCGAGGACGAGATTCACCAAGGACCAAAATGATGCGTTGACCGAGTTCTACACGGTGAATCCTCACCCACTCAAACTGCACAGAGCAAGGTTTGCTATAGAACTCGGGTTAACTGAAAATAAGGTCTACAACTGGGGAAGGAGATTTCATGATAAGCACGGTATCCCGTCAGAGGAGCAGATTTATGCCGATCTAATAAGAAGAAACGAGGAGCTGATGAGTAAGAATGAGGAGCTTCAAGAGCAGAACCAGAAACTCATCGATGCTCTTCACAGCGGCATTTGTCCCCAGTGTGGAGGTCCTGTTCCGCACCCAGATGTGCATCGATCAAGATTCGAAGTTGTTCCTCCGGAGCCTCTTCTTGTCTTGTCCGATGATTCAATCGACATGGATGACTTGCGAAGGGATGTGCGGAGCCTCATGCCTACATTACTCGAGCGCTCATCCACTCATGTGCCATCCGACAACATTCCGGACCTGCTCATGATCTCGTTGGGTTTCATTCCGACCGGATCGCCGATATCGTGAACAAAGCCAAAGACGAACTCATGCTCTTGGTCGCTGCTGGTTTTCCCCTATGGATCTATTCCTCAAATCCCATCACTTCCATTCATCCCGAAACTCTTAATCATGCCGAGTACTTGCGAGTGTCTCAACGAGCCGAGCCTACACCATATTTCATATCGAAGCCTCGAGACACTCGACAACCATTCACCCGAATCCGACCACCATTGTTCGGATTTTAATGGATGTTGGTCAATGGTTGCTCGTCTTCCGTAGCTTGGTCACCAATGCCCATACCTTGGAGGTCCTGTTCTCCGGGATAGAAGAAAGCTACAAGGAGCGAGTGCAAGTGATGTCCGCCGAGTTCCTAGTGCCAACACACAACGTTTCAACTCGTGAAGTCCAATTTGTTCGTTCCTCTCACCAACAATTGGATGGAAGTTGGATTGTTGTGGATGTCTCTGTGGATGAAATGAGCTCAAATCCAAGGCCTTCCGTGAGATCAAGATGCCGAAAACGTCCTTCCGGATGCCTGATACGGGATCTGCAGAATGGATCCTCCTTTGTCACGTGGGTGGAGCATGTTGATGTGCGAGAAAAAGATTTAACCCCTTTATTTAAACCTTTTGTTGAATCAGGTTTTGCATATGGAGCGAAGCGTTGGTTGGCACCTCTTCAACGACATGCCGAGCGCTACATGTGCGTGATGGGGATTCACACTTCACCCAGTGACTCAATCATTTCACCAGGAGGGAGAAGAAGCCTTGCTAAGATGGCAAACCAGATGGCGATAAGTTTCTTCAACGACATCACCAACTCGACTTACCATCATTGGACTGCATCAAACAAAACGGGAGACACACATATGGAGGTTAGGACCAACAAGCGAAGGGATGATCCTAGCCAACCCCTTGGACTCGATCGTACTGCTGGCTGTTCTGTCAAGCACTTCTCCCATCACACAAGAATCTTTGATTTTATCAGAGACGTACAGACAAGGCATTTATGGGATAGTGTGTCGATAGACAGTTCAGTACATGTGCTTACAAACTTCACCACTGGTCTTGACCCACGAAATTCTATCTCCGTTTTGGGCATAAGTAATCACGTCGACTTCCTCATACTCCAGGAGTGCTTCACAGATTCAACGGGGTCGTACGTGATTTATGCGCCTATCGATCAAGCAAGCTTCCAGTCCATGTTATGTGGAGTTGACCCGGAGCCTTTTCAATTGATGTCATCTGGCTTCTCCATTCTGCCTGATGTATCCGGAGACGTACTTGATGGAACTCTACCGACGTTAGTGTTCCAAATCTCGGTGAAGGCAAATTCAGCCGGACGTGCTTGTGGATTCGGCAACGAGGCACGGTCCAGGACACGCTCAAAAAGATCAAAGCCGCAGTCAACTAAGGAGCAAACGTTGGATGCAAGGCCCCGCTAGCCTTGTTTGTGACTGTTGGTGACTACCTTCGGGAGGAGCTTCACGATCTTCAAAGGGAGTCTTTCTGTTTCCCTTTTCATTAACTTAACTGTTTTATGTTTATTTATGTTGTGTGTTTACTTCTGTTTGTGTGTTTAAATTCAATAACCATGCTTGAATTATTCATTTTCGTGAAATATCTGTCTAACATTGAGGACAATGTTTAATTCAAGTGTGGGGGAAGGTTTATTAAAAAAGAAAAAAAAAATTAAAAAATTGAAAAAAATTCAAAACAATAATTTACTTGTTTTTGTTTTCTACGGTCACAATATATCGACTAGATCATACTTACTCCCTTGGTAGCGTTGAACCTACCATTGCACTTAGTAAGTCACTGTGGTCACGTATTGTTACCCTAATAAAAAAAAATTGAAAAAGAAAAAAAAATAGTTTTGTAAGCTCGTTTGTTTCGCACTGGCTTTGGAGCTATCGAGTCTTAGAAAGTGCTTGTTCGTTTATTTGTGCTATATCATTTTAAAAAAAAAATCAATCAAAAAAAAATCAAAAAATCAAAAATTACAAAAATATTTGCTTCTGTTTTGTGTGTTTTGTGCTTTGTTCTTTCCAATCCCAAGGATGAATTGAGTTTAATTGTTGTGATTAGGAGAATGTTTATTATATGTCAAGGCTTTGTGTAGTTTGCTTTGGATTTAATATGCATAACTTGTGATTGCTCGAAATTTCATGTTCACATAACCTGTTTCGATTAATTGATTGCAATCCGAGAAGCACATTTAAACATACATTGTCATGCATACCCAGAAAATGTGAGGATTTGAGCCTATTGAATATTCACATGTATGCATCATTCATACATTTACTCGTTCTTCATGTGTGCACAATTCATGAGTTTTTGAACCTAGAACTTGCTCAAAGACCACTTGAAACGTTTTGTTAATCTGTAATGAATTAGAGATGATTAAGGCATTAGTTGAGCACCATGGCCAAAATATTCACCATCCATCTAAACACGAACTTTAGGAATCCCCTTTTGAACTAAACACTCATTAGCCTTTTCTTTTGTTCACCCACACCATCTCACCCTTGTTTTATTTATGTTTGCAAGATGATGATAGTGACTTCTTGTGTTCTTATGCTTCGGGTTTTGATTTGTATGGTAGTATACCAAAAGGCAAGTGTGGGGGTGCATTTTATTTTGTTGTATTTATTTAAAGAAAGAAAAAAAATTCAAAAACAAAAAGAAGGAATAAAGTTCCTCAAGAAAAAAGAAAGAAAGAGAAATTTCAAAAATAGAGTTATTTTCTTGTATTATTTTCAATAAAAGGTTGGAGGAGAATAAGAAAGTTGTTTCGGGTATAGCATAGGTATGAGTTTCAAAGTCGTTGACTTGTCTTGCAAACATGTAAAACATTTTTCATTTCCAGTCCTTTCACTTCATTTACCATTCACCATTTACCATCCACCTTTTGGTCCCTGTTTCACCTGAAAGACCTTATGATCTGATGATTTGTAGATTAACTGTAGAGAGTCGGTCGATGAGCAAGCATATGGGAACACTACTTGTGTAATTGTTATGAGAGTAAACACTTAACCCTAAACACTGAGCGGAAATATTTAGTGAATCTTGTGAGGTTTAGTGGTTAATGTTGTTTCGATGTGCCTATTGGATTGCTTGACATTAATTGTATACTTGGTTTTCACACACTACACCCGAGCATAAATGAGATGTGCATGTTAAAGACTTAGCAAATTCGTTAGCCTTGGTATATAATTTGTATTCTCCTGATTATAACTCTTCTGAACTCGCTGAGGGTTATGGTTGGAAAGAATATATGTTTTGTGTTTCCCTTTTCTGTTTTGTGTTGTTTTGTTTTAAGTTTTGTGTTGCTAAGGGACTAGCAATAGCTAAGTGTGGGGGAATTTGATAGGAGCACAAAGTGTGACGTTTTTAATGTATTTTCCCTACTATTTGGCTATGATTTCATTGTAACTTTGCTATTTTTGCTTAGTTTCCATATTTGAGTCCCTAAATGATATATAAATGTGAATACGTGCAGAAAATCGGAGCTCGGAAATTTACGAAGTCTAATGGGCTTTTTCGAGGCCCATTAAGAAGTGAGCTACCGTGAGGCCCAAGATGAAGGCCCAAATCCATGAAGATGAAGGCCCAAATCCATGAAGATGAAGGCCCAAATCCAAGTCCAAAGTGATGGCCCAAGCCCAAGAAGAAAGGCCCAAGTCCAAAGTGATGGCCCAAGCCCAGAAGGAAGGCCCAAGTCCACAAAGCATGAAGGAAAGGTCCAAGCCCATTTTCGGACAATCTGCCTGTACAGATCTGTCAACTTTGGAGGCCCATATCTCCTAATTCAACCGTTGGATCCAGCTGTATTTTTGATACACGATGCACGTGTGTGTTAGGTATTCTGGATTCAAATTTCAGAATCATCCAACCGTTCAAACTTCAATTATGCCGTTCTAAGTGGGCATAGCTCAGTGCTGCCTACTTTCTAATTCTTTCTTCTTCTTTATTCCCAATGCTCCACTCACCCCCATTTTTCCATCCATCTCACCAACCCATATTTGTTGCTTTCTTCCCACACTATTAGTGTTTGATTTATTTTATTTAAATAAATGGTTAATTGCCATATGACTACATTTCCACCATTCCACTCACCATTTCTTTATCTCCCACTTAAATTCCACTTCTCTTCCCTTTCTTTCTTTATTTCTTTCATTGTCTTCTTCTTCCTCTCCATTCTCCTATAAATAGAAGCCTCATTCTTCTCACCAATTCACACCCCAATGGGGAGGGACAAACCCTCCTCTTTCTCTTCTCCATCTCACATCATATTTTCCATTCTCTAGTATTTAGGGTTTTCAAGTCTTCAAGGAGGAGGGGAGCTGTTTACACCATTACCACCAGCCATCAACCATCATCACCACCATCATCATCACCTTGGGAATCTCGACTTTTGAGTTACTCGCGTGAGGATTTAAGAGTTTGTGATCTTCGAGTTCTTCCTACTTTCCATATGGTACTTCAACTTATTCTTTAATTACTCTTTTTGAGTTCCTCTTTGTTGCTTGTTTATTCTTTGTACTAGTTAACATGACATGACGTTTATAATTTTCAGCCTATATTTTATGAGTTTATTTGATTGTTAGATCCTAATTAATTAGTTCTTCTAGCAGCTTATGTGACTCCGTTTATTTGATTCGGTTTTATTGAATCTTTTATGTGTTCTTGTTTTAAGGTTCGAAACTTAAGATGATTGCATGTAATTGGTGCTAGAATTAGGGTTTTAATACTAATTCACAAGTAGTAAAGGCTTATCAAACGGGTCGGAATCAAAATAAGAAGGATCGCGGATAGACGAGCGTTCGCTAGGTCGCGCACTTTAATTAACAACTCTTCTCCTATGCGTTAGATATGTTATTGATCGATCACCTTTGCATGTTTAATTGTTTAATCTAGATGAGCGTTCACTAGGTTAATTTTCATAGAAGAGGTTTTATTTGGGGAATGATAACCCGTGTGGGCATTCCACATATGTTAGTTTCGGTTTCATGGCTAGGGAACTTGGTTAATTTTCGGTCTAATGATTGGTAAACTTGTGTATATGTGGCTGAACTTTATATACTTTGTGTTTCATCATCATATTTTATTTATTCTTTGTAATATAATTAATTTATTTCATTCAATTTATTTCTCAATTCCCCTTTTTACTTTGTACATATGTATATATTTATATTTTATACTTGTTAATAATAATTCTTTATTTTTTTTAATTCTTTGTGACAATTTTTGTTAGGTACACCCTTTGATCTCCGTTGTGAACGATACCCTACTATGCACTATACTACTACCGATAGGGTTTTTTAAATTGATGCTCATTTTGGGCGTATCAACCCTGGGTGACGGGTTTGTAAAATTGGATTCAGAGGACTAGTCCACTAAATGAATCCTGCCTCTCACTTATCTCTTGTGATCTGGCCATTCGCCTTCTGAAAACACGGAAAGTCATTTAAGTCAAGGCATTGCACCTAGGCCGTAAGTCCACCTTGAGTTACCGCTTGGAATCAACTTTCATTTTTTTTCAACTATATTCAGACAAAAGAAAATGTTTTTGTACACTTTAGGTATATTGGATTAAACATGACTTTAAGATGGGTAGCTGTTTCAGTCCCATTGCACATTGAAGTCCTCTGTTCCCGTACTTAAGTGTATTGTGTAAATAAAATATACGTAGACATAGGAAAATTTTATTTATTCATTTTGTATAGATAATTTGTGACATATTTTTAACTTTGTAAATATTCTATTTTTATTTTGTAAAATTTTTACTAACCTTTTTATTTTGTATAGGAAATAATCCGGGTTTATCGGAAATTTTACCACATACATCGGAGCATACGTTTAGGAAGTCAAGGTTGAAAAGCCTTGAGGTTGATGTCTTGTTGGTGATTTTCGGTTTCCTCGGGTGTAAAAAGGTAAGTTTTCTTTTAACTCTCGTTATTTATTTAAAAAATAAAAAAATAAAAAAATTTGTAATTGTAAATAATAAAAAAAAGAGTGTTTGTTTGTTTTATTATTTGTAATTATTTATTTTTACTGTTTATAATTACTGTTTGTTTTATTTTCGGGCTTGTTGTAGTTATTTGTTATTAGGCCTTAGGCCCATTTGTGTGATTGGTTAGGGTTTTAGGTTTCGTAAAATAAAAAATAAAAAATAAAAAATAAAAAATAAAAAATATAGCCCATTGGGCTCGTGTCATTCACGAAGCCCAAAACCCGTAACCCAAGCCCATTAGTGTGTCGGGCCTGTTCGTTTTTAGGCCCATTAGTTAAGCCCACCAATAATGGCCCGTACTCTACGTGGCCAGGCCCACTTTAAGGCCCAAACCATTCTGATGGCCCAAGCCCGTTTAAAGTGTCGGCAAGCGCGTGTGCTACGCGTTTTCACTGTTCACTTTACGACTTTTCGTAAAGTATTAAAAAAATAAAAAAAATAAAAAATCGAAAATCAAGAAAAAATGTGATTGGGCCGACGCACGACTTTTGCGTCGGCCGAATTGTTTAATAAATCGACGTGCGTGTTCACTATTCCCTTTGCGACTTTCGTCGCTCGATCCGTGATTTACGGATCTTTGTCTTCGACTTTGGACACGCGTCCGTCCGTTCGTTTCCCTTCCCTTCGGTTTGCGTTAGTGCCTTAGTCATTTCACGCAATTTCCCTTAGTCTCTCTCTCTCTTTCTCTCGTTTTCTCTCTCGTGTTCTTCGTGTTCTTCCGTTTTTCCCAGAAAACCTCCCAAATCCCATAAGCTTTCCTCCCTTCCCAACCCAAAAATGGCCAAGAGAGTCAATTCTTTCAGCGATTTGTTTCAGGCAGGTCCTTCAGAGAACCCAATCTTTGAAGGTCTGGCTGAAATAATTCCCCCGAGCATGCTCAATAGCGCCGATGCTAGCATGCCGACCCAGCCACAACCACAACCGCAACCACTACCCCAAGCACCAATTTTGGTTGCTGATCCACCCGCCGAGCCGGAAGCCGCTCCTGTCTATAGGAGACTTCCGAGGAGCAAATACACCAAAGCTCAGAGAGATGCACTGGCGGCTTTCTTTGCGGTGTATTCTCACCCCACCAAGCCACAACGAGAAAGATTTGGTCCGAAAATCGGACTCGAGGAGGACCAAGTCTACTATTGGGGGTCGAGAAATAGGAAGAAGTTCGGTATCATTACATCTGAGCAGCGTATTGCCGAGCTAGAAAGAAGAAACGATCAGCTGGTGAGCAAGAACGAGGAGCTTCAAATGCAGAATCAATGATAGGAGCACAAAGTGTGACGTTTTTAATGTGTTTTCCCTACTATTTGGCTATGATTTAATTGTAACTTTGCTATTTTAGCTTAGTTTCCATATTTGAGTCCAAAATGATGTACTAATGTGAACATGTGCAGAAACGAAGTGTAATGGGCTTTTGCGAGGCCCATTAAGAGGTGAGCTGTCGTGAGGCCCAAGATGAAGGCCCAAATCCATGAAGAAAGGCCCAAGCCCAAGAAGAAAGGCCCAAGCCCAAGAAAGAAGTCCACAAAGCATGAAGGAAGGCCCAAGTCCACAAAGCATGAAGGAAAGGTCCAAGCCCATTTTCGGAGAATCTGCCTGTGCAGATCAGTCAACTTTGGAAGTGCATATCTCCCACTTGCACCGTTGGATCCAGCTGTATTTTTGGCACACGCTGCATGTGTGTGTTAGATATTGTGTATTAAAATTTGAGAATGATCCAACCGTTCAAACGTGCATTATTCCGTTCTAAGTGGGAATAGCTCAGTGCTGCCTGCTTTTTATTTCTTTCATTTTCTTTTATTCTCATTGCTCCACTCACCACCATATTTCCACCCATCTCACCACACTATCTTTGTTT
Source organism: Rubus idaeus (assembly GCA_030142095.1). NCBI lineage: Eukaryota > Viridiplantae > Streptophyta > Magnoliopsida > Rosales > Rosaceae > Rubus > Rubus idaeus. Next base: position 14,220,394 of record CM057968.1, on the reverse strand, counting down.
CTTTCTTCCCACACTATTAGTGTTTAATTTCTTTTTGGTAAATAAATGGTTAATTGCCATATGATTCCATTTCCACCACCACTTACCATTTCTTTATCTCCCATTCACATTCCACTTCTTTTCCCTTTCTTTGTTTATTTCTTCCATTGTCTTCTTCTTCCTCTCCATTTTCCTATAAATAGGAGCCTATTTCTCTTCACCAATTCACCAATTCACACCCCAATGGGGAGGGACAAACCCTCCTCTTTCTCTTCTCACATCATATTTCCATTCTCTAGTACTTAGGGTTTTCAAGGCTTCAAGGAGGAGGAGAAGGCGTCTACACCATCACCACCAGCCCTATTTCAGCGTCACCATCACCATCACCACCTTGTCTTCACAGCTTGGATTACTTGTGGTCAAGGATTCAAGATGTGGCTTCAAGATCTTCATGCTATTCATACGGTGTATTTCGACTTAGCCTTTAAATTTATGCCTCTTTGTTGCTTGTTTATCCTTTGTATTAGTTAACATGACATGATTTATATAATTTTCAGCCTTTGTTTATGGGTTTATTTAATTGTTGGATCCTAATTAATTAGTTCTTCTAGTAGCTTATGTGACTCCGTTTATTTGATTCTATTTTAGTAGATAACTTTTATATGTTTTTGTTTTAAGGTTGCAAACTTAAGATGATTGCATATAATTGGTGCTAGAATTAGGGTTTTAATTCTAATTCACAAGTAGTAAAGGCTTTGGAAAGAGGTCGGAAACAAATAAGAAGGATCACGGATAGATGGGCGGTCCCACTAGGTCGTGCACTTTAATTAACAACTCTTCTTTTATGCGTTGGACATGTTTTGATTAGCTACCTTTGCATGTTTGATTGGTTAATCTAGGTGCGGTCGCTTAGGTTAATTTTCATGAAAGTGGTTTTATTTGGGGAATGATAATTGGCGGTCCAGCATTCCACATATGTTAATTTCGGTTTCATGGCTAGGGAACTTGGTTAATTTTCGGTCCAATAATTGGTAAACTTGTATACTTGTGGCTGAACTTTATATACTTTGTGTTTCATCTCTTATTTAATTCATTCTTTGTAAATTAATTAATTTATTTCATTCAATTTATTTCTTAAACCCCCCTTTTACTTTGTACATATGTATATATTTATACTTTATACTTGTTAATAATAATTATTTATTTTATTTAATTTCTTGTGACATTTTTTGTTAGGTACACCCTTTGATCTCCGTTGTGAACGATACCCTACTATGCACTATACTACTACCGATAGGGTTTTTTTAAATTGATGCTCCTTTTGGGCGTATCAATTTTTGGCGCCGTCGACGTGGATTGACAATGTTCCTAACCTAATATTTTTTTTGTTGATACTGTTTATAATATTTTGTAATTATTACTGTTTTTATTACTTGTATATAATTACTGTTTACTTTTTATTGTTTATAATTTTACTATTTTTTTTAACTGTTCATATTACTTGTTTATATTACTTGTATATATTTTGTTACACTTAGTAATTATACTTAGGTATCCTAAATATAGTTGATTATTTTTTGGTTGTTGTAAGTTGTAACTTGAACGGAAATAGGTAAGGTCCTTTTATTAATATTGGCCTAAACCCTTCATTTGTACCGTAAGGTCACTTGAGGTTGAGGGCGGCCTTTATTAACACTTGGAGAATTGTCGAACACTTAAGTGCTTTCTCAACTGAGTAAGGGGCACATGAATGGTGTCTAGATATGATCAAGACTCTGGGTGACGGGTTTGTAAAATTGGATTCAGAGGACTTGTCCACTAAATGAATCCTGCCTCTCGCTTATCTCTTGTGATCTGGCCATTCGCCTTCTGAAAACACGGAAAGTCATTTACGTCAAGGCATTGCACCTAGGCCGTAAGTCCACCTTGAGTTACCGCTTGGAATCAACTTTCATTTTTTTTCAACTATATTCAGGCAAAAGAAAATATTTTTGTGTAAATAAAATATACGTAGACATAGGAATATACGTAGACATAGAATATACTTAGACATAGGAAATTTTATTCATTCATTTTGTATAGATAATTTGTGACACATTTTTAACTTTGTAAATATTTTGTTTTTATTTTGTAAATTTATTACTAACCTTTTTATTTTGTATAGGAAATAATCCGGGTTTATCGGAAATTTTACCACATACATCGGAGCATACGTTTAGGAAGTCAAGGTTGAAAAACCTTGAGGTTGATGTCTTGTTGGTGATTTTCGGTTTCCTCGGGAGTAAAAAGGTAAGTTTTCTTTTCACTCTCGTTATTTATTTGATTTAAAAAAATAAAAAATAAAATAAAAAATAAAAATAAAAATTAGAAAATTTGTAATTGTTTATAAAAAAAATAAAAAAAGTGCTTGTTTTGTTTTACTGTTTGTAATTATTTATTTTTACTATTTATAATTACTGTTTGTTTTATTTTTGGGCTTGTTAGTTAGTTTGTTTGTTATTGGGCCTTAGGCCCGTTTGTGTGATTGGTTAGTGTTTTGGGTTTCGAATAAAAAGAAAAAAATAAAAAAATAAAAAATTTAGCCCATTGGGCTCGTGACATTCACGAAGCCCAAAACCCGTAACCCAAGCCCATTAGTGTGTCGGGCCTGTTCGTTTTTAGGCCCATTAGTTTAAGCCCACCAATAATGGGCCGGAGTTTTCTTTGGCCCAGGCCCACTTTAAGGCCCAGACCATTCCGATGGCCCAAGCCCGTTTAAAGTGTCGGCAAGCGCGTGTGCTACGCGTTTTCACTGTTCACTTTACGACTTCTCGTAAAGTATTAAAAAAATAAAAAAATAAAAAATCGAAAATCAAGAAAAAATGTGATTGGGCCGACGCACGACTTTTGCGTCGGCCGATTTGTTTAATAAGCCGCATGCGTTTTCACTGTACGCTTTGCGACTTTCGTCGCCCGATCCACAATTTGCGGGTCTTCTGTCTGTGGCACGTGTGCGAGCGTGCGTCCGTTCCTTCCTTTCCCTTCGTTTGCGTTAGTTCCCTTAGGTCATTTCGCGTTTTCCCTTAGTCTCTCTCTCTTTTCTCTCGTTTTCTCTCTCGTGTTCTTCATCTGTTCTTGAGTTTTCCCGAAAACCTCCAAAATTCCGGTAAACTTTCCTCCCATCCCAACCCGAAAATGGCCAAAAGAGTTAATTCTTTCGGCGACTTGTTTCGGGCGGGTCCTTCGAGAACCAAATCTTTGAAGGTCGGGCTGAAATAATTCCACCGAGCATGCTCGATAGCGCCGATGCTAGCATGCCGACCGAGCCACAACCACAACCGCAACCACTACCTCAAGCACCAATCTTGGTTGCTGATCCACCTGTTGAGCCGGAAGCCGCTCCTGTCTATAGGAGACTTCCGAGGACAAAGTACACCAAAGCTCAGAGAGATGCACTGGCGGCTTTCTTTGCGGTGTATTCTCACCCCACCAAGCCACAAAGAGAAAGATTTGGTCCGAAAATCGGACTTGAGGAGGACCAAGTCTATTATTGGGGGTCGAGAAATAGGAAGAAGTTCGGTATCATTACGTCTGAGCAACGTATTGCCGAGTTAGAGCGAAGAAACGATCGAGCTGGTGAGCAAGAACGAGGAGCTTCAAATGCGAATCAACGACTCGTCGATGCTCTCCACAGCGGCATCTGTCCCATTGCGGAGGTCCCGTTCCGCACTCGGATGTGCCAGGCGAAGGCTCGAAGTTGTTCCTCCACAACAAGAGCCTCTTCTCGAGTTGTCCGATGATTCGATCGACATGGACCACTTGAGACGGGATGTGCGGAGCCTCATGCCTACACTAGTCGAGCGCCCATCCGCACCTATTCCATCCGACCATCTTCCCGGACCTGCTCACGATCTTGTCGGAGTCCACACCGACTTGATCTCGGATATCGCCCGCAAGGCCAAGCACGAGCTCATGCTCGCGGCCACTGCCGGATTTCCTTTGTGGATAACTTCACCGACTCCCGATACTTCCATTCATCCCGAAACTCTTAACCGCGCCGAGTACTTGCGAGTGTTTCAACGTGGCGAGCCTGCGCCATACTTCAAATCGGAATCCTCGAGACACTCGCAACCATTCACCTTCATCCAACCACCATCGTTGAAATCTTAATGGATGTTGGTCGATGGTTGCCCGTCTTCTGTAGCATGGTCACAAACGCTCAGATGTTGGAGATCCTACCCTCCGACAACGCAGTAGGCTACGAGGACCAGAAGCAAGTGATGTCGGCCGAGTTTCTGGTGCCATCTCACATCGTTTCGACTCGTGAAGTCCAGTTCGTTCGGTACTCTCAATTACAACTGGATGGAAGTTGGATCGTCGTGGATGTCTCCGTGGATGAACTGCGTTCAAATCCAAAGCCTTCCGTGAGATCGATTTGCCGAAAACGCCCCTCCGGATGCCTGATACGTGATCTTCAGAATGGTTCTTCCTTGGTCACTTGGGTGGAGCACGTGGATGTACGCGAGAAGGAGATGAAGGCCATTTTCGAACCTTTTGTTCATTCAGGGTTCGCTTTTGGTGCAAAGTGTTGGATCTCAACTCTCCAACGACAAGCCGAGCGCTACATGTGCGCCACAGGTATCCACACTTCACCCGGTGACTCTATCATCTCTCCTGAAGGAAGAAGAGGCCTGGCGGAAATGGCAAAACAGATGACAATCTGTTTCTTCAACGATATCAGCAACTCCACGTACCACCACTGGACTTGTTCGAACCGAACAAGAGACACTCGAATGGAGGTCAGGACCAACAAGCGAAGGGGTGATCCGAGCAAGCCCCCTGGAGTCAATCGTACTGCTGGTTGTTCCGTCGTTCATCTATCTCATCACACCAGGATCTTTGAGTTCCTCAAAGACGTTCAAACTAGACCAATGTGGGATAGCATGTCGATGGACAGCTCGGTGCGTGTGCTAGCAAATTTCTCTATCGGTCTTGACCCGCGGAACCAGATTTCGGTGCTCGCCATAGATAGTCACAACGACTTCCTTATTCTTCAGGAGTGTTGCACCGATGCAACGGGGTCGTCTGTGATTTATGCACCGATCAACCATTCCATTTTCCAGTGTTTGCTATCTGGAGTTCAACCGGAGCCATTTCCGCTTATGTCTTCAGGCTTCTCCATTCTGCCAAACGTATCCGGAGCTGTACTTGACGGAACACTGCTGACTATAGTGTTCCAGATCTCGGTGAAGGCTACATCAGCCAAGTCTGCCGTGGAGTCGGCAACTACCCTTGTCCAGGACACACTTCAAAGGATCAGAGCCGCAGTCAATTAAGGAGCAAACGTTTGATGCAAGGCCCTGCTAGCCTTGTTTGTGACTGTTGGTGACTTGCTTCGGGAGGAACTTCACGATCTTCAAGGGGGAGATTTTCTTTAACCTATCTTTTTCATTTGTATAAATGTTGTGTGTTTACTTCTGTTTATTTCTATTTGTGTGTTTATTTATGTTTGTGTGCTTAAATTCAATAACCATGCTTGGATTTTTCATTTTCGTGAAATATATGTCTAACATTGAGGACAATGTTTAATTCAAGTGTGGGGGGAAGGTTTATTTAAAAAGAAAAGAAAAAAATTTGAAAAACTGAAAAAAAATTCAAAAAAATAATTTACTTGTTTTCGTTTTCTACGGTAACAATATATCGACTAGATCATACTTACTCCCTTGGTAGCGTTGAACCTACCATTGCACTAAGTAAGTCACTGTGGTCACGTATTGTTACCCTAATAAAAAAATTGAAAATAAAAAAAAATAGTTTTGTAAGCTCGTTTGTTTCGCACTGGCTTTGGAGCTATCGAGTCTTAGAAAGTGTTTGTTTGTTTATTTGAGCTATATCAAAAATAAAAATATAATCAAATAAATCAAAAAATCAAAAATTACAAAAATATGTGCTTCTGTTTTGTGTGTTTTGTGCTTTGTTCTTTCCAATTCCGATGATGAATTGAGTTTAAATTGTTGTGATTAGGAGAATGTTTATTATATGTCAAGGCTTTGTGTAGTTTGCTTTGGATTTAATATGCATAACTTGTGATTGCTCGAATTTCCATGTTCACTTAACCTGTTTCGATTAGTTGATTGCAATCCGAGAAGCACATTTGAACATACATTGTCATGCATACCCAGAAAATGTGAGAATTTGAGCCTATTGAATATTCACATGTATGCATCATTCATACATTTACTCGTTCTTCATGTGTGCACAATTCATGAGTTTTGAACCTAGAACTTGCTCAGAGACCACTTGAAACTTTTTATTAATCTGTGATGAATTAGAGATGATTAAGGCATTAGTAAAGCACCATGGCCAAACTGACTTACAGCCCTGTAAACACTAATCCTTTAGGTTAACCTCTTTTGAGCCTAACATGTTTTTAGCCTTTTTCTTTGTTAACCCGCTTACTCCTAACCTGTTTTTAGCTTAAACACTAACCTGCCTTTGTTCCAACATGTGTTAAAGAGACAATTTTGTGACTTGTGGTGGTATTTTGTGCTTGAAAAGTCTTCTGGTTTGTGAAAGAAGTAAGTGTGGGGGTGTTGTTAAAAAAAAAATGTTGGGTAAAAAAAAATTATATATATATATACAAAAAGACAAAAAAAAAAAAAAAAAAAAAAAAAAAAAAGAAAAAAAAAAGAATAAGAAGTTTTTGTTCTGAAAGTGTGAAAGATTGGAGGTGAATAAAAGTTTGGTTGTTTGATTGTTTAAGCATATAGAAAACAAGTCACAAAATTGTTTTGTGGAACACTCGGGACATTTTGTTTTTCCTATCCCTTCGTTTCTTTTAACCCCTAACCTTTGACCCCATTACACCATTGAAAGCCCTTATGATTTAATGATTTGTGGATTAATTGTGGAGAGTTGGTTAATGAGCAAGCTTATGGGAACATTACTTGTGTAATTGTTTTGAGAGTAAACACTTAACCCTAAACACTGAGCGGAAATATTTAGTGATCATTGTGAGTTTTAGTGGTTAATGTTGTTTTTATGTGCCTATTGGATTGTATGAGATTGATTGTATACTTGGTTTTCACACACTTCACCCGAGCATGAATGAGATGTACATGTTAAATGCTTAGCAAATTCTTTAGCCTTGGTATATAATTTTTATTCTGTTGATTACAACTGTTGTGAACTCGCTGAGGATTATGGTTGGAAAGAATATATGTTTTGTGTTTCCCTTTTCTGTTTTGTGTTGTTCTGTTTGACGTTTTGTGTTGCTAAGGGACTAGCAATAGCTAAGTGTGGGGGAATTTGATAGGAGCACAAAGTGTGACGTTTTTAATGTGTTTTCCCTACTATTTGGCTATGATTTAATTGTAACTTTGCTATTTTAGCTTAGTTTCCATATTTGAGTCCAAAATGATGTACTAATGTGAACATGTGCAGAAACGAAGTGTAATGGGCTTTTGCGAGGCCCATTAAGAGGTGAGCTGTCGTGAGGCCCAAGATGAAGGCCCAAATCCATGAAGAAAGGCCCAAGCCCAAGAAGAAAGGCCCAAGCCCAAGAAAGAAGTCCACAAAGCATGAAGGAAGGCCCAAGTCCACAAAGCATGAAGGAAAGGTCCAAGCCCATTTTCGGAGAATCTGCCTGTGCAGATCAGTCAACTTTGGAAGTGCATATCTCCCACTTGCACCGTTGGATCCAGCTGTATTTTTGGCACACGCTGCATGTGTGTGTTAGATATTGTGTATTAAAATTTGAGAATGATCCAACCGTTCAAACGTGCATTATTCCGTTCTAAGTGGGAATAGCTCAGTGCTGCCTGCTTTTTATTTCTTTCATTTTCTTTTATTCTCATTGCTCCACTCACCACCATATTTCCACCCATCTCACCACACTATCTTTGTTTCTTTCTTCCCACACTATTAGTGTTTAATTTCTTTTTGGTAAATAAATGGTTAATTGCCATATGATTCCATTTCCACCACCACTTACCATTTCTTTATCTCCCATTCACATTCCACTTCTTTTCCCTTTCTTTGTTTATTTCTTCCATTGTCTTCTTCTTCCTCTCCATTTTCCTATAAATAGGAGCCTATTTCTCTTCACCAATTCACCAATTCACACCCCAATGGGGAGGGACAAACCCTCCTCTTTCTCTTCTCACATCATATTTCCATTCTCTAGTACTTAGGGTTTTCAAGGCTTCAAGGAGGAGGAGAAGGCGTCTACACCATCACCACCAGCCCTATTTCAGCGTCACCATCACCATCACCACCTTGTCTTCACAGCTTGGATTACTTGTGGTCAAGGATTCAAGATGTGGCTTCAAGATCTTCATGCTATTCATACGGTGTATTTCGACTTAGCCTTTAAATTTATGCCTCTTTGTTGCTTGTTTATCCTTTGTATTAGTTAACATGACATGATTTATATAATTTTCAGCCTTTGTTTATGGGTTTATTTAATTGTTGGATCCTAATTAATTAGTTCTTCTAGTAGCTTATGTGACTCCGTTTATTTGATTCTATTTTAGTAGATAACTTTTATATGTTTTTGTTTTAAGGTTGCAAACTTAAGATGATTGCATATAATTGGTGCTAGAATTAGGGTTTTAATTCTAATTCACAAGTAGTAAAGGCTTTGGAAAGAGGTCGGAAACAAATAAGAAGGATCACGGATAGATGGGCGGTCCCACTAGGTCGTGCACTTTAATTAACAACTCTTCTTTTATGCGTTGGACATGTTTTGATTAGCTACCTTTGCATGTTTGATTGGTTAATCTAGGTGCGGTCGCTTAGGTTAATTTTCATGAAAGTGGTTTTATTTGGGGAATGATAATTGGCGGTCCAGCATTCCACATATGTTAATTTCGGTTTCATGGCTAGGGAACTTGGTTAATTTTCGGTCCAATAATTGGTAAACTTGTATACTTGTGGCTGAACTTTATATACTTTGTGTTTCATCTCTTATTTAATTCATTCTTTGTAAATTAATTAATTTATTTCATTCAATTTATTTCTTAAACCCCCCTTTTACTTTGTACATATGTATATATTTATACTTTATACTTGTTAATAATAATTATTTATTTTATTTAATTTCTTGTGACATTTTTTGTTAGGTACACCCTTTGATCTCCGTTGTGAACGATACCCTACTATGCACTATACTACTACCGATAGGGTTTTTTTAAATTGATGCTCCTTTTGGGCGTATCAATCAACGACTCGTCGATGCTCTCCACAGCGGCATATGTCCCAATTGCGGAGGTCCTGTTCCGCATTCAGATGTGCCTAGGCGAAGGCTCGAAGTTGTTCCTCCACAACAAGAGCCTATTCTTGAGTTGTCCGATGATTCCATCGACATGGACCACTTAAGACGGGATGTGCGGAGCCTCATGCCTACCCTAGTCGAGCGCCCATCCATACCTGTGCCATCTAATCTTCCGGGACCTGCTCATGATCTTGTCGGAGTCCACACCGACTTGATCTCGGATATCGTCCGTAAGGCCAAACACGAGCTCCTGCTCATGGCCACTGCCGGTTTTCCTCTATGGATTTCTTCACCGACTCCCGACACGTCTATTCATCCCGAGACTCTTCATAGGGCCGAGTACTTGCGAGTGTTTCAACGAGCTGAACCTGCACCGTACTTCAAGGCGGAATCCTCGAGACACTCGGCAACCATTCACCTTTATCCGACCACCATTGTTCAGATCTTAATGGATGTTGGTCGATGGTTGCCCGTCTTCTGTAGCATGATTACAAACGCCAAGACGTTGGAGATCCTATCCTCCAGCAACGAAGAAGGCTACGAGGAGCAGAAGCAGGTGATGTCGGCCGAGTTTCTGGTGCCATCTCACATCGTTTCGACTCGTGAAGTCCAGTTCGTTCGGTATTCTCACCAACAACTGGATGGAAGTTGGGTCGTTGTGGATGTCTCCGTGGATGAACTGCGTTCAAATCCAAAGCCTTCCGTGAGATCGATTTGCCGAAAACGCCCCTCCGGATGCCTGATACGTGATTTGCATAATGGATCTTCCTTAGTTACACGGGTGGAGCACGTGGATGTACGCGAGAAGGAAATGAAGGCCGGTTTCGAACCATTTGTTCATTCGGGGGTTCGCTTTTGGTGCAAAGCGTTGGATCTCAACCCTCCAACGACAAGCCGAGCGCTACATGTGCGCCACGGTATCCACTCTTCACCCGGTGACTCGATTATTTCTCTTGAAGGAAGAAGAGGCCTGGCGGAAATGGCAAAACAGATGACAATCTGTTTCTTCAACGATATCAGCAACTCCACATACCACCACTGGACTTGTTCGAACCGAACAAGAGACACTCGAATGGAGGTCAGGACCAACAAGCGAAGGGGTGATCCGAGCAAGCCCCCTGGAGTCAATCGTACTGCTGGTTGTTCTGTCGTGCATCTTTCCCATCACACCAGGATCTTTGAGTTCCTCAAAGACGTTCAGACTAGACCAATGTGGGATAGTATGTTGATAGGTGCATAATTGTACAACTTTTTATATCAATTTCTCTACATTTTTGTTGTTAGTTTCTCATAAATTTGTGTTATTTATTTAGTTTTTGTGTTTGTAGGTTTCCTATTGCAAATAAAGAGAAAAGAAGATAAGTTGAGGAAAATAAGCAAAGTGTTGGAAATTTACGAAGTCTAATGGGCTTTTTCGAGGCCCATTAAGAGGTGCGCTGCCGTGAGGCCCAAGATGAAGGCCCAAGTTCAAGATGAAGGCCCAAGCCCAAGATGAAGGCCCAAATCCATGAAGGAAGGCCCAAGCCCAAGAAGGAAGGCCCAAGTTCAAGATGAAGGCCCAAGCCCATATCTCCTAATTCAACCGTTGGATCCAGCTGTATTTTTGATGCACAATGCACGTGTGTGTTAGATATTCTGGATTCAAATTTCAGAATCATCCAACCGTTCAAACTTCAATTATGCCGTTCTAAGTGGGCATAGCTCAGTGCTGCCTACTTTCTAATTCTTTCTTCTTCTTTATTCTCAATGCTCCACTCACCCCCATTTTTCCATCCATCTCACCAACCCATATTTGTTGCTTTCTTCCCACACTATTAGTGTTTGATTTCTTTTATTTAAATAAATGGTTAATTGCCATATGACTACATTTCCACCATTCCACTCACCATTTCTTTATCTCCCACTTAAATTCCACTTCTCTTCCTTTTCTTTCTTTATTTCTTGCATTGTCTTCTTCTTCCTCTCCATTCTCCTATAAATAGCAGCCTCATTCTTCTCTTCAAACACACCCCAATGGGGAGGGACAAACCCTCCTCTTTCTCTTCTCCATCATATTTTCCATTCTCTAGTATTTAGGGTTCTCAAGGCTTCAAGGAGGAGGAAAGGCGGCTGCACCATCACCATCATCACCATCAATTTCGTCCATCATCATCACCACCTTGCTGCACACGGTTTGGATTACTTGCTTTCAAGGATTCAAGGTTTCGTGGTCTTCAAGTCTTCATGCTATTCCATATGGTGTAATATGACTTTTCCTTTAATTATTCTTATGAATTCCTCTTTGTTGCTTGATTATTCTTTGTATTAGTTAACATGACATGATTTATATAATTTCCAGCCTATTTATATGAGTTTATTTAGTTATTGGATCCTAATTAATTAGTTCTTCTAGTAGCTTATGTGACTCTGTTTAGTTGATCTGAATTATAGAAAACTTTTATGTGTTTATGTTATAGGGATCGATACTTATAATATTTGCATATAATTGAAGCTAGAGTTAGGGATTACAATTCACCTAATAGTTTTGGAAACCTAATTCACGAGTAGTAAAGGCTTTGGACAAAGGTCGGTGTCAAATAAAAAGGATTGCGGACATATGGACTTTTCTATAATGGGTCGTGCACTTTAATTAACAACTCTTTTCTATGCGTTAAATATGGTTTGATTAGCTAGCTTTCTAGACTAAGATGGCATGTTTAATTGGTTAATCTAGGTGCTTTCACTTAGGTTAATTTTCGTAGAGAGGTTTTATTTGGGGAATGGTTAGCTTCTAACTTTCCACATATGTTAATTGACAGGGCCCAAAAGGGACATCGTCAATTTAAAAAAACCCTATCGGTAGTAGTATAGTGCATAGTAGGGTATCGTTCACAACGGAGATCAAAGGGTGTACCTAACAAAAAATTGTCACAAAGAATTAAATAAAATAAAGAATTATTATTAACAAGTATAAGGAATATATACATATGTACAAAGTAAAAGGGGGGGATTGAGTGATAAATTGAATGAAATAAATTAATTAAATTACAAAGAATAAATTAAATAAGATGGGATGAAACATAAAGAATATAAAGTTCAGCCACAAGTATACAAGTTTACCAATTATTGGACCGAAAATTAACCAAGTTCCCTAGCCATGAAACCGAAATTAACATATGTGGAATGCTGGACCGCCAATTATCATTCCCCAAATAAAACCACTTTCATGAAAATTAACCTAAGCGACCGCACCTAGATTAACCAATCAAACATGCAAAGGTAGCTAATCAAAACATGTCCAACGCATAAAAGAAGAGTTGTTAATTAAAGTGCACGACCTAGTGGGACCGCCCATCTATCCGTGATCCTTTTTATTTGTTCCGACCTCTTTCCAAAGCCTTTACTACTTGTGAATTAGAATTAAAACCCTAATTCTAGCACCAATTATATGCAATCATCTTAAGTTTGCAACCTTAAAACAAAAACATATAAAAGTTATCTACTAAAATAGAATCAAATAAACGGAGTCACATAAGCTACTAGAAGAACTAATTAATTAGGATCCAACAATTAAATAAACCCATAAACAAAGGCTGAAAATTATATAAATCATGTCATGTTAACTAATACAAAGGATAAACAAGCAACAAAGAGGCATAAATTTAAAGGCTAAGTCGAAATACACCGTATGGATAGCATGAAGATCTTGAAGCCACATCTTGAATCCTTGACCACAAGTAATCCAAGCCATGAAGACAAGGTGATGATGGTGATGGTGATGTTGAATAGGGGCTGGTGGTGATGGTGTAGACGCCTTCTCCTCCTCCTTGAAGACTTGAAAACCCTAAATACTAGAGAATGAAAAATATGATGTGAGAAGAGAAAGAGGAGGGTTTGTCCCTCCCCATTGGGGTGTGTATTTGTGAATTGGTGAGGAGAATGAGGCTGCTATTTATAGGAGAATGGAGAGGAAGAAGAAGACAATGCAAGAAATAAAGAAAGAAAAGGAAGAGAAGTGGAATGTGAGTGGTAGAAAAGAAGTGGTAAGTGGAATGGTGGAAATGTAGTCATATGGCAATGAACCATTTATTTAGGTAAAAGAAATCAAACACTAATGGTATGGAGAGAAAGCAACAAAGATAGTGTGGTGGGATGGATGGCAATATGGTGGTGAGTGGAGCAATGAGAATAAAAGAAAATGAAAGAAATAAAAAGCAGGCAGCACTGAGCTATTCCCACTTAGAACGGAATAATTCACGTTTGGACGGTTGGATGATTCTCAAATTTTAATACAGAATATATAACACACACGGGCAACGTGTATCAAAATTACAGCTGGATCCAACGGTGCAATTGGGATATATGGGCTTCGCAAGTTGACATATCTGCACAGGCAGATTGTCCGAAAATGGGCTTGGACCTTCCTTCTTGGGCTTGGGCCTTTCTTCTTGGGCTTGAGCCTTTCTTCATGGATTTGGGCCTTCATCTTCATGGATTTGGGCCTTCATCTTCATGGATTTGGGCCTTCATCTTGGGCCTCACGGTAGCTCACTTCTTAATGGGCCTCGAAAAAGCCCATTAGACTTCGTAAATTTCCGAGCTCCGATTTTCTGCACGTATTCACATTTATATATCATTTAGGGACTCAAATATGGAAACTAAGCAAAAATAGCAAAGTTACAATGAAATCATAGCCAAATAGTAGGGAAAATACATTAAAAACGTCACACTTTGTGCTCCTATCATTAATTTCGGTTTCATGGCTAGGGAACTTGGTTAATTTTCGGTCCAATAATTGGTAAACTTGTATACTTGTGGCTGAACTTTATATACTTTGTGTTTCATCCCATCTCATTTAATTTATTCTTTGTAGTTTAATTAATTTATTTCATTCAATTTATCTCTTAAACCCCCTTACTTTGTACATATGTATATATTTATACTTTATACATGTTAATAATAATTCTTTATTTTATTTAATTGTTTGTGACAATTTTTGTTAGGTACACCCTTTGATCTCCGTTGTGAACGATACCCTACTTACCACTATACTACTACCGACAGGGTTTTTTTTTAAATTGATGCTCCTTTTAGGCGGATCAATTTTTGGCGCCGTCGACGGGGATTGAAAATTCCTAACTATTATTTTGTGAATATTTGTGAATAATACTTATTTATACTTGTTGATATTTTGCTACACTTAGTAATTTATTTAGGTGTCTTTTTTATAGTTGATTATTTTTTGTTGTTGTAAGTTGTAACTTGAACGGAAATAGGTAAGGTCCTTTTGTTAATATTGGCCTAAACCCTTCATTTTTACCGTAAGGTTATTTGAGGTTGAGGGCGGCCTTTATTAATACTTGGACAATTGTCGAACACTTAAGTGCTTTCTCAACTGAGTAAGGGGCACATGGATGGTGTCTAGGTCGAGACCCTGGGTGACAGGTTTTGGATTCAGAGGACTATAGACAGACGAAAGTCGATAGGGGCTTGCCTTCGTAGTCCACCAAATGAATCCTGCCCCTCGCTTATCTCTCATATGATCTGGCCATTCGCCCTCTGAAAACACGGAAAGTCATTTAAGTCAAGGCATTGCACCTAGGCCGCAAGTCCACCTTGAGTTACCGCTTGGAATCAACTTTCTTTTTTTTCAACTATATTCAGACAAAAGAAAATATTTTTGTACACTTTAGGTATATTGGATTAAACATGACTTTAAGATGGGTAGCTGTTTCAGTCCCATTGCACATTGAAGTCCTCTGTTCCCGTACTTAAGTGTATTGTGTAAATAAAATATACGTAGACATAGGAAAATTTATTCATTCATTTTGTATAGATAATTTGTGACATATTTTTAACTTTGTAAATATTTTGTTTTTATTTTGTAAATTTATTACTAACCTTTTTATTTTGTATAGGAAATAATCCGGGTTTATTGGAAATTTTACCACATACATCGGAGCATACGTTTGCCAGACAGTGTCCATTTTCATGGACACAACAGTAACATTTTTCCCAAACTCGTTTATTTATTATAATTTATTTTTGTTTAATTAACTATTCGTGAATAATTTTGGGAAATGTTATTGTTTGTTTATTTTCTATTTTGTGTAATAATTGTTGGATTGAAGTTGATTAATTCTTCTAGCAGTTTATGTGAATTTTGTTTGTTTGGTTTTATCTTTAATGTTAAAACTAAATAATAAGGATCACGGATAGTTGGGCGGTCCCGCTAGGTCGTGCACTTGAATTAGCAACTCTTCTTCTATGCGTTAGACATGTTTAGATTAATTTCTTTTGCATGTTTAATTGTTTAGCCTGACAGGGTGGTCTCGGGGTTAATTTTCATAGTGAGGTTTTATTTGGGAGATGTATGGTGGTCCAGCATCTTACATATGTTAATTTCGGATTCATGGCTAGGGAGTTGGTTAATCTTCAAAACAATATTTGTGTGTTTTTCTTGTTTTCAAAAATAATAAAAATCCAAAAATATTTCCTTTTAATTATTTATTGTTTTCAAAAATCTCAAAACCCCCAAAAATACTTTTGTATATAATGTATATTTTTGTAAATAGAAACAATACTGTATAGTTCATTTAATTTTGTATATATATATATTCTTTATTCTTTATACTTGTTAATAATAATTATTTATTTAATTTAATTTTTCGTGACATTAAAAAGTAAATATAACAATCTTCTGTGGGAAAAACCTTTATTTCCCATTATACTTTACAACGACAATTGTTAGGAATTTAGGTAATAATTAATGACCGCGGTGAAATTGACACGCCCAAAATAAATTAATGACCTAGGTTTTTACGATCTAATCATTTTCCAAAAATTGACACGCCCAAAAGGAGGCATCAATTTAAAAAAAACCCTATCGGTTGTAGTATAGTGCATAGTAGGGTATCGTTCACAACGGAGATCAAAGGGTGTACCTAACAAAAATTGTCACAAAGAATTAAATAAAA
Organism: Rubus idaeus; assembly: GCA_030142095.1. Taxonomy (NCBI): domain Eukaryota; kingdom Viridiplantae; phylum Streptophyta; class Magnoliopsida; order Rosales; family Rosaceae; genus Rubus; species Rubus idaeus. The sequence continues at coordinate 14,204,206 of CM057968.1, read as the reverse complement.
TAAAGAATTATTATTAACAAGTATAAAGAATATATACATATGTACAAAGTAAAAGGGGGTTTAAGAGATAAATTGAATGAAATCAATTAATTAAATTACAAAGAATAAATTAAATAAGATGGGATGAAACATAAAATATATAAAGTTCAGCCACAAGTATACAAGTTTACCAATTATTGGACCGAAAATTAACCAAGTTCCCTAGCCATGAAACCGAAATTAACATATGTGGAATGCTGGACCGCCAATTATCATTCCCCAAATAAAACCACTTTCATGAAAATTAACCTAAGCGACCGCACCTAGATTAATCAATCAAACATGCAAAGGTAGCTAATCAAAACATGTCCAACGCATAAAAGAAGAGTTGCTAATTAAAGTGCACGACCTAGTGGGACCACCCATCTATTCGTGATCCTTTTTATTTGTTCCGACCTCTTTCCAAAGCCTTTACTACTTGTGAATTAGAATTAAAACCCTAATTCTAGCACCAATTATATGCAATCATCTTAAGTTTCGAACCTTAAAACAAAAACATATAAAAGTTATCTACTAAAACAAAATCAAATAAACGGAGTCACATAAACTACTAGAAGAACTAATTAATTAGGATCCAACAATTAAATAAACTCATAAACAAAGGCTGAAAAATACATAATTCATGTTGTGTTAACTAATACAAAAGATAAACAAGCAACAAAGAGGCATAAATTTAAAGGCCAAGTCGAAATACACCGTATGAATAGCATGAAGATCTTGAAGCCACATCTTGAATCCTTGACCACAAGTAATCAAAGCCGTGAAGACAAGGTGATGATGGTGATGGTGATGTTGAATAGGGGCTGGTGGTGATGGTGTAGACGCCAACGCAGAGAAGGAGAGATCACATGATGTGATGCTTGGAGAGCTGGAATTGATTCCATGTGAGGATGGACTGTAGTGGTGGTGGGATTTTGGTGGAGGCGGTAGGTGAAGATGCTGCCGGCAGTGGAGATGGTTGGTGAAGGTAGCGGCTGCAAAAATCCAAAATAAAATATAAACAAAATAAGTCAATAAATGAATAATTATCAAAAATAAATATAAATAGAAATATTAATAAAATAAAACAAGAGAAATTAAATAATAAAAGAAATTAAATCAAGTAAATAAAATAATTATTAGGGAAAATAAAATGGTGGTTTGAATTGTGTTCCACCACCGCGTGTGGTGGTTGCGCCTCCTTATGTGGTGGTTCGCCGACAAACTTGCCGGAATTCGGAACGGTTTCCGAAATCTTCGTACAATATTTAATTCCACATATATGAAAGTCACGGTTGACTTTCCGAATTACGCTGAAAACCTCCAAAATGCACCTATTCTGTGCAGATAAACATTTTCCTGATATTTTCCCTAAAAACACGAAAACAAATATTAAACAGATAATTAAGCTTTCGGAATAGCAAAATCCAGTAATTAAAGGCACTTTGTGAACGTATTTTACGTTCACATCACACCCCTACACTTGAACTATTGCTAGTCCTCTAGCAAACACAAAACAAAACAACACAAAACAGAAAGGGAAACACAAAACAGACAGTCTTTCCAACCATATTCCTCAGCGAGTTCGAAAGAATTATAATCAAGAGAATAAAAATTATATACCAAGGTTAAAGAATTTGCTAAGCATTTAACATGTACATCTCATTTATGCTCGGGTGTAGTGTGTGAAAACCAAGTATACAAATAATCTCATGCAATCCAATAGGCACATCGAAACAACATTAACCACTAAACCTCACAAGATTCACTAAATATTTCCGCTCAGTGTTTAGGGTTAACTGTTTACTCTCAAAACAATTACACAAGTAGTGTTCCCATATGCTTGCTCATTAACCAACTCTCTACAATTAATCTACAACTCATCAGATCATAAGGACTTTCAGGTGAAACAGGGGCCAAAGGTGAATGGTAAATGATGAATGGTAAATGAAGTGAAATGAAAGGACTCGAAATGAAAAATGTTTCACATGTTTGCAAGACAAGTCAACGACTTTGAAACTCATACATATGCTAAACCCGAAACAACTCTTATTTTCCTCCAACCTTTTATTGAAAGTAAAAACAAGAAAATAACTCTATTTTTTGATTTTCTCTTTCTGACATTTTTTTTTCTTTTCTATTTCTTTTTTTCTTTGAGGAATTTATTCCTTCTTTTTATTTCTGATTTTTTTTTCCTTGAATAAATACAACAAAATAAATACACCCCCACACTTGCCTTTTGGTATACTACCATACAAATCAAAACCCGAAGCATAAGAACACAAGAAGTCACTATCATCGTCTTGCAAACATAAATAAAACAAGGGTGAGATGGTGTGGGTGAACAAAAGAAACGGCTAATGAGTGTTTAGTTCAAAAGGGGATTCCTAAAGTTCGTGTTTAGATGGATGGTGAATATTTTGGCCATGGTGCTCAACTAATGCCTTACTCATTTCTAATTCATCACAGATTAACAAAACGTTTCAAGTGGTCTTTGAGCAAGTTCTAGGTTCAAAACTCATGAATTGTGCACACATGAAGAACGAGTAAATGTATGAAATATGCATACATGTGAATATTCAATAGGCTCAAATCCTCACAGTTTCTGGGTATGCATGACAATGTATGTTTAAATGTGCTTCTCGGATTACAATCAATTAATCGAAACAGGTTATGTGAACATGGAAATTCGAGCAATCACAAGTTATGCATATTAAATCCAAAGCAAACTACACAAAGCCTTGACATATAATAAACATTCTCCTAATGACAACAATTAAACTCAATTCATCATCGGAATTGGAAAGAACAAAGCACAAAACAAACAATAACACACAAAACAGAAGCAAATATTTTTGTCATTTTTGATTTTTTGGATTTTTTTTTTAATTTTTCAATGTAGGTAACAATACGTGACCACAGGGACTCACTTAGTGCAATGGTAGGTTCAACGCTACCAAGGGAGTGAGTGTGATATAGTCGATATACCGTTACCGTAGAAAACGAAAACAAACAAATAAATAAACAACAGAAGCAATTTTTTTTCTTTTTCAATTTTTTTTATTAGGGTAACAATACGTGACCACAGTGACTTACTAAGTGCAATGGTAGGTTCAACGCTACCAAGGGAGTAAGTATGATTTAGCCGATATATTGTTACCGTAGAAAACAAAAACAAGTAAATTATTTTTTTGAATTTTTCAAATTTTGTTTTTCAAATTTTTTTCTTTTCTTTTTAATAAACCTTCCCCCCACACTTGAATTAAACATTGCCCTCAATGTTAGACAGATATTTCACGAAAATGAGAAATTCAAGCATGGTTATTGAATTTAAATACACATACATAAATAAACACACAAAAACAACACACAAACAGAAGTAAACACACAACATATATACAAATGAAAAACAAATAAGTTAAAGAAAAACTCCCCCTTGAAGACCGTTAAGCTCCTCCCGAAGCAAGTCACCAACAGTCACAAACAAGGCTAGCAGGGCCTTGCATCCAACGTTTGCTCCTTAATTGACTGCGGCTCTGATCCGTTGAAGTGTGTCCTGGACAAGGGTAGTTGCCGACTCCACGGCAGACTTGGCTGATGTAGCCTTCACCGAGATCTGGAACACTATAGTCAGCAGTGTTCCGTCAAGTACAGCTCCGGATACGTTAGGTAGAATGGAGAAGCCTGAAGACATAAGCGGAAATGGCTCCGGTTGAACTCCAGATAGCAAACACTGGAAAATGGAATGGTTAATCGGCGCATAAATCACAGACGACCCTGTTGCATCGGTGCAACACTCCTGAAGGATGAGGAAGTCGTTGTGACTATCTGTAGCGAGCACCGAGATCTGGTTCCGCGGGTCAAGACCGATGGTGAAATTTGCTAGCACACGTACGTAGCCGTCCATCGACATACTATCCCATTGTGGTCTTGTACGCACGTCTTTGAGGAACTCAAAGATCCCGGTATGATGGGAAAGATGCACGACGTAACATCCAGCAGTACGATTGACTCCGGGGGGCTTGCTCGGATCACCCCTTCTCTTGTTGGTCCCGACCTCCATTCGAGTGTCCCTTGTTCGGTTCGAACAAGTCCGGTGGTGGTACGTGGAGTTGAGTGTCGTTGAAGAAACGATTGTCATCTGTTTTGCCATTTCCGCCAGCCTCTTCTTCCTTCAAGAGAAATAATCGAGTCACCGGGTGAAGAGTGGATACCTGTGGCGCACATGTAGCGCTCGGCTTGTCGTTGGAGTGTTGAGATCCAACGCTTTGCACCAAAAGCGAACCCTGAATGAACAAATGGTTCGAAACTGGCCTTCATTTCCTTCTCGCGTACATCCACGTGCTCCACCCAAGTGACCAAGGAAGATCCATTATGCAAATCACGTATCAGGCATCCGGAGGGGCGTTTTCGGCAAATCGATCTCACGGAAGGCTTTGGATTTGAACGCAATTCATCCACGGAGACATCCACGACGACCCAACTTCCATCCAGTTGTTGGTGAGAATACCGAACGAACTGGACTTCACGAGTTGAGACGATGTGAGATGGCACCAGAAACTCGGCCGACATCACCTGCATATGCTCCTCGTAGCCTTCTTCGTTGCTGGAGGAAAGGATCTCCAACGTCTTGGCGTTTGTGATCATGCTACAGAAGACTGGCAACCATCGACCAACATCCATTAAGATCTGAACGATGGTGGTCGGATAAAGATGGATGGTTGCCGAGTGTCTCGACGATTCGGCTTTGAAGTACGGAGCAGGTTCAGCTCGTTGAAACACTCGCAAGTACTCGGCCCTATGAAGAGTCTCGGGATGAATAGACGTGTCGGGAGTCGGTGAAGTTATCCACAAAGGAAATCCGGCAGTGGCCATGAGCAGGAGCTCGTGTTTGGCCTTACGGACGATATCCGAGATCAAGTCGGTGTGGACTCCGACAAGATCGTGAGCAGGTCCGGGAAGGGTGTCAGATGGCACAGGTATGGATGGGCACTCGACAAGGGTAGGCATGAGGCTCCGCACATCCCGTCTCAAGTGGTCCATGTCAATAGAATCATCGGACAACTCGAGAAGAGGCTCTTGTTGTGGAGGAACAACTTCGAGCCTTCGCCGTGGCACATCTGAGTGCGGAACAGGACCTCCGCAATTAGGACAGATGCCGCTGTGGAGAGCATCGACGAGTCTTTGATTCCGCATTTGAAGCTCCTCGTTTTTGCTCACCAAGTCGATCGTTTCTTTTCTCTAGCTCGGCAATACGCTGCTCGGAAGACCGGATACCGAACTTCTTCCTATTTCTCGACCCCCAATAGTAGACTTGGTCCTCCTCGAGTCCGATTTTCGGACCAAATCGTTCTCGTTGTGGCTTGGTGGGGTGAGAATACACCGCAAAGAAAGCCGCAAGTGCATCTCTCCGAGCTTTGGTGTACTTTGTCCTCGGAAGTCTCCTATGACAGGAGCGGCTTCCGGCTCAACAGGTGGATCAGCGAACCAGGATTGCTGCTTGGGGTAGTGGTTGTGGTTGCGGTTGTGGTTGTGGCTCGGTCGGCATGCTAGCATCGGCGCTATTGAGCATGCTCGGTGGAATTATTTCATCCAGGCCTTCAAAGATTTGACTCCTCCGAAGGACCCCGCTCGAAACAAATCACCGAAAGAATTCAGCTCGTTTGGCCATTTCTGGGTTGGGAAGGGAGGATAGCTTTTCTGGGTTTGGGAGATTTTCGGGAAAAACTCAAGAACACGAAGAACACACGAGAGAGAAAACGAGAGAGAGAGTGAGAGAGACTAAGGGAAAACGCGTGAAATGACCTAAGGCACTAACGCAAATCGAAGGGAAGGAAACGAACGGACGGACGCGTGTCCAAAGTCGAGGACAGAGATCCGTAAATCACGGATCAAGCGACGAAAGTCGCAAAGGGAATAGTGGAACGCGCGCACGATTAATTAAACACCCGGCCGACGCAAAAGTCGTGCGTCGGCCCAATCAAAATTTTTTTCATTTTCATTTTTTATTTTTTTATTTTTATTTTTTTTAATACTTTACGAAAAATCGTAAAGTGAACAGTGAAAACGCGTAGCACACGCGCTTGCCGACACTTTAAACGGGCCTGGGCCATCGGAATGGTCTGGGCCTTAAAGTGGGCCTGGGCCAAAGAAAACTCCGGCCCATTATTGGTGGGCTTAACTAATGGGCCTAAAAACGAACAGGCCCGACACACTAATGGGCTTGGGTTATGGGTTTTGGGCTTCGTGAATGACACGAGCCCAATGGGCCAAAATTTTTATTTTTTATTTTTTATTTTACGAAACCTAAAACTCTAACCAATCACACAAACGGGCTTAAGGCCCAATACTAACAAACCAACAAGCCCAAAAATAAAACAAACAGTAATTATAAATAGTAAAAAGAAATAATTACAAAACAGTAAAACAAAAGCAAACACTCTTTTCTTTTTTTTTTATTTACAATTAAAATTTTTTATTTTTTAAATCAAATAAATAACAAGAGTGAAAAGAAAACTGACCTTTTTATTCCCGAGGAAACCAAAAATCACCAACAAGACATCAACCTCAAGGTTTTTCAACCTTGACTTCCTAAACGTATGCTCCGATGTATGTGGTAGAATTTCCGATTAACCCGGATTATTTCCTATACAAAATAAAAAGGTTAGTAATAAATTTACAAAATAAAAACAAAATATTTACAAAGTTAAAAATGTATAACAAATTATCTATACAAAATGAATGAATAAAATTTCCTATGTCTACGTATATTTTATTTACACAAAAATATTTTCTTTTGCCTGAATATAGTTGAAAAAAAATGAAAGTTGATTCCAAGCGGTAACTCAAGGTGGACTTACGGCCTAGGTGCAATGCCTTGACTTAAATGACTTTCCGTGTTTTCAGAAGGCGAATGGCCAGATCACAAGAGATAAGCGAGAGGCAGGATTCATTTAGTGGACAAGTCCTCTGAATCCAATTTTACAAACCCGTCACCCAGAGTCTTGATCATATCTAGACACCATTCATGTGCCCCTTACTCAGTTGAGAAAGCACTTAAGTGTTCGACAATTCTCCAAGTGTTAATAAAGGCCGCCCTCAACCTCAAATAACCTTACGGTAAAAATGAAGGGTTTAGGCCAATATTAATAAAAGGACCTTACCTATTCCGTTCAAGTTACAACTTACAACAACAAAAAATAATCAACTATATAAAAGACACCTATATAACTTACTAAGTGTAACAAAATAAACAAGTATAATCAAGTGAGTATAAATAAAATTAACAATTATTATTTACAAATAGTAAAAAGTAAAAAGTCAATAGTAAAAAGTCAACAGTCAATAGTCAAAAAAAAGTCAAAAGTCAAAAGTAAATAGTAAAAACAATCCCCGGCGAGCCGGCGCCAAAATTTGACACGCCCAAAAGGAGGCATCAATTTAAAAAAAACCCTATCGGTTGTAGTATAGTGCATAGTAGGGTATCGTTCACAACGGAGATCAAAGGGTGTACCTAACAAAAATTGTCACAAAGAATTAAATAAAATAAAGAATTATTATTAACAAGTATAAAGAATATATACATATGTACAAAGTAAAAGGGGGTTTAAGAGATAAATTGAATGAAATCAATTAATTAAATTACAAAGAATAAATTAAATAAGATGGGATGAAACATAAAATATATAAAGTTCAGCCACAAGTATACAAGTTTACCAATTATTGGACCGAAAATTAACCAAGTTCCCTAGCCATGAAACCGAAATTAACATATGTGGAATGCTGGACCGCCAATTATCATTCCCCAAATAAAACCACTTTCATGAAAATTAACCTAAGCGACCGCACCTAGATTAATCAATCAAACATGCAAAGGTAGCTAATCAAAACATGTCCAACGCATAAAAGAAGAGTTGCTAATTAAAGTGCACGACCTAGTGGGACCACCCATCTATTCGTGATCCTTTTTATTTGTTCCGACCTCTTTCCAAAGCCTTTACTACTTGTGAATTAGAATTAAAACCCTAATTCTAGCACCAATTATATGCAATCATCTTAAGTTTCGAACCTTAAAACAAAAACATATAAAAGTTATCTACTAAAACAAAATCAAATAAACGGAGTCACATAAACTACTAGAAGAACTAATTAATTAGGATCCAACAATTAAATAAACTCATAAACAAAGGCTGAAAAATACATAATTCATGTTGTGTTAACTAATACAAAAGATAAACAAGCAACAAAGAGGCATAAATTTAAAGGCTAAGTCGAAATACACCGTATGAATAGCATGAAGATCTTGAAGCCACATCTTGAATCCTTGACCACAAGTAATCAAAGCCGTGAAGACAAGGTGATGATGGTGATGGTGATGTTGAATAGGGGCTGGTGGTGATGGTGTAGACGCCAACGCAGAAGGAGAGATCACATGATGTGATGCTTGGAGAGCTGGAATTGATTCCACGTGAGGATGGACTGTAGTGGTGGTGGGATTTTGGTGGAGGCGGTAGGTGAAGATGCTGCCGGCAGTGGAGATGGTTGGTGAAGGTAGCGGCTGCAAAAATCCAAAATAAAATATAAACAAAATAAGTCAATAAATGAATAATTATCAAAAATAAATATAAATAGAAATATTAATAAAATAAAACAATTGAAATTAAATAATAAAAGAAATTAAATCAAGTAAATAAAATAATTATTAGGGAAAATAAAATGGTGGTTTGAATTGTGTTCCACCACCGCGTGTGGTGGTTGCGCCTCCTTATGTGGTGGTTCGCCGACAAACTTGCCGGAATTCGGAACGGTTTCCGAAATCTTCGTACAATATTTAATTCCACATATATGAAAGTCACGGTTGACTTTCCGAATTACGCTGAAAACCTCCAAAATGCACCTATTCTGTGCAGATAAACATTTTCCTGATATTTTCCCTAAAAACACGAAAACAAATATTAAACAGATAATTAAGCTTTCGGAATAGCAAAATCCAGTAATTAAAGGCACTTTGTGAACGTATTTTACGTTCACATCAACGTTTAGGAAGTCAAGGTTGAAAAACCTTGAGGTTGATGTCTTGTTGGTGATTTTCGGTTTCCTCGGGAGTAAAAAGGTAAGTTTTCTTTTCACTCTCGTTATTTATTTGATTTAAAAAGAAAAAAAAAGAAAAAAAATAGAAAATTTGTAATTGTAAATAAAAAAAAAAAAAAAAAAAAAAAAGTGTTTGCTTTTGTTTTATTGTTTTGTAATTATTTATTTTTACTGTTCATAATTACTGTTCCTATTTACTGTTTATTTTGGGCTTGTTTGTTAGTTTGTTTGTTATTGGGCCTTAGGCCCGTTTGTGTGATTGGTTAGGGTTTTAGGTTTCGTAAAATAAAAAATAAAAAAATAAAAAATTTAGCCCATTGGGCTCGTGTCATTCACGAAGCCCAAAACCCGTAACCCAAGCCCATTTAGTGTGTCGGGCCTGTTCGTTTTTAGGCCCATTAGTTAAGCCCACCAATAATGGGCCGAAGATTTCTTTGGCCCAGGCCCACTTTAAGGCCCAAACCATTTCCATGGCCCAAGCCCGTTTAAAGTGTCGGCAAGCGCGTGTGCTACGTGTTTTCACTGTTCACTTTACGACTTTTCGTAAAGTATTAAAAAAATAAAAAAATAAAAAATCGAAAATCAAGAAAAAATGTGATTGGGCCGACGCACGACTTTTGCGTCGGCCGAATTGTTTAATAAGCCGCGTGCGTGTCTACTGTAGACTTTACGACTTTCGTTGCTCGATCCGGAAATTTCGGGTCTTCTGTCTGTGGCACGTGTGCGAGCGTGCGTCCGTTCCTTCCTTTCCCTTCTGTTTGCGTTAGTTTCCTTAGGTCATTTCGCGTTTCCCTTAGTCTCTCTCTCTCATTCTCTCTCATCTCCTCTCGTTTTTCTCTAAGTGTTCTTTGTGTTCTTCGTGTTCTTACTTAGTTTTCCCAGAAAACCTCCCAAAATCCCATAAGTTATCCTCCCTTCCCAACCCAGAAATGGCCAAAAGAGTGAATTCTTTCAGTGATTTGTTTCAGGCAGGTCCTTCAGAGAACCCAATCTTTGAAGGTCTGGCTGAAATAATTCCACCGAGCATGCTCAATAGCGCCGATGCTAGCATGCCGACCGAGCCACAACCACAACCACAGCCACAACCACTACCCCAAGCACCAATCATGGTTGCTGATCCCCCTGCTGAGCCGGAAGCCGCTCCTGTCTATAGGAGACTTCCGAGGACAAAATACACCAAAGCTCAGAGAGATGCGCTTGCGGCTTTCTTTGCGGTGTATTCTCACCCCACCAAGCCACAACGAGAAAGATTTGGTCCGAAAATCGGACTAGAGGAGGACCAAGTCTATTATTGGGGGTCGAGAAATAGGAAGAAGTTCGGTATCATTACATCTGAGCAGCGTATTGCCGAGCTAGAAAGAAGAAACGATGAGCTGGTGAGCAAGAACGAGGAGCTTCAAATGCAGAATCAACGACTCGTCGATGCTCTCCACAGCGGCATTTGTCCTAATTGCGGAGGTCCTGTTCCGCACTCAGATGTGCCTAGGCGAAGGCTCGAAGTTGTTCCTCCACAACAAGAGCCTATTCTCGAGTTGTCCGACGATTCCATCGACATGGACCACTTGAGACGGGATGTGCGGAGCCTCATGCCTACACTTGTCGAGCGCCCATCCATACCTTTGCCATCTGACACCCTTCCCGCACCTGCTCATGATCTTGTCGGAGTCCACACCGACTTGATCTCGGATATCGTCCGTAAGGCCAAACACGAGCTCCTGCTCATGGCCACTGCCGGTTTTCCTTTGTGGATAACTTCACCGACTCCCGACACGTCTATTCATCCCGAGACTCTTCATAGGGCCGAGTACTTGCGAGTGTTTCAACGAGCTGAACCTGCTCCGTACTTCAAAGCCGAATCGTCGAGACACTCGGCAACCATTCACCTTTATCCGACCACCATCGTTCAGATCTTAATGGATGTTGGTCGATGGTTGCCGCCTTCTGTAGCATGATTACAAACGCCAAGACGTTGGAGATCCTATCCTCCAAAGAACGAAGCAGGCTACGAGGAGCGAAGCGGTGTGATGTCGGCCGAGTTTCGGTGCCATCTCACCTCGTTTCAACTCGTGAAGTCCAGTTTGTTCGGTATTCTCACCAACAACTGGATGGAAGTTGGGTCGTTGTGGATGTCTCCGTGGATGAATTGCGTTCAAATCCGAAGCCTTCCGTGAGATCGATTTGCCGAAAACGCCCCTCCGGATGCCTGATACGTGATCTTCATAATGGATCTTCCTTAGTCACTTGGGTGGAGCACGTGGATGTACGCGAGAAGGAGATGAAGGCCATTTTCGAACCTTTCGTTCATTCAGGGTTCGCATTTGGTGCAAAACGTTGGATCTCAACACTCCAACGACAAGCCGAGCGCTACATGTGCGCCACAGGGATCCACACTTCACCCGGTGACTCAATCATTTCTCCTGAAGGAAGAAGAGGCCTGGCGGAAATGGCAAAGCAGATGACAGCAACTCCACGTACCACCACTGGACTTGTTCGAACCGAACAAGAGACACTCGAATGGAGGTCAGGACCAACAAGCGAAGGGGTGATCCAAGCAAGCCCCCTGGAGTCAATCGTACTGCTGGTTGTTCCGTCGTTCATCTATCTCATCACACCAGGATCTTTGAGTTCCTCAAAGACGTGCAGACAAGACCACAATGGGATAGTATGTCGATGGACAGCTCGGTGCGTGTGCTAGCAAATTTCACCATCGGTCTTGACCCGCGGAACCAGATTTCGGTGCTCGCCATAGATAGTCACAACGACTTCCTCATCCTTCAGGAGTGTTGCACCGATGCAACAGGGTCGTCTGTGATTTATGCGCCGATTAACCATTCCATTTTCCAGTGTTTGCTATCTGGAGTTCAACCGGAGCCATTTCCGCTTATGTCTTCAGGCTTCTCCATTCTGCCTAACGTATCCGGAGCTATACTTGATGGAACACTGCTGACTATGGTGTTCCAGATCTCAGTGAAGGCTACATCAGCTAAGTCTGCCGTGGAGTCGGCAACAACCCTTGTCCAGGATACACTTCAAAGGATCAGAGCCGCAGTCAATTAAGGAGCAAACGTTGGATGCAAGGCCCTGCTAGCCTTGTTCGTGACTATTGGTGACTTGCTTTGGGAGGAGCTTCACGATCTTCAAGGGGGAGTCTTTCTGTTTCCCTTTTCATTTACTTAACTGTTGTGTGTTTACTTCTGTTTATGTTGTGTGTTTATTTCAGTTTGTGTGTTTACTTCTGTTTGTGTGTTTAAATTCAATAACTGTGCTTGAATTATTCATTTTCGTGAAATATCTGTCTAACATTGAGGACAATGTTTAATTCAAGTGTGGGGGAAGGTTTATTAAAAAGAAAAGAAAAAAATTTTGAAAAATTGAAAAAATTCAAAAAAATAATTTACTTGTTTTCGTTTTCTACTGTAACGGTATTTCGACTAAATCATACTTACTCCCTTGGTAGCGTTGAACCTACCATTGCACTAAGTAAGTCACTGTGGTCACGTATTGTTACGTAAATTGAAAAAAATCAAAAAAATCAAAAAAATCTGAAAAATTACAAAAATATTTGCTTCTGTTTTTTGTATTTTGTGCTTTGTTTTTTCCAATCCCAAGGATGAATTGAGTTTACTTTGTTGTGATTAGGAAAATATTGATTATATGCTAAGACTTTATGTAGTTTGCTTTGAATTTAATTTGCATAACTTATGATTGCTCGAAATTCCATGTTCACATAACCTGTTTCGATTAATTGATTGCAATCCGAGAAGCACATTTAAACATACATTGTCATGCATACCCAGAAAATGTGAGGATTTGAGCCTATTGAATATTCACATGTATGCATCTTTCATACATTTACTTGTTCTTCATGTGTGCACAATTCATGAGTTTTGAACCTAGAACTTGCTCAAAGACCACTTGAAACGTTTTGTTAATCTGTGATGAATTAGAGATGAGTAAGGCATTAGTTGAGCACCATGGCCAAAATATTCACCATCCATCTAAACACGAACTTTAGGAATAACCCTTTTGAACTAATCACTCATTAACCGTTTCTTTTGTTCACCCACACCATCTCACCCTTGTTTTATTATGTTTGCAAGACGATGATAGTGACTTCTTATGTTCTTATGCTTCGGATTTGTATGGTAGTATACCAAAAGGCAAGTGTGGGGATGTATTTTATTTTGTTGTATTTGTTCAAAGAAAGAAAAAAAAATCAAAAACAAAAAGAAGGAATAAAATTCCTCAAAGAAAAAAAAAGAGAAAAAAAAGAAAGAGAAATTCCAAAAATAGAGTTATTTTCTTGTATTATTTTCAATAAAAGGTTGGAGGAGAATAAGAAAGTTGTTTCGGGTATAGCATAGGTATGAGTTTCAAAGTCGTTGATTTGTCTTGCAAACATGTAAATCATTTATCATTTCCAGTCCCTTCATACCATTCACCATTTACCATTCATCATTTGGTCCTTGTTTCACCTGAAAGTCCTTATGATTTAATGATTTGTGGATTAATTGTAGAGAGTTGGTCGATGAGCAAGCTTATGGGAACATTACTTATGCAATTGTTATGAGAGTAAACACTTAACCCTAAACACTGAGCGGAAATAATTAGTGAATCTTGTGAGCTTTAGTGGTTAATGTTGTTTCGATGTGCCTATTTGATTGCATGAAATTTTTTGGATACTCGGTTTTCACACACTTCACCCGAGCATAAATGAGATGTACATGTTAAATGCTTAGCAAATTCTTTAGCCTTCGTATATAATTTTATTCTCCTGATTATAACTCTTCTGAACTCGCTGAGGGTTATGGTTGGAAAGAATATATGTTTTGTGTTTCCTTTTTTTGTTTTGTGTTGTTCTGTTTTAAGTTTCGTGTTTGCTAGAGCACTAGCAAAAGCTAAGTGTGGGGGTATTTGATAGGTGCATAATTGTACAACTTTTTATATCAATTTCTCTACATTTTTGTTGTTAGTTTCTCATAAATTTGTGTTATTTATTTAGTTTTTGTGTTTGTAGGTTTCCTATTGCAAATAAAGAGAAAAGAAGATAAGTTGAGGAAAATAAGCAAAGTGTTGGAAATTTACGAAGTCTAATGGGCTTTTTCGAGGCCCATTAAGAGGTGCGCTGCCGTGAGGCCCAAGATGAAGGCCCAAGTTCAAGATGAAGGCCCAAGCCCAAGATGAAGGCCCAAATCCATGAAGGAAGGCCCAAGCCCAAGAAGGAAGGCCCAAGTTCAAGATGAAGGCCCAAGCCCATATCTCCTAATTCAACCGTTGGATCCAGCTGTATTTTTGATGCACAATGCACGTGTGTGTTAGATATTCTGGATTCAAATTTCAGAATCATCCAACCGTTCAAACTTCAATTATGCCGTTCTAAGTGGGCATAGCTCAGTGCTGCCTACTTTCTAATTCTTTCTTCTTCTTTATTCTCAATGCTCCACTCACCCCCATTTTTCCATCCATCTCACCAACCCATATTTGTTGCTTTCTTCCCACACTATTAGTGTTTGATTTCTTTTATTTAAATAAATGGTTAATTGCCATATGACTACATTTCCACCATTCCACTCACCATTTCTTTATCTCCCACTTAAATTCCACTTCTCTTCATTTTCTTTCTTTATTTCTTGCATTGTCTTCTTCTTCCTCTCCATTCTACTATAAATAGCAGCCTCATTCTTCTCTTCAAACACACCCCAATGGGGAGGGACAAACCCTCCTCTTTCTCTTCTCCATCATATTTTCCATTCTCTAGTATTTAGGGTTCTCAAGGCTTCAAGGAGGAGGAAAGGCGGCTGCACCATCACCATCATCACCATCAATTTCGTCCATCATCATCACCACCTTGCTGCACACGGTTTGGATTACTTGCTTTCAAGGATTCAAGGTTTCGTGGTCTTCAAGTCTTCATGCTATTCCATATGGTGTAATATGACTTTTCCTTTAATTATTCTTATGAATTCCTCTTTGTTGCTTGATTATTCTTTGTATTAGTTAACATGACATGATTTATATAATTTCCAGCCTATTTATATGAGTTTATTTAGTTATTGGATCCTAATTAATTAGTTCTTCTAGTAGCTTATGTGACTCTGTTTAGTTGATTCTGAATTATAGAAAACTTTTATGTGTTTATGTTATAGGGATCGATACTTATAATATTTGCATATAATTGAAGCTAGAGTTAGGGATTACAATTCACCTAATAGTTTTGGAAACCTAATTCACGAGTAGTAAAGGCTTTGGACAAAGGTCGGTGTCAAATAAAAAGGATTGCGGACATATGGACTTTTCTATAATGGGTCGTGCACTTTAATTAACAACTCTTTTCTATGCGTTAAATATGGTTTGATTAGCTAGCTTTCTAGACTAAGATGGCATGTTTAATTGGTTAATCTAGGTGCTTTCACTTAGGTTAATTTTCGTAGAGAGGTTTTATTTGGGGAATGGTTAGCTTCTAACTTTCCACATATGTTAATTTCGGTTTCATGGCTAGGGAACTTGGTTAATTTTCGGTCCAATAATTGGTAAACTTGTATACTTGTGGCTGAACTTTATATACTTTGTGTTTCATCCCATCTCATTTAATTTATTCTTTGTAGTTTAATTAATTTATTTCATTCAATTTATCTCTTAAACCCCCTTACTTTGTACATATGTATATATTTATACTTTATACATGTTAATAATAATTCTTTATTTTATTTAATTGTTTGTGACAATTTTTGTTAGGTACACCCTTTGATCTCCGTTGTGAACGATACCCTACTTACCACTATACTACTACCGACAGGGTTTTTTTTTAAATTGATGCTCCTTTTAGGCGGATCATATGTCGATGGACAGCTCTGTGCGTGTGCTAGCAAACTTTTCCATCGGTCTTGACCCGCGGAACCAGATTTCGGTGCTCGCCATTGATAGTCACAACGACTTCCTTATTCTTCAGGAGTGTTGCACCGATGCAACGGGGTCGTCTGTGATTTACGCGCCGATTAACCATTCCATTCTCCAGTGTTTGTTATGTGGAGTTGAACCGGAGCCATTTCCGCTTATGTCTTCAGGCTTCTCCATTCTGCCTAACGTATCCGGAGCTGTACTTGACGAAACACTGCTGACTATAGTGTTCCAGATCTCAGTGAAGGCTACATCAGCCAAGTCTGCCGTGGAGTCGGCAACAACCCTTGTCCAGGACACACTTCAAAGGATCAGAGCCGCAGTCAATTAAGGAGCAAACGTTGGATGCAAGGCCCTGCTAGCCTTGTTTGTGACTGTTGGTGACTTGCTTCGGGAGGAGCTTCACGATCTTCAAAGGGGAGTCTTTCTGTTTCCCTTTTCATTTACTTAACTGTTGTGTGTTTACTTCTGTTTATGTTGTGTGTTTATTTCAGTTTGTGTGTTTACTTCGGTTGATTTCTGTTTGTGTGTTTAAATTCAATAACCATGCTTGAATTTTTCATTTTCGTGAAATATCTGTCTAACATTGAGGACAATGTTTAATTCCAGTGTGGGGGGAAGGTTTATTTAAAAAGAAAAGAAAAAAAATTTGAAAAATAAAAAAGTTCAAAAAAATAATTTACTTGTTTTTGTTTTCTACGGGAACAATATATCGACTAGATCATACTTACTCCCTTGGTAGCGTTGAACCTACCATTGCACTTAGTAAGTCACTGTGGTCACGTATTGTTACCCTAATAAAAAATTGAAAAAGAAAAAAAAAAAATTTTGCTTCTGTTGTTTATTTATTTGTTTGTTTTCGTTTTCTACGGTAACGGTATTTCGACTATATCACACTCACTCCCTTGGTAGCGTTGAACCTACCATTGCACTAAGTGAGTCCCTGTGGTCACGTATTGTTACCTACATTGAAAAATAAAAAAAAATCAAAAAATTCAAAAATTACAAAAATATTTGCTTCTTTTTGTGTGTTATTCTTTGTTTTGTGCTTTGTTCTTTCCAATTCCGATGATGAATTGAGTTTAATTGTTGTGATTAGGAGAATGTTTATTATATGTCAAGGCTTTGTGTAGTTTGCTTTGGATTTAATATGCATAACTTGTGATTGCTCGAATTTCCATGTTCACATAACCTGTTTCGATTAGTTGATTGCAATCCGAGAAGCACATTTAAACATACATTGTCATGCATACCCAGAAAATGTGAGGATTTGAGCCTGTTGTATATTCACATGTATGCATCTTTCATACATTTACTCGTTCTTCATGTGTGCACAATTCATGAGTTTTTGAACCTAGAACTTGCTCAGAGACCACTTGAAACATTTTGTTAATCTGTAATGAATGAGAAATGAGTAAGGCATTAGTTGAGCACCATGGCCAAAGTATTCACCATCCATCTAAACACGAACTTTAGGATCCCCTTTTGAACTAAACACTCATTAGCCATTTCTTTTGTTCACCCAAACCATCTCACCCTTGTTTTATTTATGTTTGCAAGACGATGATAGTGACTTCTTGTGTTCTTATGCTTCGGGTTTTGATTTGTTTGGTATTATACCAGAAGGCAAGTGTGGGGGTGTATTTATTTTGTTGTAATTGTTCAAAGAAAAAAAAAATCAGAAATAAAAAGAAGGAATAAATTCCTCAAAAAAAAAAATAGAAAAGAAAGAAAGAAAAAAAAAATGTCGAAAGAGAAATGTCAAAACTAGAGTTATTTTCTTGTTTTTTTTCAATAAAAGGTTGGAGGAAAATAAGAGTTGTTTCGATAGGAGCATAAAGTGTGACGTTTTTAATGTATTTTCCCTACTATTTGGCTATGATTTCATTGTAACTTTGCTATTTTTGCTTAGTTTCCATATTTGAGTCCCTAAATGATATATAAATGTGAATACGTGCAGAAAATCGGAGCTCGGAAATTTACGAAGTCTAATGGGCTTTTTCGAGGCCCATTAAGAAGTGAGCTACCGTGAGGCCCAAGATGAACGCACAAATCCATGAAGATGAAGGCCCAAATCCATGAAGAAAGACTCAAGCCCAAGAAGAAAGGCCCAAGCCCAAGAAGGAAGGTCCAAGCCCATTTTCGGACAATCTGCCTGTGCAGATATGTCAACTTGCGAAGCCAATATCTCCCAATTGAACCGTTGGATCCAGCTGTAATTTTGATACACGCTGCATGTGTGTGTTATATATTCTATATTAAAATTTGAGAATCATCCAACCGTTCAAACGTGCATTATTCCGTTCTAAGTGGGAACTGCTCAGTGCTGTCTGCTTTTTATTTCTTTCCTCTTCTTTTATTTTCAATGCTCCACTCACCCCTATATTCTTTCCTCTTCTTTCTGCCCACAATATTAGTGTTTGATTTCTTTTATCTAAATAAATGGTTCATTGCCATATGACTTCATGACAAGTCCAAAATGAACATCAATTTAAAAAAATCCCTATCGGTAGTATAGTGGTGTAAGTAGGGTATCGTTCACAACGGAGATCAAAGGGTGTACCTAACAAAAAATGTCACAAAGAATTAAATAAAATAAAGAATTATTATTAACAAGTATAAAGAATATATACATATGTACAAAGTAAAAGGGGGTTTAAGAGATAAATTGAATGAAATAAATTAATTAAATTACAAAGAATAAATTAAATGAGATGGGATGAAACACAAAGTATATAAAGTTCAGCCACATATACACAAGTTTATTAATCATTGGACCGAAAATTAACCAAGTTCCCTAGCCATGAAACCGAAATTAACATATGTGGAAAGTTAGAAGCTAACCATTCCCCAAATAAAACCTCTCTACGAAAATTAACCTAAGTGAAAGCACCTAGATTAACCAATTAAACAAGCCATCTTAGTCTAGAAAGCTAGCTAATCAAACCATATTTAACGCATAGAAAAGAGTTGTTAATTAAAGTGCACGACCCATTATAGAAAAGTCCATATGTCCGCAATCCTTTTTATTTGACACCGACCTTTGTCCAAAGCCTTTACTACTCGTGAATTAGGTTTCCAAAACTATTAGGTGAATTGTAATCCCTAACTCTAGCTCCAATTATATGCAAATATTATAAGTATCGATCCCTATAACATAAACACATAAAAGTTTTCTATAAAACAGAATCAAGTAAACGGAGTCACATAAGCTACTAGAAGAACTAATTAATTAGGATCCAATAACTAAATAAACTCATATAAATAGGCTGGAAATTATATAAATCATGTCATGTTAACTAATACAAAGAATAATCAAGCAACAAAGAGGAATTCATAAGAATAATTAAAGGAAAAGTCAGATTACACCATATGGAATAGCATGAAGACTTGAAGACCACGAAACCTTGAATCCTTGAAAGCAAGTAATCCAAACCGTGTGCAGCAAGGTGGTGATGATGATGGACGAAATTGATGGTGATGATGGTGATGGTGCAGCCGCCTTTCCTCCTCCTTGAAGCCTTGAGAACCCTAAATACTAGAGAATGGAAAATATGATGGAGAAGAGAAAGAGGAGGGTTTGTCCCTCCCCATTGGGGTGTGTTTGAAGAGAAGAATGAGGCTTCTATTTATAGGAGAATGGAGAGGAAGAAGAAGACAATGAAAGAAATAAAGAAAGAAAGGGAAGAGAAGTGGAATTTGAGTGGGAGAAAAAGAAATGGTAAGTGGAATGGTGGAAATGTAGTCATATGACAATTAACCATTTATTTAAATAAAAGAAACTAAGCACTAATGATGTGGGAAGAAAACAACAAATATGGGTTGGTGAGATGGATGACAATATGGTGGTGAGTGGAGCATTGAGAATAAAAGAAGAAGAAAGAATTGGAAAGTAGACAGCACTGAGCTATGTCCACTTAGAACGGAATAATTGACGTTTGAACGGTTGGATGATTCTGAAATTTTAATACAGAATACCTAACACACACATGCAGTGTGTGCCAAAAATACAGCTGGATCCAACGGTGCAAGTGGGAGATATGCGCTTCTCAAGTTGACTAATCTGCACAGGCAGAATGTCCGAAAATCTGGGCTTGGGCCTTTCCTCATGCTTTGTGAACTTGGGCCTTCCTTCATGGATTTGGGCCTTCCATCTTGGGTTTGGGCCTCCTTTTTGGGTTTGGGCCTCATGGCAGACCACCTCTTAATGGGCCTCGAAAAAGCCCATTAGACTTCGTAAATTTCCAACACTGCTTATTTTGCTCAACTTATCTTCTTTTCTCTTTATTTGCAATATGAAACCTACAAACACAAAAACTAAATAAATAACACAAATTTATGAGAAACTAACAACAAAAATGTAGAGAAATTGATATAAAAAGTTGTACAATTATGCACCTATCAAATACCCCCACACTTAGCTATTGCTAGTCCTCTAGCAAACACGAAACTTAAAACAGAAAAACACAAAACAGAAAAGGGAAACACAAAACATATATTCTTTCCAACCATAACACTCAGCGAGTTCGAAAAAATTATAATCAGGAGAATAAAAATTATATACCAAGGCTAAAGAATTTGCTAAGTCTTTAACATGTACATCTCATTTATGCTCGGGTGAAGTGTGTGAAAAACCAAGTATACAATTAATGTCAAGCAATCCAATAGGCACATATGAAACAACATTAACCACTAAAACTCACAAGATTCACTAAATATTTCCGCTCAGTGTTTAGGGTTAACTGTTTACTCTCAAAACAATTACACAAGTAGTGTTCCCATATGCTTGCTCATCGACCAACTCTCTACAATTAATCTACAAATCATCAGATCATAAGGACTTTCAGGTGAAACAGGGACAAAAGGATGAATGGTAAGTGGTGAATGGTAAATGAAGTGAAATGACTCGAAATGAAAAATGTTTTACATGTTTGCAAGACAAGTCAACGACTTTGAAACTCATACCTATGCTAAACCCGAAACAACTCTTATTTTCCTCCAACCTTTTATTCAAAATAATACAAGAAAATAACTCTATTTTTGGAATTTCTCTTTCTGACATTTTTTTTTCTTTCTTTCTTTTCTATTTTTTTTTTCTTTGAGGAATTTATTCCTTCTTTTTATTTCTGATTTTTTTTTTCTTTCTTTGAACAAATACAACAAAATAAATACACCCCCACACTTGCCTTTTGGTATACTACCATACAAATCAAAACCCGAAGCATAAGAACACAAGAAGTCACTATCATCGTCTTGCAAACATAAATAAAACAAGGGTGAGATGGTGTGGGTGAACAAAAGAAACGGCTAATGAGTGTTTAGTTTAAAAGGGGATTCCTAAAGTTCGTGTTTAGATGGATGGTGAATATTTTGGCCATGGTGCTCAACTAATGCCTTACTCATTTCTAATTCATTACAGATTAACAAAATGTTTCAAGAGGTCTCTGAGCAAGTTCTAGGTTCAAAACTCATGAATTGTGCACACATGAAGAACGAGTAAATGTATGAAAGATGCATACATGTGAATATACAATAGGCTCAAATCCTCACATTTTCTGGGTATGCATGACAATGTAAGTTCAAATGTGGTTCTCGGATTGCAATCAACTAATCGAAACAGGTTATGTGAACATGAAATTTCGAGCAATCACAAGTTATGCAAATTAAATCCAAAGCAAATTACACAAAGCCTTAGCATATAATCAACATTCTCAAAATCATAACAATTAAACTCAATTCATCATCGGGATTGGAAAGAAAACAACACACATAACACAAATAAACACACAAACAGAAGCAAATATTTTTGTAATTTTTCAGATTTTTTTTATTTTTTTGATTTTTTTCAATTTACGTAACAATACGTGACCACAGTGACTTACTTAGTGCAATGGTAGGTTCAACGCTACCAAGGGAGTAAGTATGATTTAGTCGATATACCGTTACAGTAGAAAACGAAAACAAGTAAATTATTTTTTTGAATTTTTTCAATTTTTCAAAATTTTTTTCTTTTCTTTTTAATAAACCTTCCCCCACACTTGAATTAAACATTGTCCTCAATGTTAGACAGATATTTCACGAAAATGAATAATTCAAGCACAGTTATTGAATTTAAACACACAAACAGAAGTAAACACACAAACTGAAATAAACACACAACAGTTAAGTAAATGAAAAGGGAAACAGAAAGACTCCCCTTTGAAGATCGTGAAGTTCCTCCCGAAAGTCACCAACAGTCACAAACAAGGCTAGCAGGGCCTTGCATCCAACGTTTGCTCCTTAATTGACTGCGGCTCTGATCCGTTGAAGTGTGTCCTGGACAAGGGTAGTTGCCGACTCCACGGCAGACTTGGCTGATGTAGCCTTCACCGAGATCTGGAACACTATAGTCAGCAGTGTTCCGTCAAGTACTGATAGGAGCACAAAGTGTGACGTTTTTAATGTGTTTTCCCTACTATTTGGCTATGATTTAATTGTAACTTTGCTATTTTAGCTTAGTTTCCATATTTGAGTCCAAAATGATGTATTAATGTGAACATGTGCAGAAACGAAGTCTAATGGGCTTTTGCGAGGCCCATTATGAGGTGGTCTGCCATGAGGCCCAAGATGGAAGGCCCAAATCCATGAAGGAAGGCCCAAGTTCACAATGCATGAGGAAAGGCCCAAGCCCAGATTTTCGGACATTCTGCCTGTGCAGATTAGTCAACTTTCGAAGCCCATAACTCCCAATTGCACCGTCCGATCTAGCTGTAATTTTGATACACGCTGCATGTGCGTGTTAGATATTCTGTATTAAAATTTGAGAATCATCCAACCGTTCAAACGTGCATTATTCCGTTCTAAGTGGGAATAGCTCAGTGCTGCCTGCTTTTTATTTCTTTCCTCTTCTTTTATTTTCAATGCTCCACTCACCCCTATATTCTTCCCTCTTCTTTCTACCCATACCATTAGTGTTTGATTTCTTTTACCTAAATAAATGGTTAATTGCAACCCATTACATTTCCACCATGCCACTTACCATTTCTTTATCTCCCACTTAAATTCCACTTCTCTTCTCTTTCTTTCTTTATTTCTTGCATTGTCTTCTTCTTCCTCTCCATTCTCCTATAAATAGCAGCCTCATTCTTCTCTTCAACACACCCCAATGGGGAGGGACAAACCCTCCTCTTTCTCTTCTCCATCTCACATCATATTTTCCATTCTCTAGTATTTAGGGTTTTCAAGACTTCAAGGAGGAGGAGAAGGCGTCTACACCATCACCACCAGCCCTATTTCAGCGTCACCATCACCATCACCACCTTGTCTTCACAGCTTGGATTACTTGTGGTCAAGGATTCAAGATGTGGTTTCAAGATCTTCATGCTATTCATACGGTGTATTTCGACTTAGCCTTTAAATTTATGCCTCTTTGTTACTTGATTATTCTTTGTATTAGTTAACATGACATGATTTATATAATATTCAGCCCTTGTTTATGGATTTATTTAATTGTTGGATCCTAATTAATTAGTTCTTCTAGTAGTTTATGTGACTCCGTTTATTTGATTTTGTTTTAGTAGATAACTTTTATATGTTTTTGTTTTAAGGTTGCAAACTTAAGATGATTGCATATAATTGGTGCTAGAATTAGGGTTTTAATTCTAATTCACAAGTAGTAAAGGCTTTGGAAAGAGGTCGGAATGAAATAAGAAGGATCACGGATAGATGGGTGGTCCCACTAGGTCGTGCACTTTAATTAACAACTCTTCTTTTATGCGTTGGACATGTTTTGATTAGCTACCTTTGCATGTTTGATTGGTTAATCTAGGTGCGGTCGCTTAGGTTAATTTTCATGAAAGTGGTTTTATTTGGGGAATGATAATTGGCGGTCCAGCATTCCACATATGTTAATTTCGGTTTCATGGCTAGGGAACTTGGTTAATTTTCGGTCCAATAATTGGTAAACTTGTATACTTGTGGCTGAACTTTATATTCTTTATGTTTCATCCCATCTTATTTAATTTATTCTTTGTAATTTAATTAATTTATTTCATTCAATTTATCTCTTAAACCCCCTTTTACTTTGTACATATGTATATATTTATACTTTATACTTGTTAATAATAATTCTTTATTTTATTTAATTCTTTGTGACAATTTTTGTTAGGTACACCCTTTGATCTCCGTTGTGAACGATACCCTACTATGCACTATACTACTACCGATAGGGTTTTTTTAAATTGATGCTCCTTTTGGGCCTATCAATTTTTGGCGCCGTCGACGTGGATTGAAAATGTTCCTAACCTAATATTTTTTTTTTGTGAATACTGTTTATAATTTTTTGTAATTATTACTGTTTTTATTACTTGTATATAATTACTGTTTACTTTTTATTGTTTATAATTTTACTATTTTTTTTAACTGTTCATATTACTTGTTTATATTACTTGTCTATATTACTTGTGAATAGTTGTTGTTATTACTTGTTTTTAATACTTGTTCATATTTTGTTACACTTAGTAATTTATTTAGGTGTCTTTTATATAGTTGATTATTTTTTTTGTTGTTGTAAGTTGTAACTTGAACGGAATAGGTAAGGTCCTTTTGTTAATATTGGCCTAAACCCTTCATTTTTACCGTAAGGTTATTTGAGGTTGAGGGCGGCCTTTATTAACACTTGGAGAATTGTCGAACACTTAAGTGCTTTCTCAACTGAGTAAGGGGCACATGAATGGTGTCTAGATATGATCAAGACTCTGGGTGACGGGTTTGTAAAATTGGATTCAGAGGACTTGTCCACTAAATGAATCCTGCCTCTCGCTTATCTCTTGTGATCTGGCCATTCGCCTTCTGAAAACACGGAAAGTCATTTAAGTCAAGGCATTGCACCTAGGCCGTAAGTCCACCTTGAGTTACCGCTTGGAATCAACTTTCATTTTTTTTCAACTATATTAAGGCAAAAGAAAAGTGTATTGTGTAAATAAAATATACGTAGACATAGGAAAATTTATTCATTCATTTTGTATAGATAATTTGTGACATATTTTTAACTTTGTAAATATTTTGTTTTTATTTTGTAAATTTATTACTAACCTTTTTATTTTGTATAGGAAATAATCCGGGTTTATCGGAAATTCTACCACATACATCGGAGCATACGTTTAGGAAGTCAAGGTTGAAAAACCTTGAGGTTGATGTCTTGTTGGTGATTTTCGGTTTTCTCGGGAGTAAAAAGGTAAGTTTTCTTTTAACTCTTGTTATTTTATTATTTAAAAAAAAAAAAAAATAGAAAATTTGTAATTGTAAATAAAAAAAAAGAGTGTTTGTTTTTGTTTTACTGTTTTGAAATTATTTATTTTTACTGTTTACAATTACTGTTCATATAATTTGTTTTGGGCTTGTTAGTTAGTTTGTTTGTTATTGGGCCTTAGGCCCGTTTGTGTGATTGGTTAGGGTTTTAGGTTTCGTAAAATAAAAAAATAAAATAAAAAAAAATAAAATTTTAGCCCATTGGGCTCGTGTCATTCACGAAGCCCAAAACCCGTAACCCAAGCCCATTAGTGTGTCAGGCCTGTTCGTTTTTAGGCCCATTAGTTTAAGCCCACCAATAATGGGCCGGAGATTTCTTTGGCCCAGGCCCACTTTAAGGCCCAGACCATTCCGATGGCCCAGGCCCGTTTAAAGTGTCGGCAAGCGCGTGTGCTACGCGTTTCACTGTTCACTTTACGACTTTTCGTAAAGTATTAAAAAAAATAAAAAAATAAAAAAAATAGAAAATAAAAAAAATTTGATTGGGCCGATGCACGACTTTTGCGTCGGCCGAATTGTTTAATAAATCATGCGCGCGTTCCACTATTCCCTTTGCGACTTTCGTCGCTCGATCCGTGATTTACGGATCTTTGTCTTCGACTTTGGACACGCGTCCGTCCATTCGTTCCCTTCCCTTTCGGTTTGCGTTAGTTCCCTTAGGTCATTTCACGCATTTTCCTTCTCTCTCTCTCTTCTCTCTCGTTTTCTCTCTCGTTGTTCTTCGTGTTCTTGAGTTTTCCCGAAAACCTCCCAAATCCCGAAGCTTTCCTCCCTTCCCAAACCACAAATGGCCAAAAGAGTCAATTCTTTCAGCGACTTGTTTCAGGCAGGTCCTTCAGAGAACCCGATCTTTGAAGGTCTGGCTGAAATAATTCCACCGAGCATGCTCAATAGCGCCGATGCTAGCATGCCGACCGAGCCACAACCACAACCGCAACCACTACCCCAAGCACCAATCCTGGTTGCTGATCCACCCGTTGAGCCGGAAGCCGCTCCTGTCTATAGGAGACTTCCGAGGTCGAAGTACACCAAAGCTCAGAGAGAAGCACTGGCGGCTTTCTTTGCGGTGTATTCTCACCCCACGAAACCACAACGAGAAAGATTTGGTCCAAAAATCGGACTAGAAGAAGACCAAGTCTACTATTGGGGGTCGAGAAATAGGAAGAAGTTCGGTATCCAGACGTCCGAGCAGCGTATTGCCGAGCTAGAGAAACGAAACGATCAGCTGGTGAGCAAGAACGAGGAGCTTCAACTGCGAATCAACGACTCGTCGATGCTCTCCACGGCGGCATATGTCCCAATTGCGGAGGTCCTGTTCCGCACTCAGATGTGCCTAGGCGAAGGCTCGAAGTTGTTCCTCCACAACAAGAGCCTCTTCTCGAGTTGTCCGATGATTCCATCGACATGGACCACTTGAGACGGGATGTGCGGAGCCTCATGCCATCATTTATCGAGCGCCCATCCATACCTTTGCCATCTGACACCCTTCCCGGACCTGCTCATGATCTTGTCGGAGTCCACACCGACTTGATCTCGGATATCGTCCGTAAGGCCAAACACGAGCTCCTGCTCATGGCCACTGCCGGATTTCCTTTGTGGATAACTTCACCGACTCCCGACACGTCTATTCATCCCGAGACTCTTCATAGGGCCGAGTACTTGCGAGTGTTTCAACGAGCTGAACCTGCTCCGTACTTCAAAGCCGAATCGTCGAGACACTCGGCAACCATCCATCTTTATCCGACCACCATCGTTCAGATCTTAATGGATGTTGGTCGATGGTTGCCAGTCTTCTGTAGCATGATCACAAACGCCAAGACGTTGGAGATCCTTTCCTCCAACGAACGAAGAAGGCTACGAGGAGCATATGCAGGTGATGTCGGCCGAGTTTCTGGTGCCATCTCACCTCGTCTCAACTCGTGAAGTCCAGTTCGTTCGGTACTCTCACCAACAACCGGATGGAAGTTGGGTCGTCGTGGATGTCTCCGTGGATGAATTGCGGACAAATCCAAAGCCTTCCGTGAGATCGATTTGCCGAAAACGCCCCTCCGGATGCCTGATACGTGATCTTCATAATGGATCTTCCTTGGTCACTTGGGTGGAGCACGTGGATGTGCGCGAGAAGGAGATGAAGGCCGGTTTCGAACCATTTGTTCATTCGGGGTTCGCATTTGGTGCAAAGCGTTGGATCTCAACACTCCAACGACAAGCCGAGCGCTACATGTGCGCCACGGGTATCCACTCTTCACCCGGTGACTCGATTATTTCTCTTGAAGGAAGAAGAGGACTTGCGGAAATGGCAAAACAGATGACGATCTGTTTCTTCAACGACATCAGCAACTCCACGTACCACCACTGGACTTGTTCGAACCGAACAAGAGACACTCGAATGGAGGTCAGGACCAACAAGCGAAGGGGTGATCCGAGCAAGCCCCCTGGAGTCAATCGTACTGCTGGTTGTTCCGTCGTTCATCTATCTCATCACACCAGGATCTTTGAGTTCCTCAAAGACGTTCAGACTAGACCAATGTGGGATAGCATGTCGATGGACAGCTCGGTGCGTGTGCTAGCAAATTTCTCTATCGGTCTTGACCCGCGGAACCAGATTTCGGTGCTCGCCATAGATAGTCACAACGACTTCCTTATTCTTCAGGAGTGTTGCACCGATGCAACGGGGTCGTCTGTGATTTATGCGCCGATTAACCATTCCATTTTCCAGTGTTTGCTATGTGGAGTTCAACCGGAGCCATTTCCGCTTATGTCTTCAGGCTTCTCCATTCTGCCAAACGTATCCGGAGCTGTACTTGACGGAACACTGCTGACTATAGTGTTCCAGATCTCGGTGAAGGCTACATCAGCCAAGTCTGCCGTGGAGTCGGCAACTACCCTTGTCCAGGACACACTTCAAAGGATCAGAGCCGCAGTCAACTAGGAGCAAACGTTGGATGCAAGGCCCTGCTAGCCTTGTTTGTGACTGTTGGTGACTTGCTTCGGGAGGAGCTTAATGATCTTCAAGGGGGAGTATTTCTGTTTCCTTTTTCATTTGTATATATGTTGTGTGTTTACTTCTGTTTATTTTTGTGTGTTTATTTCTGTTTGTATTTTCAATTCAATAACCATGCTTGAATTTTTCATTTTCGTGAAATATTTGTCTAACATTGAGGACAATGTTTAATTCAAGTGTGGGGGGAAGGTTTATTAAAAAGAAAAGAAAAAAAATTTGAAAAAAAATTTTGAAAAAATTCAAAAAAATAATTTACTTGTTTTTGTTTTC
The DNA here is from genome assembly GCA_030142095.1 of Rubus idaeus. Lineage (NCBI taxonomy): Eukaryota > Viridiplantae > Streptophyta > Magnoliopsida > Rosales > Rosaceae > Rubus > Rubus idaeus. Next base: position 14,175,639 of record CM057968.1, on the reverse strand, counting down.
TACGGTAACAATATATCGACTAGATCATACTTACTCCCTTGGTAGCGTTGAACCTACCATTGCACTTAGTAAGTCACTGTGGTCACGTATTGTTACCCTAATAAAAAAAATTGAAAATAAAAAAAAATAGTTTTGTAAGCTCGTTTGTTTCGCACTTGGCTTTGGAGCTATCGAGTCTTAGAAAGTGCTTGTTTGTTTATTTGAGCTATATCAAAAAAAAAATATAATCAAAAAAAATCAAAAAATCAAAAATGACAAAAATATTTGCTTCTGTTTTGTGTGTTATTGTTTGTTTTGTGCTTTGTTCTTTCCAATTCCGATGATGAATTGAGTTTAAATTGTTGTGATTAGGAGAATGTTTATTATATGTCAAGGCTTTGTGTAGTTTGCTTTGGATTTAATATGCATAACTTGTGATTGCTCGAATTTCCATGTTCACTTAACCTGTTTCGATTAGTTGATTGCAATCCGAGAAGCACATTTAAACATACATTGTCATGCATACCCAGAAAATGTGAGGACTTGAGCCTATTGAATATTCACATGTATGCATATTTCATACATTTACTCGTTCTTCATGTGTGCACAATTCATGAGTTTTGAACCTAGAACTTGCTCAAAGACCACTTGAAACGTTTTATTAATCTGTGATGAATTAGAGATGATTAAGGCATTAGTAAAGCACCATGGCCAAACTGACTTACAGCCCTATAAACACTAATCCTTTAGGTTAACCTCTTTTGAGCCTAACATGTTTTTAGCCTTTTTCTTTGTTAACCCGCTTACTCCTAACCTGTTTTTAGCTTAAACACTAACCTGCCTTTGTTCCAACATGTGTTAAAGAGACAATTTTGTGACTTGTGGTGGTATTTTGTGCTTGAAAAGTCTTCTGGTTTGTGAAAGAAGTAAGTGTGGGGGTGTTGTAAAAAAAAATGTTGTGTAAAAAAAAAAAAAAAATAAAAAAAAAAAAAAAAAAAAAAAAAAAAAAAAGAAAAAAGAAAGAATAAGAAGTTTTTGTTCAGAAAGTGTGAAAGATTGGAGGTGAATAAAAGTTTGGTTGTTTGATTGTTTAAGCATATAGAAAACAAGTCACAAAATTGTTTTGTGGAACACTCGGGACATTTTGTTTTTCCTATCCGTTCGTTTCTTTTAACCCCTAACCTTTGACCCCATTACACCATTGAAAGCCCTTATGATTTAATGATTTGTGGATTAATTGTGGAGAGTTGGTTAATGAGCAAGCTTATGGGAACATTACTTGTGCAATTGTTATGAGAGTAAACACTTAACCCTAAACACTGAGCGGAAATATTTAGTGATCATTGTGAGCTTTAGTGGTTAATGTTGTTTTGATGTGCCTATTGGATTGCATGAGATTGATTGTATACTTGGTTTTCACACACTTCACCCGAGCATGAATGAGATGTACATGTTAAATGCTTAGCAAATTCTTTAGCCTTGGTATATAATTTTTATTCTGTTGATTACAACTGTTGTGAACTCGCTGAGGATTATGGTTGGAAAGAATATATGTTTTGTGTTTCCCTTTTCTGTTTTGTGTTGTTCTGTTTGACGTTTTGTGTTGCTAAGGGACTAGCAATAGCTAAGTGTGGGGGAATTTGATAGGAGCACAAAGTGTGACGTTTTTAATGTGTTTTCCCTACTATTTGGCTATGATTTAATTGTAACTTTGCTATTTTAGCTTAGTTTCCATATTTGAGTCCAAAATGATGTATTAATGTGAACATGTGCAGAAACGAAGTCTAATGGGCTTTTGCGAGGCCCATTATGAGGTGGTCTGCCATGAGGCCCAAGATGGAAGGCCCAAATCCATGAAGGAAGGCCCAAGTTCACAATGCATGAGGAAAGGCCCAAGCCCAGATTTTCGGACATTCTGCCTGTGCAGATTAGTCAACTTGCGAAGCCCATAACTCCCAATTGCACCGTCCGATCTAGCTGTAATTTTGATACACGCTGCATGTGCGTGTTAGATATTCTGTATTAAAATTTGAGAATCATCCAACCGTTCAAACGTGCATTATTCCGTTCTAAGTGGGAATAGCTCAGTGCTGCCTGCTTTTTATTTCTTTCCTCTTCTTTTATTTTCAATGCTCCACTCACCCCTATATTCTTCCCTCTTCTTTCTACCCATACCATTAGTGTTTGATTTCTTTTACCTAAATAAATGGTTAATTGCAACCCATTACATTTCCACCATGCCACTTACCATTTCTTTATCTCCCACTTAAATTCCACTTCTCTTCCCTTTCTTTCTTTATTTCTTGCATTGTCTTCTTCTTCCTCTCCATTCTCCTATAAATAGCAGCCTCATTCTTCTCTTCAACACACCCCAATGGGGAGGGACAAACCCTCCTCTTTCTCTTCTCCATCTCACATCATATTTTCCATTCTCTAGTATTTAGGGTTTTCAAGACTTCAAGGAGGAGGAGAAGGCGTCTACACCATCACCACCAGCCCCTATTTCAACATCACCATCACCATCACCACCTTGTCTTCACAGCTTGGATTACTTGTGGTCAAGGATTCAAGATGTGGTTTCAAGATCTTCATGCTATTCATACGGTGTATTTCGACTTAGCCTTTAAATTTATGCCTCTTTGTTGCTTGATTATTCTTTGTATTAGTTAACATGACATGATTTATATAATATTCAGCCCTTGTTTATGGATTTATTTAATTGTTGGATCCTAATTAATTAGTTCTTCTAGTAGTTTATGTGACTCCGTTTATTTGATTTTGTTTTAGTAGATAACTTTTATATGTTTTTGTTTTAAGGTTGCAAACTTAAGATAATTGCATATAATTGGTGCTAGAATTAGGGTTTTAATTCTAATTCACAAGTAGTAAAGGCTTTGGAAAGAGGTCGGAATGAAATAAGAAGGATCACGGATAGATGGGTGGTCCCACTAGGTCGTGCACTTTAATTAACAACTCTTCTTTTATGCGTTGGACATGTTTTGATTAGCTACCTTTGCATGTTTGATTGGTTAATCTAGGTGCGGTCGCTTAGGTTAATTTTCATGAAAGTGGTTTTATTTGGGGAATGATAATTGGCGGTCCAGCATTCCACATATGTTAATTTCGGTTTCATGGCTAGGGAACTTGGTTAATTTTCGGTCCAATAATTGGTAAACTTGTATACTTGTGGCTGAACTTTATATTCTTTATGTTTCATCCCATCTTATTTAATTTATTCTTTGTAATTTAATTAATTAATTTCATTCAATTTATCTCTTAAACCCCCTTTTACTTTGTACATATGTATATATTTATACTTTATACTTGTTAATAATAATTATTTATTTTATTTAATTCTTTGTGACAATTTTTGTTAGGTACACCCTTTGATCTCCGTTGTGAACGATACCCTACTATCCACTATACTACTACCGATAGGGTTTTTTTAAATTGATGCTCCTTTTGAGCCTATCAAGTACAGCTCCGGATACGTTAGGCAGAATGGAGAAGCCTGAAGACATAAGCGGAAATGGCTCCGGTTGAACTCCAGATAGCAAACACTGGAAAATGGAATGGTTGATCGGTGCATTAATCACAGACGACCCCGTTGCATCGGTGCAACACTCCTGAAGGATGAGGAAGTCGTTGTGACTATCTATGGCGAGCACCGAAATCTGGTTCCGCGGGTCAAGACCGATGGAAAAGTTTGCTAGCACACGCACCGAGCTGTCCATCGACATGCTATCCCACATTGGTCTAGTCTGAACGTCTTTGAGGAACTCAAAGATCCTGGTGTGATGGGAGAGATGAACGACGGAACAACCAGCGGTACGATTGACTCCAGGGGGCTTGCTCGGATCTCCCCTTCGCTTGTTGGTCCTGACCTCCATTCGAGTGTCTCTTGTTCGGTTCGAACAAGTCCAGTGATGGTACGTGGAGTTGCTGATGTCGTTGAAGAAACAGATTGTCATCTGTTTTGCCATTTCCGCCAGGCCTCTTCTTCCTTCAAGAGAAATAATCGAGTCACCGGGTGAAGAGTGGATACCTGTGGCGCACATGTAGCGCTCGGCTTGTCGTTGGAGAGTTGAGATCCAACGCTTTGCACCAAAAGCGAACCCTGAATGAACAAACGGTTCGAAACTGGCCTTCATCTCCTTTTCGCGCACATCCACGTGCTCCACTGACAGGCCCATAAATGAGCATCAATTTAAAAAAACCCTATCGGTAGTAGTATAGTGCATAGTAGGGTATCGTTCACAACGAAGATCAAAGGGTGTACCTAACAAAAAATTGTCACAAGAATTAAATAAAATAAAGAATTATTAACAAGTATAAAGTATAAATATATACATATGTACAAAGTAAAACGGGGGTTAAAGAGATAAATTGAATGAAATAATTTAATTAAATTACAAAGAATAAATTAAATAAGATGGGATGAAACACAAAGTATATAAAGTTCAGCCACAAGTATACAAGTTTACCAATCATTGGACCGAAAATTAACCAAGTTCCCTAGCCATGAAACCGAAATTAACATATGTGGAATGCTGGACCGCCAATTATCATTCCCCAAATAAAACTACTTTCATGAAAATTAACCTAAGCGACCGCACCTAGATTAACCAATCAAACATGCAAAGGTAGCTAATCAAAACATGTCCAACGCATAAAAGAAGAGTTGTTAATTAAAGTGCACGACCTAGTGGGACCGCCCATCTATCCGTGATCCTTCTTATTTGTTTCCGACCTCTTTCCAAAGCCTTTACTACTTGTGAATTAGAATTAAAACCCTAATTCTAGCACCAATTATATGCAATCATCTTAAGTTTGCAACCTTAAAACAAAAACATATAAAAGTTATCTACTAAAACAAAATCAAATAAACGGAGTCACATAAGCTACTAGAAGAACTAATTAATTAGGATCCAACAATTAAATAAATCCATAAACAAGGGCTGAATATTATATAAATCATGTCATGTTAACTAATACAAAGAATAAACAAGTAACAAAGAGGCATAAATTTAAAGGCTAAGTCGAAATACACCGTATGAATAGCATGAAGATCTTGAAGCCACATCTTGAATCCTTGACCACAAGTAATCCAAGCTGTGAAGACAAGGTGATGATGGTGATGGTGATGTTGAATAGGGGCTGGTGGTGATGGTGTAGACGCCTTCTCCTCCTCCTTGAAGTCTTGAAAACCCATAGTATTAGAGAATGGAAAATATGATGTGAGATGGAGAAGAGAAAGAGGAGGGTTTGTCCCTCCCCATTGAGGTGTGTTTGAAGAGAAGAATGAGGCTGCTATTTATAGGAGAATGGAGAGGAAGAAGAAGACAATGCAAGAAATAAAGAAAGAAAAGGAAGAGAAGTGGAATGTGAGTGGTAGAAAAAGAAATGGTAAGTGGCATGGTGGAAATGTAATGGGTTGCAATTAACCATTTATTTAGGTAAAAGAAATCAAACACTAATGGTATGGGTAGAAAGAAGAGGGAAGAATATAGGGGTGAGTGGAGCATTGAAAATAAAAGAAGAGGAAAGAAATAAAAAGCAGGCAGCACTGAGCTATTCCCACTTAGAATGGAATAATGCACGTTTGAACGGTTGGATGATTCTCAAATTTTAATACAGAATATCTAACACGCACATGCAGCGTGTATCAAAATTACAGCTAGATCTGACGGTGCAATTGAGAGATATCGGCCTCGCAAGTTGACCTATCTGCACAGGCAGATTGTCCGAAAATCTGGGCTTGGGCCTTTCCTCATGCTTTGTGAACCTGGGCCTTCCTTCATTGATTTGGGCCTTCCATCTTGGGCTTGGGCCTCCTTCTTGGGTTTGGGCCTCCTTCTTGGGTCTCATTGCAGACCATCTCTTAATGGGCCTCGCAAAAGCCCATTAGACTTCGTTTCTGCACATGTTCACATTAATACATCATTTTGGACTCAAATATGGAAACTAAGCTAAAATAGCAAAGTTACAATTAAATCATAGCCAAATAGTAGGGAAAACACATTAAAAACGTCACACTTTGTGCTCCTATCAAATTCCCCCACACTTAGCTACTGCTAGTCCTCTAGCAAACACAAAACTTTAAAACAGAACAACACAAAACAGAAAACGAAACACAAAACAAAATGGTCTTTCCAACCATAACCCTCAGCGAGTTCTAAAAAATTATAATCAGGAGAATAAAAATTATATATCAAGGCTAAAGAATTTGCTAAGTCTTTAACATACACATCTCATTTATGCTCGGGTGAAGTGTGTGAAAACCAAGTATACAATTAATCTCATGCAAACCAATAGGCACATCGAAACAACATTAACCACTAAAGCTCACAATGATCACTAAATATTTCCGCTCAGTGTTTAGGGTTAAGTGTTTACTCTCATAACAATTGCACAAGTAATGTTCCCATAAGCTTGCTCATCGACCAACTCTCCACAGTTAATCCATAAATCATTAAATCATAAGGACTTTCAATGGTGTAATGGGGCCAAAGGTTCGGGGTTAAAAGAAACGAAGGGAAAGGAAATACAAAATGTCCCGAGTGTTCCACAAAACAATTTTGTGACTTGTTTTCTATATGCTTAAACAATCAAACAACCAAACTTTTATTCACCTCCAACCTTTTACACTTTCTGAACAAAAACTTCTTATTCTTTTTCTTTCTTTTTTTTTTTGTTTTATTTTTTTTTGTATATATATTTTTTTTTACACAACATTTTTTTTTTTACAACACCCCCACACTTACTTCTTTCACAAACCAGAAGACTTTTCAAGCACAAAATACCACCACAAGTCACAAAATTGTCTCTTTAACACATGTTGGAACAAAGGCAGGTTAGTGTTTAAGCTAAAAACAGGTTAGGAGTAAGCGGGTTAACAAAGAAAAAGGCTAAAAATATGTTAGGCTCAAAAGAGGTTAACCTAAAGGATTAGTGTTTACAGGGCTGTAAGTCAGTTTGGCCATGGTGTTTTACTATTGCCTTAATCATCTCTAATTCATCACAGATTAATAAAACGTTTCAAGTGGTCTTTGAGCAAGTTCTAGGTTCAAAACTCATGAATTGTGCACACATGAAGAACGAGTAAATGTATGAAATATGCATACATGTGAATATTCAATAGGCTCAAATCCTCACAGTTTCTGGGTATGCATGACAATGTATGTTTAAATGTGCTTCTCGGATTGCAATCAATTAATCGAAATAGGTTATGTGAACATGGAATTTCGAGCAATCACAAGTTATGCATATTAAATCCAAAGCAAACTACACAAAGCCTTGACATATAATAAACATTCTCCTAATCACAACAATTTAAACTCAATTCATCATCGGAATTGGAAAGAACAAAGCACAAAACAAACAATAACACACAAAACAGAAGCAAATATTTTTGTCATTTTTGATTTTTTTGATTTTTTTTTTATTTTTTTGATATAGCTCAAATAAACAAACAAGCACTTTCTAAGACTCGATAGCTCCAAAGCCAGTGCGAAACAAACGAGCTTACAAAACTATTTTTTTTATTATTTTTTTTTTTTATTAGGGTAACAATACGTGACCACAGTGACTTACTTAGTGCAATGGTAGGTTCAACGCTACCAAGGGAGTAAGTATGATCTAGTCGATATATTGTTACCGTAGAAAACGAAAACAAGTAAATTATTTTTTTGAATTTTTTGAATTTTTCAAATTTTTTCTTTTCTTTTTAATAAACCTTCCCCCCACACTTGAATTAAACATTGTCCTCAATGTTAGACAAATATTTCACGAAAATGAAAAATTCAAGCATGGTTATTGAATTTAAACACACAAACAAAAATAAACCGAAGTAAACACACAAACAGAAAAACACAACATAAAGGTTAAAGAAAAACTCCCCTTTGAAGATCGTGAAGCTCCTCCCGAAGCAAGTCACCAACAGTCACAAACAAGGCTAGCAGGGCCTTGCATCCAACGTTTGCTCCTTAATTGACTGCGGCTCGATCCTTTGAAGTGTGTCCCGGACAAGGGTTGTTGCCGACTCCACGGCGGAGCTTGGGCTGATGTAGCCTTCACCGAGATCCGGAACACCATAGTCGAAGTGTTCCGTCAAGTACAGCTCCGGATACGTTTGGCGAATGGAGAAGCCGAAGACATAAGCGGAAATGGCTCCGGTTGAACTCCACATAGCAAACACCTTGGAGAATGGAATGGTTAATCGGCGCGTAAATCACGGACGACCCCGTTGCATCGGTGCAACACTCTCGAAGAATGAGGAAGTCGTTGTGACTATCTATGGCGAGCACCGAAATCTGATTGCGCGGGTCAAGACCGATGGTGAAGTTTGCTAGCACACGCACCGAGCTGTCCATCGACATACTATCCCACATTGGTCTAGTACGAACGTCTTTGAGGAACTCAAAGATCCCGGTGTGATGAGATAGATGAACGACGGAACAACCAGCAGTACGATTGACTCCGGGGGCTTGCTCGGATCACCCCTTCGCTTGTTGGTCCCGACCTCCATTCGAGTGTCTCTTGTTCGGTTCGAACAAGTCCGGTGGTGGTACGTGGAGTTGCGATGTCGTTGAAGAAACAGATCGTCATCTGTTTTGCCATTTCCGCAAGTCCTCTTCTTCCTTCAAGAGAAATAATCGAGTCACCGGGTGAAGAGTGGATACCTGTGGCGCACATGTAGCGCTCGGCTTGTCGTTGGAGTGTTGAGATCCAACGCTTTGCACCAAATGCGAACCCTGAATGAACAAATGGTTCGAAACTGGCCTTCATCTCCTTCTCGCGCACATCCACGTGCTCCACCCAAGTGACCAAGGAAGATCCATTATGAAGATCACGTATCAGGCATCCGGAGGGGCGTTTTCGGCAAATCGATCTCACGGAAGGCTTTGGATTTGAACGCAATTCATCCACGGAGACATCCACGACGACCCAACTTCCATCCAGTTGTTGGTGAGAGTACCGAACGAACTGGACTTCACGAGTTGAGACGAGGTGAGATGGCACCAGAAACTCGGCCGACATCACCTGCATATGCTCCTCGTAGCCTTCTTCGTTGCTGGAGGAAAGGATCTCCAACGTCTTGGCGTTTGTGATCATGCTACAGAAGACTGGCAACCATCGACCAACATCCATTAAGATCTGAACGATGGTGGTCGGATAAAGATGAATGGTTGCCGAGTGTCTCGACGATTCGGCTTTGAAGTACGGAGCAGGTTCAGCTCGTTGAAACACTCGCAAGTACTCGGCCCTATGAAGAGTCTCGGGATGAATAGACGTGTCGGGAGTCGGTGAAGTTATCCACAAAGGAAAACCGGCAGTGGCCATGAGCAGGAGCTCGTGCTTGGCCTTACGGACGATATCCGAGATCAAGTCGGTGTGGACTCCGACAAGATCGTGAGCAGGTCCGGGAAGGGTATCAGATGGCAAAGGTATGGATGGGCGCTCGACAAGTGTAGGCATGAGGCTCCGCACATCCCGTCTTAAGTGGTCCATGTCGATGGAATCATCGGACAACTCAAGAATAGGCTCTTGTTGTGGAGGAACAACTTCGAGCCTTCGCCGTGGCACATCTGAGTGCGGAACAGGACCTCCGCAATTGGGACATATGCCGCTGTGGAGAGCATCGACGAGTCGTTGATTCTGCAGTTGAAGCTCCTCGTTCTTGCTCACCAGCTGATCGTTTCTTCTCTCTAGCTCGGCAATACGTTGCTCAGACGTCAGGATACCGAATTTCTTCCTATTTCTCGACCCCCAATAATAGACTTGGTCCTCCTCTAGTCCGATTTTCGGACCAAATCTTTCTCGTTGTGGCTTGGTGGGGTGAGAATACACCGCAAAGAAAGCCGCAAGTGCATCTCTCTGAGCTTTGGTGTACTTCGTCCTCGGAAGTCTCCTATAGACAGGAGCGGCTTCCGGCTCGGCAGGTGGATCAGCAACCAAGATTGGTGCTTGGGGTAGTGGTTGCGGTTGTGGTTGTGGCTCGGTCGGCATGCTAGCATCGGCGCTATTGAGCATGCTCGGTGGAATTATTTCAGCCAAGCCTTCAAAGATCGGGTTCTCTGAAGGACCACCCGAAACAAATCGCCGAAAGAATTCACTCTTTTGGCCATTTGTGGGTTGGGAAGGGAGGAAAGCTTATGGGATTTGGGAGGTTTTCTCGGGAAAAACTCAAGAACACGAAGAACACGAGAGAGAAAACGAGAGAGAAGAGAGAGAGAGAGAAGGGAAAACGCGTGAAATGACCTAAGGCAACTAACGCAAATCGAAGGGAAGGGAAACGAACGGACGGACGCGTGTCCAAAGTCGAGGACAAAGATCCGTAAATCACGGATCGAGCGACGAAAGTCGCAAAGGGAATAGTGGAACGCGCGCACGATTTATTAAACAATTCGGCCGACGCAAAAGTCGTGCGTCGGCCCAATCAAATTTTTTTCTGATTTTCGATTTTTTATTTTTTTATTTTTTTTTAATACTTTACGAAAAGTCGTAAAGTGAACAGTGAAAACGCGTAGCACACGCGCTTGCCGACACTTTAAACGGGCCTGGGCCATCGGAATGGTCTGGGCCTTAAAGTGGGCCTGGGCCAAAGAAATCTCCGGCCCATTATTGGTGGGCTTAACTAATGGGCCTAAAAACGAACAGGCCCGACACACTAATGGGCTTGGGTTACGGGTTTTGGGCTTCGTGAATGACACGAGCCCAATGGGCTAAATTTTTTTATTTTTTTATTTTTTATTTTATTTTTTATTTTTTTCTTTTCGAAACCTAAAACCCTAACCAATCACACAAATGGGCCTAAGGCCCAATAACAAATAACTACAACAAGCCCGAAAATAAAACAAACAGTAATTATAAACAGTAAAAATAAATAATTACAAACAGTAAAACAAAACAAACACACTTTTTTTTTTTTTATTTTCATTTACAAATTTTTTTATTTTTTTTTTTATTATTTTTTAAATAAATAACGAGAGTGAAAAGAAAACTTACCTTTTTACTCCCGAGGAAACCGAAAATCACCAACAAGACATCAACCTCAAGGTTTTTCAACCTTGACTTCCTAAACGTATGCTCCGATGTATGTGGTAAAATTTCCGATAAACCCGGATTATTTCCTATACAAAATAAAAAGTTAGTAATAAATTTACAAAATAAAAACAAAATATTTACAAAGTTAAAAATGTATCACAAATTATCTATACAAAATGAATAAATAAAATTTCCTATGTCTACGTATATTTTATTTACACAATACACTTAAGTGTACAAAAATATTTTCCTTTGCCTGAATATAGTTGAAAAAAAAATGAAAGTTGATTCCAAGCGGTAACTCAAGGTGGACTTACGGCCTAGGTGCAATGCCTTGACGTAAATGACTTTCCGTGTTTTCAGAAGGCGAATGGCCAGATCACAAGAGATAAGCGAGAGGCAGGATTCATTTAGTGGACAAGTCCTCTGAATCCAATTTTACAAACCCGTCACCCAGAGTCTTGATCATATCTAGACACCATTCATGTGCCCCTTACTCAGTTGAGAAAGCACTTAAGTGTTCGACAATTCTCCAAGTGTTAATAAAGGCCGCCCTCAACCTCAAGTGACCTTACGGTACAAATGAAGGGTTTAGGCCAATATTAATAAAAGGACCTTACCTATTTCCGTTCAAGTTACAACTTACAACAACAAAAAATAATCAACTATATAAAAGACACCTAAATATAATTACTAAGTGTAACAAAATATACAAGTAAAATTAGTAAGTATATATAAAATTAACAAGTAATATTGACAAGTAATATAAACAAGTAATATGAACAGTTAAAAAAAATAGTAAAATTATATACAAGTAATAAAACAGTAATAATTACAAAAAATTATAAACGTATTCACAAAAAAAAAATATTAGGTTAGGAACATTTTCAATCCCCGTCGACGGCGCCAAAAATTGACACGCCCAAAAGGAGCATCAATTTAAAAAAACCCTATCGGTAGTAGTATAGTGCATAGTAGGGTATCGTTCACAACGGAGATCAAAGGGTGTACCTAACAAAAAATGTCACAAAGAATTAAATAAAATAAAGAATTATTAACAAGTATAAAGTATAAATATATACATATGTACAAAGTAAAAGGGGGTTTAAGAGATAAATTGAATGAAATAAATTAATTAAATTACAAAGAATAAATTAAATAAGATGGGATGAAACACAAAGTATATAAAGTTCAGCCACAAGTATACAAGTTTACCAATTATTGGACCGAAAATTAACCAAGTTCCCTAGCCATGAAACCGAAATTAACATATGTGGAATGCTGGACCGCCAATTATCATTCCCCAAATAAAACCACTTTCATGAAAATTAACCTAAGCGACCGCACCTAGATTAACCAATCAAACATGCAAAGGTAGCTAATCAAAACATGTCCAACGCATAAAAGAAGAGTTGTTAATTAAAGTGCACGACCTAGTGGGACCGCCCATCTATCCGTGATCCTTCTTATTTGTTTCCGACCTCTTTCCAAAGCCTTTACTACTTGTGAATTAGAATTAAAACCCTAATTCTAGCACCAATTATATGCAATCATCTTAAGTTTGCAACCTTAAAACAAAAACATATAAAAGTTATCTACTAAAACAAAATCAAATAAACGGAGTCACATAAACTACTAGAAGAACTAATTAATTAGGATCCAACAATTAAATAAATCCATAAACAAGGGCTGAATATTATATAAATCATGTCATGTTAACTAATACAAAGAATAAACAAGTAACAAAGAGGCATAAATTTAAAGGCTAAGTCGAAATACACCGTATGAATAGCATGAAGATCTTGAAGCCACATCTTGAATCCTTGACCACAAGTAATCCAAGCTGTGAAGACAAGGTGATGATGGTGATGGTGATGTTGAATAGGGGCTGGTGGTGATGGTGTAGACGCCTTCTCCTCCTCCTTGAAGTCTTGAAAACCCATAGTATTAGAGAATGGAAAATGATGTGAGATGGAGAAGAGAAAGAGGAGGGTTTGTCCCTCCCCATTGAGGTGTGTTTGAAGAGAAGAATGAGGCTGCTATTTATAGGAGAATGGAGAGGAAGAAGAAGACAATGCAAGAAATAAAGAAAGAAAAGGAAGAGAAGTGGAATGTGAGTGGTAGAAAAAGAAATGGTAAGTGGCATGGTGGAAATGTAATGGGTTGCAATTAACCATTTATTTAGGTAAAAGAAATCAAACACTAATGGTATGGGTAGAAAGAAGAGGGAAGAATATAGGGGTGAGTGGAGCATTGAAAATAAAAGAAGAGGAAAGAAATAAAAAGCAGGCAGCACTGAGCTATTCCCACTTAGAATGGAATAATGCACGTTTGAACGGTTGGATGATTCTCAAATTTTAATACAGAATATATAACACGCACATGCAGCGTGTATCAAAATTACAGCTAGATCTGACGGTGCAATTGAGAGATATCGGCCTCGCAAGTTGACCTATCTGCACAGGCAGATTGTCCGAAAATCTGGGCTTGGGCCTTTCCTCATGCTTTGTGAACCTGGGCCTTCCTCTTGGGTTTGGGCCTCATGGCAGACCACCTCTTAATGGGCCTCGCAAAAGCCCATTCGACTTCGTTTCTGCACATGTTCACATTAATACATCATTTTGGACTCAAATATGGAAACTAAGCTAAAATAGCAAAGTTACAATTAAATCATAGCCAAATAGTAGGGAAAACACATTAAAAATGTCACACTTTGTGCTCCTATCATCCACCCAAGTGACCAAGGAAGATCCATTATGCAAATCACGTATCAGGCATCCGGAGGGGCGTTTTCGGCATATAGATCTCACGGAAGGCTTTGGATTTGAACGCAGTTCATCCACGGAGACATCCACGACGACCCAACTTCCATCCAGTTGTTGGTGAGAATACCGAACAAACTGGACTTCACGAGTCGAAACGATGTGAGATGGCACAAGAAACTCGGCCGACATCACCTGCATATGCTCCTCGTAGCCTTCTTCGTTGCTGGAGGAAAGGATCTCCAACGTCTTGGCGTTTGTGATCATGCTACAGAAGACTGGCAACCATCGACCAACATCCATTAAGATCTGAACGATGGTGGTCGGATAAAGATGGATGGTTGCCGAGTGTCTCGACGATTCGGCTTTGAAGTACGGAGCAGGTTCAGCTCGTTGAAACACTCGCAAGTACTCGGCCCTATGAAGAGTCTCGGGATGAATAGACGTGTCGGGAGTCGGTGAAGTTATCCACAAAGGAAATCCGGCAGTGGCCATGAGCAGGAGCTCGTGTTTGGCCTTACGGACGATATCCGAGATCAAGTCGGTGTGGACTCCGACAAGATCATGAGCAGGTCCGGGAAGGGTGTCAGATGGCAAAGGTATGGATGGGCGCTCGACTAGGGTAGGCATGAGGCTCCGCACATCCCGTCTCAAGTGGTCCATGTCGATGGAATCGTCGGACAACTCGAGAATAGGCTCTTGTTGTTGAGGAACAACTTCGAGCCTTCGCCTAGGCACATCTGAGTGCGGAACAGGACCTCCGCAATTGGGACATATGCCGCTGTGGAGAGCATCGACGAGTCGTTGATTCAAAAGTTGAAGCTCCTCGTTCTTGCTCACCAGCTGATCATTTCGTCTCTCTAACTCGGCAATACGCTGCTCAGACGTAATGATACCGAACTTCTTCCTATTTCTCGACCCCCAATAGTAGACTTGGTCCTCCTCTAGTCCGATTTTCGGACCAAATCGTTCTCTTTGTGGCTTGGTGGGGTGAGAATACACCGCAAAGAAAGCCGCAAGTGCATCTCTCTGAGCTTTGGTGTACTTTGTCCTCGGAAGTCTCCTATAGACAGGAGCGGCTTCCGGCTCAACGGGTGGATCAGCAACCAGGATTGGTGCTTGGGGTAGTGGTTGCGGTTGTGGCTCGGTCGGCATGCTAGCATCGGCGCTATTGAGCATGCTCGGTGGAATTATTTCAGACAGACCTTCAAAGATTGGGTTCTCTGAAGGACCTGCCTGAAACAAATCACTGAAAGAATTCACTCGTTTGGCCATTTCTGGGTTGGGAAGGAGGAAAGCTTCTGGGATTTGGGAGGTTTTCTGGGAAAACTCAAGAACACGAAGAACACAAGAGAGAAAACGAGAGAGAGAGAGTGAGAGAGAGACTAAGCGAAAACGTGAAATGACCTAAGGGAACTAACGCAAACAGAAGGGAAAGGAAGGAACGGACGCACGCTCGCACACGTGCCACAGACAGAAGACCCGCAAATTGTGGATCGGGCGACGAAAGTCGTAAAGTCTACAGTAGACACGCACGCGGTTTATTAAACAAATCGGCCGACGCAAAAGTCGTGCGTCGGCCCAATCATATTTTTTTCTTGATTTTCGATTTTTTATTTTTTTATTTTTTTAATACTTTACGAAAAGTCGTAAAGTGAACAGTGAAAACGCGTAGCACACGCGCTTGCCGACACTTTAAACGGGCTTGGGCCATCGGAATGGTCTGGGCCTTAAAGTGGGCCTGGGCCAAAGAAATCTCCGGCCCATTATTGGTGGGCTTAACTATTGGGCCTAAAAACGAACAGGCCCGACACACTAATGGGCTTGGGTTACGGGTTTTGGGCTTCGTGAATGACACGAGCCCAATGGGCCAAATTTTTATTTTTATTTTTTATTATTATTTTTATTTTTTATTTTTACGAAACCTAAAACCCTAACCAATCACACAAATGGGCCTAAGGCCCAATAACAAATAACAACAAGCAAGCCCGAAAATAAAACACACATTAATTATAAACAGTAAAATAAATAATTACAAACAGTAGAAGCAAACACTCTTTTTTTTTTATTTACAATTACAAATTTTCTATTTTTTATTTTTTTTAGTTTTTATTTTTAACAAACAAATAACGAGAGTGAAAAGAAAACTTACCTTTTTACTCCCGAGGAAACCGAAAATCACCAACAAGACATCAACCTCAAGGTTGAAATTCAACCTTGACTTCCAAAACGTATGCTCCGATGTAAGTGGTAGAATTTTCGATAAACCCGGATTATTTCCTATACAAAATAAAAAAGTTAGTAATCAATTTACAAAATAAAAACAAAATATGTACAAAGTTAAAAATATGTCACAAATTATCTATACAAAATGAATGAATAAATTTTCCTATGTCTACGTATATTTTATTTACACAATACACTTAAGTGTACAAAAATATTTTCCTTTGCCTGAATATAGTTGAAAAAAAATGAAAGTTGATTCCAAGCGGTAACTCAAGGTGGACTTACGGCCTAGGTGCAATGCCTTGACTTAAATGACTTTCCGTGTTTTCAGAAGGCGAATGGCCAGATCATATGAGAATAAGCGAGGGGCAGGATTCATTTAGTGGACTACGGAGGTTTACACCCCTATCGACTTACGTCAGTCTATAGTCCTCTGAATCCAAAACCTGTCACCCAGGGTCTCGACCTAGACACCATCCATGTGCCCCTTACTCAGTTGAGAAAGCACTTAAGTGTTCGACAATTCTCCAAGTGTTAATAAAGGCCGCCCTCAACCTCAAATAACCTTACGGTAAAAATGAAGGGTTTAGGCCAATATTAACAAAAGGACCTTACCTATTCCGTTCAAGTTACAACTTACAACAACAAAAAATAATCAACTATACTCAGAACACCTAAGTATAAATTACTAAGTGTAACAAAATATGAACAGTTAATAACAAAATATTAAAAACAAGTAATAACAACAACTATTCACAAGTAATATAGACAAGTAATATAAACAAGTAATATGAACAGTTAAAAAAAACAGTAAAATTATAAACAATAAAAAGTAAACAGTAATTATATACAAGTAATAAAAACAGTAATAATTACAAAAAATTATAAACAGTATTCACAAAAAAAAAATTAGGTTAGGAACAATTTCAATCCACGTCGACGGCGCCAAAAATTGACAGGGCCCAAAATGAACATCAATTTAAAAAAATCCCTATCGGTAGTATAGTGGTGTAAGTAGGGTATCGTTCACAACGGAGATCAAAGGGTGTACCTAACAAAAAATGTCACAAAGAATTAAATAAAATAAAGAATTATTATTAACAAGTATAAAGAATATATACATATGTACAAAGTAAAAGGGGGTTTAAGAGATAAATTGAATGAAATAAATTAATTAAATTACAAAGAATAAATTAAATGAGATGGGATGAAACACAAAGTATATAAAGTTCAGCCACATATACACAAGTTTATTAATCATTGGACCGAAAATTAACCAAGTTCCCTAGCCATGAAACCGAAATTAACATATGTGGAAAGTTAGAAGCTAACCATTCCCCAAATAAAACCTCTCTACGAAAATTAACCTAAGTGAAAGCACCTAGATTAACCAATTAAACAAGCCATCTTAGTCTAGAAAGCTAGCTAATCAAACCATATTTAACGCATAGAAAAGAGTTGTTAATTAAAGTGCACGACCCATTATAGAAAAGTCCATATGTCCGCAATCCTTTTTATTTGACACCGACCTTTGTCCAAAGCCTTTACTACTCGTGAATTAGGTTTCCAAAACTATTAGGTGAATTGTAATCCCTAACTCTAGCTCCAATTATATGCAAATATTATAAGTATCGATCCCTATAACATAAACACATAAAAGTTTTCTATAAAACAGAATCAAGTAAACGGAGTCACATAAGCTACTAGAAGAACTAATTAATTAGGATCCAATAACTAAATAAACTCATATAAATAGGCTGGTGATTAGAAGGTTTTTCACCTACATCATTAATTATTACCTAAATTCCTAACAATTGTCGTTGTAAAGTATAATGGGAAATAAAGGTTTTTCCCACAGAAGATTGTTATATTTACTTTTTAAATGTCACGAAAAATTAAATTAAATAAAGAATTAATATTAACAAGTATAAAGAATAAAGAATATATATATATACAAAATTAAATAAACTATACAGTATTGTTTCTATTTACAAAAATATACATTATATACAAAAGTATTTTTGGGGGTTTTTGAGATTTTTGAAAACAATAAATAATTAAAAGGAAATATTTTTGGATTTTTTATTATTTTTGAAAACAAGAAACACACACACAAATATTGTTTTGAAGATTAACCAACTCCCTAGCCATGAATCCGAAACTAACACATGTAGAATGCCAACGCGGGTTATCATTCCCCAAATAAACTTCTCCCATGAAATCAACCTAGTGAACGCTCATCTAGATTAAACAATTAAACATGCAAAGGTGATTAATCTAAACATGTCTAACGCATAGAAAAAGAGTTGTTAATTCAAGTGCGCGACCTAGCGAACGCTCGTCTATCCGCGATCCTTATCATTTAGTTTCAACATTAAAGATAAAACCAAACAAACAAAATTCACATAAGCTGCTAGAAGAATCAATTAACTTCAATCCAACAATTATTACACAAAATAGAAAATAAACAAACAATAACATTTCCCAAAATTATTCACGAATAGTTAATTAAACAAAAATAAATTATAATAAATAAACGAGTTTGGGAAAAATGTTACTTGTTGTGTCCATGAAAATGGACACTGTCGGGCGAGCGAAGGTGGCGGACTCGGCTATTTTTACGATCAAGTATTTGGATGTGGCGGGTGTAGAGAACACTTTGGGCTTGGGCCTTGGGGTGTCCTTAGCAATTGGACATTTCGAAATTGGGCATGGGCCGGTCAATGGGTCAACAGTCAACGAAGTCAAAGGCCCAAGGGCTGTTTTTGACTTTTCCCTTCTTTCTTTGACTTTCTTCTTTTCTTCTTCTTCCCGTGCGGGATTTCTTCATCTTCATTTCTGTTTTGCTTCTTTTGTTTCTTCACGGCACGAGAGGGAGAGGGATGCACGGCGGAGCTCGTCACGGCGCCGGTGAGGCACGGCGGACCGAGAAGCTTGAGCAGCGACGCGGGGCAGGTCCGGCCTGGATTTCGGGGCAGAGACGGCGCCGGCAATATGGACAGCAGCGGATATGGGTGCGACGCCGGCGGCGGCGAGATGGGTTCGCCGGTTTTGATACTCGATTGCGGCGAAGATGCCGTGAGGTGAGGAGCACGGGCTTGGTTTACGGGCAACGAACAGCTGGGCTCACGGGTTCGGTCGGCGTCGCAGGTGAGGAGGGGACCGGCGGCGGTGTGCTTGGGATTTGGGCATGGCGAAACGGCGAGATGGCGGTGCAGGTGGCGCGGTGGTCCTTCGATGGTGATGCCGGCGATGGGTCCTGCAAACTGAAATTGAGCACAAGATAATTGGTGAGTATAATTGATTCATGGGTAAATTGATCGAGAGAATAAAGAGAATTAGAAAGATGATTGTGAAGGTTCACGGTGGTTTGAAGATGAGATTGTAGCCGATGATGGCGGGGGCACGGGTTCTATTGGTGATGCCGGCTGCCATGGCTTTGATTGATGATGGAAGATGATTGAATTGTGGCAGAGAGCAATTGACGGTGGGTGTGGTGATTTGCAGGTTAATTGCTGATTATGGTGATGGCGGTGGAATGAGTTTTTGTGATTGTGAAAATGAAAAGGATGGTGATTGATGTTTGATGATTTGCGGGAGCTCTCCTTAAATAGCAAAGGAAGATGGTGGAATTGCTATGGTGGAAGTGGTAGGTGATATGGACTGTAGTGGTGGTGGTGGAGAAAGTAGGAGATGGTGGAATAGGTTGGTGACGGTGGTGGCATTGGTAGGTGGCCGGTAGTGGAGCTGCAAAAATCCAAGACAAAAACAAAAACAAAAGAAATAAACAAATAAACAATTATTAAAATAAATATAAATATAAAATCAAAAATAAATATAAATATTAAAATATAAACATAAATCTAGAAATAAATATAAATATAAACATGGGAAAATAAAATGGAGATTTAAAATATATTCTGCCACCGCGTGTGGTGGTTGTGCCGCCTGATGTGGTGGTTCGCCGACAAACTTGCCGGAATTCGAAACGGTTTCCGAAATCTTCGTACATTAACTGGGCCCACATCCTCAAAATGACCGGTGTCATTTTGATATCTGAAAAGTCACGGTTGACTTTTCGGAATTACACTGAAAATCTCCAAAATTCACCTATTATGTGCAAATTGACATTTTTCTAATATTTTCCCTAAAAACACGAAAACAAACATTAAACAGACAATTAAGCTTTCGGAATAGCAAAATCCAGTAATTAAAGGCACTTTGTGAACGTATTTTACGTTCACATCACACCCCTACACTTGAACTATTGCTAGTCCTCTAGCAAACACAGAACAAAACATCACAAAACAGAAAGGGAAACACAAAACAGACGGTCTTTCCAACCATAATCCTCAGCGAGTTCGAAAGAATTATAATCAAGAGAATAAAAATTATATACCAAGGTTAAAGAATTTGCTAAGCATTTAACATGTACATCTCATTTATGCTCGGGTGTAGTGTGTGAAAACCAAGTATACAATTAATGTCAAGCAATCCAATAGGCACATATGAACAACATTAACCACTAAACCTCACAAGATTCACTAAATATTTCCGCTCAGTGTTTAGGGTTAAGTGTTTACTCTCAAAACAATTACACAAGTAGTGTTCCCATATGCTTGCTCATCGACCGACTCTCTACAATTAATCCACAAATCATTAGATCATAAGGACTTTTTAGGTGAAACAGGGACCAAAGGGTGGATGGTAAATGGTAAATGGTAAATGAAGTGAAAGGACTCGAAATGAAAAATGTTTTACATGTTTGCAAGACAAATCAACGACTTTGAAACTCATACCTATGCTAAACCCGAAACAACTTTCTTATTCTCCTCCAACCTTTTATTGAAAATAATACAAGAAAATAAAATAACTCTATTTTTGTGGTATTTTTTTTTTCTTTTCCACATTTTTTTTTCTTTTTCTTTTTTTTTTCTTGAGGAATTTTATTCCTTCTTTTTATTTCTGAATATTTTTTTTTCTTTCTTTGAACAAATACAACAAAATAAAATAAATACACCCCCACACTTGCCTTTTGGTATACTACCGTACAAATCCGAAGCATAAAACATAAGAAGTCACTATCATCGTCTTGCAAACACAGTAAAACAATGGTGAAATGGTGTGGGTGAACAAAAGAAACGGCTAATGAGTGTTTAGTTCAAAAGGGTTATTCCTAAAGTTCGTGTTTAGATGGATGGTGAATATTTTGGCCATGGTGCTCAACTAATGCCTTACTCATTTCTAATTCATTACAGATTAACAAAAAGTTTCGAGAGGTCTCTGAGCAAGTTCTAGGTTCAAAACTCATGAATTGTGCACACATGAAGAACGAGTAAATGTATGAAATATGCATACATGTGAATATTCAATAGGCTCAAATCCTCACATTGTCTGGGTATGCATGACAATGTATGTTTAAATGTGCTTCTCGGATTGCAATCAACTAATCGAAACAGGTTATGTGAACATGGAATTTCGAGCAATCATAAGTTATACAAATTAAATCCAAAGCAAATCACACAAAGCCTTAGCATATAATCAACATTCTCCTAATCACAATAATTAAACTCAATTCATCATCGGAATTGGAAAGAACAAAACACAAAACACAATAAAACACACAAAAACAACAAAACAGAAGCAAATATTTTTGTAATTTTTGATTTTTTGATTTTTTTGATTTTTCAATGTAGGTAACAATACGTGACCACAGGGACTCACTTAGTGCAATGGTAGGTTCAACGCTACCAAGGGAGTGAGTGTGATATAGTCGATATACCGTTACAGTAGAAAACGAAAACAAGTAAATTATTTTTTTGAATTTTTTCAATTTTTCAAATTTTTTCTTTTCTTTTTAAATAAACCTTCCCCCCCACACTTGAATTAAACATTGTCCTCAATGTTGACAAATATTTCACGAAAATGAAAAATTCAAGTATGGTTATTGAATTTAAACACACAAACTAAAATAAACACACAAATAGAAATAAACAGAAGTAAACACACAAATAGAAATAAACACAAAACAATTAACTAAATGAAAAGGGAAACAGAAAGACTCCCCTTTGAAGATCGTGAAGTTCCTCCCGAAATAAGTCACCAACAGTCACAAACAAGGCTAGCAGGGCCTTGCATCCAACGTTTGCTCCTTAATTGACTGCGGTTCTGATCCTTTGAAGTGTGTCTTGGACAAGGGTTGTTGCCGACTCCACGGCAGACTTGGCTGATGTAGCCCTCACTGAGATCTGGAACACTATAGTCAGTAGTGTTCCGTCAAGTACAGCTCCGGATACGTTAGGCAGAATGGAGAAGCCTGAAGACATAAGCGGAAATGGCTCCGGTTGAACTCCAGATAGCAAACACTGGAAAATGGAATGGTTAATCGGCGCATAAATCACAGACGACCCCGTTGCATCGGTGCAACACTCCTGAAGGATGAGGAAGTCGTTGTGACTATCTATAGCGAGCACCGAAATCTGGTTCCGCGGGTCAAGACCGATGCTGAAATTTGCTAACACACGCACCGAGCTGTCCATCGACATACTATCCCACAATGGTCTCGTCTGAACGTCTTTGAGGAACTCAAAGATCCTGGTGTGATGGGAAAGATGCACGACAGAACATCCAGCAGTACGATTGACTCCAGGGGGCTTGCTCGGATCACCCCTTCGCTTGTTGGTCCTGACCTCCATTCGAGTGTCTCTTGTTCGGTTCGAACAAGTCCAGTGGTGGTACGTGGAGTTGCTGATGTCGTTGAAGAAACAGATCGTCATCTGTTTTGCCATTTCCGCAAGTCCTCTTCTTCCTTCAAGAGAAATAATCGAGTCACCGGGTGAAGAGTGGATACCTGTGGCGCACATGTAGCGCTCGGCTTGTCGTTGGAGGGTTGAGATCCAACGCTTTGCACCAAAAGCGAACCCTGAATGAACAAAAGGTTCGAAACTGGCCTTCATCTCTTTCTCGCGTACATCCACGTGCTCCACCCAAGTAACTAAGGAAGATCCATTATGCAAATCACGTATCAGGCATCCGGAGGGGCGTTTTCGGCAAATCGATCTCACGGAAGGCTTTGGATTGGAACGCAATTCATCCACAGAGACATCCACGACGACCCAACTTCCATCCAGTTGTAGGTGAGAATACCGAACGAACTGGACTTCACGAGTTGAAACGAGATGAGATGGCACCAGAAACTCGGCCGACATAACCTGCATATGCTCCTCGTAGCCTTCTTCGTTGCTGGAGGAAAGGATCTCCAACGTCTTGGCGTTTGTGATCATGCTACAAAAGACTGGCAACCATCGACCAACATCCATTAAGATCTGAACGATGGTGGTCGGATAAAGGTGGATGGTTGCCGAGTGTCTCGACGATTCGGCTTTGAAGTACGGAGCAGGTTCAGCTCGTTGAAACACTCGCAAGTACTCGGCCCTATGAAGAGTCTCGGGATGAATAGACGTGTCGGGAGTCGGTGAAGAAATCCATAGAGGAAAACCGGCAAAGTGGCCATGCGAGCAGGAGCTCGTGTTTGGCCTTACGGACGATATCCGAGATCAAGTCGGTGTGGACTCCGACAAGATCGTGAGCAGGTCCGGAAGGGTGTCGGATGGCACAGGTATGGATGGGCGCTCGACTAGGGTAGGCATGAGGCTCCGCACATCCCGTCTCAAGTGGTCCATGTCGATGGAATCATCGGACAACTCGAGAATAGGCTCTTGTTGTTGAGGAACAACTTCGAGCCTTCGCCGTGGCACATCTGAGTGCGGAACAGGACCTCCGCAATTGGGACATATGCCGCTGTGGAGAGCATCGACGAGTCGTTGATTCTGAAGTTGAAGCTCCTCGTTCTTGCTCACCAGCTGATCATTTCGTCTCTCTAGCTCGGCAATACGCTGCTCGGAAGACTGGATACCGAACTTCTTCCTATTTCTCGACCCCCAATAGTAGACTTGGTCTTCTTCTAGTCCGATTTTTGGACCAAATCTTTCTCGTTGTGGTTTCGTGGGGTGAGAATACACCGCAAAGAAAGCCGCCAGTGCATCTCTCTGAGCTTTGCTGTACTTCGACCTCGGAAGTCTCCTATAGACAGGAGCGGCTTCCAGCTCGGCAGGTGGATCAGCAACCAGGATTGGTGCTTGGGGTAGTGGTTGTGGTAGTGGCTCGGTCGGCATGCTAGCATCGGCGCTATTGAGCATGCTTGGTGGAATTATTTCAGCCAAGCCTTCAAAGATTGGGTTCTCTGAAGGACCTGCCTGAAACAAGTCGCTGAAAGAATTGACTCTTTTGGCCATTTCTGGGTTGGGAAGGGAGGATAACTTCTGGGAATTTTGGAGGTTTTCTGGGAAAACTCAAGAACAGATGAAGAACACGAGAGAGAAAACGAGAGAAAGAGAGAGAGACTAAGGGAAAACGCGAAATGACCTAAGGGAACTAACGCAAACAGAAGGGAAAGGAAGGAACGGACGCACGCTCGCACACGTGCCACAGACAGAAGACCCGCAAATTGTGGATCGGGCGACGAAAGTCGTAAAGTCTACAGTAGACACGCACACGGCTTATTAAACAATTCGGCCGACGCAAAAGTCGTGCGTCGGCCCAATCAGAATTTTTTCATTTTCAATTTTTTATTTTTTTTTTATTTTTTTAAATACTTTACGAAAAGTCGTAAAGTGAACAGTGAAAACGCGTAGCACACGCGCTTGCCGACACTTTAAACGGGCCTGGGCCATCGGAATGGTCTGGGCCTTAAAGTGGGCCTGGGCCAAAGAAAACTCCGGCCCATTATTGGTGGGCTTAACTAATGGGCCTAAAAACGAACAGGCCCAACACACTAATGGGCTTGGGTTACGGGTTTTGGGCTTCGTGAATGACACGAGCCCAATGGGCTAAATTTTTTTATTTTTTTTATTTTTTTTATTTTTTCTTTTCGAAACCTAAAACCCTAACCAATCACACAAACGGGCCTAAGGCCCAATAACAAACTAACTAACTAACAAGCCCAAAAATAAAACAAACAGTAATTATAAATAGTAAAAAGAAATAATTATCAACAGTAAAACAAAAGAAAACACTCTTTTTTTTTTTTTTTTTTTAAATAAATAACGAGAGTGAAAAGAAAACTTACCTTTTTACTCCCGAGGAAACCGAAAATCACCAACAAGACATCAACCTCAAGGTTTTTCAACCTTGACTTCCTATACGTATGCTCCGATGTATGTGGTAGAAGTTCCGATAAACCCGGATTATTTCATATACAAAATAAAAAGGTTAGTAATAAATTTACAAAATAAAAACAAAATATTTACAATGTTAAAAATGTATCACAAATTATCTATACAAAATGAATGAATAAATTTTCCTATGTCTACGTATATTTTATATACACAATACACTTAAGTGTACAAAAATATTTTCGTTTGCCTGAATATAGTTGAAAAAAAATGAAAGTTGATTCCAAGCGGTAACTCAAGGTAGACTTACGGCCTAGGTGCAATGTCTTGACTTAAATGACTTTCCGTGTTTTCAGAAGGCGAATGGCCAGATCACAAGAGATAAGCGAGAGGCAGGATTCATTTAGTGGACAAGTCCTCTGAATCCAATTTTACAAACCCGTCACCCAGAGTCTTGATCATATCTAGACACCATTCATGTGCCCCTTACTCAGTTGAGAAAGCACTTAAGTGTTCGACAATTCTCCAAGTGTTAATAAAGGCCGCCCTCAACCTCAAATAACCTTACGGTAAAAATGAAGGGTTTAGGCCAATATTAACAAAAGGACCTTACCTAATCCGTTCAAGTTACAACTTACAACAACAAAAAAATAATCAACTATATAAAAGACACCTAAATAAATTACTAAGTGTAACAAAAATATAAACAAGTATAATCAATAGTAAAAAGTCAACAGTCAATAGTCAATAGTAAAAAGTCAACAGTCAAAAAGTCAACAGTAAAAAGTAAAAAGTCAAAAGTAAATAGTAAAAACAATCCCCGGCGAGCCGGCGCCAAAATGATTAGAAGTTAAACCGCGGTCATTAATTTATTACCTAAATTCCTAACAATTGTCGTTGTAAAGTATAATGGGAAATAAAGGTTTTTCCCACAGAAGATTGTTATATTTACTTTTTAAATGTCACGAAAAATTAAATTAAATAAAGAATTAATATTAACAAGTATAAAGAATAAAGAATATATATATATACAAAATTAAATAAACTATACAGTATTGTTTCTATTTACAAAAATATACATTATATACAAAAGTATTTTTGGGGGTTTTTGAGATTTTTGAAAACAATAAATAATTAAAAGGAAATATTTTTGGATTTTTTATTATTTTTGAAAACAAGAAACACACACACAAATATTGTTTTGAAGATTAACCAACTCCCTAGCCATGAATCCGAAACTAACACATGTAGAATGCCAACGCGGGTTATCATTCCCCAAATAAACTTCTCCCATGAAATCAACCTAGTGAACGCTCATCTAGATTAAACAATTAAACATGCAAAGGTGATTAATCTAAACATGTCTAACGCATAGAAAAAGAGTTGTTAATTCAAGTGCGCGACCTAGCGAACGCTCGTCTATCCGCGATCCTTATCATTTAGTTTCAACATTAAAGATAAAACCAAACAAACAAAATTCACATAAGCTGCTAGAAGAATCAATTAACTTCAATCCAACAATTATTACACAAAATAGAAAATAAACAAACAATAACATTTCCCAAAATTATTCACGAATAGTTAATTAAACAAAAATAAATTATAATAAATAAACAGAGTTTGGGAAAAATGTTACTGTTGTGTCCATGAAAATGGACACTGTCTGGCAGGCGAAGGTGGCAGACTCAGCTATTTTTACGATCAAGTATTTGGATGTGGCGGGTGTAGAGAACACTTTGGGCTTGGGCCTTGGGGTGTCCTTAGCAATTGGACATTTCTGAAATTGGGCATGGGCCAGTCAATGGGTCAACAGTCAACGAAGTCAAAGGCCCAAGGGCTGTTTTTGACTTTTCCCTTCTTTCTTTGACTTTCTTCTTTTCTTCTTCTTCCCGTGCGGGATTTCTTCATCTTCATTTCTGTTTTGCTTCTTTTGTTTCTTCACAGCACAGAGGGAGAGGGATGCACGGCGGAGCTCGTCACGGCGCCGGTGAGGCACGGCGGACTGAGAAGCTTGAGCAGCGACGCGGGGCAGGTCCGGCCTGGATTTCTGGGCAGAGAACGGCGCCGGCAATATGGACAGCTGACAAGCCCAAAAGGAGCGTCAATTTAAAAAAACCCTATCGGTAGTAGTATAGTGCATAGTAGGGTATCGTTCACAACGGAGATCAAAGGGTGTACCTAACAAAAAATGTCACAAAGAATTAAATAAAACAAAGAATTATTATTAACAAGCATAAAGAATATATACATATGTACAAAGTAAAAGGGGGGAATTGAGTGATAAATAGAATGAAATAAATTAATTAAATTACAAAGAATAAATTAAATAAAATGGGATGAAACACAAAATATATAAAGTTCAGCCACAAGTATACAAGTTTATCAATTATTGGACCGAAAATTAACCAAATTCCCTAGCCATGAAACCGAAATTAACATATGTGGAATGCTGGACCGCCAATTATCATTCCCCAAATAAAACCACTTTCATGAAAATTAACCTAAGCGACCGCACCTAGATTAACCAATCAAACATGCAAAGGTAGCTAATCAAAACATGTCCAACGCATAAAAGAAGAGTTGTTAATTAAAGTGCACGACCTAGTGGGACCGCCCATCTATCCGTGATCCTTCTTATTTGTTTCCGACCTCTTTCCAAAGCCTTTACTACTTGTGAATTAGAATTAAAACCCTAATTCTAGCACCAATTATATGCAATCATCTTAAGTCTGCAACCTTAAAACAAAAACATATAAAAGTTATCTACTAAAACAAAATCAAATAAACGGAGTCACATAAGCTACTAGAAGAACTAATTAATTAGGATCCAACAATTAAATAAACCCATAAACAAAGGCTGAAAATTATATAAATCATGTCATGTTAACTAATACAAACGATAAACAAGCAACAAAGAGGCATAAATTTAAAGGCTAAGTCGAAATACACCGTATGAATAGCATGAAGATCTTGAAACCACATCTTGAATCCTTGACCACAAGTAATCCAAGCTGTGAAGACAAGGTGGTGATGGTGATGGTGACGCTGAAATAGGGCTGGTGGTGATGGTGTAGACGCCTTCTCCTACTCCTTGAAGTCTTGAAAACCCTTAGTATTAGAGAATGGAAAATATGATGTGAGATGAAGAAGAGAAAGAGGAGGGTTTGTCCCTCCCCATTGGGGTGTGTTTGAAGAGAAGAATGAGGCTGCTATTTATAGGAGAATGGAGAGGAAGAAGAAGACAATGAAAGAAATAAAGAAAGAAAGGGAAAAGAAGTGGAATTTAAGTGGGAGATAAAGAAATGGTGAATGGAATGGTGGAAATGTAGTCATATGGCAATTAACCATTTATTTAAGTAAAAGAAATTAAACACTAATGGTGTGGGTAGAAAGAAGAGGAAAGAATATAGGGGTGAGTGGAGCATTGAAAATAAAAGAAGAGGAAAGAAATAAAAAGCAGGCAGCACTGAGCTATTCCCACTTAGAACGGAATAATGCACGTTTGAACGGTTGGATGATTCTCAAATTTTAATACAGAATATCTAACACGCACATGCAGCGTGTATCAAAATTACAGCTAGATCTGACGGTGCAATTGAGAGATATGCACTTCCAAAGTTGACTGATCTGCACAGGCAGATTCTCCGAAAATGGGCTTGGACCTTTCCTTCATGCTTTGTGGGCTTGGGCCTTCCTTCATGCTTTTTGGACTTCCTTCTTGGGCTTGGGCCTTCATCTTGGGCCTCACGGCAGCTCACCTCATAATGGGCCTCGCAAAAGCCCATTAGACTTCGTTTCTGCACATGTTAACATTAATACATCATTTTGGACTCAAATATGGAAACTAAGCTAAAATAGCAAAGTTACAATTAAATCATAGCCAAATAGTAGGGAAAACACATTAAAAACGTCACACTTTGTGCTCCTATCAAATTCCCCCACACTTAGCTACTGCTAGTCCTCTAGCAAACACAAGAACAACAGAAAATAGAAAAGGAAACACAAAACAGAATGGTCTTTCCAACCATAACCCTCAGCGAGTTCAAAAGAGTTATAATCAGGAGAATAAAAATTATATACCAAGGCGAACAAATTTGCTAAGTGTTTAACATGCACATCTCATTCATGCTCGGGTGCAGTGTGTGAAAACCGAGTATACAAAAAATCTCAAGCAATCCAATAGGCACATCGAAACAACATTAACCACTAAACCTCACAAGATTCACTAAATATTTCCGCTCTGTGTTTAGGGTTAAGTGTTTACTCTCAAAACAATTACACAAGTAGTGTTCCCATAAGCTTGCTCATTAACCAACTCTCCACAATTAATCCACAAATCATTAAATCATAAGGGCTTTCAATGGTGTAATGGGGCCAAAGGTTGAATGGTAAATGGTGAATGGTCAATGAAGTGAAAGGACTCGAAATGGAAAATGTTTCACATGTTTGCAAGACAAATCAACGACTTTGAAACTCATACATATGCTAAACCCGAAACAACTCTTATTTTCCTCCAACCTTTTATTGAAAGTAATACAAGAAAATAACTATATATTTTTTTTTTCTTTCTGACATTTTTTTTTTCTTTCTTTTCTATTTCTTTTTTCTTTGAGGAATTTATTCCTTCTTTTTATTTCTGATTTTTTTTTTCCTTGAACAAATACAACAAAATAAATACACCCCCACACTTGCCTTTTGGTATACTACCATACAAATCAAAACCCGAAGCATAAGAACACAAGAAGTCACTATCATCGTCTTGCAAACATAAATAAAACAAGGGTGAGATGGTGTGGGTGACCAAAAGAAACGGATAATGAGTGTTTAGTTCAAAAGGGGATTCCTAAAGTTCGTGTTTAGATGGATGGTGAATACTTTGGCCATGGTGCTCAACTAATGCCTTACTCATTTCTAATTCATCACAGATTAACAAAATGTTTCAAGTGGTCTTTGAGCAAGTTCTAGGTTCAAAACTCATGAATTGTGCACACATGAAGAACGAGTAAATGTATGAAATATGCATACATGTGAATATTCAATAGGCTCAAATCCTCACAGTTTCTGGGTATGCATGACAATGTATGTTCAAATGTGCTTCTCGGATTGCAATCAACTAATCGAAACAGGTTATGTGAACATGGAATTTCGAGCAATCATAAGTTATGCAAATTAAATCCAAAGCAAACTACACAAAGCCTTAGCATATAATCAACATTCTCCAAATCATAACAATTAAACTCAATTCATCATCGGAATTGGAAAGAAAACAACACACATAACACAAATAAACACACAAAAACACACAAACAGAAGCAAATATTTTTGTAATTTTTGATTTTTTTAATTTTTTTTTTTTTTTTCAATTTAGGGTAACAATACGTGACCACAGGGACTCACTAAGTGCAATGGTAGGTTCAACGCTACCAAGGGAGTAAGTATGATCTAGTCGATATACCGTTACCGTAGAAAATGAAAACAAACAAATAAATAAACAACATAACAATTTGTTTTTTTTTTTCATTTTTTTTTATTAGGGTAACAATACGTGACCACAGTGACTTACTAAGTGCAATGGTAGGTTCAACGCTACCAAGGGAGTAAGTATGATCTAGTCGATATATTGTTACCGTAGAAAACGAAAACAAGTAAATTATTTTTTTGAATTTTTTCAATTTTTCAAATTTTTTCTTTTCTTTTTAATAAACCTTCCCCCCACACTTGAATTAAACATTGTCCTCAATGTTAGACAAATATTTCACGAAAATGAATAATTCAAGCATGGTTATTGAATTTAAACACACAACACAAATAAACCGAAGTAAACACACAAACAGAAATAAACACACAACAGTTAAGTAAATGAAAAGGGAAACAGAAAGACTCCCCTTTGAAGATCGTGAAGCTCCTCCCGAAGCAAGTCACCAACAGTCACAAACAAGGCTAGCAGGGCCTTGCATCCAACGTTTGCTCCTTAATTGACTGCGGCTCTGATCCTTTGAAGTGTGTCCTGGACAAGGGTAGTTGCCGACTCCACGGCAGACTTGGCTGATGTAGCCTTCACCGAGATCTGGAACACTATGGTAAGTAGAGTCCCATCAAGTATAGCTCCGGATACGTTTGGCAGAATGGAGAAGCCAGAAGACATAAGCGGAAATGGCTCCGGTTGAACTCCACATAGCAAACACTGGAGAATGGAATGGTTAATCGGCGCATATATCACAGACGACCCCGTTGCATCGGTGCAACACTCCTGAAGAATGAGGAAGTCGTTGTGACTATCTATGGCGAGCACCGAAATCTGGTTGCGCGGGTCAAGACCGATGGTGAAATTTGCTAGCACACGTACAGAGCTGTCCATCGACATACTATCCCATTGCGGTCTTGTCTGAACGTCTTTGAGGAACTCAAAGATCCTAGTGTGATGAGATAGATGAACGACGGAACAACCAGCAGTACGATTGACTCCAGGGGGCTTGCTCGGATCACCCCTTCTCTTGTTGGTCCTGACCTCCATTCGAGTGTCTCTTGTTCGGTTCGAACAAGTCCAGTGGTGGTACGTGGAGTTGCTGATGTCGTTGAAGAAACAGATCGTCATCTGTTTTGCCATTTCCGCAAGTCCTCTTCTTCCTTCAAGAGAAATAATCGAGTCACCGGGTGAAGAGTGGATACCTGTGGCGCACATGTAGCGCTCGGCTTGTCGTTGGAGGGTTGAGATCCAACGCTTTGCACCAAAAGCGAACCCTGAATGAACAAAAGGTTCGAAACTGGCCTTCATCTCCTTCTCGCGTACATCCACGTGCTCCACCCAAGTGACCAAGGAAGATCCATTATGAAGATCACGTATCAAGCATCCGGAGGGGCGTTTTCGGCAAATCGATCTCACGGAAGGCTTTGGATTGGAACGCAATTCATCCACGGAGACATCCACGACGACCCAACTTCCATCCAGTTGTTGGTGAGAATACCGAACAACTGGACTTCACGAGTTGAAACGAGGTGAGATGGCACCAGAAACTCGGCCGACATCACCTGCTATGCTCCTCGTAGCCATCTTCGTTCTTTGGAGGATAAGGATCTCCAACGTCTTGGCGTTTGTGATCATGCTACGAAGATCGGCAACCATCGACCAACATCCATTAAGATCTGAACGATGGTGGTCGGATAAAGATGGATGGTTGCCGAGTGTCTCGACGATTCGGCTTTGAAGTACGGAGCAGGTTCAGCTCGTTGAAACACTCGCAAGTACTCGGCCCTATGAAGAGTCTCGGGATGAATAGACGTGTCGGGAGTCGGTGAAGTTATCCACAAAGGAAAACCGGCGCGGGCCATGAGCAGGAGCTCGTCTTTGGCCTTGCGGGCGATATCCGAGATCAAGTCGGTGTGGACTCCGACAAGATCGTGAGCAGGTGCGGGGAAGATTGTCGGATGGCAAAGGTATGGATGGGCGCTCGACAAGTGTAGGCACGAGGCTCCGCACATCCCGTCTCAAGTGGTCCATGTCGATCGAATCATCGGACAACTCGAGAAGAGGCTCTTGTTGTGGAGGAACAACTTCGAGCCTTCGCCTAGGCACATCCGAGTGCGGAACGGGACCTCCGCAATTGGGACATATGCCGCCGTGGAGAGCATCGACGAGTCGTTGATTCTGCAGTTGAAGCTCCTCGTTCTTGCTCACCGGCTCGATCATTTCGTCTCTCTAACTCGGCGATACGTTGCTCGGACGTCATGATACCGAACTTCTTCCTATTTCTCGACCCCCAATAATAGACTTGGTCCTCCTCAAGTCCGATTTTCGGACCAAATCTTTCTCGTTGTGGTTTGGTGGGGTGAGAATACACCGCAAAGAAAGCCGCCGGGCTTCTCTCCGAGCTTTGGTGTACTTTGGTCCTCGGAAGTCTCCTATAGACGGGAGCGGCTTCCGGCTCGGCGGGTGGATCAGCAACCAGGGATTGGTGCTTGGGGTAGTGGTTGCGGTTGTGGTTGTGGCTCGGTCGGCATGCTAGCATCGGCGCTATTGAGCATGCTCGGTGGAATTATTTCAGCCAAGCCTTCAAAGATCGGGTTCTCTCGAAGGACCCGCCCGAAACAAATCACCGAAAGAATTCACTCTTTTGGCCATTTGTGGTTTGGGAAGGGAGGAAAGCTTTTGGGATTTGGGAGGTTTTCGGGAAAAACTCAAGAACACGAAGAACACAGAGAGAAACGAGAGAAAACGAGAGAGAGAGAGAGAGAGAGAGAGACGGGGAAAACACGTGAAATGACCTAAGGGAACTAACGCAAACCGAAGGGAAGGGGAAAGGAATGGACGGACGCGTGTCCAAAGTCAAGACAAAGATCCGTAAATCACGGATCGAGCGACGAAAGTCGCAAAGGAATAGTGGAACGCGCGCACGATTTATTAAACAATTCGGCCGACGCAAAAGTCGTGCGTCGGCCCAATCAAATTTTTTTTGATTTTCATTTTTTTATTTTTTATTTTATTTTTAAATACTTTACGAAAAGTCGTAAAGTGAACAGTGAAAACGCGTAGCACACGCGCTTGCCGACACTTTAAACGGGCTTGGGCCATCGAAATGGTCCGGGCCTTAAAGTGGGCCTGGGCCAAAGAAAACTCCGGCCCATTATTGGTGGGCTTAACCTAATGGGCCTAAAAACGAACAGGCCCGACACACTAAATGGGCTTGGGTTACGGGTTTTGGGCTTCGTGAATGACACGAGCCCAATGGGCTAAATTTTTTATTTTTTTTTTTTTCTTTTTATTCGAAACCCAAAACACTAACCAATCACACAAACGGGCCTAAGGCCCAATAACAAACAAACTAACTAACAAGCCCAAAAATAAAACAAACAGTAATTATAAATAGTAAAAATAAATAATTACCAACAGAAAACAAAGCACTCTTTTTTTTATTTACAATTAATTTATTTTCATTTACAAATTTTCTAATTTTTTTTTATTATTTTTTTTTATTTTTAAAACAAATAACGAGAGTGAAAAGAAAACTTACCTTTTTACTCCCGAGGAAACCGAAAATCACCAACAAGACATCAACCTCAAGGTTTTTCAACCTTGACTTCCTAAACGTATGCTCCGATGTATGTGGTAGAATTTCCGATAAACCCCGATTATTTCCTATACAAAATAAAAAGGTTAGTAATAAATTTACAAAAATAAAAACAAAATATTTACAAAGTTAAAAATATGTCACAAATTATCTATACAAAATGAATGAATAAATTTTCCTATGTCTACGTATATTTTATTTACACAATACACTTAAGTGTACAAAAATATTTTCCTTTGCCTTAATATAGTTGAAAAAAAATGAAAGTTGATTCCAAGCGGTAACTCAAGGTGGACTTACGGCCTAGGTGCAATGCCTTGACTTAAATGACTTTCCGTGTTTTCAGAAGGCGAATGGCCAGATCACAAGAGATAAGCGAGAGGCAGGATTCATTTAGTGGACTAGTCCTCTGAATCCAATTTTACAAACCCGTCACCCAGGGTCTTGATCATATCTAGACACCATTCATGTGCCCCTTACTCAGTTGAGAAAGCACTTAAGTGTTCGACAATTCTCCAAGTGTTAATAAAGGCCGCCCTCAACCTCAAGTGACCTTACGGTACAAATGAAGGGTTTAGGCCAATATTAATAAAAGGACCTTACCTATTTCCGTTCAAGTTACAACTTACAACAACAAAAAATAATAATCAACTATATAAAAGACACTTAAATATAATTACTAAGTGTAAAATATCTACAAGTAAAATTAGTAAGTATATATAAAATTAACAAGTATTATTGACAAGTAATATAAACAAGTAATATGAACAGTTAAAAAAAATAGTAAAATTATATACAATAAATAATTACAAAAATAGTATTCACAAAAAAAAAATATTAGGTTAGGAACATTTTCAATTCCCCGTCGACGGCGCCAAAAATTGACACGCCCAAAAGGAGCATCAATTTAAAAAAACCCTATCGGTAGTAGTATAGTGCATAGTAGGGTATCGTTCACAACGGAGATCAAAGGGTGTACCTAACAAAAAATGTCACAAAGAATTAAATAAAATAAAGAATTATTATTAACAAGTATAAAGTATAAATATATACATATGTACAAAGTAAAAGGGGGGTTTAAGAGATAAATTGAATGAAATAAATTAATTAAATTACAAAGAATAAATTAAATAAAATGGGATGAAACACAAAATATATAAAGTTCAGCCACAAGTATACAAGTTTACCAATTATTGGACCGAAAATTAACCAAATTCCCTAGCCATGAAACCGAAATTAACATATGTGGAATGCTGGACCGCCAATTATCATTCCCCAAATAAAACCACTTTCATGAAAATTAACCTAAGCGACCGCACCTAGATTAACCAATCAAACATGCAAAGGTAGCTAATCAAAACATGTCCAACGCATAAAAGAAGAGTTGTTAATTAAAGTGCACGACCTAGTGGGACCGCCCATCTATCCGTGATCCTTCTTATTTGTTTCCGACATCTTTCCAAAGCCTTTACTACTTGTGAATTAGAATTAAAACCCTAATTCTAGCACCAATTATATGCAATCATCTTAAGTCTGCAACCTTAAAACAAAAACATATAAAAGTTATCTACTAAAACAAAATCAAATAAACGGAGTCACATAATCTACTAGAAGAACTAATTAATTAGGATCCAACAATTAAATAAACCCATAAACAAAGGCTGAAAATTATATAAATCATGTCATGTTAACTAATACAAAGGATAAACAAGCAACAAAGAGGCATAAATTTAAAGGCTAAGTCGAAATACACCGTATGAATAGCATGAAGATCTTGAAACCACATCTTGAATCCTTGACCACAAGTAATCCAAGCTGTGAAGACAAGGTGATGATGGTGATGGTGATGTTGAATAGGGGCTGGTGGTGATGGTGTAGAAGCCTTCTCCTCCTCCTTGAAGTCTTGAAAACCCATAGTATTAGAGAATGGAAAATGAGAAATGAGAAGAGAAAGAGGAGGGTTTGTCCCTCCCCATTGGGGTGTGTTTGAAGAGAAGAATGAGGCTGCTATTTATAGGAGAATGGAGAGGAAGAAGAAGACAATGAAAGAAATAAAGAAAGAAAGGGAAAAGAAGTGGAATTTAAGTGGGAGATAAAGAAATGGTGAATGGAATGGTGGAAATGTAGTCATATGGCAATTAACCATTTATTTAAGTAAAAGAAATTAAACACTAATGGTGTGGGTAGAAAGAAGAGGAAAGAATATAGGGGTGAGTGGAGCATTGAAAATAAAAGAAGAGGAAAGAAATAAAAAGCAGGCAGCACTGAGCTATTCCCACTTAGAACGGAATAATGCACGTTTGAACGGTTGGATGATTCTCAAATTTTAATACAGAATATCTAACACGCACATGCAGCGTGTATCAAAATTACAGCTAGATCTGACGGTGCAATTGAGAGATATGCACTTCCAAAGTTGACTGATCTGCACAGGCAGATTCTCCGAAAATGGGCTTGGACCTTTCCTTCATGCTTTGTGGGCTTGGGCCTTCCTTCATGCTTTTTGGACTTCCTTCTTGGGCTTGGGCCTTCATCTTGGGCCTCACGGCAGCTCACCTCATAATGGGCCTCGCAAAAGCCCATTAGACTTCGTTTCTGCACATGTTAACATTAATACATCATTTTGGACTCAAATATGGAAACTAAGCTAAAATAGCAAAGTTACAATTAAATCATAGCCAAATAGTAGGGAAAACACATTAAAAACGTCACACTTTGTGCTCCTATCAACAGCAGCGGATATGGGTGCGACGCCGGCGGCGCTGAGATGGGTTCGCCGGTTTTGATACTCGATTGCGGCGAAGATGCCGTGAGGTGAGGAGCACGGGCTTGGTTTCCGGGCAACGAACAGCTGGGCTCACGGGTTCGGTCGGCGTCGCAGGTGAGGAGGGGACCGGCGGCGGTGTGCTGGGATTTGGGGCGGGGCGAAACAAACAGAGGGGGGGCGGCGAGGGGGCGCGGTGTTCCTCGGGGGGGGGGGGGGAGAGGGGTCCCGCAAACTGAAATTGAGCACAAGATAATTGGTGAGTATAATTGATTCATGGGTAAATTGATCAGAGAATAAAGAGAATTAGAAAGATGATTGTGAAGGTTCACGGTGGTTTGAAGATGAGATTGTAGCCGATGATGGCAGGGGGCACGGGTTCTATTGGTGATGCCGGCTGCCATGGCTTTGATTGATGATGGAAGATGATTGAATTGTGGCAGAGAGCAATTGACGGTGGGTGTGGTGATTTGCAGGTTAATTGCTGATTATGGTGATGGCGGTGGAATGAGTTTTTGTGATTGTGAAAATGAAAAGGATGGTGATTGATGTTTGATGATTTGCAGGAGCTCTCCTTAAATAGCAAAGGAAGATGGTGGAATTGCTATGGTGGAAGTGGTAGGTGATATGGACTGTAGTGGTGGTGGTGGAGAAAGTAGGAGATGGTGGAATAGGTTGGTGACGGTGGTGGCATTGGTAGGTGGCCGGTAGTGGAGCTGCAAAAATCCAAGACAAAAACAAAAACAAAAGAAATAAACAAATAAACAATTATTAAAATAAATATAAATATAAAATCAAAAATAAATATAAATATTAAAATATAAACATAAATCTAGAAATAAATATAAATATAAACATGGGAAAATAAAATGGAGATTTAAAATATATTCTGCCACCGCGTGTGGTGGTTGTGCCGCCTGATGTGGTGGTTCGCCGACAAACTTGCCGGAATTCGAAACGGTTTCCGAAATCTTCGTACATTAACTGGGCCCACATCCTCAAAATGACCGGTGTCATTTTGATATCTGAAAAGTCACGGTTGACTTTTCGGAATTACACTGAAAATCTCCAAAATTCACCTATTATGTGCAAATTGACATTTTTCTAATATTTTCCCTAAAAACACGAAAACAAACATTAAAAGACAATTAAGCTTTCGGAATAGCAAAATCCAGTAATTAAAGGCACTTTGTGAACGTATTTTACGTTCACATCAGCTGGAAATTATATAAATCATGTCATGTTAACTAATACAAAGAATAATCAAGCAACAAAGAGGAATTCATAAGAATAATTAAAGGAAAAGTCAGATTACACCATATGGAATAGCATGAAGACTTGAAGACCACGAAACCTTGAATCCTTGAAAGCAAGTAATCCAAACCGTGTGCAGCAAGGTGGTGATGATGATGGACGAAATTGATGGTGATGATGGTGATGGTGCAGCCGCCTTTCCTCCTCCTTGAAGCCTTGAGAACCCTAAATACTAGAGAATGGAAAATATGATGGAGAAGAGAAAGAGGAGGGTTTGTCCCTCCCTATTGGGGTGTGTTTGAAGAGAAGAATGAGGCTTCTATTTATAGGAGAATGGAGAGGAAGAAGAAGACAATGAAAGAAATAAAGAAAGAAAGGGAAGAGAAGTGGAATTTGAGTGGGAGAAAAAGAAATGGTAAGTGGAATGGTGGAAATGTAGTCATATGACAATTAACCATTTATTTAAATAAAAGAAACTAAGCACTAATGATGTGGGAAGAAAACAACAAATATGGGTTGGTGAGATGGATGACAATATGGTGGTGAGTGGAGCATTGAGAATAAAAGAAGAAGAAAGAATTGGAAAGTAGACAGCACTGAGCTATGTCCACTTAGAACGGAATAATTGACGTTTGAACGGTTGGATGATTCTGAAATTTTAATACAGAATACCTAACACACACATGCAGTGTGTGCCAAAAATACAGCTGGATCCAACGGTGCAAGTGGGAGATATGCGCTTCTCAAGTTGACTAATCTGCACAGGCAGAATGTCCGAAAATCTGGGCTTGGGCCTTTCCTCATGCTTTGTGAACTTGGGCCTTCCTTCATGGATTTGGGCCTTCCATCTTGGGTTTGGGCCTCCTTTTTGGGTTTGGGCCTCATGGCAGACCACCTCTTAATGGGCCTCGAAAAAGCCCATTAGACTTCGTAAATTTCCAACACTGCTTATTTTGCTCAACTTATCTTCTTTTCTCTTTATTTGCAATATGAAACCTACAAACACAAAAACTAAATAAATAACACAAATTTATGAGAAACTAACAACAAAAATGTAGAGAAATTGATATAAAAAGTTGTACAATTATGCACCTATCACTTCATTTCCACCATTCCACTTACCATTTCTTTTCTACCACTCACATTCCACTTCTCTTCCTTTTCTTTCTTTATTTCTTTCATTGTCTTCTTCTTCCTCTCCATTCTCCTATAAATAGCAGCCTCATTCTTCTCTTGAAACACACCTCAATGGGGAGGGACAAACCCTCCTCTTTCTCTTCTCCATCTCACATCATATTTTCCATTCTCTAGTATTTAGGGTTTTCAAGACTTCAAGGAGGAGGAGAAGGCGTCTACACCATCACCACCAGCCCCTATTCTACATCACCATCACCATCATCACCTTGTCTTCACAGCTTGGATTACTTGTGGTCAAGGATTCAAGATGTGGCTTCAAGATCTTCATGCTATTCATACGGTGTATTTCGACTTAGCCTTTAAATTTATGCCTCTTTGTTGCTTGTTTATCCTTTGTATTAGTTAACATGACATGATTTATATAATTTTCAGCCTTTGTTTATGGGTTTATTTAATTGTTGGATCCTAATTAATTAGTTCTTCTAGTAGCTTATGTGACTCCGTTTATTTGATTCTATTTTAGTAGATAACTTTTATATGTTTTTGTTTTAAGGCTGCAAACTTAAGATGATTGCATATAATTGGTGCTAGAATTAGGGTTTTAATTCTAATTCACAAGTAGTAAAGGCTTTGGAAAGAGGTCGGAAACAAATAAGAAGGATCACGGATAGATGGGCGGTCCCACTAGGTCGTGCACTTTAATTAACAACTCTTCTTTTATGCGTTAGACATGTTTTGATTAGCTACCTTTGCATGTTTGATTGGTTAATCTAGGTGCGGTCGCTTAGGTTAATTTTCATGAAAGTGGTTTTATTTGGGGAATGATAATTGGCGGTCCAACATTCCACATATGTTAATTTCGGTTTCATGGCTAGGGAACTTGGTTAATTTTCGGTCCAATAATTGGTAAACTTGTATACTTGTGGCTGAACTTTATATTCTTTATGTTTCATCCCATCTTATTTAATTTATTCTTTGTAATTTAATTAATTCATTTCATTCAATTTAATCTCTTAAACCCCATTTTTACTTTGTACATATGTATATATTCTTTATACTTGTTAATAATAATTCTTTATTTTATTTAATTCTTTGTGACATTTTTTGTTAGGTACACCCTTTGATCTCCGTTGTGAACGATACCCTACTATGCACTATACTACTACCGATAGGGTTTTTTTAAATTGATGCTCTTTTGAGCGTGTCAATTTTTGGCGCCGTCGACGGGGATTGAAATTTCCTAACTATTATTTTATTGATATTTGTAAATAATACTTGTTGACTTTATATATACTTACTAATTTTACTTGTAGATATTTTACACTCAGTAATTATACTTAGGTATCCTGAATATAGTTGATTATTATTTTTTTGTTGTTGTAAGTTGTAACTTGAACGGAAATAGGTAAGGTCCTTTTATTAATATTGGCCTAAACCCTTCATTTGTACCGTAAGGTCACTTGAGGTTGAGGGCGGTGACACGCCCATAATGAGCATCAATTTAAAAAAACCCTATCGGTTGTAGTATAGTGCATAGTAGGGTATCGTTCACAACGGAGATCAAAGGGTGTACCTAACAAAAAATGTCACAAGAAATTAAATAAAATAAATAATTATTATTAACAAGTATAAAGTATAAATATATACATATGTACAAAGTAAAAAGGGGTTTAAGAGATAAATTGAATGAAATAAATTAATTAAATTACAAAGAATGAATTAAATAAGAGATGAAACACAAAGTATATAAAGTTCAGCCACAAGTATACAAGTTTACCAATTATTGGACCGAAAATTAACCAAGTTCCCTAGCCATGAAACCGAAATTAACATATGTGGAATGCTGGACCGCCAATTATCATTCCCCAAATAAAACCACTTTCATGAAAATTAACCTAAGCGACCGCACCTAGATTAACCAATCAAACATGCAAAGGTAGCTAATCAAAACATGTCCAACGCATAAAAGAAGAGTTGTTAATTAAAGTGCACGACCTAGTGGGACCGCCCATCTATCCGTGATCCTTCTTATTTGTTTCCGACCTCTTTCCAAAGCCTTTACTACTTGTGAATTAGAATTAAAACCCTAATTCTAGCACCAATTATATGCAATCATCTTAAGTTTGCAACCTTAAAACAAAAACATATAAAAGTTATCTACTAAAATAGAATCAAATAAACGGAGTCACATAAGCTACTAGAAGAACTAATTAATTAGGATCCAACAATTAAATAAACCCATAAACAAAGGCTGAAAATTATATAAATCATGTCATGTTAACTAATACAAAGGATAAACAAGCAACAAAGAGGCATAAATTTAAAGGCTAAGTCGAAATACACCGTATGAATAGCATGAAGATCTTGAAGCCACATCTTGAATCCTTGACCACAAGTAATCCAAGCTGTCAAGACAAGGTGATGATGGTGATGGTGATGTTGAATAGGGGCTGGTGGTGATGGTGTAGACGCCTTCTCCTCCTCCTTGAAGTCTTGAAAACCCTAAATACTAGAGAATGGAAAATATGATGTGAGAAGAGAAGAGAAAGAGGAGGGTTTGTCCCTCCCCATTGGGGTGTGTATTGGTGAGAAGAATGAGGCTTCTATTTATAGGAGAATGGAGAGGAAGAAGAAGACAATGAAAGAAATAAAGAAAGAAAAGGAAGAGAAGTGGAATGTGAGTGGTAGAAAAGAAATGGTAAGTGGAATGGTGGAAATGAAGTCATATGGCAATGAACCATTTATTTAGATAAAAGAAATCAAACACTAATATTGTGGGCAGAAAGAAGAGGAAAGAATATAGGGGTGAGTGGAGCATTGAAAATAAAAGAAGAGGAAAGAAATAAAAAGCAGACAGCACTGAGCAGTTCCCACTTAGAACGGAATAATTCACGTTTGAACGGTTGGATGATTCTCAAATTTTAATACAGAATATATAACACACACATTCAGCGTGTATCAAAATTACAGCGGGATCCAACGGTGAAATTGGGAGATATTGGCTTCGCAAGTTGACATATCTGCACAGGCAGATTGTCCGAAAATGGGCTTGGACCTTCCTTCTTGGGCTTGGGCCTTTCTTCTTGGATTTGGGCCTTCATCTTCATGGATTTGGGCCTTCATCTTCATGGATTTGGGCCTCACGGTAGCTCACTTCTTAATGGGCCTCGAAAAAGCCCATTAGACTTCGTAAATTTCCGAGCTCCGATTTTCTGCACGTATTCACATTTATATATCATTTAGGGACTCAAATATGGAAACTAAGCAAAAATAGCAAAGTTACAATGAAATCATAGCCAAATAGTAGGGAAAATACATTAAAAACGTCACACTTTGTGCTCCTATCAGGCGGCCTTTATTAACACTTGGAGAATTGTCGAACACTTAAGTGCTTTCTCAACTGAGTAAGGGGCACATGAATGGTGTCTAGATATGATCAAGACTCTGGGTGACGGGTTTGTAAAATTGGATTCAGAGGACTAGTCCACTAAATGAATCCTGCCTCTCGCTTATCTCTTGTGATCTGGCCATTCGCCTTCTGAAAACACGGAAAGTCATTTAAGTCAAGGCATTGCACCTAGGCCGTACGTCCACCTCGAATTACCGCTTGGAATCAACTTTATTTTTAACTATATTTTGGACAAATTAACATTTTTGTGTAAATAAAATATACGTAGACATAGGAAAATTTATTCATTCATTTTGTATAGATAATTTGTGACATATTTTTAACTTTGTAAATATTTTGTTTTTATTTTGTAAATTTATTACTAACCTTTTTATTGTGTATAGGAAATAATCCGGGTTTATCGGAAATTTTACCACATACATCGGAGCATACGTTTAGGAAGTCAAGGTTGAAAAACCTTGAGGTTGATGTCTTGTTGGTGATTTTCGGTTTCCTCGGGAGTAAAAAGGTAAGTTTTCTTTTCACTCTCGTTATTTATTTGATTTAAAAAAAAAAA
Source organism: Rubus idaeus (assembly GCA_030142095.1). Classification (NCBI taxonomy): domain Eukaryota; kingdom Viridiplantae; phylum Streptophyta; class Magnoliopsida; order Rosales; family Rosaceae; genus Rubus; species Rubus idaeus. The sequence continues at coordinate 14,132,268 of CM057968.1, read as the reverse complement.
ATAAAAAAATAAAAAAATAGAAAATTTGTAATTGTAAATAAAAAAAAAAGAGTTTTTGTTTTTGTTTTACTGTTTTGAAATTATTTATTTTTACTGTTTATAATTACTGTTCATATAATTTGTTTTGGGCTTGTTAGTTAGTTTGTTTGTTATTGGGCCTTAGGCCCGTTTGTGTGATTGGTTAGGGTTTTAGGTTTCGAAATAAAAAAATAAAAAAATAAAAAATTTAGCCCATTGGGCTCGTGTCATTCACGAAGCCCAAAACCCGTAACCCAAGCCCATTTAGTGTGTCGGGCCTGTTCGTTTTTAGGCCCATTAGTTAAGCCCACCAATAATGGGCCGGAGATTTCTTTGGCCCAGGCCCACTTTAAGGCCCAGACCATTCCGATGGCCCAGGCCCGTTTAAAGTGTCGGCAAGCGCGTGTGCTACGCGTTTTCACTGTTCACTTTACGACTTTTCGTAAAGTATTAAAAAAATAAAAAAATAAAAAATCGAAAATCAGAAAAAATTTTGATTGGGCCGACGCACGACTTTTGCGTCGGCCGAATTGTTTAATAAACCGCGTGCGTGTCTACTGTAGACTTTACGACTTTCGTCGCTCGATCCGGAAATTACGGGTCTTCTGTCTGTGGCACGTGTACGAGCGTGCGTCCGTTCCTTCCTTTCCCTTCGTTTTGCGTTAGTGCCTTAGTTCATTTCACGCGTTTTCCCTTAGTCATTTCCCTTTCTCTCTCTCTCGTTTTCTCTCGTTGTTCATCTGTTCTTCATCTGTTCTTCCGTTTTTCCCAGAAAACCTCCCAAACCCAGAAAAGCTTTCCTCCCATCCTAACCTAGAAATGGCCAAGAGAGTGAATTCTTTCAGCGATTTGTTTCAGGCAGGTCCTTCAGAGAACCCAATCTTTGAAGGCTTGGCTGAAATAATTCCACCGAGCATGCTCAATAGCGCCGATGCTAGCATGCCGACCGAGCCACAACCACAACCGCAACCACTACCCCAAGCACCAATCCTGGTTGCTGATCCACCTGCCGAGCTGGAAGCCGCTCCTGTCTATAGGAGACTTCCGAGGTCGAAGTACAGCAAAGCTCAGAGAGATGCACTTGCGGCTTTCTTTGCGGTGTATTCTCACCCCACCAAGCCACAACGAGAAAGATTTGGTCCGAAAATCGGACTTGAGGAGGACCAAGTCTATTATTGGGGGTCGAGAAATAGGAAGAAGTTCGGTATCATTACGTCTGAGCAGCGTATTGCCGAGCTAGAGAAAAGAAACGATCAGCTGGTGAGCAAAAACGAGGAGCTTCAAATGCAGAATCAAAGACTCGTCGATGCTCTCCACAGCGGCATTTGTCCCAATTGCGGAGGTCCTGTTCCGCACTCAGATGTGCCTAGGCGAAGGCTCGAAGTTGTTCCTCAACAACAAGAGCCTATTCTTGAGTTGTCCGATGATTCCATCGACATGGACCACTTGAGACGGGATGTGCGGAGCCTCATGCCTACACTTGTCGATCGCCCATCCGTACCTGTGCCATCTAATATTCCGGGACCTGCTCATGATCTTGTCGGAGTCCACACCGACTTGATCTCGGATATCGCCCGCAAGGCCAAAGACGAGCTCCTGCTCATGGCCACTGCCGGTTTTCCTCTATGGATTTCTTCACCGACTCCCGACACGTCTATTCATCCCGAGACTCTTCATAGGGCCGAGTACTTGCGAGTGTTTCAACGAGCTGAACCTGCTCCGTACTTCAAAGCCGAATCGTCGAGACACTCGGCAACCATCCATCTTTATCCGACCACCATCGTTCAGATCTTAATGGATGTTGGTCGATGGTTGCCAGTCTTCTGTAGCATGATCACAAACGCCAAGACGTTGGAGATCCTTTCCTCCAGCAACGAAGAAGGCTACGAGTGATAGGAGCACAAAGTGTGACGTTTTTAATGTGTTTTCCCTATTATTTGGCTATGATTTAATTGTAACTTTGCTATTTTAGCTTAGTTTCCATATTTGAGTCCAAAATGATGTATTAATGTGAACATGTGCAGAAACGAAGTCTAATGGGCTTTTGCGAGGCCCATTATGAGGTGGTCTGCCATGAGGCCCAAGATGGAAGGCCCAAACCCAAGATGGAAGGCCCAAATCCATGAAGGAAGGCCCAAGTTCACAATGCATGAGGAAAGGCCCAAGCCCAGATTTTCGGACATTCTGCCTGTGCAGATTAGTCAACTTGCGAAGCCCATAACTCCCAATTGCACCGTCCGATCTAGCTGTACTTTTGATACACGCTGCATGTGCGTGTTAGATATTCTGTATTAAAATTTGAGAATCATCCAACCGTTAAAACGTGCATTATTCCGTTCTAAGTAGGAACTGCTCAGTGCTGTCTGCTTTTTATTTCTTTCCTCTTCTTTTATTTTTAATGCTCCACTCACCCCTATATTCTTTCCTCTTCTTTCTGCCCACACCATTAGTGTTTAATTTCTTTTACCTAAATAAATGGTTCATTGCCATATGACTACATTTCCACCATTCCACTTACCATTTCTTTTCTACCACTCACATTCCACTTCTCTTCCTTTTCTTTCTTTATTTCTTGCATTGTCTTCTTCTTCCTCTCCATTCTCCTATAAATAGCAGCCTCATTCTTCTCTTCAATACACACCCCAATGGGGAGGGACAAACCCTCCTCTTTCTCTTCTCCATCTCACATCATATTTTCCATTCTCTAGTATTTAGGGTTTTCAAGACTTCAAGGAGGAGGAGAAGGCGTCTACACCATCACCACCAGCCCCTATTCAACATCACCATCACCATCATCACCTTGTCTTCACAGCTTGGATTACTTGTGGTCAAGGATTCAAGATGTGGCTTCAAGATCTTCATGCTATTCATACGGTGTATTTCGACTTAGCCTTTAAATTTATGCCTCTTTGTTGCTTGTTTATCTTTTGTATTAGTTAACACAACATGATTTATATAATTTTCAGCCTTTGTTTATGGGTTTATTTAATTGTTTGATCCTAATTAATTAGTTCTTCTAGTAGCTTATGTGACTCCGTTTATTTGATTCTATTTTAGTAGATAACTTTTATATGTTTTTGTTTTAAGGTTGCAAACTTAAGATGATTGCATATAATTGGTGCTAGAATTAGGGTTTTAATTCTAATTCACAAGTAGTAAAGGCTTTGGAAAGAGGTCGGAAACAAATAAGAAGGATCACGGATAGATGGGCGGTCCCACTAGGTCGTGCACTTTAATTAACAACTCTTCTTTTATGCGTTGGACATGTTTTGATTAGCTACCTTTGCATGTTTGATTGGTTAATCTAGGTGCGGTCGCTTAGGTTAATTTTCATGAAAGTGGTTTTATTTGGGGAATGATAATTGGCGGTCCAGCATTCCACATATGTTAATTTCGGTTTCATGGCTAGGGAACTTGGTTAATTTTCGGTCCAATAATTGGTAAACTTGTATACTTGTGGCTGAACTTTATATTCTTTATGTTTCATCCCATCTTATTTCATTTATTCTTTGTAGATTAATTAATTTATTTCATTCAATTTATTTCTTAAACCCCCCTTTTACTTTGTACATATGTATATATTTATACTTTATACTTGTTAATAATAATTCTTTATTTTATTTAATTTCTTGTGACAATTTTTGTTAGGTACACCCTTTGATCTCCGTTGTGAACGATACCCTACTATGCACTATACTACTACCGATAGGGTTTTTTTAAATTGATGCTCATTTTGGGCCTGTCAATTTTTGGCGCCGGCTCGCCGGGGATTGTTTTTACTATTTACTATTTACTATTGACTGTTGACTTTTTACTATTGACTGTTGACTTTTTACTATTGACTGTTGACTTTTTACTATTGACTTTTTACTATTTGTAAATAATACTTGTTAATTTTATTTATACTCATTTGATTATACTTGTTTATATTTTTACACTTAGTAATTATACTTAGGTATCCTGAATATGGTTGATTATTTTTTGTTGTTGTAAGTTGTAACTTGAACGGAAATAGGTAAGGTCCTTTTGTTAATATTGGCCTAAACCCTTCATTTTTACCGTAAGGTTATTTGAGGTTGAGGGCGGCCTTTATTAACACTTGGAGAATTGTCGAACACTTGAGTGCTTTCTCAACTGAGTAAGGGGCACATGAATGGTGTCTAGATATGATCGAGACTCTGGGTGACGGGTTTGTAAAATTGGATTCAGAGGACTTGTCCACTAAATGAATCCTGCCTCTCGCTTATCTCTTGTGATCTGGCCATTCGCCTTCTGAAAACACGGAAAGTCATTTAAGTCAAGGCATTGCACCTAGGCCGTAAGTCCACCTTGAGTTACCGCTTGGAATCAACTTTCATTTTTTTTCAACTATATTCAGGCAAAAGAAAATATTTTTGTGTAAATAAAATATACGTAGACATAGGAAAATTTATTCATTCATTTGTATAGATAATTTGTGACATATTTTTAACTTTGTAAATATTTTGTTTTTATTTTGTAAATTTATTACTAACCTTTTTATTTTGTATAGGAAATAATCCGGGTTTATCGGAAATTCTACCACATACATCGGAGCATACGTTTAGGAAGTCAAGGTTGAAAAACCTTGAGGTTGATGTCTTGTTGGTGATTTTCGGTTTCCTCGGGAGTAAAAAGGTAAGTTTTCTTTTCGCTCTCCTTATTTATTTTAAAAATAAAAAATAAAAATAAAAATAAAAATAAAAAAATAGAAATTTTTTAATTGTAAATAAAAAAAAAGAGTGTTTGCTTTTGTTTTACTGTTTTGTAATTATTTCTTTTTACTATTCATAATTACTGTTTGTTTTATTTTTGGGCTTGATTGTTGTTATTTGTTATTGGGCCTTAGGCCCATTCGTTTGTGTGATTGGTTAGGGTTTTAGGTTTCGTAAAAAAAATAAAAAATAAAAAAATTTAGCCCATTGGGCTCGTGTCATTCACGAAGCCCAAAACCCGTAACCCAAGCCCATTAGTGTGTCGGGCCTCTTCGTTTTTAGGCCCATTAGTTAAGCCCACCAATAATGGGCCGGAGTTTTCTTTGGCCCAGGCCCACTTTAAGGCCCAAACCATTCCGATGGCCCAGGCCCATTTAAAGTGTCGGCAACCTTTGCGCGTGTTTCACACGCGTTTTCACTGTTTACTTTACGACTTTTCGTAAAGTATTAAAAAAATAAAAAAATAAAAATTCGAAAATCAGAAAAAAATTTGATTGGGCCGACGCACGACTTTTGCGTCGGCCGAATTGTTTAATAAATCGTGCGCGCGTTCCACTATTCCCTTTGCGACTTTCGTCGCTCGATCCGTGATTTACGGATCTCTGTCCTCGACTTTGGACACGCGTCCGTCCGTTCGTTTCCCTTCCCTTCGATTTGCGTTAGTGCCTTAGGTCATTTCACGCGTTTTCCCTTAGCCTCTCTCACTCTCTCTCTCGTTTTCTCTCTCGTGTGTTCTTTGTGTTCTTGAGTTTTCCCAGAAAACCTCCCAAATCCCAGAAGCTTTCCTCCTTCCCAACCCAGAAATGGCCAAAAGAGTTAATTCTTTCAGCGATTTGTTTCAGGCAGGTCCTTCAGAGAACCCAATCTTTGAAGGTCTGGCTGAAATAATTCCACCGAGCATGCTCAATAGCGCCGATGCTAGCATGCCGACCGAGCCACAACCACAACCACAGCCACAACCAATACCCCAAGCACCAATCATGGTTGCTGATCCACCTGTTGAGCCGGAAGCCGCTCCTGTCTATAGGAGACTTCCGAGGAGCAAATACACCAAAGCTCAGAGAGATGCACTTGCGGCTTTCTTTGCGGTGTATTCTCACCCCACCAAGCCACAAAGAGAAAGATTTGGTCCGAAAATCGGACTAGAGGAGGACCAGGTCTATTATTGGGGGTCGAGAAATAGGAAGAAGTTCGGTATCCAGTCTTCCGAGCAGCGTATTGCCGAGCTAGAGAGAAGAAACGATCAGCTGGTGAGCAAGAACGAGGAGCTTCAAATGCAGAATCAAAGACTCGTCGATGCTCTCCACAGCGGCATATGTCCCAATTGCGGAGGTCCTGTTCCGCACTCAGATGTGCCAAGGCGAAGGCTCGAAGTTGTTCCTCCACAACAAGAGCCTATTCTTGAGTTGTCCGATGATTCCATCGACATGGACCACTTGAGACGCGATGTGCGGAGCCTCATGCCTACCCTAGTCGAGCGCCCATCCATACCTTTGCCATCTGATACCCTTCCCGGACCTGCTCACGATCTTGTCGGAGTCCACACCGACTTGATCTCGGATATCGCCCGCAAGGCCAAAGACGAGCTCCTGCTCATGGCCACTGCCGGATTTCCTTTGTGGATAACTTCACCGACTCCCGACACGTCTATTCATCCCGAGACTCTTCATAGGGCCGAGTACTTGCGAGTGTTTCAACGAGCTGAACCTGCTCCGTACTTCAAAGCCGAATCGTCGAGACACTCGGCAACCATCCATCTTTATCCGACCACCATCGTTCAGATCTTAATGGATGTTGGTCGATGGTTGCCCGTCTTCTGTAGCATGATCACAAACGCCAAGACGTTGGAGATCCTATCCTCCAACAACGAAAAAGGCTACGAGGAGCAGAAGCAGGTGATGTCGGCCGAGTTTCTGGTGCCATCTCACATCGTCTCAACTCGTGAAGTCCAGTTCGTTCGGTACTCTCAACTACAACTGGATGGAAGCTGGGTCGTTGTGGATGTCTCCGTGGATGAATTGCGTTCAAATCCAAAGCCTTCCGTGAGATCGATTTGCCGAAAACGCCCCTCCGGATGCCTCATACGTGATTTGCATAATGGATCTTCCTTAGTCACTTGGGTGGAGCACGTGGATGTGCGCGAGAAGGAGATGAAGGCCAGTTTCGAACCATTTGTTCATTCAGGGTTCGCATTTGGTGCAAAGCGTTGGATCTCAACCCTCCAACGACAAGCCGAGCGCTACATGTGCGCCACAGGTATCCACTCTTCACCCGGTGACTCGATTATTTCTCTTGAAGGAAGAAGAGGACTTGCGGAAATGGCAAAACAGATGACGATCTGTTTCTTCAACGACATCAGCAACTCCACGTATCATCACTGGACTTGTTCGAACCGAACAAGAGACACTCGAATGGAGGTCAGGACCAACAAGCGAAGGGGTGATCCGAGCAAGCCCCCTGGAGTCAATCGTACTGCTGGTTGTTCCGTCGTTCATCTATCTCATCACACCAGGATCTTTGAGTTCCTCAAAGACGTTCAGACTAGACCAATGTGGGATAGCATGTCGATGGACAGCTCGGTGCGTGTGCTAGCAAATTTCTCTATCGGTCTTGACCCGCGGAACCAGATTTCGGTGCTCGCCATAGATAGTCACAATGACTTCCTTATTCTTCAGGAGTGTTGCACCGATGCAACGGGGTCGTCTGTGATTTATGCGCCGATTAACCATTCAATTTTCCAGTGTTTGCTATCTGGAGTTCAACCGGAGCCATTTCCGCTTATGTCTTCAGGCTTCTCCATTCTGCCTAACGTATCCGGAGCTGTACTTGACGGAACACTGCTGACTATAGTGTTCCAGATCTCGGTGAAGGCTACATCAGCCAAGTCTGCCGTGGAGTCGGCAACTACCCTTGTCCAGGACACACTTCAAAGGATCAGAGCCGCAGTCAATTAGGAGCAAACGTTGGATGCAAGGCCCTGCTAGCCTTGTTTGTGACTGTTGGTGACTTGCTTCGGGAGGAGCTTCACGATCTACAAGGGGGAGTTTTTCTTTAACTTATTTGTTTTTCATTTGTATATATGTTGTGTGTTTACTTCTGTTTGTATGTTTAAATTCAATAACCATGCTTGAATTTTTCATTTTCGTGAAATATCTGTCTAACATTGAGGACAATGTTTAATTCAAGTGTGGGGGGAAGGTTAATTAAAAAGAAAAGAAAAAATTTGAAAAATTCAAAAAAATTCAAAAAAATAATTTACTTGTTTTTGTTTTCTACGGTAACAATATATCGACTAGATCATACTTACTCCCTTGGTAGCGTTGAACCTACCATTGCACTTAGTAAGTCACTGTGGTCACGTATTGTTACCCTAATAAAAAAATTGAAAATAAAAAAAAATAGTTTTGTAAGCTCGTTTGTTTCGCACTGGCTTTGGAGCTATCGAGTCTTAGAAAGTGCTTGTTTGTTTATTTGAGCTATATCAAAAATAAAAATATAATCAAAAAAATCAAAAAATCAAAAATGACAAAAATATTTGCTTCTGTTTTGTGTGTTATTGTTTGTTTTGTGCTTTGTTCTTTCCAATTCCGATGATGAATTGAGTTTAAATTGTTATGATTTTGAGAATGTGGATTATATGCTAAGGCTTTGTGTAGTTTGCTTTGAATTTAATTTGCATAACTTATGAGTGCTCGAATTTCCATGTTCACATAACCTGTTTCGATTAATTGATTGCAATCCGAGAAGCACATTTAAACATACATTGTCATGCATACCTAGAAACTGTGAGGATTTGAGCCTATTGAATATTCACATGTATGCATATTTCATACATTTACTCGTTCTTCATGTGTGCACAATTCATGAGTTTTGAACCTAAAACTTGCTCAAAGACCACTTGAAACGTTTTATTAATCTGTGATGAATTAAAGATGATTAAGGCATTAGTAAAACACCATGGCCAAACTGACTTACATCCCTGTAAACACTAATCCTTTAGGTTAACCTCTTTTGAGCCTAACATGTTTTTAGCCTTTTTCTTCGTTAACCCGCTTACTCCTAACCTGTTTTTAGCTTAAACACTAACCTGCCTTTGTTCCAACATGTGTTAAAGAGACAATTTTGTGACTTGTGGTGGTATTTTGTGCTTGAAAAGTCTTCTGGTTTGTGAAAGAAGTAAGTGTGGGGGTGTTGTTAAAAAAAAAATGTTGGGTAAAAAAAAATATATATATATACAAAAAGAAAAAAAAAAAAAAAAAAAGAAAGAAAAAAAAAAAGAATAAGAAGTTTTTGTTCAGAAAGTGTGAAAGATTGGAGGTGAATAAAAGTCTGGTTGGTTGTTTGATTGTTTAAGCATATAGAAAACAAGTCACAAAATTGTTTTGTGGAACACTCGGGACATTTTGTATTTCCTTTCCCTTCGTTTCTTTTAACCCCTAACCTTTGGCCCCATTACACCATTGAAAGCCCTTATGATTTAATGAGTTATAGATTAATTGTAGAGAGTTGGTCGATGAGCAAGCATATGGGAACATTACTTGTGTAATTGTTTTGAGAGTAAACACTTAACCCTAAACACTGAGCGGAAATATTTAGTGATCATTGTGAGTTTTAGTGGTTAATGTTGTTTTTATGTGCCTATTGGATTGTATGAGATTGATTGTATACTTGGTTTTCACACACTTCACCCGAGCATGAATGAGATGTACATGTTAAATGCTTAGCAAATTCTTTAGCCTTGGTATATAATTTTTATTCTGTTGATTACAACTGTTGTGAACTCGCTGAGGATTATGGTTGGAAAGACCATTCTGTTTTGTGTTTCCTTTTCTATTTTATGTTGTTCTTGTGTTTGCTAGAGGACTAGCAATAGCTAAGTGTGGGGGAATTTGATAGGAGCACAAAGTGTGACGTTTTTAATGTGTTTTCCCTATTATTTGGCTATGATTTAATTGTAACTTTGCTATTTTAGCTTAGTTTCCATATTTGAGTCCAAAATGATGTATTAATGTGAACATGTGCAGAAACGAAGTCTAATGGGCTTTTGCGAGGCCCATTATGAGGTGGTCTGCCATGAGGCCCAAGATGGAAGGCCCAAACCCAAGATGGAAGGCCCAAATCCATGAAGGAAGGCCCAAGTTCACAATGCATGAGGAAAGGCCCAAGCCCAGATTTTCGGACATTCTGCCTGTGCAGATTAGTCAACTTGCGAAGCCCATAACTCCCAATTGCACCGTCCGATCTAGCTGTACTTTTGATACACGCTGCATGTGCGTGTTAGATATTCTGTATTAAAATTTGAGAATCATCCAACCGTTAAAACGTGCATTATTCCGTTCTAAGTAGGAACTGCTCAGTGCTGTCTGCTTTTTATTTCTTTCCTCTTCTTTTATTTTTAATGCTCCACTCACCCCTATATTCTTTCCTCTTCTTTCTGCCCACACCATTAGTGTTTAATTTCTTTTACCTAAATAAATGGTTCATTGCCATATGACTACATTTCCACCATTCCACTTACCATTTCTTTTCTACCACTCACATTCCACTTCTCTTCCTTTTCTTTCTTTATTTCTTGCATTGTCTTCTTCTTCCTCTCCATTCTCCTATAAATAGCAGCCTCATTCTTCTCTTCAATACACACCCCAATGGGGAGGGACAAACCCTCCTCTTTCTCTTCTCCATCTCACATCATATTTTCCATTCTCTAGTATTTAGGGTTTTCAAGACTTCAAGGAGGAGGAGAAGGCGTCTACACCATCACCACCAGCCCCTATTCAACATCACCATCACCATCATCACCTTGTCTTCACAGCTTGGATTACTTGTGGTCAAGGATTCAAGATGTGGCTTCAAGATCTTCATGCTATTCATACGGTGTATTTCGACTTAGCCTTTAAATTTATGCCTCTTTGTTGCTTGTTTATCTTTTGTATTAGTTAACACAACATGATTTATATAATTTTCAGCCTTTGTTTATGGGTTTATTTAATTGTTTGATCCTAATTAATTAGTTCTTCTAGTAGCTTATGTGACTCCGTTTATTTGATTCTATTTTAGTAGATAACTTTTATATGTTTTTGTTTTAAGGTTGCAAACTTAAGATGATTGCATATAATTGGTGCTAGAATTAGGGTTTTAATTCTAATTCACAAGTAGTAAAGGCTTTGGAAAGAGGTCGGAAACAAATAAGAAGGATCACGGATAGATGGGCGGTCCCACTAGGTCGTGCACTTTAATTAACAACTCTTCTTTTATGCGTTGGACATGTTTTGATTAGCTACCTTTGCATGTTTGATTGGTTAATCTAGGTGCGGTCGCTTAGGTTAATTTTCATGAAAGTGGTTTTATTTGGGGAATGATAATTGGCGGTCCAGCATTCCACATATGTTAATTTCGGTTTCATGGCTAGGGAACTTGGTTAATTTTCGGTCCAATAATTGGTAAACTTGTATACTTGTGGCTGAACTTTATATTCTTTATGTTTCATCCCATCTTATTTCATTTATTCTTTGTAGATTAATTAATTTATTTCATTCAATTTATTTCTTAAACCCCCCTTTTACTTTGTACATATGTATATATTTATACTTTATACTTGTTAATAATAATTCTTTATTTTATTTAATTTCTTGTGACAATTTTTGTTAGGTACACCCTTTGATCTCCGTTGTGAACGATACCCTACTATGCACTATACTACTACCGATAGGGTTTTTTTAAATTGATGCTCATTTTGGGCCTGTCAACGAGGAGCATATGCAGGTGATGTCGGCCGAGTTTCTGGTGCCATCTCATCTCGTTTCAACTCGTGAAGTCCAGTTTGTGCGGTATTCTCACCAACAACTGGATGGAAGTTGGATCGTCGTGGATGTCTCCGTGGATGAATTGCGTTCAAATCCAAAGCCTTCCGTGAGATCGATTTGCCGAAAACGCCCCTCCGGATGCCTGATACGTGATCTTCATAATGGATCTTCCTTGGTCACTTGGGTGGAGCACGTGGATGTGCGCGAAAAGGAGATGAAGGCCAGTTTCGAACCTTTTGTTCATTCAGGGTTCGCTTTTGGTGCAAAGCGTTGGATCTCAACCCTCCAACGACAAGCCGAGCGCTACATGTGCGCCACAGGTATCCACTCTTCACCCGGTGACTCGATTATTTCTCTTGAAGGAAGAAGAGGACTTGCGGAAATGGCAAAACAGATGACGATCTGTTTCTTCAACGACATCAGCAACTCCACGTACCACCACTGGACTTGTTCGAACCGAACAAGAGACACTCGAATGGAGGTCAGGACCAACAAGCGAAGGGGTGATCCGAGCAAGCCCCCTGGAGTCAATCGTACTGCTGGTTGTTCCGTTGTTCATCTATCTCATCACACCAGAATCTTTGAGTTCCTCAAAGACGTTCAGACGAGACCATTGTGGGATAGTATGTCGATGGACAGCTCGGTGCGTGTGTTAGCAAATTTCAGCATCGGTCTTGACCCGCGGAACCAGATTTCGGTGCTCGCTATAGATAGTCACAACGACTTCCTCATCCTTCAGGAGTGTTGCACCGATGCAACAGGGTCGTCTGTGATTTATGCGCCGATTAACCATTCCATTTTCCAGTGTTTGCTATCTGGAGTTCAACCGGAGCCATTTCCGCTTATGTCTTCAGGCTTCTCCATTCTGCCTAACGTATCCGGAGCTATACTTGATGGAACACTGCTGACTATAGTGTTCCAGATCTCGGTGAAGGCTACATCAGCCAAGTCTGCCGTGGAGTCGGCAACAACCCTTGTCCAGGACACACTTCAAAGGATCAGAACCGCAGTCAATTAAGGAGCAAACTTTGGATGCAAGGCCCTGCTAGCCTTGTTTGTGACTGTTGGTGACTTGCTTCGGGAGGAGCTTCACGATCTTCAAAGGGGAGTCTTTCTGTTTCCCTTTTCATTTATTTAACTGTTGTGTGTTTACTTCTGTTTATTTATGTTTGTGTGTTTATTTCTGTTTGTGTTTAAATTCAATAACCATGCTTGAATTATTCATTTTTGTGAAATATCTGTCTAACATTGAGGACAATGTTTAATTCAAGTGTGGGGGGAAGGTTTATTAAAAAGAAAAAAAAAATTTGAAAAATTGAAAAAATTCAAAAAAATAATTTACTTGTTTTCGTTTTCTACGGTAACAATATATCGACTAGATCATACTTACTCCCTTGGTAGCGTTGAACCTACCATTGCACTTAGTAAGTCACTGTGGTCACGTATTGTTACCCTAATAAAAAAATTGAAAATAAAAAAAAATAGTTTTGTAAGCTCGTTTGTTTCGCACTGGCTTTGGAGCTATCGAGTCTTAGAAAGTGCTTGTTTGTTTATTTGAGCTATATCAAAAATAAAAATATAATCAAAAAAATCAAAAAATCAAAAATGACAAAAATATTTGCTTCTGTTTTGTGTGTTATTGTTTGTTTTGTGCTTTGTTCTTTCCAATTCCGATGATGAATTGAGTTTAAATTGTTATGATTTTGAGAATGTGGATTATATGCTAAGGATTTGTGTAGTTTGCTTTGAATTTAATTTGCATAACTTATGAGTGCTCGAATTTCCATGTTCACATAACCTGTTTCGATTAATTGATTGCAATCCGAGAAGCACATTTAAACATACATTGTCATGCATACCTAGAAACTGTGAGGATTTGAGCCTATTGTATATTCACATGTATGCATATTTCATACATTTACTCGTTCTTCATGTGTGCACAATTCATGAGTTTTTGAACCTAGAACTTGCTCGAGACCTCTTGAAACATTTTGTTAATCTGTGATGAATTAGAAATGAGTAAGGCATTAGTTGAGCACCATGGCCAAAATATTCACCATCCATCTAAACACGAACTTTAGGAATCCCCTTTTGAACTAAACACTCATTAGCCGTTTCTTTTGTTCACCCATACCATCTCACCCTTGTTTTATTTATGTTTGCAAGACGATGATAGTGACTTCTTGTGTTCTTATGCTTCGGGTTTTGATTTGTTTGGTATTATACCAGAAGGCAAGTGTGGGGGTGTATTTATTTTGTTGTAATTGTTCAAAGAAAAAAAAATCAGAAATAAAAAGAAGGAATAAATTCCTCAAAAAAAAAATAGAAAAGAAAGAAAGAAAAAAAAAATGTCGAAAGAGAAATTCCAAAAATAGAGTTATTGTATTGTTTTTATTTTCAATAAAAGGTTAGAGGAGAATAAGAAAGTTGTTCGGGTATAGCATAGGTATGAGTTTCAAAGTCGTTGATTTGTCTTGCAAACATGTGAAACATTTTCCATTTCGAGTCCTTTCACTTCATTGACCATTCACCATTTACCATTCATCCTTTTGTCCCTGTTTCACCTAAAAAGCCCTTATGACCTGATGATTTGTGGATTAATTGTGGAGAGTCGGTTAATGAGCAAGCATATGGGAACACTACTTGTGTAATTGTTTTGAGAGTAAACACTTAACCCTAAACACTGAGCGGAAATATTTAGTGAATCTTGTGAGGTTTAGTGGTTAATGTTGTTTCAATGTGCCTATTGGATTGCTTGACATTAATTGTATACTTGGTTTTCACACACTACACCCGAGCATAAATGAGATGTGCATGTTAAAGACTTAGCAAATTCGTTAGCCTTGGTATATAATTTGTATTCTCCTGATTATAACTCTTCTGAACTCGCTGAGGGTTATGGTTGGAAAGAATATATGTTTTGTGTTTCCCTTTTCTGTTTTTTGTTGTTCTTGTGTTGCTAAGGGACTAGCAATAGCTAAGTGTGGGGGAATTTGATAGGAGCATAAAGTGTGACGTTTTTAATGTATTTTCCCTACTATTTGGCTATGATTTCATTGTAACTTTGCTATTTTTGCTTAGTTTCCATATTTGAGTCCCTAAATGATATATAAATGTGAATACGTGCAGAAAATCGGAGCTCGGAAATTTACGAAGTCTAATGGGCTTTTTCGAGGCCCATTAAGAAGTGAGCTACCGTGAGGCCCAAGATGAACGCCCAAATCCATGAAGATGAAGGCCCAAATCCATGAAGAAAGACTCAAGCCCAAGAAGAAAGGCCCAAGCCCAAGAAGGAAGGTCCAAGCCCATTTTCGGACAATCTGCCTGTGCAGATATGTCAACTTGCGAAGCCAATATCTCCCAATTGAACCGTTGGATCCAGCTGTAATTTTGATACACGCTGCATGTGTGTGTTATATATTCTATATTAAAATTTGAGAATCATCCAACCGTTCAAACGTGCATTATTCCGTTCTAAGTGGGAACTGCTCAGTGCTGTCTGCTAAGTGGGAACTGCTCAGTGCTGTCTGAACGATACCCTACTATGAACGATACCCTTTGATGCTCTTTTGAGCGTGTCAGTTTCGAGTTTAGCATTGATATGAGTTTCAAAGTCGTTGATTTGTCTTGCAAACCTGTGAAACATTTTTCATTTCTAGTCCTTTCATATCATTCACCATTCACCATTTACCATTCACCCTTTGGTCCCTGTTTCACCTGAAAGTCCTTATGATCTGATGAGTTGTAGATTAACTGTGGAGAGTTGGTTAATGAGCAAGCTTATGGGAACACTACTTGTGCAATTGTTATGAGAGTAAACACTTAACCCTAAACACTGAGCGGAAATATTTAGTGATCATTGTGAGTTTTAGTGGTTAATGTTGTTTCGATGTGCCTATTGGATTGCATGAGATTAATTGTATACTTGGTTTTCACACACTTCACCCGAGCATGAATGAGATGTACATGTTAAATACTTAGCAAATTCGTTAGCCTTGGTATATAGGTTTTATTCTCCTAATTATAACTCTTGTGAACTCGCTGAGGATTATGGTTGGAAAGAATATATGTTTTGTGTTTCCCTTTTCTGTTTTGTGTTGTTTTGTTTTAAGTTTTGTGTTGCTAAGGGACTAGCAATAGCTAAGTGTGGGGGAATTTGATAGGAGCACAAAGTGTGACGTTTTTAATGTATTTTCCCTACTATTTGGCTATGATTTCATTGTAACTTTGCTATTTTTGCTTAGTTTCCATATTTGAGTCCCTAAATGATATATAAATGTGAATACGTGCAGAAAATCGGAGCTCGGAAATTTACGAAGTCTAATGGGCTTTTTCGAGGCCCATTAAGAAGTGAGCTACCGTGAGGCCCAAGATGAAGGCCCAAATCCATGAAGAAAGGCTCAAGCCCAAGAAGAAAGGCCCAAGCCCAAGAAGAAAGGCCCAAGCCCAAGAAGGAAGGTCCAAGCCCATTTTCGGACAATCTTCCTGTGCAGATATGTCAACTTTCGAAGCCAATATCTCCCAATTGCACCGTTGGATCCAGCTGTAATTTTGATACACGCTGCATGTGTGTGTTATATATTCTGTACTAAAATTTGAGAATCATCCAACCGTCCAAACGTGAATTATTCCGTTCTAAGTGGGAATAGCTCAGTGCTGCCTACTTTTTATTTCTTTCATTTTCTTTTATTCTCATTGCTCCACTCACCACCATATTGCCATCCATCCCACCGCACTATATTTGTTGCTTTCTCTCCATACCATTAGTGTTTGATTTCTTTTACCTAAATAAATGGTTCATTGCCATATGACTACATTTCCACCATTCCACTTACCACTTCTTTTCTACCACTCACATTCCACTTCTCTTCCTTTTCTTTCTTTATTTCTTGCATTGTCTTCTTCTTCCTCTCCATTCTCCTATAAATAGCAGCCTCATTCTCCTCACAAATACACACCCCAATGGGGAGGGACAAACCCTCCTCTTTCTCTTCTCATCTCACATTTTCCATTCTCTAATACTAAGGGTTTTCAAGACTTCAAGGAGGAGGAGAAGGCGTCTACACTATTACCACCAGCCCCTATTCAACATCACCATCACCATCATCACCTTGTCTTCACAGCTTGGATTACTTGTGGTCAAGGATTCAAGATGTGGCTTCAAGATCTTCATGCTATTCATACGGTGTATTTCGACTTAGCCTTTAAATTTATGCCTCTTTGTTGCTTGATTATTCTTTGTATTAGTTAACATGACATGATTTATATAATATTCAGCCCTTGTTTATGGATTTATTTAATTGTTGGATCCTAATTAATTAGTTCTTCTAGTAGCTTATGTGACTCCGTTTATTTGATTATGTTTTAGTAGAGAACTTTTATATGTTTTTGTTTTAAGGTTGCAAACTTAAGATGATTGCATATAATTGGTGCTAGAATTAGGGTTTTAATTCTAATTCACAAGTAGTAAAGGCTTTGGAAAGAGGTCGGAAACAAATAAAAAGGATCACGGATAGATGGGCGGTCCCACTAGGTCGTGCACTTTAATTAACAACTCTTCTTTTATGCGTTGGACATGTTTTGATTAGCTACCTTTGCATGTTTGATTGGTTAATCTAGGTGCGGTCGCTTAGGTTAATTTTCATGAAAGTGGTTTTATTTGGGGAATGATAATTGGTGGTCCAGCATTCCACATATGTTAATTTCGGTTTCATGGCTAGGGAACTTGGTTAATTTTCGGTCCAATAATTGGTAAACTTGTATACTTGTGGCTGAACTTTATATACTTTGTGTTTCATCTCTTATTTAATTCATTCTTTGTAATTTAATTATTTTATTTCATTCAATTTATCTCTTAAACCCCCTTTTACTTTGTACATATGTATATATTCTTTATACTTGTTAATAATAATTCTTTATTTTATTTAATTCTTTGTGACAACTTTTGTTAGGTACACCCTTTGATCTCCGTTGTGAACGATACCCTACTATGCACTATACTACTACCGATAGGGTTTTTTTAAATTGATGCTCATTTTGGGCGTGTCACATCCAAAAGACTACGTTCCAAGGGAAGAAGTCCCTCATAGAAATATGTGAGAAGGCTCTCTTCCTTCATCCCATGTGAAGGACATGACGCAACAAGGCTCTTGAACCTCTCATAATAAGTGCAGAACGTTTCATCCCCAGCTTGTTGAATTCCAGTTATTTGTTTCCTCAAGATAGTGACCTTTGATGCTGGAAAGTACTTAGTGAGAAACTCACTCTTCAACTTATCCCAAGTGTTGACATGGCCGGCAGGTAAGTCAAATAGCCATGTCTTTGCCCTATCATCAAGAGAGAAAGGAAATGCCTTCATTTTGAGTATGTTGATATCCCCATTCTTAGGACACATGCTCCCACAAACAAACTGAAACTCCTTAAGATGCTTGTTGGGATCCTCGCTATTAAGCCCATGGAACTTGGGTAGGTGATGCAAGAACCCACTTTTCAATTCAAAGTCAGCTTCTTTTCCTTCAGCCGGTTCCGGATATGTGATGCAAAGCGGAACAACTTCTCCCTCAGTACCATTCGAAAGTTGCCTAATTGTTTCAGCCATTGGTAGTGCTTGATCTTCAGCAACGTTTACTTCCTCAGGTATGTCTTCCTCCTCTTCTGAACAAGAACGTGATAGGAGCACAAAGTGTGACGTTTTTAATGTGTTTTCCCTACTATGTGGCTATGATTTAATTGTAACTTTGCTATTTTAGCTTAGTTTCCATATTTGAGTCCAAAATGATGTATTAATGTGAACATGTGCAGAAACGAAGTCTAATGGGCTTTTGCGAGGCCCATTAAGAGGTGGTCTGCCATGAGGCCCAAGAAGGAGGCCCAAACCCAAGAAGGAGGCCCAAACCCAAGAAGGAGAACCAAACCCAATGAAGGAAGGCCCAGGTTCACAAAGCACGAGGAATGGCCCAAGCCCGGATTTTCGGACAATCCGCCTGTGCAGATAGGTCAACTTGCGATGCCCATATCTCTCAATTGCACCATCAGATCTAGCTGTAATTTTTATACACGCTGCACATGGATGTCAGTTATTGCCAAATAAAATTTCAGAAGCATCCAACCGTTGAAACGTGCAGGATTCCGTTCTAAGTGCGCACTGCTCAGTGCTGTCCGTTTTTATTTCTTTCCTCTTCTTTTATTTTCAATGCTCCACTCACCCCTATATTCTTTCCTCTTCTTTCTACCCACACCATTAGTGTTTAATTTCTTTTTGGTAAATAAATGGTTAATTGCCATATGATTCCATTTCCACCACAACTTACCATTTCTTTATCTCCCATTCACATTCCACTTCTTTTCCCTTTCTTTGTTTATTTCTTCCATTGTCTTCTTCTTCCTCTCCATTTTCCTATAAATAGGAGCCTATTTCTCTTCACCAATTAAAACAATACACACCCCAATGGGGAGGGACAAACCCTCCTCTTTCTCTTCTCCATCATATTTTCCATTCTCTAGTATTTAGGATTCTCAAGGCTTCAAGGAGGAGGAAAGGCGGCTGCACCATCACCATCATCACCATCAATTTCGTCCATCATCATCACCACCTTGCTGCACACGGTTTGGATTACTTGCTTTCAAGGATTCAAGGTTTCGTGGTCTTCAAGTCTTCATGCTATTCCATATGGTGTAATCTGACTTTTCCTTTAATTATTCTTATGAATTCCTCTTTGTTGCTTGATTATTCTTTGTATTAGTTAACATGACATGATTTATATAATTTCCAGCCTATTTATATGAGTTTATTTAGTTATTGGATCCTAATTAATTAGTTCTTCTAGTAGCTTATGTGACTCTGTTTACTTGATTCTGAATTATAGAAAACTTTTATGTGTTTATGTTATAGGGATCGATACTTATAATATTTGCATATAATTGGAGCTAGAGTTAGGGATTACAATTCACCTAATAGTTTTGGAAACCTAATTCACGAGTAGTAAAGGCTTTGGACAAAGGTCGGTGTCAAATAAAAAGGATTGCGGACATATGGACTTTTCTATAATGGGTCGTGCACTTTAATTAACAACTCTTTTCTATGCGTTAAATATGGTTTGATTAGCTAGCTTTCTAGACTAAGATGGCATGTTTAATTGGTTAATCTAGGTGCTTTCACTTAGGTTAATTTTCGTAGAGAGGTTTTATTTGGGGAATGGTTAGCTTCTAACTTTCCACATATGTTAATTTCGGTTTCATGGCTAGGGAACTTGGTTAATTTTCGGTCCAATGATTAATAAACTTGTGTATATGTGGCTGAACTTTATATACTTTGTGTTTCATCCCATCTCATTTAATTTATTCTTTGTAGCTTAATTAATTTATTTCATTCAATTTATCTCTTAAACCCCCTTACTTTGTACATATGTATATATTTATACTTTATACATGTTAATAATAATTCTTTATTTTTATTTAATTTTTCGTGACATTAAAAAGTAAATATAACAATCTTCTGTGGGAAAAACCTTTATTTCCCATTATACTTTACAACGACAATTGTTAGGAATTTAGGTAATAATTAATGACCGCGGTTTTAACCTCTAATAATTTTTGGCGCCGTCGACGGGGATTGAAAATTCCTAACCTAATATTTTTTTTTTGAATACTGTTTATAATTTTTTGTAATTATTACTGTTTTTATTACTTGTATATAATTACTGTTTACTTTTTATTGTTTATAATTTTACTATTTTTTTTAACTGTTCATATTACTTGTTTATATTACTTGTCTATATTACTTGTGACTAGTTGTTGTTATTACTTGTTGATATTTGGTTACACTTAGTAATTTATTTAGGTGTTTTTATATAGTTGATTATTTTTTGTTGTTGTAAGTTGTAACTTGAACGGAATAGGTAAGGTCCTTTTGTTAATATTGGCCTAAACCCTTCATTTTTACCGTAAGGTTATTTGAGGTTGAGGGCGGCCTTTATTAACACTTGGAGAATTGTCGAACACTTAAGTGCTTTCTCAACTGAGTAAGGGGCACATGAATGGTGTCTAGATATGATCAAGACTCTGGGTGACGGGTTTGTAAAATTGGATTCAGAGGACTTGTCCACTAAATGAATCCTGCCTCTCGCTTATCTCTTGTGATCTGGCCATTCGCCTTCTGAAAACACGGAAAGTCATTTAAGTCAAGACATTGCACCTAGGCCGTAAGTCCACCTTGAGTTACCGCTTGGAATCAACTTTCATTTTTTTTTCAACTATATTCAGGCAAAAGAAAATATTTTTGTGTAAATAAAATATACGTAGACATAGGAATATACGTAGACATAGGAATATACGTAGACATAAAATATACTTAGACATAGGAAATTTTATTCATTCATTTTGTATAGATAATTTGTGACACATTTTTAACTTTGTAAATATTTTGTTTTTATTTTGTAAATTTATTACTAACCTTTTTATTTTGTATAGGAAATAATCCGGGTTTATCGGAAATTCTACCACATACATCGGAGCATACGTTTAGGAAGTCAAGGTTGAAAAACCTTGAGGTTGATGTCTTGTTGGTGATTTTCGGTTTCCTCGGGAGTAAAAAGGTAAGTTTTCTTTTCACTCTCGTTATTTATTTGATTTTAAAAAAAATAAAAAATAAAAAAAAAAATAATAAAAAATAAAAAAATTTGTAATTGTAAATAAAAAAAAAAAGTGTTTGTTTGTTTTACTGTTTGTAGTTATTTATTTTTACTGTTTATAATTACTGTTATTTTATTTTTGGGCTTGTTGTAGTTATTAGTTATTGGGCCTTAAGCCCGTTTGTGTGATTGATTAGGATTTTAGGTTTCGTAAATTAAAAAAATAAAATAAAATAAAATTTAGCCCATTGGGCTCGTGTCATTCACGAAGCCCAAAAACCCGTAACCCAAGCCCATTTAGTGTGTCGGGCCTGTTCGTTTTTAGGCCCATTAGTTTAAGCCCACCAATAATGGGCCGGAGATTTCTTTGGCCCAGGCCCACTTTAAAGCCCAAACCATTCCGATGGCCCAAGCCCGTTTAAAGTGTCGGCAACCTTTGCGCGTGTTTCACACGCGTTTTCACTGTTCACTTTACGACTTTTCGTAAAGTATTAAAAAAATAAAAATAAAAAATAAAAAAATAGAAAATAAAAAAAAATTTGATTGGGCCGACGCACGACTTTTGCGTCGGCCGATTTGTTTAATAAGCCGCGTGCGTGTCTACTGTAGACTTTACGACTTTCGTCGCTCGATCCGAAAATTGCGGGTCTTCTGTCCGTGGCACGTGTACGAGCGTGCGTCCGTTCTTTCCACTTCCCTTCTGTTTGCGTTAGTTTCCTTAGGTCATTTCGCGTTTCCCTTAGTCTCTCTCTCTCATTCTCTCTCATCTCCTCTCGTTTTTCCCTAAGTGTTCTTCGTGTTCTTCGTGTTCTTAGTGAATTTTCCCAGAAACCTCCCTAATTCCCAGAAAGTTATCCTCCCTTCCCAACCCAGAAATGGCCAAAAGAGTCAATTCTTTCAGCAACTTGTTTCAGGCAGGTCCTTCGGAGAACCCAATCTTTGAAGGTCTGGCTGAAATAATTCCACCGAGCATGCTCAATAGCGCCGATGCTAGCATGCCGACCGAGCCACTACCACAACCGCAACCACTACCCCAAGCACCAATCTTGGTTGCTGATCCACCTATTGAGCCGGAAGCCGCTCCTGTCTATAGGAGACTTCCGAGGTCGAAGTACAGCAAAGCTCAGAGAGATGCACTTGCGGCTTTCTTTGCGGTGTATTCTCACCCCACCAAGCCACAACGAGAAAGATTTGGTCCGAAAATCGGACTTGAGGAGGACCAAGTCTATTATTGGGGGTCGAGAAATAGGAAGAAATTCGGTATCCTGACGTCTGAGCAACGTATCGCCGAGTTAGAGAGACGAAATGATCAGCTGGTGAGCAAGAACGAGGAGCTTCAACTTCTAAATCAACGACTCGTCGATGCTCTCCACAGCGGCATCTGTCCTAATTGCGGAGGTCCTGTTCCGAACTCAGATGTGCCTAGGCGAAGGCTCGAAGTTGTTCCTCCACAACAAGAGCCTATTCTCGAGTTGTCCGATGATTCCATCGACATGGACCACTTAAGACGGGATGTGCGGAGCCTCATGCCTTCATTTATCGAGCGCCCATCCATACCTTTGCCATCTGATACCCTTCCCGCACCTGCTCATGATCTTGTCGGAGTCCACACCGACTTGATCTCGGATATCGCCCGCAAGGCCAAACACGAGCTCCCGCTCATGGCCACCGCTGGATTTCCTTTGTGGATAACTTCACCGACTCCCGACACGTCTATTCATCCCGAGACTCTTCATAGGGCCGAGTACTTGCGAGTGTTTCAACGAGCCGAACCTGCACCGTACTTCAAAGCCGAATCCTCGAGACACTCGCAACCATCCATCTTTATCCGACCACCATCGTTCAAATTCTCATGGATGTTGGTCGATGGTTGCCGTCTTCCGTAGCATGATCACAAACGCCCGGACGTTGGAGATCCTTTCCTCCAGCAACGAAGAAGGCTACGAGGAGCATATGCAGGTGATGTCGGCCGAGTTTCTGGTGCCATCTCACATCGTCTCAACTCGTGAAGTCCAGTTCGTTCGGTACTCTCACCAACAACTGGATGGAAGTTGGGTCGTCGTGGATGTCTCCGTGGATGAATTGCGTTCCAATCCAAAGCCTTCCGTGAGATCGATTTGCCGAAAACGCCCCTCCGGATGCCTGATACGTGATCTTCATAATGGATCTTCCTTGGTCACTTGGGTGGATGATACGCCCAAAAGGAGGCATCAATTTCGAAAAACCCTATCGGTAGTAGTATAGTGGTAAGTAGGGTATCGTTCACAACGGAGATCAAAGGGTGTACCTAACAAAAAATGTCACAAAGAATTAAATAAAATAAAGAATTATTATTAACAAGTATAAAGAATATATACATATGTACAAAGTAAAAGGGGGTTTAATAGATAAATTGAATGAAATAAATTAATTAAATTACAAAGAATGAATTAAATAAGAGATGAAACACAAAGTATATAAAGTTCAGCCACAAGTATACAAGTTTACCAATTATTGGACCGAAAATTAACCAAGTTCCCTAGCCATGAAACCGAAATTAACATATGTGGAATGCTGGACCGCCAATTATCATTCCCCAAATAAAACCACTTTCATGAAAATTAACCTAAGCGACCGCACCTAGATTAATCAATCAAACATGCAAAGGTAGCTAATCAAAACATGTCCAACGCATAAAAGAAGAGTTGTTAATTAAAGTGCACGACCTAGTGGGACCGCCCATCTATCCGTGATCCTTCTTATTTGTTTCCGACCTCTTTCCAAAGCCTTTACTACTTGTGAATTAGAATTAAAACCCTAATTCTAGCACCAATTATATGCAATCATCTTAAGTTTGCAACCTTAAAACAAAAACATATAAAAGTTATCTACTAAAATAGAATCAAATAAACGGAGTCACATAAGCTACTAGAAGAACTAATTAATTAGGATCCAACAATTAAATAAACCCATAAACAAAGGCTGAAAATTATATAAATCATGTCATGTTAACTAATACAAAGGATAAACAAGCAACAAAGAGGCATAAATTTAAAGGCTAAGTCGAAATACACCGTATGAATAGCATGAAGATCTTGAAGCCACATCTTGAATCCTTGACCACAAGTAATCCAAGCTGTGAAGACAAGGTGGTGATGGTGATGGTGACGCTGAAATAGGGCTGGTGGTGATGGTGTAGACGCCTTCTCCTCCTCCTTGAAGACTTGAAAACCCTAAATACTAGAGAATGGAAAATATGATGTGAGAGGGAGAAGAGAAAGAGGAGGGTTTGTCCCTCCTCATTGTGGTGTGTTGAAGAGAAGAATGAGGCTGCTATTTATAGGAGAATGGAGAGGAAGAAGAAGACAATGCAAGAAATAAAGAAAGAAAGAGAAGAGAAGTGGAATTTAAGTGGGAGATAAAGAAATGGTAAGTGGCATGGTGGAAATGTAATGGGTTGCAATTAACCATTTATTTAGGTAAAAGAAATCAAACACTAATGGTATGGGTAGAAAGAAGAGGGAAGAATATAAGGGTGAGTGGAGCATTGAAAATAAAAGAAGAGGAAAGAAATAAAAAGCAGGCAGCACTGAGCTATTCCCACTTAGAACGGAATAATGCACGTTTGAACGGTTGGATGATTCTCAAATTTTAATACAGAATATCTAACACGCACATGCAGCGTGTATCAAAATTACAGCTAGATCGGACGGTGCAATTGGGAGATATTGGCTTCGCAAGTTGACATATCTGCACAGGCAGATTGTCCGAAAATGGGCTTGGACCTTTCCTCATGCATTGTGAACTTGGGCCTTCCTTCATGGATTTGGGCCTTCATCTTCATGGATTTGGGCCTTCATCTTGGGCCTCACGGTAGCTCACTTCTTAATGGGCCTCGAAAAAGCCCATTAGACTTCGTAAATTTCCGAGCTCCGATTTTCTGCACGTATTCACATTTATATATCATTTAGGGACTCAAATATGGAAACTAAGCAAAAATAACAAAGTTACAATTAAATCATAGTCAAATAGTAGGGAAAATACATTAAAAACGTCACACTTTGTGCTCCTATCAAATTCCCCCACACTTAGCTATTGCTAGTCTCTTAGCAACACAAAATTTAAAACAAAACAACACAAAACAGAAAAGGGAAACACAAAACATATATTCTTTCCAACCATAACCCTCAGCGAGTTCAGAAGAGTTATAATCAGGAGAATACAAATTATATACCAAGGCTAACGAATTTGCTAAGTCTTTAACATGCACAACTCATTTATGCTCGGGTGTAGTGTGTGAAAACTAAGTATACAATTAATGTCAAGCAATCCAATAGGCACATATGAACAACATTAACCACTAAACCTCACAAGATTCACTAAATATTTCCGCTCAGTGTTTAGGGTTAAGTGTTTACTCTCAAAACAATTACACAAGTAGTGTTCCCATATGCTTGCTCATTAACCGACTCTCCACAATTAATCCACAAATCATCAGATCATAAGGGCTTTTTAGGTGAAACAGGGACAAAAGGATGAATGGTAAATGGTGAATGGTCAATGAAGTGAAAGGACTTGAAATGGAAAATGTTTCACATGTTTGCAAGACAAATCAACGACTTTGAAACTCATACCTATGCTATACCCGAAACAACTTTCTTATTCTCCTCCAACCTTTTATTGAAAATAAAAACAATACAATAACTCTATTTTTGGAATTTCTCTTTCTGACATTTTTTTTTTCTTTCTTTCTTTTCTTTTTTTTTTTTTGAGGAATTTATTCCTTCTTTTTATTTCTGATTTTTTTTTTCTTTGAACAATTACAACAAAATAAATACACCCCCACACTTGCCTTCTGGTATAATACCAAACAAATCAAAACCCGAAGCATAAGAACACAAGAAGTCACTATCATCGTCTTGCAAACATAAATAAAACAAGGGTGAGATGGTATGGGTGAACAAAAGAAACGGCTAATGAGTGTTTAGTTCAAAAGGGTATTCCTAAGGTTCGTGTTTAGATGGATGGTGAATACTTTGGCCATGGTGCTCAACTAATGCCTTACTCATTTCTAATTCATCACAGATTAACAAAATGTTTCAAGTGGTCTTTGAGCAAGTTCTAGGTTCAAAACTCATGAATTGTGCACACATGAAGAACGAGTAAATGTATGAAATATGCATACATGTGAATATTCAATAGGCTCAAATCCTCACAGTTTCTGGGTATGCATGACAATGTATGTTCAAATGTGCTTCTCGGATTACAATCAATTAATTAACACCGGTGATGTGAACATGGAAATTCGAGCAATCACAAGTTATGCATATTAAATCCAAAGCAAACTACACAAAGCCTTGACATATAATAAACATTCTCCTAATCACAACAATTAAACTTAATTCATCATCGGAATTGGAAAGAACAAAACACAAAACACAATAAAACACACAAAAACAACAAAACAGAAGCAAATATTTTTGTAATTTTTGATTTTTTGATTTTTCAATGTAGGTAACAATACGTGACCACAGGGACTCACTTAGTGCAATGGTAGGTTCAACGCTACCAAGGGAGTGAGTGTGATATAGTCGATATACCGTTACCGTAGAAAACGAAAACAAACAAATAAATAAACAACAGAAGCAATTTTTTTTTTCTTTTTCAATTTTTTTTATTAGGGTAACAATACGTGACCACAGTGACTTACTAAGTGCAATGGTAGGTTCAACGCTACCAAGGGAGTAAGTATGATTTAGTCGATATATTGTTACCGTAGAAAACAAAAACAAGTAAATTATTTTTTTTTGAATTTTTCAAATTTTTCAAATTTTTTCTTTGCTTTTCAATAAACCTTCCCCCCACACTTGAATTAAACATTGTCCTCAATGTAAGACAAATATGTGCAATTAATGAATAATTCAAGCATGGTTATTGAATTTAAACACACAACAGAAATAAACACACCAATAGAAATAAACAGAAGTAAACACACAAACTGAAATAAAGACACAACAGTTAAGTAAATGAAAAGGGAAAACAGAAAGACTCCCCTTTGAAGATCGTGAAGCTCCTCCCGAAGCAAGTCACCAACAGTCACAAACAAGGCTAGCAGGGCCTTGCATCCAACGTTTGCTCCTTAATTGACTGCGGCTCTGATCCGTTGAAGTGTGTCTTGGACAAGGGTTGTTGCCGACTCCACGGCAGACTTGGCTGATGTAGCCTTCACTGAGATCTGGAACACTATAGTCAGCAGTGTTCCATCAAGTATAGCTCCGGATACGTTAGGCAGAATGGAGAAGCCTGAAGACATAAGCGGAAATGGCTCCGGTTGAACTCCAGATAGCAAACACTGGAAAATGGAATGGTTGATCGGTGCATAAATCACAGACGACCCCGTTGCATCGGTGCAACACTCCTGAAGAATAAGGAAGTCGTTGTGACTATCTATGGCGAGCACCGAAATCTGATTGCGCGGGTCAAGACCAATGGTAAAATTCGCTAGCACACGCACAGAGCTGTCCATCGACATACTATCCCACAGTGGTCTTGTCTGAACGTCTTTGAGGAACTCAAAGATCCTGGTGTGATGGGAGAGATGAACGACGGAACAACCAGCAGTACGATTGACTCCAGGGGGCTTGCTCGGATCACCCCTTCGCTTGTTGGTCCTGACCTCCATTCGAGTGTCTCTTGTTCGGTTCGAACAAGTCCAGTGATGGTACGTGGAGTTGCTGATGTCGTTGAAGAAACAGATTGTCATCTGTTTTGCCATTTCCGCAAGTCCTCTTCTTCCTTCAGGAGAAATGATAGAGTCACCGGGTGAAGTGTGGATACCTGTGGCGCACATGTAGCGCTCGGCTTGTCGTTGGAGGGTTGAGATCCAACGCTTTGCACCAAAAGCGAACCCTGAATGAACAAAAGGTTCGAAACTGGCCTTCATCTCCTTCTCGCGCACATCCACGTGCTCCACCCAAGTGACCAAGGAAGATCCATTATGCAAATCATGTATCAGGCATCCGGAGGGGCGTTTTCGGCATATAGATCTCACGGAAGGCTTCGGATTTGTGCGCAATTCATCCACGGAGACATCCACAACGACCCAACTTCCATCCAGTTGTAGATGAGAGTACCGAACGAACTGGACTTCACGAGTCGAAACGATGTTAGATGGCACCAGAAACTCGGCCGACATCACTTGCTTATGCTCCTCATAGCCTTCTTCGTTGCTGGAAGAAAGGATCTCCAACGTCTTGGCGTTTGTAATCATGCTACAGAAGACGGGCAACCATCGACCAACATCCATTAAAATCTCAACGATGGTGGTCGGATGAAGATGGATGGTTGCCGAGTGTCTCGAGGATTCGGCTTTGAAGTACGGTGCAGGTTCGCAACGTTGAAACACACGCAAGTACTCGGCCCTATGAAGAGTCTCGGGATGAATAGACGTGTCGGGAGTCGGTGAAGTTATCCACAAAGGAAATCCGGCAGTGGCCATGAGCAGGAGCTCGTCTTTGGCCTTGCGGGCGATATCCGAGATCAAGTCGGTGTGGACTCCGACAAGATCAGCGAGCAGGTCCGGAAGGGTGTCGATGGCAAAGGTATGGATGGGCGCTCGACAAGGGTAGGCATGAGGCTCCGCACATCCCTTCTTAAGTGGTCCATGTCGATGGAATCATCGGACAACTCAAGAATAGGCTCTTGTTGTGGAGGAACAACTTCGAGCCTTCGCCTGCACATCCGAGTGCGGAACGGACCTCCGCAATTAGGACAGATGCCGCCGTGGAGAGCATCGACGAGTCGTTGATTCTGCATTTGAAGCTCCTCGTTCTTGCTCACCACTCGATCATTTCGTCTCTCTAACTCGGCAATACGTTGCTCGGACGTCGGATACCGAATTTCTTCCTATTTCTCGACCCCCAATAGTAGACTTGGTCCTCCTCTAGTCCGATTTTCGGACCAAATCTTTCTCTTTGTGGCTTGGTGGGGTGAGAATACACCGCAAAGAAAGCCGCCGCTGCTTCTCTCCGAGCTTTGGTGTACTTTGTCCTCGGAAGTCTCCTATAGACAGGAGCGGCTTCCGGTTCAACGGGTGGATCAGCAACCAGGATCGGGTGCTTGGGGTAGTGGTTGTGGCCGTGGTAGTGGCTCGGTCGGCATGCTAGCATCGGCGCTATTGAGCATGCTCGGTGGAATTATTTCAGCCGGACCTTCAAAGATTGGGTTCTCTGAAGGACCTGCCTGAAACAAATCACTGAAAGAATTCACTCTTTTGGCCATTTGTGGTTTGGGAGGGGAGGAAAGCTTTTGGGATTTGGGAGGTTTTCTGGGAAAACTCAAGAACAGATGAAGAACACGAAGAACACGAGAGAGAAAACGAGAGAAAGAGAGAGAGACTAAGGGAAAACGTGAAATGACTAAGGCACTAACGCAAACCGAAGGGAAGGGAAACGAACGGACGGACGCGTGTCCAAAGTCGAAGACAAAGATCCGTAAATCACGGATCGAGCGACGAAAGTCGTAAAGTCTACAGTAGACACGCACGCGGTTTATTAAACAATTCGGCCGACGCAAAAGTCGTGCGTCGGCCCAATCAAATTTTTTCTGATTTTCGATTTTTTATTTTTTTATTTTTTTAATACTTTACGAAAAGTCGTAAAGTGAACAGTGAAAACGCGTAGCACACGCGCTTGCCGACACTTTAAACGGGCTTGGGCCATCGGAATGGTATGGGCCTTAAAGTGGGCCTGGGCCAAAGAAATCTCCGGCCCATTATTGGTGGGATTAACTAATGGGCCTAAAAACGAACAGGCCCGACACACTAAATGGGCTTGGGTTATGGGTTTTGGGCTTCGTGAATGACACGAGCCCAATGGGCTAAAATTTATTTTTTATACTTTTATTTTCGAAACCTAAAACCCTAACCAATCACACAAATGGGCCTTAGGCCTGACACGCCCAAAAGGAGCATCAATTTAAAAAAACCCTATCGGTAGTATAGTGGTGTAAGTAGGGTATCGTTCACAACGGAGATCAAAGGGTGTACCTAACAAAAAATGTCACAAAGAATTAAATAAAATAAAGAATTATTATTAACAAGTATAAAGTATAAATATATACATATGTACAAAGTAAAAAGGGGGTTAAAGAAATAAATTGAATGAAATAAATTAATTAAATTACAAAGAATAAATAAAATATGATGATGAAACACAAAGTATATAAAGTTCAGCCACATATACACAAGTTTACCAATCATTAGACCGAAAATTAACCAAGTTCCCTAGCTATGAAACCGAAACTAACATATGTGGAATGCCCACACGGGTTATCATTCCCCAAATAAAACCTCTTCTATGAAAATTAACCTAGTGAACGCTCATCTAGATTAAACAATTAAACATGCAAAGGTGATCAATCAATAACATATCTAACGCATAGGAGAAGAGTTGTTAATTAAAGTGCGCGACCTAGCGAACGCTCGTCTATCCGCGATCCTTCTTATTTTGATTCTGACCCGTTTGATAAGCCTTTACTACTTGTGAATTAGAATTAAAACCCTAATTCTAGCACTAATTACATGCAATCATCTTAAGTTTTGAACCTTAAAACAAGAACACATAAAAGATTCAATAAAACCGAATCAAATAAACGGAGTCACATAAGCTGCTAGAAGAACTAATTAATTAGGATCTAACAATCAAATAAACTCATAAATATAGGTTGAAAATTATATAAATCATGTCATGTTAACTAATACAAAGAATAATCAAGCAACAAAGAGGAACTCAAAAAGAGTAATTAAAGAATAAGTTGAAGTACACCATATGGAAAGTAGGAAGAACTCGAAGATCACAAACTCTTAAATCCTCACGCGAGTAACTCAAAAGCCGAGATTCCCAAGGTGATGATGATGGTGGTGATGATGGTTGATGGCTGGTGGTAATGGTGTAAACAGCTCCCCTCCTCCTTGAAGACTTGAAAACCCTAAATACTAGAGAATGGAAAATATGATGTGAGATGGAGAAGAGAAAGAGGAGGGTTTGTCCCTCCCCATTGGGGTGTGAATTTGTGAAGAGAAATAGGCTCCTATTTATAGGAAAATGGAGAGGAAGAAGAAGACAATGGAAGAAATAAACAAAGAAAGGGAAAAGAAGTGGAATGTGAATGGGAGATAAAGAAATGGTAAGTGGTGGTGGAAATGGAATCATATGGCAATTAACCATTTATTTACAAAAAAAGAAATTAAACACTAATGGTGTGGGCAGAAAGTAGAGGAAAGAATATAGGGGTGAGTGGAGCATTGAAAAT
Organism: Rubus idaeus; assembly: GCA_030142095.1. Lineage (NCBI taxonomy): Eukaryota > Viridiplantae > Streptophyta > Magnoliopsida > Rosales > Rosaceae > Rubus > Rubus idaeus. The sequence continues at coordinate 14,100,795 of CM057968.1, read as the reverse complement.
AAAAGAAGAGGAAAGAAATAAAAACGGACAGCACTGGGCAGTGCGCACTTAGAACGGAATCCTGCACGTTTCAACGGTTGGATGATTTCCAAATTTTAATACAGAGTATATAACACACACATGCAGTGTGTATCAAAATTACAGCTGGATCCAACGGTGCAATTGAGAGATATGGGCATCGCAAGTTGACCTATCTGCACAGGCAGATTGTCCGAAAATCTGGGCTTGGGCCATTCCTCTTGCTTTGTGAACATGGGCCTTCCTTCATGGATTTGGGCCTTCCATCTTGGGCTTGGGCCTTCCTTCATGGGCTTGGGCCTTCATCTTGGGCCTCACGGCTGCACACCTCTTAATGGGCCTCGGAAAAAGCCCATTAAGCTTCGTTTCTGCACATGTTCACATTAATACGTCATTTAGGACTCAAATATGGAAACTAAGCTAAAATAGCAAAGTTACAATTAAATCATAGCCAAATAGTAGGGAAAACACATTAAAAACGTCACCCTTTGTGCTCCTATCAAATTCCCCCACACTTAGAACAACACAAAACAGAAAAGGAAACACAAAACAGAATGGTCTTTCCAACCATAACCCTCAGCGAGTTCATAAGAGTTATAATCAGGAGAATAAAAATTATATACCAACGCTAACAAATTTGCTAAGTCTTTAACCTGCACATCTCATTCATGCTCGGGTGAAGTGTGTGAAAACCGAGTATACAATTAATCTCATGCAATCAAATAGGCACATCTGAACAACATTAACCACTAAACCTCACAAGATTCACTAAATATTTCCGCTCAGTGTTTAGGGTTAAGTGTTTACTCTCAAAACAATTACACAAGTAGTGTTCCCATATGCTTGCTCATTAACCAACTCTCCACGGTTAATCTACAACTCATCAGATCATAAGGACTTTCAGGTGAAACAGGGACCAAAGGGTGAATGGTAAATGAAGTGAAAGGACTCGAAATGAAAAATGTTTCACATGTTTGCAAGACAAATTAACGACTTTGAAACTCATACCTATGCTATACCCGAAACAACTTTCTTATTCTCCTCCAACCGTTTATTGAAAATAATACAAGAAAATAACTCTATTTTTGGAATTTCTCTTTCTTTCTTTTTTTTTTTTTTTTTTTCTTTGAGGAATTTTATTCCTTCTTTTTATTTCTGATTTTTTTTTTCTTTCTTTTTTTTCTTTGAACAAATACAACAAAATAAAATGCACCCCCACACTTGCCTTTTGGTATATTACCATACAAATCCGAAGCATAAAAACACAATAAGTCACTATCATCGTCTTGCAAACACAATAAAACAAGGGTGAGATGGTGTGGGTGAACAAAAGAAAAGGCTAATGAGTGTTTAGTTCAAAAGGGGATTCCTAAAGTTCGTGTTTAGATGGATGGTGAATATTTTGGCCATGGTGCTCAACTAATGCCTTACTCATTTCTAATTCATTACAGATTAACAAAATGTTTCAAGTGGTCTCTGAGCAAGTTCTAGGTTCAAAACTCATGAATTGTGCACACATGAAGAACGAGTAAATGTATGAAATATGCATACATGTGAATATACAATAGGCTCAAGTCCTCACATTTTCTGGGTATGCATGACAATGTATGTTTAAATGTGCTTCTCGGATTGCAATCAATTAATCGAAACAGGTTATGTGAACATGGAAATTCGAGCAATCACAAGTTATGCATATTAAATCCAAAGTAAACTACACAAAGCCTTAGCATATAACCAACATTTTCCAAATCATAACAATTAAACTCAATTCATCATCGGAATTGGAAAGAAAACAACACACATAACACAAATAAACACACAAAAACAGACAAACAGAAGCAAATATTTTTGTAATTTTTGATTTTTTGATTTTTTTGATTTTTTTCAATTAAGGGTAACAATACGTGACCACAGTGACTTACTAAGTGCAATGGTAGGTTCAACGCTACCAAGGGAGTAAGTATGATTTAGTCGATATATTGTTACAGTAGAAAATGAAAACAAGTAAATTATTTTTTTGAATTTTTTCAATTTTTCAAAATTTTCTTTTCTTTTCTTTTTAATAAACCTTCCCCCCACACTTGAATTAAACATTGTCCTCAATGTTAGACAGATATTTCACGAAAATGAAAAATTCAAGTATGGTTATTGAATTTAAACACACAAACAGAAGTAAACACACAACATATATACAAATGAAAAAGATAGGTTAAAGAAAAACTCCCCTTTGAAGATCGTAAAGCTCCTCCCGAATCAAGTCACCAACAGTCACAAACAAGGCTAGCAGGGCCTTGCATCCAACGTTTGCTCCTTAATTGACTGCGGTTCTGATCCTTTGAAGTGTGTCCTGGACAAGGGTAGTTGCCGACTCCACGGCAGACTTGGCTGATGTAGCCTTCACTGAGATCTGGAACACTATGGTAAGTAGAGTTCCGTCAAGTATAGCTCCGGATACGTTAGGCAGAATGGAGAAGCCTGAAGACATAAGCGGAAATGGCTCCGGTTGAACTCCAGATAGCAAACACTGGAAAATGGAATGGTTAATCGGCGCATAAATCACAGACGACCCCGTTGCATCGGTGCAACACTCCTGAAGGATGAGGAAGTCGTTGTGACTATCTATAGCGAGCACCGAGATCTGGTTCCGCGGGTCAAGACCGATGGTGAAATTTGCTAGCACACGTACAGAGCTGTCCATCGACATACTATCCCACAGCGGTCTCGTCTGAACGTCTTTGAGGAACTCAAAGATCCTAGTGTGATGAGATAGATGAACAACGGAACAACCAGCAGTACGATTGACTCCAGGGGGCTTGCTCGGATCACCCCTTCGCTTGTTGGTCCTGACCTCCATTCGAGTGTCTCTTGTTCGATTCGAACAAGTCCAGTGGTGGTACGTGGAGTTGCTGATGTCGTTGAAGAAACAGATCGCCATCTGGTTTGCCAATTCCGCTAGGCCTCTTTTTCCTTCGGGCGAAATGATAGAGTCACCCGGTGAAGTGTGGATCCCTGTGACGCACATGTAGCGCTCGGCTTGTCGTTGGAGAGTTGAGATCCAACGCTTTGCACCAAAAGCGAACCCAGAATGAACAAAGGGTTCGAAAATGGCCTTCATCTCCTTTTCGCGCACATCCACGTGCTCCACCCAAGTAACTAAGGAAGATCCATTCTGCAAATCTCGAATCAAACATCCGGAGGGGCGCTTTCGGCAAATCGATCTCACTGAAGGCTTCGGATTTGAGCGCAGTTCATCCACGGAGACATCCACAACGATCCAACTTCCATCCAGTTGTAATTGAGAGTACCGAACGAACTGGACTTCACGAGTCGAAACGATGTGAGATGGCACCAGAAACTCGGCCGACATCACTTGCTTCTGGTCCTCGTAGCCTATTGCGTTGTCGGAGGGTAGGATCTCCAACATCTGAGAGTTTGTGACCATGCTACAGAAGACGGGCAACCATCGACCAACATCCATTAAGATTTCAACGATGGTGGTCGGATGAAGGTGAATGGTTGCGAGTGTCTCGAGGATTCCGATTTGAAGTATGGCGCAGGCTCGCCACGTTGAAACACTCGCAAGTACTCGGCGCGGTTAAGAGTTTCGGGATGAATGGAAGTATCGGGAGTCGGTGAACATATCCACAAAGGAAAACCGGCAAGTGGCCGGCGAGCACGAGCTCGTGCTTGGCCTTGCGGACGATATCCGAGATCAAGTCGGTGTGGACTCCGACAAGATCATGAGCAGGTCCGGGAAGGGTGTCAGATGGCAAAGGTATGGATGGGCGCTCGACTAGGGTAGGCATGAGGCTCCGCACATCCCGTCTCAAGTGGTCCATGTCGATCGAATCATCGGACAACTCAAGAAGAGGCTCTTGTTGTTGAGGAACAACTTCGAGCCTTTGCCGTGGCACATCTGAGTGCGGAACAGGACCTCCGCAATTGGGACATATGCCGCTGTGGAGAGCATCGACGAGTCGTTGATTCTGCATTTGAAGCTCCTCGTTCTTGCTCACCAGCTGATCGTTTCTTCGCTCTAACTCGGCAATACGTTGCTCAGACGTAAGGATACCAAACTTCTTCCTATTTCTCGACCCCCAATAATAGACTTGGTCCTCCTCAAGTCCGATTTTTGGACCAAATCTTTCTCGTTGTGGTTTCGTGGGGTGAGAATACACCGCAAAGAAAGCCGCCAGTGCATCTCTCTGAGCTTTGGTGTATTTGGTCCTCGGAAGTCTCCTATAGACAGGAGCGGCTTCCGGCTCAACAGGTGGATCAGCAACCAGGATTGGTGCTTGGGGTAGTGGTTGCGGTTGTGGCTCGGTCGGCATGCTAGCATCGGCGCTATTGAGCATGCTCGGTGGAATTATTTCAGCCAAGCCTTCAAAGATTGGGTTCTCTGAAGGACCTGCCTGAAACAAATCACTGAAAGAATTAACTCTTTTGGCCATTTGTGGTTTGGGAGGGAGGAAAGCTTCTGGGATTTGGGAGGATTTCTGGGAAAAATGACTAAGAACACGAAGAACACGAAGAACACTTAGAGAAAAACGAGAGGAGATGAGAGAGAATGAGAGAGAGAGACTAAGGGAAACGCGAAATGACCTAAGGAAACTAACGCAAACAGAAGGGAAGGGGAAAGACGCGCACACGCTCGCACACGTGCCACAGACAGAAAACCCGCAATTTCCGGATCGAGCGACGAAAGTCGTAAAGTCTACAGTTGACACGCACGCGGCTTATTAAACAATTCGGCCGACGCAAAAGTCGTGCGTCGGCCCAATCAAATTTTTTTTTATTTTCTATTTTTTATTTTTTTATTTTTTTAATACTTTACGAAAAGTCGTAAAGTGAACAGTGAAAACGCGTAGCACACGCGCTTGCCGACACTTTAAACGGGCCTGGGCCATCGAAATGGTCTGGGCCTTAAAGTGGGCCTGGGCCAAAGAAATCTTCGGCACATTATTGGTGGGCTTAACTAATGGGCCTAAAAACGAACAGGCCCGACACACTAATGGGCTTGGGTTACGGGTTTTGGGCTTCGTGAATGACACGAGCCCAATGGGCTAAATTTTTTATTTTTTATTTTTTTCTTTTTATTCGAAACCCAAAACACTAACCAATCACACAAACGGGCCTAAGGCCCAATAACAAACTAACTAACTAACAAGCCCAAAAATAAAACAAACAGTAATTATAAATAGTAAAAAGAAATAATTACCAACAGTAAAACAAAAGAAAACACTCTTTTTTTATTATTTTTTTTCTTTTTTTTTCTTCTTTTTTTTTATTTTTTAATTTTTTTTTAAATAAATAACGAGTGTGAAAGAAAACTTACCTTTTTACTCCCGAAGAAACCGAAAATCACCAACAAGACATCAACCTCAAGGTTTTTCAACCTTGACTTCCTAAACGTATGCTCCGATGTATGTGGTAGAATTTCCGATAAACCCCGATTATTTCCTATACAATATAAAAAGGTTAGTAATAAATTTATAAAAATAAAAACAAAATATTTACAAAGTTAAAAATATGTCACAACTTATCTATACAAAATGAATGAATAAAATTTCCTATGTCTAAGTATATTTTATGTCTACGTATATTCCTATGTCTACGTATATTCCTATGTCTACGTATATTTTATTTACACAAAAATATTTTCTTTTGCCTGAATATAGTTGAAAAAAAATGAAAGTTGATTCCAAGCGGTAACTCAAGGTGGACTTACGGCCTAGGTGCAATGCCTTGACTTAAATGACTTTCCGTGTTTTCAGAAGGCGAATGGCCAGATCACAAGAGATAAGCGAGAGGCAGGATTCATTTAGTGGACTAGTCCTCTGAATCCAATTTTACAAACCCGTCACCCAGAGTCTTGATCATATCTAGACACCATTCATATGCCCCTTACTCAGTTGAGAAAGCACTTAAGTGTTCGACAATTCTCCAAGTGTTAATAAAGGCCGCCCTCAACCTCAAATAACCTTACGGTAAAAATGAAGGGTTTAGGCCAATATTAATAAAAGGACCTTACCTATTCCGTTCAAGTTACAACTTACAACAACAAAAAATAATCAACTATATAAAAGACACCTAAATAAATTACTAAGTGTAACAAAATATCAACAAGTATAAATAAATATTATTCACAAATATTCACAAAATAATAGTTAGGAATTTTCAATCCCCGTCGACGGCGCCAAAAATTGATACGCCCAAAAGGAGCATCAATTTAAAAAAACCCTATCGGTAGTATAGTGGTGTAAGTAGGGTATCGTTCACAACGGAGATCAAAGGGTGTACCTAACAAAAAATGTCACAAAGAATTAAATAAAATAAAGAATTATTATTAACAAGTATAAAGTATAAATATATACATATGTACAAAGTAAAAAGGGGGTTAAAGAAATAAATTGAATGAAATAAATTAATTAAATTACAAAGAATAAATAAAATATGATGATGAAACACAAAGTATATAAAGTTCAGCCACATATACACAAGTTTACCAATCATTAGACCGAAAATTAACCAAGTTCCCTAGCTATGAAACCGAAACTAACATATGTGGAATGCCCACACGGGTTATCATTCCCCAAATAAAATCTCTTCTATGAAAATTAACCTAGTGAACGCTCATCTAGATTAAACAATTAAACATGCAAAGGTGATCAATCAATAACATATCTAACGCATAGGAGAAGAGTTGTTAATTAAAGTGCGCGACCTAGCGAACGCTCGTCTATCCGCGATCCTTCTTATTTTGATTCTGACCCGTTTGATAAGCCTTTACTACTTGTGAATTAGAATTAAAACCCTAATTCTAGCACTAATTACATGCAATCATCTTAAGTTTTGAACCTTAAAACAAGAACACATAAAAGATTCAATAAAACCGAATCAAATAAACGGAGTCACATAAGCTGCTAGAAGAACTAATTAATTAGGATCTAACAATCAAATAAACTCATAAATATAGGTTGAAAATTAATTAGGATCTAAAAAGCAAGCCGGGGCTCTTCTCCTCCTTCCCCCTCTTCTCTTCCCGTTTCTTCTTCTTCTTCCCTTCTTCTTTCTTTTTCTTTTCTTTCTCTGTTCTTCCATTATTTTCTTCTCTGCACCCACCTTCCTCTCTTTACACCCATCACCTTCTTCCTCTCTGTCCTATTCAATCTCACGTCACCGGCAACTCCACCGTTCACAATCACAGTTCCTTCACCTGCAATTTCACAAATCAAGCAACAATTAACCCAATCCTCACCATAATCATCAATCACAGCTCACCACCAATCCCATGCTAAAATTCCAGTTGCAGAACCCATCCCATCACAGTCCATGTTCCAAAACTGCAATCTCCAGAGACCTCACCACCGGAGCCGTGCTCCTCTGAGCTCCCCACCACCGGCATCACCATAGCCGGCGCCGTTTCAATCCGAGCCCGTGCTCGATTTTCATTGCCGCTGCAGCTCCAATTCATGGCACCCAGTCCTCTGCGCCGCCGAGAATCAAATCAGTACCGCCGTCGCTGCATTCTTTAGTGCCCAGTCCAAATCAAGACCAAGCTGCACAGCCACGCCGCAAAGCCCAATCTCTAAGCCGGCGCCGTTCCCATCCCATCTCCGGCCTCTCTCCGTGCTCATCAAGCCACCGCCGCATCACCGGAGCGTTGTCTCTTGCTCGGATTTCCGGACCCGGAGCTCCTAGTTCCCTCGAGCCATCGAGCTGCTGCAATCGACGGCGTCGTCGATCCACACAACACCCCAATGGGGAGGGACAAACCCTCCTCTTTCTCTTCTCCATCTCACATCATATTTTCCATTCTCTAGTATTTAGGGTTTTCAAGTCTTCAAGGAGGAGGGGAGCTGTTTACACCATTACCACCAGCCATCAACCATCATCACCACCATCATCATCACCTTGGGAATCTCTGCTTTTGAGTTACTCGCGTGAGGATTTAAGAGTTTGTGATCTTCGAGTTCTTCCTACTTTCCATATGGTGTACTTCAACTTATTCTTTAATTACTCTTTTTGAGTTCCTCTTTGTTGCTTGATTATTCTTTGTATTAGTTAACATGACATGATTTATATAATTTTCAGCCTATATTTATGAGTTTATTTGATTGTTAGATCCTAATTAATTAGTTCTTCTAGCAGCTTATGTGACTCCGTTTATTTGATTCGATTTTATTGAATCTTTTATGTGTTCTTGTTTTAAGGTTCGAAACTTAAGATGATTGCATGTAATTGGTGCTAGAATTAGGGTTTTAATTCTAATTCACAAGTAGTAAAGGCTTATCAAACGGGTCGGAATCAAAATAAGAAGGATCGCGGATAGACGAGCGTTCGCTAGGTCGCGCACTTTAATTAACAACTCTTTTCCTATGCGTTAGATATGATATTGATTGATCACCTTTGCATGTTTAATTGTTTAATCTAGATGAGCGTTCACTAGGTTAATTTTCATAGAAGAGGTTTTATTTGGGGAATGATAACCCGTGTGGGCATTCCACATATGTTAGTTTCGGTTTCATGGCTAGGGAACTTGGTTAATTTTCGGTCTAATGATTGGTAAACTTGTGTATATGTGGCTGAACTTTATATACTTTGTGTTTCATCATCATATTTTATTTATTCTTTGTAATTTAATTAATTTATTTCATTCAATTTATCTCTCAATTCCCCTTTTTACTTTGTACATATGTATATATTTATGCTTTATACTTGTTAATAATTCTTTTATTTTATTTAATTCTTGTGACAATTTTTGTTAGGTACACCCTTTGATCTCCGTTGTGAACGATACCCTACTTACACTATACTACCGATAGCCCAAAATGAGCATCAATTTAAAAAAATCCCTATCGGTAGTAGTATAGTGCATAGTAGGGTATCGTTCACAACGGAGATTAAAGGGTGTACCTAACAAAAATTGTCACAAAGAATTAAATAAAATAAAGAATTATTATTAACAAGTATAAAGTATAAATATATACATATGTACAAAGTAAAAAGGGGGTTAAAGAAATAAATTGAATGAAATAAATTAATTAAATTACAAAGAATAAATAAAATATGATGATGAAACACAAAGTATATAAAGTTCAGCCACATATACACAAGTTTACCAATCATTAGACCGAAAATTAACCAAGTTCCCTAGCTATGAAACCGAAACTAACATATGTGGAATGCCCACACGGGTTATCATTCCCCAAATAAAACCTCTTCTATGAAAATTAACCTAGTGAACGCTCATCTAGATTAAACAATTAAACATGCAAAGGTGATCAATCAATAACATATCTAACGCATAGGAGAAGAGTTGTTAATTAAAGTGCGCGACCTAGCGAACGCTCGTCTATCCGCGATCCTTCTTATTTTGATTCTGACCCGTTTGATAAGCCTTTACTACTTGTGAATTAGAATTAAAACCCTAATTCTAGCACTAATTACATGCAATCATCTTAAGTTTTGAACCTTAAAACAAGAACACATAAAAGATTCAATAAAACCGAATCAAATAAACGGAGTCACATAAGCTGCTAGAAGAACTAATTAATTAGGATCTAACAATCAAATAAACTCATAAATATAGGTTGAAAATTATATAAATCATGTCATGTTAACTAATACAAAGAATAATCAAGCAACAAAGAGGAACTCAAAAAGAGTAATTAAAGAATAAGTTGAAGTACACCATATGGAAAGTAGGAAGAACTCGAAGATCACAAACTCTTAAATCCTCACGCGAGTAACTCAAAAGCCGTGATTCCCAAGGTGATGATGATGGTGGTGATGATGGTTGATGGCTGGTGGTAATGGTGTAAACAGCTCCCCTCCTCCTTGAAGACTTGAAAACCCTAAATACTAGAGAATGGAAAATATGATGTGAGATGGAGAAGAGAAAGAGGAGGGTTTGTCCCTCCCCATTGGGGTGTGAATTTGTGAAGAGAAATAGGCTCCTATTTATAGGAAAATGGAGAGGAAGAAGAAGACAATGGAAGAAATAAACAAAGAAAGGGAAAAGAAGTGGAATGTGAATGGGAGATAAAGAAATGGTAAGTGGTGGTGGAAATGGAATCATATGGCAATTAACCATTTATTTACAAAAAAAGAAATTAAACACTAATGGTGTGGGCAGAAAGTAGAGGAAAGAATATAGGGGTGAGTGGAGCATTGAAAATAAAAGAAGAGGAAAGAAATAAAAACGGACAGCACTGGGCAGTGCGCACTTAGAACGGAATCCTGCACGTTTCAACGGTTGGATGATTTCCAAATTTTAATACAGAGTATATAACACACACATGCAGTGTGTATCAAAATTACAGCTGGATCCAACGGTGCAATTGAGAGATATGGGCATCGCAAGTTGACCTATCTGCACAGGCAGATTGTCCGAAAATCTGGGCTTGGGCCATTCCTCTTGCTTTGTGAACATGGGCCTTCCTTCATGGATTTGGGCCTTCCATCTTGGGCTTGGGCCTTCCTTCATGGGCTTGGGCCTTCATCTTGGGCCTCACGGCTGCACACCTCTTAATGGGCCTCGGAAAAAGCCCATTAAGCTTCGTTTCTGCACATGTTCACATTAATACGTCATTTAGGACTCAAATATGGAAACTAAGCTAAAATAGCAAAGTTACAATTAAATCATAGCCAAATAGTAGGGAAAACACATTAAAAACGTCACCCTTTGTGCTCCTATCAAGGCCCAATAACAAATAACTACAACAAGCCCGAAAATAAAACAAACAGTAATTATAAACAGTAAAAATAAATAATTACAAATAATAAAACAAACAAACACTCTTTTTTTTTATTTACAATTACAAATTTTTTTATTTTTTATTTTTTTTTAAAACAAATAACGAGAGTGAAAAGAAAACTTACCTTTCTACTCCCGAGGAAACCGAAAATCACCAACAAGACATCAACCTCAAGGTTTTTCAACCTTGACTTCCTAAACGTATGCTCCGATGTATGTGGTAGAATTTCCGATAAACCCGGATTATTTCCTATACAAAATAAAAAGGTTAGTAATAAATTTACAAAATAAAAACAAAATATTTACAAAGTTAAAAATGTATCACAAATTATCTATACAAAATGAATGAATAAATTTTCCTATGTCTACGTATATTGTATTTACACAATACACTTAAGTGTACAAAAACATTTTCCTTTGCCTGAATATAGTTGAAAAAAAAAATTAAAGTTGATTCCAAGCGGTAACTCAAGGTGGACTTACGGCCTAGGTGCAATGCCTTGACGTAAATGACTTTCCGTGTTTTCAGAAGGCGAATGGCCAGATCACAAGAGATAAGCGAGAGGCAGGATTCATTTAGTGGACAAGTCCTCTGAATCCAATTTTACAAACCCGTCACCCAGAGTCTTGATCATATCTAGACACCATTCATGTGCCCCTTACTCAGTTGAGAAAGCACTTAAGTGTTCGACAATTCTCCAAGTGTTAATAAAGGCCGCCCTCAACCTCAAATAACCTTACGGTAAAAATGAAGGGTTTAGGCCAATATTAATAAAAGGACCTTACCTATTTCCGTTCAAGTTACAACTTACAACAACAAAAAAAATAATCAACTATATAAAAGACACCTAAATATAATTACTAAGTGTAAAATATCTACAAGTAAAATTAGTAAGTATATATAAAATTAACAAGTATTATTGACAAGTAATATAAACAAGTAATATGAACAGTTAAAAAATATAGTAAAATTATATACAATAAATAATTACAAAAATAGTATTCACAAAAAAAAATATTAGGTTAGGAACATTTTCAATTCACGTCGACGGCGCCAAAAATTGACAAGCCCAAAGGGAGCGTCAATTTAAAAAAAACCCTATCGGTTGTAGTATAGTGGTAAGTAGGGTATCGTTCACAACGGAGATCAAAGGGTGTACCTAACAAAAAATTGTCGCAAAGAATTAAATAAAATAAAGAATTATTATTAACAAGTATAAAGAATATATACATATGTACAAAGTAAAAGGGAGTTTAATAGATAAATTGAATGAAATAAATTAATTAAATTACAAAGAATGAATTAAATAAGAGATGAAACACAAAGTATATAAAGTTCAGCCACAAGTATACAAGTTTACCAATTATTGGACCGAAAATTAACCAAGTTCCCTAGCCATGAAACCGAAATTAACATATGTGGAATGCTGGACCGCCAATTATCATTCCCCAAATAAAACCACTTTCATGAAAATTAACCTAAGCGACCGCACCTAGATTAATCAATCAAACATGCAAAGGTAGCTAATCAAAACATGTCCAACGCATAAAAGAAGAGTTGTTAATTAAAGTGCACGACCTAGTGGGACCGCCCATCTATCCGTGATCCTTCTTATTTGTTTCCGACCTCTTTCCAAAGCCTTTACTACTTGTGAATTAGAATTAAAACCCTAATTCTAGCACCAATTATATGCAATCATCTTAAGTTTGCAACCTTAAAACAAAAACATATAAAAGTTATCTACTAAAATAGAATCAAATAAACGGAGTCACATAAGCTACTAGAAGAACTAATTAATTAGGATCCAACAATTAAATAAACCCATAAACAAAGGCTGAAAATTATATAAATCATGTCATGTTAACTAATACAAAGGATAAACAAGCAACAAAGAGGCATAAATTTAAAGGCTAAGTCGAAATACACCGTATGAATAGCATGAAGATCTTGAAGCCACATCTTGAATCCTTGACCACAAGTAATCCAAGCTGTGAAGACAAGGTGGTGATGGTGATGGTGACGCTGAAATAGGGCTGGTGGTGATGGTGTAGACGCCTTCTCCTCCTCCTTGAAGACTTGAAAACCCTAAATACTAGAGAATGGAAAATATGATGTGAGAGGGAGAAGAGAAAGAGGAGGGTTTGTCCCTCCTCATTGTGGTGTGTTGAAGAGAAGAATGAGGCTGCTATTTATAGGAGAATGGAGAGGAAGAAGAAGACAATGCAAGAAATAAAGAAAGAAAGAGAAGAGAAGTGGAATTTAAGTGGGAGATAAAGAAATGGTAAGTGGCATGGTGGAAATGTAATGGGTTGCAATTAACCATTTATTTAGGTAAAAGAAATCAAACACTAATGGTATGGGTAGAAAGAAGAGGGAAGAATATAAGGGTGAGTGGAGCATTGAAAATAAAAGAAGAGGAAAGAAATAAAAAGCAGGCAGCACTGAGCTATTCCCACTTAGAACGGAATAATGCACGTTTGAACGGTTGGATGATTCTCAAATTTTAATACAGAATATCTAACACGCACATGCAGCGTGTATCAAAATTACAGCTAGATCGGACGGTGCAATTGGGAGATATTGGCTTCGCAAGTTGACATATCTGCACAGGCAGATTGTCCGAAAATGGGCTTGGACCTTTCCTCATGCATTGTGAACTTGGGCCTTCCTTCATGGATTTGGGCCTTCATCTTCATGGATTTGGGCCTTCATCTTGGGCCTCACGGTAGCTCACTTCTTAATGGGCCTCGAAAAAGCCCATTAGACTTCGTAAATTTCCGAGCTCCGATTTTCTGCACGTATTCACATTTATATATCATTTAGGGACTCAAATATGGAAACTAAGCAAAAATAACAAAGTTACAATTAAATCATAGCCAAATAGTAGGGAAAATACATTAAAAACGTCACACTTTGTGCTCCTATCAGTGGAGCACGTGGATGTACGCGAGAAAGAGATGAAGGCCATTTTCGAACCTTTTGTTCATTCAGGGTTCGCTTTTGGTGCAAAGCGTTGGATCTCAACTCTCCAACGACAAGCCGAGCGCTACATGTGCGCCACAGGTATCCACACTTCACCCGGTGACTCGATTATTTCTCCTGAAGGAAGAAGAGGCCTGGCGGAAATGGCAAAACAGATGACAATCTGTTTCTTCAACGATATCAGCAACTCCACGTACCACCACTGGACTTGTTCGAACCGAACAAGAGACACTCGAATGGAGGTCAGGACCAACAAGCGAAGGGGTGATCCGAGCAAGCCCCCTGGAGTCAATCGTACTGCTGGCTGTTCTGTCGTTCATCTTTCCCATCACACCAGGATCTTTGAGTTCCTCAAAGACGTGCAGACAAGACCGCAATGGGATAGTATGTCGATGGACAGCTCTGTACGTGTGCTAGCAAATTTCACCATCGGTCTTGACCCGCGGAACCAGATCTCGGTGCTCGCTATAGATAGTCACAACGACTTCCTCATCCTTCAGGAGTGTTGCACCGATGCAACAGGGTCGTCTGTGATTTATGCGCCGATTAACCATTCCATTTTCCAGTGTTTGCTATCTGGAGTTCAACCGGAGCCATTTCCGCTTATGTCTTCAGGCTTCTCCATTCTGCCAAACGTATCCGGAGCTGTACTTGACGGAACACTGCTGACTATGGTGTTCCAGATCTCGGTGAAGGCTACATCAGCCAAGTCTGCCGTGGAGTCGGCAACTACCCTTGTCCAGGACACACTTCAAAGGATCAGAGCCGCAGTCAATTAAGGAGCAAACGTTGGATGCAAGGCCCTGCTAGCCTTGTTTGTGACTGTTGGTGACTTGCTTCGGGAGGAAATTCACGATCTTCAAAGGGGAGTCTTTCTGTTTCCCTTTTCATTTATTTAACTGTTGTGTGTTTATTTCAGTTTGTGTGTTTACTTCTGTTTTGTTTTTCAATTCAATAACCATGCTTGAATTATTCATTAATTGCACATATTTGTCTTACATTGAGGACAATGTTTAATTCAAGTGTGGGGGGAAGGTTTATTAAAAAAGAAAAAAAAATATTGAAAAATTGAAAAAAATTCAAAAAAATAATTTACTTGTTTTCGTTTTCTATGGTAACAATATATCGACTAGATCATACTTACTCCCTTGGTAGCGTTGAACCTACCATTGCACTTAGTAAGTCACTGTGGTCACGTATTGTTACGTAAATTGAAAAAAATCAAAAAAATCAAAAATTACAAAAATATTTGCTTCTGTTTGTGTGTTTTTGTGTGTTTATTTGTGTTTATTTGTCGTGTGTTTTCCAATCCCGATGATGAATTGAGTTTAATTGTTATGATTTGGAAAATATTGATTATATGCTAAGGTTTTGTGTAGTTTGCTTTGGATTTAATCTGCATAACTTATGATTGCTCGAATTTCCATGTTCACATAACCTGTTTCGATTAATTGATTGCAATCCGAGAAGCACATTTAAACATACATTGTCATGCATACCCAGAAAATGTGAGGACTTGAGCCTATTGTATATTCACATGTATGCATCATTCATACATTTACTCGTTCTTCATGTGTGCACAATTCATGAGTTTTGAACCTAGAACTTGCTCATTGACCACTTGAAACGTTTTATTAATCTGTAATGAATTAGAAATGAGTAAGGCATTAGTTGAGCACCATGGCCAAATTATTCACCATCCATCTAAACACGAACTTTAGGAATCCCCTTTTGATCTAAACACTCATTAGCCGTTTCTTTTGTTCACCCACACCATCTCACCCTTGTTTTATTTATGTTTGCAAGACGATGATAGTGACTTCTTGTGTTCTTATGCTTCGGGTTTTGATTTGTATGGTAGTATACCAAAAGGCAAGTGTGGGGGTGTTTTTATTTTGTTGTATTTGTTCAAAGAAAGAAAGAAAGAAAAAAAAAATCAGAAATAAAAGAAGGAATAAAGTTCCTCAAGAAAAAAAAGAAAAAAAAAAAAAAAAAAAAAAAAATTCCAAAAATAGAGTTATTTTCTTGTATTATTTTCAATAAAAGGTTGGAGGAGAATAAGAAAGTTGTTTCGGGTATAGCATAGGTATGAGTTTCAAAGTCGTTGATTTGTCTTGCAAACATGTGAAACATTTTTTCATTTCGAGTCCTTTCACTTCCTTTACCTTTCACCATTTACCATCCACCCTTTGGTCCCTGTTTCACCTGAAAGTCCTTATGATCTAATGAGTTGTAGATTAATTGTGGAGAGTTGGTTAATGAGCAAGCATATGGGAACGTTACTTGTGTAATTGTTTTGAGAGTAAACACTTAACCCTAAACACTGAGCGGAAATATTTAGTGACCATTGTGAGCTTTAGTGGTTTATGTTGTTTCGATGTGCCTATTGGATTGCATGAGATTGATTGTATACTTGGTTTTCACATACTTCACCCGAGCATAAATGAGATGTGCAGGTTAAACACTTAGCAAATTCGTTAGCATTGGTATATAATTTGTATTCTCCTGATTATAACTGTTGTGAACTCGCTGAGGGTTATGGTTGGAAAGACCATTCTGTTTTGTGTTTCCTTTTCTGTTTTCTGTTGTTCTTGTGTTTGCTAGAGGACTAGCAGTAGCTAAGTGTGGGGGAATTTGATAGGAGCACAAAGTGTGACGTTTTTAATGTGTTTTCCCTACTATGTGGCTATGATTTAATTGTAACTTTGCTATTTTAGCTTAGTTTCCATATTTGAGTCCAAAATGATGTATTAATGTGAACATGTGCAGAAACGAAGTCTAATGGGCTTTTGCGAGGCCCATTAAGAGGTGGTCTGCCATGAGGCCCAAGAAGGAGGCCCAAACCCAAGAAGGAGGCCCAAACCCAAGAAGGAGAACCAAACCCAATGAAGGAAGGCCCAGGTTCACAAAGCATGAGGAATGGCCCAAGCCCAGATTTTCGGACAATCTGCCTGTGCAGATAGGTCAACTTGCGATGCCCATATCTCTCAATTGCACCATCAGATCTAGCTGTAATTTTTATACACGCTGCACATGGATGTCAGTTATTGCCAAATAAAATTTCAGAAGCATCCAACCGTTGAAACGTGCAGGATTCCGTTCTAAGTGCGCACTGCTCAGTGCTGTCCGTTTTTATTTCTTTCCTCTTCTTTTATTTTCAATGCTCCACTCACCCCTATATTCTTTCCTCTTCTTTCTACCCACACCATTAGTGTTTAATTTCTTTTTGGTAAATAAATGGTTAATTGCCATATGATTCCATTTCCACCACAACTTACCATTTCTTTATCTCCCATTCACATTCCACTTCTTTTCCCTTTCTTTGTTTATTTCTTCCATTGTCTTCTTCTTCCTCTCCATTTTCCTATAAATAGGAGCCTATTTCTCTTCACCAATTAAAACAATACACACCCCAATGGGGAGGGACAAACCCTCATCTTTCTCTTCTCCATCATATTTTCCATTCTCTAGTATTTAGGATTCTCAAGGCTTCAAGGAGGAGGAAAGGCGGCTGCACCATCACCATCATCACCATCAATTTCGTCCATCATCATCACCACCTTGCTGCACACGGTTTGGATTACTTGCTTTCAAGGATTCAAGGTTTCGTGGTCTTCTGATGTGAACGTAAAATACGTTCACAAAGTGCCTTTAATTACTGGATTTTGCTATTCCGAAAGCTTAATTGTCTGTTTAATATTTGTTTTTGTGTTATTAGGGAAAATACCAGGAAAATGTTAATCTGCACAGAATAGGTGCATTTTGGAGGTTTTCAGCGTAAATCGGAAAGTCAACCGTGACTTTCATTTGTGGAATAAAATATTGTACGAAGATTTCGGATTATTCCAAATCCCGACAATTTGTCGGCGAACCACCACATCAGGCGGCGCAACCACCACACGCGGTGGCGATACATATTTTAATCCTCCATCTTTATTTTCCCTATGTTTATGTTTTATGTTTATTCTTATTCTTTATTTATTTGTTTTTGTATTTTAATATTTATTTTATTATTATTCCTTTATCTTTCTTTTGTTTTATTATTTTTCTTTTTCTTTTATTTGTTTTCTTTGTTTTCTCTTGCAGGTAACACGTTCTAACTTTCCTTTGATTTTTCTCCAGAACACCTCACATGCCGGTTGCCCACCATCTCCACTTCAACCACCGAGATTCCTCCTCACATGGTTTCAATCCCATTCAAGCATCAATTCCAGCTATTTCTTCCACCTTACGGACATCTCCACGATGCTCCACTCCAAGCATTCTCGGACCATCCTTGCTGCACTCCATCATCACCAACCCTTCCACTACTTCGTTCCTTGGCCTTTTCCTCCTCCCCTTCTCTATTTAAGGAGGCCCCCGCGATCTGAATCCATCACCAATTCACGAAACTCAACACTCCATCACAAAGCCACCGTGCCTAGCCTTGCTCTCCGGAATTCCAATGGCAAAATCATTCCAAACCTCCTCTCGCCTCAATTTTCCTACAAACAGCAATCATATTATTCTATCTAATTTTGTTTGTTCTTCTTATTTGCAGGTTTGGAAATCAATTGAGCTGCTCACGGCGTCCATCCCGTGCTTCACGGTTTGGAAAATCAATCTCTCACCAGGCCGCGCCACCGAAATCGTCGCCGTTCCAGCTCGCACAGCCCGCATAGCCCTGCCTCGTCGACCCTTCTCGCCGCTGCTGCTCGTCGCCGTTCCCGTCCGCATCTTCATCGCCGTAGCCGCTGCTCGCAGTCCCGTGCCTTCTCCGCTGCACCACGCTTCCGCCGCCGTCTCGGCCGCGCCTCTTACCAGCCATCGTCGCCGTTCCTCCCTTGCCGGCGCTACTCTTTGCCCGTGCCCAGAACCCATCGCCGTAATCACCGGAGCCCAGCCCCTAGCCGGCGTCCCCGCCATCCGATCCCGGCGTCTTCAATTCAGTCCTCCTCTTCCGTCGCCGCTACAATCACCGCACCGTCGATCTCCCTTGCGCCGGCGTCGCTCCAATCTCCCCTCACCGGTCTCTCTCTCTGATCTGCAGAATTGAAAATCCCAGAAGAGAAATCGTGAAATGAAGAGGAAGAGCAGCTATTAAAGCCGACTTGGCTTAGGAGGACTTTCGTTGAAAAGTCAAAGGAAGACTTGGATTGGGCCGGTCAACAAAAGGAAAGAAGAATGGGCTGTTTACTATGTACACCCTCCAAGCCCAATGGCCCAACGTCAATTTGATCACTGCACCCGCCACATCCAAATGCATTTTTACGATACTATAGCCGAGTCCGCCACCTTCGCTCGCCGGACGGTGTCCATTTTCATGGACACAACAGTAACATTTTTCCCAAACTCTGTTTATTTATTATAATTTATTTTTGTTTAATTAACTATTCGTGAATAATTTTGGGAAATGTTATTGTTTGTTTATTTTCTATTTTGTGTAATAAATTGGATTGAAGTTGATTGATTCTTCTAGCAGCTTATGTGAATTTTGTTTGTTTGGTTTTATCTTTAATGTTGTGATAGGAGCACAAAGTGTGACGTTTTTAATGTATTTTCCCTACTATTTGGCTATGATTTCATTGTAACTTTGCTATTTTTGCTTAGTTTCCATATTTGAGTCCCTAAATGATATATAAATGTGAATACGTGCAGAAAATCGGAGCTCGGAAATTTACGAAGTCTAATGGGCTTTTTCGAGGCCCATTAAGAAGTGAGCTACCGTGAGGCCCAAGATGAAGGCCCAAATCCATGAAGAAAGGCTCAAGCCCAAGAAGAAAGGCCCAAGCCCAAGAAGAAAGGCCCAAGCCCAAGAAGGAAGGTCCAAGCCCATTTTCGGACAATCTGCCTATGCAGATATGTCAACTTGCGAAGCCAATATCTCCCAATTGCACCGTTGGATCCAGCTGTAATTTTGATACACGCTGCATGTGTGTGTTATATATTCTGTATTAAAATTTGAGAATCATCCAACCGTTCAAACTTTCATTATTACGTTCTAAGTGGGAACTGCTCAGTGCTGTCTGCTTTTTATTTCTTTCCTCTTCTTTTATTTTCAATGCTCCACTCACCCCTATATTTTTCCTCTTCTTTCTGCCCACAATATTAGTGTTTGATTTCTTTTATCTAAATAAATGGTTCATTGCCATATGACTTCATTTCCACCATTCCACTTACCATTTCTTTTCTACCACTCACATTCCACTTCTCTTCCTTTTCTTTCTTTATTTCTTTCATTGTCTTCTTCTTCCTCTCCATTCTCCTATAAATAGAAGCCTCATTCTTCTCACAAATACACACCCCAATGGGGAGGGACAAACCCTCCTCTTTCTCTTCTCATTTCACATTTTCCATTCTCTAATACTATGGGTTTTCAAGACTTCAAGGAGGAGGAGAAGGCGTCTACACCATCACCACCAGCCCCTATTCTACATCACCATCACCATCATCACCTTGTCTTCACGGCTTGGATTACTTGTGGTCAAGGATTCAAGTTTGTGGCTTCAAGATCTTCATGCTATTCATACGGTGTATTTCGACTTAGCCTTTAAATTTATGCCTCTTTGTTGCTTGTTTATCTTTTGTATTAGTTAACATGACATGATTTATATAATTTCCAGCCTTTGTTTATGAGTTTATTTAATTGTTGGATCCTAATTAATTAGTTCTTCTAGTAGCTTATGTGACTCCGTTTATTTGATTTTGTTTTTAGTAGAGAACTTTTATATGTTTTTGTTTTAAGGATTGCAAACTTAAGATGATTGCATATAATTGGTGCTAGAATTAGGGTTTTAATTCTAATTCACAAGTAGTAAAGGCTTTGGAAAGAGGTCGGAAACAAATAAAAATGATCACGGATAGATGGGCGGTCCCACTAGGTCGTGCACTTTAATTAACAACTCTTCTTTTATGCGTTGGACATGTTTTGATTAGCTACCTTTGCATGTTTGATTGATTAATCTAGGTGCGGTCGCTTAGGTTAATTTTCATGAAAGTGGTTTTATTTGGGGAATGATAATTGGCGGCCCAGCATTCCACATATGTTAATTTCGGTTTCATGGCTAGGGAACTTGGTTAATTTTCGGTCCAATAATTGGTAAACTTGTATACTTGTGGCTGAACTTTATATACTTTGTGTTTCATCGCATCTTATTTAATTTATTCTTTGCAATTTAATTAATTTATTTCATTCAATTTAATCTCTTAAACCCCATTTTTACTTTGTACATATGTATATATTTATACTTTATACTTGTTAATAATTCTTTATTTTATTTAATTCTTTGTGACAATTTTTGTTAGGTACACCCTTTGATCTCCGTTGTGAACGATACCCTACTATGCACTATACTACTACCGATAGGGATTTTTTTAAATTGATGCTCCTTTTGGGCGTGTCAATTTTTGGCGCCGTCGACGTGGATTGAAAATGTTCCTAACCTAATATTTTTTTTTGTGAATACTGTTTATAATTTTTTGTAATTATTACTGTTTTTATTACTTGTATATAATTACTGTTTACTTTTTATTGTTTATAATTTTACTATTTTTTAACTGTTCATATTACTTGTTTATATTACTTGTCTATATTACTTGTGAATAGTGGTTGTTATTACTTGTTTTTAATACTTGTTCATATTTTGTTACACTTAGTAATTTATTTAGGTGTCTTTTATATAGTTGATTATTTTTTGTTGTTGTAAGTTGTAACTTGAACGGAAATAGGTAAGGTCCTTTTGTTAATATTGGCCTAAACCCTTCATTTTTACCGTAAGGTTATTTGAGGTTGAGGGCGGCCTTTATTAACACTTGGAGAATTGTCGAACACTTAAGTGCTTTCTCAACTGAGTAAGGGGCACATGAATGGTGTCTAGATATGATCAAGACTCTGGGTGACGGGTTTGTAAAATTGGATTCAGAGGACTTGTCCACTAAATGAATCCTGCCTCTCGCTTATCTCTTGTGATCTGGCCATTCGCCTTCTGAAAACACGGAAAGTCATTTACGTCAAGGCATTGCACCTAGGCCGTAAGTCCACCTTGAGTTACCGCTTGGAATCAACTTTCATTTTTTTTCAACTATATTCAGGCAAAGGAAAATATTTTTGTACACTTAAGTGTATTGTGTAAATAAAATATACGTAGACATAGGAAAATTTATTCATTCATTTTGTATAGATAATTTGTGACATATTTTTAACTTTGTAAATATTTTGTTTTTATTTTGTAAATTTATTACTAACCTTTTTATTTTGTATAGGAAATAATCCGGGTTTATCGGAAATTCTACCACATACATCGGAGCATACGTATAGGAAGTCAAGGTTGAAAAACCTTGAGGTTGATGTCTTGTTGGTGATTTTCGGTTTCCTCGGGTGTAAAAAGGTAAGTTTTCTTTTAACTCTCGTTATTTATTTAAAAAATAAAAAAATAAAAAAATTTGTAATTGTAAATAATAAAAAAAAGAGTGTTTGTTTGTTTTATTATTTGTAATTATTTATTTTTACTGTTACTGTTTGTTTTATTTTCGGGCTTGTTGTAGTTATTTGTTATTGGGCCTTAGGCCCATTTGTGTGATTGGTTAGGGTTTTAGGTTTCGTAAAATAAAAAATAAAAAATAAAAAATAATAAATTTAGCCCATTGGGCTCGTGTCATTCACGAAGCCCAAAACCCGTAACCCAAGCCCATTTGTGTGTCGGGCCTGTTCGTTTTTAGGCCCATTAGTTTAAGCCCACCAATAATGGGCCGGAGTTTTCTTTGGCCCAGGCCCACTTTAAGGCCCAGACCATTCCGATGGCCCAGGCCCGTTTAAAGTGTCGGCAAGCGCGTGTGCGACGCGTTTTCACTGTTCACTTTACGACTTTTCGTAAATTATTAAAAAAAAAAAAAATAAAAAAATCGAAAATCAAAAAAATTTTGATTGGGCCGACGCACGACTTTTGCGTCGGCCGAATTGTTTAATAAATCGTGCGCGCGTTCCACTATTCCCTTTGCGACTTTCGTCGCTCGATCCGTGATTTACGGATCTTTGTCTTCGACTTTGGACACGCGTCCGTCCATTCTGTTCCCTTCCCCTTCGGTTTGCGTTAGTTTCCTTAGGGCATTTCACGTTTTCCCTTTCTCTCTCTCATTCTCTCTCGTTTTCTCTCGCTTGTTCATCGTGTTCTTCGTGTTCTTAGTTAGTTTTCCCAGAAAAACCTCCCAAATCCCAGAAGCTTCCCTCCCTCCCAAACCACAAATGGCCAAAAGAGTTAGTTCTTTCAGCGACTTGTTTCAGGCAGGTCCTTCAGAGAACCCAATCTTTGAAGGCTTGGCTGAAATAATTCCACCAAGCATGCTCAATAGCGCCGATGCTAGCATGCCGACCGAGCCACTACCACAACCACAACCACTACCCCAAGCACCAATCATGGTTGCTGATCCACCTGTTGAGCCGGAAGCCGCTCCTGTCTATAGGAGACTTCCGAGGACCAAATACACCAAAGCTCAGAGAGATGCACTTGCGGCTTTCTTTGCGGTGTATTCTCACCCCACCAAGCCACAACGAGAACGATTTGGTCCGAAAATCGGACTAGAGGAGGACCAGGTCTATTATTGGGGGTCGAGAAATAGGAAGAAGTTCGGTATCCAGTCTTCCGAGCAGCGTATTGCCGAGCTAGAGAGAAGAAACGATCAGCTGGTGAGCAAGAACGAGGAGCTTCAACTTCTGAATCAACGACTCGTCGATGCTCTCCACAGCGGCATTTGTCCTAATTGCGGAGGTCCTGTTCCGCACTCAGATGTGCCACGGCGAAGGCTCGAAGTTGTTCCTCAACAACAAGAGCCTATTCTCGAGTTGTCCGACGATTCCATCGACATGGACCACTTGAGACGGGATGTGCGGAGCCTCATGCCTACCCTAGTCGAGCGCCCATCCTTACCTGTGCCATCTACTCTTCCCGGACCTGCTCATGATCTTGTCGGAGTCCACACCGACTTGATCTCGGATATCGCCCGCAAGGCCAAACACGAGCTCATGCTCATGGCTACTGCCGGTTTTCCTTTGTGGATATCTTCACCGACTCCCGACACGTCTATTCATCCCGAGACTCTAAATAGGGCCGAGTACTTGCGAGTGTTTCAGCGAGCTGAACCTGCACCGTACTTCAAATCAGAATCCTCGAGACACTCGGCAACCATCCATCTTTATCCGACCACCATCGTTCAAATTCTCATGGATGTTGGTCGATGGTTGCCAGTCTTCTGTAGCATGATCACAAACGCCAAGACGTTGGAGATCCTTTCCTCCAGCAACGAAGAAGGCTACGAGGAGCATATGCAGGTGATGTCGGCCGAGTTTCTGGTGCCATCTCACATCGTCTCAACTCGTGAAGTCCAGTTCGTTCGGTACTCTCACCAACAACTGGATGGAAGTTGGGTCGTCGTGGATGTCTCCGTGGATGAATTGCGTTCCAATCCAAAGCCTTCCGTGAGATCGATTTGCCGAAAACGCCCCTCCGGATGCCTGATACGTGATCTTCATAATGGATCTTCCTTGGTCACTTGGGTGGAGCACGTGGATGTACGCGAGAAGGAGATGAAGGCCAGTTTCGAACCTTTTGTTCATTCAGGGTTCGCTTTTGGTGCAAAGCGTTGGATCTCAACCCTCCAACGACAAGCCGAGCGCTACATGTGCGCCACAGGTATCCACTCTTCACCCGGTGACTCGATTATTTCTCTTGAAGGAAGAAGAGGACTTGCGGAAATGGCAAAACAGATGACGATCTGTTTCTTCAACGATATCAGCAACTCCACATACCACCACTGGACTTGTTCGAACCGAACAAGGGACACTCGAATGGAGGTCAGGACCAACAAGAGAAGGGGTGATCCGAGCAAGCCCCCTGGAGTCAATCGTACTGCTGGATGTTCTGTCGTGCATCTTTCCCATCATACCAGGATCTTTGAGTTCCTCAAAGACGTTCAGACTAGACCAATGTGGGATAGCATGTCGATGGACAGCTCGGTGCGTGTGCTAGCAAATTTCTCTATCGGTCTTGACCCGCGGAACCAGATTTCGGTGCTCGCCATAGATAGTCACAACGACTTCCTTATTCTTCAGGAGTGTTGCACCGATGCAACGGGGTCGTCTGTGATTTATGCACCGATCAACCATTCCATTTTCCAGTGTTTGCTATCTGGAGTTCAACCGGAGCCATTTCCGCTTATGTCTTCTGGCTTCTCCATTCTGCCAAACGTATCCGGAGCCATTCTTGATGGAACACTACTGACTATGGTGTTCCAGATCTCAGTAAGGGCTACATCAGCCAAGTCTGCCGTGGAGTCGGCAACAACCCTTGTCCAGGACACACTTCAACGGATCAGAGCCGCAGTCAACTAAGGAGCAAACGTTGGATGCAAGGCCCTACTAGTCTTGTTTGTGACTGTTGGTGACTACCTTCGGGAGGAGCTTAACGATCTTCAAGGGGGAGTTTTTCTTTAACCCTTCTATTTTACTTAACTATTGTGTGTTTATTTCTGTTTGTGTGTTTAAATTCAATAACCATGCTTGAATTTTTCATTTTCGTGAAATATCTGTCTAACATTGAGGACAATGTTTAATTCAAGTGTGGGGGGAAGGTTTATTAAAAAGAAAAGAAAAAAATTCAAAAATTCAAAAAAAATTCAAAAAAACAATTTACTTGTTTTTGTTTTCTACGGTCACAATATATCGACTAGATCATACTTACTCCCTTGGTAGCGTTGAACCTACCATTGCACTAAGTAAGTCACTGTGGTCACGTATTGTTACCCTAATAAAAAAAATTGAAAAAGAAAAAAAAATAGTTTTGTAAGCTCGTTTGTTTCGCACTGGCTTTGGAGCTATCGAGTCTTAGAAAGTGCTTTTTTCGTTTATTTGAGCTATATCATTTAAAAAAAAATCAATCAAAAAAATAAAAAAAAAATCAAAAATTACAAAAATATTTGCTTATGTTTTGTGTTTTTGTGTGTTTTATTGTGTTGTGTTTTGTTCTTTCCAATTCCGATGATGAATTGAGTTTAATCTGTTATGATTTTGAGAATGTTGATTATATGCTAAGGCTGTGTGTAGTTTGCTTTGGATTTAATATGCATAACTTGTGATTGCTCGAATTTCCATGTTCACATAACCTGTTTCGATTAATTGATTGCAATCCGAGAAGCACATTTAAACATACATTGTCATGCATACCCAGAAAATTTGAGGATTTGAGCCTATTGAATATTCACATGTATGCATCTTTCATACATTTACTCGTTCTTCATGTGTGCACAATTCATGAGTTTTGAACCTAGAACTTGCTCAAAGACCACTTGAAACGTTTTGTTAATCTGTGATGAATTAGAGATGATTAAGGCATTAGTTGAGCACCATGGCCAAAATATTCACCATCCATCTAAACACGAACTTTAGGAATCCCCTTTTGAACTAAACACTCATTAGCCGTTTCTTTTGTTCACCCACACCATCTCACCCTTGTTTTATTGTGTTTGCAAGACGATGATAGTGACTTCTTGTGTTTTTATGCTTCGGGTTTTGATTTGTATGGTAGTATACCAAAAGGCAAGTGTGGGGGTGCATTTTATTTTGTTGTATTTGTTCAAAGAAAGAAAAAAAAATCAAAAACAAAAAGAAGGAATAAATTCCTCAAAGAAAAAAAAATAGAAAAAAAGAGAAAAAAGAAAGAGAAATTCCAAAAATAGAGTTATTTTCTTGTATTATTTTCAATAAAAGGTTGGAGGAGAATAAGAAAGTTATTTCGGGTATAGCATAGGTATGAGTTTCAAAGTCGTTGATTTGTCTTGCAAACATGTGAAACATTTTTTCATTTCGAGTCCTTTCACTTCCTTTACCTTTCACCATTTACCATCCACCCTTTGGTCCCTGTTTCACCTGAAAGTCCTTATGATCTAATGAGTTGTAGATTAATTGTGGAGAGTTGGTTAATGAGCAAGCATATGGGAACGTTACTTGTGTAATTGTTTTGAGAGTAAACACTTAACCCTAAACACTGAGCGGAAATATTTAGTGACCATTGTGAGCTTTAGTGGTTTATGTTGTTTCGATGTGCCTATTGGATTGCATGAGATTGATTGTATACTCGGTTTTCACATACTTCACCCGAGCATAAATGAGATGTGCAGGTTAAACACTTAGCAAATTCGTTAGCATTGGTATATAATTTGTATTCTCCTGATTATAACTCTTCTGAACTCGCTGAGGGTTATGGTTGGAAAGAATATATGTTTTGTGTTTCCCTTTTCTGTTTTGTGTTGTTTTGTTTTAAGTTTTGTGTTGCTAAGGGACTAGCAATAGCTAAGTGTGGGGGAATTTGATAGGAGCACAAAGTGTGACGTTTTTAATGTATTTTCCCTACTATTTGGCTATGATTTCATTGTAACTTTGCTATTTTTGCTTAGTTTCCATATTTGAGTCCCTAAATGATATATAAATGTGAATACGTGCAGAAAATCGGAGCTCGGAAATTTACGAAGTCTAATGGGCTTTTTCGAGGCCCATTAAGAAGTGAGCTACCGTGAGGCCCAAGATGAAGGCCCAAATCCATGAAGAAAGGCTCAAGCCCAAGAAGAAAGGCCCAAGCCCAAGAAGAAAGGCCCAAGCCCAAGAAGGAAGGTCCAAGCCCATTTTCGGACAATCTGCCTATGCAGATATGTCAACTTGCGAAGCCAATATCTCCCAATTGCACCGTTGGATCCAGCTGTAATTTTGATACACGCTGCATGTGTGTGTTATATATTCTGTATTAAAATTTGAGAATCATCCAACCGTTCAAACTTTCATTATTACGTTCTAAGTGGGAACTGCTCAGTGCTGTCTGCTTTTTAGTTCTTTCCTCTTCTTTTATTTTCAATGCTCCACTCACCCCTATATTTTTCCTCTTCTTTCTGCCCACAATATTAGTGTTTGATTTCTTTTATCTAAATAAATGGTTCATTGCCATATGACTTCATTTCCACCATTCCACTTACCATTTCTTTTCTACCACTCACATTCCACTTCTCTTCCTTTTCTTTCTTTATTTCTTTCATTGTCTTCTTCTTCCTCTCCATTCTCCTATAAATAGAAGCCTCATTCTTCTCACAAATACACACCCCAATGGGGAGGGACAAACCCTCCTCTTTCTCTTCTCATTTCACATTTTCCATTCTCTAATACTATGGGTTTTCAAGACTTCAAGGAGGAGGAGAAGGCGTCTACACCATCACCACCAGCCCCTATTCAACATCACCATCACCATCATCACCTTGTCTTCACGGCTTGGATTACTTGTGGTCAAGGATTCAAGTTTGTGGCTTCAAGATCTTCATGCTATTCATACGGTGTATTTCGACTTAGCCTTTAAATTTATGCCTCTTTGTTGCTTGTTTATCTTTTGTATTAGTTAACATGACATGATTTATATAATTTCCAGCCTTTGTTTATGAGTTTATTTAATTGTTGGATCCTAATTAATTAGTTCTTCTAGTAGCTTATGTGACTCCGTTTATTTGATTTTGTTTTTAGTAGAGAACTTTTATATGTTTTTGTTTTAAGGATTGCAAACTTAAGATGATTGCATATAATTGGTGCTAGAATTAGGGTTTTAATTCTAATTCACAAGTAGTAAAGGCTTTGGAAAGAGGTCGGAACAAATAAAAATGATCACGGATAGATGGGCGGTCCCACTAGGTCGTGCAGTTTAATTAACAACTCTTCTTTTATGCGTTGGACATGTTTTGATTAGCTACCTTTGCATGTTTGATTGATTAATCTAGGTGCGGTCGCTTAGGTTAATTTTCATGAAAGTGGTTTTATTTGGGGAATGATAATTGGCGGCCCAGCATTCCACATATGTTAATTTCGGTTTCATGGCTAGGGAACTTGGTTAATTTTCGGTCCAATAATTGGTAAACTTGTATACTTGTGGCTGAACTTTATATACTTTGTGTTTCATCGCATCTTATTTAATTTATTCTTTGCAATTTAATTAATTTATTTCATTCAATTTAATCTCTTAAACCCCATTTTTACTTTGTACATATGTATATATTTATACTTTATACTTGTTAATAATTCTTTATTTTATTTAATTCTTTGTGACAATTTTTGTTAGGTACACCCTTTGATCTCCGTTGTGAACGATACCCTACTATGCACTATACTACTACCGATAGGGATTTTTTTAAATTGATGCTCCTTTTGGGCGTGTCATGTTGAAACTAAATAATAAGGATCGCGGATAGACGAGCGTTCGCTAGGTCGCGCACTTGAATTAACAACTCTTTTTCTATGCGTTAGACATGTTTAGATTAATCACCTTTGCATGTTTAATTGTTTAATCTAGATGAGCGTTCACTAGGTTGATTTCATGGGAGAAGTTTATTTGGGGAATGATAACCTGCGTAGGCATTCTACATGTGTTAGTTTCGGATTCATGGCTAGGGAGTTGGTTAATCTTCAAAACAATATTTGTGTGTGTGTTTTCTTGTTTTCAAAAATAATAAAAATCCAAAAATATTTCTTTTTATTGTTTTCAAAATTATCAAAAACCCCCAAAAATACTTTTGTATATAATGTATATTTTTGTAAATAGAAACAATACTGTATAGTTTATTTAATTTTGTATATATATATATTCTTTATTCTTTATACTTGTAAATATTAATTCTTTATTTAATTTAATTTATTGTGACATTAAAAAGTAAATATAACAATCTTCTGTGGGAAAAACCTTTATTTCCCATTATACTTTACAACGACAATTGTTAGGAATTTAGGTAATAAATTAATGACGTAGGTGAAAATACCTCTAATCATCTTCAAGTCTTCATGCTATTCCATATGGTGTAATCTGACTTTTCCTTTAATTATTCTTATGAATTCCTCTTTGTTGCTTGATTATTCTTTGTATTAGTTAACATGATGACACGCCCAAAAGGAACATCAATTTAAAAAAACCCTATCGGTTGTAGTATAGTGCATAGTAGGGTATCGTTCACAACGGAGATCAAAGGGTGTACCTAACAAAAAATGTCACAAAGAATTAAATAAAATAAAGAATTATTATTAACAAGTATAAATTATAAATATATACATATGTACAAAGTAAAAGGGGGTTTTAAGAGATAAATTGAATGAAATTAATTAATTAAATTACAAAGAATAAATTAAATAAGATGGGATGAAACACAAAGTATATAAAGTTCAGCCACAAGTATACAAGTTTACCAATTATTGGACCGAAAATTAACCAAGTTCCCTAGCCATGAAACCGAAATTAACATATGTGGAATGCTGGACCGCCAATTATCATTCCCCAAATAAAACCACTTTCATGAAAATTAACCTAAGCGACCGCACCTAGATTAATCAATCAAACATGCAAAGGTAGCTAATCAAAACATGTCCAACGCATAAAAGAAGAGTTGTTAATTAAAGTGCACGACCTAGTGGGACCGCCCATCTATCCGTGATCCTTCTTATTTCATTCCGACCTCTTTCCAAAGCCTTTACTACTTGTGAATTAGAATTAAAACCCTAATTCTAGCACCAATTATATGCAATCATCTTAAGTCTGCAACCTTAAAACAAAAACATATAAAAGTTATCTACTAAAACAAAATCAAATAAACGGAGTCACATAATCTACTAGAAGAACTAATTAATTAGGATCCAACAATTAAATAAACTCATAAACTGACAGGCCCCAAAAGGAGCATCAATTTAGAAAAAACCCTATCGGTAGTATAGTGTAAGTAGGGTATCGTTCACAACGGAGATCAAAGGGTGTACCTAACAAAAAATGTCACAAGAAATTAAATAAAATAAATAATTATTATTAACAAGTATAAAGTATAAATATATACATATGTACAAAGTAAAAGGGGGGTTTAAGAAATAAATTGAATGAAATAAATTAATTAATCTACAAAGAATAAATGAAATAAGATGGGATGAAACATAAAGAATATAAAGTTCAGCCACAAGTATACAAGTTTACCAATTATTGGACCGAAAATTAACTAAGTTCCCTAGCCATGAAACCGAAATTAACATATGTGGAATGCTGGACCGCCAATTATCATTCCCCAAATAAAACCACTTTCATGAAAATTAACCTAAGCGACCGCACCTAGATTAACCAATCAAACATGCAAAGGTAGCTAATCAAAACATGTCCAACGCATAAAAGAAGAGTTGTTAATTAAAGTGCACGACCTAGTGGGACCGCCCATCTATCCGTGATCCTTCTTATTTGTTTCCGACCTCTTTCCAAAGCCTTTACTACTTGTGAATTAGAATTAAAACCCTAATTCTAGCACCAATTATATGCAATCATCTTAAGTTTGCAACCTTAAAACAAAAACATATAAAAGTTATCTACTAAAATAGAATCAAATAAACGGAGTCACATAAGCTACTAGAAGAACTAAATAATTAGGATCCAACAATTAAATAAACCGATAAACAAAGGCTGAAAATTATATAAATCATGTCATGTTAACTAATACAAAGGATAAACAAGCAACAAAGAGGCATAAATTTAAAGGCTAAGTCGAAATACACCGTATGAATAGCATGAAGATCTTGAAGCCACATCTTGAATCCTTGACCACAAGTAATCCAAGCTGTGAAGACAAGGTGATGATGGTGATGGTGATGTTGAATAGGGGCTGGTGGTGATGGTGTAGACGCCTTCTCCTCCTCCTTGAAGTCTTGAAAACCCTAAATACTAGAGAATGGAAAATATGATGTGAGAAGAGAAGAGAAAGAGGAGGGTTTGTCCCTCCCCATTGGGGTGTGTATTGGTGAGAAGAATGAGGCTTCTATTTATAGGAGAATGGAGAGGAAGAAGAAGACAATGAAAGAAATAAAGAAAGAAAAGGAAGAGAAGTGGAATGTGAGTGGTAGAAAAGAAATGGTAAGTGGAATGGTGGAAATGAAGTCATATGGCAATGAACCATTTATTTAGATAAAAGAAATCAAACACTAATATTGTGGGCAGAAAGAAGAGGAAAGAATATAGGGGTGAGTGGAGCATTGAAAATAAAAGAAGAGGAAAGAAATAAAAAGCAGACAGCACTGAGCAGTTCCCACTTAGAACGGAATAATTCACGTTTGAACGGTTGGATGATTCTCAAATTTTAATACAGAATATATAACACACACATTCAGCGTGTATCAAAATTACAGCGGGATCCAACGGTGCAATTGGGAGATATTGGCTTCGCAAGTTGACATATCTGCACAGGCAGATTGTCCGAAAATGGGCTTGGACCTTCCTTCTTGGGCTTGGGCCTTTCTTCTTGGATTTGGGCCTTCATCTTCATGGATTTGGGCCTTCATCTTCATGGATTTGGGCCTCACGGTAGCTCACTTCTTAATGGGCCTCGAAAAAGCCCATTAGACTTCGTAAATTTCCGAGCTCCGATTTTCTGCACGTATTCACATTTATATATCATTTAGGGACTCAAATATGGAAACTAAGCAAAAATAGCAAAGTTACAATGAAATCATAGCCAAATAGTAGGGAAAATACATTAAAAACGTCACACTTTGTGCTCCTATCAAATTCCCCCACACTTAGCTATTGCTAGTCCCTTAGCAACACAAAACAGAAAAGGGAAACACAAAACATATATTCTTTCCAACCATAACCCTCAGCGAGTTCAGAAGAGTTATAATCAGGAGAATACAAATTATATACCAAGGCTAACGAATTTGCTAAGTCTTTAACATGCACATCTCATTTATGCTCGGGTGTAGTGTGTGAAAACCAAGTATACAATTAATGTCAAGCAATCCAATAGGCACATATGAACAACATTAACCACTAAACCTCACAAGATTCACTAAATATTTCCGCTCAGTGTTTAGGGTTAAGTGTTTACTCTCAAAACAATTACACAAGTAGTGTTCCCATATGCTTGCTCATTAACCGACTCTCCACAATTAATCCACAAATCATCAGATCATAAGGGCTTTTTAGGTGAAACAGGGACAAAAGGATGAATGGTAAATGGTGAATGGTCAATGAAGTGAAAGGACTCGAAATGGAAAATGTTTCACATGTTTGCAAGACAAATCAACGACTTTGAAACTCATACCTATGCTATACCCGAACAACTTTCTTATTCTCCTCTAACCTTTTATTGAAAATAAAAACAATACAATAACTCTATTTTTGGAATTTCTCTTTCTGACATTTTTTTTTCTTTCTTTTCTATTTTTTTTTTGAGGAATTTATTCCTTCTTTTTATTTCTGATTTTTTTTTCTTTTCTTTGAACAAATACAACAAAATAAATACACCCCCACACTTGCCTTTTGGTATACTACAATACAAATCCGAAGCATAAGAACATAAGAAGTCACTATCATCGTCTTGCAAACATAAATAAAACAAGGGTGAAATGGTGTGGGTGAACAAAAGAAATGGCTAATGAGTGTTTAGTTCAAAAGGGTTATTCCTAAAGTTCGTGTTTAGATGGATGGTGAATATTTTGGCCATGGTGCTCAACTAATGCCTTAATCATTTCTAATTCATTACAGATTAATAGAATGTTTCAAGTGGTCTCTGAGCAAGTTCTAGGTTCAAAACCCATGAATTGTGCACACATGAAGAACGAGTAAATGTATGAAAGATGCATACATGTGAATATTCAATAGGCTCAAGTCCTTACATTTTCTGGGTATGCATGACAATGTATGTTTAAATGTGCTTCTCGGATTGCAATCAATTAATCGAAACAGGTTATGTGAACATGGAAATTCGAGCAATCATAAGTTATACAAATTAAATCCAAAGCAAATTACACAAAGCCTTAGCATATAATAAACATTCTCAAAATCATAACAATTAAACTCAATTCATCATCGGGATTGGAAAACACACGACAAATAAACACAAATAAACACAAAAACACACAAACAGAAGCAAATATTTTTGTAATTTTTGATTTTTTTGATTTTTTTGATTTTTTTGATTTTTTTGATTTTTCAATGTAGGTAACAATACGTGACCACAGGGACTCACTTAGTGCAATGGTAGGTTCAACGCTACCAAGGGAGTGAGTGTGATATAGTCGATATACCGTTACCGTAGAAAACGAAAACAAACAAATAAATAAACAACAGAAGCAAATTTTTTTTTTCTTTTTCAATTTTTTTTAATTAGGGTAACAATACGTGACCACAGTGACTTACTAAGTGCAATGGTAGGTTCAACGCTACCAAGGGAGTAAGTATGATCTAGTCGATATATTGTTACCGTAGAAAACGAAAACAAGTAAATTATTTTTTTGAATTTTTTGAATTTTTCAAATTTTTTTCTTTTCTTTTTAAATAAACCTTCCCCCCACACTTGAATTAAACATTGTCCTCAATGTTAGACAGATATTTCACGAAAATGAAAAATTCAAGCATGGTTATTGAATTTAAATACACAAATAGAAATAAACACACAAACATAAATCAACAGAAGTAAACACACAACATTTATACAACAGATAAGTTATAGAAAAACTCCCCCTTGAAGATCATTAAGCTCCTCCCGAAGCAAGTCACCAACAGTCACAAACAAGGCTAGCAGGGCCTTGCATCCAACGTTTGCTCCTTAATCGACCGCGGCTCGATCCTTTGAAGTGTGTCCCGGACAAGGGTAGTTGCCGACTCCACGGCAGACTTGGCCGATGTAGCCTTCACCGAGATCCGGAACACTATGGTAAGTAGAGTTCCGTCAAGTACAGCTCCGGATACGTTAGGCAGAATGGAGAAGCCCGAAGACATAAGCGGAAATGGCTCCGGTTCAACTCCACATAACATACACCGGAGAATGGAATGGTCGATCGGCGCATATATCACAGACGACCCCGTTGCATCGGTGCAACACTCCCGAAGAATGAGGAAGTCGTTGTGACTATCTATGGCGAGTACCGAAATCTGATTGCGCGGGTCAAGACCGATGGTGAAATTCGCTAGCACACGTACGAGCCGTCCATCGACATACTATCCCACATTGGTCTTGTCCGAACGTCTTTGAGGAACTCAAAGATCCTAGTGTGATGAGATAGATGAACAACGGAACAACCGGCAGTACGATTGACTCCGGGGGCTTGCTCGGATCACCCCTTCGCTCGTCGGGTCCCGACCTCCATTCGAGTGTCTCTTGTTCGGTTCGAACAAGTCCAAGTGGTGGTACGTGGAGTTGCGATGTCGTTGAAGAAACAGATCGTCATCCGTTTTGCCATTTCCGCCAGCCTCTTCTTCCTTCAGAGAAATGATCGAGTCACCGGGTGAAGTGTGGATACCCGTGGCGCACATGTAGCGCTCGGCTTGTCGTCGGGAGGGTCGAGATCCAACGCTTTGCACCAAAAGCGAACCCCGAATGAACAAATGGTTCGAAACCGGCCTTCATCTCCTTCTCGCGTACATCCACGTGCTCCACCCAAGTGACTAAGGAAGATCCATTATGAAGATCACGTATCGGCATCCGAGGGGCGTTTTCGGCAAATCGATCTCACGGAAGGCTTTGGATTCGAACGCAATTCATCCACGGAGACATCCACAACGACCCAACTTCCATCCAACAGTAGGTGAGAATACCGAACGAACCGGACTTCACGAGTCGAGACGATGTGAGATGGCACCGAAACTCGGCCGACATCACCTCGCTTCGCTCCTCGTAGCCTTCTTCGTTCGTCGGAGGATAGGATCTCCAACGTCTTGGCGTTTGTGATCATGCTACGAAGATCGGCAACCATCGACCAACATCCATTAAGATCCGAACGATGGTGGTCGGATAAAGGTGAATGGTTGCCGAGTGTCTCGACGATTCGGCTTTGAAGTACGGAGCAGGTTCAGCTCGTTGAAACACTCGCAAGTACTCGGCCCTATGAAGAGTCTCGGGATGAATAGACGTGTCGGGAGTCGGTGAAGTTATCCACAAAGGAAATCCGGCAAGGGGCCATGAGCAGAAGCTCGTGTTTGGCCTTACGGACGATATCCGAGATCAAGTCGGTGTGGACTCCGCCAAGATCGTGAGCAGGTCCGGAAGGGTGTCGATGGCACAGGTACGGATGGGCGCTCGACTAGGGTAGGCACGAGGCTCCGCACATCCCGTCTCAAGTGGTCCATATCGATCGAATCATCGGACAACTCGAGAAGAGGCTCTTGTTGTGGAGGAACAACTTCGAGCCTTCGCCGTGGCACATCTGAGTGCGGAACAGGACCTCCGCAATTAGGACAAATGCCGCTGTGGAGAGCATCGACGAGTCGTTGATTCTGCATTTGAAGCTCCTCGTTCTTGCTCACCAGCTCATCGTTTCTTCGCTCTAACTCGGTGGAATTATTTCAGCCAGACCTTCAAAGATTGGGTTCTCTGAAGGACCTGCCTGAAACAAATCACTGAAAGAATTCACTCGTTTGGCCATTTCTGGGTTGGGAAGGGAGGATAGCTTTCTGGGAATTGGGAGGTTTTCTGGGAAAAACTCAAGAACACGAAGAACAATGAGAGAAAACGAGAGAGAATGAGAGAGAGAAAGGGAAAAATGCGTGAAATGACCTAAGGGAACTAACGCAAACCAAAGGGGAAGGGGAAAGACGCGCACACGCTCGCACACGTGCCACGCACAGAAGACCCGCAAATCGTGGATCGGGCGACGAAAGTCGTAAAGTCTACAGTAGACACGCACGCGGCTTATTAAACAAATCGGCCGACGCAAAAGTCGTGCGTCGGCCCAATCACATTGTTTCTTGATTTTCGATTTTTTATTTTTTTATTTTTTTTAATACTTTACGAAAAGTCGTAAAGTGAACAGTGAAAACGCGTAGCACACGCGCTTGCCGACACTTTAAACGGGCTTGGGCCATCGGAATGGTTCGGGCCTTAAAGTGGGCCTGGGCCAAAGAAATCTTCGGCCCATTATTGGTGGGCTTAACTAATGGGCCTAAAAACGAAGAGGCCCGACACACTAATGGGCTTCGGGTTACGGGTTTTGGGCTTCGTGAATGACACGAGCCCAATGGGCCAAAATTTATTTTTTATTTTTTTTTATTTTTTATTTTACGAAACCTAAAACCCTAACCAATCACACAAACGGGCCTAAAGCCCCATAACAAACAAACTAACAAACAAACCCAAAATAAATAGTAAATAGAAACAGTAATTATGAACAATAATAAAACAAAAGCAAACACTCATTTTTTTTTATTTACAATTACAAATTTTTTTATTTTTTATTTTTTATTTTTTTTTTAAAACAAATAACGAGAGTGAAAAGAAAACTTACCTTTCTACTCCCGAGGAAACCGAAAATCACCAACAAGACATCAACCTCAAGGTTTTTCAACCTTGACTTCCTAAACGTATGCTCCGATGTATGTGGTAAAATTTCCGATAAACCCGGAT
This sequence comes from Rubus idaeus, assembly GCA_030142095.1. Taxonomy (NCBI): domain Eukaryota; kingdom Viridiplantae; phylum Streptophyta; class Magnoliopsida; order Rosales; family Rosaceae; genus Rubus; species Rubus idaeus. The sequence continues at coordinate 14,063,626 of CM057968.1, read as the reverse complement.
TATTTCCTATACAAAATAAAAAGGTTAGTAATAAATTTACAAAATAAAAACAAAATATTTACAAAGTTAAAAATATGTCACAAATTATCTATACAAAATGAAGTGTCACAAATTACAATGTCTACGTATATTTTATTTACACAATACACTTAAGTGTACAAAAATATTTTCCTTTGCCTTAATATAGTTGAAAAAAAATGAAAGTTGATTCCAAGCGGTAACTCAAGGTGGACTTACGGCCTAGGTGCAATGCCTTGACTTAAATGACTTTCCGTGTTTTCAGAAGGCGAATGGCCAGATCACAAGAGATAAGCGAGAGGCAGGATTCATTTAGTGGACTAGTCCTCTGAATCCAATTTTACAAACCCGTCACCCAGGGTCTCGATCATATCTAGACACCATTCATGTGCCCCTTACTCAGTTGAGAAAGCACTTAAGTGTTCGACAATTCTCCAAGTGTTAATAAAGGCCGCCCTCAACCTCAAGTGACCTTACGGTACAAATGAAGGGTTTAGGCCAATATTAATAAAAGGACCTTACCTATTTCCGTTCAAGTTACAACTTACAACAACCAAAAAATAATCAACTATATTTAGGATACCTAAGTATAATTACTAAGTGTAACAAAATATATACAAGTAATATAAACAAGTAATATGAACAGTAAAAAAAATAGTAAAATTATATACAATAAATAATTACAAAAATAGTATTCACAAAAAAAAAAATATTAGGTTAGGAACATTTTCAATTCCCCGGCAACGGCGCCAAAAATTGACAGGCCCCAAAAGGAGCATCAATTTAGAAAAAACCCTATCGGTAGTATAGTGTAAGTAGGGTATCGTTCACAACGGAGATCAAAGGGTGTACCTAACAAAAAATGTCACAAGAAATTAAATAAAATAAATAATTATTATTAACAAGTATAAAGTATAAATATATACATATGTACAAAGTAAAAGGGGGGTTTAAGAAATAAATTGAATGAAATAAATTAATTAATCTACAAAGAATAAATGAAATAAGATGGGATGAAACATAAAGAATATAAAGTTCAGCCACAAGTATACAAGTTTACCAATTATTGGACCGAAAATTAACTAAGTTCCCTAGCCATGAAACCGAAATTAACATATGTGGAATGCTGGACCGCCAATTATCATTCCCCAAATAAAACCACTTTCATGAAAATTAACCTAAGCGACCGCACCTAGATTAACCAATCAAACATGCAAAGGTAGCTAATCAAAACATGTCCAACGCATAAAAGAAGAGTTGTTAATTAAAGTGCACGACCTAGTGGGACCGCCCATCTATCCGTGATCCTTCTTATTTGTTTCCGACCTCTTTCCAAAGCCTTTACTACTTGTGAATTAGAATTAAAACCCTAATTCTAGCACCAATTATATGCAATCATCTTAAGTTTGCAACCTTAAAACAAAAACATATAAAAGTTATCTACTAAAATAGAATCAAATAAACGGAGTCACATAAGCTACTAGAAGAACTAAATAATTAGGATCCAACAATTAAATAAACCGATAAACAAAGGCTGAAAATTATATAAATCATGTCATGTTAACTAATACAAAGGATAAACAAGCAACAAAGAGGCATAAATTTAAAGGCTAAGTCGAAATACACCGTATGAATAGCATGAAGATCTTGAAGCCACATCTTGAATCCTTGACCACAAGTAATCCAAGCTGTCAAGACAAGGTGATGATGGTGATGGTGATGTTGAATAGGGGCTGGTGGTGATGGTGTAGACGCCTTCTCCTCCTCCTTGAAGTCTTGAAAACCCTAAATACTAGAGAATGGAAAATATGATGTGAGAAGAGAAGAGAAAGAGGAGGGTTTGTCCCTCCCCATTGGGGTGTGTATTGGTGAGAAGAATGAGGCTTCTATTTATAGGAGAATGGAGAGGAAGAAGAAGACAATGAAAGAAATAAAGAAAGAAAAGGAAGAGAAGTGGAATGTGAGTGGTAGAAAAGAAATGGTAAGTGGAATGGTGGAAATGAAGTCATATGGCAATGAACCATTTATTTAGATAAAAGAAATCAAACACTAATATTGTGGGCAGAAAGAAGAGGAAAGAATATAGGGGTGAGTGGAGCATTGAAAATAAAAGAAGAGGAAAGAAATAAAAAGCAGACAGCACTGAGCAGTTCCCACTTAGAACGGAATAATTCACGTTTGAACGGTTGGATGATTCTCAAATTTTAATACAGAATATATAACACACACATTCAGCGTGTATCAAAATTACAGCGGGATCCAACGGTGCAATTGGGAGATATTGGCTTCGCAAGTTGACATATCTGCACAGGCAGATTGTCCGAAAATGGGCTTGGACCTTCCTTCTTGGGCTTGGGCCTTTCTTCTTGGATTTGGGCCTTCATCTTCATGGATTTGGGCCTTCATCTTCATGGATTTGGGCCTCACGGTAGCTCACTTCTTAATGGACCTTCCTTCTTGGGCTTGGGCCTTTCCTCATGCTTTGTGAACTTGGGCCTTCCTTCATGGATTTGGGCCTTCCATCTTGGGTTTGGGCCTCCTTCTTGGGTTTGGGCCTCCTTCTTGGGTTTGGGCCTTCCATCTTGGGCCTCATGGCAGACCACTTCTTAATGGGCCTCGAAAAAGCCCATTAGACTTCGTAAATTTCCGAGCTCTTGCTTACTTTCCTCAACTTATCTTCTTTTCTCTTTATTTGCAATTGGAAACCTACAAACACAAAAACTAAATAAATAACACAAATTTATGAGAAACTAACAACAAAAATGTAGAGAAATTGATATAAAAAGTTGTACAATTATGCACCTATCAAATACCCCCACACTTAGCTATTGCTAGTCCCTTAGCAACACAAAACGTAAAACAAAACAACACAAAACAGAAAAGGGAAACACAAAACATATATTCTTTCCAACCATAATCCTCAGCGAGTTCACAACAGTTGTAATTAACAGAATAAAAATTATATACCAAGGCTAAAGAATTTGCTAAGCATTTAACATGTACATCTCATTCATGCTCGGGTGAAGTGTGTGAAAACCAAGTATACAATCAATCTCATGCAATCCAATAGGCACATCGAAACAACATTAACCACTAAAGCTCACAATGATCTCTAAATATTTCCGCTCAGTGTTTAGGGTTAAGTGTTTACTCTCATAACAATTGCACAAGTAACGTTCCCATAAGCTTGCTCATCAACCAACTCTCCACAATTAATCTACAAATCATCAGATCATAAGGGCTTTTTAGGTGAAACAGGGACCAAAGGGTGGATGGTAAATGGTGAATGGTAAATGAAGTGAAAGGACTCGAAATGAAAAATGTTTCACATGTTTGCAAGACAAATCAACGACTTTGAAACTCATACCTATGCTATACCCGAAACAACTTTCTTATTCTCCTCCAACCTTTTATTGAAAATAAAACAATGCAACAAAATAACTCTATTTTTGTGGTATATATATTTTTTTCTTTTTCTTTTCCACATTTTTTTTTTCTTTGAGGAATTTATTCCTTCTTTTTATTTCTGATTTTTTTTTTCTTTCTTTGAACAAATACAACAAAATTAAATACACCCCCACACTTGCCTTCTGGTATATACCATACAAATCTGAAGCATAAAAACATAAGAAGTCACTATCATCGTCTTGCAAACATAAATAAAACAAGGGTGAAATGGTGTGGGTGAACAAAAGAAACGGCTAATGAGTGATCAGTTCAAAAGGGGATTCCTAAAGTTCGTGTTTAGATGGATGGTGAATATTTTGGCCATGGTGCTCAACTAATGCCTTACTCATTTTCAATTCATCACAGATTAACAAAATGTTTCAAGTGGTCTTTGAGCAAGTTCTAGGTTCAAAACTCATGAATTGTGCACACATGAAGAACGAGTAAATGTATGAAATATGCATACATGTGAATATTCAATAGGCTCAAATCCTCACAGTTTCTGGGTATGCATGACAATGTATGTTCAAATGTGCTTCTCGGATTGCAATCAATTAATTAACACCGGTGATGTGAACATGGAAATTCGAGCAATCACAAGTTATGCATATTAAATCCAAAGCAAACTACACAAAGCCTTGACATATAATAAACATTCTCCTAATCACAACAATTAAACTTAATTCATCATCGGAATTGGAAAGAACAAAACACAAAACACAATAAAACACACAAAAACAACAAAACAGAAGCAAATATTTTTGTAATTTTTGAATTTTTTTTGATTTTTTTCAATTTACGTAACAATACGTGACCACAGTGACTTACTAAGTGCAATGGTAGGTTCAACGCTACCAAGGGAGTAAGTATGATTTAGTCGATATACCGTTACAGTAGAAAACGAAAACAAGTAAATTATTTTTTTCTGAATTTTTCAAATTTTTCAAATTTTTTCTTTTCTTTTCAATAAACCTTCCCCCCACACTTGAATTAAACATTGTCCTCAATGTTGACAAATATTTCACGAAAATGAATAATTCAAGCATGGTTATTGAATTTAAACACACAAACAAAAATAAACAGAAGTAAACACACAAACTGAAATAAACACACAACAGAAATAAACACACCAATAGAAATAAACAGAAGTAAACACACAACATATATACAAATGAAAAAGGGAAACAGAAAGACTCCCCTTTGAAGATCGTGAAGCTCCTCCCGAAGCAAGTCACCAACAGTCACAAACAAGGCTAGCAGGGCCTTGCATCCAACGTTTGCTCCTTAGTTGACTGCGGCTCTGATCCGTTGAAGTGTGTCCTGGACGAGTGTTGTTGCCGACTCCACGGCAGACTTGGCTGATGTAGCCTTCACTGAGATCTGGAACATCATAGTCAGCAGTGTTCCGTCAAGTACAGCTCCGGATACGTTTGGCAGAATGGAGAAGCCTGAAGACATGAGCGGAAACGGCTCCGGTTGAACTCCACATAGCAGACACTGCAGAATGGAATGGTTAATCGGCGCGTATATCACAGACGACCCCGTTGCATCGGTGCAACACTCCTGAAGAATGAGGAAGTCGTTGTGACTATCTATGGCGAGCACCGAAATCTGATTGCGCGGGTCAAGACCGATGCTGAAATTTGCTAGCACACGTACAGAGCTGTCCATCGACATACTATCCCATTGCGGTCTTGTCTGCACGTCTTTGAGGAACTCAAAGATCCTAGTGTGATGAGATAGATGAACAACGGAACAACCAGCAGTACGATTGACTCCAGGGGGCTTGCTCGGATCTCCCCTTCGCTTGTTGGTCCTGACCTCCATTCGAGTGTCTCTTGTTCGGTTCGAACAAGTCCAGTGGTGGTACGTGGAGTTGCTGATGTCGTTGAAGAAACAGATCGTCATCTGTTTTGCCATTTCCGCAAGTCCTCTTCTTCCTTCAAGAGAAATAATCGAGTCACCGGGTGAAGAGTGGATACCTGTGGCGCACATGTAGCGCTCGGCTTGTCGTTGGAGAGTTGAGATCCAACGCTTTGCACCAAAAGCGAACCCTGAATGAACAAAAGGTTCGAAACTGGCCTTCATCTCCTTTTCGCGTACATCCACGTGCTCCACCCAAGTGACCAAGGAAGATCCATTATGAAGATCACGTATCAGGCATCCGGAGGGGCGTTTTCGGCAAATCGATCTCACGGAAGGCTTTGGATTTGAACGCAATTCATCCACGGAGACATCCACAACGACCCAACTTCCATCCAGTTGTTGGTGAGAATACCGAACAAACTGGACTTCACGAGTTGAAACGAGGTGAGATGGCACCAGAAACTCGGCCGACATCACCTGCATATGCTCCTCGTAGCCTTCTTCGTTGCTGGAGGAAAGGATCTCCAACGTCTTGGCGTTTGTGATCATGCTACAGAAGACTGGCAACCATCGACCAACATCCATTAAGATCTGAACGATGGTGGTCGGATAAAGATGGATGGTTGCCGAGTGTCTCGACGATTCGGCTTTGAAGTACGAAGCAGGTTCAGCTCGTTGAAACACTCGCAAGTACTCGGCCCTATGAAGAGTCTCGGGATGAATAGACGTGTCGGGAGTCGGTGAAGTTATCCACAAAGGAAATCCGGCAGTGGCCATGAGCAGGAGCTCGTGTTTGGCCTTACGGACGATATCCGAGATCAAGTCGGTGTGGACTCCGACAAGATCATGAGCAGGTCCCGGAAGATTAGATGGCACAGGTACGGATGGGCGCTCGACTAGTGTAGGCATGAGGCTCCGCACATCCCGTCTCAAGTGGTCCATGTCGATCGAATCATCGGACAACTCGAGAAGAGGCTCTTGTTGTGGAGGAACAACTTCGAGCCTTCGCCGTGGCACATCTGAGTGCGGAACAGGACCTCCGCAATTGGGACAGATGCCGCTGTGGAGAGCATCGACGAGTCGTTGATTCTGCATTTGAAGCTCCTCGTTCTTGCTCACCAGCTGATCATTTCTTCGCTCTAACTCGGCAATACGTTGCTCAGACGTCAGGATACCGAATTTCTTCCTATTTCTCGACCCCCAATAATAGACTTGGTCTTCTTCTAGTCCGATTTTTGGACCAAATCTTTCTCGTTGTGGTTTCGTGGGGTGAGAATACACCGCAAAGAAAGCCGCCAGTGCATCTCTCTGAGCTTTGGTGTACTTTGTCCTCGGAAGTCTCCTATAAACAGGAGCGGCTTCCGGCTCAACGGTAGGTGGATCAGCAACCATGATTGGTGCTTGGGGTAGTGGTTGTGGCTGTGGTTGTGGTTGTGGCTCGGTCGACATGCTAGCATCGGCGCTATTGAGCATGCTCGGTGGAATTATTTCAGCCAGACCTTCAAAGATTGGGTTCTCTGAAGGACCTGCCTGAAACAAGTCGCTGAAAGAATTGACTCTTTTGGCCATTTTTGGGTTGGGAAGGAGGAAAGCTTCTGGGAATTGGGAGGTTTCTGGGAAAAACTCAAGAACAGATGAAGAACACGAAAGAGAAAACGAGAGAGAGAGAGAGACAGAGGAAAAACGCGTGAAATGACCTAAGGGAACTAACGCAAACCGAAGGGGAAGGGAACGGAATGGACGGACGCGTGTCCAAAGTCGAAGACAAAGATCCGTAAATCACGGATCGAGCGACGAAAGTCGCAAAGGGAATAGTGGAACGCGCGCACGATTTATTAAACAATTCGGCCGACGCAAAAGTCGTGCGTCGGCCCAATCACATTTTTTCTTGATTTTCGATTTTTTATTTTTTTATTTTTTTAATACTTTACGAAAAGTCGTAAAGTGAACAGTGAAAACGCGTAGCACACGCGCTTGCCGACACTTTAAACGGGCCTGGGCCATCGGAATGGTCTGGGCCTTAAAGTGGGCATGGGGCAAAGAAAACTCCGGCCCATTATTGGTGGGCTTAAACTAATGGGCCTAAAAACGAACAGGCCCGACACACTAATGGGCTTGGGTTACGGGTTTTGGGCTTCGTGAATGACACGAGCCCAATGGGCTAAATTTTTTTTTTTTTATTTATTTTTTTTTTTACGAAACCTAAAACCCTAACCAATCACACAAACGGGCCTAAGGCCCAATAACAAATAACTACAACAAACCCAAAAATAAAACAAACAGTAATTATAAATAGTAAAAATAAATAATTACAAACAGTAAAACAAAACAAGCACTCTTTTTTTTTTATATACAATTACAAATTTTCTAATTTTTTTATTTTTTACTTTTTCAAATAAATAACGAGAGTGAAAAGAAAACTTACCTTTTTACTCCCGAGGAAACCGAAAATCACCAACAAGACATCAACCTCAAGGTTTTTCAACCTTGACTTCCTAAACGTATGCTCCGATGTATGTGGTAGAATTTCCGAATAACCCGGATTATTCCCTATAAAAATTAAAAGGTTAGTAATAAAATTTACAAAGTAAAACCAAAATATTTACAATGTTAAAAATATGTCACAAATTATCTATACAAAATGAATGAATAAATTTTCCTATGTCTACGTATATTTTATTTACACAATACACTTAAGTGTACAAAAATATTTTCCTTTGCCTGAATATAGTTGAAAAAAAATGAAAGTTGATTCCAAGCGGTAACTCAAGGTGGACTTACGGCCTAGGTGCAATGCCTTGACTTAAATGACTTTCCGTGTTTTCAGAAGGCGAATGGCCAGATCATATGAGAATAAGCGAGGGGCAGGATTCATTTGGTGGACTACGGAGGCAAGCCCCTATCGACTTTCGTCTGTCTATAGTCCTCTGAATCCAAAACCTGTCACCTAGGGTCTCGACCTAGACACCATTCATGTGCCCCTTACTCAGTTGAGAAAGCACTTAAGTGTTCGACAATTCTCCAAGTGTTAATAAAGGCCGCCCTCAACCTCAAATAACCTTACGGTAAAAATGAAGGGTTTAGGCCAATATTAACAAAAGGACCTTACCTATTTCCGTTCAAGTTACAACTTACAACAACAAAAAATAATCAACTATATAAAAGACACCTAAATATAATTACTAAGTGTAAAATATCTACAAGTAAAATTAGTAAGTGTAACAAAATATCAACAAGTATAAACAAGTATTATTCACAAATATTCACAAAATAATAGTTAGGAATTTTCAATCCCCGTCGACGGCGCCAAAAATTGATAGGCCCATAAATGAGCATCAATTTAAAAAAAAACCTATCGGTTGTAGTATAGTGGTAAGTAGGGTATCGTTCACAACGGAGATCAAAGGGTGTACCTAATAAAAAATGTCACAAAGAATTAAATAAAATAAAGAATTATTATTAACAAGTATAAATTATAAATATATACATATGTACAAAGTAAAAGGGGGTTTTAAGAGATAAATTGAATGAAATTAATTAATTAAATTACAAAGAATAAATTAAATAAGATGGGATGAAACACAAAGTATATAAAGTTCAGCCACAAGTATACAAGTTTACCAATTATTGGACCGAAAATTAACCAAGTTCCCTAGCCATGAAACCGAAATTAACATATGTGGAATGCTGGACCGCCAATTATCATTCCCCAAATAAAACCACTTTCATGAAAATTAACCTAAGCGACCGCACCTAGATTAATCAATCAAACATGCAAAGGTAGCTAATCAAAACATGTCCAACGCATAAAAGAAGAGTTGTTAATTAAAGTGCACGACCTAGTGGGACCGCCCATCTATCCGTGATCCTTCTTATTTCATTCCGACCTCTTTCCAAAGCCTTTACTACTTGTGAATTAGAATTAAAACCCTAATTCTAGCACCAATTATATGCAATCATCTTAAGTCTGCAACCTTAAAACAAAAACATATAAAAGTTATCTAGTAAAACAAAATCAAATAAACGGAGTCACATAATCTACTAGAAGAACTAATTAATTAGGATCCAACAATTAAATAAACTCATAAACAAAGGCTGAAAAATACATAATTCATGTTGTGTTAACTAATACAAAAGATAAACAAGCAACAAAGAGGCATAAATTTAAAGGCTAAGTCGAAATACACCGTATGAATAGCATGAAGATCTTGAAGCCACATCTTGAATCCTTGACCACAAGTAATCCAAGCTGTGAAGACAAGGTGATGATGATGATGGTGATATTGAATAGGGGCTGGTGGTGATGGTGTAGACGCCTTCTCCTCCTCCTTGAAGACTTGAAAACCCTAAATACTAGAGAATGGAAAATGAGATGGAGAAGAGAAAGAGGAGGGTTTGTCCCTCCCCATTGGGGTGTGTATTGGTGAGAAGAATGAGGCTGCTATTTATAGGAGAATGGAAAGGAAGAAGAAGACAATGAAAGAAATAAAGAAAGAAAAGGAAGAGAAGTGGAATGTGAGTGGTAGAAAAGAAATGGTAAGTGGAATGGTGGAAATGAAGTCATATGGCAATGAACCATTTATTTAGATAAAAGAAATCAAACACTAATATGGTGGGCAGAAAGAAGAGGAAAGAATATAGGGGTGAGTGGAGCATTGAAAATAAAAGAAGAGGAAAGAAATAAAAAGCAGACAGCACTGAGCAGTGCGCACTTAGAGCGGCATAATGGACGTTGCACCGGTTGGATGACTCTGAAATTTTAATGCCGAATACCTAACACGCACATGCAGCGTGTATCAAAATTACAGCTAGATCGGACGGTGCAATTGGGAGATATGGGCTTCTCAAGTTGACTAATCTGCACAGGCAGAATGTCCGAAAATCTGGGCTTGGGCCTTTCCTCATGCTTTGTGAACTTGGGCCTTCCTTCATGGATTTGGGCCTTCCATCTTGGGTTTGGGCCTCCTTCTTGGGTTTGGGCCTTCCATCTTGGGCCTCATGGCAGACCACTTCTTAATGGGCCTCGAAAAAGCCCATTAGACTTCGTAAATTTCCGAGCTCTTGCTTACTTTCCTCAACTTATCTTCTTTTCTCTTTATTTGCAATTGGAAACCTACAAACACAAAAACTAAATAAATAACACAAATTTATGAGAAACTAACAACAAAAATGTAGAGAAATTGATATAAAAAGTTGTACAATTATGCACCTATCACATGACATGATTTATATAATTTCCAGCCTATTTATATGAGTTTATTTAGTTATTGGATCCTAATTAATTAGTTCTTCTAGTAGCTTATGTGACTCTGTTTACTTGATTCTGAATTATAGAAAACTTTTATGTGTTTATGTTATAGGGATCGATACTTATAATATTTGCATATAATTGGAGCTAGAGTTAGGGATTACAATTCACCTAATAGTTTTGGAAACCTAATTCACGAGTAGTAAAGGCTTTGGACAAAGGTCGGTGTCAAATAAAAAGGATTGCGGACATATGGACTTTTCTATAATGGGTCGTGCACTTTAATTAACAACTCTTTTCTATGCGTTAAATATGGTTTGATTAGCTAGCTTTCTAGACTAAGATGGCATGTTTAATTGGTTAATCTAGGTGCTTTCACTTAGGTTAATTTTCGTAGAGAGGTTTTATTTGGGGAATGGTTAGCTTCTAACTTTCCACATATGTTAATTTCGGTTTCATGGCTAGGGAACTTGGTTAATTTTCGGTCCAATGATTAATAAACTTGTGTATATGTGGCTGAACTTTATATACTTTGTGTTTCATCCCATCTCATTTAATTTATTCTTTGTAGCTTAATTAATTTATTTCATTCAATTTATCTCTTAAACCCCCTTACTTTATACTTTGTGTGTCGGGCCTGTTCGTTTTTAGGCCCATTAGTTTAAGCCCACCAATAATGGGCCGAAGATTTCTTTGGCCCAGGCCCACTTTAAGGCCCAGACCATTCCGATGGCCCAGGCCCGTTTAAAGTGTCGGCAAGCGCGTGTGCTACGCGTTTTGACTGTTCACTTTACGACTTTTCGTAAAGTATTAAAAAAATAAAAAAATAAAAAATCGAAAATCAAGAAAAAATTTTGATTGGGCCGACGCACGACTTTTGCGTCGGCCGAATTCTTTAATAAGCCGCGTGCGTGTCTACTGTAGACTTTACGACTTTCGTTGCTCGATCCGGAAATTACGGGTCTTCTGTCTGTGGCACGTGTGCGAGCGTGCGTCCGTTCCCTTCCCTTCCCTTCTGTTCGTGTGTTTCATTTCACGCATTTCCTTAGGTTTCCCTTAGTCTCTCTCTCTCTCTCTCTCGTTTTCTCTCTCGTGTTCTTCGTGTTCTTCAGTTTTCCCAGAAAACTCCCAAATTCCCAGAAGCTTTCCTCCCTTCCCAAACCACAAATGGCCAAAAGAGTCAATTCTTTCAGCGACTTGTTTCAGGCAGGTCCTTCAGAGAACCCAATCTTTGAAGGCTTGGCTGAAATAATTCCACCGAGCATGCTCAATAGCGCCGATGCTAGCTGATTAGAGGTTAAAAAACCGCAGTCATTAATTATTACCTAAATTCCTAACAATTGTCGTTGTAAAGTATAATGGGAAATAAAGGTTTTTCCCACAGAAGATTGTTATATTTACTTTTTAATGTCACGAAAAATTAAATTAAATAAAGAATTAATATTAACAAGTATAAAGAATAAAGAATATATATATATACAAAATTAAATAAACTATACAATATTGTTTCTATTTACAAAAATATACATTATATACAAAAGTTGTTTTTGGGGGTTTTTGAGATTTTTGAAAACAATAAAAGAAATATTTTTGGATTTTTATTATTTTTGAAAACAAGAAAAACACACACAAATATTGTTTTGAAGATTAACCAACTCACTAGCCATGAATCCGAAACTAACACATGTAGAATGCCCACGCGGGTTATCATTCCCCAAATAAATTCCTCCCATGAAATCAACCTAGTGAACGCTCATCTAGATTAAACAATTAAACATGCAAAGGTGATTAATCTAAACATGTCTAACGCATAGAAAAAGAGTTGTTAATTCAAGTGCGCGACCTAGCGAACGCTCGTCTATCCGCGATCCTTATCATTTAGTTTCAACATTAAAGATAAAACCAAACAAACAAAATTCACATAAGCTGCTAGAAGAATCAATTAACTTCAATCCAACAATTATTACACAAAATAGAAAATAAACAAACAATAACATTTCCCAAAATTATTCACGAATAGTTAATTAAACAAAAATAAATTATAATAAATAAACAGAGTTTGGGAAAAATGTTACTGTTGTGTCCATGAAAATGGACACTGTCTGGCAGGCGAAGGTGGCAGACTCAGCTATTTAATCGGACTTTGGATGTGGCGGGTGCACGGGTGTCCTTAGCAGAATGGACAATGAGCTTTTGGGCTTGGGCAATTGGGCAAAGGCCCAATTAATTTCTTCCTCTTTGGTCTGTTCCCGTGCACCTTCTTCAAGTGTTGACTTTTCAACACAATTTCTCTTCTTTAGCAAAACAGCAACCCGTGGCTTCATCTCCCAAATCATCACTTTGACTTTTCAACCTTCATTTGGTTGATTCTTTTCTTCTACAGGCCGTGATTCTTCTCAACACGGCTCAAATCTTTCATTCATCTTTCTCATTTCTTTGCTTCAGTTTCTTTCTTTTCTATTTCCAGCAAAGACATAACCATGAGAGAGAGCCCGTGAGAGATAGCTAGCCGGGTTCTTTAGAGAGCAGCGCCGGCATAGGAGAGCAGCGGCAATGGATCGGCGTCTGGGAATCACGGCAGCAGATGGCAGCAGCGGCAGAGGACGCGGCAATGGGAGCGGCGTCGTGATGGGTCGCCGGATTGAGCTGGGCTTGAGAGACACGGCGGCGTCGGCGTCGGAAATGAGAGCTGGGCTCTCTTCAATTGCAGCAGCTGCTTCCAAACCTGCAAAAGAAAAAGAAAAGAATAATTAGAGAGAAAGAAATTGGTTGCTTTGTGATTAATGATTAATGTTTGCAGGTAATTAATAGATTGAAATTGGGCAGAGGGCTTGGATTCAGATTGTGGATTGAAATTGGCAGAGGCCATGGTGTGGGTGAGGCGAGCTACGGGCTGCTGCAATGGGTCTCCAAACCTGCAAAATAAGAACAAAGAAAATTAGATTGATTGATTGATGAATTGTGCTTGCAGGGGCTGTTGCTCTTAAATAGAGGAAGGAAGGGAAGATGCGGCCAAGGATTTGAGAGTGGCTGCCAACGCAGAGAGAAGGAAGTGGACTGTAGTTGGTGGTGGTGGAGATGGTGGAGTGTAGCTATGGTGGGAGCAGTAGGTGAAGTGGAGTTAGCTGGAGATGCTGCCTGGAATTGCAGCCATGTGAGGAGAGAATCGTGAACATGGAAGGAATAAGGATGGTGAAGTGAACTGGTGATTGGACATGGAACGGCCACTGCAGACAAAGAAATAACAATAACCAAAATTAAACAAATTAAACAAAATTAAAAATAAAACAAAAATAACAAAAGAAATTAAATAAAATAAAAGTGAAAACTAAAATAGAATATAAAAATAAATATAAAACATAAACAAGAGAAAATAAAGTAGAGATTTGAATTATGTTCCACCACCGCGTGTGGTGGTTGCGCCTCCGTATGTGGTGGTTTGCCGACAAACTTGCCGGGATTCGGAACGGTTCCCGAAATCTTCGTACGATATTTTATTCCACATGTGAAAGTCACGGTTGACTTTCCGATGTACGCTGAAAATCTCCAAAATTCACCTTTCTGTGCAGATTAACATTTTCCTGGTATTTTCCCTAAAATCACGAAAACAAACATTAAACAGACAATTAAGCTTTCGGAATAGCAAAATCCAGTAATTAAAGGCACTTTGTGAACGTATTTTACGTTCACATCACTAGCATGCCGACCGAGCCACAACCACAACCGCAACCGCAACCACTACCCCAAGCACCAATCCTGGTTGCTGATCCACCTGCCGAGCTGGAAGCCGCTCCTGTCTATAGGAGACTTCCGAGGTCGAAGTACAGCAAAGCTCAGAGAGATGCAATTGCGGCTTTCTTTGCGGTGTATTCTCACCCCACCAAGCCACAACGAGAACGATTTGGTCCGAAAATCGGACTTGAGGAGGACCAAGTCTATTATTGGGGGTCGAGAAATAGGAAGAAGTTCGGTATCCAGTCTTCCGAGCAGCGTATTGCCGAGCTAGAGAAAAGAAACGATCAGCTGGTGAGCAAAAATGAGGAGCTTCAAATGCAGAATCAAAGACTCGTTGATGCTCTCCACAGCGGCATCTGTCCCAATTGCGGAGGTCCTGTTCCGCACTCAGATGTGCCACGGCGAAGGCTCGAAGTTGTTCCTCCACAACAAGAGCCTCTTCTCGAGTTGTCCGATGATTCCATCGACATGGACCACTTAAGACGGGATGTGCGGAGCCTCATGCCTACCCTTGTCGAGCGCCCATCCATACCGTTGCCATCTGATACCCTTCCCGGACCTGCTCATGATCTTGTCGGAGTCCACACCGACTTGATCTCGGATATCGTCCGTAAGGCCAAACACGAGCTCCTGCTCATGGCCACTGCTGGATTTCCTCTGTGGATAACTTCACCGACTCCCGACACGTCTATTCATCCCGAGACTCTTCATAGGGCCGAGTACTTGCGAGTGTTTCAACGAGCTGAACCTGCTCCGTACTTCAAAGCCGAATCGTCGAGACACTCGGCAACCATCCATCTTTATCCGACCACCATCGTTCAGATCTTAATGGATGTTGGTCGATGGTTGCCAGTGTTCTGTAGCATGATCACAAACGCCAAGACGTTGGAGATACTTTCCTCCAGCAACGAAGAAGGCTACGAGGAGCATATGCAAGTGATGTCGGCCGAGTTTCTGGTGCCATCTCACCTCGTTTCAACTCGTGAAGTCCAGTTTGTTCGGTATTCTCACCAACAACTGGATGGAAGTTGGGTCGTCGTGGATGTCTCCGTGGATGAATTGCGTTCAAATCCGAAGCCTTCCGTGAGATCGATTTGCCGAAAACGTCCCTCCGGATGCCTGATACGTGATCTTCATAATGGATCTTCCTTGGTCACTTGGGTGGAGCACGTGGATGTACGCGAGAAGGAGATGAAGGCCATTTTCGAACCATTTGTTCATTCAGGGTTCGCTTTTGGTGCAAAGCGTTGGATCTCAACCCTCCAACGACAAGCCGAGCGCTACATGTGCGCCACAGGTATCCACTCTTCACCCGGTGACTCGATTATTTCTCTTGAAGGAAGAAGAGGACTTGCGGAAATGGCAAAACAGATGACGATCTGTTTCTTCAACGACATCAGCAACTCCACGTACCACCACTGGACTTGTTCGAACCGAACAAGAGACACTCGAATGGAGGTCAGGACCAACAAGCGCAGGGGTGATCCGAGCAAGCCCCCTGGAGTCAATCGTACTGCTGGTTGTTCCGTCGTTCATCTATCTCATCACACTAGAATCTTTGAGTTCCTCAAAGACGTGCAGACAAGACCGCAATGGGATAGTATGTCGATGGACAGCTCGGTGCGTGTGCTAGCGAACTTCACCATCGGTCTTGACCCGCGGAACCAGATTTCGGTGCTCGCCATAGATAGTCACAACGACTTCCTCATTCTTCAGGAGTGTTGCACCGATGCAACGGGGTCGTCCGTGATTTATGCACCGATCAACCATTCCATTTTCCAAGAGTGTTTGCTATCCGGAGTTCAACCGGAGCCATTTCCGCTTATGTCTTCGGGCTTCTCCATTCCGCCTAACGTATCCGGAGCTGTACTTGACGGAACACTGCCGACTATAGTGTTCCGGATCTCGGTGAAGGCTACATCGCCCAAGTCCGCCGTGGAGTCGGCAACAACCCTTGTCCAGGACACACTTCAAAGGATCGAGCCGCAGTCAATTAAGGAGCAACGTTGGATGCAAGGCCCCGCTAGCCTTGTTTGTGACTGTTGGTGACTTGCTTCGGGAGGAACTTCACGATCTTCAAGGGGGAGTTTTTCTATAACTTATCTGTTTTTCATTTGTATAAATGTTGTGTGTTTATCATTTGTATAAATATTTGTGTGTTTAATAATCATGCTTGAATTATTCATTTTTGTGAAATATCTGTCTAACATTGAGGACAATGTTTAATTCAAGTGTGGGGGGAAGGTTTATTAAAAAGAAAAGAAAAAAATTTGAAAAATTCAAAAATTCAAAAAAATAATTTACTTGTTTTTGTTTTCTACTGTAACGGTATATCGACTAAATCATACTTACTCCCTTGGTAGCGTTGAACCTACCATTGCACTTAGTAAGTCACTGTGGTCACGTATTGTTACGTAAATTGAAAAAAAAATCAAAAAAATCAAAAAAATCAAAATTACAAAAATATTTGTTTCTGTTTGTGTGTTTATTTGTGTTGTGTTTTGTTCTTTCCAATTCCGATGATGAATTGAGTTTAATCTGTTATGATTTTGAGAATGTTTATTATATGCTAAGGCTTTGTGTTTTGCTTTGGATTTAATTTGCATAACTTGTGATTGCTCGAATTTCCGTATTCACTTAACCTGTTTCGATTAGTTGATTGCAATCCGAGAAGCACATTTAAACATACATTGTCATGCATACCCAGAAAATGTGAGGATTTGAGCCTATTGTATATTCACATGTATGCATATTTCATACATTTACTCGTTCTTCATGTGTGCACAATTCATAAGTTTTTGAACCTAGAACTTGCTCGAGACCACTTGAAACATTTTGTTAATCCGTAATGAATTAGAAATGAGTAAGGCATTAGTTGAGCACCATGGCCAAAATATTCACCATCCATCTAAACACGAACTTTAGGATCCCCTTTTGAACTGATCACTCATTAGCCGTTTCTTTTGTTCACCCACACCATTTCACCCTTGTTTTACTGTGTTTGCAAGACGATGATAGTGACTTCTTGTGTTCTTATGCTTCGGTTTTTTATTTGTATGGTAGTATACCAGAAGGCAAGTGTGGGGGTGTAATTATTTTGTTGTATTTGTTCAAAGAAAGAAAAAAAAAAAAAAAATCAGAAATAAAAAGAAGGAATAAATTCCTCAAAGAAAAAAAAAAGAGAAAGAAAAAAAAAATATCAGAAAGAGAAATTCCAAAAATAGAGTTATTTTGTTGTATTGTTTTATTTTCAATAAAAGGTTGGAGGAAAATAAGAGTTGTTTCGGGTATAGCATAGGTATGAGTTTCAAAGTCGTTGAATTGTCTTGCAAACATGTGAAGCATTTTCCATTTCGAGTCCTTTCACTTCATTGACCATTCATCCTTTTGTCCCTGTTTCACCTAAAAAGTCCTTATGATCTGATGATTTGTGGATTAATTGTAGAGAGTTGGTTAATGAGCAAGCATATGGGAACACTACTTGTGTAATTGTTATGAGAGTAAACACTTAACCCTAAACACTGAGCGGAAATATTTAGTGAATCTTGTGAGGTTTAGCGGTTAATGTTGTTTCGATGTGCCTATTGGATTGCTTGACATTAATTGTATACTTGGTTTTCACACACACACCCGAGCATAAATGAGATGTACATATTAAATGCTTAGCAAATTCTTTAACCTTGGTATATAATTTTTATTCTCTTGATTATAATTTTTTCGAACTCGCTGAGGATTATGGTTGGAAAGACCAGTCTGTTGTGTGTTTCCCTTTCTATTTTGTGTTGTTTTGTTCTGTGTTTGCTAGAGGACTAGCAATAGTTCAAGTGTAGGGGTGTGATGTGAACGTAAAATACGTTCACAAAGTGCCTTTAATTACTGGATTTTGCTATTCCGAAAGCTTAATTGTCTGTTTAATATTTGTTTTTGTGTTATTAGGGAAAATACCAGGAAAATGTTAATCTGCACAGAATAGGTGCATTTTGGAGGTTTTCAGCGTAAATCGGAAAGTCAACCGTGACTTTCATTTGTGGAATAAAATATTGTACGAAGATTTCGGATTATTCCGAATCCCGACAATTTGTCGGCGAACCACCACATCAGGCGGCGCAACCACCACACGCGGTGGCGATACATATTTTAATCCTCCATCTTTATTTTCCCTATGTTTATGTTTTATGTTTATTCTTATTCTTTATTTATTTGTTTTTGTATTTTAATATTTATTTTATTATTATTCCTTTATCTTTCTTTTGTTTTATTATTTTTCTTTTTCTTTTATTTGTTTTCTTTGTTTTCTCTTGCAGGTAACACGTTCTAACTTTCCTTTGATTTTTCTCCAGAACACCTCACATGCCGGTTGCCCACCATCTCCACTTCAACCACCGAGATTCCTCCTCACATGGTTTCAATCCCATTCAAGCATCAATTCCAGCTATTTCTTCCACCTTACAGACATCTCCACGATGCTCCACTCCAAGCATTCTCAGACCATCCTTGCTGCACTCCATCATCACCAACCCTTCCACTACTTCGTTCCTTGGCCTTTTCCTCCTCCCCTTCTCTATTTAAGGAGGCCCCTGCGATCTGAATCCATCACCAATTCACAGAAACTCAACACTCCATCACAAAGCCACTGTGCCTAGCCTTGCTCTCTGGAATTCCAATGGCAAAATCATTCCAAACCTCCTCTGCCTCAATTTTCCTACAAACAGCAATCATATTATTCTATCTAATTTTGTTTGTTCTTCTTATTTGCAGGTTTGGAAATCAATTGAGCTGCTCACGGCGTCCATCCCGTGCTTCACAGTTTGGAAAATCAATCTCTCACCAGGCCGCGCCACCGAAATCGTCGCCGTTCCAGCTCGCACAGCCCGCATAGCTGATAGGAGCACAAAGTGTGACGTTTTTAATGTGTTTTCCCTACTATTTGGCTATGATTTAATTGTAACTTTGCTATTTTAGCTTAGTTTCCATATTTGAGTCCTAAATGACGTATTAATGTGAACATGTGCAGAAACGAAGTCTAATGGGCTTTTGCGAGGCCCATTAAGAAGGAGGCCCATTAAGAAGGAGGCCCATTAAGAAGGAGGCCCAGACCCAAGATGGCAGGCCCAAATCCATGAAGGAAGGCCCAGGTTCACAAAGCATGAGGAAAGGCCCAAGCCCAGATTTTCGGACATTCTGCCTGTGCAGATCAGTCAACTTGCGAAGCCCATATCTCCCAATTACACCGTCAGATCTAGCTGTAATTTTGATACACGCTGCATGTGGATGTTAGGTATACGGTATTAAAATTTCAGAATCATCCAACCGTTGGAACGTCCATTATGCCGCTCTAAGTGCGCACTGCTCAGTGCTGTCTGCTTTTTATTTCTTTCCTCTTCTTTTATTTTCAATGCTCCACTCACCCCTATATTCTTTCCTCTTCTTTCTGCCCACAATATTAGTGTTTGATTTCTTTTACC
The DNA here is from genome assembly GCA_030142095.1 of Rubus idaeus. NCBI lineage: Eukaryota > Viridiplantae > Streptophyta > Magnoliopsida > Rosales > Rosaceae > Rubus > Rubus idaeus. Next base: position 14,043,847 of record CM057968.1, on the reverse strand, counting down.
TAAATAAATGGTCCATTGCCATATGACTTCATTTCCACCATTCCACTTACCATTTCTTTTCTACCACTCACATTCCACTTCTCTTCCTTTTCTTTCTTTATTTCTTTCATTGTCTTCTTCTTCCTCTCCATTCTCCTATAAATAGCAGCCTCATTCTTCTGACCAATTCACACCCCAATGGGGAGGGACAAACCCTCCTCTTTCTCTTCTCCATCTCACATCATATTTTTCATTCTCTAGTATTTAGGGTTTTCAAGTCTTCAAGGAGGAGGGGAGCTGTTTACACCATTACCACCAGCCATCAACCATCATCACCACCATCATCATCACCTTGGGAATCTCGGCTTTTGAGTTACTCGCGTGAGGATTTAAGAGTTTGTGATCTTCGAGTTCTTCCTACTTTCCATATGGTGTACTTCAACTTATTCTTTAATTACTCTTTTTGAGTTCCTCTTTGTTGCTTGATTATTCTTTGTATTAGTTAACATGACATGATTTATATAATTTTCAGCCTATATTTATGAGTTTATTTGATTGTTAGATCCTAATTAATTAGTTCTTCTAGCAGCTTATGTGACTCCGTTTATTTGATTCGGTTTTATTGAATCTTTTATGTGTTCTTGTTTTAAGGTTCGAAACTTAAGATGATTGCATGTAATTTGTGCTAGAATTAGGGTTTTAATTCTAATTCACAAGTAGTAAAGGCTTATCAAACGGGTCGGAATCAAAATAAGAAGGATCGCGGATAGTCGAGCGTTCGCTAGGTCGCGCACTTTAATTAACAACTCTTCTCCTATGCGTTAGATATGTTATTGATTGATCACCTTTGCATGTTTAATTGTTTAATCTAGATGAGCGTTCACTAGGTTAATTTTCATAGAAGAGGTTTTATTTGGGGAATGATAACCCGTGTGGGCATTCCACATATGTTAGTTTCGGTTTCATGGCTAGGGAACTTGGTTAATTTTCGGTCTAATGATTGGTAAACTTTTATATATGTGGCTGAACTTTATATACTTTGTGTTTCATCATCATATTTTATTTATTCTTTGTAATTTAATTAATTTATTTCATTCAATTTATCTCTCAATTCCCCTTTTTACTTTGTACATATGTATATATTTATACTTTATACTTGTTAATAATAATTCTTTATTTTATTTAATTCTTTGTGACATTTTTTGTTAGGTACACCCTTTGATCTCCGTTGTGAACGATACCCTACTTACACTATACTACCGATAGGGATTTTTTAAATCGACGCGCTCTTGTAGCGTGTCAATTTTTGGCGCCGTCGACGGGGATTGAAAATTCCTAACTATTATTTTGTGAATATTTGTGAATAATACTTGTTAATTCTTGTATATATTTTGTTACACTTAGTAATTTATTTAGGTGTCTTTTATATAGTTGATTATTTTTTTTGTTGTTGTAAGTTGTAACTTGAACGGAATAGGTAAGGTCCTTTTATTAATATTGGCCTAAACCCTTCATTTGTACCATAAGGTCACTTGAGGTTGAGGGCGGCCTTTATTAACACTTGGAGAATTGTCGAACACTTAAGTGCTTTCTCAACTGAGTAAGGGGCACATGAATGGTGTCTAGATATGATCGAGACCCTGGGTGACGGGTTTGTAAAATTGGATTCAGAGGACTAGTCCACTAAATGAATCCTGCCTCTCGCTTATCTCTTGTGATCTGGCCATTCGCCTTCTGAAAACACGGAAAGTCATTTACGTCAAGGCATTGCACCTAGGCCGCATGTCCACCTTGAGTTACCGCTTGGAATCAACTTTCATTTTTTTCAACTATATTCAAGCAAAGAAAAATGTTTTTGTACACTTTAGGTATATTGGATTAAACATGACTTTAAGATGGGTAGCTGTTTCAGTCCCATTGCACATTGAAGTCCTCTCGTTCCCGTACCTAAGTGTATTGTGTAAATAAAATTTACTTAGACATAGGAAAATTTATTTATTCATTTTGTATAGATAATTTGTGATACATTTTTAACTTTGTAAATATTTTGTTTTTATATTGTAAATTCTATTACTAACTTTTTAATTTTGTATAGGAAATAATCCGGGTTTATCGGAAAATTTTACCACATACATCGGAGCATACGTTTAGGAAGTCAAGGTTAAAAAACCTTGAGGTTGATGTCTTGTTGGTGATTTTCTGGTATCCTCGGGAGTAAAAAGGTAAGTTTCTTTTTCACTCTAGTTATTTAATTATTTATTTTTAAAAAATAAAAAAAATAAAAAAATAGAAAATTTGTAATTGTAAATAAAAAAAAAAGAGTGATTGTTTTGTTTTACTATTTGTCATTATTTATTTTTACTGTTTATAATTACTGTTTGTTTTATTTTTGGGCTTGTTGTTTGTTTGTTATTGGGCCTTAGGCCCGTTTGTGTGATTGGTTAGGGTTTTAGGTTTCGAAAAGAAAAATAAAAAAAATAAAAAATAAAAAATTTGGCCCATTGGGCCGGTGTCATTCCCGAAGCCTGAAACCCGTAACCCAAGCCCATTTAGTGTGTCGGGCCTGTTCGTTTTTAGGCCCATTCGTTAAGCCCACCTAATAATGGGCTGGAGTTTTCTTTGGCCCAGGCCCACTTTAAGGCCCAAACCATTTCAATGGCCCAGGCCCGTTTAAAGTGTCGGCAACCGTTAGCGCGTGTGCTACGCGTTTTCACTGTTCACTTTACGACTTTCGCGTAAAGATTTGGTTAAATAAAAAGAAAAATTCTTATTGGGCCGTCCCGCGACTTTTGCGTCGGCACGATAATTAAAAAAAATGAAAAAATAAAAAATGAAAAAAAAATTTGATTGGGCCGACGAACGACTTTTGCGTCGGCCGGTTTGTTTAATAATCCGCATGCGTGTCAACTGTAGCCTTTGCGACTTTCGTCGCTCGATCCGCAATTTGCGGATCTGTGTCTGTGGCACGTGTGCGTACGTGCGTCTGTTCCTTTCCCTTGGTTTGTGTCTATGTGCTTCATTCCATTCATTTTGCATTCATTTTCACTTAGTTCCCTTTTAGTCTCTCTAAATTTTCTCTCGTTTGTTCATATTGTTCTTCACTTGTTCTTCGTTGTTCTTAGTTATTTTTCCGTAAAGCTATCCTCCCTCCCAACCTAAAATGGCCAAAAGAGTGAATTCTTTCAGTGAGTTGTTTCATTCTAGTCCTCCGTAGAGTGATTTCTTTGAAGGCTTGGATGAAATCATTCCACCAAGCATTCTAGATACGTTAATGCTAGCATGCCGGATGTGCCGAACCAGAACCGAACCACAAGCACCAATCCAGCGTGATGATCCACATGTTGTTGCTTTGTTCTTGGTCCTTCCCGAAGCGTACGAGAGGCCCGAGGACGAGATTCACCAAGGACCAAAATGATGCGTTGACCGAGTTCTACACGGTGAATCCTCACCCACTCAAACTGCACAGAGCAAGGTTTGCTATAGAACTCGGGTTAACCGAAAATAAGGTCTACAACCGGGGAAGGAGATTTCATGATAAGCACGGTATCCCGTCGAGGAGCAGATTTATGCCGATCTAATAAGAAGAAACGAGGAGCTGATGAGTAAGAATGAGGAGCTTCAAGAGCAGAACCAGAAACTCATCGATGCTCTTCACAGGCGGCATTTGTCCCCGAGTGTGGAGGTCCCGTTCCGCACCCAGATGTGCATCGATCAAGATTCGAAGTTGTTCCTCCGGAGCCTCTTCTTGTCTTGTCCGATGATTCAATCGACATGGATGACTTGCGAAGGGATGTGCGGAGCCTCATGCCAACATTACTCGAGCGCTCATCCTCTCATGTGCCATCGACAACATTCCGGACCTCGCTCACGATCTCGTTGGGTTTCATTCCGACCTCGATCGCCGATATCGTGAACAAAGCCAAAGACGAACTCCTTCTCTTGGTCGCGGCTGGTTTTCCCCCGTGGATCATTTCATCAAATCCCAGCACTTCCATTCATCCCGAAACTCTTAATCATGCCGAGTACTTGCGAGTGTCTCAACGAGCCGAGCCTACACCATATTTCATATCGAAGCCTCGAGACACTCAGCAACCATTCACCTCGAATCCGACCACCATCGTTCGGATTTTAATGGATGTTGGTCAATGGTTGCTCATCTTCCGTAGCTTGGTCACCAATGCCCATACCTTGGAGGTCCTGTTCTCCGGATAGAAGAAAGCTACAAGGAGCGAGTGCAAGTGATGTCTGCCGAGTTCCTAGTGCCAACACACAACGTTTCAACTCGTGAAGTCCAATTTGTTCGTTCCTCTCACCAACAATTGGATGGAAGTTGGATTGTTGTGGATGTCTCTGTGGATGAAATGAGCTCAAATCCAAGGCCTTCCGTGAGATCAAGATGCCGAAAACGTCCTTCCGGATGCCTGATACGGGATCTGCAGAATGGATCATCCTTTGTCACGTGGGTGGAGCATGTTGATGTGCGAGAAAAAGATTTAACCCCCTTATTTAAACCTTTTGTTGAATCAGGTTTTGCATATGGAGCGAAGCGTTGGTTGGCACCTCTTCAACGACATACCGAGCGCTACATGTGCGTGATGGGGATTCACACTTCACCCAGTGACTCAATCATTTCACCAGGAGGGAGAAGAAGCCTTGCTAAGATGGCAAACCAGATGGCGGTAAGTTTCTTCAACGACATCACCAACTCGACTTACCATCATTGGACTGCATCAAACAAAATGGGAGACACACATATGGAGGTCAGGACCAACAAGCGAAGGGGTGATCCTAGCCAACCCCTTGGACTCGATCGTACTGCTGGCTGTTCTGTCAAGCACTTCTCCCATCACACAAGAATCTTTGATTTTATCGAGACGTACGTACAAGGCATTTATGGGATAGTGTGTCGATAGACAGTTCAGTACATGTGCTTACAAACTTCACCACCGGTCTTGACCCACGAAATTCTATCTCCGTTTTGGGCATAAGTAATCACGTCGACTTCCTCATACTCCAGGAGTGCTTCACGGATTCAACGGGGTCGTACGTGATTTATGCGCCTATCGATCAAGCAACCTTCCAGTCCATGTTATGTGGAGTTGACCCGGAGCCTTTTCAATTGATGTCATCTGGCTTCTCCATTCTACCCGATGTATCCGGAGACGTACTTGATGGAACTCTACCGACGTTAGTCTTCCGGATCTCGGTGAAGGCAAATTCAGCCGACGTGCTGTGGATTTGGCAACAGTGCACGGTCCAGGACACGCTCAAAAGATCAAAGCCGCAATCAACTAAGGAGCAAACGTTGGATGCAAGGCCCTGCTAGCCTTGTTTGTGACTGTTGGTGACTACCTTCGGGAGGAGCTTCACGATCTTCAAAGGGGAGTCTTTCTGTTTCCCTTTTCATTTACTTAACTGTTGTGTGTTTATTTTTGTTGGTGTGTTTACTTCGTTTGTGTGTTTAAATTCAATAACCATGCTTGAATTATTCATTTTCGTGAAATATTTGTCTAACATTGAGGACAATGTTTAATTCAAGTGTGGAGGGAAGGTTTATAGAAAAGAAAAGAAAAAAAAATTGAAAAATTCAAAAAACTAATTTACTTGTGTTTGTTTTCTACGGTAACAATATATCGACTAGATCATACTTACTCCCTTGGTAGCGTTGAACCTACCATTGCACTTAGTAAGTCACCGTGGTCACGTATTGTTACCCTAATAAAAAAAAATTGAAAAAAAAAAAAAAAAAAAAGTTTTGTAAGCTCGTTTGTTTCGCACCGGCTTTGGAGCTATCGAGTCTTAGAAAGTGCTTGTTTGTTTATTTGAGCTATATCAAAAAAAAAATATAATCAAAAAATCAAAAATGACAAAAATATTTGCTTCTGTTTTGTGTGCTATTGTTTGTTTTGTGCTTTGTTCTTTCCAATTCCGATGATGAATTGAGTTTAAATTGTTGTGATTAGGAGAATGTTTATTATATGTCAAGGCTATGTGTTGTTTGCTTTGAATTTAATTTGCATAACTTATGATTGCTCGAATTTCCATGTTCACATAACCTGTTTCGATTAGTTGATTGCAATCTGAGAAGCACATTTAAACATACATTGTCATGCATACCCAGAAAATGTGAGGACTTGAGCCTATTGAATATTCACATGTATGCATCTTTCATACATTTACTCGTTCTTCATGTGTGCACAATTCATGACTTTTGAACCTAGAACTTGCTCAAAGACCACTTGAAACGTTTTGTTAATCCGTAATGAATTAGAGATGATTAAGGCATTAGTTGAGCACCATGGCCAAAATATTCACCATCCATCTAAACACGAACTTTAGGAATCCCCTTTTGAACTAAACACTCATTAGCCTTTTCTTTTGTTCACCCACACCATCTCACCCTTGTTTTATTGTGTTTGCAAGACGATGATAGTGACTTATTGTGTTTTTATGCTTCGGATTTGTATGGTAATATACCAAAAGGCAAGTGTGGGGGTGCATTTTATTTTGTTGTAATTGTTCAAACAAAGAAAAAAAAATCAAAAACAAAAAGAAGGAATAAAGTTCCTCAAGAAAAAAAGAAAAGAAAAAAAAAAAGAAAAAAGAAAAAAAAAAATAGAGTTATTTTCTTGTATTATTTTCAATAAAAGGTTGGAGGAGAATAAGAAAGTTGTTTCGGGTATAGCATAGGTATGAGTTTCAAAGTCGTTGACTTGTCTTGCAAACATGTGAAACATTTTTCATTTCCAGTCCCTTCATTCATCATTCACTATTCACCATTCACCCTTTTGGCCCCGTTTATACCCTTGAAGCCCTTATGATCTAATGATTTGTGGATTAATTGTGGAGAGTTGGTTAATGAGCAAGCTTATGGGAACATTACTTGTGCAATTGTTATGAGAGTAAACACTTAACCCTAAACACTGAGCGGAAATATTTAGTGACCATTGTGAGCTTTAGTGGTTAATGTTGTTTCGATGTGCCTATTTGATTTCATGAGATTAATTGTATACTCGGTTTTCACACACTTCACCCGAGCATAAATGAGATGTGCATGTTAAAGACTTAGCAAATTCTTTAGCCTTGGTATATAATTTTTATTCTCTTGATTATAACTCTTCTGAACTCGCTGAGGGTTATGGTTGGAAAGACCATTTTGTTTTGTGTTTCGTTTTCTGTTTTGTGTTGTTCTGTTTTAAAGTTTTGTGTTTGCTAGAGGACTAGCAATAGCTAAGTGTGGGGGAATTTGACACGCTACAAGAGCGCGTCGATTTAAAAAATCCCTATCGGTAGTATAGTGTAAGTAGGGTATCGTTCACAACGGAGATCAAAGGGTGTACCTAACAAAAAATGTCACAAAGAATTAAATAAAATAAAGAATTATTATTAACAAGTATAAAGTATAAATATATACATATGTACAAAGTAAAAAGGGGAATTGAGAGATAAATTGAATGAAATAAATTAATTAAATTACAAAGAATAAATAAAATATGATGATGAAACACAAAGTATATAAAGTTCAGCCACATATATAAAAGTTTACCAATCATTAGACCGAAAATTAACCAAGTTCCCTAGCCATGAAACCGAAACTAACATATGTGGAATGCCCACACGGGTTATCATTCCCCAAATAAAACCTCTTCTATGAAAATTAACCTAGTGAACGCTCATCTAGATTAAACAATTAAACATGCAAAGGTGATCAATCAATAACATATCTAACGCATAGGAGAAGAGTTGTTAATTAAAGTGCGCGACCTAGCGAACGCTCGACTATCCGCGATCCTTCTTATTTTGATTCCGACCCGTTTGATAAGCCTTTACTACTTGTGAATTAGAATTAAAACCCTAATTCTAGCACAAATTACATGCAATCATCTTAAGTTTCGAACCTTAAAACAAGAACACATAAAAGATTCAATAAAACCGAATCAAATAAACGGAGTCACATAAGCTGCTAGAAGAACTAATTAATTAGGATCTAACAATCAAATAAACTCATAAATATAGGCTGAAAATTATATAAATCATGTCATGTTAACTAATACAAAGAATAATCAAGCAACAAAGAGGAACTCAAAAAGAGTAATTAAAGAATAAGTCGAAGTACACCATATGGAAAGTAGGAAGAACTCGAAGATCACAAACTCTTAAATCCTCACGCGAGTAACTCAAAAGCCGAGATTCCCAAGGTGATGATGATGGTGGTGATGATGGTTGATGGCTGGTGGTAATGGTGTAAACAGCTCCCCTCCTCCTTGAAGACTTGAAAACCCTAAATACTAGAGAATGAAAAATATGATGTGAGATGGAGAAGAGAAAGAGGAGGGTTTGTCCCTCCCCATTGGGGTGTGAATTGGTCAGAAGAATGAGGCTGCTATTTATAGGAGAATGGAGAGGAAGAAGAAGACAATGAAAGAAATAAAGAAAGAAAAGGAAGAGAAGTGGAATGTGAGTGGTAGAAAAGAAATGGTAAGTGGAATGGTGGAAATGAAGTCATATGGCAATGGACCATTTATTTAGGTAAAAGAAATCAAACACTAATATTGTGGGCAGAAAGAAGAGGAAAGAATATAGGGGTGAGTGGAGCATTGAAAATAAAAGAAGAGGAAAGAAATAAAAAGCAGACAGCACTGAGCAGTGCGCACTTAGAGCGGCATAATGGACGTTCCAACGGTTGGATGATTCTGAAATTTTAATACCGTATACCTAACATCCACATGCAGCGTGTATCAAAATTACAGCTAGATCTGACGGTGTAATTGGGAGATATGGGCTTCGCAAGTTGACTGATCTGCACAGGCAGAATGTCCGAAAATCTGGGCTTGGGCCTTTCCTCATGCTTTGTGAACCTGGGCCTTCCTTCATGGATTTGGGCCTGCCATCTTGGGTCTGGGCCTCCTTCTTAATGGGCCTCGCAAAAGCCCATTAGACTTCGTTTTTGCACATGTTCACATTAATACGTCATTTAGGACTCAAATATGGAAACTAAGCTAAAATAGCAAAGTTACAATTAAATCATAGCCAAATAGTAGGGAAAACACATTAAAAACGTCACACTTTGTGCTCCTATCAATAGCCCTGCCTCGTCGACCCTTCTCGCCGCTGCTGCTCGTCGCCGTTCCCGTCTGCATCTTCATCGCCGTAGCTGCTGCTCAGCAGTCCCGTGCCTTCTCCGCTGCACCACGCTTCCGCCGCCGTCTCTGGCCGCGCCTCTTACCAGCCATCGTCGCCGTTCCTCCCTTGCCGGCGCTACTCTTTGCCCGTGCCCAGAACCCATCGCCGTAATCACCGGAGCCCAGCCCCTAGCCGGCGTCCCTGCCATCCGATCCCGGCGTCTTCAATTCAGTCCTCTGGTACGCCCCAAAAGGAGCATCAATCTAAAAAAACCCTATCGGTAGTAGTATAGTGGTAGTAGGGTATCGTTCACAACGGAGATCAAAGGGTGTACCTAACAAAAATTGTCACAAAGAATTAAATAAAATAAAGAATTATTATTAACATGTATAAAGTATAAATATATACATATGTACAAAGTAAGGGGGTTTAAGAGATAAATTGAATGAAATAAATAAATTAAATTACAAAGAATAAATTAAATAAGATGGGATGAAACATAAAGTATATAAAGTTCAGCCACAAGTATACAAGTTTACGAATTATTGGACCGAAAATTAACCAAGTTCCCTAGCCATGAAACCGAAATTAACATATGTGGAAAGTTAGAAGCTAACCATTCCCCAAATAAAACCTCTCTACGAAAATTAACCTAAGTGAAAGCACCTAGATTAACCAATTAAACATGTCATCTTAGTCTAGAAAGCTAGCTAGTCAAACCATGTTTAACGCATAGAAGAAGAGTTGTTAATCAAAGTGCACGACCCATTATAGAAAAGTCCATATGTCCGCAATCCTTTTTATTTGACACCGACCTTTGTCCAAAGCCTTTACTACTTGTGAATTAGGTTTCCAAAACTATTAGGTGAATTGTAATCCCTAACTCTAGCTCCAATTATATGCAAATATTATAAGTATCGATCCCTATAACAGAAGCACATAAAAGTTTTCTATAAAACAGAATCAAATAAACGGAGTCACATAAGCTACTAGAAGAACTAATTAATTAGGATCCAATAACTAAATAAACTCATAAATATAGGCTGAAAATTATATAAATCATGTCATGTTAACTAATACAAAGAATAATCAAGCAACAAAGAGGAATTCATAAGAATAATTAAAGGAAAAGTCAGATTACACCATATGGAATAGCATGAAGACTTGAAGACCACGAAACCTTGAATCCTTGAAAGCAAGTAATCCAAACCGTGTGCAGCAAGGTGGTGATGATGATGGACGAAATTGATGGTGATGATGGTGATGGTGCAGCCGCCTTTCCTCCTCCTTGAAGCCTTGAGAACCCTAAATACTAGAGAATGGAAAATATGATGGAGAAGAGAAAGAGGAGGGTTTGTCCCTCCCCATTTGGGTGTGTTGAAGAGAAGAATGAGGCTGCTATTTATAGGAGAATGGAGAGGAAGAAGAAGACAATGCAAGAAATAAAGAAAGAAAGAGAAGAGAAGTGGAATTTAAGTGGGAGATAAAGAAATGGTAAGTGGCATGGTGGAAATGTAATGGGTTGCAATTAACCATTTATTTAGGTAAAAGAAATCAAACACTAATGGTATGGGTAGAAAGAAGAGGGAAGAATATAAGGGTGAGTGGAGCATTGAAAATAAAAGAAGAGGAAAGAAATAAAAAGCAGGCAGCACTGAGCTATTCCCACTTAGAACAGAATAATGCACGTTTGAACGGTTGGATGATTCTCAAATTTTAATACAGAATATCTAACACGCACATGCAGCGTGTATCAAAATTACAGCCAGATCGGATGGTGCAATTGGGAGTTATGGGCTTCGCAAGTTGACTAATCTGCACAGGCAGAATGTCCGAAAATCTGGGCTTGGGCCTTTCCTCATGCATTGTGAACTTGGGCCTTCCTTCATGGATTTGGGCCTTCCATCTTGGGTTTGGGCCTCCTTCTTGGGTTTGGGCCTTCCATCTTGGGCCTCATGGCAGACCACCTCATAATGGGCCTCGCAAAAGCCCATTAGACTTCGTTTCTGCACATGTTCACATTAATACATCATTTTGGACTCAAATATGGAAACTAAGCTAAAATAGCAAAGTTACAATTAAATCATAGCCAAATAGTAGGGAAAACACATTAAAAACGTCACACTTTGTGCTCCTATCAAATTCCCCCACACTTAGCTATTGCTAGTCCCTTAGCAACACAAAACGTCAAACAGAACAACACAAAACAGAAAAGGGAAACACAAAACATATATTCTTTCCAACCATAATCCTCAGCGAGTTCACAACAGTTGTAATCAACAGAATAAAAATTATATACCAAGGCTAAAGAATTTGCTAAGCATTTAACATGTACATCTCATTCATGCTCGGGTGTAGTGTGTGAAAACCAAGTATACAATTAATGTCAAGCAATCCAATAGGCACATATGAACAACATTAACCACTAAACCTCACAAGATTCACTAAATATTTCCGCTCAGTGTTTAGGGTTAAGTGTTTATTCTCAAAACAATTACACAAGTAGTGTTCCCATATGCTTGCTCATTAACCAACTCTCTACAATTAATCCACAAATCATCAGATCATAAGGACTTTTTAGGTGAAACAGGGACCAAAGGGTGGATGGTAAATAGTGAATGGTAAATGAAGTGAAATGAAAGGACTTGAAATGAAAAATGTTTCACATGTTTGCAAGACAAGTCAACGACTTTGAAACTCATACATATGCTAAACCCGAAACAACTCTTATTTTCCTCCAACCTTTTATTGAAAGTAATACAAGAAAATAACTCTATATTTTTTTTTCTTTCTGACATTTTTTTTTTCCTTTTCTATTCCTCTTTTTTCTTTGAGGAATTTATTCCTTCTTTTTATTTATGATTTTTTTTTTTTTTGAACAAATACAACAAAATAAATACACCCCCACACTTGCCTTTTGGTATACTACCATACAAATCAAAACCCGAAGCATAAGAACACAAGAAGTCACTATCATCGTCTTGCAAACATAAATAAAACAAGGGTGAGATGGTGTGGGTGAACAAAAGAAACGGCTAATGAGTGTTTAGTTCAAATGGGGATTCCTAAAGTTCGTGTTTAGATGGATGGTAAATATTTTGGCCATGGTGCTCAACTAATGCCTTACTCATTTCTAATTCATCACAGATTAACAAAACGTTTCAAGTGGTATTTGAGCAAGTTCTAGGTTCAAAACTCATGAATTGTGCACACATGAAGAACGAGTAAATGTATGAAATATGCATACATGTGAATATTCAATAGGCTCAAATCCTCACAGTTTCTGGGTATGCATGACAATGTATGTTTAAATGTGCTTCTCGGATTACAATCAATTAATCGAAACAGGTTATGTGAACATGGAAATTCGAGCAATCACAAGTTATGCATATTAAATCCAAAGCAAACTACACAAAGCCTTGACATATAATAAACATTCTCCTAATGACAACAATTAAACTCAATTCATCATCGGAATTGGAAAGAACAAAGCACAAAACAAACAATAACACACAAAACAGAAGCAAATATTTTTGTCATTTTTGATTTTTTTGATTTTTTTTTTTTTTTGATTTTTCAATGTAGGTAACAATACGTGACCACGGGACTCACTTAGTGCAATGGTAGGTTCAACGCTACCAAGGGAGTGAGTGTGATATAGTCGATATACCGTTACCGTAGAAAACGAAAACAAACAAATAAATAAACAACAGAAGCAATTTTTTTTTCTTTTTCAATTTTTTTTATTAGGGTAACAATACGTGACCACAGTGACTTACTAAGTGCAATGGTAGGTTCAACGCTACCAAGGGAGTAAGTATGATTTAGTCGATATATTGTTACCATAGAAAACAAAAACAAGTAAATTATTTTTTTGAATTTTTCAAATTTTTTTTTTCAAATTTTTTTCTTTTCTTTTTAATAAACCTTCCCCCCACACTTGAATTAAACATTGCCCTCAATGTTAGACAAATATTTCACGAAAATGAGAAATTCAAGCATGGTTATTGAATTTAAACACACATACATAAATAAACACACAACATAAACAGAAGTAAACACACAACAGTTAAGTAAATGAAAAGGGAAACAGAAAGACTCCCCTTTGAAGATCGTGAAGCTCCTCCCGAAGCAAGTCACCAACAGTCACAAACAAGGCTAGCAGGGCCTTGCATCCAACGTTTGCTCCTTAATTGACTGCGGTTCTGATCCTTTGAAGTGTGTCCTGGACAAGTGTAGTGGCCGACTCCACGGCAGACTTGGCTGATGTAGCCTTCACCGAGATCTGGAACACTATGGTAAGTAGACTTCCATCAAGAATAGCTCCGGATACGTTTGGCAGAATGGAGAAGCCTGAAGACATAAGCGGAAATGGCTCCGGTTGAACTCCAGATAGCAAACACTGGAAAATGGAATGGTTAATCGGCGCATAAATCACAGACGACCCTGTTGCATCGGTGCAACACTCCTGAAGAATGAGGAAGTCGTTGTGACTATCTATAGCGAGCACCGAGATCTGGTTCCGCGGGTCAAGACCGATGGTGAAGTTTGCTAGCACACGCACAGAGCTGTCCATCGACATGCTATCCCACATTGGTCTAGTCCGAACGTCTTTGAGGAACTCAAAGATCCCGGTGTGATGAGATAGATGAACGACGGAACAACCAGCAGTACGATTGACTCCAGGGGGCTTGCTCGGATCACCCCTTCGCTTGTTGGTCCTGACCTCCATTCGAGTGTCTCTTGTTCGATTCGAACAAGTCCAATGGTGGTACGTGGAGTTGCTGATGTCGTTGAAGAAACAGATCGTCATCTGTTTTGCCATTTCCGCAAGTCCTCTTCTTCCTTCAAGAGAAATAATCGAGTCACCGGGTGAAGAGTGGATACCTGTGGCGCACATGTAGCGCTCGGCTTGTCGTTGGAGGGTTGAGATCCAACGCTTTGCACCAAAAGCGAACCCTGAATGAACAAAAGGTTCGAAACTGGCCTTCATCTCTTTCTCGCGTACATCCACGTGCTCCACCCAAGTGACCAAGGAAGATCCATTATGCAAATCACGTATCAGGCATCCGGAGGGGCGTTTTCGGCATATAGATCTCACGGAAGGCTTCGGATTTGTGCGCAATTCATCCACGGAGACATCCACGACGACCCAACTTCCATCCAGTTGTTGGTGAGAATACCGAACGAACTGGACTTCACGAGTCGAAACGAGATGAGATGGCACCAGAAACTCGGCCGACATCACCTGCATATGCTCCTCGTAGCCTTCTTCGTTGCTGGAGGAAAGGATCTCCAACGTCTTGGCGTTTGTGATCATGCTACAGAAGACTGGCAACCATCGACCAACATCCATTAAGATCTGAACGATGGTGGTCGGATAAAGATGGATGGTTGCCGAGTGTCTCGACGATTCGGCTTTGAAGTACGGAGCAGGTTCAGCTCGTTGAAACACTCGCAAGTACTCGGCCCTATGAAGAGTCTCGGGATGAATAGACGTGTCGGGAGTCGGTGAAGTTATCCACAAAGGAAATCCGGCAGTGGCCATGAGCAGGAGCTCGTGTTTGGCCTTACGGACGATATCCGAGATCAAGTCGGTGTGGACTCCGACAAGATCATGAGCAGGTCCGGGAAGGGTGTCAGATGGCAAAGGTATGGATGGGCGCTCGACTAGGGTAGGCATGAGGCTCCGCACATCCCGTCTCAAGTGGTCCATGTCGATGGAATCGTCGGACAACTCGAGAATAGGCTCTTGTTGTTGAGGAACAACTTCGAGCCTTCGCCTAGGCACATCTGAGTGCGGAACAGGACCTCCGCAATTGGGACAGATGCCGCTGTGGAGAGCATCGACGAGTCGTTGATTCTGCATTTGAAGCTCCTCGTTTTTGCTCACCAGCTGATCGTTTCTTTTCTCTAGCTCGGCAATACGCTGCTCGGAAGACTGGATACCGAACTTCTTCCTATTTCTCGACCCCCAATAGTAGACTTGGTCTTCTTCTAGTCCGATTTTTGGACCAAATCTTTCTCGTTGTGGTTTCGTGGGGTGAGAATACACCGCAAAGAAAGCCGCCAGTGCTTCTCTCTGAGCTTTGGTGTACTTCGACCTCGGAAGTCTCCTATAGACAGGAGCGGCTTCCGGCTCAACAGGTGGATCAGCAACCAAGATTGGTGCTTGAGGTAGTGGTTGCGGTTGTGGTTGTGGCTCGGTCGGCATGCTAGCATCGGCGCTATTGAGCATGCTCGGTGGAATTATTTCAGCCAGACCTTCAAAGATTGGGTTCTCTGAAGGACCTGCCTGAAACAAGTCGCTGAAAGAATTGACTCTTTTGGCCATTTCTGGGTTGGGAAGGGAGGATAACTTTCTGGGAATTAGGGAGGTTTCTGGGAAAACTGAAGAACACGAAGAACACACGAGAGAGAAAACGAGAGAGAGAGTGAGAGAGACTAAGGGAAAACGCGTGGAATGACCTAAGGAAACTAACGCAAAACGAAGGGGAAGGGAACGGAATGGACGGACGCGTGTCCAAAGTCGAAGACAAAGATCCGTAAATCACGGATCGAGCGACGAAAGTCGCAAAGGGAATAGTGGAACGCGCGCACGATTTATTAAAAAATTCGGCCGACGCAAAAGTCGAGCGTCGGCCCAATCACATTTTTTTCTTGATTTTCGATTTTTTATTTTTTTTATTTTTTTAATACTTTACGAAAAGTCGTAAAGTGAACAGTGATAACGCGTAGCACACGCGCTTGCCGACACTTTAAACAGGCTTGGGCCATCGGAATGGTCTGGGCCTTAAAGTGGGCCTGGGCCAAAGAAAACTCCGGCCCATTATTGGTGGGGTTAACTAATGGGCCTAAAAACGAACAGGCCCGACACACTAATGGGCTTGGGTTACGGGTTTTGGGCTTCGTGAATGACACGAGCCCAATGGGCCAAATTTTTTTATTTATTATTATTTTTTTTTACGAAACCTAAAACCCTAACCAATCACACAAATGGGCCTAGGGCCCAATAACAATTAACTACAACAAGCCCAAAAATAAAACAAACAGTAAAAAAAAAATTACCAACAGTAAAACAAAAGAAAACACTCTTTTTTTTTATTTACAATTAAAATTTTTTATTTTTTATTTTTTATTTTATTTTTTTAAATCAAATAAATAACGAGAGTGAAAAGAAAACTTACCTTGTTACTCCCGAGGAAACCGAAAATCACCAACAAGACATCAACCTCAAGGTTTTTCAACCTTGACTTCCTATACGTATGCTCCGATGTATGTGGTAGAATTTCCGATAAACCCGGATTATTTCCTATACAAAATAAAAAGGTTAGTAATAAATTTACAAAATAAAAACAAAATATTTACAAAGTTAAAAATATGTCACAAATTATCTATACAAAATGAATGAATAAATTTTCCTATGTCTACGTATATTTTATTTACACAATACACTTAAGTGTACAAAAATATTTTCCTTTGCCTGAATATAGTTGAAAAAAAATGAAAGTTGATTCCAAGCGGTAACTCAAGGTGGACTTACGGCCTAGGTGCAATGCCTTGACGTAAATGACTTTCCGTGTTTTCAGAAGGCGAATGGCCAGATCACAAGAGATAAGCGAGAGGCAGGATTCATTTAGTGGACTAGTCCTCTGAATCCAATTTTACAAACCCGTCACCCAGGGTCTCGATCATATCTAGACACCATTCATGTGCCCCTTACTCAGTTGAGAAAGCACTTAAGTGTTCGACAATTCTCCAAGTGTTAATAAAGGCCGCCCTCAACCTCAAATAACCTTACGGTGAAAATGAAGGGTTTAGGCCAATATTAACAAAAGGACCTTACCTATTTCCGTTCAAGTTACAACTTACAACAACAAAAAATAATCAACTATATAAAAGACACCTAAATATAATTACTAAGTGTAAAATTAGTAAGTATATATAAAATTAACAAGTATTATTGACAAGTAATATAAACAAGTAATATGAACAGTTTAAAAAAAATAGTTAGGAATTTTCAATCCCCGTCGACGGCGCCAAAAATTGGTACGCCCCAAAAGGAGCATCAATCTAAAAAAACCCTATCGGTAGTAGTATAGTGGTAGTAGGGTATCGTTCACAACGGAGATCAAAGGGTGTACCTAACAAAAATTGTCACAAAGAATTAAATAAAATAAAGAATTATTATTAACATGTATAAAGTATAAATATATACATATGTACAAAGTAAGGGGGTTTAAGAGATAAATTGAATGAAATAAATAAATTAAATTACAAAGAATAAATTAAATAAGATGGGATGAAACATAAAGTATATAAAGTTCAGCCACAAGTATACAAGTTTACGAATTATTGGACCGAAAATTAACCAAGTTCCCTAGCCATGAAACCGAAATTAACATATGTGGAAAGTTAGAAGCTAACCATTCCCCAAATAAAACCTCTCTACGAAAATTAACCTAAGTGAAAGCACCTAGATTAACCAATTAAACATGTCATCTTAGTCTAGAAAGCTAGCTAGTCAAACCATGTTTAACGCATAGAAGAAGAGTTGTTAATCAAAGTGCACGACCCATTATAGAAAAGTCCATATGTCCGCAATCCTTTTTATTTGACACCGACCTTTGTCCAAAGCCTTTACTACTTGTGAATTAGGTTTCCAAAACTATTAGGTGAATTGTAATCCCTAACTCTAGCTCCAATTATATGCAAATATTATAAGTATCGATCCCTATAACAGAAGCACATAAAAGTTTTCTATAAAACAGAATCAAATAAACGGAGTCACATAAGCTACTAGAAGAACTAATTAATTAGGATCCAATAACTAAATAAACTCATAAATATAGGCTGAAAATTATATAAATCATGTCATGTTAACTAATACAAAGAATAATCAATTAACAAAGAGGAATTCATAAGAATAATTAAAGGAAAAGTCCGATTACACCATATGGAATAGCATGAAGACTTGAAGACCACGAAACCTTGAATCCTTGAAAGCAAGTAATCCAAACCGTGTGCAGCAAGGTGGTGATGATGATGGACGAAATTGATGGTGATGATGGTGATGGTGCAGCCGCCTTTCCTCCTCCTTGAAGCCTTGAGAACCCTAAATACTAGAGAATGGAAAATATGATGGAGAAGAGAAAGAGGGGTAGTATAGTAGTGTAAGTAGGGTATCGTTCACAACGGAGATCAAAGGGTGTACCTAACAAAAAATGTCACAAGAAATTAAATAAAATAAATAATTATTATTAACAAGTATAAAGTATAAATATATACATATGTACAAAGTAAACGTGGGGTTTAAGAGATTAATTGAATGAAATTAATTAATTAAATTACAAAGAATAAATTAAATAAGATGGGATGAAACATAAAGAATATAAAGTTCAGCCACAAGTATACAAGTTTACCAATTATTGGACCGAAAATTAACCAAGTTCCCTAGCCATGAAACCGAAATTAACATATGTGGAATGCTGGACCGCCAATTATCATTCCCCAAATAAAACCACTTTCATGAAAATTAACCTAAGCGACCGCACCTAGATTAATCAATCAAACATGCAAAGGTAGCTAATCAAAACATGTCCAACGCATAAAAGAAGAGTTGTTAATTAAAGTGCACGACCTAGTGGGACCGCCCATCTATCCGTGATCCTTTTTATTTGTTTCCGACCTCTTTCCAAAGCCTTTACTACTTGTGAATTAGAATTAAAACTCTAATTCTAGCACCAATTATATGCAATCATCTTAAGTCTGCAACCTTAAAACAAAAACATATAAAAGTTATCTACTTAAACAAAATCAAATAAACGGAGTCACATAAGCTACTAGAAGAACTAATTAATTAGGATCCAACAATTAAATAAACCCATAAACAAAGGCTGAAAATTATATAAATCATGTCATGTTAACTAATACAAAGGATAAACAAGCAACAAAGAGGCATAAATTTAAAGGCTAAGTCGAAATACACCGTATGAATAGCATGAAGATCTTGAAGCCACATCTTGAATCCTTGACCACAAGTAATCCAAGCCGTGAAGACAAGGTGATGATGGTGATGGTGATGTTGAATAGGGGCTGGTGGTGATGGTGTAGCCGCCTTCTCCTCCTCCTTGAAGTCTTGAAAACCCATAGTATTAGAGAATGGAAAATATGATGTGAGAAGAGAAAGAGGAGGGTTTGTCCCTCCCCATTGGGGTGTGTTGAAGAGAAGAATGAGGCTGCTATTTATAGGAGAATGGAGAGGAAGAAGAAGACAATGCAAGAAATAAAGAAAGAAAGAGAAGAGAAGTGGAATTTAAGTGGGAGATAAAGAAATGGTAAGTGGCATGGTGGAAATGTAATGGGTTGCAATTAACCATTTATTTAGGTAAAAGAAATCAAACACTAATGGTATGGGTAGAAAGAAGAGGGAAGAATATAAGGGTGAGTGGAGCATTGAAAATAAAAGAAGAGGAAAGAAATAAAAAGCAGGCAGCACTGAGCTATTCCCACTTAGAACAGAATAATGCACGTTTGAACGGTTGGATGATTCTCAAATTTTAATACAGAATATCTAACACGCACATGCAGCGTGTATCAAAATTACAGCTAGATCGGACGGTGCAATTGGGAGTTATGGGCTTCGCAAGTTGACTAATCTGCACAGGCAGAATGTCCGAAAATCTGGGCTTGGGCCTTTCCTCATGCATTGTGAACTTGGGCCTTCCTTCATGGATTTGGGCCTTCCATCTTGGGTTTGGGCCTCCTTCTTGGGTTTGGGCCTTCCATCTTGGGCCTCATGGCAGACCACCTCATAATGGGCCTCGCAAAAGCCCATTAGACTTCGTTTCTGCACATGTTCACATTAATACATCATTTTGGACTCAAATATGGAAACTAAGCTAAAATAGCAAAGTTACAATTAAATCATAGCCAAATAGTAGGGAAAACACATTAAAAACGTCACACTTTGTGCTCCTATCATCCTCCTCTTCCGTCGCCGCTACAATCACCGCACCGTCGATCTCCCTTGCGCCGGCGTCGCTCCAATCTCCCCTCACCGGTCTCTCTCTCTGATCTGCAGAATTGAAAATCCCAGAAGAGAAATCGTGAAATGAAGAGGAAGAGCAGCTATTAAAGCTGACTTGGCTTAGGAGGACTTTCGTTGGAAAGTCAAAGGAAGACTTGGATTGGGCCGGTCAACAAAAGGAAAGAAGAATGGGCTGTTTACTATGTACACCCTCCAAGCCCAATGGCCCAACGTCAATTTGATCACTGCACCCGCCACATCCAAATGCATTTTTACGATACTATAGCTGAGTCTGCCACCTTCGCCTGCCAGACAGTGTCCATTTTCATGGACACAACAGTAACATTTTTCCCAAACTCTGTTTATTTATTATAATTTATTTTTGTTTAATTAACTATTCGTGAATAATTTTGGGAAATGTTATTGTTTGTTTATTTTCTATTTTGTGTAATAAATTGGATTGAAGTTGATTGATTCTTCTAGCAGCTTATGTGAATTTTGTTTGTTTGGTTTTATCTTTAATGTTGAAACTAAATAATAAGGATCGCGGATAGACGAGCGTTCGCTAGGTCGCGCACTTGAATTAACAACTCTTTTTCTATGCGTTAGACATGTTTAGATTAATCACCTTTGCATGTTTAATTGTTTAATCTAGATGAGCGTTCACTAGGTTGATTTCATGGGAGAAGTTTATTTGGGGAATGATAACCTGCGTAGGCATTCTACATGTGTTAGTTTCGGATTCATGGCTAGGGAGTTGGTTAATCTTCAAAACAATATTTGTGTGTGTGTTTTCTTGTTTTCAAAAATAATAAAAATCCAAAAATATTTCTTTTTATTGTTTTCAAAATTATCAAAAACCCCCAAAAATACTTTTGTATATAATGTATATTTTTGTAAATAGAAACAATACTGTATAGTTTATTTAATTTTGTATATATATATATTCTTTATTCTTTATACTTGTAAATATTAATTCTTTATTTAATTTAATTTATTGTGACATTAAAAAGTAAATATAACAATCTTCTGTGGGAAAAACCTTTATTTCCCATTATACTTTACAACGACAATTGTTAGGAATTTAGGTAATAAATTAATGACGTAGGTGAAAATACCTCTAATCATCTTCAAGTCTTCATGCTATTCCATATGGTGTAATCTGACTTTTCCTTTAATTATTCTTATGAATTCCTCTTTGTTGCTTGATTATTCTTTGTATTAGTTAACATGACATGATTTATATAATTTCCAGCCTATTTATATGAGTTTATTTAGTTATTGGATCCTAATTAATTAGTTCTTCTAGTAGCTTATGTGACTCTGTTTACTTGATTCTGAATTATAGAAAACTTTTATGTGTTTATGTTATAGGGATCGATACTTATAATATTTGCATATAATTGGAGCTAGAGTTAGGGATTACAATTCACCTAATAGTTTTGGAAACCTAATTCACGAGTAGTAAAGGCTTTGGACAAAGGTCGGTGTCAAATAAAAAGGATTGCGGACATATGGACTTTTCTATAATGGGTCGTGCACTTTAATTAACAACTCTTTTCTATGCGTTAAATATGGTTTGATTAGCTAGCTTTCTAGACTAAGATGGCATGTTTAATTGGTTAATCTAGGTGCTTTCACTTAGGTTAATTTTCGTAGAGAGGTTTTATTTGGGGAATGGTTAGCTTCTAACTTTCCACATATGTTAATTTCGGTTTCATGGCTAGGGAACTTGGTTAATTTTCGGTCCAATGATTAATAAACTTGTGTATATGTGGCTGAACTTTATATACTTTGTGTTTCATCCCATCTCATTTAATTTATTCTTTGTAGCTTAATTAATTTATTTCATTCAATTTATCTCTTAAACCCCCTTACTTTGTACATATGTATATATTTATACTTTATACATGTTAATAATAATTCTTTATTTTATTTAATTCTTTGTGACAATTTTTGTTAGGTACACCCTTTGATCTCCGTTGTGAACGATACCCTACTATGCACTATACTACTACCGATAGGGTTTTTTTTAAATTGATGCTCCTTTTTGGCGTATCAGAACGTGAGGAGTTGTTACCCGATTCTTCAGAGTAACTTTGTAGAAATGACTCTTTGTTTTCCCTTAACCTTTGGATCCTTTGTTGAATAGTAGAGAGTGGTGAGAGTTCAGAGGACATTCATTAATACCTAAACAAAAGTTTACAAAGTTAGTACAAGGTTTACAAAATAAATACAAGATATATTATACAAGTATAAGTAATATGTACGAAAATAATAAATGAATGAAAATAATAAATGAAATTCCTATTTGTGTATATTAATTTTATTCACACAATTAGGTTTTCGTTTGTACCCTTTACATAGTCAAAAACCAAGTTGATTCCAAACGGTAACCCAATGTGGAACGTGCGGCCTAGGTGCAATGCCTTGACTTAAATGACTTTCCGTGGTTTCAGAAGGCGAATGGCCAGATCATATGAGAATAAGCGAGGGGCAGGATTCATTTAGTGGTACTACGGAGGCAAGCCCCTATCGACTTTCGTCTGTCTATAGTCCTCTGAATCCAAAACCTGTCACCAAGGGTCTCGACCTAGACACCATCCATGTGCCCCTTACTCTGTTGAGAAAGCACTTAAGTGTTCGACAATTCTCCAAGTGTTAATAAAGGCCGCCCTCAACCTCAAGTGACCTTTGCAAGGTACAAATGAAGGGTTTAGGCCAATATTAACAAAAGGACCTTACCTATTTCCGTTTCAAGTTACAACTCACAACAACTCAAATAATCAACCACATAACGGACACCTAAATAAATTACTAAGTGTTACAAAATCAGTAAGTATAATTCTCAAATATTCACAAGTATAAAACGTCACAAGTATAAATGTTAGGCATATAAACAATATTTTTGATCCCCGCCGACGGCGCCAAAAATTGATAGGCTACAAGTGTGCATCAATTTAAAACCCTAAAAGCATTGTAGTAAAGAATAAGTAGGGATCGTTCCAACGGAGATCGAGGGTGTACCTAACAAAGAATGTCACAAAGAATTAATATTTACAAATATAAACAAAATATGTACACAAAATCAAGGGGTGATTGAGAATTGTTTACGAAAATTAAGTAACTAACTACAAAGAATGAATTAAATGGAATAAATCGATGGAACATAGATCAATTAATCAACATCTTAAGTATACTCATTTATCAATTATCAGATTGAAACTTAACTAAATCCCTAGTCATGAATTCGAAATTAACACATGTAAGATGTTGGACCACCATACATCTCCCAAATAAATATCTCTCTATGAATTCCAACCTAAACGACCACACCTAGGTTAAACAATTAAACATGCAAAGATAGCTAGCCTAAACATGTTCAACGCATAGAAACATACTTGTTAATTAAAGTGCATGACCTAGTGAGACCACTCTACTATCCATGATCCTTCTCATCTGATTCTATCAATTAAGGCAAAATCAAACAAGCAAATCCACATAAACTACTAGAAGAATCAATCAACTTCAATCCAACAACCAAATAAACTTGTATAAATAATCTGGAAATTTAAATGATCCATGAAATGTTAACTAATACAAAGGTAATCAAGCAACAAAGAGGTATGAATTTAAAGGTTAAAACGTAATACACCATATGAAATAGTTAAGATCTTGAAACCACAAAACCTTGAATCCTTGACCACAAGTGATCTGATTAGAGGATTAAAACCGAGGTCATTTTGTTATTACCTAAATTCCTAACAATTGTCGTTGTAAAGTATAATGGGAAATAAAGGTTTTTCCCACAGAAGATTGTTATATTTACTTTTTAATGTCACGAAAAATTAAATTAAATAAAGAATTATTATTAACAAGTATAAAGAATAAAGAATATATATATATACAAAATTAAATAAACTATACAGTATTGTTTCTATTTACAAAAATATACATTATATACAAAAGTATTTTTGGGGGTTTTTGAGATTTTTGAAAACAATAAAAAGAAATATTTTTGGATTTTTATTATTTTTGAAAACAAGAAACACACACAAATATATTGTTTTGAAGATTAACTAACTCCCTAGCCATGAATCCGAAACTAACACATGTAGAATGCCTACGCAGGTTATCATTCCCCAAATAAACTTCTCCCATGAAATCAACCTAGTGAACGCTCATCTAGATTAAACAATTAAACATGCAAAGGTGATTAATCTAAACATGTCTAACGCATAGAAAAAGAGTTGCTAATTCAAGTGCGCGACCTAGCGAACGCTCGTCTATCCGCGATCCTTATTATTTAGTTTCAACATTAAAGATAAAACTAAACAAACAAAATTCACATAAGCTGCTAGAAGAATCAATTAACTTCAATCCAACAATTATTACACAAAATAGAAAATAAACAAACAATAACATTTCCCAAAATTTATTCACGAATAGTTAATTAAACAAAAATAAATTATAATAAATAAACGAGTTTGGGAAAAATGTTACTGTTGTGTCCATGAAAATGGACACTGTCTGGCAGGCGAAGGTGGCAGACTCAGCTATAAAAACGGACATTTGGATGTGGCGGGTGTACTTAGCAATTGGGCATTGGGCCTGGATGCTATTGGGCTTTTGGGTTAGGCCCAATTCTTTTCTTCTTGGTTCAGCCCATGTTTGACTTTTCCACGCTAGCCTTTGCATTCGGTTGACTCGTGCCCAGCCCCATTGCAATTGGCCCATGTTGACTTTTCAACATAGCAGCCAAGCTCTAAGCATCATCTTGCAGCTTTCACGATTTCATCTTTGTTCTTTCTTTATTTCTGGGCAGGGAGAACGAGAGAGAGACGGCGGCTTGACGGCGCCGGCCGGACGCGAGAGGGGCGACGGGCGGAAGAGGTTCACGGTAGGCGCGGTAGTGACAGGCGGCGGCGAGGTGGATGAGCTGGTGTGCGTCGGCGACGAACGAGAGATGCGGCGCTGCGGAGGCATCGAGCAGCAGCAATGAAGATGTGCACGGGATTTTCGCCGGGAAGGGATGAGTAGATGGGCTCGACGCGTCGCGGCAGAGGAGAGGCACGGGCTGAAAGCAGCGATGTGGGTGCGGTGACGGAGACGACGCCGGCAGATGGTGGCCGGGCCGGGACGGCGAAGATGCGGCGCCGGCTTGAATGGTGAGCACGGGCTCGTGGCGGGGTAGCAGGTCCGAACGGTGATGGCGGCAGCTGCTTGGACAGATGGGTTCGCCGGCGGTGTGGTGAGCTTGGCAAGATCGATTGCGGCATCGATGGCATCGGGGCTTGAACGACGCCGGAGAAGGCACGGGGACGCCGTGAGCCGGGCACGGCGATGGGTACCTGCAAAACAAAAGAAGATAATTAGTTTGTTTTATTATGAATTTGCAGGAAAAGAAAAGCAGAGGAGATGGAGGAAAGGAGCAATTGACAGCCATGGTGGATTGATGTCGTGAGTTTTCTCGGGCTGCTTTGAATTGGAGTTGGCGGTAGGCTTTTCTTCCAAACTTGCAAAAGAAAAAGAAGAGACAATTAGATTGTATTTCTTTGTGAATTTGTGCTTGCAGGGGCTGCTTAAATAGCAGAGGAAGAGGGCAGAAGCAGCCAACGGTGAAGAGAAACTATTGTGCTCGTGAAGCCGGAAAGGTAATGATCGTGGAGCACTTGATTGATTCCCGATGGAATTGAGGCCATGTTAGGGAGGAAAGTGAGCTGAAGAACAATCAAGCCATGTGAGGAGGGAGTGGTAGTGCTTGCCGGCAGTGGAGGAAAACCGGGAAGAATTTGGACTGCAGTCAAATAGGGAGAATCGTGAACATGTGAGCTGCAACAACAAAAGAAACATAACAAAAAGAAATAAACAAGAAATAATTATAAAATAAAATAAAATAAAAACAAAATAAAATAATAAAGCAAATAAAATAAAAATGAATATAAAAAAGAAATAATTATTAGAGAAAATAAAATGGTGGTTTCAAAACATGTATCGCCACCGCGTGTGGTGGTTGCGCCACTTTATGTGGTGGTTCGCCGACAAATTGTCGGGATTCGGAACGGTTCCCGAAATCTTCGTACAATATTTTATTCCACAAATGAATGTCACGGTTGACTTTCCGAATTACGCTGAAAACCTCCAAAATGCACCTATTCTGTGCAGATTAACATTTTCCTGGTATTTTCCCTAAAAACACAAAAACAAATATTAAATAGACAATTAAGCTTTCGGAATAGCAAAATCCAGTAATTAAAGACACTTTGTGAACGTATTTTACGTTCACATCACACCCCTACACTTGAACTATTGCTAGTCCTCTAGCAAACACAGAACAAAACAACACAAAACAGAAAGGGAAACACAAAACAGACAGTCTTTCCAACCATAATCCTCAGCGAGTTCGAAAGAATTATAATCAAGAGAATAAAAATTATATACCAAGGCTAACGAATTTGCTAAGTCTTTAACATGCACATCTCATTTATGCTCGGGTGTAGTGTGTGAAAACCAAGTATACAATTAATGTCAAGCAATCCAATAGGCACATTGAAACAACATTAACCACTAAAGCTCACAATGATCACTAAATATTTCCGCTCAGTGTTTAGGGTTAAGTGTTTACTCTCAAAACAATTACACAAGTAGTGTTCCCATAAGCTTGCTCATTAACCAACTTTCCACAATTAATCCACAAATCATTAGATCATAAGGGCCTTTAGGGTGAAACAGGGGCCAAAGGGTGGATGAATGGTAAATGGGGAATGGTATGAAGGGACTGGAAATGATAAATGATTTACATGTTTGCAAGACAAATCAACGACTTTGAAACTCATACCTATGCTATACCCGAAACAACTCTTATTTTCCTCCAACATTTTATTGAAAATAATACAAGAAAATAACTCTATTTTTGGAATTTCTCTTCTTTTTTTTTCTTCTTTTTTTTTCTTTCTCTTTTTTTTTTTTTTTTTTTTGAGGAATTTATTCCTTCTTTTTATTTCTGATATTTTTTTTTTTTCTTTGATCAAATACAACAAAATAAATACACCCCTACACTTGCCTTTTGGTATACTACCATACAAATCCGAAGCATAAAAACATAAGAAGTCACTATCATCGTCTTGCAAACATAATAAAACAAGGTTGAAATGGTGTGGGTGAACAAAAGAAACGGCTAATGAGTGTTTAGTTCAAAAGGGGATTCCTAAAGTTCGTGTTTAGATGGATGGTGAATAATTTGGCCATGGTGCTCAACTAATGCCTTACTCATTTCTAATTCATTACAGATTAACAAAATGTTTCAAGTGGTCTCTGAGCAAGTTCTAGGTTCAAAAACTCATGAATTGTGCACACATGAAGAACGAGTAAATGTATGAAATATGCATACATGTGAATATACAATAGGCTCAAATCCTCACATTTTCTGGGTATGCATGACAATGTATGTTCAAATGTGCTTCTCGGATTGCAATCAATTAATCGAAACAGGTTATGTGAACATGGAATTTCGAGCAATCATAAGTTATGCAGATTAAATCCAAAGCAAACTACACAAAACCTTAGCATATAATCAATATTTTCCAAATCATAACAATTAAACTCAATTCATCATCGGGATTGGAAAGAATACAACACAATAAACCACACAAAAACACACAAACAGAAGCAAATATTTTTGTAATTTTTCAGATTTTTTTGATTTTTTTTTATTTTTCAATTTAGGGTAACAATACGTGACCACAGTGACTTACTAAGTGCAATGGTAGGTTCAACGCTACCAAGGGAGTAAGTATGATTTAGTCGATATATTGTTACCGTAGAAAACAAAAACAAGTAAATTATTTTTTTGAATTTTTCAAATTTTTCAAATTTTTTCTTTTCTTTTCAATAAACATTCCCCCCACACTTGAATTAAACATTGTCCTCAATGTTAGACAGATATTTCACGAAAATGAGAAATTCAAGTATGGTTATTGAATTTAAACACACAAACAGAAATCAACCGAAGTAAACACACAAACTGAAATAAACACACAACATAACACGAAGTAAACACACAACATGAAGTAAATGAAAAGGGAAACGAAAGACTCCCCCTTGAAGATCATTAAGCTCCTCCCGAAGCAAGTCACCAACAGTCACAAACAAGGCTAGCAGGGGCCTTGCATCCAACGTTTGCTCCTTAATTGACTGCGGCTCTGATCCTTTGAAGTGTGTCCCGGACAAGGGTAGTTGCCGACTCCACGGCAGACTTGGCCGATGTAGCCTTCACCGAGATCCGGAACACTATAGTCGGCGGTGTTCCGTCAAGTACAGCTCCGGATACGTTAGGCGAATGGAGAAGCCCGAAGACATAAGCGGAAATGGCTCCGGTTGAACTCCGCATATAGCAAACACTTGGAAAATGGAATGGTTGATCGGTGCATAAATCACAGACGACCCCGTTGCATCGGTGCAACACTCCCGAAGAATAAGGAAATCGTTGTGACTATCTATGGCGAGCACCGAAATCTGGTTCCGCGGGTCAAGACCGATTGTGAAATTTGCTAGCACACGTACAGAGCTGTCCATCGACATACTATCCCACGGTCGGTCTCGTCGAACGTCTTTGAGGAACTCAAAGATCCTAGTGTGATGAGATAGATGAACAACGGAACAACCAGCAGTACGATTGACTCCAGGGGGCTTGCTCGGATCACCCCTTCTCTTGTTGGTCCTGACCTCCATTCGAGTGTCTCTTGTTCGGTTCGAACAAGTCCAGTGGTGGTACGTGGAGTTGCTGATGTCGTTGAAGAAACAGATCGTCATCTGTTTTGCCATTTCCGCAAGTCCTCTTCTTCCTTCAAGAGAAATAATCGAGTCACCGGGTGAAGAGTGGATACCTGTGGCGCACATGTAGCGCTCGGCTTGTCGTTGGAGGGTTGAGATCCAACGCTTTGCACCAAAAGCGAACCCTGAATGAACAAAAGGTTCGAAACTGGCCTTCATCTCTTTCTCGCGTACATCCACGTGCTCCACCCAAGTGACCAAGGAAGATCCATTATGAAGATCACGTATCAGGCATCCGGAGGGGCGTTTTCGGCAAATCGATCTCACGGAAGGCTTTGGATTGGAACGCAATTCATCCACGGAGACATCCACGACGACCCAACTTCCATCCAGTTGTTGGTGAGAGTACCTAACGAACTGGACTTCACGAGTTGAAACGAGGTGAGATGGTACCAGAAACTCGGCCGACATCACTTGCATATGCTCCTCGTAGCCTTCTTCGTTGCTGGAGGAAAGGATCTCCAACGTCTTGGCGTTTGTGATCATGCTACAGAAGACTGGCAACCATCGACCAACATCCATTAAGATCTGAACGATGGTGGTCGGATAAAGATGGATGGTTGCCGAGTGTCTCGACGATTCGGCTTTGAAGTACGGAGCAGGTTCAGCTCGTTGAAACACTCGCAAGTACTCGGCCCTATGAAGAGTCTCGGGATGAATAGACGTGTCGGGAGTCGGTGAAGTTATCCACAGAGGAAATCCAGCAGTGGCCATGAGCAGGAGCTCGTGTTTGGCCTTACGGACGATATCCGAGATCAAGTCAGTGTGGACTCCGACAAGATCGTGAGCAGGTCCGGGAAGGGTGTCAGATGGCACAGGTATGGATGGGCGCTCGACTAGGGTAGGCATGAGGCTCCGCACATCCCGTCTCAAGTGGTCCACGTCGATGGAATCATCGGACAACTCAAGAATAGGCTCTTGTTGTGGAGGAACAACTTCGAGCCTTCGCCTAGGCACATCTGAGTGCGGAACAGGACCTCCGCAATTGGGACAGATGCCGCTGTGGAGAGCATCGACGAGTCTTTGATTCTGCATTTGAAGCTCCTCGTTCTTGCTCACCAGCTGATCGTTTCTTTTCTCTAGCTCGGCAATACGCTGCTCGGAAGACTGGATACCGAACTTCTTCCTATTTCTCGACCCCCAATAGTAGACTTGGTCCTCCTCAAGTCCGATTTTCGGACCAAATCTTTCTCTTTGTGGCTTGGTGGGGTGAGAATACACCGCAAAGAAAGCCGCCAGTGCATCTCTCTGAGCTTTGCTGTACTTCGACCTCGGAAGTCTCCTATAGACAGGAGCGGCTTCCGGCTCAACAGGTGGATCAGCAACCAAGATTGGTGCTTGAGGTAGTGGTTGCGGTTGTGGTTGGGGCTCGGTCGGCATGCTAGCATCGACGCTATTGAGCATGCTCGGTGGAATTATTTCAGCCAGACCTTCAAAGATTGGGTTCTCTGAAGGACCTGCCTGAAACAAGTCGCTGAAAGAATTGACTCGTTTGGCCATTTCTGGGTTGGGAAGGGAGGATAGCTTTTCTGGGTTTGGGAGGTTTTCTGGGAAAAACGGAAGAACACGAAGAACACACGAGAGAGAAAACGAGAGAGAGAGAGAGAGACTAAGGGAAAACGCGTGAAATGACCTAAGGCACTAACGCAAATCGAAGGGAAGGGAAACGAACAGACGGACGCGTGTCCAAAGTCGAAGACAAAGATCCGTAAATCACGGATCGAGCGACGAAAGTCGCAAAGGGAATAGTGGAACGCGCGCACGATTTATTAAACAAATCGGCCGACGCAAAAGTCGTGCGTCGGCCCAATCGAAATTTTTTCATTTTCATTTTTTATTTTTTTTTCTTTTTTTTTAATACTTTACGAAAAGTCGTAAAGTGAACAGTGAAAACGCGTCGCACACGCGCTTGTCGACACTTTAAACGGGCCTGGGCCATCGAAATGGTTTGGGCCTTAAAGTGGGCCTGGGCCAAAGAAATCTCCGGCCCATTATTGGTGGGCTTAAACTAATGGGCCTAAAAACGAACAGGCCCGACACACTAATGGGCTTGGGTTACGGGTTTTGGGCTTCGTGAATGACACGAGCCCAATGGGCTAAATTTTTTTTTATTTTTTATTTTTTACGAAATCTAAAACCCTAACCAATCACACAAACGGGCCTAAGGCCCAATAACAAATAACTACAACAAGCCCGAAAATAAAACACACATTAATTATAAACAGTAAAAATAAATAAATACAAAGAGTAAAACAAACAAACAAACACTCTTTTTATTTTTTTATTTACAATTACAAATTTTTTTTATTTTTTATTTTTTTTTATTTTTTTTTTTTCTTTTTTTTTAAATCAAATAAATAACGAGAGTGAAAAGAAAACTTACCTTTTTACTCCCGAGGAAACCGAAAATCACCAACAAGACATCAACCTCAAGGTTTTTCAACCTTGACTTCCTAAACGTATGCTCCGATGTATGTGGTAAAATTTCCGATAAACCCGGATTATTTCCTATACAAAATAAAAAGGTTAGTAATAAATTTACAAAATAAAAACAAAATATTTACAATGTTAAAAATATGTCACTAATTATCTATACAAAATGAATGAATAAATTTTCCTATGTCTACGTATATTTTATTTACACAATACACTTAAGTGTACAAAAATATTTTCTTTTGTCTGAATATAGTTGAAAAAAAATGAAAGTTGATTCCAAGCGGTAACTCAAGGTGGACTTACGGCCTAGGTGCAATGCCTTGACTTAAATGACTTTCCGTGTTTTCAGAAGGCGAATGGCCAGATCACAAGAGATAAGCGAGAGGCAGGATTCATTTAGTGGACAAGTCCTCTGAATCCAATTTTACAAACCCGTCACCCAGAGTCTTGATCATATCTAGACACCATTCATGTGCCCCTTACTCAGTTGAGAAAGCACTTAAGTGTTCGACAATTCTCCAAGTGTTAATAAAGGCCGCCCTCAACCTCAAATAACCTTACGGTAAAAATGAAGGGTTTAGGCCAATATTAATAAAAGGACCTTACCTAATCCGTTCAAGTTACAACTTACAACAACAAAAAATAATCAACCATATTCAGGATACCTAAGTATAATTACTAAGTGTAAAAATATAAACAAGTATAATCAATAGTATAAAGTCAATAGTCAATAATCAAAGTCAACAGTCAAAGTCAACAGTAAAAAGTAAAAAGTCAACAGTCAAAAAGTCAACAGTAAAAAGTGAAAAGTCAAAAGTAAATAGTAAAAACAATCCCCGGCAACGGCGCCAAAATGATTTGAAGGTTAAACCGCGGTCATTTTGTTATTACCTAAATTCCTAACAATTGTCGTTGTAAAGTATAATGGGAAATAAAGGTTTTTCCCACAGAAGATTGTTATATTTACTTTTTAATGTCACGAAAAATTAAATTAAATAAAGAATTATTATTAACAAGTATAAAGAATAAAGAATATATATATATACAAAATTAAATAAACTATACAGTATTGTTTCTATTTACAAAAATATACATTATATACAAAAGTATTTTTGGGGGTTTTTGAGATTTTTGAAAACAATAAAAAGAAATATTTTTGGATTTTTATTATTTTTGAAAACAAGAAACACACACAAATATATTGTTTTGAAGATTAACTAACTCCCTAGCCATGAATCCGAAACTAACACATGTAGAATGCCTACGCAGGTTATCATTCCCCAAATAAACTTCTCCCATGAAATCAACCTAGTGAACGCTCATCTAGATTAAACAATTAAACATGCAAAGGTGATTAATCTAAACATGTCTAACGCATAGAAAAAGAGTTGCTAATTCAAGTGCGCGACCTAGCGAACGCTCGTCTATCCGCGATCCTTATTATTTAGTTTCAACATTAAAGATAAAACTAAACAAACAAAATTCACATAAGCTGCTAGAAGAATCAATTAACTTCAATCCAACAATTATTACACAAAATAGAAAATAAACAAACAATAACATTTCCCAAAATTTATTCACGAATAGTTAATTAAACAAAAATAAATTATAATAAATAAACGAGTTTGGGAAAAATGTTACTGTTGTGTCCATGAAAATGGACACCGTCCGGCGGCGAAGGTGGCGAGACTCGGCTATAAAAACGGACATTTGGATGTGGCGGGTGTACTTAGCAATTGGGCATTGGGATCACTGGATGCTATTGGGCTTTTGGGTTAGGCCCAATTCTTTTCTTCTTGGTTCAGCCCATGTTTGACTTTTCCACGCTAGCCTTTGCATTCGTTGACTCGTGCCCAGCCCATTGCAATTGGCCCATGTTGACTTTTCAACATAGCAACCAAGTCGCATCATCTTGCAGCTTTCACGATTTCATCTTTGTTCTTTCTTTATTTCTGGGCAGGGAGAACGAGAGAGAGACGGCGGCTTGACGGCGCCGGCTGGACGCAGAGGGGCGACGGCGGGAAGAGGTTCACGGTGCAGTAGGCGCGGTAGTGACGACGGCGGCGAGGTGGATGAGCTCGCTGCGTCGGCGACGAACGCAGATGCGGCGGCGGAGGCATCGAGCAGCAGCAATGAAGATGTGCACGGGATTTTCGCCGGGAAGGGATGAGTAGATGGGCTCGACGCGTCGCGGCAGAGGAGAGAGAGGCACGGCTGAAAGCAGCGATGTGGGTGCGGTGACGAGAGACGACGCCGGCAGATGGTGGCCGGGCCGGGACGGCGAAGATGCGGCGCCGGCTTGAATGGTGAGCACGGGCTCGTGGCAGGGTAGCAGGTCCGAACGGTGATGGCGGCAGCTGCTTGGACAGATGGGTTCGCCGGCGGTGTGGTGAGCTTGGCAAGATCGATTGCGGCATCGATGGCATCAGGGCTTGAACGACGCCGGAGAAGGCACGGGGACGCCGTGAGCTGGGCACGGCGATGGGTACCTGCAAAACAAAAGAAGATAATTAGTTTGTTTTATTATGAATTTGCAGGAAAAGAAAAGCAGAGGAGATGGAGGAAAGGAGCAATTGACAGCCATGGTGGATTGATGTCGTGAGTTTTCTGGGCTGCTTTGAATTGGAGTTGGCAGTAGGCTTTTCTTCCAAACCTGCAAAAGAAAAAGAAGAGACAATTAGATTGTATTTCTTTGTGAATTTGTGCTTGCAGGGGCTGCTTAAATAGCAGAGGAAGAGGGCAGAAGCAGCCAACGGTGAAGAGAAACTATTGTGCTCTGTGAAGCTGGAAAGGTAATGATCGTGGAGCACTTGATTGATTCCTGATGGAATTGAGGCCATGTTAGGGAGGAAAGTGAGCTGAAGAACAATCAAGCCATGTGAGGAGGGAGTGGTAGTGCTTGCCGGCAGTGGAGGAAAACCGGGAAGAATTTGGACTGCAGTCAAATAGGGAGAATCGTGAACATGTGAGCTGCAACAACAAAAGAAACATAACAAAAAGAAATAAAAAGAAATAATTATAAAATAAAATAAAATAAAAACAAAATAAAATAATAAAGCAAATAAAATAAAAATGAATATAAAAAAGAAATAATTATTAGAGAAAATAAAATGGTGGTTTCAAAACATGTATCGCCACCGCGTGTGGTGGTTGCGCCACTTTATGTGGTGGTTCGCCGACAAATTGTCGGGATTCGGAACGGTTCCCGAAATCTTCGTACAAT
Source organism: Rubus idaeus (assembly GCA_030142095.1). Taxonomy (NCBI): domain Eukaryota; kingdom Viridiplantae; phylum Streptophyta; class Magnoliopsida; order Rosales; family Rosaceae; genus Rubus; species Rubus idaeus. Next base: position 14,009,225 of record CM057968.1, on the reverse strand, counting down.
ATTTTATTCCACAAATGAATGTCACGGTTGACTTTCCGAATTACGCTGAAAACCTCCAAAATGCACCTATTCTGTGCAGATTAACATTTTCCTGGTATTTTCCCTAAAAACACAAAAACAAATATTAAATAGACAATTAAGCTTTCGGAATAGCAAAATCCAGTAATTAAAGACACTTTGTGAACGTATTTTACGTTCACATCATGATCCAAGCTTGTGAAGACAAGTTGATGATGAAGATGGTGATGTCGAAATATGGCTGGTGATGATGGTGATTACGCCTTCTCCTCCTCCTTGAAGCCTTGAGAACCCTTGCACTAGAGAATGGAGCTAAGAACCTTGGATGGAGTAGCTGCTGAAACTATGAGAGAGTATGGAATGATATTCTTAGTTGTGAATTGGTATGGAAGTGAGTTGTGAAGCCCTCTATTTATAGGAGAACATGGAACCCTAGCCTTGATCCTAGCCCTTCAAAATTAATCCCTTGAATGGCTGAGATTGCTTTGAGTAGTCCCAAGAAATATCCCACCTCTTCTTGCCATGATCAGGTCTAGATACATCCCACAATATCTAATTTTATTCTTGGGGGTGGGTGGAGCATTGAGAATAAAAGAAAATTAAAGAATTAAAAAGTAGACAGCACTGAGCTCAGTGCACTTAGAACAGCATAATGGACGTTCCACTGGTTGGATTATCCTGAAATTTTAATACAGAATACCTAACACACATGTGCAGCTTGTATTAAAATTTCAGCACGATCGGACGGTCCAATTATGAGATATGGGCTTCAGAAGTGGACTGATCTGCACAGGCAGAATGTCCGAAAATGGACTTGGACCTTTCCTTCATGCTTTGTGGACTTGGGCTTTCCTTCATGGATTTGGGCCTCCATCTTGGGCCTCACGGCAGCTCACCTCTTAATGGGCCTCAGAAAAGCCCATTAGACTTCGTTAATTTCCGAGCTCCGATTTTCCGTTCTGAGCTGAAATAGTAATCCTAGTTGCATTAGGATTCCTACTCCCTTTATGATTCCTGTCAGAGTCAGGAAAGAATTCAAATTAGGAAAGTTTCATAATATCTTCATTTTAATTCATTCCTTCAATTAAATCATCATTTAGGGACACAAAGGTAGAAACTAAGCTAAATAGCAAAGTTAACCAATAAAACGCAGCCAAATAGTAGGGAAAATATATTAAAAACGTCACACTTTGTGCTCCTATCATCTTGTAGGCTGTCCTATAGGCCCAAAGAGCATCTACCAACCTAGTGCTCCAATCCTTGCGGCTAGGGTTAACCGTCTTCTCCAAGATGCTCTTGATTTCACGATTCGAAACTTCAGCTTGCCCATTTGTTTGGGGATGATAGGGTCTCGAAACCCTATGTGTAACTCCATATTTTCGAAACAAAGCCTCAATCGTGCGGTTGCAAAAGTGTGAGCCTCCATCGCTTATGATCACTCTCGGCATGCCAAACCTAGAGAAAATATTAGACTGCACAAAACTTGCAACGACATTAGCATCATTAGTACGGGTGGGAATAGCTTCCACCCATTTAGAAACATAATCAACCGCGAGAAGAATGTAAAGGAACCCAAAAGATGAAGGAAATGGACCCATGAAATCTATGCCCCACACATCAAAAATCTCAACCGAAAGAAAGTTAGTTAAAGGCATTTGATCCCTAGAACTAAGATTGCCGGTTCTTTGGCACCTATCACATGTTAGACAATAAGCATATTGATATGCGGTAAAACCGACGTCATTAATATTACCTAAACTTCCTAACAATTTGTCGTTGAATAGTATAATGGGAAGTAGAGGTTTTTCCCACAGAGGATTGTTATATTTACTTTCCTAATGTCACGAAATTAATTAAACTATATTGTTTCTATTTACAAAAATGTACAATATATACACAAGTACTCTTTTTGGGTTTTTGGAAATGTTTTGAAAACAAGAAATAAATAAAAGAAAATATTTTTGGTTTTTTAATATTTTTGAAAACAAATAAAGTTAAACAAGAATAAAACAAATTAAGATGCAATTTAAACTAACACACTTAAATAAAACACACCAACAATAAAGAAATTAAACTAACACACAAATGAATCAAATAACATATTTTTGGGTTTTTCATAAAATAATTAAACACACAAATATCAACTCAAACAAATATTCAAAATACAAATAAATCAAATAAATCACACAACATAAAATTAAATTGAGTTTGAGAGAAATGCTCATTTAATTCCGGCGAGGGATCTAATCGGACTCGCCGGATTTTCGTTGAAGTTCGGGAGCATGGGTGTAGAAAACACTTTCAGATTGGGCCTTGGGCTTGCAATTGGCCTTGGAGGTGGACTTGTTGACCCGGTCAAGGCCCAGCCCGGTCTCTTCTTCGTTGTTTGACTATTTCAACGCAAATTCTTCTCTCTTTTCCCGTGGTCAAAGCCAGCAGCAGCCATCTTCTTTCTTCATTCTTTTCTAATTCAATTCTTCTTCTTCTTGCTGCACACACAGAGAGCAAAAGAGAGACCATGGGGACTGAGGGAGACGGCGCTGCAGGTGAGAGAGAGGTGGCGGCTGGAGCTCGTCGATGATGGCAGATGAGAGGTGCGGCCGGCGCTGGAATTGGTACGACGGACTGGGCAATGGGATTGCCGGCTGGTTTGAACGGCGCTGGAGGTGAGAGATGGCGCCGGCAAGAGGAGGCACGGCCTAGCAGCTGCAGTTGGGCGTGAGATTTCCGGCGGCAGAAACAAGCGGCGACCGGGTTCGATGGCATGGAGCACGAGCTTGGCTCGTGATGTGACGCGGCCGAGACGGCGGCGGTGGATGAGGGATGGCACCGGCATGATTAGGTTGCTTGGGTTGCCGGCGGGAGAGGAGCAGGTGAGAGACGGCAGAGAGAGCTGGAATTTACGCCGCAAGGCTGTTGGCGCGCCGGCAGAGATGGCGCGGGGGCTGTATGAGATGGGATCGACGGCGCCGGCTGGGCTTTGATCGACGGCGAGACGCGGAGGCGTCTGTGGTGAAGCGGCGACGCAACTCTGTGATTACAGGTGATGGGCAGTAGCATCGCTGACGAATTTCAAGCTGCAAATAAAACACATTTCTGTTAATTGCAAACTGTGATTGTGTTAATTAAATTGTGATTTGTGATTCAATTTGCAGGTATGGATTGGTTACGTGAGTGTGGTTGTGATGGCAGTGGTGATTGAAAGAGGAAATGGGAGATTGATTAATTGGAGTGTGATGTGTTTGCAGGGAAGAAAAGAAGAACAGAGGGGGAAGAAAAGAAGGCACGGCTGTGTGAGCCGTACACGGACGCTTTGGAGGACAGAGAGAGTGAACAAAGGGGTTAGGACAGAAGGCATGGCTGAGTGAGCCATACACGGTAGCTTGAGGAAGGTGGAGGGGGGAAAGAGATGGGAAGGAGTTTGTGGCGCGGGGAGAAGCCCCGGCCAAGGAAGAATGAAAACAGAGCATTCTATTTAAAGAGGAGAAAGGAAAGGAGCTGGAGTGAAGGTGAGTGGGAACAGGAAATGGTGGAGTGAGATGTAGAATTTGAATTCAAATTGAAGTGTTGCATTTGAATGATGATGGTGGAAGGCTAGCTGGAGATGCTGCCGGTGGAGTGTGCTAGAGATGGTGGCTGGGTAACATGGCTGCATCAAATAGACCAAATAAAATAAGAAAAGAAAAGAAAAATAAAATAATAAAAGAATTAAAAATAAAATAAATAATAAAAGAGAATAAAAATAAATATAAATAAACATAAACATAAAGTATAACCAAGGGAAAATAAAATGGAGATTTAATTTCTCTTTCACCACCGCGTGTGGTGGTTGCGCCTCCGTGAGTGGTGGTTTGCCGGCAAAATTGCCGGGATTCGAAACGTCTTTCGAAATCTTCGTACAATGTTATATTCCACTTCCGAATGATGACCGGTGTCATCAGATAATCGAAAAGTCACGGTTGACTTTCCGATATTGCGCTGTAAATCTCCAAAATTCACCTTTAATTGTAAATTAGCATTTTGCACATATTTTCCCTGAAAACACGAAAACAAACATTAAACCGACAAATAAGCTTTCAGAATAGCATCCATCCAAGTATTTAGAGCACTTTATGAACGTATTTTACGTTCACATCACATATGCAGCTTTAAATAAATCCGGCCAAAAGAAACCCGACTCTAACACTTTAAGGGCAGTCCTCTTAGATCCAAAATGTCCCCCACATGCTTCAGTATGGCAAAAAGAAAGTATAGCATTTTGTTCATGTTCAGGCACACATCTCCTTATTAATTGATCAGAGCAAAATTTCCACAAATAAGGATCATCCCAAACATATTCCCTAGCAATTCGTTTTAACCTATCCTTTTGAGCACGAGATATTGTATTAGGCATTTGTTTGGACACAATAAAGTTCACAATATCAGCATACCAAGGGGTACTTACCTTAATTCCGAAGAGTTGTTCATCCGGAAACGTTTCCACAAGGGGGATGGCGTCTTCCTCATGTACCAAGCGGCTCAAGTGATCAGCCACCACGTTCTCACTTCCTTTCTTGTCCTTGATCTCCACATCGAACTCTTGTAGGAGGAGCACCCATCGAATTAACCTTGGCTTGGCCTCCTTTTTCGACAAGAGGTACTTCAAAGCTGCACGATCAGTATAAATAATCACTTTAGTACCAAGCAAGTAAGAACGAAATTTTTCAAGGGCAAAAACAACAGCTAGCAACTCTTTTTCAGTAGTAGAATAATTTAATTGAGCATCATTAAGAGTTCTAGAAGCATAGTATATGGCATAAGGCTTCTTATCCATGCGTTGCCCTAGCACAGCCCCCACGGCATAATCTGATGCGTCACACATCAATTCAAAGGGCAAAGACTGATATGCTCATAAGGAGCATCAATTTAAAAAAACCCTATCGGTAGTAGTATAGTGTATAGTAGGGTATCGTTCACAACGGAGATCAAAGGGTGTACCTAACAAAAAATGTCACAAAGAATTAAATAAAATAAAGAATTATTATTAACAAGTATAAAGTATAAATATATACATATGTACAAAGTACAAATGGGGTTTAAGAGATTAAATTGAATGAAATGAATTAATTAAATTACAAAGAATAAATTAAATAAGATGGGATGAAACACAAAGTATATAAAGTTCAGCCACATATACACAAGTCTATCAATCATTGGACCGAAAATTAACCAAGTTCCCTAGCCATGAAACCGAAATTAACATATGTGGAAAGTTAGAAGCTAACCATTCCCCAAATAAAACATCTCTACGAAAATTAATCTAAGTGAAAGCACCTAGATTAACCAATTAAACACGCCATCTTAGTCTAGAAAGCTAGCTAGTCAAACCATGTTTAACGCATAGAAGAAGAGTTGTTAATCAAAGTGCACGACCCATTATAGAAAAGTCCATATGTCCGCAATCCTTTTTATTTGACACCGACCTTTGTCCAAAGCCTTTACTACTAGTGAATTAGGTTTCTAAAACTATTAGGTGAATTGTAATCCCTAACTCTAGCTCCAATTATATGCAAATATTATAAGTATCGATCCCTATAACATAAACACATAAAAGTTTTCTATAATTCAGAATCAAGTAAACAGAGTCACATAAGCTACTAGAAGAACTAATTAATTAGGATCCAATAACTAAATAAACTCATATAAATAGGCTGGAAATTATATAAATCATGTCATGTTAACTAATACAAAGAATAATCAAGCAACAAAGAGGAATTCATAAGAATAATTAAAGGAAAAGTCAGATTACACCATATGGAATAGCATGAAGACTTGAAGACCACGAAACCTTGAATCCTTGAAAGCAAGTAATCCAAACCGTGTGCAGCAAGGTGGTGATGATGATGGACGAAATTGATGGTGATGATGGTGATGGTGCAGCCGCCTTTCCTCCTCCTTGAAGCCTTGAGAACCCTAAATACTAGAGAATGGAAAATATGATGGAGAAGAGAAAGAGGAGGGTTTGTCCCTCCCCATTGGGGTGTGAATTTTGTGTATTGGTGAGAAGAATGAGGCTGCTATTTATAGGAGAATGGAGAGGAAGAAGAAGACAATGCAAGAAATAAAGAAAGAAAGGGAAGAGAAGTGGAATTTAAGTGGGAGATAAAGAAATGGTAAGTGGTGGTGGAAATGGAATCATATGGCAATTAACCATTTATTTACCAAAAAGAAATTAAACACTAGTGGTGTGGGCAGAAATAAGAGGAAAGAATATAGGGGTGAGTGGAGCATTGAAAATAAAAGAAGAGGAAAGAAATAAAAACGGACAGCACTGAGCAGTGCGCACTTAGAACGGAATCCTGCACGTTTCAACGGTTGGATGCTTCTGAAATTTTATTTGGGAATAACTGACATCCATGTGCAGCGTGTATCAAAATTACAGCTAGATCTGACGGTGCAATTGAGAGATATGGGCCTCGCAAGTTGACCTATCTGCACAGGCAGATTGTCCGAAAATGGGCTTGGACCTTCCTTCTTGGGCTTGGGCCTTTCTTCATGGATTTGGGCCTTCATCTTCATGGATTTGGGCCTTCATCTTGGGCCTCACGGCAGCTCACTTCTTAATGGGCCTCGAAAAAGCCCATTAGACTTTGTAAATTTCCGAGCTCCGATTTTCTGCACGTATTCACATTTATATATCATTTAGGGACTCAAATATGGAAACTAAGCAAAAATAGCAAAGTTACAATTAAATCATAGCCAAATAGTAGGGAAAATACATTAAAAACGTCACACTTTGTGCTCCTATCAAATTCCCCCACACTTAGCTATTGCTAGTCCCTTAGCAACACAAAACTTAAAACAAAACAACACAAAACAGAAAAGGAAAACACAAAACATGTATTCTTTCCAACCATAACCCTCAGCGAGTTCAGAAGAGTTATAATCAGGAGAATACAAATTATATACCAAGGCTAACGAATTTGCTAAGTCTTTAACATGCACATCTCATTTATGCTCGGGTGTAGTGTGTGAAAACCAAGTATACAATTAATGTCAAGCAATCCAATAGGCACATATGAACAACATTAACCACTAAACCTCACAAGATTCACTAAATATTTCCGCTCAGTGTTTAGGGTTAAGTGTTTACTCTCAAAACAATTACACAAGTAGTGTTCCCATATGCTTGCTCATTAACCAACTCTCTACAATTAATCTACAAATCATCAGATCATAAGGACTTTCAGGTGAAACAGGGACCAAAGGTGAATGGTAAATGGTGAATGGTAAATGAAGTGAAAGGACTCGAAATGAAAAATGTTTTACATGTTTGCAAGACAAGTCAACGACTTTGAAACTCATACGTATGCTAAACCCGAAACAACTTTCTTATTTTCCTCCAACCTTTTATTGAAAATAAAACAATACAACAAAATAACTCTATTTTTGTGGTATTTTTTTTCTTTTTCTTTTCCACATTTTTTTTTTCTTTTTTTTTTTTTTTTGAGGAATTTTATTCCTTCTTTTTTTCTTTGATTTTTTTTTTTATTCCCACACTTGCCTTTTGGTATAATACCAAACAAATCCGAAGCATAAAAACATAAGAAGTCACTATCATCGTCTTGCAAACATAAATAAAACAAGGGTGAAATGGTGTGGGTGAACAAAAGAAACGGCTAATGAGTGATCAGTTCAAAAGGGGATTCCTAAAGTTCGTGTTTAGATGGATGGTGAATATTTTGGCCATGGTGCTCGACTAATGCCTTACTCATTTCTAATTCATCACAGATTAACAAAATGTTTCAAGTGGTCTTTGAGCAAGTTCTAGGTTCAAAACTCATGAATTGTGCACACATGAAGAACGAGTAAATGTATGAAATATGCATACATGTGAATATTCAATAGGCTCAAATCCTCACAGTTTCTGGGTATGCATGACAATGTATGTTCAAATGTGCTTCTCGGATTGCAATCAACTAATCGAAACAGGTTATGTGAACATGGAAATTCGAGCAATCATAAGTTATGCATATTAAATTCAAACCAAATTACACAAAACCTTAACATATAATAAACATTCTCAAAATCATAACAATTAAACTCAATTCATCATCGGGATTGGAAAGAAAACAACACACATAACACAAATAAACACACAAAAACACACAAACAGAAGCAAATATTTTTGTAATTTTTGATTTTTTGATTTTTTTTTGATTTTTCAATGTAGGTAACAATACGTGACCACAGTGACTTACTAAGTGCAATGGTAGGTTCAACGCTACCAAGGGAGTAAGTATGATTTAGTCGATATACCGTTACAGTAGAAAACAAAAACAAGTAAATTATTTTTTTGAATTTTTCAAATTTTTCAAATTTTTTCTTTTCTTTTCAATAAATCTTCCCCCCACACTTGAATTAAACATTGTCCTCAATGTTAGACAGATATTTCACGAAAATGAATAATTCAAGCACGGTTATTGAATTTAAACACACAAACAGAAATAAACACACAAACATAAATCAACAGAAGTAAACACACAACATATATACAAATGAAAAAGATAGGTTAAAGAAAATCTCCCCCTTGAAGATCGTGAAGCTCCTCCCGAAGCAAGTCACCAACAGTCACAAACAAGGTTAGCAGGGCCTTGCATCCAACGTTTGCTCCTTAGTTGACTGCGGCTCTGATCCTTTGAAGTGTGTCCTGGACAAGGGTTGTTGCCGACTCCACGGCAGACTTGGCTGATGTAGCCCTCACTGAGATCTGGAACACTATAGTCAGCAGTGTTCCATCAAGTACAGCTCCGGATACGTTAGGCAGAATAGAGAAGCCTGAAGACATAAGCGGAAATGGCTCCGGTTGAACTCCAGATAGCAAACACTGGAAAATGGAATGGTTAATCGGCGCATAAATCACAGACGACCCCGTTGCATCGGTGCAACACTCCTGAAGGATGAGGAAGTCGTTGTGACTATCTATAGCGAGCACCGAAATCTGGTTCCGAGGGTCAAGACCGATAGAGAAATTTGCTAGCACACGTACAGAGCTGTCCATCGACATACTATCCCACATTGGTCTCGTCTGAACGTCTTTGAGGAACTCAAAGATCCTGGTGTGATGGGAAAGATGCACGACAGAACAACCAGCAGTACGATTGACTCCAGGGGGCTTGCTCGGATCACCCCTTCGCTTGTTGGTCCTGACCTCCATTCGAGTGTCTCTTGTTCGGTTCGAACAAGTCCAGTGGTGGTACGTGGAGTTGCTGATGTCGTTGAAGAAACAGATTGTCATCTGTTTTGCCATTTCCGCAAGTCCTCTTCTTCCTTCAAGAGAAATAATCGAGTCACCGGGTGAAGAGTGGATACCTGTGGCGCACATGTAGCGCTCGGCTTGTCGTTGGAGAGTTGAGATCCAACGTTTTGCACCAAAAGCGAACCCTGAATGAACAAAAGGTTCGAAACTGGCCTTCATCTCCTTTTCGCGTACATCCACGTGCTCCACCCAAGTGACCAAGGAAGATCCATTATGAAGATCACGTATCAGGCATCCGGAGGGGCGTTTTCGGCAAATCGATCTCACGGAAGGCTTTGGATTGGAACGCAATTCATCCACGGAGACATCCACGACGACCCAACTTCCATCCAGTTGCTGGTGAGAGTACCGAACGAACTGGACTTCACGAGTCGAAACGAGGTGAGATGGCACCAGAAACTCGGCCGACATAACCTGCATATGCTCCTCGTAGCCTTCTTCGTTGCTGGAGGAAAGGATCTCCAACGTCTTGGCGTTTGTAATCATGCTACAGAAGACTGGCAACCATCGACCAACATCCATTAAGATTTGAACGATGGTGGTCGGATAAAGGTGAATGGTTGCCGAGTGTCTCGACGATTCGGCTTTGAAGTACGGAGCAGGTTAAGCTCGTTGAAACACTTGCAAGTACTCGGCCCTATGAAGAGTCTCGGGATGAATAGACGTGTCGGGAGTCGGTGAAGTTATCCACAAAGGAAATCCGGCAGTGGCCATGAGCAGGAGCTCGTGTTTGGCCTTACGGACAATATCCGAGATCAAGTCGGTGTGGACTCCGACAAGATCGTGAGCAGGTCCGGGAAGGGTATCAGATGGCAAAGGTATGGATGAGCGCTCGACAAGTGTTGGCATGAGGCTCCGCACATCCCTTCTTAAGTGGTCCATGTCGATGGAATCATCGGACAACTCAAGAATAGGCTCTTGTTGTGGAGGAACAACTTCGAGCCTTCGCCTAGGCACATCTGAGTGCGGAACAGGACCTCCGCAATTGGGACATATGCCGCTGTGGAGAGCATCGACGAGTCGTTGATTCAGAAGTTGAAGCTCCTCGTTCTTGCTCACCAGCTGATCATTTCGTCTCTCTAACTCGGCAATACGCTGCTCAGACGTAATGATACCGAACTTCTTCCTATTTCTCGACCCCCAATAATAGACTTGGTCCTCCTCAAGTCCGATTTTCGGACCAAATCTTTCTCTTTGTGGCTTGGTGGGGTGAGAATACACCGCAAAGAAAGCCGCCAGTGCATCTCTCTGAGCTTTGGTGTATTTGGTCCTCGGAAGTCTCCTATAGACAGGAGCGGCTTCCGGCTCAACAGGTGGATCAGCAACCAGGATTGGTGCTTGGGGTAGTGGTTGCGGTTGTGGTTGTGGCTCGGTCGGCATGCTAGCATCGGCGCTATTGAGCATGCTCGGTGGAATTATTTCAGCCAGACCTTCAAAGATTGGGTTCTCTGAAGGACCTGCCTGAAACAAATCACTGAAAGAATTCACTCTTTTGGCCATTTCTGGGTTGGGAAGGAAGGAAAACTTCTGGGATTTGGGAGATTTTCTGGGAAAACTGAAGAACACCCAAGAACACGAGAGAGAGAAAACGAGAGAGAAAGAGAGAGACTAAGGGAAACCTAAGGAAATGCGTGAAATGAAACACACGAACAGAAGGGAAGGGAAGGGAACGGACGCACGCTCGCACACGTGCCACAGACAGAAGACCCGTAATTTCCGGATCGAGCGACGAAAGTCGTAAAGTCTACAGTAGACACGCACGCGGTTTATTAAACAATTCGGCCGACGCAAAAGTCGTGCGTCGGCCCAATCAGAATTTTTTTCATTTTCATTTTTTATTTTTTTATTTTTTTAATACTTTACGAAAAGTCGTAAAGTGAACAGTGAAAACGCGTCGCACACGCGCTTGCCGACACTTTAAACGGGCTTGGGCCATCGAAATGGTCTGGGCCTTAAAGTGGGCCTGGGCCAAAGAAATCTTCGGCCCATTATTGGTGGGCTTAACTAATGGGCCTAAAAACGAACAGGCCCGACACACTAATGGGCTTGGGTTACGGGTTTTTGGGCTTCGTGAATGACACGAGCCCAATGGGCTAAATTTTTTATTTTTTTTATTTTTTTATTTTTTATTTTTACGAAACCTAAAACCCTAACCAATCACACAAACGGGCCTAAGGCCCAATAACAAATAACTACAACAAGCCCGAAAATAAAACACACATTAATTATAAACAGTAAAAATAAATAAATACAAAGAGTAAAACAAACAAACAAACACTCTTTTTATTTTTTTATTTACAATTACAAATTTATTTATTTTTATTTTTTAAATAAATGACGAGAGTGAAAAGAAAACTTACCTTTTTATTCCCGAGGAAACCGAAAATCACCAACAAGACATCAACCTCAAGGTTTTTCAACCTTGACTTCCATAACGTATGCTCCGATGTATGTGGTAGAATTTCCGATAAACCCAGATTATTTCCTATACAAAATAAAAAGGTTAGTAATAAATTTACAAAATAAAAACAAAATATTTACAAAGTTAAAAATATGTCACAAATTATCTATACAAAATGAATAAATAAAATTTTTCTATGTCTACGTATATTTTATTTACACAATACACTTAAGTACGGGAACAGAGGACTTCAATGTGCAATGGGACTGAAACAGCTACCCATCTTAAAGTCATGTTTAATCCAATATACCTAAAGTGTACAAAAACATTTTCTTTTGTCTGAATATAGTTGAAAAAAAATGAAAGTTGATTCCAAGCGGTAACTCAAGGTGGACTTACGGCCTAGGTGCAATGCCTTGACGTAAATGACTTTCCGTGTTTTCAGAAGGCGAATGGCCAGATCATATGAGAATAAGCGAGGGGCAGGATTCATTTGGTGGACTACGGAGGCAAGCCCCTATCGACTTTCGTCTGTCTATAGTCCTCTGAATCCAAAACCTGTCACCTAGGGTCTCGACCTAGACACCATCCATGTGCCCCTTACTCAGTTGAGAAAGCACTTAAGTGTTCGACAATTCTCCAAGTGTTAATAAAGGCCGCCCTCAACCTCAAATAACCTTACGGTAAAAATGAAGGGTTTAGGCCAATATTAACAAAAGGACCTTACCTATTCCGTTCAAGTTACAACTTACAACAACAAAAAATAATCAACTATATAAAAGACACCTAAATATAATTACTAAGTGTAACAAAATATGAACAAGTATTAAAAACAAGTAATAACAACAACTATTCACAAGTAATATAGACAAGTAATATAAACAAGTAATATGAACAGTTAAAAAATAGTAAAATTATAAACAATAAAAAGTAAACAGTAATTATATACAAGTAATAAAAACAGTAATAATTACAAAAAATTATAAACAGAATTCACAAAATAAATATTAGGTTAGGAACATTTTCAATCCCCGGCGACGGCGCCAAAAATTGACACGCCCAAAAGGAGCGTCAATTTAAAAAAACCCTAGTATAAAGTATAAATATATACATATGTACAAAGTACAAATGGGGTTTAAGAGATTAAATTGAATGAAATGAATTAATTAAATTACAAAGAATAAATTAAATAAGATGGGATGAAACACAAAGTATATAAAGTTCAGCCACATATACACAAGTCTATCAATCATTGGACCGAAAATTAACCAAGTTCCCTAGCCATGAAACCGAAATTAACATATGTGGAAAGTTAGAAGCTAACCATTCCCCAAATAAAACATCTCTACGAAAATTAATCTAAGTGAAAGCACCTAGATTAACCAATTAAACACGCCATCTTAGTCTAGAAAGCTAGCTAGTCAAACCATGTTTAACGCATAGAAGAAGAGTTGTTAATCAAAGTGCACGACCCATTATAGAAAAGTCCATATGTCCGCAATCCTTTTTATTTGACACCGACCTTTGTCCAAAGCCTTTACTACTAGTGAATTAGGTTTCCAAAACTATTAGGTGAATTGTAATCCCTAACTCTAGCTCCAATTATATGCAAATATTATAAGTATCGATCCCTATAACATAAACACATAAAAGTTTTCTATAATTCAGAATCAAGTAAACAGAGTCACATAAGCTACTAGAAGAACTAATTAATTAGGATCCAATAACTAAATAAACTCATATAAATAGGCTGGAAATTATATAAATCATGTCATGTTAACTAATACAAAGAATAATCAAGCAACAAAGAGGAATTCATAAGAATAATTAAAGGAAAAGTCAGATTACACCATATGGAATAGCATGAAGACTTGAAGACCACGAAACCTTGAATCCTTGAAAGCAAGTAATCCAAACCGTGTGCAGCAAGGTGGTGATGATGATGGACGAAATTGATGGTGATGATGGTGATGGTGCAGCCGCCTTTCCTCCTCCTTGAAGCCTTGAGAACCCTAAATACTAGAGAATGGAAAATATGATGGAGAAGAGAAAGAGGAGGGTTTGTCCCTCCCCATTGGGGTGTGAATTTTGTGTATTGGTGAGAAGAATGAGGCTGCTATTTATAGGAGAATGGAGAGGAAGAAGAAGACAATGCAAGAAATAAAGAAAGAAAGGGAAGAGAAGTGGAATTTAAGTGGGAGATAAAGAAATGGTAAGTGGTGGTGGAAATGGAATCATATGGCAATTAACCATTTATTTACCAAAAAGAAATTAAACACTAGTGGTGTGGGCAGAAATAAGAGGAAAGAATATAGGGGTGAGTGGAGCATTGAAAATAAAAGAAGAGGAAAGAAATAAAAACGGACAGCACTGAGCAGTGCGCACTTAGAACGGAATCCTGCACGTTTCAACGGTTGGATGCTTCTGAAATTTTATTTGGGAATAACTGACATCCATGTGCAGCGTGTATCAAAATTACAGCTAGATCTGACGGTGCAATTGAGAGATATGGGCCTCGCAAGTTGACCTATCTGCACAGGCAGATTGTCCGAAAATGGGCTTGGACCTTCCTTCTTGGGCTTGGGCCTTTCTTCATGGATTTGGGCCTTCATCTTCATGGATTTGGGCCTTCATCTTGGGCCTCACGGCAGCTCACTTCTTAATGGGCCTCGAAAAAGCCCATTAGACTTTGTAAATTTCCGAGCTCCGATTTTCTGCACGTATTCACATTTATATATCATTTAGGGACTCAAATATGGAAACTAAGCAAAAATAGCAAAGTTACAATTAAATCATAGCCAAATAGTAGGGAAAATACATTAAAAACGTCACACTTTGTGCTCCTATCAAAGACCAATCCGGGGGTTGCATGATCGGTGATGATGTCAAGAGTTCCTTAAGCTTGTCGAAAGCTCCTTGGCAGTCCTTGTCAAAATCAAACGCCACTTCCTTTTGTAGTAGGCGGCAAAGGGGTCTTGCAATTTTTGAAAAGTCCTTGATAAAGCGACGATAAAATCCTGCATGTCCAAGAAAAGAACGAACCTCTCTCACGGAAGTGGGAGAGGGTAAGTAGCGTACAAGATCAACCTTAGCTTTATCTACTTCTATACCCCTAGAAGAGACAATATGACCTAGGACTATCCCTTGTCTAACCATAAAATGACATTTTTCCCAATTAAGAACAAGGTTAGTTTCAACACACCTCTTAAGTATAAGTTCCAAATTTCCAAGGCAATTATCAAAGTTTTCACCAAAAACCGAAAAGTCATCCATAAAAACTTCAATAATTTTCTCAATAAAATCCGAAAAGATGCTTACCATACATCTTTGGAACGTACCTGGTGCATTGCAGAGTCCGAAGGGCATCCTACGATAAGCAAACGTCCCAAATGGACAAGTGAAGGTCGTTTTCTCTTGATCCTCGTGCGCTATAGCTATCTGATTATAACCGGAGTATCCATCAAGAAAGCAATAGTAGTCGTGGCCCGCCAAACGCTCAAGCATCTGATCAATGAATGGTAAAGGAAAGTGGTCCTTCCTAGTGGTGGCGTTGAGCTTCCTATAGTCAATGCAAACTCGATGGCCCGTCACGGTTCTTTGTGGCACCAACTCATTCTCAGCATTCTTCACAACAGTGACTCCGGACTTCTTTGGTACCACTTGAATAGGTGACACCCATTTGGAGTCTGAAATAGGGTAGATGATACGCCCCAAAAGGAGCGTCAATTTAAAAAAACCCTATCGGTAGTAGTATAGTGCATAGTAGGGTATCGTTCACAACGGAGATCAAAGGGTGTACCTAACAAAAATTGTCACAAAGAATTAAATAAAATAAAGAATTATTATTAACAAGTATAAAGAATATATACATATGTACAAAGTAAAAAGGGGAATTGAGAGATAAATTGAATGAAATAAATTAATTAAATTACAAAGAATAAATAAAATATGATGATGAAACACAAAGTATATAAAGTTCAGCCACATATACACAAGTTTACCAATCATTAGACCGAAAATTAACCAAGTTCCCTAGCCATGAAACCGAAACTAACATATGTGGAATGCCCACACGGGTTATCATTCCCCAAATAAAACCTCTTCTATGAAAATTAACCTAGTGAACGCTCATCTAGATTAAACAATTAAACATGCAAAGGTGATCAATCAATAACATATCTAACGCATAGGAGAAGAGTTGTTAATTAAAGTGCGCGACCTAGCGAACGCTCGTCTATCCGCGATCCTTCTTATTTTGATTCCGACCCGTTTGATAAGCCTTTACTACTTGTGAATTAGAATTAAAACCCTAATTCTAGCACAAATTACATGCAATCATCTTAAGTTTCGAACCTTAAAACAAGAACACATAAAAGATTCAATAAAACCGAATCAAATAAACGGAGTCACATAAGCTGCTAGAAGAACTAATTAATTAGGATCTATGATAGGAGCACAAAGTGTGACGTTCTTAATGTGTTTTCCCTACTATTTGGCTATGATTTAATTGTAACTTTGCTATTTTAGCTTAGTTTCCATATTTGAGTCCTAAATGACGTATTAATGTGAACATGTGCAGAAACGAAGTCTAATGGGCTTTCTCGAGGCCCATTAAGAGGTGGTCTGCCATGAGGTGATGTGAACGTAAAATACGTGCACAAAGTACCTTAATCGCTTGGATTATGTTAGTCCAAAAGCCTAATATTGTATATTTAATATTGTTTTAGTTGTTTCAGGGAAATTACGAAGAAAATGCTATATTTGTACAAAAAGGTACATTTTAGAGGTTTTAGCGCGAATCCGAAGATTGAATCGAAAAGTCAACCGTGAGTTTTCGATATTAAATGACACCGGTCATTTCTCGGATGTGGAGATCAAAGCTTGTACGAAGATTTCGAAAAACGTTTTCGAATCCCGGCAATTTTGCCGGCGAACCACCACATAAGGCGGCGCAACCACCACTCGCGGTGGCCAGAATATATTTTCTAAACCTCCATTTATTTCCCTCTATAATTATAATTTATTTCTATTTACTTTTAATTATTTAGTTTAAATAAATTACTATTATTATTTTTGTTATTTTAGTTTATTGTTATTATTTTATTTTATCCTTTTCTTTTATTTTATTTTATTTTCTTTTCTTTTCTTTTCTTGTCTGTTGACTTTACATTTGACTCTGCAGGTTGTTCTTGTTTCTTTGCCGGCCATACATCACCCATAATTCAATCCGTGCTCCATTTTCTCAATGATCATCCTTCAATTCAAATCATCCTTTGCAGCTGTCATTCACCTTGATTTCAAATTCAAAATTCAAGCATCTTCCCATCTGCAATCCATATAACCCACACAGCTCACCTTGCCAAAACAAGCCGAGGCCGGGGGGGCTCTTCTTCTTCCTTCTTCTTCCTTTTCTTTTCTTCTTTTCTTCTCTCTGCACCCGTCACTTTCTCTCCACACCCATCTCCAATTTCACTCTCTGTTCTTCCTCTCTTCACTGTCACCGTCACCAACTCAAGCTCACCGGAGTCCCCCCTCTCCATCACGACTACATCATCTCACCCCACCACCATCTCCACCGGTCTAGCTCACCATCTGCAATTAATCAACAACTTTCTTCCTCTCATTTCCAATTCAATTTCAATCTCTAATCACTTCACCTGCAAAGCAACAACAAGTTCACAACAGCCCACTTCACTACAATTCAATCCACAAGCCATCGATCCACTAGCGCCACCATCTCCCTGTCTTCTGCCCCCGGCGTCCCTTACGTCGTACCTGCAATTGCCGAGCCCGTGCTCAGCCCACACTCGTGCCTCCTCTGTGCACGCCTCTGCACCTCCTACCGACGCCAATCTCTCTGGCCGTTCTTCTCGTTCCCATCCGTGATTCATCTGGAATCACAGACGCCGTCGTCGATCTGCCGCTCCTCCAGAGACCCGCGTCTCTCACCGCTTCGCCGCAAAGTGATAGGTGCATAATTGTACAACCTTTTATATCAATTTCTCTACATTTTTGTTATTAGTTTCTCATAAATTTGTGTTATTTATTTAGTTTTTGTGTTTATAGGTTTCCAATTGCAAATAAAGAGAAAAGAAGATAAGTTGAGGAAAGTAAGCAAAGTGTCGGAAATTTACGAAGTCTAATGGGCTTTCTCGAGGCCCATTAAGGGGTGCGCTGCCATGAGCCCAAGAAGGAAGGCCCAAACCTAAAATGAAGGCCCAAATCCATGAAGGAAGGCCCAAGTTCACAAAGCATGAAGGAAAGGTCCAAGCCCATTTTCAGACATTCTGTCTGTGCAGATCAGTCCACTTTCGAGGCCCATATCTCCTAATTCAACCGTTGGATCCAGCTGTATTTTTGATACACGCTGCACGTGTGTGTTAGGTATTCTGGATTCAAATTTCAGAATCATCTAACCGTTCAAACTTCAATTATGCCGTTCTAAGTGGGCATAGCTCAGTGCTGCCTACTTTCTAATTCTTTCTTCTTCTTTATTCTCAATGCTCCACTCACCCCCATTTTTCCATCCATCTCACCAACCCATATTTGTTGCTTTCTTCCCACACTATTAGTGTTTGATTTCTTTTATTTAAATAAATGGTTAATTGCCATATGACTACATTTCCACC
This sequence comes from Rubus idaeus, assembly GCA_030142095.1. Taxonomy (NCBI): domain Eukaryota; kingdom Viridiplantae; phylum Streptophyta; class Magnoliopsida; order Rosales; family Rosaceae; genus Rubus; species Rubus idaeus. The sequence continues at coordinate 13,990,879 of CM057968.1, read as the reverse complement.
ATTCCACTCACCATTTCTTTATCTCCCACTTAAATTCCACTTCTCTTCCCTTTCTTTCTTTATTTCTTTCATTGTCTTCTTCTTCCTCTCCATTCTCCTATAAATAGCAGCCTCATTCTTCTCACCAATTCACACCCCAATGGGGAGGGACAAACCCTCCTCTTTCTCTTCTCCATCTCACATCATATTTTCCATTCTCTAGTATTTAGGGTTTTCAAGTCTTCAAGGAGGAGGGGAGCTGTTTACACCAATACCACCAGCCATCAACCATCATCACCACCATCATCATCACCTTGGGAATCTCGGCTTTTGAGTTACTCGCGTGAGGATTTAAGAGTTTGTGATCTTCGAGTTCTTCCTACTTTCCATATGGTGTACTTCAACTTATTCTTTAATTACTCTTTTTGAGTTCCTCTTTGTTGCTTGTTTATTCTTTGTACTAGTTAACATGACATGACACAAAAATAATGGGCTTGGACCTGTCCTTCATGCTTTGTGAACTTGGGCCTTCCTTCATGGATTTGGGCCTTCATTTTAGGTTTGGGCCTTCCTTCTTGGGCTCATGGCAGCGCACCCCTTAATGGGCCTCGAGAAAGCCCATTAGACTTCGTAAATTTCCGACACTTTGCTTACTTTCCTCAACTTATCTTCTTTTCTCTTTATTTGCAATTGGAAACCTATAAACACAAAAACTAAATAAATAACACAAATTTATGAGAAACTAACAACAAAAATGTAGAGAAATTGATATAAAAGGTTGTACAATTATGCACCTATCAAATACCCCCACACTTAACGTTTGCTAGTCCCTTAGCAACACAAAACTTAAAACAGAAAAGGAAACACAAAACAGATATTCTTTCCAACCATAACCCTCAGCGAGTTCACAAGAGTTATAATCAGGAGAATACAAATTATATACCAAGGCTAACAAATTTGCTAAGCATTTAACATGTACATCTCATTCATGCTCCGGTGCAGTGTGTGAAAACCGAGTATACAAAAAATCTCAAGCAATCCAATAGGCACATCGAAACAACATTAACCACTAAAGCTCACAAGATTCACTAATTATTTCCGCTCAATGTTTAGGGTTAAGTGTTTACTCTCAAAACAATTACACAAGTAACGTTCCCATAAGCTTGCTCATCGACAAACTCTCTACAATTAATCCACAAATCATTAAATCATAAGGGCTTTTAGGGTGAAACAGGGGCCAAAAGGTGGATGGTAAATGGTGAATGGTGAATAATGAATGAAGGGACTGGAAATGAAAAATGTTTCATATGTTTGCAAGACAAATCAACGACTTTGAAACTCATACCTATGCTATACCCGAAATAACTTTCTTATTCTCCTCCAACCTTTTATTGAAAATAATACAAAAATATAACTCTATCTTTTTTGCATTTTTTTTTCTTGAGGAACTTTATACCTTCTTTTTGTTTTTGTTTTTTTTGTTTTTTTTTTTTCTTTCTTTGAACAAATACATACAACAAAATAAAATGTGCCCCCACACTTTCCTTTTGGTATACTACCATACAAATCAAAACCCGAAGCATAAGAACACAAGAAGTCACTATCATCGTCTTGCAAACATAAATAAAACAAGGGTGAGATGGTGTGGGTGAACAAAAGAAACGGCTAATGAGTGTTTAGTTCAAAAGGGTTATTCCTAAAGTTCGTGTTTAGATGGATGGTGAATACTTTGGCCATGGTGCTCAACTAATGCCTTACTCATTTCTAATTTATTACAGATTAACAAAATGTTTCAAGTGGTCTTTGAGCAAGTTCTAGGTTCAAAACTCATGAATTGTGCACACATGAAAAACGAGTAAATGTATGAATGATGCATACATGTGAATATTCAATAGGCTCAAATCCTCACATTTTCTGGGTATGCATGACAATGTATGTTCAAATGTGCTTCTCGGATTGCAATCAACTAATCAACACCGGTGATGTGAACATGGAATTTTCGAGCAATCATAAGTTATGCAAATTAAATCCAAAGCAAACTCACAAAGCCTTAGCATATAATCAATATTTTCCTAATCACAACAAAGTAAACTCAATTCATCATCGAAATTGGAAAGAACACAACAAGAACACAAATAAACACACAAAAACACACAATAGAAGCAAATATTTTTGTAATTTTTTGATTTTTGATTTTTTTTTTTTAAATGATAAAGCTCAAATAAACAAACAAGCACTTTCTAAGACTCGGTAGCTCCAAAGCTAGTGCGAAACAAACGAGCTTACATAACTAAACATTTTTTTTACTGAAATTTTAAAGTTTTGGCTTTTTGAATTTTTTTTGATTTTTTTGGGAAAGAACATAACACAAAAAAACACACAACATAAGCAAAACAAATTTTTTTTTTTTGATTTTTTTTTAAAGATGCTACCTTACCCCCACACTTGAATCTAACATTGTCCTCAATGTTTGACAAATATTTAGTGTAATGAAAAATTCAAGCATGGTGATTTATTTGAAAAATAAATAAATAAACCAAAATAAATGAAACACTACAAACAGAAAACAGAAAGTAAAACAACAATTTTTTTTTAAACCAAATTTTCTATATTTTGTTTTACACAAACTAAAAAAACAAACAATTAACAAGAGTGAGAAAAAGAAAACTCCCTTTGACGACTCCCGAGGATAGCCGGAATACACCATAAAGACACCAACCTCAAGGCTCTCCGGCCTTGACTTCCAAACGTAAGCTCCGATGTAAGTGGATAATGGTATAATTTCCGACAAACCAAGATTATTCCCTATAAAAATTAAAAAGTTAGTAATAAAATTAACAAAGTAAAAATAAAATATTTACAAAGTTAAAAATGTGTCACAAATTATCTATACAAAATGAATAAATTTTCCTATGTCTACGTATATTTTATTTACACAATACACTTAAGTGTACAAAAATATTTTCCTTTGCCTGAATATAGTTGAAAAAAAATGAAAGTTGATTCCAAGCGGTAACTCAAGGTGGACTTACGGCCTAGGTGCAATGCCTTGACTTAAATGACTTTCCGTGTTTTCAGAAGGCGAATGGCCAGATCATATGAGAATAAGCGAGGGGCAGGATTCATTTAGTGAACTACGGAGGTTTACACCCCTATCGACTTACGTCAGTCTATAGTCCTCTGAATCCAAAACCTGTCACCCAGGGTCTCGACCTAGACACCATCCATGTGCCCCTTACTCAGTTGAGAAAGCACTTAAGTGTTCGACAATTCTCCAAGTGTTAATAAAGGCCGCCCTCAACCTCAAATAACCTTACGGTAAAAATGAAGGGTTTAGGCCAATATTAACAAAAGGACCTTACCTATTTCCGTTCAAGTTACAACTTACAACAACAAAAAAATAATCAACTATATAAAAGACACCTAAATAAATTACTAAGTGTAACAAAATATGAACAAGTATTAAAAACAAGTAATAACAACAACTAGTCACAAGTAATATAGACAAGTAATATAAACAAGTAATATGAACAGTTAAAAAAAAAGTAAAATTATAAACAATAAAAAGTAAACAGTAATTATATACAAGTAAAAAAACAGTAATAATTACAAAAAATTATAAACAATATTCACAAAAAAAAATATTAGGTTAGGAATATTTTCAATCCTCGTCTATCCGCGATCCTTCTTATTTTGATTCCGACCCGTTTGATAAGCCTTTACTACTTGTGAATTAGAATTAAAACCCTAATTCTAGCACCAATTACATGCAATCATCTTAAGTTTCAAACCTTAAAACAAGAACACATAAAAGATTCAATAAAACCGAATCAAATAAACGGAGTCACATAAGCTGCTAGAAGAACTAATTAATTAGGATCTAACAATCAAATAAACTCATAAATATAGGCTGAAAATTATATAAACCATGTCATGTTAACTAATACAAAGAATAATCAAGCAACAAAGAGGAACTCAAAAAGAGTAATTAAAGAATAAGTTGAAGTACACCATATGGAAAGTAGGAAGAACTCGAAGATCACAAACTCTTAAATCCTCACGCGAGTAACTCAAAAGCCGAGATTCCCAAGGTGATGATGATGGTGGTCGATGATGGTTGATGGCTGGTGGTAATGGTGTAAACAGCTCCCCTCCTCCTTGAAGACTTGAAAACCCTAAATACTAGAGAATGAAAAATATGATGTGAGATGGAGAAGAGAAAGAGGAGGGTTTGTCCCTCCCCATTGGGGTGTATGCCTTTGGCAGTTTGAGAAGCAGATTAACAAGTACCTCGAGACCCTACAGACGACGAGGGCGTCGTCAAGCTCTAGTGGGGGTGGTTTGTTACACCCGTAACTTCGAGATTTACCACAGCATGGTTTGGGCCTTGGATCATGCTAGGATGTGGGCTGATGGATGCTGGCTGGGGCAGCATGCAGAAGGAAACAAAGGCAAAGTTAGGCCATGCAGAGTGGGAAGGCTGACTAGACAGACACAGCAGAGTGTGTGCTGACTGGAAGCACCCAGCAAGGTCAAAGGTGAGTGTGCTGATGAGAGCATACTAGCAGCCAAGGAAAGTGTGTGCTGATGAGGAGCATACAAGCAAGCAGACAAGGGAAAGATAGTGGACGGCTCAGTGGGCTTGGTGGATGTGCTGAGTGCACACATGAATGGAGCACCATGGCTGAGTGCTGCACTAAGAGGGAGGATATGATGAATGGGCATATCAACAACCCTTGGGCAGCTGGGGGTGTCAGCTGCCAATGCTTATATATACTTGGCATATGTAATAGACACCTAAGAAGGGTGCAATAGTTGTAAAGAGGGAGAGTGATTGCTAGGCAGATAGGGTGTGATAGCTAAGCTAAGCTGAAGCTAAGTGAAAACTAAGGCTGAAAGCATATCCCTTGTATTGTTGTATCCATACTCTTGGTGAGTATTCCTTTAATAGAGTTTAAAGGTTGGGAGGTGCGCTTCCTGTAAACACTGTGTCCAGTTTCTGGTTTGTGTGTTTGTCTTCCATATTCGTTAAGAGTAGTAACGAGTAAGGGGGTGTGCGGCTGACTAAGTAGAGAGGGCTACTTAGTGCCATCACAGGGAAAAAGTTTTGGGAAAACACTTGTACCCCGTGACATTCGGTCGACGCAAAAGTCGTGCGTTGGCCCAATTACATTTTTTCTTGATTTTCGATTTTTTATTTTTTTTATTTTTTTAATACTTTACGAAAAGTCGTAAAGTGAACAGTGAAAACGCGTAGCACACGCGCTTGCCGACACTTTAAACGGGCTTGGGCCATCGAAATGGTCTGGGCCTTAAAGTGGGCCTGGGCCAAAGAAAACTCCGGCCCATTATTGGTGGGCTTAACTAATGGGCCTAAAAACGAAGAGGCTGATAGGTGCATAATTGTACAACTTTTTATATCAATTTCTCTACATTTTTGTTGTTAGTTTCTCATAAATTTGTGTTATTTATTTAGTTTTTGTGTTTGTAGGTTTCCAATTGCAAATAAAGAGAAAAGAAGATAAGTTGAGGAAAATAAGCAAAGTGTCGGAAATTTACGAAGTCTAATGGGCTTTTTCGAGGCCCATTAAGAGGTGGGCTGCCGTGAGGCCCAAGATGAAGGCCCAAATCCATGAAGAAAGGCCCAAACCCAAGATGGAAGGACCAAATCAATGAAGGAAGGCCCAGGTTCACAAAGCATGAGGAATGGCCCAAGCCCAGATTTTCGGACAATCTGCCTGTGCAGATAGGTCAACTTGCGAGGCCCATATCTCTCAATTTCACCGTCAGATCTAGCTGTAATTTTGGTACACGCTGCACATGGATGTCAGTTATTCCCAAATAAAATTTCAGAAGCATCCAACCGTTGAAACGTGCAGGATTCCGTTCTAAGTGCGCACTGCTCAGTGCTGTCCGTTTTTATTTCTTTCCTCTTCTTTTATTTTCAATGCTCCACTCACCCCTATATTCTTTCCTCTTCTTTCTGCCCACAATATTAGTGTTTGATTTCTTTTACCTAAATAAATGGTTCATTGCCATATGACTACATTTCCACCATTCCACTTACCATTTCTTTTCTACCACTCACATTCCACTTCTCTTCCCTTTCTTTCTTTATTTCTTTCATTGTCTTCTTCTTCCTCTCCATTCTCCTATAAATAGCAGCCTCATTCTTCTCACAAATTCACACCCCAATGGGGAGGGACAAACCCTCCTCTTTCTCTTCTCCATCTCATTTTCCATTCTCTAGTATTTAGGGTTTTCAAGTCTTCAAGGAGGAGGAGAAGGCGTCTACACCATCACCACCAGCCCCTATTCAACATCACCATCACCATCATCACCTTGTCTTCATGGCTTGGATTACTTGTGGTCAAGGATTCAAGATGTGGCTTCAAGATCTTCATGCTATCCATACGGTGTATTTCGACTTAGCCTTTAAATTTATGCCTCTTTGTTGCTTGTTTATCCTTTGTATTAGTTAACATGACATGATTTATATAATTTTCAGCCTTTGTTTATGGGTTTATTTAATTGTTGGATCCTAATTAATTAGTTCTTCTAGTAGCTTATGTGACTCCGTTTATTTGATTCTATTTTAGTAGATAACTTTTATATGTTTTTGTTTTAAGGTTGCAAACTTAAGATGATTGCATATAATTGGTGCTAGAATTAGGGTTTTAATTCTAATTCACAAGTAGTAAAGGCTTTGGAAAGAGGTTGGAAACAAATAAGAAGGATCACGGATAGATGGGCGGTCCCACTAGGTCGTGCACTTTAATTAACAACTCTTCTTTTATGCGTTGGACATGTTTTGATTAGCTACCTTTGCATGTTTTATTGATTAATCTAGGTGCGGTCGCTTAGGTTAATTTTCATGAAGAGGTTTTATTTGGGGAATGATAACCCGTGTGGGCATTCCACATATGTTAGTTTCGGTTTCATGGCTAGGGAACTTGGTTAATTTTCGGTCTAATGATTGGTAAACTTGTATACTTGTGGCTGAACTTTATATTCTTTATGTTTCATCCCATCTTATTTAATTTATTCTTTGTAATTTAATTAATTTATTTCATTCAATTTAATTTCTTTAACCCCCTTTTTACTTTGTACATATGTGATTTGACGATTTTCACCGCGGTCATTAATTATTACCTAAATTCCTAACAATTGTCGTTGTAAAGTATAATGGGAAATAAAGGTTTTTCCCACAGAAGATTGTTATATTTACTTTTTAATGTCACGAAAATTAAATTAAATAAAGAATTATTATTTACAAGTATAAAGAATAAAGAATATATATATATACAAAATTAAATGAACTATACAGTATTGTTTCTATTTACAAAAATATACATTATATACAAAAGTATTTTTGGGGGTTTTTGAGATTTTTGAAAACAATAAAAGAAATATTTTTGGATTTTTATTATTTTTGAAAACAAGAAAACACACACACAAATATTGTTTTGAAGATTAACCAACTCCCTAGCCATGAATCCGAAACTAACATATGTAAGATGCTGGACCACCATACATCTCCCAAATAAAACTTTCCCTAACAATTAACTCCGAGACCACTCTGTCAGCTAATCACTAGAAAAAGAGTTGTTAATTCAAGTGCACGACCTAGCGGGACCGCCCAACTATCCGTGATCCTTATTATTTAGTTTTAACATTAAAGATAAAACCAAACAAACAAAATTCACATAAGCTGCTAGAAGAATCAATTAACTTCAATCCAACAATTATTACACAAAATAGAAAATAAAACAAATAGTAACAAATTATCCCAACATTTATTCACATTAATTAAAGTACGGAAAATAAAATTAAACAAAAATAAAATATAATAAATAAACGAGAGTTGGGAAAATGTTACTAATGTGTCCATGAAAATGGACAACGTCAAGTGAGCGAAGGTGGCGGACTCGGCTATAAAATCGGACAAGTAACGCATTTGGATGTGGCGGGTGCCGAGAACAATTTCAGCTTGGGCATTGGGTGTAGATAGCAAATTTGAACATTGGGCTTGGACGCCTTGGCCGGTCAACGGGGTCAAAGCCCAAGTCAATTTTGACTGACTTTGACTTTTTCTTCTTTTCCTTTCTTCATTTTTCTGTTGACCCGTGTATTCTTTCTCCCTTATTCGATTTCTTCTTTTGCTTTCTTTTCTTCTTGTTACAGACCAGAGAGAGGGCGAGAGAGATGAGCCTTGCCGGCGACGGAGAGGCACGGCAGCTGATGAGGTGCGGCGAAGCTTGGGCTTACGGCGGCAGGAGGATGACGGCGGCGTCGCTAGAAGCAACGGTGGGTTCTGCAAATCGACGATGGTACCTGGAACAGAAACGTCGACGCTGTCGGCTTTGGAATTGCAGCTGGAACGTGGAAGGACCGGCGAAGCTGAGAAGCTTGGCGGCGCGAACTGGAAAGCTCGATCCGGCTGGGTGCAGCAGCGGTGGAAGATCGATCGAACTCGTGGCGGCGAAGGTAATTGCTGAACTGCAGATCGGTGATGCGTGAGGGAAGTGGCGCCGGCGAGGCGGAGTAATGAGCAGCGGCAGCAGGTATGGCCTGGAGAATGAGCGGCGCCGGCTGGGATCTGCAATTGTATTGAGCTGCTTTCAAACCTGCGAAAGAAAAACATATATAATTAGATTGCTTGATTATGAATTTGCAGGAAAAGAAAAGCAGAGGAGATGGAGGAGAGGAAATTGAGCTTTGGCTCATGGTTTGAATGTTGCCGTGGTGAATTGGTGAGGAAGGCTATGCAGGAGCTTCCCTTAAATAGAGAATGGGAGGGGCAGAAGCAGCCAAGCAGAGGAAGGAGATGGAATGGCTGGAAAGGGGGAGAAGATGCTTTGCGGCGGTGGAGAAAAACCGGGGAATTATGGACTGTAGTGTTTTGGTGGTGGAGATGGTTGGTGAAGTGGAGATGGTTGGTGCCGGCAGTGGAATAGTTAGCTGCATGGAATTGTGATGAATTGAAACCATGTGAGGGAGCTGATAACGTGGAAGCTGCAAACAAAAATCAAAAGAAAACAAAGAAAACAAAATAAAATAAAAGAATAATAAAAGAAATGAAGTAATTATAAAATAAAGAAAAGAAATAAAATAACAAATGAAATAAATATAAACATAAAATATAAACAAGGGAAAAGAAGATGGAGGTTTAAAATATATATCGCCACCGCGTGTGGTGGTTGCGCCGCCTTATGTGGTGGTTCGCCGACAAATTGTCGGGATTCGGAATAATCCGAAATCTTCGTACAATATTTTCTTCCACATGTGAAAGTCACGGTTGACTTTTCCATTTACGCTGAAAACCTCCAAAATGCACCTATTTTGTGCAGATAAACATTTTCCTGGTATTTTCCCTAAACACACGAAAACAAACATTAAATAGACAATTAAGCTTTCGGAATAGCAAAATCCAGTAATTAAAGGCACTTTGTGAACGTATTTTACGTTCACATCACACCCCTACACTTGAACTATTGCTAGTCCTCGAGCAAACACAGAATACAAAACACACAAAACAGAAAGGGAAACACAAAACAGACGGTCTTTCCAACCATAATCCTCAGCGAGTTCGAAAGAATTATAACCAGGAGAATAAAAATTATATACCAAGGTTAAAGAATTTGCTAAGCATTTAACATGTACATCTCATTTATGCTCGGGTGAAGTGTGTGAAAACCAAGTACACAATTAATGTCAAGCAATCCAATAGGCACATATGAACAACATTAACCACTAAACCTCACAAGATTCACTAAATATTTCCGCTCAGTGTTTAGGGTTAAGTGTTTACTCTCAAAACAATTACACAAGTATGTTCCCATATGCTTGCTCATTAACCAACTCTCTACAATTAATCTACAAATCATCAGATCATAAGGACTTTTTAGGTGAAGCAGGGACAAAAGGATGAAATGGTAAATGGTGAATGGTCAATGATATGAAAGGACTCGAAATGAAAAATGTTTTACATGTTTGCAAGACAAATCAACGACTTTGAAACTCATACCTATGCTATACCCGAACAACTTTCTTATTCTCCTCTAACCTTTTATTGAAAATAATACAAGAAAAGAAAATAACTCTATTTTTGTGGTATTTTTTTCTTTTTCTTTTCCACATTTTTTTTTCTTTTCTTTTTTTCTTGAGGAATTTATTCCTTCTTTTTATTTCTGATTTTTTTTTTTCTTTCTTTGAACAAATACAACAAAATAAATACACCCCCACACTTGCCTTTTGGTGTACTACCGTACAAATCAAAACCCGAAGCATAAGAACACAAGAAGTCACTATCATCGTCTTGCAAACACAATAAAACAAAGGTGAGATGGTGTGGGTGAACAAAAGAAACGGCTAATGAGTGATCAGTTCAAAAGGGAATCCTAAAGTTCGTGTTTAGATGGATGGTGAATATTTTGGCCATGGTGCTCAACTAATGCCTTAGTCATTTCTAATTCATTACAGATTAACAAAATGTTTCAAGTGGTCTCTGAGCAAGTTCTAGGTTCAAAAACTCATGAATTGTGCACACATGAAGAACGAGTAAATGTATGAAATATGCATACATGTGAATATTCAATAGGCTCAAGTCCTCACAGTTTCTGGGTATGCATGACAATGTATGTTCAAATGTGCTTCTCGGATTGCAATCAACTAATCGAAACAGGTTAAGTGAATATGGAAATTCGAGCAATCACAAGTTATGCATATTAAATCCAAAGTAAACTACAAAGCCTTAACATATAATAAACATTCTCAAAATCATAACAATTAAACTCAATTCATCATCGGGATTGGAAAGAAAACAACACATATAACACAAATAAACACACAAACAGAAGCAAATATTTTTGTAATTTGTTATTTTTTTGATTTTTGTTTTTTTTTTTTTTCAATTTACGTAACAATACGTGACCACAGTGACTTACTAAGTGCAATGGTAGGTTCAACGCTACCAAGGGAGTAAGTATGATTTAGTCGATATATTGTTACAGTAGAAAACAAAAACAAGTAAAATTTTTTTTGAATTTTTGAATTTTTCAAAATTTTTCTTTTCTTTTCAATAAATCTTCCCCCCACACTTGAATTAAACATTGTCCTCAATGTTAGACAGATATTTCACGAAAATGAATAATTCAAGCATGATTATTGAATTTAAACACACAAACTAAAATAAACCGAAGTAAACACACAAACAGAAATAAACACAAAACAATTAACTAAATGAAAAGGGAAACAGAAAGACTCCCCTTTGAAGATCGTGAAGCTCCTCCCGAAGCAAGTCACCAACAGTCACAAACAAGGCTAGCAGGGCCTTGCATCCAACGTTTGCTCCTCAATTGACTGCGGTTCTGATCCTTTGAAGTGTGTCCTGGACAAGGGTTGTTGCCGACTCCACGGCAGACTTCGCTGATGTAGCCTTCACTGAGATCTGGAACACTATAGTCAGCAGTGTTCCGTCAAGTACAGCTCCGGATACGTTTGGCAGAATGGAGAAGCCAGAAGACATAAGCGGAAATGGCTCCGGTTGAACTCCAGATAGCAAACACTGGAAAATGGAATGGTTGATCGGTGCATAAATCACAGACGACCCCGTTGCATCGGTGCAACACTCCTGAAGGATGAGGAAGTCGTTGTGACTATCTATAGCGAGCACCGAGATCTGGTTCCGCGGGTCAAGACCGATGGTGAAATTTGCTAGCACACGTACAGAGCTGTCCATCGACATACTATCCCACGGCGGTCTCGTTCGAACGTCTTTGAGGAACTCAAAGATCCTAGTGTGATGAGATAGATGAACAACGGAACAACCAGCAGTACGATTGACTCCAGGGGGCTTGCTCGGATCACCCCTTCGCTTGTTGGTCCTGACCTCCATTCGAGTGTCTCTTGTTCGATTCGAACAAGTCCAGTGGTGGTACGTGGAGTTGCTGATGTCGTTGAAGAAACAGATCGTCATCTGTTTTGCCATTTCCGCAAGTCCTCTTCTTCCTTCAAGAGAAATAATCGAGTCACCGGGTGAAGAGTGGATACCTGTGGCGCACATGTAGCGCTCGGCTTGTCGTTGGAGGGTTGAGATCCAACGCTTTGCACCAAAAGCGAACCCTGAATGAACAAAAGGTTCGAAACTGGCCTTCATCTCCTTTTCGCGTACATCCACGTGCTCCACCCAAGTGACCAAGGAAGATCCATTATGAAGATCACGTATCAGGCATCCGGAGGGGCGTTTTCGGCAAATCGATCTCACGGAAGGCTTTGGATTGGAACGCAATTCATCCACGGAGACATCCACGACGACCCAACTTCCATCCAGTTGTAGGTGAGAGTACCTAACGAACTGGACTTCACGAGTTGAAACGAGGTGAGATGGCACCAGAAACTCGGCCGACATAACCTGCATATGCTCCTCGTAGCCTTCTTCGTTGCTGGAGGATAGGATCTCCAACGTCTTGGCGTTTGTAATCATGCTACAGAAGACGGGCAACCATCGACCAACATCCATGAGAATTTGAACGATGGTGGTAGGATAAAGATGGATGGTTGCCGAGTGTCTCGACGATTCGGCTTTGAAGTACGGAGCAGGTTCAGCTCGTTGAAACACTCGCAAGTACTCGGCCCTATGAAGAGTCTCGGGATGAATAGATGTGTCGGGAGTCGGTGAAGTTATCCACAAAGGAAATCCGGCAGTGGCCATGAGCAGGAGCTCGTGTTTGGCCTTACGGACGATACCCGAGATCAAGTCGGTGTGGACTCCGACGAGATCATGAGCAGGTCCGGGAAGGGTGTCAGATGGCAAAGGTATGGATGGGCGCTCGACAAGGGTAGGCATGAGGCTCCGCACATCCCGTCTCAAGTGGTCCATGTCGATGGAATCGTCGGACAACTCGAGAATAGGCTCTTGTTGTTGAGGAACAACTTCGAGCCTTCGCCGTGGCACATCTGAGTGCGGAACAGGACCTCCGCAATTAGGACAAATGCCGCTGTGGAGAGCATCAACGAGTCGTTGATTCAGAAGTTGAAGCTCCTCGTTCTTGCTCACCAGCTGATCGTTTCTTTTCTCTAGCTCGGCAATACGCTGCTCGGAAGACTGGATACCGAACTTCTTCCTATTTCTCGACCCCCAATAATAGACTTGGTCCTCCTCTAGTCCGATTTTCGGACCAAATCGTTCTCGTTGTGGCTTGGTGGGGTGAGAATACACCGCGAAGAAAGCCGCAAGTGCATCTCTCTGAGCTTTGCTGTACTTCGACCTCGGAAGTCTCCTATAGACAGGAGCGGCTTCCGGCTCAACAGGTGGATCAGCAACCAAGATTGGTGCTTGAGGTAGTGGTTGCGGTTGTGGTTGTAACTCGGTCGGCATGCTAGCATCGGCGCTATTGAGCATGCTCGGTGGAATTATTTCAGCCAGACCTTCAAAGATTGGGTTCTCTGAAGGACCTGCCTGAAACAAGTCGCTGAAAGAATTGACTCTTTTGGCCATTTCTGGGTTGGGATGGGAGGATAGCTTCTGGGATTTGGGAGGTTTCTGGAAAAATTGAAGAACACGAAGAACACGAGAGAGAAAACGAGAGAGAGAGAGAGAGACTAAGGGAAATCACGTGAAATGACTAAGGGAACTAACGCAAACCGAAGGGGAAGGGAACGGAACGGACGCACGCTCGTACACGTGCCACAGACAGAAGACCCGCAAATTGTGGATCGGGCGACAAAAGTCGCAAAGGCTACAGTTGACACGCACGCGGCTTATTAAACAATTCGGCCGACGCAAAAGTCGTGCGTCGGCCCAATCACAATTTTTTTCATTTTCGATTTTTTATTTTTTTATTTTTTTAATTCTTTACGAAAAAGTCGTAAAGTGAATAGTGAAAACGCGTAGCACACGCGCTTGCCGACACTTTAAACGGGCTTGGGCCATCGAAATGGTTTGGGCCTTAAAGTGGGCCTGGGCCAAAGAAAACTCCGGCCCATTATTTGTGGGCTTAACTAATGGGCCTAAAAACGAACAGGCCCGACACACTAATGGGCTTGGGTTACGGGTTTTTGGGCTTCGTGAATGACACGAGCCCAATGGGCCAAAATTTTTATTTTTTTCTTTTTATTTTACGAAACCTAAAAACGCTAACCAATCACACAAATGGGGCTAAGGCCCAATAACAAATAACAAAAATCAAGCCCAAAAATAAAACAAACAGTAATTATAAACAGTAAAAATAAATAAATACAAAGAGTAAAACAAACAAACAAACACTCTTTTTTTTTATTTATTTACAATTACAAATTTTCTATTTTTTTATTTTATTTTTTTTAAAAAAATAAATAATTAAATAACTAGAGTGAAAAAGAAACTTACCTTTTTACTCCCGAGGATACCAGAAAATCACCAACAAGACATCAACCTCAAGGTTTTTAAACCTTGACTTCCTAAACGTATGCTCCGATGTATGTGGTATAATTTCCGATAAACCCGGATTATTTCCTATACAAAATAAAAAGGTTAGTAATAAATTTACAAAATAAAAACAAAATATTTACAAAGTTAAAAATGTGTCACAAATTATCTATACAAAATGAATGAATAAAATTTCCTATGTCTAAGTATATTCCTATGTCTACGTATATTCCTATGTCTACGTATATTCCTATGTCTACGTATATTTTATTTACACAATACACTGAAGTGTACAAAAATATTTTCCTTTGCCTTAATATAGTTGAAAAAAAATGAAAGTTGATTCCAAGCGGTAACTCAAGGTGGACTTACGGCCTAGGTGCAATGCCTTGACTTAAATGACTTTCCGTGTTTTCAGAAGGAGAATGGCCAGATCACAAGAGATAAGCGAGAGGCAGGATTCATTTAGTGGACAAGTCCTCTGAATCCAATTTTACAAACCCGTCACCCAGAGTCTTGATCATATCTAGACACCATTCATGTGCCCCTTACTCAGTTGAGAAAGCACTTAAGTGTTCGACAATTCTCCAAGTGTTAATAAAGGCCGCCCTCAACCTCAAATAACCTTACGGTAAAAATGAAGGGTTTAGGCCAATATTAATAAAAGGACCTTACCTAATCCGTTCAAGTTACAACTTACAACAACAAAAAAAATAATCAACTATATAAAAGACACCTAAATAAATTACTAAGTGTAAAAATATAAACAAGTATAATCAAGTGAGTATAAATAAAATTAACAAGTATTATTTACAAATAGTCAAAAGTCAAAAGTCAACAGTCAAAAAGTCAACAGTAAAAAGTAAAAAGTAAATAGTAAAAACAATCCCCGGCGAGCCGGCGCCAAAAAGATTTGACGATTTTCACCGCGGTCATTAATTATTACCTAAATTCCTAACAATTGTCGTTGTAAAGTATAATGGGAAATAAAGGTTTTTCCCACAGAAGATTGTTATATTTACTTTTTAATGTCACGAAAATTAAATTAAATAAAGAATTATTATTTACAAGTATAAAGAATAAAGAATATATATATATACAAAATTAAATGAACTATACAGTATTGTTTCTATTTACAAAAATATACATTATATACAAAAGTATTTTTGGGGGTTTTTGAGATTTTTGAAAACAATAAAAGAAATATTTTTGGATTTTTATTATTTTTGAAAACAAGAAAACACACACACAAATATTGTTTTGAAGATTAACCAACTCCCTAGCCATGAATCCGAAACTAACATATGTAAGATGCTGGACCACCATACATCTCCCAAATAAAACTTTCCCTAACAATTAACTCCGAGACCACTCTGTCAGCTAATCACTAGAAAAAGAGTTGTTAATTCAAGTGCACGACCTAGCGGGACCGCCCAACTATCCGTGATCCTTATTATTTAGTTTTAACATTAAAGATAAAACCAAACAAACAAAATTCACATAAGCTGCTAGAAGAATCAATTAACTTCAATCCAACAATTATTACACAAAATAGAAAATAAAACAAATAGTAACAAATTATCCCAACATTTATTCACATTAATTAAAGTACGGAAAATAAAATTAAACAAAAATAAAATATAATAAATAAACGAGAGTTGGGAAAATGTTACTAATGTGTCCATGAAAATGGACACTGTCTGGCAGGCGAAGGTGGCAGACTCAGCTATAAAATCGGACAAGTAACGCATTTGGATGTGGCGGGTGCCGAGAACAATTTCAGCTTGGGCATTGGGTGTAGATAGCAAATTTGAACATTGGGCTTGGACGCACTGGGCCGGTCAACAGGGTCAAAGCCCAAGTCAATTTTGACTGACTTTGACTTTTTCTTCTTTTCCTTTCTTCATTTTTCTGTTGACCCGTGTATTCTTTCTCCCTTATTCGATTTCTTCTTTTGCTTTCTTTTCTTCTTGTTACGGACCAGAGAGAGGGCGAGAGAGATGAGCCTTGCCGGCGACGGAGAGGCACGGCAGGCGGATGAGGTGCGGCGAAGCTTGGGCTTACGGCGGCAGGAGGATGACGGCGGCGTCGCTAGAAGCAACGGTGGGTTCTGCAAATCGACGATGGTACCGGAACAGAAACGTCGACGGCGTCGGCTTTGGAATTGCAGCTGGAACGTGGAAGGACCGGCGAAGCCGAGAAGCTTGGCGGCGCGAACTGGAAAGCTCGATCCGGCCGGGTGCAGCAGCGGTGGAAGATCGATCGAACTCGTGGCGGCGAAGGTAATTGCTGAACTGCAGATCGGTGATGCGTGAGGGAAGTGGCGCCGGCGAGGCGGAGTAATGAGCAGCGGCAGCAGGTATGGCTCGGAGAATGAGCGGCGCCGGCTGGGATCTGCAATTGTATTGAGCTGCTTTCAAACCTGCGAAAGAAAAACATATATAATTAGATTGCTTGATTATGAATTTGCAGGAAAAGAAAAGCGAGAGGAGATGGAGGAGAGGAAATTGAGCTTTGGCTCATGGTTTGAATGTTGCCGTGGTGAATTGGTGAGGAAGGCTATGCAGGAGCTTCCCTTAAATAGAGAATGGGAGGGGCAGAAGCAGCCAAGCAGAGGAAGGAGATGGAATGGCTGGAAAGGGAGAAGATGCTGCCGGCGAGGTGGAGAAAAACCAGGGAATTATGGACTGTAGTGTTTTGGTGGTGGAGATGGTTGGTGAAGTGGAGATGGTTGGTGCCGGCAGTGGAATAGTTAGCTGCATGGAATTGTGATGAATTGAAACCATGTGAGGGAGCTGATAACGTGGAAGCTGCAAACAAAAATCAAAAGAAAACAAAGAAAACAAAATAAAATAAAAGAATAATAAAAGAAATGAAGTAATTATAAAATAAAGAAAAGAAATAAAATAACAAATGAAATAAATATAAACATAAAATATAAACAAGGGAAAAGAAGATGGAGGATTAAAATATATATCGCCACCGCATGTGGTGGTTGCGCCGCCTTATGTGGTGGTTCGCCGACAAATTGTCGGGATTCGGAATAATCCGAAATCTTCGTACAATATTTTCTTCCACATGTGAAAGTCACGGTTGACTTTTCCATTTACGCTGAAAACCTCCAAAATGCACCTATTTTGTGCAGATAAACATTTTCCTGGTATTTTCCCTAAACACACGAAAACAAACATTAAATAGACAATTAAGCTTTCAGAATAGCAAAATCCAGTAATTAAAGGCACTTTGTGAACGTATTTTACGTTCACATCAATATGTATATATTTATACTTTATACTTGTTAATAATTCTTTATTTTATTTAATTCTTTGTGACAATTTTTGTTAGGTACACCCTTTGATCTCCGTTGTGAACGATACCCTACTATGCACTATACTACTACCGATAGGGTTTTTTTAAATTGATGCTCATATTGGGCGTGTCAATTTTTGGCGCCGTTGCCGGGGATTGAAAATGTTCCTAACCTAATATTTTTTTTTGTGAATACTATTTTTGTAATTATTTATTGTATATAATTTTACTATTTTTTTTAACTGTTCTTATTACTTGTTTATATTACTTGTCAATAATACTTGTTAATTTTACACTCACTAATTATTCTTGTAGATATTTTACACTTAGTAATTATACTTAGGTGTCTTTTATATAGTTGATTATTTTTTTGTTGTTGTAAGTTGTAACTTGAACGGAATAGGTAAGGTCCTTTTGTTAATATTGGCCTAAACCCTTCATTTTTACCGTAAGGTTATTTGAGGTTGAGGGCGGCCTTTATTAACACTTGGAGAATTGTCGAACACTTAAGTGCTTTCTCAACTGAGTAAGGGGCACATGAATGGTGTCTAGATATGATCAAGACACTGGGTGACGGGTTTGTAAAATTGGATTCAGAGGACTTGTCCACTAAATGAATCCTGCCTCTCGCTTATCTCTTGTGATCTGGCCATTCGCCTTCTGAAAACACGGAAAGTCATTTAAGTCAAGGCATTGCACCTAGGCCGTAAGTCCACCTTGAGTTACCGCTTGGAATCAACTTTCATTTTTTTTCAACTATATTCAGGCAAAGGAAAATATTTTTGTACACTTAAGTGTATTGTGTAAATAAAATATACGTAGACATAGGAAAATTTATTCATTCATTTTGTATAGATAATTTGTGATACATTTTTAACATTGTAAATATTTGTTTTTATTTTGTAAATTTATTACTAACTTTTTAATTTTGTATAGGAAATAATCCGGGTTTATCGGAAATTCTACCACATACATCGGAGCATACGTTTAGGAAGTCAAGGTTGAAAAACCTTGAGGTTGATGTCTTGTTGGTGATTTTCGGTTTCCTCGGGAGTAAAAAGGTAAGTTTTCTTTCACACTCGTTATTTATTTAAAAAATAAAAAATAAAAAATAAAAATTAATTGTAAATAAAAAAAAAGAGTGTTTTCTTTTGTTTTACTGTTGGTAATTATTTCTTTTTACTATTTATAATTACTGTTTGTTTTATTTTTGGGCTTGTTAGTTAGTTAGTTTGTTATTGGGCCTTAGGCCCGTTTGTGTGATTGGTTGGGTTTTAGGTTTCGTAAATTAAAAAAGAAAAAAATAAAAAATAAAAAATAAAAAACTTAGCCCATTGGGCTCGTGTCATTCACGAAGCCCAAAAACCCGTAACCCAAGCCCATTTAGTGTGTCGGGCCTATTCGTTTTTAGGCCCATTAGTTTAAGCCCACCAATAATGGGCCGGAGATTTCTTTGGCCCAGGCCCACTTTAAGGCCCAGACCATTTCGATGGTCCAAGCCCGTTTAAAGTGTCGGCAACCTTTGCGCGTGTTTTACACGCGTTTTCACTGTTCACTTTACGACTTTTCGTAAAGTATTAAAAAAATAAAATAAAAAAAATCAAAAATAGAAAATCAAAAAAATTTTGATTGGGCCGACGCACGACTTTTGCGTCGGCCGAATTGTTTAATAAATCGTGCGCGCGTTCCACTATTCCCTTTGCGACTTTCGTCGCTCGATCCGTGATTTACGGATCTTTGTCTTCGACTTTGGACACGCGTCCGTCCATTCCGTTCCCTTCCCCTTCGGTTTGCGTTAGTTTCCTTAGGGCATTTCACATTTTCCCTTTCTCTCTCTCATTCTCTCTCGTTTTCTCTCGCTTGTTCATCGTGTTCTTCGTGTTCTTGAGTTTTTCCCAGAAAACCTCCCAAATCCCAGAAGCTTTCCTCCCTTCCCAAACCACAAATGGCCAAAAGAGTCAATTCTTTCAGCGACTTGTTTCAGGCAGGTCCTTCAGAGAACCCAATCTTTGAAGGTCTGGCTGAAATAATTCCACTGAGCATGCTCAATAGCGCCGATGCTAGCATGCCGACCGAGCCACTACCACAACCACAACCACTACCCCAAGCACCAATCATGGTTGCTGATCCACCTGTTGAGCCGGAAGCCGCTCCTGTCTATAGGAGACTTCCGAGGACAAAGTACACCAAGGCTCAGAGAGATGCACTGGCGGCTTTCTTTGCGGTGTATTCTCACCCCACGAAACCACAACGAGAAAGATTTGGTCCAAAAATCGGACTAGAAGAAGACCAAGTCTATTATTGGGGGTCGAGAAATAGGAAGAAGTTCGGTATCATTACATCCGAGCAGCGTATTGCCGAGCTAGAAAGAAGAAACGATCAGTTGGTGAGCAAGAACGAGGAGCTTCAAATGCAGAATCAACGACTCGTCGATGCTCTCCACAGCGGCATATGTCCTAATTGCGGAGGTCCTGTTCCGCACTCAGATGTGCCACGGCGAAGGCTCGAAGTTGTTCCTCCACAACAAGAGCCTATTCTTGAGTTGTCCGATGATTCCATCGACATGGACCACTTAAGAAGGGATGTGCGGAGCCTCATGCCAACACTTATCGAGCGCTCATCCATACCTTTGCCATCTGATACCCTTCCCGGACCTGCTCACGATCTTGTCGGAGTCCACACCGACTTGATCTCGGATATCGTCCGTAAGGCCAAGCACGAGCTCATGCTCATGGCCACAGCCGGTTTTCCTTTGTGGATAACTTCACCGACTCCCGACACGTCTATTCATCCCGAGACTCTTCATAGGGCCGAGTACTTGCGAGTGTTTCAACGAGCTGAACCTGCTCCGTACTTCAAAGCCGAATCGTCGAGACACTCGGCAACCATTCACCTTTATCCGACCACCATCGTTCAGATCTTAATGGATGTTGGTCGATGGTTGCCAGTCTTCTGTAGCATGATTACAAACGCCAAGACGTTGGAGATCCTATCCTCCAGCAACGAAGAAGGCTACGAGGAGCAGAAGCAGGTGATGTCGGCCGAGTTTCTGGTGCCATCTCACCTCGTTTCAACTCGTGAAGTCCAGTTTGTTCGGTATTCTCACCAACAACTGGATGGAAGTTGGGTCGTCGTGGATGTCTCCGTGGATGAATTGCGTTCAAATCCGAAGCCTTCCGTGAGATCGATTTGCCGAAAACGCCCCTCCGGATGCCTGATACGTGATCTTCATAATGGATCTTCCTTAGTTACTTGGGTGGAGCACGTGGATGTACGCGAAAAGGAGATGAAGGCCAGTTTCGAACCTTTTGTTCATTCAGGGTTCGCTTTTGGTGCAAAGCGTTGGATCTCAACCCTCCAACGACAAGCCGAGCGCTACATGTGCGCCACAGGTATCCACTCTTCACCCGGTGACTCGATTATTTCTCTTGAAGGAAGAAGAGGCTTGGCGGAAATGGCAAAACAGATGACGATCTGTTTCTTCAACGACATCAGCAACTCCACGTATCATCACTGGACTTGTTCGAACCGAACAAGAGACACTCGAATGGAGGTCAGGACCAACAAGCGAAGGGGTGATCCGAGCAAGGCCCCTGGAGTCAATCGTACTGCTGGTTGTTCCGTCGTTCATCTATCTCATCACACCAGGATCTTTGAGTTCCTCAAAGACGTTCAGACTAGACCAATGTGGGATAGTATGTCGATAGACAGCTCGGTGCGTGTGCTAGCAAATTTCACCATCGGTCTTGACCCGCGGAACCAGATTTCGGTGCTCGCCATAGATAGTCACAACGACTTCCTCATTCTTCAGGAGTGTTGCACCGATGCAACGGGGTCGTCTGTGATATACGCCCCGATCAACCATTCCATTCTCCAGTGTTTGCTATGTGGAGTTCAACCGGAGCCATTTCCGCTTATGTCTTCTGGCTTCTCCATTCTGCCTAACGTTTCCGGAGCCATTCTTGACGGAACACTACTGACTATGGTGTTCCAGATCTCAGTGAGGGCTACATCAGCCAAGTCTGCCGTGTAGTCGGCAACAACTCTTGTCCAGGATACACTCCAACGAATCAGAGCCACAGTCAACTAAGGAGCAAACGTTGGATGCAAGGCCCTGCTAGCCTTGTTTGTGACTGTTGGTGACTTGCTTCGGGAGGAGCTTAATGATCTTCAAGGGGGAGTTTTTCTTTTACTTATTTGTTTTTTCATTTGTATATATGTTGTGTGTTTACTTCGGTTTATTTTTGTTGTGTGTTTAAATTCAATAACCATGCTTGAATTATTCATTTTCGTGAAATATTTGTCTAACATTGAGGACAATGTTTAATTCAAGTGTGGGGGGAAGGTTTATTAAAAAGAAAAGAAAAAATTTGAAAAATTTGAAAAATTCAAAAAAATAATTTACTTGTTTTTGTTTTCTACGGTAACAATATATCGACTAAATCACACTTACTCCCTTGGTAGCGTTGAACCTACCATTGCACTAAGTAAGTCACTGTGGTCACGTATTGTTACGTAAATTGAAAAATCAAAAAAATCAAAAAAATCAAAAATTACAAAAATATTTACTTCTGTTGTGTGTTTTATTTGTGTTATGTGCTTTGTTCTTTCCAATCCCAATGATGAATTGAGTTTAATCTGTTATGATTTTGAGAATGTTGGTTATATGCTAAGGGTTTGTGTAGTTTGCTTTGGATTTAATATGCATAACTTATGATTGCTCGAAATTCCATGTTCACATAACCTGTTTCGATTAATTGATTGCAATCCGAGAAGCACATTTAAACATACATTGTCATGCATACCCAGAAAATGTGAGGACTTGAGCCTATTGAATATTCACATGTATGCATCATTCATACATTTACTCGTTCTTCATGTGTGCACAATTCATGAGTTTTTGAACCTAGAACTTGCTCAGAGACCACTTGAAACTTTTTGTTAATCTGTAATGAATTAGAAATGATTAAGGCATTAGTTGAGCACCATGGCCAAAGTATTCACCATCCATCTAAACACGAACTTTAGGAATCCCCTTTTGAAATAAACACTCATTAGCCGTTTCTTTTGTTCACCCATACCATCTCACCCTTGTTTTATTTATGTTTGCAAGACGATGATAGTGACTTCTTGTGTTCTTATGCTTCGGGTTTTGATTTGTTTGGTATTATACCAGAAGGCAAGTGTGGGGGTGTATTTATTTTGTTGTAATTGTTCAAAGAAAAAAAATCAGAAATAAAAAGAAGGAATAAATTCCTCAAAAAAAAAAATAGAAAAGAAAGAAAGAAAAAAAAAATGTCAGAAAGAGAAATTCCAAAAATAGAGTTATTGTATTGTTTTTATTTTCAATAAAAGGTTGGAGGAAAATAAGAAAGTTGTTCGGGTATAGCATAGGTATGAGTTTCAAAGTCGTTGATTTGTCTTGCAAATATGTGAAACATTTTTCATTTCCAGTCCCTTCATTCATCATTCACTATTCACCATTCACCCTTTGACCCCTGTTTCACCCTAAAAGCCCTTATGATTTAATGATTTGTGGATTAATTGTAGAGAGTTGGTTAATGAGCAAGCATATGGGAACACTACTTGTGTAATTGTTTTGAGAGTAAACACTTAACCCTAAACACTGAGCGGAAATATTTAGTGATCATTGTGAGCTTTAGTGGTTAATGTTGTTTCGATGTGCCTACTGGATTGCATGAGATTAATTGTATACTCGGTATTCACACACTTCACCCGAGCATAAATGAGATGTACATGTTAAATGCTTAGCAAATTTGTTAGCCTTGGTATATAATTTTTATTCTCCTGATTATAACTCTTTTGAACTCGCTGAGGATTATGGTTGGAAAGAATATATGTTTTGTGTTTCCCTTTTCTGTTTTGTGTTGTTCAGTTTTAAGTTTCGTGTTTGCTAGGGGACTAGCAAAAGCTAAGTGTGGGGGTATTTGATAGGTGCATAATTGTACAACTTTTTATATCAATTTCTCTACATTTTTGTTGTTAGTTTCTCATAAATTTGTGTTATTTATTTAGTTTTTGTGTTTGTAGGTTTCCAATTGCAAATAAAGAGAAAAGAAGATAAGTTGAGGAAAATAAGCAAAGTGTCGGAAATTTACGAAGTCTAATGGGCTTTTTCGAGGCCCATTAAGAGGTGGGCTGCCGTGAGGCCCAAGATGAAGGCCCAAATCCATGAAGAAAGGCCCAAACCCAAGATGGAAGGACCAAATCAATGAAGGAAGGCCCAGGTTCACAAAGCATGAGGAATGGCCCAAGCCCAGATTTTCGGACAATCTGCCTGTGCAGATAGGTCAACTTGCGAGGCCCATATCTCTCAATTTCACCGTCAGATCTAGCTGTAATTTTGGTACACGCTGCACATGGATGTCAGTTATTCCCAAATAAAATTTCAGAAGCATCCAACCGTTGAAACGTGCAGGATTCCGTTCTAAGTGCGCACTGCTCAGTGCTGTCCGTTTTTATTTCTTTCCTCTTCTTTTATTTTCAATGCTCCACTCACCCCTATATTCTTTCCTCTTCTTTCTGCCCACAATATTAGTGTTTGATTTCTTTTACCTAAATAAATGGTTCATTGCCATATGACTACATTTCCACCATTCCACTTACCATTTCTTTTCTACCACTCACATTCCACTTCTCTTCCCTTTCTTTCTTTATTTCTTTCATTGTCTTCTTCTTCCTCTCCATTCTCCTATAAATAGCAGCCTCATTCTTCTCACAAATTCACACCTCAATGGGGAGGGACAAACCCTCCTCTTTCTCTTCTCCATCTCATTTTCCATTCTCTAGTATTTAGGGTTTTCAAGTCTTCAAGGAGGAGGAGAAGGCGTCTACACCATCACCACCAGCCCCTATTCAACATCACCATCACCATCATCACCTTGTCTTCATGGCTTGGATTACTTGTGGTCAAGGATTCAAGATGTGGCTTCAAGATCTTCATGCTATCCATACGGTGTATTTCGACTTAGCCTTTAAATTTATGCCTCTTTGTTGCTTGTTTATCCTTTGTATTAGTTAACATGACATGATTTATATAATTTTCAGCCTTTGTTTATGGGTTTATTTAATTGTTGGATCCTAATTAATTAGTTCTTCTAGTAGCTTATGTGACTCCGTTTATTTGATTCTATTTTAGTAGATAACTTTTATATGTTTTTGTTTTAAGGTTGCAAACTTAAGATGATTGCATATAATTGGTGCTAGAATTAGGGTTTTAATTCTAATTCACAAGTAGTAAAGGCTTTGGAAAGAGGTTGGAAACAAATAAGAAGGATCACGGATAGATGGGCGGTCCCACTAGGTCGTGCACTTTAATTAACAACTCTTCTTTTATGCGTTGGACATGTTTTGATTAGCTACCTTTGCATGTTTTATTGATTAATCTAGGTGCGGTCGCTTAGGTTAATTTTCATGAAGAGGTTTTATTTGGGGAATGATAACCCGTGTGGGCATTCCACATATGTTAGTTTCGGTTTCATGGCTAGGGAACTTGGTTAATTTTCGGTCTAATGATTGGTAAACTTGTATACTTGTGGCTGAACTTTATATTCTTTATGTTTCATCCCATCTTATTTAATTTATTCTTTGTAATTTAATTAATTTATTTCATTCAATTTAATTTCTTTAACCCCCTTTTTACTTTGTACATATGTATATATTTATACTTTATACTTGTTAATAATTCTTTATTTTATTTAATTCTTTGTGACAATTTTTGTTAGGTACACCCTTTGATCTCCGTTGTGAACGATACCCTACTATGCACTATACTACTACCGATAGGGTTTTTTTAAATTGATGCTCATATTGGGCGTGTCAGAGGCCCGACACACTAATGGGCTTGGGTTACGGGTTTTGGGCTTCGTGAATGACACGAGCACAATGGGCTAAATTTATTATTTTTTATTTTTTATTTTTTATTTTACGAAACCTAAAACCCTAACCAATCACACAAATGGGCCTAAGGCCCAATAACAAATAACTACAACAAGCCCGAAAATAAAACAAACAGTAACAGTAAAAGTAAATAATTACAAATAATAAAACAAACAAACACTCTTTTTTTTATTATTTACAATTACAAATTTTTTTATTTTTTTATTTTTTAAATAAATAACGAGAGTTAAAAGAAAACTTACATTTTTACACCCGAGGATACCGAAAATCACCAACAAGACATCAACCTCAAGGTTTTTCAACCTTGACTTCCTATACGTATGCTCCGATGTATGTGGTAGAATTTCCGATAAACCCGGATTATTTCCTATACAAAATAAAAAGGTTAGTAATAAATTTACAAAATAAAAACAAAATATTTACAAAGTTAAAAATATGTCACAAATTATCTATACAAAATGAATGAATAAATTTTCCTATGTCTACGTATATTTTATTTACACAATACACTTAAGTATGGGAACAGAGGACTTCAATGTGCAATGGGACTGAAACAGCTACCCATCTTAAAGTCATGTTTAATCCAATATACCTAAAGTGTACAAAAACATTTTCTTTCGTCTGAATATAGTTGAAAAAAAAAGGAAAGTTGATTCCAAGCGGTAACTCAAGGTGGACTTACGGCCTAGGTGCAATGCCTTGACTTAAATGACTTTCCGTGTTTTCAGAAGGCGAATGGCCAGATCACAAGAGATAAGCGAGAGGCAAACCCTCCTCTTTCTCTTCTCCATCTCACATCATATTTTCCATTCTCTAGTATTTAGGGTTTTCAAGTCTTCAAGGAGGAGGGGAGCTGTTTACACCATTACCACCAGCCATCAACCATCATCACCACCATCATCATCACCTTGGGAATCTCGGCTTTTGAGTTACTCGCGTGAGGATTTAAGAGTTTGTGATCTTCGAGTTCTTCCTACTTTCCATATGGTGTACTTCAACTTATTCTTTAATTACTCTTTTTGAGTTCCTCTTTGTTGCTTGATTATTCTTTGTATTAGTTAACATGACATGATTTATATAATTTTCAGCCTATATTTATGAGTTTATTTGATTGTTAGATCCTAATTAATTAGTTCTTCTAGCAGCTTATGTGACTCCGTTTATTTGATTTGGTTTTATTGAATCTTTTATGTGTTCTTGTTTTAAGGTTCAAAACTTAAGATGATTGCATGTAATTGGTGCTAGAATTAGGGTTTTAATTCTAATTCACAAGTAGTAAAGGCTTATCAAACGGGTCGGAATCAAAATAATAAGGATCGCGGATAGACGAGCGTTCGCTAGGTCGCGCACTTGAATTAGCAACTCTTCTTCTATGCGTTAGACATGTTTAGATTAATCACCTTTGCATGTTTAATTGTTTAATCTAGATGAGCGTTCACTAGGTTAATTTTCGTAGAGAGGTTTTATTTGGGGAATGATAACCCGCGTGGGCATTCCACATATGTTAGTTTCGGATTCATGGCTAGAGAGTTAGTTAATCTTCAAAACAATATTTGTGTGTGTTTTTCTTGTTTTCAAAAATAATAAAAATCCAAAAATATTTCCTTTTAATTATTTATTGTTTTCAAAAATCTCAAAAACCCCCAAAAATACTTTTGTATATAATGTATATTTTTGTAAATAGAAACAATACTGTATAGTTTATTTAATTTTGTATATATATATATTCTTTATTCTTTATACTTGTTAATAATAATTCTTTATTTAATTTATTTTTTTCGTGACATTAAAAAGTAAATATAACAATCTTCTGTGGGAAAAACCTTTATTTCCCATTATACTTTACAACGACAACTGTTAGGAATTTAGGTAATAATTAATGACGTAGGTTTTACCTCTAATCACAAAGCCCGCAGCTGCCAGGCCGTCACCGTCAACAATCTCATCGCCGCCGCACCTCTGTACTGCCGCCGCTGCGCCGTCTGCTTCTGCCATCATCGACCCAACCCTCACTTCTCAGACGCCGCCACTCACGAACCCAAGACCCGACGTCCTCTCTCTGGGTTTCTCGCCGTCTTTTCCTCCATCCCGTGCTCACCAAATCTGCCGCCGTAGCTGTTCTCTCCGCCAGCGTCTCCGACGAGCCCAGCTCTGCCCCGCCGGCTTCACAGCCCGCGCCGTTCAAAGCCCAGCAGCACCAACGCACCATCTCTCTCTCTGGTCTGAAGATGAGAAAAGAAAAATGAAGAATGAGATGATGTGGTCTAAGAGAAGAAGCACGGGTCAACAAGTCAAAGGGCTAAAGAAGGAAGTCACGGTCAATAAACTGAAATTGACTTTCTGTTTTGGGCCTCTGACACGCCCAAAAGGAGCATCAATTTAAAAAAACCCTATCGGTAGTAGTATAGTGGTAAGTAGGGTATCGTTTACAACGGAGATCAAAGGGTGTACCTAACAAAAAATGTCACAAAGAATTAAATAAAATAAAGAATTATTAACAAGTATAAAGTATAAATATATACATATGTACAAAGTAAAAAGGGGGTTTAAGAAATAAATTGAATTAATTAAATTACAAAGAATAAATTAAATAAGATGGGATGAAACACAAAGTATATAAAGTTCAGCCACAAGTATACAAGTTTACCAATCATTGGACCGAAAATTAACCAAGTTCCCTAGCCATGAAACCGAAATTAACATATGTGGAAAGTTAGAAGCTAACCATTCCCCAAATAAAACCTCTCTACGAAAATTAACCTAAGTGAAAGCACCTAGATTAACCAATTAAACATGCCATCTTAGTCTAGAAAGCTAGCTAGTCAAACCATATTTAACGCATAGAAAAGAGTTGTTAATTAAAGTGAACGACCCATTATGACAAAGTTCATATGTCCGCAATCCTTTTTATTTGACACCGACCTTTGTCCAAAGCCTTTACTACTCGTGAATTAGGTTTCCAAAACTATTAGGTGAATTGTAATCCCTAACTCTAGCTCCAATTATATGCAAATATTATAAGTTTCGAACCCTATAACATAAACACATAAAAGTTTTCTATAAAACAGAATCAAGTAAACGGAGTCACATAAGCTACTAGAAGAACTAATTAATTAGGATCCAATAACTAAATAAACTCATATAAATAGGCTGGAAATTATATAAATCATGTCATGTTAACTAATACAAAGAATAATCAAGCAACAAAGAGGAACTCAAAAAGAGTAATTAAAGAATAAGTTGAAGTACACCATATGGAAAGTAGGAAGAACTCGAAGATCAGAAACTCTTAAATCCTCACGCGAGTAACTCAAAAGCCGAGATCCCCAAGGTGATGATGATGGTGGTGATGATGGTTGATGGCTGGTGGTAATGGTGTAAACAGCTCCCCTCCTCCTTGAAGACTTGAAAACCCTAAATACTAGAGAATGGAAAATATGATGTGAGATGGAGAAGAGAAAGAGGAGGGTTTGTCCCTCCCCATTGGGGTGTGTATTGGTGAAGAGAAGTAGGCTCCTATTTATAGGAAAATGGAGAGGAAGAAGAAGACAATGGAAGAAATAAACAAAGAAAGGGAAAAGAAGTGGAATGTGAATGGGAGATAAAGAAATGGTAAGTGGTGGTGGAAATGGAATCAAATGGCAATTAACCATTTATTTACCAAAAAGAAATTAAACACTAATGGTGTGGGCAGAAAGAAGAGGAAAGAATATAGGGGTGAGTGGAGCATTGAAAATAAAAGAAGAGGAAAGAAATAAAAACGGACAGCACTGAGCAGTGCGCACTTAGAACGGAATCCTGCACGTTTCAACGGTTGGATGCTTCTGAAATTTTATTTGGGAATAACTGACATCCATGTGCAGCGTGTATCAAAATTACAGCTAGATCTGACGGTGCAATTGAGAGATATGGGCCTCGAAAGTTGACCTATCTGCACAGGCAGATTGTCCGAAAATCTGGGCTTGGGCCATTCCTCATGCTTTGTGAACCTGGGCCTTCCTTCATTGATTTGGGCCTTCCTTCTTGGGCTTGGGCCTTCCATCTTGGGCTTCATGGCAGACCACCTCTTAATGGGCCTCGAAAAAGCCCATTAGACTTCGTAAATTTCCGAGCTCCGATTTTCTGCACGTATTCACATTTATATATCATTTAGGGACTCAAATATGGAAACTAAGCAAAAATAGCAAAGTTACAATTAAATCATAGCCAAATAGTAGGGAAAATACATTAAAAACGTCACACTTTGTGCTCCTATCAAATTCCCCCACACTTAGCTATTGCTAGTCCCTTAGCAACACAAAAAGTAAAACAGAACAACACTAAACAGAAAAGGGAAACACAAAACATATATTCTTTCCAACCATAATCCTCAGCGAGTTCACAACAGTTGTAATCAACAGAATAAAAATTATATACCAAGGCTAAAGAATTTGCTAAGTATTTAACATGTACATCTCATTTATGCTCGGGTGTAGTGTGTGAAAACCAAGTATACAATTAATGTCAAGCAATCCAATAGGCACATATGAACAACATTAACCACTAAAACTCACAAGATTCACTAAATATTTCCGCTCAGTGTTTAGGGTTAAGTGTTTACTCTCAAAACAATTACACAAGTAGTGTTCCCATATGCTTGCTCATTAACCGACTCTCCACAATTAATCCACAAATCATCAGATCATAAGGGCTTTTTAGGTGAAACAGGGACAAAAGGATGAATCGTAAATGGTGAATGGTCAATGAAGTGAAAGGACTCGAAATGGAAAATGTTTCACATGTTTGCAAGACAAATCAACGACTTTGAAACTCATACCTATGCTAAACCCGAAACAACTCTTATTCTCCTCCAACCTTTTATTGAAAATAATACAAGAAAATAACTCTATTTTTGGAATTTCTCTTTCTGACATTTTTTTTTCTTTCTTTTCTATTTTTTTTCTTTGAGGAATTTATTCCTTCTTTTTTTTTTCTGATTTTTTTTTTCTTTGAACAAATACAACAAAATAAATACACCCCCACACTTGCCTTTTGGTATACTACCATACAAATCAAAACCCGAAGCATAAGAACACAAGAAGTCACTATCATCGTCTTGCAAACATAAATAAAACAAGGGTGAGATGGTATGGGTGAACAAAAGAAACGGCTAATGAGTGTTTAGTTCAGAAGGGGATTCCTAAAGTTCGTGTTTAGATGGATGGTGAATACTTTGGCCATGGTGCTCAACTAATGCCTTACTCATTTCTAATTCATTACAGATTAACAAAACGTTTCAAGTGGTCTTTGAGCAAGTTCTAGGTTCAAAACTCATGAATTGTGCACACATGAAGAACGAGTAAATGTATGAAATATGCATACATGTGAATATTCAATAGGCTCAAATCCTCACATTTTCTGGGTATGCATGACAATGTATGTTTAAATGTGCTTCTCGGATTGCAATCAATTAATCGAAACAGGTTATGTGAACATGGAATTTCGAGCAATCACAAGTTATGCATATTAAATCCAAAGCAAACTACACAAAGCCTTGACATATAATAAACATTCTCCTAATCAGAACAATTAAACTCAATTCATCCTTGGGATTGGAAAGAACAAAGCACAAAACACACAAAACAAAAGCAAATATTTTTGTAATTTTTGATTTTTTAATTTTTTTGATTGATTTTTTTTTTAAATGATATAGCTCAAATAAACGAACAAACACTTTCTAAGACTCGATAGCTCCAAAGCCAGTGCGAAACAAACGAGCTTACAAAACTACTATTTTTTTTTTCTTTTTCAATTTTTTTTATTAGGGTAACAATACGTGACCACAGTGACTTACTAAGTGCAATGGTAGGTTCAACGCTACCAAGGGAGTAAGTATGATTTAGTCGATATATTGTTACCGTAGAAAACAAAAACAAGTAAATTATTTTTTTCAATTTTTTTTTTCTTTTCAATAAACCTTCCCCCCACACTTGAATTAAACATTGTCCTCAATGTTAGACAGATATTTCACGAAAATGAAAAATCCAAGCATGGTTATTGAATTTAAGCACACAAACTAAAATAAACCGAAGTAAACACACAAACTGAAATAAACACACAACATATATACAAATGAAAAAGATAGGTTAAAGAAAATCTCCCCCTTGAAGATCGTGAAGCTCCTCCCGAGCAAGTCACCAACAGTCACAAAAAAGGCTAGCAGGGCCTTGCATCCAACGTTTGCTCCTTAATTGACTGCGGCTCTGATCCTTTGAAGTGTGTCCTGGACAAGGGTTGTTGCCGACTCCACGGCAGACTTGGCTGATGTAGCCTTCACTGAGATCTGGAACACTATAGTCAGCAGTGTTCCGTCAAGAATAGCTCCGGATACGTTAGGCAAAATGGAGAAGCCAGAAGACATAAGCGGAAATGGCTCCGGTTGAACTCCAGATAGCAAACACTGGAGAATGGAATGGTTGATCGGCGCGTAAATCACAGACGACCCTGTTGCATCGGTGCAACACTCCTGAAGAATGAGGAAGTCGTTGTGACTATCTATGGCGAGCACCGAAATCTGGTTCCGCGGGTCAAGACCGATGGTGAAATTTGCTAGCACACGCACTGAGCTGTCCATCGACATGCTATCCCACATTGGTCTAGTACGAACGTCTTTGAGGAACTCAAAGATCCCGGTGTGATGAGATAGATGAACGACGGAACAACCAGCGATACGATTGACTCCGGGGGGCTTGCTCGGATCTCCCCTTCTCTTGTTGGTCCCGACCTCCATTCGAGTGTCTCTTGTTCGGTTCGAACAAGTCCGGTGGTGGTACGTGGAGTTGCCGATATCGTTGAAGAAACGGACTGTCATCTGTTTTGCCATTTCCGCAAGTCCTCTTCTTCCTTCAAGAGAAATAATCGAGTCACCGGGTGAAGAGTGGATACTGTGGCGCACGTAGCGCTCGGCTTGTCGTTGGAGAGTTGAGATCCAACGCTTTGCACCAAAAGCGAACCCCGAATGAACAAAAGGTTCGAAACTGGCCTTCAATCTCCTTTTCGCGTACATCCACGTGCTCCACCCAAGTGACCAAGGAAGATCCATTATGAAGATCACGTATCGGGCATCCGGAGGGCGTTTTCGGCAGATCGATCTCACGGAAGGCTTCGGATTTGAACGCAATTCATCCACGGAGACATCCACGACGACCCAACTTCCATCCGAGTTGTTGGTGAGAATACCGAACGAACCGGACTTCACGAGTCGAAACGATGTGAGATGGCACCAAAAACTCGGCCGACATCACCTGCATATGCTCCTCGTAGCCTTCTTCGTTCTTTGGAGGAAAGGATCTCCAACGTCTTGGCGTTTGTGATCATGCTACGAAGACTGGCAACCATCGACCAACATCCATTAAGATCCGAACGATGGTGGTCGGGTAAAGATGGATGGTTGCCGAGTGTCTCGACGATTCGGCTTTGAAGTACGGAGCGAGGTTCGGCTCGTTGAAACACTCGCAAGTACTCGGCCCTATGAAGAGTCTCGGGATGAATAGACGTGTCGGGAGTCGGTGAAGTTATCCACAAAGGAAATCCGGCGGTGGCCATGAGCGGGAGCTCGTGTTTGGCCTTACGGACGATATCCGAGATCAAGTCGGTGTGGACTCCGACAAGATCATGAGCAGGTCCGGGAAGGGTGTCAGATGGCAAAGGTATGGATGGGCGCTCGACTAGGGTAGGCATGAGGCTCCGCACATCCCGTCTCAAGTGGTCCATGTCGATGGAATCATCGGACAATTCGAGAATAGGCTCTTGTTGTTGAGGAACAACTTCGAGCCTTCGTCTAGGCACATCTGAGTGCGGAACAGGACCTCCGCAATTGGGACATATGCCGCTGTGGAGAGCATCGACGAGTCGTTGATTCAAAAGTTGAAGCTCCTCGTTCTTGCTCACCAGCTGATCATTTCTTCGCTCTAACTCGGCAATACGTTGCTCAGACGTCAGGATACCGAATTTCTTCCTATTTCTCGACCCCCAATAATAGACTTGGTCTTCTTCTAGTCCGATTTTTGGACCAAATCTTTCACGTTGTGGTTTGGTGGGGTGAGAATACACCGCAAAGAAAGCCGCCAGTGCTTCTCTCTGAGCTTTGGTGTACTTTGTCCTCGGAAGTCTCCTATAGACAGGAGCGGCTTCCGGCTCGGTAGGTGGATCAGCAACCAGGATTGGTGCTTGGGGTAGTGGTTGCGGTTGTGGTTGTGGCTCGGTCGGCATGCTAGCATCGGCGCTATTGAGCATGCTCGGTGGAATTATTTCAGCCAGACCTTCAAAGATTGGGTTCTCAGAAGGACCTGCCTGAAACAAATCGCTGAAGGAATTAACTCTTTTGGCCATTTCTGGTTTGGGAGGGGAGGAAAGCTTTTGGGATTTGGGAGGTTTTCTGGGAAAACTCAAGAACAGATGAAGAACACGAAGAACACGAGAGAGAAAACGAGAGAAAGAGAGAGAGACTAAGGGAAAACGTGAAATGACCTAAGGAAACTAACGCAAACAGAAGGGAAAGGAAGGAACGGACGCACGCTCGCACACGTGCCACAGACAGAAGACCCGCAAATTGTGGATCGGGCGACGAAAGTCGTAAAGTCTACGTAGACACGCACGCGGTTTATTAAACAAATCGGCCGACGCAAAAGTCGTTCGTCGGCCCAATCAAATTTTTTTTTCATTTTTTATTTTTTTATTTTTTTTAATTATCGTGCCGACGCGAAAGTCGCGGGACGGTCCAATAAGAATTTTTCTTTTTATTTAACCAAATCTTTACGCGAAAGTCGTAAAGTGAACAGTGAAAACGCGTAGCACACGCGCTAACGGTTGCCGACACTTTAACGGGCCTGGGCCACCGGAATGGCCTGGGCCTTAAAGTGGGCCTGGCCGCGTAGAGAACGGGCCATTATTGGTGAGCTTAAACTAATGGGCCTAAAAACGAACAGGCCCGACACACTAAATGGGCTTGGGTTACGGGTTTCAGGCTTCGGGAATGACACGGGCGCAATGGGCCAATTTTTTTTTTATTTTTTTATTTTTTATTTTTCGAAACCTAAAACCCTAACCAATCACACAAACGGGCCTAAGGCCCAATAACAAACAAACAACAAGCCCAAAAATAAAACAAACAGTAATTATAAATAGTAAAAATAAATAATTACAAACAGTAAAACAAAACAAGCACTCTTTTTTTTATATACAATTACAAATTTTCTAATTTTTTTAATTTTTTTATTTTATTTTTATTTTTTTAAAAACAAATAACGAGAGTGAAAAGAAAACTTACCTTTTTACTCGCGAGGAAACCGAAAATCACCAACAAGACATCAACCTCAAGGTTTTTCAACCTTGACTTCCTAAACGTATGCTCCGATGTATGTGGTAAAATTTTCGAATAACCTGGATTATTCCCTATAAAAATGAAAAAGTTAGTAATAAAATTTACAAAATAAAAACAAAATATTTACAAAGTTAAAAAAAATGAATCAATGAATGAATAAAATTTCCTATGTCTAAGTAAATTTTATTTACACAATACACTTAAGTACGGGAACAGAGGACTTCAATGTGCAATGGGACTGAAACAGCTACCCATCTTAAAGTCATGTTTAATCCAATATACCTAAAGTGTACAAAAATATTTTCTTTTGCCTTAATATAGTTGAAAAAAAAGAAAGTTGATTCCAAGCGGTAACTCAAGGTGGACTTGCGGCCTAGGTGCAATGCCTTGACTTAAATGACTTTCCGTGTTTTCAGAAGGCGAATGGCCAGATCATATGAGTATAAGCGAGGGGCAGGATTCATTTGGTGGACTACGGAGGCAAGCCCCTATCGACTTTCGTCTGTCTATAGTCCTCTGAATCCAAAACCTGTCACCTAGGGTCTCGACCTAGACACCATCCATGTGCCCCTTACTCAGTTGAGAAAGCACTTAAGTGTTCGACAATTCTCCAAGTGTTAATAAAGGCCGCCCTCAACCTCAAATAACCTTACGGTAAAAATGAAGGGTTTAGGCCAATATTAACAAAAGGACCTTACCTATTTCCGTTCAAGTTACAACTTACAACAACAAAAAAATAATCAACTATATAAAAGACACCTAAATAAATTACTAAGTGTAACAACATATGAACAAGTATTAAAAACAAGTAACAACAACAACTATTCACAAGTAATATAGACAAGTAATATAAACAAGTAATATGAACAGTTAAAAAAATAGTAAAATTATAAACAATAAAAAGTAAACAGTAATTATATACAAGTAATAAAAACAGTAATAATTACAAAAAATTATAAACAGTATTCACAAAAAAAATATTAGGTTAGGAATATTTTCAATCCCCGGCAACGGCGCCAAAAATTGACACGCCCAAAAGGAGCATCAATTTAAAAAAACCCTATCGGTAGTAGTATAGTGGTAAGTAGGGTATCGTTTACAACGGAGATCAAAGGGTGTACCTAACAAAAAATGTCACAAAGAATTAAATAAAATAAAGAATTATTAACAAGTATAAAGTATAAATATATACATATGTACAAAGTAAAAAGGGGGTTTAAGAAATAAATTGAATTAATTAAATTACAAAGAATAAATTAAATAAGATGGGATGAAACACAAAGTATATAAAGTTCAGCCACAAGTATACAAGTTTACCAATCATTGGACCGAAAATTAACCAAGTTCCCTAGCCATGAAACCGAAATTAACATATGTGGAAAGTTAGAAGCTAACCATTCCCCAAATAAAACCTCTCTACGAAAATTAACCTAAGTGAAAGCACCTAGATTAACCAATTAAACATGCCATCTTAGTCTAGAAAGCTAGCTAGTCAAACCATATTTAACGCATAGAAAAGAGTTGTTAATTAAAGTGAACGACCCATTATGACAAAGTTCATATGTCCGCAATCCTTTTTATTTGACACCGACCTTTGTCCAAAGCCTTTACTACTCGTGAATTAGGTTTCCAAAACTATTAGGTGAATTGTAATCCCTAACTCTAGCTCCAATTATATGCAAATATTATAAGTTTCGAACCCTATAACATAAACACATAAAAGTTTTCTATAAAACAGAATCAAGTAAACGGAGTCACATAAGCTACTAGAAGAACTAATTAATTAGGATCCAATAACTAAATAAACTCATATAAATAGGCTGGAAATTATATAAATCATGTCATGTTAACTAATACAAAGAATAATCAAGCAACAAAGAGGAACTCAAAAAGAGTAATTAAAGAATAAGTTGAAGTACACCATATGGAAAGTAGGAAGAACTCGAAGATCAGAAACTCTTAAATCCTCACGCGAGTAACTCAAAAGCCGAGATCCCCAAGGTGATGATGATGGTGGTGATGATGGTTGATGGCTGGTGGTAATGGTGTAAACAGCTCCCCTCCTCCTTGAAGACTTGAAAACCCTAAATACTAGAGAATGGAAAATATGATGTGAGATGGAGAAGAGAAAGAGGAGGGTTTGTCCCTCCCCATTGGGGTGTGTATTGGTGAAGAGAAGTAGGCTCCTATTTATAGGAAAATGGAGAGGAAGAAGAAGACAATGGAAGAAATAAACAAAGAAAGGGAAAAGAAGTGGAATGTGAATGGGAGATAAAGAAATGGTAAGTGGTGGTGGAAATGGAATCATATGGCAATTAACCATTTATTTACCAAAAAGAAATTAAACACTAATGGTGTGGGCAGAAAGAAGAGGAAAGAATATAGGGGTGAGTGGAGCATTGAAAATAAAAGAAGAGGAAAGAAATAAAAACGGACAGCACTGAGCAGTGCGCACTTAGAACGGAATCCTGCACGTTTCAACGGTTGGATGCTTCTGAAAGTTTATTTGGGAATAACTGACATCCATGTGCAGCGTGTATCAAAATTACAGCTAGATCTGACGGTGCAATTGAGAGATATGGGCCTCGAAAGTTGACCTATCTGCACAGGCAGATTGTCCGAAAATCTGGGCTTGGGCCATTCCTCATGCTTTGTGAACCTGGGCCTTCCTTCATTGATTTGGGCCTTCCTTCTTGGGCTTGGGCCTTCCATCTTGGGCTTCATGGCAGACCACCTCTTAATGGGCCTCGAAAAAGCCCATTAGACTTCGTAAATTTCCGAGCTCCGATTTTCTGCACGTATTCACATTTATATATCATTTAGGGACTCAAATATGGAAACTAAGCAAAAATAGCAAAGTTACAATTAAATCATAGCCAAATAGTAGGGAAAATACATTAAAAACGTCACACTTTGTGCTCCTATCAGCCTCAAGCCCAAAAGTCCAAGGCCCAAATTTGCTAAGGACACCCGCAGGCCCAATCCCAAAGTGCTCTTTGCACCCGAATCTCCGAGCCTTCACCGAATTAAATGAGCATTTCTTTTCTCTCAAACTCATTTTAATTTTATTTGTTTAAATATTTGTTGTGTGAAACTATTTGTTTAATTTCTATTTATATTTGGTTAATTTAAATTGTATACTTGAATATTTTCTAAATTAAATTGTGATTTATATATTTGTGAGTTAAGTTTATTTTTAGTTTAATTATTTCAATTTGTTTGTTTAGATAAATTTGTTAATTATTTTGTGTTTAGAAAAATAAGAAAAATCCTAAAAATTGTTATTTGTGTTAAGGAAATTAGGTTACGATTTTACTAATTAGGTTTTAGGCCTCCAATCCCTGTGGTTCGACAATCCCGAGTCTAATTTACTATTTCCTATATTTTGACAACCAATCAAATGGCGCCGTTGCCGGGGATTTAGGTTTAACTTTGATCTATTAGTATTTGTAACCAAATTTTTCTTGTAATTGTTTTGTTTTGTTTTATTTTTGTGAGATATAATTTTTATGTGCATTTTATTTTATTTTGTGCAATATTTGTTATTTTAGTTTCTATTTACATTTTTTCTTGAATTTTGTAGGTGCAATTCCGATCATCCCGAACAATGGAACAGTGGAATTATACGTGGGACGATTCTAGAAGTTTCGAATATCCGTGGTCCATTGAACACCAATGCATTGAGCCATCACATCCTTTACTCTCGTGTCTTGAAGAAATGGTGGCTCAATTGCAAAACTCTTTAGCAGATGATGATGAACGGTGGCGTGAAACTCAAGAAAGAAGTGCAAAGATCGATCAATTGATAGAGCATTTTGAGGCCAACCGTTTATTTGAGCACGATCAAGAACTGACAAATCTGCAACCATGTGAGTTCTTTAATCCAAATCCCTTACTTGTGCATAATGGTGATTTTGATGTGCATTCATATGGGGTTGAGAGGGAAGAAAATGTACTTCTCAACCATGTTGATAATACTGTTGTGCATCATGATTATATGTTAAAGGAGGATGGGAACCGGGAGGATAAAAATGTACTTCCGGGAAATGGATTGGATGATTCTGTGTTACCAAGGAGTAACAAAGAGGTGGATAAGGAAGCCGGAGGGGAACAATGTGTACCTTCCGGAAAGCAGGCGACACTGAAGCCAAGACAAAAAGCTGATGGAAAGAAGAAAAAGAAGAAGCAGGGGCTAATGACTGAAATGTTCGATATTTTCAAGAAAGCAGACGTGAATCTTCCTCTGATAGATCTCATCAGTCGAGTACCAGCATATGCAGAATTTGTCAAGAATATTTGAGCACGATCAAGAACTGACAAATCTGCAACCATGTGAGTTCTTTAATCCAAATCCCTTACTTGTGCATAATGGTGATTTTGATGTGCATTCATATGGGGTTGAGAGGGAAGAAAATGTACTTCTCAACCATGTTGATAATACTGTTGTGCATCATGATTATATGTTAAAGGAGGATGGGAACCGGGAGGATAAAAATGTACTTCCGGGAAATGGATTGGATGATTCTGTGTTACCAAGGAGTAACAAAGAGGTGGATAAGGAAGCCGGAGGGGAACAATGTGTACCTTCCGAAAAGCAGGCGACACTGAAGCCAAGACAAAAAGCTGATGGAAAGAAGAAAAAGAAGAAGCAGGGGCTAATGACTGAAATGTTCGATATTTTCAAGAAAGCAGACGTGAATCTTCCTCTGATAGATCTCATCAGTCGAGTACCAGCATATGCAGAATTTGTCAAGAATATATGTATGCACAAGAAGAAATTACTTGGTGAGGAGAAAATTGTGCTCAAGGAGGAGGCAAGTGCAATCATTCAACGAAAGACATCACGTGGCATACACGATCCTACGAGCTTTGTTGTTGGGTGTACAATTGGTGACAAGTCTTTTGATGGAGCTCTTATGGATATGTGCACGTGCATCAATATCATGCCTCTAGCAACGTTCCGGAAGCTAGCCATTGGCACCATGCAATCTACTTCAATCTCAGTGCAACTTGCAGATGAGACATTCAGAATGCCGGTGGGAATTGTGGAAGATGTGTTGGTTAGAGTCGACAAGTTCATCCTTCCAGCAGATTTTGTGATTTTGGATATGGATGAAGACCCCAAGATAGAGAGTGGATTGCCTATCATCCTTGGTAATTCCTTTATGGCCATTGCCGGTGCGAAGATTAATGTTCAGAAAGGCACCGTGAAGCTCAAAGTCTTGGGGGAAAAAGTCAAGTTGCAAGTACTCCAGCCCACCTTTCCACTTAATGTCATCAAGGAGGTGTTTTCACTTGATTTGGTCAAGGGGAATCAAGCAAAGAGTGAAAGGATTTTCGGTCCTTTAAATCCTCCCAAGCCTAAAGTTGAAGTTGATCCTTCTATTGTGGTTGAGAAGCAAGAGCTACCAGAGCTCTCTTATGATGATGATGATGATGACATGTTTGATGAGTTTGTGCACTCATATGTGCATGATGATATTGATTTTGCTGCTTCTACATATGAGTCCGGGCTTGACAGTTTTAGTGTCCCTCTGCCTGGTCACAAAGTTGAGGCATCATTAGCTTGCGTCCTTCCTGAATTGGACATGGATCCTCACTTCATGGGTCAACAAACTTCAAGCTTCGAACAAGTGCACAAACCTGTTGAGTTTCTATCTTCCCAAAGGCAAGAAGTGGTGAAGCCTACTTCCACCATTCATGAGCATGATCGAGGAATACCGCCTACACCTTATATTCCTCCACATAGGCGAGGATTATTACCCACCCCATTCGAGTCATTCAAGATGAGAAGCCCACCATG
This sequence comes from Rubus idaeus, assembly GCA_030142095.1. Classification (NCBI taxonomy): domain Eukaryota; kingdom Viridiplantae; phylum Streptophyta; class Magnoliopsida; order Rosales; family Rosaceae; genus Rubus; species Rubus idaeus. The sequence continues at coordinate 13,950,100 of CM057968.1, read as the reverse complement.
CAGTGAGGTACAACTCGAGGCCTGACACGCCCAAAATGGAGGCATCAATTTCGAAAAAACCCTATCGGTAGTAGTATAGTGCATAGTAGGGTATCGTTCACAACGGAGATCAAAGGGTGTACCTAACAAAAATTGTCACAAAGAATTAAATAAAATAAAGAATTATTAACAAGTATAAAGTATAAATATATACATATGTACAAAGTAAAAAGGGGGTTTAAGAGATAAATTGAATGAAATAAATTAATTAAATTACAAAGAATAAATTAAATAAGATGGGATGAAACATAAAGAATATAAAGTTCAGCCACAAGTATACAAGTTTACCAATTATTGGACCGAAAATTAACCAAGTTCCCTGGCCATGAAACCGAAATTAACATATGTGGAATGTTGGACCGCCAATTATCATTCCCCAAATAAAACCACTTTCATGAAAATTAACCTAAGCGACCGCACCTAGATTAACCAATCAAACATGCAAAGGTAGCTAATCAAAACATGTCCAACGCACAAAAGAAGAGTTGTTAATTAAAGTGCACGACCTAGTGGGACCGCCCATCTATCCGTGATCCTTCTTATTTCATTCCGACCTCTTTCCAAAGCCTTTACTACTTGTGAATTAGAATTAAAACCCTAATTCTAGCACCAATTATATGCAATTATCTTAAGTTTGCAACCTTAAAACAAAAACATATAAAAGTTATCTACTAAAACAAAATCAAATAAACGGAGTCACATAAACTACTAGAAGAACTAATTAATTAGGATCCAACAATTAAATAAATCCATAAACAAGGGCTGAATATTATATAAATCATGTCATGTTAACTAATACAAAGAATAATCAAGTAACAAAGAGGCATAAATTTAAAGGCTAAGTCGAAATACACCGTATGAATAGCATGAAGATCTTGAAGCCACATCTTGAATCCTTGACCACAAGTAATCCAAGCCGTGAAGACAAGGTGATGATGGTGATGGTGATGTTGAATAGGGGCTGGTGGTGATGGTGTAGATGCCTTCTCCTCCTCCTTGAAGTCTTGAAAACCCATAGTATTAGAGAATGGAAAATATGATGTGAGAAGAGAAAGAGGAGGGTTTGTCCCTCCCCATTGGGGTGTGTGGAGCATTGAAAATAAAAGAAGAGGAAAGAAATAAAAAGCAGACAGCACTGAGCAGTTCCCACTTAGAACGGAATAATGCACGTTTGAACGGTTGGATGATTCTCAAATTTTAATACAGAATATCTAACACGCACATGCAGCGTGTATCAAAATTACAGCTAGATCGGACGGTGCAATTGGGAGATATGGGCTTCGCAAGTTGACATATCTGCACAGGCAGATTGTCCGAAAATGGGCTTGGACCTTCCTTCTTGGGCTTGGGCCTTTCTTCATGGATTTGGGCCTTCATCTTCATGGATTTGGGCCTTCATCTTGGGCCTCACGGCAGCTCACTTCTTAATGGGCTTCGAAAAAGCCCATTAGACTTCGTAAATTTCCGAGCTCCGATTTTCTGCACGTATTCACATTTATACATCATTTAGGGACTCAAATATGGAAACTAAGCAAAAATAGCAAAGTTACAATTAAATCATAGCCAAATAGTAGGGAAAATACATTAAAAACGTCACACTTTGTGCTCCTATCAAATTCCCCCACACTTAGCTACTGCTAGTCCCTTAGCAACACAAAACGTAAAACAGAACAACACAAAACAGAAAAGGGAAACACAAAACATATATTCTTTCCAACCATAATCCTCAGCGAGTTCACAAGAGTTATAATCAGGAGAATACAAATTATATACCAAGGCTAACGAATTTGCTAAGTGTTTAACATGCACATCTCATTTATGCTCGGGTGAAGTGTGTGAAAACCAAGTGTACAATTAATCTCAGGCAATCCAATAGGCACATCGAAACAACATTAACCACTAAAGCTCACAATGATCACTAAATATTTCCGCTCAGTGTTTAGGGTTAAGTGTTTACTCTCATAACAATTGCACAAGTAATGTTCCCATATGCTTGCTCATTAACCGACTCTCCACAATTAATCCACAAATCATCAGATCATAAGGGCTTTTTAGGTGAAACAGGGACAAAAGGATGAATGGTAAATGGTGAATGGTCAATGAAGTGAAAGGACTCGAAATGGAAAATGTTTCACATGTTTGCAAGACAAATCAACGACTTTGAAACTCATACCTATGCTATACCCGAACAACTTTCTTATTCTCCTCTAACCTTTTATTGAAAATAAAAACAATACAATAACTCTATTTTTGGAATTTCTCTTTCGACATTTTTTTTTTCTTTCTTTCTTTTCTATTTTTTTTTTTGTGGAATTTATTCCTTCTTTTTATTTCTGATTTTTTTTTCTTTGAACAATTACAACAAAATAAATACACCCCCACACTTGCCTTCTGGTATAATACCAAACAAATCAAAACCCGAAGCATAAGAACACAAGAAGTCACTATCATCGTCTTGCAAACATAAATAAAACAAGGGTGAGATGGTATGGATGAACAAAAGAAACGGCTAATGAGTGTTTAGTTCAAAAGGGGATTCCTAAAGTTCGTGTTTAGATGGATGGTGAATACTTTGGCCATGGTGCTCAACTAATGCCTTACTCATTTCTAATTCATCACAGATTAACAAAATGTTTCAAGTGGTCTTTGAGCAAGTTCTAGGTTCAAAACTCATGAATTGTGCACACATGAAGAACGAGTAAATGTATGAAATATGCATACATGTGAATATTCAATAGGCTCAAATCCTCACAATTTCTGGGTATGCATGACAATGTATGTTCAAATGTGCTTCTCGGATTGCAATCAACTAATCGAAACAGGTTAAGTGAACATGGAAATTCGAGCAATCACAAGTTATGCATATTAAATCTAAAGCAAACTACACAAAGCCTTGACATATAATAAACATTCTCCTAATCACAACAATTTAAACTCAATTCATCATCGGAATTGGAAAGAACAAAGCACAAAACAAACAATAACACACAAAACAGAAGCAAATATTTTTGTCATTTTTGATTTTTTGATTTTTTTGATTATATTTTTTTGATATAGCTCAAATAAACAAACAAGCACTTTCTAAGACTCGATAGCTCCAAAGCCAGTGCGAAACAAACGAGCTTACAAAACTATTTTTTTTTCTTTTTCAATTTTTTTATTAGGGTAACAATACGTGACCACAGTGACTTACTTAGTGCAATGATAGGTTCAACGCTACCAAGGGAGTAAGTATGATTTAGTCGATATATTGTTACCATAGAAAACGAAAACAAGTAAATTAGTTTTTTGAATTTTTGAATTTTTCAAATTTTTTCTTTTCTTTTTAATAAACCTTCCCCCCACACTTGAATTAAACATTGTCCTCAATGTTAGACAGATATTTCACGAAAATGAAAAATTCAAGCATGGTTATTGAATTTAAACACACAAACAGAAGTAAACACACAACATATATACAAATGAAAAACAAATAAGTTAAAGAAAAGGGAAACAGAAAGACTCCCCTTTGAAGATCATTAAGCTCCTCCCGAAGCAAGTCACCAACAGTCACAAACAAGGCTAGCAGGGCCTTGCATCCAACGTTTGCTCCTAATTGACTGCGGCTCTGATCCGTTGAAGCGTGTCCTGGACAAGGGTAGTTGCCGACTCCACGGCAGACTTGGCTGATGTAGCCTTCACTGAGATCTGGAACACCATAGTCAGTAGTGTTCCGTCAAGAATAGCTCCGGATACGTTTGGTAGAATGGAGAAGCCTGAAGACATAAACGGAAATGGCTCCGGTTGAACTCCAGATAGCAAACACTGGAAAATGGAATGGTTGATGGGCGCGTATATCACAGACGACCCCGTTGCATCGGTGCAACACTCCTGAAGAATAAGGAAGTCGTTGTGACTATCTATGGCGAGCACCGAAATCTGGTTCCGCTGGTCAAGACCGATGGTGAAATTCGCTAGCACACGCACCGAGCTGTCCATCGACATACTATCCCACATTGGTCTAGTCTGAACGTCTTTGAGGAACTCAAAGATCCTGGTGTGATGGGAAAGATGCACGACAGAACAACCAGCAGTACGATTGACTCCAGGGGGCTTGCTCGGATCACCCCTTCGCTTGTTGGTCCTGACCTCCATTCGAGTGTCTCTTGTTCGGTTTGAACAAGTCCAGTGATGATACGTGGAGTTGCTGATGTCGTTGAAGAAACAGATTGTCATCTGTTTTGCCATTTCCGCAAGTCCTCTTCTTCCTTCAGGAGAGATGATAGAGTCACCGGGTGAAGAGTGGATACCTGTGGCGCACATGTAGCGCTCGGCTTGTCGTTGGAGAGTTGAGATCCAACGCTTTGCACCAAAAGCGAACCCTGAATGAACAAAAGGTTCGAAACTGGCCTTCATCTCTTTCTCGCGTACATCCACGTGCTCCACCCAAGTGACCAAGGAAGATCCATTATGAAGATCACGTATCAGGCATCCGGAGGGGCGTTTTCGGCAAATCGATCTCACGGAAGGCTTTGGATTTGTGCGCAATTCATCAACAGAGACATCCACGACGACCCAACTTCCATCCAGTTGTTGGTGAGAATACCGAACGAACTGGGCTTCACGAGTTGAAACGAGGTGAGATGACACCAGAAACTCGGCCGACATCACTTGCTTCTGCTCCTCGTAGCCATCTTCATTGCTGGAGTAAAGGATCTCCAACGTCTTGGCGTTTGTGATCATGCTACAGAAGACTGGCAACCATCGACCAACATCCATTAAGATCTGAACGATGGTGGTCGGATAAAGATGGATGGTTGCCGAGTGTCTCGACGATTCGGCTTTGAAGTACGGAGCAGGTTCAGCTCGTTGAAACACTCGCAAGTACTCGGCCCTATGAAGAGTCTCGGGATGAATAGACGTGTCGGTAGTCGGTGAAGTTATCCACAAAGGAAATCCGGCAGTGGCCATGAGCAGGAGCTCGTCTTTGGCCTTGCGGGCGATATCCGAGATCAAGTCGGTGTGGACTCCGACAAGATCATGAGCAGGTCCGGGAAGGGTGTCAGATGGCAAAGGTATGGATGGGCGCTCGATAAATGAAGGCATGAGGCTCCGCACATCCCGTCTCAAGTGGTCCATGTCGATGGAATCATCGGACAACTCAAGAATAGGCTCTTGTTGTGGAGGAACAACTTCGAGCCTTCGCCGTGGCACATCTGAGTGCGGAACAGGACCTCCGCAATTGGGACAGATGCCGCTGTGGAGAGCATCAACGAGTCTTTGATTCTGCATTTGAAGCTCCTCGTTTTTGCTCACCAGCTGATCGTTTCTTTTCTCTAGCTCGGCAATACGCTGCTCGGAAGACTGGATACCGAACTTCTTCCTATTTCTCGACCCCCAATAATAGACTTGGTCTTCCTCGAGTCCGATTTTCGGACCAAATCTTTCTCGTTGTGGCTTGGTGGGGTGAGAATACACCGCAAAGAAAGCCGCCAGTGCATCTCTCTGAGCTTTGGTGTACTTTGTCCTCGGAAGTCTCCTATAAACAGGAGCGGCTTCCGGCTCAGCAGGTGGATCAGCAACCAAGATTGGTGCTTGGGGTAGTGGTTGCGGTTGTGGTTGTGGCTCAGTCGGCATGCTAGCATCGGCGCTATTGAGCATGCTCGGTGGAATTATTTCAGCCAGACCTTCAAAGATTGGGTTCTCTGAAGGACCTGCCTGAAACAAATCGCTGAAAGAATTAACTCTTTTGGCCATTTTTGGGTTGGGAAGGAAGGAAAGCTTATGGGATTTGGGAGGTTTTCTGGGAAAAACGGAAGAACACGAAGAACACGAGAGAGAAAACGAGAGAAAGAGAGAGAGAGACTAAGGGAAATTGCGTGAAATGACTAAGGCACTAACGCAAACCGAAGGGAAGGGAAACAAACGGACGGACGCGTGTCCAAAGTCGAAGACAAAGATCCGTAAATCACGGATCGAGCGACGAAAGTCGCAAAGGGAATAGTGGAACGCGCTCACGATTTATTAAACAAATCGGCCGACGCAAAAGTCGTGCGTCGGCCCAATCACATTTTTTTCTTGATTTTCGATTTTTTATTTTTTTTATTTTTTTAATACTTTACGAAAAGTCGTAAAGTGAACAGTGAAAACGCGTAGCACACGCGCTTGCCGACACTTTAAACGGGCTTGGGCCATCGAAATGGTCTGGGCCTTAAAGTGGGCCTGGGCCAAAGAAATCTCCGGCCCATTATTGGTGGGCTTAAACTAATGTGCCTAAAAACGAATAGGCCCGACACACTAATGGGCTTGGGTTACAGGTTTTGGGCTTCGTGAATGACACGAGCCCAATGGGCTAAATTTTTTTTTTATTTTTTTTTATTTTACGAAACCTAAAACCCTAACCAATTGACACGCCCCAAAAGGAGCATCAATTTAAAAAAATCCCTATCGGTAGTAGTATAGTGCATAGTAGGGTATCGTTCACAACGGAGATCAAAGGGTGTACCTAACAAAAAATGTCACGAAGAATTAAATAACATAAAGAATTATTATTAACAAGTATAAAGTATAAATATACATATGTACAAAGTAAAAGGGGGATTGAGTGATAAATTGAGTGAAATGAATTAATTAAATTACAAAGAATAAATTAAATAAAATGGGATGAAACACAAAAAATATAAAGTTCAGCCACAAGTATACAAGTTTACCAATTATTGGACCGAAAATTAACCAAGTTCCCTAGCCATGAAACCGAAATTAACATATGTGGAATGCTGGACCGCCAATTATCATTCCCCAAATAAAACCTCACTATGAAAATTAACCCCGAGACCACCCCGACAGGCTAAACAATTAAACATGCAAAGGTAATTAATCTAAACATGTCTAACGCATAGAAGAAGAGTTGCTAATTAAAGTGCACGACCTAGTGGGACCGCCCATCTATCCGTGATCCTTCTTATTTGTTTCCGACCTCTTTCCAAAGCCTTTACTACTTGTGAATTAGAATTAAAACCCTAATTCTAGCACCAATTATATGCAATCATCTTAAGTTTGCAACCTTAAAACAAAAACATATAAAAGTTATCTACTAAAATAGAATCAAATAAACGGAGTCACATAAGCTACTAGAAGAACTAATTAATTAGGATCCAACAATTAAATAAACCCATAAACAAAGGCTGAAAATTATATAAACCATGTCATGTTAACTAATACAAAGGATAAACAAGCAACAAAGAGGCATAAATTTAAAGGCTAAGTCGAAATACACCGTATGAATAGCATGAAGATCTTGAAGACACATCTTGAATCCTTGACCACAAGTAATCCAAGCTGTGAAGACAAGGTGATGATGGTGATGGTGATGTTGAATAGGGGCTGGTGGTGATGGTGTAGACGCCTTCTCCTCCTCCTTGAAATCTTGAAAACCCTAAATACTAGAGAATGGAAAATATGATGTGAGATGGAGAAGAGAAAGAGGAGGGTTTGTCCCTCCCCATTGAGGTGTGAATTGGTGAATTGGTGAGAAATAGTGTTGTGAAGCCCTCTATTTATAGGAGAATGGAGAGGAATAAGAAGACAATGAAAGAAATAAAGAAAGAAAGGGAATAGAAGTGGAATGTGAATGGGATATAAAGAAATGGTAAGTGGTGGTGGAAATGTAGTCATATGGCAATTAACCAATTATTTAGGTAAAAGAAATCAAACACTAATGGTGTGGGAAGAAAGAAACAAACATGGTGTGGTGGGATGGATGGCAATATGGTGGTGAGTGGAGCAATGAGAATAAAAGAAAATGAAAGAAATAAAAAGCAGACAGCACTGAGCAGTGCGCACTTAGAACGGAATCCTGCACGTTTGCACGGTTGGATGATTCTCAAATTTTAATACAGAATATATAACACACACATGCAGCGTGTATCAAAATTACAGCTGGATCCAACGGTGCAATTGGGAGATATTGGCTTCGCAAGTTGACATATCTGCACAGGCAGATTGTCCGAAAATGGGCTTGGACCTTCCTTCTTGGGCTTGGGCCTTTCTTCTTGGGCTTGGGCCTTTCTTCATGGATTTGGGCCTTCATCTTGGGCCTCACGGCAGCTCACTTCTTAATGGGCCTCGAAAAAGCCCATTAGACTTCGTAAATTTCCGAGCTCCGATTTTCTGCACGTATTCACATTTATATATCATTTAGGGACTCAAATATGGAAACTAAGCAAAAATAGCAAAGTTACAATGAAATCATAGCCAAATAGTAGGGAAAATACATTAAAAACGTCACACTTTGTGCTCCTATCAAATTCCCCCACACTTAGCTATTGCTAGTCCCTTAGCAACACAAAACTTAAAACAAAACAACACAAAACAGAAAAGGGAAACACAAAACATATATTCTTTCCAACCATAACCCTCAGCGAGTTCAGAAGAGTTATAATCAGGAGAATACAAATTATATACCAAGGCTAACGAATTTGCTAAGTCTTTAACATGCACATCTCATTTATGCTCGGGTGTAGTGTGTGAAAACCAAGTATACAATTAATGTCAAGCAATCAAATAGGCACATCTGAACAACATTAACCACTAAACCTCACAAGATTCACTAAATATTTCCGCTCAGTGTTTAGGGTTAAGTATTTACTCTCAAAACAATTACACAAGTAGTGTTCCCATATGCTTGCTCATCGACCGACTCTCTACAATTAATCCACAAATCATCAGATCATAAGGGCTTTTTAGGTGAAACAGGGACAAAAGGATGAATGGTAAATGGTGAATGGTCAATGAAGTGAAAGGACTCGAAATGGAAAATGTTTCACATGTTTGCAAGACAAATCAACGACTTTGAAACTCATACCTATGCTATACCCGAAACAACTCTTATTTTCCTCCAACCTTTTATTGAAAATAATACAAGAAAATAACTCTATTTTTGGAATTTCTCTTTCTTTTTTCTTTTTTTTTTCTTTTCTTTTGAGGAACTTTATTCCTTCTTTTTATTTCTGATTTTTTTTTTCTTTGAACAAATACAACAAAATAAAAACACCCCCACACTTGCCTTTTGGTATACTACCTGATAGGAGCACAAAGTGTGACGTTTTTAATGTATTTTCCCTACTATTTGGCTATGATTTCATTGTAACTTTGCTATTTTTGCTTAGTTTCCATATTTGAGTCCCTAAATGATATATAAATGTGAATACGTGCAGAAAATCGGAGCTCGGAAATTTACGAAGTCTAATGGGCTTTTTCGAGGCCCATTAAGAAGTGAGCTACCGTGAGGCCCAAGATGAAGGCCCAAATCCATGAAGATGAAGGCCCAAATCCATGAAGATGAAGGCCCAAATCCATGAAGAAAGGCTCAAGCCCAAGAAGAAAGGCCCAAGCCCAAGAAGAAAGGCCCAAGCCCAAGAAGGAAGGTCCAAGCCCATTTTCGGACAATCTGCCTGTGCAGATATGTCAACTTGCGAAGCCAATATCTCCCAATTGCACCGTTGGATCCAGCTGTAATTTTGATACACGCTGCATGTGTGTGTTATATATTCTGTATTAAAATTTGAGAATCATCCAACCGTGCAAACGTGCAGGATTCCGTTCTAAGTGCGCACTGCTCAGTGCTGTCTGCTTTTTATTTCTTTCATTTTCTTTTATTCTCATTGCTCCACTCACCACCATATTGCCATCCATCCCACCACACCATGTTTGTTTCTTTCTTCCCACACCATTAGTGTTTGATTTCTTTTACCTAAATAATTGGTTAATTGCCATATGACTACATTTCCACCACCACTTACCATTTCTTTATCTCCCATTCACATTCCACTTCTATTCCCTTTCTTTCTTTATTTCTTTCATTGTCTTCTTATTCCTCTCCATTCTCCTATAAATAGAGGGCTTCACAACACTATTTCTCACCAATTCACCAATACACACCCCAATGGGGAGGGACAAACCCTCCTCTTTCTCTTCTCACATCATATTTTCCATTCTCTAGTATTTAGGGTTTTCAAGACTTCAAGGAGGAGGAGAAGGCGTCTACACCATCACCACCAGCCCCTATTCAACATCACCATCACCATCATCACCTTGTCTTCACAGCTTGGATTACTTGTGGTCAAGGATTCAAGATGTGTCTTCAAGATCTTCATGCTATTCATACGGTGTATTTCGACTTAGCCTTTAAATTTATGCCTCTTTGTTGCTTGTTTATCCTTTGTATTAGTTAACATGACATGGTTTATATAATTTTCAGCCTTTGTTTATGGGTTTATTTAATTGTTGGATCCTAATTAATTAGTTCTTCTAGTAGCTTATGTGACTCCGTTTATTTGATTCTATTTTAGTAGATAACTTTTATATGTTTTTGTTTTAAGGTTGCAAACTTAAGATGATTGCATATAATTGGTGCTAGAATTAGGGTTTTAATTCTAATTCACAAGTAGTAAAGGCTTTGGAAAGAGGTCGGAAACAAATAAGAAGGATCACGGATAGATGGGCGGTCCCACTAGGTCGTGCACTTTAATTAGCAACTCTTCTTCTATGCGTTAGACATGTTTAGATTAATTACCTTTGCATGTTTAATTGTTTAGCCTGTCAGGGTGGTCTCGGGGTTAATTTTCATAGTGAGGTTTTATTTGGGGAATGATAATTGGCGGTCCAGCATTCCACATATGTTAATTTCGGTTTCATGGCTAGGGAACTTGGTTAATTTTCGGTCCAATAATTGGTAAACTTGTATACTTGTGGCTGAACTTTATATTTTTTGTGTTTCATCCCATTTTATTTAATTTATTCTTTGTAATTTAATTAATTCATTTCACTCAATTTATCACTCAATCCCCCTTTTACTTTGTACATATGTATATTTATACTTTATACTTGTTAATAATAATTCTTTATGTTATTTAATTCTTCGTGACATTTTTTGTTAGGTACACCCTTTGATCTCCGTTGTGAACGATACCCTACTATGCACTATACTACTACCGATAGGGTTTTTTTAAATTGACGCTACATTGTAGCCCATCAATTTTTGGCGCCGTCGACGTGGATTGAAAATGTTCCTAACCTAATATTTTTTTTTTTGTTAATACTGTTTATAATTTTTTGTAATTATTACTGTTTTTATTACTTGTATATAATTACTGTTTACTTTTTATTGTTTATAATTTTACTATTTTTTTTAACTGTTCATATTACTTGTTTATATTACTTGTCTATATTACTTGTGAATAGTTGTTGTTATTACTTGTTTTTAATACTTGTTCATATTTTGTTACACTTAATAATTTATTTAGGTGTCTTTTATATAGTTGATTATTTTTTTTGTTGTTGTAAGTTGTAACTTGAACGGATTAGGTAAGGTCCTTTTGTTAATATTGGCCTAAACCCTTCATTTTTACCGTAAGGTTATTTGAGGTTGAGGGCGGCCTTTATTAACACTTGGAGAATTGTCGAACACTTAAGTGCTTTCTCAACTGAGTAAGGGGCACATGAATGGTGTCTAGATATGATCGAGACCCTGGGTGACGGATTTGTAAAATTGGATTCAGAGGACTAGTCCACTAAATGAATCCTGCCTCTCGCTTATCTCTTGTGATCTGGCCATTCGCCTTCTGAAAACACGGAAAGTCATTTAAGTCAAGGCATTGCACCTAGGCCGCAAGTCCACCTTGAGTTACCGCTTGGAATCAACTTTCTTTTTTTTCAACTATATTCAGACAAAAGGAAAATATTTTTGTACACTTAAGTGTATTGTGTAAATAAAATATACTTAGACATAGGAAATTTTATTTATTCATTTTGTATACATAATTTGTGACACATTTTTTTTAACTTTGTAAATATTTTGTTTTTGTTTTGTAAATTTATTACTAACCTTTTTATTTTGTATAGGAAATAATCCGGGTTTATCGGAAATTTTACCACATACATCGGAGCATACGTTTAGGAAGTCAAGGTTGAAAAACCTTGAGGTTGATGTCTTGTTGGTGATTTTCGGTTTCCTCGGGAGTAAAAAGGTAAGTTTTCTTTTCACTCTCGTTATTTATTTAAAAAAATAAAATAAAAAAATAAAATAACCCATTTAGTGTGTCGGGCCTGTTTGTTTTTAGGCCCATTAGTTAAGCCCACCAATAATGGGCCGGAGATTTCTTTGGCCCAGGCCCACTTTAAGGCCCAGACCATTCCGATGGCCCAAGCCCGTTTAAAGTGTCGGCAAGCGCGTGTGCTACGCGTTTTCACTGTTCACTTTACGACTTTTCGTAAAGTATTAAAAAAATAAAAAAAATAAAAAATCGAAAATCAAGAAAAAATGTGATTGGGCCGACGCACGACTTTTGCGTCGGCCGAATTGTTTAATAAACCGCGTGCGTGTCTACTGTAGACTTTACGACTTTCGTCGCTCGATCCGGAAATTTCGGGTCTTCTGTCTGTGGCACGTGTGCGAGCGTGCGTCCGTTCCTTCCTTTCCCTTCTGTTTGCGTTAGTTTCCTTAGGTCATTTCGCGTTTCCCTTAGTCTCTCTCTCTCATTCTCTCTCATCTCCTCTCGTTTTTCTCTAAGTGTTCTTTGTGTTCTTCGTGTTCTTACTTAGTTTTCCCAGAAAACCTCCCAAAATCCCAGAAGTTATCCTCCCTTCCCAACCCAGAAATGGCCAAAAGAGTGAATTCTTTCAGTGATTTGTTTCAGGCAGGTCCTTCAGAGAACCCAATCTTTGAAGGCTTGGCTGAAATAATTCCACCGAGCATGCTCAATAGCGCCGATGCTAGCATGCCGACCGAGCCACTACCACAACCGCAACCACTACCCCAAGCACCAATCTTGGTTGCTGATCCACCTATTGAGCCGGAAGCCGCTCCTGTCTATAGGAGACTTCCGCGGACAAAGTACACCAAAGCTCAGAGAGATGCACTTGCGGCTTTCTTTGCGGTGTATTCTCACCCCACCAAGCCACAACGAGAAAGATTTGGTCCGAAAATCGGACTTGAGGAGGACCAAGTCTATTATTGGGGGTCGAGAAATAGGAAGAAATTCGGTATCCTGACGTCTGAGCAACGTATCGCCGAGTTAGAGAGACGAAATGATCAGCTGGTGAGCAAGAACGAGGAGCTTCAACTTCTGAATCAACGACTCGTCGATGCTCTCCACAGCGGCATCTGTCCTAATTGCGGAGGTCCTGTTCCGCACTCAGATGTGCCTAGGCGAAGGCTCGAAGTTGTTCCTCCACAACAAGAGCCTATTCTCGAGTTGTCCGATGATTCCATCGACATGGACCACTTGAGACGGGATGTGCGGAGCCTCATGCCTACCCTAGTCGAGCGCCCATCCATACCTGTGCCATCTAATCTTCCGGGACCTGCTCATGATCTTGTCGGAGTCCACACCGACTTGATCTCGGATATCGTCCGTAAGGCCAAACACGAGCTCCTGCTCATGGCCACAGCCGGTTTTCCTTTGTGGATTTCTTCACCGACTCCCGACACGTCTATTCATCCCGAGACTCTTCATAGGGCCGAGTACTTGCGAGTGTTTCAACGAGCTGAACCTGCTCCGTACTTCAAAGCCGAATCGTCGAGACACTCGGCAACCATTCACCTTTATCCGACCACCATCGTTCAGATCTTAATGGATGTTGGTCGATGGTTGCCCGTCTTCTGTAGCATGATCACAAACGCCAAGACGTTGGAGATCCTTTCCTCCAGCAACGAAGAAGGCTACGAGGAGCAGAAGCAGGTGATGTCGGCCGAGTTTCTGGTGCCATCTCACATCGTTTCGACTCGTGAAGTCCAGTTCGTTCGATATTCTCACCAACAACTGGATGGAAGTTGGGTCGTTGTGGATGTCTCCGTGGATGAGTTGCGTTCAAATCCGAAGCCTTCAGTGAGATCGATTTGCCGAAAACGCCCCTCCGGATGCCTGATACGTGATCTTCATAATGGATCTTCCTTAGTCACCTGGGTGGAGCACGTGGATGTACGCGAAAAGGAGATGAAGGCCAGTTTCGAACCTTTTGTTCATTCAGGGTTCGCTTTTGGTGCAAAGCGTTGGATCTCAACTCTCCAACGACAAGCCGAGCGCTACATGTGCGCCACGGTATCCACTCTTCACCCGGTGACTCGATTATTTCTCTTGAAGGAAGAAGAGGACTTGCGGAAATGGCAAAACGAGATGACGATCTGTTTCTTCAACGATATCGCAACTCCACGTACCACCACCGGACTTGTTCGAACCGAACAAGGGACACTCGAATGGAGGTCGGGACCAACAAGAGAAGGGGTGATCCGAGCAAGCCCCCCGGAGTCAATCGTACTGCTGGTTGTTCCGTCGTTCATCTATCTCATCACACCGGGATCTTTGAGTTCCTCAAAGACGTGCGTACAAGACCACAATGGGATAGTATGTCGATGGACGGCTACGTGCGTATGCTAGCAAATTTCACCATCGGTCTTGACCCGCGGAACCAGATTTCGGTGCTCGCCATAGATAGTCACAACGACTTCCTCATTCTCCAGGAGTGTTGCACCGATGCAACAGGGTCGTCTGTGATTTATGCGCCGATTAACCATTCCATTTTCCAGTGTTTGCTATCTGGAGTTCAACCGGAGCCATTTCCGCTTATGTCTTCAGGCTTCTCCATTCTGCCTAACGTATCCGGAGCTGTTCTTGACGGAACACTACTGACTATGGTGTTCCAGATCTCAGTGAAGGCTACATCAGCCAAGTCTGCCGTGGAGTCGGCAACTACCCTTGTCCAGGACACACTTCAAAGGATCAGAGCCGCAGTCAATTAAGGAGCAAACGTTGGATGCAAGGCCCTGCTAGCCTTGTTTGTGACTGTTGGTGACTTGCTTCGGGAGGAGCTTCACGATCTTCAAAGGGGAGTCTTTATGTTTCCCTTTTCATTTAGTTAATTGTTTTGTGTTTATTTCTGTTTGTGTGTTTACTTCGGTTTATTTTAGTTTGTGTGTTTAAATTCAATAATCATGCTTGAATTATTCATTTTTGTGAAATATCTGTCTAACATTGAGGACAATGTTTAATTCAAGTGTGGGGGGAAGATTTATTGAAAAGAAAAGAAAAAAAATTTGAAAAATTTGAAAAATTCAAAAAAAATAATTTACTTGTTTTTGTTTTCTACTGTAACGGTATCTCGACTAGATCATACTTACTCCCTTGGTAGCGTTGAACCTACCATTGCACTTAGTAAGTCACTGTGGTCACGTATTGTTACGTAAATTGAAAAAAAATCAAAAAAATCAAAAAAATCAAAAATTACAAAAATATTTGCTTCTGTTTGTGTGTTTATTTGTGTTATATGTGTTGTTTTCTTTCCAATCCCGATGATGAATTGAGTTTAATTGTTATGATTTTGAGAATGTTTATTATATGTTAAGGATTTGTGTGATTTGCTTCGGATTTAATATGCATAACTTGTGATTGCTCGAATTTCCATGTTCACATAACTTGTTTCGATTAATTGATTGCAATCCGAGAAGCACATTTGAACATACATTGTCATGCATACCCAGAAAATGTGAGGATTTGAGCCTATTGTATATTCACATGTATGCATATTTCATACATTTACTCGTTCTTCATGTGTGCACAATTCATAAGTTTTGAACCTAGAACTTGCTCAGAGACCACTTGAAACATTCTATTAATCTGTAATGAATTAGAAATGATTAAGGCATTAGTTGAGCACCATGGCCAAAATATTCACCATCCATCTAAACACGAACTTTAGGAATAACCCTTTTGAACTAAACACTCATTAGCCGTTTCTTTTGTTCACCCACACCATTTCACCCTTGTTTTATTTATGTTTGCAAGACGATGATAGTGACTTCTTATGTTCTTATGCTTCGGATTTGTATTGTAGTATACCAAAAGGCAAGTGTGGGGGTGTATTTATTTTGTTGTATTTGTTCAAAGAAAAAAAAAATCAGAAATAAAAAGAAGGAATAAATTCCTCAAAGAAAAAAAAAAAAAAAAAAAAAAAAAGAAAAAAAAGAAAGAAATAGAAAAGAAAAAAAAATATAGAGTTATTTTCTTGTATTACTTTCAATAAAAGGTTGGAGGAAAATAAGAGTTGTTTCGGGTTTAGCATATGTATGAGTTTCAAAGTCGTTGACTTGTCTTGCAAACATGTGAAACATTTTTCATTTCGAGTCCTTTCATTTCACTTCATTTACCATTCACTATTTACCATCCACCCTTTGGTCCCTGTTTCACCTAAAAAGTCCTTATGATCTGATGATTTGTGGATTAATTGTAGAGAGTTGGTTAATGAGCAAGCATATGGGAACACTACTTGTGTAATTGTTTTGAGAGTAAACACTTAACCCTAAACACTGAGCGGAAATATTTAGTGAATCTTGTGAGATTTAGTGGTTAATGTTGTTCATATGTGCCTATTGGATTGCTTGACATTAATTGTATACTTGGTTTTCACACACTACACCCGAGCATAAATGAGATGTGCATGTTAAAGACTTAGCAAATTCGTTAGCCTTGGTATATAATTTGTATTCTCCTGATTATAACTCTTCTGAACTCGCTGAGGGTTATGGTTGGAAAGAATATATGTTTTGTGTTTCCCTTTTCTGTTTTGTGTTGTTTTGTTTTAAGTTTTGTGTTGCTAAGGGACTAGCAATAGCTAAGTGTGGGGGAATTTGATAGGAGCACAAAGTGTGACGTTTTTAATGTATTTTCCCTACTATTTGGCTATGATTTCATTGTAACTTTGCTATTTTTGCTTAGTTTCCATATTTGAGTCCCTAAATGATATATAAATGTGAATACGTGCAGAAAATCGGAGCTCGGAAATTTACGAAGTCTAATGGGCTTTTTCGAGGCCCATTAAGAAGTGAGCTACCGTGAGGCCCAAGATGAAGGCCCAAATCCATGAAGATGAAGGCCCAAATCCATGAAGAAAGGCTCAAGCCCAAGAAGAAAGGCCCAAGCCCAAGAAGAAAGGCCCAAGCCCAAGAAGGAAGGTCCAAGCCCATTTTCGGACAATCTGCCTGTGCAGATATGTCAACTTGCGAAGCCAATATCTCCCAATTGCACCGTTGGATCCAGCTGTAATTTTGATACACGCTGCATGTGTGTGTTATATATTCTGTATTAAAATTTGAGAATCATCCAACCGTTCAAACGTGCAGGATTCCGTTCTAAGTGCGCACTGCTCAGTGCTGTCTGCTTTTTATTTCTTTCATTTTCTTTTATTCTCATTGCTCCACTCACCACCATATTGCCATCCATCCCACCACACCATGTTTGTTTCTTTCTTCCCACACCATTAGTGTTTGATTTCTTTTACCTAAATAATTGGTTAATTGCCATATGACTACATTTCCACCACCACTTACCATTTCTTTATATCCCATTCACATTCCACTTCTATTCCCTTTCTTTCTTTATTTCTTTCATTGTCTTCTTATTCCTCTCCATTCTCCTATAAATAGAGGGCTTCACAACACTATTTCTCACCAATTCACCAATTCACACCTCAATGGGGAGGGACAAACCCTCCTCTTTCTCTTCTCCATCTCACATCATATTTTCCATTCTCTAGTATTTAGGGTTTTCAAGATTTCAAGGAGGAGGAGAAGGCGTCTACACCATCACCACCAGCCCCTATTCAACATCACCATCACCATCATCACCTTGTCTTCACAGCTTGGATTACTTGTGGTCAAGGATTCAAGATGTGTCTTCAAGATCTTCATGCTATTCATACGGTGTATTTCGACTTAGCCTTTAAATTTATGCCTCTTTGTTGCTTGTTTATCCTTTGTATTAGTTAACATGACATGGTTTATATAATTTTCAGCCTTTGTTTATGGGTTTATTTAATTGTTGGATCCTAATTAATTAGTTCTTCTAGTAGCTTATGTGACTCCGTTTATTTGATTCTATTTTAGTAGATAACTTTTATATGTTTTTGTTTTAAGGTTGCAAACTTAAGATGATTGCATATAATTGGTGCTAGAATTAGGGTTTTAATTCTAATTCACAAGTAGTAAAGGCTTTGGAAAGAGGTCGGAAACAAATAAGAAGGATCACGGATAGATGGGCGGTCCCACTAGGTCGTGCACTTTAATTAGCAACTCTTCTTCTATGCGTTAGACATGTTTAGATTAATTACCTTTGCATGTTTAATTGTTTAGCCTGTCAGGGTGGTCTCGGGGTTAATTTTCATAGTGAGGTTTTATTTGGGGAATGATAATTGGCGGTCCAGCATTCCACATATGTTAATTTCGGTTTCATGGCTAGGGAACTTGGTTAATTTTCGGTCCAATAATTGGTAAACTTGTATACTTGTGGCTGAACTTTATATTTTTTGTGTTTCATCCCATTTTATTTAATTTATTCTTTGTAATTTAATTAATTCATTTCATTCAATTTATCACTCAATCCCCCTTTTACTTTGTACATATGTATATTTATACTTTATACTTGTTAATAATAATTCTTTATGTTATTTAATTCTTCGTGACATTTTTTGTTAGGTACACCCTTTGATCTCCGTTGTGAACGATACCCTACTATGCACTATACTACTACCGATAGGGTTTTTTTAAATTGACGCTACATTGTAGCCCATCACTACCATACAAATCCGAAGCATAAAAACACAAGAAGTCACTATCATCGTCTTGCAAACACAATAAAACAAGGGTGAGATGGTGTGGGTGAACAAAAGAAAAAGGCTAACGAGTGTTTAGTTCAAAAGGGGATTCCTAAAGTTGGTGTTTAGATGGATGGTGAATATTTTGGCCATGGTGCTCAACTAATGCCTTAATCATCTCTAATTCATCACAGCTTAACAAAAAGTTTCAAGTGGTCTTTGAGCAAGTTCTAGGTTCAAAACTCATGAATTGTGCACACATGAAGAACGAGTAAATGTATGAAATATGCATACATGTGAATATACAACAGGCTCAAATCCTCACATTTTCTGGGTATGCATGACAATGTATGTTCAATTGTGCTTCTCGGATTGCAATCAATTAATCGAAACAGGTTATGTGAACATGGAATTTCGAGCAATCATAAGTTATGCAAATTAAATTCAAAGCAAACAACACAAAGCCTTGACATATAATAAACATTCTCCTAATCACAACAATTTAAACTCAATTCATCATCGGAATTGGAAAGAACAAAGCACAAAACAAACAATAACACACAAAACAGAAGCAAATATTTTTGTCATTTTTGATTTTTTGATTTTTTTTGATTATTTTTCAATGTAGGTAACAATACGTGACCACAGGGACTCACTTAGTGCAATGGTAGGTTCAACGCTACCAAGGGAGTGAGTGTGATATAGTCGATATACCGTTACCGTAGAAAACGAAAACAAACAAATAAATAAACAACAGAAGCAATTTTTTTTTCTTTTTCAATTTTTTTTATTAGGGTAACAATACGTGACCACAGTGACTTACTAAGTGCAATGGTAGGTTCAACGCTACCAAGGGAGTAAGTATGATTTAGTCGATATATTGTTACCATAGAAAACAAAAACAAGT
Source organism: Rubus idaeus (assembly GCA_030142095.1). NCBI lineage: Eukaryota > Viridiplantae > Streptophyta > Magnoliopsida > Rosales > Rosaceae > Rubus > Rubus idaeus. The sequence goes on along the minus strand of CM057968.1, from coordinate 13,930,533 downwards.
AAATTATTTTTTTGAATTTTTCAAATTTTTTTTTTCAAATTTTTTTCTTTTCTTTGTAATAAACCTTCCCCCCACACTTGAATTAAACATTGCCCTCAATGTTAGACAGATATTTCACGAAAATGAGAAATTCAAGCATGGTTATTGAATTTAAACACACATACATAAATAAACACACAACATAAACAGAAGTAAACACACAACATTTATACAAAGGAAACAAAAATAAAAAGAAAGGTTAAAGAAAAACTCCCCCTTGAAGATCATTAAGCTCCTCCCGAAGCAAGTCACCAACAGTCACAAACAAGGCTAGCAGGGCCTTGCATCCAACGTTTGCTCCTTAATTGACTGCGGTTCTGATCCTTTGAAGTGTGTCCTGGACAAGGGTAGTTGCCGACTCCACGGCAGACTTGGCTGAAGTAGCCTTCACTGAGATCTGGAACACTATGGTAAGTAGAGTTCCGTCAAGTATAGCTCCGGATATGTTAGGCAGAATGGAGAAGCCAGATGACATAAGCGGAAATGGCTCCGGTTGAACTCCACATAACAAACACTGGAGAATGGAATGGTTAATCGGCGCATAAATCACGGACGACCCCGTTGCATCGGTGCAACACTCCTGAAGAATAAGGAAGTCGTTGTGACTATCTATGGCGAGCACCGAAATCTGATTGCGCGGGTCAAGACCGATGGTAAAGTTTGCTAGCACACGCACCGAGCTGTCCATCGACATACTATCCCACATTGGTCTAGTCTGAACGTCTTTGAGGAACTCAAAGATCCTGGTATGATGGGAAAGATGCACGACAGAACATCCAGCAGTACGATTGACTCCAGGGGGCTTGCTCGGATCACCCCTTCTCTTGTTGGTCCTGACCTCCATTCGAGTGTCCCTTGTTCGGTTCGAACAAGTCCAGTGGTGGTACGTGGAGTTGCTGATATCGTTGAAGAAACAGATCGTCATCTGTTTTGCCATTTCCGCAAGTCCTCTTCTTCCTTCAAGAGAAATAATCGAGTCACCGGGTGAAGAGTGGATACCTGTGGCGCACATGTAGCGCTCGGCTTGTCGTTGGAGGGTTGAGATCCAACGCTTTGCACCAAAAGCGAACCCTGAATGAACAAAAGGTTCGAAACTGGCCTTCATCTCCTTCTCGCGTACATCCACGTGCTCCACCCAAGTGACCAAGGAAGATCCATTATGAAGATCACGTATCAGGCATCCGGAGGGGCGTTTTCGGCAAATCGATCTCACGGAAGGCTTTGGATTGGAACGCAATTCATCCACGGAGACATCCACGACGACCCAACTTCCATCCAGTTGTTGGTGAGAGTACCGAACGAACTGGACTTCACGAGTTGAGACGATGTGAGATGGCACCAGAAACTCGGCCGACATCACTCGCCTATAGCTCCTCGTAGCCTTCTTCGTTCTGTGGAGGAAAGGATCTCCAACGTCTTGGCGTTTGTGATCATGCTACGAAGATCGCGCAACCATCGACCAACATCCATGAGAATTTGAACGATGGTGGTCGGATAAAGATGGATGGTTGCCGAGTGTCTCGACGATTCGGCTTTGAAGTACGGTGCGGGTTCGGCACGTTGAAACACTCGCAAGTACTCGGCCCTATGAAGAGTCTCGGGATGAATAGACGTGTCGGGAGTCGGTGAAGAAATCCATAGAGGAAAACCGGCGGTGGCCGCTGAGCGGGAGCTCGTCTTTGGCCTTGCGGACGATATCCGAGATCAAGTCGGTGTGGACTCCGACAAGATCATGAGCAGGTCCGGGAAGGGTGTCAGATGGCAAAGGTATGGATGGGCGCTCGATAAATGAAGGCATGAGGCTCCGCACATCCCGTCTCAAGTGGTCCATGTCGATGGAATCGTCGGACAGCTCGAGAATAGGCTCTTGTTGTGGAGGAACAACTTCGAGCCTTCGCCGTGGCACATCTGAGTGCGGAACAGGACCTCCGCAATTGGGACAGATGCCGCTGTGGAGAGCATCGACGAGTCGTTGATTCTGCATTTGAAGCTCCTCGTTCTTGCTCACCAGCTGATCGTTTCTTCGCTCTAACTCGGCAATACGTTGCTCAGACGTCAGGATACCGAATTTCTTCCTATTTCTCGACCCCCAATAATAGACTTGGTCCTCCTCAAGTCCGATTTTCGGACCAAATCGTTCTCGTTGTGGCTTGGTGGGGTGAGAATACACCGCAAAGAAAGCCGCAAGTGCATCTCTCTGAGCTTTTGTGTACTTTGTCCTCGGAAGTCTCCTATAGACAGGAGCGGCTTCCGGCTCAGCAGGGGGATCAGCAACCATGATTGGTGCTTGGGGTAGTGGTTGCGGTTGTGGTTGTGGTTGTGGCTCGGTCGGCATGCTAGCATCGGCGCTATTGAGCATGCTCGGTGGAATTATTTCAGCCAGACCTTCAAAGATTGGGTTCTCTGAAGGACCTGCCTGAAACAAATCGCTGAAAGAATTCACTCTTTTGGCCATTTCTGGTTTGGGATGGAGGAAAGCTTCTGGAAATTTGGAGGTTTTCTGGGAAAACTCAAGAACACGAAGAACACGAGAGAGAAAACGAGAGAAAGAGAGAGAGAGACTAAGGGAAATGCGTGAAATGACCTAAGGAAACTAACGCAAACAGAAGGGAAAGGGAAAGACGCGCACACGCTCGCACACGTGCCAAAGACAGAAGACCCGCAAATTGTGGATCGGGCGACGAAAGTCGTAAAGTCTACAGTAGACACGCACGCGGTTTATTAAACAATTCGGCCGACGCAAAAGTCGTGCGTCGGCCCAATCAAATTTTTTTCATTTTCTATTTTTTAAATTTTTTATTTTTTTAATACTTTACGAAAAGTCGTAAAGTGAACAGTGAAAACGCGTAGCACACGCGCTTGCCGACACTTTAAACGGGCTTGGGCCATCGAAATGGTTTGGGCCTTAAAGTGGGCCTGGGCCAAAGAAATCTCCGGCCCATTATTGGTGGGCTTAACTAATGGGCCTAAAAACGAATAGGCCCGACACACTAATGGGCTTGGGTTACGGGTTTTGGGCTTCGTGAATGACACCAGCCCAATGGGCTAAATTTATTATTTTTTATTTTTTATTTTTTATTTTACGAAACCTAAAACCCTAACCAATCACACAAATGGGCCTAACGCCCAATAACAAATAACTACAACAAGCCTGAAAATAAAACAAACAGTAACAGTAAAAATAAATAATTACAAATAATAAAACAAACAAACACTCTTTTTTTTATTATTTACAATTACAAATTTTTTTATTTTTTTATTTTTTAAATAAATAACGAGAGTTAAAAGAAAACTTACCTTTTTACACCCGAGGAAACCGAAAATCACCAACAAGACATCAACCTCAAGGTTTTTCAACCTTGACTTCCTATACGTATGCTCCGATGTATGTGGTAGAATTTCCGATAAACCCGGATTATTTCCTATACAAAATAAAAAGGTTAGTAATAAATTTACAAAATAAAAACAAAATATTTACAAAGTTAAAAATATGTCACAAATTATCTATACAAAATGAATGAATAAATTTTCCTATGTCTACGTATATTTTATTTACACAATACACTTAAGTGTACAAAAATATTTTCCTTTGCCTGAATATAGTTGAAAAAAAATGAAAGTTGATTCCAAGCGGTAACTCAAGGTGGACTTACGGCCTAGGTGCAATGCCTTGACGTAAATGACTTTCCGTGTTTTCAGAAGGCGAATGGCCAGATCACAAGAGATAAGCGAGAGGCAGGATTCATTTAGTGGACAAGTCCTCTGAATCCAATTTTACAAACCCGTCACCCAGAGTCTTGATCATATCTAGACACCATTCATGTGCCCCTTACTCAGTTGAGAAAGCACTTAAGTGTTCGACAATTCTCCAAGTGTTAATAAAGGCCGCCCTCAACCTCAAATAACCTTACGGTAAAAATGAAGGGTTTAGGCCAATATTAACAAAAGGACCTTACCTATTTCCGTTCAAGTTACAACTTACAACAACAAAAAATAATCAACTATATTCAGGATACCTAAGTATAATTACTAAGTGTAAAATTAGTAAGTATATATAAAATTAACAAGTATTATTGACAAGTAATATAAACAAGTAATATGAACAGTTTAAAAAAAATAGTTAGGAATTTTCAATCCACGTCGACGGCGCCAAAAATTGACACGCCCCAAAAGGAGCATCAATTTAAAAAAATCCCTATCGGTAGTAGTATAGTGCATAGTAGGGTATCGTTCACAACGGAGATCAAAGGGTGTACCTAACAAAAAATGTCACAAAGAATTAAATAAAATAAAGAATTATTATTAACAAGTATAAAGTATAAATATATACATATGTACAAAGTAAAAAGGGGAATTGAGAGATAAATTGAATGAAATAAATTAATTAAATTACAAAGAATAAATAAAATATGATGATGAAACACAAAGTATATAAAGTTCAGCCACATATACACAAGTTTACCAATCATTAGACCGAAAATTAACCAAGTTCCCTAGCCATGAAACCGAAACTAACATATGTGGAATGCCCACACGGGTTATCATTCCCCAAATAAAACCACTTTCATGAAAATTAACCTAAGCGACCGCACCTAGATTAACCAATCAAACATGCAAAGGTAGCTAATCAAAACATGTCCAACGCATAAAAGAAGAGTTGTTAATTAAAGTGCACGACCTAGTGGGACCGCCCATTGATAGGAGCACAAAGTGTGACGTTTTTAATGTATTTTCCCTACTATTTGGCTATGATTTAATTGTAACTTTGCTATTTTTGCTTAGTTTCCATATTTGAGTCCCTAAATGATATATAAATGTGAATACGTGCAGAAAATCGGAGCTCGGAAATTTACGAAGTCTAATGGGCTTTTTCGAGGCCCATTAAGAAGTGAGCTACCGTGAGGCCCAAGATGAAGGCCCAAATCCATGAAGATGAAGGCCCAAATCCATGAAGAAAGGCCCAAGCCCAAGAAGAAAGGCCCAAGCCCAAGAAGGAAGGTCCAAGCCCATTTTCGGACAATCTGCCTGTGCAGATATGTCAACTTGCGAAGCCAATATCTCCCAATTGCACCGTTGGATCCAGCTGTAATTTTGATACACGCTGCATGTGTGTGTTATATATTCTGTATTAAAATTTGAGAATCATCCAACCGTTCAAACGTGCATTATTCCGTTCTAAGTGGGAATAGCTCAGTGCTGCCTGCTTTTTATTTCTTTCCTCTTCTTTTATTTTCAATGCTCCACTCACCCTTATATTCTTCCCTCTTCTTTCTACCCATACCATTAGTGTTTGATTTCTTTTACCTAAATAAATGGTTAATTTCAACCCATTACATTTCCACCATGCCACTTACCATTTCTTTATCTCCCACTTAAATTCCACTTCTTTTCCCTTTCTTTCTTTATTTCTTGCATTGTCTTCTTCTTCCTCTCCATTCTCCTATAAATAGCAGCCTCATTCTTCTCTTCCACACACCCCAATGGGGAGGGACAAACCCTCCTCTTTCTCTTCTCACATCATATTTTCCATTCTCTAATACTATGGGTTTTCAAGACTTCAAGGAGGAGGAGAAGGCGTCTACACCATCACCACCAGCCCCTATTCAACACCACCATCACCATCACCATCATCACCTTGTCTTCACAGCTTGGATTACTTGTGGTCAAGGATTCAAGATGTGGCTTCAAGATCTTCATGCTATTCATACGGTGTATTTCGACTTAGCCTTTAAATTTATGCCTCTTTGTTGCTTGTTTATCCTTTGTATTAGTTAACATGACATGATTTATATAATTTTCAGCCTTTGTTTATGGGTTTATTTAATTGTTGGATCCTAATTAATTAGTTCTTCTAGTAGCTTATGTGACTCCGTTTATTTGATTCTATTTTAGTAGATAACTTTTATATGTTTTTGTTTTAAGGTTGCAAACTTAAGATGATTGCATATAATTGGTGCTAGAATTAGGGTTTTAATTATAATTCACAAGTAGTAAAGGCTTTGGAAAGAGGTCAGAAACAAATAAGAAGGATCACGGATAGATGGGCGGTCCCACTAGGTCGTGCACTTTAATTAACAACTCTTCTTTTATGCGTTGGACATGTTTTGATTAGCTACCTTTGCATGTTTGATTGGTTAATCTAGGTGCGGTCGCTTAGGTTAATTTTCATGAAAGTGGTTTTATTTGGGGAATGATAATTGGCGGTCCAGCATTCCACATATGTTAATTTCGGTTTCATGGCTAGGGAACTTGGTTAATTTTCGGTCCAATAATTGGTAAACTTGTATACTTGTGGCTGAACTTTATATTCTTTATGTTTCATCCCATCTTATTTAATTTATTCTTTGTAATTTAATTAATTTATTTCATTCAATTTAATCTCTTAAACCCCATTTTACTTTGTACATATGTATATATTCTTTATACTTGTTAATAATAATTCTTTATTTTATTTAATTCTTTGTGACATTTTTTGTTAGGTACACCCTTTGATCTCCGTTGTGAACGATACCCTACTATGCACTATACTACTACCGATAGGGTTTTTTTTAAATTGATGCTCCTTTTGGGCGTGTCAATTTTTGGCGCCGTCGACGTGGATTGAAAATGTTCCTAACCTAATATTTTTTTTGTTAATACTGTTTATAATTTTTTGTAATTATTACTGTTTTTATTACTTGTATATAATTACTGTTTACTTTATATTGTTTATAATTTTACTTTTTTTTTAACTGTTCATATTACTTGTATATATTACTTGTGAATAGTTGTTGTTATTACTTGTTTTTAATACTTGTTTATATTTTATTACACTTAGTAATTTATTTAGGTGTCTTTTATATAGTTGATTATTTTTTTGTTGTTGTAAGTTGTAACTTGAACGGAAATAGGTAAGGTCCTTTTGTTAATATTGGCCTAAACCCTTCATTTTTACCGTAAGGTTATTTGAGGTTGAGGGCGGCCTTTATTAACACTTGGAGAATTGTCGAACACTTAAGTGCTTTCTCAACTGAGTAAGGGGCACATGGATGGTGTCTAGGTCGAGACCCTAGGTGACAGGTTTTGGATTCAGAGGACTATAGACTGACGTAAGTCGATAGGGGCTTGCCTCCGTAGTCCACCAAATGAATCCTGCCCCTCGCTTATTCTCATATGATCTGGCCATTCGCCTTCTGAAAACACGGAAAGTCATTTAAGTCAAGGCATTGCACCTAGGCCGTAAGTCCACCTTGAGTTACCGCTTGGAATCAACTTTCATTTTTTTTCAACTATATTCAGGCAAAGGAAAATATTTTTGTACACTTAAGTGTATTGTGTAAATAAAATATACGTAGACATAGGAAAATTTATTCATTCATTTTGTATAGATAATTAGTGACATATTTTTAACTTTGTAAATATTTTGTTTTTATTTTGTAAATTTATTACTAACCTTTTTATTTTGTATAGGAAATAATCCGGGTTTATCGGAAATTCTACCACATACATCGGAGCATACGTATAGGAAGTCAAGGTTGAAAAACCTTGAGGTTGATGTCTTGTTGGTGATTTTCGGTTTCCTCGGGTGTAAAAAGGTAAGTTTTCTTTTAACTCTCGTTATTTATTTAAAAAATAAAAAAAATAAAAAAATTTGTAATTGTAAATAATAAAAAAAAGAGTGTTTGTTTGTTTTATTATTTGTAATTATTTATTTTTACTGTTACTGTTTGTTTTATTTTCGGGCTTGTTGTAGTTATTTGTTATTGGGCCTTAGGCCCATTTGTGTGATTGGTTAGGGTTTTAGGTTTCGTAAAATAAAAAATAAAAAAATAAAAAATAATAAATTTAGCCCATTGGGCTCGTGTCATTCACGAAGCCCAAAACCCGTAACCCAAGCCCATTTGTGTGTCGGGCCTGTTCGTTTTTAGGCCCATTAGTTTAAGCCCACCAATAATGGGCCGGAGATTTCTTTGGCCCAGGCCCACTTTAAGGCCCAGACCATTCCGATGGTCCAAGCCCGTTTAAAGTGTCGGCAACCTTTGCGCGTGTTTTACACGCGTTTTCACTGTTCACTTTACGACTTTTCGTAAAGTATTAAAAAAATAAAATAAAAAAATAAAAAATAGAAAATCAAAAAAATTTTGATTGGGCCGACGCACGACTTTTGCGTCGGCCGAATTGTTTAATAAATCGACGTGCGTGTTCACTATTCCCTTTGCGACTTTCGTCGCTCTATCCGTGATTTACGGATCTCTGTCCTTGACTTTGGACACGCGTCCGTCCGTTCGTTTCCCTTCCCCTCGGTTTGCGTTAGTGCCTTAGTCATTTCACGCAATTTCCCTTAGGTTTCCCTTTCTCTCTCTCATTCTCTCTCTTTTTCTCTCGTTGTTCTTCGTGTTCTTCAGTTTTCCCAGAAACCTCCCTAATTCCCAGAAAGCTTTCCTCCATCCCCAAACCACAAATGGCCAAAAGAGTTAATTCCTTCAGCGATTTGTTTCAGGCAGGTCCTTCAGAGAACCCGATCTTTGAAGGCTTGGCTGAAATAATTCCACCGAGCATGCTCAATAGCGCCGATGCTAGCATGCCGACCGAGCCACTACCACAACCACAACCACTACCCCCGAGCACCAATCCTGGTTGCTGATCCACCGCTGAGCCGAAGCCGCTCACATGCATAGGAGACTTCCGAGGACCAAATACACCAAAGCTCGAGAGAGAAGCACTTGCGGCTTTCTTTGCGGTGTATTCTCACCCCACGAAACCACAACGAGAAAGATTTGGTCCAAAATCGGACTAGAAGAAGACCAAGTCTATTATTGGGGGTCGAGAAATAGGAAGAAGTTCGGTATCCGATCTTCGAGCAGCGTATTGCCGAGCTAGAGAGACGAAACGATCAGGTGGTGAGCAAGAACGAGGAGCTTCAACTTCGAATCAACGACTCGTCGATGCTCTCCACGGCGGCATATGTCCCGATTGCGGAGGTCTGTTCCGCACTCGGATGTGCCTAGGCGAAGGCTCGAAGTTGTTCCTCGACAACAAGAGCCTATTCTCGAGTTGTCCGACGATTCCATCGACATGGACCACTTGAGACGGGATGTGCGGAGCCTCTGCCTACCCTAGTCGAACGCCCGTCCGTACCTATTCCATCGATACCCTTCCCGGACCTGCTCGCTGATCTTGTCGGAGTCCACGCCGACTTGATCTCGGATATCGCCCGCAAGGCCAAAGACGAGCTCCTGCTCGCTGGCCACCTGCCGGTTTTCCTTTGTGGATAACTTCACCGACTCCCGACACGTCTATTCATCCCGAGACTCTTCGTAGGGCCGAGTACTTGCGAGTGTTTCAACGAGCTGAACCTGCACCGTACTTCAAGGCGGAATCCTCGAGACACTCGGCAACCATCCATCTTTATCCGACCACCATCGTTCGGATCTTAATGGATGTTGGTCGATGGTTGCCGTCTTCGTAGCATGATCACAAACGCCAAGACGTTGGAGATCCTTTCCTCCAGCAACAAAGAAGGCTACGAGGAGCATATGCAGGTGATGTCGGCCGAGTTTCTTGTGCCATCTCACATCGTTTCGACTCGTGAAGTCCAGTTTGTTCGGTATTCTCACCAACAACTAGATGGAAGTTGGGTCGTTGTGGATGTCTCCGTGGATGAACTGCGCTCAAATCCGAAGCCTTCCGTGAGATCTATATGCCGAAAACGCCCCTCCGGATGCCTGATTCGAGACTTGCAGAATGGATCTTCCTTAGTTACTTGGGTGGAGCACGTGGATGTACGCGAGAAGGAGATGAAGGCCATTTTCGAACCTTTTGTTCATTCGGGGTTCGCTTTTGGTGCAAAGCGTTGGATCTCGACTCTCCAACGACAAGCCGAGCGCTACATGTGCGCCACGGGTATCCACTCTTCACCCGGTGACTCGATTATTTCTCTTGAAGGAAGAAGAGGACTTGCGGAAATGGCAAAACGGATGACGATCCGTTTCTTCAACGATATCGGCAACTCCACGTACCACCACTTGGACTTGTTCGAACCGAACAAGGGACACTCGAATGGAGGTCGGGACCAACAAGAGAAGGGGTGATCCGAGCAAGCCCCACGGAGTCAATCGTACTGCTGGTTGTTCCGTCGTTCATCTATCTCATCACACCAGGATCTTTGAGTTCCTCAAAGACGTTCAGACTAGACCAATGTGGGATAGCATGTCGATGGACAGCTCGGTGCGTGTGCTAGCAAACTTTACCATCGGTCTTGACCCGCGGAACCAGATCTCGGTGCTCGCCATTGATAATCACAACGACTTTCTCATTCTCCAGGAGTGTTGCACCGATGCAACGAGGTCGTCTGTGATATATGCGCCGATCAACCATTCCATTCTCTAGTGTTTGCTATGTGGAGTTGAACCGGAACCATTTCCGCTTATGTCTTCTGGCTTTTCCATTCTGCCAAACGTATCCGGAGCTATTCTTGACGGAACACTACTGACTATGGTGTTCCAGATCTCAGTAAGGGCTACATCAGCCAAGTCTGCCGTGGAGTCAGCAACAACCCTTGTCCAGGACACACTTCAACGGATCAGAGCCGCAGTCAATTAAGGAGCAAACGTTGGATGCAAGGCCCTGCTAGCCTTGTTTGTGACTGTTGGTGACTTGCTTCGGGAGGAGCTTAACGGTCTTCAAGGGGGAGTGTTTTCTATATGTTTTTCATTTTTACTTAACTGTTGTGTGTTTACTTCTGTTTATGTTGTGTGTTTACTTCTGTTTGTGTGTTTAAATTCAATAACCATGCTTGAATTATTTATTTTCGTGAAATATTTGTCTAACATTGAGGACAATGTTTAATTCAAGTGTGGGGGGAAGGTTTATTAAAAAGAAAAGAAAAAAATGGAAAAATTTGAAAAATTCAAAAAAATAATTTACTTGTTTTCGTTTTCTACGGTAACAGTATATCGACTAGATCATACTTACTCCCTTGGTAGCGTTGAACCTACCATTGCACTTAGTAAGTCACTGTGGTCACGTATTGTTACCCTAATAAAAAAAATTGAAAAAGAAAAAAAAAATAGTTTTGTAAGCTCGTTTGTTTCGCACTGGCTTTGGAGCTATCGAGTCTTAGAAAGTGTTTGTTCGTTTATTTGAGCTATATCATTTATAAAAAAAATCAATCAAAAAAATCAAAAATTACAAAAATATTTGCTTCTGTTTTGTGTGTTTTGTGCTTTGTTCTTTCCAATTCCAAGGATGAATTGAGTTTAATTGTTGTGATTAGGAGAATGTTTATTATATGTCAAGGCTTTGTGTTGTTTGCTTTGGATTTAATATGCATAACTTGTGATTGCTCGAAATTCCATGTTCACATAACCTGTTTCGATTAATTGATTGCAATCCGAGAAGCACATTTAAACATACATTGTCATGCATACCCAGAAAATGTGAGGACTTGAGCCTATTGAATATTCACATGTATGCATATTTCATACATTTACTCGTTCTTCATGTGTGCACAATTCATGAGTTTTGAACCTAGAACTTGCTCAGAGACCACTTGAAACATTTTGTTAATCTGTGATGAATTAGAAATGAGTAAGGCATTAGTTGAGCACCATGGCCAAAGTATTCACCATCCATCTAAACACGAACTTTAGGAATCCCCTTTTGAACTAAACACTCATTAGCCGTTTCTTTTGTTCACCCATACCATCTCACCCTTGTTTTATTTATGTTTGCAAGACGATGATAGTGACTTCTTGTGTTCTTATGCTTCGGGTTTTGATTTGTTTGGTATTATACCAGAAGGCAAGTGTGGGGGTGTATTTATTTTGTTGTAATTGTTCAAAGAAAAAAAAAATCAGAAATAAAAAGAAGGAATAAATTCCTCAAAAAAAAAAATAGAAAAGAAAGAAAGAAAAAAAAAATGTCGAAAGAGAAATTCCAAAAATAGAGTTATTGTATTGTTTTTATTTTCAATAAAAGGTTAGAGGAGAATAAGAAAGTTGTTCGGGTATAGCATAGGTATGAGTTTCAAAGTCGTTGACTTGTCTTGCAAACATGTAAAACATTTTTCATTTCCAGTCCTTTCACTTCATTTACCATTCACCATTTACCATCCACCCTTTGGTCCCTGTTTCACCTGAAAGACCTTATGATCTGATGATTTGTAGATTAACTGTAGAGAGTCGGTGATTAGATGTATTTTTCACCTACGTCATTAATTATTACCTAAATTCCTAACAATTGTCGTTGTAAAGTATAATGGGAAATAAAGGTTTTTCCCACAGAAGATTGTTATATTTACTTTTTAATATCACGAAAAATTAAATTAAATAAAGAATTAATATTAACAAGTATAAAGAATAAAGAATATATATATATATACAAAATTAAATAAACTATACAGTATTTTATATTTACAAAAATATACATTATATACAAAAGTATTTTTGGGGGTTTTGAGGTTTTTGAAAACAATAAAGGAAATATTTTTGGATTTTTATTATTTTTGAAAACAAGAAACACACACACAAATATTGTTTTGAAGATTAACCAACTCCCTAGCCATGAATCCGAAACTAACATATGTAAGATGCTTGACCACCATACATCTCCCAAATAAAACTTTCCCTAACAATTAACTCCGAGACCACTCTGTCAGCTAATCAATAGAAAAAGAGTTGTTAATTCAAGTGCACGACCTAGCGGGACCGCCCAACTATCCGTGATCCTTATTATTTAGTTTCAACATTAAAGATAAAACCAAACAAACAAAATTCACATAAGCTGCTAGAAGAATCAATTAACTTCAATCCAACAATTATTACACAAAATAGAAAATAAAACAAACAATAACATTTCCCAAAATTATTCACGAATAGTTAATTAAACAAAAATAAATTATAATAAATAAACGAGTTTGGGAAAAATGTTACTGTTGTGTCCATGAAAATGGACACTGTCTGGCAGGCGAAGGTGGCAGACTCAGCTATTAAATCGGACAATATTTGGATGTGGCGGGTGCACAAATCAATTGGGCATGGACCTTGGGGTGTCCTTAGCAGATTGGACCATTTGGGCAATTGGGCTTGGAGGCCCAATTTTGACTTTTGTTGACCGGTCAGCCCAAGCTGACTTTGACTCTTTGACCGAGACTTTTCTTCATTTGCTTCTTTTTCTTCTTTTCCCGTGTACGATTTCTTCAATCTCTCACTTTCATTCTTCTTCATTTGCCCGAGACTTTCTTTGTTCTTCATCGTACGAGGAGAGGCCTAGAGGGAGCACGGCGAGAGAGTTTCGCCGGTGGGGCGGGCTCGTCGGCGCCGGACGATCGGCGGTGGAGAGGCCGGCGATGGTGGATCGAAGGCTGCTATGGTGCGGTTTGGAGGCATGGCGCCGGATTGAGCAGCGACGTGTTGGGGGCTCGGTGAGAGAGCACGGGAACGGAGGTGCTTCTTGGAATGGAATCAATGGCGTGATGGGGTCGCGGCAGAGAAAGACGCCGGATCGAAGACAGCCGCGGCGAGACGACGAACTAGTGCGGCGGCACGAAATTTGCAGAGATGCGGCCTTGTGGCGATGCCGGCGTGAAATGGATGGGTACAGCAGAGACGGCAAGGAGGTCCGGCGCGGCCTTGACTTTGACTGGGCACGGTGATTGGTGACCCCGGCAGTTTTTGATTGGAGCAGAGGCTCCGTGGATTTGGAATTAACGCCGGGAAGAGAACAGGGACGCCGGAATTGGAGAAGCCGGCGAGGTGAGCTGCTTGGCCATTGGGCTTTCTGAACCTGCAAAAGAAAAACAAACAATATTAGATAGAAAGAATTGATGATTGCTTGAATTGTGAATTGCAGGAAAAGAAACGGAAAACTTGAATTGAAATAGCAGAAAGCCATGGATTGATTGTGTGAATTGGTGATTGAAGAAGGTTGCAGGAGCTCCCTTAAATAGGTAAAGAAAGGGAGATGCAGCCAAGGCAAACGTGAATATGCAGTGATGATTGAGCTGTAGAATCTCTGTAATGGTTGCCGGCAGTGGAGGAAAACCTGTGGAAATTGGACTGTAGTTGGAGAAGTGGGCGGCTCAGTGGAGCTGGAATCAAAGACAAGGATCGTGAACATGTTACCTGCAAAGAGAAAGAAAAGAAAACAAAGAAAAATAAAAAGAAAATTAATAAAACAAAAGCAAGATAAAGAAATAATAATAAAATAAAATAAAAGAAAAATAAAATAATAAAATAATAAAATAATTTAAATAAATAAAATAAATAAATATTAGAGAAAATAAATGGTGGTTTGAATTGTGTTCCACCACCGCGTGTGGTGGTTGCGCCGCCTTATGTGGTGGTTCGCCGACAAATTGTCGGGATTCGGAATAATCCGAAATCTTCGTACAATATTTTATTCCACATGTGAAAATCACGGTTGACTTTCCGATTTACGCTGAAAACCTCCAAAATACACCTATTCTGTGCAGATAAACACTTTCCTGGTATTTTCCCTAAAAACACGAAAACAAACATTAAACAGACAATTAAGCTTTCGGAATAGCAAAATCCAGTAATTAAAGGCACTTTGTGAACGTATTTTACATTCACATCACACCCCTACACTTGAACTATTGCTAGTCCTCTAGCAAACACAGAACAAAACAACACAAAAACAGAAGGGAAAACACAAAACAGAAATTCGTTCCAACCATAATCCTCAGAGAGTTCGAAAGAATTATAATCAAGAGAATAAAAATTATATACCAAGGTTAAAGAATTTGCTAAGCATTTAATATGCACATCTTATTTATGCTCGGGTGTGTGTGTGAAACCAAGTATACAATCAATCTCATGCAATCCAATAGGCACATCGAAACAACATTAACCACTAAAACTCACAAGATTCACTAAATATTTCCGCTCAGTGTTTAGGGTTAAGTGTTTACTCTCAAAACAATTACACAAGTAGTGTTCCCATATGCTTGCTCATTAACCGACTCTCCACAATTAATCTACAAATCATCAGATCATAAGGACTTTCAGGTGAAACAGGGACCAAAGGGTGAATGGTAAATGGTGAATGGTAAATGAAGTGAAAGGACTCGAAATGAAAAATGTTTTACATGTTTGCAAGACAAATCAACGACTTTGAAACTCATACCTATGCTATACCCGAAACAACTGTTATTTTCCTCCAACCTTTTATTGAAAATAAAAACAATATAATAACTCTATTTTTGGAATTTCTCTTTCTTTCTTTTTTTCTTTTCTATTTTTTTTTCTTTGAGGAATTTATTCCTTCTTTTTATTTCTGAATTTTGCTTTCTTTCTTTCTTTCTTCGAATAAATACAACAAAATAAATACACCCCCACACTTGCCTTTTGGTATACTACCATACAAATCCGAAGCATAAAAACATAAGAAGTCACTATCATCGTCTTGCAAACACAGTAAAACAAGGGTGAAATGGTGTGGGTGAACAAAAGAAACGGCTAATGAGTGTTCAGTTCAAAAGGGGATTCCTAAAGTTCGTGTTTAAATGGATGGTGAATATTTTGGCCATGGTGCTCAACTAATGCCTTACTCATTTCTAATTCATTACAGATTAACAAAATGTTTCAAGTGGTCTCTGAGCAAGTTCTAGGTTCAAAAACTCATGAATTGTGCACACATGAAGAACGAGTAAATGTATGAAATATGCATACATGTGAATATACAATAGGCTCAAATCCTCACATTTTCTGGGTATGCATGACAATGTATGTTTAAATGTGCTTCTCGGATTGCAATCAACTAATCGAAACAGGTTATGTGAACATAGAATTTCGAGCAATCACAAGTTATGCATATTAAATCCAAAGCAAACTACACAAAGCCTTGACATATAATAAACATTCTCCTAATCACAACAATTAAACTCAATTCATCCTTGGGATTGGAAAGAACAAAGCACAAAACACACCAAACAGAAGCAAATATTTTTGTAATTTTTGATTTTTTTGATTTTTTTGATTTTTTTCAATTTACGTAACAATACGTGACCACAGTGACTTACTAAGTGCAATGGTAGGTTCAACGCTACCAAGGGAGTAAGTATGATTTAGTCGATATATTGTTACCGTAGAAAACAAAAACAAGTAAATTATTTTTTTTGAATTTTTCAAATTTTTTCAAATTTTTTCTTTTCTTTTTAATAAACCTTCCCCCCACACTTGAATTAAACATTGTCCTCAATGTTAGACAGATATTTCACGAAAATGAATAATTCAAGCATGATTATTGAATTTAAACACACAAACATAAATAAACCGAAGTAAACACACAAACAGAAATAAACACACGACAGTTAAGTAAATGAAAAGGGAAACAAAAAGACTCCCCTTTGAAGATCGTGAAGCTCCTCCCGAAGCAAGTCACCAACAGTCACAAACAAGGCTAGCGGGGCCTTGCATCCAACGTTTGCTCCTTAATTGACTGCGGCTCTGATCCGTTGAAGTGTGTCTCGGACAAGGGTAGTTGCCGACTCCACGGCAGACTTGGGCTGATGTAGCCCTCACGAGATGCTGGAACACCATAGTCGGTAGTGTTCCATCAAGTACGGCTCCGGATACGTTAGGCGGAATGGAGAAGCTTGAAGACATAAGCGGAAATGGCTCCGGTTGAACTCCGGATAGCAAACACTTGGAAAATGGAATGGTTAATCGGCGCGTCAAATCACGAGACGACCTGTTGCATCGGTGCAACACTCCCGAAGGATGAGGAAGTCGTTGTGACTATCTATAGCGAGCACCGAGATCTGGTTCCGCGGGTCAAGACCGATGGTGAAATTTGCTAGCACACGTACGAGCTGTCCATCGACATACTATCCCACGGCGGTCTCGTCGAACGTCTTTGAGGAACTCAAAGATCCTAGTGTGATGAGATAGATGAACAACGGAACAACCAGCGGTACGATTGACTCCGGGGGCTTGCTCGGATCACCCCTTCTCTTGTTGGTCCCGACCTCCATTCGAGTGTCTCTTGTTCGGTTCGAACAAGTCCGGTGGTGGTACGTGGAGTTGCGATGTCGTTAAAGAAACAGACGTCATCTGTTTTGCCATTTCCGCAAGTCCTCTTCTTCCTTCAAGAGAAATAATCGAGTCACCGGGTGAAGAGTGGATACCTGTGGCGCACATGTAGCGCTCGGCTTGTCGTTGGAGGGTTGAGATCCAACGCTTTGCACCAAAAGCGAACCCTGAATGAACAAATGGTTCGAAACTGGCCTTCATCTCCTTCTCGCGCACATCCACGTGCTCCACCCAGGTAACCAAGGAAGATCCATTATGCAGGTCACGTATGAGGCATCCGGAGGGGCGTTTTCGGCAGATCGATCTCACGGAAGGCTTCGGATTGGAACGCAATTCATCCACGGAGACATCCACGACGACCCAACTTCCATCCAGTTGTAGGTGAGAGTACCTAACGAACTGGACTTCACGAGTTGAGACGATGTGAGATGGCACCGAAACTCGGCCGACATCACTGCATATGCTCCTCGTAGCCTTCTTCGTTCTTTGGAGGAAAGGATCTCCAACGTCTTGGCGTTTGTGATCATGCTACGAAGATCGGCAACCATCGACCAACATCCATTAAAATCTGAACGATGGTGGTCGGATAAAGATGGATGGTTGCCGAGTGTCTCGACGATTCGGCTTTGAAGTACGGAGCGGTTCAGCTCGTTGAAACACTCGCAAGTACTCGGCCCTATGAAGAGTCTCGGGATGAATAGACGTGTCGGGAGTCGGTGAAGTTATCCACAAAGGAAATCCGGCAGTGGCCATGAGCAGGAGCTCGTGTTTGGCCTTACGGACGATATCCGAGATCAAGTCGGTGTGGACTCCGACAAGATCATGAGCAGGTCCGGGAAGGGTGTCAGATGGCAAAGGTATGGATGGGCGCTCGACTAGTGTAGGCATGAGGCTCCGCACATCCCGTCTTAAGTGGTCCATGTCGATGGAATCATCGGACAACTCGAGAATAGGCTCTTGTTGTGGAGGAACAACTTCGAGCCTTCGCCTAGGCACATCTGAGTGCGGAACAGGACCTCCGCAATTGGGACATATGCCGCTGTGGAGAGCATCGACGAGTCGTTGATTCAAAAGTTGAAGCTCCTCGTTCTTGCTCACCAGCTGATCATTTCGTCTCTCTAACTCGGCAATACGCTGCTCAGACGTAATGATACCGAACTTCTTCCTATTTCTCGACCCCCAATAGTAGACTTGGTCTTCTTCTAGTCCGATTTTTGGACCAAATCTTTCTCGTTGTGGTTTCGTGGGGTGAGAATACACCGCAAAGAAAGCCGCCAGTGCTTCTCTCTGAGCTTTGGTGTACTTTGTCCTCGGAAGTCTCCTATAGACAGGAGCGGCTTCCGGCTCAACGGGTGGATCAGCAACCAGGATTGGTGCTTGGGGTAGTGGTTGCGGTTGTGGCTCGGTCGGCATGCTAGCATCGGCGCTATTGAGCATGCTTGGTGGAATTATTTCAGCCAAGCCTTCAAAGATCGGGTTCTCTGAAGGACCTGCCTGAAACAAATCGCTGAAGGAATTAACTCTTTTGGCCATTTGTGGTTTGGGGATGGAGGAAAGCTTTCTGGGAATTAGGAAGGTTTCTGGGAAAACTGAAGAACACGGAAGAACACGAGAGAGAAAACGAGAGAGAGAGAGAGAGACTAAGGGAAAACGCGTGGAATGACCTAAGGAAACTAACGCAAACAGAAGGGAAGGGGAAAGACTCGCACACGCTCGCACACGTGCCAAAGACACAGATCCGGAATTTCCGGATCGAGCGACGAAAGTCGGAACGAAAACGACCGCGTGCCACAAAAGTTGCAAAGGGAATAATGGGCACGCACGCGGCTTATTAAACAAATCGGCCGACGCAAAAGTCGTGCGTCGGCCCAATCACATTTTTTTCTTGATTTTCGATTTTTTATTTTTTTATTTTTTTAATACTTTACGAAAAGTCGTAAAGTGAACAGTGAAAACGCGTCGCACACGCGCTTGCCGACACTTTAAACGGGCTTGGGCCATCGAAATGGTCTGGGCCTTAAAGTGGGCCTGGGCCAAAGAAAACTCCGGCCCATTATTAATGGTGGGCTTAAACTAATGGGCCTAAAAACGAACAGGCCCGACACACTAATGGGCTTGGGTTACGGGTTTTGGGCTTCGTGAAT
This sequence comes from Rubus idaeus, assembly GCA_030142095.1. Taxonomy (NCBI): domain Eukaryota; kingdom Viridiplantae; phylum Streptophyta; class Magnoliopsida; order Rosales; family Rosaceae; genus Rubus; species Rubus idaeus. The sequence continues at coordinate 13,911,317 of CM057968.1, read as the reverse complement.
GACACGAGCCCAATGGGCTAAAATTTTATTTTTTATTTTATTTTACGAAACCTAAAACCCTAACCAATCACACAAACAAATGGGCCTAAGGCCCAATAACAAATAACAACAATCAAGCCCAAAAATAAAACAAACAGTAATTATGAATAGTAAAAAGAAATAATTACAAAACAGTAAAACAAAAGCAAACACTCTTTTTTTTTATTTACAATTAAAAAATTTCTATTTTTTTATTTTTATTTTTATTTTTATTTTTTTAAATAAATAACGAGAGTTAAAAGAAAACTTACCTTTTTACTCCCGAGGAAACCGAAAATCACCAACAAGACATCAACCTCAAGGTTTTTCAACCTTGACTTCCTAAACGTATGCTCCGATGTATGTGGTAAAATTTCCGATAAACCCGGATTATTTCCTATACAAAATAAAAAGGTTAGTAATAAATTTACAAAATAAAAACAAAATATTTACAAAGTTAAAAATGTGTCACAAATTATCTATACAAAATGAATGAATAAAATTTCCTATGTCTAAGTATATTTTATGTCTACGTATATTCCTATGTTTACGTATATTCCTATGTCTACGTATATTTTATTTACACAAAAATATTTTCTTTTGCCTGAATATAGTTGAAAAAAAATGAAAGTTGATTCCAAGCGGTAACTCAAGGTGGACTTACGGCCTAGGTGCAATGCCTTGACTTAAATGACTTTCCGTGTTTTCAGAAGGCGAATGGCCAGATCACAAGAGATAAGCGAGAGGCAGGATTCATTTAGTGGACAAGTCCTCTGAATCCAATTTTACAAACCCGTCACCCAGAGTCTTGATCATATCTAGACACCATTCATGTGCCCCTTACTCAGTTGAGAAAGCACTTAAGTGTTTGACAATTCTCCAAGTGTTAATAAAGGCCGCCCTCAACCTCAAATAACCTTACGGTAAAAATGAAGGGTTTAGGCCAATATTAATAAAAGGACCTTACCTAATCCGTTCAAGTTACAACTTACAACAACAAAAAAAATAATCAACTATATTCAGGATACCTAAGTATAATTACTAAGTGTAAAAATATAAACAAGTATAATCAAGTGAGAATAAATAAAATTAACAAGTATTATTTACAAATAGTAAAAAGTCAATAGTCAATAGTCAAAGTCAACAGTCAAAGTCAACAGTAAAAAGTAAAAAGTCAACAGTAAAAAAGTCAACAGTAAAAGTAAAAAGTCAAAAGTAAAAAGTAAAAACAATCCCCGGCGAGCCGGCGCCAAAATGATTAGATGTATTTTTCACCTACGTCATTAATTATTACCTAAATTCCTAACAATTGTCGTTGTAAAGTATAATGGGAAATAAAGGTTTTTCCCACAGAAGATTGTTATATTTACTTTTTAATATCACGAAAAATTAAATTAAATAAAGAATTAATATTAACAAGTATAAAGAATAAAGAATATATATATATATACAAAATTAAATAAACTATACAGTATTTTATATTTACAAAAATATACATTATATACAAAAGTATTTTTGGGGGTTTTGAGGTTTTTGAAAACAATAAAGGAAATATTTTTGGATTTTTATTATTTTTGAAAACAAGAAACACACACACAAATATTGTTTTGAAGATTAACCAACTCCCTAGCCATGAATCCGAAACTAACATATGTAAGATGCTTGACCACCATACATCTCCCAAATAAAACTTTCCCTAACAATTAACTCCGAGACCACTCTGTCAGCTAATCAATAGAAAAAGAGTTGTTAATTCAAGTGCACGACCTAGCGGGACCGCCCAACTATCCGTGATCCTTATTATTTAGTTTCAACATTAAAGATAAAACCAAACAAACAAAATTCACATAAGCTGCTAGAAGAATCAATTAACTTCAATCCAACAATTATTACACAAAATAGAAAATAAAACAAACAATAACATTTCCCAAAATTATTCACGAATAGTTAATTAAACAAAAATAAATTATAATAAATAAACGAGTTTGGGAAAAATGTTACTGTTGTGTCCATGAAAATGGACACTGTCTGGCAGGCGAAGGTGGCAGACTCAGCTATTAAATCGGACAATATTTGGATGTGGCGGGTGCACAAATCAATTGGGCATGGACCTTGGGGTGTCCTTAGCAGATTGGACCATTTGGGCAATTGGGCTTGGAGGCCCAATTTTGACTTTTGTTGACCGGTCAGCCCAAGCTGACTTTGACTCTTTGACCGAGACTTTTCTTCATTTGCTTCTTTTTCTTCTTTTCCCGTGTACGATTTCTTCAATCTCTCACTTTCATTCTTCTTCATTTGCCCAGACTTTCTTTGTTCTTCATCGTACAGGGAGGCCTAGAGGGAGCACGGCAGAGAGTTTCGCCGGTGGCTGGGCTCGTCGGCGCTGGAACTGATCGGCAGTGGAGAGGCCGGCGATGGTGGATCGAAGGCTGCTATGGTGCGGTTTGGAGGCATGGCGCCGGATTGAGCAGCGACGTGCTGGGCTCGGTGAGAGAGCACGGGAACGGAGGTGCTGCTGGAATGGAATCAATGGCGTGATGGGCTGGGCAGAGAAAGACGCCGGATCGAAGACAGCCGCGGCGAGACGACGAACTAGTGCGGCGGCACAGAAATTGCAGAGATGCGGCCTTGTGGCGATGCCGGCGTGAAATGGATGGGTACAGCAGAGACGGCAAGGAGGTCCGGCGCGGCCTTGACTTTGACTGGGCACGGTGATTGGTGACCCCGGCAGTTTTTGATTGGAGCAGAGGCTCCGTGGATTTGGAATTAACGCCGGGAAGAGAACAGGGACGCCGGAATTGGAGAAGCCGGCGAGGTGAGCTGCTTGGCCATTGGGCTTTCTGAACCTGCAAAAGAAAAACAAACAATATTAGATAGAAAGAATTGATGATTGCTTGAATTGTGAATTGCAGGAAAAGAAACGGAAAACTTGAATTGAAATAGCAGAAAGCCATGGATTGATTGTGTGAATTGGTGATTGAAGAAGGTTGCAGGAGCTCCCTTAAATAGGTAAAGAAAGGGAGATGCAGCCAAGGCAAACGTGAATATGCAGTGATGATTGAGCTGTAGAATCTCTGTAATGGTTGCCGGCAGTGGAGGAAAACCTGTGGAAATTGGACTGTAGTTGGAGAAGTGGGCGGCTCAGTGGAGCTGGAATCAAAGACAAGGATCGTGAACATGTTACCTGCAAAGAGAAAGAAAAGAAAACAAAGAAAAATAAAAAGAAAATTAATAAAACAAAAGCAAGATAAAGAAATAATAATAAAATAAAATAAAAGAAAAATAAAATAATAAAATAATTTAAATAAATAAAATAAATAAATATTAGAGAAAATAAATGGTGGTTTGAATTGTGTTCCACCACCGCGTGTGGTGGTTGCGCCGCCTTATGTGGTGGTTCGCCGACAAATTGTCGGGATTCGGAATAATCCGAAATCTTCGTACAATATTTTATTCCACATGTGAAAATCACGGTTGACTTTCCGATTTACGCTGAAAACCTCCAAAATACACCTATTCTGTGCAGATAAACACTTTCCTGGTATTTTCCCTAAAAACACGAAAACAAACATTAAACAGACAATTAAGCTTTCGGAATAGCAAAATCCAGTAATTAAAGGCACTTTGTGAACGTATTTTACATTCACATCAGTCGGTTAATGAGCAAGCATATGGGAACACTACTTGTGTAATTGTTTTGAGAGTAAACACTTAACCCTAAACACTGAGCGGAAATATTTAGTGAATCATGTGAGGTTTAGTGGTTAATGTTGTTTCAATGTGCCTATTGGATTGCTTGACATTAATTGTATACTTGGTTTTCACACACACACCCGAGCATAAATGAGATGTGCATGTTAAAGACTTAGCAAATTCGTTAGCCTTGGTATATAATTTGTATTCTCCTGATTATAACTCTTCTGAACTCGCTGAGGGTTATGGTTGGAAAGAATATATGTTTTGTGTTTCCCTTTTCTGTTTTGTGTTGTTTTGTTTTAAGTTTTGTGTTGCTAAGGGACTAGCAATAGCTAAGTGTGGGGGAATTTGATAGGAGCACAAAGTGTGACGTTTTTAATGTATTTTCCCTACTATTTGGCTATGATTTAATTGTAACTTTGCTATTTTTGCTTAGTTTCCATATTTGAGTCCCTAAATGATATATAAATGTGAATACGTGCAGAAAATCGGAGCTCGGAAATTTACGAAGTCTAATGGGCTTTTTCGAGGCCCATTAAGAAGTGAGCTACCGTGAGGCCCAAGATGAAGGCCCAAATCCATGAAGATGAAGGCCCAAATCCATGAAGAAAGGCCCAAGCCCAAGAAGAAAGGCCCAAGCCCAAGAAGGAAGGTCCAAGCCCATTTTCGGACAATCTGCCTGTGCAGATATGTCAACTTGCGAAGCCAATATCTCCCAATTGCACCGTTGGATCCAGCTGTAATTTTGATACACGCTGCATGTGTGTGTTATATATTCTGTATTAACATTTGAGAATCATCCAACCGTTCAAACGTGCATTATTCCGTTCTAAGTGGGAATAGCTCAGTGCTGCCTGCTTTTTATTTCTTTCCTCTTCTTTTATTTTCAATGCTCCACTCACCCTTATATTCTTCCCTCTTCTTTCTACCCATACCATTAGTGTTTGATTTCTTTTACCTAAATAAATGGTTAATTTCAACCCATTACATTTCCACCATGCCACTTACCATTTCTTTATCTCCCACTTAAATTCCACTTCTTTTCCCTTTCTTTCTTTATTTCTTGCATTGTCTTCTTCTTCCTCTCCATTCTCCTATAAATAGCAGCCTCATTCTTCTCTTCCACACACCCCAATGGGGAGGGACAAACCCTCCTCTTTCTCTTCTCACATCATATTTTCCATTCTCTAATACTATGGGTTTTCAAGACTTCAAGGAGGAGGAGAAGGCGTCTACACCATCACCACCAGCCCCTATTCAACACCACCATCACCATCACCATCATCACCTTGTCTTCACAGCTTGGATTACTTGTGGTCAAGGATTCAAGATGTGGCTTCAAGATCTTCATGCTATTCATACGGTGTATTTCGACTTAGCCTTTAAATTTATGCCTCTTTGTTGCTTGTCTATCCTTTGTATTAGTTAACATGACATGATTTATATAATTTTCAGCCTTTGTTTATGGGTTTATTTAATTGTTGGATCCTAATTAATTAGTTCTTCTAGTAGCTTATGTGACTCCGTTTATTTGATTCTATTTTAGTAGATAACTTTTATATGTTTTTGTTTTAAGGTTGCAAACTTAAGATGATTGCATATAATTGGTGCTAGAATTAGGGTTTTAATTATAATTCACAAGTAGTAAAGGCTTTGGAAAGAGGTCAGAAACAAATAAGAAGGATCACGGATAGATGGGCGGTCCCACTAGGTCGTGCACTTTAATTAACAACTCTTCTTTTATGCGTTGGACATGTTTTGATTAGCTACCTTTGCATGTTTGATTGGTTAATCTAGGTGCGGTCGCTTAGGTTAATTTTCATGAAAGTGGTTTTATTTGGGGAATGATAATTGGCGGTCCAGCATTCCACATATGTTAATTTCGGTTTCATGGCTAGGGAACTTGGTTAATTTTCGGTCCAATAATTGGTAAACTTGTATACTTGTGGCTGAACTTTATATTCTTTATGTTTCATCCCATCTTATTTAATTTATTCTTTGTAATTTAATTAATTTATTTCATTCAATTTAATCTCTTAAACCCCATTTTACTTTGTACATATGTATATATTCTTTATACTTGTTAATAATAATTCTTTATTTTATTTAATTCTTTGTGACATTTTTTGTTAGGTACACCCTTTGATCTCCGTTGTGAACGATACCCTACTATGCACTATACTACTACCGATAGGGTTTTTTTTAAATTGATGCTCCTTTTGGGCGTGTCACCCATCTATCTGTGATCCTTCTTATTTGTTTCCGACCTCTTTCCAAAGCCTTTACTACTTGTGAATTAGAATTAAAACCCTAATTCTAGCACCAATTATATGCAATCATCTTAAGTTTGCAACCTTAAAACAAAAACATATAAAAGTTATCTACTAAAATAGAATCAAATAAACGGAGTCACATAAGCTACTAGAAGAACTAATTAATTAGGATCCAACAATTAAATAAACCCATAAACAAAGGCTGAAAATTATATAAATCATGTCATGTTAACTAATACAAAGGATAAACAAGCAACAAAGAGGCATAGATTTAAAGGCTAAGTCGAAATACACCGTATGAATAGCATGAAGATCTTGAAGCCACATCTTGAATCCTTGACCACAAGTAATCCAAGCCGTGAAGACAAGGTGATGATGGTGATGGTGATGTTGAATAGGGGCTGGTGGTGATGGTGTAGACGCCTTCTCCTCCTCCTTGAAGTCTTGAAAACCCTAAATACTAGAGAATGGAAAATATGAGATGAGAAGAGAAAGAGGAGGGTTTTTCCCTCCTCATTGGGGTGTGAATTGGTAGAGAAGAATGAGGCTGCTATTTATAGGAGAATGGAGAGGAAGAAGAAGACAATGAAAGAAATAAAGAAAGAAAGGGAAAAGAAGTGGAATGTGAATGGGAGATAAAGAAATGGTAAGTGGTGGTGGAAATGGAATCATATGGCAATTAACCATTTATTTACCAAAAAGAAATTAAACACTAATGGTGTGGGCAGAAAGAAGAGGAAAGAATATAGGGGTGAGTGGAGCATTGAAAATAAAAGAAGAGGAAAGAAATAAAAAGCAGACAGCACTGAGCAGTTCCCACTTAGAACGGAATAATGCACGTTTGAACGGTTGGATGATTCTCAAATTTTAATACAGAATATATAACACACACATGAAGCGTGTCTCAAAATTACAGCTGGATCCAACGGTGCAATTGGGAGATATAGGCTTCGCAAGTTGACATATCTGCACAGGCAGATTGTCTGAAAATGGGCTTGGACCTTCCTTCTTGGGCTTGGGCCTTTCTTCTTGGGCTTGGGCCTTTCTTCATGGATTTGGGCCTTCATCTTGGGCCTCACGGCAGCTCACTTCTTAATGGGCCTCGAAAAAGCCCATTAGACTTCGTAAATTTCCGAGCTCCGATTTTCTGCACGTATTCACATTTATATATCATTTAGGGACTCAAATATGGAAACTAAGCAAAAATAGCAAAGTTACAATGAAATCATAGCCAAATAGTAGGGAAAATACATTAAAAACGTCACACTTTGTGCTCCTATCACCAATCACACAAACGAATGGGCTTAAGGCCCAATAACAAACAAACTAACAAACAAGCCCAAAAATAAAACAGAAACAGTAATTATAAATAGTAAAAATAAATAATTACAAACAGTAAAACAAAAACAAATTTTTTTTATATTTTATTTACAATTGATTTTTTTTTATTTTTTTTATTTTTTTTTATTATTGTTAAATAAATAACGAGAGTGAAAAGAAAACTTACCTTTTTACTCCCGAGGAAACCGAAAATCACCAACAAGACATCAACCTCAAGGTTTTTCAACCTTGACTTCCTAAACGTATGCTCCGATGTATGTGGTAAAATTTCCGAATAACCTGGATTATTTCCTATACAAAATAAAAAGGTTAGTAATAAATTTACAAAATAAAAACAAAATATTTACAAAGTTAAAAATATGTCACAAATTATCTATACAAAATGAATGAATAAATTTTCCTATGTCTACGTATATTTTATTTACACAATACACTTAAGTGTACAAAAATATTTTCATTTTCCTTAATATAGTTGAAAAAAAATGAAAGTTGATTCCAAGCGATAACTCAAGGTGGACTTACGGCCTAGGTGCAATGCCTTGACTTAAATGACTTTCCGTGTTTTCAGAAGGCGAATGGCCAGATCATATGAGAATAAGCGAGGGGCAGGATTCATTTGGTGGACTACGGAGGCAAGCCCCTATCGACTTTCGTCTGTCTTTAGTCCTCTGAATCCAAAACCTGTCACCCAGGGTCTCGACCTAGACACCATCCATGTGCCCCTTACTCAGTTGAGAAAGCACTTAAATGTTCGACAATTCTCCAAGTGTTAATAAAGGCCGCCCTCAACCTCAAATAACCTTACGGTAAAAATGAAGGGTTTAGGCCAATATTAACAAAAGGACCTTACCTATTTCCGTTCAAATTACAACTTACAACAACAAAAAATAATCAACTATATTCAGGATACCTAAGTATAATTACTAAGTGTAACAAAATATGAACAAGTATTAAAAAAAAGTAATAACAACAACTATTCACAAGTAATTTAGACAAGTAATATAAACAAGTAATATGAACAGTTAAAAAAAATAGTAAAATTATAAACAATAAAAAGTAAACAGTAATTATATACAAGTAATAAAAACAGTAATAATTACAAAAAATTATAAACAGTATTCACAAAAAAAAAATATTAGGTTAGGAATATTTTCAATCCCCGTCGACGGCGCCAAAAATTGACACGCCCAAAATGGAGGCATCAATTTCGAAAAAACCCTATCGGTAGTAGTATAGTGCATAGTAGGGTATCGTTCACAGCGGAGATCAAAGGGTGTACCTAACAAAAATTGTCACAAAGAATTAAATAAAATAAAGAATTATTAACAAGTATAAAGTATAAATATATACATATGTACAAAGTAAAAAGGGGGTTTAAGAGATAAATTGAATGAAATAAATTAATTAAATTACAAAGAATAAATTAAATAAGATGGGATGAAACATAAAGAATATAAAGTTCAGCCACAAGTATACAAGTTTACCAATTATTGGACCGAAAATTAACCAAGTTCCCTAGCCATGAAACCGAAATTAACATATGTGGAATGTTGGACCGCCAATTATCATTCCCCAAATAAAACCACTTTCATGAAAATTAACCTAAGCGACCGCACCTAGATTAACCAATCAAACATGCAAAGGTAGCTAATCAAAACATGTCCAACGCACAAAAGAAGAGTTGTTAATTAAAGTGCACGACCTAGTGGGACCGCCCATCTATCCGTGATCCTTCTTATTTCATTCCGACCTCTTTCCAAAGCCTTTACTACTTGTGAATTAGAATTAAAACCCTAATTCTAGCACCAATTATATGCAATTATCTTAAGTTTGCAACCTTAAAACAAAAACATATAAAAGTTATCTACTAAAACAAAATCAAATAAACGGAGTCACATAAACTACTAGAAGAACTAATTAATTAGGATCCAACAATTAAATAAATCCATAAACAAGGGCTGAATATTATATAAATCATGTCATGTTAACTAATACAAAGAATAATCAAGTAACAAAGAGGCATAAATTTAAAGGTAAGTCGAAATACACCGTATGAATAGCATGAAGATCTTGAAGCCACATCTTGAATCCTTGACCACAAGTAATCCAAGCCGTGAAGACAAGGTGATGATGGTGATGGTGATGTTGAATAGGGGCTGGTGGTGATGGTGTAGATGCCTTCTCCTCCTCCTTGAAGTCTTGAAAACCCATAGTATTAGAGAATGGAAAATATGATGTGAGAAGAGAAAGAGGAGGGTTTGTCCCTCCCCATTGGGGTGTGTGGAGCATTGAAAATAAAAGAAGAGGAAAGAAATAAAAAGCAGACAGCACTGAGCAGTTCCCACTTAGAACGGAATAATGCACGTTTGAACGGTTGGATGATTCTCAAATTTTAATACAGAATATCTAACACGCACATGCAGCGTGTATCAAAATTACAGCTAGATCGGACGGTGCAATTGGGAGATATGGGCTTCGCAAGTTGACATATCTGCACAGGCAGATTGTCCGAAAATGGGCTTGGACCTTCCTTCTTGGGCTTGGGCCTTTCTTCATGGATTTGGGCCTTCATCTTCATGGATTTGGGCCTTCATCTTCATGGATTTGGGCCTTCATCTTGGGCCTCACGGCAGCTCACTTCTTAATGGGCTTCGAAAAAGCCCATTAGACTTCGTAAATTTCCGAGCTCCGATTTTCTGCACGTATTCACATTTATACATCATTTAGGGACTCAAATATGGAAACTAAGCAAAAATAGCAAAGTTACAATTAAATCATAGCCAAATAGTAGGGAAAATACATTAAAAACGTCACACTTTGTGCTCCTATCAAGGCCATCCAATGCCTTAGAGAGATTGTGGGGATTGGAGGAAACAGGATGAAGACTCATGAATGTCATCCATATTTCAGCTGTTTTGGTGGTAGGCAAATGTACTTTGTACCACCTTGACCCAAGAGTGTGAAAAGACCGGCTTTGAGGTCTATAAAAAGAAGCGCTCATGAGGAGGCAACCTCACATTTGCTCTAGCTTGAAGTCTTCATAGTTGATCATCACCAAAGGTCGTGAGCTTATGGATTGCAAGGCCTCGAAGCCTTGTTTGTTGGTGATTGATGGTGATTATTTCGGAAAGCATGCACTTCAAGGGGGAGCATTTCTATCCTTTTCTATTTTATTGGTTGCATGTTTATTTTTCAGTTATTTTAAAAAAAAAAAAAAAATTAATTACTATTTGTGAATAATACTTGTAGATATTTTGTTATACTTACTAACTTTACTTGTAAATAAAATTTACTTAGACATAAAAAAATTTATTTATTCATTTTGTATAAATAATTTGTGATATTTTCTAGCTTTGTAAATATTTTGTAAATATTATTACTTGTGTTTATTTTTACTGTTTATAATTTTTGTTACTGTTTTGCTTTTGGGTTTGTTGTTTGTTTGTTATTGGGCCTCATGCCCATTTAGTGTGTCGGGCCTGTTCGTTTTTAGGCCCATTAGTTAAGCCCACCAATAATGGCCCGTACCCTACGCGGCCAGGCCCACTTTAAGGCCCAGACCATTCCGATGGCCCAAGCCCGTTTAAAGTGTCGGCAACCGTCAGAGCGTGTTTCACACGCGTTTTCACTGTTCACTTTACGACTTTTCGTAAAGTATTAAAAAATAATAATAATAAAAAAATAGAAATTAGAAAATTCAAAAAAAAATTTGATTGGGCCGACGCACGACTTTTGCGTCGGCCGATTTGTTTAATAAATCAAACGCGCGTGTCCACTATTCCCTTTGCGACTTTTGTTGCACGCGTCGTTTTCATTGCGACTTTCGCCGCTTGATCCGGAAATTACGGATCTCTGTCTGCATGCGTGCGTCCGCTTCTCTCCCCTTCCCTTCTGTTTGCGCTAGTTTTCTTAGGCATTTCACACGTTTACCTTAGTTTCTCTCTCATTCTCTCTCATTTTCTCTCGTTGTTCTTCATCTGTTCTTCGTGTTCTTCCGTTTTTCCCAGAAAACCTCCCAAACCCAGAAAAGCTATCCTCCCCTCCCAAACCACAAATGGCCAAGAGAGTAAATTCTTTCAGTGAGTTATTTCAGGCAGGTCCTTCAGAGAACCCAATCTTTGAAGGTCTGGCTGAAATAATTCCACCAAGCATGCTCAATAGCATCGATGCTAGCATGCCGACCCAGCCACAACCACAACCGCAGCCACTACCCCAAGCACCAATCCTGGTTGCTGATCCACCCGTTGAGCCGGAAGCCGCTCCTGTCTATAGGAGACTTCCGAGGACGAAATACACCAAGGCTCAAAGAGATGCACTAGCGGCTTTCTTTGCGGTGTATTCTCACCCCACCAAGCCACAACGTGAAAGATTTGGTCCAAAAATCGGACTAGAAGAAGACCAAGTCTACTATTGGGGGTCGAGAAATAGGAAGAAGTTCGGTATCCAGACGTCTGAGCAGCGTATTGCCGAGCTAGAAAGAAGAAACGATCAGCTGGTGAGCAAGAACGAGGAGCTTCAAATGCAGAATCAAAGACTCGTCGATGCTCTCCACAGCGGCATCTGTCCCAATTGCGGAGGTCCTGTTCCGCACTCAGATGTGCCTAGGCGAAGGCTCGAAGTTGTTCCTCCACAACAAGAGCCTCTTCTCGAGTTGTCCGATGATTCGATCGACATGGACCACTTGAGACGGGATGTGCGGAGCCTCATGCTGATATGCGGTAAAACCGACGTCATTAATTATTACCTAAACTTCCTAACAATTTGTCGTTGAATAGTATAATGGGAAGTAGAGGTTTTTCCCACAGAGGATTGTTTATTTACTTTTCTAATGTCACGAAATTAATTAAACTATATTGTTTCTATTTACAAAAATGTACAATATATACACAAGTAATATTTTTGGGTTTTTGAAATATTTTGAAAACAATAAATAAATAAAAGTAAATATTTTTGGCTTTTTAATATATTTGCAAACAAACAAAGTTAAACAAATTTAACTAACACACTTAAATAAAACACACCAACAATAAAGAAATTAAACTAACACACAAATGAATCAAATAACATATTTTTGGGTTTTTCATAAAATAATTAAACACACAAATATCAAATCAATCAAATATTCAAAATACAAATAAATCAAATAAATCACACAACATAAAATTAAATTGAGTTTGAGAGAAATGCTCATTTAATTCCGGCGAGGGATCTAATCGGACTCGCCGGATTTTCGATGAAGTTCGGGAGCTCGGGTGCACTTAGCAAATGGACTGGGCCTTGGGTAATTGGGCTTGGGCCTGTGAACAGTAGAAGCCCAACCCATTCTTCTTTGTTGACTTCGTTGACTGCCCAGCCCATGTTGACAAAGTCAGCAGTTTGACTTTTCAACCTCCAATTCTTAGCCATTTCCGCGTGTTTGACCGTGGTCTTCATCTCCTCACTTTCTATTCTTCATTTCTCTTCTTCAGCCCGTGGTAGCCTTTCTCTTCATCTCCTTCTTGCCTTTCCCTTCATTTCTGAATAGAGACAAGAGAGAGAGACTGGTGGTCATGGTAACGGCGAGCTTGGCAGCAGCAAGAGAGAGGCGCCACGCCGGCAGAGGAGATGCCGGATTGAGTTTCCGCGGTGGAGAGAGAACAGCAGCTGCAGTTGCAGCGGTCGACGGTGACAGGACACGGGATCGACGATGGGTACGCACGGGGAGTGATGGCCTTGGCTCGACGGCGAGGTGAGAGCAGCAGCTGCAGTTGCAGCGGCAAGGGAGGACGTGAACGGCGCCGGCTTGGTGCGGTGATTGGAGCAGATCGACGGCGAGAAGCTTGGGTCTGATTGTGATGCCGTTTCCGAGAGGCGGCGCGGCATCGGGATGCGGCGGAGACGACGCCGAGAGCGAGCAGCACTGGGCCGTGTGAGGACAGAGATGCGGCCGGCTGGATACGGCGGATTGGCGGCCTGGCGAGACGGGAACAACGGCAGATTTGGTGAGCACGGGTCGCCGGCGGTGATGGCAGAGGACCGGGTACGCCGGGTAATCTTCTAAACCTGCGCAAAAGAACGAGAGATTGAAGAGATGGTAATTTGAACCTGTTTGATTCTTGTTAATTGCGGGGATTGGTGAATTGGGTTTTCTGTGAATTAAATGGATGGGTGTTTGGGTGATGATGGTATGGATGTTTCCGTGTAATTGCAGATGAATTGGAGGCTTGAGTGAAGATTTATGTTAATTAGAAGAAGGGAGGCGATGAGGTGGAGTTGTGGTGTTTCCGTGAGCAGTGGGCTCACGGTGATGATTTTGATTGCAGGAGTAACGAGGGGAGAAAGAAGAAGGGCTGAGATAGCTGGGGAAAGAAAAGAGCAGAGAGAAGAGAGTGTTTGCAGAGAGAGGTGAGAAGAGAAGGCACGCCCCGCAGGGCTGTACACGGACGCTTTGAAGGAGACTGTGATTGTTGATTAGGGAACCGAGAGAAGTATAGGGGCAAGGACAGAAGGCACAGGGAGGTTCCCTGTACACGGAAGCTTGAGGAGGGTGGAGGGGGGAAAGAGATGGGAAGAATTGGTGGCGCGGGGAGAAGCCCCGGCCAAGGAAAATGAAACGAGGGACTGGGTATTTAAAGAGAGAAATGGCAGTGGTGATGGACTGATGGATTGCTCAATTTGAATTCAAATTGAAGGAGTGAGTGCGATGGTGGAAGCTAGCTGGAGATGCTGCCGGTGGAGTGAGCTCGGTGGTGGCTGGGTAACATGGGTAACATGGCAGGAGAAGAGAACGAAGCATGTGGCTGCAAAACAAAACAAAAACAAAACAAATAAAATAACAAAAAGAAATTAAATGAATTAAATATAAAACAAAAGAAATAAATAAAATAACAAAAGAAATAATTATAAAATAAAAACTAAAGTAGAATAAAAATAAATAAAAACAAGGGAAAATAAAAATAGAGATTTAAAATATGTTTCACCACCGCGTGTGGTGGTTGCGCTTCCGTGAGTGGTGGTTCGCCGGCAAAATTGCCGGGATTCGAAACGTCTTTCGAAATCTTCGTACAATATTATATTCCACTTCCAAATAATGACCGGTGTCATCAGATAATCGAAAAGTCACGGTTGACTTTCCGAAATTGCGCAGTAAATCTCCAAAATTCACCTTTTATGTGTAAATTAGCATTTTTCACATATTTTCCCTGAAAACACGAAAACAAACATTAAACCGACAAATAAGCTTTCAGAATAGCATCCATCCAAGTATTTAGAGCACTTTATGAACGTATTTTACGTTCACATCACACCCCCACACTTGAACTTTTGCTAGTCCTCTAGCAAACACAGAACTAAAAACAGAACAACACAAAAACAGAAGGGAAACACAAAACAGAAATTCTTTCCAACCATAACCCTCAACGAGTTCACAAGAATTATAATCAGAAGAATAAAAACTATATACCAAGGCTCACGAATTTGCTAAGTATTTAACATGGACATCTCATTCGTGCTCGAGTGAAGTGGGTGAAAACCGAGTGTACAATTAATCTCATGCAATCAAATTGGCACAAATGAACAACATTAACCACTAAAGCTCACAAGATTCACTAAATATTTCCGCTCAGTGTTTAGGGTTAAGTGTTTACTCTCATAACAATTGCACAAGTAGTGTTCCCATAAGCTTGCTCATTAACCAACTCTCTACAATTAATCCACAAATCATTAAATCATAAGGGCTTTCAATGGTGTAATGGGGCCAAAGGGTGAATGAATGGTGAATGAATGGTAAATGGTAAATGGAAGGGAAAGATTAGAAATGATAAATGTTCCACATGTTTGCAAGACAAATCAACGACTTTGAAACTCATACCTATGCTAAACCCGAAACAACTATTATTCTCCTCCAACCTTTTATTGAAAATAATACAAGAAAATAACTCTATTTTTGGAATTTCTTTTCTGACATTTTTTTTTCTTTCTTTCTTTTTTTTTTTTTTTCTTTGAGGAATTTATTCCTTCTTTTTATTTCTGATTTTTTTTTTCTTTCTTTCTTTGAATAAATACAACAAAATAAAATGCACCCCCACACTTGCCTTTTGGTACTACCATACAAATCAAAACCCGAAGCATAAGAATATAAGAAGTCACTATCATCGTCTTGCAAACACAATAAAACATGGGTGAGATGGTGTGGGTGAACAAAAGAAACGGCTAATGAGTGATAAGTTCAAAAGGGGATTCCTAAAGTTCGTGTTTAGATGGATGGTGAATATTTGGCCATGGTGCTCAACTAATGCCTTAATCATTTTCAATTCATCACAGATTAATAAAAAGTTTCGAGAGGTCAATGAGCAAGTTCTAGGTTCAAAAACTCATGAATTGTGCACACATGAAGAACGAGTAAATGTATGAATAATGCATACATGTGAATATTCAACAGGCTCAAATTCTCACAATTTCTGGGTATGCATGACAATGTATGTTCAAATGTGCTTCTCGGATTGCAATCAACTAATTAACACAGGTTATGTGAACATGAAATTTCGAGCAATCATAAGTTATGCAAATTAAATCCAAAGCAAATCACACAAAGCCTTGACATATAATAAACATTCTCCAAATCACAACAATTAAACTCAATTCATCATCGGGATTGGAAAGAACAAAACACGAATACAAATAAACACACAAAAACACACAAACAGAAGCAAATATTTTTGTATTTTTTTGATTTTTTGATTTTTTTTGATTTTTTTTCAATTTACGTAACAATACGTGACCACAGGGACTCACTTAGTGCAATGGTAGGTTCAACGCTACCAAGGGAGTAAGTATGATTTAGTCGATATATTGTTACCGTAGAAAACAAAAACAAGTAAATTATTTTTTTGAGTTTTTCAAATTTTTCAAATTTTTTCTTTTCTTTTTAATATAAACCTTCCCCCACACTTGAATTAAGCATTGTCCTCAATGTTAGACAGATATTTCACGAAAATGAAAAATTCAAGTATGGTTATTGAATTTAAACACACATACAGAAATAAACACACAAATAAAAATAAGATAAGCACACAACATTTATACAAAGGAAACAAAAATAAACAGAAAGGTTAAAGAAAAACTCCCCCTTGAAGATCATTAAGCTCCTCCCGAAGCAAGTCACCAACAGTCACAAACAAGGCTAGCAGGGCCTTGCATCCAACGTTTGCTCCTTAGTTGACTGCGGTTCTGATCCTTTGAAGTGTGTCCTGGACGAGTGTAGTTGCCGACTCCACGGCAGATTTAGCTGATGTAGCCTTCACCGAGATCTGGAACACCATAGTCGGTAGTGTTCCATCAAGAACAGCTCCGGATACGTTTGGCGAAATGGAGAAGCCCGAAGACATAAGCGGAAATGGCTCCGGTTGAACTCCACATAACAAACACTCGGAGAATGGAATGGTTGATCGGCGCATAAATCACAGACGACCCCGTTGCATCGGTGCAACACTCCTGAAGAATGAGGAAATCGTTGTGATTATCTATGGCGAGCACCGAAATCTGGTTCCGCGGGTCAAGACCGATGGTGAAATTTGCTAGCAGACGCACCGAGCTGTCCATCGACATACTATCCCACAACGGTCTAGTCTGAACGTCTTTGAGGAACTCAAAGATCCTGGTGTGATGAGATAGATGAACGACGGAACAACCAGCAGTACGATTGACTCCAGGGGGCTTGCTCGGATCTCCCCTTCGCTTGTTGGTCCTGACCTCCATTCGAGTGTCTCTTGTTCGGTTCGAACAAGTCCAGTGATGATACGTGGAGTTACTGATGTCGTTGAAGAAACAGATCGCCATCTGGTTTGCCAATTCCGCTAGGCCTCTTTTTCCTTCGGGCGAAATGATAGAGTCACCGGGTGAAGTGTGGATCCCTGTGACGCACATGTAGCGCTCGGCTTGTCGTTGGAGAGTTGAGATCCAACGCTTTGCACCAAAGGCGAACCCAGAATGGACAAAGGGTTCGAAAATGGCCTTCATTTCCTTCTCGCGCACATCCACGTGCTCCACCCAAGTAACTAAGGAAGATCCATTCTGCAAGTCTCGAATCAAACATCCGGAGGGGCGCTTTCGGCAAATCGATCTCACTGAAGGCTTCGGATTTGAGCGCAGTTCATCCACGGAGACATCCACAACGATCCAACTTCCATCCAGTTGTAATTGAGAGTACCGAACGAACTGGACTTCACGAGTCGAAACGATGTTAGATGGCACCAGAAACTCGGCCGACATCACTTGCTTCTGGTCCTCGTAGCCTACTGCGTTGTCGGAGGGTAGGATCTCCAACGTTTGAGCGTTTGTGATCATGCTACGAGAAGACGGGCAACCATCGACCAACATCCATTAAGATCTCAACAATGGTGGTTGGATGAAGGTGGATGGTTGCGCGAGTGTCTCGAGGATTCCGATTTGAAGTATGGCGCAGGCTCGCCACGTTGAAACACTCGCAAGTACTCGGCCCTATTTAGAGTCTCGGGATGAATAGAAGTCTCGGGAGTCGGTGAAGATATCCACAAAGGAAAACCGGCAGTGGCCATGAGCATGAGCTCGTGCTTGGCCTTGCGGGCGATATCCGAGATCAAGTCGGTGTGGACTCCGACAAGATCATGAGCAGGTCCGGGAAGATGGTCAGATGGAATAGGTGCGGATGGGCGCTCGACAAGTGTAGGCATGAGGCTCCGCACATCCCGTCTCAAGTGGTCCATGTCGATCGAATCATCGGACAACTCGAGAAGAGGCTCTTGTTGTGGAGGAACAACTTCGAGCCTTCGCCTAGGCACATCTGAGTGCGGAACAGGACCTCCGCAATTGGGACAAATGCCGCTCTGGAGAGCATCGACGAGTCGTTGATTCTGCAGTTGAAGCTCCTCGTTTTTGCTCACCAGCTGATCGTTCCTTCTTTCTAGCTCGAGAATACGCTGCTCGAAGTCCGGATACCGAACTTCTTCCTATTTCTCGACCCCCAATAGTAGACTTGGTCTTCTTCTAGTCCGATTTTTGGACCAAATCTTTCACGTTGTGGCTTGGTGGGGTGAGAATACACCGCAAAGAAAGCCGCCAGTGCTTCTCTCTGAGCCTTGGTGTATTTCGTCCTCGGAAGTCTCCTATAGACAGGAGCGGCTTCCGGCTCGGCAGGTGGATCAGCAACCAGAATTGGTGCTTGGGGTTGTGGTTGCGGTTGTGGTTGTGGCTGGGTCGGCATGCTAGCATCGGCGCTATTGAGCATGCTTGGTGGAATTATTTCAGCCAAGCCTTCAAAGATCGGGTTCTCTGAAGGACCTGCCTGAAATAACTCACTGAAAGAATTTACTTTCTTGGCCATTTCTGGGTTGGGAAGGAGGAAAGCTTTTCTGGGTTTGGGAGTTTTCTGGGAAAAAAGACTAAGAACACAGATGAACACTATGAACTAGCGAGAGAAAACGAGAGAGAGAGAGAGAGAGATTAAGGGAAAACGTGAAATGCCTAAGGAAACTAGCGCAAACAGAAGGGAAGGGGAAAGGAGCGGACGCACGCATGCACGCTCGCACACGTGCCAAAGACAGAAGACCCGCAAATTGCGGATCGGGCGACGAAAGTCGCAAAGCGTACAGTGAAAACGCATGCGGCTTATTAAACAATTCGGCCGACGCAAAAGTCGTGCGTCGGCCCAATCAAATTTTTTTTGATTTTCTATTTTTTATTTTTTTTTTTTATTTTTTTAATACTTTACGAAAAGTCGTAAAGTGAACAGTGAAAACGCGTGTGAAACACGCGCAAAGGTTGCCGACACTTTAAACGGGCTTGGGCCATCGAAATGGTTTGGGCCTTAAAGTGGGCCTGGGCCAAAGAAAACTCCGGCCCATTATTGGTGGGCTTAACTAATGGGCCTAAAAACGAACAGGCCCGACACACTAAATGGGCTTGGGTTAAGGGTTTTGGGCTTCGTGAATGACACGAGCCCAATGGGCTAAAATTTTTTTTTATTTTTTATTTTTATTTTACGAAACCAAAAACCGTAACCAATCACACAAACGGGCCTAAGGCCCAATAACAAATAACTACAACAAGCCCAAAACAAACAAACAGTAATTATAAAAAGTGAAAATAAATAATTACAAAACAGTAAAACAAACAAACACACTTTTTTTTTTTATTTACAAATAATTTTTTTTTTTTTTTTTATTTATTTTTTAAACAAACAAATAACGAGAGTGAAAAGAAAACTTACCTTTTTACTCCCGAGGAAACCGAAAAAATCACCAACAAGACATCAACCTCAAGGTTTTTCAACCTTGACTTCCTAAACGTATGCTCCGATGTATGTGGTAAAATTTCCGAATAACCCGGATTATTCCCTATAAAAATTAAAAGGTTAGTAATAAAATTTACAAGTTAAAAACAAAATATTTACAAAGTTAAAAATAATGTCACAAATTATCTATACAAAATGAATAAATAAAATTTCCTATGTCTAAGTATATTTTATTTACAAGTAATGTTAAATTGTCCAAAATATAGTTAAGAACAAAGTTGATTCCAAGCGGTAATTCGAGGTGGACGTACGGCCTAGGTGCAATATCTTGACGTAAATGACTTTCCGTGTTTTCAGAAGGCGAATGGCCAGATCACAAGAGATAAGCGAGAGGCAGGATTCATTAGTGGACAAGTCCTCTCGAATCCAATTTTACAAACCCGTCACCCGCAGTCTTGATCATATCTAGACACCATTCATGTGCCCCTTACTCGGTTGAGAAAGCACTTAAGTGTTCGACAATTCTCCAAGTGTTAATAAAGGCCGCCCTCAACCTCAAGTGACCTTACGGTACAAATGAAGGGTTTAGGCCAATATTAATAAAAGGACCTTACCTATTTCCGTTCAAATTACAACCTACAACAACTTAAATAATTAACAGTATTCAGGATACCTAAGTATAATTACTAAGTGTAACAATATATACAAGTATAATTAGTAAGTATAAAATTAACAAGTATTATTTACAAATAGTAAAAAGTCAATAGTCAATAGCAAAAAGTCAACAGTAAAAAGTAAAAAGTCAAAAGTAAATAGTAAAAACAATCCCCGGCGAGCCGGCGCCAAAATGATATGCGGTAAAACCGACGTCATTAATTATTACCTAAACTTCCTAACAATTTGTCGTTGAATAGTATAATGGGAAGTAGAGGTTTTTCCCACAGAGGATTGTTTATTTACTTTTCTAATGTCACGAAATTAATTAAACTATATTGTTTCTATTTACAAAAATGTACAATATATACACAAGTAATATTTTTGGGTTTTTGAAATATTTTGAAAACAATAAATAAATAAAAGTAAATATTTTTGGCTTTTTAATATATTTGCAAACAAACAAAGTTAAACAAATTTAACTAACACACTTAAATAAAACACACCAACAATAAAGAAATTAAACTAACACACAAATGAATCAAATAACATATTTTTGGGTTTTTCATAAAATAATTAAACACACAAATATCAAATCAATCAAATATTCAAAATACAAATAAATCAAATAAATCACACAACATAAAATTAAATTGAGTTTGAGAGAAATGCTCATTTAATTCCGGCGAGGGATCTAATCGGACTCGCCGGATTTTCGATGAAGTTCGGGAGCTCGGGTGCACTTAGCAAATGGACTGGGCCTTGGGTAATTGGGCTTGGGCCTGTGAACAGTAGAAGCCCAACCCATTCTTCTTTGTTGACTTCGTTGACTGCCCAGCCCATGTTGACAAAGTCAGCAGTTTGACTTTTCAACCTCCAATTCTTAGCCATTTCCGCGTGTTTGACCGTGGTCTTCATCTCCTCACTTTCTATTCTTCATTTCTCTTCTTCAGCCCGTGGTAGCCTTTCTCTTCATCTCCTTCTTGCCTTTCCCTTCATTTCTGAATAGAGACAAGAGAGAGAGACCGGTGGTCATGGTAACGGCGAGCTTGGCAGCAGCAAGAGAGAGAGGCGCCACGCCGGCAGAGGAGATGCCGGATTGAGTTTCCGCGGTGGAGAGAGAACAGCAGCTGCAGTTGCAGCGGTCGACGGTGACAGGACACGGGATCGACGATGGGTACGCACGGGGAGTGATGGCCTTGGCTCGACGGCGAGGTGAGAGCAGCAGCTGCAGTTGCAGCGGCAAGGGAGGACGTGAACGGCGCCGGCTTGGTGCGGTGATTGGAGCAGATCGACGGCGAGAAGCTTGGGTCCGATTGTGATGCCGTTTCCGAGAGGCGGCGCGGCATCGGATGCGGCGGAGACGACGCCGAGAGCAGAGCAAGCACCGGGCCGTGTGAGGACGAGATGCGGCCGGCCGGATACGGCGGATTGGCGGCCTGGCAGAGACGGGAACAACGGCAGATTTGGTGAGCACGGGTCGCCGGCGGTGATGGCGGAGGACCGGGTACGCCGGGTAATCTTCTAAACCCGCAAAAGAACGAGAGATCGAAGAGATGGTAATTTGAACCTCGTTTGATTCTTGTTAATTGCAGGGATTGGTGAATTGGGTTTTCTGTGAATTAAATGGATGGGTGTTTGGGTGATGATGGTATGGATGTTTCGTGTAATTGCAGATGAATCGGAGGCTCGAGTGAAGATTTATGTTAATTAGAAGAAGGGAGGCAAGGAGGTGGAGCCGTGGTGTTTCCGTGAGCAAGGGGCTCACGGTGATGATTTTGATTGCAGGAGTAACAGAGGGGAGAAAGAAGAAGGGCTGAGATAGCCGGGGAAAGAAAAGAGCAGAGAGAAGAGAGTGTTTGCAGAGAGGTGAGAAGAGAAGGCACAGCCCGCAGGGCTGTACACGGACGCTTTGAAGGAGACCGTGATTGTTGATTAGGGAACCGAGAGAAGTATAGGGGCAAGGACGAGAAGGCACAGGGAGGTTCCCCGTACACGGAAGCTTGAGGAGGGTGGAGGGGGGAAAGAGATGGGAAGAATTGGTGGCGCGGGGAGAAGCCCCGCCAAGGAAAATGAAACAGGGACTGGGTATTTAAAGAGAGAAATGGCAGTGGTGATGGACTGATGGATTGCTCAATTTGAATTCAAATTGAAGGAGTGAGTGCGATGGTGGAAGCTAGCTGGAGATGCTGCCGGTGGAGTGAGCTCGGTGGTGGGCGGGGTAACATGGGTAACATGGCAGGAGAAGAGAACGAAGCATGTGGCTGCAAAACAAAACAAAAACAAAACAAATAAAATAACAAAAAGAAATTAAATGAATTAAATATAAAACAAAAGAAATAAATAAAATAACAAAAGAAATAATTATAAAATAAAAACTAAAGTAGAATAAAAATAAATAAAAACAAGGGAAAATAAAAATAGAGATTTAAAATATGTTTCACCACCGCGTGTGGTGGTTGCGCTTCCGTGAGTGGTGGTTCGCCGGCAAAATTGCCGGGATTCGAAACGTCTTTCGAAATCTTCGTACAATATTATATTCCACTTCCAAATAATGACCGGTGTCATCAGATAATCGAAAAGTCACGGTTGACTTTCCGAAATTGCGCAGTAAATCTCCAAAATTCACCTTTTATGTGTAAATTAGCATTTTTCACATATTTTCCCTGAAAACACGAAAACAAACATTAAACTGACAAATAAGCTTTCAGAATAGCATCCATCCAAGTATTTAGAGCACTTTATGAACGTATTTTACGTTCACATCACATGCCTACACTAGTCGAGCGCCCATCCGTACCTGTGCCATCTACTCTTCCGGGACCTGCTCATGATCTTGTCGGAGTCCACACCGACTTGATCTCGGATATCGCCCGCAAGGCCAAGCACGAGCTCATGCTCATGGCCACTGCCGGTTTTCCTTTGTGGATATCTTCACCGACTCCCGACACTTCTATTCATCCCGAGACTCTAAATAGGGCCGAGTACTTGCGAGTGTTTCAACGTGGCGAGCCTGCGCCATACTTCAAATCGGAATCCTCGAGACACTCGGCAACCATCCACCTTCATCCGACCACCATTGTTGAGATCTTAATGGATGTTGGTCGATGGTTGCCCGTCTTCTGTAGCATGATCACAAACGCTCAACTGTTGGAGATCCTACCCTCCGACAACACAGTAGGCTACGAGGAGCAGAAGCAAGTTATGTCGGCCGAGTTTCTGGTGCCATCTAACATCGTTTCGACTCGTGAAGTCCAGTTTGTTAGGTACTCCCACCTACAACTGGATGGAAGTTGGATCGTTGTGGATGTCTCCGTGGATGAACTGCGCTCAAATCCGAAGCCTTCCGTGAGATCTATATGCCGAAAACGCCCCTCCGGATGCCTGATTCGAGACTTGCAGAATGGATCTTCCTTAGTTACTTGGGTGGAGCACGTGGATGTGCGCGAGAAGGAGATGAAGGCCATTTTCGAACCCTTTGTCCATTCTGGGTTCGCTTTTGGTGCAAAGCGTTGGATCTCAACTCTCCAACGACAAGCCGAGCGCTACATGTGCGTCACAGGGATCCACACTTCACCCGGTGACTCTATCATTTCGCCCGAAGGAAAAAGAGGCCTAGCGGAAATGGCAAACCAGATGGCGATCTGTTTCTTCAACGACATCAGCAACTCCACGTATCATCACTGGACTTGTTCAAACCGAACAAGAGACACTCGAATGGAGGTCAGGACTGACACGCCCATAAGAGGCATCAATTTAAAAAATCCCTATCGGTTGTAGTATAGTGCATAGTAGGGTATCGTTCACAACGGAGATCAAAGGGTGTACCTAACAAAAATTGTCACAAAGAATTAAATAAAATAAAGAATTATTATTAACAAGTATAAAGAATATATATATACATATGTACAAAGTAAAAAGGGGTTTAAGAGATAAATTGAATGAAATAAATTAATTAAATTACAAAGAATAAATTAAATAAGATGGGATGAAACACAAAGTATATAAAGTTCAGCCACAAGTATACAAGTTTACCAATTATTGGACCGAAAATTAACCAAGTTCCGTAGCCATGAAACCGAAATTAACATATGTGGAATGCTGGACCGCCAATTATCATTCCCCAAATAAAACCACTTTCATGAAAATTAACCTAAGCGACCGCACCTAGATTAACCAATCAAACATGCAAAGGTAGCTAATCAAAACATGTCCAACGCATAAAAGAAGAGTTGTTAATTAAAGTGCACGACCTAGTGGGACCGCCCATCTATCCGTGATCCTTTTTATTTGTTTCCGACCTCTTTCCAAAGCCTTTACTACTTGTGAATTAGAATTAAAACCCTAATTCTAGCACCAATTATATGCAATCATCTTAAGTTTGCAACCTGATTAGTGGTTTTTTCCTACGTCATTAAATTATTACCTAAATTCCTAACAATTGTCGTTGTAAAGTATAATGGGAAATAAAGGTTTTTCCCACAGAAGATTGTTATATTTACTTTTTATTGTCACGAAAAATTAAATTAAATAAAGAATTAATATTAACAAGTATAAAGAATAAAGAATATATATATATACAAAATTAAATTAACTATACAGTATTGTTTCTATTTACAAAAATATACATTATATACAAAAGTATTTTTTGGGGGTTTTTGATAATTTTGAAAACAATAAATAATTAAAAGGAAATATTTTTGGATTTTTATTATTTTTGAAAACAAGAAAAACACACACAAATATTGATTTCTCTAAGTCATATGATCGAAATTAACATTGTGAAATATTAGAAAGCTAATTATTTCCCAATTAGACTTCTCTCTGAAAATTAACCTAAGTGAAAGCACCTAGATCAATCATTTAAACATGCCATCTTAGTCTAGAAAGCTAGCTAGTCAATCCATGTTCAAAGCATCGAAAAGAATCGTTAATTCAAGTGCACAACCTAGTATGGAAAAGTCCATCTATTTGTAATCCTTTTTAATTGATTCCGACTTTTGTCCAAAGCCTTTACTACTTGTGAATTAGGTTTCCAAAACTATTAGGTGAATCAGATTCCTAACTCTAGCTCCAATTACATGTAAACATCATAAGTGTCGACCCCTATAACATAAACATATAAAAGATTTCCGTAAACTTGAATCAAATAAACAATCACAAAAGCAACTTAGAAAAATCAAATCACAATTATTATGCAAAAATAGAAAATAAACAAATATTTACACAATAACATTTCCCAAAATTATTCACGAATAGTTAATTAAACAAAAATAAATTATAATAAATAAACGAGTTTGGGAAAAATGTTACTGTTGTGTCCATGAAAATGGACATTGTCTGGCAGGCGAAGGTGGCAGACTCAGCTATATAATCGGACTTTGGATGTGGCGGGTGCAGATAGCAAATTGGGCTTTGAGCTTTTGGGCTTGGGCAATTGGGCAAAGGCCCAATTAATTTCTTCATTTTCTTCCTTGCTTGCGGCCCAGCCCAATTTTGGCCCATGTTGACTTTGACTTTGCAGCTAGCATGTGCCCATTCCGTGGCTTTCTTTTCCTTGACTTTTCAATGAAAGCCATGTCAGCATTAAACTTGGAGCCTCCTTAATTATCTTCATCTTCTTCACGAATTCTTTCTTTGCTGCTCTCTGGTTCTCATCATTTCTTTTCTTCTGTTCTTTCTTTTTCACCGCAGAGAGGCTAGAGACTTGGGAGATTAGAGCAGCAGCTATGGCAGGAGGTGAGATTGATCGGCGCCGGCAGCAGCAACAAGCAGCGGCGACGGCGAGTGAGCAGCTCACAGATTGGATTTCTGGGCAGAGGCAAAACAGATGGCAGCGACGGTGCGGTGGTGATTAATCCGAGCTGGGCTCCATGGAAGAGGAGGGGGCGACGCCGGCGGAGCAGCTACAGCGATTGCGGCCTGGGCTTTGCGGATTTCCAACGGTGGCGCTGAAGCTTAGAGCAGCTTCCAATTTCCAAACCTGCAAAACAGAAAAACAAAGAAAATTAAATTGATGATTGCTTGTGTTGAACTGTAAATTTGCAGGAAAATTGAGGAAGAGAAACACGGCAGAGATGCTTGTGAATGATGGTTGTTGTGATTGCAGACTTGCAGGCGCACGGTGGATTGAAACCATGATGGTTGATTTGAAATTAGCAGAGGGCTGCTGTAATGGTGAATTGGTGCGGAGAGAGTGATTTGATTGTGGTGATTGGTGAATTGGTGATGATGGATGTGTGCAGAAGGTCTCTTAAATAGAGAAGGGAAGTGGTGATGGCAGTGGGGTGAGCTTCGTGGAGTGATCTGGAAAGGAGAATTTGTGGAAGTGCAGCTGTAGATGTTTGCCGGCAGTGGAGGAAAACCAGGGATAATTGGAGTGTAGTGTGATGTGGAGATGGTAGGTGATGGTGGTATGATCTGGAGATGCTAGAGGGAGCCGGAACCATGTGAGGGAGGGAATCAATGGAGAGAAAAATCGTGAACATGTGAAGTCTGCAAAGAGAAAGAAAAGAAAACAAAGAAGAGAAAAAGAAAATTAATAAAACAAAAGAAAGATAAAGAAATAATAATATAATAAAATAAAAGAAAAATAAAATAATAAAAGAATTTAAATAAATAAAATAAATAAATATTAGAGAAAATAAATGGTGGTTTGAATTGTGTTCCACCACCGCGTGTGGTGGTTGCGCCTCCGTATGTGGTGGTTCGCCGACAAATTGTCGGGATTCGAAACGGTTTCCGAAATCTTCGTACATTATTTTATTCCACAAATGAAAGTCACGGTTGACTTTCCGATTTACGCTGAAAACCACCAAAATGCACCTACTCTGTGCAGATAAACATTTTCCTGGTATTTTCCCTAAAACCACGAAAACAAACATTAAACAGACAATTAAGCTTTCGGAATAGCAAAATCCAGTAATTAAAGGCACTTTGTGAACGTATTTTACGTTCACATCACAACCTTAAAACAAAAACATATAAAAGTTCTCTACTAAAACAAAATCAAATAAACGGAGTCACATAAACTACTAGAAGAACTAATTAATTAGGATCCAACAATTAAATAAATCCATAAACAAGGGCTGAATATTATATAAATCATGTCATGTTAACTAATACAAAGAATAATCAAGTAACAAAGAGGCATAAATTTAAAGGCTAAGTCGAAATACACCGTATGAATAGCATGAAGATCTTGAAACCACATCTTGAATCCTTGACCACAAGTAATCCAAGCTGTGAAGACAAGGTGATGATGGTGATGGTGATGTTGAATAGGGGCTGGTGGTGATGGTGTAGACGCCTTCTCCTCCTCCTTGAAGTCTTGAAAACCCTAAATACTAGAGAATGGAAATATGATGTGAGAAGAGAAAGAGGAGGGTTTGTCCCTCCTCATTGGGGTGTGTTTGAAGAGAAGAATGAGGCTGCTATTTATAGGAGAATGGAGAGGAAGAAGAAGACAATGCAAGAAATAAAGAAAGAAAGGGAAGAGAAGTGGAATTTAAGTGGGAGATAAAGAAATGGTAAGTGGCATGGTGGAAATGTAATGGGTATGGCAATTAACCATTTATTTAAGTAAAAGAAATCAAACACTAATGGTGTGGGTAGAAAGAAGAGGAAAGAATATAGGGGTGAGTGGAGCATTGAAAATAAAAGAAGATGAAAGAAATAAAAAGCAGGCAGCACTGAGCTATTCCCACTTAGAACGGAATAATGCACGTTTGAACGGTTGGATGATTCTTAAATTTTAATACAGAATATATAACACACACATGCAGCGTGTATCAAAATTACGGCTGGATCCAACGGTGCAATTGGGAGATATGGGCTTCGCAAGTTGACTAATCTGCACAGGCAGAATGTCCGAAAATCTGGGCTTGGGCCTTTTCTCATGCTTTGTGAACTTGGGCCTTCCTTCATGGATTTGGGCCTTCCATCTTGGGTTTGGGCCTCCTTCTTGGGTTTGGGCCTTCCATCTTGGGCCTCATGGCAGACCACCTCTTAATTGGGCCTCGCAAAAGCCCATTAGACTTCGTTTCTGCACATGTTCACATTAATACATCATTTTGGACTCAAATATGGAAACTAAGCAAAAATAGCAAAGTTACAATGAAATCATAGCCAAATAGTAGGGAAAATACATTAAAAACGTCACACTTTGTGCTCCTATCAAATTCCCCCACACTTAGCTATTGCTAGTCCCTTAGCAACACAAAACTTAAAACAAAACAACACAAAACAGAAAAGGAAACACAAAACATATATTCTTTCCAACCATAACCCTCGGCGAGTTCGGAAGAGATAAATAAAAAAAAAAAAAAATTATAACCAAAGGACACAAATTTTTTATATGTTTTAAACACCCACTCCACTTTTATCTTGTGTATTGTGTGAAAACCACCAATATAATAAAAATGAACAAAAACCCAAAAAGCCAAAAAAAAAAAAAAAACCAAAAAAACCCCAAAAAAACCAAAAAAATTTCCCCCCCATGTTTAGGCTTAAGTGTTTACTGATACGCCCAAAATGAGCATCAATTTAAAAAATCCCTATCGGTAGTATAGTGTAAGTAGGGTATCGTTCACAACGGAGATCAAAGGGTGTACCTAACAAAAAATGTCACAAAGAATTAAATAAAATAAAGAATTATTATTAACAAATATAAAGAATATATACATATGTACAAAGTAAAAAGGGGGTTTAAGAAATAAATTGAATGAAATAAATTAATTAAATGACAAAGAATAAATTAAATGAGATGGGATGGAACATGAAATATATAAAGTTCAGCCACATATACACAAGTTTACCAATCATTAGACCGAAAATTAACCAAGTTCCCTAGCCATGAAACCGAAACTAACATATGTGGAATGCCCACACGGGTTATCATTCCCCAAATAAAACCTCTTCTATGAAAATTAACCTAGTGAACGCTCATCTAGATTAAACAATTAAACATGCAAAGGTGATCAATCAATAACATATCTAACGCATAGGAGAAGAGTTGTTAATTAAAGTGCGCGACCTAGCGAACGCTCGTCTATCCGCGATCCTTCTTATTTTGATTCCGACCCGTTTGATAAGCCTTTACTACTTGTGAATTAGAATTAAAACCCTAATTCTAGCACCAATTACATGCAATCATCTTAAGTTTCGAACCTTAAAACAAGAACACATAAAAGATTCAATAAAACCGAATCAAATAAACGGAGTCACATAAGCTGCTAGAAGAACTAATTAATTAGGATCTAACAATCAAATAAACTCATAAATATAGGCTGAAAATTATATAAATCATGTCATGTTAACTAATACAAAGAATAATCAAGCAACAAAGAGGAACTCAAAAAGAGTAATTAAAGAATAAGTTGAAGTACACCATATGGAAAGTAGGAAGAACTCGAAGATCACAAACTCTTAAATCCTCACGCGAGTAACTCAAAAGCCGAGATTCCCAAGGTGATGATGATGGTGGTGATGATGGTTGATGGCTGGTGGTAATGGTGTAAACAGCTCCCCTCCTCCTTGAAGACTTGAAAACCCTAAATACTAGAGAATGGAAAATATGATGTGAGATGGAGAAGAGAAAGAGGAGGGTTTGTCCCTCCCCATTGGGGTGTGAATTGGTGAGAAATAGTGTTGTGAAGGCTGCTATTTATAGGAGAATGGAGAGGAAGAAGAAGACAATGAAAGAAATAAAGAAAGAAAGGGAAGAGAAGTGGAATGTGAGTGGGAGATAAAGAAATGGTAAGTGGAATGGTGGAAATGTAGTCATATGGCAATTAACCATTTATTTAGGTAAAAGAAATCAAACACTAATGGTATGGAGAGAAAGAAACAAAGATAGTTAGGTGAGATGGGTGGAAATATGGGGGTGAGTGGAGCATTGAGAATAAAGGAAAAGGAAAGAAATAAAAAGCAGACAGCACTGAGCAGTGCGCACTTGGAGTGGAATTCTGGACGTGTGGACGGTTGGATGATTCTGAAATTTTAATGCCGAATACTTAACATCCACATGCAGCGTGTATCCAAATTACAGCTAGATCTGACGGTGCAATTGAGAGATATGGGCTTCGCAAGTTGACTGATCTGCACAGGCAGAATGTCCGAAAATCTGGGCTTGGGCCTTTCCTCATGCTTTGTGAACTTGGGCCTTCCTTCATGGATTTGGGCCTTCCATCTTGGGTTTGGGCCTTCCTTCATGGGCTTGGGCCTTCATCTTGGGCCTCATGGCAGACCACCTCTTAATGGGCCTCGCAAAAGCCCATTTGACTTCGTTTCTGCACATGTTCACATTAATACATCATTTTGGACTCAAATATGGAAACTAAGCTAAAATAGCAAAGTTACAATTAAATCATAGCCAAATAGTAGGGAAAACACATTAAAAACGTCACACTTTGTGCTCCTATCAAATTCCCCCACACTTAGCTACTGCTAGTCCTCTAGCAAACACAAGAACAACACAAAACAGAAAAGGAAACACAAAACAGAATGGTCTTTCCAACCATAACCCTCAGCGAGTTCAAAACAATTATAATCAGGAGAATAAAAATTATATACCAAGGCTAACAAATTTGCTAAGCATTTAACATGTACATCTCATTTATGCTCGGGTGAAGTGTGTGAAAACCGAGTATACAAAAAATCTCATGCAATCCAATAGGCACATCGAAACAACATTAACCACTAAAGCTCACAAGATTCACTAATTATTTCCGCTCAGTGTTTAGGGTTAAGTGTTTACTCTCAAAACAATTACACAAGTAACGTTCCCATAAGCTTGCTCATTAACCAACTCTCCACAATCAATCCACAACTCATTAAATCATAAGGACTTTCAATGGTGTAATGGGGCCAAAGGTTAGGGGTTAAAAGAAACGAAGGGAAAGGAAAAACAAAATGTCCCGAGTGTTCCACAAAACAATTTTGTGACTTGTTTTCTATATGCTTAAACAATCAAACAACCAAACTTTTATTCACCTCCAACCTTTCACACTTTCTGAACAAAAACTTCTTACTTTCTTTTTCTTCTTTTTTTTTTTTTTTTTTTTTTTTTGTAATTTTTTTTTTTTTTACACAACATTTTTTTTTTTTTACAACACCCCCACACTTACTTCTTTCACAAACCAGAAGACTTTTCAAGCACAAAATACCACCACAAGTCACAAAATTGTCTCTTTAACACATGTTGGAACAAAGGCAGGTTAGTGTTTAAGCTAAAAACAGGTTAGGAGTAAGCGGGTTAACAAAGAAAAAGGCTAAAAACATGTTAGGCTCAAAAGAGGTTAACCTAAAGGATTAGTGTTTATAGGGCTGTAAGTCAGTTTGGCCATGGTGCTTTACTAATGCCTTAATCATCTCTAATTCATCACAGATTAATAAAACGTTTCAAGTGGTCTCTGAGCAAGTTCTAGGTTCAAAACTCATGAATTGTGCACACATGAAGAACGAGTAAATGTATGAATGATGCATACATGTGAATATTCAATAGGCTCAAATCCTCACATTTTCTGGGTATGCATGACAATGTATGTTTAAATGTGCTTCTCGGATTGCAATCAACTAATCGAAACAGGTTATGTGAACATGGAAATTCGAGCAATCATAAGTTATGCATATTAAATCCAAAGCAAACTACACAAAGCCTTGACATATAATAAACATTCTCCTAATCACAACAATTAAACTCAATTCATCATCGGAATTGGAAAGAACAAAGCACAAAACAAACAATAACACACAAAACAGAAGCAAATATTTTTGTCATTTTTGATTTTTTGATTTTTTTTGATTTTTTGATTTTTTTTTGATATAGCTCAAATAAACAAGCAAGCACTTTCTAAAACTCGATAGCTCCAAAGCCAGTGCGAAACAAACGAGCTACCAAAACTATTTTTTTTTTTCAATTTTTTTTATTCGGGTAACAATACGTGACCACAGTGACTTACTTAGTGCAATGGTAGGTTCAACGCTACCAAGGGAGTAAGTATGATCTAGTCGATATATTGTTACCGTAGAAAACAAACACAAGTAAATTATTTTTTTGAATTTTTGAATTTTTAAATTTTTTTTCTTTTCTAATAAACCTTCCCCCCACACTTGAATTAAACATTGTCCTCAATGTTAGACAAATATTTCACGAAAATGAATAATTCAAGCATGGTTATTGAATTTAAACACACAAACACAAGTAAACACACCAACAAAAATAAACACACAACAGTTAAGTAAATGAAAAGGGAAACAGAAAGACTCCCCTTTGAAGATCGTGAAGCTCCTCCCGAAGGTAGTCACCAACAGTCACAAACAAGGCTAGCAGGGCCTTGCATCCAACGTTTGCTCCTTAGTTGACTGCGGCTTTGATCTTTTTGAGCGTGTCCCGGACCGTGCCTGTTGCCAAATCCACAAGACGTCCGGCTGAATTTGCCTTCACCGAGATCTGGAACACTAACGTCGGTAGAGTTCCATCAAGTACGTCTCCGGATACATCGGGCGAATGGAGAAGCCGATGACATCAATTGAAAAGGCTCCGGGTCAACTCCACATAACATGGACTGGAAGGTTGCTTGATCGATAGGCGCATAAATCACGTACGACCCCGTTGAATCCGTGAAGCACTCCCGGAGTATGAGGAAGTCGACGTGATTACTTATGCCCAAAACGGAGATAGAATTTCGTGGGTCAAGACCAGTGGTGAAGTTTGTAAGCACATGTACTGAACTGTCTATCGACACACTATCCCATAAATGCCTTGTCCGTACGTCTCGATAAAATCAAAGATTCTTGTGTGATGGGAGAAGTGCTTGACGAACAGCCAGCAGTACGATCGAGTCCAAGGGGTTGGCTAGGATCACCCCTTCGCTTGTTGGTCCCGACCTCCATATGTGTGTCTCCCGTTTTGTTTGATGCAGTCCAATGATGGTAAGTCGAGTTGGTGATGTCGTTGAAGAAACTTACCGCCATCCGGTTTGCCATCTTAGCAAGGCTTCTTCTCCCTCCCGGTGAAATGATTGAGTCACCGGGTGAAGTGTGAATCCCCATCACGCACATGTAGCGCTCGGCATGTCGTTGAAGAGGTGCCAACCAACGCTTCGCTCCATATGCAAAACCTGATTCAACAAAAGGTTTAAATAAGGGGGTTAAATCTTTTTCTCGCACATCAACATGCTCCACCCACGTGACAAAGGAGGATCCATTCTGCAGATCCCGTATCAGGCATCCGGAAGGACGTTTTCGGCATCTTGATCTCACGGAAGGCCTTGGATTTGAGCTCATTTCATCCACAGAGACATCCACAACAATCCAACTTCCATCCAATTGTTGGTGAGAGGAACGAACAAACTGGACTTCACGAGTTGAAACATTGTGTGTTGGCACTAGGAACTCGGCAGACATCACTTGCACTCGCTCCTTGTAGCTTTCTTCTATCCCGGAGAACAGGACCTCCAAGGTATGGGCATTGGTGACCAAGCTACAGAAGACGAGCAACCATTGACCAACATCCATTAAAATCTGAACGATGGTGGTCGGATTCGGGTGAATGGTTGCCGAGTGTCTCGAGGCTTCGATATGAAATATGGTGTAGGCTCGGCTCGTTGAGACACTCGCAAGTACTCGGCATGATTAAGAGTTTCGGGATGAATGGAAGTGCTGGGATTTGAGGAATAGATCCATAGGGGAAAACCAGCGAGCGACCAAGAGCATGAGTTCGTCTTTGGCTTTGTTCACGATATCGGCGATCTGGTCGGAATGAAACCCAACGAGATCATGAGCAGGTCCCGAATGTTGTCGATGGCACATGAGAGGATGAGCGCTCGAGTAATGTTGGCATGAGGCTCCGCACATCCCTTCGCAAGTCATCCATGTCGATTGAATCATCGGACAAGACAAGAAGAGGCTCCGGAGGAACAACTTCGAATCTTGATCGATGCACATCCGGGTGCGGAACAGGACCTCCACACCGGGGACAAATGCCGCCGTGAAGAGCATCGATGAGTTTCTGGTTCTGCTCTTGAAGCTCCTCATTCTTACTCATCAGCTCCTCGTTTCTTCTTATTAGATCGGCATAAATCTGCTCCTCCGACGGGATACCGTGCTTATCATGAAATCTCCTTCCCCGCTTGTAGACCTTATTTTCGGTTAACCCGAGTTCTATAGCAAACCTTGCTCGTGCGGTTTGAGTGGGTGAGGATTCACCGTGTAGAACTCGGTCAACGCATCATTTTGGTCCTTGGTGAATCTCGTCCTCGGGCCTCTCGTACGCTTCGGGAAGGACCAGCAACAACAACAACACATGTGGATCATCGGCTGGATTGGTGCTTGTGGTTCCGGTTCGGTTCCGCACATCCGGCATGCTAGCATTAACGGTATCTAGAATGCTTGGTGGAATGATTTCATCCAAGCCTTCAAAGAAATCACTCTCTGGAGGACTAGAATGAAACAACTCACCGAAAGAATTCACTCTTTTGGCCATTTCTAGGTTGGGAGGGAGGATAGCTTTCTCGGAAAAATAACTAAGAACAACGAAGAACAAGTGAAGAACAATATGAACAAACGAGAGAAAATTTAGAGAGACTAAAAGGGAACTAAGTGAAAATGAATGCAAAATGAATGGAATGAAGCACATAGACACAAACCAAGGGAAAGGAACAGACGCACGTACGCACACGTGCCACAGACACGATCCGCAAATTGCGGATCGAGCGACGAAAGTCGCAAAGGCTACGATTGACACGCATGCGGATTATTAAACAAATCGGCCGACGCAAAAGTCGTCCGTCGGCCCAATCAAATATTTTTTTTCATAATTTTTAATTTTTTTATATTTTTTTAATTACCGTGCCGACGCGAAAGTCGCGGGACGGACCAATAACAATTTTTCTTTTTATTTAAACAAATCTTTACGCGAAAGTCGTAAAGTAAACAGTGAAAACGCGTAGCGCACGCGCTAAAGGTTGCCGACACTTTAAACGGGCCTGGGCCATCAGAATGGTCTGGGCCTTAAAGTGGGCCTGGGCCAAAGAAAACTCCGGCCCATTATTAGGTGGGCTTAAAACTAATGGGCCTAAAAACCAACAGGCCCGACACACTAAATGGGCTTGGAAAATGACACGAGCCCAATGGGCTAAATTTAATTAACTAAATTTTGTTTTTCTTTTTTAATTTTTTTTTTTTTTTTTTTTTCGAAACCCAAAACTCAAACCAAAACACAAACGGGCTTAAGGCCCAATAACTAACAAACAACAAGCCCACAAACAGGCCCAAAACAAACAATAATTATAAACAGTAAAAATAAATAATTACAAAATAGTAAAACAAAACAATCACTCTTTTTTTTTATTTACAATTACAAATTTTCTATTTTTTTATTTTTTTTTTTTTTTTTAAAATAAATAATTAAATAACTAGAGTGAAAAAGAAAACTTACCTTTTTACTCCCGAGGAAACCAGAAAATCACCAACAAGACATCAACCTCAAGGTTTTTTAACCTTGACTTCCTAAACGTATGCTCCGATGTATGTGGTAAAATTTTCCGATAAACCCGGATTATTTCCTATACAAAATTAAAAAGTTAGTAATAGAATTTACAATATAAAAACAAAATATTTACAAAGTTAAAAATGTATCACAAATTATCTATACAAAATGAATAAATAAATTTTCCTATGTCTAAGTAAATTTTATTTACACAATACACTTAAGTACGGGAACGAGAGGACTTCAATGTGCAATGGGACTGAAACAGCTACCCATCTTAAAGTCATGTTTAATCCAATATACCTAAAGTGTACAAAAACAGTTTCTTTTGCCTCAATATAGTTGAAAAAAAATGAAAGTTGATTCCAAGCGGTAACTCAAGGTGGACTTACGGCCTAGGTGCAATGCCTTGACTTAAATGACTTTCCGTGTTTTCAGAAGGCGAATGGCCAGATCATATGAGAATAAGCGAGGGGCAGGATTCATTTGGTGGACTACGGAGGCAAGCCCCTATCGACTTTCGTCTGTCTATAGTCCTCTGAATCCAAAACCTGTCACCCAGGGTCTCGACCTAGACACCATCCATGTGCCCCTTACTCAGTTGAGAAAGCACTTAAGTGTTCGACAATTCTCCAAGTGTTAATAAAGGCCGCCCTCAACCTCAAATAACCTTACGGTAAAAATGAAGGGTTTAGGCCAATATTAACAAAAGGACCTTACCTATTTCCGTTCAAGTTACAACTTACAACAACAAAAAAAATAATCAACTATATAAAAGACACCTAAATAAATTACTAAGTGTAACAAAATATGAACAAGTATTAAAAACAAGTAATAACAACAACTAGTCACAAGTAATATAGACAAGTAATATAAACAAGTAATATGAACAGTTAAAAAAAATAGTAAAATTATAAACAATAAAAAGTAAACAGTAATTATATACAAGTAATAAAAACAGTAATAATTACAAAAAATTATAAACAGTATTCACAAAAAAAAATATTAGGTTAGGAATATTTTCAATCCACGTCGACGGCGCCAAAAATTGATACGCCCAAAAGGAGCATCAATTTAAAAAAATCCCTATCGGTAGTATAGTGTAAGTAGGGTATCGTTCACAACGGAGATCAAAGGGTGTACCTAACAAAAAATGTCACAAAGAATTAAATAAAATAAAGAATTATTATTAACAAGTATAAAGAATATATACATATGTACAAAGTAAAAAGGGGGTTTAAGAAATAAATTGAATGAAATAAATTAATTAAATTACAAAGAATAAATTAAATAAGATGGGATGAAACATGAAAGTATATAAAGTTCAGCCACATATACACAAGTTTACCAATCATTAGACCGAAAATTAACCAAGTTCCCTAGCCATGAAACCGAAACTAACATATGTGGAATGCCCACACGGGTTATCATTCCCCAAATAAAACCTCTTCTATGAAAATTAACCTAGTGAACGCTCATCTAGATTAAACAATTAAACATGCAAAGGTGATCAATCAATAACATATCTAACGCATAGGAGAAGAGTTGTTAATTAAAGTGCGCGACCTAGCGAACGCTCGTCTATCCGCGATCCTTCTTATTTTGATTCCGACCCGTTTGATAAGCCTTTACTACTTGTGAATTAGAATTAAAACCCTAATTCTAGCACCAATTACATGCAATCATCTTAAGTTTCGAACCTTAAAACAAGAACACATAAAAGATTCAATAAAACCGAATCAAATAAACGGAGTCACATAAGCTGCTAGAAGAACTAATTAATTAGGATCTAACAATCAAATAAACTCATAAATATAGGCTGAAAATTATATAAATCATGTCATGTTAACTAATACAAAGAATAATCAAGCAACAAAGAGGAACTCAAAAAGAGTAATTAAAGAATAAGTTGAAGTACACCATATGGAAAGTAGGAAGAACTCGAAGATCACAAACTCTTAAATCCTCACGCGAGTAACTC
Source organism: Rubus idaeus (assembly GCA_030142095.1). NCBI lineage: Eukaryota > Viridiplantae > Streptophyta > Magnoliopsida > Rosales > Rosaceae > Rubus > Rubus idaeus. Next base: position 13,873,617 of record CM057968.1, on the reverse strand, counting down.
AAAAGCCGAGATTCCCAAGGTGATGATGATGGTGGTGATGATGGTTGATGGCTGGTGGTAATGGTGTAAACAGCTCCCCTCCTCCTTGAAGACTTGAAAACCCTAAATACTAGAGAATGGAAAATATGATGTGAGATGGAGAAGAGAAAGAGGAGGGTTTGTCCCTCCCCATTGGGGTGTGAATTGGTGAGAAGATAGTGTTGTGAAGCCCTCTATTTATAGGAGAATGGAGAGGAAGAAGAAGACAATGAAAGAAATAAAGAAAGAAAGGGAAGAGAAGTGGAATGTGAATGGGAGATAAAGAAATGGTAAGTGGATGGTGGAAATGTAGTCATATGGCAATTAACCATTTATTTAGGTAAAAGAAATCAAACACTAATGGTATGGAGAGAAAGAAACAAAGATAGTTAGGTGAGATGGGTGGAAATATGGGGGTGAGTGGAGCATTGAGAATAAAGGAAAAGGAAAGAAATAAAAAGCAGACAGCACTGAGCAGTGCGCACTTGGAGTGGAATTCTGGACGTGTGGACGGTTGGATGATTCTGAAATTTTAATGCCGAATACTTAACATCCACATGCAGCGTGTATCAAAATTACAGCTAGATCTGACGGTGCAATTGAGAGATATGGGCTTCGCAAGTTGACTGATCTGCACAGGCAGAATGTCCGAAAATCTGGGCTTGGGCCTTTCCTCATGCTTTGTGAACTTGGGCCTTCCTTCATGGATTTGGGCCTTCCATCTTGGGTTTGGGCCTTCCTTCTTGGGCTTGGGCCTTCATCTTGGGCCTCATGGCAGACCACCTCTTAATGGGCCTCGCAAAAGCCCATTAGACTTCGTTTCTGCACATGTTCACATTAATACATCATTTTGGACTCAAATATGGAAACTAAGCTAAAATAGCAAAGTTACAATTAAATCATAGCCAAATAGTAGGGAAAACACATTAAAAACGTCACACTTTGTGCTCCTATCACATTTATTTTTTTTTGGGGGGGGTGGGGAAAAACCAAAAAATAAATTATTTACAACAAACAAAAAAAAAAACACAAAAAAACAAAAACCCCAAAACCCCCAAAAATTCCCAAAAATTTTCCCCCCAATGTTTAGGGTTAAGTGTTTACTCTCAAAACAATTACACAAGTAGTGTTCCCATATGCTTGCTCATTAACCGACTCTCCACAATTAATCCACAAATCATCAGATCATAAGGGCTTTTTAGGTGAAACAGGGACAAAAGGATGAATGGTAAATGGTGAATGGTCAATGAAGTGACAGGACTCGAAATGGAAAATGTTTCACATGTTTGCAAGACAAATCAACGACTTTGAAACTCATACCTATGCTATACCCGAACAACTTTCTTATTCTCCTCTAACCTTTTATTGAAAATAAAAACAATACAATAACTCTATTTTTGGAATTTCTCTTTCTGACATTTTTTTTTTTCTTTTCTATTTTTTTTTTTGAGGAATTTATTCCTTCTTTTTATTTCTGATTTTTTTTCTTTGAACAATTACAACACCCCCACACTTGCCTTCTGGTATAATACCAAACAAATCAAAACCCGAAGCATAAGAACACAAGAAGTCACTATCATCGTCTTGCAAACATAAATAAAACAAGGGTGAGATGGTATGGGTGAACAAAAGAAACGGCTAATGAGTGTTTAGTTCAAAAGGGGATTCCTAAAGTTCGTGTTTAGATGGACGGTGAATACTTTGGCCATGGTGCTCAACTAATGCCTTACTCATTTCTAATTCATCACAGATTAACAAAATGTTTCAAGTGGTCTTTGAGCAAGTTCTAGGTTCAAAACTCATGAATTGTGCACACATGAAGAACGAGTAAATGTATGAAATATGCATACATGTGAATATTCAATAGGCTCAAGTCCTCACATTTTCTGGGTATGCATGACAATGTATGTTTAAATGTGCTTCTCGGATTGCAATCAATTAATTAACACCGGTGATGTGAACATGGAAATTCGAGCAATCACAAGTTATGCATATTAAATCCAAAGCAAACTACACAAAGCCTTGACATATAATAAACATTCTCCTAATCACAACAATTAAACTTAATTCATCATCGGAATTGGAAAGAACAAAACACAAAACACAATAAAACACACAAAAACAACAAAACAGAAGCAAATATTTTTGTATTTTTTGATTTTTTGATTTTTTTTATTTTTCAATGTAGGTAACAATACGTGACCACAGGGACTCACTTAGTGCAATGGTAGGTTCAACGCTACCAAGGGAGTGAGTGTGATATAGTCGATATACCATTACCGTAGAAAACGAAAACAAACAAATAAATAAACAACAGAAGCAAATTTTTTTTTCTTTTTCAAAATTTTTTTTATTAGGGTAACAATACGTGACCACAGTGACTTACTAAGTGCAATGGTAGGTTCAACGCTACCAAGGGAGTAAGTATGATCTAGTCGATATATTGTTACCGTAGAAAACAAAAACAAGTAAATTATTTTTTTGAACTTTTTTATTTTTCAAATTTTTTTTTTTTTCTTTTTAAATAAATCTTCCCCCCACACTTGAATTAAACATTGTCCTCAATGTTAGACAGATATTTCACGAAAATGAAAAATTCAAGCATGGTTATTGAATTTAAACACACAAACAGAAATCAACCGAAGTAAACACACAAACTGAAATAAACACACAACATAAACAGAAGTAAACACACAACAGTTAAGTAAATGAAAAGGGAAACAGAAAGACTCCCCCTTGAAGATCATTAAGCTCCTCCCGAAGCAAGTCACCAACAGTCACAAACAAGGCTAGCAGGGCCTTGCATCCAACGTTTGCTCCTTAATTGACTGCGGCTCTGATCCTTTGAAGTGTGTCCTGGACAAGGGTAGTTGCCGACTCCACGGCAGACTTGGCTGATGTAGCCTTCACCGAGATCTGGAACACCATAGTCAGCAGTGTTCCGTCAAGAATAGCTCCGGATACGTTAGGCAGAATGGAGAAGCCAGAAGACATAAGCGGAAATGGCTCCGGTTGAACTCCACATAGCAAACACTGGAGAATGGAATGGTTAATCGGCGCGTATATCACAGACGACCCCGTTGCATCGGTGCAACACTCCTGAAGAATAAGGAAGTCGTTGTGACTATCTATGGCGAGCACCGAAATCTGGTTCCGCGGGTCAAGACCGATGGAAAAGTTGCTAGCACACGTACCGAGCTGTCCATCGACATACTATCCCACATTGGTCTAGTCTGAACGTCTTTGAGGAACTCAAAGATCCTGGTGTGATGGGAAAGATGCACGACAGAACAACCGGCAGTACGATTGACTCCAGGGGGCTTGCTCGGATCACCCCTTCGCTTGTTGGTCCTGACCTCCATTCGAGTGTCTCTTGTTCGGTTCGAACAAGTCCAGTGATGGTACGTGGAGTTGCTGATGTCGTTGAAGAAACAGATTGTCATCTGTTTTGCCATTTCCGCAAGTCCTCTTCTTCCTTCAGGAGAAATGATAGAGTCACCGGGTGAAGTGTGGATACCTGTGGCGCACATGTAGCGCTTGGCTTGTCGTTGGAGGGTTGAGATCCAACGCTTTGCACCAAAAGCGAACCCTGAATGAACAAATGGTTCGAAACTGGCCTTCATCTCCTTCTCGCGTACATCCACGTGCTCCACCCAAGTGACCAAGGAAGATCCATTATGCAGATCACGTATCAGGCATCCGGAGGGGCGTTTTCGGCATATAGATCTCACGGAAGGCTTTGGATTTGAACGCAATTCATCCACGGAGACATCCACGACGACCCAACTTCCATCCAGTTGCTGGTGAGAGTACCGAACGAACTGGACTTCACGAGTCGAAACGAGGTGAGATGGCACCAGAAACTCGGCCGACATCACCTGCATATGCTCCTTGTAGCCTTCTTCGTTGCTGGAGGAAAGGATCTCCAACGTTTTGGCATTTGTGATCATGCTACAGAAGACTGGCAACCATCGACCAACATCCATGAGAATTTGAACGATGGTGGTCGGATAAAGATGGATGGTTGCCGAGTGTCTCGAGGATTCGGCTTTGAAGTACGGAGCAGGTTCAGCTCGTTGAAACACTCGCAAGTACTCGGCCCTATGAAGAGTCTCGGGATGAATAGACGTGTCGGGAGTCGGTGAAGTTATCCACAAAGGAAATCCGGCAGTGGCCATGAGCAGGAGCTCGTGTTTGGCCTTACGGACGATATCCGAGATCAAGTCGGTGTGGACTCCGACAAGATCATGAGCAGGTCCCGGAAGATTAGATGGCACAGGTATGGATGGGCGCTCGACTAGGGTAGGCATGAGGCTCCGCACATCCCGTCTCAAGTGGTCCATGTCGATGGAATCATCGGACAACTCGAGAAGAGGCTCTTGTTGTGGAGGAACAACTTCGAGCCTTCGCCGTGGCACATCTGAGTGCGGAACAGGACCTCCGCAATTGGGACAGATGCCGCTGTGGAGAGCATCGACGAGTCGTTGATTCAGAAGTTGAAGCTCCTCGTTCTTGCTCACCAGCTGATCATTTCGTCTCTCTAACTCGGCGATACGTTGCTCAGACGTCAGGATACCGAATTTCTTCCTATTTCTCGACCCCCAATAATAGACTTGGTCCTCCTCAAGTCCGATTTTCGGACCAAATCTTTCTCGTTGTGGCTTGGTGGGGTGAGAATACACCGCAAAGAAAGCCGCAAGTGCATCTCTCTGAGCTTTGGTGTACTTTGTCCTCGGAAGTCTCCTATAGACAGGAGCGGCTTCCGGCTCAACAGGTGGATCAGCAACCAGGATTGGTGCTTGGGGTTGTGGTTGCGGTTGTGGCAGTGGCTCGGTCGGCATGCTAGCATCGGCGCTATTGAGCATGCTCGGTGGAATTATTTCAGCCAGACCTTCAAAGATTGGGTTCTCTGAAGGACCTGCCTGAAACAAATCACTGAAAGAATTAACTCTTTTGGCCATTTTTGGGTTGGGAAGGGAGGAAAGCTTATGGGATTTGGGAGGTTTTCTGGGAAAAACGGAAGAACACGAAGAACACGAGAGAGAAAACGAGAGAAAGAGAGAGAGAGACTAAGGGAAATTGCGTGAAATAACTAAGGCACTAACGCAAACCGAAGGGAAGGGAAACGAACGGACGGACGCGTGTCCAAAGTCGAAGACAAAGATCCGTAAATCACGGATCGAGCGACGAAAGTCGCAAAGGGAATAGTGGAACGCGCGCACGATTTATTAAACAAATCGGCCGACGCAAAAGTCGTGCGTCGGCCCAATCACATTTTTTTCTTGATTTTCGATTTTTTATTTTTTTTTATTTTTTTAATACTTTACGAAAAGTCGTAAAGTGAACAGTGAAAACGCGTAGCACACGCGCTTGCCGACACTTTAAACGGGCTTGGGCCATCGAAATGGTCTGGGCCTTAAAGTGGGCCTGGGCCAAAGAAATCTCCGGCCCATTATTGGTGGGCTTAAACTAATGGGCCTAAAAACGAATAGGCCCGACACACTAATGGGCTTGGGTTACGGGTTTTGGGCTTCGTGAATGACACGAGCCCAATGGGCTAAATTTTTTTTTTTTTTTTTTTTTTATTTTACGAAACCTAAAACACTAACCAATCACACAAACGGGCCTAAGGCCCAATAACAAAACAAACTAACAAACAAGCCCAAAATAAACAGTAAATATAAACAGTAAAAATTATAAAACAGTAAAACAAAAACAAACACAATTTTTTTTTTTTTTTTTTTTTTAAAAACAAATAACGAGAGTGAAAAGAAAACTTACCTTTCTACTCCCGAGGAAACCGAAAATCACCAACAAGACATCAACCTCAAGGTTTTTCAACCTTGACTTCCTAAACGTATGCTCCGATGTATGTGGTAAAATTTCCGATAAACCCGGATTATTTCCTATACAAAATAAAAAGGTTAGTAATAAATTTACAAAATAAAAACAAAATATTTACAAAGTTAAAAATATGTCACAAATTATCTATACAAAATGAATGAATAAATTTTCCTATGTCTACGTATATTTTATTTACACAATACACTTAAGTGTACAAAAATATTTTCATTTTCCTTAATATAGTTGAAAAAAATGAAAGTTGATTCCAAGCGGTAACTCAAGGTGGACTTACGGCCTAGGTGCAATGCCTTGACTTAAATGACTTTCCGTGTTTTCAGAAGGCGAATGGCCAGATCACAAGAGATAAGCGAGAGGCAGGATTCATTTAGTGGACAAGTCCTCTGAATCCAATTTTACAAACCCGTCACCCAGAGTCTTGATCATATCTAGACACCATTCATGTGCCCCTTACTCAGTTGAGAAAGCACTTAAGTGTTCGACAATTCTCCAAGTGTTAATAAAGGCCGCCCTCAACCTCAAATAACCTTACGGTAAAAATGAAGGGTTTAGGCCAATATTAACAAAAGGACCTTACCTATTCCGTTCAAGTTACAACTTACAACAACAAAAAAAATAATCAACCATAGAAAGGACACCTAAATAAATTACTAAGTGTTACAAAATATCAACAAGTATAAACAAGTATTATTCACAAATATTCACAAAATAATAGTTAGGAATTTTCAATCCCCGTCGACGGCGCCAAAAATTGACACGCCCATAAGAGGCATCAATTTAAAAAATCCCTATCGGTTGTAGTATAGTGCATAGTAGGGTATCGTTCACAACGGAGATCAAAGGGTGTACCTAACAAAAATTGTCACAAAGAATTAAATAAAATAAAGAATTATTATTAACAAGTATTGATTAGATGTAAAACCTACGGTCATTAATTATTACCTAAATTCCTAACAATTGTCGTTGTAAAGCATAATGGGAAATAAAGGTTTTTCCCACAGAAGATTGTTATATTTACTTTTTAATGTCACGAAAAATTAAATTAAATAAAGAATTATTATTTACAAGTATAAAGAATAAAGAATATATATATACACAAAATTAAATAAACTATACAGTATTGTTTCTATTTACAAAAATATACATTATATACAAAAGTATTTTTGGGGGTTTTTGATAATTTTGAAAACAATAAAAAGAAATATTTTTGGATTTTTAATATTTTTGAAAACAAGAAAACACACACACAAATATTGTTTTGAAGATTAACCAACTCCCTAGCCATGAATCCGAAACTAACACATGTAGAATGCCCACGCGGGTTATCATTCCCCAAATAAACTTCTCCCATGAAATCAACCTAGTGAACGCTCATCTAGATTAAACATTTAAACATGCAAAGGTGATTAATCTAAACATGTCTAACGCATAGAAAAAGAGTTGTTAATTCAAGTGCGCGACCTAGCGAACGCTCGTCTATCCGCGATCCTCATTATTTAGTTTCAACATTAAAGATAAAACCAAACAAACAAAATTCACATAAGCTGCTAGAAGAATCAAATCAACTTCAATCCAATTTATTACACAAAATAGAAAATAAACAAACAATAACATTTCCCAAAATTATTCACGAATAGTTAATTAAACAAAAATAAATTATAATAAATAAACAGAGTTTGGGAAAAATGTTACTGTTGTGTCCATGAAAATGGACACTGTCCGCGTGCGAAGGTGGCGGACTCGGCTATTGAAAATCGAACTTGTAACTTTGGATGTGGCGGGTGCGCAAAGCAATGGGCTTGGACCTTGGGGTGTCCTTAGCAGATTTGAAGCATTGGGCCGGTCAAAGGAAGTCAACAGCCCAGTTTGACTTTTTCTTCTTCTCCTCAATTCTGGTCCGTGTCCTTCTTGGTCTTTTCCTCACCTCTTTGACTTTTCTTTCTTTTTTTTTTCTTCTCCTTCTTTTCCTCATCCCGTGCGTCTTCTTCCTCTAGTCTCCTTCTTTTTTTTTATTCTTCTCTTGCAGGTTGCAGCGGCAACAAGAGATGGATGCACGGGATGGCTTCAAGCGATCGACGAAGATGACGCCGGCGCGGAGGGGCCGAGACGGCGTCGGCGCAGCTTGCGGCGGCGGTGGGCGATGAGGACGGGGATCGATCCGGGTTTGGTGACGCAGCAGCTGGGCTATAGAAGACGGGCACCGGGGCGAGGTGATCCGGACCGATGGCGCCGGCCTTGAGAGTGCAGCAGCGACGGAAATTGCAGCGGCCAGGTTTGGGAACCGAGCCGGGCTCGGCGAATGGAACTGGATCGACATTGACGCCGGCAAGAGGAAGAATGGCTGGGCATTGATGGAGAAGACGCCGGACCGAGGAGCTGCTTGGAGTGATGGCAGAGAGAGCTTTCAAAACCTGCAAAAAGAAGAACAAACGTAATTAGATTGTATTGCTTGATGAATTGTGCTTGCGGGGGCTGCCATTAAATAGAGAATGGAAATGGGAAGGAGCCAAAGAGATGGTGGTTTTTTGAATTTTTCAAATTTTTCAAATTTTTTCTTTTCTTTTCAATAAACCTTCCCCCCACACTTGAATTAAACATTGTCCTCAATGTTAGACAGATATTTCACGAAAATGAAAAATTCAAGTATGATTATTGAATTTTAAACACACAAACAGAAGTAAACACACAACATATATACAAATGAAAAACATAGGTTAAAGAAAAACTCCCCCTTGAAGATCGTAAAAATCCTCCCGAAACAAGTCACCAACAGTCACAAACAAGGCTAGCAGGGCCTTGCATCCAACGTTTGCTCCTTAGTTGACTGCGGTTCTGATTCTTTGAAGTGTGTCCTGGACAAGGGTAGTTGCCGACTCCACGGCAGACTTGGCTGATGTAGCCCTCACCGAGATCTGGAACACTATAGTCAGCAGTGTTCCGTCAAGAATGGCTCCGGATACGTTAGGCAGAATGGAGAAGCCAGAAGACATAAGCGGAAATGGCTCCGGTTGAACTCCAGATAGCAAACACTGGAAAATGGAATGGTTAATCGGCGCATAAATCACAGACGACCCCGTTGCATCGGTGCAACACTCCTGAAGAATGAGGAAGTCGTTGTGACTATCTATGGCGAGCACCGAAATCTGGTTCCGCGGGTCAAGACCGATGGTGAAATTTGCTAGCACACGTACAGAGCTGTCCATCGACATACTATCCCATTGCGGTCTTGTCTGCACGTCTTTGAGGAACTCAAAGATCCTGGTGTGATGAGATAGATGAACGACGGAACAACCAGCAGTACGATTGACTCCAGGGGGCTTGCTCGGATCACCCCTTCGCTTGTTGGTCCTGACCTCCATTCGAGTGTCTCTTGTTCGGTTCGAACAAGTCCAGTGATGGTACGTGGAGTTGCTGATGTCATTGAAGAAACAGATTGTCATCTGTTTTGCCATTTCCGCCAAGCCTCTTCTTCCTTCAAGAGAAATAATCGAGTCACCGGGTGAAGAGTGGATACCTGTGGCGCACATGTAGCGCTCGGCTTGTCGTTGGAGAGTTGAGATCCAACGCTTTGCACCAAAAGCGAACCCTGAATGAACAAAAGGTTCGAAACTGGCCTTCATCTCTTTCTCGCGTACATCCACGTGCTCCACCCAAGTGACCAAGGAAGATCCATTATGAAGATCACGTATCAGGCATCCGGAGGGGCGTTTTCGGCAAATCGATCTCACGGAAGGCTTTGGATTGGAACGCAATTCATCCACGGAGACATCCACGACGACCCAACTTCCATCCGATTCTTTGGTGAGAGTACCTAACGAACTGGACTTCACGAGTTGAAACGAGGTGAGATGGCACCGAAACTCGGCCGACATCACCTGCGTATGCTCCTCGTAGCCTTCTTCGTTACTTGGAGGAAAGGATCTCCAACGTCTTGGCGTTTGTGATCATGCTACGAAGAGCGGCAACCATCGACCAACATCCATTAAGATCTGAACGATGGTGGTAGGATAAAGATGGATGGTTGCCGAGTGTCTCGACGATTCGGTTTTGAAGTACGGAGCAGGTTCAGCTCGTTGAAACACTCGCAAGTACTCGGCCCTATGAAGAGTCTCGGGATGAATAGACGTGTCGGGAGTCGGTGAAGTTATCCACAGAGGAAATCCAGCAGTGGCCATGAGCAGGAGCTCGTGTTTGGCCTTACGGACGATATCCGAGATCAAGTCGGTGTGGACTCCGACAAGATCATGAGCAGGTCCGGGAAGATGTTCAGATGGAATAGGTAAGGATGGGCGCTCGACTAGGGTAGGCATGAGGCTCCGCACATCCCGTCTCAAGTGGTCCATGTCGATGGAATCGTCGGACAACTCGAGAATAGGCTCTTGTTGTTGAGGAACAACTTCGAGCCTTCGCCTAGGCACATCTGAGTGCGGAACAGGACCTCCGCAATTGGGACATATGCCGCTGTGGAGAGCATCGACGAGTCGTTGATTCAGAAGTTGAAGCTCCTCGTTCTTGCTCACCAGCTGATCGTTTCTTTTCTCTAGCTCGGCAATACGCTGCTCGGAAGACTGGATACCGAACTTCTTCCTATTTCTCGACCCCCAATAGTAGACTTGGTCTTCTTCTAGTCCGATTTTTGGACCAAATCGTTCTCGTTGTGGCTTGGTGGGGTGAGAATACACCGCAAAGAAAGCCGCAAGTGCATCTCTCTGAGCTTTGCTGTACTTCGACCTCGGAAGTCTCCTATAGACAGGAGCGGCTTCCGGCTCGATAGGTGGATCAGCAACCAAAATTGGTGCTTGGGGTAGTGGTTGCGGTTGTGGTTGTGGCTGGGTCGGCATGCTAGCATCGGCGCTATTGAGCATGCTCGGGGGAATTATTTCAGCCAGACCTTCAAAGATTGGGTTCTCTGAAGGACCTGCCTGAAACAAATCACTGAAAGAATTGACTCTCTTGGCCATTTTTGGGTTGGGAAGGGAGGATATCTTCTGGGAATTTGGGAGGTTTTCTGGGAAAACTCAAGAACAGATGAAGAACACGAAGAACACGAGAGAGAAAACGAGAGAAAGAGAGAGAGACTAAGGGAAATGCGTGAAATGACCTAAGGGAACTAACGCAAACCGAAGGGGAAGGGAACGGAATGGACGGACGCGTGTCCAAAGTCGATGACAAAGATCCGTAAATCACGGATCGAGCGACGAAAGTCGCAAAGGGAATAGTGGAACGCGCGCACGATTTATTAAACAATTCGGCCGACGCAAAAGTCGTGCGTCGGCCCAATCAAAATTTTTTCATTTTCATTTTTTATTTTTTTATTTTTATTTTTTAATACTTTACGAAAAGTCGTAAAGTGAACAGTGAAAACGCGTAGCACACGCGCTTGCCGACACTTTAAACGGGCTTGGACCATCGGAATGGTCTGGGCCTTAAAGTGGGCTTGGGCCAAAGAAATCTCCGGCCCTTATTGGTGGGCTTTAACTAATGGGCCTAAAAACGAACAGGCCCGACACACTAAATGGGCTTGGGTTACGGGTTTTGGGCTTCGTGAATGACACGAGCCCAATGGGCTAAAATTTTTATTTTTTTTTATTTTTTATTTTTTATTTTATTTTATTTTATTTTTTTTTTTTTTCGAAACCTAAACACTAACCAATCACACGAAACGGGCCTAAGGCCCAATAACAAATAAACAACAAACAAGCCCACAAGTAAAACAAACAGTAAAAATAAACAATTTCAAAACAGTAAAACAAAAACAAGCACTCTTTTTTTTATTTTTTTTATTTACAATTACAAATTTATTTTATTTATTTATTTTTTTTTTTATTATTTTTTATATTTTAAATAAATAACGAGAGTGAAAAGAAAACTTACCTTTTTACTCCCGAGGAAATCGAAAATCACCAACAAGACATCAACCTCAAGGTTTTTCAACCTTGACTTCCTAAACGTATGCTCCGATGTATGTGGTAGAATTTCCGAATAACCCGGATTATTCCCTATAAAAATTAAAAGGTTAGTAATAAAATTTACAAGTTAAAAACAAAATATTTACAAAGTTAAAAATAATAATGTCACAAATTATCTATACAAAATGAATGAATAAATTTTCCTATGTCTACGTATATTCCTATGTCTACGTATATTCCTATGTCTACGTATATTTTATTTACACAAAAATATTTTCTTTTGTCTGAATATAGTTGAAAAAAAAATGAAAGTTGATTCCAAGCGGTAACTCAAGGTGGACTTACGGCCTAGGTGCAATGCCTTGACTTAAATGACTTTCCGTGTTTTCAGAAGGCGAATGGCCAGATCACAAGAGATAAGCGAGAGGCAGGATTCATTTAGTGGACTAGTCCTCTGAATCCAATTTTACAAACCCGTCACCCAGAGTCTTGATCATATCTAGACACCATTCATGTGCCCCTTACTCAGTTGAGAAAGCACTTAAGTGTTCGACAATTCTCCAAGTGTTAATAAAGGCCGCCCTCAACCTCAAATAACCTTACGGTAAAAATGAAGGGTTTAGGCCAATATTAACAAAAGGACCTTACCTAATCCGTTCAAGTTACAACTTACAACAACAAAAAATAATCAACTATATAAAAGACACCTAAATATAATTACTAAGTGTAAAAATATAAACAAGTATAAATAAATGAGTATAAATAAAATTAACAAGTATTATTTACAAATAGTAAAAAGTCAACAGTCAAAGTCAACAGTCAAAAAGTCAACAGTAAAAAGTAAAAAGTCAAAGTAAATAGTAAAAACAATCCCCGGCGAGCCGGCGCCAAAATGATTAGATGTAAAACCTACGGTCATTAATTATTACCTAAATTCCTAACAATTGTCGTTGTAAAGCATAATGGGAAATAAAGGTTTTTCCCACAGAAGATTGTTATATTTACTTTTTAATGTCACGAAAAATTAAATTAAATAAAGAATTATTATTTACAAGTATAAAGAATAAAGAATATATATATACACAAAATTAAATAAACTATACAGTATTGTTTCTATTTACAAAAATATACATTATATACAAAAGTATTTTTGGGGGTTTTTGATAATTTTGAAAACAATAAAAAGAAATATTTTTGGATTTTTAATATTTTTGAAAACAAGAAAACACACACACAAATATTGTTTTGAAGATTAACCAACTCCCTAGCCATGAATCCGAAACTAACATATGTGGAATGCCCACACGGGTTATCATTCCCCAAATAAAACCTCTCCCATGAAATCAACCTAGTGAACGCTCATCTAGATTAAACATTTAAACATGCAAAGGTGATTAATCTAAACATGTCTAACGCATAGAAAAAGAGTTGTTAATTCAAGTGCGCGACCTAGCGAACGCTCGTCTATCCGCGATCCTCATTATTTAGTTTCAACATTAAAGATAAAACCAAACAAACAAAATTCACATAAGCTGCTAGAAGAATCAAATCAACTTCAATCCAATTTATTACACAAAATAGAAAATAAACAAACAATAACATTTCCCAAAATTATTCACGAATAGTTAATTAAACAAAAATAAATTATAATAAATAAACAGAGTTTGGGAAAAATGTTACTGTTGTGTCCATGAAAATGGACACTGTCTGGCAGGCGAAGGTGGCAGACTCAGCTATTGAAAATCGAACTTGTAACTTTGGATGTGGCGGGTGCGCAAAGCAATTGGGCTTGGACCTTGGGGTGTCCTTAGCAGATTTGAAGCATTGGGCCGGTCAAAGGAAGTCAACAGCCCAGTTTGACTTTTTCTTCTTCTCCTCAATTCTGGTCCGTGTCCTTCTTGGTCTTTTCCTCACCTCTTTGACTTTTCTTTCTTTTTTTTTTCTTCTCCTTCTTTTCCTCATCCCGTGCGTCTTCTTCCTCTAGTCTCCTTCTTTTTTTTTATTCTTCTCTTGCAGGTTGCAGCGGCAACAAGAGATGGATGCACGGGATGGCTTCAAGCGATCGACGAAGATGACGCCGGCGCGGAGGGGCCGAGACGGCGTCGGCGCAGCTTGCAGGCGGCGGTGGGCGATGAGGACGGGGATCGATCTGGGTTTGGTGACAGCAGCAGCTGGGCTATAGAAGACGGGCACCGGGGCGAGGTGATCCGGACCGATGGCGCCGGCCTTGAGAGTGCAGCAGCGACGGAAATTGCAGCGGCCAGGTTTGGGAACCGAGCCGGGCTCGGCGAATGGAACTGGATCGACATTGACGCCGGCAAGAGGAAGAATGGCTGGGCATTGATGGAGACGACGCCGGACTGAGGAGCTGCTTGGAGTGATGGCAGCAGAGAGCTTTCAAAACCTGCAAAAAGAAGAACAAACGTAATTAGATTGTATTGCTTGATGAATTGTGCTTGCAGGGGCTGCCATTAAATAGAGAATGGAAATGGGAAGGAGCCAAAGAGATGGTGGTGGCTGCCAACGCAGAGAAGGAAAATGGGAATGGAATAAAGCAGATTTGGAGATGATTCCCGAATGGAATTGAGGCCATGTGAGGGAGTGGAGGTGAAGGTGGAGCACTCAGATTATGGGTTAGTGGATTGCAGCAATGGTGTTGAATGCAGGTGATGGTTGAAAGCTGGTATCGTGTTGGAGATGCTGCGAACTCATGGTAGGAATAAGGATGGTGAAGTGCACTGGTGATTGCACGTGGTGGAATAATGGCTGGAAAGCCAAAGGGAACATGGGCTGCTCGGCAATGTTGATGAACTAACAAAAATTCAAAATAAAACTAATTAATGTATTATAAATAAAAATAAAAATAAATATAAACAATAGAAATAATTCTAAAATATAAATAATAAAAATATAAACATGGGAAAATAAAATGGAGATTTAAAATATGTTCTGCCACCGCGTGTGGTGGTTGTGCCGCCTGATGTGGTGGTTCGCCGACAAACTTGCCGGAATTCGGAACGGTTTCCGAAATCTTCGTACATTAACTGGGCCCACATCCTCAAAATGACCGGTGTCATTTTGACATCTGAAAAGTCACGGTTGACTTTTCGGAATTGCACTGAAAACCTCCAAAATTCACCTGTTATGTGAAAATTAGCATTTTTCTCATATTTTCCCTAAAAGAACAAAAACAAATATTAAACAAACAAATAA
The DNA here is from genome assembly GCA_030142095.1 of Rubus idaeus. NCBI lineage: Eukaryota > Viridiplantae > Streptophyta > Magnoliopsida > Rosales > Rosaceae > Rubus > Rubus idaeus. Next base: position 13,858,615 of record CM057968.1, on the reverse strand, counting down.
GCTTTCAGAATAGCAAAATCCAGTAATTAAAGGCACTTTGTGAACGTATTTTACGTTCACATCAAGTATAAAGAATATATATATACATATGTACAAAGTAAAAAGGGGTTTAAGAGATAAATTGAATGAAATAAATTAATTAAATTACAAAGAATAAATTAAATAAGATGGGATGAAACACAAAGTATATAAAGTTCAGCCACAAGTATACAAGTTTACCAATTATTGGACCGAAAATTAACCAAGTTCCCTAGCCATGAAACCGAAATTAACATATGTGGAATGCTGGACCGCCAATTATCATTCCCCAAATAAAACCACTTTCATGAAAATTAACCTAAGCGACCGCACCTAGATTAACCAATCAAACATGCAAAGGTAGCTAATCAAAACATGTCCAACGCATAAAAGAAGAGTTGTTAATTAAAGTGCACGACCTAGTGGGACCGCCCATCTATCCGTGATCCTTTTTATTTGTTTCCGACCTCTTTCCAAAGCCTTTACTACTTGTGAATTAGAATTAAAACCCTAATTCTAGCACCAATTATATGCAATCATCTTAAGTTTGCAACCTTAAAACAAAAACATATAAAAGTTCTCTACTAAAACAAAATCAAATAAACGGAGTCACATAAACTACTAGAAGAACTAATTAATTAGGATCCAACAATTAAATAAATCCATAAACAAGGGCTGAATATTATATAAATCATGTCATGTTAACTAATACAAAGAATAATCAAGTAACAAAGAGGCATAAATTTAAAGGCTAAGTCGAAATACACCGTATGAATAGCATGAAGATCTTGAAACCACATCTTGAATCCTTGACCACAAGTAATCCAAGCTGTGAAGACAAGGTGATGATGGTGATGGTGATGTTGAATAGGGGCTGGTGGTGATGGTGTAGACGCCTTCTCCTCCTCCTTGAAGTCTTGAAAACCCTAAATACTAGAGAATGGAAATATGATGTGAGAAGAGAAAGAGGAGGGTTTGTCCCTCCTCATTGGGGTGTGTTTGAAGAGAAGAATGAGGCTGCTATTTATAGGAGAATGGAGAGGAAGAAGAAGACAATGCAAGAAATAAAGAAAGAAAGGGAAGAGAAGTGGAATTTAAGTGGGAGATAAAGAAATGGTAAGTGGCATGGTGGAAATGTAATGGGTTGCAATTAACCATTTATTTAGGTAAAAGAAATCAACACTAATGGTATGGGTAGAAAGAAGAGGGAAGAATATAGGGGTGAGTGGAGCATTGAAAATAAAAGAAGATGAAAGAAATAAAAAGCAGGCAGCACTGAGCTAGTCCCACTTAGAACGGAATAATGCACGTTTGAACGGTTGGATGATTCTTAAATTTTAATACAGAATATATAACACACACATGCAGCGTGTATCAAAATTACGGCTGGATCCAACGGTGCAATTGGGAGATATGGGCTTCGCAAGTTGACTAATCTGCACAGGCAGAATGTCCGAAAATCTGGGCTTGGGCCTTTTCTCATGCTTTGTGAACTTGGGCCTTCCTTCATGGATTTGGGCCTTCCATCTTGGGTTTGGGCCTCCTTCTTGGGTTTGGGCCTTCCATCTTGGGCCTCATGGCAGACCACCTCTTAATTGGGCCTCGCAAAAGCCCATTAGACTTCGTTTCTGCACATGTTCACATTAATACATCATTTTGGACTCAAATATGGAAACTAAGCAAAAATAGCAAAGTTACAATGAAATCATAGCCAAATAGTAGGGAAAATACATTAAAAACGTCACACTTTGTGCTCCTATCAAGGACCAACAAGCGAAGGGGAGATCCGAGCAAGCCCCCTGGAGTCAATCGTACTGCTGGTTGTTCTGTCGTTCATCTTTCCCATCACACCAGGATCTTTGAGTTCCTCAAAGATGTGCATACAAGACCGTTGTGGGATAGTATGTCGATGGACAGCTCGGTGCGTCTGCTAGCAAATTTCACCATCGGTCTTGACCAGCGGAACCAGATTTCGGTGCTCGCCATAGATAGTCACAACGACTTCCTTATACTTCAGGAGTGTTGCACCGATGCAACAGGGTCGTCTGTGATTTATGCGCCGATTAACCATTCCATTCTCCAGTGTTTGCTATGTGGAGTTCAACCGGAGCCATTTCCGCTTATGTCTTCAGGCTTCTCCATTCTGCCAAACGTATCCGGAGCTGTTCTTGATGGAACACTACTGACTATGGTGTTCCAGATCTCGGTGAAGGCTACATCAGCTAAATCTGCCGTGGAGTCGGCAACAACACTCGTCCAGGACACACTTCAACGGATCAGAACCGCAGTCAACTAAGGAGCAAACGTTGGATGCAAGGCCCTGCTAGCCTTGTTTGTGACTGTTGGTGACTTGCTTCGGGAGGAGCTTAATGATCTTCAAGGGGGAGTTTTTCTTTAACCTTTCTGTTTATTTTTGTTTCCTTTTTAATTTGTATAAATGTTTGTGTGTTTATTTCTGTTGTGTGTTTCAATTCAATAATCATGCTTGAATTTCTCATTTCATGAAATATTTGTCTAACATTGAGGACAATGTTTAATTCAAGTGTGGGGGGAAGGTTTATTAAAAAAAAAAGAAAAATTTGAAAAATTCAAAAATTCAAAATAATATTTTGCTTGTTTTCGTTTTCTACTGTAACGGTATCTCGACTAAATCATACTTACTCCCTTGGTAGCGTTGAACCTACCATTGCACTAAGTGAGTCCCTGTGGTCACGTATTGTTACGTAAATTGAAAAAAAAATCAAAAAAATCAAAAAAATCAAAAATTACAAAAATATTTGCTTCTGTTTGTGTGTTTTTGTGTGTTTATTTGTATTCGTGTTCTGTTCTTTCCAACCCCGATGATGAATTGAGTTTAATTGTTGTGATTAGGAGAATGTTTATTATATGCCAAGGCTTTGTGTGATTTGTTTTGGATTTAATTTGCATAACTTGTGATTGCTCGAAATTCCATGTTCACATAACCTGTGTTGATTAATTGATTGCAATCCGAGAAGCACATTTGAACATACATTGTCATGCATACCCAGAAATTGTGAGAATTTGAGCCTGTTGAATATTCACATGTATGCATTATTCATACATTTACTCGTTCTTCATGTGTGCACAATTCATGAGTTTTTGAACCTAGAACTTGCTCATTGACCTCTCGAAACTTTTTATTAATCTGTGATGAATTGAAAATGATTAAGGCATTAGTTGAGCACCATGGCCAAATATTCACCATCCATCTAAACACGAACTTTAGGAACCCCTTTTGAACTGATAACTCATTAGCCGCTTCTTTTGTTCACCCACACCATCTCACCCATGTTTTATTGTGTTTGCAAGACGATGATAGTGACTTCTTGTGTTCTTATGTTTTGGGTTTTGATTTGTATGGTAGTATACCAAAAGGCAAGTGTGGGGGTGTATTTATTTTGTTGTATTTGTTCAAAGAAAGAAAAAAAAAATCAGAAATAAAAAGAAGGAATAAATTCCTCAAAGAAAAAAAAAATAGAAAAGAAAGAAAGAAAAAAAAATGTCAGAAAGAGAAATTCCAAAAATAGAGTTATTTTCTTGTATTATTTTCAATAAAAGGTTGGAGGAGAATAAGAGTTGTTTCGGGTTTAGCATAGGTATGAGTTTCAAAGTCGTTGATTTGTCTTGCAAACATGTGGAACATTTATCATTTCTAGTCTTTCCCTTCCATTTACCATTTACCATTCATTCACCATTCATTCATTCACCCTTTGGCCCCATTACACCATTGAAAGCCCTTATGATTTAATGATTTGTGGATTAATCGTAGAGAGTTGGTTAATGAGCAAGCTTATGGGAACACTACTTGTGCAATTGTTATGAGAGTAAACACTTAACCCTAAACACTGAGCGGAAATATTTAGTGAATCTTGTGAGTTTTAGTGGTTAGTGTTGTTCATTTGTGCCAATTTGATTGTTTGAAATTAATTGTACACTCGGTTTTCACACACTTCACTCGAGCACGAATAAGATGTCCATGTTAAATACTTAGCAAATTCGTGAGCCTTGGTATATAGTTTTTATTCTCCTGATTATAATTCTTTGAACTCGTTGAGGGTTATGGTTGGAAAGAATTTATGTTTTGTGTTTCCCTTTCTGTATTGTGTTTTTCTGTTTTTAGTTCTGTGTTTGCTAGAGGACTAGCATTAGTTCAAGTGTGGGGGTGTGATGTGAACGTAAAATACGTGCACAAAGTACCTTAATCGCTTGGATTATGTTAGTCCAAAAGCCTAATATTGTATATTTAATATTGTTTTAGTTGTTTCAGGGAAATTACGAAGAAAATGCTATATTTGTACAAAAAGGTACATTTTAGAGGTTTTAGCGCGAATCCGAAGATTGAATCGAAAAGTCAACCGTGAGTTTTCGATATTAAATGACACCGGTCATTTCTCGGATGTGGAGATCAAAGCTTGTACGAAGATTTCGAAAAACGTTTTCGAATCCCGGCAATTTTGCCGGCGAACCACCACATAAGGCGGCGCAACCACCACTCGCGGTGGCCAGAATATATTTTCTAAACCTCCATTTATTTCCCTCTATAATTATAATTTATTTCTATTTACTTTTAATTATTTAGTTTAAATAAATTACTATTATTATTTTTGTTATTTTAGTTTATTGTTATTATTTTATTTTATCCTTTTCTTTTATTTTATTTTATTTTCTTTTCTTTTCTTTTCTTGTCCGTTGACTTTACATTTGACTCTGCAGGTTGTTCTTGTTTCTTTGCCGGCCATACATCACCCATAATTCAATCCGTGCTCCATTTTCTCAATGATCATCCTTCAATTCAAATCATCCTTTGCAGCTGTCATTCACCTTGATTTCAAATTCAAAATTCAAGCATCTTCCCATCTGCAATCCATATAACCCACACAGCTCACCTTGCCAAAACAAGCCGAGGCCGGGGGGGCTCTTCTTCTTCCTTCTTCTTCCTTTTCTTTTCTTCTTTTCTTCTCTCTGCACCCGTCACTTTCTCTCCACACCCATCTCCAATTTCACTCTCTGTTCTTCCTCTCTTCACTGTCACCGTCACCAACTCAAGCTCACCGGAGTCCCCCCTCTCCATCACGGCTACATCATCTCACCCCACCACCATCTCCACCGGTCTAGCTCACCATCTGCAATTAATCAACAACTTTCTTCCTCTCATTTCCAATTCAATTTCAATCTCTAATCACTTCACCTGCAAAGCAACAACAAGTTCACAACAGCCCACTTCACTACAATTCAATCCACAAGCCATCGATCCACTAGCGCCACCATCTCCCCGTCTTCTGCCCCCGGCGTCCCTTACGTCGTACCTGCAATTGCCGAGCCCGTGCTCGGCCCACACTCGTGCCTCCTCTCGTGCACGCCTCGCACCTCCTACCGACGCCAATCTCTCTGGCCGTTCTTCTCGTTCCCATCCGTGATTCATCCGGAATCACGACGCCGTCGTCGATCTGCCGCTCCTCCGAGAGACCCGCGTCTCTCACCGCTTCGCCGCAAAGCCCGCAGCTGCCGGGCCGTCACCGTCAACAATCTCATCGCCGCCGCACCTCTCGTACCGCCGCCGCCGCGCCGTGCCGCTTCTGCCATCATCGACCCAACCCTCACTTCTCGGACGCCGCCACTCACGAACCCAAGACCCGACGTCCTCTCTCTGGGTTTCTCGCCGTCTTTTCCTCCATCCCGTGCTCACCAAATCTGCCGCCGTAGCTGTTCTCTCCGCCAGCGTCTCCGACGAGCCCAGCTCTGCCCCGCCGGCTTCACAGCCCGCGCCGTTCAAAGCCCAGCAGCACCAACGCACCATCTCTCTCTCTGGTCTGAAGATGAGAAAAGAAAAATGAAGAATGAGATGATGTGGTCTAAGAGAAGAAGCACGGGTCAACAAGTCAAAGGGCTAAAGAAGGAAGTCACGGTCAATAAACTGAAATTGACTTTCTGTTTTGGGCCTCAAGCCCAAAAGTCCAAGGCCCAAATTTGCTAAGGACACCCGCAGGCCCAATCCCAAAGTGCTCTTTGCACCCGAATCTCCGAGCCTTCACCGAATTAAATGAGCATTTCTTTTCTCTCAAACTCATTTTAATTTTATTTGTTTAAATATTTGTTGTGTGAAACTATTTGTTTAATTTCTATTTATATTTGGTTAATTTAAATTGTATACTTGAATATTTTCTAAATTAAATTGTGATTTATATATTTGTGAGTTAAGTTTATTTTTAGTTTAATTATTTCAATTTGTTTGTTTAGATAAATTTGTTAATTATTTTGTGTTTAGAAAAATAAGAAAAATCCTAAAAATTGTTATTTGTGTTAAGGAAATTAGGTTACGATTTTACTAATTAGGTTTTAGGCCTCCAATCCCTGTGGTTCGACAATCCCGAGTCTAATTTACTATTTCCTATATTTTGACAACCAATCATGAGGCCCATGAAGGAAAGGCCCAAACCCAAGAAGAAGGCCCAAATCCATGAAGGAAGGCCTGATAGGTTCATAATTGTACAACTTTTTATATCAATTTCCCTACATTTTTGTTGTTAGTTTCTCATAAATTTGTGTTATTTATTTAGTTTTTGTGTTTGTAGGTTTCCTATTGCAAATAAGAGAAAAGAAGTTAAGTTGAGGAAAATAAGCAAAGTGTCGGAAATTTACGAAGTCTAATGGGCTTTTTCGAGGCCCATTAAGAGGTGAGCTGCCGTGAGGCCCAAGATGAAGGCCCAAATCCATAATGAAGGCCCAAACCCAAGATGAAGGCCCAAATCCATGAAGGAAGGCCCAAGTCCATGAAGGAAGGCCCAAGTTCACAAACCATGAGGGAAAGGTCCAAGCCCATTTTCGAACAATCTGCCTGTGCAGATCTGTCAACTTTGGAAGCCCATATCTCCTAATTCAACCGTTGGATCCAGCTGTATTTTTGATACACGATGCACGTGTGTGTTAGGTATTCTGGATTCAAATTTCAGAATCATCCAACCGTTCAAACTTCAATTATGCCGTTCTAAGTGGGCATAGCTCAGTGCTGCCTACTTTCTAATTCTTTCTTCTTCTTTATTCTCAATGCTCCACTCACCCCCATTTTTCCATCCATCTCACCAACCCATATTTGTTGCTTTCTCCCCACAACATTAGTGTTTAATTTCTTTTTGGTAAATAAATGGTTAATTGCCATATGATTCCATTTCCACCACCACTTACCATTTCTTTATCTCCCATTCACATTCCACTTCTTTTCCCTTTCTTTGTTTATTTCTTCCATTGTCTTCTTCTTCCTCTCCATTTTCCTATAAATAGGTGCCTATTTCTCTTCACCAATACACACCCCAATGGGGAGGGACAAACCCTCCTCTTTCTCTTCTCCCTCTCACATCATATTTTCCATTCTCTAGTATTTAGGGTTTTCAAGGCTTCAAGGAGGAGAAGAAGGAGATGTCACCATCACCACCAGCCATCAACCACACATGTTCATCACCATCATCACCTTGGGAATCTCGGCTTTGGATTGCTTGCTTTCAAGGATTCAAAGATCCGTGGTCTTCGAGTTCTTCATGTTCTCCATATGGTGTAATTCTACTTTATTCTTTAAATTCTCTATTGAGTTCCTCTTTGTTGCTTGATTATTCTTTGTATTAGTTAACATGACATGATTTATATAATTTTCAGCCTATATTTATGAGTTTATTTAGTTATTGGATCCTAATTAATTAGTTCTTCTAGTAGCTTATGTGACTCCGTTTACTTGATTCTGTTTTATAGAAAACTTTTATGTGTTTATGTTATAGGGTTCGAAACTTATAATATTTGCATATAATTGGAGCTAGAGTTAGGGATTACAATTCACCTAATAGTTTTGGAAACCTAATTCACGAGTAGTAAAGGCTTTGGACAAAGGTCGGTGTCAAATAAAAAGGATTGCGGACATATGAACTTTGTCATAATGGGTCGTGCACTTTGATTAACAACTCTTCTTCTATGCGTTAAACATGGTTTGACTAGCTAGCTTTCTAGACTAAGATGGCGTGTTTAATTGGTTAATCTAGGTGCTTTCACTTAGGTTAATTTTCGTAGAGAAGTTTTATTTGGGGAATGGTTAGCTTCTAACTTTCCACATATGTTAATTTCGGTTTCATGGCTAGGGAACTTGGTTAATTTTCGGTCCAATGATTAATAAACTTGTGTATATGTGGCTGTAATTTATATATTTTATGTTCCATCCCATCTTATTTAATTTATTCTTTGTAGATTTAATTAATTTATTTCATTCAATTTATCACTCAATCCCCCCTTTTACTTTGTACATATGTATATATTCTTTATACTTGTTAATAATAATTCTTTATTTTATTTAATTATTTGTGACATTTTTTGTTAGGTACACCCTTTGATCTCCGTTGTGAACGATACCCTACTATGCACTATACTACTACCGATAGGGTTTTTTTTTAAATTGATGCTCCTTTTGAGCATGTCAATTTTTGGATTTGTTAATTATTTTGTGTTTAGAAAAATAAGAAAAATCCTAAAAATTGTTATTTGTGTTAAGGAAATTAGGTTACGATTTTACTAATTAGGTTTTAGGCCTCCAATCCCTGTGGTTCGACAATCCCGAGTCTAATTTACTATTTCCTATATTTTGACAACCAATCATGAGGCCCATGAAGGAAAGGCCCAAACCCAAGAAGAAGGCCCAAATCCATGAAGGAAGGCCCAGGTTCACAAAGCATGAGGAAAGGCCCAAGCCCAGATTTTCGGACAATCTGCCTGTGCAGATCAGTCAACTTGCGAAGCCCATATCTCTCAATTTCACCGTCAGATCTAGCTGTACTTTTGATACACGCTGCATGTGGATGTTAAGTGTTCGGCATTAAAATTTCAGAATGATCTAACCGTCCATACGTCCAGAATTCCACTCCAAGTGCGCACTGCTCAGTGCTGTCTGCTTTTTATTTCTTTCCTTTTCCTTTATTCTCAATGCTCCACTCACCCCCATATTTCCACCCATCTCACCTAACTATCTTTGTTTCTTTCTCTCCATACCATTAGTGTTTGATTTCTTTTACCTAAATAATTGGTTAATTGCCATATGACTACATTTCCACCATTCCACTTACCATTTCTTTTCTACCACTCACATTCCACTTCTCTTCCCTTTCTTTCTTTATTTCTTTCATTGTCTTCTTCTTCCTCTCCATTCTCCTATAAATAGCAGCCTCATTCTTCTCACCAATTCACACCCCAATGGGGAGGGACAAACCCTCCTCTTTCTCTTCTCCATCTCACATCATATTTTCCATTCTCTAGTATTTAGGGTTTTCAAGTCTTCAAGGAGGAGGGGAGCTGTTTACACCATTACCACCAGCCATCAACCATCATCACCACCATCATCATCACCTTGGGAATCTCGGCTTTTGAGTTACTCGCGTGAGGATTTAAGAGTTTGTGATCTTCGAGTTCTTCCTACTTTCCATATGGTGTACTTCAACTTATTCTTTAATTACTCTTTTTGAGTTCCTCTTTGTTGCTTGTTTATTCTTTGTACTAGTTAACATGACATGACGTTTATAATTTTCAGCCTATATTTTATGAGTTTATTTGATTGTTAGATCCTGATTAATTAGTTCTTCTAGCAGCTTATGTGACTCCGTTTATTTGATTCGGTTTTATTGAATCTTTTATGTGTTCTTGTTTTAAGGTTCGAAACTTAAGATGATTGCATGTAATTTGTGCTAGAATTAGGGTTTTAATTCTAATTCACAAGTAGTAAAGGCTTATCAAACGGGTCGGAATCAAAATAAGAAGGATCGCGGATAGACGAGCGTTCGCTAGGTCGCGCACTTTAATTAACAACTCTTCTCCTATGCGTTAGATATGTTATTGATTGATCACCTTTGCATGTTTAATTGTTTAATCTAGATGAGCGTTCACTAGGTTAATTTTCATAGAAGAGGTTTTATTTGGGGAATGATAACCCGTGTGGGCATTCCACATATGTTAGTTTCGGTTTCATGGCTAGGGAACTTGGTTAATTTTCGGTCCAATAATTGGTAAACTTGTGTATATGTGGCTGAACTTTATATTCTTTATGTTTCATCCCATCTTATTTAATTTATTATTTGTAATTTAATTTATTTATTTCATTCAATTTATTTCTTTAACCCCCTTTTTACTTTGTACATATGTATATATTCTTTATACTTGTTAATAATAATTCTTTATTTTATTTAATTCTTTGTGACATTTTTTGTTAGGTACACCCTTTGATCTCCGTTGTGAACGATACCCTACTATGCACTATACTACTACCGATAGGGTTTTTTTAAATTGATGCTCCTTTTGGGGCGTGTCAATTTTTGGCGCCGTCGACGTGGATTGAAAATGTTCCTAACCTAATATTTTTTTTTTGTTAATACTGTTTATAATTTTTTGTAATTATTACTGTTTTTATTACTTGTATATAATTACTGTTTACTTTTTATTGTTTATAATTTTACTATTTTTTTAACTGTTCATATTACTTGTTTATATTACTTGTCTATATTACTTGTGAATAGTTGTTGTTATTACTTGTTTTTAATACTTGTTCATATTTTGTTACACTTAGTAATTTATTTAGGTGTTTTTTTTATATAGTTGATTATTTTTTGTTGTTGTAAGTTGTAACTTGAACGGAATAGGTAAGGTCCTTTTGTTAATATTGGCCTAAACCCTTCATTTTTACCGTAAGGTTATTTGAGGTTGAGGGCGGCTTTTATTAACACTTGGAGAATTGTCGAACACTTAAGTGCTTTCTCAACTAAGTAAGGGGCACATGGATGGTGTCTAGGTCGAGACCCTGGGTGACAGGTTTTGGATTCAGAGGACTATAGACAGACGAAAGTCGATAGGGGCTTGCCTCCGTAGTCCACCAAATGAATCCTGCCCCTCGCTTATTCTCATATGATCTGGCCATTCGCCTTCTGAAAACACGGAAAGTCATTTAAGTCAAGACATTGCACCTAGGCCGTAAGTCCACCTTGAGTTACCGCTTGGAATCAACTTTCATTTTTTTTCAACTATATTGAGGCAAAAGAAACTGTTTTTGTACACTTTAGGTATATTGGATCAAACATGACTTTAAGATGGGTAGCTGTTTCAGTCCCATTGCACATTGAAGTCCTCTGTTCCCGTACCTAAGTGTATTGTGTAAATAAAATTTATGTAGACATAGGAAATTTTATTTATTCATTTTGTATAAATAATTTGTGATACATTTTTAACATTGTAAATATTTGTTTTTATTTTGTAAATTTATTACTAACCTTTTTATTTTGTATAGGAAATAATCCGGGTTTATCAGAAATTCTACCACATACATCGGAGCATACGTTTGGAAGTCAAGGTTGAAAAACCTTGAGGTTGATGTCTTGTTGGTGATTTTTCGGTTTCCTCGGGAGTAAAAAGGTAAGTTTTCTTTTCACTCTCGTTATTTGTTTTTAAAAAAAATAAAAATAAAATAAAAAAAATAGAAAATTTGTAATTGTAAATAAAAAAAAAATATTGTGTTTGTTTTTGTTTTACTGTTTTGTAATTTTTACTGTTTATAATTACTGTTTGTTTTATTTTTGGGCTTGTTGTTTGTTTGTTATTGGGCCTTAGGCCCGTTTGTGTGATTGGTTAGGGTTTTAGGTTTCGAAAAGAAAAATAAAAAAAATAAAAAATAAAAAATTTGGCCCATTGGGCCCGTGTCATTCCCGAAGCCTGAAACCCGTAACCCAAGCCCATTTAGTGTGTCGGGCCTGTTCGTTTTTAGGCCCATTAGTTTTAAGCCCACCTAATAATGGGCCGGAGTTTTCTTTGGCCCAGGCCCACTTTAAGGCCCAGACCATTCCGATGGCCCAGGCCCATTTAAAGCGTCGGCAAGCGTCAGCGCGTGTGACACGCGTTTTCACTATTGACTTTACGACTTTCGCGTAAAGATTTGGTTAAATAAAAAGAAAAATTCTTATTGGACCGTCCCGCGACTTTCGCGTCGGCACGATAATTAAAAAAAAATAAAAAATAAAAAATGAAAAAAATATTTGATTGGGCCGACGGACGACTTTTGCGTCGGCCGATTTGTTTAATAATCCGCATGCGTGTCAACTGTAGCCTTTGCGACTTTCGTCGCTCGATCCGCAATTTGCGGATCTGTGTCTGTGGCACGTGTGCGTACGTGCGTCTGTTCCTTTCCCTTGATTTGTGTCTATGTGTTTCATTCCATTCATTTTGCATTCATTTTCACTTAGTTCCCTTTTAGTCTCGCTAAATTTTCTCTCGTTTGTTCATACTGTTCTTCACTTGTTCTTAGTTATTTTTCCAGAAAGTTATTCTCCCTCCCAACCTAGAAATGGCCCAAAGAGTGAATTCTTTCAGTGAGTTGTTTCATTCTAGTCCTCCAGAGAGTGATTTCTTTGAAGGCTTGGATGAAATCATTCCACCAAGCATTCTAGATACTGTTAATGCTAGCATGCCGGATGTGCCGAACCAGAACCGAACCACAAGCACCAATCCGAGTGCTGATCCACATGTTGTTGTTGTTGCTGGTCCTTCCCGAAGCGTACGAGAGGCCCGAGGACGAGATTCACCAAAGAGCAAAATGATGCGTTGACCGACTTTTACACGGTGAATCCTCACCCACTCAAACTGCACGAGCAAGGTTTGCTATAGAACTCGGGTTAACTGAAAATAAGGTCTACAAGCGGGGAAGGAGATTTCATGATAAGCACGGTATCCGTCGGAGGAGCAGATTTATGCCGATCTAATAAGAAGAAACGAGGAGCTGATGAGTAAGAATGAGGAGCTTCAAGAGCAGAACCAGAAACTCATCGATGCTCTTCACGGCGGCATTTGTCCCCGGTGTGGAGGTCTCGTTCCGCACCCGGATGTGCATCGATCAAGATTCGAAGTTGTTCCTCCGGAGCCTGTTCTTGTCTTGTCCGATGATTCAATCGACATGGATGACTTGCGAAGGGATGTGCGGAGCCTCGTGCCAACATTACTCGAGCGCTCATCCTCTCGTGTGCCATCCGACAACATTCGGGACCTGCTCATGATCTCGTTGGGTTTCATTCCGACCAGATCGCCGATATCGTGAACAAAGCCAAAGACGAACTCATGCTCTTGGTCGCCTGCTGGTTTTCCCCATGGATCTATTCCTCAAATCCCATCACTTCCATTCATCCCGAAACTCTTAATCATGCCGAGTACTTGCGAGTGTCTCAACGAGCCGAGCCTACACCATATTTCATATCGAAGCCTCGAGACACTCGACGACCATTCACTGAATCCAACCACCATCGTTCGGATTTTAATGGATGTTGGTCAATGGTTGCTCATCTTCTCGTAGCTTGGTCACCAATGCCCATACCTTGGAGGTCCTGTTCTCCGGGATAGAAGAAAGCTACAAGGAGCGAGTGCAAGTGATGTCTGCCGAGTTTCTAGTGCCAACACACAATGTTTCAACTCGTGAAGTCCGGTTTGTTCGTTCCTCTCACCAACAATTGGATGGAAGTTGGATTGTTGTGGATGTCTCTGTGGATGAAATGAGCTCAAATCCAAGGCCTTCCGTGAGATCAAGATGCCGAAAACGTCCTTCCGGATGCCTGATACGTGATCTGCAGAATGGATCCTCCTTTGTCACGTGGGTGGAGCATGTTGATGTGCGAGAAAAAGATTTAACCCCCTTATTTAAACCTTTTGTTGAATCAGGTTTTGCATATGGAGCGAAGCGTTGGTTGGCACCTCTTCAACGACATGCCGAGCGCTACATGTGCGTGATGGGGATTCACACTTCACCTAGTGACTCAATCATTTCACCAGGAGGGAGAAGAAGCCTTGCTAAGATGGCAAACCAGATGGCGGTAAGTTTCTTCAACGACATCACCAACTCGACTTACCATCATTGGACTGCATCAAACAAAACGGGAGACACACATATGGAGGTTAGGACCAACAAGCGAAGGGGTGATCCTAGCCAACCCCTTGGACTCGATCGTACTGCTGGCTGTTCTGTCAAGCACTTCTCCCATCACACAAGAATCTTTGATTTTATCAGAGACGTACAGACAAGGCATTTATGGGATAGTGTGTCGATAGACAGTTCAGTACATGTGCTTACAAACTTCACCACTGGTCTTGACCCACGAAATTCTATCTCCGTTTTGGGCATAAGTAATCACGTCGACTTCCTCATACTCCAGGAGTGCTTCACAGATTCAACGGGGTCGTACGTGATTTATGCGCCTATCGATCAAGCAACCTTCCAGTCCATGTTATGTGGAGTTGACCCGGAGCCTTTTCAATTGATGTCATCTGGCTTCTCCATTCTGCCTGATGTATCCGGAGACGTACTTGATGGAACTCTACTGACGTTAGTGTTCCAGATCTCAGTGAAGGCAAATTCAGCCAGACGTGCTGTGGATTTGGCAACAGGCACGGTCCAGGACACACTCAAAAAGATCAAAGCCGCAGTCAACTAAGGAGCAAACGTTGGATGCAAGGCCCTGCTAGCCTTGTTTGTGACTGTTGGTGACTACCTTCGGGAGGAGCTTCATGATCTTCAAGGGGGAGTTTTTCTTTAACCTTTCTGTTTATTTATGTTTGTGTGTTTGCTTTTGTTTCTTTTTGTTGTGTGTTTAAATTCAATAACCATGCTTGAATTTCTCATTTCGTGAAATATCTGTCTAACATTGAGGACAATGTTTAATTCAAGAGTGTGGGGGAAGGTTTATTAAAAAGAAAAGAAAAAAAAAATTCAAAAATTCAAAAATTCAAAAAAATAATTTACTTGTTTTTGCTTTCTACGGTAACAATATATCGACTAGATCATACTTACTCCCTTGGTAGCGTTGAACCTACCATTGCACTTAGTAAGTCACTGTGGTCACGTGTTGTTACCCTAATAAAAAAAAATTGAAAAAAAAATAGTTTTGTAAGCTCGTTTGTTTCGCACTGGCTTTGGAGCTATCGAGTCTTAGAAAGTGCTTGTTCGTTTATTTGAGCTATATCATTTTAAAAAAAAAATCAATCAAAAAAATAAAAAAAAATCAAAAATTACAAAAATATTTGCTTCTGTTTTGTGTGTTTTGTCCTTTGTTCTTTCCAATCCCAAGGATGAATTGAGTTTAATTGTTGTGATTAGGAGAATGTTTATTATATGTCAAGGCTTTGTACAGTTTGCTTTGGATTTAATATGCATAACTTGTGATTGCTCGAAATTCCATGTTCACATAACCTGTTTCGATTAATTGATTGCAATCCGAGAAGCACATTTAAACATACATTGTCATGCATACCCAGAAAATGTGAGGATTTGAGCCTATTGAATATTCACATGTATGCATCTTTCATACATTTACTCGTTCTTCATGTGTGCACAATTCATGAGTTTTGAACCTAGAACTTGCTCAGAGACCACTTGAAACATTTTGTTAATCTGTAATGAATTAGAGATGATTAAGGCATTAGTTGAGCACCATGGCCAAAATATTCACCATCCATCTAAACACGAACTTTAGGAATCCCCTTTTGAACTAAACACTCATTAGCCTTTTCTTTTGTTCACCCACACCATCTCACCCTTGTTTTATTGTGTTTGAAAGACGATGATAGTGACTTCTTGTGTTTTTATGCTTCGGATTTGTATGGTAATATACCAAAAGGCAAGTGTGGGGGTGCATTTTATTTTGTTGTAATTGTTCAAAGAAAGAAAAAAAAATTCAAAAACAAAAAGAAGGAATAAAGTTCCTCAAGAAAAAAAGAAAAGAAAAAAAAGAAAGAAAGAGAAATTCCAAAAATAGAGTTATTTTGTTATATTATTTTCAATAAAAGGTTGGAGGAGAATAAGAGTTGTTTCAGGTTTAGCATAGGTATGAGTTTCAAAGTCGTTGATTTGTCTTGCAAACATGTGAAACATTTTTCATTTCTAGTCCTTTCATTTCATTTACCATTTTCCATTCACCATTCATTCACCCTTTGGCCCCATTACACCATTGAAAGTTGATGTGAGCGTAAAATACGTTCACAAAGTGCCTTTAATTACTGGATTTTGCTATTCCGAAAGCTTAATTGTCTGTTTAATGTTTGTTTTCGTGTTTTTAGGGAAAATACCAGGAAAATGTCAATTTGCACATAATAAGTGAATTTTGGAGATTTTCAGTGTAATTCCGAAAAGTCAACCGTGACTTTTCAGATATCAAAATGACACCGGTCATTTTGAGGATGTGGGCCCAGTTAATGTACGAAGATTTCGGAAACCGTTCCGAATTCCGGCAATTTGTCGGCGAACCACCACATCAGGCGGCACAACCACCACACGCGGTGGCAGAATATATTTTTAATCTCCATTTTATTTTCCCATGTTTATATTTATATTTATTTTTATATTTATATGAATTTTTATATTTTATACTTTTTGTTTATTTTTGATTTTATATTTATTTTTAATTGTTAATTTATTTAATTTATTTTGTTTTTGTTTGCAGCACCACCATCACCAACCAAGCCGCCCACGTTCACCTCACATGGCTGCTTCTCACTGAGATTCCAATTCCTCACATGGCCGGCTCCCTCTTTTCTACCACTACCATCACAAATCCATCGCACTCCATAGACAATCACAGCTCACTCCACCAACGCAAATCTCCATATCGGCTCGTTCCATTCTCCACTTCCTTCTTGCGTTGGCAGCCACCACCATTCCTTGGCTCCTTCCCATTTCCATTCTCTATTTAAGAGCAACACCTGCAAGCACAATTCACCAATCTCACAATCTAATTATCTTCTTTTGTTTTGCGGGAAGCTCTCAATCAATATGCAGCTGCTACGGCTCTTCATTTTCAGCCATGCCGGCGACGCCAATCTGCTCTGCCCGGCCATGGCACCGCATCCCCAGGTCACCTCGCCGTCGCTTCTTCCTTCCTCCGCCGGCGACGTTTCAAACCCAGCCGGATTCCAGCTCACCTCACCGCGCTGCCGCCGCACTCCAAGTCACTGCAATTAAATTGCAGCAGCTGCGCCGCACCAAATCCATGGAGCCCAATCACTCACCTGCTCCGGCGTCGTTCGCAATTCCTCATCGCCGCAATTCCGTCGCTGCTGCACTCTCAAGGCCGGCGCCATCAGTCCAGATCACCTCGCCCCGGTGCCCGTCTTCTATAGCCCAGCTGCTGTTCGTCGCCGGATTCCCTTCCTCCTCCGCGAAGCCCAGAACTGACAGGCTCCAAAAGGAGCGTCAATTTAAAAAAATCCCTATCGGTAGTAGTATAGTGGTAAGTAGGGTATCGTTCACAACGGAGATCAAATGGTGTACCTAACAAAAAATGTCACAAAGAATTAAATAAAATAAATAATTATTATTAACAAGTATAAAGAATATATACATATGTACAAAGTAAAATGGGGTTTAAGAGATAAATTGAATGAAATAAATTAATTAAATAACAAAGAATAAATTAAATAAGATGGGATGAAACATAAAGAATATAAAGTTCAGCCACAAGTATACAAGTTTACCAATTATTGGACCGAAAATTAACCAAGTTCCCTAGCCATGAAACCGAAATTAACATATGTGGAATGTTGGACCGCCAATTATCATTCCCCAAATAAAACCACTTTCATGAAAATTAACCTAAGCGACCGCACCTAGATTAACCAATCAAACATGCAAAGGTAGCTAATCAAAACATGTCCAACGCATAAAAGAAGAGTTGTTAATTAAAGTGCACGACCTAGTGGGACCGCCCATCTATCCGTGATCCTTCTTATTTGTTTCCGACCTCTTTCCAAAGCCTTTACTACTTGTGAATTAGAATTAAAACCCTAATTCTAGCACCAATTATATGCAATCATCTTAAGTTTGCAACCTTAAAACAAAAACATATAAAAGTTATCTACTAAAATAGAATCAAATAAACGGAGTCACATAAGCTACTAGAAGAACTAATTAATTAGGATCAAACAATTAAATAAACCCATAAACAAAGGCTGAAAATTATATAAATCATGTCATGTTAACTAATACAAAGGATAAACAAGCAACAAAGAGGCATAAATTTAAAGGCTAAGTCGAAATACACCGTATGAATAGCATGAAGATCTTGAAGCCACATCTTGAATCCTTGACCACAAGTAATCCAAGCTGTGAAGACAAGGTGATGATGGTGATGGTGATGGTGGTGTTGAATAGGGGCTGGTGGTGATGGTGTAGACGCCTTCTCCTCCTCCTTGAAGTCTTGAAAACCCATAGTATTAGAGAATGGAAAATGTGAGATGAGAAGAGAAAGAGGAGGGTTTGTCCCTCCCCATTGAGGTGTGTATTGGTGAGAAGAATGAGGCTGCTATTTATAGGAGAATGGAGAGGAAGAAGAAGACAATGAAAGAAATAAAGAAAGAAATGGAAGAGAAGTGGAATGTGAGTGGTAGAAAAGAAATGGTAAGTGGAATGGTGGAAATGTAGTCATATGGCAATTAACCATTTATTTAAATAAAAGAAATCAAACACTAATATTGTGGGCAGAAAGAAGAGGAAAGAATATAGGGGTGAGTGGAGCATTGAAAATAAAAGAAGAGGAAAGAAATAAAAAGCAGACAGCACTGAGAAGTGCGCACTTAGAGCGGCATAATGGACGTTCCACCGGTTGGATGATTCTCAAATTTTAATACAGACTATCTAACACACACATGCAGTGTGTATCAAAAATACAGCTAGATCCAACGGTGCAATTGGGAGATATGGGCATCGCAACTTGACTAATCTGCACAGGCAGAATGTCCGAAAATCTGGGCTTGGGCCTTTCCTCATGCTTTGTGAACTTGGGCCTTCCTTCATGGATTTGGGCCTTCCATCTTGGGTTTGGGCCTCCTTCTTGGGTTTGGGCCTTCCATCTTGGGCCTCATGGCAGACCACCTCATAATGGGCCTCGCAAAAGCCCATTAGACTTCGTTTCTGCACATGTTCACATTAATACATCATTTTGGACTCAAATATGGAAACTAAGCTAAAATAGCGAAGTTACAATTAAATCATAGCCAAATAGTAGGGAAAACACATTAAAAACGTCACACTTTGTGCTCCTATCAAATTCCCCCACACTTAGCTATTGCTAGTCCCTTTGCAACAGAAAACTTAAAACAAAACAACACAAAATAGAAAAGGGAAACACCAAACAAATATTCTCACCAACCATAACCCTCAGCGAGTTCAGAAGAGTTATAATCAAGATAATACAAATTATATACCAAGGCTAACGAATTTGCTAAATCTTTAACCTGCACATCTTATTTATGCTCGGGTGAAGTATGTGAAAACCAAGTATACAATTAATGTCAAGCAATCCAATAGGCACATCGAAACAACATTAACCACTAAAGCTCACAATGGTCACTAAATATTTCCGCTCAGTGTTTAGGGTTAAGTGTTTACTCTCAAAACAATTACACAAGTAGTGTTCCCATAAGCTTGCTCATCGACCAACTCTCTACAATTAATCTATAAATCATTAAATCATAAGGGCTTTAAGGTGAAACAGGGACCAAAAGGTGGATGGTAAATGGTGAATGGTGAATAATGAATGAAGGGACTGAAAATGAAAAATGTTTCACATGTTTGCAAGACAAATCAACGACTTTGAAACTCATACATATGCTATACCCGAAACAACTTTCTTATTCTCCTCCAACCTTTTATTGAAATTAAAAACAAGAAAATAACTCTATTTTTGACATTTCTCTTTCTGACATGTTTTTTTTCTTTTCTATTTTTTTTTCTTTCAGGAACTTTATTCCTTCTTTTTTTTTTGATTTTTTTTCTTTCTTTGAACAAATACAACAAAATAAAATGCACCCCCACACTTGCCTTTTGGTATACTACCATACAAATCAAAAGCAAAAGCAAAAGGACACAAGAAGTCACTATCATCGTCTTGCAAACACAATAAAACAAGGGTGAGATGGTGTGGGTGAACAAAAGAAACGGCTAATGAGTGTTTAGTTCAAAAGGGGATTCCTAAAGTTCGTGTTTAGATGGATGGTGAATATTTTGGCCATGGGGCTCAACTAATGCCTTACTCATTTCTAATTCATTACAGATTAACAAAATGTTTCAAGTGGTCTTTGAGCAAGTTCTAGGTTCAAAACTCATGAATTGTGCACACATGAAGAACGAATAAATGTATGAATGATGCATACATGTGAATATTCAATAGGCTCAAGTCCTCACATTTTCTGGGTATGCATGACAATGTATGTTTAAATGTGCTTCTCGGATTGCAATCAATTAATCGAAACAGGTTAAGTGAACATGGAATTTCGAGCACTCATAAGTTATGCAAATTAAATTCAAAGCAAACTACACAAAGCCTTGACATATAATAAACATTCTCCTAATCACAACAATTTAAACTCAATTCATCATCGGAATTGGAAAGAACAAAACACAAAACACAATAAAACACACAAAAGAAACAAAACAGAAGCAAATATTTTTGTAATTTTTGATTTTTTGATTTTTTTGATTTTTCAATGTAGGTAACAATACGTGACCACAGGGACTCACTTAGTGCAATGGTAGGTTCAACGCTACCAAGGGAGTGAGTGTGATATAGTCGATATACCATTACTGTAGAAAACGAAAACAAACAAATAAACAAACAACATAAGCAATTTTTTTTTCTTTTTCAATTTTTTATTAGGGTAACAATACGTGACCACAGTGACTTACTAAGTGCAATGGTAGGTTCAACGCTACCAAGGGAGTAAGTATGATTTAGTCGATATATTGTTACCGTAGAAAACGAAAACAAATAAATTATTTTTTTGGATTTTTTGAATTTTTCAAATTTTTTCTTTTCTTTTTAATAAACCTTCCCCCCACACTTGAATTAAACATTGTCCTCAATGTTAGACAGATATTTCACGAAAATGAAAAATTCAAGCATGGTTATTGAATTTAAACACACATACATAAATAAACACACAACATAAACAGAAGTAAACACACAACAGTTAAGTAAATGAAAAAGATAGGTTAAAGAAAATCTCCCCCTTGAAGATCGTTAAGCTCCTCCCGAAAGCAAGTCACCAACAGTCACAAACAAGGCTAGCAGGGCCTTGCATCCAACGTTTGCTCCTTAGTTGACTGCGGCTCTGATCCTTTGAAGTGTGTCCTGGACAAGGGTTGTTGCCGACTCCACGGCAGACTTGGCTGATGTAGCCTTCACCGAGATCTGGAACACTATAGTCAGCAGTGTTCCGTCAAGTACAGCTCCGGATACGTTAGGCAGAATGGAGAAGCCAGAAGACATAAGCGGAAATGGCTCCGGTTGAACTCCACATAACAAACACTGGAGAATGGAATGGTTGATCGGCGCGTATATCACAGACGACCCCGTTGCATCGGTGCAACACTCCTGAAGAATAAGGAAGTCGTTGTGACTATCTATAGCGAGCACCGAAATCTGGTTCCGCGGGTCAAGACCGATGGTAAAGTTTGCTAGCACACGTACCGAGCTGTCCATCGACATACTATCCCACATTGGTCTAGTCTGAACGTCTTTGAGGAACTCAAAGATCCTAGTGTGATGAGATAGATGAACAACGGAACAACCAGCAGTACGATTGACTCCAGGGGGCTTGCTCGGATCTCCCCTTCGCTTGTTGGTCCTGACCTCCATTCGAGTGTCTCTTGTTCGGTTCGAACAAGTCCAGTGGTGGTACGTGGAGTTGCTGATATCGTTGAAGAAACAGATTGTCATCTGTTTTGCCATTTCCGCCAAGCCTCTTCTTCCTTCAAGAGAAATAATTGAGTCACCGGGTGAAGAGTGGATACCTGTGGCGCACATGTAGCGCTCGGCTTGTCGTTGGAGGGTTGAGATCCAACGTTTTGCACCAAAAGCGAACCCTGAATGAACAAATGGTTCGAAACTGGCCTTCATCTCCTTTTCGCGTACATCCACGTGCTCCACCCAAGTGACCAAGGAAGATCCATTATGCAAATCACGTATCAGGCATCCGGAGGGGCGTTTTCGGCATATAGATCTCACGGAAGGCTTCGGATTTGTGCGCAATTCATCCACGGAGACATCCACGACGACCCAACATCCATCCAGTTGTTGGTGAGAATACCGCACAAA
The DNA here is from genome assembly GCA_030142095.1 of Rubus idaeus. Taxonomy (NCBI): domain Eukaryota; kingdom Viridiplantae; phylum Streptophyta; class Magnoliopsida; order Rosales; family Rosaceae; genus Rubus; species Rubus idaeus. The sequence continues at coordinate 13,836,443 of CM057968.1, read as the reverse complement.
CTGGACTTCACGAGTTGAAACGAGGTGAGATGGCACCAGAAACTCGGCCGACATCACCTGCTTCTGCTCCTCGTAGCCTTCTTCGTTCTTGGAGGAAAGGATCTCCAACGTCTTGGCGTTTGTGATCATGCTACGAAGACCGCGACCATCGACCAACATCCATGAGAATTTGAACGATGGTGGTCGGATAAAGATGGATGGTTGCCGAGTGTCTCGACGATTCGGCTTTGAAGTACGGTGCAGGTTCGGCACGTTGAAACACTCGCAAGTACTCGGCCCATGAAGAGTCTCGGGATGAATAGACGTGTCGGGAGTCGGTGAAGAAATCCATAGAGGAAAACCGGCGGTGGCCATGAGCAGGAGCTCGTCTTTGGCCTTGCGGGCGATATCCGAGATCAAGTCGGTGTGGACTCCGACAAGATCATGAGCAGGTCCGGGAAGGGTATTAGATGGCACGGGTAAGGATGGGCGCTCGACAAGTGTAGGCATGAGGCTTCGCACATCCCTTCTTAAGTGGTCCATGTCGATGGAATCATCGGACAACTCGAGAATAGGCTCTTGTTGTGGAGGAACAACTTCGAGCCTTCGCCTAGGCACATCTGAGTGCGGAACAGGACCTCCGCAATTGGGACAGATGCCGCTGTGGAGAGCATCGACGAGTCTTTGATTCTGCATTTGAAGCTCCTCGTTTTTGCTCACCAGCTGATCGTTTCTTTTCTCTAGCTCGGCAATACGCTGCTCGGAAGACTGGATACCGAACTTCTTCCTATTTCTCGACCCCCAATAATAGACTTGGTCCTCCTCAAGTCCGATTTTCGGACCAAATCGTTCTCGTTGTGGCTTGGTGGGGTGAGAATACACCGCAAAGAAAGCCGCAAGTGCATCTCTCTGAGCTTTGGTGTACTTTGTCCTCGGAAGTCTCCTATAGACAGGAGCGGCTTCCGGCTCGGCTGGTGGATCAGCAACCAGGATTGGTGCTTGGGGTAGTGGTTGTGGCTGTGGTTGTGGCTGGGTCGGCATGCTAGCATCGGCGCTATTGAGCATGCTCGGTGGAATTATTTCAGCCAAGCCTTCAAAGATCGGGTTCTCTGAAGGACCTGCCTGAAACAAATCACTGAAAGAATTCACTCTTTTGGCCATTTCTGGGTTGGGAAGGGAGGATAGCTTTTGGGATTTGGGAGGTTTTCTGGGAAAACTCAAGAACAGATGAAGAACACGAAGAACACACGAGAGAAAGCGAGAGAAAACGTAGGGAAACTAGGGGAAAAAGCTTGAAATGACTAAGGAAACTAACGCAAACAGAAGGGAAGGGGAAGGGAACAGACGCACGCACGCACACGTGCGACAGACACAGATCCGAAAATTACGGATCGAGCGACGAAAGTCGCAACGAAAACGACCGCGTGCGGATTAAACAATTCGGCCGACGCAAAAGTCGTGCGTCGGCCCAATCAAAATTTTTTTTTGATTTTCTAATTTTTATTTTTTTATTTTTTTTAATACTTTACGAAAAGTCGTAAAGTGAACAGTGAAAACGCGTAGCACACGCGCTTGCCGACACTTTAAACGGGCCTGGGCCATCGAAATGGTCTGGGCCTTAAAGTGGGCCTGGGCCAAAGAAAACTCCGGCCCATTATTGGTGGGCTTAAACTAATGGGCCTAAAAACGAACAGGCCCGACACACTAATGGGCTTGGGTTACGGGTTTTGGGCTTCGTGAATGACACAACCCACTTAGTTGAAAAAAAATGAAAGTTGATTCCAAGCGGTAACTCAAGGTGGACTTACGGCCTAGGTGCAATGCCTTGACTTAAATGACTTTCCGTGTTTTCAGAAGGCGAATGGCCAGATCACAAGAGATAAGCGAGAGGCAGGATTCATTTAGTGGACAAGTCCTCTGAATCCAATTTTACAAACCCGTCACCCAGAGTCTTGATCATATCTAGACACCATTCATGTGCCCCTTACTCAGTTGAGAAAGCACTTAAGTGTTCGACAATTCTCCAAGTGTTAATAAAGGCCGCCCTCAACCTCAAATAACCTTACGGTAAAAATGAAGGGTTTAGGCCAATATTAACAAAAGGACCTTACCTATTCCGTTCAAGTTACAACTTACAACAACAAAAAAATAATCAACCATAGAAAGGACACCTAAATAAATTACTAAGTGTAACAAAATATGAACAAGCATTAAAAACAAGTAATAACAACAACTATTCACAAGTAATATAAACAAGTAATATGAACAGTTAAAAAAAAAGTAAAATTATAAACAATAAAAAGTAAACAGTAATTATATACAAGTAATAAAAACAGTAATAATTACAAAAAATTATAAACAGTATTAACAAAAAAAAATATTAGGTTAGGAACATTTTCAATCCACGTCGACGGCGCCAAAAATTGACACGCCCCAAGAGGAGCATCAATTAAAAAAAATCCCTATCGGTAGTAGTATAGTGGTAAGTAGGGTATCGTTCACAACGGAGATTAAATGGTGTACCTAACAAAAAATGTCACAAAGAATTAAATAAAATAAATAATTATTATTAACAAGTATAAAGAATATATACATATGTACAAAGTAAAATGGGGTTTAAGAGATAAATTGAATGAAATAAATTAATTAAATAACAAAGAATAAATTAAATAAGATGGGATGAAACATAAAGAATATAAAGTTCAGCCACAAGTATACAAGTTTACCAATTATTGGACCGAAAATTAACCAAGTTCCCTAGCCATGAAACCGAAATTAACATATGTGGAATGTTGGACCGCCAATTATCATTCCCCAAATAAAACCACTTTCATGAAAATTAACCTAAGCGACCGCACCTAGATTAACCAATCAAACATGCAAAGGTAGCTAATCAAAACATGTCCAACGCATAAAAGAAGAGTTGTTAATTAAAGTGCACGACCTAGTGGGACCGCCCATCTATCCGTGATCCTTCTTATTTGTTTCCGACCTCTTTCCAAAGCCTTTACTACTTGTGAATTAGAATTAAAACCCTAATTCTAGCACCAATTATATGCAATCATCTTAAGTTTGCAACCTTAAAACAAAAACATATAAAAGTTATCTACTAAAATAGAATCAAATAAACGGAGTCACATAAGCTACTAGAAGAACTAATTAATTAGGATCAAACAATTAAATAAACCCATAAACAAAGGCTGAAAATTATATAAATCATGTCATGTTAACTAATACAAAGGATAAACAAGCAACAAAGAGGCATAAATTTAAAGGCTAAGTCGAAATACACCGTATGAATAGCATGAAGATCTTGAAGCCACATCTTGAATCCTTGACCACAAGTAATCCAAGCTGTGAAGACAAGGTGATGATGGTGATGGTGATGGTGGTGTTGAATAGGGGCTGGTGGTGATGGTGTAGACGCCTTCTCCTCCTCCTTGAAGTCTTGAAAACCCATAGTATTAGAGAATGGAAAATGTGAGATGAGAAGAGAAAGAGGAGGGTTTGTCCCTCCCCATTGAGGTGTGTATTGGTGAGAAGAATGAGGCTGCTATTTATAGGAGAATGGAGAGGAAGAAGAAGACAATGAAAGAAATAAAGAAAGAAATGGAAGAGAAGTGGAATGTGAGTGGTAGAAAAGAAATGGTAAGTGGAATGGTGGAAATGTAGTCATATGGCAATTAACCATTTATTTAAATAAAAGAAATCAAACACTAATATTGTGGGCAGAAAGAAGAGGAAAGAATATAGGGGTGAGTGGAGCATTGAAAATAAAAGAAGAGGAAAGAAATAAAAAGCAGACAGCACGAGAAGTGCGCACTTAGAGCGGCATAATGGACGTTCCACCGGTTGGATGATTCTCAAATTTTAATACAGACTATCTAACACACACATGCAGTGTGTATCAAAAATACAGCTAGATCCAACGGTGCAATTGGGAGACATGGGCATCGCAACTTGACTAATCTGCACGGGCGGGATGTCCGAAAATCCTGGGCTTGGGCCTTTCCTCATGCTTTGTGAACTTGGGCCTTCCTTCATGGATTTGGGCCTTCCATCTTGGGTTTGGGCCTCCTTCTTGGGTTTGGGCCTTCCATCTTGGGCCTCATGGCAGACCACCTCATAATGGGCCTCGCAAAAGCCCATTAGACTTCGTTTCTGCACATGTTCACATTAATACATCATTTTGGACTCAAATATGGAAACTAAGCTAAAATAGCGAAGTTACAATTAAATCATAGCCAAATAGTAGGGAAAACACATTAAAAACGTCACACTTTGTGCTCCTATCAGAACCCAACCCGTGGTTTCCAGCTCAATCTTCCTTCCGCCGTCGCCGGTCCTGTTTTCACCACCGGCGTTGCCAACAGCCTTGCCGGCCTCTCTTGCTCTCTCTTGTCTGCCAAATTGAAAGAAGAAGAAATGAATTTGAAATGATGCTGAAATCGTGAAGGAAGAGAAAGAAGAATAGAAAAATCTCGGTCAACAAGTCAAAGAGAAGGGAAAAGTCAAAAACAGCCCTTTTGGGCCTTTGACTTGTTGACCGGCCCAATTACTTTCTACACCACCAATGGCCCAAGCAAATGCTCTCTACACCCTCTGCAGGCCCATTCTCAAGCCCAACTCAATTTGGGCACCCGCCACATCCAAAGTTACATGTCCGTTTTTATAGCTGAGTCTGCCACCTTCGCCTGCCAGACAGTGTCCATTTTCATGGACACAACAGTAACATTTTTCCCAAACTCGTTTATTTATTATAATTTATTTTTGTTTAATTAACTATTCGTGAATAATTTTGGGAAATGTTATTGTGTAAATATTTGTTTATTTTCTATTTTTGCATAATAATTGTGATTTGATTTTTCTAAGTTGCTTTTGTGATTGTTTATTTGATTCAAGTTTACGGAAATCTTTTATATGTTTATGTTATAGGGGTCGACACTTATGATGTTTACATGTAATTGGAGCTAGAGTTAGGAATCCGATTCACCTAATAGTTTTGGAAACCTAATTCACAAGTAGTAAAGGCTTTGGACAAAAGTCGGAATTAATTAAAAAGGATTACAAATAGATGGACTTTTCCATACTAGGTTGTGCACTTGAATTAACGATTCTTTTCGATGTTTTGAACATGGATTGACTAGCTAGCTTTCTAGACTAAGATGACATGTTTAATTGATTGATCTAGGTGCTTTCACTTAGGTTAATTTTCAGAGAGAAGTCTAATTGGGAAATAATTAGCTTTCTAATGTTTCACAATGTTAGTTTCGATCATATGACTTAGAGAAATCAATATTTGTGTGTGTGTTTCTTGTTTTCAAAAATAATAAAAATCCAAAAATATTTCTTTTATTATCTCAAAAACCCCCAAAAATACTTTTGTATATAATGTATATTTTTGTAAATAGAAACAATACTGTATAGTTTATTTAATTTTGTATATATATATATTCTTTATTCTTTATACTTGTTAATAATAATTCTTTATTTAATTTAATTTTTCGTGACATTAAAAAGTAAATATAACAATCTTCTGTGGGAAAAACCTTTATTTCCCATTATACTTTACAACGACAATTGTTAGGAATTTAGGTAATAATTAATGACGTAGGTAAAAATCTTCTAATCATTTTGGCGCCGGCTCGCCGGGGATTGTTTTTACTATTTACTTTTGACTTTTGACTTTTGACTATTGACGTTGACTTTTTACTATTGACTGTTGACTTTTTACTGTTGACTATTGACTTTTTACTATTTGTAAATAATACTTGTTAATTTTATTTATACTCATTTATTTATACTTGTTTATATTTTTACACTTAGTAATTATATTTAGGTGTCTTTTATATAGTTGATTATTTTTTGTTGTTGTAAGTTGTAACTGGAACGGATTAGGTAAGGTCCTTTTATTAATATTGGCCTAAACCCTTCATTTTTACCGTAAGGTTATTTGAGGTTGAGGGCGGCCTTTATTAACACTTGGAGAATTGTCGAACACTTAAGTGCTTTCTCAACTGAGTAAGGGGCACATGAATGGTGTCTAGATATGATCGAGACTCTGGGTGACGGGTTTGTAAAATTGGATTCAGAGGACTAGTCCACTAAATGAATCCTGCCTCTCGCTTATCTCTTGTGATCTGGCCATTCGCCTTCTGAAAACACGGAAAGTCATTTAAGTCAAGGCATTGCACCTAGGCCGTAAGTCCACCTTGAGTTACCGCTTGGAATCAACTTTCATTTTTTTTCAACTATATTCAGGCAAAAGAAAATATTTTTGTGTAAATAAAATATACGTAGACATAGGAATATACGTAGACATAGGAAAATTTATTCATTCATTTTGTATAGATAATTTGTGATACATTTTTAACTTTGTAAATATTTTGTTTTTATTTTGTAAATTTATTACTAACCTTTTTATTTTGTATAGGAAATAATCCGGGTTTATCGGAAATTTTACCACATACATCGGAGCATACGTTTAGGAAGTCAAGGTTGAAAAACCTTGAGGTTGATGTCTTGTTGGCGATTTTTGGTTTCCTCGGGAGTAAAAAGGTAAGTTTTCTTTTCACTCTTGTTATTTATTTGATTTAAAAAAAAAAAAAAAAAAAAAAAATTTAATTGTAAATAAAAAAAAAAAGTGTTTTCTTTTGTTTTACTGTTGGTAATTATTTCTGTTTACTATTTATAATTACTGTTTATTTTATTTTTGGGCTTGTTAGTTAGTTAGTTTGTTATTGGGCCTTAGGCCCGTTTGTATGATTGGTTAGGGTTTTAGGTTTCGTAAATAAATAAAAAAATAAAAAATAAAAAATTTTAGCCCATTGGGCTCGTGTCATTCACGAAGCCCAAAACCCGTAACCCAAGCCCATTTAGTGTGTCGGGCCTGTTCGTTTTTAGGCCCATTAGTTAAGCCCACCAATAATGGGCCGGAGTTTTCTTTGGCCCAAGCCCACTTTAAGGCCCAGACCATTTCGATGGCCCAAGCCCGTTTAAAGTGTCGGCAAGCGCGTGTGCTACGCGTTTTCGCTGTTCACTTTACGACTTTTCGTAAAGTATTAAAAAAAATATACTAAAAAAATAAAAAATCGAAAATCAGAAAAAAATTTGATTGGGCCGACGCACGACTTTTGCGTCGGCCGAATTGTTTATTAAACCGCGTGCGTGTCTACTGTAGACTTTACGACTTTCGTCGCTCGATCCGGAAATTACGGGTCTTCTGTCTGTGGCACGTGTGCGAGCGTGCGCCCGTTCGTTCCCTTCCCTTCTGTTCGTGTGTTTCATTTCATGCATTTCCTTAGGTTTCCCTTAGTCTCTCTCTCTCTCTCTCTGTTTTCTCTCTCTCGTGTTCTTCGTGTTCTTCCGTTTTTCCCGAGAAAACCTCCCAAATCCCGAAGCTTTCCTCCTTCCCAACCCGAAATGGCCAAAAGAGTGAATTCTTTCAGCGATTTGTTTCAGGCAGGTCCTTCGAGACCTCGATCTTTGAAGGTCTGGATGAAATAATTCCACCAAGCATGCTTAATAGCGCCGATGCTAGCATGCCGACCGAGCCACAACCGCAACCGCAACCGCAACCACTACCCCAAGCACCAATCATGGTTGCTGATCCACCCGTTGAGCCGGAAGCCGCTCCTGTCTATAGGAGACTTCCGAGGACCAAATACAGCAAAGCTGAGAGAGATGCACTTGCGGCTTTCTTTGCGGTGTATTCTCACCCCACCAAGCCACAACGAGAACGATTTGGTCCGAAAATCGGACTAGAGGAGGACCAAGTCTATTATTGGGGTTCGAGAAATAGGAAGAAGTTCGGTATCCTGACGTCTGAGCAACGTATCGCCGAGCTAGAGAGACGAAATGATCAGCTGGTGAGCAAGAACGAGGAGCTTCAACTTCTGAATCAACGACTCGTCGATGCTCTCCACAGCGGCATCTGTCCTAATTGCGGAGGTCCTGTTCCGCACTCAGATGTGCCTAGGCGAAGGATCGAAGTTGTTGATACGCCCATAATGTAGCGTCAATTTAAAAAAACCCTATCGGTAGTAGTATAGTGCATAGTAGGGTATCGTTCACAACGGAGATCAAAGGGTGTACCTAACAAAAATTGTCACAAGAATTATTAACAAGTATAAAGTATAAATATATACATATGTACAAAGTAAAAGGGGGTTTAAGAGATAAATTGAATGAAATAAATTAATTAAATTACAAAGAATGAATTAAATAAGAGATGAAACACAAAGTATATAAAGTTCAGCCACAAGTATACAAGTTTACCAATCATTGGACCGAAAATTAACCAAGTTCCCTAGCCATGAAACCGAAATTAACATATGTGGAATGCTGGACCGCCAATTATCATTCCCCAAATAAAACCACTTTCATGAAAATTAACCTAAGCGACCGCACCTAGATTAATCAATCAAACATGCAAAGGTAGCTAATCAAAACATGTCCAACGCATAAAAGAAGAGTTGTTAATTAAAGTGCACGACCTAGTGGGACCGCCCATCTATCCGTGATCCTTTTTATTTGTTTCCGACCTCTTTCCAAAGCCTTTACTACTTGTGAATTAGAATTAAAACCCTAATTCTAGCACCAATTATATGCAATCATCTTAAGTTTGCAACCTTAAAACAAAAACATATAAAAGTTATCTACTAAAATAGAATCAAATAAACGGAGTCACATAAGCTACTAGAAGAACTAATTAATTAGGATCCAACAATTAAATAAACCCATAAACAAAGGCTGAAAATTATATAAATCATGTCATGTTAACTAATACAAAGGATAAACAAGCAACAAAGAGGCATAAATTTAAAGGCTAAGTCGAAATACACCGTATGAATAGCATGAAGATCTTGAAGCCACATCTTGAATCCTTGACCACAAGTAATCCAAGCCGTGAAGACAAGGTGATGATGGTGATGGTGATGTTGAATAGGGGCTGGTGGTGATGGTGTAGACGCCTTCTCCTCCTCCTTGAAGTCTTGAAAACCCATAGTATTAGAGAATGGAAAATATGATGTGAGAAGAGAAAGAGGAGGGTTTGTCCCTCCCCATTGGGGGTGTGTTTGAAGAGAAGAATGAGGCTGCTATTTATAGGAGAATGGAGAGGAAGAAGAAGACAATGCAAGAAATAAAGAAAGAAAAGGAAGAGAAGTGGAATGTGAGTGGTAGAAAAGAAATGGTAAGTGGAATGGTGGAAATGTAGTCATATGGCAATGAACCATTTATTTAGGTAAAAGAAATTAAACACTAATGATGTGGGAAGAAACAAACAAACATGGTGTGGTGGGATGGATGGCAATATGGTGGTGAGTGGAGCAATGAGAATAAAAGAAAATGAAAGAAATAAAAAGCAGGCAGCACTGAGCTATTCCCACTTAGAACGGAATAATTCACGTTTGGACGGTTGGATGAGTCTCAAATTTTAATACAGAATATCTAACACACACATGCAGCGTGTATCAAAATTACAGCTAGATCTGACGGTGCAATTGGGAGATATGGGCTTCTCAAGTTGACTGATCTGCACAGGCAGAATGTCCGAAAATCTGGGCTTGGGCCTTTCCTCATGCATTGTGAACTTGGGCCTTCCTTCATGGATTTGGGCCTTTCATCTTGGGTTTGGGCCATCTTCTTGGGTTTGGGCCTTCCTTCTTGGGCCACATGGCAGACCACCTCTTAATGGGCCTCGCAAAAGCCCATTAGACTTCGTTTCTGCACAAGTTCACATTAATACGTCATTTAGGACTCAAATATGGAAACTAAGCTAAAATAGCAAAGTTACAATTAAATCATAGCCAAATAGTAGGGAAAACACATTAAAAACGTCACACTTTGTGCTCCTATCAGTTGTTCCTCCACAACAAGAGCCTCTTCTCGAGTTGTCCGATGATTCGATCGACATGGACCACTTGAGACGGGATGTGCGGAGCCTCATGCCTACACTAGTCGAGCGCCCATCCGTACCTGTGCCATCTAATCTTCCGGGACCTGCTCATGATCTTGTCGGAGTCCACACCGACTTGATCTCGGATATCGCCCGCAAGGCCAAAGACGAGCTCCTGCTCATGGCCACTGCTGGATTTCCTTTGTGGATAACTTCACCGACTCCCGACACGTCTATTCATCCCGAGACTCTTCATAGGGCCGAGTACTTGCGAGTGTTTCAACGAGCTGAACCTGCTCCGTACTTCAAAGCCGAATCGTCGAGACACTCGGCAACCATCCATCTTTATCCGACCACCATCGTTCAGATCTTAATGGATGTTGGTCGATGGTTGCCAGTCTTCTGTAGCATGATCACAAACGCCAAGACGTTGGAGATCCTTTCCTCCAGCAACGAAGAAGGCTACGAGGAGCATATGCAGGTGATGTCGGCCGAGTTTCTGGTGCCATCTCACATCGTTTCGACTCGTGAAGTCCAGTTCGTTCGGTACTCTCACCAACAACTGGATGGAAGTTGGGTCGTTGTGGATGTCTCCGTGGATGAATTGCGTTCAAATCCAAAGCCTTCCGTGAGATCGATTTGCCGAAAACGCCCCTCCGGATGCCTGATACGTGATCTTTATAATGGATCTTCCTTAGTTACTTGGGTGGAGCACGTGGATGTACGCGAAAAGGAGATGAAGGCCAGTTTCGAACCTTTTGTTCATTCAGGGTTCGCTTTTGGTGCAAAGCGTTGGATCTCAACTCTCCAACGACAAGCCGAGCGCTACATGTGCGCCACGGTATCCACTCTTCACCCGGTGACTCGATTATTTCTCTTGAAGGAAGAAGAGGACTTGCGGAAATGGCAAAACGGATGACGATCTGTTTCTTCAACGATATCGCAACTCCACGTACCACCACTTTGGACTTGTTCGAACCGAACAAGGGACACTCGAATGGAGGTCGGGACCAACAAGAGAAGGGGTGATCCGAGCAAGCCCCCCGGAGTCAATCGTACTGCTGGTTGTTCCGTCGTTCATCTATCTCATCACACCAGGATCTTTGAGTTCCTCAAAGACGTTCAGACTAGACCACAATGGGATAGTATGTCGATGGACAGCTCTGTGCGTGTGCTAGCAAACTTCACCATCGGTCTTGACCCGCGGAACCAGATTTCGGTGCTCGCCATAGATAGTCACAACGACTTCGTCATTCTTCAGGAGTGTTGCACCGATGCAACAGGGTCGTCTGTGATTTACGCGCCGATCAACCATTCCAGTCTCCAGTGTTTGCTATCTGGAGTTCAACCGGAGCCATTTCCGCTTATGTCTTCAGGCTTCTCCATTCTGCCTAACGTATCCGGAGCTGTACTTGACGGAACACTGCTGACTATAGTGTTCCAGATCTCAGTGAGGGCTACATCAGCCAAGTCTGCCGTGGAGTCGGCAACTACCCTTGTCCAGGACACACTTCAACGGATCAGAGCCGCAGTCAATTAAGGAGCAAACGTTGGATGCAAGGCCCTGCTAGCCTTGTTTGTGACTGTTGGTGACTTGCTTCGGGAGGAGCTTCACGATCTTCAAGGGGGAGATTTTCTTTAACCTATCTTTTTCATTTGTATATATGTTTTGTGTTTACTTCTGTTTATTTCTATTGGTGTGTTTATTTCTGTTTGTGTAATTTAATTCAATAACCATGCTTGAATTATTCATTTTCGTGAAATATCTGTCTAATGACACGCCCAAAAAGAGCATCAATTTAAAAAAATCCCTATCGGTAGTATAGTGTAAGTAGGGTATCGTTCACAACGGAGATCAAAGGGTGTACCTAACAAAAAATGTCACAAAGAATTAAATAAAATAAAGAATTATTATTAACAAGTATAAAGTCTAAATATATACATATGTACAAAGTAAAAAGGGGAATTGAGAGATAAGTTGAATGAAATAAATTAATTAAATTACAAAGAATAAATAAAATATGATGATGAAACACAAAGTATATAAAGTTCAGCCACATATACACAAGTTTACCAATCATTAGACCGAAAATTAACCAAGTTCCCTAGCCATGAAACCGAAACTAACATATGTGGAATGCCCACACGGGTTATCATTCCCCAAATAAAACCTCTTCTATGAAAATTAACCTAGTGAACGCTCATCTAGATTAAACAATTAAACATGCAAAGGTGATCAATCAATAACATATCTAACGCATAGGAGAAGAGTTGTTAATTAAAGTGCGCGACCTAGCGAACGCTCGTCTATCCGCGATCCTTCTTATTTTGATTCCGACCCGTTTGATAAGCCTTTACTACTTGTGAATTAGAATTAAAACCCTAATTCTAGCACCAATTACATGCAATCATCTTAAGTTTTGAACCTTAAAACAAGAACACATAAAAGATTCAATAAAACCGAATCAAATAAACGGAGTCACATAAGCTGCTAGAAGAACTAATTAATTAGGATCTAACAATCAAATAAACTCATAAATATAGGCTGAAAATTATATAAATCATGTCATGTTAACTAATACAAAGAATAAACAAGCAACAAAGAGGAACTCAAAAAGAGTAATTAAAGAATAAGTTGAAGTACACCATATGGAAAGTAGGAAGAACTCGAAGATCACAAACTCTTAAATCCTCACGCGAGTAACTCAAAAGCCGAGATTCCCAAGGTGATGATGATGGTGGTGATGATGGTTGATGGCTGGTGGTAATGGTGTAAACAGCTCCCCTCCTCCTTGAAGACTTGAAAACCCTAAATACTAGAGAATGGAAAATATGATGTTAGATGGAGAAGAGAAAGAGGAGGGTTTGTCCCTCCCCATTGTGGTGTGAATTGGTGAGAAGAATGAGGCTGCTATTTATAGGAGAATGGAGAGGAAGAAGAAGACAATGAAAGAAATAAAGAAAGAAAGGGAAGAGAAGTGGAATGTGAGTGGTAGAAAAGAAATGGTAAGTGGAATGGTGGAAATGTAGTCATATGGCAATTAACCAATTATTTAGGTAAAAGAAATCAAACACTAATGGTATGGAGAGAAAGAAACAAAGATAGTTAGGTGAGATGGGTGGAAATATGGGGGTGAGTGGAGCATTGAGAATAAAGGAAAAGGAAAGAAATAAAAAGCAGACAGCACTGAGCAGTGCGCACTTGGAGTGGAATTCTGGACGTATGGACGGTTGGATCATTCTGAAATTTTAATGCCGAACACTTAACATCCACATGCAGCGTGTATCAAAAGTACAGCTAGATCTGACGGTGCAATTGAGAGATATGGGCTTCGCAAGTTGACTGATCTGCACAGGCAGATTGTCCGAAAATCTGGGCTTGGGCCTTTCCTCATGCTTTGTGAACCTGGGCCTTCCTTCATGGGTTTGGGCCTTCCATCTTGGGTTTGGGCCCCCTTCTTGGGCCTCATGACAGACCACCTCTTAATGGGCCTCGCAAAAGCCCATTAGACTTCGTTTCTGCACATGTTCACATTAATACATCATTTTGGACTCAAATATGGAAACTAAGCTAAAATAGCAAAGTTACAATTAAATCATAGCCAAATAGTAGGGAAAATACATTAAAAACGTCACACTTTGTGCTCCTATCAAATTCCCCCACACTTAGCTACTGCTAGTCCTCTAGCAAACACAAGAACAACACAAAACAAAAAAGGAAACACAAAACAGAATGGTCTTTCCAACCATAACCCTCAGCGAGTTCAGAAGAGTTATAATCAAGAGAATAAAAATTATATACCAAGGCTAACAAATTTGCTAAGCATTTAACATGTACATCTCATTCATGCTCAGGTGCAGTGTGTGAAAACCGAGTATACAAAAAATCTCCAGCAATCCAATAGGCACATCGAAACAACATTAACCACTAAAGCTCACAAGATTCACTAATTATTTCCGCTCAGTGTTTAGGGTTAACTGTTTACTCTCATAACAATTACACAAGTAACGTTCCCATAAGCTTGCTCATTAACCAACTCTCCACAATTAATCTACAACTCATTAGATCATAAGGACTTTTTAGGTGAAACAGGGGTCAAAGGGTGAATGGTGTATAGTGAATGGTGAATGATGAATGAAGGGACTGGAAATGAAAAATATTTCACATGTTTGCAAGACAAATCAACGACTTTGAAACTCATACCTATGCTATACCCGAAACAACTTTCTTATTCTCCTCCAACCTTTTATTGAAAATAATACAAGAAAATAACTCTTATTTTTGACATTTCTCTTTCTTGTTTTTTTTTTTTTTTTCTTGAGGAACTTTATTCCTTCTTTTTGTTTTTGATTTTTTTTTTCTTTCTTTGAACAAATACAACAAAATAAAATGCACCCCCACACTTGCCTTTTGGTATACTACCATACAAATCAAAACCCGAAGCATAAGAACACAAGAAGTCACTATCATCGTCTTGCAAACATAAATAAAACAAGGGTGAGATGGTGTGGGTGAACAAAAGAAACGGCTAATGAGTGTTTAGTTCAAAAGGGTTATTCCTAAAGTTCGTGTTTAGATGGATGGTGAATATTTTGGCCATGGTGCTCAACTAATGCCTTAATCATTTCTAATTCATCACAGATTAATAAAATGTTTCAAGTGGTCTTTGAGCAAGTTCTAGGTTCAAAACTCATGAATTGTGCACACATGAAGAACGAGTAAATGTATGAAATATGCATACATGTGAATATTCAATAGGCTCAAGTCCTCACATTTTCTGGGTATGCATGACAATGTATGTTCAAATGTGCTTCTCGGATTGCAATCAATTAATCGAAACAGGTTATGTGAACATGGAATTTCGAGCAATCACAAGTTATGCATATTAAATCCAAAGCAAGCTACACAAAGCCTTGACATATAATAAACATTCTCCTAATCACAACAATTAAACTCAATTCATCCTTGGGATTGGAAAGAACAAAGCACAAAACACACAAAACAGAAGCAAATATTTTTGTAATTTTTGATTTTTTGATTTTTTTTTTTGATTGATTTTTTTTTAAAAATGATATAGCTCAAATAAACGAACAAGCACTTTCTAAGACTCGATAGCTCCAAAGCCAGTGCGAAACAAACGAGCTTACAAAACTATTTTTTTTTCTTTTTCAATTTTTTTTATTAGGGTAACAATACGTGACCACAGTGACTTACTAAGTGCAATGGTAGGTTCAACGCTACCAAGGGAGTAAGTATGATCTAGTCGATATATTGTTACCGTAGAAAACAAAAACAAGTAAATTATTTTTTTGAATTTTTCAATTTTTCAAATTTTTTCTTTTCTTTTTAATAAACATTCCCCCCACTCTTGAATTAAACATTGTCCTCAATGTTAGACAGATATTTCACGAAATGAGAAATTCAAGCATGGTTATTGAATTTAAACACACAACAAAAAGAAACAAAAGCAAACACACAAACATAAATAAACAGAAAGGTTAAAGAAAAACTCCCCCTTGAAGATCATGAAGCTCCTCCCGAAGGTAGTCACCAACAGTCACAAACAAGGCTAGCAGGGCCTTGCATCCAACGTTTGCTCCTTAGTTGACTGCGGCTTTGATCTTTTTGAGCGTGTCCTGGACCGTGCCTGTTGCCAAATCCACAGCACGTCTGGCTGAATTTGCCTTCACTGAGATCTGGAACACTAACGTGAGTAGAGTTCCATCAAGTACGTCTCCGGATACATCGGGCGAGAATGGAGAAGCCGAGATGACATCAATTGAAAAGGCTCCGGGTCAACTCCACATAACATGGACTGGAAGCTTGCTTGATCGATAGGCGCATAAATCACGTACGACCCCGTTGAATCCGTGAAGCACTCCTGGAGTATGAGGAAGTCGACGTGATTACTTATGCCCAAAACGGAGATAGAATTTCGTGGGTCAAGACCAGTGGTGAAGTTTGTAAGCACATGTACTGAACTGTCTATCGACACACTATCCCATAAATGCCTTGTCTGTACGTCTCTGATAAAATCAAAGATTCTTGTGTGATGGGAGAAGTGCTTGACAGAACAGCCAGCAGTACGATCGAGTCCAAGGGGTTGGCTAGGATCATCCCTTCGCTTGTTGGTCCTAACCTCCATATGTGTGTCTCCCGTTTTGTTTGATGCAGTCCAATGATGGTAAGTCGAGTTGGTGATGTCGTTGAAGAAACTTACCGCCATCTGGTTTGCCATCTTAGCAAGGCTTCTTCTCCCTCCTGGTGAAATGATTGAGTCACTGGGTGAAGTGTGAATCCCCATCACGCACATGTAGCGCTCGGCATGTCGTTGAAGAGGTGCCAACCAACGCTTCGCTCCATATGCAAAACCTGATTCAACAAAAGGTTTAAATAAAGGGGTTAAATCTTTTTCTCGCACATCAACATGCTCCACCCACGTGACAAAGGAGGAACCATTCTGCAGATCCCGTATCAGGCATCCGGAAGGACGTTTTCGGCATCTTGATCTCACGGAAGGCCTTGGATTTGAGCTCATTTCATCCACAGAGACATCCACAACAATCCAACTTCCATCCAATTGTTGGTGAGAGGAACGAACAAACTGGACTTCACGAGTTGAAACGTTGTGTGTTGGCACTAGGAACTCGGCGAGACATCACTTGCACTCGCTCCTTGTAGCTTTCTTCTATCCGGAGAACGGGACCTCCAAGGTATGGGCATTGGTGACCAAGCTACGAGAAGACGAGCAACCATTGACCAACATCCATTAAAATCCGAACGATGGTGGTCGGATTCGGGTGAATGGTTCTTGAGTGTCTCGAGGCTTCGATATGAAATATGGTGTAGGCTCGGCTCGTTGAGACACTCGCAAGTACTCGGCATGATTAAGAGTTTCGGGATGAATGGAAGTGATGGGATTTGAGGAATAGATCCATAGGGGAAAACCAGCGAGCGACCAAGAGCATGAGTTCGTCTTTGGCTTTGTTCACGATATCGGCGATCTGGTCGGAATGAAACCCAACGAGATCATGAGCAGGTCCGGAATGTTGTCGGATGGCACATGAGAGGATGAGCGCTCGAGTAATGTTGGCATGAGGCTCCGCACATCCCTTCGCAAGTCATCCATGTCGATTGAATCATCGGACAAGACAAGAAGAGGCTCCGGAGGAACAACTTCGAATCTTGATCGATGCACATCTGGGTGCGGAACGGGACCTCCACACTTGGGGACAAATGCCGCCGTGAAGAGCATCGATGAGTTTCTGGTTCTGCTCTTGAAGCTCCTCATTCTTACTCATCAGCTCCTCGTTTCTTCTTATTAGATCGGCATAAATCTGCTCCTCGACGGGATACCGTGCTTATCATGAAATCTCCTTCCCCGGTTGTAGACCTTATTTTCGGTTAACCCGAGTTCTATAGCAAACCTTGCTCTGTGCAGTTTGAGTGGGTGAGGATTCACCGTGTAGAACTCGGTCAACGCATCATTTTGGTCCTTGGTGAATCTCGTCCTCGGGCCTCTCGTACGCTTCTCGGAAGGACCAGCAACAACAACAACAGGTGGATCATCGGCTGGATTGGTGCTTGTGGTAGTGGCTCGGTCCGGCATGCTAGCATCGGCGCTTAACGAGCATGCTTTGGTGGAATGATTTCATCCAAGCCTTCAAAGAAATCACTCTCCGGAGGACTAGAATGAAACAAGTCACCGAAAGAATTCACTCTTTTGGCCATTTCTAGGTTGGGAGGGAGGATAGCTTTACGGAAAAATAACTAAGAACAACGAAGAACAAGTGAAGAACAGTATGAACAAACGAGAGAAAATTTAGAGAGACTAAAAGGGAACTAAGTGAAAATGAATGCAAAATGAATGGAATGAAGCACATAGACACAAACCAAGGGAAAGGAACAGACGCACGTACGCACACGTGCCACGGACACGAATCCGCAAATTGCGGATCGAGCGACGAAAGTCGCAAAGGCTACGATTGACACGCATGCGGATTATTAAACAAATCGGCCGACGCAAAAGTCGTCCGTCGGCCCAATCAAATTTTTTTTTCATTTTTTATTATTTTTTTTTAATTATCGTGCCGACGCGAAAGTCGCGGGACGGTCCAATAAGAATTTTTCTTTTTATTTAACTAAATCTTTACGCGAAAGTCGTAAAGTGAACAGTGAAAACGCGTAGCACACGCGCTAACGGTTGCCGACACTTTAAACGGGCCTGGGCCATCGGAATGGTCTGGGCCTTAAAGTGGGCCTGGTCGCGTAGAGAACGGGCCATTATTGGTGAGCTTAAACTAATGGGCCTAAAAACGAACAGGCCCGACACACTAAATGGGCTTGGGTTACGGGTTTCAGGCTTCGGGAATGACACGGGCCCAATGGGCCAAATTTTTTATTTTTTTTTTTTTATTTTTCTTTTCGAAACCTAAAACCCTAACCAATCACACAAACGGGCCTAAGGCCCAATAACAAACAAACAACAAGCCCAAAAATAAAACAAACAGTAATTATAAATAGTAAAAATAAATAATTACAAACAGTAAAACAAAACAAGCACTCTTTTTTTTTTATATACAATTACAAATTTTCTAATTTTATTTTTTATTTTTTTTTTTTAAAAAAATAAAATAACGAGAGTGAAAAGAAAACTTACCTTTTTACTCCCGAGGAAACCGAAAATCACCAACAAGACATCAACCTCAAGGTTTTTCAACCTTGACTTCCAAAACGTATGCTCCGATGTATGTGGTAGAATTTCTGATAACCCGGATTATTCCCTATACAAAATAAAAAAGTTAGTAATCAATTTACAAAATAAAAACAAAATATTTACAAAGTTAAAAATGTGTCACAAATTATCTATACAAAATGAATAAATAAAATTTCCTATGTCTAAGTATATTTTATTTACACAATACACTTAAGTACGGGAACAGAGGACTTCAATGTGCAATGGGACTGAAACAGCTACCCATCTTAAAGTCATGTTTGATCCAATATACCTAAAGTGTACAAAAACAGTTTCTTTTGCCTCAATATAGTTGAAAAAAAATGAAAGTTGATTCCAAGCGGTAACTCAAGGTGGACTTACGGCCTAGGTGCAATGCCTTGACTTAAATGACTTTCCGTGTTTTCAGAAGGCGAATGGCCAGATCATATGAGAATAAGCGAGGGGCAGGATTCATTTGGTGGACTACGGAGGCAAGCCCCTATCGACTTTCGTCTGTCTATAGTCCTCTGAATCCAAAACCTGTCACCTAGGGTCTCGACCTAGACACCATCCATGTGCCCCTTACTCAGTTGAGAAAGCACTTAAGTGTTCGACAATTCTCCAAGTGTTAATAAAGGCCGCCCTCAACCTCAAATAACCTTACGGTAAAAATGAAGGGTTTAGGCCAATATTAACAAAAGGACCTTACCTATTTCCGTTCAAGTTACAACTTACAACAACAAAAAAATAATCAACTATATAAAAGACACCTAAATATAATTACTAAGTGTAACAAAATATAAACAAGTAATAACAACAACTATTCACAAGTAATATAGACAAGTAATATAAACAAGTAATATGAACAGTTAAAAAAATAGTAAAATTATAAACAATAAAAAGTAAACAGTAATTATATACAAGTAATAAAAACAATAATAATTACAAAAAAATTATAAACAGTATTCACAAAAAAAAATATTAGGTTAGGAATATTTTCAATCCCCGGCAACGGCGCCAAAAATTGACACGCCCAAAAAGAGCATCAATTTAAAAAAATCCCTATCGGTAGTATAGTGTAAGTAGGGTATCGTTCACAACGGAGATCAAAGGGTGTACCTAACAAAAAATGTCACAAAGAATTAAATAAAATAAAGAATTATTATTAACAAGTATAAAGTCTAAATATATACATATGTACAAAGTAAAAAGGGGAATTGAGAGATAAATTGAATGAAATAAATTAATTAAATTACAAAGAATAAATAAAATATGATGATGAAACACAAAGTATATAAAGTTCAGCCACATATACACAAGTTTACCAATCATTAGACCGAAAATTAACCAAGTTCCCTAGCCATGAAACCGAAACTAACATATGTGGAATGCCCACACGGGTTATCATTCCCCAAATAAAACCTCTTCTATGAAAATTAACCTAGTGAACGCTCATCTAGATTAAACAATTAAACATGCAAAGGTGATCAATCAATAACATATCTAACGCATAGGAGAAGAGTTGTTAATTAAAGTGCGCGACCTAGCGAACGCTCGTCTATCCGCGATCCTTCTTATTTTGATTCCGACCCGTTTGATAAGCCTTTACTACTTGTGAATTAGAATTAAAACCCTAATTCTAGCACCAATTACATGCAATCATCTTAAGTTTTGAACCTTAAAACAAGAACACATAAAAGATTCAATAAAACCGAATCAAATAAACGGAGTCACATAAGCTGCTAGAAGAACTAATTAATTAGGATCTAACAATCAAATAAACTCATAAATATAGGCTGAAAATTATATAAATCATGTCATGTTAACTAATACAAAGAATAAACAAGCAACAAAGAGGAACTCAAAAAGAGTAATTAAAGAATAAGTTGAAGTACACCATATGGAAAGTAGGAAGAACTCGAAGATCACAAACTCTTAAATCCTCACGCGAGTAACTCAAAAGCCGAGATTCCCAAGGTGATGATGATGGTGGTGATGATGGTTGATGGCTGGTGGTAATGGTGTAAACAGCTCCCCTCCTCCTTGAAGACTTGAAAACCCTAAATACTAGAGAATGGAAAATATGATGTTAGATGGAGAAGAGAAAGAGGAGGGTTTGTCCCTCCCCATTGTGGTGTGAATTGGTGAGAAGAATGAGGCTGCTATTTATAGGAGAATGGAGAGGAAGAAGAAGACAATGAAAGAAATAAAGAAAGAAAGGGAAGAGAAGTGGAATGTGAGTGGTAGAAAAGAAATGGTAAGTGGAATGGTGGAAATGTAGTCATATGGCAATTAACCAATTATTTAGGTAAAAGAAATCAAACACTAATGGTATGGAGAGAAAGAAACAAAGATAGTTAGGTGAGATGGGTGGAAATATGGGGGTGAGTGGAGCATTGAGAATAAAGGAAAAGGAAAGAAATAAAAAGCAGACAGCACTGAGCAGTGCGCACTTGGAGTGGAATTCTGGACGTATGGACGGTTGGATCATTCTGAAATTTTAATGCCGAACACTTAACATCCACATGCAGCGTGTATCAAAAGTACAGCTAGATCTGACGGTGCAATTGAGAGATATGGGCTTCGCAAGTTGACTGATCTGCACAGGCAGATTGTCCGAAAATCTGGGCTTGGGCCTTTCCTCATGCTTTGTGAACCTGGGCCTTCCTTCATGGGTTTGGGCCTTCCATCTTGGGTTTGGGCCCCCTTCTTGGGCCTCATGACAGACCACCTCTTAATGGGCCTCGCAAAAGCCCATTAGACTTCGTTTCTGCACATGTTCACATTAATACATCATTTTGGACTCAAATATGGAAACTAAGCTAAAATAGCAAAGTTACAATTAAATCATAGCCAAATAGTAGGGAAAATACATTAAAAACGTCACACTTTGTGCTCCTATCAAATTCCCCCACACTTAGCTACTGCTAGTCCTCTAGCAAACACAAGAACAACACAAAACAAAAAAGGAAACACAAAACAGAATGGTCTTTCCAACCATAACCCTCAGCGAGTTCAGAAGAGTTATAATCAAGAGAATAAAAATTATATACCAAGGCTAACAAATTTGCTAAGCATTTAACATGTACATCTCATTCATGCTCAGGTGCAGTGTGTGAAAACCGAGTATACAAAAAATCTCCAGTGATATGCGGTAAAACCGACGTCATTAATTATTACCTAAATTCCTAACAATTTGTCGTTGAATAGTATAATGGGAAGTAAAGGTTTTTCCCACAGAGGATTGTTTATTTACTTTTCTAATGTCACGAAATTAATTAAACTATATTGTTTCTATTTACAAAAATGTACAATATATATAAAAGTAATATTTTTGGGTTTTTGAAATTCTTTTGAAAAAAATAAATAAATAAAATAAAATGTTTTTGGATTTTTAATATCTTTGAAAATAAAATAAAACAAGAACAAAACAAATTAAGATGCAATTTAAACTAACACACTTAAATAAAACACACCAACAATAAAGAAATTAAACTAACACACAAATGAATCAAATAACATATTTTTGGGTTTTTCATAAAATAATTAAACACACAAATATCAAATTAATCAAATATTCAAAATACAAATAAATCAAATAAATCACACAACATAAAATTAAATTGAGTTTGAGAGAAATGCTCATTTAATTCCGGCGAGGGATCTAATCGGACTCGCCGGGTTTTCGATGAAGTTCGGGTGTAGAGAGCAATTGGGCTTGGGCCTGAAATTGGGCTTTTGGTCAATGGGCTTGGAGCTTGACTTGGTCAAAGCCCACATCTTCTTTTCTGTTTGACCCCGTGTTCAGTCCAAGTTGACTATTCAACGCGTGTTGACTTTTCAACCTTTCTTGGTTGATTTTTCTTCTTCATCCCGTAGCTAGCGGCTAGCGGCTCATTTTCTTCTTTTCCATTCTTTCTTTCTCGGTAGAGAGGAGCGACGACTTGGGCTAGATGGAGAGCACGGCATGGCGGCGCAAGGAGGTCCGGACCGGCGACGTCGGGGCGAAGCGGCGGTGAACAAGCGGCTAGGCAATGGTGAGATGGCTGGGTCGATGACGGCGGTAGAGGATGGGATCGACGTAGAGCGGTAAGAGCACGGGCTCGGAACGGCGGCACTGGAGGTGCGGCGGAGTAAGGATGCCGGCGGCATCGAACCGGAATGACGACGCGGAGGGACCGACGTCCGGGCGAGGCGGCGGCACAGCATAGTCGAACTAGATCGACGCCGGCGAGAGCTGCAATGGCTCGGCGTGATCGGATTGACGCCGGCGAGACGAGGCCGGGCTTTTGGATCGTTGGCGGCGCGGCATCGTGCGGAGATGAAGGATGAGGCCAGATTGAAGGCGACGCCGGGCTGGGCTCGGTGAGAGAGCACGAACTGATTGCAGCGACGGCGAGGAAGATGGGTCGCCGGCGGTGATGGTAGGGAACGAGACGAGCTCCGGCGGCGAAGGAGACTAGACACGGCGAGTGCGGGGCAGAGCTTGCGGTGAGCGGACCACCGTGAAATTCAAGCTGCAATTAAACATACATTTATTAATTGTTTGAGAAATTGAATCCATTAATTTGCAGATGAATTATGGAGGGGTGAAGGTGATGATGGTTGTGATGATTGTGGGTGATTGTAGATGATTTGGGGCTTTGAGTGAAGATATTTGTTAATTAGAGTAAGAGCTGTTTGCGGGGAAGAAAAGAAGAAAAACAGAGAGCTGGGAGATGAAGACGGGGCTTAGGTAATTTTTGAGAGAAGAAGAGAAGAGGGAGGTTGATTACAGAGAGTGGCTTGAGAAGATTAGCGAGAGTAACGAGAGGAGGAATTGCGGGCGAGAGAAGGGGAAGAAGAGAAGGCACGGCCATGGTGGCCGTGCACGGACGCTTTGAAGGCGAGAGAGAGACGAGTGTTTGTTGAAGGGAGAGAGTAACCGAGAGAGAAGGCAGCTAGGTGAGCTACACGGACGCTTGAGAACATGGAGGGGGAAAAGAGAAGGGGAAAGAGTTGGTGGCGCGGGGAGAAGCCCCGGCCAAGGAAAATGGAAATAGGGACTCGTATTTAAAGAGGGAAGAAATGAGCTTTGCGGGTGGGTGATGAATCAAACAATGGTGGAGTGATGAACTGGATTGAAGTGGGCGGCTGAGTGGAATAGTGGCTGGAAAACCAGTTTGAATTCAAAGGGAGGAAGCGGGTAACATGGGAGCTGCAAACAGAAAACAAACAAAATAAATAAATAAAATAAAATAATAAAAGTAATTAAAGGAAATAAATATAAAATAAAATAAAAGAAAAATAAAATAACAAAAGAAATAATTATAAAATGAATACTAAAGTAAAAATATAAATAAATATAAATATAAACAAGGGAAAATAAAATGGAAATTCAATTTGTCTTTCACCACCGCGTGTGGTGGTTGCGCCTCCGTGAGTGGTGGTTCGCCGGCAAAATTGCCGGGATTCGAAACGTCTTTCGAAATCTTCGTACAATGTTATATTCCACTTCCAAATAATGACCGGTGTCATCAGATAATCGGAAAGTCACGGTTGACTTTCCGAAATTGCGCGGTAAATCTCCAAAATTCACCTTTTATGTGTAAATAAGCATTTTTCACATATTTTCCCTGAAAACACGAAAACAAACATTAAACAGACAAATAAGCTTTCAGAATAGCATCCATCCAAGTATTTAGAGCACTTTATGAACGTATTTTACGTTCACATCACACCCCCACACTTGAACTTTTGCTAGTCCTCTAGCAAATACAGAACTAAAAACAGAACAACACAAAAACAGAAAGGGAAACACAAAACAGAAATTCTTTCCAACCATAACCCTCAACGAGTTCGAAGAATTATAATCAGGAGAATAAGAACTATATACCAAGGCTCACGAATTTGCTAAGTATTTAACATGGACATCTCATTCGTGCTCGAGTGAAGTGGGTGAAAACCGAGTGTACAATTAATTTCAAGCAATCAAATAGGCACATATGAACAACATTAACCACTAAAGCTCACAAGATTCACTAAATATTTCCGCTCGGTGTTTAGGGTTAAGTGTTTACTCTCATAACAATTACACAAGTAATGTTCCCATAAGCTTGCTCATTAACCAACTCTCCACAATTAATCCACAAATCATTAAATCATAAGGGCTTTCAATGGTGTAATGGGGCCAAAGGGTGAATGAATGGTGAATGAATGGTAAATGGTAAATGGAAGGGAAAGACTAGAAATGATAAATGTTCCACATGTTTGCAAGACAAATCAACGACTTTGAAACTCATACCTATGCTAAACCCGAAACAACTTTCTTATTCTCCTCCAACCTTTTATTGAAATTAAAACAATACAAGAAAATAACTCTATTTTTGTGGCATTTTTCTTTTTCTTTTCCACTTTTTTTTTTCTTTTCTTTTTTTCTTGAGGAACTTTATTCCTTCTTTTTGTTTCTGATTTTTTTTTTCTTTCTTTGAACAAATACAACAAAATAAAATGCACCCCCACACTTGCCTTTTGGTATACTACCATACAAATCAAAACCCGAAGCATAAGAATATAAGAAGTCACTATCATCGTCTTGCAAACACAATAAAACATGGGTGAGATGGTGTGGGTGAACAAAAGAAACGGCTAATGAGTGATAAGTTCAAAAGGGGATTCCTAAAGTTCGTGTTTAGATGGATGGTGAATATTTGGCCATGGTGCTCAACTAATGCCTTAATCATTTTCAATTCATCACAGATTAATAAAAAGTTTCGAGAGGTCAATGAGCAAGTTCTAGGTTCAAAAACTCATGAATTGTGCACACATGAAGAACGAGTAAATGTATGAATAATGCATACATGTGAATATTCAACAGGCTCAAATTCTCACAATTTCTGGGTATGCATGACAATGTATGTTCAAATGTGCTTCTCGGATTGCAATCAACTAATTAACACAGGTTATGTGAACATGAAATTTCGAGCAATCACAAGTTATGCAAATTAAATCCAAAACAAATCACAGAAAGCCTTACCATATAATCAAAATTCTCCAAATCACAACAAATTAAACTCAACTCATCATCGGGATTGGAAAGAACAAAACACACCACAAATAAACACACAAAAACAGAAAACAGAAGCAAATATTTTTGTAATTTTTGATTTTTTTGATTTTTTTGATTTTTTTTCAATTTACGTAACAATACGTGACCACAGGGACTCACTTAGTGCAATGGTAGGTTCAACGCTACCAAAGGAGTGAGTATGATCTAGTCGAGATACCGTTAGAAAAACAAGTAAATTATTTTTTTTGAATTTTTGAATTTTTCAAATTTTTTCTTTTCTTTTTAATAAACCTTCCCCCCACACTTGAATTAAACATTGTCCTCAATGAATGACAGATATTTCACGAAAATGAAAAAGTCAAGTATGGTTATTGAATTGAAAAATACAAACAGAAATAAACACACCAACAAAAATAAATGATGTGAACGTAAAATACGTTCACAAAGTGCCTTTAATTACTGGATTTTGCTATTCCGAAAGCTTAATTGTTTCTTTAATATTTGTTTTTGTGTTTTTAGGGAAAATATGAGAAAAATGCTAAATTCAACACAAAGGTGAATTTTGGAGGTTTTTCAGCGTAATTCGGAAAGTCAACCGTGACTTTAATTTGTGGAATAAAATATTGTACGAAGATTTCGGGAACCGTTCCGAATCCCGACAATTTGTCGGCGAACCACCACATCAGGCGGCGCAACCACCACACGCGGTGGCGATACACATTTTACATCTCCATTATATTTTCCCTTGTTTATTTTATAATTTAATTATTTCATTTAATTTCTTTTGTTATTTTATTTTGTTTTATAATTATTTATTTTAATTATTTTCTTTTATTTCTTTTTTCTTTTGGTTGTTGCAGGTACCACGTTTCTTCTCCACTTCACCAACCAGCCATGTTACCACCGATCTCTATTCCTTTCCTTGGAATCTCTGAGTGCTCCACCGAGCCACCCATCCTTGCTGTTCTTCCATTCATCCATCAATTCAGCTCCTCACATGGCCTCTATTCCAATCTGCAGCATCTCCTCTCCTTGGCCGTTTCCATCTCCCATTCTCTATTTAAGGAAGCTGCTGCTGGGATTATTCACACAATCATCATCTCAGTAGCCATCTTCAATCACGCCATCACTCTCCCAATCAAGCCTCTGCCAATTTCAATTCCATAATCACTCTCCATCATCAATTAAAGCCACGGCAGAAAGCTCACTCAAGCTCCACCTACAATCACACCTTGGAGCACCGCAACCTCTGCAAATCACATCACCATGGCTCTTTGCAATTCACAATTTCATAAATTTACCTGCAAACAAATAAATCATCTTCTAATTATCTCTGTTTTTCTTTTGCAGGTACCAACGCAGCTGCTGCAATTCCAATCGGTGCCAAGCCGGCGTCCATCCCGTGCCTCTCGGATTCCAGCTCTGCCGCGTCGGAGTTCTCACTTCAGCCACCGCAATGATCGGCGCCTTCTCTCCCAGCTCTGCCCACCGCGACGCCGACGTCGATTGCCCCCAGTTTTGCCGTGAATCTTCTGCCATCTCGCGCCCTTGCTGCTGTATTCACGGCGTCCCTGCCGTCCATCCCGGCGTCTTCAATTCAGCCCTGCTCTCTGTCCAACCTCGCCGGCGCCTTCTCTTCCAGCTGCTGCAATTGCGCCGTCCCTTGCTTCACCGGTCAAGCCCGTGCTCAACCCGCGTCGCCCACTGCCCAGGCCGCACCACCTGCCTTAGCCTCCACCGCTCACCGTGTCCCTCTCTTGCTTTGATAAATTGAAAGAAAAGAAAAACCAGAAGCTGCTGGTCTCCACGGGTTGGATGAAAGAGAGAAGAGATAAAAATCTGAAGTTTGAAAAGTCAAACAAGAGAGGCACGGGTCAACCAAGAAAAGGAGAGAAGGAAAAGTCAAAAGCCACGGCTTGGGCCTAGGCCCAATGGTCCAATTGCTATCTACACCCGGAGGCCCAATGTCAATTGCTTTCTGCACCCGCCACATCCAAAAGTTCGATTTTCTATAGCCGAGTCTGCCACCTTCGCACGCTTGGACAGGTGTCCATTTTCATGGACACAACAGTAACATTTTTCCCAAACTCTGTTTATTTATTATAATTTATTTTTGTTTAATTAACTATTCGTGAATAATTTTGGGAAATGTTATTGTTTGTTTATTTTCTATTTTGTGTAATAATTGTTGGATTGAAGTTAATTGATTCTTCTAGCAGCTTATGTGAATTTTGTTTGTTTGGTTTTATCTTTAATGTTAAAACTAAATAATAAGGATCACGGATAGTTGGGCGGTCCCGCTAGGTCGTGCACTTGAATTAACAACTCTTTTTCTAGTGATTAGGCCGACGAGTGGTCTCGGAGTTAATTGTTAGGGAAAGTTTTATTTGGGAGATGTATGGTGGTCCAGCATCTTACATTGTTAGTTTCGGATTCATGGCTAGGGAGTTGGTTAATCTTCAAAACAATATTTGTGTGTGTGTTTCTTGTTTTCAAAAATAATAAAAATCCAAAAATATTTCTTTTATTGTTTTCAAAATTATCAAAAACCCCCAAAAATACTTTTGTATATAATGTATATTTTTGTAAATAGAAACAATACTGTATAGTTCATTTAATTTTGTATATATATATATATATTCTTTATTCTTTATACTTGTAAATATAATTCTTTATACTTGTAAATATAATTCTTTATTTAATTTAATTTTTCGTGACATTAAAAAGTAAATATAACAATCTTCTGTGGGAAAAACCTTTATTTCCCATTATACTTTACAACGACAATTGTTAGGAATTTAGGTAATAATTAATGACCGCGGTGAAAACCGAACTAATCATTTTGGCGCCGGCTCGCCGGGGATTGTTTTTTTTACTATTTACTTTTTACTATTGACTGTTGACTTTTACTATTGACTGTTGACTTTTACTATTGACTGTTGACTTTTACTATTGACTGTTGACTTCTACTATTGACTGTTGACTTTTTACTATTGACTTTTTGACTTTTTACTGTTGACTTTTTACTATTTGTAAATAATATTTGTTAATTTTATTTATACTTACTAATTTTACTTGTAGATATTTTTACACTTAGTAATTATATTTAGGTGTCTTTTATATAGTTGATTATTTTTTGTTGTTGTAAGTTGTAACTTGAACGGATTAGGTAAGGTCCTTTTGTTAATATTGGCCTAAACCCTTCATTTTTACCGTAAGGTTATTTGAGGTTGAGGGCGGCCTTTATTAACACTTGGAGAATTGTCGAACACTTAAGTGCTTTCTCAACTGAGTAAGGGGTACATGAATGGTGTCTAGATATGATCAAGACTCTGGGTGACGGGTTTGTAAAATTGGATTCAGAGGACTTGTCCACTAAATGAATCCTGCCTCTCGCTTATCTCTTGTGATCTGGCCATTCGCCTTCTGAAAACACGGAAAGTCATTTAAGTCAAGGCATTGCACCTAGGCCGTAAGTCCACCTTGAGTTACCGCTTGGAATCAACTTTCATTTTTTTCAACTATATTCAGGCAAAGGAAAATATTTTTGTACACTTAAGTGTATTGTGTAAATAAAATATACGTAGACATAAAATATACTTAGACATAGGAAATTTTATTCATTCATTTTGTATAGCTAATTTGTGACACATTTTTAACTTTGTAAATATTTTGTTTTTATTTTGTAAATTTATTACTAACCTTTTTATTTTGTATAGGAAATAATCCGGGTTTATCGGAAATTTTACCACATACATCGGAGCATACGTTTAGGAAGTCAAGGTTGAAAAACCTTGAGGTTGATGTCTTGTTGGTGATTTTCGGTTTCCTCGGGAGTAAAAAGGTAAGTTTTCTTTTCACTCTCGTTATTTATTTAAAAAATAAAAAATAAAAAATAAAAAAAAATTTTGTAAATAAATAAAAAAAGAGTGTTTGTTTTGTTTTACTGTTGGTAATTATTTCTTTTTACTATTTATAATTACTGTTTGTTTTTTTTTTGGGCTTGTTAGTTAATTGGTTTGTTATTGGGCCTTAGGCCCATTTGTGTGATTGGTTAGGGTTTTAGGTTTCGTAAAATAAAAAAATAAAAAAATAAAATATAAAAAAATTTTTAGCCCATTGGGCTCGTGTCATTCACGAAGCCCAAAACCCGTAACCCAAGCCCATTAGTGTGTCGGGCCTATTCGTTTTTAGGCCCATTAGTTAAGCCCACCAATAATGGGCCGGAGATTTCTTTGGCCCAGGCCCACTTTAAGGCCCAAACCATTTCGATGGCCCAAGCCCGTTTAAAGTGTCGGCAAGCGCGTGTGCTACGCGTTTTCACTGTTCACTTTACGACTTTTCGTAAAGTATTAAATAAAAATAAAAAAATAAAAAAATTGAAAATGAAAAAAATTCTGATTGGGCCGACGCACGACTTTTGCGTCGGCCGAATTGTTTAATAAACCGCGTGCGTGTCTACTGTAGACTTTACGACTTTCGTCGCTCGATCCGGAAATTACGGGTCTTCTGTCTGTGGCACGTGTGCGAGCGTGCGTCCGTTCCCTTCCCTTCCCTTCTGTTCGTGTGTTTCATTTCACGCATTTCCCTTAGGTTTCCCTGTCTCTCTCACTCTCTCTCTCGATTTCTCTCTCGTGTGTTCTTCGTGTTCTTCAGTTTTCCCAGAAACCTCCCTAATTCCCAGAAGCTATCCTCCCTTCCCAACCCAGAAATGGCCAAACGAGTGAATTCTTTCAGTGATTTGTTTCAGGCAGGTCCTTCAGAGAACCCAATCTTTGAAGCCTTGGCTGAAATAATTCCACCGAGCATGCTCAATAGCGCCGATGCTAGCATGCCGACCGAGCCACAACCGCAACCACTACCCCAAGCACCAATCTTGGTTGCTGATCCACCTGTTGAGCCGGAAGCCGCTCCTGTCTATAGGAGACTTCCGAGGTCGAAGTACAGCAAAGCTCAGAGAGATGCACTTGCGGCTTTCTTTGCGGTGTATTCTCACCCCACCAAGCCACAACGTGAAAGATTTGGTCCAAAAATCGGACTAGAAGAAGACCAAGTCTATTATTGGGGGTCGAGAAATAGGAAGAAGTTCGGTATCCAGTCTTCCGAGCAGCGTATTGCCGAGCTAGAGAAAAGAAACGATCAGCTGGTGAGCAAAAACGAGGAGCTTCAAATGCAGAATCAACGACTCGTCGATGCTCTCCACAGCGGCATATGTCCCAATTGCGGAGGTCCTGTTCCGCACTCGGATGTGCCACGGCGAAGGCTCGAAGTTGTTCCTCCACAACAAGAGCCTCTTCTCGAGTTGTCCGATGATTCGATCGACATGGACCACTTGAGACGGGATGTGCGGAGCCTCGTGCCAACACTTGTCGAGCGCCCATCCATACCTTTGCCATCCGATACCCTTCCCGGACCTGCTCACTGATCTTGTCGGAGTCCACACCGACTTGATCTCGGATATCGTCCGTAAGGCCAAACACGAGCTCCTCGCTCATGGCCACTTCCGGATTTCCTTTGTGGATAACTTCACCGACTCCCGACACGTCTATTCATCCCGAGACTCTTCATAGGGCCGAGTACTTGCGAGTGTTTCAACGAGCCGAACCTCGCTCCGTACTTCAAAGCCGAATCGTCGAGACACTCGGCAACCATCCATCTTTATCCGACCACCATCGTTCGGATCTTAATGGATGTTGGTCGATGGTTGCCGTCTTCTGTAGCATGATCACAAACGCCCGGACGTTGGAGATCCTTTCCTCCAAAGAACGGAGAAGGCTACGAGGAGCGAAGCAAGTGATGTCGGCCGAGTTTCGGTGCCATCTCACCTCGTTTCAACTCGTGAAGTCCAGTTCGTTAGGTACTCTCACCTACAACTGGATGGAAGTTGGGTCGTCGTGGATGTCTCCGTGGATGAATTGCGTTCCAATCCGAAGCCTTCCGTGAGATCGATTTGCCGAAAACGCCCCTCCGGATGCCTGATACGTGATTTGCATAATGGATCTTCCTTAGTCACTTGGGTGGAGCACGTGGATGTGCGCGAAAAGGAGATGAAGGCCAGTTTCGAACCTTTTGTTCATTCAGGGTTCGCTTTTGGTGCAAAGCGTTGGATCTCAACTCTCCAACGACAAGCCGAGCGCTACATGTGCGCCACAGGTATCCACTCTTCACCCGGTGACTCGATTATTTCTCTTGAAGGAAGAAGAGGACTTGCGGAAATGGCAAAACAGATGACTATCTGTTTCTTCAACGACATCAGCAACTCCACGTACCATCACTGGACTTGTTCGAACCAAACAAGAGACACTCGAATGGAGGTCAGGACCAACAAGCGAAGGGGTGATCCGAGCAAGCCCCCTGGAGTCAATCGTACTGCTGGTTGTTCCGTCGTTCATCTATCTCATCACACCAGGATCTTTGAGTTCCTCAAAGACGTGCAGACAAGACCACAATGGGATAGTATGTCGATGGACAGCTCTGTACGTGTGCTAGCAAATTTCTCCATTGGTCTTGACCCGCGCAATCAGATTTCGGTGCTCGCTATAGATAGTCACAACGACTTCCTTATCCTTCAGGAGTGTTGCACCGATGCAACAGGGTCGTCTGTGATTTATGCGCCGATTAACCATTCCATTTTCCAGTGTTTGCTATCTGGAGTTCAACTGGAGCCATTTCCGCTTATGTCTTCTGGCTTCTCCATTCTGCCTAACGTATCCGGAGCTGTACTTGACGGAACACTGCTGACTATAGTGTTCCAGATCTCAGTGAGGGCTACATCAGCTAAATCTGCCGTGGAGTCGGCAACAACACTCGTCCAGGACACACTTCAAAGGATCAGAGCCGCAGTCAATTAAGGAGCAAACGTTGGATGCAAGGCCCTGCTAGCCTTGTTTGTGACTGTTGGTGACTTGCTTCGGGAGGAGCTTAATGATCTTCAAGGGGGAGTTTTTCTTTAACCTATCTTTTTCATTTGTATATATGTTGTGTGTTTACTTCTGTTGATTTATGTTTGTGTGTTTATTTCTGTTTGTGTGTTTAAATTCAATAATCATGCTTGAATTTTTCATTTTCGTGAAATATCTGTCTAACATTGAGGACAATGTTTAATTCAAGTGTGTGGGGAAGGTTTATTTAAAAAGAAAAGAAAAAATTTGAAAAATTCAAAAAAAAATTCAAAAAAATAATTTACTTGTTTTCGTTTTCTACGGTAACAATATATCGACTAGATCATACTTACTCCCTTGGTAGCGTTGAACCTACCATTGCACTTAGTAAGTCACTGTGGTCACGTATTGTTACGTAAATTGAAAAAAATAAAAAAAAAATCAAAAAATCAAAAATTACAAAAATATTTGCTTCTGTTTGTGTGTTTATTTGTGTGTTTTCTTTCCAATCCCGATGATGAATTGAGTTTAATTGTTATGATTTGGAAAATGTTGGTTATATGCTAAGGCTTTGTGTAGTTCGCTTTGGATTTAATATGCATAACTTGTGATTGCTCGAAATTCTATGTTCACATAACCTGTTTCGATTAGTTGATTGCAATCTAAGAAGCACATTTGAACATACATTGTCATGCATACCCAGAAAATGTGAGGACTTGAGCCTATTGTATATTCACATGTATGCATATTTCATACATTTACTCGTTCTTCATGTGTGCACAATTCATGAGTTTTTGAACCTAGAACTTGCTCAGAGACCGCTTGAAACATTTTGTTAATCTGTGATGAATTAGAAATGAGTAAGGCATTAGTTGAGCACCATGGCCAAAATATTCACCATCCATTTAAACACGAACTTTAGGAATCCCCTTTTGAACTGATCACTCATCAGCCGTTTCTTTTGTTCACCCACACCATTTCACCCTTGTTTTATTGTGTTTGCAAGACGATGATAGTGACTTCTTGTGTTTTTATGCTTCGGATTTGTATGGTAATATACCAAAAGGCAAGTGTGGGGGTGTATTTATTTTGTTGTATTTGTTCAAAGAAAAAAAAAAAAAAAAAAATCAGAAATAAAAAGAAGGAATAAATTCCTCAAAGAAAAAAAAGAAAGAAAGAGAAATTCCAAAAATAGAGTATTGTATTGTTTTTATTTTCAATAAAAGGTTGGAGGAGAAATAAGAAAGTTGTTTCGGGTTTAGCATAAGTATGAGTTTCAAAGTCGTTGACTTGTCTTGCAAACATGTAAAACATTTTTCATTTCCAGTCCTTTCACTTCATTTACCATTCATCATTTACCATCCACCCTTTGGTCCCTGTTTCACCTGAAAGACCTTATGATCTGATGTTTTGTAGATTAACTGTAGAGAGTCGGTTAATGAGCAAGCATATGGGAACACTACTTGTGTAATTGTTTTTGAGAGTAAACACTTAACCCTAAACACTGAGCGGAAATATTTAGTGAATCTTGTAAGGTTTAGTGGTTAATGTTGTTCATATGTGCCTATTGGATTGCATGACATTAATTGTATACTTGGTTTTCACACACTTCACCCGAGCATAAATGAGATGTACATGTTAAATACTTAGCAAATTCTTTAACCTTGGTATATAATTTTTATTCTCTTCATTATAATTTTTTCGAACTCGCTGAAGATTATGGTTGGAAAGACCGTCTGTTTTGTGTTTCCCTTTCTGTTTTGTGTTGTTTTGTTCTGTGTTTGCTCGAGGACTAGCAATAGTTCAAGTGTAGGGGTGTGATGTGAACGTAAAATACGTTCACAAAGTGCCTTTAATTACTGGATTTTGCTATTCCGAAAGCTTAATTGTTTCTTTAATATTTGTTTTTGTGTTTTTAGGGAAAATATGAGAAAAATGCTAAATTCAACACAAAGGTGAATTTTGGAGGTTTTTCAGCGTAATTCGGAAAGTCAACCGTGACTTTAATTTGTGGAATAAAATATTGTACGAAGATTTCGGGAACCGTTCCGAATCCCGACAATTTGTCGGCGAACCACCACATCAGGCGGCGCAACCACCACACGCGGTGGCGATACACATTTTACATCTCCATTATATTTTCCCTTGTTTATTTTATAATTTAATTATTTCATTTAATTTCTTTTGTTATTTTATTTTGTTTTATAATTATTTATTTTAATTATTTTCTTTTATTTCTTTTTTCTTTTGGTTGTTGCAGGTACCACGTTTCTTCTCCACTTCACCAACCAGCCATGTTACCACCGATCTCTATTCCTTTCCTTGGAATCTCTGAGTGCTCCACCGAGCCACCCATCCTTGCTGTTCTTCCATTCATCCATCAATTCAGCTCCTCACATGGCCTCTATTCCAATCTGCAGCATCTCCTCTCCTTGGCCGTTTCCATCTCCCATTCTCTATTTAAGGAAGCTGCTGCTGGGATTATTCACACAATCATCATCTCAGTAGCCATCTTCAATCACGCCATCACTCTCCCAATCAAGCCTCTGCCAATTTCAATTCCATAATCACTCTCCATCATCAATTAAAGCCACGGCAGAAAGCTCACTCAAGCTCCACCTACAATCACACCTTGGAGCACCGCAACCTCTGCAAATCACATCACCATGGCTCTTTGCAATTCACAATTTCATAAATTTACCTGCAAACAAATAAATCATCTTCTAATTATCTCTGTTTTTCTTTTGCAGGTACCAACGCAGCTGCTGCAATTCCAATCGGTGCCAAGCCGGCGTCCATCCCGTGCCTCTCGGATTCCAGCTCGCCGCGTCGGAGTTCTCACTTCAGCCACCGCAATGATCGGCGCCTTCTCTCCCAACTCTGCCCACCGCGACGCCGACGTCGATTGCCCCCAGTTTTGCCGTGAATCTTCTGCCATCTCGCGCCCTTGCTGCTGTATTCACGGCGTCCCCGCCGTCCATCCCGGCGTCTTCAATTCAGCCCCGCTCTCTGTCCAACCTCGCCGGCGCCTTCTCTTCCAGCTGCTGCAATTGCGCCGTCCCTTGCTTCACCGGTCAAGCCCGTGCTCAACCCGCGTCGCCCACCGCCGAGCCGCACCACCTGCCTTAGCCTCCACCGCTCACCGTGTCCCTCTCTTGCTTTGATAAATTGAAAGAAAAGAAAAACCGAAGCTGCTGGTCTCCACGGGTTGGATGAAAGAGAGAAGAGATAAAAATCTGAAGTTTGAAAAGTCAAACAAGAGAGGCACGGGTCAACCAAGAAAAGGAGAGAAGGAAAAGTCAAAAGCCACGGCTTGGGCCTAGGCCCAATGGTCCAATTGCTATCTACACCCGGAGGCCCAATGTCAATTGCTTTCTGCACCCGCCACATCCAAAAGTTCGATTTTCTATAGCTGAGTCTGCCACCTTCGCCTGCCAGACAGTGTCCATTTTCATGGACACAACAGTAACATTTTTCCCAAACTCTGTTTATTTATTATAATTTATTTTTGTTTAATTAACTATTCGTGAATAATTTTGGGAAATGTTATTGTTTGTTTATTTTCTATTTTGTGTAATAATTGTTGGATTGAAGTTAATTGATTCTTCTAGCAGCTTATGTGAATTTTGTTTGTTTGGTTTTATCTTTAATGTTAAAACTAAATAATAAGGATCACGGATAGTTGGGCGGTCCCGCTAGGTCGTGAACTTGAATTAACAACTCTTTTTCTAGTGATTAGCTGACAGAGTGGTCTCGGAGTTAATTGTTAGGGAAAGTTTTATTTGGGAGATGTATGGTGGTCCAGCATCTTACATTGTTAGTTTCGGATTCATGGCTAGGGAGTTGGTTAATCTTCAAAACAATATTTGTGTGTGTGTTTCTTGTTTTCAAAAATAATAAAAATCCAAAAATATTTCTTTTATTGTTTTCAAAATTATCAAAAACCCCCAAAAATACTTTTGTATATAATGTATATTTTTGTAAATAGAAACAATACTGTATAGTTCATTTAATTTTGTATATATATATATATATTCTTTATTCTTTATACTTGTAAATATAATTCTTTATACTTGTAAATATAATTCTTTATTTAATTTAATTTTTCGTGACATTAAAAAGTAAATATAACAATCTTCTGTGGGAAAAACCTTTATTTCCCATTATACTTTACAACGACAATTGTTAGGAATTTAGGTAATAATTAATGACCGCGGTGAAAACCGAACTAATCAATAAACACATGATTATAGGTTTCACCGTAGTCATTAATTATTACCTAAATTCCTAACAATTGTCGTTGTAAAGTATAATGGGAAATAAAGGTTTTTCCCACAGAAGATTGTTATATTTACTTTTTAATGTCACGAAAAATTAAATTAAATAAAGAATTATTATTTACAAGTATAAAGAATAAAGAATATATATATATACAAAATTAAATGAACTATACAGTATTGTTTATATTTACAAAAATATACATTATATACAAAAGTATTTTTGGGGGTTTTGATAATTTTGAAAGCAATAAATAATTAAAAGGAAATATTTTTGGATTTTTATTATTTTTTTAGAAACACACACACAAATATTGTTTTGAAGATTAACCAACTCCCTAGCCATGAATCCGAAACTAACACATGTAGAGATGCCTACCCAGGTTATCATTCCCCAAATAAAACTTCTCCCATGAAATCAACCTAGTGAACGCTCATCTAGATTAAACAATTAAACATGCAAAGGTGATTAATCTAAACATGTCTAACGCATAGAAAAAGAGTTGTTAATTCAAGTGCGCGACCTAGCGAACCGCCGTCTATCCGTGATCCTTATCATTTAGTTTCAACATTAAAGATAAAACTAAACAAACAAAATTCACATAAGCTGCTAGAAGAATCAATTAACTTCAATCCAACAATTATTACACAAAATAGAAAATAAAACAAACAATAACATTTCCCAAAATTTATTCACGTAATTAAAGTCGGAAAATAAAATTAAACAAAAATAAATTATAATAAATAAACGAGTTTGGGAAAAATGTTACTGTTGTGTCCATGAAAATGGACACTGTCTGGCAGGCAAAGGTGGCAGACTCAGCTATTAAAATCGAACTTTGTAACTTTGGATGTGGCGGGTGTAGAGAACACTTTGGGCTTTGAGCTTTTGGGCTTGGGTAATTGGGCAAAGGCCCAATTAATTTCTTCATTTTCTTCCTTGCTTGCGGCCCAGCCCAATTTTGGCCCATGTTGACTGTTGACCTTTCTTTCTTGCTTTGGGTTGACTTTTCAACCCGTGTTTCCCCTTTTTTTTTTTTATCTTCTGTTTCTTTCTTTCTTCACATCGAGAGGGAGAGAGATCGTGAGCTTTGACCAAGGCTTGGCTTGGAGAGGAGATTCCGGTATGGTGAGAATAGCGGGCTGTGAGCACGGAAAGAGGATCGCCGGATTGAGAGAAAAGCTTGCGGCGAGATGGCGAGCCGGGCGTGCGAGGCGAAACGGCGCCGGCGTGGTGGGTCGACGCGGTGAATGGCATGGCAAAAGACGACCGGGCAGATCGGCGATTGCAGCGGCGACGGGCTGCAATGAAATCAACGGCGCCGGCGCGGTGATTGATGGCATCCGGGTTCTGGGCGAGAGAACTTGTGATGGGTCGAAGCCGGCGGAGCTTTGGGTGTCAAGCGGGGGGACGTCGACTATGGCGAGAGCGACGGCAGCGGCTTCGGGTGAGAGCGGCGGCGACGTGGGTTGGTAGCGCACGGGATTCACGACGGCGCTGATTGGTGATTGGAAATCCGGCGACGGAATTGAGTAATAGATGCGGCCAGCGTTGAGTTTCCAAACCTGCAAAAAGAAAACATAGATAGTTAGAAAATGGTTGCAGAGTAATTGCAGGATTGAAATTGGGCAGAGAAAGAATTCGGTGAAGGCCTGTGATGATCGACGGTGGATTGGTGTAGCTGCCGTGAATTGGAACCTGGGAGGTGCCGTGGGTATTTGCCATGGTGATTTGAAACTGAATTTGCAGGTGTGGGCAGTGGTGAATTGGTGATGATGATGAGATGAACTGATGATGCTGAAACTCTTTAAATAGGAAAGGAAAGGGGGAACGGCCAAGAAGTGAAGTGATGGTGGTGGACTGTAGTAGGTGAAATGGATTGTTGTTGGTGAAGCTAGAATCCAAGTAGGAGGAGAGTGGAGGTGGTAGGTGGCCGGAAGTGGAGAAGGTTGGTGAACGTGGTGCTGCAAACATCCAAAACAAAAACAAAAGAAAAGGAAATAAAAGAAAATAATTAAAATAAATAATTATAAAATAAAATAAAATAAAATAACAAAAGAAATTAAATGAAATAATTAAATTATAAAATAAACAAGGGAAAATATAATGGAGATGTAAAATATGTATCGCCACCGCGTGTGGTGGTTGCGCCGCTTTATGTGGTGGTTCACCGACAAATTGTCGGGATTCGGAACGGTTTCCGAAATCTTCGTACAATATTTTATTCCACAAATGAAAGTCACGGTTGACTTTCCGATTTACGCTGAATATCTCCAAAATGCACCTATTCTGTGCAGATTAACATTTTACTCGTATTTTCCCTAAAAACACAAAAACAAATATTATACAGACAATTAAGCTTTCGGAATAGCAAAATCCAGTAATTAAAGACACTTTGTGAACGTATTTTACGTTCACATCACACCCCTACACTTGAACTATTGCTAGTCCTCGAGCAAACACAAAACAAAACATCACAAAACAGAAAGGGAAACACAAAACAGACGGTCTTTCCAACCATAATCCTCAGCGAGTTCGAAAGAATTATAATCAAGAGAATAAAAATTATATACCAAGGCTAAAGAATTTGCTAAGCATTTAATATGTACATCTCATTTATGCTCGGGTGTGTGTGTGTGAAAACCAAGTATACAATTAATGTCAAGCAATCCAATAGGCACATATGAAACAACATTAACCACTAAAACTCACAAGATTCACTAAATATTTCCGCTCAGTGTTTAGGGTTAAGTGTTTACTCTCAAAACAATTACACAAGTAGTGTTCCCATAAGCTTGCTCATTAACCGACTCTCTACAATTAATCTACAAATCATCAGATCATAAGGACTTTCAGGTGAAACAGGGACAAAAGGATGAATGGTAAATGGTGAATGGTAAATGAAGTGAAAGGACTCGAAATGAAAAATGTTTTACATGTTTGCAAGACAAGTCAACGACTTTGAAACTCATACCTATGCGAAACCCGAAACAACTCTTATTCTCCTCCAACCTTTTATTGAAAATAAAAACAATACAATAACTCTATTTTTGGAATTTCTCTTTCTTTTTTTTTTTCTTTCTTTCTTTTCTTTTTTTTTTTGAGGAATTTATTCCTTCTTTTTATTCCTGATTTTTTTTTTCTTTTTCTTTTTTTCTTTCTTTGAACAAATACAACAAAATAAATACACCCCCACACTTGCCTTTTGGTATACTACCATACAAATCCGAAGCATAAAAACATAAGAAGTCACTATCATCGTCTTGCAAACATAAATAAAACAAGGGTGAAATGGTGTGGGTGAACAAAAGAAACGGCTAATGAGTGATTAGTTCAAAAGGGGATTCCTAAAGTTCGTGTTTAGATGGATGGTGAATATTTTGGCCATGGTGCTCAACTAATGCCTTACTCATTTCTAATTCATTACAGATTAACAAAATGTTTCAAGTGGTCTCTGAGCAAGTTCTAGGTTCAAAAACTCATGAATTGTGCACACATGAAGAACGAGTAAATGTATGAAAGATGCATACATGTGAATATACAATAGGCTCAAATCCTCACATTTTCTGGGTATGCATGACAATGTATGTTTAAATGTGCTTCTCGGATTGCAATCAATTAATCGAAACAGGTTATGTGAACATGGAAATTCGAGCAATCACAAGTTATGCAAATTAAATCCAAAGCAAACTACACAAAGCCTTAGCATATAATAAACATTCTCCAAATCATAACAATTTAAACTCAATTCATCATCGGAATTGGAAAGAATAAAACACACCACAAATAAACACACAAACAGAAGCAAATATTTTTGTAATTTTTTTATTTTTTTGATTTTTTTGATTTTTTTCAATTTACGTAACAATACGTGACCACAGTGACTTACTAAGTGCAATGGTAGGTTCAACGCTACCAAGGGAGTAAGTATGATTTAGTCGATATATTGTTACCGTAGAAAACAAAAACAAGTAAATTATTTTTTTGAATTTTTTCAAATTTTTCAAATTTTTTTCTTTTCTTTTCAATAAATCTTCCCCCCACACTTGAATTAAACATTGTCCTCAATGTTAGACAGATATTTCACAAAAATGAATAATTCAAGCATGATTATTGAATTTAAACACACAAACATAAATAAACGAAGTAAATACACAACATATATACAAATGAAAAGACAAAGTAAAAAGGTTAAAGAAAAACTCCCCCTTGAAGATCGTTAAGCTCCTCCCGAAGCAAGTCACCAACAGTCACAAACAAGGCTAGCAGGGCCTTGCATCCAACGTTTGCTCCTTAATTGACTGCGGTTCTGATCCTTTGAAGTGTGTCTTGGACAAGGGTTGTTGCCGACTCCACGGCGGACTTGGCTGATGTAGCCTTCACCGAGATCCGGAACACTATGGTAAGTAGAGTTCCGTCAAGTATAGCTCCGGATACGTTAGGCGAATGGAGAAGCCGAAAGACATAAGCGGAAATGGCTCCGGTTGAACTCCGGATAGCAAACACTCGGAAAATGGAATGGTTGATCGGCGCGTATATCACGAGACGACCCCGTTGCATCGGTGCAACACTCCCGAAGAATAAGGAAGTCGTTGTGACTATCTATGGCGAGCACCGAAATCTGATTGCGCGGGTCAAGACCGATGCTGAAATTTGCTAGCACACGCACCGAGCTGTCCATCGACATACTATCCCATTGTGGTCTTGTCCGCACGTCTTTGAGGAACTCAAAGATCCTGGTGTGATGAGATAGATGAACAACGGAACAACCAGCGGTACGATTGACTCCGGGGGGCTTGCTCGGATCTCCCCTTCGCTTGTTGGTCCCGACCTCCATTCGAGTGTCTCTTGTTCGGTTCGAACAAGTCCAGTGGTGGTACGTGGAGTTGCTGATATCGTTGAAGAAACAGATTGTCATCTGTTTTGCCATTTCCGCAAGTCCTCTTCTTCCTTCAAGAGAAATAATCGAGTCACCGGGTGAAGAGTGGATACCTGTGGCGCACATGTAGCGCTCGGCTTGTCGTTGGAGGGTTGAGATCCAACGCTTTGCACCAAAAGCGAACCCTGAATGAACAAAAGGTTCGAAACTGGCCTTCATTTCCTTCTCGCGTACATCCACGTGCTCCACCCAAGTGACCAAGGAAGATCCATTATGAAGATCACGTATCAGGCATCCGGAGGGGCGTTTTCGGCAAATCGATCTCACGGAAGGCTTTGGATTTGAACGCAATTCATCCACGGAGACATCCACGACGACCCAACTTCCATCCAGTTGTTGGTGAGAATACCGAACAAACTGGACTTCACGAGTTGAGACGATGTGAGATGGCACCGAAACTCGGCCGACATCACCCGCATATGCTCCTCGTAGCCTTCTTCGTTCTTGGAGGAAAGGATCTCCAACGTCTTGGCGTTTGTGATCATGCTACGAAAGACTGGCAACCATCGACCAACATCCATTAAGATTTGAACGATGGTGGTCGGATAAAGATGGATGGTTGCCGAGTGTCTCGACGATTCGGCTTTGAAGTACGGAGCGGGTTCGGCTCGTTGAAACACTCGCAAGTACTCGGCCCTATGAAGAGTCTCGGGATGAATAGACGTGTCGGGAGTCGGTGAAGTTATCCACAAAGGAAATCCGGCGGTGGCCGCGAGCGAGGAGCTCGTGTTTGGCCTTACGGACGATATCCGAGATCAAGTCGGTGTGGACTCCGACAAGATCATGAGCAGGTCCGGGAAGGGTATCGGATGGCAAAGGTATGGATGGGCGCTCGACTAGGGTAGGCATGAGGCTCCGCACATCCCGTCTCAAGTGGTCCATGTCGATGGAATCGTCGGACAACTCGAGAAGAGGCTCTTGTTGTGGAGGAACAACTTCGAGCCTTCGCCGTGGCACATCTGAGTGCGGAACAGGACCTCCGCAATTGGGACATATGCCGCTGTGGAGAGCATCGACGAGTCGTTGATTCTGCATTTGAAGCTCCTCGTTTTTGCTCACCAGCTGATCGTTTCTTCTCTCTAGCTCGGCAATACGCTGCTCGGAAGACTGGATACCGAATTTCTTCCTATTTCTCGACCCCCAATAATAGACTTGGTCTTCTTCTAGTCCGATTTTTGGACCAAATCGTTCTCGTTGTGGCTTGGTGGGGTGAGAATACACCGCAAAGAAAGCCGCAAGTGCATCTCTCTGAGCTTTGGTGTACTTTGTCCTCGGAAGTCTCCTATAGACAGGAGCGGCTTCCGGCTCAACGGGTGGATCAGCAACCAGGATTGGTGCTTGGGGTAGTGGTTGTGGTTGTGGTTGTGGTTGTGGCTCGGTCGGCATGCTAGCATCGGCGCTATTGAGCATGCTCGGTGGAATTATTTCAGCCAAGCCTTCAAAGATTGGGTTCTCTGAAGGACCTGCCTGAAACAAATCACTGAAAGAATTCACTCGTTTGGCCATTTCTGGGTTGAGAAGGGAGGATAGCTTTCTGGGAATTGGGAGTATTTCTGGGAAAAGCTCAAGAACACGAAGAACAATGAGAGAAAACGAGAGAGAATGAGAGAGAAACTAAGGGAAACGTGTGAAATGCCTAAGAAAACTAGCGCAAACAGAAGGGAAGGGGAGAGAACGGACGCACGCTCACACACGTGCCACAGACAGAAGACCCGTAATTTCCGGATCGAGCGACGAAAGTCGTAAAGTCTACAGTAGACACGCACGCGGCTTA
Organism: Rubus idaeus; assembly: GCA_030142095.1. NCBI lineage: Eukaryota > Viridiplantae > Streptophyta > Magnoliopsida > Rosales > Rosaceae > Rubus > Rubus idaeus. Next base: position 13,792,929 of record CM057968.1, on the reverse strand, counting down.
TTAAACAATTCGGCCGACGCAAAAGTCGTGCGTCGGCCCAATCACATTTTTTCTTGATTTTCGATTTTTTATTTTTTTATTTTTTTAATACTTTACGAAAAGTCGTAAAGTGAACAGTGAAAACGCGTAGCACACGCGCTTGCCGACACTTTAAACGGGCCTGGGCCATCGAAATGGTCTGGGCCTTAAAGTGGGCCTGGGCCAAAGAAATCTCCGGCCCATTATTGGTGGGCTTAACTAATGGGCCTAAAAACGAACAGGCCCGACACACTAAATGGGCTTGGGTTACGGGTTTTGGGCTTCGTGAATGACACGAGCCCAATGGGCTAAAATTTTTATTTTATGTTTTTTTTTTTTTATTTTTTTTACGAAACCTAAAACCCTAACCGATCACACAAACGGGCCTAAGGCCCAATAACAAACAAACTAACTAACAAGCCCAAAACAAATTATAGAACAGTAATTATAAACAGTAAAAATAAATAATTTCAAAACAGTAAAACAAAAACAAACACTCTCTTTTTTTTTTTTTTTATTTACAATTACAAATTTTATTTTTTTTATTTTTTTATTTTTCAAAAACAAATAACAAGAGTGAAAAGAAAACTTACCTTTTTACTCCCGAGGAAACCGAAAATCACCAACAAGACATCAACCTCAAAGTTTTTCAACCTTGACTTCCTAAACGTATGCTCCGATGTATGTGGTAGAATTTCCGATAAACCCGGATTATTTCCTATACAAAATAAAAAGGTTAGTAATAAATTTACAAAATAAAAACAAAATAATTACAAAGTTAAAAATATGTCACAAATTATCTATACAAAATAAATGAATAAAATTTCCTATGTCTAAGTATATTTTATGTCTACAAAAATATTTACACAAAAATATTTTCTTTTGTCTGAATATAGTTGAAAAAAAATGAAAGTTGATTCCAAGCGGTAACTCAAGGTGGACTTACGGCCTAGGTGCAATGCCTTGACTTAAATGACTTTCCGTGTTTTCAGAAGGCGAATGGCCAGATCACAAGAGATAAGCGAGAGGCAGGATTCATTTAGTGGACAAGTCCTCTGAATCCAATTTTACAAACCCGTCACCCAGAGTCTTGATCATATCTAGACACCATTCATGTGCCCCTTACTCAGTTGAGAAAGCACTTAAGTGTTCGACAATTCTCCAAGTGTTAATAAAGGCCGCCCTCAACCTCAAATAACCTTACGGTAAAAATGAAGGGTTTAGGCCAATATTAATAAAAGGACCTTACCTATTTCCGTTCAAGTTACAACTTACAACAACAAAAAAATAATCAACTATATAAAAGACACCTAAATAAATTACTAAGTGTAAAAATATAAACAAGTATAATCAAGTGAGTATAAATAAAATTAACAAGTATTATTTACAAATAGTAAATAGTCAAATAGTCAATAGTAAAAAGTCAATAGTCAATAGTAAAAAGTAAAAAGTCAATAGTAAAAGTAAATAGTAAAAACAATCCCCGGCGAGCCGGCGCCAAAATGATTATAGGTTTCACCGTAGTCATTAATTATTACCTAAATTCCTAACAATTGTCGTTGTAAAGTATAATGGGAAATAAAGGTTTTTCCCACAGAAGATTGTTATATTTACTTTTTAATGTCACGAAAAAATAAATTAAATAAAGAATTAATATTTACAAGTATAAAGAATAAAGAATATATATATATACAAAATTAAATGAACTATGCAGTATTTTATATTTACAAAAATATACATTATATACAAAAGTATTTTTGGGGGTTTTTGAGATTTTTGAAAGCAATAAATAATTAAAAAGAAATATTTTTGGATTTTTTTATTATTTTTGAAAACACACAAATATTGTTTTGAAGATTAACCAACTCCCTAGCCATGAATCCGAAACTAACACATGTAGAATGCCTACGCAGGTTATCATTCCCCAAATAAACTTCTCCCATGAAATCAACCTAGTGAACGCTCATCTAGATTAAACAATTAAACATGCAAAGGTGATTAATCTAAACATGTCTAACGCATAGAAAAAGAGTTGTTAATTCAAGTGCGCGACCTAGCGAACGCTCGTCTATCCGCGATCCTTATCATTTAGTTTCAACATTAAAGATAAAACTAAACAAACAAAATTCACATAAGCTGCTAGAAGAATCAATTAACTTCAATCCAACAATTATTACACAAAATAGAAAATAAACAAACAATAACATTTCCCAAAATTATTCACGAATAGTTAATTAAACAAAAATAAATTATAATAAATAAACAGAGTTTGGGAAAAATGTTACTGTTGTGTCCATGAAAATGGACACTGTCTGGCAGGCAAAGGTGGCAGACTCAGCTATTAAAATCGAACTTTGTAACTTTGGATGTGGCGGGTGTAGAGAACACTTTGGGCTTTGAGCTTTTGGGCTTGGGTAATTGGGCAAAGGCCCAATTAATTTCTTCATTTTCTTCCTTGCTTGCGGCCCAGCCCAATTTTGGCCCATGTTGATTGTTGACCTTTCTTTCTTGCTTGGGTTGACTTTTCAACCCGTGTTTCCCCTTTTTTTTTTATCTTCTGTTTCTTTCTTTCTTCACATCGAGAGAGGGAGAGAGATCGTGAGCTTTGACCAAGGCTTGGCTTGGAGAGGAGATTCCGGTATGGTGAGAATAGCGGGCGTGGAGCACGGAAAGAGGATCGCCGGATTGAGAGAAAAGCTTGCGGCAGAGATGGCGAGCCGGGCGTGCAGAGGCGAAACGGCGCCGGCGTGGTGGGTCGACGCGGTGAATGGCATGGCAAAAGACGACCGGGCAGATCGGCGATTGCAGCGGCGACTGGGCTGCAATGAAATCAACGGCGCCGGCGCGGTGATTGATGGCATCTGGGTTCTGGGCAGAGAACTTGTGATGGGTCGAAGCCGGCGGAGCTTTGGGTGTCAAGCAGGGGACGTCGACTATGGCAGAGAGCGACGGCAGCGGCTTCAGGTGAGAGCGGCGGCGACGTGGGTTGGTAGCGCACGGGATTCACGACGGCGCTGATTGGTGATTGGAAATCCGGCGACGGAATTGAGTAATAGATGCGGCCAGCGTTGAGTTTCCAAACCTGCAAAAAGAAAACATAGATAGTTAGAAAATGGTTGCAGAGTAATTGCAGGATTGAAATTGGGCAGAGAAAGAATTCGGTGAAGGCCTGTGATGATCGACGGTGGATTGGTGTAGCTGCCGTGAATTGGAACCTGAGAGGTGCCGTGGGTATTTGCCATGGTGATTTGAAACTGAATTTGCAGGTGTGGGCAGTGGTGAATTGGTGGTGATGATGAGATGAACTGATGATGCTGAAACTCTTTAAATAGGAAAGGAAAGGGGGAACGGCCAAGAAGTGAAGTGATGGTGGTGGACTGTAGTAGGTGAAATGGATTGTTGTTGGTGAAGCTAGAATCCAAGTAGGAGGAGAGTGGAGGTGGTAGGTGGCCGGAAGTGGAGAAGGTTGGTGAACGTGGTGCTGCAAACATCCAAAACAAAAACAAAAGAAAAGGAAATAAAAGAAAATAATTAAAATAAATAATTATAAAATAAAATAAAATAAAATAACAAAAGAAATTAAATGAAATAATTAAATTATAAAATAAACAAGGGAAAATATAATGGAGATGTAAAATATGTATCGCCACCGCGTGTGGTGGTTGCGCCGCTTTATGTGGTGGTTCACCGACAAATTGTCGGGATTCGGAACGGTTTCCGAAATCTTCGTACAATATTTTATTCCACAAATGAAAGTCACGGTTGACTTTCCGATTTACGCTGAATATCTCCAAAATGCACCTATTCTGTGCAGATTAACATTTTACTCGTATTTTCCCTAAAAACACAAAAACAAATATTATACAGACAATTAAGCTTTCGGAATAGCAAAATCCAGTAATTAAAGACACTTTGTGAACGTATTTTACGTTCACATCAACACACAACATTTATACAAATCAAAAAGGAAACAAAAATAAACAGAAAGGTTAAAGAAAAACTCCCCCTTGAAGATCATTAAGCTCCTCCCGAAGCAATTCACCAACAGTCACAAACAAGGCTAGCAGGGCCTTGCATCCAACGTTTGCTCCTTAATTGACTGCGGTTCTGATCCTTTGAAGTGTGTCCTGGACGAGTGTTGTTGCCGACTCCACGGCAGATTTAGCTGATGTAGCCTTCACCGAGATCTGGAACACCATAGTCAGTAGTGTTCCATCAAGAACAGCTCCGGATACGTTTGGCAGAATGGAGAAGCCTGAAGACATAAGCGGAAATGGCTCCGGTTGAACTCCACATAACAAACACTGGAGAATGGAATGGTTGATCGGCGCATAAATCACAGACGACCCCGTTGCATCGGTGCAACACTCCTGAAGAATGAGGAAGTCGTTGTGACTATCTATGGCGAGCACCGAAATCTGGTTCCGCGGGTCAAGACCGATGGTGAAGTTTGCTAGCACACGTACCGAGCTGTCCATCGACATACTATCCCACAGTGGTCTCGTATGCACATCTTTGAGGAACTCAAAGATCCTGGTGTGATGGGACAGATGCACGACAGAACAACCGGCAGTACGATTGACTCCAGGGGGCTTACTCGGATCTCCCCTTCGCTTGTTGGTCCTGACCTCCATTCGAGTGTCTCTTGTTCGGTTTGAACAAGTCCAGTGATGATACGTGGAGTTACTGATGTCGTTGAAGAAACAGATCGCCATCTGGTTTGCCATTTCCGCTAGGCCTCTTTTTCCGTCGGGCGAAATGATAGAGTCACCGGGTGAAGTGTGGATCCCTGTAACGCACATGTAGCGCTCGGCTTGTCGTTGGAGAGTTGAGATCCAACGCTTTGCACCAAATGCGAACCCAGAATGGACAAAGGGTTCGAAAATGGCCTTCATCTCCTTCTCGCGCACATCCACGTGCTCCACCCAAGTAACTAAGGAAGATCCATTCTGCAAGTCTCGAATCAGGCATCCGGAGGGGCGTTTTCGGCATATAGATCTCACTGAAGGCTTCGGATTTGAGCGCAGTTCATCCACGGAGACATCCACAACGATCCAACTTCCATCCAGTTGTAGGTGGGAGTACCTAACAAACTGGACTTCACGAGTCGAAACGATGTTAGATGGCACCAGAAACTCGGCCGACATAACTTGCTTCTGCTCCTCGTAGCCTACTGTGTTGTCGGAGGGTAGGATCTCCAACATCCGAGCGTTTGTGACCATGCTACGAAGACGGGCAACCATCGACCAACATCCATTAAGATTTCAACGATGGTGGTCGGATGAAGGTGAATGGTTGCAGAGTGTCTCGAGGATTCCGATTTGAAGTATGGCGCGCGAGCTCGCCACGTTGAAACACTCGCAAGTACTCGGCCCTATTTAGAGTCTCGGGATGAATAGAAGTGTCGGGAGTCGGTGAAGATATCCACAAAGGAAAACCGGCAGAAGGGCCGTGAGCATGAGCTCGTGCTTAGCCTTGCGGGCGATATCCGAGATCAAGTCGGTGTGGACTCCGACAAGATCATGAGCAGGTCCCGAAGAGTAGATGGCACAGGTACGGATGGGCGCTCGACTAGTGTAGGCATGAGGCTCCGCACATCCCGTCTCAAGTGGTCCATGTCGATCGAATCATCGGACAACTCGAGAAGAGGCTCTTGTTGTGGAGGAACAACTTCGAGCCTTCGCCTAGGCACATCGAATGCGGAACGGGACCTCCGCAATGGGACAAATGCCGCTCCGGAGAGCATCGACGAGTCGTTGATTCCGCAGTTGAAGTTCCTCGTTTTTGCTCACCAGTCGATCGTTCCTTCTTTCTAGCTCGAGCAATACGCTGCTCGAAGTCCGGATACCGAACTTCTTCCTATTTCTCGACCCCCAATAGTAGACTTGGTCTTCTTCTAGTCCGATTTTTGGACCAAATCTTTCACGTTGTGGCTTGGTGGGGTGAGAATACACCGCAAAGAAAGCCGCCAGTGCTTCTCTCTGAGCCTTGGTGTATTTCGTCCTCGGAAGTCTCCTATAGACAGGAGCGGCTTCCGGCTCGGCGGGTGGATCAGCAACCAGGATTGGTGCTTGGGGTAGTGGCTGCGGTTGTGGTTGTGGCTGGGTCGGCATGCTAGCATCGGCGCTATTGAGCATGCTCGGTGGAATTATTTCAGCCAAGCCTTCAAAGATCGGGTTCTCTGAAGGACCTGCCTGAAACAAGTCGCTGAAGGAATTAACTCTTTTGGCCATTTGTGGTTTGGGAGGGAGGAATGCTTTTCTGGGTTTGGGAGGTTTTCTGGGAAAAACGGAAGAACACGAAGAACAGATGAAGAATAACGAGAGAAAATGAGAGAGAATGAGAGAGAAACTAAGGGAAACGTGTGAAATGCCTAAGGAAACTAGCGCAAACAGAAGGGAGGGGGAAAGGAGTGGACGCACGCATGCACGCTCGCACACGTGCCAAAGACAGAAGACCCGCAAATTGCGGATCGGGCGACGAAAGTCGCAAAGCGTACAGTGAAAACGCATGCGGCTTATTAAACAAATCGGCCGACGCAAAAGTCGTGCGTCGGCCCAATCAAATTTTTTTGATTTTCTATTTTTTATTTTTTTATTTTATTTTTTTAATACTTTACGAAAAGTCGTAAAGTGAACAGTGAAAACGCGTGAGACGCACGCGCTAAGGTTGCCGACACTTTAAACGGGCTTGGGCCATCGAAATGGTTTGGGCCTTAAAGTGGGCCTGGGCCAAAGAAAACTCCGGCCCATTATTGGTGGGCTTAACTAATGGGCCTAAAAACGAAAAGGCCCGACACACTAAATGGGCTTGGGTTACGGGTTTTGGGCTTCGTGAATGACACGAGCCCAATGGGCTAAAATTTTTAATTTTTTAATTTTTAATTTTTTTATTTTACGAAACCTAAAACCCTAACCAATCACACAAACGAATGGGCCTAAGGCCCAATAACAAATAACAAACAAACAAGCCCAAAACAAATAAACAGTAATTATAAAAAATGAAAATAAATATTTACAAAACAGTAAAACAAACAAACACACTTTTTTTTTTATTATTTACAAATTTTTTTTTTTTTTTTTTTTTTTTTTATTTTTTTTAAATAAATAACGAGAGTGAAAAGAAAACTTACCTTTTTACTCCCGAGGAAACCGAAAAAATCACCAACAAGACATCAACCTCAAGGTTTTTCAACCTTGACTTCCTAAACGTATGCTCCGATGTATGTGGTAAAATTTCCGAATAACCCGGATTATTCCCTATAAAAATTAAAAGGTTAGTAATAAAATTTACAAGTTAAAAACAAAATATTTACAAAATTAAAAATAATGTCACAAATTATATATACGAAATGAATAAATAAAATTTCCTATGTCTAAGTATATTTTATTTACAAGTAATGTTAAATTGTCCAAAATATAGTTAAGAACAAAGTTGATTCCAAGCGGTAATTCAAGGTGGACGTACGGCCTAGGTGCAATATCTTGACGTAAATGACTTTCCGTGTTTTCAGAAGGCGAATGGTCAGATCACAAGAGATAAGCGAGAGGCAGGATTCATTTAGTGGACAAGTCCTCTGAATCCAATTTTACAAACCCGTCACCCAGAGTCTTGATCATATCTAGACACCATTCATGTGCCCCTTACTCAGTTGAGAAAGCACTTAAGTGTTCGACAATTCTCCAAGTGTTAATAAAGGCCGCCCTCAACCTCAAGTGACCTTACGGTACAAATGAAGGGTTTAGGCCAATATTAATAAAAGGACCTTACCTATTTCCGTTCAAATTACAACCTACAACAACTTAAATAATTAACAGTATTCAGGATACCTAAGTATAATTACTAAGTATAACAATATATACAAGTATAATTAGTAAGTATTATTTACAAGTATTATTTACAAATAGTAAACAGTAAAAAGTAAAAAAAAGTAAATAGTAAAAACAATCCCCGGCGAGCCGGCGCCAAAATGATATACGGTAAAACCGACGTCATTAATTATTACCTAAATTCCTAACAATTTGTCGTTGAATAGTATAATGGGAAGTAAAGGTTTTTCCCACAGAGGATTGTTTATTTACTTTTCTAATGTCACGAAATTAATTAAACTATATTGTTTCTATTTACAAAAATGTACAATATATATAAAAGTAATATTTTTGGGTTTTTGAAATTCTTTTGAAAACAATAAATAAATAAAATAAAATGTTTTTGGATTTTTAATATCTTTGAAAATAAAATAAAACAAGAACAAAACAAATTAAGATGCAATTTAAACTAACACACTTAAATAAAACACACCAACAATAAAGAAATTAAACTAACACACAAATGAATCAAATAACATATTTTTGGGTTTTTCATAAAATAATTAAACACACAAATATCAAATTAATCAAATATTCAAAATACAAATAAATCAAATAAATCACACAACATAAAATTAAATTGAGTTTGAGAGAAATGCTCATTTAATTCCGGCGAGGGATCTAATCGGACTCGCCGGGTTTTCGATGAAGTTCGGGTGTAGAGAGCAATTGGGCTTGGGCCTGAAATTGGGCTTTTGGTCAATGGGCTTGGAGCTTGACTTGGTCAAAGCCCACATCTTCTTTTCTGTTTGACCCCGTGTTCAGTCCAAGTTGACTATTCAACGCGTGTTGACTTTTCAACCTTTCTTGGTTGATTTTTCTTCTTCATCCCGTAGCTAGCAGCTAGCAGCTCATTTTCTTCTTTTCCATTCTTTCTTTCTCAGTAGAGAGGAGCGACGACTTGGGCTGGGCTGAGATGGAGAGCACGGCATGGCGGCGCAAGGAGGTCTGGACCGGCGACGTCGGGGCGAAGCGGCGGTGAACAGCAGCTAGGCAATGGTGAGATGGCTGGGTCGATGACGGCGGTAGAGGATGGGATCGACGCAGGAGCGCAAGAGCACGGGCTCGGAACGGCGGCACTTGGAGGTGCGGCGGAGTAAGGATGCCGGCGGCATCGAACCGGAATGACGACGCGGAGGGGACCGACGTCCGGGCGAAGCGGCGGCACAGCATAGTCGAACTAGATCGACGCCGGCGAGAGCTGCAATGGCCTGGCGTGACCGGATTGACGCCGGCGAGACATGAGGCCGGGCTTTTGGATCGTTGGCGGCGCGGCATCGTGCGGATGAAGGATGAGGCCGGATTGAAGGCGACGCCGGCGCGGGCTCGGTGAGAGAGCACGAACTGATTGCAGCGACGGCGAGGAAGATGGGTCGCCGGCGGTGATGGTAGGGAACGGACGAGCTCCGGCGGCGAAGGAGACTAGACACGGCGAGTCCGGCGAGCTTGCGGTGAGCGACCACTGTGAAATTCAAGCTGCAATTAAACATACATTTATTAATTGTTTGAGAAATTGAATCCATTAATTTGCAGATGAATTATGGAGGGGTGAAGGTGATGATGGTTGTGATGATTGTGGGTGATTGTAGATGATTTGGGGCTTTGAGTGAAGATATTTGTTAATTAGAGTAAGAGCTGTTTGCAGGGAAGAAAAGAAGAAAAACAGAGAGCTGGGAGATGAAGACGGGGCTTAGGTAATTTTTGAGAGAAGAAGAGAAGAGGGAGGTTGATTACAGAGAGTGGCTTGAGAAGATTAGCAGAGTAACGGAGGAGGAATTGCGGGCGAGAGAAGGGGAAGAAGAGAAGGCACGGCCATGGTGGCTGTGCACGGACGCTTTGAAGGCGAGAGAGAGACAGTGTTTGTTGAAGGGAGAGAGTAACCAGAGAGAAGGCAGCTAGGTGAGCTACACGGACGCTTGAGAACATGGAGGGGGAAAAGAGAAGGGGAAAGAGTTGGTGGCGCGGGGAGAAGCCCCGCCAAGGAAAATGGAAATAGGGACTCGTATTTAAAGAGGGAAGAAATGAGCTTTGCAGGTGGGTGATGAATCAAACAATGGTGGAGTGATGAACTGGATTGAAGTGGGCGGCTGAGTGGAATAGTGGCTGGAAAACCAGTTTGAATTCAAAGGGAGGAAGCGGGTAACATGGGAGCTGCAAACAGAAAACAAACAAAATAAATAAATAAAATAAAATAATAAAAGTAATTAAAGGAAATAAATATAAAATAAAATAAAAGAAAAATAAAATAACAAAAGAAATAATTATAAAATGAATACTAAAGTAAAAATATAAATAAATATAAATATAAACAAGGGAAAATAAAATGGAAATTCAATTTGTCTTTCACCACCGCGTGTGGTGGTTGCGCCTCCGTGAGTGGTGGTTCGCCGGCAAAATTGCCGGGATTCGAAACGTCTTTCGAAATCTTCGTACAATGTTATATTCCACTTCCAAATAATGACCGGTGTCATCAGATAATCGGAAAGTCACGGTTGACTTTCCGAAATTGCGCGGTAAATCTCCAAAATTCACCTTTTATGTGTAAATAAGCATTTTTCACATATTTTCCCTGAAAACACGAAAACAAACATTAAACAGACAAATAAGCTTTCAGAATAGCATCCATCCAAGTATTTAGAGCACTTTATGAACGTATTTTACGTTCACATCATCCAGCAATCCAATAGGCACATCGAAACAACATTAACCACTAAAGCTCACAAGATTCACTAATTATTTCCGCTCAGTGTTTAGGGTTAACTGTTTACTCTCATAACAATTACACAAGTAACGTTCCCATAAGCTTGCTCATTAACCAACTCTCCACAATTAATCTACAACTCATTAGATCATAAGGACTTTTTAGGTGAAACAGGGGTCAAAGGGTGAATGGTGTATAGTGAATGGTGAATGATGAATGAAGGGACTGGAAATGAAAAATATTTCACATGTTTGCAAGACAAATCAACGACTTTGAAACTCATACCTATGCTATACCCGAAACAACTTTCTTATTCTCCTCCAACCTTTTATTGAAAATAATACAAGAAAATAACTCTATTTTTGACATTTCTCTTTCTGACATTTTTTTTTTCTTGAGGAACTTTATTCCTTCTTTTTGTTTTTGATTTTTTTTTTCTTTCTTTGAACAAATACAACAAAATAAAATGCACCCCCACACTTGCCTTTTGGTATACTACCATACAAATCAAAACCCGAAGCATAAGAACACAAGAAGTCACTATCATCGTCTTGCAAACATAAATAAAACAAGGGTGAGATGGTGTGGGTGAACAAAAGAAACGGCTAATGAGTGTTTAGTTCAAAAGGGTTATTCCTAAAGTTCGTGTTTAGATGGATGGTGAATATTTTGGCCATGGTGCTCAACTAATGCCTTAATCATTTCTAATTCATCACAGATTAATAAAATGTTTCAAGTGGTCTTTGAGCAAGTTCTAGGTTCAAAACTCATGAATTGTGCACACATGAAGAACGAGTAAATGTATGAAATATGCATACATGTGAATATTCAATAGGCTCAAGTCCTCACATTTTCTGGGTATGCATGACAATGTATGTTCAAATGTGCTTCTCGGATTGCAATCAATTAATCGAAACAGGTTATGTGAACATAGAATTTCGAGCAATCACAAGTTATGCATATTAAATCCAAAGCAAGCTACACAAAGCCTTGACATATAATAAACATTCTCCTAATCACAACAATTAAACTCAATTCATCCTTGGGATTGGAAAGAACAAAGCACAAAACACACAAAACAGAAACAAATATTTTTGTAATTTTTGATTTTTTGATTTTTTTTTTTTTGATTGATTTTTTTTTTAAAATGATATAGCTCAAATAAACGAACAAGCACTTTCTAAGACTCGATAGCTCCAAAGCCAGTGCGAAACAAACGAGCTTACAAAACTATTTTTTTTTTTTTTTTCAATTTTTTTTATTAGGGTAACAATACGTGACCACAGTGACTTACTAAGTGCAATGGTAGGTTCAACGCTACCAAGGGAGTAAGTATGATCTAGTCGATATATTGTTACCGTAGAAAACAAAAACAGGTAAATTATTTTTTTTAATTTTTCAATTTTTCAAATTTTTTCTTTTTTTTTTAATAAACATTCCCCCCACTCTTGAATTAAACATTGTCCTCAATGTTAGACAGATATTTCACGAAATGAGAAATTCAAGCATGGTTATTGAATTTAAACACACAACAAAAAGAAACAAAAGCAAACACACAAACATAAATAAACAGAAAGGTTAAAGAAAAACTCCCCCTTGAAGATCATGAAGCTCCTCCCGAAGGTAGTCACCAACAGTCACAAACAAGGCTAGCAGGGCCTTGCATCCAACGTTTGCTCCTTAGTTGACTGCGGCTTTGATCTTTTTGAGCGTGTCCTGGACCGTGCCTGTTGCCAAATCCACAGCACGTCTGGCTGAATTTACCTTCACTGAGATCTGGAACACTAACGTGAGTAGAGTTCCATCAAGTACGTCTCCGGATACATCAGGCAGAATGGAGAAGCCAGATGACATCAATTGAAAAGGCTCCGGGTCAACTCCACATAACATGGACTGGAAGCTTGCTTGATCGATAGGCGCATAAATCACGTACGACCCCGTTGAATCTGTGAAGCACTCCTGGAGTATGAGGAAGTCGACGTGATTACTTATGCCCAAAACGGAGATAGAATTTCGTGGGTCAAGACCAGTGGTGAAGTTTGTAAGCACATGTATTGAACTGTCTATCGACACACTATCCCATAAATGCCTTGTCTGTACGTCTCTGATAAAATCAAAGATTCTTGTGTGATGGGAGAAGTGCTTGACAGAACAGCCAGCAGTACGATCGAGTCCAAGGGGTTGGCTAGGATCATCCCTTCGCTTGTTGGTCCTAACCTCCATATGTGTGTCTCCCGTTTTGTTTGATGCAGTCCAATGATGGTAAGTCGAGTTGGTGATGTCGTTGAAGAAACTTACCGCCATCTGGTTTGCCATCTTAGCAAGGCTTCTTCTCCCTCCTGGTGAAATGATTGAGTCACTGGGTGAAGTGTGAATCCCCATCACGCACATGTAGCGCTCGGCATGTCGTTGAAGAGGTGCCAACCAACGCTTCGCTCCATATGCAAAACCTGATTCAACAAAAGGTTTAAATAAAGGGGTTAAATCTTTTTCTCGCACATCAACATGCTCCACCCACGTGACAAAGGAGGAACCATTCTGCAGATCCCGTATCAGGCATCCGGAAGGATGTTTTCGGCATCTTGATCTCACAGAAGGCCTTGGATTTGAGCTCATTTCATCCACAGACACATCCACAACAATCCAACTTCCATCCAATTGTTGGTGAGAGGAACGAACAAACTGGACTTCACGAGTTGAAACGTTGTGTGTTGGCACTAGGAACTCGGCAGACATCACTTGCACTCGCTCCTTGTAGCTTTCTTCTATCCCGGAGAACAGGACCTCCAAGGTATGGGCATTGGTGACCAAGCTACAGAAGACGAGCAACCATTGACCAACATCCATTAAAATCTGAACAATGGTGGTCGGATTCAGGTGAATGGTTGCTGAGTGTCTCGAGGCTTCTGATATGAAATATGGTGTAGGCTCAGCTCGTTGAGACACTCGCAAGTACTCGGCATGATTAAGAGTTTCGGGATGAATGGAAGTGATGGGATTTGAGGAATAGATCCATAGGGGAAAACCAGCAGCGACCAAGAGCATGAGTTCGTCTTTGGCTTTGTTCACGATATCGGCGATCTGGTCGGAATGAAACCCAACGAGATCATGAGCAGGTCCCGGAATGTTGTCAGATGGCACATGAGAGGATGAGCGCTCGAGTAATGTTGGCATGAGGCTCCGCACATCCCTTCGCAAGTCATCCATGTCGATTGAATCATCGGACAAGACAAGAAGAGGCTCCGGAGGAACAACTTCGAATCTTGATCGATGCACATCTGGGTGCGGAACAGGACCTCCACACTGGGGACAAATGCCGCTGTGAAGAGCATCGATGAGTTTCTGGTTCTGCTCTTGAAGCTCCTCATTCTTACTCATCAGCTCCTCGTTTCTTCTTATTAGATCGGCATAAATCTGCTCCTCTGACGGGATACCGTGCTTATCATGAAATCTCCTTCCCCAGTTGTAGACCTTATTTTCAGTTAACCCGAGTTCTATAGCAAACCTTGCTCTGTGCAGTTTGAGTGGGTGAGGATTCACCGTGTAGAACTCGGTCAACGCATCATTTTGGTCCTTGGTGAATCTCGTCCTCGGGCCTCTCGTACGCTTCTCGGAAGGACCAGCAACAGCAACAACAGGTGGATCATCAGCCTGGATTGGTGCTTGTGGTAGTGGCTCGGTCGGCATGCTAGCATCGGCGCTATTGAGCATGCTTGGTGGAATGATTTCATCCAAGCCTTCAAAGAAATCACTCTCTGGAGGACTAGAATGAAACAAGTCACTGAAAGAATTCACTCTTTTGGCCATTTCTAGGTTGGGAGGGAGGATAGCTTTCTGGAAAAATAACTAAGAACAACGAAGAACAAGTGAAGAACAGTATGAACAAACGAGAGAAAATTTAGAGAGACTAAAAGGGAACTAAGTGAAAATGAATGCAAAATGAATGGAATGAAGCACATAGACACAAACCAAGGGAAAGGAATAGACGCACGTACGCACACGTGCCACAGACACAGATCCGCAAATTGCGGATCGAGCGACGAAAGTCGCAAAGGCTACAGTTGACACGCATGCGGATTATTAAACAAATCGGCCGACGCAAAAGTCGTCCGTCGGCCTAATCAAATTTTTTTTCATTTTTTATATTTTTTTTAATTATCGTGCCGACGCGAAAGTCGCGGGACGGTCCAATAAGAATTTTTCTTTTTATTTAACTAAATCTTTACGCGAAAGTCGTAAAGTGAACAGTGAAAACGCGTAGCACACGCGCTAACGGTTGCCGACACTTTAAACGGGCCTGGGCCATCGGAATGGTCTGGGCCTTAAAGTGGGCCTGGTCGCGTAGAGAACGGGCCATTATTGGTGAGCTTAAACTAATAGGCCTAAAAACGAACAGGCCCGACACACTAAATGGGATTGGGTTACGGGTTTCAGGCTTCGGGAATGACACGGGCCCAATGGGCCAAATTCTTTATTTTTTTTTTATTTTTCTTTTCGAAACCTAAAACCCTAACCAATCACACAAACGGGCCTAAGGCCCAATAACAAACAAACAACAAGCCCAAAAATAAAACAAACAGTAATTATAAATAGTAAAAATAAATAATTACAAACAGTAAAACAAAACAAGCACTCTTTTTTTTTTATATACAATTACAAATTTTCTAATTTTATTTTTTATTTTTTTATTTTAAAAAAAATAAAATAACGAGAGTGAGAAGAACCCTTGAAATCTTGGAAGCAAGTACTTCTGATCCGTGAACAGCAAGGTGAAGATGATGATGGACGTCCTAGATGTTGAAGGTGATGATGGTGCAGCCGCCTAAACCTCCTCCTTGAAGACTTAGAAACCCTAGGTTTTAGAGAATGGAACTCGAGAACTCTTATGGATGGATGTAGTCGACACTATGAAGCTTATGGAATGGTGTTCTCGATTGTGAATTGGTGAAGAATTGTGTTGTGAAGCCCCTCTATTTATAGGAGAACATGGAACTTGAGAAGAAATCTTGAACGTTGAATAATTTAATCCTTGAATGGCCGAGATTCACTTGAGTAGTCACCAAGAAATCCTTCTCTCATTCTTGCCGAAATTAGGACTAGATTCATTCCCTAAAAATCTGATTTTAATCCCATTGAGTAGTCCACAAGGCATGGTCTCTTAATATGGACGAAAATTCCTTCAATAAATCCCATAAAAATCTGAATTAAACTCTCCTAATCCTTCTTGAATTTGTCAAGTGCGGCAACTCTTCTTGTTCACCAAGAAACCCTTGCGGCAACAAACTTTTCTCCTTTATTCTTTGCGGCAACAAACCCTAATGGGCTAGGGTTTACTTCAAAGTCCATTAATCTCTTAGAAAAATCTGATTTCTTCATAAAAGTCCAAGAGATAGTTGCTTTCCTAGCGGCCTTGGGAATCCCTTTCCTTCTTGATGTATGCGGCACAAAACCCTAAAGGGTCTAGGGTTTGCGTTAAGAAATATGTGGACATGGGCCTCTCTTTGTACTTTGTGATCTTGGGCTTCCTTGATGGATTTGGGCTTCTAACTTGGGCCTCGTGGCAGCCCACCTCTTAATGGGCCCCGAAAAAGCCCATTAAGCTTCGTAATTTTCCGAGCCTTGATTTTCCATTCCGAGCACAAAATAGTTTTCCTGGATGAACTAGGTTTCCTACTTCCATTAGGATTCCTGGTTGCTTTAGGATTCCTGGTCAAGACAGGAAAGATTCAAATTAGGAAGGTTTCCTAAAACAATTAGGAAAGTCAAAACAGGAAAGTTTCTTAAAAACTTCATTTTCGCACATGCTCATATATATTCATCACTTAGGGACTCAAAGATAAAAACTAAGCAAAATAGCAAAGTTAATCAATAAAACGCAGCCAAATAATAGGGGAAACATATTAAAAACGTAGCATATAATGCTCCTATCAGTGTTTTTAGGGAAAATATGATAGGAGCACAAAGTGTGACGTTTTTAATGTATTTTCCCTACTATTTGGCTATGATTTCATTGTAACTTTGCTATTTTTGCTTAGTTTCCATATTTGAGTCCCTAAATGATATATAAATGTGAATACGTGCAGAAAATCGGAGCTCGGAAATTTACGAAGTCTAATGGGCTTTTTCGAGGCCCATTAAGAAGTGAGCTACCGTGAGGCCCAAGATGAAGGCCCAAATCCATGAAGATGAAGGCCCAAATCCAAGAAGAAAGGCCCAAGCCCAAGAAGAAAGGCCCAAGCCCAAGAAGGAAGGTCCAAGCCCATTTTCGGACAATCTGCCTGTGCAGATATGTCAACTTGCGAAGCCAATATCTCCCAATTGTACCGTTGGATCCAGCTGTAATTTTGATACACGCTGCATGTGTGTGTTATATATTCTGTATTAAAATTTGAGAATCATCCAACCGTTCAAACGTGCATTATTCCGTTCTAAGTGGGAACTGCTCAGTGCTGTCTGCTTTTTATTTCTTTCCTCTTCTTTTATTTTCAATGCTCCACTCACCCCTATATTCTTTCCTCTTCTTTCTGCCCACAATATTAGTGTTTGATTTCTTTTATCTAAATAAATGGTTCATTGCCATATGACTTCATTTCCACCATTCCACTTACCATTTCTTTTCTACCACTCACATTCCACTTCTCTTCCTTTTCTTTCTTTATTTCTTTCATTGTCTTCTTCTTCCTCTCCATTTTCCTATAAATAGGAGCCTATTTCTCTTCACCAATACACCAATACACACCCCAATGGGGAGGGACAAACCCTCCTCTTTCTCTTCTCATCTCCCATCATATTTTCCATTCTCTAGTATTTAGGGTTTTCAAGACTTCAAGGAGGAGGAGAAGGCGTCTACACCATCACCACCAGCCCCTATTCAACATCACCTTGTCTTCACAGCTTGGATTACTTGTGGTCAAGGATTCAAGATGTGGCTTCAAGATCTTCATGCTATTCATACGGTGTATTTCGACTTAGCCTTTAAATTTATGCCTCTTTGTTGCTTGTTTATCCTTTGTATTAGTTAACATGACATGATTTATATAATATTCAGCCCTTGTTTATGGATTTATTTAATTGTTGGATCCTAATTAATTAGTTCTTCTAGTAGCTTATGTGACTCCGTTTATTTAATTCTATTTTAGTAGATAACTTTTATATGTTTTTGTTTTAAGGTTGCAAACTTAAGATGATTGCATATAATTGATGCTAGAATTAGGGTTATAATTCTAATTCACAAGTAGTAAAGGCTTTGGAAAGAGGTCGGAAACAAATAAAAAGGATCACGGATAGATGGGCGGTCCCACTAGGTCGTGCACTTTAATTAACAACTCTTCTTTTATGCGTTGGACATGTTTTGATTAGCTACCTTTGCATGTTTGATTGATTAATCTAGGTGCGGTCGCTTAGGTTAATTTTCATGAAAGTGGTTTTATTTGGGGAATGATAATTGGCGGTCCAGCATTCCACATATGTTAATTTCGGTTTCATGGCTAGGGAACTTGGTTAATTTTCGGTCCAATGATTGGTAAACTTGTATACTTGTGGCTGAACTTTATATACTTTGTGTTTCATCCCATCTTATTTAATTTATTCTTTCTAATTTAATTAATTTATTTCATTCAATCAATTTCTTTAACCCCCTTTTTACTTTGTACATATGTATATATTCTTTAAACTTGTTAATAATAATTCTTTATTTTATTTAATTTCTTGTGACATTTTTTGTTAGGTACACCCTTTGATCTCCGTTGTGAACGATACCCTACTATGCACTATACTACTACCGATAGGGTTTTTTTTAAATTGATGCTCCTTTTGACCGATCAATTTTTGGCGCCGTCGACGGGGATTGAAAATTCCTAACTATTATTTTGTGAATATTTGTGAATAATACTTGTTTATACTTGTTAATATTTTGTTACACTTAGTAATTTATTTAGGTATCCTGAATGTAGTTGATTATTTTTTTTGTTGTTGTAAGTTGTAACTTGAACGGAAATAGGTAAGGTCCTTTTGTTAATATTGGCCTAAACCCTTCATTTTTACCGTAAGGTTATTTGAGGTTGAGGGCGGCCTTTATTAACACTTGGAGAATTGTCGAACACTTAAGTGCTTTCTCAACTGAGTAAGGGGCACATGAATGGTGTCTAGATATGATCAAGACTCTGGGTGACGGGTTTGTAAAATTGGATTCAGAGGACTTGTCCACTAAATGAATCCTGCCTCTCGCTTATCTCTTGTGATCTGGCCATTCGCCTTCTGAAAACACGGAAAGTCATTTAAGTCAAGGCATTGCACCTAGGCCGTAAGTCCACCTTGAGTTACCGCTTGGAATCAACTTTCATTTTTTTTCAACTTTATTAAGGCAAAGGAAAATATTTTTGTACACTTAAGTGTATTGTGTAAATAAAATATACGTAGACATAGGAAAATTTATTCATTCATTTTGTACAGATAATTTGTGACATATTTTTAAGTTTGTAAATATTTTGTTTTTATTTTGTAAATTTATTACTAACCTTTTTTATTTTGTATAGGAAATAATCCGGGTTTATCGGAAATTCTACCACATACATCGGAGCATACGTTTAGGAAGTCAAGGTTAAAAAACCTTGAGGTTGATGTCTTGTTGGTGATTTTCGGTTTCCTCGGGAGTAAAAAGGTAAGTTTTCTTTTCACTCTCGTTATTTATTTGATTTAAAAAAATAAAAAAAATAAAAAAAAAAAAATAGAAAATTTGTAATTGTAAATAAAAAAAAAGTGTGTTTTCTTTTGTTTTACTGTTGGTAATTATTTCTTTTTACTGTTTATAATTACTGTTTGTTTTATTTTTGGGCTTGTTGTAGTTATTTGTTATTGGGCCTTAGGCCCGTTTGTGTGATTGGTTAGGGTTTTAGGTTTCGTAAAATAAAAAAATAAAAAATTTAGCCCATTGGGCTCGTGTCATTCACGAAGCCCAAAACCCGTAACCCAAGCCCATTTAGTGTGTCGGGCCTGTTCGTGTTTAGGCCCATTAGTTAAGCCCACCAATAATGGGCCGGAGATTTCTTTGGCCCAGGCCCACTTTAAGGCCCAAACCATTTCGATGGCCCAAGCCCGTTTAAAGTGTCGGCAACCTTTGCGCGTGTTTTACACGCGTTTTCACTGTTCACTTTACGACTTTTCGTAAAGTATTAAAAAAATAAAATAAAAAAATAAAAAATAGAAAATCAAAAAAATTTTGATTGGGCCGACGCACGACTTTTGCGTCGGCCGAATTGTTTAATAAATCGTGCGCGCGTTCCACTATTCCCTTTGCGACTTTTGTCGCTCGATCCGTGATTTACGGATCTTTGTCTTCGACCCTTGGACACGCGTCCGTCCATTCCGTTCCCTTCCCCTTCGGTTTGCGTTAGTTCCCTTAGTCATTTCACGCGTTTTCCCTTAGTCTCTCTCTCTCTCTCTCGTTTTCTCTCGCTCGTTCTTCTTGCTCTTGAGTTTTTCCCAGAAAACCTCCCAAATTCCCATAAGCTTTCCTTCCTTCCCAACCCAGAAATGGCCAAAAGAGTTAATTCTTTCAGCGATTTGTTTCAGACAGGTCCTTCAGAGAACCCAATCTTTGAAGGTCTGGCTGAAATAATTCCACCGAGCATGCTCAATAGCACCGATGCTAGCATGCCGACCGAGCCACAACCACTACCCCAAGCACCAATCCTGGTTGCTGATCCACCCGTTGAGCCGGAAGCCGCTCCTGTCTATAGGAGACTTCCGCGGACAAAGTACACCAAAGCTCAGAGAGAAGCACTGGCGGCTTTCTTTGCGGTGTATTCTCACCCCACGAAACCACAACGAGAAAGATTTGGTCCGAAAATCGGACTTGAGGAGGACCAAGTCTATTATTGGGGGTCGAGAAATAGGAAGAAGTTCGGTATCATTACATCTGAGCAGCGTATTGCCGAGCTAGAAAGAAGAAACGATCGCCGTAGTGAGCAAGAACGAGGAGCTTCAAATGCGGAATCAACGACTCGTCGATGCTCTCCACAGCGGCATATGTCCCAATTGCGGAGGTCCTGTTCCGCACTCAGATGTGCCTAGGCGAAGGCTCGAAGTTGTTCCTCAACAACAAGAGCCTATTCTTGAGTTTTCCGATGATTCCATCGACATGGACCACTTAAGACGGGATGTTCGGAGCCTCATGCCTACCCTAGTCGAGCGCCCATCCATACCTGTGCCATCTAATCTTCCGGGACCTGCTCATGATCTTGTCGGAGTCCACACCGACTTGATCTCGGATATCGTCCGTAAGGCCAAACACGAGCTCTTGCTCATGGCCACAAACCGGTTTTCCTTTGTGGATAACTTCACCGACTCCCGACACGTCTATTCATCCCGAGACTCTTCATGGGGCCGAGTACTTGCGAGTGTTTCAACGAGCTGAACCTGCTCCGTACTTCAAAGCCGAATCGTCGAGACACTCGGCAACCATCCATCTTTATCCGACCACCATCGTTCAAATTCTCATGGATGTTGGTCAATGGTTGCCAGTCTTCTGTAGCATGATTACAAACGCCCAGACGTTGGAGATCCTTTCCTCCAACAACGAAGATGGCTACGAGGAGCATATGCAGGTGATGTCGGCCGAGTTTCTAGTGCCATCTCACCTCGTTTCAACTCGTGAAGTCCAGTTTGTTCGGTATTCTCACCAACAACTGGATGGAAGTTGGGTCGTCGTGGATGTCTCCGTGGATGAATTGCGTTCCAATCCGAAGCCTTCCGTGAGATCGATTTGCCGAAAACGCCCCTCCGGATGCCTGATACGTGATCTTCATAATGGATCTTCCTTAGTCACTTGGGTGGAGCACGTGGATGTACGCGAGAAGGAGATGAAAGCCGGTTTCGAACCATTTGTTCATTCGGGGGTTCGCTTTTGGTGCAAAGCGTTGGATCTCAACCCTCCAACGACAAGCCGAGCGCTACATGTGCGCCACGGTATCCACTCTTCACCCGGTGACTCGATTATTTCTCTTGAAGGAAGAAGAGGACTTGCGGAAATGGCAAAACAGATGACGATCTGTTTCTTCAACGATATCGCAACTCCACGTACCATCACCGGACTTGTTCGAACCGAACAAGAGACACTCGAATGGAGGTCGGGACCAACAAGCGAAGGGGAGATCCGAGCAAGCCCCCCGGAGTCAATCGTACTGCTGGTTGTTCCGTCGTTCATCTATCTCATCACACCGGATCTTTGAGTTCCTCAAAGACGTGCGTACAAGACCACAATGGGATAGTATGTCGATGGACAGGCTCGGTGCGTGTGCTAGCAAACTTCACCATCGGTCTTGACCCGCGGAACCAGATCTCGGTGCTCGCTATAGATAGTCACAACGACTTCCTCATCCTTCAGGAGTGTTGCACCGATGCAACAGGGTCGTCTGTGATTTATGCGCCGATTAACCATTCCATTTTCCAGTGTTTGCTATCTGGAGTTCAACCGGAGCCATTTCCGCTTATGTCTTCAGGCTTCTCCATTCTGCCTAACGTATCCGGAGCTGTACTTGATGGAACACTGCTGACTATAGTGTTCCAGATCTCAGTGAGGGCTACATCAGCCAAGTCTGCCGTGGAGTCGGCAACTACCCTTGTCCAGGACACACTTCAAAGGATCAGAACCGCAGTCAATTAAGGAGCAAACGTTGGATGCAAGGCCCTGCTAGCCTTGTTTGTGACTGTTGGTGACTTTCTTCGGGAGGAGCTTAACGATCTTCAAAGGGGAGTCTTTCTGTTTCCCTTTTCATTTGTATATATGTTGTGTGTTTACTTCTGTTGATTTATGTTTGTGTGTTTATTTTTGTTTGTGTGTTTAAATTCAATAACCATACTTGAATTTTTCATTTTCGTGAAATATCTGTCTAACATTGAGGACAATGTTTAATTCAAGTGTGGGGGGAAGGTTTATTAAAAAGAAAAGAAAAAATTTGAAAAATTGAAAAAAAAATATTGAAAAAAATAATTTACTTGTTTTCGTTTTCTACTGTAACGGTATATCGACTAAATCATACTTACTCCCTTGGTAGCGTTGAACCTACCATTGCACTTAGTGAGTCCCTGTGGTCACGTATTGTTACCTACATTGAAAAATCAAAAAAATATCCAAAAAATCAAAAATGACAAAAATATTTGCTTCTGTTTTGTGTGTTATTGTTTGTTTTGTGCTTTGTTCTTTCCAATTCCGATGATGAATTGAGTTTAATTGTTGTCATTAGGAGAATGTTTATTATATGTCAAGGCTTTGTGTAGTTTGCTTTGGATTTAATATGCATAACTTGTGATTGCTCGAATTTCCATGTTCACATAACCTGTTTCGATTAATTGATTGTAATCCGAGAAGCACATTTAAACATACATTGTCATGCATACCCAGAAACTGTGAGGATTTGAGCCTATTGAATATTCACATGTATGCATATTTCATACATTTACTCGTTCTTCATGTGTGCACAATTCATGAGTTTTGAACCTAGAACTTGCTCAAAGACCACTTGAAACGTTTTGTTAATCTGTGATGAATTAGAAATGAGTAAGGCATTAGTTGAGCACCATGGCCAAAATATTCACCATCCATCTAAACACGAACTTTAGGAATCCCCTTTTGAACTAAACACTCATTAGCCGTTTCTTTTGTTCACCCACACCATCTCACCCTTGTTTTATTTGTGTTTGCAAGACGATGATAGTGACTTCTTATGTTTTTATGCTTCGGATTTGTATGGTAGTATACCAAAAGGCAAGTGTGGGGGTGTATTTATTTTGTTGTATTTGTTCAAAGAAAAAAAAATCAGAAATAAAAAGAAGGAATAAATTCCTCAAAAAAAAAAAATAGAAAAGAAAGAAAAAAAAAAAATGTCGAAAGAGAAATTCCAAAAATAGAGTTATTGTATTGTTTTTATTTTCAATAAAAGGTTAGAGGAGAATAAGAAAGTTGTTCGGGTATAGCATAGGTATGAGTTTCAAAGTCGTTGATTTGTCTTGCAAACATGTGAAACATTTTCCATTTCGAGTCCTTTCACTTCATTGACCATTCACCATTTACCATTCATCCTTTTGTCCCTGTTTCACCTAAAAAGCCCTTATGATCTGATGATTTGTGGATTAATTGTGGAGATTTGGTCGATGAGCAAGCATATGGGAACACTACTTGTGTAATTGTTATGAGAGTAAACACTTAACCCTAAACACTGAGCGGAAATATTTAGTGAATCTTGTGAGGTTTAGTGGTTAATGTTGTTTCAATGTGCCTATTGGATTGCTTGACATTAATTGTATACTTGGTTTTCACACACTACACCCGAGCATAAATGAGATGTGCATGTTAAAGACTTAGCAAATTCGTTAGCCTTGGTATATAATTTGTATTCTCCTGATTATAACTCTTCTGAACTCGCTGAGGGTTATGGTTGGAAAGAATATATGTTTTGTGTTTCCCTTTTCTGTTTTGTGTTGTTTTGTTTTAAGTTTTGTGTTGCTAAGGGACTAGCAATAGCTAAGTGTGGGGGAATTTGATAGGAGCACAAAGTGTGACGTTTTTAATGTATTTTCCCTACTATTTGGCTATGATTTCATTGTAACTTTGCTATTTTTGCTTAGTTTCCATATTTGAGTCCCTAAATGATATATAAATGTGAATACGTGCAGAAAATCGGAGCTCGGAAATTTACGAAGTCTAATGGGCTTTTTCGAGGCCCATTAAGAAGTGAGCTACCGTGAGGCCCAAGATGAAGGCCCAAATCCATGAAGATGAAGGCCCAAATCCAAGAAGAAAGGCCCAAGCCCAAGAAGAAAGGCCCAAGCCCAAGAAGGAAGGTCCAAGCCCATTTTCGGACAATCTGCCTGTGCAGATATGTCAACTTGCGAAGCCAATATCTCCCAATTGTACCGTTGGATCCAGCTGTAATTTTGATACACGCTGCATGTGTGTGTTATATATTCTGTATTAAAATTTGAGAATCATCCAACCGTTCAAACGTGCATTATTCCGTTCTAAGTGGGAACTGCTCAGTGCTGTCTGCTTTTTATTTCTTTCCTCTTCTTTTATTTTCAATGCTCCACTCACCCCTATATTCTTTCCTCTTCTTTCTGCCCACAATATTAGTGTTTGATTTCTTTTATCTAAATAAATGGTTCATTGCCATATGACTTCATTTCCACCATTCCACTTACCATTTCTTTTCTACCACTCACATTCCACTTCTCTTCCTTTTCTTTCTTTATTTCTTTCATTGTCTTCTTCTTCCTCTCCATTTTCCTATAAATAGGAGCCTATTTCTCTTCACCAATACACCAATACACACCCCAATGGGGAGGGACAAACCCTCCTCTTTCTCTTCTCATCTCCCATCATATTTTCCATTCTCTAGTATTTAGGGTTTTCAAGACTTCAAGGAGGAGGAGAAGGCGTCTACACCATCACCACCAGCCCCTATTCAACATCACCTTGTCTTCACAGCTTGGATTACTTGTGGTCAAGGATTCAAGATGTGGCTTCAAGATCTTCATGCTATTCATACGGTGTATTTCGCCTTAGCCTTTAAATTTATGCCTCTTTGTTGCTTGTTTATCCTTTGTATTAGTTAACATGACATGATTTATATAATATTCAGCCCTTGTTTATGGATTTATTTAATTGTTGGATCCTAATTAATTAGTTCTTCTAGTAGCTTATGTGACTCCGTTTATTTAATTCTATTTTAGTAGATAACTTTTATATGTTTTTGTTTTAAGGTTGCAAACTTAAGATGATTGCATATAATTGATGCTAGAATTAGGGTTATAATTCTAATTCACAAGTAGTAAAGGCTTTGGAAAGAGGTCGGAAACAAATAAAAAGGATCACGGATAGATGGGCGGTCCCACTAGGTCGTGCACTTTAATTAACAACTCTTCTTTTATGCGTTGGACATGTTTTGATTAGCTACCTTTGCATGTTTGATTGATTAATCTAGGTGCGGTCGCTTAGGTTAATTTTCATGAAAGTGGTTTTATTTGGGGAATGATAATTGGCGGTCCAGCATTCCACATATGTTAATTTCGGTTTCATGGCTAGGGAACTTGGTTAATTTTCGGTCCAATGATTGGTAAACTTGTATACTTGTGGCTGAACTTTATATACTTTGTGTTTCATCCCATCTTATTTAATTTATTCTTTGTAATTTAATTAATTTATTTCATTCAATCAATTTCTTTAACCCCCTTTTTACTTTGTACATATGTATATATTCTTTAAACTTGTTAATAATAATTCTTTATTTTATTTAATTTCTTGTGACATTTTTTGTTAGGTACACCCTTTGATCTCCGTTGTGAACGATACCCTACTATGCACTATACTACTACCGATAGGGTTTTTTTTAAATTGATGCTCCATTTTGGGCGTATCAAAATACCAGGAAAATGTCAATTTGCACATAATAAGTGAATTTTGGAGATTTTCAGTGTAATTCCGAAAAGTCAACCGTGACTTTTCAGATATCAAAATGACACCGGTCATTTTGAGGATGTGGGCCCAGTTAATGTACGAAGATTTCGGAAACCGTTCCGAATTCCGGCAATTTGTCGGCGAACCACCACATCAGGCGGCACAACCACCACACGCGGTGGCAGAATATATTTTTAATCTCCATTTTATTTTCCCATGTTTATATTTATATTTATTTTTATATTTATATGAATTTTTATATTTTATACTTTTTGTTTATTTTTGATTTTATATTTATTTTTAATTGTTAATTTATTTAATTTATTTTGTTTTTGTTTGCAGCACCACCATCACCAACCAAGCCGCCCACGTTCACCTCACATGGCTGCTTCTCACTGAGATTCCAATTCCTCACATGGCCGGCTCCCTCTTTTCTACCACTACCATCACAAATCCATCGCACTCCATAGACAATCACAGCTCACTCCACCAAGCAGCATCTCCATATCAGCTCTGTTCCATTCTCCACTTCCTTCTCTGCGTTGGCAGCCACCACCATTCCTTGGCTCCTTCCCATTTCCATTCTCTATTTAAGAGCAACACCTGCAAGCACAATTCACCAATCTCACAATCTAATTATCTTCTTTTGTTTTGCAGGAAGCTCTCAATCAATATGCAGCTGCTACGGCTCTTCATTTTCAGCCATGCCGGCGACGCCAATCTGCTCCTGCCCAGCCATGGCACCGCATCCCCAGGTCACCTCGCCGTCGCTTCTTCCTTCCTCCGCCGGCGACGTTTCAAACCCAGCCGGATTCCAGCTCACCTCACCGCGCTGCCGCCGCACTCCAAGTCACCGCAATTAAATTGCAGCAGCCGCGCCGCACCAAATCCATGGAGCCCAATCACTCACCTGCTCCGGCGTCGTTCGCAATTCCTCATCGCCGCAATTCCGTCGCTGCTGCACTCTCAAGGCCGGCGCCATCAGTCCAGATCACCTCGCCCCGGTGCCCGTCTTCTATAGCCCAGCTGCTGTTCGTCGCCGGATTCCCTTCCTCCTCCGCGAAGCCCCGAACCCAACCCGTGGTTTCCAGCTCGATCTTCCTTCCGCCGTCGCCGGTCCTGTTTTCACCACCGGCGTTGCCAACAGCCTTGCCGGCCTCTCTTGCTCTCTCTTGTCTGCCAAATTGAAAGAAGAACAAATGAATTTGAAATGATGCTGAAATCGTGAAGGAAGAGAAAGAAGAATAGACAAATCTCGGTCAACAAGTCAAAGAGAAGGGAAAAGTCAAAAACAGCCCTTTTGGGCCTTTGACCTGTTGACCGGCCCAATTACTTTCTACACCACCAATGGCCCAAGCAAATGATCTCTACACCCTCTGCAGGCCCATTCTCAAGCCCAACTCAATTTGGGCACCCGCCACATCCAAAGTTACATGTCCGTTTTTATAGCCGAGTCTCGCCACCTTCGCTCCTGCAGACGGTGTCCATTTTCATGGACACAACAGTAACATTTTTCCCAAACTCGTTTATTTATTATAATTTATTTTTGTTTAATTAACTATTCGTGAATAATTTTGGGAAATGTTATTGTGTAAATATTTGTTTATTTTCTATTTTTGCATAATAATTGTGATTTGATTTTTCTAAGTTGCTTTTGTGATTGTTTATTTGATTCAAGTTTACGGAAATCTTTTATATGTTTATGTTATAGGGGTCGACACTTATGATGTTTACATGTAATTGGAGCTAGAGTTAGGAATCCGATTCACCTAATAGTTTTGGAAACCTAATTCACAAGTAGTAAAGGCTTTGGACAAAAGTCGGAATTAATTAAAAAGGATTACAAATAGATGGACTTTTCCATACTAGGTTGTGCACTTGAATTAACGATTCTTTTCGATGCTTTGAACATGGATTGACTAGCTAGCTTTCTAGACTAAGATGACATGTTTAATTGATTGATCTAGGTGCTTTCACTTAGGTTAATTTTCAGAGAGAAGTCTAATTGGGAAATAATTAGCTTTCTAATGTTTCACAATGTTAGTTTCGATCATATGACTTAGAGAAATCAATATTTGTGTGTGTGTTTCTTGTTTTCAAAAATAATAAAAATCCAAAAATATTTCTTTTATTATCTCAAAAACCCCCAAAAATACTTTTGTATATAATGTATATTTTTGTAAATAGAAACAATACTGTATAGTTTATTTAATTTTGTATATATATATATATTCTTTATTCTTTATACTTGTTAATAATAATTCTTTATTTAATTTAATTTTTCGTGACATTAAAAAGTAAATATAACAATCTTCTGTGGGAAAAACCTTTATTTCCCATTATACTTTACAACGACAATTGTTAGGAATTTAGGTAATAATTAATGACGTAGGTAAAAATCCTCTAATCAAAAGTCCTTATGATTTAATGAGTTGTGGATTGATTGTGAAGAGTTGGTCGATGAGCAAGCTTATGGGAACATTATTTGTGCAATTGTTATGAGAGTAAACACTTAACCCTAAACACTGAGCGGAAATATTTAGAGATCATTGTGAGCTTTAGTGGTTAATGTTGTTCATATGTGCCTATTTGATTGCATGAGATTAATTATATACTCGGTTTTCACACACTTCACCCGAGCATAAATGAGATGTGTATGTTAAAGACTTAGCAAATTCTTTAGCCTTGATATATAATTTTTATTCTCCTGATTATAATTTTTTCGAACTCGCTGAGGATTATGGTTGGAAAGACCATTTTGTTTTGTGTTTCCTTTTCTGTTTTGTGTTGTTCTGTTTTAAAGTTTTGTGTTTGCTAGAGGACTAGCAATAGCTAAGTGTGGGGGAATTTGATAGGAGCACAAAGTGTGACGTTCTTAATGTGTTTTCCCTACTATTTGGCTATGATTTAATTGTAACTTTGCTATTTTAGCTTAGTTTCCATATTTGAGTCCTAAATGACGTATTAATGTGAACATGTGCAGAAACGAAGTCTAATGGGCTTTCTCGAGGCCCATTAAGAGGTGGTCTGCCATGAGGCCCATGAAGGAAAGGCCCAAACCCAAGAAGAAGGCCCAAATCCATGAAGGAAGGCCCAGGTTCACAAAGCATGAGGAAAGGCCCAAGCCCAGATTTTCGGACAATCTGCCTGTGCAGATCAGTCAACTTGCGAAGCCCATATCTCTCAATTTCACCGTCAGATCTAGCTGTACTTTTGATACACGCTGCATGTGGATGTTAAGTGTTCGGCATTAAAATTTCAGAATGATCTAACCGTCCATACGTCCAGAATTCCACTCCAAGTGCGCACTGCTCAGTGCTGTCTGCTTTTTATTTCTTTCCTTTTCCTTTATTCTCAATGCTCCACTCACCCCCATATTTCCACCCATCTCACCTAACTATCTTTGTTTCTTTCTCTCCATACCATTAGTGTTTGATTTCTTTTACCTAAATAATTGGTTAATTGCCATATGACTACATTTCCACCATTCCACTTACCATTTCTTTTCTACCACTCACATTCCACTTCTCTTCCCTTTGTTTCTTTATTTCTTTCATTGTCTTCTTCTTCCTCTCCATTCTCCTATAAATAGCAGCCTCATTCTTCTCACCAATTCACACCCCAATGGGGAGGGACAAACCCTCCTCTTTCTCTTCTCCATCTCACATCATATTTTCCATTCTCTAGTATTTAGGGTTTTCAAGTCTTCAAGGAGGAGGGGAGCTGTTTACACCATTACCACCAGCCATCAACCATCATCACCACCATCATCATCACCTTGGGAATCTCGGCTTTTGAGTTACTCGCGTGAGGATTTAAGAGTTTGTGATCTTCGAGTTCTTCCTACTTTCCATATGGTGTACTTCAACTTATTCTTTAATTACTCTTTTTGAGTTCCTCTTTGTTGCTTGTTTATTCTTTGTACTAGTTAACATGACATGACGTTTATAATTTTCAGCCTATATTTTATGAGTTTATTTGATTGTTAGATCCTGATTAATTAGTTCTTCTAGCAGCTTATGTGACTCCGTTTATTTGATTCGGTTTTATTGAATCTTTTATGTGTTCTTGTTTTAAGGTTCGAAACTTAAGATGATTGCATGTAATTTGTGCTAGAATTAGGGTTTTAATTCTAATTCACAAGTAGTAAAGGCTTATCAAACGGGTCAGAATCAAAATAAGAAGGATCGCGGATAGACGAGCGTTCGCTAGGTCGCGCACTTTAATTAACAACTCTTCTCCTATGCGTTAGATATGTTATTGATTGATCACCTTTGCATGTTTAATTGTTTAATCTAGATGAGCGTTCACTAGGTTAATTTTCATAGAAGAGGTTTTATTTGGGGAATGATAACCCGTGTGGGCATTCCACATATGTTAGTTTCGGTTTCATGGCTAGGGAACTTGGTTAATTTTCGGTCCAATAATTGGTAAACTTGTGTATATGTGGCTGAACTTTATATTCTTTATGTTTCATCCCATCTTATTGACACGCCCAAAAGGAGCATCAATTTAAAAAAACCCTATCGGTAGTATAGTGGTATAAGTAGGGTATCGTTCACAACGGAGATCAAAGGGTGTACCTAACAAAAATTGTCACAAAGAATTAAATAAAATAAAGAATTATTATTAACATGTATAAAGTATAAATATATACATATGTACAAAGTAAGGGGGTTTAAGAGATAAATTGAATGAAATAAATTAATTAAACTACAAAGAATAAATTAAATGAGATGGGATGAAACACAAAGTATATAAAGTTCAGCCACATATAAATAAGTTTATTAATCATTGGACCGAAAATTAACCAAGTTCCCTAGCCATGAAACCGAAATTAACATATGTGGAAAGTTAGAAGCTAACCATTCCCCAAATAAAACCTCTCTACGAAAATTAACCTAAGTGAAAGCACCTAGATTAACCAGTTAAACATGTCATCTTAGTCTAGAAAGCTAGCTAATCAAACCATATTTAACGCATAGAAAAGAGTTGTTAATTAAAGTGCACGACCCATTATAGAAAAGTCCATATGTCCGCAATCCTTTTTATTTGACACCGACCTTTGTCCAAAGCCTTTACTACTTGTGAATTAGGTTTCCAAAACTATTAGGTGAATTGTAATCCCTAACTCTAGCTCCAATTATATGCAAATATTATAAGTATCGATCCCTATAACATAAACACATAAAAGTTTTCTATAATTCAGAATCAAGTAAACAGAGTCACATAAGCTACTAGAAGAACTAATTAATTAGGATCCAATAACTAAATAAACTCATATAAATAGGCTGGAAATTATATAAATCATGTCATGTTAACTAATACAAAGAATAATCAAGCAACAAAGAGGAATTCATAAGAATAATTAAAGGAAAAGTCAGATTACACCATATGGAATAGCATGAAGACTTGAAGACCACGAAACCTTGAATCCTTGAAAGCAAGTAATCCAAACCGTGTGCAGCAAGGTGGTGATGATGATGGACGAAATTGATGGTGATGATGGTGATGGTGCAGCCGCCTTTCCTCCTCCTTGAAGCCTTGAGAACCCTAAATACTAGAGAATGGAAAATATGATGGAGAAGAGAAAGAGGAGGGTTTGTCCCTCCCCATTGGGGTGTGAATTGGTGAGGAGAATGAGGCTGCTATTTATAGGAGAATGGAGAGGAAGAAGAAGACAATGCAAGAAATAAAGAAAGAAAAGGAAGAGAAGTGGAATGTGAGTGGTAGAAAAGAAGTGGTAAGTGGAATGGTGGAAATGTAGTCATATGGCAATGAACCATTTATTTAGGTAAAAGAAATCAAACACTAATGGTATGGAGAGAAAGCAACAAAGATAGTGTGGTGGGATGGATGGCAATATGGTGGTGAGTGGAGCAATGAGAATAAAAGAAAATGAAAGAAATAAAAAGCAGGCAGCACTGAGCTATTCCCACTTAGAACGGAATAATTCACGTTTGGACGGTTGGATGATTCTCAAATTTTAATACAGAATATATAACACACACATGCAGCGTGTATCCAAATTACAGCTGGATCCAACGGTGCAATTGGGAGATATTGGCTTCGCAAGTTGACATATCTGCACAGGAAGATTGTCCGAAAATGGGCTTGGACCTTCCTTCTTGGGCTTGGGCCTTTCTTCTTGGGCTTGGGCCTTCATCTTGGGCCTCACGGTAGCTCACTTCTTAATGGGCCTCGAAAAAGCCCATTAGACTTCGTAAATTTCCGAGCTCCGATTTTCTGCACGTATTCACATTTATATATCATTTAGGGACTCAAATATGGAAACTAAGCAAAAATAGCAAAGTTACAATGAAATCATAGCCAAATAGTAGGGAAAATACATTAAAAACGTCACACTTTGTGCTCCTATCAAATTCCCCCACACTTAGCTATTGCTAGTCCCTTAGCAACACAAAACTTAAAACAAAACAACACAAAACAGAAAAGGGAAACACAAAACATATATTCTTTCCAACCATAACCCTCAGCGAGTTCAGAAGAGTTATAATCAGGAGAATACAAATTATATACCAAGGCTAACGAATTTGCTAAGTCTTTAACATGCACATCTCATTTATGCTCGGGTGTAGTGTGTGAAAACTATGTATACAATTAATGTCAAGCAATCCAATAGGCACATTGAAACAACATTAACCACTAAACCTCACAAGATTCACTAAATATTTCCGCTCAGTGTTTAGGGTTAAGTGTTTACTCTCAAAACAATTACACAAGTAGTGTTCCCATATGCTTGCTCATTAACCGACTCTCCACAATTAATCCACAAATCATCAGATCATAAGGGCTTTTTAGGTGAAACAGGGACAAAAGGATGAATGGTAAATGGTGAATGCTCAATGAAGTGAAAGGACTCGAAATGGAAAATGTTTCACATGTTTGCAAGACAAATCAACGACTTTGAAACTCATACCTATGCTATACCCGAACAACTTTCTTATTCTCCTCTAACCTTTTATTGAAAATAAAAACAATACAATAACTCTATTTTTGGAATTTCTCTTTCTGACATTTTTTTTTTCTTTCTTTCTTTTCTATTTTTTTTTTTTGAGGAATTTATTCCTTCTTTTTATTTCTGATTTTTTTTTTCTTTGAACAATTACAACAAAATAAATACACCCCCACACTTGCCTTTTGGTATACTACCATACAAATCCGAAGCATAAAAACATAAGAAGTCACTATCATCGTCTTGCAAACACAATAAAACAAGGGTGAAATGGTGTGGGTGAACAAAAGAAACGGCTAATGAGTGATCAGTTAAAAAGGGGATTCCTAAAGTTCGTGTTTAAATGGATGGTGAATAGTTTGGCCATGGTGCTCAACTAATGCCTTACTCATTTCTAATTCATCACAGATTAACAAAATGTTTCAAGTGGTCTTTGAGCAAGTTCTAGGTTCAAAACTCATGAATTGTGCACACATGAAGAACGAGTAAATGTATGAAATATGCATACATGTGAATATTCAATAGGCTCAAATCCTCACAGTTTCTGGGTATGCATGACAATGTATGTTCAAATGTGCTTCTCGGATTGCAATCAATTAATTAACACCGGTGATGTGAACATGGAAATTCGAGCAATCACAAGGTATGCATATTAAATCCAAAGCAAACTACACAAAGCCTTGACATATAATAAACATTCTCCTAATCACAACAATTTAAACTCAATTCATCATCGGGATTGGAAAGAACAAAACACAATACAAACAATAACACACAAAACAGAAGCAAATATTTTTGTAATTTTTGATTTTTTGATTTTTTTGATTTTTCAATGTAGGTAACAATACGTGACCACAGGGACTCACTTAGTGCAATGGTAGGTTCAACGCTACCAAGGGAGTAAGTATGATTTAGTCGATATATTGTTACCGTAGAAAACAAAAACAAGTAAATTATTTTTTTGAATTTTTTCAATTTTTCAAATTTTTTTCTTTTCTTTTTAATAAACCTTCCCCCCACACTTGAATTAAACATTGTCCTCAATGTTAGACAGATATTTCACGAAAATGAAAAATTCAAGCATGGTTATTGAATTTAAACACACAACATATATACAAATGAAAAAGAAGATAGGTTAAAGAAAATCTCCCCCTTGAAGATCGTGAAGCTCCTCCCGAAGGCAAGTCACCAACAGTCACAAACAAGGCAAGCAGGGCCTTGCATCCAACGTTTGCTCCTTAATTGACTGCGGCTCTGATCCTTTGAAGTGTGTCCTGGACAAGGGTAGTTGCCGACTCCACGGCAGACTTGGCTGATGTAGCCCTCACTGAGATCTGGAACACCATAGTCAGAAGTGTTCCGTCAAGTACAGCTCCGGATACGTTTGGCAGAATGGAAAAGCCAGAAGACATGAGCGGAAACGGCTCCGGTTGAACTCCAGATAGCAAACACTGGAAAATGGAATGGTTAATCGGCGCATAAATCACAGACGACCCCGTTGCATCGGTGCAACACTCCTGAAGGATGAGGAAGTCGTTGTGACTATCTATAGCGAGCACCGAGATCTGGTTCCGCGGGTCAAGACCGATGGTGAAATTTGTTAGCACACGTACCGAGCTGTCCATCGACATACTATCCCACATTGGTCTAGTCTGAACGTCTTTGAGGAACTCAAAGATCCTGGTGTGATGAGATAGATGAACGACGGAACAACCAGCAGTACGATTGACTCCAGGGGGCTTGCTCGGATCACCCCTGCGCTTGTTGGTCCTGACCTCCATTCGAGTGTCTCTTGTTCGGTTCGAACAAGTCCAGTGGTGGTACGTGGAGTTGCTGATGTCGTTGAAGAAACAGATCGTCATCTGTTTTGCCATTTCCGCAAGTCCTCTTCTTCCTTCAAGAGAAATAATCGAGTCACCGGGTGAAGAGTGGATACCTGTGGCGCACATGTAGCGCTCGGCTTGTCGTTGGAGGGTTGAGATCCAACGCTTTGCACCAAAAGCGAACCCTGAATGAACAAAAGGTTCGAAACTGGCCTTCATTTCCTTCTCGCGTACATCCACGTGCTCCACCCAAGTGACTAAGGAAGATCCATTATAAATATCACGTATCAGGCATCCGGAGGGGCGTTTTCGGCAGATCGATCTCACGGAAGGCTTCGGATTTGAACGCAATTCATCCACGGAGACATCCACGACGATCCAACTTCCATCCAGTTGTTGGTGAGAGTACCGAACGAACTGGACTTCACGAGTTGAGACGATGTGAGATGGCACCAGAAACTCGGCCGACATCACCTGCATATGCTCCTCGTAGCCTTCTTCGTTGCTGGAGGAAAGGATCTCCAACGTCTTGGCGTTCGTGATCATGCTACAGAAGACTGGCAACCATCGACCAACATCCATTAAGATCCGAACGATGGTGGTCGGATAAAGATGGATGGTTGCCGAGTGTCTCGACGATTCGGCTTTGAAGTACGGAGCAGGTTCGGCTCGTTGAAACACTCGCAAGTACTCGGCCCTATGAAGAGTCTCGGGATGAATAGACGTGTCGGGAGTCGGTGAAGTTATCCACAAAGGAAATCCGGCGGTGGCCATGAGCAAGAGCTCGTGTTTGGCCTTACGGACGATATCCGAGATCAAGTCGGTGTGGACTCCGACAAGATCGTGAGCAGGTCGGGAAGGGTATCGGATGGCAAAGGTATGGATGGGCGCTCGACAAGTGTTGGCGTGAGGCTCCGCACATCCCTTCTTAAGTGGTCCATGTCGATGGAATCATCGGACAACTCAAGAATAGGCTCTTGTTGTGGAGGAACAACTTCGAGCCTTCGCCTAGGCACATCCGAGTGCGGAACGGGACCTCCGCAATGGGACATATGCCGCCGTGGAGAGCATCGACGAGTCGTTGATTCGAAGTTGAAGCTCCTCGTTCTTGCTCACCGGCTGATCATTTCTTCTCTCTAGCTCGGCGATACGTTGCTCGATGTAATGATACCGAACTTCTTCCTATTTCTCGACCCCCGATAATAGACTTGGTCTTCTTCTAGTCCGATTTTTGGACCAAATCTTTCTCGTTGTGGTTTCGTGGGGTGAGAATACACCGCAAAGAAAGCCGCAAGTGCATCTCTCGAGCTTTGGTGTACTTTGTCCTCGGAAGTCTCCTATAGACGGGAGCGGCTTCCGGCTCGGCGGGTGGATCAGCAACCGGGATTGGTGCTTGGGGTAGTGGTTGCGGTTGTGGTTGTGGCTCGGTCGGCATGCTAGCATCGGCGCTATTGAGCATGCTCGGTGGAATTATTCCAGCCAAGCCTTCAAAGATTGGGTTCTCTGAAGGACCTGCCTGAAACAAATCACTGAAAGAATTCACTCTTTTGGCCATTTCTGGGTTGGGAAGGGAGGAAAGCTTATGGGATTTGGGAGGTTTTCTGGGAAAAACGGAAGAACACGAAGAACACGAGAGAAAGAGAGAGAGAGACTAAGGGAAATTGCGTGAAATGACTAAGGCACTAACGCAAACCGAAGGCAAGGGAAACGAACGGACGGACGCGTGTCCAAAGTCGAAGACAAAGATCCGTAAATCACGGATCGAGCGACGAAAGTCGCAAAGGGAATAGTGGAACGCGCGCACGATTTATTAAACAAATCGGCCGACGCAAAAGTCGTGCGTCGGCCCAATCACATTTTTTTCTTGATTTTTGATTTTTGATTTTTTTGATTTTTTTTAATACTTTACGAAAAGTCGTAAAGTGAACAGTGAAAACGCGTAGCACACGCGCTTGCCGACACTTTAAACGGGCCCGGGCCATCGAAATGGTTTGGGCCTTAAAGTGGGCTCTGGGCCAAAGAAAACTCCGGCTCATTATTGGTGGGCTTAACTAATGGGCCTAAAAACGAACAGGCCCGACACACTAAAATGGGCTTGGGTTACGGGTTTTGGGCTTCGTGAATGACACGAGCCCAATGGGCTAAATTTTTTATTTTTTTTTTTTTTTTTTTTTTTTTTTTTTTTTACGAAACCTAAAACCCTAACCAATCACACAAATGGGCTTAAGGCCCAATAACAAACAAACAACAAGCCCAAAAATAAAACAAACAGTAATTCTAAATAGTAAAAATAAATAATTACAAACAATAAAACAAAACAAGCACTCTTTTTTTTTTTTTATATACAATTAAAAAAAAAAATATTTTATTTTATTTTTTTATTTTATTTTTTTAAATAAATAACGAGAGTGAAAAGAAAACTTACCTTTTTACTCCCGAGGAAACCGAAAATCACCAACAAGACATCAACCTCAAGGTTTTTCAACCTTGACTTCCTAAACGTATGCTCCAATGTATGTGGTAGAATTTCCGATAAACCCGGATTATTTCCTATACAAAATAAGAAGGTTAGTAATAATTTTACAAAATAAAAACAAAATATTTACAAAGTTAAAATTATGTCACAAATTATCTATACAAAATGAATGAATAAATTTTCCTATGTCTACGTATATTTTATTTACAGAATACACTTAAGTGTACAAAAATATTTTTCTTTGCTTGAATATAGTTGAAAAAAAGTGAAAGTTGATTCCA
Organism: Rubus idaeus; assembly: GCA_030142095.1. Lineage (NCBI taxonomy): Eukaryota > Viridiplantae > Streptophyta > Magnoliopsida > Rosales > Rosaceae > Rubus > Rubus idaeus. Next base: position 13,755,335 of record CM057968.1, on the reverse strand, counting down.
AGCGGTAACTCAAGGTGGACTTGCGGCCTAGGTGCAATGCCTTGACTTAAATGACTTTCCGTGTTTTCAGAAGGCGAATGGCCAGATCACAAGAGATAAGCGAGAGGCAGGATTCATTTAGTGGACAAGTCCTCTGAATCCAATTTTACAAACCCGTCACCCAGAGTCTTGATCATATCTAGACACCATTCATGTGCCCCTTACTCAGTTGAGAAAGCACTTAAGTGTTCGACAATTCTCCAAGTGTTAATAAAGGCCGCCCTCAACCTCAAATAACCTTACGGTAAAAATGAAGGGTTTAGGCCAATATTAACAAAAGGACCTTACCTATTTCCGTTCAAGTTACAACTTACAACAACAACAGAAAAATAATCAACTATATAAAAGACACCTAAATAAAATTACTAAGTGTAACAAAATATGAACAAGTATTAAAAACAAGTAATAACAACAACTAGTCACAAGTAATATAGACAAGTAATATAAACAAGTAATATGAACAGTTAAAAAAAATAGTAAAATTATAAACAATAAAAAGTAAACAGTAATTATATACAAGTAATAAAAACAGTAATAAAAACAGTATTCACAAATAAAAAATATTAGGTTAGGAATATTTTCAATCCACGTCGACGGCGCCAAAAATTGACACGCCCAAAAGGAGCATCAATTTAAAAAAACCCTATCGGTAGTATAGTGGTATAAGTAGGGTATCGTTCACAACGGAGATCAAAGGGTGTACCTAACAAAAATTGTCACAAAGAATTAAATAAAATAAAGAATTATTATTAACATGTATAAAGTATAAATATATACATATGTACAAAGTAAGGGGGTTTAAGAGATAAATTGAATGAAATAAATTAATTAAACTACAAAGAATAAATTAAATGAGATGGGATGAAACACAAAGTATATAAAGTTCAGCCACATATAAATAAGTTTATTAATCATTGGACCGAAAATTAACCAAGTTCCCTAGCCATGAAACCGAAATTAACATATGTGGAAAGTTAGAAGCTAACCATTCCCCAAATAAAACCTCTCTACGAAAATTAACCTAAGTGAAAGCACCTAGATTAACCAGTTAAACATGTCATCTTAGTCTAGAAAGCTAGCTAATCAAACCATATTTAACGCATAGAAAAGAGTTGTTAATTAAAGTGCACGACCCATTATAGAAAAGTCCATATGTCCGCAATCCTTTTTATTTGACACCGACCTTTGTCCAAAGCCTTTACTACTTGTGAATTAGGTTTCCAAAACTATTAGGTGAATTGTAATCCCTAACTCTAGCTCCAATTATATGCAAATATTATAAGTATCGATCCCTATAACATAAACACATAAAAGTTTTCTATAATTCAGAATCAAGTAAACAGAGTCACATAAGCTACTAGAAGAACTAATTAATTAGGATCCAATAACTAAATAAACTCATATAAATAGGCTGGAAATTATATAAATCATGTCATGTTAACTAATACAAAGAATAATCAAGCAACAAAGAGGAATTCATAAGAATAATTAAAGGAAAAGTCAGATTACACCATATGGAATAGCATGAAGACTTGAAGACCACGAAACCTTGAATCCTTGAAAGCAAGTAATCCAAACCGTGTGCAGCAAGGTGGTGATGATGATGGACGAAATTGATGGTGATGATGGTGATGGTGCAGCCGCCTTTCCTCCTCCTTGAAGCCTTGAGAACCCTAAATACTAGAGAATGGAAAATATGATGGAGAAGAGAAAGAGGAGGGTTTGTCCCTCCCCATTGGGGTGTGAATTGGTGAGGAGAATGAGGCTGCTATTTATAGGAGAATGGAGAGGAAGAAGAAGACAATGCAAGAAATAAAGAAAGAAAAGGAAGAGAAGTGGAATGTGAGTGGTAGAAAAGAAGTGGTAAGTGGAATGGTGGAAATGTAGTCATATGGCAATGAACCATTTATTTAGGTAAAAGAAATCAAACACTAATGGTATGGAGAGAAAGCAACAAAGATAGTGTGGTGGGATGGATGGCAATATGGTGGTGAGTGGAGCAATGAGAATAAAAGAAAATGAAAGAAATACAAAGCAGGCAGCACTGAGCTATTCCCACTTAGAACGGAATAATTCACGTTTGGACGGTTGGATGATTCTCAAATTTTAATACAGAATATATAACACACACATGCAGCGTGTATCCAAATTACAGCTGGATCCAACGGTGCAATTGGGAGATATTGGCTTCGCAAGTTGACATATCTGCACAGGAAGATTGTCCGAAAATGGGCTTGGACCTTCCTTCTTGGGCTTGGGCCTTTCTTCTTGGGCTTGGGCCTTCATCTTGGGCCTCACGGTAGCTCACTTCTTAATGGGCCTCGAAAAAGCCCATTAGACTTCGTAAATTTCCGAGCTCCGATTTTCTGCACGTATTCACATTTATATATCATTTAGGGACTCAAATATGGAAACTAAGCAAAAATAGCAAAGTTACAATGAAATCATAGCCAAATAGTAGGGAAAATACATTAAAAACGTCACACTTTGTGCTCCTATCACTTATTTAATTTATTATTTGTAATTTAATTTATTTATTTCATTCAATTTATTTCTTTAACCCCCTTTTTACTTTGTACATATGTATATATTCTTTATACTTGTTAATAATAATTCTTTATTTTATTTAATTCTTTGTGACATTTTTTGTTAGGTACACCCTTTGATCTCCGTTGTGAACGATACCCTACTATGCACTATACTACTACCGATAGGGTTTTTTTAAATTGATGCTCATTTTGGGCGTGTCAATCTAACAATCAAATAAACTCATAAAATATAGGCTGAAAATTATAAACGTCATGTAATGTTAACTAGTACAAAGAATAAACAAGCAACAAAGAGGAACTCAAAAAGAGTAATTAAAGAATAAGTTGAAGTACACCATATGGAAAGTAGGAAGAACTCGAAGATCACAAACTCTTAAATCCTCACGCGAGTAACTCAAAAGCCGAGATTCCCAAGGTGATGATGATGGTGGTGATGATGGTTGATGGCTGGTGGTAATGGTGTAAACAGCTCCCCTCCTCCTTGAAGACTTGAAAACCCTAAATACTAGAGAATGGAAAATATGGTGTGAGATGGAGAAGAGAAAGAGGAGGGTTTGTCCCTCCTCATTGGGGTGTGAATTGGTGAGAAGAATGAGGCTGCTATTTATAGGAGAATGGAGAGGAAGAAGAAGACAATGAAAGAAATAAAGAAAGAAAAGGAAGAGAAGTGGAATGTGAGTGGTAGAAAAGAAATGGTAAGTGGAATGGTGGAAATGAAGTCATATGGCAATGAACCATTTATTTAGATAAAAGAAATCAAACACTAATATTGTGGGCAGAAAGAAGAGGAAAGAATATAGGGGTGAGTGGAGCATTGAAAATAAAAGAAGAGGAAAGAAATAAAAAGCAGAAAGCACTGAGCAGTGCGCACTTGGAGTGGAATTCTGGACGTGTGGACGGTTGGATGATTCTGAAATTTTAATGCCGAATACTTAACATCCACATGCAGCGTGTATCAAAAGTACAGCTAGATCTGACGGTGCAATTGAGAGATATGGGCCTCGCAAGTTGACTGATCTGCATAGGCAGAATGTCCGAAAATCTGGGCTTGGGCCTTTCCTCATGCCTTGTGAACCTGGGCCTTCCTTCATGGATTTGGGCCTCCTTCATGGGCTTGGGCCCCCTTCTTGGGCCTCATGGCAGACCACCTCTTAATGGGCCTCGCAAAAGCCCATTAGACTTCGTTTCTGCACATGTTCACATTAATACTTCATTTTGGACTCAAATATGGAAACTAAGCTAAAATAGCAAAGTTGCAATTAAATCATAGCCAAATAGTAGGGAAAACACATTAAAAACGTCACACTTTGTGCTCCTATCAAATTCCCCCACACTTAGCTATTGCTAGTCCTCTAGCAAACACAGAACTTTAAAACAGAACAACACAAAACAGAAAACGAAACACAAAACAAAATGGTTTTTCCAACCATAACCCTCAGCGAGTTCAGAAGAGTTATAATCAAGAGAATAAAAATTATATACCAAGGCTAACAAATTTGCTAAGCATTTAACATGTACATCTCATTCATGCTCGGATGCAGTGTGTGAAAACCGAGTATACAATTAATCTCATGCAATCAAATAGGCACATCGAAACAACATTAACCACTAAAGCTCACAATGATCACTAAATATTTCCGCTCAGTGTTTAGGGTTAAGTGTTTACTCTCATAACAATTGCACAAGTAATGTTCCCATAAGCTTGCTCATTAACCAACTCTCCACAATTAATCCACAAATCATTAGATCATAAGGGCTTTAAGGTGAAACAGGGGTCAAAGGGTGGATGGTTGATTAGAGGTATTTACCGCGTTCATTAAATTATTACCTAAATTCCTAACAATTGTCGTTGTAAAGTATAATGGGAAATAAAGGTTTTTCCCACAGAAGATTGTTATATTTACTTTTTAATGTCACGAAAAATTAAATTAAATAAAGAATTATTATTAACAAGTATAAAGAATAAAGAATATATATATATACAAAATTAAATAAACTATACAGTATTGTTTCTATTTACAAAAATATACATTATATACAAAAGTATTTTTGGGGGTTTTTGAGATTTTTGAAAACAATAAATAATTAAAAGGAAATATTTTTGGATTTTTTATTATTTTTGAAAACAAGAAACACACACACAAATATTGTTTTGAAGATTAACCAACTCCCTAGCCATGAATCCGAAACTAACACATGTAGAATGCCTACGCAGGTTATCATTCCCCAAATAAACTTCTCCCATGAAATCAACCTAGTGAACGCTCATCTAGATTAAACAATTAAACATGCAAAGGTGATTAATCTAAACATGTCTAACGCATAGAAAAAGAGTTGCTAATTCAAGTGCGCGACCTAGCGAACGCTCGTTTATCCGCGATCCTTATTATTTAGTTTCAACATTAAAGATAAAACCAAACAAACAAAATTCACATAAGCTGCTAGAAGAATCAATCAACTTCAATCCAACAATTATTACACAAAATAGAAAATAAACAAACAATAACATTTCCCAAAATTATTCACGAATAGTTAATTAAACAAAAATAAATTATAATAAATAAACAGAGTTTGGGAAAATGTTACTGTTGTGTCCATGAAAATGGACACTGTCTGGCAGGCGAAGGTGGCAGACTCAGCTATGAAATCGGACAAGTAACGCATTTGGATGTGGCGGGTGGACGGGTGTAGAAATCAATTTGGACTTGGGCAACTTGGGCTTTTCTTCTCTTTTCTGGCCGGCCCAAGCCCAAGCCTTGTGGCTTTGACTTTTCAACGAAAGCCTCTCAATGCCAAGTCAGCATTCATGGACACGGTTTCATCTTTAACCCGTGGTCATCTCTACTTCTTCATTCTTTCTTCAATTCTGCAGATCAGAGAGAGAGACCGGTGAGGGGAGAACGGCGCCGGCAAGAGCGACATGGATCAGCGAGCAACAACTGCGAGACCGGTGAGGAGCGGTGGAGAGACGCGAGGAACAGCGACGGCAGTAGCGGCGTTGGAAGTTGGGTTGCCGGCGGAGATGGCCGAGCTGCTACGGTGCACGGCGTCGGTGAGGACAGCAGGCCGGGCACGGCTTTGAGAAGAGATGTGGCGTCGCCGGCAGAGGAAAGATCGGGAAGCATCGAGCTTGGGTCGACGGGATCGAAGCGGCGGCGTTGGCGTTTGGGTTCCATGGCAGAGAACGACGCCGGCAAGGGACTGGGCACGGGACGACGGCGGCAGAAGCCATTGAGCTGCTTCCAGAACCTGCAAAACAAAAGAGCAAACATAATTAGAGAGAATTGCTTGGGTATTGTGCTTTTGTTTGTTAATTGCAGGTGTGAATATGAAGGAGGATGGGTTGTGTTGGTTGATTGGAATGGGTGATTGCTTGCTGCCATGGTGATGAATGGAGCTAAGGAGCTCGATGGTAAGTGATGGTGATTGAGAAATGGCAGAGGCTGCGATAGAGCACAGTGAGAACTCCAGAAGCGCAGCTTCTGGGCTTGTGAAATCGGTGCCATGGCTGGGCTTCTAGACCTGCAAAACAAGAACAAAGTTAATTAGATGGTGATTAATTTGCTTGCAGGGACTTCTCTTAAATAGAGAAAGGAAGGGGAATCAGCCAAGGGAAACGTGGTGGGTAGCTGAAGATGCTCTGTGAAGCTTCGTGGGTGATGTGGAAATGAGTAGGTGGTGGTAGTGCTTGCCGGCAGTGGAGGAAAACCGGGAAGAAATTGGACTGTAGCTGGAGAGGAATCCCAGCCATGTGAGAAGCAAATAACGTGGCTGCAAACAAAACAAAACAAAAGAAAAGGAAATAAAAGAAAATAATTAAAATAAATAATTATAAAATAAAATAACAAAAGAAATTAAATGAAATAATTAAATTATAAAATAAACAAGGGAAAATATAATGGAGATGTAAAATATGTATCGCCACCGCGTGTGGTGGTTCGCCGACAAATTGTCGGGATTCGGAACGGTTCCCGAAATCTTCGTACACTTTCTGTAATCCACTTCCGAGAGATGACCAGTGTCATCAGAGAAAAGTCACGGTTGACTTTTAATATTTTCGGAATGCGCTAAACCTCCAAAAATCACCTTTTGTGTTGAATTTAGCATTTTTCTCATATTTTCCCTAAAATCACAAAAACAAATATTAAACAAACAATTAAGCTTTCGGAATAGCAAAATCCAGTAATTAAAGGCACTTTGTGAACGTATTTTACGTTCACATCAATGGTAAATGGTGAATGGTGAATGATGAATGAAGGGACTGGAAATGAAAAATATTTCACATGTTTGCAAGACAAATCAACGACTTTGAAACTCATACCTATGCTATACCCGAAACAACTTTCTTATTCTCCTCCAACCTTTTATTGAAAATATTACAAGAAAATAACTCTATTTTTGGAATTTCTCTTTCTTTCTTTTTTTTCTTTTTTTTTTCTTTGAGGAATTTTATTCCTTCTTTTTATTTCTGATTTTTTTTTCTTTCTTTTTTTTCTTTGAACAAATACAACAAAATAAAATGCACCCCCACACTTGCCTTTTGGTATATTACCATACAAATCCGAAGCATAAAAACACAAGAAGTCACTATCATCGTCTTGCAAACACAATAAAACAAGGGTGAGATGGTGTGGGTGAACAAAAGAAAAGGCTAATGAGTGTTTAGTTCAAAAGGGGATTCCTAAAGTTCGTGTTTAGATGGATGGTGAATACTTTGGCCATGGTGCTCAACTAATGCCTTACTCATTTCTAATTCATCACAGATTAACAAAATGTTTCAAGTGGTCTCTGAGCAAGTTCTAGGTTCAAAACTCATGAATTGTGCACACATGAAGAACGAGTAAATGTATGAAATATGCATACATGTGAATATTCAACAGGCTCAAGTCCTCACATTTTCTGGGTATGCATGACAATGTATGTTTAAATGTGCTTCTCGGATTGCAATCAATTAATTAACACCGGTGATGTGAACATGGAAATTCGAGCAATCACAAGTTATGCATATTAAATCCAAAGCAAACTACACAAAGCCTTGACATATAATAAACATTCTCAAAATCATAACAATTAAACTCAATTCATCATAGGAATTGGAAAGAACAAAACACAAAACAAACAATAACACACAAAACAGAAGCAAATATTTGTCATTTTTGATTTTTTGATTTTTTTGATTTTTTTATATAGCTCAAATAAACAAACAAGCACTTTCTAAGACTCGATAGGTCCAAAGCCAGTGCGAAACAAACGAGCTTACAAAACTATTTTTTTTTCTTTTTCAATTTTTTTATTAGGGTAACAACACGTGACCACAGTGACTTACTTAGTGCAATGGTAGGTTCAACGCTACCAAGGGAGTAAGTATGATCTAGTCGATATATTGTTACCGTAGAAAACGAACACAAGTAAATTATTTTTTTGAATTTTTCAAATTTTTCAAATTTTTTTTTTCTTTTTAATAAACCTTCCCCCACACTTGAATTAAACATTGTCCTCAATGTTGACAAACATTTCACGAAAATGAAAAATTCAAGCATGGTTATTGAATTTAAACACACAAACAGAAGTAAACCGAAGTAAACACATAAACTGAAATAAACACAAAACAGTTAAGTTAACGAAAAAGGAAACAGAAAGACTCCCCTTTGAAGATCATGAAGTTCCTTGATGTGAACGTAAAATACGTTCACAAAGTGCCTTTAATTACTGGATTTTGCTATTCCGAAAGCTTAATTGTTTGTTTAATGTTTGTTTTCGTGATTTTAGGGAAAATACCAGGAAAATGTTAATCTGCACAGAATAGGTGAATTTTGGAGGTTTTCAGCGTAATTCGGAAAGTCAACCGTGACTTTCATTTGTGGAATAAAATATTGTACGAAGATTTCGGAAACCGTTCCGAATCCCGACAATTTTGTCGGCGAACCACCACATAAGGCGGCGCAACCACCACACGCGGTGGCGAAACATAATTTAAATCTCCATTTTATTTTCCCATGTTTATGTTTATAGTTATTTTTATATTTATGTTTATATTTTATATTTATATTTAATTTTTATTTTATATTTATTTGTTTGTTTATGTGTTTATTTATTTTGTATTTGTTTTGGTTTTGGATTTTTGCAGCCATTTCCCTTTTTCCCGTGGCTTCTAGCTCACCTCCATTCCCTCACATGGCTGCTCCTCATTTATTCCCTCACATGGCTGCTCCTCATTTATTCCCTCACATGGAATCAATTTCCAGCTGCATATTCCTACTCCACCATCACCAACCAGCTCCACCACCACCAGCTACAGTCCAATTATTCCCTGGTTTTCCTCCACTGCCGGCAAGCATTATCACTCCCTCTAGCATCTCCAGATCACTACCACACTCCACCTCCTCTCCTGCTTGGCTGCTTCTGCCCCTCCCATTCTCTATTTAAGGGAAGCTCCTGCATAGTCTCCCTCACCAATTCACACAATCACAATCACAGTAGCACACAATCACAAAGCCATTATGCTTCACCGCTGCAATTCAATGCATATTTCAAGGCTGTTCCTGCTCCTCTCCCTCTTTCTTTCACCTGCAAATTCACAGTTCAGCACAATCACAACACATTCTAATTATCTTGTTTTCTTTTTCAGGTTTGGAGACCCATTGACGCCATCGCATCAGCCCGGCAACCCATCCCCGTCGCTGCTGCGTCTTCTCCGACCACCGTCTAATCCCAAACTGCCGCTGCAATTCCAGCTAGCCTCCGCCGTCGTTGCAAACCAGGTGCCGCCGGCGTTGACCCATCACCGATCCGAGCCTCACCACCGTGAGCTCCTGCCCAGTACTTGTGCGCGCGTAACCTCCGAGCCCAGCTGCTCCCGGCGCCGTTCCTCCGTCGACCCATCATTCCCCGCTGCTCAGATTTCTCAATCACCGGCGCCGCACGACCACAGGCCGCATCCTTGTCTCTCCGTCGATCCTTGCCGGCGTTAATCATCACCGCATCACCGTGTGCAGCTGCTACTGTTCAGTGACACGCCCAAAAGGAGCATCAATTTAAAAAAACCCTATCGGTAGTATAGTGGTGTAAGTAGGGTATCGTTCACAACGGAGATCAAAGGGTGTACCTAACAAAAATTGTCACAAAGAATTAAATAAAATAAAGAATTATTATTAACATGTATAAAGTATAAATATATACATATGTACAAAGTAAGGGGGTTTAAGAGATAAATTGAATGAAATAAATTAATTAAACTACAAAGAATAAATTAAATGAGATGGGATGAAACACAAAGTATATAAAGTTCAGCCACATATACACAAGTTTATCAATCATTGGACCGAAAATTAACCAAGTTCCCTAGCCATGAAACCGAAATTAACATATGTGGAAAGTTAGAAGCTAACAATTCCCCAAATAAAACCTCTCTACGAAAATTAACCTAAGTGAAAGCACCTAGATTAACCAATTAAACATGCCATCTTAGTCTAGAAAGCTAGCTAATCAAACCATATTTAACGCATAGAAAAGAGTTGTTAATTAAAGTGCACGACCCATTATAGAAAAGTCCATATGTCCGCAATCCTTTTTATTTGACACCGACCTTTGTCCAAAGCCTTTACTACTCGTGAATTAGGTTTCCAAAACTATTAGGTGAATTGTAATCCCTAACTCTAGCTCCAATTATATGCAAATATTATAAGTATCGATCCCTATAACATAAACACATAAAAGTTTTCTGTAATTCAGAATCAACTAAACAGAGTCACATAAGCTACTAGAAGAACTAATTAATTAGGATCCAATAACTAAATAAACTTATATAAATAGGCTGGAAATTATATAAATCATGTCATGTTAACTAATACAAAGAATAATCAAGCAACAAAGAGGAATTCATAAGAATAATTAAAGGAAAAGTCAGATTACACCATATGGAATAGCATGAAGACTTGAAGACCACGAAACCTTGAATCCTTGAAAGCAAGTAATCCAAACCGTGTGCAGCAAGGTGGTGGTGATGATGGACGAAATTGATGGTGATGATGGTGATGGTGCAGCCGCCTTTCCTCCTCCTTGAAGCCTTGAGAACCCTAAATACTAGAGAATGGAAAATATGATGGAGAAGAGAAAGAGGAGGGTTTGTCCCTCCCCATTGGGGTGTGAATTGGTGAGAAGAATGAGGCTGCTATTTATAGGAGAATGGAGAGGAAGAAGAAGACAATGAAAGAAATAAAGAAAGAAAGGGAAGAGAAGTGGAATGTGAGTGGTAGAAAAGAAATGGTAAGTGGAATGGTGGAAATGTAGTCATATGGCAATGAACCATTTATTTAGGTAAAAGAAATCAAACACTAATATTGTGGGCAGAAAGAAGAGGAAAGAATATAGGGGTGAGTGGAGCATTGAAAATAAAACAAGAGGAAAGAAATAAAAAACAGACAGCACTGAGCAGTGCGCACTTAGAGCGGCATAATGGACGTTCCACCGGTTGGATGATTCTGAAATTTTATTTGGGAGCAGCTAACATCCACATGCAGCGTGTATCAAAATTACAGCTAGATCTGACGGTGCAATTGAGAGATATGGGCTTCGAAAGTTGACTGATCTGCACAGGCAGAATGTCCGAAAATCTGGGCTTGGGCCATTCCTCATGCTTTGTGAACCTGGGCCTTCCTTCATGGATTTGGGCCTTCCATCTTGGGTTTGGGCCTCCTTCTTGGGTTTGGGCCTCCTTCTTGGGCCTCATGGCAGACCACCTCTTAATGGGCCTCGCAAAAGCCCATTAGACTTCGTTTCTGCACATGTTCACATTAATACATCATTTTGGACTCAAATATGGAAACTAAGCTAAAATAGCAAAGTTACAATTAAATCATAGCCAAATAGTAGGGAAAACACATTAAAAACGTCACACTTTGTGCTCCTATCAAATTCCCCCACACTTAGCTACTGCTAGTCCTCTAGCAAACACAAGAACAACACAAAACAGAAAAGGAAACACAAAACAGAATGGTCTTTCCAACTATAGCCCTCAGCGAGTTCAGAAGAGTTATAATCAAGAGAATAAAAATTATATACCAAGGCTAACAAATTTGCTAAGCATTTAACATGTACATCTCATTCATGCTCAGGTGCAGTGTGTGAAAACCGAGTATACAAAAAATCTCCAGCAATCCAATAGGCACATCGAAACAACATTAACCACTAAAGCTCACAAGATTCACTAATTATTTCCGCTCAATGTTTAGGGTTAAGTGTTTACTCTCAAAACAATTACACAAGTAGTGTTCCCATAAGCTTGCTCATCAACCAACTCTCCACAATTAATCCACAAATCATTAGATCATAAGGGCTTCAAGGGTATAAACGGGGGCCAAAAGGGTGAATGGTGAATAGTGAATGGTGAATGATGAATGAAGGGACTGGAAATGAAAAATGTTTCACATGTTTGCAAGACAAGTCAACGACTTTGAAACTCATACCTATGCTATACCCGAAACAACTTTCTTATTCTCCTCCAACCTTTTATTGAAAATAATACAAGAAAATAACTCTATTTTTTTTTTCTTTTTTTTTTCTTGAGGAACTTTATTCCTTCTTTTTGTTTTTGATTTTTTTTTCTTTCTTTGAACAATATACAACAAAATAAAATGCACCCCCACACTTGCCTTTTGGTATACTACCATACAAATCAAAACCCGAAGCATAAGAACACAAGAAGTCACTATCATCGTCTTGCAAACATAAATAAAACAAGGGTGAGATGGTGTGGGTGAACAAAAGAAACGGCTAATGAGTGTTTAGTTCAAAAGGGGATTCCTAAAGTTCGTGTTTAGATGGATGGTGAATATTTTGGCCATGGTGCTCAACTAATGCCTTAATCATTTATAATTCATCACAGATTAATAAAAAGTTTCAAGCGGTCTCTGAGCAAGTTCTAGGTTCAAAACTCATGAATTGTGCACACATGAAGAACGAGTAAATGTATGAAATATGCATACATGTGAATATTCAATAGGCTCAAATCCTCACATTTTCTGGGTATGCATGACAATGTATGTTTAAATGTGCTTCTCGGATTGCAATCAATTAATCGAAATAGGTTATGTGAACATGGAATTTCGAGCAATCACAAGTTATGCATATTAAATCCAAAGCAAGCTACACAAAGCCTTGACATATAATAAACATTCTCCTAATCACAACAATTAAACTCAATTCATCCTTGGGATTGGAAAGAACAAAGCACAAAACACACAAAACAGAAGCAAATATTTTTGTAATTTTTGATTTTTTGATTTGTTTTGATTGATTTTTTTTTAAAAATGATATAGCTCAAATAAACGAACAAGCACTTTCAAAGACTCGATAGCTCCAAAGCCAGTGCGAAACAAACGAGCTTACAAAACTATTTTTTTTTCTTTTTCAAATTTTTTTATTAGGGTAACAATACGTGACCACAGTGACTTACTAAGTGCAATGGTAGGTTCAACGCTACCAAGGGAGTAAGTATGATCTAGTCGATATATTGTTACCGTAGAAAACAAACACAAGTAAATTATTTTTTTGAATTTTTTAATTTTTCAAATTTTTTTTTTTTTTAAGAAAATAAACTGAAACCTTCCCCCCACACTTGAATTAAACATTGTCCTCAATGATAGACAGATATTTCACGAAAATGAAAAATTCAAGCATGGTTATTGAATTTAAACACACAAACAAAAATAAACCGAAGTAAACACACAAACAGAAATAAACACACAACAGTTAAGTAAATGAAAAGGGAAACAGAAAGACTCCCCTTTGAAGATCATGAAGTTCCTCCCGAAAGCAAGTCACCAACAGTCACAAACAAGGCTAGCAGGGCCTTGCATCCAACATTTGCTCCTTAGTTGACTGCGGCTTTGATCCTTTTGAGCGTGTCCTGGACCGTGCCTGTTGCCAAATCCACAGCACGTCTGGCTGAATTTGCCTTCACTGAGATCTGGAACACTAACGTCAGTAGAGTTCCATCAAGTACGTCTCCGGATACATCAGGCAGAATGGAGAAGCCAGAAGACATCAATTGAAAAGGCTCCGGGTCAACTCCACATAACATGGACTGGAAGGTTGCTTGATCGATAGGCGCATAAATCACGTACGACCCCGTTGAATCTGTGAAGCACTCCTGGAGTATGAGGAAGTCGACGTGATTACTTATGCCCAAAACGGAGATAGAATTTCGTGGGTCAAGACCAGTGGTGAAGTTTGTAAGCACATGTACTGAACTGTCTATCGACACACTATCCCATAAATGCCTTGTCTGTACGTCTCTGATAAAATCAAAGATTCTTGTGTGATGGGAGAAGTGCTTGACAGAACAGCCAGCAGTACGATCAAGTCCAAGGGGTTGGCTAGGATCACCCCTTCGCTTGTTGGTCCTGACCTCCATATGTGTGTCTCCCGTTTTGTTTGATGCAGTCCAATGATGGTAAGTCGAGTTGGTGATGTCGTTGAAGAAACTTACCGCCATCTGGTTTGCCATCTTAGCAAGGCTTCTTCTCCCTCCCGGTGAAATGATTGAGTCACTTGGGTGAAGTGTGAACCCCCATCACGCACATGTAGCGCTCGGCATGTCGTTGAAGAGGTGCCAACCAACGCTTCGCTCCATATGCAAAACCTGATTCAACAAAAGGTTTAAATAAGGGGGTTAAATCTTTTTCTCGCACATCAACATGCTCCACCCACGTGACAAAGGAGGATCCATTCTGCAGATCCCGTATCAGGCATCCGGAAGGACGTTTTCGGCATCTTGATCTCACGGAAGGCCTTGGATTTGAGCTCATTTCATCCACAGAGACATCCACAACAATCCAACTTCCATCCAATTGTTGGTGAGAGGAACGAACAAACTGGACTTCACGAGTTGAAACGTTGTGTGTTGGCACTAGGAACTCGGCAGACATCACTTGCACTCGCTCCTTGTAGCTTTCTTCTATCCGGAGAACAGGACCTCCAAGGTATGGGCATTGGTGACCAAGCTACGAGAAGATGAGCAACCATTGACCAACATCCATTAAAATCCGAACGATGGTGGTCGGATTCGGGTGAATGGTTGCGAGTGTCTCGAGGCTTCGATATGAAATATGGTGTAGGCTCGGCTCGTTGAGACACTCGCAAGTACTCGGCATGATTAAGAGTTTCGGGATGAATGGAAGTGATGGGATTTGAGGAATAGATCCATAGGGGAAAACCAGCAGCGACCAAGAGCATGAGTTCGTCTTTGGCTTTGTTCACGATATCGGCGATCAGGTCGGAATTTAACCCAACGAGATCATGAGCAGGTCCCGGAATGTTGTCAGATGGCACATGAGAGGATGAGGGCTCGACTAATGTTGGCATGAGGCTCCGCACATCCCTTCGCAAGTCATCCATGTCGATTGAATCATCGGACAAGACAAGAAGAGGCTCCGGAGGAACAACTTCGAATCTTGATCGATGCACATCCGGGTGCGGAACGGGACCTCCACACCGGGGACAAATGCCGCCGTGAAGAGCATCGATGAGTTTCCGGTTCTGCTCTTGAAGCTCCTCATTCTTACTCATCGGCTCCTCGTTTCTTCTTATTAGATCGGCATAAATCTGCTCCTCGACGGGATACCGTGCTTATCATGAAATCTCCTTCCCCGGTTGTAGACCTTATTTTCGGTTAACCTGAGTTCTATAGCAAACCTTGCTCTGTGCAGTTTGAGTGGGTGAGGATTCACCGTGTAGAACTCGGTCAACGCATCATTTTGGTCCTTGGTGAATCTCGTCCTCGGGCCTCTCGTACGCTTCTCGGAAGGTCCAAGCAAAAGAACAACATAGGTGGATCAGCGGCTGGATTGGTGCTTGTGGTTCTGGTTCATCCGGCATGCTAGCATTAACAGTATCTAGAATGCTTGGTGGAATGATTTCATCCAAGCCTTCAAAGAAATCACTCTCTGGAGGACTAGAATGAAACAACTCACTGAAAGAATTCACTCTTTTGGCCATTTCTAGGTTGGGAGGGAGGATAGCTTTCTGGAAAAATAACTAAGAACAACGAAGAACAAGTGAAGAACAGTATGAACAAACGAGAGAAAATTTAGAGAGACTAAAAGGGAACTAAGTGAAAATGAATGCAAAATGAATGGAATGAAGCACATAGACACAAACCAAGGGAAAGGAACAGACGCACGCACGCACACGTGCCAAAGACAGAGATCCGCAAATTACGGATCGAGCGACGAAAGTCGCAAAGGCTACAGTTGACACGCATGCGGATTATTAAACAAATCGGCCGACGCAAAAGTCATCCGTCGGCCCAATCAAATTTTTTTTTTTCATTTTTTTTTTTCATTTTTTTTTTAATTATCGTGCCGACGCGAAAGTCGCGGGACGGTCCAATAAGAATTTTTCTTTTTATTTAACCAAATCTTTACGCGAAAGTCGTAAAGTGAATAGTGAAAACGCGTGTCACACGCGCTGACGGTTGCCGACACTTTAAATGGGCCTGGGCCATCGGAATGGTCTAGGCCTTAAAGTGGGCCTGGCCGCGTAGAATACGGGCCATTATTGGTGAGCTTAAACTAATGGGCCTAAAAACGAACAGGCCCGACACACTAATGGGCTTGGGTTACGGGTTTTGGGCTTCGGGAATGACACGGGCCCAATGGGCCAAATTTTTTTATTTTTTATTTTTATTTTTATTTTTCTTTTCGAAACCTAAAACCCTAACCAATCACACAAACGGGCCTAAGGCCCAATAACAAATAACTACAACAAGCCCAAAAATAAAACAAACAATAATTATAAACAGTAAAAATAGATAATTACAAACAGTAGAAGCAAACACTCTTTTTTTTTTTTTATTTACAATTAAAATTTTTCTAATTTTTTTTTTTAATTTTTTTAATTTTATTTTACAAACAAATAGCGAGAGTGAAAAGAAAACTTACCTTTTTACTCCCGAGGAAACCGAAAATCACCAACAAGACATCAACCTCAAGGTTTTTCAACCTTGACTTCCTAAACGTATGCTCCGATGTATGTGGTAAAATTTTCGAATAACCTGGATTATTCCCTATAAAAATTAAAAAGTTAGTAATAAAGTTTACAAGTTAAAAACAAAATATTTACAAAATGAATAAATAAATTATCCTATGTCTAAGTAAATTTTATTTACAAGTAATGTTAATTTGTCCAAAATATAGTTAAAAATAAAGTTGATTCCAAGCGGTAATTCGAGGTGGACGTACGGCCTAGGTGCAATGCCTTGACTTAAATGACTTTCCGTGTTTTCAGAAGGCGAATGGCCAGATCACAAGAGATAAGCGAGAGGCAGGATTCATTTAGTGGACTAGTCCTCTGAATCCAATTTTACAAACCCGTCACCCAGAGTCTTGATCATATCTAGACACCATTCATGTGCCCCTTACTCAGTTGAGAAAGCACTTAAGTGTTCGACAATTCTCCAAGTGTTAATAAAGGCCGCCCTCAACCTCAAGTGACCTTACGGTACAAATGAAGGGTTTAGGCCAATATTAATAAAAGGACCTTACCTATTTCCGTTCAAATTACAACTTACAACAACAAAAAATAATCAACTATATAAAAGACACCTAAATATAATTACTAAGTGTAAAATATCTACAAGTAAAATTAGTAAGCGTAAAAAAATATCAACAAGTATAAACAAGTATTATTTACAAATATTCACAAAATAATAGTTAGGAATTTTCAATCCCCGTCGACGGCGCCAAAAATTGATAAGTAATATAAACAAGTAATATGAACAGTTAAAAAAATAGTAAAATTATAAACAATAAAAAGTAAACAGTAATTATATACAAGTAATAAAAACAGTAATAATTACAAAAAAATTATAAACAGTATTCACAAAAAAAATATTAGGTTTGGAATATTTTCAATCCACGTCGACGGCGCCAAAAATTGATACGCTCAAAATGAGGATCAATTTAAAAAACCCTATCGGTAGTAGTATAGTGCATAGTAGGGTATCGTTCACAACGGAGATCAAAGGGTGTACCTAACAAAAATTGTCACAAAGAATTAAATAAAATAAAGAATTATTATTAACATGTATAAAGTATAAATATATACATATGTACAAAGTAAGGGGGTTTAAGAGATAAATTGAATGAAATAAATTAATTAAACTACAAAGAATAAATTAAATGAGATGGGATGAAACACAAAGTATATAAAGTTCAGCCACATATACACAAGTTTATCAATCATTGGACCGAAAATTAACCAAGTTCCCTAGCCATGAAACCGAAATTAACATATGTGGAAAGTTAGAAGCTAACAATTCCCCAAATAAAACCTCTCTACGAAAATTAACCTAAGTGAAAGCACCTAGATTAACCAATTAAACATGCCATCTTAGTCTAGAAAGCTAGCTAATCAAACCATATTTAACGCATAGAAAAGAGTTGTTAATTAAAGTGCACGACCCATTATAGAAAAGTCCATATGTCCGCAATCCTTTTTATTTGACACCGACCTTTGTCCAAAGCCTTTACTACTCGTGAATTAGGTTTCCAAAACTATTAGGTGAATTGTAATCCCTAACTCTAGCTCCAATTATATGCAAATATTATAAGTATCGATCCCTATAACATAAACACATAAAAGTTTTCTGTAATTCAGAATCAACTAAACAGAGTCACATAAGCTACTAGAAGAACTAATTAATTAGGATCCAATAACTAAATAAACTTATATAAATAGGCTGGAAATTATATAAATCATGTCATGTTAACTAATACAAAGAATAATCAAGCAACAAAGAGGAATTCATAAGAATAATTAAAGGAAAAGTCAGATTACACCATATGGAATAGCATGAAGACTTGAAGACCACGAAACCTTGAATCCTTGAAAGCAAGTAATCCAAACCGTGTGCAGCAAGGTGGTGGTGATGATGGACGAAATTGATGGTGATGATGGTGATGGTGCAGCCGCCTTTCCTCCTCCTTGAAGCCTTGAGAACCCTAAATACTAGAGAATGGAAAATATGATGGAGAAGAGAAAGAGGAGGGTTTGTCCCTCCCCATTGGGGTGTGAATTGGTGAGAAGAATGAGGCTGCTATTTATAGGAGAATGGAGAGGAAGAAGAAGACAATGAAAGAAATAAAGAAAGAAAGGGAAGAGAAGTGGAATGTGAGTGGTAGAAAAGAAATGGTAAGTGGAATGGTGGAAATGTAGTCATATGGCAATGAACCATTTATTTAGGTAAAAGAAATCAAACACTAATATTGTGGGCAGAAAGAAGAGGAAAGAATATAGGGGTGAGTGGAGCATTGAAAATAAAAGAAGAGGAAAGAAATAAAAAACAGACAGCACTGAGCAGTGCGCACTTAGAGCGGCATAATGGACGTTCCACCGGTTGGATGATTCTGAAATTTTATTTGGGAGCAGCTAACATCCACATGCAGCGTGTATCAAAATTACAGCTAGATCTGACGGTGCAATTGAGAGATATGGGCTTCGAAAGTTGACTGATCTGCACAGGCAGAATGTCCGAAAATCTGGGCTTGGGCCATTCCTCATGCTTTGTGAACCTGGGCCTTCCTTCATGGATTTGGGCCTTCCATCTTGGGTTTGGGCCTCCTTCTTGGGTTTGGGCCTCCTTCTTGGGCCTCATGGCAGACCACCTCTTAATGGGCCTCGCAAAAGCCCATTAGACTTCGTTTCTGCACATGTTCACATTAATACATCATTTTGGACTCAAATATGGAAACTAAGCTAAAATAGCAAAGTTACAATTAAATCATAGCCAAATAGTAGGGAAAACACATTAAAAACGTCACACTTTGTGCTCCTATCATTCAGCTGCCGCCGCCGTCAATTCCGAGGACCAATAGCCCAACGGCGCCGCGCGTTTTGTCTCCACCTTCCCACTGCCGCGTCCTTGCCGTCGCTCTCTCTCACGGTCTCTCTGTTCTGGAGATGAGAAGAAATAGCAGAATTGAAGAAACTGAAATCGTGAAGATGAAGAACACAATGCTGACTTGGCATTGGAGCTGTTGAAAAGTCAAAGGGAGAATCAATTGGGCTTGGGCCGGCCAAGATGAAAACAGGAAATTAATTGGGCCAAAGCCCATTGCAGCAAGCCCAAGTCCCATGGTCCAACCCAAATCCAATCTGCTAAGAGCACCCGCCACATCCAAAAAGTCCGATTACCATAGCTGAGTCTGCCACCTTCGCCTGCCAGACAGTGTCCATTTTCATGGACACAACAGTAACATTTTTCCCAAACTCTGTTTATTTATTATAATTTATTTTTGTTTAATTAACTATTCGTGAATAATTTTGGGAAATGTTATTGTTTGTTTATTTTCTATTTTGTGTAATAATTGTTGGATTGAAGTTAATTGATTCTTCTAGCAGCTTATGTGAATTTTGTTTGTTTGGTTTTATCTTAAAATCAAATGATAAGGATCGCGGATAGACGAGCGTTCGCTAGGTCGCGCACTTGAATTAGCAACTCTTTTTCTATGCGTTAGACATGTTTAGATTAATCACCTTTGCATGTTTAATTGTTTAATCTAGATGAGCGTTCACTAGGTCGATTTCATGGGAGAAGTTTATTTGGGGAATGATAACCCGCGTGGGCATTCTACATGTGTTAGTTTCGGATTCATGGCTAGAGAGTTGGTTAATCTTCAAAACAATATTTGTGTGTGTGTTTTCTTGTTTTCAAAAATAATAAAAATCCAAAAATATTTCTTTTTATTGTTTTCAAAATTATCAAAAACCCCCAAAAATACTTTTGTATATAATGTATATTTTTGTAAATAGAAACAATACTGTATAGTTTATTTAATTTTGTATATATATATATTCTTTATTCTTTATACTTGTTAATATTAATTCTTTATTTAATTTAATTTTTCGTGACATTAAAAAGTAAATATAACAATCTTCTGTGGGAAAAACCTTTATTTCCCATTATACTTTACAACGACAATTGTTAGGAATTTAGGTAATAATTTAATGAACGCGGTAAATACCTCTAATCATTCCTTCCGAAGGTAGTCACCAACAGTCACAAACAAGGCTAGCAGGGCCTTGCATCCAACGTTTGCTCCTTAGTTGACTGCGGCTTTGATCTTTTTGAGCGTGTCCTGGACCGTGCCTGTTGCCAAATCCACAGCACGTCTGGCTGAATTTGCCTTCACTGAGATCTGGAACACTAACGTCAGTAGAGTTCCATCAAGTACGTCTCCGGATACATCAGGCAGAATGGAGAAATCAGATGACATCAATTGAAAAGGCTCCGGGTCAACTCCACATAACATGGACTGGAAGGTTGCTTGATCGATAGGCGCATAAATCACGTACGACCCCGTTGAATCTGTGTAGCACTCCTGGAGTATGAGGAAGTCGACGTGATTACTTATGCCCAAAACGGAGATAGAATTTCGTGGGTCAAGACCAGTGGTGAAGTTTGTAAGTGATAGGAGCACAAAGTGTGACGTTTTTAATGTATTTTCCCTATTATTTGGATGCGTTTTATTGATTAACTTTGCTATTTAGCTTAGTTTCTATCTTTGTGTCCCTAAACGATGATTTAATTGAAGGAATGAACTAAAACGAAGATGTTAGGAAACTTTCATGTTCTGACTTTCCTAATTTGAATAATTTCCTTACTCTGACAGGAATCCTAAGGCAACTAGGAAATTTATGAAATCTAATGGGCTTTTGCGAGGCCCATTAAGAGGTGGTCTGCCATGAAGCCCAAGAAGGAGGCCCAAACCCAAGAAGGAGGCCCAAACCCAAGATGGAAGGCCCAAATCCATGAAGGAAGGCCCAAGTTCACAAAGCATGAGGAAAGGCCCAAGCCCAGATTTTCGGACATTCTGCCTGTGCAGATTAGTCAACTTGCGAAGCCTATATCTCCCAATTGCACCGTCCGATCGTGCTGTAATTTTGATACCAGCTGCACGTGTGTGTTATATATTCTGTATTAAAATTTGAGAATCATCCAACCGTTCAAACGTGCATTATTCCGTTCTAAGTGGGAACTGCTCAGTGCTGTCTGCTTTTTATTTCTTTCCTCTTCTTTTATTTTCAATGCTCCACTCACCCCTATATTCTTTCCTCTTCTTTCTGCCCACAATATTAGTGTTTGATTTCTTTTATCTAAATAAATGGTTCATTGCCATATGACTTCATTTCCACCATTCCACTTACCATTTCTTTTCTACCACTCACATTCCACTTCTCTTCCTTTTCTTTCTTTATTTCTTTCATTGTCTTCTTCTTCCTCTCCATTCTCCTATAAATAGCAGCCTCATTCTTCTCTTGAAACACACCTCAATGAGGAGGGACAAACCCTCCTCTTTCTCTTCTCATCTCACATTTTCCATTCTCTAATACTATGGGTTTTCAAGACTTCAAGGAGGAGGAGAAGGCGTCTACACCATCGCCACCAGCCCCTATTCAACATCACCATCACCATCATCACCTTGTCTTCACGGCTGGATTACTTGTGGTCAAGGATTCAAGATGTGGCTTCAAGATCTTCATGCTATTCATACGGTGTATTTCGACTTAGCCTTTAAATTTATGCCTCTTTGTTACTTGATTATTCTTTGTATTAGTTAACATGACATGATTTATATAATATTCAGCCCTTGTTTATGGATTTATTTAATTGTTGGATCCTAATTAATTAGTTCTTCTAGTAGTTTATGTGACTCCGTTTATTTGATTTTGTTTTAGTAGATAACTTTTATATGTTTTTGTTTTAAGGTTGCAAACTTAAGATAATTGCATATAATTGGTGCTAGAATTAGGGTTTTAATTCTAATTCACAAGTAGTAAAGGCTTTGGAAAGAGGTCGGAATGAAATAAGAAGGATCACGGATAGATGGGTGGTCCCACTAGGTCGTGCACTTTAATTAACAACTCTTCTTTTATGCGTTGGACATGTTTTGATTAGCTACCTTTGCATGTTTGATTGGTTAATCTAGGTGCGGTCGCTTAGGTTAATTTTCATGAAAGTGGTTTTATTTGGGGAATGATAATTGGCGGTCCAGCATTCCACATATGTTAATTTCGGTTTCATGGCTAGGGAACTTGGTTAATTTTCGGTCCAATAATTGGTAAACTTGTATACTTGTGGCTGAACTTTATATACTTTGTGTTTCATCCCATCTTATTTAATTTATTCTTTGTAATTTAATTAATTTATTTCATTCAATTTATCTCTTAAACCCCCTTTTACTTTGTACATATGTATATATTTATACTTTATACTTGTTAATAATAATTCTTTATTTTATTTAATTCTTTGTGACAATTTTTGTTAGGTACACCCTTTGATCTCCGTTGTGAACGATACCCTACTATGCACTATACTACTACCGATAGGGTTTTTTTAAATTGATGTTCATTTTGGGCCTATCAATTTTTGGCGCCGTCGACGGGGATTGAAGATTCCTAACTAATATTTTTTTGTGTGAATATTTGTGAATAATATTTGTTTATACTTGTTGATATTTTGTTACACTTAGTAATTTTATTTAGGTGTCTTTTATATAGTTGATTATTTTTTGTTGTTGTAATTGTAACTTGAACGGAATAGGTAAGGTCCTTTTGTTAATATTGGCCTAAACCCTTCATTTGTACCGTAAGGTTATTTGAGGTTGAGGGCGGCCTTTATTAACACTTGGAGAATTGTCGAATACTTAAGTGCTTTCTCAACTGAGTAAGGGGCACATGGATGGTGTCTAGGTCGAGACCCTAGGTGACAGGTTTTGGATTCAGAGGACTATAGACTGACGTAAGTCGATAGGGGTGTAAGCCTCCGTAGTCCACTAAATGAATCCTGCCCCTCGCTTATCTCTCATATGATCTGGCCATTCGCCTTCTGAAAACACGGAAAGTCATTTAAGTCAAGCCATTGCACCTAGGCCGCACGTCCACCTTGAGTTACCGCTTGGAATCAACTTTCCTTTTTTTTCAACTATATTCAGACAAAAGAAAATATTTTTGTACACTTAAGTGTATTGTGTAAGTAAAATATACGTAGACATAGGAAAATTTATTCATTCATTTTGTATAGATAATTTGTGACATATTTTTAACTTTGTAAATATTTTGTTTTTATTTTGTAAATTTATTACTAACCTTTTTATTTTGTATAGGAAATAATCCGGGTTTATCGGAAATTTTACCACATACATCGGAGCATACGTTTAGGAAGTCAAGGTTGAAAAACCTTGAGGTTGATGTCTTGTTGGTGATTTTCGGTTTCCTCGGGAGTAAAAAGGTAACTTTTCTTTCACACTCGTTATTTATTTTAAAAAAGAAAAAAGGGAAAAAAAAAAAAAAAAAAAATTAATTGTAAATAAAAAAAAAAGAGTGTTTTCTTTTGTTTTACTGTTGGTAATTATTTCTTTTTACTATTTATAATTACTGTTTGTTTTATTTTTGGGCTTGTTAGTTAGTTTGTTTGTTATTGGGCCTTAGGCCCGTTTGTGTGATTGGTTAGTGTTTTGGGTTTCGAAATTAAAAAAAAATTAAATAATAAAAAAAATTTGGCCCATTGGGCCCGTGTCATTCCCGAAGCCCAAAACCCGTAACCCAATCCCATTAGTGTGTCGGGCCTGTTCGTTTTTAGGCCCATTAGTTAAGCCCACCAAATAATGGGCCGGAGATTTCTTTGCCCCAGGCCCACTTTAAGGCCCAGACCATTCCGATGGCCCAAGCCCGTTTAAAGTGTCGGCAAGCGCGTGTGCGACGCGTTTTCACTGTTCACTTTACGACTTTTCGTAAAGTATTAAAAAAATAAAAAAAATAAAAATTCGAAAATCAGAAAAAAATTTTGATTGGGCCGACTCACGACTTTTGCGTCGGCCGAATTGTTTAATAAATCGTGCGCGCGTTCCACTATTCCCTTTGCGACTTTCGTCGCTCGATCCGTGATTTACGGATCTTTGTCTTCGACTTTGGACACGCGTCCGTCCATGATTTGAGGTTTTTCACCTACGTCATTAATTTATTACCTAAATTCCTAACAGTTGTCGTTGTAAAGTATAATGGGAAATAAAGGTTTTTCCCACAGAAGATTGTTATATTTACTTTTTAATGTCACGAAAAAATAAATTAAATAAATAATTATATTTACAAGTATAAAGAATAAAGAATATATATATATAAACAAAATTAAATAAACTATACAGTATTGTTTCTATTTACAAAAATATACATTATATACAAAAGTATTTTTGGGGGTTTTTGATAATTTTGAAAACAATAAATAAATATTTTTGGATTTTTATTATTTTTGAAAACAAGAAACACACACAAATATTGTTTTGAAGATTAACCAACTCCCTAGCCATGAATCCGAAACTAACACATGTAGAATGCCTACGCAGGTTATCATTCCCCAAATAAACTTCTCCCATGAAATCAACCTAGTGAACGCTCATCTAGATTAAACAATTAAACATGCAAAGGTGATTAATCTAAACATGTCTAACGCATAGAAAAAGAGTTGCTAATTCAAGTGCGCGACCTAGCGAACGCTCGTCTATCCGCGATCCTTATTATTTAGTTTCAACATTAAAGATAAAACTAAACAAACAAAATTCACATAAGCTGCTAGAAGAATTAATCAACTTCAATCCAATTTATTACACAAAATAGAAAATAAAACAAACAATAACATTTCCCAAAATTATTCACGAATAGTTAATTAAACAAAAATAAAATATAATAAATAAACGAGTTTGGGAAAAATGTTACTGTTGTGTCCATGAAAATGGACACTGTCTGGCAGGCGAAGGTGGCGGGATTTGTTGGTGAAGCTAGCAGCCAAAGAGGAGCTCGGTGGTGGAGCTGAAAAATCCAAAATCCAAAATTCAAAATAAAACAAAACAAAACTAAATAAACAAACAAATAGAAATAAATATAAAATCAAATAAATATAAATATAAAATATAAACCTAAAAATAAATATAAATATAAATATAAACAGAAATAGAAATATAAACAAGGGAAAATAAAATGGAGATTTAATTTTCGTTTCGCCACCGCGTGTGGTGGTTGCGCCGCCTTATGTGGTGGTTCGCCGACAAACTTGCCGGAATTCGGAACGGTTTCCGAAATCTTCGTACAATATTTTATTCCACAAATGAAAGTCACGGTTGACTTTCCGAATTACGCTGTAAATCTCCAAAATTCACCTTTATGTGTAAATTAGCATTTTTCACATATTTTTCCTAAAAACACGAAAACAAACATTAAACAAACAATTAAGCTTTCGGAATAGCAAAATCCAGTAATTAAAGGCACTTTGTGAACATATTTTACGTTCACATCACACCCCTACACTTGAACTATTGCTAGTCCTCTAGCAAACACATAATACAAAACAGGAACACAAAAACAGAAAGGGAAACACAAAACAGAAATTCTTTCCAACCATAATCCTCAGCGAGTTCGAAAATATTATAATCAAGAGAATAAAAATTATATACCAAGGTTAAAGAATTTGCTAAGCATTTAATATACACATCTCATTTATGCTCGGGTGAAGTGTGTGAAAACCAAGTGTACAATTAATGTCAAGCAATCCAATAGGCACATCGAAACAACATTAACCACTAAACCTCACAAGATTCACTAAATATTTCCGCTCAGTGTTTAGGATTAAGTGTTTACTCTCATAACAATTGCACAAGTAATGTTCCCATATGCTTGCTCATCAACCAACTCTCTACAATTAATCTACAAATCATCAGATCATAAGGACTTTTTAGGTGAAGCAGGGACAAAAGGATGAAATGGTAAATGGTGAATGGTCAATGATATGAAAGGACTCGAAATGAAAAATGTTTTACATGTTTGCAAGACAAATCAACGACTTTGAAACTCATACCTATGCTAAACCCGAACAACTTTCTTATTTTCCTCCAACCTTTTATTGAAAATAAAACAATACAACAAAATAACTCTATTTTTGGAATTTCTTTCTTTTTCTTTTCCACATTTTTTTTTCTTTTCTTTTTTTTTTTCTTGAGGAATTTTATTCCTTCTTTTTATTTCTGATTTTTTTTTTCTTTCTTTGAACAAATACAACAAAATAATTACACCCCCACACTTTGATACGCGGTAAAACCGACGTCATTAATTATTACCTAAACATCCTAACAATTTGTCGTTGAATAGTATAATGGGAAGTAAAGGTTTTTCCCACAGAGGATTGTTTATTTACTTTTCTAATGTCACGAAATTAATTAAACTATATTGTATCTATTTACAAAAATGTACAATATATACACAAGTATTCTTTTTGGGTTTTTGAAATTCTTTTGAAAACAAGAAATAAATAAAAGGAAATATTTTTGGTTTTTCTATTCTTTTTGAAAACAAATAAACTAAAACAAGAATAATACAAATTAAACTAACAATTTAAACTAACACAATAAAATAAAACACACCAACAATAAAGAAATTAAACTAACACACAAATGAAACAAATAACATATTTTTGGGTTTTTCATAAAATAATTAAATACACAAATATCAATTCAATCAAATATTCAAAATACAAATAAATCAAATAAATCAAATAAATCACACAACATAAAATTAAAGAGTTTGAGAGAAAGAAATGCTCAATAAATTCCGGCGAAGGATCTTATCGGATTCGCCATGATTTTCGTGAAGGCTCGGGAGCATGGGTGTAGATAGCAGATTGGGCTGGGCCTTGGATTGGGCTTGGAGGCAATTTGGGCCTTGGGCTTTGACTTGGTCAAAAGCCCAATCTTTCTTTCTCTTCTTCCTTTACGGTTTGGCCCCTTTACCCGTGTTGACTTTTCTTTCCTTCATCTGCTTTGACCAGACTTTTCAACGCAGCATTCTTTAATTTCTTTGGTCATTCTTCATTCCAGCCCGTGGTCTCTTCTCCAATTTTCATTTCTTCTCTTTCTCAAAACAGCAAAGGCATAACCGTGAGAGAGAGCCCGTGAGAGACATCAGCGCCGGCAAGAGGAAGAGGTTGCAGCAGTGAGGCTAGCAGCCACGTGGTGCCGGCGGCTAGGCAAAGGAGCTGACGGTGAGAACTGGGCAGCAAGGACGGCGCCGAGGATCGACGGCGATTGAGCAGCAAACTGGCTCTGCGATGGGCTTGCCGGCGTCGCGCTGTGAGCAGGTAAGAGGCGCGGCGGTGGTTGATTGGAAATGGCAGCAGCAGCTTGGAACGGCGGAAGAGCGGTGAAGACCAGGTGGGGGCGCCGAGAGCAGCGACGGCGAGATGCGGACTGGGCAGAGAAGCTAGGATGCGGCGACGGTGAGATGGGTCGCCGGCGGTGATGGCAGAGGACGAGAGAGAGCTCCGGCGACGAAGGCAATGGCTGGAACGCGGGGACAGCGATGGTGATTTTGAACCTGCAATTAATCATGCTTTTGTTAATTGATTGTGAAATTAAATTGATTAAATTGCAGATTAAATATGTAGGAATGAAGGTGATGATGGTTGGGATGGGTTTGTGTAATTGGAGATGGATTGGGGGAGTGAGTGAAGATTTCTGTTAATTAGAGATGGTGATGGTGATTTGAGTTTCTGTGAGCAGTGGTGTTTCCGTGAGCAGTGGGCTCACGGTGGTGATTGAGATTGGGCAGAGAGCTTTGAGGGGAAAGAAGAAGGGCTTAGATAGTTTTGGAGAGAAGTGAGGAGGGGGGGGCAGAAGGCACGGAGAGGGGCTCCTGCACACGGAGGCTTGAGAGACAGAGAGAGAGGATTTCGAGATAGAGAGTAAAGAGAGTAACCAGAGAGAGAGAGAGAAGGCAGCTAGGAGAGCTACACGGACGCCGAAGGGTGGGGAGGAAAAGAAGGGGAAAGAATTGGTGGCGCGGGGAGAAGCCCCGGCCAAGGAAAAATGGTGAATCTGCTGGGTATATATAGAGGAGGAAATGATGGTCTCGGCAGAGAATGATGATAATGGAATAGTGGGAGCTTAAGTGGAACAGCTAAACATCCATGAATAATTTGAATTCAAAGAGGGGCAGCCATGTGAGGGAGAGATGCTGCCGGCAGGATTTGAATGTGAAGAACAGCTCAAAAGGTGAATCTCAATTGAAATGGGAAGAAGTAACGTGGTGGCTGCAAAACAAACAAACAAAAGAAAATAAAATAAATTAATAAAAAGAAATTAAATAATTAAATAAAGAATAAAATAAAAAGAAATAAATAAAACAACAAATGAAATATTTATAGAATAAATATTAAAATAGAAATAAAAATAAATAAAGAAAAGAATAAATATAAAACATAAACATGGGAAAATAAAGTGGAGATTCAATTTCTGTTTGACCACCGCGTGTGGTGGTTGCGCCGCCAAGTGTGGTGGTTCGCCGGTAAATTGCCGGGATTCGAAACGTCTTTCGAAATCTTCGTACACGTTTTGATTTCCACATCCGAGGAATGACCGGTGTCATTAGATAATCGAAAAGTCACGGTTGACTTTCCGAAATTGCGCTGTAAATCTCCAAAATTCACCTTTTATGTGTAAATTAGCATTTTGCACATATTTTCCCTGAAAACACGAAAACAAACATTAAACCGACAAATAAGCTTTCAGAATAGCATCCATCCAAGTATTTAGAGCACTTTATGAACGTATTTTACGTTCACATCACACCCCCACACTTGAACTTTTGCTAGTCCTCTAGCAAACACAGAACTAAAAACAGAAAAACACAAAACGGAAAGGGAAACACAAAACAGAAATTCTTTCCAACCATAACCCTCAACGAGTTCGAAGAATTATAATCAGGAGAATAAAAACTATATACCAAGGCTCACGAATTTGCTAAGTATTTAACATGGACATCTCATTCGTGCTCAAGTGAAGTGTGTGAAAACCGAGTGTACAATTAATATCAAACAATCCAATAGGCACATATGAACAACATTAACCACTAAAGCTCACAAGATTCACTAAATATTTCCGCTCAGTGTTTAGGGTTAAGTGTTTACTCTCATAACAATTACACAAGTAATGTTCCCATAAGCTTGCTCATTAACCAACTCTCTACAATTAATCCACAAATCATTAAATCATAAGGGCTTTCAATGGTGTAATAGGGGCCAAAGGGTGAATGAATGGTGAATGAATGGTAAATGGTAAATGGAAGGGAAAGACTAGAAATGATAAATGTTCCACATGTTTGCAAGACAAATCAACGACTTTGAAACTCATACCTATGCTAAACCCGAAACAACTTTCCTATTTTCCTCCAACCTTTTATTGAAATTAAAACAATACAAGAAAATAACTCTATTTTTGTGGCATTTTTTTTTCTTTTCCACTTTTTTTTTTTCTTTTCTTGAGGAACTTTATTCCTTCTTTTTATTTCTGAATTTTTTTTTTCTTTCTTTGAACAAATACAACAAAATAAATACACCCCCACACTTGCATTTTGGTACATACTATACATCCGAAGCATAAGAATATAAGAAGTCACTATCATCGTCTTGCAAACACAATAAAACATGGGTGAGATGGTGTGGGTGAACAAAAGAAACGGCTAATGAGTGATAAGTTCAAAAGGGGTTCCTAAAGTTCGTGTTTAAATGGATGGTGAATATTTGGCCATGGTGCTCAACTAATGCCTTAATCATTTTCAATTCATCACAGATTAATAAAAAGTTTCGAGAGGTCAATGAGCAAGTTCTAGGTTCAAAAACTCATGAATTGTGCACACATGAAGAACGAGTAAATGTATGAATAATGCATACATGTGAATATTCAACAGGCTCAAATTCTCACAATTTCTGGGTATGCATGACAATGTATGTTCAAATGTGCTTCTCGGATTGCAATCAACTAATTAACACAGGTTATGTGAACATGAATTTTCGAGCAATCACAAGTTATGCAAATTAAATCCAAAGCAAATCACACAAAGCCTTGACATATAATAAACATTCTCCTAATCACAACAATTAAACTCAATTCATCATCGGGATTGGAAAGAACAAAACACGAATACAAATAAACACACAAAAACACACAAACAGAAGCAAATATTTTTGTATTTTTTTGATTTTTTGATTTTTTTGATTTTTTCAATTTACGTAACAATACGTGACCACAGTGACTTACTTAGTGCAATGGTAGGTTCAACGCTACCAAGGGAGTAAGTATGATTTAGTCGATATACCGTTACAGTAGAAAACAAAAACAAGTAAATTATTTTTTTGAATTTTTGAATTTTTCAAATTTTTTCTTTTCTTTTTAATAAACCTTCCCCCACACTTGAATTAAACATTGTCCTCAATGTTAGACAGATATTTCACGAAATGAAAAATTCAAGTATGGTTATTGAATTGAAACTACAACAGAAATAAACACACCAACAAAAATAAACACACAACATATATACAAATGAAAAAACAGATAAGTTAAAGAAAAACTCCCCCTTGAAGATCGTGAAGCTCCTCCCGAAGCAAGTCACCAACAGTCACAAACAAGGCTAGCAGGGCCTTGCATCCAACGTTTGCTCCTTAGTTGACTGCGGCTCTGATCCTTTGAAGTGTGTCCTGGACGAGTGTTGTTGCCGACTCCACGGCAGATTTAGCTGATGTAGCCTTCACCGAGATCTGGAACACCATAGTCAGTAGTGTTCCATCAAGAACAGCTCCGGATACGTTAGGCAGAATGGAGAAGCCTGAAGACATAAGCGGAAATGGCTCCGGTTGAACTCCACATAACAAGCACTGGAGAATGGAATGGTTGATCGGCGCATAAATCACAGACGACCCCGTTGCATCGGTGCAACACTCCTGAAGAATGAGGAAGTCGTTGTGACTATCTATGGCGAGCACCGAAATCTGGTTCCGCGGGTCAAGACCGATGGTGAAATTTGCTAGCAGACGCACCGAGCTGTCCATCGACATACTATCCCAAAGCGGTCTCGTATGCACATCTTTGAGGAACTCAAAGATCCTGGTGTGATGGGAAAGATGCACGACAGAACAACCAGCAGTACGATTGACTCCAGGGGGCTTGCTCGGATCTCCCCTTCGCTTGTTGGTCCTGACCTCCATTCGAGTGTCTCTTGTTCGGTTTGAACAAGTCCAGTGATGATACGTGGAGTTACTAATGTCGTTGAAGAAACAGATCGCCATCTGGTTTGCCATTTCCGCTAGGCCTCTTTTTCCTTCGGGCGAAATGATAGAGTCACCGGGTGAAGTGTGGATCCCTGTGACGCACATGTAGCGCTCGGCTTGTCGTTGGAGAGTTGAGATCCAACGCTTTGCACCAAAAGCGAACCCAGAATGGACAAAGGGTTCGAAAATGGCCTTCATTTCCTTCTCGCGCACATCCACGTGCTCCACCCAAGTGACTAAGGAAGATCCATTCTGCAAATCTCGAATCAAACATCCGGAGGGGCGCTTTCGGCAAATCGATCTCACTGAAGGCTTCGGATTTGAGCGCAGTTCATCCACGGAGACATCCACAACGATCCAACTTCCATCCAGTTGTAATTGAGAGTACCGAACGAACTGGACTTCACGAGTCGAAACGATGTGAGATGGCACCAGAAACTCGGCCGACATCACTTGCTTTTGGTCCTCGTAGCTCTTGCGTTGTCGGAGGGTAGGATCTCCAACAGTTGAGCGTTTGTGATCATGCTACGAGAAGACGGGCAACCATCGACCAACATCCATTAAAATCTCAACAATGGTGGTCGGATGAAGGTGGATGGTTGCCGAGTGTCTCGAGGATTCCGATTTGAAGTATGGCGCGGGCTCGCCACGTTGAAACACTCGCAAGTACTCGGCCCTATTTAGAGTCTCGGGATGAATAGAAGTGTCGGGAGTCGGTGAAGATATCCACAAAGGAAAACCGGCGGGCCGCCTGAGCATGAGCTCGTGCTTGGCCTTGCGGGCGATATCCGAGATCAAGTCGGTGTGGACTCCGACAAGATCATGAGCAGGTCCGGGAAGACGGTCGGATGGAATAGGTGCGGATGGGCGCTCGACTAGTGTAGGCATGAGGCTCCGCACATCCCGTCTCGAAGTGGTCCATGTCGATCGAATCATCGGACAACTCGAGAAGAGGCTCTTGTTGTGGAGGAACAACTTCGAGCCTTCGCCTAGGCACATCTGAGTGCGGAACAGGACCTCCGCAATTGGGACAGATGCCGCTGTGGAGAGCATCGACGAGTCTTTGATTCTGCATTTGAAGCTCCTCGTTCTTGCTCACCAGCTGATCGTTTCTTCTTTCTAGCTCGGCAATACGCTGCTCAGAAGTCCGGATACCGAACTTCTTCCTATTTCTCGACCCCCAATAGTAGACTTGGTCTTCTTCTAGTCCGATTTTTGGACCAAATCTTTCACGTTGTGGCTTGGTGGGGTGAGAATACACCGCAAAGAAAGCTGCTAGTGCATCTCTCCGAGCCTTGGTGTATTTTGTCCTTGGAAGTCTCCTATAGACGGGAGCGGCTTCCGGCTCGGCGGGTGGATCGGCAACCGGGGTGGTGCTTGGGGTTGTGGTTGCGGTTGTGGTGGTGGGCGGGTCGGCATGCTAGCATCGGCGCTATTGAGCATGCTTGGTGGAATTATTTCATCCAGGCCTTCAAAGATTTGACTCCCGAAGGACCTGCATGAAACAACTCGGCGAAGGAATTAACTCTTTTGGCCATTTGTGGTTTGGGAAGGAGGAAAGCTTTTACGGGTTTGGGAGTTTTACGGGAAAAAAGACTAAGAACACGGATGAACACTATGAACTAGCGAGAGAAAACGAGAGAGAGAGAGAGAGAGAGATTAAGGGAAAACGTGAAATGCCTAAGGAAACTAGCGCAAACGAAGGGAAGGGGAAAGGAGCGGACGCACGCATGCACGCTTGCACACGTGCCAAAGACGAGAAGACCCGCAAATTGCGGATCGGGCGACGAAAGTCGCAAAGCGTACGGTGAAAACGCATGCGGCTTATTAAACAATTCGGCCGACGCAAAAGTCGTGCGTCGGCCCAATCAAATTTTTTTTGATTTTCTATTTTTTATTTTTTTATTTTATTTTTTTAATACTTTACGAAAAGTCGTAAAGTGAACAGTGAAAACGCGTGTGAAACACGCGCAAAGGTTGCCGACACTTTAAACGGGCTTGGGCCATCGAAATGGTTTGGGCCTTAAAGTGGGCCTGGGCCAAAGAAAACTCCGGCCCATTATTGGTGGGCTTAACTAATGGGCCTAAAAACGAACAGGCCCGACACACTAAATGGGCTTGGGTTACGGGTTTTGGGCTTCGTGAATGACACGAGCCCAATGGGCTAAAATTTTTATTTTTTTATTTATTTTTTATTTTACGAAACCAAAAACCCTAACCAATCACACAAACGAATGGGCCTAAGGCCCAATAATAAATAACAAACAAACAAGCCCAAAACAAACCAACAGTAATTATAAATAGTGTAAATAAATAATTACATAACAGTAAAACAAACAAACACTTTTTTTTTATTATTATTATTTACAATTAAAATTTTTCAATTTTTTTATTTTTTTTTTAAAGAAACAAATAACGAGAGTGAAAAGAAAACTTACCTTTTTACTCCCGAGGAAACCGAAAAATCACCAACAAGACATCAACCTCAAGGTTTTTCAACCTTGACTTCCTAAACGTATGCTCCGATGTATGTGGTAAAATTTCCGAATAACCCGGATTATTCCCTATAAAAATAAAAAGGTTAGTAATAAATTTACAAAATAAAAACAAAATATTTACAAAATTAAAAATAATGTCACAAATTATCTATACAAAATGAATAAATAAAATTTCCTATGTCTAAGTATATTTTATTTACAAGTAATGTTAAATTGTCCAAAATATAGTTAAGAACAAAGTTGATTCCAAGCGGTAATTCGAGGTGGACGTACGGCCTAGGTGCAATGTCTTGACGTAAATGACTTTCCGTGTTTTCAGAAGGCGAATGGCCAGATCACAAGAGATAAGCGAGAGGCAGGATTCATTTAGTGGACAAGTCCTCTGAATCCAATTTTACAAACCCGTCACCCAGAGTCTTGATCATATCTAGACACCATTCATGTGCCCCTTACTCAGTTGAGAAAGCACTTAAGTGTTCGACAATTCTCCAAGTGTTAATAAAGGCCGCCCTCAACCTCAAGTGACCTTACGGTACAAATGAAGGGTTTAGGCCAATATTAATAAAAGGACCTTACCTATTTCCGTTCAAATTACAACCTACAACAACTTAAATAATTAACAGTACTCAGAACACCTAAGTATAATTATTACTAAGTATGTGTAAAAATATTTACAAGTATAATTAGTAAGTATTATTTACAAGTATTATTTACAAACAGTAAAAAGTCAACAGTCAAAAAGTAAAAAAAAGTAAATAGTAAAAACAATCCCCGGCGAGCCGGCGCCAAAATGATATGCGGTAAAACCGACGTCATTAATTATTACCTAAACATCCTAACAATTTGTCGTTGAATAGTATAATGGGAAGTAAAGGTTTTTCCCACAGAGGATTGTTTATTTACTTTTCTAATGTCACGAAATTAATTAAACTATATTGTATCTATTTACAAAAATGTACAATATATACACAAGTATTCTTTTTGGGTTTTTGAAATTCTTTTGAAAACAAGAAATAAATAAAAGGAAATATTTTTGGTTTTTCTATTCTTTTTGAAAACAAATAAACTAAAACAAGAATAATACAAATTAAACTAACAATTTAAACTAACACAATAAAATAAAACACACCAACAATAAAGAAATTAAACTAACACACAAATGAAACAAATAACATATTTTTGGGTTTTTCATAAAATAATTAAATACACAAATATCAATTCAATCAAATATTCAAAATACAAATAAATCAAATAAATCAAATAAATCACACAACATAAAATTAAAGAGTTTGAGAGAAAGAAATGCTCAATAAATTCCGGCGAAGGATCTTATCGGATTCGCCATGATTTTCGTGAAGGCTCGGGAGCATGGGTGTAGATAGCAGATTGGGCTGGGCCTTGGATTGGGCTTGGAGGCAATTTGGGCCTTGGGCTTTGACTTGGTCAAAAGCCCAATCTTTCTTTCTCTTCTTCCTTTACGGTTTGGCCCCTTTACCCGTGTTGACTTTTCTTTCCTTCATCTGCTTTGACCAGACTTTTCAACGCAGCATTCTTTAATTTCTTTGGTCATTCTTCATTCCAGCCCGTGGTCTCTTCTCCAATTTTCATTTCTTCTCTTTCTCAAAACAGCAAAGGCATAACCGTGAGAGAGAGCCCGTGAGAGACATCAGCGCCGGCAAGAGGAAGAGGTTGCAGCAGTGAGGCTAGCAGCCACGTGGTGCCGGCGGCTAGGCAAAGGAGCTGACGGTGAGAACTGGGCAGCAAGGACGGCGCCGAGGATCGACGGCGATTGAGCAGCAAACTGGCTCTGCGATGGGCTTGCCGGCGTCGCGCTGTGAGCAGGTAAGAGGCGCGGCGGTGGTTGATTGGAAATGGCAGCAGCAGCTTGGAACGGCGGAAGAGCGGTGAAGACCATGGGGGGGGCGCCGAGAGCAGCGACGGCGAGATGCGGACTGGGCAGAGAAGCTAGGATGCGGCGACGGTGAGATGGGTCGCCGGCGGTGATGGCAGAGGACAGAGAGAGCTCCGGCGACGAAGGCAATGGCTGGAACGCGGGGACAGCGATGGTGATTTTGAACCTGCAATTAATCATGCTTTTGTTAATTGATTGTGAAATTAAATTGATTAAATTGCAGATTAAATATGTAGGAATGAAGGTGATGATGGTTGGGATGGGTTTGTGTAATTGGAGATGGATTGGGGGAGTGAGTGAAGATTTCTGTTAATTAGAGATGGTGATGGTGATTTGAGTTTCTGTGAGCAGTGGTGTTTCCGTGAGCAGTGGGCTCACGGTGGTGATTGAGATTGGGCAGAGAGCTTTGAGGGGAAAGAAGAAGGGCTTAGATAGTTT
The DNA here is from genome assembly GCA_030142095.1 of Rubus idaeus. Lineage (NCBI taxonomy): Eukaryota > Viridiplantae > Streptophyta > Magnoliopsida > Rosales > Rosaceae > Rubus > Rubus idaeus. Next base: position 13,718,756 of record CM057968.1, on the reverse strand, counting down.
TGGAGAGAAGTGAGGAGGGGGAGCAGAAGGCACAGGAGAGGGGCTCCTGCACACGGAGGCTTGAGAACAGAGAGAGGATTTCAGAATAGAGAGTAACCAGAGAGAGAGAGAAGGCAGCTAGGAGAGCTACACGGACGCCAGAAGGGTGGGGAGGAAAAGAAGGGGAAAGAATTGGTGGCGCGGGGAGAAGCCCCGGCCAAGGAAAAATGGTGAATCTGCTGGGTATATATAGAGGAGGAAATGATGGTCTCGGCAGAGAATGATGATAATGGAATAGTGGGAGCTTAAGTGGAACAGCTAAACATCCATGAATAATTTGAATTCAAAGAGGGGCAGCCATGTGAGGGAGAGATGCTGCCGGCAGGATTTGAATGTGAAGAACAGCTCAAAAGGTGAATCTCAATTGAAATGGGAAGAAGTAACGTGGTGGCTGCAAAACAAACAAACAAAAGAAAATAAAATAAATTAATAAAAAGAAATTAAATAATTAAATAAAGAATAAAATAAAAAGAAATAAATAAAACAACAAATGAAATATTTATAGAATAAATATTAAAATAGAAATAAAAATAAATAAAGAAAAGAATAAATATAAAACATAAACATGGGAAAATAAAGTGGAGATTCAATTTCTGTTTGACCACCGCGTGTGGTGGTTGCGCCGCCAAGTGTGGTGGTTCGCCGGTAAATTGCCGGGATTCGAAACGTCTTTCGAAATCTTCGTACACGTTTTGATTTCCACATCCGAGGAATGACCGGTGTCATTAGATAATCGAAAAGTCACGGTTGACTTTCCGAAATTGCGCTGTAAATCTCCAAAATTCACCTTTTATGTGTAAATTAGCATTTTGCACATATTTTCCCTGAAAACACGAAAACAAACATTAAACCGACAAATAAGCTTTCAGAATAGCATCCATCCAAGTATTTAGAGCACTTTATGAACGTATTTTACGTTCACATCACACTTGCCTTTTGGTATATACCATACAAATCCGAAGCATAAAAACATAAGAAGTCACTATCATCGTCTTGCAAACATAAATAAAACAAGGGTGAAATGGTGTGGGTGAACAAAAGAAACGGCTAATGAGTGATCAGTTCAAAAGGGGATTCCTAAAGTTCGTGTTTAGATGGATGGTGAATATTTTGGCCATGGTGCTCAACTAATGCCTTAGTCATTTCTAATTCATTACAGATTAATAAAAAGTTTCAAGCGGTCTCTGAGCAAGTTCTAGGTTCAAAACTTATGAATTGTGCACACATGAAGAACGAGTAAATGTATGAAATATGCATACATGTGAATATACAACAGGCTCAAATCCTCACATTTTCTGGGTATGCATGACAATGTATGTTCAAATGTGCTTCTCGGATTGCAATCAACTAATCGAAACAGGTTAAGTGAATACGGAAATTCGAGCAATCACAAGTTATGCAAATTAAATCCAAAGCAAATTACACAAAGCCTTAGCATATAATCAACATTCTCCAAATCATAACAATTAAACTCAATTCATCATCGGGATTGGAAAGAATACAACACACATAACACAAATAAAACACACAAACAGAAGCAAATATTTTTGTAATTTTTGATTTTTTTGATTTTTTTTTTATTTTTCAATTTAGGGTAACAATACGTGACCACAGTGACTTACTAAGTGCAATGGTAGGTTCAACGCTACCAAGGGAGTAAGTATGATTTAGTCGATATATTGTTACCGTAGAAAACAAAAACAAGTAAATTATTTTTTTGAATTTTTGAATTTTTCAAATTTTTTCTTTTCTTTTTAATAAACCTTCCCCCCACACTTGAATTAAACATTGTCCTCAATGTTAGACAGATATTTCACAAAAATGAATAATTCAAGCATGATTATTAAACACACAAATATTTATACAAATGATAAACACACAACATTTATACAAATGAAAAACAGATAAGTTATAGAAAAACTCCCCCTTGAAGATCGTAAAAATCCTCCCGAAACAAGTCACCAACAGTCACAAACAAGGCTAGCAGGGCCTTGCATCCAACGTTTGCTCCTTAATTGACTGCAGCTCTGATCCGTTGAAGTGTGTCCTGGACAAGGGTAGTTGCCGACTCCACGGCAGACTTGGCTGATGTAGCCCTCACTGAGATCTGGAACACCATAGTCAGAAGTGTTCCGTCAAGTACAGCTCCGGATACGTTTGGCAGAATGGAGAAGCCAGAAGACATAAGCGGAAATGGCTCCGGTTGAACTCCACATAACAAACACTGGAGAATGGAATGGTTAATCGGTGCATAAATCACAGACGACCCCGTTGCATCGGTGCAACACTCCTGAAGAATGAGGAAGTCGTTGTGACTATCTATGGCGAGCACCGAAATCTGATTGCGCGGGTCAAGACCGATGGTGAAATTTGCTAGCACACGTACAGAGTTGTCCATCGACATACTATCCCACAGCGGTCTTGTCTGCACGTCTTTGAGGAACTCAAAGATCCTGGTGTGATGGGAGAGATGAACGACGGAACAGCCAGCAGTACGATTGACTCCAGGGGGCTTGCTCGGATCACCCCTTCGCTTGTTGGTCCTGACCTCCATTCGAGTGTCTCTTGTTCGATTCGAACAAGTCCAGTGGTGGTACGTGGAGTTGCTGATATCGTTGAAGAAACAGATCGTCATCTGTTTTGCCATTTCCGCAAGGCCTCTTCTTCCTTCGGGTGAAATGATCGAGTCACCGGGTGAAGAGTGGATACCTGTGGCGCACATGTAGCGCTGATAGGTGCATAAATGTACAACTTTTTATATCAATTCCTCTACATTTTTGTTGTTAGTTTCTCATAAATTTATGTTATTTAATTAGTTTTTGTGTTTGTAGGTTTCCTATTGCAAATAAAGAGAAAATAAGATAACTTGAGGAAAATAAACAATGTGTTGGAAATTTACGAAGTCTAATGGGCTTTCTCGAGGCCCATTAAGAGGTGCGCTGCCGTGAGCCCAAGATGAAGGCCCAAATCCATGAAGAAAGGCCCAATTCCAAGAGAAAGGCCCAATTCCAAGATGAAGGCCCAAGCCCAAGAAGGAAGGCCCAAGTTCACAAAGCATGAGGAAAGGCCCAAGCCCGATTTTCGGACAATCTGCCTGTGCAGATAGGTCAACTTGCGAGGCCCATATCTCCCGATTGCACCGTTGGATCCAGCTGTAATTTTGATACACGCTGCATGTGTGTGTTATATATTCTGTATTAAAATTTGAGAAGCATCCAACCGTTGAAACGTGTAGGATTCCGTTCTAAGTGCGCACTGCTCAGTGCTGTCTACTTTCCAATTCTTTCTTCTTCTTTTATTCTCAATGCTCCACTCACCACCATATTTCCACCCATCTCACCACACTATCTTTGTTTCTTTCTTCCCACACTATTAGTGTTTAATTTCTTTTTGGTAAATAAATGGTTAATTGCCATATGATTCCATTTCCACCACCACTTACCATTTCTTTATCTCCCATTCACATTCCACTTCTTTTCCCTTTCTTTGTTTATTTCTTCCATTGTCTTCTTCTTCCTCTCCATTTTCCTATAAATAGGAGCCTATTTCTCTTCACCAATTCACCAATTCACACCCCAATGGGGAGGGACAAACCCTCCTCTTTCTCTTCTCCATCATATTTTCCATTCTCTAGTATTTAAGGTTCTCAAGGCTTCAAGGAGGAGGAAAGGCGGCTGCACCATCACCATCATCACCATCAATTTCGTCCATCATCATCACCACCTTGCTGCACACGGTTTGGATTACTTGCTTTCAAGGATTCAAGGTTTCGTGGTCTTCAAGTCTTCATGCTATTCCATATGGTGTAATCTGACTTTTCCTTTAATTATTCTTATGAATTCCTCTTTGTTGCTTGATTATTCTTTGTATTAGTTAACATGACATGATTTATATAATTTCCAGCCTATTTATATGAGTTTATTTAGTTATTGGATCCTAATTAATTAGTTCTTCTAGTAGCTTATGTGACTCTGTTTACTTGATTCCGAATTATAGAAAACTTTTATGTGTTTATGTTATAGGGATCGATACTTATAATATTTGCATATAATTGGAGCTAGAGTTAGGGATTACAATTCACCTAATAGTTTTGGAAACCTAATTCACGAGTAGTAAAGGCTTTGGACAAAGGTCGGTGTCAAATAAAAAGGATTGCGGGCATATGGACTTTTCATAATGGGTCGTGCACTTTGATTAACAACTCTTCTTCTATGCATTAAACATGGTTTGACTAGCTAGCTTTCTAGACTAAGATGACATGTTTAATTGGTTAATCTAGGTGCTTTCACTTAGGTTAATTTTCGTAGAGATGTTTTATTTGGGGAATGGTTAGCTTCTAACTTGCCACATATGTTAATTTCGGTTTCATGGCTAGGGAACTTGGTTAATTTTCGGTCCAATGATTAATAAACTTGTGTATATGTGGCTGAACTTTATATACTTTGTGTTTCATCCCATCTCATTTAATTTATTCTTTGTAGTTTAATTAATTTATTTCATTCAATTTATCTCTTAAACCCCCTTACTTTGTACATATGTATATATTTATACTTTATACATGTTAATAATAATTCTTTATTTTATTTAATTCTTTGTGACAATTTTTTGTTAGGTACACCCTTTGATCTCCGTTGTGAACGATACCCTACTTACACCACTATACTACCGATAGGGTTTTTTTAAATTGATCCTCCTTTTGGGCGTGTCAATTTTTGGCGCCGTCGACGGGGATTGAAAATATTCCTAACCTAATATTTTTTTTTTGTGAATACTGTTTATAATTTTTTGTAATTATTACTGTTTTTATTACTTGTATATAATTACTGTTTACTTTTTATTGTTTATAATTTTACTATTTTTTTAACTGTTCATATTACTTGTTTATATTACTTGTCTATATTACTTGTGACTAGTTGTTGTTATTACTTGTTTTTAATACTTGTTCATATTTTGTTACACTTAGTAATTTATATTTAGGTGTCTTTTATATAGTTGATTATTTTTTTTTTGTTGTTGTAAGTTGTAACTTGAACGGAAATAGGTAAGGTCCTTTTGTTAATATTGGCCTAAACCCTTCATTTTTACCGTAAGGTTATTTGAGGTTGAGGGCGGCCTTTATTAACACTTGGAGAATTGTCGAACACTTAAGTGCTTTCTCAACTGAGTAAGGGGCACATAAATGGTGTCTAGATATGATCGAGACCCTGGGTGACGGGTTTGTAAAATTGGATTCAGAGGACTAGTCCACTAAATGAATCCTGCCTCTCGCTTATCTCTTGTGATCTGGCCATTCGCCTTCTGAAAACACGGAAAGTCATTTAAGTCAAGGCATTGCACCTAGGCCGTAAGTCCACCTTGAGTTACCGCTTGGAATCAACTTTCTTTTTTTTTCAACTATATTTAGGCAAAGAAAAAATATTTTTGTACACTTAAGTGTATTGTGTAAATAAAATATACGTAGACATAGGAATATACGTAGACATAGGAATATACGTAGACATAGGAATATACGTAGACATAGGAATATACGTAGACATAGGATATACGTAGACATAGGAAAATTTATTTATTCATTTTGTATAGATAATTTGTGACATATTTTTAACTTTGTAAATATTTTGTTTTTATTTTGTAAATTTATTACTAACCTTTTTATTTTGTATAGGAAATAATCCGGGTTTATCGGAAATTTTACCACATACATCGGAGCATACGTTTAGGAAGTCAAGGTTGAAAAACCTTGAGGTTGATGTCTTGTTGGTGATTTTTGGTTTCCTCGGGAGTAAAAAGGTAAGTTTTCTTTTCATTCTTGTTATTTATTTGATTTAAAAAAAAATAAAAAAATAAAAAAAAATTAATTGTAAATAAAAAAAAAAGAGTGTTTTCTTTTGTTTTACTGTTGGTAATTATTTCTTTTTACTGTTTATAATTACTGTTTGTTTTATTTTTTTGGGCTTGTTTGTTTGTTGGTTTGTTAGTATTGGGCCTTATGCCCGTTTGTGTGATTGGTTAGTATTTTAGTTTCGTAAAATAAAAAAATAAAAAATTTAGCCCATTGGGCTCGTGTCATTCACGAAGCCCAAAACCCGTAACCCAAGCCCATTTAGTGTGTCGGGCCTGTTCGTTTTTAGGCCCATTAGTTAAGCCCACCAATAATGGGCCGGAGATTTCTTTGGCCTAGGCCCACTTTAAGGCCCAGACCATTCCGATGGCCCAAGCCCGTTTAAAGTGTCGGCAAGCGCGTGTGCTACGCGTTTTCACTGTTCACTTTACGACTTTTCGTAAAGTATTAAAAAAATAAAAAAATTAAAAATCGAAAATCAAGAAAAAAATATGATTGGGCCGACGCACGACTTTTGCGTCGGCCGATTTGTTTAATAAACCGCGTGCGTGTCTACTGTAGACTTTACGACTTTCGTCGCCCGATCCACAATTTGCGGGTCTTCTGTCTGTGGCACGTGTGCGAGCGTGCGTCCGTTCCTTCCTTTCCCTTCTGTTTGCGTTAGTTCCCTTAGGTCATTTCACGTTTTCGCTTAGTCTCTCTCTCACTCTCTCTCTCGTTTTCTCTCTTGTGTTCTTCGTGTTCTTGAGTTTTCCCAGAAAACCTCCCAAATCCCAGAAGCTTTCCTCCTTCCCAACCCAGAAATGGCCAAACGAGTGAATTCTTTCAGTGATTTGTTTCAGGCAGGTCCTTCAGAGAACCCAATCTTTGAAGGTCTGTCTGAAATAATTCCACCGAGCATGCTCAATAGCGCCGATGCTAGCATGCCGACCGAGCCACAACCGCAACCACTACCTCAAGCACCAATCCTGGTTGCTGATCCACCCGTTGAGCCGGAAGCCGCTCCTGTCTATAGGAGACTTCCGAGGACAAAGTACACCAAAGCTCAGAGAGATGCACTTGCGGCTTTCTTTGCGGTGTATTCTCACCCCACCAAGCCACAAAGAGAACGATTTGGTCCGAAAATCGGACTAGAGGAGGACCAAGTCTACTATTGGGGGTCGAGAAATAGGAAGAAGTTCGGTATCATTACGTCTGAGCAGCGTATTGCCGAGTTAGAGAGACGAAATGATCAGCTGGTGAGCAAGAACGAGGAGCTTCAACTTCTGAATCAACGACTCGTCGATGCTCTCCACAGCGGCATATGTCCCAATTGCGGAGGTCTCGTTCCGCACTCGGATGTGCCTAGGCGAAGGCTCGAAGTTGTTCCTCAACAACAAGAGCCTATTCTCGAGTTGTCCGACGATTCCATCGACATGGACCACTTGAGACGGGATGTGCGGAGCCTCATGCCTACCCTAGTCGAGCGCCCATCCATACCTTTGCCATCCGACACCCTTCCGGACCTGCTCATGATCTTGTCGGAGTCCACACCGACTTGATCTCGGATATCGTCCGTAAGGCCAAACACGAGCTCCTGCTCATGGCCACTTCCGGATTTCCTTTGTGGATAACTTCACCGACTCCCGACACGTCTATTCATCCCGAGACTCTTCGTGGGCCGAGTACTTGCGAGTGTTTCAACGAGCTGAACCTCGCTCCGTACTTCAAAGCCGAATCGTCGAGACACTCGGCAACCATCCATCTTTATCCGACCACCATCGTTCAGATCTTAATGGATGTTGGTCGATGGTTGCCGATCTTCGTAGCATGATCACAAACGCCAAGACGTTGGAGATCCTTTCCTCCAGCAACGAAGAAGGCTACGAGGAGCATATGCAGGTGATGTCGGCCGAGTTTCTTGTGCCATCTCACATCGTTTCGACTCGTGAAGTCCAGTTTGTTCGGTATTCTCACCAACAACTGGATGGAAGTTGGGTCGTCGTGGATGTCTCCGTGGATGAACTGCGTTCAAATCCAAAGCCTTCCGTGAGATCTATATGCCGAAAACGCCCCTCCGGATGCCTGATACGTGATTTGCATAATGGATCTTCCTTGGTCACTTGGGTGGAGCACGTGGATGTGCGCGAAAAGGAGATGAAGGCCAGTTTCGAACCGTTTGTTCATTCAGGGTTCGCTTTTGGTGCAAAGCGTTGGATCTCAACTCTCCAACGACAAGCCGAGCGCTACATGTGCGCCACAGGTATCCACTCTTCACCCGGTGACTCGATTATTTCTCTTGAAGGAAGAAGAGGCCTGGCGGAAATGGCAAAACAGATGACAATCTGTTTCTTCAACGACATCAGCAACTCCACGTACCATCACTGGACTTGTTCGAACCGAACAAGAGACACTCGAATGGAGGTCAGTGACACGCCCAAAATGAGCATCAATTTAAAAAAATCCCTATCGGTAGTATAGTGCATAGTAGGGTATCGTTCACAACGGAGATCAAAGGGTGTACCTATCAAAAAAATGTCACAAGAATTAAATAAAATAAAGAATTATTATTAACAATTATAAAGAATATATACATATGTACAAAGTAAAAGGGGGGGATTGAGTGATAAATTGAATGAAATAAATTAATTAAATTACAAAGAATAAATAAAATATGATGATGAAACACAAAGTATATAAAGTTCAGCCACATATACACAAGTTTACCAATCATTAGACCGAAAATTAACCAAGTTCCCTAGCCATGAAACCGAAACTAACATATGTGGAATGCTGGACCGCCAATTATCATTCCCCAAATAAAACCACTTTCATGAAAATTAACCTAAGCGACCGCACCTAGATTAACCAATCAAACATGCAAAGGTAGCTTATCAAAACATGTCCAACGCATAAAAGAAGAGTTGTTAATTAAAGTGCACGACCTAGTGGGACCGCCCATCTATCCGTGATCCTTCTTATTTGTTTCCGACCTCTTTCCAAAGCCTTTACTACTTGTGAATTAGAATTAAAACCCTAATTCTAGCACCAATTATATGCAATCATCTTAAGTTTGCAACCTTAAAACAAAAACATATAAAAGTTATCTACTAAAATAGAATCAAATAAACGGAGTCACATAAGCTACTAGAAGAACTAATTAATTAGGATCCAACAATTAAATAAACCCATAAACAAAGGCTGAAAATTATATAAATCATGTCATGTTAACTAATACAAAGGATAAACAAGAAACAAAGAGGAACTCAAAAAGAATAATTAAAGAATAAGTTGAAGTACACCATATGGAAAGTAGGAAGAACTCGAAGATCACAAACTCTTAAATCCTCACGCGAGTAACTCAAAAGCCAAGATTCCCAAGGTGATGATGATGGTGGTGATGATGGTTGATGGCTGGTGGTAATGGTGTAAACAGCTCCTCTCCTCCTTGAAGACTTGAAAACCCTAAATACTAGAGAATGGAAAATATGATGTGAGATGGAGAAGAGAAAGAGGAGGGTTTGTCCCTCCCCATTGGGGTGTGTATTGGTGAATTGGTGAGAAGAATGAGGCTGCTATTTATAGGAGAATGGAGAGGAAGAAGAAGACAATGAAAGAAATAAAGAAAGAAAAGGAAGAGAAGTGGAATGTGAGTGGTAGAAAAGAAATGGTAAGTGGAATGGTGGAAATGAAGTCATATGGCAATGAACCATTTATTTAGATAAAAGAAATCAAACACTAATATTGTGGGCAGAAAGAAGAGGAAAGAATATAGGGGTGAGTGGAGCATTGAAAATAAAAGAAGAGGAAAGAAATAAAAAGCAGACAGCACTGAGCAGTGCGCACTTAGAGCGGCATAATGGACGTTCCACCGGTTGGATGATTCTGAAATTTTAATGCCGAATACCTAACATCCACATGCAGCGTGTATCAAAATTACAGCTAGATCTGACGGTGCAATTGGGAGATATGGACTTCGCAAGTTGACTAATCTGCACAGGCAGAATGTCCGAAAATCTGGGGTTGGGCCTTTTCCCATGCTTTGTGAACTTGGGCCTTCCTTCATGGATTTGGGCCTTCCTCTTGGGTTTGGGCCCCCTTCTTGGGCCTCATGGCAGACCACCTCTTAATGGGCCTCGCAAAAGCCCATTAGACTTCGTTTCTGCACATGTTCACATTAATACATCATTTTGGACTCAAATATGGAAACTAAGCTAAAATAGCAAAGTTACAATTAAATCATAGCCAAATAGTAGGGAAAACACATTAAAAACGTCACACTTTGTGCTCCTATCAAATTCCCCCACACTTAGCTACTGCTAGTCCTCTAGCAAACACAAGAACAACACAAAACAAAAAAGGAAACACAAAACAGAATGGTCTTTCCAACCATAACCCTCAGCGAGTTCAGAAGAGTTATAATCAAGAGAATAAAAATTATATACCAAGGCTAACAAATTTGCTAAGCATTTAACATGTACATCTCATTCATGCTCAGGTGCAGTGTGTGAAAACCGAGTATACAAAAAAATCTCCAGCAATCTGATAGGAGCACAAAGTGTGACGTTTTTAATGTATTTTCCCTACTATTTGGCTATGATTTCATTGTAACTTTGCTATTTTTGCTTAGTTTCCATATTTGAGTCCCTAAATGATATATAAATGTGAATACGTGCAGAAAATCGGAGCTCGGAAATTTACGAAGTCTAATGGGCTTTTTCGAGGCCCATTAAGAAGTGAGCTACCGTGAGGCCCAAGATGAAGGCCCAAATCCATGAAGATGAAGGCCCAAATCCATGAAGAAAGGCTCAAGCCCAAGAAGAAAGGCCCAAGCCCAAGAAGAAAGGCCCAAGCCCAAGAAGGAAGGTCCAAGCCCATTTTCGGACAATCTGCCTGTGCAGATATGTCAACTTGCGAGGCCCATATCTCTCAATTACACCGTCAGATCTAGTTGTAATTTTGATACACGCTGCACATGGATGTCAGTTATTCCCAAATAAAATTTCAGAAGCATCCAACCGTTGAAACGTGCAGGATGCCGCTCTAAGTGCGCACTGCTCAGTGCTGTCCGTTTTTATTTCTTTCCTCTTCTTTTATTTTCAATGCTCCACTCACCCCTATATTCTTTCCTCTTCTTTCTGCCCACACCATTAGTGTTTAATTTCTTTTTGGTAAATAAATGGTTAATTGCCATATGATTCCATTTCCACCACCACTTACCATTTCTTTATCTCCCATTCACATTCCACTTCTTTTCCCTTTCTTTGTTTATTTCTTCCATTGTCTTCTTCTTCCTCTCCATTTTCCTATAAATAGCAGCCTATTTCTCTTCACCAATTCACAAATTCACAAATACACACCCCAATGGGGAGGGACAAACCCTCCTCTTTCTCTTCTCCATCATATTTTCCATTCTCTAGTATTTAGGGTTCTCAAGGCTTCAAGGAGGAGGAAAGGCGGCTGCACCATCACCATCATCACCATCAATTTCGTCCATCATCATCACCACCTTGCTGCACACGGTTTGGATTACTTGCTTTCAAGGATTCAAGGTTTCGTGGACTTCAAGTCTTCATGCTATTCCATATGGTGTAATCTGACTTTTCCTTTAATTATTCTTATGAATTCCTCTTTGTTGCTTGATTATTCTTTGTATTAGTTAACATGACATGATTTATATAATTTCCAGCCTATTTATATGAGTTTATTTAGTTATTGGATCCTAATTAATTAGTTCTTCTAGTAGCTTATGTGACTCTGTTTACTTGATTCTGAATTATAGAAAACTTTTATGTGTTTATGTTATAGGGATCGATACTTATAATATTTGCATATAATTGGAGCTAGAGTTAGGGATTACAATTCACCTAATAGTTTTGGAAACCTAATTCACGAGTAGTAAAGGCTTTGGACAAAGGTCGGTGTCAAATAAAAAGGATTGCGGACATATGGACTTTTCTATAATGGGTCGTGCACTTTAATTAACAACTCTTTTCTATACGTTAAATATGGTTTGATTAGCTAGCTTTCTAGACTAAGATGGCATGTTTAATTGGTTAATCTAGGTGCTTTCACTTAGGTTAATTTTCGTAGAGAGGTTTTATTTGGGGAATGGTTAGCTTCTAACTTTCCACATATGTTAATTTCGGTTTCATGGCTAGGGAACTTGGTTAATTTTCGGTCCAATAATTGGTAAACTTGTATACTTGTGGCTGAACTTTATATATTTTGTGTTTCATCCCATCTTATTTAATTTATTCTTTGTAATTTAATTTATTTATTTCATTCAATTTATCTTTTAAACCCCCCTTTACTTTGTACATATGTATATATTCTTTATACTTGTTAATAATAATTCTTTATTTTATTTAATTCTTTGTGACATTTTTTGTTAGGTACACCCTTTGATCTCCGTTGTGAACGATACCCTATTTACACCACTATACTACCGATAGGGTTTTTTTAAATTGATGCTCATTTTGAGCGTGTCAATTTTTGGCGCCGTCGACGGGGATTGAAAATTCCTAACTATTATTTTTTGAATATTTGTGAATAATACTTGTTTATACTTGTTGATATTTTGTGAATAATACTTGTATATATTTGGTTATACTTAGTAATTTATTTAGGTGTCTTTTATATAGTTGATTATTTTTTGTTGTTGTAAGTTGTAACTTGAACGGAATAGGTAAGGTCCTTTTGTTAATATTGGCCTAAACCCTTCATTTTTACCGTAAGGTTATTTGAGGTTGAGGGCGGCCTTTATTAACACTTGGAGAATTGTCGAACACTTAAGTGCTTTCTCAACTGAGTAAGGGGCACATGAATGGTGTCTAGATATGATCAAGACTCTGGGTGACGGGTTTGTAAAATTGGATTCAGAGGACTTGTCCACTAAATGAATCCTGCCTCTCGCTTATCTCTTGTGATCTGGCCATTCGCCTTCTGAAAACACGGAAAGTCATTTACGTCAAGATATTGCACCTAGGCCGTACGTCCACCTCGAATTACCGCTTGGAATCAACTTTGTTTTTAACTATATTTTGGACAATTTAACATTACTTGTAAATAAAATATACTTAGACATAGGAAATTTTATTTATTCATTTTGTAAATATTTTGTTTTTATTTTGTAAATTTTATTACTAACTTTTTATTTTGTATAGGAAATAATCCGGGTTTATCGGAAATTTTACCACATACATCGGAGCATACGTTTAGGAAGTCAAGGTTGAAAAACCTTGAGGTTGATGTCTTGTTGGTGATTTTCGGTTTCCTCGGGTGTAAAAAGGTAAGTTTTCTTTTAACTCTCGTTATTTATTTAAAAAATAAAAAAATAAAAAAATTTGTAATTGTAAATAAAAAAAAAAGAGTGTTTGTTTTTGTTTTACTGTTTTGAAATTATTTATTTTTACTGTTTATAATTACTGTTCATATAATTTGTTTTGGGCTTGTTAGTTAGTTTGTTTGTTATTGGGCTCTAGGCCCGTTTGTGTAATCGGTTAGGGTTTTAGGTTTCGTAAAAAAAAAATAAAAAAAAAATAAATAAAATAAAAATTTTAGCCCATTGGGCTCGTGTCATTCACGAAGCCCAAAACCCGTAACCCAAGCCCATTTAGTGTGTCGGGCCTGTTCGTTTTTAGGCCCATTAGTTAAGCCCACCAATAATGGGCCGGAGATTTCTTTGGCCCAGGCCCAGCCCACTTTAAGGCCCAAACCATTTCGATGGCCCAGGCCCGTTTAAAGTGTCGGCAAGCGCGTGTGCTACGCGTTTTCCTTGTTCACTTTACGACTTTTCGTAAAGTATTAAAAAATAAAAATAAAAAAATAAAAAATGAAAATGAAAAAAATTTGATTGGGCCGACGCACGACTTTTGCGTCGGCCGAATTGTTTAATAAACCGCGTGCGTGTCTACTGTAGACTTTACGACTTTCGTCGCCCGATCCACAATTTGCGGGTCTTCTGTCTGTGGCACGTGTGCGAGCATGCGTCCGTTCCTTCCTTTCCCTTCTGTTTGTGTTAGTTCCCTTAGGTCATTTCGCGTTTTTCCCTTAGTCTCTCTCTCACTCTCTCTCTCTCTCTCTCGTGTTCTTCGTGTTCTTGAGTTTTCCCAGAAACACTCCCAAATCCCAGAAGCTTTCCTCCCTTCCCAACCCAGAAATGGCCAAAAGAGTTAATTCTTTCAGCGATTTGTTTCAGGCAGGTCCTTCAGAGAACCCAATCTTTGAAGGTCTGGCTGAAATAATTCCACCAAGCATGCTCAATAGCGCCGATGCTAGCATGCCGACCGAGCCACTACCACAGCCACAACCACTACCCCAAGCACCAATCCTGGTTGCTGATCCACCCATTGAGCCGGAAGCCGCTCCTGTCTATAGGAGACTTCCGAGGACAAAGTACACCAAAGCTCAGAGAGATGCACTTGCGGCTTTCTTTGCGGTGTATTCTCACCCCACCAAGCCACAACGAGAACGATTTGGTCCGAAAATCGGACTTGAGGAGGACCAAGTCTATTATTGGGGGTCGAGAAATAGGAAGAAGTTCGGTATCCTTACGTCTGAGCAGCGTATTGCCGAGTTAGAGAGACGAAACGATCGAGCTGGTGAGCAAGAACGAGGAGCTTCAACTTCGAGATCAACGACTCGTCGATGCTCTCCACGGCGGCATCTGTCCCCGATTGCGGAGGTCCGTTCCGCACTCGGATGTGCCACGGCGAAGGCTCGAAGTTGTTCCTCCACAACAAGAGCCTATTCTTGAGTTGTCCGATGATTCCATCGACATGGACCACTTAAGACGGGATGTGCGGAGCCTCGTGCCTACACTAGTCGAGCGCTCATCCATACCTTTGCCATCGATACCCTTCCCGGACCTGCTCACGATCTTGTCGGAGTCCACACCGACTTGATCTCGGATATCGTCCGTAAGGCCAAACACGAGCTCCTGCTCATGGCCACTTGCCGGATTTCCTTTGTGGATAACTTCACCGACTCCCGACACGTCTATTCATCCCGAGACTCTTCATAGGGCCGAGTACTTGCGAGTGTTTCAACGTGCTGAACCTGCACCGTACTTCAAAGCCGAATCGTCGAGACACTCGGCAACAATCCACCTTTATCCGACCACCATCGTTCAGATCTTAATGGATGTTGGTCGATGGTTGCCAGTCTTCTGTAGCATGATCACAAACGCCAAGACGTTGGAGGTCCTTTCCTCCAGCAACGAAGAAGGCTACGAGGAGCATATGCAGGTGATGTCGGCCGAGTTTCTTGTGCCATCTCACATCGTTTCGACTCGTGAAGTCCAGTTTGTTCGGTATTCTCACCAACAACTGGATGGAAGTTGGGTCGTCGTGGATGTCTCCGTGGATGAATTGCGTTCAAATCCAAAGCCTTCCGTGAGATCGATTTGCCGAAAACGCCCCTCCGGATGCCTGATACGTGATCTTCATAATGGATCTTCCTTGGTCACTTGGGTGGAGCACGTGGATGTACGCGAAAAGGAGATGAAGGCCAGTTTCGAACCTTTTGTTCATTCGGGGTTCGCTTTTGGTGCAAAGCGTTGGATCTCAACCCTCCAACGACAAGCCGAGCGCTACATGTGCGCCACGGTATCCACTCTTCACCCGGTGACTCGATTATTTCTCTTGAAGGAAGAAGAGGACTTGCGGAAATGGCAAAGCGATGACAATCTGTTTCTTCAACGACATCGCAACTCCACGTACCACCCTTTGGACTTGTTCGAACCGAACAAGAGACACTCGAATGGAGGTCGGGACCAACAAGCGAAGGGGTGATCCGAGCAAGCCCCCTGGAGTCAATCGTACTGCTGGTTGTTCTGTCGTGCATCTTTCCCATCACACCAGGATCTTTGAGTTCCTCAAAGACGTTCAGACTAGACCAATGTGGGATAGTATGTCGATGGACAGCTCGGTACGTGTGCTAGCAAACTTTTCCATCGGTCTTGACCCGCGGAACCAGATTTCGGTGCTCGCCATAGATAGTCACAACGACTTCCTCATTCTTCAGGAGTGTTGCACCGATGCAACGGGGTCGTCTGTGATTTATGCGCCGATTAACCATTCCATTTTCCAGTGTTTGCTATCTGGAGTTCAACCGGAGCCATTTCCGCTTATGTCTTCAGGCTTCTCCATTCTGCCTAACGTATCCGGAGCCGTACTTGATGGAACACTACTGACTATTGTGTTCCAGATCTCAGTGAAGGCTACATCAGCCAAGTCTGCCGTGGAGTCGGCAACAACCCTTGTCCAGGACACACTTCAAAGGATCAGAACCGCAGTCAACTAAGGAGCAAACGTTGGATGCAAGGCCCTGCTAGCCTTGTTTGTGACTGTTGGTGACTTGCTTCGGGAGGAGCTTCATGATCTTCAAGGGGGAGTTTTTCTATAACTTATTTGTTTTTCATTTGTATATATGTTTGTGTGTTTACTTCAGTTTATTTATGTTTGTGTGTTTACTTCTGTTTGTGTGTTTAAATTCAATAAGCATGCTTGAATTATTCATTTTCGTGAATTATCTGTCTAACATTGAGGACAATGTTTAATTCAAGTGTGGGGGGAAGGTTTACTGAAAAGAAAAGAAAAAATTTGAAAAATTTGAAAAATTCAAAAAAATAATTTACTTGTTTTTGTTTTCTACTGTAACGGTATATCGACTAAATCATACTTACTCCCTTGGTAGCGTTGAACCTACCATTGCACTAAGTAAGTCACTGTGGTCACGTATTGTTACGTAAATTGAAAAAAATCAAAAAAATAAAAAAATCTGAAAAATTACAAAAATATTTGCTTCTGTTTGTGTGTTTATTTGTGTTTATTTGTCGTGTTTTTTCCAATCCCGATGATGAATTGAGTTTAATCTGTTATGATTTTGAGAATGTTTATTATATGTCAAGGCTTTGTGTAGTTTGCTTTGGATTTAATATGCATAACTTGTGATTGCTCGAAATTCCATGTTCACATAACCTATTTCGATTAATTGATTGCAATCCGAGAAGCACATTTGAACATACATTGTCATGCATACCCAGAAACTGTGAGGATTTGAGCCTATTGAATATTCACATGTATGCATATTTCATACATTTACTCGTTCTTCATGTGTGCACAATTCATGAGTTTTGAACCTAGAACTTGCTCAAAGACCACTTGAAACATTTTGTTAATCTGTGATGAATTAGAAATGAGTAAGGCATTAGTTGAGCACCATGGCCAAAATATTCACCATCCATCTAAACACGAACTTTAGGAATCCCCTTTTGAACTAAACACTCATTAGCCTTTTCTTTTGTTCACCCACACCATCTCACCCTTGTTTTATTGTGTTTGCAAGACGATGATAGTGACTTCTTGGGTTTTTATGCTTCGGATTTGTATGGTAATATACCAAAAGGCAAGTGTGGGGGTGCATTTTATTTTGTTGTATTTGTTCAAAGAAAAAAAAAAGAAAAGAAAAAAAAAATCAGAAATAAAAAGAAGGAATAAATTCCTCAAAGAAAAAAAAATAGAAAAGAAAGAAAGAAAAAAAAATGTCAGAAAGAGAAATTCCAAAAATAGAGTTATTTTGTTGTATTGTTTTTATTTTCAATAAAAGGTTGGAGGAGAATAAGAGTTGTTTCGGGTATAGCATAGGTATGAGTTTCAAAGTCGTTGACTTGTCTTGCAAACATGTAAAACATTTTTCATTTCCAGTCCTTTCACTTCATTTACCATTCACCATTTACCATCCACCCTTTGGTCCCTGTTTCACCTGAAAGACCTTATGATCTGATGATTTGTAGATTAACTGTAGAGAGTCGGTCGATGAGCAAGCATATGGGAACACTACTTGTGTAATTGTTATGAGAGTAAACACTTAACCCTAAACACTGAGCGGAAATATTTGATAGGCCCAAAATGAGCATCAATTTAGAAAAACCCTATCGGTAGTATAGTGGTGTAAGTAGGGTATCGTTCACAACGGAGATCAAAGGGTATACCTAACAAAAATTGTCACAAAGAATTAAATAAAATAAAGAATTATTATTAACATGTATAAAGTATAAATATATACATATGTACAAAGTAAGGGGGTTTAAGAGATAAATTAAATGAAATAAATTAATTAAACTACAAAGAATAAATTAAATGAGATGGGATGAAGCACAAAGTATATAAAGTTCAGCCACATATACACAAGTTTATTAATCATTAGACCGAAAATTAACCAAGTTCCCTAGCCATGAAACCGAAATTAACATATGTGGAAAATTAGAAGCTAACCATTCCCCAAATAAAACCTCTCTACGAAAATTAACCTAAGTGAAAGCACCTAGATTAACCAATTAAACATGCCATCTTAGTCTAGAAAGCTAGCTAATCAAACCATATTTAATGCATAGAAAAGAGTTGTTAATTAAAGTGCACGACCCATTATAGAAAAGTCCATATGTCCGCAATCCTTTTTATTTGACACCGACCTTTGTCCAAAGCCTTTACTACTCGTGAATTAAGTTTCCAAAACTATTAGGTGAATTGTAATCCCTAACTCTAGCTCCAATTATATGCAAATATTATAAGTATCGATCCCTATAACATAAACACATAAAAGTTTTCTATAATTCAGAATCAAGTAAACAGAGTCACATAAGCTACTAGAAGAACTAATTAATTAGGATCCAATAACTAAATAAACTCATATAAATAGGCTGGAAATTATATAAATCATGTAATGTTAACTAATACAGAGAATAATCAAGCAACAAAGAGGAATTCATAAGAATAATTAAAGGAAAAGTCAGATTACACCATATGGAATAGCATGAAGACTTGAAGACCACGAAACCTTGAATCCTTGAAAGCAAGTAATCCAAACCGTGTGCAGCAAGGTGGTGATGATGATGGACGAAATTGATGGTGATGATGGTGATGGTGCAGCCGCCTTTCCTCCTCCTTGAAGCCTTGAGAACCCTAAATACTAGAGAATGGAAAATATGATGGAGAAGAGAAAGAGGAGGGTTTGTCCCTCCCCATTGGGGTGTGAATTGGTGTATTGGTGAGAAGAATGAGGCTGCTATTTATAGGAGAATGGAGAGGAAGAAGAAGACAATGCAAGAAATAAAGAAAGAAAGGGAAGAGAAGTGGAATTTAAGTGGGAGATAAAGAAATGGTAAGTGGTGGTGGAAATGGAATCATATGGCAATTAACCATTTATTTACCAAAAAGAAATTAAACACTAGTGGTGTGGGCAGAAATAAGAGGAAAGAATATAGGGGTGAGTGGAGCATTGAAAATAAAAGAAGAGGAAAGAAATAAAAACGGACAGCACTGAGCAGTGCGCACTTAGAACGGAATACTGCACGTTTCAACGGTTGGATGCTTCTGAAATTTTATTTGGAAATAACTGACATCCGTGTGCAGCGTCTATCAAAATTACAGCTAGATCTGACGGTGCAATTGAGAGATATGGGCCTCGCAAGTTGACCTATCTGCACAGGCAGATTGTCCGAAAATCTGGGCTTGGGCCTTTCCTCATGCTTTGTGAACATGGGCCTTCCTTCATGGATTTGGGCCTTCCATCTTGGGCTTGGGCCTTTCTTCTTGGGCTTGGGCCTTCCTTCGTGGATTTGGGCCTTCCATCTTGGGTTTGGGCCTTCCATCTTGAGTTTGGGCCCCCTTCTTGGGCCTCATGGCAGACCACCTCTTAATGGGCCTCGCAAAAGCCCATTAGACTTCGTTTCTGCACATGTTCACATTAATACATCATTTTGGACTCAAATATGGAAACTAAGCTAAAATAGCAAAGTTACAATTAAATCATAGCCAAATAGTAGGGAAAACACATTAAAAACGTCACACTTTGTGCTCCTATCAAATTCCCCCACACTTAGCTATTGCTAGTCCTCTAGCAAACACAAGAACAACACAAAACAGAAAAGGAAACACAAAACAGAATGGTCTTTCCAACCATAACCCTCAGCGAGATCAGAAGAGTTATAATCAAGAGAATAAAAATTATATACCAAGGCTAACGAATTTGCTAAGTGTTTAACATGTACATCTCATTCATGCTCGGGTGAAGTGTGTGAAAACCGAGTATACAAAAAATTTCATGCAATCCAATAGGCATATCTAAACAACATTAACCACTAAAGCTCACAATGATCACTAAATATTTCCGCTCAGTGTTTAGGGTTAAGTGTTTACTCTCATAACAATTGCACAAGTAGCGTTCCCATATGCTTGCTCATTAACCGAATCTCCACAATTAATCTATAAATCATTAGATCATAAGGACTTTCAGGTGAAACAGGGACCAAAGGGTGGATAGTAAATGGTGAATGGTCAATGAAGTGAAAGGACTCGAAATGAAAAATGTTTCACATGTTTGCAAGACAAATCAACGACTTTGAAACTCATACCTATGCTAAACCCGAAATAACTTTCTTATTTTCCTCCAACCTTTTATTGAAATTAAAAACAATACAATAACTCTATTTTTGGAATTTCTCTTTCTGACATTTTTTTTTCTTTCTTTCTTTTCTATTTTTTTTTTTTTTGAGGAACTTTATTCCTTCTTTTTATTTCTGATTTTTTTTTCTTTCTTTGAACAAATACAACAAAATAAAATACACCCCCACAACCTTTTGGTATACTACCATACAAATCCGAAGCATATCCGAAGCATAAGAACATAAGAAGTCACTATCATCGTCTTGCAAACACAATAAAACAAAAGTGAGATGGTGTGGGTGAACAAAAGAAACGGCTAATGAGTGTTTAGTTCAAAAGGGTATTCCTAAAGTTCGTGTTTAGATGGATGGTGAATACTTTGGCCATGGTGCTCAACTAATGCCTTACTCATTTCTAATTCATCACAGATTAACAAAATGTTTCAAGTGGTCTTTGAGCAAGTTCTAGGTTCAAAACTCATGAATTGTGCACACATGAAGAACGAGTAAATGTATGAATGATGCATACATGTGAATATTCAATAGGCTCAAATCCTCACATTTTCTGGGTATGCATGACAATGTATGTTCAAATGTGCTTCTCGGATTGCAATCAACTAATCGAAACAGGTTAAGTGAACATGGAAATTCGAGCAATCACAAGTTATGCATATTAAATTCAAAGCAAACAACACAAAGCCTTAGCATATAATCAACATTCTCCAAATCATAACAAATTAAACTTAATTCATCCTTGGGATTGGAAAGAACAAAGCACAAAACACACAAAACATAAGCAAATATTTTTGTAATTTTTGATTTTTTTTGATTTTTTTGATTTTTCAATGTAGGTAACAATACGTGACCACAGGGACTCACTTAGTGCAATGGTAGGTTCAACGCTACCAAGGGAGTGAGTGTGATTTAGTCGATATACCATTACTGTAGAAAACGAAAACAAACAAATAAACAAACAACAGAAGCAAATATTTTTGTCATTTTCAAATTTTTTTTTTATTAGGGTAACAATACGTGACCACAGTGACTTACTAAGTGCAATGGTAGGTTCAACGCTACCAAGGGAGTAAGTATGATCTAGTCGATATATTGTTACCGTAGAAAACAAAAACAAGTAAATTATTTTTTTGAATTTTTGAATTTTTCAAATTTTTTCTTTTCTTTTTAATAAACCTTCCCCCCACACTTGAATTAAACATTGTCCTCAATGTTGGCAAATATTTCACGAAAATGAAAAATTCAAGCATGGTTATCAAATTTAAACACACAAACATAAATAAACACACAAACATAAATCAACAGAAGTAAACACACAACATATATACAAATGAAAAAGATAGGTTAAAGAAAATCTCCCCCTTGAAGATCATTAAGCTCCTCCCGAAGCAAGTCACCAACAGTCACAAACAAGGCTAGCAGGGCCTTGCATCCAACGTTTGCTCCTTAGTTGACTGCGGCTCTGATCCTTTGAAGTGTGTCCTGGACAAGGGTAGTTGCCGACTCCACGGCAGACTTGGCTGATGTAGCCTTCACCGAGATCTGGAACACCATAGTCAGTAGTGTTCCATCAAGAATAGCTCCGGATACGTTAGGCAGAATGGAGAAGCCAGAAGACATAAGTGGAAATGGCTCCGGTTGAACTCCACATAGCAAACACTGAAGAATGGAATGGTTAATCGGCGCATAAATCACAGACGACCCCGTTGCATCGGTGCAACACTCCTGGAGAATGAGGAAGTCGTTGTGACTATCTATGGCGAGCACCGAAATCTGATTGTGCGGGTCAAGACCGATGGTGAAGTTTGCTAGCACACGCACCGAGCTGTCCATCGACATGCTATCCCACATTGGTCTAGTCTGAACGTCTTTGAGGAACTCAAAGATCCTGGTGTGATGAGATAGATGAACGACGGAACAACCAGCAGTACGATTGACTCCAGGGGGCTTGCTCGGATCACCCCTTCGCTTGTTGGTCCTGACCTCCATTCTAGTGTCTCTTGTTCGGTTCGAACAAGTCCAGTGGTGGTACGTGGAGTTGCTGATGTCGTTGAAGAAACAGATTGTCATCTGTTTTGCCATTTCCGCCAGGCCTCTTCTTCCTTCAAGAGAAATGATCGAGTCACCGGGTGAAGAGTGGATCCCTGTGGCGCACATGTAGCGCTCGGCTTGTCGTTGGAGAGTTGAGATCCAACGCTTTGCACCAAAAGCGAACCCTGAATGAACAAAAGGTTCGAAACTGGCCTTCATCTCCTTCTCGCGTACATCCACGTGCTCCACCCAAGTGACTAAGGAAGATCCATTATGCAGATCACGTATGAGGCATCCGGAGGGGCGTTTTCGGCAGATCGATCTCACGGAAGGCTTCGGATTGGAACGCAATTCATCCACGGAGACATCCACGACGACCCAACTTCCATCCAGTTGTTGGTGAGAATACCGAACAAACTGGACTTCACGAGTCGAAACGATGTGAGATGGCACCAGAAACTCGGCCGACATCACCTGCATATGCTCCTCGTAGCCTTCTTCGTTGCTGGAGGAAAGGATCTCCAACGTTTTGGCGTTTGTGATCATGCTACAGAAGACGGGCAACCATCGACCAACATCCATGAGAATTTGAACGATGGTGGTCGGATAAATATGGATGGTTGCCGAGTGTCTCGACGATTCGGCTTTGAAGTACGGAGCAGGTTCAGCTCGTTGAAACACTCGCAAGTACTCGGCCCTATGAAGAGTCTCGGGATGAATAGACGTGTCGGGAGTCGGTGAAGTTATCCACAAAGGAAATCCGGCAGTGGCCATGAGCAGGAGCTCGTGTTTGGCCTTACGGACGATATCCGAGATCAAGTCGGTGTGGACTCCGACAAGATCATGAGCAGGTCCGGGAAAGGTGTCAGATGCCAAAGGTATGGATGGGCGATCGACAAGGGTAGGCATGAGGCTCCGCACATCCCGTCTCAAGTGGTCCATGTCGATGGAATCGTCGGACAACTCAAGAAGAGGCTCTTGTTGTTGAGGAACAACTTCGAGCCTTCGCCTAGGCACATCTGAGTGCGGAACAGGACCTCCGCAATTGGGACATATGCCGCTGTGGAGAGCATCGACGAGTCGTTGATTCAGAAGTTGAAGCTCCTCGTTCTTGCTCACCAGCTGATCATTTCTTTTCTCTAGCTCGGCAATACGCTGCTCGGAAGACTGGATACCGAACTTCTTCCTATTTCTCGACCCCCAATAGTAGACTTGGTCCTCCTCAAGTCCGATTTTCGGACCAAATCGTTCTCGTTGTGGCTTGGTGGGGTGAGAATACACTGCAAAGAAAGCCGCAAGTGCATCTCTCTGAGCTTTGCTGTACTTCGACCTCGGAAGTCTCCTATAGACAGGAGCGGCTTCCGGCTCAACAGGTGGATCAGCAACCAAGATTGGTGCTTGGGGTAGTGGTTGTGGCTGTGGTGCGGTCGGCATGCTAGCATCAGCGCTATTGAGCATGCTCGGTGGAATTATTTCAGCCAAGCCTTCAAAGATTGGGTTCTCTGAAGGACCTGCCTGAAACAAATCGCTGAAAGAATTCACTCTTTTGGCCATGTCTGGGTTGGGAAGGGAGGATAGCTTTTCTGGGTTAGAGAGATTTTCTGGGAAAACTCAAGAACACGAAGAACACAAGAGAGAAAACGAGAGAGAGAGAGAGAGAGTCTAAGGGAAAACGTGTGAAATGCCTAAGGAAACTAGCGCAAACAGAAGGGAAGGGAAGGAACGGACGCACGCTCGCACACGTGCCACAGACAGAAGACCCGAAAATTACGGATCGAGCGACGAAAGTCGTAAAGTCTACAGTAGACACGCACGCGGCTTATTAAAGAATTCGGCCGACGCAAAAGTCGTGCGTCGGCCCAATCAAATTTTTTTTCTGATTTTCAATTTTTTGTTTTTTTTATTTTTTTAATACTTTACGAAAAGTCGTAAAGTGAACAGTGAAAACGCGTAGCACACGCGCTTGCCGACACTTTAAACGGGCTTGGGCCATCGAAATGGTCTGGGCCTTAAAGTGGGCCTGGGCCAAAGAAATCTCCGGCCCATTATTGGTGGGCTTAACTAATGGGCCTAAAAACGAACAGGCCCGACACACTAATGGGTTTGGGTTACGGGTTTTGGGCTTCGTGAATGACACGAGCCCAATGGGCTAAATTTTTTATTTTTTATTTTTTTCTTTTTATTCGAAACCCAAAACACTAACCAATCACACAAACGGGCCTAAGGCCCAATAACAAACTAACTAACTAACAAGCCCAAAAATAAAATGAACAGTAATTATAAATAGTAAAAAGAAATAATTACCAACAGTAAAACAAAAGAAAACACTCTTTTTTTTTATTTACAATTAATTTTTTTTTTTTTTTTTTTTAAAATAAATAACGAGTGTGAAAGAAAACTTACCTTTTTACTCCCGAGGAAACCGAAAATCACCAACAAGACATCAACCTCAAGGTTTTTCAACCTTGACTTCCTAAACGTATGCTCCGATGTATGTGGTAAAATTTCCGATAAACCAGGATTATTTCCTATACAAAATAAAAAGGTTAGTAATAAATTTACAAAATAAAAACAAAATATTTACAAAGTTAAAAATATGTCACAAATTATCTATACAAAATGAATGAATAAATTTTCCTATGTCTACGTATATTTTATTTACACAAAAATATTTTCCTTTGCCTAAATATAGTTGAAAAAAAATGAAAGTTGATTCCAAGCGGTAACTCAAGGTGGACTTACGGCCTAGGTGCAATGCCTTGACTTAAATGACTTTCCGTGTTTTCAGAAGGCGAATGGCCAGATCACAAGAGATAAGCGAGAGGCAGGATTCATTTAGTGGACTAGTCCTCTGAATCCAATTTTACAAACCCGTCACCCAGGGTCTCGATCATATCTAGACACCATTCATGTGCCCCTTACTCAGTTGAGAAAGCACTTAAGTGTTCGACAATTCTCCAAGTGTTAATAAAGGCCGCCCTCAACCTCAAGTGACCTTACGGTACAAATGAAGGGTTTAGGCCAATATTAATAAAAGGACCTTACCTATTTCCGTTCAAGTTACAACTTACAACAACAAAAAATAATCAACTATATAAAAGACACCTAAATAAATTACTAAGTGTAACAAAATATCAACAAGTATAAACAAGTATTATTCACAAATATTCACAAAATAATAGTTAGGAATTTTCAATCCCCGTCGACGGCGCCAAAAATTGACACGCCCCAAAAGGAGCATCAATTTAAAAAAACCCTATCGGTAGTATAGTGGTGTAAGTAGGGTATCGTTCACAACGGAGATCAAAGGGTGTACCTAACAAAAAATGTCACAAAGATTAAATAAAATAAAGAATTATTATTAACATGTATAAAGTATAAATATATACATATGTACAAAGTAAGGGGGTTTAAGAGATAAATTGAATGAAATAAATTAATTAAACTACAAAGAATAAATTAAATGAGATGGGATGAAACACAAAGTATATAAAGTTCAGCCACATATACACAAGTTTATTAATCATTGGACCGAAAATTAACCAAGTTCCCTAGCCATGAAACCGAAATTAACATATGTGGAAAGTTAGAAGCTAACCATTCCCCAAATAAAACCTCTCTACGAAAATTAACCTAAGTGAAAGCACCTAGATTAACCAATTAAACATGCCATCTTAGTCTAGAAAGCTAGCTAATCAAACCATATTTAACGCATAGAAAAGAGTTGTTAATTAAAGTGCACGACCCATTATAGATAAGTCCATATGTCCGCAATCCTTTTTATTTGACACCGACCTTTGTCCAAAGCCTTTACTACTCGTGAATTAGGTTTCCAAAACTATTAGGTGAATTGTAATCCCTAACTCTAGCTCCAATTATATGCAAATATTATAAGTATCGATCCCTATAACATAAACACATAAAAGTTTTCTATAAAACAGAATCAAGTAAACGGAGTCACATAAGCTACTAGAAGAACTAATTAATTAGGATCCAATAACTAAATAAACTCATATAAATAGGCTGGAAATTATATAAATCATGTAATGTTAACTAATACAGAGAATAATCAAGCAACAAAGAGGAATTCATAAGAATAATTAAAGGAAAAGTCAGATTACACCATATGGAATAGCATGAAGACTTGAAGACCACGAAACCTTGAATCCTTGAAAGCAAGTAATCCAAACCGTGTGCAGCAAGGTGGTGATGATGATGGACGAAATTGATGGTGATGATGGTGATGGTGCAGCCGCCTTTCCTCCTCCTTGAAGCCTTGAGAACCCTAAATACTAGAGAATGGAAAATATGATGGAGAAGAGAAAGAGGAGGGTTTGTCCCTCCCCATTGGGGTGTGAATTGGTGTATTGGTGAGAAGAATGAGGCTGCTATTTATAGGAGAATGGAGAGGAAGAAGAAGACAATGCAAGAAATAAAGAAAGAAAGGGAAGAGAAGTGGAATTTAAGTGGGAGATAAAGAAATGGTAAGTGGTGGTGGAAATGGAATCATATGGCAATTAACCATTTATTTACCAAAAAGAAATTAAACACTAGTGGTGTGGGCAGAAATAAGAGGAAAGAATATAGGGGTGAGTGGAGCATTGAAAATAAAAGAAGAGGAAAGAAATAAAAACGGACAGCACTGAGCAGTGCGCACTTAGAACGGAATACTGCACGTTTCAACGGTTGGATGCTTCTGAAATTTTATTTGGAAATAACTGACATCCGTGTGCAGCGTCTATCAAAATTACAGCTAGATCTGACGGTGCAATTGAGAGATATGGGCCTCGCAAGTTGACCTATCTGCACAGGCAGATTGTCCGAAAATCTGGGCTTGGGCCTTTCCTCATGCTTTGTGAACATGGGCCTTCCTTCATGGATTTGGGCCTTCCATCTTGGGCTTGGGCCTTTCTTCTTGGGCTTGGGCCTTCCTTCGTGGATTTGGGCCTTCCATCTTGGGTTTGGGCCTTCCATCTTGAGTTTGGGCCCCCTTCTTGGGCCTCATGGCAGACCACCTCTTAATGGGCCTCGCAAAAGCCCATTAGACTTCGTTTCTGCACATGTTCACATTAATACATCATTTTGGACTCAAATATGGAAACTAAGCTAAAATAGCAAAGTTACAATTAAATCATAGCCAAATAGTAGGGAAAACACATTAAAAACGTCACACTTTGTGCTCCTATCAATATTTAGTGAATCTTGTGAGGTTTAGTGGTTAATGTTGTTTCAATGTGCCTATTGGATTGCTTGACATTAATTGTATACTTGGTTTTCACACACTACACCCGAGCATAAATGAGATGTTCATGTTAAAGACTTAGCAAATTCGTTAGCCTTGGTATATAATTTGTATTCTCCGATTATAACTCTTCGAACTCGGCGAGGGTTATGGTTGGAAAGAATATATGTTTTGTGTTTCCCTTTTCTGTTTTGTGTTGTTTTGTTTTAAGTTTTGTGTTGCTAAGGGACTAGCAATAGCTAAGTGTGGGGGAATTTGATAGGAGCACAAAGTGTGACGTTTTTAATGTATTTTCCCTACTATTTGGCTATGATTTCATTGTAACTTTGCTATTTTTGCTTAGTTTCCATATTTGAGTCCCTAAATGATATATAAATGTGAATACGTGCAGAAAATCGGAGCTCGGAAATTTACGAAGTCTAATGGGCTTTTTCGAGGCCCATTAAGAAGTGAGCTACCGTGAGGCCCAAGATGAAGGCCCAAATCCATGAAGATGAAGGCCCAAATCCATGAAGAAAGGCTCAAGCCCAAGAAGAAAGGCCCAAGCCCAAGAAGAAAGGCCCAAGCCCAAGAAGGAAGGTCCAAGCCCATTTTCGGACAATCTGCCTGTGCAGATATGTCAACTTGCGAGGCCCATATCTCTCAATTACACCGTCAGATCTAGTTGTAATTTTGATACACGCTGCACATGGATGTCAGTTATTCCCAAATAAAATTTCAGAAGCATCCAACCGTTGAAACGTGCAGGATGCCGCTCTAAGTGCGCACTGCTCAGTGCTGTCCGTTTTTATTTCTTTCCTCTTCTTTTATTTTCAATGCTCCACTCACCCCTATATTCTTTCCTCTTCTTTCTGCCCACACCATTAGTGTTTAATTTCTTTTTGGTAAATAAATGGTTAATTGCCATATGATTCCATTTCCACCACCACTTACCATTTCTTTATCTCCCATTCACATTCCACTTCTTTTCCCTTTCTTTGTTTATTTCTTCCATTGTCTTCTTCTTCCTCTCCATTTTCCTATAAATAGCAGCCTATTTCTCTTCACCAATTCACAAATTCACAAATACACACCCCAATGGGGAGGGACAAACCCTCCTCTTTCTCTTCTCCATCATATTTTCCATTCTCTAGTATTTAGGGTTCTCAAGGCTTCAAGGAGGAGGAAAGGCGGCTGCACCATCACCATCATCACCATCAATTTCGTCCATCATCATCACCACCTTGCTGCACACGGTTTGGATTACTTGCTTTCAAGGATTCAAGGTTTCGTGGACTTCAAGTCTTCATGCTATTCCATATGGTGTAATCTGACTTTTCCTTTAATTATTCTTATGAATTCCTCTTTGTTGCTTGATTATTCTTTGTATTAGTTAACATGACATGATTTATATAATTTCCAGCCTATTTATATGAGTTTATTTAGTTATTGGATCCTAATTAATTAGTTCTTCTAGTAGCTTATGTGACTCTGTTTACTTGATTCTGAATTATAGAAAACTTTTATGTGTTTATGTTATAGGGATCGATACTTATAATATTTGCATATAATTGGAGCTAGAGTTAGGGATTACAATTCACCTAATAGTTTTGGAAACCTAATTCACGAGTAGTAAAGGCTTTGGACAAAGGTCGGTGTCAAATAAAAAGGATTGCGGACATATGGACTTTTCTATAATGGGTCGTGCACTTTAATTAACAACTCTTTTCTATACGTTAAATATGGTTTGATTAGCTAGCTTTCTAGACTAAGATGGCATGTTTAATTGGTTAATCTAGGTGCTTTCACTTAGGTTAATTTTCGTAGAGAGGTTTTATTTGGGGAATGGTTAGCTTCTAACTTTCCACATATGTTAATTTCGGTTTCATGGCTAGGGAACTTGGTTAATTTTCGGTCCAATAATTGGTAAACTTGTATACTTGTGGCTGAACTTTATATATTTTGTGTTTCATCCCATCTTATTTAATTTATTCTTTGTAATTTAATTTATTTATTTCATTCAATTTATCTTTTAAACCCCCCTTTACTTTGTACATATGTATATATTCTTTATACTTGTTAATAATAATTCTTTATTTTATTTAATTCTTTGTGACATTTTTTGTTAGGTACACCCTTTGATCTCCGTTGTGAACGATACCCTATTTACACCACTATACTACCGATAGGGTTTTTTTAAATTGATGCTCATTTTGAGCGTGTCACAATCCAATAGGCACATCGAAACAACATTAACCACTAAACCTCACAAGATTCACTAATTATTTCCGCTCAATGTTTAGGGTTAAGTGTTTACTCTCATAACAATTACACAAGTAGTGTTCCCATATGTTTGCTCATTAACCAACTCTCTACAATTAATCCACAAATCATTAAATCATAAGGGCTTTCAATGGTGTAATGGGGCCAAAAGGGTGAATGGTGAATAATGAATGAAGGGACTGGAAATGAAAAATGTTTCACATGTTTGCAAGACAAGTCAACGACTTTGAAACTCATACCTATGCTATACCCAGAACAACTTTCTTATTCTCCTCCAACCTTCTATTGAATACAAGAAAATATCTCTATCTTTTTTTTTTTTTTTTTTTTTTGAGGAACTTTATTCCTTATTTTTGTTTTTGATTTTTTTTTCTTTCTTTGAACAAATACAACAAAATAAAATGCACCCCCACACTTGCCTTTTGGTATATTACCATACAAATCCGAAGCATAAGAACACAAGAAGTCACTATCATCGTCTTGCAAACACAATAAAACAAGGGTGAGATGGTGTGGGTGAACAAAAGAAACGGCTAATGAGTGTTTAGTTCAAAAGGGTATTCCTAAAGTTCGTGTTTAGATGGATAGTGAATACTTTGGCCATGGTGCTCAACTAATGCCTTAATCATCTCTAATTCATCACAGATTAATAAAACGTTTCAAGTGGTCTTTGAGCAAGTTCTAGGTTCAAAACTCATGAATTGTGCACACATGAAGGACGAGTAAATGTATGAATGATGCATACATGTGAATATTCAACAGGCTCAAATCCTCACATTTTCTGGGTATGCATGACAATGTATGTTCAAATGTGCTTCTCGGATTGCAATCAATTAATCGAAACAGGTTATGTGAACATGGAAATTCGAGCAATCACAAGTTATGCATATTAAATCCAAAGAAAATCACACAAAGCCTTGACATATAATAAACATTCTCCTAATCACAACAATTAAACCCAATTCATCCTTGGGATTGGAAAGAAGAAAGCACATAACACAAATAAAACACACAACAGAAGTAAATATTTTTGTAATTTTTGATTTTTTGATTTTTTTGATTATTTTTTTAAATGATATAGCTCAAATAAACAAACAAGCACTTTCTAAGACTCGATAGCTCCAAAGCTAGTGCGAAACAAACGAGCTTACATAACTAAACATTTATTTTTTTACTTAAATTTTTAAGTTTTGAAATTTTTGATTTTTTTTTTTTTGATTTTTTTTTAAAAGATGCTACCTTACCCCCACACTTGAATCTAACATTGTCCTCAATGTTTGACAAATATTTACTGTAATGAAAAATTCAAGCATGGTGATTTATTTGAAAAATAAATAAATAAACCAAAATAAATGAAACACTATACAAACAGAAAACAAAAAGTAAAACAACAAATTTTTTTTTTAAACCAAATTTTCTATAATTTGTTTTACACGAAATAAAAAAACAAACAATTAACAAGAGTGAGAAAAAGAAAACTCCCTTTGAGGACTCCCGAGGATAACCGGAATACACCATCAAGACACCAACCTCAAGGCTCTCCGGCCTTGACTTCCAAACGTTAGCTCCAAGTGCATAATGGTATAATTTCCGATAAACCCGGATTATTTCCTATACAAAATAAAAATGTTAGTAATAAATTTACAAAATAAAAACAAAATATTTACAAAGTTAGAAATATGTCACAAATTATCTATACAAAATGAATTAATAAATTTTCCTATGTCTACGTATATTTGATTTACACAATACACTTAAGTGTACAAAACTATTTTCCTTTGCCTGAATATAGTTGAAAAAAAATGAAAGTTGATTCCAAGCGGTAACTCAAGGTGGACTTACGGCCTAGGTGCAATGCCTTGACTTAAATGACTTTCCGTGTTTTCAGAAGGCGAATGGCCAGATCATATGAGAATAAGCGAGGGGCAGGATTCATTTGGTGGACTACGGAGGCAAGCCCCTATCGACTTTCGTCTGTCTATAGTCCTCTGAATCCAAAACCTGTCACCCAGGGTCTCGACCTAGACACCATCCATGTGCCCCTTACTCAGTTGAGAAAGCACTTAAGTGTTCGACAATTCTCCAAGTGTTAATAAAGGCCGCCCTCAACCTCAAATAACCTTACGGTAAAAATGAAGGGTTTAGGCCAATATTAACAAAAGGACCTTACCTATTCCGTTCAAGTTACAACTTACAACAACAAAAAATAATCAACTATATAAAAGACACCTAAATAAATTACTACGTGTAACAAAATATCAACAAGTATAAACAAGTATTATTCACAAATATTCACAAAATAATAGTTAGGAATTTTCAATCCACGTCGACGGCGCCAAAAATTGACACGCCCAAAAGGAGCATCAATTTAAAAAAATCGCTATCGGTTGTAGTATAGTGCATAGTAGGGTATCGTTCACAACGGAGATCAAAGGGTGTACCTATCAAAAAAATGTCACAAGAATTAAATAAAATAAAGAATTATTATTAACAATTATAAAGAATATATACATATGTACAAAGTAAAAGGGGGGGATTGAGTGATAAATTGAATGAAATAAATTAATTAAATTACAAAGAATAAATAAAATATGATGATGAAACACAAAGTATATAAAGTTCAGCCACATATACACAAGTTTACCAATCATTAGACCGAAAATTAACCAAGTTCCCTAGCCATGAAACCGAAACTAACATATGTGGAATGCTGGACCGCCAATTATCATTCCCCAAATAAAACCACTTTCATGAAAATTAACCTAAGCGACCGCACCTAGATTAACCAATCAAACATGCAAAGGTAGCTTATCAAAACATGTCCAACGCATAAAAGAAGAGTTGTTAATTAAAGTGCACGACCTAGTGGGACCGCCCATCTATCCGTGATCCTTCTTATTTGTTTCCGACCTCTTTCCAAAGCCTTTACTACTTGTGAATTAGAATTAAAACCCTAATTCTAGCACCAATTATATGCAATCATCTTAAGTTTGCAACCTTAAAACAAAAACATATAAAAGTTATCTACTAAAATAGAATCAAATAAACGGAGTCACATAAGCTACTAGAAGAACTAATTAATTAGGATCCAACAATTAAATAAACCCATAAACAAAGGCTGAAAATTATATAAACCATGTCATGTTAACTAATACAAAGGATAAACAAGCAACAAAGAGGAACTCAAAAAGAATAATTAAAGAATAAGTTGAAGTACACCATATGGAAAGTAGGAAGAACTCGAAGATCACAAACTCTTAAATCCTCACGCGAGTAACTCAAAAGCCAAGATTCCCAAGGTGATGATGATGGTGGTGATGATGGTTGATGGCTGGTGGTAATGGTGTAAACAGCTCCTCTCCTCCTTGAAGACTTGAAAACCCTAAATACTAGAGAATGGAAAATATGATGTGAGATGGAGAAGAGAAAGAGGAGGGTTTGTCCCTCCCCATTGGGGTGTGTATTGGTGAATTGGTGAGAAGAATGAGGCTGCTATTTATAGGAGAATGGAGAGGAAGAAGAAGACAATGAAAGAAATAAAGAAAGAAAAGGAAGAGAAGTGGAATGTGAGTGGTAGAAAAGAAATGGTAAGTGGAATGGTGGAAATGAAGTCATATGGCAATGAACCATTTATTTAGATAAAAGAAATCAAACACTAATATTGTGGGCAGAAAGAAGAGGAAAGAATATAGGGGTGAGTGGAGCATTGAAAATAAAAGAAGAGGAAAGAAATAAAAAGCAGACAGCACTGAGCAGTGCGCACTTAGAGCGGCATAATGGACGTTCCACCGGTTGGATGATTCTGAAATTTTAATGCCGAATACCTAACATCCACATGCAGCGTGTATCAAAATTACAGCTAGATCTGACGGTGCAATTGGGAGATATGGGCTTCGCAAGTTGACTAATCTGCACAGGCAGAATGTCCGAAAATCTGGGGTTGGGCCTTTTCCCATGCTTTGTGAACTTGGGCCTTCCTTCATGGATTTGGGCCTTCCTCTTGGGTTTGGGCCCCCTTCTTGGGCCTCATGGCAGACCACCTCTTAATGGGCCTCGCAAAAGCCCATTAGACTTCGTTTCTGCACATGTTCACATTAATACATCATTTTGGACTCAAATATGGAAACTAAGCTAAAATAGCAAAGTTACAATTAAATCATAGCCAAATAGTAGGGAAAACACATTAAAAACGTCACACTTTGTGCTCCTATCAGTCAGGACCAACAAGCGAAGGGGAGATCCGAGCAAGCCCCCTGGAGTCAATCGTACCGCTGGTTGTTCCGTCGTTCATCTCTCCCATCACACCAGGATCTTTGAGTTCCTCAAAGACGTTCAGACTAGACCAATGTGGGATAGCATGTCGATGGACAGCTCGGTGCGTGTGCTAGCAAACTTTTCCATCGGTCTTGACCCGCGGAACCAGATTTCGGTGCTCGCCATAGATGGTCACAACGACTTCCTCATCCTTCAGGAGTGTTGCACCGATGCAACGGGGTCGTCTGTGATTTATGCACCGATCAACCATTCCATTTTCCAGTGTTTGCTATCTGGAGTTCAACCGGAGCCATTTCCGCTTATGTCTTCAGGCTTCTCCATTCTGCCTAACGTATCCGGAGCTGTACTTGACGGAACACTGCTGACTATAGTGTTCCAGATCTCGGTGAAGGCTACATCAGCCAAGTCTGCCGTGGAGTCGGCAACTACCCTTGTCCAGGACACACTTCAACGGATCAGAGCCGCAGTCAATTAAGGAGCAAACGTTGGATGCAAGGCCCTGCTAGCCTTGTTTGTGACTGTTGGTGACTTTCGGGAGGAACTTCACGATCTTCAAAGGGGAGTCTTTCTGTTTCCCTTTTCATTTACTTAACTGTTGTGTGTTTATTTCAGTTTGTGTGTTTACTTCTGTTTGTGTGTTTAAATTCAATAACTGTGCTTGAATTATTCATTTTCGTGAAATATCTGTCTAACATTGAGGACAATGTTTAATTCAAGTGTGGGGGAAGGTTTATTAAAAAGAAAAGAAAAAAATTTTGAAAAATTGAAAAAATTCAAAAAAATAATTTACTTGTTTTCGTTTTCTACTGTAACGGTATATCGACTAAATCATACTTACTCCCTTGGTAGCGTTGAACCTACCATTGCACTAAGTAAGTCACTGTGGTCACGTATTGTTACGTAAATTGAAAAAAATCAAAAAAATAAAAAAAATCTGAAAAATTACAAAAATATTTGCTTCTGTTTGTGTGTTTATTTGTGTTATGTGTGTTGTTTTCTTTCCAATCCCGATGATGAATTGAGTTTAATTGTTATGATTTTGAGAATGTTGATTATATGCTAAGGCTTTGTGTAATTTGCTTTGGATTTAATTTGCATAACTTGTGATTGCTCGAAATTTCATGTTCACATAACCTGTTTCGATTAGTTGATTGCAATCCGAGAAGCACATTTGAACTTACATTGTCATGCATACCCAGAAAATGTGAGGATTTGAGCCTATTGTATATTCACATGTATGCATCTTTCATACATTTACTCGTTCTTCATGTGTGCACAATTCATGAGTTTTGAACCTAGAACTTGCTCAGAGACCTCTTGAAACATTTTGTTAATCTGTAATGAATTAGAAATGAGTAAGGCATTAGTTGAGCACCATGGCCAAAATATTCACCATCCATCTAAACACGAACTTTAGGAATCCCCTTTTGAACTAAACACTCATTAGCCGTTTCTTTTGTTCACCCACACCATCTCACCCTTGTTTTATTTATGTTTGCAAGACGATGATAGTGACTTCTTGTGTTCTTATGCTTCGGGTTTTGATTTGTATGGTAGTATACCAAAAGGCAAGTGTGGGGGTGTATTTATTTTGTTGTATTTGTTCAAAGAAAGAAAAAAAAAATCAGAAATAAAAAGAAGGAATAAATTCCTCAAAGAAAAAAAAAATAGAAAAGAAAGAAAGAAAAAAAAAATGTCAGAAAGAGAAATTCCAAAAATAGAGTTATTTTCTTGTATTATTTTGAATAAAAGGTTGGAGGAAAATAAGAGTTGTTTCGGGTTTAGCATAGGTATGAGTTTCAAAGTCGTTGACTTGTCTTGCAAACATGTAAAACATTTTTCATTTCGAGTCATTTCACTTCATTTACCATTCACCACTTACCATTCATCCTTTTGTCCCTGTTTCACCTGAAAGTCCTTATGATCTGATGATTTGTAGATTAATTGTAGAGAGTTGGTCGATGAGCAAGCATATGGGAACACTACTTGTGTAATTGTTTTGAGAGTAAACAGTTAACCCTAAACACTGAGCGGAAATATTTAGTGAATCTTGTGAGTTTTAGTGGTTAATGTTGTTTCATATGTGCCTATTGGATTGCTTGACATTAATTGTATACTTGGTTTTTCACACACTTCACCCGAGCATAAATGAGATGTACATGTTAAAGACTTAGCAAATTCTTTAGCCTTGGTATATAATTTTTATTCTCCTGATTATAATTTTTTCGAACTCGCTGAGTGTTATGGTTGGAAAGAATATATGTTTTGTGTTTCCCTTTTCTGTTTTGTGTTTTTCTGTTTTAAGTTTCGTGTTTGCTAGGGGACTAGCAATAGCTAAGTGTGGGGGTATTTGATAGGTGCATAAATGTACAACTTTTTATATCAATTCCTCTACATTTTTGTTGTTAGTTTCTCATAAATTTATGTTATTTAATTAGTTTTTGTGTTTGTAGGTTTCCTATTGCAAATAAAGAGAAAATAAGATAACTTGAGGAAAATAAACAATGTGTTGGAAATTTACGAAGTCTAATGGGCTTTCTCGAGGCCCATTAAGAGGTGCGCTGCCGTGAGCCCAAGATGAAGGCCCAAATCCATGAAGAAAGGCCCAATTCCAAGAGAAAGGCCCAATTCCAAGATGAAGGCCCAAGCCCAAGAAGGAAGGCCCAAGTTCACAAAGCATGAGGAAAGGCCCAAGCCCAGATTTTCGGACAATCTGCCTGTGCAGATAGGTCAACTTGCGAGGCCCATATCTCCCAATTGCACCGTTGGATCCAGCTGTAATTTTGATACACGCTGCATGTGTGTGTTATATATTCTGTATTAAAATTTGAGAAGCATCCAACCGTTGAAACGTGTAGGATTCCGTTCTAAGTGCGCACTGCTCAGTGCTGTCTACTTTCCAATTCTTTCTTCTTCTTTTATTCTCAATGCTCCACTCACCACCATATTTCCACCCATCTCACCACACTATCTTTGTTTCTTTCTTCCCACACTATTAGTGTTTAATTTCTTTTTGGTAAATAAATGGTTAATTGCCATATGATTCCATTTCCACCACCACTTACCATTTCTTTATCTCCCATTCACATTCCACTTCTTTTCCCTTTCTTTGTTTATTTCTTCCATTGTCTTCTTCTTCCTCTCCATTTTCCTATAAATAGGAGCCTATTTCTCTTCACCAATTCACCAATTCACACCCCAATGGGGAGGGACAAACCCTCCTCTTTCTCTTCTCCATCATATTTTCCATTCTCTAGTATTTAAGGTTCTCAAGGCTTCAAGGAGGAGGAAAGGCGGCTGCACCATCACCATCATCACCATCAATTTCGTCCATCATCATCACCACCTTGCTGCACACGGTTTGGATTACTTGCTTTCAAGGATTCAAGGTTTCGTGGTCTTCAAGTCTTCATGCTATTCCATATGGTGTAATCTGACTTTTCCTTTAATTATTCTTATGAATTCCTCTTTGTTGCTTGATTATTCTTTGTATTAGTTAACATGACATGATTTATATAATTTCCAGCCTATTTATATGAGTTTATTTAGTTATTGGATCCTAATTAATTAGTTCTTCTAGTAGCTTATGTGACTCTGTTTACTTGATTCTGAATTATAGAAAACTTTTATGTGTTTATGTTATAGGGATCGATACTTATAATATTTGCATATAATTGGAGCTAGAGTTAGGGATTACAATTCACCTAATAGTTTTGGAAACCTAATTCACGAGTAGTAAAGGCTTTGGACAAAGGTCGGTGTCAAATAAAAAGGATTGCGGGCATATGGACTTTTCATAATGGGTCGTGCACTTTGATTAACAACTCTTCTTCTATGCATTAAACATGGTTTGACTAGCTAGCTTTCTAGACTAAGATGACATGTTTAATTGGTTAATCTAGGTGCTTTCACTTAGGTTAATTTTCGTAGAGATGTTTTATTTGGGGAATGGTTAGCTTCTAACTTGCCACATATGTTAATTTCGGTTTCATGGCTAGGGAACTTGGTTAATTTTCGGTCCAATGATTAATAAACTTGTGTATATGTGGCTGAACTTTATATACTTTGTGTTTCATCCCATCTCATTTAATTTATTCTTTGTAGTTTAATTAATTTATTTCATTCAATTTATCTCTTAAACCCCCTTACTTTGTACATATGTATATATTTATACTTTATACATGTTAATAATAATTCTTTATTTTATTTAATTCTTTGTGACAATTTTTTGTTAGGTACACCCTTTGATCTCCGTTGTGAACGATACCCTACTTACACCACTATACTACCGATAGGGTTTTTTTAAATTGATCCTCCTTTTGGGCGTGTCAATTTTTGAGGACTTGCAATGGTGTAATGGGGACCAAACTCGGCTTGTCGTTGGAGGGTTGAGATCCAACGCTTTGCACCAAAAGCGAACCCAGAATGGACAAAGGGTTCGAAAATGGCCTTCATCTCCTTCTCGCGCACATCCACGTGCTCCACCCAAGTAACTAAGGAAGATCCATTCTGCAAGTCTCGAATCAAACATCCGGAGGGGCGTTTTCGGCAAATCGATCTCACGGAAGGCTTTGGATTTGAACGCAATTCATCCACGGAGACATCCACGACGATCCAACTTCCATCCAGTTGTAATTGAGAGTACCGAACGAACTGGACTTCACGAGTCGAAACGATGTGAGATGGCACCAGAAACTCGGCCGACATCACTTGCTTCTGGTCCTCGTAGCCTACTGCGTTGTCGGAGGGTAGGATCTCCAACATCTGAGCGTTTGTGACCATGCTACAGAAGACGGGCAACCATCGACCAACATCCATTAAGATTTCAACGATGGTGGTTGGATGAAGGTGAATGGTTGCAGAGTGTCTCGAGGATTCCGATTTGAAGTATGGCGCAGGCTCGCCACGTTGAAACACTCGCAAGTACTCGGCGCGGTTAAGAGTTTCGGGATGAATGGAAGTATCGGGAGTCGGTGAACATATCCACAAAGGAAATCCGGCAGTGGCCATGAGCAGGAGCTCGTGTTTGGCCTTACGGACGATATCCGAGATCAAGTCGGTGTGGACTCCGACAAGATCATGAGCAGGTCCGGGAAAGGTGTCAGATGGCAAAGGTATGGATGGGCGATCGACAAGGGTAGGCATGAGGCTCCGCACATCCCTTCTTAAGTGGTCCATGTCGATGGAATGGTCGGACAACTCGAGAATAGGCTCTTGTTGTTGAGGAACAACTTCGAGCCTTCGCTGTGGCACATCTGAGTGCGGAACAGGACCTCCGCAATTGGGACAGATGCCGCTGTGGAGAGCATCAACGAGTCTTTGATTCTGCATTTGAAGCTCCTCGTTTTTGCTCACCAGCTGATCGTTTCTTTTCTCTAGCTCGGCAATACGCTGCTCGGAAGACTGGATACCGAACTTTTTCCTATTTCTCGACCCCCAATAATAGACTTGGTCCTCCTCAAGTCCGATTTTCGGACCAAATCGTTCTCGTTGTGGCTTGGTGGGGTGAGAATACACCGCAAAGAAAGCCGCAAGTGCATCTCTCTGAGCTTTGCTGTACTTCGACCTCGGAAGTCTCCTATAGACAGGAGCGGCTTCCGGCTCAATAGGTGGATCAGCAACCAAGATTGGTGCTTGGGGTAGTGGTTGCGGTTGTGGTAGTGGCTCGGTCGGCATGCTAGCATCGGCGCTATTGAGCATGCTCGGTGGAATTATTTCAGCCAGACCTTCAAAGATTGGGTTCTCTGAAGGACCTGCCTGAAACAAATCGTTGAAAGAGTTAACTCTTTTGGCCATTTTTGGGTTGGGAATGGAGGATAGCTTCTGGGATTTGGGAGGTTTTCTGGGAAAAACTCAAGAACACGAAGAACACGAGAGAGAGAAAACGAGAGAGAGAGAGAGACTAAGGGAAACCTAAGGAAATGCGTGAAATGAAACACACGAACAGAAGGGAAGGGAAGGGAACGGACGCACGCTCGCACACGTGCCACAGACAGAAGACCCGTAATTTCCGGATCGAGCGACGAAAGTCGTAAAGTCTACAGTAGACACGCACGCGGTTTATTAAACAATTCGGCCGACGCAAAAGTCGTGCGTCGGCCCAATCACATTTTTTCTTGATTTTCGATTTTTTATTTTTTTATTTTTTTAATACTTTACGAAAAGTCGTTGATAGGAGCACAAAGTGTGACGTTTTTAATGTGTTTTCCCTACTACTTGGCTATGATTTA
Source organism: Rubus idaeus (assembly GCA_030142095.1). NCBI lineage: Eukaryota > Viridiplantae > Streptophyta > Magnoliopsida > Rosales > Rosaceae > Rubus > Rubus idaeus. Next base: position 13,678,395 of record CM057968.1, on the reverse strand, counting down.
ATTGTAACTTTGCTATTTTAGCTTAGTTTCCATATTTGAGTCCAAAATGATGTATTAATGTGAACATGTGCAGAAACGAAGTCTAATGGGCTTTTGCGAGGCCCATTAAGAGGTGGTCTACCATGAGCCCCAAGATGAAGGCCCAAGCCCATGAAGGAAGGCCCAAGCCCAAGATGGAAGGCCCAAATCCATGAAGGAAGGCCTAAGTTCACAAAGCATGAGGAAAGGCCCAAGCCCAGATTTTCGGACATTCTGCCTGTGCAGATCAGTCAACTTGCGAAGCCCATATCTCTCAATTTCACCGTCAGATCTAGCTGTAATTTTGATACACGCTGCATGTGGATGTTAGGTATTCGGCATTAAAATTTCAGAATCATCCAACCGGTGGAACGTCCATTATGCCGCTCTAAGTGCGCACTGCTCAGTGCTGTCTGCTTTTTATTTCTTTCCTCTTCTTTTATTTTCAATGCTCCACTCACCCCTATATTCTTTCCTCTTCTTTCTACCCACAATATTAGTGTTTGATTTCTTTTATCTAAATAAATGGTTCATTGCCATATGACTTCATTTCCACCATTCCACTTACCATTTCTTTTCTACCACTCACATTCCACTTCTCTTCCTTTTCTTTCTTTATTTCTTTCATTGTCTTCTTCTTCCTCTCCATTCTCCTATAAATAGCAGCCTCATTCTTCTCACCAATACACACCCCAATGGGGAGGGACAAACCCTCCTCTTTCTCTTCTCCATCTCACATCATATTTTCCATTCTCTAGTATTTAGGGTTTTCAAGTCTTCAAGGAGGAGAGGAGCTGTTTACACCATTACCACCAGCCATCAACCATCATCACCACCATCATCATCACCTTGGGAATCTCGGCTTTTGAGTTACTCGCGTGAGGATTTAAGAGTTTGTGATCTTCGAGTTCTTCCTACTTTCCATATGGTGTACTTCAACTTATTCTTTAATTACTCTTTTTGAGTTCCTCTTTGTTGCTTGATTATTCTTTGTATTAGTTAACATGACATGATTTATATAATTTTCAGCCTATATTTATAAGTTTATTTGATTGTTAGATCCTAATTAATTAGTTCTTCTAGCAGCTTATGTGACTCCGTTTATTTGATTCGGTTTTATTGAATCTTTTATGTGTTCTTGTTTTAAGGTTTGAAACTTAAGATGATTGCATGTAATTGGTGCTAGAATTAGGGTTTTAATTCTAATTCACAAGTAGTAAAGGCTTATCAAACGGGTCGGAATCAAAATAAGAAGGATCGCGGATAGACGAGCGTTCGCTAGGTCGCGCACTTTAATTAACAACTCTTCTCCTATGCGTTAGATATGTTATTGATTGATCACCTTTGCATGTTTAATTGTTTAATCTAGATGAGCGTTCACTAGGTTAATTTTCATGGAAGAGGTTTTATTTGGGGAATGATAACCCGTGTGGGCATTCCACATATGTTAGTTTCGGTTTCATGGCTAGGGAACTTGGTTAATTTTCGGTCTAATGATTGGTAAACTTGTGTATATGTGGCTGAACTTTATATACTTTGTGTTTCATCATCATATTTTATTTATTCTTTGTAATTTAATTAATTTATTTCATTCAATTTATCTCTCAATTCCCCTTTTTACTTTGTACATATGTATATATTTATACTTTATACTTGTTAATAATAATTCTTTATTTTATTTAATTCTTTGTGACATTTTTTGTTAGGTACACCCTTTGATCTCCGTTGTGAACGATACCCTACTATGCACTATACTACTACCGATAGGGTTTTTTTAAATTGAAGCTCCTTTTGAGCGTGTCAATTTTTGGCGCCGTCGACGTGGATTGAAAATATTCCTAACCTAATATTTTTTTTGTGAATACTGTTTATAATTTTTTGTAATTATTACTGTTTTTATTACTTGTATATAATTACTGTTTACTTTTTATTGTTTATAATTTTACTATTTTTTTAACTGTTCATATTACTTGTATATATTACTTGTGAATAGTTGTTGTTATTACTTGTTTTTAATACTTGTTCATATTTTGTTACACTTAGTAATTTATTTAGGTGTCTTTTATATAGTTGATTATTTTTTTGTTGTTGTAAGTTGTAACTTGAACGGAATAGGTAAGGTCCTTTTATTAATATTGGCCTAAACCCTTCATTTGTACCGTAAGGTCACTTGAGGTTGAGGGCGGCCTTTATTAACACTTGGAGAATTGTCGAACACTTAAGTGCTTTCTCAACTGAGTAAGGGGCACATGAATGGTGTCTAGATATGATCGAGACCCTGGGTGACGGGTTTGTAAAATTGGATTCAGAGGACTAGTCCACTAAATGAATCCTGCCTCTTGCTTATCTCTTGTGATCTGGCCATTCGCCTTCTGAAAACACGGAACGTCATTTAAGTCAAGGCATTGCACCTAGGCCGTAAGTCCACCTTGAGTTACCGCTTGGAATCAACTTTCATTTTTTTTCAACTATATTAAGACAAAGGAAAATGTTTTTGTACACTTTAGGTATATTGGATTAAACATGACTTTAAGATGGGTAGCTGTTTCAGTCCCATTGCACATTGAAGTCCTCTGTTCCCGTACCTAAGTGTATTGTGTAAATAAAATTTACTTAGACATAGGAAAATTTATTTATTCATTTTGTATAGATAATTTGTGATACATTTTTAACATTGTAAATATTTGTTTTTATTTTGTAAATTTTATTACTAACTTTTTCATGTTGTATAGGAAATAATCCGGGTTTATCGGAAAATTATACCACATACATCGGAGCATACGTTTGGAAGTCAAGGTTGAAAAACCTTGAGGTTGATGTCTTGTTGGTGATTTTTCGGTTTTCTCGGGAGTAAAAAGGTAAGTTTTCTTTTCACTCTTTTTATTTGTTTAAAAAAAAAAAAAAAATAGAAAATTTGTAATTGTAAATAAAAAAAAAAAATTGTGTTTGTTTTTGTTTTACTGTTTTGTAATTTTTACTGTTTATAATTACTGTTTGTTTTATTTTTGGGCTTGTTGTTTGTTTGTTATTGGGCCTTAGGCCCGTTTGTGTGATTGGTTAGGGTTTTAGGTTTCGAAAAGAAAAATAAAAAAATAAAAAATAAAAAATTTGGCCCATTGGGCCCGTATCATTCCCGAAGCCTGAAACCCGTAACCCAAGCCCATTTAGTGTGTCGGGCCTGTTCGTTTTTAGGCCCATTAGTTTAAGCTCACCAATAATGGCCCGTTCTCTACGCGGCCAGGCCCACTTTAAGGCCCAGACCATTCCGGTGGCCCAGGCCCGTTTAAAGTGTCGGCAACCGTTAGCGCGTGTGCTACGTGTTTTCACTTTGTTCACTTTACGACTTTCGCGTAAAGATTTGGTTAAATAAAAAGAAAAATTCTTATTGGACCGTCCCGCGACTTTCGCGTCGGCACGATAATTAAAAAAAAATAAAAAAATAAAAAATGAAAAAAAAAATTTGATTGGGCCGACGGACGACTTTTGCGTCGGCCGATTTGTTTAATAATCCGCGTGCGTGTCAACTGTAGCCTTTGCGACTTTCGTCGCTCGATCCGCATTTTGCGGATGCGTATCTGTGGCACGTGTGCGTACGTGCGTCTGTTCCTTTCCCTTGGTTTGTGTCTATGTGCTTCATTCCATTCATTTTGCATTCATTTTCACTTAGTTCCCTTTTAGTCTCTCTAAATTTTCTCTCGTTTGTTCATCTTGTTCTTCACTTGTCCTTCGTTGTTGTTAGTTATTTTTCCGAAAGCTATCCTCCCTCCCAACCTAGAAATGGCCAAAAGAGTGAATTCTTTCGGTGAGTTGTTTCATTCTAGTCCTCCGGAGAGTGATTTCTTTGAAGGCTTGGATGAAATCATTCCACCAAGCATTCTAGATACGGTTAATGCTAGCATGCCGGATGTGCCGGAACCGGAACCAGAACCACAAGCACCAATCCGAGCTGCTGATCCACGGGTTGTTGTTGTTCTTGGTCCTTCCCGAAGCGTACGAGAGGCCCGAGGACGAGATTCACCAAGGACCAAAATGATGCGTTGACCGAGTTCTACACGGTGAATCCTCACCCACTCAAACTGCACGAGCAAGGTTTGCTATAGAACTCGGGTTAACGAAAATAAGGTCTACAACTGGGGAAGGAGATTTCATGATAAGCACGGTATCCGTCGGAGGAGCAGATTTATGCCGATCTAATAAGAAGAAACGAGGAGCTGATGAGTAAGAATGAGGAGCTTCAAGAGCAGAACCAGAAACTCATCGATGCTCTTCACGGCGGCATTTGTCCCCGGTGTGGAGGTCCTGTTCCGCACCCGGATGTGCATCGATCAAGATTCGAAGTTGTTCCTCCGGAGCCTCTTCTTGTCTTGTCCGATGATTCAATCGACATGGATGACTTGCGAAGGGATGTGCGGAGCCTCGTACCAACATTACTCGAGCGCTCATCCTCTCATGTGCCATCGACAACATTCCGGGACCTGCTCGCTGATCTCGTTGGGTTTCATTCCGACCGGATCGCCGATATCGTGAACAAAGCCAAAGACGAACTCGTGTTCTTGGTCGGCTGCTGGTTTTCCCCTATGGATCTATTCCTCAAATCCCAGCACTTCCATTCATCCCGAAACTCTTAATCATGCCGAGTACTTGCGAGTGTCTCAACGAGGCGAGCCTCACACCATATTTCATATCGAAGCCTCGAGACACTCGGCGAACCATTCACTCGAATCCGACCACCATCGTTCGGATTTTAATGGATGTTGGTCAATGGTTGCTCGTCTTCGTAGCTTGGTCACCAATGCCCATACCTTGGAGGTCCTGTTCTCCGGGATAGAAGAAAGCTACAAGGAGCGAGTGCAAGTGATGTCTGCCGAGTTTCTAGTGCCAACACACAATGTTTCAACTCGTGAAGTCCAGTTTGTTCGTTCCTCTCACCAACAATTGGATGGAAATTGGATTGTTGTGGATGTCTCTGTGGATGAAATGAGCTCAAATCCAAGGCCTTCCGTGAGATCAAGATGCCGAAAACGTCCTTCCGGATGCTTGATACGGGATTTGCAGAATGGATCTTCCTTTGTCACGTGGGTGGAGCATGTTGATGTGCGAGAAAAAGATTTAACCCCCTTATTTAAACCATTTGTTGAATCAGGTTTTGCATATGGAGCGAAGCGTTGGTTGGCACCTCTTCAACGACATGCCGAGCGCTACATGTGCGTGATGGGGATTCACACTTCACCCAGTGACTCAATCATTTCACCGGGAGGGAGAAGAAGCCTTGCTAAGATGGCAAACCAGATGGCGGTAAGTTTCTTCAACGACATCACCAACTCAACTTACCATCATTGGACTGCATCAAACAAAACGGGAGACGCACATATGGAGGTCGGGACCAACAAGCGAAGGGGTGATCCTAGCCAACCCCTTGGACTCGATCGTCTTCTGCGGCTGTTCTGTCAAGCACTTCTCCCATCACACAAGAATCTTTGATTTTATCGAGAGACGTACGGACAAGGCATTTATGGGATAGTGTGTCGATAGACGGTTCGATACATGTGCTTACAAACTTCACCACTGGCCTTGACCCACGAAATTCTATCTCCGTTTTGGGCATAAGTAATCACGTCGACTTCCTCATACTCCGGGAGTGCTTCACGGATTCAACGGGGTCGTACGTGATTTATGCGCCTATCGATCAAGCAAGCTTCCGGTCCATGTTATGTGGAGTTGACCCGAGCCTTTTCAATTGATGTCATCCGGCTTCTCCATTCTGCCTGATGTATCCGGAGACGTACTTGATGGAACTCTACGACGTTAGTGTTCCGGATCTCGGTGAAGGCAATTTCAGCAAGACGTCTTGTGGATTTGGCAACGGGCACGGTCCGGGACACGCTCAAAAAGATCAAAGCCGCGATCAACTAAGGAGCAAACGTTGGATGCAAGGCCCTGCTAGCCTTGTTTGTGACTGTTGGTGACTACCTTCGGGAGGAGCTTCACGATCTTCAAAGGGGAGTCTTTCTGTTTCCCTTTTCATTTACTTAAGCTGTTGTGTGTTTATTTTTGTTGGTGTGTTTACTTCTGTTTGTGTGTTTAAATTCAATAACCATGCTTGAATTATTCATTTTCGTGAAATATTTGTCTAACATTGAGGACAATGTTTAATTCAAGTGTGGGGGGAAGGTTTATAGAAAAGAAAAGAAAAAAAAATTCAAAAATTCAAAAAAATAATTTACTTGTGTTTGTTTTCTACGGTAACAATATATCGACTAGATCATACTTACTCCCTTGGTAGCGTTGAACCTACCATTGCACTTAGTAAGTCACTGTGGTCACGTATTGTTACCCTAAAAAAAAAAATTGAAAAAGAAAAAAAAAATAGTTTTGTAAGCTCGTTTGTTTCGCACTGGCTTTGGAGCTATCGAGTCTTAGAAAGTGCTTGTTTGTTTATTTGAGCTATATCAAAAAAAAAAATATAATCAAAAAAATCAAAAAATCAAAAATGACAAAAATATTTGCTTCTGTTTTGTGTGTTATTGTTTGTTTTGTGCTTTGTTCTTTCCAATTCCGATGATGAATTGAGTTTAATTGTTATGATTTGGAAAATGTTGGTTATATGCTAAGGCTTTGTGTAGTTTACTTTGGATTTAATATGCATAACTTGTGATTGCTCGAATTTCCATGTTCACATAACCTGTTTCGATTAATTGATTGCAATCCGAGAAGCACATTTAAACATACATTGTCATGCATACCCAGAAAATGTGAGGATTTGAGCCTGTTGAATATTCACATGTATGCATATTTCATACATTTACTCGTTCTTCATGTGTGCACAATTCATGAGTTTTGAACCTAGAACTTGCTCAGAGACCACTTGAAACATTTTGTTAATCTGTGATGAATTAGAGATGATTAAGGCAATAGAAAAGCACCATGGCCAAACTGACTTACAGCCCTGTAAACACTAATCCTTTAGGTTAACCTCTTTTGAGCCTAACATGTTTTTAGCCTTTTTCTTTGTTAACCCGCTTACTCCTAACCTGTTTTTAGCTTAAACACTAACCTGCCTTTGTTCCATCATGTGTTAAAGAGACAATTTTGTGACTTGTGGTGGTATTTTGTGCTTGAAAAGTCTTCTGGTTTGTGAAAGAAGTAAGTGTGGGGGTGTTGTAAAAAAAAAAAAAATTGTTGTGTAAAAAAAAAAAATTTACAAAAAAAAAAAGAAAAAAAAAAAAAAGAAGAAAAAAAAGAGAAAGAATAAGAAGTTTTTGTTCAGAAAGTGTGAAAGATTGGAAGTGAATAAAAGTTTGGTTGTTTGATTGTTTAAGCATATAGAAAACAAGTCACAAAATTGTTTTGTGGAACACTCGGGACATTTTGTTTTTCCTTTCCCTTCGTTTCTTTTAACCCCTAACATTTGGCCCCATTACACCATTGAAAGTCCTTATGATTTAATGATTTGTGGATTAATTGTAGAGAGCTGGTTAATGAGCAAGCTTATGGGAACGTTACTTGTGCAATTGTTATGAGAGTAAACACTTAACCCTAAACACTGAGCGGAAATATTTAGTGATCATTGTGAGCTTTAGTGGTTAATGTTGTTTCGATGTGCCTATTGGATTGCATGAGATTAATTGTACACTTGGTTTTCACACACTTCACCCGAGCATAAATGAGATGTGCATGTTAAAGACTTAGCAAATTCTTTAGCCTTGGTATATAATTTTTATTCTCTTGATTATAACTCTTCTGAACTCGCTGAGGGTTATGGTTGGAAAGACCATTTTGTTTTGTGTTTCGTTTTCTGTTTTGTGTTGTTCTGTTTTAAAGTTGTGTGTTTGCTAGAGGACTAGCAATAGCTAAGTGTGGGGGAATTTGATAGGAGCACAAAGTGTGACGTTTTTAATGTGTTTTCCCTACTACTTGGCTATGATTTAATTGTAACTTTGCTATTTTAGCTTAGTTTCCATATTTGAGTCCAAAATGATGTATTAATGTGAACATGTGCAGAAACGAAGTCTAATGGGCTTTTGCGAGGCCCATTAAGAGGTGGTCTACCATGAGCCCCAAGATGAAGGCCCAAGCCCATGAAGGAAGGCCCAAGCCCAAGATGGAAGGCCCAAATCCATGAAGGAAGGCCTAAGTTCACAAAGCATGAGGAAAGGCCCAAGCCCAGATTTTCGGACATTCTGCCTGTGCAGATCAGTCAACTTGCGAAGCCCATATCTCTGAATTTCACCGTCAGATCTAGCTGTAATTTTGATACACGCTGCATGTGGATGTTAGGTATTCGGCATTACAATTTCAGAATCATCCAACCGGTGGAACGTCCATTATGCCGCTCTAAGTGCGCACTGCTCAGTGCTGTCTGCTTTTTATTTCTTTCCTCTTCTTTTATTTTCAATGCTCCACTCACCCCTATATTCTTTCCTCTTCTTTCTACCCACAATATTAGTGTTTGATTTCTTTTATCTAAATAAATGGTTCATTGCCATATGACTTCATTTCCACCATTCCACTTACCATTTCTTTTCTACCACTCACATTCCACTTCTCTTCCTTTTCTTTCTTTATTTCTTTCATTGTCTTCTTCTTCCTCTCCATTCTCCTATAAATAGCAGCCTCATTCTTCTCACCAATACACACCCCAATGGGGAGGGACAAACCCTCCTCTTTCTCTTCTCCATCTCACATCATATTTTCCATTCTCTAGTATTTAGGGTTTTCAAGTCTTCAAGGAGGAGAGGAGCTGTTTACACCATTACCACCAGCCATCAACCATCATCACCACCATCATCATCACCTTGGGAATCTCGGCTTTTGAGTTACTCGCGTGAGGATTTAAGAGTTTGTGATCTTCGAGTTCTTCCTACTTTCCATATGGTGTACTTCAACTTATTCTTTAATTACTCTTTTTGAGTTCCTCTTTGTTGCTTGATTATTCTTTGTATTAGTTAACATGACATGATTTATATAATTTTCAGCCTATATTTATGAGTTTATTTGATTGTTAGATCCTAATTAATTAGTTCTTCTAGCAGCTTATGTGACTCCGTTTATTTGATTCGGTTTTATTGAATCTTTTATGTGTTCTTGTTTTAAGGTTTGAAACTTAAGATGATTGCATGTAATTGGTGCTAGAATTAGGGTTTTAATTCTAATTCACAAGTAGTAAAGGCTTATCAAACGGGTCGGAATCAAAATAAGAAGGATCGCGGATAGACGAGCGTTCGCTAGGTCGCGCACTTTAATTAACAACTCTTCTCCTATGCGTTAGATATGTTATTGATTGATCACCTTTGCATGTTTAATTGTTTAATCTAGATGAGCGTTCACTAGGTTAATTTTCATGGAAGAGGTTTTATTTGGGGAATGATAACCCGTGTGGGCATTCCACATATGTTAGTTTCGGTTTCATGGCTAGGGAACTTGGTTAATTTTCGGTCTAATGATTGGTAAACTTGTGTATATGTGGCTGAACTTTATATACTTTGTGTTTCATCATCATATTTTATTTATTCTTTGTAATTTAATTAATTTATTTCATTCAATTTATCTCTCAATTCCCCTTTTTACTTTGTACATATGTATATATTTATACTTTATACTTGTTAATAATAATTCTTTATTTTATTTAATTCTTTGTGACATTTTTTGTTAGGTACACCCTTTGATCTCCGTTGTGAACGATACCCTACTATGCACTATACTACTACCGATAGGGTTTTTTTAAATTGAAGCTCCTTTTGAGCGTGTCAGTCGTTAAGTGAACAGTGAAAACGCGTAGCACACGCGCTTGCCGACACTTTAAACGGGCCTGGGCCATCGAAATGGTTTGGGCCTTAAAGTGGGCCTGGGCCAAAGAAAACTCCGGCCCATTATTGGTGAGCTTAAACTATTGGGCCTAAAAACGAACAGACCCGACACACTAATGGGCTTGGGTTACGGGTTTTGGGCTTCGTGAATGACACGAGCCCAATGGGCCAAAATTTATTTATTTTTATTTTTTATTTTTATTTTTATTTTACGAAACCTAAAACACTAACCAATCACACAAACGGGCCTAAGGCCCAATAACAAATAAACAACAAACAAGCCCACAAGTAAAACAAACAGTAAAAATAAACAATTTCAAAACAGAAAAACAAAAACAAGCACTCTTTTTTTTTTATTTTTTTTTTTTATTTACAATTACAAATTTTATTATTTTTTTTTTTTTTTTATTTTAAATAAATAACGAGAGTGAAAAGAAAACTTACCTTTTTACTCCCGAGGAAACCGAAAAAATCACCAACAAGACATCAACCTCAAGGTTTTTTAACCTTGACTTCCTAAACGTATGCTCCGATGTATGTGGTAAAATTTCCGATAAACCCGCATTATTTCCTATAAAAATGAAAAGGTTAGTAATAAAATTTACAAAATCAAACAAAATATTTACAAAGTTAAAAATGTGTCACAAATTATCTATACAAAATAAATGAATAAATTTTCCTATGTCTACGTATATTTTATTTACACAATACACTTAAGTGTACAAAAATATTTTCTTTTGTCTGAATATAGTTGAAAAAAAATGAAAGTTGATTCCAAGCGGTAACTCAAGGTGGACTTACGGCCTAGGTGCAATGCCTTGACTTAAATGACTTTCCGTGTTTTCAGAAGGCGAATGGCCAGATCACAAGAGATAAGCGAGAGGCAGGATTCATTTAGTGGACAAGTCCTCTGAATCCAATTTTACAAACCCGTCACCCAGAGTCTTGATCATATCTAGACACCATTCATGTGCCCCTTACTCAGTTGAGAAAGCACTTAAGTGTTCGACAATTCTCCAAGTGTTAATAAAGGCCGCCCTCAACCTCAAATAACCTTACGGTAAAAATGAAGGGTTTAGGCCAATATTAACAAAAGGACCTTACCTAATCCGTTCAAGTTACAACTTACAACAACAAAAAATAATCAACTATATAAAAGACACCTAAATATAATTACTAAGTGTAAAAATATAAACAAGTATAATTAGTGAGTATAAATAAAATTAACAAGTATTATTTACAAATAGTAAAAAGTCAATAGTAAAAAGTCAACAGTCAATAGTAAAAAGTCAATAGTAAAAACAATCCCCGGCGAGCCGGCGCCAAAATGATTTGAGGTTTTTCACCTACGTCATTAATTTATTACCTAAATTCCTAACAGTTGTCGTTGTAAAGTATAATGGGAAATAAAGGTTTTTCCCACAGAAGATTGTTATATTTACTTTTTAATGTCACGAAAAAATAAATTAAATAAATAATTATATTTACAAGTATAAAGAATAAAGAATATATATATATAAACAAAATTAAATAAACTATACAGTATTGTTTCTATTTACAAAAATATACATTATATACAAAAGTATTTTTGGGGGTTTATGATAATTTTGAAAACAATAAATAAATATTTTTGGATTTTTATTATTTTTGAAAACAAGAAACACACACAAATATTGTTTTGAAGATTAACCAACTCCCTAGCCATGAATCCGAAACTAACACATGTAGAATGCCTACGCAGGTTATCATTCCCCAAATAAACTTCTCCCATGAAATCAACCTAGTGAACGCTCATCTAGATTAAACAATTAAACATGCAAAGGTGATTAATCTAAACATGTCTAACGCATAGAAAAAGAGTTGCTAATTCAAGTGCGCGACCTAGCGAACGCTCGTCTATCCGCGATCCTTATTATTTAGTTTCAACATTAAAGATAAAACTAAACAAACAAAATTCACATAAGCTGCTAGAAGAATTAATCAACTTCAATCCAATTTATTACACAAAATAGAAAATAAAACAAACAATAACATTTCCCAAAATTATTCACGAATAGTTAATTAAACAAAAATAAAATATAATAAATAAACGAGTTTGGGAAAAATGTTACTGTTGTGTCCATGAAAATGGACACTGTCTGGCAGGCGAAGGTGGCGGGATTTGTTGGTGAAGCTAGCAGCCAAAGAGGAGCTCGGTGGTGGAGCTGAAAAATCCAAAATCCAAAATTCAAAATAAAACAAAACAAAACTAAATAAACAAACAAATAGAAATAAATATAAAATCAAATAAATATAAATATAAAATATAAACCTAAAAATAAATATAAATATAAATATAAACAGAAATAGAAATATAAACAAGGGAAAATAAAATGGAGATTTAATTTTCGTTTCGCCACCGCGTGTGGTGGTTGCGCCGCCTTATGTGGTGGTTCGCCGACAAACTTGCCGGAATTCGGAACGGTTTCCGAAATCTTCGTACAATATTTTATTCCACAAATGAAAGTCACGGTTGACTTTCCGAATTACGCTGTAAATCTCCAAAATTCACCTTTATGTGTAAATTAGCATTTTTCACATATTTTCCCTAAAAACACGAAAACAAACATTAAACAAACAATTAAGCTTTCGGAATAGCAAAATCCAGTAATTAAAGGCACTTTGTGAACATATTTTACGTTCACATCAGTCCATTCCGTTCCCTTCCCCTTCGGTTTGCGTTAGTTCCCTTAGGTCATTTCACGCGTTTTCCCTTAGACTCTCTCTCATTCTCTCTCATTTTCTCTCGTTGTTCTTCATCTGTTCTTCGTGTTCTTCCGTTTTTCCCAGAAAACCTCCCAAATCCCAGAAGCATTTCCTCCTTCCCAACCCAAAAATGGCCAAAAGAGTGAATTCTTTCAGTGATTTGTTTCAGGCAGGTCCTTCAGAGAACCCAATCTTTGAAGGTCTGGCTGAAATAATTCCACCGAGCATGCTCAATAGCGCCGATGCTAGCGTGCCGACCGAGCCACAACCACAACCGCAACCGCAACCACTACCCCAAGCACCAATCCTGGTTGCTGATCCACCAGCCGAGCCGGAAGCCGCTCCTGTCTATAGGAGACTTCCGAGGACAAAGTACACCAAGGCTCAGAGAGATGCACTGGCTGCTTTCTTTGCGGTGTATTCTCACCCCACCAAGCCACAAAGAGAAAGATTTGGTCCGAAAATTGGACTAGAGGAGGACCAAGTCTATTATTGGGGGTCGAGAAATAGGAAGAAGTTCGGTATCCAGACTTCTGAGCAGCGTATCGCCGAGCTAGAGAGAAGAAACGATCAGCTGGTGAGCAAGAACGAGGAGCTTCAAATGCAGAATCAACGACTCGTCGATGCTCTCCACAGCGGCATCTGTCCCAATTGCGGAGGTCCTGTTCCGCACTCAGATGTGCCTAGGCGAAGGCTCGAAGTTGTTCCTCCACAACAAGAGCCTCTTCTCGAGTTGTCCGATGATTCCATCGACATGGACCACTTGAGACGGGATGTGCGGAGCCTCATGCCAACATTTGTCGAGCGCCCATCCATACCTTTGCCATCTGACACCCTTCCCGGACCTGCTCATGATCTTGTCGGAGTCCACACCGACTTGATCTCGGATATCGCCCGCAAGGCCAAAGACGAGCTCTTGCTCATGGCCACTGCTGGATTTCCTCTGTGGATAACTTCACCGACTCCCGACACGTCTATTCATCCCGAGACTCTTAATAGGGCCGAGTACTTGCGAGTGTTTCAACGTGCTGAACCTGCACCGTACTTCAAAGCCGAATCCTCGAGACACTCGGCAACCATCCATCTTTATCCGACCACCATCGTTCAAATTCTCATGGATGTTGGTCGATGGTTGCCAGTCTTCTGTAGCATGATTACAAACGCCCAGACGTTGGAGATCTTATCCTCCAACAACGAAGAAGGCTACAAGGAGCAGAAGCAAGTGATGTCGGCCGAGTTTCTGGTGCCATCTCACCTCGTTTCAACTCGTGAAGTCCAGTTCGTTCGGTATTCTCACCAACAACTGGATGGAAGTTGGGTCGTCGTGGATGTCTCCGTGGATGAATTGCGCACAAATCGGAAGCCTTCCGTGCGATCGATTTGCCGAAAACGCCCCTCTCGGATGCCCGATACGTGATCTTTATAATGGATCTTCCTTGGTCACTTGGGTGGAGCACGTGGATGTACGCGAAAAGGAGATGAAGGCCATTTTCGAACATTTCGTTCATTCAGGGTTCGCATTTGGTGCAAAACGTTGGATCTCAACCCTCCAACGACAAGCCGAGCGCTACATGTGCGCCACAGGTATCCACACTTCACCCGGTGACTCGATCATTTCGCCCGAAGGAAGAAGAGGCCTGGCGGAAATGGCAAAACAGATGACGATCTGTTTCTTCAACGACATCAGCAACTCCACATACCACCACTGGACTTGTTCAAACCGAACAAGAGACACTCGAATGGAGGTCAGGACCAACAAGCGAAGGGGTGATCCGAGCAAGCCCCCTGGAGTCAATCGTACTGCTGGTTGTTCCGTTGTTCATCTATCTCATCACACCAGAATCTTTGAGTTCCTCAAAGACGTTCAGACTAGACCAATGTGGGATAGCATGTCGATGGACAGCTCGGTACGTGTGCTAGCAAATTTCACCATCGGTCTTGACCTGCGGAACCAGATCTCGGTGCTCGCCATTGATAATCACAACGACTTTCTCATTCTCCAGGAGTGTTGCACCGATGCAACGGGGTCGTCTGTGATTTATGCGCCGATTAACCATTCCATTCTCCAGTCGTTGTTATGTGGAGTTCAACCGGAGCCATTTCCGCTTATGTCTTCTGGCTTCTCCATTCTGCCTAACGTATCCGGAGCTATTCTTGATGGAAGTCTACTTACTATAGTCTTCCAGATCTCGGTGAAGGCTACATCAGCCAAGTCTGCCGTGGAGTCGGCAACTACCCTTGTCCAGGACACACTTCAAAGGATCAGAACCGCAGTCAATTAAGGAGCAAACGTTGGATGCAAGGCCCTGCTAGCCTTGTTTGTGACTGTTGGTGACTTGCTTCGGGAGGAGCTTCACGATCTTCAAAGGGGAGTCTTTCTGTTTCCCTTTTCATTTACTTAACTGTTGTGTGTTTACTTCTGTTTATGTTGTGTGTTTATTTATGTATGTGTGTTTAAATTCAATAACCATGCTTGAATTTCTCATTTTCGTGAAATATCTGTCTAACATTGAGGGCAATGTTTAATTCAAGTGTGGGGGGAAGGTTTATTAAAAAGAAAAGAAAAAATTTGAAAAAAAAAATTTGAAAAATTCAAAAAAATAATTTACTTGTTTTTGTTTTCTATGGTAACAATATATCGACTAAATCATACTTACTCCCTTGGTAGCGTTGAACCTACCATTGCACTTAGTAAGTCACTGTGGTCACGTATTGTTACCCTAATAAAAACAATTTTGAAAAAGAAAAAAAAATTTGCTTCTGTTTTGTTGTTTTTGTGTGTTTTATTGTGTTTTGTGTTTTGTTCTTTCCAATTCCGATGATGAATTAAGTTTAATTGTTGTGATTAGGAGAATGTTTATTATATGTCAAGGCTTTGTGTAGTTTGCTTTGGATTTAATATGCATAACTTGTGATTGCTCGAATTTCCATGTTCACATCACCGGTGTTAATTAATTGATTGCAATCCGAGAAGCACATTTGAACATACATTGTCATGCATACCCAGAAAATGTGAGGATTTGAGCCTATTGTATATTCACATGTATGCATCATTCATACATTTACTCGTTCTTCATGTGTGCACAATTCATGAGTTTTTGAACCTAGAACTTGCTCGAGAGACCGCTTGAAACATTTTGTTAATCTGTGATGAATTAGAAATGAGTAAGGCATTAGTTGAGCACCATGGCCAAAGTATTCACCATCCATCTAAACACGAACTTTAGGAATCCCCTTTTGAACTAAACACTCATTAGCCGTTTCTTTTGTTCACCCACACCATCTCACCCTTGTTTTATTTATGTTTGCAAGACGATGATAGTGACTTCTTGTGTTCTTATGCTTCGGGTTTTGATTTGTTTGGTATTATACCAGAAGGCAAGTGTGGGGGTGTATTTATTTTGTTGTAATTGTTCAAAGAAAAAAAAATCAGAAATAAAAAGAAGGAATAAATTCCTCAAAGAAAAAAAGAAATAGAAAAGAAAAAAAAATGTCAAAAAGAAAAAAAAATATAGAGTTATTTTCTTGTATTACTTTCAATAAAAGGTTGGAGGAAAATAAGAGTTGTTTCGGGTTTAGCATATGTATGAGTTTCAAAGTCGTTGACTTGTCTTGCAAACATGTGAAACATTTTTCATTTCGAGTCCTTTCATTTCACTTCATTTACCATTCACTATTTACCATCCACCCTTTGGTCCCTGTTTCACCTAAAAAGTCCTTATGATCTGATGATTTGTGGATTAATTGTAGAGAGTTGGTTAATGAGCAAGCATATGGGAACACTACTTGTGTAATTGTTTTGAGAGTAAACACTTAACCCTAAACACTGAGCGGAAATATTTAGTGAATCTTGTGAGGTTTAGTGGTTAATGTTGTTCATATGTGCCTATTGGATTGCTTGACATTAATTGTATACTTGGTTTTCACACACTACACCCGAGCATAAATGAGATGTGCATGTTAAAGACTTAGCAAATTCGTTAGCCTTGATATATAATTTTTATTCTCCTGATTATAATTTTTTCGAACTCGCTGAGGATTATGGTTGGAAAGAATATATGTTTTGTGTTTCCCTTTTCTGTTTTGTTTTGTGTGGTTTTAAGTTTTGTGTTGCTAAGGGACTAGCAATAGCTAAGTGTGGGGGAATTTGATAGGAGCACAAAGTGTGACGTTTTTAATGTATTTTCCCTATTATTTGGATGCGTTTTATTGATTAACTTTGCTATTTAGCTTAGTTTCTATCTTTGTGTCCCTAAACGATGATTTAATTGAAGGAATGAACTAAAACGAAGATGTTAGGAAACTTTCATGTTTTGACTTTCCTAATTTGAATTATTTCCTTACTCTGACAGGAATCCTAAGGCAACTAGGAAATTTATGAAATCTAATGGGCTTTTGCGAGGCCCATTAAGAGGTGGTCTGCCATGAAGCCCAAGAAGGAGGCCCAAACCCAAGAAGGAGGCCCAAACCCAAGATGGAAGGCCCAAATCCATGAAGGAAGGCCCAAGTTCACAAAGCATGAGGAAAGGCCCAAGCCCAGATTTTCGGACATTCTGCCTGTGCAGATTAGTCAACTTGCGAAGCCCATATCTCCCAATTGCACCGTCCGATCGTGCTGTAAGTTTGATACCAGCTGCACGTGTGTGTTATATATTCTGTATTAAAATTTGAGAATCATCCAACCGTTCAAACGTGCATTATTCCGTTCTAAGTGGGAACTGCTCAGTGCTGTCTGCTTTTTATTTCTTTCCTCTTCTTTTATTTTCAATGCTCCACTCACCCCTATATTCTTTCCTCTTCTTTCTGCCCACAATATTAGTGTTTGATTTCTTTTATCTAAATAAATGGTTCATTGCCATATGACTTCATTTCCACCATTCCACTTACCATTTCTTTTCTACCACTCACATTCCACTTCTCTTCCTTTTCTTTCTTTATTTCTTTCATTGTCTTCTTCTTCCTCTCCATTCTCCTATAAATAGCAGCCTCATTCTTCTCTTGAAACACACCTCAATGAGGAGGGACAAACCCTCCTCTTTCTCTTCTCATCTCACATTTTCCATTCTCTAATACTATGGGTTTTCAAGACTTCAAGGAGGAGGAGAAGGCGTCTACACCATCGCCACCAGCCCCTATTCAACATCACCATCACCATCATCACCTTGTCTTCACGGCTGGATTACTTGTGGTCAAGGATTCAAGATGTGGCTTCAAGATCTTCATGCTATTCATACGGTGTATTTCGACTTAGCCTTTAAATTTATGCCTCTTTGTTACTTGATTATTCTTTGTATTAGTTAACATGACATGATTTATATAATATTCAGCCCTTGTTTATGGATTTATTTAATTGTTGGATCCTAATTAATTAGTTCTTCTAGTAGTTTATGTGACTCCGTTTATTTGATTTTGTTTTAGTAGATAACTTTTATATGTTTTTGTTTTAAGGTTGCAAACTTAAGATAATTGCATATAATTGGTGCTAGAATTAGGGTTTTAATTCTAATTCACAAGTAGTAAAGGCTTTGGAAAGAGGTCGGAATGAAATAAGAAGGATCACGGATAGATGGGTGGTCCCACTAGGTCGTGCACTTTAATTAACAACTCTTCTTTTATGCGTTGGACATGTTTTGATTAGCTACCTTTGCATGTTTGATTGGTTAATCTAGGTGCGGTCGCTTAGGTTAATTTTCATGAAAGTGGTTTTATTTGGGGAATGATAATTGGCGGTCCAGCATTCCACATATGTTAATTTCGGTTTCATGGCTAGGGAACTTGGTTAATTTTCGGTCCAATAATTGGTAAACTTGTATACTTGTGGCTGAACTTTATATACTTTGTGTTTCATCCCATCTTATTTAATTTATTCTTTGTAATTTAATTAATTTATTTCATTCAATTTATCTCTTAAACCCCCTTTTACTTTGTACATATGTATATATTTATACTTTATACTTGTTAATAATAATTCTTTATTTTATTTAATTCTTTGTGACAATTTTTGTTAGGTACACCCTTTGATCTCCGTTGTGAACGATACCCTACTATGCACTATACTACTACCGATAGGGTTTTTTTAAATTGATGTTCATTTTGGGCCTATCAGTAAGCACATGTACTGAACTGTCTATCGACACACTATCCCATAAATGCCTTGTCTGTACGTCTCTGATAAAATCAAAGATTCTTGTGTGATGGGAGAAGTGCTTGACAGAACAGCCAGCAGTACGATCGAGTCCAAGGGGTTGGCTAGGATCACCCCTTCGCTTGTTGGTCCTGACCTCCATATGTGTGTCTCCCGTTTTGTTTGATGCAGTCCAATGATGGTAAGTCGAGTTGGTGATGTCGTTGAAGAAACTTACCGCCATCTGGTTTGCCATCTTAGCAAGGCTTCTTCTCCCTCCTGGTGAAATGATTGAGTCACTGGGTGAAGTGTGAATCCCCGCCACGCACATGTAGCGCTCGGCATGTCGTTGAAGAGGTGACAACCAACGCTTCGCTCCATATGCAAAACCTGATTCAACAAAAGGTTTAAATAAAGGGGTTAAATCTTTTTCTCGCACATCAACATGCTCCACCCACGTGACAAAGGAGGAACCATTTTGCAGATCCCGTATCAGGCATCCGGAAGGACGTTTTCGGCATCTTGATCTCACGGAAGGCCTTGGATTTGAGCTCATTTCATCCACAGAGACATCCACAACAATCCAACTTCCATCCAATTGTTGGTGAGAGGAACGAACAAACTGGACTTCACGAGTTGAAACGTTGTGTGTTGGCACTAGAAACTCGGCAGACATCACTTGCACTCGCTCCTTGTAGCTTTCTTCTATCCCGGAGAACAGGACCTCCAAGGTATGGGCATTGGTGACCAAGCTACAGAAGATGAGCAACCATTGACCAACATCCATTAAAATCTGAACGATGGTGGTCGGATTCAGGTCAATGGTTGCTGAGTGTCTCGAGGCTTCTGATATGAAATATGGTGTAGGCTCAGCTCGTTGAGACACTCGCAAGTACTCGGCATGATTAAGAGTTTCAGGATGAATGGAAGTGCTGGGATTTGAGGAATAGATCCATAGGGGAAAACCAGCAGCGACCAAGAGCATGAGTTCGTCTTTGGCTTTGTTCACGATATCGGCGATCTGGTCGGAATGAAACCCAACGAGATCATGAGCAGGTCCCGGAATGTTGTCAGATGGCACATGAGAGGATGAGCGCTCGACTAATGTTGGCATGAGGCTCCGCACATCCCTTCGCAAGTCATCCATGTCGATTGAATCATCTAACAAGACAAGAAGAGGCTCCGGAGGAACAACTTCGAACCTTGATCGTTGCACATCTGGGTGCGGAACAGGACCTCCGCAATTGGGACAGATGCCGCTGTGGAGAGCATCGACGAGTTTCTGCTTCTGCTCTTGAAGCTCCTCATTCTTACTCATCAGCTCCTCGTTTCTTCTTATTAGATCGGCATAAATCTGCTCCTCTGACGGGATACCGTGCTTATCATGAAATCTCCTTCCCCAGTTGTAGACCTTATTTTCAGTTAACCCGAGTTCTATAGCAAACCTTGCTCTGTGCAGTTTGAGTGGGTGAGGATTCACCGTGTAGAACTCGGTCAACGCATCATTTTGGTCCTTGGTGAATCTCGTCCTCGGGCCTCTCGTACGCTTTTGGGAAGGACCAGCAACAACAACAACATGTGGATCGGCGGCTCGGATTGGTGCTTGTGGTTCTGGTTCATCCGGCATGCTAGCATTAACGATATCTAGAATGCTTGGTGGAATGATTTCATCCAAGCCTTCAAAGAAATCACTCTCTGGAGGACTAGAATGAAACAACTCACTGAAAGAATTCACTCTTTTGGCCATTTCTAGGTTGGGAGGGAGGATAGCTTTCTGGAAAAATAACTAAGAACAACGAAGAACAAGTGAAGAACAGTATGAACAAACGAGAGAAAATTTAGAGACACTAAAAGGGAACTAAGTGAAAATGAATGCAAAATGAATGGAATGAAGCACATAGACACAAACCAAGGGAAAGGAACAGACGCACGTACGCACACGTGCCACAGACACAGATCCGCAAATTGCGGATTGAGCGACGAAAGTCGCAAAGGCTACAGTTGACACGCATGCGGATTATTAAACAAATCGGCCGACGCAAAAGTCGTCCGTCGGCCCAATCAAATATTTTTTTCATTTTTTATTTTTTATTTTTTTTTTAATTATCGTGCCGACGCGAAAATCGCGGGACGGTCCAATAAGAATTTTTCTTTTTATTTAACTAAATCTTTACGCGAAAGTCGTAAAGTGAACAGTGAAAACGCGTAGCACACGCGCTAACGGTTGCCGACACTTTAAACGGGCTTGGGCCATCGAAATGGTTTGGGCTCTAAAGTGGGCCTGGGCCAAAGAAATCTCCGGCCCATTATTTGTGGGCTTAAACTAATGGGCCTAAAAACGAACAGGCCCGACACACTAATGGGCTTGGGTTACGGGTTTTGGGCTTCGTGAATGACATGGGCCCAATGGGCCAAATTTTTTATTTTTTTTACGAAACCTAAAACCCTAACCAATCACTGATACGCTCAAAATGAGCATCAATTTAAAAAAACCCTATCGGTAGTATAGTGGTAAGTAGGGTATCGTTCACAACGGAGATCAAAGGGTGTACCTAACAAAAAATGTCACAAGAAATTAAATAAAATAAATAATTATTAACAAGTATAAAGTATAAATATATACATATGTACAAAGTAAAAAGGGGGTTAAAGAAATAAATTGAATGAAGTAAATAAATTAAATTACAAATAATAAATGAAATAAGATGGGATGAAACATAAAGAATATAAAGTTCAGCCACAAGTATACAAGTTTACCAATTATTGGACCGAAAATTAACCAAGTTCCCTAGCCATGAAACCGAAATTAACATATGTGGAATGCTGGACCGCCAATTATCATTCCCCAAATAAAACCACTTTCATGAAAATTAACCTAAGCGACCGCACCTAGATTAATCAATCAAACATGCAAAGGTAGCTAATCAAAACATGTCCAACGCATAAAAGAAGAGTTGTTAATTAAAGTGCACGACCTAGTGGGACCGCCCATCTATCCGTGATCCTTCTTATTTCATTCCGACCTCTTTCCAAAGCCTTTACTACTTGTGAATTAGAATTAAAACCCTAATTCTAGCACCAATTATATGCAATCATCTTAAGTTTGCAACCTTAAAACAAAAACATATAAAAGTTATCTACTAAAACATAATCAAATAAACGGAGTCACATAAGCTACTAGAAGAACTACTTAATTAGGATCCAACAATTAAATAAACCCATAAACAAAGGCTGAAAATTATATAAATCATGTCATGTTAACTAATACAAAGGATAAACAAGCAACAAAGAGGCATAAATTTAAAGGCTAAGTCGAAATACACCGTATGAATAGCATGAAGATCTTGAAGCCACATCTTGAATCCTTGACCACAAGTAATCCAAGCTGTGAAGACAAGGTGATGATGGTGATGGTGATGTTGAATAGGGGCTGGTGGTGTTGGTGTAGACGCCTTCTCCTCCTCCTTGAAGTCTTGAAAACCCTAAATACTAGAGAATGGAAAATATGATGTGAGATGGAGAAGAGAAAGAGGAGGGTTTGTCCCTCCCCATTGAGGTGTGTTTGAAGAGAAGAATGAGGCTGCTATTTATAGGAGAATGGAGAGGAAGAAGAAGACAATGAAAGAAATAAAGAAAGAAAAGGAAGAGAAGTGGAATGTGAGTGGTAGAAAAGAAATGGTAAGTGGAATGGTGGAAATGAAGTCATATGGCAATGAATCATTTATTTAGATAAAAGAAATCAAACACTAATATTGTGGGCAGAAAGAAGAGGAAAGAATATATGGGTGAGTGGAGCATTGAAAATAAAAGAAGAGGAAAGAAATAAAAAGCAGACAGCACTGAGCAGTTCCCACTTAGAACGGAATAATGCACGTTTGAACGGTTGGATGATTCTCAAATTTTAATACAGAATATATAACACACACATGCAGCGTGTATCAAAATTACAGCTGGATCCAACGGTGCCATTGGGAGATAAAGGCTTCGCAAGTTGACATATCTGCACAGGCAGATTGTCCGAAAATGGGCTTGGACCTTCCTTCTTGGGCTTGGGCCTTTCTTCTTGGGCTTGGGCCTTTCTTCATGGATTTGGGCCTTCATCTTCATGGATTTGGGCCTTCATCTTGGGCCTCACGGCAGCTCACTTCTTAATGGGCCTCGAAAAAGCCCATTAGACTTCGTAAATTTCCGAGCTCCGATTTTCTGCACGTATTCACATTTATATATCATTTAGGGACTCAAATATGGAAACTAAGCAAAAATAACAAAGTTACAATTAAATCATAGCCAAATAGTAGGGAAAATACATTAAAAACGTCACACTTTGTGCTCCTATCAAATTCCCCCACACTTAGCTATTGCTAGTCCCTTAGCAACACAAAACTTAAAACAAAACAACACAAAACAGAAAAGGGAAACACAAAACATATATTCTTTCCAACCATAACCCTCAGCGAGTTCAGAAGAGTTATAATCAGGAGAATACAAATTATATACCAAGGCTAACGAATTTGCTAAGTCTTTAACATGCACAACTCATTTATGCTCGGGTGTAGTGTGTGAAAACTAAGTATACAATTAATGTCAAGCAATCCAATAGGCACATATGAACAACATTAACCACTAAACCTCACAAGATTCACTAAATATTTCCGCTCAGTGTTTAGGGTTAAGTGTTTACTCTCAAAACAATTACACAAGTAGTGTTCCCATATGCTTGCTCATTAACCGACTCTCCACAATTAATCCACAAATCATCAGATCATAAGGGCTTTTTAGGTGAAACAGGGACAAAAGGATGAATGGTAAATGGTGAATGGTTGCTGCCTGCTTTTTATTTCTTTCATTTTCTTTTATTCTCATTGCTCCACTCACCACCATATTTCCACCCATCTCACCACACTATCTTTGTTGCTTTCTCTCCATACCATTAGTGTTTGATTTCTTTTACTAAATAAATGGTTCATTGCCATATGACTACATTTCCACCATTCCACTTACCATTTCTTTTCTACCACTCACATTCCACTTCTCTTCATTTTCTTTCTTTATTTCTTTCATTGTCTTCTTCTTCCTCTCCATTCTCCTATAAATAGCAGCCTCATTCTTCTCTTAAACACACCCCAATGGGGAGGGACAAACCCTCCTCTTTCTCTTCTCATTTCTCATTTTCCATTCTCTAATACTATGGGTTTTCAAGACTTCAAGGAGGAGGAGAAGGCGTCTACACCATCACCACCAGCCCTATTTCAGTGTCACCATCACCATCACCACCTTGTCTTCACAGCTTGGATTACTTGTGGTCAAGGATTCAAGATGTGGCTTCAAGATCTTCATGCTATTCATACGGTGTATTTCGACTTAGCCTTTAAATTTATGCCTCTTTGTTGCTTGTTTATCCTTTGTATTAGTTAACATGACATGATTTATATAATTTTCAGCCTTTGTTTATGGGTTTATTTAATTGTTGGATCCTAATTAATTAGTTCTTCTAGTAGCTTATGTGACTCCGTTTATTTGATTCTATTTTAGTAGATAACTTTTATATGTTTTTGTTTTAAGGTTGCAAACTTAAGATGATTGCATATAATTGGTGCTAGAATTAGGGTTTTAATTCTAATTCACTAGTAGTAAAGGCTTTGGAAAGAGGTCGGAAACAAATAAAAAGGATCACGGATAGATGGGCGGTCCCACTAGGTCGTGCACTTTAATTAACAACTCTTCTTTTATGCGTTGAACATGTTTTGATTAGCTACCTTTGCATGTTTGATTGATTAATCTAGGTGCGGTCGCTTAGGTTAATTTTCATGAAAGTGGTTTTATTTGGGGAATGATAATTGGCGGTCCAGCATTCCACATATGTTAATTTCGGTTTCATGGCTAGGGAACTTGGTTAATTTTCGGTCCAATAATTGGTAAACTTGTATACTTGTGGCTGAAGTTTATATACTTTGTGTTTCATCTCTTATTTAATTCATTCTTTGTAATTTAATTAAATTATTTCATTCAATTTATCTCTTAAACTCCCTTTACTTTGTACATATGTATATATTTATACTTTATACTTGTTAATAATAATTATTTATTTTATTTAATTCTTTGTGACATTTTTTTTTCTTTCTTTCTTTTCTATTTTTTTTCTTTGAGGAATTTATTCCTTCTTTTTATTTCTGATTTTTTTTTTCTTTCTTTGAACAAATACAACAAAATAAATACACCCCCACACTTGCCTTTTGGTATACTACCATACAAATCAAAACCCGAAGCATAAGAACACAAGAAGTCACTATCATCGTCTTGCAAACATAAATAAAACAAGGGTGAGATGGTGTGGGTGAACAAAAGAAACGGCTAATGAGTGTTTAGTTCAAAAGGGGATTCCTAAAGTTCGTGTTTAGATGGATGGTGAATACTTTGGCCATGGTGCTCAACTAATGCCTTACTCATTTCTAATTCATTACAGATTAATAAAAAGTTTCAAGCGTGAAAGAATGGAGGTGAATAAAAGTTTGGTTGTTTGATTGTTTAAGCATATAGAAAACAAGTCACAAAATTGTTTTGTGGAACACTCGGAACATTTTGGTTTTTCCTTTCCCTTCGTTTCTTTTAACCCTGAACCTTTGGCCCCATTACACCATTGAAAGCCCTTATGATTTAATGATTTGTGGATTAATTGTGGAGAGTTGGTCGATGAGCAAGCTTATGGGAACATTACTTGTGCAATTGTTATGAGAGTAAACACTTAACCCTAAACACTGAGCGGAAATATTTAGTGATCATTGTGAGCTTTAGTGGTTAATGTTGTTTCGATGTGCCTATTGGATTGCTTGAGATTAATTGTATACTCGGTTTTTCACACTTCACCCGAGCATGAATGAGATGTGCATGTTAAATGCTTAGCAAATTCTTTAGCCTTGGCATATAATTTTTATTCTTCTGGTTATAACTCTTTTGAACTCGCTGAGGGTTATGGTTGGAAAGACCATTCTGTTTTGTGTTTCCTTTTCTGTTTTGTGTTGTTCTTGTGTTTGCTAGAGGACTAGCAGTAGCTAAGTGTGGGGGAATTTGATAGGAGCACAAAGTGTGACGTTTTTAATGTGTTTTCCCTACTATTTGGCTATGATTTAATTGTAACTTTGCTATATTAGCTTAGTTTCCATATTTGAGTCCAAAATGATGTATTAATGTGAACTTGTGCAGAAACGAAGCTTAATGGGCTTTTGCGAGGCCCATTAAGAGGTGAGCTGCCGTGAGGCCCAAGATGAAGGCCCAAATCCATGAAGAAAGGCCCAAGCCCAAGAAGGAAGGCCCAAGCCCAAGAAGGAAGTCCACAAAGCATGAAGGAAGGCCCAAGTCCACAAAGCATGAAGGAAAGGTCCAAGCCCATTTTCGGAGAATCTGCCTGTGCAGATCAGTCAACTTTGGAAGTGCATATCTCCCACTTTCACCGTTGGATCCAGCTGTATTTTTGGCACACGCTGCATGTGTGTGTTAGATATTCTGTATTAAAATTTGAGAATGATCCAACCGTTCAAACGTGCATTATTCCGTTCTAAGTGGGCATAGCTCAGTATTGCTCCACTCACCACCATATTTCCACCCATCTCACCACACTATCTTTGTTGCTTTCTCTCCATACCATTAGTGTTTGATTTCTTTTACTAAATAAATGGTTCATTGCCATATGACTACATTTCCACCATTCCACTTACCATTTCTTTTCTACCACTCACATTCCACTTCTCTTCATTTTCTTTCTTTATTTCTTTCATTGTCTTCTTCTTCCTCTCCATTCTCCTATAAATAGCAGCCTCATTCTTCTCTTAAACACACCCCAATGGGGAGGGACAAACCCTCCTCTTTCTCTTCTCATTTCTCATTTTCCATTCTCTAATGCTATGGGTTTTCAAGACTTCAAGGAGGAGGAGAAGGCGTCTACACCATCACCACCAGCCCTATTTCAGTGTCACCATCACCATCACCACCTTGTCTTCACAGCTTGGATTACTTGTGGTCAAGGATTCAAGATGTGGCTTCAAGATCTTCATGCTATTCATACGGTGTATTTCGACTTAGCCTTTAAATTTATGCCTCTTTGTTGCTTGTTTATCCTTTGTATTAGTTAACATGACATGATTTATATAATTTTCAGCCTTTGTTTATGGGTTTATTTAATTGTTGGATCCTAATTAATTAGTTCTTCTAGTAGCTTATGTGACTCCGTTTATTTGATTCTATTTTAGTAGATAACTTTTATATGTTTTTGTTTTAAGGTTGCAAACTTAAGATGATTGCATATAATTGGTGCTAGAATTAGGGTTTTAATTCTAATTCACTAGTAGTAAAGGCTTTGGAAAGAGGTCGGAAACAAATAAAAAGGATCACGGATAGATGGGCGGTCCCACTAGGTCGTGCACTTTAATTAACAACTCTTCTTTTATGCGTTGAACATGTTTTGATTAGCTACCTTTGCATGTTTGATTGATTAATCTAGGTGCGGTCGCTTAGGTTAATTTTCATGAAAGTGGTTTTATTTGGGGAATGATAATTGGCGGTCCAGCATTCCACATATGTTAATTTCGGTTTCATGGCTAGGGAACTTGGTTAATTTTCGGTCCAATAATTGGTAAACTTGTATACTTGTGGCTGAAGTTTATATACTTTGTGTTTCATCTCTTATTTAATTCATTCTTTGTAATTTAATTAAATTATTTCATTCAATTTATCTCTTAAACTCCCTTTACTTTGTACATATGTATATATTTATACTTTATACTTGTTAATAATAATTATTTATTTTATTTAATTCTTTGTGACATTTTTTTGTTAGGTACACCCTTTGATCTCCGTTGTGAACGATACCCTACTATGCACTATACTACTACCGATAGGTTTTTTTTTAAATTGACGCTACATTGTAGCCCATCAATGGTCAATGAAGTGAAAGGACTCGAAATGGAAAATGTTTCACATGTTTGCAAGACAAATCAACGACTTTGAAACTCATACCTATGCTATACCCGAACAACTTTCTTATTCTCCTCTAACCTTTTATTGAAAATAAAAACAATACAATAACTCTATTTTTGGAATTTCTCTTTCTGACATTTTTTTTTCTTTCTTTCTTTTCTATTTTTTTTTTTTGAGGAATTTATTCCTTCTTTTTATTTCTGATTTTTTTTTTCTTTGAACAAATACAACAAAATAAATACACCCCCACACTTGCCTTCTGGTATAATACCAAACAAATCAAAACCCGAAGCATAAGAACACAAGAAGTCACTATCATCGTCTTGCAAACATAAATAAAACAAGGGTGAGATGGTATGGGTGAACAAAAGAAACGGCTAATGAGTGTTTAGTTCAAAAGGGTATTCCTAAAGTTCGTGTTTAGATGGATGGTGAATACTTTGGCCATGGTGCTCAACTAATGCCTTACTCATTTCTAATTCATCACAGATTAACAAAATGTTTCAAGTGGTCTTTGAGCAAGTTCTAGGTTCAAAACTCATGAATTGTGCACACATGAAGAACGAGTAAATGTATGAAATATGCATACATGTGAATATTCAATAGGCTCAAATCCTCACAATTTCTGGGTATGCATGACAATGTATGTTCAAATGTGCTTCTCGGATTGCAATCAACTAATTAACACAGGTTATGTGAACATGAAATTTCGAGCAATCACAAGTTATGCAAATTAAATCCAAAGCAAATCACACAAAGCCTTGACATATAATAAACATTCTCCTAATCACAACAATTAAACTCAATTCATCATCGGGATTGGAAAGAACAGAACACGAATACAAATAAACACACAAAAACACACAAACAGAAGCAAATATTTTTGTATTTTTTTTTGATTTTTTTGATTTTTCAATGTAGGTAACAATACGTGACCACAGGGACTCACTTAGTGCAATGGTAGGTTCAACGCTACCAAGGGAGTGAGTGTGATATAGTCGATATACCGTTACCGTAGAAAACGAAAACAAACAAATAAATAAACAACAGAAGCAATTTTTTTTTTCTTTTTCAATTTTTTTTATTAGGGTAACAATACGTGACCACAGTGACTTACTAAGTGCAATGGTAGGTTCAACGCTACCAAGGGAGTAAGTATGATTTAGTCGATATATTGTTACCGTAGAAAACAAAAACAAGTAAATTATTTTTTTTTTGAATTTTTCAAATTTTTCAAATTTTTTCTTTGCTTTTCAATAAACCTTCCCCCCACACTTGAATTAAACATTGTCCTCAATGTAAGACAAATATGTGCAATTAATGAATAATTCAAGCATGGTTATTGAATTTAAACACACAACAGAAATAAACACACCAATAGAAATAAACAGAAGTAAACACACAAACTGAAATAAAGACACAACAGTTAAGTAAATGAAAAGGGAAAACAGAAAGACTCCCCCTTGAAGATCATTAAGCTCCTCCCGAAGCAAGTCACCAACAGTCACAAACAAGGCTAGCAGGGCCTTGCATCCAACGTTTGCTCCTTAATTGACTGCGGCTCTGATCCGTTGAAGTGTGTCTTGGACAAGGGTTGTTGCCGACTCCACGGCAGACTTGGCTGATGTAGCCTTCACTGAGATCTGGAACACTATAGTCAGCAGTGTTCCATCAAGTATAGCTCCGGATACGTTAGGCAGAATGGAGAAGCCTGAAGACATAAGCGGAAATGGCTCCGGTTGAACTCCAGATAGCAAACACTGGAAAATGGAATGGTTGATCGGTGCATAAATCACAGACGACCCCGTTGCATCGGTGCAACACTCCTGGAGAATGAGGAAGTCGTTGTGACTATCAATGGCGAGCACCGAAATCTGGTTCCGCGGGTCAAGACCGATGCTGAAATTTGCTAGCACACGCACCGAGCTGTCCATCGACATACTATCCCACAATGGTCTCGTCTGAACGTCTTTGAGGAACTCAAAGATTCTGGTGTGATGAGATAGATGAACAACGGAACAACCAGCAGTACGATTGACTCCAGGGGGCTTGCTCGGATCACCCCTTCGCTTGTTGGTCCTGACCTCCATTCGAGGGTCTCTTGTTCGGTTCGAACAAGTCCAGTGGTGGTACGTGGAGTTACTGATATCGTTGAAGAAACAGATCGTCATCTGTTTTGCCATTTCCGCAAGGCCTCTTCTTCCTTCAGGAGAAATAATCGAGTCACCGGGTGAAGTGTGGATACCTGTGGCGCACATGTAGCGCTCGGCTTGTCGTTGGAGAGTTGAGATCCAACGCTTTGCACCAAAAGCGAACCCTGAATGAACAAAAGGTTCGAAACTGGCCTTCATCTCCTTCTCGCGCACATCCACGTGCTCCACCCAAGTGACCAAGGAAGATCCATTCTGCAAGTCACGTATCAGGCATCCGGAGGGGCGTTTTCGGCATATAGATCTCACGGAAGGCTTTGGATTTGAACGCAGTTCATCCACGGAGACATCCACGACGACCCAACTTCCATCCAGTTGTTGGTGAGAATACCGAACGAACTGGACTTCACGAGTTGAAACGAGGTGAGATGGCACCAGAAACTCGGCCGACATCACTTGCTTATGCTCCTCATAGCCTTCTTCGTTGCTGGAAGAAAGGATCTCCAACGTCTTGGCGTTTGTGATCATGCTACAGAAGACTGGCAACCATCGACCAACATCCATGAGAATTTGAACGATGGTGGTCGGATAAAGATGGATGGTTGCCGAGTGTCTCGACGATTCGGCTTTGAAGTACGGTGCAGGTTCAGCACGTTGAAACACTCGCAAGTACTCGGCCCTATGAAGAGTCTCGGGATGAATAGACGTGTCGGGAGTCGGTGAAGTTATCCACAAAGGAAATCCGGCAGTGGCCATGAGCAGGAGCTCGTGTTTGGCCTTACGGACGATATCCGAGATCAAGTCGGTGTGGACTCCGACAAGATCATGAGCAGGTCCCGGAAGATTAGATGGCACAGGTACGGATGGGCGCTCGACAAATGTTGGCATGAGGCTCCGCACATCCCTTCTTAAGTGGTCCATGTCGATGGAATCATCGGACAACTCAAGAATAGGCTCTTGTTGTGGAGGAACAACTTCGAGCCTTCGCCTAGGCACATCTGAGTGCGGAACAGGACCTCCGCAATTGGGACATATACCGCTGTGGAGAGCATCGACGAGTCGTTGATTCAGAAGTTGAAGCTCCTCGTTCTTGCTCACCAGCTGATCATTTCGTCTTTCTAGCTCGGCAATACGCTGCTCAGATGTAAGGATACCGAACTTCTTCCTATTTCTCGACCCCCAATAATAGACTTGGTCCTCCTCTAGTCCAATTTTCGGACCAAATCTTTCTCTTTGTGGCTTGGTGGGGTGAGAATACACCGCAAAGAAAGCAGCCAGTGCATCTCTCTGAGCTTTGGTGTACTTTGTCCTCGGAAGTCTCCTATAGACAGGAGCGGCTTCCGGCTCAACAGGTGGATCAGCAACCATGATTGGTGCTTGGGGTAGTGGTTGTGGTTGTGGTAGTGGCTCGGTCGGCATGCTAGCATCGACGCTATTGAGCATGCTCGGTGGAATTATTTCAGCCAGACCTTCAAAGATTGGGTTCTCTGAAGGACCTGCCTGAAACAAGTCACTGAAAGAATTCACTCTTTTGGCCATTTCTGGGTTGGGAAGGGAGGATAACTTTCTGGGAATTAGGGAGGTTTCTGGGAAAACTGAAGAACACGAAGAACACACGAGAGAGAAAACGAGAGAGAGAGTGAGAGAGACTAAGGGAAATGCGTGAAATGACCTAAGGAAACTAACGCAAACAGAAGGGAAGGGAAAAGACGCGCACACGCTCGCACACGTGCCACAGACAGAAGACCCGTAATTTCCGGATCGAGCGACGAAAGTCGTAAAGTCTACAGTAGACACGCACGCGGCTTATTAAACAATTCGGCCGACGCAAAAGTCGTGCGTCGGCCCAATCACATTTTTTCTTGATTTTCGATTTTTTATTTTTTTATTTTTTTAATACTTTACGAAAAGTCGTAAAGTGAACAGTGAAAACGCGTAGCACATGCGCTTGCCGACACTTTAAACGGGCTTGGGCCATCGAAATGGTTTGGGCCTTAAAGTGGGCCTGGGCCAAAGAAATCTCCGGCCCATTATTGGTGGGCTTAACTAATGGGCCTAAAAACGAAGAGGCCCGTGACACGCCCAAAAGGAGCATCAATTTAAAAAAATCCCTATCGGTAGTATAGTGGTGTAAGTAGGGTATCGTTCACAACGGAGATCAAAGGGTGTACCTAACAAAAATTGTCACAAGAATTAAATAAAATAAAAGAATTATTAACAAGTATAAAGTATAAATATATACATATGTACAAAGTAAAAAAAGGGGAATTGAGAGATAAATTGAATGAAATAAATTAATTAAATTACAAAGAATAAATAAAATATGATGATGAAACAAAAAGTATATAAAGTTCAGCCACATATACACAAGTTACCAATCATTAGACCGAAAATTAACCAAGTTCCCTAGCCATGAAACCGAAACTAACATATGTGGAATGCCCACACGGGTTATCATTCCCCAAATAAAACCTCTTCTATGAAAATTAACCTAGTGAACGCTCATCTAGATTAAACAATTAAACATGCAAAGGTGATCAATCAATAACATATCTAACGCATAGGAGAAGAGTTGTTAATTAAAGTGCGCGACCTAGCGAACGCTCGTCTATCCGCGATCCTTCTTATTTTGATTCCGACCCGTTTGATAAGCCTTTACTACTTGTGAATTAGAATTAAAACCCTAATTTTAGCACCAATTACA
This sequence comes from Rubus idaeus, assembly GCA_030142095.1. NCBI lineage: Eukaryota > Viridiplantae > Streptophyta > Magnoliopsida > Rosales > Rosaceae > Rubus > Rubus idaeus. Next base: position 13,645,878 of record CM057968.1, on the reverse strand, counting down.
TGCAATCATCTTAAGTTTCGAACCTTAAAACAAGAACACATAAAAGATTCAATAAAACCGAATCAAATAAACGGAGTCACATAAGCTGCTAGAAGAACTAATTAATTAGGATCTAACAATCAAATAAACTCATAAATATAGGCTGAAAATTATATAAATCATGTCATGTTAACTAATACAAAGAATAATCAAGCAACAAAGAGGAACTCAAAAAGAGTAATTAAAGAATAAGTTGAAGTACACCATATGGAAAGTAGGAAGAACTCGAAGATCACAAACTCTTAAATCCTCACGCGAGTAACTCAAAAGCCGAGATTCCCAAGGTGATGATGATGGTGGTGATGATGGTTGATGGCTGGTGGTAATGGTGTAAACAGCTCCCCTCCTCCTTGAAGACTTGAAAACCCTAAATACTAGAGAATGGAAAATATGATGTGAGATGGAGAAGAGAAAGAGGAGGGTTTGTCCCTCCCCATTGGGGTGTGTATTGGTGAGAAGAATGAGGCTGCTATTTATAGGAGAATGGAGAGGAAGAAGAAGACAATGAAAGAAATAAAGAAAGAAAAGGAAGAGAAGTGGAATGTGAGTGGTAGAAAAGTAATGGTAAGTGGAATGGTGGAAATGAAGTCATATGGCAATGAACCATTTATTTAGATAAAAGAAATCAAACACTAATATTGTGGGCAGAAAGAAGAGGAAAGAATATAGGGGTGAGTGGAGCATTGAAAATAAAAGAAGAGGAAAGAAATAAAAAGCAGACAACACTGAGCAGTATAATGGACGTTCCACCGGTTGGATGATTCTGAAATTTTATTTGGGAGCAGCTAACATCCACATGCAGCGTGTATCCAAATTACAGCTAGATCTGACGGTGCAATTGAGAGATATGGGCTTCGCAAGTTGACCTATCTGCACAGGCAGATTGTCCGAAAATCTGGGCTTGGGCCTTTCCTCATGCTTTGTGAACTTGGGCCTTCCTTCTTGGGTTTGGGCCTTCCTTCATGGACTTGGGCCTTCATCTTGGGTTTGGGCCTTCTTCTTGGGCCTCATGGCAGACCACCTCTTAATGGGCCTCGCAAAAGCCCATTTGACTTCGTTTCTGCACATGTTCACATTAATACATCATTTTGGACTCAAATATGGAAACTAAGCTAAAATAGCAAAGTTACAATTAAATCATAGCCAAATAGTAGGGAAAACACATTAAAAACGTCACACTTTGTGCTCCTATCAAATTCCCCCACACTTAGTTACTGCTAGTCCTCTAGCAAACACAAAACTTTAAAACAGAACAACACAAAACACAAAACGAAACACAAAACAAAATGGTCTTTCCAACCATAACCCTCAGCGAGTTCAGAAGAGTTATAATCAAGAGAATAAAAATTATATAACAAGGCTAAAGAATTTGCTAAGCATTTAATATGTACATCTCATTTCTGCTCGGGTGTGTGTGTGAAAACCAAGTATACAATTAATGTCAAGCAATCCAATAGGCACATATGAACAACATTAACCACTAAACCTCACAAGATTCACTAAATATTTCCGCTCAGTGTTTAGGGTTAAGTGTTTACTCTCAAAACAATTACACAAGTAGTGTTCCCATATGCTTGCTCATTAACCGAGTCTCTACAGTTAATCTACAAATCATCAGATCATAAGGGCTTTTTAGGTGAAACAGGGACAAAAGGATGAATGGTAAATGGTAAATGGTAAATGAAGTGAAAGGACTCGAAATGAAAAATGTTTTACATGTTTGCAAGACAAATCAACGACTTTGAAACTCATACCTATGCTAAACCCGAAACAACTCTTATTCTCCTCCAACCTTTTATTGAAAATAAAAATTAATACAATAACTCTATTTTTGGAATTTCTCTTTCTTTCTTTTTTCTTTCTTTCTTTCTTTTCTATTTTTTTTTCTTTGAGGAATTTATTCCTTCTTTTTATTTCTGATATTTTTTTTTTCTTTCTTTGAACAAATACAACAAAATAAATACACCCCCACACTTGCCTTTTGGTATATTACCATACAAATCAAAACCCGAAGCATAAAAACATAAGAAGTCACTATCATCGTCTTGCAAACACAGTAAAACAAGGGTGAAATGGTGTGGGTGAACAAAAGAAACGGCTAATGAGTGATCAGTTCAAAAGGGGATTCCTAAAGTTCGTGTTTAGATGGATGGTGAATATTTTGGCCATGGTGTTCAACTAATGCCTTACTCATTTCTAATTCATCACAGATTAACAAAAAGTTTCGAGTGGTCTCTGAGCAAGTTCTAGGTTCAAAAACTCATGAATTGTGCACACATGAAGAACGAGTAAATGTATGAAATATGCATACATGTGAATATACAATAGGCTCAAATTCTCACATTTTCTGGGTATGCATGACAATGTATGTTCAAATGTGCTTCTCGGATTGCAATCAATTAATCCAAACAGGTTATGTGAACATGGAATTTCGAGCAATCACAAGTTATGCATATTAAATCCAAAGCAAGCTACACAAAGCCTTGACATATAATAATGAAACTCAATTCATCCTTGGGATTGGAAAGAACAAAGCACAAAACACACAAAACAGAAGCAAATATTTTTGTAATTTTTGATTTTTTGATTTGTTTTGATTAATTTTTTTTAAAATGATACAGCTCAAATAAACGAACAAGCACTTTCTAAGACTCGATAGCTCCAAAGCCAGTGCGAAACAAACGAGCTTACAAAACTATTATTTTTTTTCTTTTTTCAATTTTTTTTATTAGGGTAACAATACGTGACCACAGTGACTTACTAAGTGCAATGGTAGGTTCAACGCTACCAAGGGAGTAAGTATGATCTAGTCGATATATTGTTACCGTAGAAAACAAACACAATAAATTATTTTTTTGAATTTTTCAAATTATTTTTTTCTTTTCTTTTTAATAAACCTTCCCCCACACTTGAATTAAACATTGTCCTCAATGTTGACAAATATTTCACGAAAATGAAAAATTCAAGCATGGTTATTGAATTGAAAATACAGACAGAAATAAACACACCAACAAAAATAAACACACAACAGTTAAGTAAATGAAAAGGGAAACAGAAAGACTCCCCTTTGAAGATCGTGAAACTCCTCCGAAGTTAGTCACCAACAGTCACAAACAAGGCTAGCAGGGCCTTGCATCCAACGTTTGCTTCTTAGTTGACTGCGGCTTTGATCTTTTTGAGCGTGTCCTGGACCGTGCCTGTTGCCAAATCCACAGCACGTCTGGCTGAATTTGCCTTCACTGAGATCTGGAACACTAACGTCAGTAGAGTTCCATCAAGTACGTCTCCGGATACATCAGGCAGAATGGAGAAGCCAGATGACATCAATTGAAAAGGCTCCGGGTCAACTCCACATAACATGGACTGGAAGGTTGCTTGATCGATAGGAGCATAAATCACGTACGACCCCGTTGAATCTGTGAAGCACTCCTGGAGTATGAGGAAGTCGACGTGATTACTTATGCCCAAAACGGAGATAGAATTTCGTGGGTCAAGACCAGTAATGAAGTTTGTAAGCACATGTACTGAACTGTCTATCGACACACTATCCCATAAATGCCTTGTCTGTACGTCTATGATAAAATCAAAGATTCTTGTGTGATGGGAGAAGTGCTTGACAGAACAGCCAGCAGTACGATCGAGTCCAAGGGGTTGGCTAGGATCACCCCTTCGCTTGTTGGTCCTGACCTCCATATGTGTGTCTCCCGTTTTGTTTGATGCAGTCCAATGATGGTAAGTCGAGTTGGTGATGTCGTTGAAGAAACTTACCGCCATCTGGTTTGCCATCTTAGCAAGGCTTCTTCTCCCTCCTGGTGAAATGATTGAGTCACTGGGTGAAGTGTGAATCCCCATCACGCACATGTAGCGCTCGGCATGTCGTTGAAGAGGTGCCAACCAACGCTTCGCTCCATATGCAAAACCTGATTCAACAAAAGGTTTAAATAAGGGGGTTAAATCTTTTTCTCGCACATCAACATGCTCCACCCACGTGACAAAGGAGGATCCATTCTGCAGATCCCGTATCAGGCATCCGGAAGGACGTTTTCGGCATCTTGATCTCACGGAAGGCCTTGGATTTGAGCTCATTTCATCCACAGAGACATCCACAACAATCCAACTTCCATCCAATTGTTGGTGAGAGGAACGAACAAACCTGGACTTCACGAGTTGAAACATTGTGTGTTGGCACTAGAAACTCGGCGGACATCACTTGCACTCGCTCCTTGTAGCTTTCTTCTATCCCGAGAACAGGACCTCCAAGGTATGGGCATTGGTGACCAAGCTACGAAGACGAGCAACCATTGACCAACATCCATTAAAATCTGAACGATGGTGGTCGGATTCAGGTGAATGGTTGCTGAGTGTCTCGAGGCTTCTGATATGAAATATGGTGTAGGCTCAGCTCGTTGAGACACTCGCAAGTACTCGGCATGATTAAGAGTTTCGGGATGAATGGAAGTGATGGGATTTGAGGAATAGATCCATAGGGGAAAACCAGCAGCGACCAAGAGCATGAGTTCGTCTTTGGCTTTGTTCACGATATCGGCGATCTGGTCGGAATGAAACCCAACGAGATCATGAGCAGGTCCCGGAATGTTGTCAGATGGCACATGAGAGGATGAGTGCTCGAGTAATGTTGGCATGAGGCTCCGCACATCCCTTCGCAAGTCATCCATGTCGATTGAATCATCGGACAAGACAAGAAGAGGCTCCGGAGGAACAACTTCGAATCTTGATCGATGCACATCCGGGTGCGGAACGGGACCTCCACACTTGGGGACAAATACCGCCTGTGAAGAGCATCAATGAGTTTCGGTTCTGCTCTTGAAGCTCCTCATTCTTACTCATCACGGCTCCTCGTTTCTTCTTATTAGATCGGCATAAATCTGCTCCTCCGACGGGATACCGTGCTTATCATGAAATCTCCTTCCCCGGTTGTAGACCTTATTTTCGCTTAACCCGAGTTCTATAGCAAACCTTGCTTCGTGCAGTTTGAGTGGGTGAGGATTCACCGTGTAGAACTCGGTCAACGCATCATTTTGGTCCTTGGTGAATCTCGTCCTCGGGCCTCTCGTACGCTTCGGGAAGGACCAGCAACAACAACAACATGTGGATCAGCAGCTGGATTGGTGCTTCGTGGCTCGGTTCATCCGGCATGCTAGCATTAACGCATATCTAGAATGCTTGGTGGAATGATTTCATCCAAGCCTTCAAAGAAATCACTCTCGGAGGACTAGAATGAAACAACTCACCGAAAGAATTCACTCTTTTGGCCATTTCTAGGTTGGGAGGGAGGATAGCTTTCCGGAAAAATAACTAAGAACAACGAAGAACAAGTGAAGAACAGTATGAACAAACGAGAGAAAATTTAGAGAGACTAAAAGGGAACTAAGTGAAAATGAATGCAAAATGAATGGAATGAAGCACATAGACACAAACCAAGGGAAAGGAACAGACGCACGTACGCACACGTGCCACGGACACGCATCCGCAAATTGCGGATCGAGCGACGAAAGTCGCAAAGGCTACGATTGACACGCATGCGGATTATTAAACAAATCGGCCGACGCAAAAGTCGTCCGTCGGCCCAATCAAATAATTTTTTCATTTTTTATTTTTTATTTTTTTTAATTATCGTGCCGACACGAAAGTCGCGGGACGGTCCAATAAGAATTTTTCTTTTTATTTAACCAAATCTTTACGCGAAAGTCGTAAAGTGAACAGTGAAAACGCGTAGCACACGCGCTAACGCTTGCCGACACTTTAAACGGGCCTGGGCCATCAGAATGGTCTGGGCCTTAAAGTGGGCCTGGGCCAAAGAAAACTCCGGCCCATTATTAGGTGGGCTTAAAACTAATGGGCCTAAAAACGAACAGGCCCGACACACTAAATGGGCTTGGAAATGACACGAGCCCAATGGGCTAAATTTAATTAACTAAATTTTTTCTTTTCTTTTTTAATTTTTTTTTTTTTTTTTTTTCGAAACCCAAAACTCAAACCGACAAACCAAATGGGCTTAAGGCCCAATACTAACAAACAACAAGCAAACTAACAAGCCCAAAACAAACAATAATTATAAACAGTAAAAATAAATAATGACAAACAGTAAAACAAAACAATAACTCTCTTTTTTTTAATTTTTTTATTTACAATTACAAATTTTCTATTTTCTATTTTTTTTATATAAACAAATAAATAACTAGAGTGAAAAGAAAACTTACCTTTTTACTCCCGAGGATACCAGAAAATCACCAACAAGACATCAACCTCAAGGTTTTTCAACCTTGACTTCCAAACGTATGCTCCAATGTATGTGGTAGAATTTCTGATAAACCCAGATTATTCCCTATAAAAATTAAAAAGTTAATAATAAAATTTACAATATAAAAACAAAATATTTACAAAGTTAAAAATGTATCACAATTTATCTATACAAAATGAATAAATAAATATTCCTATGTCTAAGTAAATTTTATTTACACAATACACTTAGGTACGGGAACAGAGGACTTCAATGTGCAATGGGACTGAAACAGCTACCCATCTTAAAGTCATGTTTAATCCAATATACCTAAAGTGTACAAAAACATTTTTCTTTGCTTGAATATAGTTGAAAAAAATGAAAGTTGATTCCAAGCGGTAACTCAAGGTGGACATGCGGCCTAGGTGCAATGCCTTGACGTAAATGACTTTCCGTGTTTTCAGAAGGCGAATGGCCAGATCACAAGAGATAAGCGAGAGGCAGGATTCATTTAGTGGACTAGTCCTCTGAATCCAATTTTACAAACCCGTCACCCAGGGTCTCGATCATATCTAGACACCATTCATGTGCCCCTTACTCAGTTGAGAAAGCACTTAAGTGTTCGACAATTCTCCAAGTGTTAATAAAGGCCGCCCTCAACCTCAAGTGACCTTAAAAAGGTACAAATGAAGGGTTTAGGCCAATATTAATAAAAGGACCTTACCTATTCCATTCAAGTTACAACTTACAACAACAAAAAAAATAATCAACTATATAAAAGACACCTAAATAAATTACTAAGTGTAACAAAATATGAACAAGTATTAAAAACAAGTAATATAGACAAGTAATATAAACAAGTCATATGAACAGTTAAAAAAAATAGTAAAATTATAAACAATAAAAAGTAAACAGTAATTATATACAAGTAATAAAAACAGTAATAATTACAAAAAATTATAAACAGTATTCACAAAAAAAAAATATTAGGTTAGGAATATTTTCAATCCACGTCGACGGCGCCAAAAATTGACACGCCCAAAAGGAGCATCAATTTAAAAAAATCCCTATCGGTAGTATAGTGGTGTAAGTAGGGTATCGTTCACAACGGAGATCAAAGGGTGTACCTAACAAAAATTGTCACAAGAATTAAATAAAATAAAAGAATTATTAACAAGTATAAAGTATAAATATATACATATGTACAAAGTAAAAAAGGGGAATTGAGAGATAAATTGAATGAAATAAATTAATTAAATTACAAAGAATAAATAAAATATGATGATGAAACAAAAAGTATATAAAGTTCAGCCACATATACACAAGTTACCAATCATTAGACCGAAAATTAACCAAGTTCCCTAGCCATGAAACCGAAACTAACATATGTGGAATGCCCACACGGGTTATCATTCCCCAAATAAAACCTCTTCTATGAAAATTAACCTAGTGAACGCTCATCTAGATTAAACAATTAAACATGCAAAGGTGATCAATCAATAACATATCTAACGCATAGGAGAAGAGTTGTTAATTAAAGTGCGCGACCTAGCGAACGCTCGTCTATCCGCGATCCTTCTTATTTTGATTCCGACCCGTTTGATAAGCCTTTACTACTTGTGAATTAGAATTAAAACCCTAATTTTAGCACCAATTACATGCAATCATCTTAAGTTTCGAACCTTAAAACAAGAACACATAAAAGATTCAATAAAACCGAATCAAATAAACGGAGTCACATAAGCTGCTAGAAGAACTAATTAATTAGGATCTAACAATCAAATAAACTCATAAATATAGGCTGAAAATTATATAAATCATGTCATGTTAACTAATACAAAGAATAATCAAGCAACAAAGAGGAACTCAAAAAGAGTAATTAAAGAATAAGTTGAAGTACACCATATGGAAAGTAGGAAGAACTCGAAGATCACAAACTCTTAAATCCTCACGCGAGTAACTCAAAAGCCGAGATTCCCAAGGTGATGATGATGGTGGTGATGATGGTTGATGGCTGGTGGTAATGGTGTAAACAGCTCCCCTCCTCCTTGAAGACTTGAAAACCCTAAATACTAGAGAATGGAAAATATGATGTGAGATGGAGAAGAGAAAGAGGAGGGTTTGTCCCTCCCCATTGGGGTGTGTATTGGTGAGAAGAATGAGGCTGCTATTTATAGGAGAATGGAGAGGAAGAAGAAGACAATGAAAGAAATAAAGAAAGAAAAGGAAGAGAAGTGGAATGTGAGTGGTAGAAAAGTAATGGTAAGTGGAATGGTGGAAATGAAGTCATATGGCAATGAACCATTTATTTAGATAAAAGAAATCAAACACTAATATTGTGGGCAGAAAGAAGAGGAAAGAATATAGGGGTGAGTGGAGCATTGAAAATAAAAGAAGAGGAAAGAAATAAAAAGCAGACAGCACTGAGCAGTGCGCACTTAGAGCGGCATAATGGACGTTCCACCGGTTGGATGATTCTGAAATTTTATTTGGGAGCAGCTAACATCCACATGCAGCGTGTATCCAAATTACAGCTAGATCTGACGGTGCAATTGAGAGATATGGGCTTCGCAAGTTGACCTATCTGCACAGGCAGATTGTCCGAAAATCTGGGCTTTGGCCTTTCCTCATGCTTTGTGAACTTGGGCCTTCCTTCTTGGGTTTGGGCCTTCCTTCATGGACTTGGGCCTTCATCTTGGGTTTGGGCCTTCTTCTTGGGCCTCATGGCAGACCACCTCTTAATGGGCCTCGCAAAAGCCCATTTGACTTCGTTTCTGCACATGTTCACATTAATACATCATTTTGGACTCAAATATGGAAACTAAGCTAAAATAGCAAAGTTACAATTAAATCATAGTCAAATAGTAGGGAAAACACATTAAAAACGTCACACTTTGTGCTCCTATCAGCCCGACACACTAATGGGCTTGGGTTACGGGTTTTGGGCTTCGTGAATGACACGAGCCCAATGGGCTAAAATTTTATTTTTTTAATTTTTTATTTTTTTACGAAACCTAAAACCCTAACCAATCACACAAATGGGCCTAAGGCCCAATAACAAATAACTACAACAAGCCCGAAAATAAAACAAACAGTAATTATAAACAGTAAAAATAAATAATTACAAATAATAAAACAAACAAACACTCTTTTTTTTATTATTTAGAATTACAAATTTTTTTATTTTTTTATTTTTTAAATAAATAACGAGAGTTAAAAGAAAACTTACCTTTTTACACCCGAGGAAACCGAAAATCACCAACAAGACATCAACCTCAAGGTTTTTCAACCTTGACTTCCTAAACGTATGCTCCGATGTATGTGGTAAAATTTCCGATAAACCCGGATTATTTCCTATACAAAATAAAAAGGTTAGTAATAAATTTACAAAATAAAAACAAAATAATTACAAAGTTAAAAATATGTCACAAATTATCTATACAAAATGAATAAATAAATTTTCCTATGTCTACGTATATTTTATGTCTACGTATATTCCTATGTCTACGTATATTTTATTTACACAAAAATATTTTCTATTGCCTGAATATAGTTGAAAAAAAATGAAAGTTGATTCCAAGCGGTAACTCAAGGTGGACTTGCGGCCTAGGTGCAATGCCTTGACTTAAATGACTTTCCGTGTTTTCAGAAGGCGAATGGCCAGATCACAAGAGATAAGCGAGAGGCAGGATTCATTTAGTGGACTAGTCCTCTGAATCCAATTTTACAAACCCGTCACCCAGAGTCTTGATCATATCTAGACACCATTCATGTGCCCCTTACTCAGTTGAGAAAGCACTTAAGTGTTCGACAATTCTCCAAGTGTTAATAAAGGCCGCCCTCAACCTCAAATAACCTTACGGTAAAAATGAAGGGTTTAGGCCAATATTAATAAAAGGACCTTACCTATTTCCGTTCAAGTTACAACTTACAACAACAAAAAAAATAATCAACTATATAAAAGACACCTAAATAAATTACTAAGTGTAACTAAATATGAACAAGTATTAAAAACAAGTAATAACAACAACTATTCACAAGTAATATATACAAGTAATATGAACAGTTAAAAAAATAGTAAAATTATAAACAATAAAAAGTAAACAGTAATTATATACAAGTAATAAAAACAGTAATAATTACAAAAAATTATAAACTGTATTCACAAAAAAAAATATTAGGTTAGGAACATTTTCAATCCACGTCGACGGCGCCAAAAATTGATACGCCCAAAAAGGAGCGTCAATTTAAAAAAACCCTATCGGTAGTATAGTGGTAAGTAGGGTATCGTTCACAACGGAGATCAAAGGGTGTACCTAACAAAAAATGTCACAAGAAATTAAATAAAATAAATAATTATTAACAAGTATAAAGTATAAATATATACATATGTACAAAGTAAAAAGGGGGTTAAAGAAATAAATTGAATGAAGTAAATAAATTAAATTACAAATAATAAATGAAATAAGATGGGATGAAACATAAAGAATATAAAGTTCAGCCACAAGTATACAAGTTTACCAATTATTGGACCGAAAATTAACCAAGTTCCCTAGCCATGAAACCGAAATTAACATATGTGGAATGCTGGACCGCCAATTATCATTCCCCAAATAAAACCACTTTCATGAAAATTAACCTAAGCGACCGCACCTAGATTAATCAATCAAACATGCAAAGGTAGCTAATCAAAACATGTCCAACGCATAAAAGAAGAGTTGTTAATTAAAGTGCACGACCTAGTGGGACCGCCCATCTATCCGTGATCCTTCTTATTTCATTCCGACCTCTTTCCAAAGCCTTTACTACTTGTGAATTAGAATTAAAACCCTAATTCTAGCACCAATTATATGCAATCATCTTAAGTTTGCAACCTTAAAACAAAAACATATAAAAGTTATCTACTAAAACATAATCAAATAAACGGAGTCACATAAGCTACTAGAAGAACTAATTAATTAGGATCCAACAATTAAATAAACCCATAAACAAAGGCTGAAAATTATATAAATCATGTCATGTTAACTAATACAAAGGATAAACAAGCAACAAAGAGGCATAAATTTAAAGGCTAAGTCGAAATACACCGTATGAATAGCATGAAGATCTTGAAGCCACATCTTGAATCCTTGACCACAAGTAATCCAAGCTGTGAAGACAAGGTGATGATGGTGATGGTGATGTTGAATAGGGGCTGGTGGTGTTGGTGTAGACGCCTTCTCCTCCTCCTTGAAGTCTTGAAAACCCTAAATACTAGAGAATGGAAAATATGATGTGAGATGGAGAAGAGAAAGAGGAGGGTTTGTCCCTCCCCATTGAGGTGTGTTTGAAGAGAAGAATGAGGCTGCTATTTATAGGAGAATGGAGAGGAAGAAGAAGACAATGAAAGAAATAAAGAAAGAAAAGGAAGAGAAGTGGAATGTGAGTGGTAGAAAAGAAATGGTAAGTGGAATGGTGGAAATGAAGTCATATGGCAATGAATCATTTATTTAGATAAAAGAAATCAAACACTAATATTGTGGGCAGAAAGAAGAGGAAAGAATATATGGGTGAGTGGAGCATTGAAAATAAAAGAAGAGGAAAGAAATAAAAAGCAGACAGCACTGAGCAGTTCCCACTTAGAACGGAATAATGCACGTTTGAACGGTTGGATGATTCTCAAATTTTAATACAGAATATATAACACACACATGCAGCGTGTATCAAAATTACAGCTGGATCCAACGGTGCCATTGGGAGATAAAGGCTTCGCAAGTTGACATATCTGCACAGGCAGATTGTCCGAAAATGGGCTTGGACCTTCCTTCTTGGGCTTGGGCCTTTCTTCTTGGGCTTGGGCCTTTCTTCATGGATTTGGGCCTTCATCTTCATGGATTTGGGCCTTCATCTTGGGCCTCACGGCAGCTCACTTCTTAATGGGCCTCGAAAAAGCCCATTAGACTTCGTAAATTTCCGAGCTCCGATTTTCTGCACGTATTCACATTTATATATCATTTAGGGACTCAAATATGGAAACTAAGCAAAAATAACAAAGTTACAATTAAATCATAGCCAAATAGTAGGGAAAATACATTAAAAACGTCACACTTTGTGCTCCTATCAATCACACAAACGGGCCTAAGGCCCAATAACAAACAAACTAACTAACAAGCCCAAAAATAAAATAAACAGTAATTATAAATAGTAAAAAGAAATAATTACCAACAGTAAAACAAAAGAAAACACTCTTTTTTTTTCTTTTTTCTTTTTTAAAATTTTTAAAATAAATAACGAGAGTGAAAAGAAAACTTACCTTTTTACTCCCGAGGAAACCGAAAATCACCAACAAGACATCAACCTCAAGGTTTTTCAACCTTGACTTCCTAAACGTATGCTCCGATGTATGTGGTAGAATTTCCGATAAACCCGGATTATTTCCTATACAAAATAAAAAGGTTAGTAATAAATTTACAAAATAAAAACAAATATTTACAATGTTAAAAATGTATCACAAATTATCTATACAAAATGAATAAATAAATTTTCCTATGTCTATGTATATTTTATTTACACAATACACTTAAGTACGGGAACAGAGGACTTCAATGTGCAATGGGACTGAAACAGCTACCCATCTTAAAGTCATGTTTAATCCAATATACCTAAAGTGTACAAAAACAGTTTCTTTTGCCTCAATATAGTTGAAAAAAAATGAAAGTTGATTCCAAGCGGTAACTCAAGGTGGACTTACGGCCTAGGTGCAATGCCTTGACTTAAATGACTTTCCGTGTTTTCAGAAGGCGAATGGCCAGATCATATGAGAATAAGCGAGGGGCAGGATTCATTTGGTGGACTACGGAGGCAAGCCCCTATCGACTTTCGTGTGTCTATAGTCCTCTGAATCCAAAACCTGTCACCTAGGGTCTCGACCTAGACACCATCCATGTGCCCCTTACTCAGTTGAGAAAGCACTTAAGTGTTCGACAATTCTCCAAGTGTTAATAAAGGCCGCCCTCAACCTCAAATAACCTTACGGTAAAAATGAAGGGTTTAAGCCAATATTAACAAAAGGACCTTACCTATTTCCGTTCAAGTTACAACTTACAACAACAAAAAATAATCAACTATATAAAAGACACCTAAATAAATTACTAAGTGTAACAAAATATGAACAAGTATTAAAAACAAGTAATAACAACAACTAGTCACAAGTAATATAGACAAGTAATATAAACAAGTAATATGAACAGTTAAAAAAAATAGTAAAATTATAAACAATAAAAATTAAACAGTAATTATATACAAGTAATAAAAACAGTAATAATTACAACAAACTATAAACAGTATTCACAAAAAAAAAAAATTAGGTTAGGAATATTTTCAATCCCCGGCAGCGGCGCCAAAAATTGACATGCTCAAAAGGAGGATCAATTTAAAAAACCCTATCGGTAGTATAGTGGTGTAAGTAGGGTATCGTTCACAACGGAGATCAAAGGGTGTACCTAACAAAAATTGTCACAAAGAATTAAATAAAATAAAGAATTATTATTAACAAGTATAAAGAATATATACATATGTACAAAGTAAAAAGGGGAATTGAGAGATAAATTGAATGAAATAAATTAATTAAATTACAAAGAATAAATAAAATATGATGATGAAACACAAAGTATATAAAGTTCAGCCACATATACACAAGTTTACCAATCATTAGACCGAAAATTAACCAAGTTCCCTAGCCATGCAACCGAAACTAACATATGTGGAATGCCCACACGGGTTATCATTCCCCAAATAAAACCTCTTCTATGAAAATTAACCTAGTGACCGCTCATCTAGATTAAACAATTAAACATGCAAAGGTGATCAATCAATAACATATCTAACGCATAGGAGAAGAGTTGTTAATTAAAGTGCGCGACCTAGCGAACGCTCGTCTATCCGCGATCCTTCTTATTTTGATTCCGACCCGTTTGATAAGCCTTTACTACTTGTGAATTAGAATTAAAACCCTAATTCTAGCACAAATTACATGCAATCATCTTAAGTTTCGAACCTTAAAACAAGAACACATAAAAGATTCAATAAAACCGAATCAAATAAACGGAGTCACATAAGCTGCTAGAAGAACTAATTAATTAGGATCTAACAATCAAATAAACTCATAAAATATAGGCTGAAAATTATAAACGTCATGTAATGTTAACTAGTACAAAGAATAAACAAGCAACAAAGAGGAACTCAAAAAGAGTAATTAAAGAATAAGTTGAAGTACACCATATGGAAAGTAGGAAGAACTCGAAGATCACAAACTCTTAAATCCTCACGCGAGTAACTCAAAAGCCGAGATTCCCAACGTGATGATGATGGTGGTGATGATGGTTGATGGCTGGTGGTAATGGTGTAAACAGCTCCTGATGTGAACGTAAAATACGTTCACAAAGTGCCTTTAATTACTGGATTTTGCTATTCCGAAAGCTTAATTGTTTGTTTAATATTTGTTTTTGTGTTTTTAGGGAAAATATGAGAAAAATGTTAATCTGCACAGAATATGTGCATTTTGGAGATTTTCAGCGTAATTCGGAAAGTCAACCGTGACTTTCATTTGTGGAATAAAATAATGTACGAAGATTTCGGGAACCGTTCCGAATCCCGACAATTTGTCGGCGAACCACCACATAAGGCGGCGCAACCACCACACGCGGTGGTGGAACACAATTCAGACCACCATCTTATTTTCTCTAATAGTTGTTTCTTTTATTTATTTTCTTTTATTATTTAATTTTTCTTTTGTTTTATAATTATTTAATTTATTTCTTTTTGTTATTTTTCTTTTTCTTTTGTTGCAGCTACCATGTTCGTTCTCTGTGATTCTTCTCCAGCTCACCACCACTACCATTGAGCTTCAATCAATCACCGCACCATCACATACCAGCACCACTTCACCAAGAATCTCATTCCTCACATGGTTTCAATCAGGAATCAATCTAAGTGCTCCACGATCACTACCTTTCCAGCTTCACAGAGCACAACAGTTTCTCTTCACCGTTGGCTGCTTCTGCCCTCTTCCTCTGCTATTTAAGCAGCACCTGCAAGGATTAATCACAACAATCTAATTATCTTCTTCTCTTTTGCAGGTTTTGAAGCAACGAAACCACAGCCCAGAGCCGTGCTCTCTGTTCAAATCACCACGGCAACACAATTCCACCATGGCAGCAAGCTTAATTTCCATCTCCTCCTCTCTTTGCTTTTTCTTTTCCTGCAAATTAATAACCAATCATTTTCTAATCTTGTGTTCTTCTTTTGCAGGTTCGCATCAAGCCCAGCCAAACGCCGGCGTCGACCAATCCTACTCTGCCATACCTCACCGACGCTACAGCCGTGCTCGTCGCTGAAATTCCCAAGTGCCCAGACGGCGATGTTCCACAATCAATCCACCGCCGCCGTCTCTGGCCGCTTATCTCCTGCAATTCGAGCCCAGCCATGTTTCGAATCACCGTGCAGCTCCGACCCCGTGCTCACCCCGCCCCTCGCGGCGCCGTCGCTGCTTCCCTTGCTCGTCGCCCCCGGAACCCAATCGATCCCGGTCCTCGTCTGCGCTCTCCGGCGCCGATGAATCCAAATTCCAGTCCGCGCTGCTGCTCCTAATCCTCCGCCGGCGTCGTTCTTGTCTCCTGCCGGCATCTCCGGTCATCACCGTCCTCTGCTGCTCACGCCGCCGCTCGTCGATTCCCGCCGGCACCGCATCTCGCATCACTCGCCGGCGGCAGCTCCCGGCTCTCTCACCATGTCTCTGCAACAAAGAAGAAATCGCGAAAATAAGGAAGAGCAGCTATTAATGCCGACGTGGCCAAG
Source organism: Rubus idaeus (assembly GCA_030142095.1). Lineage (NCBI taxonomy): Eukaryota > Viridiplantae > Streptophyta > Magnoliopsida > Rosales > Rosaceae > Rubus > Rubus idaeus. Next base: position 13,629,764 of record CM057968.1, on the reverse strand, counting down.
AGTTGAAAAGTCAAAGGGCCAATCACATGGGCTTGGGCTGAAAGGAGACCGGAAGGAGAAAAGAAGAGAAAGTCATTGACTTTCTTAATTGGGCCTCCAAGACCAAAAGCCCAATAGCACCCGCCACATCCAAATTACGATACCGTTATTTTACGATCTACTATAGCTGAGTCTGCCACCTTCGCCTGCCAGACAGTGTCCATTTTCATGGACACAACAGTAACATTTTTCCCAAACTCTGTTTATTTATTATAATTTATTTTTGTTTAATTAACTATTCGTGAATAATTTTGGGAAATGTTATTGTTTGTTTATTTTCTATTTTGTGTAATAAATTGGATTGAAGTTGATTAATTCTTCTAGCAGCTTATGTGAATTTTGTTTGTTTAGTTTTATCTTTAATGTTGAAACTAAATAATAAGGATCGCGGATAGACGAGCGTTCGCTAGGTCGCGCACTTGAATTAGCAACTCTTTTTCTATGCATTAGACATGTTTAGATTAATCACCTTTGCATGTTTAATTGTTTAATCTAGATGAGCGTTCACTAGGTTGATTTCATGGGAGAAGTTTATTTGGGGAATGATAACCTGCGTAGGCATTCTACATGTGTTAGTTTCGGATTCATGGCTAGGGAGTTGGTTAATCTTCAAAACAATATTTGTGTGTGTGTTTTCTTGTTTTCAAAAATAATAAAAATCCAAAAATATTTCTTTTTATTGTTTTCAAAAATCTCAAAAACCCCCAAAAATACTTTTGTATATAATGTATATTTTTGTAAATAGAAACAATACTGTATAGTTTATTTAATTTTGTATATATATATATTCTTTATTCTTTATACTTGTTAATAATAATTCTTTATTTAATTTAATTTTTCGTGACATTAAAAAGTAAATATAACAATCTTCTGTGGGAAAAACCTTTATTTCCCATTATACTTTACAACGACAATTGTTAGGAATTTAGGTAATAAATTAATGACCGCGGTTTTACCTCTAATCATTTTGGCGCCGGCTCGCCGGGGATTGTTTTTACTATTTACTTTTGACTGTTGACTTTTGACTGTTGACTTTTTGACTGTTGACTTTGACTATTGACTATTGACTTTTTACTATTTGTAAATAATACTTGTTAATTTTATTTATACTGACTTGATTATACTTGTTTATATTTTTACACTTAGTAATTTATTTAGGTGTCTTTTATATAGTTGATTATTTTTTGTTGTTGTAAGTTGTAACTTGAACGGAAATAGGTAAGGTCCTTTTGTTAATATTGGCCTAAACCCTTCATTTTTACCGTAAGGTTATTTGAGGTTGAGGGCGGCTTTTATTAACACTTGGAGAATTGTCGAACACTTAAGTGCTTTCTCAACTGAGTAAGGGGCACATGAATGGTGTCTAGATATGATCAAGACTCTGGGTGACGGGTTTGTAAAATTGGATTCAGAGGACTTGTCCACTAAATGAATCCTGCCTCTCGCTTATCTCTTGTGATCTGGCCATTCGCCTTCTGAAAACACGGAAAGTCATTTAAGTCAAGGCATTGCACCTAGGCCGTAAGTCCACCTTGAGTTACCGCTTGGAATCAACTTTCACTTTTTTTCAACTATATTAAGGCAAAGGAAAATATTTTTGTACACGTAAGTGTATTGTGTAAATAAAATATACGTAGACATAGGAAAATTTATTCATTCATTTTGTATAGATAATTTGTGACATATTTTTAACTTTGTAAATATTTTGTTTTTATTTTGTAAAATTATTACTAACCTTTTTATTTTGTATAGGAAATAATCCGGGTTTATCGGAAATTCTACCACATACATCGGAGCATACGTTTAGGAAGTCAAGGTTGAAAAACCTTGAGGTTGATGTCTTGTTGGTGATTTTCGGTTTCCTCGGGAGTAAAAAGGTAAGTTTTCTTTTAACTCTCGTTATTTATTTAAAAAATTAAAAAAAAGTAAAAAAATAAAAAAAATTAGAAAATTTGTAATTGTATATAAAAAAAGAGAGAGTGATTGTTTTGTTTTACTGTTTGTAATTATTTATTTTTACTGTTTATAATTAATGTGTGTTTTATTTTCGGGCTTGTTGTAGTTATTTGTTATTGGGCCTTAGGCCCGTTTGTGTGATTGGTTAGTGTTTTAGGTTTCGTAAAATAAAAAAATAAAAAAAAATAAAAATAAAAATAAAAAAATAAAAAATAAAATTTTAGCCCATTGGGCTCGTGTCATTCACGAAGCCCAAAACCCGTAACCCAAGCCCATTAGTGTGTCGGGCCTGTTCGTTTTTAGGCCCATTAGTTTAAGCCCACCAATAATGGGCCGAAGATTTCTTTGGCCCAGGCCCACTTTAAGGCCCAGACCATTCCGATGGCCCAGGCCCGTTTAAAGTGTCGGCAAGCGCGTGTGCTCCGCGTTTTGACTGTTCACTTTACGACTTTTCGTAAAGTATTAAAAAAAATAAAAAAATAAAAAATCGAAAATCAGAAAAAATTTGATTGGGCCGACGCACGACTTTTGCGTCGGCCGAATTGTTTAATAAGCCGCGTGCGTGTCTACTGTAGACTTTACGACTTTCGTCTCTCGATCCGGAATTTACGGGTCTTCTGTCTGTGGCACGTGTGCGAGCGTGCGTTCGTTCCCTTCCCTTCCCTTCTGTTCGTGTGTTTCATTTCACGCATTTCCTTAGGTTTCCCTTAGTCTCTCTCTCTCTCTCTCGTTTTCTCTCTCTCGTGTTCTTCAGTTTTCCCAGAAACCTCCCTAATTCCCAGAAAGTTATCCTCCCTTCCCAACCCAGAAATGGCCAAAAGAGTCAATTCTTTCAGCGACTTGTTTCAGGCAGGTCCTTCAGAGAACCCAATCTTTGAAGGCTTGGCTGAAATAATTCCACCGAGCATGCTCAATAGCGCCGATGCTAGCATGCCGACCGAGCCACAACCACAACCACTACCCCAAGCACCAATCCTGGTTGCTGATCCACCCGTTGAACCGGAAGCCGCTCCTGTCTATAGGAGACTTCCGAGGTCGAAGTACAGCAAAGCTCAGAGAGATGCACTTGCGGCTTTCTTTGCGGTGTATTCTCACCCCACCAAGCCACAACGAGAACGATTTGGTCCGAAAATCGGACTAGAGGAGGACCAAGTCTATTATTGGGGGTCGAGAAATAGGAAGAAGTTCGGTATCCAGTCTTCCGAGCAGCGTATTGCCGAGCTAGAGAAAAGAAACGATCAGCTGGTGAGCAAAAACGAGGAGCTTCAAATGCAGAATCAAAAACTCGTTGATGCTCTCCACAGCGGCATCTGTCCTAATTGCGGAGGTCCTGTTCCGCACTCAGATGTGCCACGGCGAAGGCTCGAAGTTGTTCCTCCACAACAAGAGCCTCTTCTCGAGTTGTCCGATGATTCCATCGACATGGACCACTTGAGACGGGATGTGCGGAGCCTCATGCCTACCCTTGTCGAGCGCCCATCCATACCGTTGCCATCTGAAACCCATCCCGGACCTGCTCATGATCTTGTCGGAGTCCACACCGACTTGATCTCGGATATCGTCCGTAAGGCCAAACACGAGCTCCTGCTCATGGCCACTGCCGGATTTCCTTTGTGGATAACTTCACCGACTCCCGAGACGTCTATTCATCCCGAGACTCTTCATAGGGCCGAGTACTTGCGAGTGTTTCAACGAGCTGAACCTGCTCCGTACTTCAAAGCCGAATCGTCGAGACACTCGACAACCATCCATCTTTATCCGACCACCATCGTTCAAATTCTCATGGATGTTGGTCGATGGTTGCCAGTCTTCTGTAGCATGATCACAAACGCCCAGACGTTGGAGATCTTATCCTCCAGCAACGAAGAAGGCTACGAGGAGCATATGCAGGTGATGTCGGCCGAGTTTCTGGTGCCATCTCACATCGTCTCAACTCGTGAAGTCCAGTTCGTTCGGTATTCCCACCTACAACTGGATGGAAGTTGGATCGTCGTGGATGTCTCCGTGGATGAATTGCGTTCAAATCCAAAGCCTTCCGTGAGATCGATTTGCCGAAAACGCCCCTCCGGATGCCTGATACGTGATCTTCATAATGGATCTTCCTTGGTCACTTGGGTGGAGCACGTGGATGTACGCGAAAAGGAGATGAAGGCCAGTTTCGAACCTTTTGTTCATTCAGGGTTCGCTTTTGGTGCAAAGCGTTGGATCTCAACTCTCCAACGACAAGCCGAGCGCTACATGTGCGCCACAGGTATCCACTCTTCACCCGGTGACTCGATTATTTCTCTTGAAGGAAGAAGAGGACTGGCGGAAATGGCAAAACAAATGACAGTCTGTTTCTTCAACGATATCAGCAACTCCACGTACCATCACTGGACTTGTTCGAACCGAACAAGAGATACTCGAATGGAGGTCAGGACCAACAAGCGAAGGGGTGATCCGAGCAAGCCCCCTGGAGTCAATCGTACTGCTGGTTGTTCCGTCGTTCATCTCTCCCATCACACCAGGATCTTTGAGTTCCTCAAAGACGTTCAGACTAGACCAATGTGGGATAGTATGTCGATGGACAGCTCGGTGCGTGTGCTAGCAAACTTTACCATCGGTCTTGACTCGCGGAACCAGATCTCGGTGCTCGCTATAGATAGTCACAACGACTTCCTCATCCTTCAGGAGTGTTGCACCGATGCAACAGGGTCGTCTGTGATTTATGCGCCGATTAACCATTCCATTCTCCAGTGTTTGTTATCTGGAGTTCAACCGGAGCCATTTCCGCTTATGTCTTCAGGCTTCTCCATTCTGCCTAACGTATCCGGAGCCGTACTTGATGGAACACTACTGACTATAGTGTTCCAGATCTCAGTGAGGGCTACATCAGCCAAATCTGCCGTGGAGTCGGCAACAATCCTTGTCCAGGACACACTTCAACGGATCAGAGCCGCAGTCAATTAAGGAGCAAACGTTGGATGCAAGGCCCTGCTAGCCTTGTTTGTGACTGTTGGTGACTTTCGGGAGGAACTTCACGATCTTCAAAGGGGAGTCTTTCTGTTTCCCTTTTCATTTACTTAACTGTTGTGTGTTTATTTCAGTTTGTGTGTTTACTTCTGTTTGTGTGTTTAAATTCAATAACTGTGCTTGAATTATTCATTTTCGTGAAATATCTGTCTAACATTGAGGACAATGTTTAATTCAAGTGTGGGGGAAGGTTTATTAAAAAGAAAAGAAAAAAATTTTGAAAAATTGAAAAAATTCAAAAAAATAATTTACTTGTTTTCGTTTTCTACGGTAACAATATCTCGACTATATCACACTCACTCCCTTGGTAGCGTTGAACCTACCATTGCACTAAGTGAATCCCTGTGGTCACGTATTGTTACCTACATTGAAAAATCAAAAAAATCAAAAAATCAAAAATTACAAAAATATTTGCTTCTGTTTTGTTGTTTTTGTGTGTTTTGTGTGTTTTGTGCTTTTGATACGCCCAAAAGGAGCATCAATTTAGAAAAAACCCTATCGGTTGTAGTATAGTGCATAGTAGGGTATCGTTCACAACGGAGATCAAAGGGTGTACCTAACAAAAAATGTCACAAGAAATTAAATAAAATAAAGAATTATTAACAAGTATAAAGTATACATATATACATATGTACAAAGTAAAAAGGGGATTGAGTGATAAATTGAATGAAATAAATTAATTAAATTACAAAGAATAAATGAAATAAGATGCGATGAAACATAAAGAATATAAAGTTCAGCCACAAGTATACAAGTTTACCAATTATTGGACCGAAAATTAACCAAGTTCCCTAGCCATGAAACCGAAATTAACATATGTGGAATGCTGGACCGCCAATTATCATTCCCCAAATAAAACCACTTTCATGAAAATTAACCTAAGCGACCGCACCTAGATTAACCAATCAAACATGCAAAGGTAGCTAATCAAAACATGTCCAACGCATAAAAGAAGAGTTGTTAATTAAAGTGCACGACCTAGTGGGACCGCCCATCTATCCGTGATCGTTTTTATTTGTTTCCGACCTCTTTCCAAAGCCTTTACTACTTGTGAATTAGAATTAAAACCCTAATTCTAGCACCAATTACGTGCAATCATCTTAAGTTTCGAACCTTAAAACAAGAACACATAAAAGATTCAATAAAACCGAATCAAATAAACGGAGTCACATAAGCTGCTAGAAGAACTAATTAATTAGGATCTAACAATCAAATAAACTCATAAATATAGGCTGAAAATTATATAAATCATGTCATGTTAACTAATACAAAGAATAATCAAGCAACAAAGAGGAACTCAAAAAGAGTAATTAAAGAATAAGTTGAAGTACACCATATGGAAAGTAGGAAGAACTCGAAGATCACAAACTCTTAAATCCTCACGCGAGTAACTCAAAAGCCGAGATTCCCAAGGTGATGATGATGGTGGTGATGATGGTTGATGGCTGGTGGTAATGGTGTAAACAGCTCCCCTCCTCCTTGAAGACTTGAAAACCCTAAATACTAGAGAATGGAAAATATGATGTGAGATGGAGAAGAGAAAGAGGAGGGTTTGTCCCTCCCCATTGGGGTGTGTATTTGTGAGAAGAATGAGGCTGCTATTTATAGGAGAATGGAGAGGAAGAAGAAGACAATGAAAGAAATAAAGAAAGAAAAGGAAGAGAAGTGGAATGTGAGTGGTAGAAAAGAAATGGTAAGTGGAATGGTGGAAATGAAGTCATATGGCAATGAACCATTTATTTAGATAAAAGAAATCAAACACTAATATTGTGGGCAGAAAGAAGAGGAAAGAATATAGGGGTGAGTGGAGCATTGAAAATAAAAGAAGAGGAAAGAAATAAAAAGCAGACAGCACTGAGCAGTGCGCACTTAGAGCGGCATAATGGACGTTCCACCGGTTGGATGATTCTGAAATTTTATTTGCCAGCAGCTAACATCCACATGCAGCGTGTATCAAAATTACAGCTAGATCTGACGGTGCAATTGAGAGATATGGGCTTCGCAAGTTGACTGATCTGCACAGGCAGAATGTCCGAAAATCTGGGCTTGGGCCTTTCCTCATGCTTTGTGAACCTGGGCCTTCTTCTTGGGTTTGGGCCTTTCCTTCATGGGCTTGGGCCCCCTTCTTGGGCCTCATGGCAGACCACCTCTTAATGGGCCTCGAGAAAGCCCATTAGACTTCGTTTCTGCACATGTTCACATTAATACGTCATTTCGGACTCAAATATGGAAACTAAGCTAAAATAGCAAAGTTACAATTAAATCATAGCCAAATAGTAGGGAAAACACATTAAGAACGTCACACTTTGTGCTCCTATCAAATTCCCCCACACTTAGCTACTGCTAGTCCTCTAGCAAACACAAGAACAACACAAAACAGAAAAGGAAACACAAAACAGAATGGTCTTTCCAACCATAACCCTTAGCGAGTTCAGAAGAGTTATAATCAAGAGAATAAAAATTATATACCAAGGCTAACAAATTTGCTAAGCATTTAACATGTATATCTCATTTATGCTCGGGTGTGTGTGTGAAAACCAAGTATAAAATTAATCTCATGCAATCCAATAGGCACATCGAAACAACATTAACCACTAAAGCTCACAAGATTCACTAATTACTTCCGCTCAATGTTTAGGGTTAAGTGTTTACTCTCATAACAATTACACAAGTAGTGTTCCCATATGCTTGCTCATCGACCAAATCTCCACAATTAATCCACAAATCATTAAATCATAAGGGTTTTTAAGGTGAAACGTCAGGGGTCAAAGGGTGAATGGTGTATAGTGAATGGTGAATGATGAATGAAGGGACTGGAAATGAAAAATATTTCACATGTTTGCAAGACAAATCAACGACTTTGAAACTCATACCTATGCTATACCCGAAACAACTTTCTTATTCTCCTCCAACCTTTTATTGAAAATAATACAAGAAAATAACTCTATTTTTGGAATTTCTCTTTCTTTCTTTTTTTTTTTTTTTTTTCTTGAGGAATTTTATTCCTTCTTTTTATTTCTGATTTTTTTTTTCTTTCTTTTTTTTTTTCTTTGAACAAATACAACAAAATAAAATGCACCCCCACACTTGCCTTTTGGTATATTACCATACAAATCCGAAGCATAAAAACACAAGAAGTCACTATCATCGTCTTGCAAACACAATAAAACAAGGGTGAGATGGTGTGGGTGAACAAAAGAAAAGGCTAATGAGTGTTTAGTTCAAAAGGGGATTCCTAAAGTTCGTGTTTAGATGGATGGTGAATATTTTGGCCATGGTGTTCAACTAATGCCTTAATCATCTCTCATTCATCACAGATTAACAAAACGTTTCAAGTGGTCTTTGAGCAAGTTCTAGGTTCAAAACTCATGAATTGTGCACACATGAAGAACGAGTAAATGTATGAAAGATGCATACATGTGAATATTCAATAGGCTCAAATCCTCACATTTTCTGGGTATGCATGACAATGTATGTTTAAATGTGCTTCTCGGATTGCAATCAACTAATCGAAACAGGTTATGTGAACATGAAATTTCGAGCAATCACAAGTTATGCAAATTAAATCCAAAGCAAATCACAAAGCCTTAGCATATAATCAACATTCTCCTAATCACAACAATTTAAACTCAATTCATCATCGGAATTGGAAAGAACAAAGCACAAAACAAACAATAACACACAAAACAGAAGCAAATATTTTTGTCATTTTTTATTTTTGATTTTTTTTATTATATATATTTTTTTAAATGATATAACTCAAATAAACAAACAAGCACTTTCTAAGACTCGATAGCTCCAAAGCCAGTGCGAAACAAACGAGCTTACAAAACTATTTTTTTTTTTCAATTTTTTTTTATTAGGGTAACAATACGTGACCACAGTGACTTACTTAGTGCAATGGTAGGTTCAACGCTACCAAAGGAGTAAGTATGATCTAGTCGATATATTGTGACCGTAGAAAACAAAAACAAGTAAATTATTTTTTTGAATTATTTTTTTGAATTTTTTTTGAATTTTTTCTTTTCTTTTTAATAAACCTTCCCCCCACACTTGAATTAAACATTGTCCTCAATGTTAGACAGATATTTCACGAAAATGAAAAATTCAAGCATGGTTATTGAATTTAAACACACAAACAAAAATAAACACACAATAGTTAAGTAAATGAAAAGGGAAACAGAAAGACTCCCCTTTGAAGATCGTGAAGCTCCTCCCGAAGCAAGTCACCAACAGTCACAAACAAGGCTAGCAGGGCCTTGCATCCAACGTTTGCTCCTTAGTTGACTGCGGCTTTGATCCTTTTGAGCGTGTCCTGGACCGTGGCTGTTGCCAAATCCACAGCACGTCTGGCTGAATTTGCCTTCACTGAGATCTGGAACACTAACGTCAATAGAGTTCCATCAAGTACGTCTCCGGATACATCAGGCAGAATGGAGAAGCCAGATGACATCAATTGAAAAGGCTCCGGGTCAACTCCACATAACATGGACTGGAAGGTTGCTTGATCGATAGGCGCATAAATCACGTACGACCCCGTTGAATCTGTGAAGCACTCCTGGAGTATGAGGAAGTCGACGTGATTACTTATGCCCAAAACGGAGATAGAATTTCGTGGGTCAAGACCAGTGGTGAAGTTTGTAAGCACATGTACTGAACTGTCTATCGACACACTATCCCATAAATGCCTTGTCTGTACGTCTCTGATAAAATCAAAGATTCTTGTGTGATGGGAGAAGTGCTTGACAGAACAGCCAGCAGTACGATCGAGTCCAAGGGGTTGGCTAGGATCACCCCTTCGCTTGTTGGTCCTGACCTCCATATGTGCGTCTCCCGTTTTGTTTGATGCAGTCCAATGATGGTAAGTCGAGTTGGTGATGTCGTTGAAGAAACTTACCGCCATCTGGTTTGCCATCTTAGCAAGGCTTCTTCTCCCTCCTGGTGAAATGATTGAGTCACTAGGTGAAGTGTGAATCCCCATCACGCACATGTAGCGCTCGGCATGTCGTTGAAGAGGTGCCAACCAACGCTTCGCTCCATATGCAAAACCTGATTCAACAAAAGGTTTAAATAAGGGGGTTAAATCTTTTTCTCGCACATCAACATGCTCCACCCACGTGACAAAGGAGGATCCATTCTGCAGATCCCGTATCAGGCATCCGGAAGGACGTTTTCGGCATCTTGATCTCACGGAAGGCCTTGGATTTGAGCTCATTTCATCCACAGAGACATCCACAACAATCCAACTTCCATCCAATTGTTGGTGAGAGGAACGAACAAACTGGACTTCACGAGTTGAAACGTTGTGTGTTGGCACTAGGAACTCGGCAGACATCACTTGCACTCGCTCCTTGTAGCTTTCTTCTATCCCGGAGAACAGGACCTCCAAGGTATGGGCATTGGTGACCAAGCTACAGAAGATGAGCAACCATTGACCAACATCCATTAAAATCCGAACGATGGTGGTCGGATTCGGGTGAATGGTTCGAGTGTCTCGAGGCTTCGATATGAAATATGGTGTAGGCTCGGCTCGTTGAGACACTCGCAAGTACTCGGCATGATTAAGAATTTCGGGATGAATGGAAGTGCTGGGATTTGATGAAAAGAATCCACGGGGAAAACCAGCCGCGGCCAAGAGAAGGAGTTCGTCTTTGGCCTTGTTCACGATATCGGCGATCGGGTCGGAATTTAACCCAACGAGATCATGAGCAGGTCCCGGAATGTTGTCGATGGCACATGAGAGGATGAGCGCTCGAGTAATGTTGGCATGAGGCTCCGCACATCCCTTCGCAAGTCATCCATGTCGATTGAATCATCGACAAGACAAGAAGAGGCTCCGGAGGAACAACTTCGAATCTTGATCGTTGCACATCCGGGTGCGGAACAAGACCTCCACACTCGGGGACAAATGCCGCCGTGAAGAGCATCGATGAGTTTCTGGTTCTGCTCTTGAAGCTCCTCATTCTTACTCATCAGCTCCTCGTTTCTTCTTATTAGATCGGCATAAATCTGCTCCTCTGACGGGATACCGTGCTTATCATGAAATCTCCTTCCCCAGTTGTAGACCTTGTTTTCAGTTAACCCGAGTTCTATAGCAAACCTTGCTCTATGCAGTTTGAGTGGGTGAGGATTCACCGTGTAGAACTCGGTCAACGCATCATTTTGGTCATTGGTGAATCTCGTCCTCGGGCCTCTCGTACGCTTCTGGGAAGGACCAGCAACAACAACAACATGTGGATCAGCAGCCTGGATTGGTGCTTGTGGTTCTGGTTCTGGTTCTGGCACATCCGGCATGCTAGCATTAACAGTATCTAGAATGCTTGGTGGAATGATTTCATCCAAGCCTTCAAAGAAATCACTCTCTGGAGGACTAGAATGAAACAACTCACTGAAAGAATTCACTCTTTTGGCCATTTCTAGGTTGGGAGGGAGGATAGCTTTCTGGAAAAATAACTAAGAACAACGAAGAACAAGTGAAGAACAGTATGAACAAAAACGAGAGAAAATTTAGAGAGACTAAAAGGGAACTAAGTGAAAATGAATGCAAAATGAATGGAATGAAGCACATAGACACAAACCAAGGGAAAGGAACAGACGCACGTACGCACACGTGCCACGGACACGAATCCGCAAATTGCGGATCGAGCGATGAAAGTCGCAAAGGCTACGAGTTGACACGCATGCGGATTATTAAACAAATCGGCCGACGCAAAAGTCGTCCGTCGGCCCAATCAAATTTTTTTTTTCATTTTTTATTTTTTTAATTTTTTTAATTACCGTGCGGACGCGAAAGTCGTGGGACGGTCCAATAAGAATTTTTCTTTTTATTTAACTAAATCTTTACGCGAAAGTCGTAAAGTGAACAGATGAAAACGCGTAGCACACGCGCTAACGGTTGCCGACACTTTAAACGGGCCTGGGCCACCGGAATGGTCTGGGCCTTAAAGTGGGCCTGGCCGCGTAGAGAACGGGCCATTATTGGTGAGCTTAAACTAATGGGCCTAAAAACGAACAGGCCCGACACACTAAATGGGCTTGGGTTACGGGTTTCGGGCTTCGGAATGACACGGCCCAATGGCCAAATTTTTTATTTTTTATTTTTTTTATTTTTCTTTTCGAAACCTAAAACCCTAACCAATCACACAAACGGGCCTAAGGCTGATAGGAGCACAAAGTGTGACGTTTTTAATGTGTTTTCCCTACTATTTGGCTATGATTTAATTGTAACTTTGCTATTTTAGCTTAGTTTCCATATTTGAGTCCAAAATGATGTATTAATGTGAACTTGTGCAGAAACGAAGTCTAATGGGCTTTTGCGAGGCCCATTATGAGGTGGTCTGCCATGAGGCCCAAGATGGAAGGCCCAAACCCAAGATGGAAGGCCCAAATCCATGAAGGAAGGCCCAAGTTCACAATGCATGAGGAAAGGTCCAAGCCCAAGAAGGAAGGTCCAAGCCCATTTTCGGACAATCTGCCTGTGCAGATATGTCAACTTGCGAAGCCAATATCTCCCAATTGCACCGTTGGATCCAGCTGTAATTTTGATACACGCTGCATGTGTGTGTTATATATTCTGTATTAAAATTTGAGAATCATCCAACCGTTCAAACGTGCATTATTCCGTTCTAAGTGGGAACTGCTCAGTGCTGTCTGCTTTTTATTTCTTTCCTCTTCTTTTATTTTCAATGCTCCACTCACCCCTATATTCTTTCCTCTTCTTTCTGCCCACAATATTAGTGTTTGATTTCTTTTATCTAAATAAATGGTTCATTGCCATATGACTTCATTTCCACCATTCCACTTACCATTTCTTTTCTACCACTCACATTCCACTTCTCTTCCTTTTCTTTCTTTATTTCTTTCATTGTCTTCTTCTTCCTCTCCATTCTCCTATAAATAGCAACCTCATTCTTCTCTTGAAACACACCCCAATGGGGAGGGACAAACCCTCCTCTTTCTCTTCTCATTTCACATTTTCCATTCTCTAGTATTTAGGGTTTTCAAGACTTCAAGGAGGAGGAGAAGGCGTCTACACCATCACCACCAGCCCCTATTCAACATCACCATCAACATCATCACCTTGTCTTCACAGCTTGGATTACTTGTGGTCAAGGATTCAAGATGTGGCTTCAAGATCTTCATGCTATTCATACGGTGTATTTCGACTTAGCCTTTAAATTTATGCCTCTTTGTTGCTTGTTTATCTTTTGTATTAGTTAACACAACATGAATTATATAATTTTCAGCCTTTGTTTATGGGTTTATTTAATTGTTTGATCCTAATTAATTAGTTCTTCTAGTAGCTTATGTGACTCCGTTTATTTGATTATGTTTTAGTAGATAACTTTTATATGTTTTTGTTTTAAGGTTGCAAACTTAAGATGATTGCGTATAATTGGTGCTAGAATTAGGGTTTTAATTCTAATTCACAAGTAGTAAAGGCTTTGGAAAGATGTCGGAAACAAATAAAAAGGATCACGGATAGATGGGCGGTCCCACTAGGTCGTGCACTTTAATTAACAACTCTTCTTTTATGCGTTGGACATGTTTTGATTAGCTACCTTTGCATGTTTGATTGGTTAATCTAGGTGCGGTCGCTTAGGTTAATTTTCATGAAAGTGGTTTTATTTGGGGAATGATAATTGGCGGTCCAGCATTCCACATATGTTAATTTCGGTTTCATGGCTAGGGAACTTGGTTAATTTTCGGTCCAATAATTGGTAAACTTGTATACTTGTGGCTGAACTTTATATTCTTTATGTTTCATCCCATCTTATTTAATTTATTCTTTGTAATTTAATTAATTAATTTCATTCAATTTATCTCTTAAACCCCCTTTTACTTTGTACATATGTATATATTTATACTTTATACTTGTTAATAATAATTCTTTATTTTATTTAATTCTTTGTGACAATTTTTGTTAGGTACACCCTTTGATCTCCGTTGTGAACGATACCCTACTTACCACTATACTACAATCGATAGGGTTTTTTTTAAATTGATGCTCCTTTTTGGAGCATCAATTTTTGGCGCCGTCGACGTGGATTGAAAATTCCTAACTATTATTTTGTGAATATTTGTGAATAATACTTGTTTATACTTGTTAATATTTTGTTACACTTAGTAACTTATTTAGGTATCCTGAATGTAGTTGATTTTTTTTTTTTGTTGTTGTAAGTTGTAACTTGAACGGAAATAGGTAAGGTCCTTTTGTTAATATTGGCCTAAACCCTTCATTTTTACCGTAAGGTTATTTGAGGTTGAGGGCGGCCTTTATTAACACTTGGAGAATTGTCGAACACTTGAGTGCTTTCTCAACTGAGTAAGGGGCACATGGATGGTGTCTAGGTCGAGACCCTGGGTGACAGGTTTTGGATTCAGAGGACTATAGACAGACGAAAGTCGATAGGGGCTTGCCTCCGTAGTCCACCAAATGAATCCTGCCCCTCGCTTATTCTCATATGATCTGGCCATTCGCCTCTGAAAACACGGAAAGTCATTTAAGTCAAGGCATTGTACCTAGGCCGTAAGTCCACCTTGAGTTACCGCTTGGAATCAACTTTCATTTTTTTCAACTATATTTAGGCAAAGTAAAATATTTTTGTACACTTGTTGGGGTTTCCCCCCCTAAGTGTATTGTGTAAATAAAATATACGTAGACATAGGAAAATTTATTTATTCATTTTGTATAAATAATTTGTGACATATTTTTAACTTTGTAAATATTTTGTTTTTATTTTGTAAATTTAATACTAACCTTTTTATTTTGTATAGGAAATAATCCGGGTTTATCGGAAATTTTACCACATTCATCGGAGCATACGTTTAGGAAGTCAAGGTTGAAAAACCTTGAGGTTGATGTCTTGTTGGTGATTTTCGGTTTCCTCGGGACTAAAAAGGTAAGTTTTCTTTTCACTCTCGTTATTTGTTTTTGAAAAAAGTAAAAAATAAAAAAAAAATTTGTAATTGTAAAAAAAAAAAAAAAGTGCTTGTTTTTTGTTTTACTGTTGGTAATTATTTCTTTTTACTATTTATAATTACTGTTTGTTTTATTTTTGGGCTTGTTAGTTAGTTTGTTTGTTATTGGGCCTTAGGCCCGTTTGTGTGATTGGTTAGTGTTTTGGGTTTCGAATAAAAAGAAAAAAAAAAATAAAAAATAAAAAATTTAGCCCATTGGGCTCGTGTCATTCACGAAGCCCAAAACCCGTAACCCAAGCCCATTAGTGTGTCGGGCCTGTTCGTTTTTAGGCCCATTAGTTAAGCCCACCAATAATGGCCCGTACTTTCTTGTGGCCGAGGCCCACTTTAAGGCCCAGACCATTCCGATGGCCCAAGCCCGTTTAAAGTGTCGGCAAGCGCGTGTGCGACGCGTTTTCACTGTTCACTTTACGACTTTCGTAAAGTATTAAAAAAATAAAAAAATAAAAAAATCGAAAATCAAGAAAAAATTTGATTGGGCCGACGCACGACTTTTGCGTCGGCCGATTTGTTTAATAAATCGTGCGCGCGTTCCACTATTCCCTTTGCGACTTTCGTCGCTCGATCCGTGATTTACGGATCTTTGTCTTCGACTTTGGACACGCGTCCGTCCATTCCTTCCCTTCCCCTTCGGTTTGCGTTAGTTCCCTTAGGTAATTTCACGCGTTTTCCCTCTCTCTCTCTCTTTCTCTCTCGTTTTCTCTCGTTGTTCTTCGTGTTCTTGAGTTTTTCCCAGAAAATCTCCCAAACCCAGAAAAGCTATCCTCCCTTCCTAACCCGAAATGGCCAAACGAGTGAATTCTTTCAGTGATTTGTTTCAGGCAGGTCCTTCAGAGAACCCAATCTTTGAAGGCTTGGCTGAAATAATTCCACCGAGCATGCTCAATAGCGCCGATGCTAGCATGCCGACCGAGCCACAACCACAACCACTACCCCAAGCACCAATCTTGGTTGCTGATCCACTGTTGAGCCGGAAGCCGCTCCTGTCTATAGGAGACTTCCGAGGACCAAGTACACCAAAGCTCGGAGAGATGCACTTGGCGGCTTTCTTTGCGGTGTATTCTCACCCCACCAAACCACAAAGAGAAAGATTTGGTCCGAAAATCGGACTAGAAGAAGACCAAGTCTATTATTGGGGGTCGAGAAATAGGAAGAAGTTCGGTATCCTTACGTCCGAGCAGCGTATCGCCGAGTTAGAGAGACGAAATGATCGGCTGGTGAGCAAGAACGAGGAGCTTCAACTTCGAATCAACGACTCGTCGATGCTCTCCACGGCGGCATCTGTCCCATTGCGGAGGTCCCGTTCCGCACTCGGATGTGCCTAGGCGAAGGCTCGAAGTTGTTCCTCCACAACAAGAGCCTATTCTCGAGTTGTCCGATGATTCCATCGACATGGACCACTTAAGACGGGATGTGCGGAGCCTCGTGCCTACCCTTAGTCGAGCGCCCATCCATACCTTTGCCATCGACACCCTCCCGCACCTGCTCGCGATCTTGTCGGAGTCCACACCGACTTGATCTCGGATATCGCCCGCAAGGCCAAAGACGAGCTCCTGCTCATGGCCACTGCCGGATTTCCTTTGTGGATAACTTCACCGACTCCCGACACTTCTATTCATCCCGAAACTCTTAACCGGGCCGAGTACTTGCGAGTGTTTCAACGAGCTGAACCTGCTCCGTACTTCAAAGCCGAATCCTCGAGACACTCGGCAACCATTCACCTTTATCCGACCACCATCGTTCAAATTCTCATGGATGTTGGTCGATGGTTGCCAGTTTTCTGTAGCATGATTACAAACGCCAAGACGTTGGAGATCTTATCCTCCAACAACGAAGAAGGCTACGAGGAGCAGAAGCAAGTGATGTCGGCCGAGCTTCTGGTGCCATCTCACATCGTTTCGACTCGTGAAGTCCAGTTTGTTCGGTATTCTCACCAACAACTGGATGGAAGTTGGGTCGTTGTGGATGTCTCCGTGGATGAATTGCGTTCAAATCCAAAGCCTTCCGTGAGATCGATTTGCCGAAAACGCCCCTCCGGATGCCTGATACGTGATTTGCATAATGGATCTTCCTTAGTTACTTGGGTGGAACACGTGGATGTACGCGAAAAGGAGATGAAGGCCAGTTTCGAACCTTTTGTTCATTCAGGGTTCGCTTTTGGTGCAAAGCGTTGGATCTCAACCCTCCAACGACAAGCCGAGCGCTACATGTGCGCCACAGGTATCCACACTTCACCCGGTGACTCAATCATTTCTCCTGAAGGAAGAAGAGGCCTGGCGGAAATGGCAAAACAGATGACGATCTGTTTCTTCAACGACATCAGCAACTCCACGTACCACCACTGGACTTGTTCGAACCGAACAAGAGACACTCGAATGGAGGTCAGGACCAACAAGCGAAGGGGTGATCCGAGCAAGCCCCCTGGAGTCAATCGTACTGCTGGTTGTTCCGTCGTTCATCTTTCTCATCACACCAGGATCTTTGAGTTCCTCAAAGACGTGCAGACAAGACCACAATGGGATAGCATGTCGATGGACAGCTCGGTGCGTGTGCTAGCAAATTTCACCATCGGTCTTGACCCGCGGAACCAGATTTCGGTGCTCGCCATAGATAGTCACAACGACTTCCTTATTCTTCGGGAGTGTTGCACCGATGCAACGGGGTCGTCTGTGATTTATGCGCCGATTAACCATTCCATTCTCCGAGTGTTTGCTATGTGGAGTTGAACCGAGCCATTTCCACTTATGTCATCGGGCTTCTCCATTCTACCTAACGTATCCGGAGCTATACTTGACGGAACACTGCTGACTATAGTGTTCCGGATCTCGGTGAAGGCTACATCGGCCAAGTCTGCCGTGGAGTCGGCAACAACCCTTGTCCGGGACACACTTCAAAGGATCGAGCCGCAGTCAACTAAGGAGCAAACGTTGGATGCAAGGCCCTGCTAGCCTTGTTTGTGACTGTTGGTGACTTGCTTCGGGAGGAGCTTCACGATCTACAAGGGGGTTTTAGTTTTTTTCTTTAACTTAAGTGTTTGTTTTTCTATTTGTATATATGTTGTGTGTGTTACGTTCTGTTTGTGTGTTTAAATTCAATAACCATGCTTGAATTTTTCATTTTCGTGAAATATCTGTCTAACATTGAGGACAATGTTTAATTCAAGTGTGGGGGGAAGGTGTATTAAAAAGAAAAGAAAAAATTTGAAAAATTGAAAAAAATCAAAAAAATAATTTACTTGTTTTCGTTTTCTACCGTAACAATATATCGACTAGATCATACTTACTCCCTTGGTAGCGTTGAACCTACCATTGCACTTAGTAAGTCACTGTGGTCACGTATTGTTACCCTAATAAAAAAAATTGACAAAAAAAAAAAAAAGTTTTGTAAGCTCGTTTGTTTCGCACTGGCTTTGGAGCTATCGAGTCTTAGAAAGTGCTTGTTTGTTTATTTGAGCTATTTCAAAAAAAATATATAATCAAAAAAATCAAAAAAAATCAAAAATGACAAAAATATTTGCTTCTGTTTTGTGTATTATTGTTTGTTTTGTGCTTTGTTCTTTCCAATTCCGATGATGAATTGAGTTTAATTGTTGTGATTAGGAGAATGTTTATTATATGTCAAGGCTTTGTGTAGTTTGCTTTGGATTTAATATGCATAACTTGTGATTGCTCGAATTTCCATGTTCACTTAACCTGTTTCGATTAGTTGACTGCAATCCGAGAAGCACATTTGAACATACATTGTCATGCATACCCAGAAAATGTGAGGACTTGAGCCTATTGAATATTCACATGTATGCATCATTCATACATTTACTCGTTCTTCATGTGTGCACAATTCATGAGTTTTGAACCTAGAACTTGCTCAGAGACCACTTGAAACGTTTTATTAATCTGTGATGAATTAGAAATGAGTAAGGCATTAGTTGAGCACCATGGCCAAACTGACTTACAGCCCTATAAACACTAATCATTTAGGTTAACCTCTTTTGAGCCTAACATGTTTTTAGCCTTTTTCTTTGTTAACCCGCTTACTCCTAACCTGTTTTTAGCTTAAACACTAACCTGCCTTTGTTCCAACATGTGTTAAAGAGACAATTTTGTGACTTGTGGTGGTATTTTGTGCTTGAAAAGTCTTCTGGTTTGTGAAAGAAGTAAGTGTGGGGGTGTTGTAAAAAAAAAATATTGTGTAAAAAAAAAAAAAATTATACAAAAAGAAAAAAAAAAAAAAAAAAGAATAAGAAGTTTTTGTTCAGAAAGTGTGAAAGATTGGAGGTGAATAAAAGTTTGGTTGTTTGATTGTTTAAGCATATAGAAAACAAGTCACAAAATTGTTTTGTGGAACACTCGGGACATTTTGTTTTTCCTATCCCTTCGTTTCTTTTAACCCCTAACCTTTGACCCCATTACACCATTGAAAGCCCTTATGATTTAATGATTTGTGGATTAATTGTGGAGAGTTGGTTAATGAGCAAGCTTATGGGAACATTACTTGTGCAATTGTTATGAGAGTAAACACTTAACCCTAAACACTGAGCGGAAATATTTAGTGATCATTGTGAGCTTTAGTGGTTAATGTTGTTTCGATGTGCCTATTGGATTGCATGAGATTAATTGTATACTTGGTTTTCACACACTTCACCCGAGCATGAATGAGATGTACATGTTAAATGCTTAGCAAATTCTTTAGCCTTGGTATATAATTTTTATTCTGTTGATTACAACTGTTGTGAACTCGCTGAGGATTATGGTTGGAAAGAATAATTGTTTTGTGTTTCCCTTTTCTGTTTTGTGTTGTTCTGTTTTACGTTTTGTGTTGCTAAGGGACTAGCAATAGCTAAGTGTGGGGGAATTTGATAGGAGCACAAAGTGTGACGTTTTTAATGTGTTTTCCCTACTATTTGGCTATGATTTAATTGTAACTTTGCTATTTTAGCTTAGTTTCCATATTTGAGTCCAAAATGATGTATTAATGTGAACTTGTGCGAAAATCGAAGTCTAATGGGCTTTTGCGAGGCCCATTATGAGGTGGTCTGCCATGAGGCCCAAGATGGAAGGCCCAAACCCAAGATGGAAGGCCCAAATCCATGAAGGAAGGCCCAAGTTCACAATGCATGAGGGAAGGTCCAAGCCCACGAAGGAAGGTCCAAGCCCATTTTCGGACAATCTGCCTGTGCAGATATGTCAACTTGCGAAGCCAATATCTCCCAATTGCACCGTTGGATCCAGCTGTAATTTTGATACACGCTGCATGTGTGTGTTATATATTCTGTATTAAAATTTGAGAATCATCCAACCGTTCAAACGTGCATTATTCCGTTCTAAGTGGGAACTGCTCAGTGCTGTCTGCTTTTTATTTCTTTCCTCTTCTTTTATTTTCAATGCTCCACTCACCCCTATATTCTTTCCTCTTCTTTCTGCCCACACTATTAGTGTTTGATTTCTTTTATCTAAATAAATGGTTCATTGCCATATGACCTTCATTTCCACCATTCCACTTACCATTTCTTTTCTACCACTCACATTCCACTTCTCTTCCTTTTCTTTCTTTATTTCTTTCATTGTCTTCTTCTTCCTCTCCATTCTCCTATAAATAGCAGCCTCATTCTTCTCTTCAAACACACCCCAATGGGGAGGGACAAACCCTCCTCTTTCTCTTCTCATCTCACATTTTCCATTCTCTAGTATTTAGGGTTTTCAAGACTTCAAGGAGGAGGAGAAGGCGTCTACACCATCACCACCAGCCCCTATTCAACATCACCATCACCATCATCACCTTGTCTTCACAGCTTGGATTACTTGTGGTCAAGGATTCAAGATGTGGCTTCAAGATCTTCATGCTATTCATACGGTGTATTTCGACTTAGCCTTTAAATTTATGCCTCTTTGTTGCTTGTTTATCTTTTGTATTAGTTAACATGACATGATTTATATAATTTTCAGCCTTTGTTTATGGGTTTATTTAATTGTTTGATCCTAATTAATTAGTTCTTCTAGTAGCTTATGTGACTCCGTTTATTTGATTATGTTTTAGTAGATAACTTTTATATGTTTTTGTTTTAAGGTTGCAAACTTAAGATGATTGCATATAATTGGTGCTAGAATTAGGGTTTTAATTCTAATTCACAAGTAGTAAAGGCTTTGGAAAGAGGTCGGAAACAAATAAAAAGGATCACGGATAGATGGGCGGTCCCACTAGGTCGTGCACTTTAATTAACAACTCTTCTTTTATGCGTTGGACATGTTTTGATTAGCTACCTTTGCATGTTTGATTGGTTAATCTAGGTGCGGTCGCTTAGGTTAATTTTCATGAAAGTGGTTTTATTTGGGGAATGATAATTGGCGGTCCAGCATTCCACATATGTTAATTTCGGTTTCATGGCTAGGGAACTTGGTTAATTTTCGGTCCAATAATTGGTAAACTTGTATACTTGTGGCTGAACTTTATATTCTTTATGTTTCATCCCATCTTATTTAATTTATTCTTTGTAATTTAATTAATTAATTTCATTCAATTTATCTCTTAAACCCCCTTTTACTTTGTACATATGTATATATTTATACTTTATACTTGTTAATAATAATTCTTTATTTTATTTAATTCTTTGTGACAATTTTTGTTAGGTACACCCTTTGATCTCCGTTGTGAACGATACCCTACTATGCACTATACTACTACCGATAGAGTTTTTTTAAATTGATGCTCCTTTTGGGGCGTGTCAAAGGCCCAATAACAAACAAACTAACAAACAAGCCCAAAATAAACAGTAAATAGGAACAGTAATTATAAACAGTAAAATAAACAAACACTCTTTTTTTTTATATACAATTACAAATTTTCTAATTTTTTTATTTTATTTTTATTTTTTTTAAAAACAAATAACGAGAGTGAAAAGAAAACTTACCTTTTTACTCCCGAGGAAACCGAAAATCACCAACAAGACATCAACCTCAAGGTTTTTCAACCTTGACTTCCAAAACGTATGCTCCGATGTATGTGGTATAATTTTCCGATAAACCCGGATTATTTCCTATACAAAATTAAAAAGTTAGTAATAAATTTACAAAATAAAAACAAAATATTTACAATGTTAAAAATGTATCACAAATTATCTATACAAAATGAATAAATAAATTTTCCTATGTCTAAGTATATTTTATTTACACAATTTACCCATCTTAAAGTCATGTTTAATCCAATATACCTAAAGTGTACAAAAACAGTTTCTTTTGCCTCAATATAGTTGAAAAAAAATGAAAGTTGATTCCAAGCGGTAACTCAAGGTGGACTTACGGCCTAGGTGCAATGCCTTGACTTAAATGACTTTCCGTGTTTTCAGAAGGCGAATGGCCAGATCATATGAGAATAAGCGAGGGGCAGGATTCATTTGGTGGACTACGGAGGCAAGCCCCTATCGACTTTCGTCTGTCTATAGTCCTCTGAATCCAAAACCTGTCACCTAGGGTCTCGACCTAGACACCATCCATGTGCCCCTTACTCAGTTGAGAAAGCACTTAAGTGTTCGACAATTCTCCAAGTGTTAATAAAGGCCGCCCTCAACCTCAAATAACCTTACGGTAAAAATGAAGGGTTTAGGCCAATATTAACAAAAGGACCTTACCTATTTCCGTTCAAGTTACAACTTACAACAACAAAAAAAATAATCAACTATATAAAAGACACCTAAATATAATTACTAAGTGTAAAATATCTACAAGTAAAATTAGTAAGTGTAACAAAATATCAACAAGTATAAACAAGTATTATTCACAAATATTCACAAAATAATAGTTAGGAATTTTCAACCCCCGTCGACGGCGCCAAAAATTGACACGCCCAAAATGAGCGTCAATTTAAAAAAATCCCTATCGGTAGTATAGTGTAAGTAGGGTATCGTTCACAACGGAGATCAAAGGGTGTACCTAACAAAAAATGTCACAAGAAATTAAATAAAATAAAGAATTATTAACAAGTATAAAGTATACATATATACATATGTACAAAGTAAAAAGGGGATTGAGTGATAAATTGAATGAAATAAATTAATTAAATTACAAAGAATAAATGAAATAAGATGCGATGAAACATAAAGAATATAAAGTTCAGCCACAAGTATACAAGTTTACCAATTATTGGACCGAAAATTAACCAAGTTCCCTAGCCATGAAACCGAAATTAACATATGTGGAATGCTGGACCGCCAATTATCATTCCCCAAATAAAACCACTTTCATGAAAATTAACCTAAGCGACCGCACCTAGATTAACCAATCAAACATGCAAAGGTAGCTCAATCAAAACATGTCCAACGCATAAAAGAAGAGTTGTTAATTAAAGTGCACGACCTAGTGGGACCGCCCATCTATCCGCGATCGTTTTTATTTTGTTTCCGACCTCTTTCCAAAGCCTTTACTACTTGTGAATTAGAATTAAAACCCTAATTCTAGCACCAATTACGTGCAATCATCTTAAGTTTCGAACCTTAAAACAAGAACACATAAAAGATTCAATAAAACCGAATCAAATAAACGGAGTCACATAAGCTGCTAGAAGAACTAATTAATTAGGATCTAACAATCAAATAAACTCATAAAATATAGGCTGAAAATTATATAAATCATGTCATGTTAACTAATACAAAGAATAATCAAGCAACAAAGAGGAACTCAAAAAGAGTAATTAAAGAATAAGTTGAAGTACACCATATGGAAAGTAGGAAGAACTCGAAGATCACAAACTCTTAAATCCTCACGCGAGTAACTCAAAAGCCGAGATTCCCAAGGTGATGATGATGGTGGTGATGATGGTTGATGGCTGGTGGTAATGGTGTAAACAGCTCCCCTCCTCCTTGAAGACTTGAAAACCCTAAATACTAGAGAATGGAAAATATGATGTGAGATGGAGAAGAGAAAGAGGAGGGTTTGTCCCTCCCCATTGGGGTGTGTATTTGTGAGAAGAATGAGGCTGCTATTTATAGGAGAATGGAGAGGAAGAAGAAGACAATGAAAGAAATAAAGAAAGAAAAGGAAGAGAAGTGGAATGTGAGTGGTAGAAAAGAAATGGTAAGTGGAATGGTGGAAATGAAGTCATATGGCAATGAACCATTTATTTAGATAAAAGAAATCAAACACTAATATTGTGGGCAGAAAGAAGAGGAAAGAATATAGGGGTGAGTGGAGCATTGAAAATAAAAGAAGAGGAAAGAAATAAAAAGCAGACAGCACTGAGCAGTGCGCACTTAGAGCGGCATAATGGACGTTCCACCGGTTGGATGATTCTGAAATTTTATTTGCCAGCAGCTAACATCCACATGCAGCGTGTATCAAAATTACAGCTAGATCTGACGGTGCAATTGAGAGATATGGGCTTCGCAAGTTGACTGATCTGCACAGGCAGAATGTCCGAAAATCTGGGCTTGGGCCTTTCCTCATGCTTTGTGAACCTGGGCCTTCTTCTTGGGTTTGGGCCTTTCCTTCATGGGCTTGGGCCCCCTTCTTGGGCCTCATGGCAGACCACCTCTTAATGGGCCTCGAGAAAGCCCATTAGACTTCGTTTCTGCACATGTTCACATTAATACGTCATTTCGGACTCAAATATGGAAACTAAGCTAAAATAGCAAAGTTACAATTAAATCATAGCCAAATAGTAGGGAAAACACATTAAGAACGTCACACTTTGTGCTCCTATCAGCTTTGTTCTTTCCAATCCCAAGGATGAATTGAGTTTAATTGTTGTAATTAGGAAAATATTGATTATATGCTAAGGTTTTGTGTAGTTTGCTTTGGATTTAATCTGCATAACTTGTGATTGCTCGAATTTCCATGTTCACATAACCTGTTTCAATTAATTGATTGCAATCCGAGAAGCACATTTAAACATACATTGTCATGCATACCCAGAAAATGTGAGGATTTGAGCCTATTGAATATTCACATGTATGCATATTAATTTCATACATTTACTCGTTCTTCATGTGTGCACAATTCATGAGTTTTTGAACCTAGAACTTGCTCAGAGACCTCTCGAAACTTTTTGTTAATCTGTAATGAATTAGAAATGAGTAAGGCATTAGTTGAGCACCATGGCCAAAATATTCACCATCCATTTAAACACGAACTTTAGGAATCCCCTTTTGAACTAAACACTCATTAGCCGTTTCTTTTGTTCACCCACACCATCTCACCCTTGTTTTATTATGTTTGCAAGACGATGATAGTGACTTCTTGTGTTCTTATGCTTCGGTTTTGTTTGGTATTATACCAGAAGGCAAGTGTGGGGGTGTATATTTATTTTCTTGTATTTGTTCAAAGAAAGAAAAAAAAATCAGAAATAAAAAGAAGGAATAAAATTCCTCAAGAAAAAAAGAAAAGAAAAAAAAAATGTGGAAAAGAAAAAGAAAAAAATACCACAAAAATAGAGTTATTTTATTTACTTGTATTATTTTCAATAAAAGGTTGGAGGAAAATAAGAGTTGTTTCGGGTATAGCATAGGTATGAGTTTCAAAGTCGTTGACTTGTCTTGCAAACATGTGAAACATTTTTCATTTCGAGTCCTTTCACTTCATTTACCATTCACCTTTGGTCCCTGTTTCACCTGAAAGTCCTTATGATCTGATGAGTTGTAGATTAATTGTAGAGAGTTGGTCGATGAGCAAGCATATGGGAACATTACTTGTGTAATTGTTTTGAGAGTAAACACTTAACCCTAAACACTGAGCGGAAATATTTAGTGAATCTTGTGAGGTTTAGTGGTTAATGATGTTTCGATGTGCCTATTGGATTGCATGAAATTTTTTTGTATACTCGGTTTTCACACACTTCACCCGAGCATAAATGAGATGTACATGTTAAATG